>JAQPPZ010000772.1:0-4800000 GCA_028583015.1 Wollemia nobilis
ACATCCACCATGTCCGCATCATCCAACGGACCTCCCCAATCATCCCCTGCTGCCTCACCACCCTCCACTGTCGCCTCTGCGCCTCCTAGTGGCCCCTCCCCTCTCCATCACCATAGCACCCACCACGAGTCATACTCAGTGGTAGTCCCGACGTCATCTACGTCCGGGACGTCAATCACCGCATCTGACTCCTCGCCCAATGGCGCGGTGATCGGTGGATCTAGAGCCCTCTCATCACCCCAATTCTAATAGACCACAGGCTCACCAGGAAACCCCTGGTGCACCCCAAACTATCGTGTAACCTGGCTATATGATAAAAACTCATGCTCGGTCCCGTGTCGCCCAATTAACCACCGCTCCTTGTGTACCTATTGGAGCCACTCTCCGACCTACGGTCGAGCCGGGCCGATGCCCGATAAGGGTGCCAAACCACCTCCCCTGGAGTGAGCCGAGAGAAGGCATCAGTATAGTGCTCTACAACACCTACCCATCACCGAATTTGCCCCTGCTCTGCAGACCGCCGCCACAAAACTACATAGCCTATCTCCACATCATCCATCGCCACCCGAGTCATCCATGGTAACCCGATCGGCCTCTCAACTGCTATGTGCTGCCAACCCCAGCACTGCAGCAGATAACTGCAACTGACCCCCTTTCACTCCCGATAGCGAACCCCATACAGCTCCCCGTAGAGATGTGCCAACAATGTCTGTCCCCATCTCAAAATCAGCGGTGCCTCTATCGAGCACTCTACCAAATGCCACACCAAATCCAGTAGGTTCCACGGGAACCTCGCACCTGACGAATCAGGTAGAAGCATGTTAGAAATGAGGCCTATCAAGAATGCATGCCTCACTCCTAACACCCCCCTCTCCTGCCACTAGCCAACCAAAATCCTGCCAGCTTGGCAGTCCACCTCGGCTGTCTCCACTAGGTTCGTTACACCCAGCCACCCCCCATGCCCAAAGCATCTCGTAAGTACAGCAGTCCGCTGATCGTGCGGCGATGTCCTAATGGGCAGTCCATCTATCAAAATCCGAAGAAACCGATAGACATCCTCCAAAGTCACAGTCATCTCCCCTATCGGGAGATGGAATGTGTTGGTCCGTGGATCCCAAAGTTTGATCAGGGCCATCAGATAGGCCTGATCCGAGACCACAGGCTCCAGTCAAGACACCTGCTTGAGCCCAAGGGCATCAAATCATTCCAAATCATCATCAGTCAGTGCACCCCGTGCCTCAGTAAAAGCATAAGGTACACGATATCGGCTCCTAACCTGCAAAAGAAAACAATTCAACAAAAAAAATTAAAAATCATGGAAAAGAACTGTACAGCATAAAGAGCAAAAATTCAAATAAAAAATTCAAAAAAAAAAAAAAAAAAACATCTTAGGATTTTACGTTCCGTTATCCTAGGGTTTAGTCGTAAGCAAAATTATTTACCTAGGTTTTATGTTACGTTTAATTGTACAATAAGTCTTAGTTGTCTTCAATCCAGTTTCAGTATTTAAGTTTTAAAACACATTTTGAAAAACAGGATCACAAAAACAATTAAATGAAACAAGTGCAAATTTAAACAAAAATAAACTCTAGGAGACACTTACAGGTTTCTCTTCAGCTCTGTTGCTCGAACCAGTTTGTGCACTCATGATGGCAAGGAAAATTTCAGCAGCGCTTCGCTTCGCAGAATTACCTCCTCCTCCCAGAGCTCCAAAATCGCAAGAAAAAAATGACACAAATGAGCCCAAATTCAAGTTTTGGCCCTTAAATAGACCTCTGAGCTAGAATTCGTCCTTGACTGGGATGAGCGCTCTGGTTAGCGCTTGTCCCACCCAACAATGAATTCTGCAGGTGGAATTCGTCCCACCCTGAGACGAATTCAGGCCATAAATTCCAAAAACATAAAAAAAATATAAAAAATGCACTAAAAACAAACAATAACTATGCCTGATAAGAGTGTTGTTGCACTTGAAAACCCAGGCATACAAAATAGACTTTGGGGTCACAAAATTATCATTATCCTACTCCCTAAGAAGGCTACCATAGCCGGACTACTCCATGGGAAGACGGATTTCCGAAAATTTAACCCCCAAATGGTGTCACAAAAAACAACAAAAACAATAAAAAAATGCAACACAAACAAATAGCAATAAGCATTGCCCCAAGAAGGCTACCATAGCCGGACCGCTCCATGGGAAGATGGGTTTTCGATGATTTTACCCCATTACGGCATCACCAAAAGGGTTAACACCCACCAAAAATAGGTCCAAATGTTGGAAAAATTGCACATGCTAAACGGTAAACCCTCTAAAGGCCCCCTTTGCACAAGTCATCTTGGGTCAAGTGACTCATCGCTTTTCTCATGAAGGTCATTCCCTCATCGATTCATCACTTGAGGGGGTAGTCACACTTAGTCACCAATCAACAATCACACACCCAATTAAGGAAAACGACATGCATTCAAAGAATCATTAACAAAGACAATTACGCTCCTGCTTGGGGCAGTAAACAAGCAACAATCAAATCAATCAAACACTTGGAATTTTGTGAATCATGAACACAAGGTTCCCCTGAGGATAAAAGGTTGCGCCCTTTGCCTAATCATGACTGATCAATGTCCAAGCTCAAGTCACACCTCACCAAAATAGGTTAACACTTGAAATCAAACTCCTTAGCTTGTCAGAAGCAAGGATTCAAGAATGCATGCCCTTTCCATGCTTGGGGCATCAAAAGTTGGTTAGGTTACCAAGAAACCCTAATCATTAGTGCTTTGGCTATCTATTTTTGCTCGGCGATGTGCCATGCACAACGCATCCCAAAAAGGGGCATTTGTAGACACCAAAACAGCACCAATCCGATTATGTGACTGCAAACACTGATCGCTTTGACAAACATAGCCCCCAGGGCAACCCTCAGAGGTCAAACAGTGGTCCTAACCACTTTCATAGCAATTTTTTAAGGTCAAGAGGCAATTTGGTACATTTAGACACTTTGCTCAGTATTCGTCCCACCCAGGGACGAATACTAACTGGGATTCATCTCACCCAGGGACGAATTCTGAAATCGTCTCTGGTAGGGATGAATTCCAAGTTTAACGGGCAAAAAGAAGAATGGCGCCAAGTGGCAGCCAAAGACAGTTAGTTGATGACTCTTGCCTTGCATGCGTGTGTGGGTGGGCAAATAGGCCGTTAGAGGACTGTCACAAGGGCAGTTATGAAAGCCCAAGTCATGGAGGACTCCCCTCCCCCATGGGAAGACATAACTGCCACATGGCACCTATGACCAACACATGGCACTTATGCTTCCCTCTCAAAAGAGACCCCATGGGTCTATAAAAGGTGGGACTTTTCTCACCCAAAAGGGGAGATATTGGAGGCGATTTCAAGCAACGAAGTGCTGTCCGATTGATTACCCACTTGAATATTTTTGATTCACCTTCTCACATACACTAATATCTTTCACAAGGGAGGTTATTGGGTGGCTTTCGGAGGCGTGGATCCAACCCAAATCCAAAATTTGACCACCTTACACCACCAATTTGCAGACACCCCAATCCTAAGAGGTTTTGGGCCCATCCCTAGTGGATTGGCATTGGAATCAAGTGCCAACAGTGGGAAGCCCACTTGGGCACCCCCGCACCTTCTAAGTTTTATTCTAAAGAATTCTAGATTATTTGTTCATATTGCATCTTATGTTATTCTGTCTGGTTAACTCATAGCTTCAATTTCATAACACTTTGATCAAATTTTATCATGCCTTTTGTCGCTTTGTTGTCCTACTAACTTGCAGGTGGCGATATCGAATTCCTAAGGATAGAGGCCAAATTGGGAGAATCTGACCATCTGGGTCATCCCAAAATGGCCCCAATTACATAACCCCTCTGTTTGTAGGTGTTTTGGAGGTCTCGGGAGTCGACATTGGAGCAGCATCACCTCGGCTTTTCCAACACAGTAGAATTCATCCCACCCAGGGACGAATTGTAGTCAGAATTCGTCCTACCCAGGGACGAATTCCAGGTGAAGGCAGATTGGCCAACTATTTTAGTGGCAACGACCTTCTGGTAATATCTTCTATCTTTTGTCAGGTTTTCAGGTCATTTGGACTCACTTTACTCACTATTTTATACAAATGTTTATATGCATCTTTTGGCGATTTTAGAGAACAAACACTTCTTATTTGCAGCAGGTGCTACTGACATCTTCGTTGTTTCTTTGTTCGCAGGAGGAGCAGCAGAGGTCAAGGACTCATCAACATCAGTGGCGACATCGTCTTGGCCCGCCCATCTCAAGTGTGGGCACATGGAAAGAGGAACCTTAAGTCTTGATTGTAATCAAATTCTTTTAACGCTCCTAGCCCCTGAAAAGGGAGGAGGCGTCTTTGTAACAAAGATCAAGAGAGTTTAATGAAAGGGCTTTGTTTTCTCCATTTGCTTGTATCTCATTTCAATGCGTCTCTTTCATTTCATGCATTCTACATTTCTAGGACTTAAGCGTATTTGATTTTGAATGCATCACAATTAGTGTTTCCTTTGCGCAGAATCTCATGCTTTCAGAAAGACCCCATCATATGATAATTCTATGGTTAGAGGTTGATCGTCTTCAAGAGGAGCCTCTGCTAGTTTATCGATGATGACTTGACATTTTATGGATTTTTGTCCAACGAATTCTATGTCAAATTCCGTCAACAACATGATCCATTTCATCGTGCGGCTACTATGATAAGTATGACTCATCATGTATTGCAATGGATTATCCTTAGACACAACATACGTCATATTGTTGAGCATGTAGTGGCATAGCTTTTTGGTAGCAAACACCACTGCCAAGAAAAACTTCTTAACGTATGCATAGTTAAGTTCATAACTGACCAGGGTGCGGCTAAGATAGTAAGTAGCCTGTTCTTTGTGTAGTTCATTTTTTTGGGACAACATGGTGCCCAGTGCCACCTCAGTAGCTAAGATGTATAAGTAGAACGACACTCCTGGTCTATGTGGTGCCAATACTGGCGATGAATCCAAGTATTGTTTAATGTCGTCAAAGGCTTACTGGCACTCGTCATCCCAGTGAAATGCTAACCCCTTGTACAATAATTTATTCATGGTTCAACACTTGTCAGATAGTTGCGCTATGAAGCGCTTGATTGACGCGACCTTTCACTACTGACTTCTGAGCTGCTTGATGGTAGTTGGGGGAAGCATTTCAAGGATTTCCTTGACTTTGTGTGGGTCTACCTCGATTCCTCATTTGGAGACTATGTAACCCAAGAGATTTCTATATGTGATGCCAAATACACACTTCTTGCAGTTTACTCTAACTTTATGTTCCATGAGGCGATCGAGGATCTTGCTTAAGTCATCGAGATGATTTGGGTGCAAAAGAGATTTGGTCAACATATCATCCATGTAATTTTCCAAAATCTTATGCATGTGATCGTGGAAGATGTACATCATGGCACGTTGGTAGGTGGTTCCAATGTTTTTAAGGCCAAAGGGCATGACCTTATAACAAAATGTACACCAAGGCGTTGTGAATGCCATTTTTAGTTTGTCCCAAGATTGATACGAATTTTGTTGTATCTTGAGAAACCATCCATGAGGGAAAGCATTTCATGGCCCGCTGTAGCGTCTACCAATGCATTGATGCTAGGCAAGGGAAAATCATCCTTAGGACTTGCTTTGTTGATGCTAGGCAAGGGGAATCCTCTCGTCAGGATTTTTGATGGGCACCATGTTAGACAACCATGGTGGGTAATCCACACAGATGACAAACTATGCATCCAACAGCTTTTGTAGCTCATCTTTGACCATTAAGGCTATTGTTAGATGCATCTTATGTAGTTTTTGCTTTACTAGCTTGAATTTCAAATCAAGTGTTAGATTATGTGTGACTAGTTGCGAGTCTAGGCCTGGCATGTCTTTGTAGGACCATGCAAAAACCTCCTTCTTCTCTTTGAGAAGGGCAATGCAGTCGGCTTGCTCTTCGCGGGATAAAATTAAACCTAGCTTGATGATTTGAAAATTCTATGGATCTAAGTCGATTTCTACGTCAGTCATATCCTCGACCGAAATGTGGGACCCGTCCTCCAACTGATGTAGAGTTGGGATCAAGTGGATATCATTTGCTAAATTTAGATTGTCGTTTGGAACGTCAGGTTACTCTTCAACATGGAAGACATATTGAGTCTATCCTGGGATGAAATGGAACATACCATTGCAATGCCAGTACTCTTATGGGGATGGTAGTGTGTCATCACGATCCCAATCTATAGAATCTAGGTCTAGATGCAATGACCATGTTGGGTCAGTTGGATTATGGATGGGGGCGGTTAAATCAATGGAGATCATGTTGATGAAATTATTGTGGTCTCCATTACCATGGGTGTGATTGCTCGGACATCCTAGATGATCTTTGTGCTCCAGATCTGGATCTGTGGGTACTTGCACAAATGGATCGGCCCTATGTGTGGATAAGATGACAGGGTCTGCCCTAGGCACTGATGGCTTTATAGGGTCTCCAGGAAAAAGATGCTTTCTGTATCCCTAGAGTGGTGGGTGCATTAATTGCTATAACTATGTCTGGTTTAGGTGCCACCTATGCCTCGACCCGATGTGTAACTGTTCAAACATGTCATATATTTCCAAGGGATATTTTTGTTTTCACATATGATTGAGATAAGCCATCTTAGTTTCATCTTCATAATCATTGTCAGAGATCCAAAGGCCTTCAGTGGCTCCAATAGCTGTTTGCAACATATGAGGCTCATCTTGCTCAAGCAAATTAATGTGGTCCCATCGAGGTTATTTCACTCTCTGTGGGAGGACCTTATTCTCTTGAGGTGGCATATGCTCAATTGCAGCATCCAAAGGGAACATTGTCAGGAAGCTCTCCTGATCATCATCCATGGGAGTCACTTGTGAATGATTGATATCAGGCTCGAAAGGATCCCAAGGTGTTACCTCGTATTTTGACTCATCGTCTAAATACCCTTCTTGGTCTTGTCCATATCCCTCTTGTAGGTGAGTCCTTGAATTTTCTCCCTTTTTGACCAAAGAGAAAGGGTTGTTATGGTCAACAGGGTTGGTTGTTAGCAATGGGTGATAATCCCCCAATGTATATTTTGTGTTAGGATTAGCATATGGATCTAATTCCAACCCATATTTTTTGCCTATACCTAGGCCTTGCATGTTCTCTATCAAGATGTCCAGGGGAAAGGGGTGGTTGAACCCTACTCTTGACTTGTCATACGACATTTGATATCTTGGTTGGAAAAGAACACGTACTCCTTGCTCATACCTACCCAACCCATATCCATGCTAATTGCATTGGCCAAGATATCTCAATGTGAAGTCTAGGTTGGACAAATAGTTGACATCCTCAGCAAAGGGTTCTTCATCTTCATTTTCTTGCATGTAAGGTTCAATGCCATTATCCAAGCCCCCATAAAAAAAGTTGGTCTAATTGGGTGGGTAGCCTAGAGGAACCACAGAGCCGATGGGGAGCCGAGGTCTCCCCATTACCTGCATGGACTCAAGTGTGGGTGTTGCTACAATGTTTCACACTATATACTCCCCCAGGCCCATGTTGGCCATCTCAACGGTGATAGTTGGCGGTTGAGGGGGAGCGAATGGGAGTCCTTCCGGAGTCCACTCCATGTAGGGTGAACTAGGCGTCTCGACTTCCATTCGACTAGGCATCTCTTTAGTAGATATGGTTGATACTAGGGGTGGTTCCTCTTCTAGGGATTTCTTTCCCTTGTCCTTCAGTGTGGCCATCGTAGGTGGTGTCATTGGTGAAGGACCAGATGAGGAAGATGAAACCTGTTGGAGATTTGATGGACTTGGAAATGGGGATGCCTGTGAAATTTGACCCTGGTTAGATGGATTCAACTAAAAATCCAAATGTGTTGATGGAAGGGTCGATTGCGGCATGAATTACACCGTATTGCAGTACTTGAAGGGCTCTAAGTCTGTTGAGACTACATGCACCTGTCCTTCAAATGTATACTTTAGGAACTGATGAGCTATTGAAGGGACACACTTCATGTCCCTGATACAAGGCCAACCCAGTAAGATATTATAAGCCATCTCACCTTCCAATATGTGGCACAATGTATGAATAGTATTTTGTCCCACTTGGATGGGTAGGACAATTGTGCCAACCGTCGAGCATATTGCATCATTGAATGCTCAAAGAGAATAGGTAGAGGCCATGATGTGAGATGTTGACAACTTTAGATGTTTCAATGTTGTTGTTGTAATGATATTACTGGACGAACCATTGTCCACCAATACCCTCTTATACATAATCCCATTGACCTACGTAATGACATGTAGGGGTGGATCCGTGACATCACCAGTCACTGATTTCAATTCATCTTCTCTAAAGGTTATGGCTGGTTCTGTACATTGTTTAACATGTCCCACAAAGTTGTTGAAAGAGTTTGCTTTGTGGGGCTGCAACTCGATGGATTTTAATATCTCCATTAAAGCCTCCCGATGGGGCGCTGATTATTGAATGAGCTCGTTTATGGAGAGCCTAGCCGACGTGGTCCTTAGACTTTAGGTAATTCTAGTCTGAATTATGGCCATTGGTCTAGGTAGGGGAGGTTGTGTAGGGTGTTGTTGAGATTGTGAAATTGATGAAACCTCTCTTATGGCCACCAGGGGGCAGCTCCTGGGTACCTCTTGTTCCTAGTCACTATGCTTATCATCCCTACATACCCCTGCATGGGGCAATTTTGTTGTACCTCATTGACTTGAAGAGGTTTTTCCTGTGCATCATGGGTAGGTAGGGGGTCTCTGAAGTCTCCTATCTATTTATTGTTTGGTGCTACAGGGTTGTCCACCACCAATGTCTTGTTGTTGATTAGGTCTTGCACCAAGCCTTTAAACTTCCAACATGCATTAAGCTCATGTCCCTTCCGTGTATGGAACCTACAATATAAGTCCTACCTGTATCGCTTAGGCTTTGGTGCATTTGGGTCTATGGTTTGAATCTCTGGCAGGTTGATCAAGTTTTCCGTTGACAATCGGTCAAACAAGGAGTCCCTGGACTCTATGTAACGTGTAAATTGTTGCCTAGGGTGATGCTGCTGATTTTGTTCTTGCCTCTAGTTTTCTCTGTCATAATTGTTAGGAGGCATCGCTTGATAGTTACCCTTTTGAGGATGTGTTGCTTGTGCAGGCTTAGGGATTTTTATAGCGACCTGATTGATTGTAGCGGGTTTCTGTTGTGTGGTCCCTATTTTGGTGTTCTTAGACCATTCTTTTTTCTTGGGCTTGGCAATCTTGCCATCCTATATCTTGATCTCTTCAATGATTTTGGCTTGCGCCAGAGCTTCCTCAAGAGTGGCATATTGTTGTAGCTGCAATAGCATGGAGATCGATCTCAAACAACTCTTTGAGAACATTTGGGCCAGGTCAGATGTGGGAGGGAGGTAGGGTAGCTTTGAAAGCAACATCCTCCATCGGTTCCCATATGCCACCATGGTTTCTTCCTCATACTGCCTACGGGTAGCTAGGTCACTTAGTGACACTTTTTTCTTGGTGTTGAAGGTGAAGCATTCGAGGAACGCATCCATTAGCTGATCCAAGTTTTTGATGCTATGTTTTGGCAACTAAGTGAACCAATCTGAGGCAGGGCCTACAAATGTGGTTATAAATTTTCTTAGCAACAAAGCATTTTTATCCTGAATGCCAAAGCACTCGATTAGGAATCTAGTCACATGCTTTTAGGCATCCTCATCCCCTCTAAAGAGTGCCAACTAGGGTAGTTTAAAGTGTTTAGGGTATGGAGGTGCCGACACTGACGGATGCACAAGATGACTGTAGAGTTGGCATAAAGTAGGTTTTTGGGGCCCAGAAGTTTTGGTCTCCATAGACTCTAAACGCTCTAGCAGTGCTTTATATGCATCGGATGATTTGATCTCTTCCTCCTTGGTTTGCTCCTGTTGTGGGTTACGGGGAACTTGAGGCCTATGGAGGGGTGGCTGGATAGCACCCCCTCTACCTTGGTAGGGCATTTCAGCCCACTCTTCTTCTTTCTCATACTCCTCATAGGCTGCTTGAGGAGTGCCTGGGCGAGACCTATAAACATGGGTGGGTGCCTACAGAGGGTGCCCATCGTTGTTTCTGGGAGTGGCCTTCCACTCAGGTCTATGAGGTCTTGGAGGAAATACTTGATAAGGTCATGTAGACCTGTATCATACAAAGGGGTTGTGCCTCTCATACACTTCTACTTTATGCACGCAAGGGGTTGGGACCTTCTCAGGCACATTGTTATGAAGCAATTTGGTGGTCTGAAATTGAATGCGCTCTTTCCTAAGGTGGTATAGATGATCTAACTGTTGTTGATCTTGCCTGAGCTACGTGATTTGTGCTTGGCAGGTGGAATTTCTAGAAAATGCCAAGTCAATTTGTTCCACCATCTCATGTTTAGGAAGCCTAGATGCCTCTCCTACATGTCTATCTCGGTCATGGTGATACGAGACCCCTATGGGTTGCTTTCCTCTATCAAGGTTAGCGGCATTCACCCAAGGCTCTGGCCTTAATGGGTGATCCTTATACATAGCAAGTGTGGAGGTACATCACTCCCACACTATGTACCACTCTTGAGGAATGTGGTGGTCTTCCTCATACTCCCTTTCATATGCGTGCAAGGTGTAGGCAGAATTGTCTTGCCCTATTTGGAGAGCCATGTGCTCTGGATTTTGTTTGGTGTTTATAACAATAATAAGGTGTAAAGGAGGGATGACGAAATCATGTGGCCCCTCATTATGGACCCTCTGTTTCTTTAGTACTTCATCACTAGGCCACTCATAATGAGCGTCTAAGGGAGGTCTCCTATCTATGTTGAGTGCCATATGTAGGTTCTCTTCTTGAAAGGATCTATGCTGAGTGGGGGTGCCCCTCAAAGAGGTGCCTCTATAGTCCTATTTTGTAATGGAATTATGTGGACTATCATGTGTTTCAGGTTTCCAAGGTGGGATGACCAAGTCCTCATGACTATATCAGAGGTGATTTGTCCCCCTTTGTACACTTTCTACAACACTTGCCCATGATTGGGCTCGGCTATGGGTGTACACCATGATGATTTTTACCTAAATATGCATATATTTTTATCTTATTTTTATTATTTTTATGCTACACTAAGCAGACAGTATCACACACACAAAGCAATGATTATCTCATTCAAATATTAAAAGTGTGCCCTAAAATCTAGTTTAGTGTGTTTTAATTTTTTTTGTTTTTGAAATCTATTGTAAAGAATGTTTAAATGCAATATGATGGCTCTTATGACTCCCAAAAATAGTAGCCCTTTCGATATACCATTTCCAAGCCGATATACCAACCTCTCTATATACCCACCCTTACGTGAGGAAAACTATTGGTACATGAGAGCATATGGTACATGGAATGTAGGCGATACAGAAGGGGAATCACTCTATTTATGAAACCTACCATAGAAGACTTATCCTCATGCACTGGTAATCACCCTAGCTACACTTGGTCAGATTTCATCAAGATTTACGTCTAGCAACAGTCATGATCAGGGTTATGTATGTAGTATCTCAAGCCAAGGTAGTGATGAAATCCACCGTTGGTCTTGCTCAAGGGTTGGGGTTTTACAACCAACTCATTGTTGTTTTAAATTACCACGTGGTGTGTGGGTTTATTTTTAAGTTGAATAAATGAAGGAAACAAGCATTCAAACTCTCCTATGCAAGCAAATAACTAGAGAACAAAAAGCAAAAAAATGACAGAGGGTGTTTAGGACCCCTACCTCTTCTCTGCCCAAATTGTATGTCTCTAAATTTCTACCCTAAAATTACACATAGAGCTATTCATCTTGGGATGATATGAATAAAATATCTGTATTCATTCTAGGGTAGGAAAAATTCCTATTCATCCCTGGGAAAGACGAATTCCAGCTTTGTACTCGTCATAGACTGAAATGAACAGTAGTCCAACGTTTGAAAACTTGGTACCTGTAAGAAAAAAATATATCTTTGATCAAAAATTTATTCTTAAAATAAATGGATAGATGTCCCACCATGATTGCCACTAAAATCATGAGGATACGAAAACAAAAAGGAGAAGCCAAGATGCGATGCGAACGAAACAAAAGATAACGCTTAATCCTACAAATTGAAAGTGCATGAAAGGAAATATGCATAAACGAATTGAAACCCAATAGAAATCCAATATGAAAGACAACCCTTTTATTGATATGTTTCAAAACTCGGTTACAATCCGCCTCCTCCCTTTTTAGGGGCTAGGAGTGTTAAAAGTGTTCTTGTCGCATCCATAGATGGTATACCTTCTTCCACGTGCCCACATGTAAAATGGGCAGACCAAATGTCACCGCCACTTTTTTTGATGAGTATTAGACTCATTTATTCTCCTCTAATGTTGAAACCCTATGTTCAAGGAAATAGAAAACAGTCAGTAGCACCTGTAGATAAAATAAAACATGCAGTCCCCATGCCTTCAACTAGCATATGCAAAATATGAATAAAACGATAACTAAAATGGATCCAAATGAACTCAAAACTTTACAAGGGCATAAAAAAATCACTAGGAAGGCACTGCAAAAAGAATAGTTCACAAATTAGCCACATATTTGTATTCGCTCCGGGTCGGGACAAATAGACCTACAATAACATGCCAAAAAGCATTGCTCCAATTGTCACACCTAAGAAGCTCTAAATCACCTACAAAGTTGGGGTTAGCTAATTGGGGGTATTTTGGGAAGACCCAGAAGGGCATATTTTTCCAATTTGTCCTCTATCACCAGGAATTTGATGATGCTATCTGCAAGTTAGTAAATGCGGGAAATGATCAAAACTTGTCAGAATCACATAAAATTTAATTTACAGCATATGTAAATGACCTATAATAATATGCAAAATAAAAATTAGAGAAATATATCACAAATTTCTAATTGCTCTGGGGTGGGGTGATTAGGGCTGCGATAGTTTGGGGGGCACCCGGGGGCAGGATGCCCACCATTTGGGACTCTGTTTCAGTACCAATCCACTTGGGATGGGTCCAAAACCTCTTATGGGGTTTTTTTGGAAAATTTGGTGGGATATTGTGGCCAAATTTTTGGGTTTGGGTCTAGAATGTGCCTCCAATAATCACCCAATAACCTCCATCCAAAAGAGAGATCAAGGATGTGAAAGCATAAAAAATAGGTGAGGATATATTTTAGCAGCACTTCCTTTCTCCAAAATATCCTCTCTATCCTTTTTTTTGGGTGAGAAGACTCACCAATTTATAGACCTAGGGTCTCTATGTTTGAATGCGGATGCGAGGGCACCATTGGAGTTGCATGTCCTATTTTGGGAAAAATATTATTCGTTGATTTAGAGTCTCCTTGCATGATGCCTTCAAGATCAAATAAATACATGACTAAAGTCTCTCTCCTTGATTTGAAGTTGTTCCTCACAATTGCATGGCCTGAAGCTGCAGTTAACTGGCAGACTTGTCGAGGTTTGAATTTTTGCCAGTCAAACCTGCTATTTGTCCCTAGGTGAGATGAATACCAGTTTGTATTCATCCCAGGGTGGGACGAGTAGGGAGCAAAGTGCTAAAAAGGTGCCAACTTGACCTCTAACCTTCCAAACTACTTTTGGGAGTGGTTAGGACCATTGTTTAACCTTTGGGGGCTTCCCTAGGGGTTGTGTGTGTCAATGCAATCGGTGCTTGTTGTCACATAATCGGATTGGTGCTATTTTGGTGTCTACAATACATTTTTAATAGATAAAGGATAATTTGTATTCTTTTGGAGTAACTCAGACTATGAAATACATGGATTCATGCCAATAAAAAATAGGAATTTGTTTTCCACATGCAAAAAAGAATCACTAAAGTTGTTGATATTTAGAAAGACACACACCCATCCACATACACATAAACAAACACCATAAAAAAAAATGAAATAGTGTGCCATATTTTTGAAAACAAGGAGAAATTATGTCTTAGTTGGTCATATGATGGATAATTAGAAAGGGATGAATTTATAAATTCAAATATTTATACTTTTTTTAAAACATCATCTTAATTTACTTATATGAATTTGTTTAACAAAATTATACCCTTTTATTTAAGATAATTGTTGTGCATGTTTTTTTAATATTTATAAATGCTAAATTTTTGGGTTTGTATATATATATATATATATATATATATATATATATATATATATATATAGGGTTTGAATTTATTGTCCTTTCCATTTTATATTGATGATATTGAGCTATTTGGTACCACCAAGATTTGAATCTTGGTGTAATTGTTTACTCCAACAACGGAACCAAGGATATTTTGACAAAAAAAAAAATTATTTTGAATATGAATGGACCTTAGCTTCATGCATTATAAAATCAAATTTTTTATAATAATAAGAGAAATTTCACTAAAACAAAGATCTACTTTTGAAGTCCACATGAATTGTTTATTCCAACCATTGAACCAAGTATATTTTGACAAAAAAATCTATTTTAAATATGAATGAAGCTTATCTTCATGCATTATAAAATTAATTTTTTATAATAATAAGAGAAATTTCACTAAAACAAAGATCTACTTTTGAAGTCCATATGTGAATGAGTATTTTTCAAAATATTTTTAGAACTTCAAAGAAGAAATTTGGAATTTTAAAAATGAAAAAAGTGTATAAGATTTCATGCCTATATTTTTAACCATATATTATTTCAAAGAAACCTTTTTCATTTTACATATATTTAATAATACTATGATCAAGAAGAGAGATAAATTATTAGTACTTAATACTCAATATTTGTATGTTAATTCTCTTTAATACCTTGTAGTAGGAAAACTACCAATTTAATTATTTAAATCAAATTTTACGACTTAAAATTTGTAAAAATATAAACCTAATTCTATACAAATTGGAATATAATATTTACACCTAAATTGAGAGGGAAGAGATTAAATTTAATCTAGATTTAATATAATGAACATTTAGATATATGGACAGAGTGTACTGCAATATATTTAGTTTTACTAGTTTTATTATAGTCATGGTATCTTTTACAATGTGACATATATCAAGTGGGAGCTTTAGAAATAGATAAGAATTTAGGAAAAAAAACGTCATGACTTTTCCATACTTTAATTTAAATGCCTCACACCAAAAAATAGATAATTTTTATAAAAAATGAAGGAATTCTTCTCTATAAATAAAGTAGACATATAGGAAGAAACTTCATGAATATTTAATAACAAGCTATAGAATAATAGAAAAAATAACAAAAAACCTTTAGGATGCATGTCCATTTTTAATGACTGGCATAAGTAGAAATAAACTAAAAATAAATACATCTTTGAATGTAAAACACTAAAAATCTATTGTAGAAGTTATTAAAAATGTATCAATAGTATTGAAGAGTAAAAATCTTGACCTTATAAGTTATTCTTGAGAGTCATTTAGGGAGGAATACTTCATTATGAAAGCTAAGTGTTACCCCAATCCATCAAGAGTAGTAAAATTTGAAGTATAGGATACAACCAATAGGTCAATCAAATTGCTCATAAACTATTAGATTTATTTTCATGGTACGTAAAAGAAATAAAAATAATTAAGTGTAGGTAAGAAAGGTTCTAATCTTGTAATAAAATAACATACTAGCTTATCCCTAATATAAAAATAAAAGTAAACGTAGAATTAGATATTATAATAAAAATAGGAAATAATTATTTATGTGGACATTAAATATATGAGAATGGTGGTGATTTATAAAAATAAAATGAAGGAAACTAGAATCTACATGGAATGCAAGCAGGATATGACAAGTTATATATGACAATGAATCTTTTTAACACCATTTATAAAATATATTTTATAATGTGTGGCAAGAAAGAAAGCATTTTTCTTCATTAATGGGGTCCAAATAAATGCCTATTGAACATTGTAGAGGAGATAGATCTAGACTATTTTATCATAAAGTGTAATTAATTTATATAAAATATAGTGGTATTTTAAGATAACAATGTTCACATAGTATTTTTTATAAGTATGAGTAATACTCCAAAATATTTCATGTATTATTTCATTAATGTATCTATTGATATATATTTTGTATAATTTTTATGCATTCAAGTTGATATTTAAATTATGTCATCAAATATATATTTTATTAAACTTAAAGAAGTATCCAATTATAATGTCTTATGTGGTGTTGTTAGGATATATCACATGTAAAGACATAATAATAGTGGACCTACTATAAATTATGATCACCATCAAGTAGTCAAATATATTAGAAATGATAAAATACTATTAAAATTTTACAAGAATATATATAAAAGTAATGGATGCAATTAATTAACTTTTCAAGAAAATAACACATCATCAGGTCATTAATATTGACAACATATACACTTAGAAGGTTAAGTTTACAAAAGGACCTATTTTTATGTTTTTGAATTAGAATTATATTTTTTTGTGCATACATAAGCATCAAAGATTGCACTAAAGAATAATTATATCCACCTAATTTATCTTTATCACTTAAACATCATGCGTATTATTTATATGTATATATATTTTTGACTATCTACATGAAATATTCATATTCTTTTCTTATTTTTTTATTATATAGAAAATAAGGGGTATTGAAATGATTCCTAAACATTTTACATAGACCAACATAGTAGCCCTAACAACATCCAAGAAAAAAAATAGAGCAGCCCAAGGGAAGGCATAGCCTGCAATAAAAACAGAAGAAACAATTGATAACAAACACATAAATAAAATAGGACACCATAGAATAAAAGACAAAACCCACCAATTCTAGATCCAAAAAAAAAGAGTAAACAAAGAAAACGAGAACCATAATACCAAACAAGAGAATATTATCAGTCCTCATTGATGAGGATAATATCATTTGTTAGAATTATTATTTTGTTCTAATAATTCTTCTTCACATTATAGAGTCAATCAATTATGATTTTTTATGTATTGCCACAATCAAACCAATGATTAGTTCTCTTCTAAATAGAATATTGTGTAACACCTTTATTATATTAGAAAATATTTTTACTTTATGAAATTATTCTTATGAATATAACTTAAATCTATTTCCCTATTATTTTTAAATATTTAATATAATTTGCATTTAATCCACCTTATGAATCTTTCAATGATGTCATCCCTTGATTTCTTTCATGTTTGACAAATATAAAATTAGCATGGAGATTACCTTTACCAAGTAACTCATCAAAATTAAATTTTGGTAGTTATATAAAATTAAACAACAATTTCATATGTGTCTTATATTTTGAATTCCATCAAAATATATTTATTCTCTTAACTAATCTCATTTATAAGAATATATAAACAATTTTATCAACAAATTTCTCTACATTTTGAAATATGTACATAAAACCAAATATATGTGATAATTTTTCATGCATTAATTAATTAGTATGCTTACAAAAATAATTGCTCTAATTATCATTATCTCACATGATATATTATGTACATCATAAACATCAAGTCATTCAACTTTATTTCATATAAAATAGTAGTTTATGATTCTAAAATATATTTTTAAGAGACCAATGTCAATTGACTATTGATTGTACTCCATATTATCTATATATCTACGTAATATTCATTGCCATAATATACTATACATGTATTCTTTAAGGTGTTCACTTTATCATAACATTATCTACATGTTACCCATGTTACCGACATTAAAAAATTATGTAATACCTGATAGAGTCCTGTCCTTGTTATTTGAATTTGTCAATATAAAATACTTGTTTAAGCTTAAAGAACACCACCAAAATTTGAATCCATTCCTCACTTCGTAACAACTATATTCAAGTAATCACATTGAGGTGAAAGAATAAATTATTATGAAGCTGCCAATACAACAATATTATATAGAATATATGTCGTTAATGTTAATTATAATTAACAATAACTTTCCAATTTTCAAATTTTTGGTATATGTTACAGTATTTGTTCATACGTTGTGCTTGATTGCTCATGCGCTAATAATGAACTTTTTTTTCCCATCCTTAAAGGTGGATTATGCACCTAATGAAGCCAAGGACATTGTTATATTCTTTTAAATAAATGATTCCTCTAATGATCTAAAGAAGCAAAGAAGGAATTCTTTTATAAATTATATTCATTAAAGGAAGAGATATAAGATAAATTATAATCTCCAAACATAGATAGTCATTTATATAAAATTAGATCCCATAAAGTTGTTAAAACAATCACACTAACTCATAACATCAAAACATGAAACAATATCGTTTTCGTGGATGAAATTATTTCTGCAAATCCTCAAAAGAAACCCAAATGCGTATACTGATGACTTCATGCCTAACCCTACAAAACAGTAACAATCCTAGGAAGACGACATGTCTACGGACGACTCTTTTATGCTTGGACGATGTCAGATTTTGTGTGTCCGACCTCGGATTCTTGTCGGTCTGGTCTCGCAAATAAAACACGGTCACAACACCTCAAAACCTTTCTTATAAGACTAAATGTTCCTTCCCTACACAATAGTAGTTTATGATTCTAAAGTATATTTTTAAGAGACCAATGTCAATTGACTATTGATTGTACTCCATATTATCTATATATCTAAGTAATATTCATTGCCATGATATACTATACATGTATTCTTTAAGGTGTTCACTTTAACATAACATTATCTACGTGTTACCCGGCATTAACAAATTATGTAATACCCTATAAAGTCCTCTCCTTGTTATTTGAATTTGTCAATCTAAAATACTTGTTTAAGCTGAGAGAACACCACCAAAAGTTTTATCCATTCGTCACTTCTTAACAACTATATTCAAGTAGACATCATCTTTTCTATTGTCTTTTTCCATGAATATAATAGACAATGGAGAGGTGAAAGAATAAATTATTATGAAGCTGCCCAATACAACAATATTATATAGAATATATGTTGTTAATGTTAATTATAATTAAAAATAACTTTTCAATTTTCAAAGTTTTGGTATATGTTATAGTATTTGTTAATACCATACGTTGTGCTTGATTGCTCATGCGCTAATAATGAACTTTTTTTTCCATCCTTCAAGGGTGGATTATGCACCTAATGAAGCCAATGACATTGTTATATTCTTTGAAATAAATGATTCCTCTAATGATCTAAAGAAGCAAAGAAGGAATTCTTTTATAAATTATATTCATTAAAGGAAGAGATATAAGATAAATTATAAATTCCAAACATTGATAGTCGTTTATATAAAATTAGATCCCATAAAGTTTTTAAAACAATCACACTAACTCATAACATTAAAACATGAAACAATATCGTTTTCGTGGATGAAATTAGTTCTGCAAATCCTCAAAAAGAAACCCAAATACGTATACTGATGACTTCATGCCTAACCCTACAAAACAGTAACAATGCTAGGAAGATGACATGTCTACGGACGACTCTTTTATGATTGGACGATGTCAGATTTTGTGTGTCCGATCTCGGATTCTTGTCGGTCTGGTTGGTAAGCAGGCTATATGATTCAAGAGTAATCCCAATTAGCCCCACGTCATCAACAAAATACGTGCGCACTCTATAAACCCTCTAGAGAACAACCAGATATGAATGCTTCAGAAAAGTAAAGTAAAAGCTAAGAATAAAGAAAAAAAAAGGGACGGAGAAAATAGCACTATTTATGGCAGTTTACTCCCGAAGGTTTATATTGTGGACTTAAGATCGATGATGAGGCTGCACTCATAAACAAATGATTGCACACATAAACAAATGATTGGTCAGAAATTAGAGTCATCATAAAGTTCGATGAAAATGTCATCCCAAGGCAATATTAAATATTAGAGTCATGATTGAGCTAAAATTTTTATGACCAAAAGATCATAGATTTCCTGATTTCATGATGCGGCATCCTAGCATCTATACCAGCATCTTTCAAGGTAATAACAATATTGAAGCTTTTAAGAAGATCCCAAAATTAACCGAGCCAATTATAGACTTTACAAACTCCAGCATCACCCACACCGTTCCTCTTTCAGTTACAAAGTCATGTTGGGAGATTAGGGCAAATAAAACACGCTCACAACACCTCAAAACCTTTCTTATAAGATTAAATGTTCCTTCCCAACACACAACCATAATACTATGAACGGCATAGAAGTAAACTCCCTTGCTTTCTCTGGCTCTTAAACTTAACCGGAGCAGCAACCAAGTTTCAACATCAGCTAAGGATTTCTACGCAAAAACTCACATTGATGGAGTCTTTTAGAAATTATCGTTTGCCAAGAATAAATGAAACGAAAACCCAACATGATTTACTTTGCAGCGAAACATGCCATTCTAAGTCGCATGAATGCGTTGATTAGACACCGACAAGAACATGAACTTGAACAAAACATTCCCTAAAATTGTACACAAAAGAAGTATCATAATAGCCACAAAATAATCTCCGATTCCTGGATGAAATTAGTTCTGCAAATTCTCAACTAGAAATCCAAATGGGTATGCTGATGTCATCTTGCCTAACCTTAAATGCAGGTAAAGATGATAAGAACATGGCATGTCTAAGCACGACTCTTGTATGCTTGGATGATTTCTCATTTCTTTGCTGCTGTCAGATTTTGTGAGTCCGATCTCGGATTCTTGTCACCATGGGTTGATGTCTGGTGGTTTAGGAGGGCAAGTGATTCAGGAGTGATCCCAATTAGCCCTAAGTCCTGATAAAAATATGTGCACATCATATAAACCATCTGGAGAACAACCAGATCCGAATACATAAAAAATGTAAACTAAAAGCTACGAATTAAGAAGAAAGGGAACAAAGGAAATAACACTATTTATGACAGTTTACCGCTGGAGGTTTACATAAGCCAACCTGCTCATGTTTTGGACTTAAGATAGATGGTGAGGCTGCACACATACACAACTGCGTGATCAGAAAATTAGTGTAAAAAGATATTCTATCATCATCAAGAAAACAAAATGACCTTTCTAAGAATCGGAACTTGGCTTACCATTGCCAATCCATTCGGAAGTGTTACTTTCTGATACGTCACCGTACGATTTAAGTTGATCAGTAATTTGCTTAATGTCGTCCGAAGAAGGGTTGCATATGCCTTGTTTGTAGTACTGTCTTAGAATTCCTAGTTGTTGTTCATTCGGATTCCACCTTGATGTAACTTCCTCTTGTTCTGTTCCTTCTTTCCCTTCATTACCCAAAGAACACAGATCCTTCTCTTGCTTGGAGATTATTAAATTTCCACTCTTACCCCTGGCACCGGAGGAGCAAGACATTCTTCTCGTTCTTGCGTGGTTTCTCTCCTTTAATAAAATGGTCATAGAGAGGATTAATATAAGAAAACTAACAGATAGACAATTCCAATTGTAAAATATGTTATAAGACTATTAATCGGTAAAGAAATTAAGAAATAGGAGAGAAGAGGCATGAGGATTATTTACAATATCATCGACAGGATGACGCCACACAGGCCAATATGTCTTCCAACTCTGGTGGATTTCGCTCTGTATATTTCTTTCAACGGTAGCAGACCTATTTGAGTCGTTCTGTATAGATCATTTCAACTTCCAGATATATATATTTTTTTCAACTTCCAGATATTCAATAAAATAAACCTTCTTTGCGTCTTACGCACCTGGCGCACGGCCGCCTTGTTTTTGCCTTCCTCTTCCAGCTCTCGAATAACTTTGTTAGATTTAGCCAGTGCCCAAATATTGAGAAATATATCACTGCACGGCTGCCCATTTATGGTCGTCATTAGTCTACTTCATATCAAAAGCAATGTTAATGGAATCTGAAAACAGGAAAACAGGAAAACGTATTTCCTACCGTCATCGCGTGCGTTTCAGGAGACGCCAGAGCACAGGGTGGGCATGGCATCCACGTATCCCCAGGGAGTGACTGCCTTACAAAAGAGAAGCACCGTCAGAACAACAATTGATAGCTGGAAATAAAACAAAACTGCACCATCGTGGCAGCCACCATCAGTCGTACACATAAAAAAAACAAACGCCCAAAGTAATTGCACTCTCAAATTTTCGTTGTGGTTGACAGAAATTCGTAGGCCGTGAGGTCACCTCACTGTTGGTGGATGATGAATACTTGATTATCGATTTTACGGAGATTTGGACGGCTGCCATTCTCCCTGGTCCAACAAGATGACGCCACGCAGGCCAATAATGTCTTCCAACTCTCGTGGATTTCGCTCTTTATGTTTCTTTCAACAGTACCATCCCTATTTGAGTCGTTGTGAATAGATTTTTTTCAGCTTGCATGCAGAAACTCAATAATCGATAATGGCTTCCGTAAATTGAATCAGTGAAACATGTCTTTTCACCTTATATTTAGATATGTCATGCACGTTTGCGAGATTTGACAACTTACTGGGTGTTAAAAAAACTCATACCTGGTGACCTTTGCAGAGAATACCCTCTAAGACCACGTGCAGAAACATGGATATTCCTAAAAATATTATCTTCTCCAAACCCTATGGAATAGGAGTAAAATTTTTAATGAATCTAAAGATCACTAGACCCTCTCGACTCCTCCTTAAGAACAAAGGACTCTGGAATTGGGTGTCCTTCAATAGTTTTCAAGATATCTTCTGCTACCAAGCCTTGTTCACGAGCAAAATGTTTGAACACGAGCAAGGCAAGACCCTAATGGATAGGGTTCAAGTCTTTAAGTCTTTACGCCCTTGAACTTCCTTCATTGACTTTTTCAAAGGCTGGAAAAGAAATAAAGGGATGTTCATCCAAATGTGATGCCTAAGATGATCCAGAAACATGATATGAAAGCTCCTAATAACATCATAAGTCGGGTCAAGGGTGAAGTAATCCAATGCATTTTATCACTCTATCCCAAGGAGGTGAAATAGCCTTTGCACTAAGGACCATTTTGAACCTTGGGGAGGAACTCATTCACGCGTAGAAAAAAGATTGATCTCCTTGAGAAGGGAGTGCTTCTCCCTATTGTGGCAAGCATTGTCCAGAGGTAGACTAATTGTTCTACTAATCAACTCAGCTGAGATCTCAAAGGACCAATTACCCACTTTAACCCAACCATCATTCCAAGAATGGTTCATCCATCTCCAAAAATTTAAATTATGTCAAGGAAACTTTTGAACATAGCTCAGAAGATCACCTTCCTTCAAGATTTTAATATGTTTCCTTTATTATTTATTCAAAAAATAATCATTATAATGAAATTTACAAACCAACTATAATGTATATATATATAGGTGATAAATAAAATAGTGATTAAAGTTAATTTTAATTTTTTTAATAATAAATAAAGTCTGCTTTATTTCCATTTTTACAATTATGTTGACTTTAAAAACAAATGTTGTTCAACCAAAAAAAATGTTGCATTTTATATATAAAAAATAGACTAAAATATGCAAAGGAAATGATACAAAGTTTACTAAATACTACCCAATATTATGTGTAATAATATACATTACAATATTGAAATTGAACAAGGATTGTTTTTGTTTTCTATTAGTTTAAAATATTTTATCTATCTATATGGGCATCTACATGCTATATAATATAGATACTTATTCTTAGTCAAGGACATCCATTCATTCAATAATTAATCTAAATATAATATATTGATATATTTAATTGAGTGCATCCACCACAAGTAGTATCAAAGCCTTCTATTTGTAAATTTAATTTTACAAGTGAAGACATATTACCATAATTTTCTTATTTTTGAAATCATAGTACAAAAACAACATCATCCAAAATTAATTTAATCTACCACAAACTTAGGAAAATTATCCTTAACATTACATTAATAGCCTTGCTCTACATCCACAACTTTTCTCCTTTACTTGATTAAAAATTATAGCAACATAATTACCATTTTAACAACATTGAATAGAAAAATAAAAAAAACACTTACCTTTGATGTGCATAATCTCTCATCCAACCCTCTCCCCTCTCTTCCCCTTCCACATAACCCCACATAGTCCCCTCCCTCTTTCTCCTCTTCCCACAATATGTATTGTCTTCCCCTTCCTTTTATTAATAAAAAAATGCACACATACTACTCCATGCTAAATACAACCCCACCCAATATCTCCTCTCATCCATGTGCCCCTCCCCCCACCACATGTAAATAACGCCCTACCTAAAGTACTTCCTCACTTAATATTAATATATAGTACTAATTTATATTGTATATATCAATTGTATTATATAAAAAATATTATTATATACTTGATAGTGTGTTTTATATTTTATATAATAAAAAATAATAAAAATAAATAAATAAATACAAACACTCAAATGATAATTGTTAAATTTTTTAAGAATAGATAATGTTCAATTGTAGGTAATGGTTGAGTGATTACAAAATTACTAAATAAAATAAGATGTAGAACAAATAATATAAATATTTAACAAGACAAAGGAAGATATTAAAAATATCTAAGCATTTATTGCCAAGAGTAGATTCTTACGAGTATTAAACTCTTAAGTTACACAAACATCAAGTCTTGATCCTAACTAGATGTTGAAAAATATTATTGTTAATAAAATATAGCACTGAAATCAACATTAAAATATACAAAATAGATAATTCAAAACATATGCTTGAATTGATGTGTCAAAGTTGAATGGTAAAAATATAAAAGAATCTATAGAGAGGTGTAAGCATTAAAAAATATACTTAACTAAATCATGTCAACAATGAGGAAGTTATTCAAGTTGCATCCCTTCATTTCAAAGCTAAAGCACAAAAGTGGTATACTTGGTGGTATGAAAAAACACAAGAGCTTACACAGACACATAAATGATTCCTTGTAGATTTTAACAAAATATTTAAACTATCAAAAACTGATTATTTTAATCAGTTGACTTGAATAATATAACGAAGATCCATGGATGATTAAACCTTTGAATTTGATTCATTTTCAACATTAGTAACTAACATAATAGATAGTCAATTACTTCAATTTTATATTTGTGGATTAAAACCTAATATAAAATATGAACTTCAAGTTAGGTATGATTTTACCCTACCTTTAACTATCAAGTTAGCTGAAAAGTACAAAAATAAGATATTAAAAAGGAATCAAAACACATGGTTTCAAATTGGTGATGATGTAAGGAATAAAAATATAACATAATCAATAAGATATATACCTCCACATCAACAAATCCCTAATTACAAGAAATATCAATAAAACAAGGGAAAGAAAGATCCCCAAACCCATCAAAACTTTAAATATTTAAAGAAACTATATAATTTTGAAGGAAAGAATCGTAAGGAGAAAAACTAGGGTGTAAGTAGTATTAGTAGTGAGGATGCATCTTAGGAAGAAATAAAACCTCCACTAGATCCAAATGTGTCTATAATTTCTATAGCTACATTAATAAGAATCCAATACCCATAAACCTTCAAAATACAAGGGTTTATTAAAAACCACCCAAATATGGTCTTAATTGACTTAGGCAGTACACATAATTTTATTTATATAACCACTATTAAGTGACTTAGTTTATTGTATACCCAAAAAAATATTTTAACAAGGCAGTTAGAAGGGATAATCACCTAGATTATAAACTAAAATATCACAAAGTGGAGCTATGTATGAATGTTTAGAAATACCAAATAACTTTTATGTTATGCCATTAGGAGGAGGTTTGAATATAGTACTTGGAATAGAATGGTTAAATCCCCTAAAAATTTTTAAATGTAGTATTGAAAAACAAAATTTTTAAGTCAAATGCTAAGCCAAAAGTACATCTTAAAAGGATTTCATGCTCCTTCATTATAGTTAGTTTCTTCATATAATATTAAAAAATGATTAGAAAATAAATAATCTATAATTATTGCTTGACATTTTACCATCAAGCCTATATCCACAAATGATGTTTGAGATAAAAAAATAAATTAAATCATCATTAAATATCCTTTGATATTCTAGGATCAAATGAGATATTGAATAAAGTATTTTATTGAAATCAAACTAGATGCATCTCTAGTAAATATCAAACCATGTTGTTAATCATACATTAAACTGTAGGTTCTATGTATATATGATTATTATGAAGAATCCAATGCAATTGTACATGCCTTAAAGAGTAACCTAGAACATATTAAAAATAGGATGAAGCAATAGGGTAATATTCATCATCCTAAATGTGAAATCTAAAAAAATGATTAGACTTATGTGTGTCTTTAGGCATACAAGCAAATATCTCTTAAGAATATTGGAAGAAATTTAAAGTTGATCCTTAAATATTATTGTTCTTATCATATTAGAAGGAAGATAAATGTTTGGGAAATTATAACCTATCTATTTTGAATATGAATGGAGCTTACCTTCATGCATCATAGATTTTTTTTTTTTTAAGGTAACTATAGTAACTCATTTCTAGAAGAATATCATTGAAAAAAAAAATCTAATTTCTATGTCATATCAAAATCTTTTGAGAACTTCAAAGAAGAAATTTGAAATTTTGAAATGAAGAAAAATGTTAAAAAATTTGTCCTATATTTTTTCAACCATATATTATTTCATAGAATCCATTTTTATTTACATATATTCAATAATATTGTGATATAGTACCTATGACACTCAATATTTGTATTTCAATCCTCTATCAAAGTGTTATAGTAGGAATTTGTACCATTTTAATTGTAGAATATAATTCTTATGAATGAATGGTCATGGAAAATTAAGATTAATATAAGAAATTATATAATTGTAGAGATTTATATATAGAAATATGAATATGGCAATTAATTGTTACAATAGTTATGACTAAAGTTGAATTTGTTAAAATATGTGGACACTATCCAACCTATTATAGAAAGTTAAATTAAGAAAAACTATTACAATGTAATTTAAATTTACACTACTATCTTCCATTTAGAATGATATTCTATGTTGTCTCAAGGATTTTTTAGGAATTCTAGTAAGAAAGATAAGTATAATGAATTATAAAAGATATTTTCTCATGATTACCTATGTCACAATGATGTCTTATAAATTTAATAGTCATAATTGAAATAATATTTTTAAAAAGTAAATAAATCACCCTATTTCAACTCTCATTATTATTTATAATAAACTATTAAATAAAAACCAAACATTAAGTTAATTTTCTTAAAAGATACGAGAAAATCAAAATTATAAAAAGAATTTGATAATAAAAGAACCTAGATTTCTTGAAAATTTTGAACTTAGGTCTAGACAATAAATAGCAATTGAATTATAAAAAATTATATATGCATGGCTTAGAAATAATTGAACCTATATATCCTTAAAATTCTAGGGATGTAAATGGTTGTTTATGTCTATTTATTATTAACCATTCTAAACATTTATATTATAAAAACTATGGAGTGGTTATATGATGGTGATGATATTAATTCAAGAATGAAATCCAAGGTAGAATTAGAAGTTAAAAATTCACACTTTATGACATCTTCATATTAGATTTATTATATAAAAATTATTATGGTAATAAAGAGTATCTATTTTGTGAGTGACCCATGAGAGTCGTGCGACTTGTGTGTAGGGTGGATATTTTTGGAAGAATGGACCCACAACTTGGTGAAGGTCCTTTTGGATGGAGGAGGTTTCTAGTTGACATCCTTGTTTTCTCATTTTAGTTCATAGTCCCGAAGAAGGTTGGGTCACCTAAAACCTTAGTTGGGGTGTTGAGGGATGGATGGGCAACTGATGGATCTACCTTAATTGTTGGGAATATGGAGGGTTTTATCCTTTTTTTTTCTTTGAGTTACAAATTCCTTTTTCTTGGATGGTTTCTACCCTCTTGTAACTTGGCTTATGGTTGCAGTGGTGGATAGATCCTTGTGTATTTATAGTTAGTGGAGATTTTCTAGTTTTTTTGGCCAATCTAGTTGGTGGTTTAGTTTCCTAGGGGTGGACCAATCATATAACCTAGATACTTTGTTTGGTTGGTTTTATGGCTTTTTAAAGTGCTCCTAAGGATTCCAAATATTTATTTTTTGAGTTATCTACTCCATTTATTTTTTGGGTGTATTAAGAGGACTTCAAGAAAGCCAAATGTAAACCCTGTACAGGACTAAGTATTTGTTGATTTCTTGGTGTTGTATCCTTTACAACTATGAAGTCATGTTGTTAGCAATGGATAGAAGGAGTATGGGTTTGTTGGATGCACTAGCTTATTCATATGGAGAAATTATGGCTAGTTGAGATATTTATTTACTATAGATCCACTTTTTAGGATTTTCAATTCTAGCTATTGGTGGTGGTTCTAGTTTTAAATCTTTTTACTATAGCTTTTTCCCTCAGTATTTTCCATTAGTGTGATTTTATTAGGTACCATTTCTTCGATAATAAATGCTCCTTCTAGTGGAAAATCCAATTTCATTTTTGAAAGCATGAGGATACAGAAACAAAAAGGAAAATCCAAGATGTGATTCGAAAGAAACAAAAGATAAAGCTAAATCCTATGAATTGAAAATGCATGAAAGGAAAGAGGCATGAACGAATCAAAACCAAATAAAAATCCAATATGGAGGATAGAAATTTTATTAATATGCTTCAGAACTCGGTTACAATTCATCTCCTCCATTTTCATGGGCTAGGAGCATTAAAAAAATGTTCTTGTTACACCCATGGATGCTATTCCTTCTTCCGCATACCCACATGTAAAATGGGTGGGCCAAACGTCCTCACCGCTTATGTTGATGAGTCTTGACTCATTTATGATCCTATAATGTCTAGATACTACATTAAAGGAAGTAGAAAATAGTCAGTAGCACCTGTAGATAAAATAAAACATGCAATCCCCATGCCTTCAATTAGTGCATGCAAGATATAAATAAAATGATAACTAGAATTGATCCAAATGAACTAAAAATTTGGTAGGGGCATAAAAAAATCACAAGGGAAACATTGCAAATGGAATATTCAGAAAATTCACCATAGATTTGTATTCGCTCCGAGGCGGGATGAATAGGCCTACAACAAAACGTCAAAAGGCATTGTCCCAAGTGTCACATCCGAGAAGCTCCAAATCACCAACAAAGTTGGGGTTTAGATAATTGGGGGTATTTTGGGAAGACCCAGAAGGTCAGATTTTCCTAATTTGGCCTCTATCACCAGGAATTTGATGATGCTACCTACATGTTAGTAAAGGCGGGAAATAATAGAAATATGATAAAAAATGCTCAAAACGATGTGAAATTTGAATGACAACCTATCTAAGTAGAATAAAATCAAATGCAAAAATAATAGAAAGAAAATCTACCACAGATTTCTAATCATTTCGAGGCGAGGCGATTAGGACTGCAGCAGTGTGGGGGGCACCCGAGGATAGGACACTCGTTGTTTGGGGCTTGATTTCGGAACCAATCCACTTGGGATGGGTACAAAACCTCTTTTGGGGTGTTGTAAAAAAATTTGGGGGATGTTGTGGCCAAATGTCATGTTTTGGTTCTAGATTTGCGCTTCTAATAACCACCCTATGACCTCCTTTCCAAAAGCGATCAAGGATGTGAAAGACACAAATCAAAAGGGTGTGTGTGTGGAAGTAAAACGATAGCACTTCATTGCTCAAAATTCTCCTTCTATGTATATCTTGTGGTGAGAAAACTCACCAATTTATAGACTTGGAGGTCTCTTTGGATGAGCATGCAGAGGCGCCACTTGGCAATCATGCCTCCCAAGGAGGAAGGAGATTCCTCCTCGATTAGAGGCTCCATGATTGCCCTTGTAACTTCCTCTAACACTCAAAAATGCTCGCTCACCCTCCCATGCAATGAAGGAAGAGTCAAGTGGTGGATCTAAGCTGCCATTTGTCAAGATTTGACTTTTTGCCTATCAAACCTGCTATTCACCCCACTCTGGAGTGAATATTTCTAATCGTCCTTGGGTAGGGTGAATAGAAGTTTGTAATCATCCCTAGGTGGAACGAGTATGGAGAAAAGTGCCTAAAGGTGTCAAATTGACTCTTGAAATTCCAAAACTACTGTGAGAGTGGTTAGGACCACTGTTTAACCTCTGGGGGCTGCCCTAGGGGCTATGTGTGTCAATGCGATCAGTGTTTGCAGTCACATAATCGGATAGGTGTTGTTTTGGTGTCTATAGATGCCCCTTTTTGGGATGCGCTACATGTGGCGCAGTGCTGAGCAAAAATAGATAGCCAAAGCACTAATTATTAGGGTTTCTAAGTAACCTAACCAAATTTTGATGCCCCAATTATGGAAAGGGTATGCATTATTGAATCCTTGCTTCGGACGAGCAAAGGAACTCAATTCAAGTGTTAACATTTTTTGGCGAGGTGTTACTTGAGCTTGGACATTGATCAGTCATGAATAGGCAAAGGGCGCAACCTTTTGTCTGTGAGAACCTTGAGTTCATGATTCATGAATACCAAGTGTTTGATCATCTTGTGATTATTGTTTGTTTGTTGCTCCAAGCAGGAGTGTGATTGTCTTTGTCAATGATTCTTTGAATGCATACCTTTTTCTTGATCGGGTGTGTATTTATTGATTTGTGACTAAGTGTGACTACCCTCTCAAGCGACGAATCGATGAGGGAATGACCTACATGAGAAAAGCGATGAGTCTTTTGACCCAAGATGACTTGTGTAAGGGTGCCTTCAGATGTTTATCATTGGATGTGTGTGCAGTTTTCCTACATTTAGACCTATTTTTGGTGGGTTTAAACCCTTTTTGTGACATATTTTGGAGCAAAATTATAAAAAATCCGCCCTCTCGTGGAGCGGTATGGCTATGGTAGCCTTCTTAGGGAGTAGGATAGTGACAATTTGTGACCCCAACATCTATTTTGGATGCCAATAATGTCAGGCACAAAGGCACCTTCGTTCAGCAAGGTTATTGCTATTTTTAGTTAGGTTTTGACCTTTTTTGTGATGTCATTTGGGGATGAAAGTCTCAAAAATCTGGCCTCTCGTGGAGTGGTCCAAATATGGTAGCCTTCTTAGGGAGTAGGATAGTGAGGATTTGTGACCCTGAAGTCCATTTTGCATGCCCAAAATTTCAAGTGCAAAAGCACTTTCATCGGGTAGTTTTATTGCTTGTTTTGGTGTATTTTTGTGCAGTTTTTGTTGTTTTTTGAAATTTTTGCTCTATATTCATTCCTGGGTGGGATGAATACCAGTTTAGTAATCTTCCTAGGGTGGGAAAAGTGCTAGCTAGAGCACTCATCCCAAGGAGGAACGATTACAGGCCTAAAACCCTATTTAAGGGCTAAAACTAGGTTTTGGGCTCATTTGCATTCGAATTTTCTAGCGATTTGGAGCTATGAGGAGGAGGAGGTTAATTCTGTGAAGCGAAGCACTGCCGAATTCTTCCTGCAACCATGAGTGCATGAGCCAGATCGAGTGGTGAATTTGAAGCGAGACCGATGAGTGCTCTTCCTCTTTATTTTGTGTTTGCTTTATAGTTTTAAAACCGCAAGTTATTTGTTTTTTTTTGTATTTTGTTTTTCACATTTAAAAATGAAATCGTAGTCTAGCAAAAAGTAACACTTAGTTGAAAACTTAGTTTAACCCTAGTTAAACAAATATCAAAAGTTAGTTTAGAAACGTAGGGTAAAACTGAGCTTAAAAAACGTAACTCGACCCTAGTTATTTTTTGTTGGTTTTGTGTGTGTTTTTAATTTATCAGTTAAACTTAGAGTTAAAAAAAACCTAGGACTGACAAATTATTATTTTTATTTTTTTTTGTATTTGGTTAATTTATTAGTTTGAACTAGAGTTAAGAACCCTAGGAATTGAAAAATTAGTTTTGAATGTTTTTGTTTGTTTGTAATTTATCAGTTAAACTTAGAGTTAAAAACCCTAGGATTGACAAATATTTTTTTTGAATTTTTTTTTGTATTTGGTTAATTTATCAGTTTGAACTAGAGTTAAGAACCCTAGGAACTGAAAAAATAGTTTTGAATGTTTTTTTTTGTTTGTAATTTATCATTTTAGACTTAGATGTAAAAACCCTAGAACTGACAAACTATTATTTTTAAATTTTTGTGAATTTTGTTGCATGTTATGTGGCTGTTTTTAGCTGTACATTGTTTTGTTGTACAATTTTTCATGTTTTTAATGTTTTTACTTGTTTTCTTTTGCATATTGTGAAGATCCGGTATCGTGTGCTAATAGTTTTCACTGAAGCATGGGAGGTGTTGAATTTGGCTGACTACGAGTGGCTTGATGCCCTTGGGCTCAAGCAGGTAACTCGGCTGGAGCCTGTTGTCGGGGATCGGGTCTATCTGATAGCCCTGATCAACTTATGGGATCCATGGACCAACACATTCCATATCCCAATAGGGGAGATGACAGTGACTTTGGAGGATGTTTATCGAATTCTATGAATCTTGATAGACGGATTGCCAATCAAGATGATGCCATGAGATCAGTGGACAATAGTATTGACATGCTGCTTCAGGCATGGGGACAAGGTGGGTGTGGATAGCCCAGTGGAGAGGGTAGATGGTGACTGCCATATTGGTGGTATTCTAGTACGGTGGTGGCTTGAGAGGGGCATGTTGGGAGTGAGGCATGGAGTATTTATGGGCCTCATTTCCAACATGCTGCTACCCGACTCTTCAGGTGTGAGGTTCCCATGGAACCTACTGGAGGTGGTACTCAGGTTGGTTGAGTGTCCTGCCATAGAGCCCCTGATTATGATATGGGTTCAGACACTGCTGGCACAACTCTACGATGAGTTGTACGAGGTCCGTTGTCAGAGGTGGAAGGGTATTAGGTGTAGTTTCTTATTGCAGTGTTGGGCTTGGCAGCACATAGCTGTGGAGAGGCCGATGGGGCTGCTATGGATGACTCGAGTGAAGATGGTGGATAGGGATATAGGCTACATAGCTTTGTGGCAATGGTCTAAGGAGCAAGGATAGAGTCGGTGATGGGCAAGTGTCATAGGGCACTATGTTGATGCCTTCACTCGGCTTGCTCTAGGGGAGGTGTTCTGGTGCCCCTATCGGGACTGTCCAGCCTAGCCTAAGGCTAGAGAGTGGCTCCGGTGGGTTCATCGAGGGCAGTGGATGATTGGTTAGCACAGGACTGACCAGGAGTTCTTCCCTTATGGCTTGGTGACACGATAGTTTAGGGTGTGCCAGGGGTTGCCTGGTGAGCCCATGATTTATCGACATTAGGGGGATGAGAGGACTTTGGTCTGGCCGGTCATTACACCACTGGGTGAGGATTTAGATACCATGATTGATGTCTCGGACATGGATGACATCATGACTACCATGAAGTATGACCAATGGTGGATCCTGTGACGCTGGCAAGGTGAGGGGTCTCTAGAAGGTGCACAGGTGGTAGCAGTAGGTGATGAGGGTGCAGAGGCACCGGGTGAGGGTTGGGGGATTCCACTTGAGGATGAGGACATGGTAGAGGTGGATGATTTTTGGGGGGATTTTAGGGTTTCAGATCATCTAGAGACACAGGATATCTTGGAGCAATGGGAGCCATAGTAGGCTATTGTTCCAAAGATGCCAATGCCTCAGGCTATCTTGAGGGATATGGAGGTAGGGCTATGTGCTAAGAATTTGTGATTGGAGAGGATGCTTTGAATATGGGATGAGGAGCTCAGGGATGTGCTACAAGAGAGGGATCTCCTACGGACATAGTTGGTGAAGAGGGAGAAGGCATTGGCATAGCATGACGAGAACTTGGCGATAGTTCATCTGCAAGAGATGGACTTGATTCAACATCGATTTGAGCTGGAGGCAAAGATTATCTACCTCAATGGGTGGATCCCTATGTTTAGCGAAGGCAAATCATCGCACCACTTGAGAGGGAGCGATACTAAGCAATCAACATCCTCTCAGCATAGGCGACTGGATGAGTGGGGCTCTAGTAGGCGTGATGCAAGGGCTAGTAGCAGCAGCCCTGAGGGATCCCATAGGACCCACACCATGGAGGGTAGTTCTCGTCATATCAATCCTACATGATCATGGTGGTCGATGCCCTAGGCTTGGAGGTTTTTGAGCTTTTAGATTTTTGTGAGATCAGAGGACTAGTTATTGTAGACTACGAGCATTTTTGATGATATATATACATATGACTTTATTTTGTTTATATACGTGTCAAAATTTTATGTTATGCGCTATGATGGTTGAAATTTTATGTATGCATGTTATTTTATGGTGATGGATGCATATGTTATGATGAATGCAAATGTTTCTAATTTTTATGATATGTAAAATGGAATGGATGAATTAAATTTGTGATTTTTGGTAGTGGCACCATAGACTGTTTAGAACTTATGGCTTTTTGTCTTAGGCGATTGTTGTGGTAAATGAATTTCCATGTATACCTACTATTTTTGTATTTTATGATGGCAATTCGAGGATGATAGATTGCACAGGTGGTTTAGAATGTAGTTAAGGTTTTCTGAGACTCAGATTTTTTAACTAACTATCCAGTACTGTATTTTTATCTTACAAGACTTTTGGACAAGGTATGAATTGGACTTGTCTTTGACCAAGTTATTTCACATCCCTATGTGTGCAATTGAGTTCATTTTTGTGGTATTTGTCAGGATACCGCCAGTGCCAAATAGGCTATCAACCAAACCTGTACTAAGGATCACCTAATTAGCTCCACTAACTCCTTTGTTGTATTTAGCTAGATTAATCTGCGGTGCTATCTAGTTTACCATAAGCTAGCTCATCCACATGCAAACATTGATCTGCACACAAGTTAATGTGACAGATATATCGTCATGCGAGAGGTTTACCACCAATGATCGATAGGCTATCCACCAAACCGGTACTAAGGTTTACTTCATGACCTTCTAAATGCTAAGAGTTCCAGGGATTCAAGTTTGACTTCCTTCTTTTATTTAATTGTATTGGGATACTTGCTATTTTGTAGTGATGAAAATCACTGTTTATTTTTGTTTTATTTTCTTTTGAGCAAGGGATTTTGAATATTGAGTGATGAGAATCACTATTGTATGTACTTTGGTTGTGATGTCACATTTTTGAAGCTTTGACTTTTGCAAATTGGTGATGTTTTGCAACTTTTTGAGCACTGGGGATTCTTTTGGAATTGGGTATGGAAGATGCTTGTCCTTTTGCCAAATCTCATCATTATTGGGGTCATTCGCACAGGGGGATGAGCAAGATAACCATTTCGCTTATGGTGACCTGGATTACATTACAGATTTCATATTTCGTTCACACAACTTGGGAATTATTTTGTGTTTTAATTTGTGTTGGAATGCTACGTAACAAGGTATGATCCAAATAGAACTCTACCTTTGTAAAATCTATCTAACTTTGTACAGTACATGGATAGAAAGCTAATGACAACTGAATGATGAAAACTCTTGACTCATTTAGGAGACAACCGACTATGATAGGGCAAAAATGATGTGCATGGCATTTATTTTTTTGATGGACAGTTTATAGAATGGAGAAATGTGTAAAGTGATGAAGTTTCTGAATAATTACAGTCTATGGTGCCTTTGACCTTTATGACCACAAATATGTAATGTATGGATGTGATGCTTAATGCAGCTATTATTTTTGTGTTTTTGATGGATTTATTTTTGTGAGCATGAAGATGAGATGCAAAAAAAGCTCTTTATTGTTGTGATGATTTTGAGCATGCATGGAAATGAAATGTAAATTTTGTTATTTTTGATGATTTTATTGTTTTTGAATTTTCTTATTTTTGACCAAGCAATTGTGGGAATCCTTGGATATTTTTGGCTTGACCAAAGGGGTAAGGGGCACCTTTGGGGAATTTTGGGATTGGACCAAGTGATTGTGGGAATCCTTGGAGCTTTTTGGATTGACAAAAGGGGTAATGGGCACCTTTGGGGCTTTTTGGGATTGGACCAAGTGATTGCGAGAATACTTGGAGCTTTTTGGATTGACCAAAGGGGTAATGGGCACCTTTGGGGATTTTTGGGGTTGAACAAAGGGGTAATGGGCAACTTTGGGGCATTTTGGGGTTGACCAAGCAATTGCGGGAATCCTTGGAGCTTTTGGTTTGACCAAAGGGGTAATGGGCACCTTTGGGGAGTTTTGGGGTTGACCAAGCGATTGCAAGAATCCTTGGAGCTTTTGGTTTGTTATTTGGCTCTTTTAAATATGGAATGGCCTCAAATGACTGATGTTCAAGGGTTCTAGTTCCTTGATTCCATCAAGAGAGGCTAGCCGATATGTTTTGGGTCCTATTTTACTGTTGATGACATAAGGACCTAACCAATTTACCACAAACTTGTCCCTTAGATGGGGTGGCAAGTTAGAATTTTGTTGGTTCTCTTTTAAGACTAAGTCACCAACCTGAAAGTCTCTTAAGTGAACCTTCATGTTGTATGCCTTATTAAGTCGCTCTTGATAGATGCGTAAATGCTCGAGAGCATTAATGTGTCACTCATTGAGCAACATAATATGGTCTAATTGGGCCTATCGCATAGTGTCATCATCGATGAACTCTTGAATTGATATGCATAGGGATGGAATTTCCAACTCGAGAGGCATGACAGCCTCGGAGCCATACAAGAGCGAAAACGAAGTTGCCCTAGTTGGTGTTCGAATGCTAGTGTGATAAACCCACAGGGCAAGTGGGATCTGAATGTGCCAATCCTTATGAATTTCTATGAATGTCTTTTTGAGGATGGCAACTAGGATTTTATTTGATGTCTTTTCTTGTCCACTTGCCTACGGATAATAGGGTGTCGAAAAACTATGCTAAATTTTGTACTTTGTGGTCAAAGCACACACGTATTTATTATTTAATGATGTCTCATTATCCAAGATTATTTTATATGCAATACCAAAATGACATATGATATTATGTAAAATGAACTCTGAAATGTGGGTTCCAGTCATAGAGGTAAGCAAAATTGCTTCCACCCATTTTGTGAAGAACTCTATGGCCATTATGATAAACATGTGATGGCCTAACGATGTAGGGGGATCTTTCCGATTAGATCTAGACTCCACTATGAAAATGGCCAAGCTGATTGGATTGGCTACAAGGCCTGAGAAGGTACATGTGTCAAATTGGCATGGTGTTGACACTTCATGCACTTCCTTACATATGCACAAAAATCTCACTCTAAATATGGCCAATAATAGCCCATGCAGAGAATGTGCTTTGCGATGGCCATACCACTAAAGTGGCCATCGCATGTACCATCGTGCGCTTGGGTGATTGCCCAAGTGGACTCCTGCTGGTCCAGGAAACGAAGGAGGATTCCTTCGTAGCTTTGAAGGTACAAAATTTCTCCTAACAAGACATGCTTTGCCGCTTTCTATTTGAATGCTCATTTTGTGGCATGCGTCAATCCAAGTGGGAGGTTACCTAACTTGAGGTAATCCCTTATGGGTGTATACCAATCCTACTGATCAAAAACCTTGACAGTCTAAACAACCAATCCCTCTTGAAGTTCATCCCTAGCAAAAACCGAGCGAGAAAAAACTTGTAAGAATAGCATTGTGTTGCTATTAAGGGGAGTAGGGGAGAACAAGGACCCCTAATTGGCATGATTCAGACAATCATGGATTCGAGAGAACTTGTCCAGGGATGATTCAATCTGGATCAAGTGGATTCCTAGAGTTAAGTCAGAGCTTTCATACTTCATCGCTGATTGTGAGTGTTTTGACTTGAATGGTTGTCATATCACCAAAAATGTCTTGTGGGATTAGTGACCCCAAGGAGTCCATAGTGTCCATAAAATGATTTGATGACCGAGGGAGTGCCTCGATATCGTACCATTCAAGATTTCCCAAGAATTTGTCCACAAAGGCTTTGTAGGACTACAAAACTAGGCATTTATTTTGGAATACCCCTTTGACTTGGTTGACAATTAACAATGAGTCACCAAAGATGTTCAATCATTTGATGTTCATGGTGATTGTTGTCTAAAGACCTATGAGCAAGGCTTCATATTCTACATTGTTGTTGGTGCACGAGAAGTCTAATTTAAATGACAGAGGCATTGGAGACCCTTGCGGTGTGAAGAATATAATTCCCATGCCACCCCCTTGCTCACATTTAAAACCATTAAAAAATAGGGTTATGTCAGCCTATGACTCAATCTCATTAGAATCTGGCAATTCTGAGACATGGAAGACCCCATCATCAGGGAGTTCTATGACCATAGGCTGATCGTATTCGAGGGGAGCCTCTGCTAGTTGATTGGCTATGACTTGGACTTTGAAGGATTTTTGTCCAATAAATTCTATGTCAAACTTCGTCAACAACATGATCCATTTTGTCATGCGGCTAATATGATAAGTACAACTCATCATGTATCGCAATGTATTCTCCTTAGACACAACATATGTCAAGTTGCTCAGCATGTAATGGCATAAATTTTTGGTAGAAAAAACCACTGCCAAGTAGAGCTTCTCAATGTATGCATAGTTAAGTTCATAACTGACCAGGGTGCGGCTAAGGTAGTAAGTAGCCTGTTCTTTATGCAGTTCATTTTTCTAGGCTAGCATGGTGCCCAGTGCCACCTCGATGGTCGAGATGTATAAGTAGAATGACACTCCTGGTCTAGGTGGTGCCAATACTGGCGGTGAAGCCAAGTATTGTTTAATGTCATCAAAGGCTGATTGGCACTCGTCATCCCAATGAAATGCGACCCCCTTGTGCAATAATTTATTCATGGGTCAGCACTTGTCAGATAGCTGCAGTATGAAGCGCTTGATTGACGTGACCTTTCTCTGTAGGCTTCTGAGCTGCTTGATGGTAGTTGGGGGAAGCATTTCAAGGATTGCCTTGACTTTGTTTGGTTCCACCTCGATGCCTCATTTTGAAGACTATGAAACCCAAGAGTTTTTGAGATGTGACACCAAATATGCACTTCTTGGGATTCAGTCTGACTTTATGTTCCATGAGGCGATCGAGGATCTTGCTTAAGTCATCGAGATGATCCGGGTGAAAGCACGGTTCGGGAAGGAAACACAAGTGCGATTGCATTCAAAATTAAGTACGCTTAAGTCCTAGAAATGTAAATTGCATGAAATGGAAAAGAGACACATTGGAAGAGACACAATCAAATAGAGAAAACACGACCCTTTCATTAATTTCCCTTGATCTTACAATGATGTCTCCTCCATTTCGGGGGCTAGGAGCGCAAATAGAGTTTGATTACAATCACGAATGATTCCTCTTCGTGCCAACGATTGCAATGGGCGGGCCAAGATGATGCCACCGGATGTCAATGAGTTCTTCGCCTCTCTCTTCTCCTGGAACAAAGAAATTACCAAGACGCGTACTACAAATGAAAAGTGTTTGTTCTCTAAAATTAACGAAATATGCATGTAAATATTTGCAAAAGAATACAATGAATCCAAATTGCTTCAAAAATTGACAAAAGGTAAGAAAAGTTACCGAAGCCACACGATGGCCAATCCACCCTCAACGGAATCGTCCGGGGATGAATTCCCCCCCCCCCCCCCCCCCCCCCCCCCCCCCCCCCCCCCCCCCCCCCCCCCCCCCCCGCCCCCCCCCCCCCCCCCCCCCCCGCCCCCCCCCCCCCCCCCCCCCCCCCCCCCCCCCCCCCCCCCCCCCCCCCCCCCCCCCCCCCCCCCCCCCCCCCCCACCCCCCCCCCCCCCCCCCCCCCACCCCCCCCCCCCCCCCCCCCCCCCCCCCCCCCCCCCCCCCCCCCACCCCCCCCCCCGCGGCCCACCCCCCAGCCCCCCCCACCCGGCCCCACCCCCCCCCACCCCCCCACGCGGCCGCGACCCCAGCACACCCCCGCCAGGGTCTCTCCCGCAGCAACGGCACCCCCCCCGGGCCCCGGCGGGAGACCCGCGATCTCGAGACCCAAAACACCCGAAAACAAGGGGTTATGTAATGGGGCCATTTTGGGACGCCCATGGTCGGATTTCCCAAGGCCTCCACCCTGGATTTACCTTAACACCGTTGCGACAGCAACAAACACCTAGACGCAAAGTCAAGCATTAGGCACGGCTGTGAAGCAACTAAAAAACAAAGCCAACTAAAAAAGGCTTGGGAGGTGGGGTGCCCAAGTGGGCCTCCCGTGGCCCTCGATTTTGGGCCAATCCACGGGGATGGGCCCAAACCTTTAGGATGGGGGTCGACGAGTGGTAGGCGGTGTCCATGCGTGGAGTGGTTCGGCCAAGGCCACCCAACAACCTCCCTTGCAAAGATATTGGTGGATGTGGGAAGGTGACCAGAGGGATGCAGTGAGTCTTCAAGGCACTTCGTGACCTCCTTCACCGTCTATTTGGGTGAGAAAGCCCACCTTTATGACCCAAGGGGTCTCTTTTGGGATGGGCCAAGCCAGTGTGGCCAAGACCCAGGGCGCTTGTCTCCCATGAGGGAGGAGTCCTCCATTGACTGAAATTGATAAAGCTTATCCTCTAACGCCCCGCCACCACAGCGTGCAAGAGCCATACCACATTCTAGGCGCCACGCACCATGCCTGCCCGTTAGCGGGACGTCCCACCGGGACGAGACCGGGGTGGGCAATCAATTCAACGGTGGCAAGCTAGGCAAAGGTCCAAGTGCAAACCTGACCTTCAAAAGCAGAAGGGTTAGCCCGAACCCGAGGCTGCCCGGGGGGCAAAGCGATCGTTGGACACAAATCGGATTGGTGTTGTTTTGGTGTCTACACTGGGCACAAAAGAGATTTGGCCAACAAATCATCCATGTAATATTCCAAAGTTTTATGCATGTGATCATGGAAGATGTATTTCATGGCACGTTGGTAGGTGACACTAGCATTTTTAAGGCCAAAAAGCATGACCTTATAGCAAAATGTCCCCCAAGGCATTGTGAAAGCTATTTTTAGTTGGTCCACGGGATTGATATGAATCTGATTGTGTCCCAAGAAACCATCCATGATGGAAAGAATTTTGTGGCCCGTTGTAGTGTCTACCAATGCGTCGATGCTCGATAAGGGGAAATCATCCTTAGGACTCACTTTGTTTAGATCTCAAAAATTAGTGCATATGCGAATCCTCCCGTTAGGCTTTTTGACGGGCACCATGTTGGACAACCATGGTGGGTAATCCATGCATATGACAAACTGTGCATCCAACAACTTTTGTAATTCATATTTGACCATTAAGGCCACTATTGGGTGCATCTTACATAGTTTTTGCTTTACTGGCTTGACTGTCGGATCAAGCGTTACATTATGCATGACTAGCTACGGATCTAGCCACGACATGTCTTTGTAGGACCATGCAAAAACCTCCTTCTCTTTAAGAAGGGAAATGTAGTCGACTTGCTATTCAAGGGATAAACTTACCCATAGCTTGATAATCAATGGAGTCATTGGATCCATACCAATATCTATGTCAGTCATCTCCTCGAGCGACATGTGGGATCCATCCTCCAACTGGTGTGGAGTTGGGATCAAGTGGATATCATTTGCTAAGTTTAAATCATCATTAGAAACCTCGGGTCCCTCTTCAGCATGGAAGACATCATGAGTTGGCCTTGGGGTGAGATGAAGAATCTCATCGAAATGCTAGTACTCTAATGGGGATGGTGGTGAATTCACGTGATCCCAGTCTATGGCATCTATGTCTAAATACAATGACTGTGTTGGATCGACCAAATTGTGGATGGGGGTGATTAAGTCAATGGAGATCATGCTGATGAAATGATTTTGGTCTCCATTACTATGGGTGTGATGAATCAAACATTCTAGATGTTATCTGTGTTTCGGATCTGGCTCCAGAGGTATTGGCATGAATGGATCGGCCCTATGTGTGGATAGGAATAAAGGGTCTATCCTCGATACTGATATCGCTATAGGGTCTTTGGGTGGTAGGTGCTCTCTTTATGCCCAAAGTGACGTATTCAACACTTGGTCCCATTGTACTGGGTTTATGTGCCACTCATGCCTTGGAATTATGTTTAGTTGTTCAAATATATCATTAATCTCCAAGGGGTATTGTTGTCATCACATATGATTGAGATAGGCCATCTCAGTTTCATCTTCATAATCACTATCAGAGATCCAAAGGCCTTTGTTGGCTCCAACAACTATTTGTGACATTAGAGGCTCGTCTTGCTTGAGCAAATTGATCTGGCCCCATTGGGGTTGTTTCGCTCTCTACGATGGGGCCTAATTTTCTTATGGTGGCACTCGCTCGATGGGAGCCACCAAAGGGAACATTGCCAAGAGGCTTTCCTGATAATCATCCATAGGGGTCACTTGTGAGTGATTGCTATCTAATTCGAAGGGGTCCCATGGTGCTACCTCATATTATGACTCATCTTCCAAAGATCCTTCCTGACCTTGTCTACACCTCTCTTGTAGGTGAGTTCTCGAACTTTCTCCTCTCTTGAGCGAAGGGAAATGGTGGTTAAGGTCAACAAGGTTTGTTGTCAACAATGGGAGATAATTCCCCAGTGTATATGTTGTGTTAGGGTTGGCATATGGACCTAATGCCAATCCCCCCTTGTTGTCTATCCCTAGGCCTTGCATGTTCTCTACCAAGATGTCCAAGGGTAGAGGGTGGTTGAACCCTACTCCTGACTTGTCATATGGCATTTGGTATCTTGGTTGGAAAAGAACATGCACTCCTTGCTCATATCTGCCTAACCCATATCCATGCCAATTGCATTGGCCAAGGTATCTTAGAGCAAATTCTAGGTTGGACAAATAGTTGACATCTTCAGTAAAAGGCTCTTCAACTTCGTCCTCTTGCATGCAAGGTCCAATACCATGATCAAGGCCCCCATACACAAATTTTGTATGGTTTTGTGGGTAGCCTAGAGGAACAATAGTGCCTATGGGGAGACGAGGTCTCCCCATGTCTTGCATGGACTCAAGTGCGGGCGTTGCTACAATTTTTTGCACCAGGTACTCCCCTAGGCCCGTATTGGCCATTTCAACAGTGATTGTTGGCAGTTGAGGGGGAGGGAATGAAAGTTCTTCCTGAGTCCACTCCATGTCGGGTGAACTAGGAGCCTCGACTTCCATTCTACTAGGCATATCCTTAGTAGTTATGGTTGATACTGATGGTTGTACATCTTCCAGAGGTTGCACCACTTTTAGAGGTTTCTTCCCCTTGTCCTTATGTGTGGGCACCATAGGTTGTGTCATTGGTGAAGGACCAGATGATGAAGATGGACCTAGCTGGGGTTTTTATGGACTTGTCAATGGGGACACCTATGGAATCGGACCTTGTTTAGATGGATTCAACTAAAAATACAAATGTGTTGATGGAAGGGTCGATTGCAGCATCAACTGCACTGTATTGCAATACTTGAAGGGTTCCAAGTCTGCTGGGACTACATGCACCTACCCTTTGAATGTATAGTTTAAGCATTGATGAGCTATCAAAGGGACACACTTCATGTCCCTAATCCATGTCCGACCTAGAAAGATTTTATAGGCCATATCACCTTCCAAGATGTGGCACAATGTAGGTATAGTCTTTTTTCCCACTTGGATGGGTAGGAAAATAGTGCCAACTATCGAGCATATTGCATCATTGAATGCTCGCAACTTATAGGTGGAGGCCACTATGTGAGATGCGTGCAACTTGAGGTGCTTCAAGGCCACTATTGTAATGATATTACTAGATGAGCCAGTGTCCACCAATACCCTTTTATATGGAATATCGTTGACCCACGTGATGATGTGCAGGGGCGGATCTGCCATGTCACCAACCACTAATTTCAATTTATCTTATCTAAAGATGATGATTGGTTCTGTACATTGTTTGACATGTCCCACAAAGTTTTTGAAAGAGTTTGCTTTATGGGGCTGTAGATCGATGGCTTTTAATATCTCCATTAGAGCCTCACGATGTGGCACTGATTGTTGAATGAGTTTGTATATGGAGAGCCTAGCCGATGTGGTCGTTAGACTTTGGGTAAGTCTAGTCTAAATTGTGGCCACTAGTCTAGGTAGGGGAGGTTGCGTAGGGTACTATTGAGGTTGTGACGTTGATGGAACCTCTCTTGTGGCCATCGGTGGGGTAGCTCCTGGGTACCTCTTGTTACTAGTCACTATACTGATCATCCCTACATACCCCTACATGGGGCAATTTTGTGTGACCTCATTGACTTGTAGGGTATTTTCCTGTGCATCATGGGTAGGCAAGGGGTCTTTGAAGACCTTCATTTGTTGATTTCTTGGTGCCACGAGATTATCTATCGCTAATGTCTTGTTATCAATTAGGTCTTGCACCAAGCCTTTAAAATTCCAACATGCATTAAGGTCATGTCCCTTCCGTCTATGAAACCTACAATACAAGTCCTCCCTGTAGCCCTTAGGTTTTGGTGAATTGGGGTCTATGGGTTGAATCTCGGGCAGGTTAATCAAGTTTGCCACTGACAAGAAATCAAAAATGGAGTCTCTGGACTCTGTGTAGGGTGTGAATTATCGCCTTGGGTGACGTTGCTAATTTTGTTCTTGCCTCTAATTTTCTCTATCATAACTATTAAGAGGCACCGCCTGATAGTTAGCCTTTTGAGGTTGTGTTGCTTTTACAGGATTAGGGACATTTATAGCAACTTGATTGACCATAGTGGGTTTCTATTGTGTGGTTCCTATTTTTGTGTTCTTAGACCATTATTTCTTCTTTTGCTTGGCTATCTTGCCATCATGAATCTTGATCTCTTCAATAATTCTGGCTTGTGCCAGAGCTTCCTCTAAAGTGGCATATTGCTATAGCTGCAACAGCATAAAGATTGGTCTCAAACAACTCTTTGAGAACATTTGTGTGAGATCGAGAATAGGAGGGAGGTAGGGTAGCTTGGAAAGCAAAGTCCTCCACTAGTTCCCATAGGTCGCCATGGTTTCTTCATCATACTGCTTGAGGCTGGCTAGGTCACTTAGTGATGCGTTCTTCTTGGTGTTGAAGGAGAAGCATTCGAGGAACGCATCCACTAGTTGATCTAAGTTACTAATATTGTTCTTTGGCAATTGAGTGAACCAATTTGAGGCAGGTCCTACGAATGTGGTGATGAATGTTCTTAATATCAAAGCATCATTATCTTGGATGCCAAAGCATTGGCTCAGGAATCTAGTCACATGCTCTTGCGCATCCTCCTCACCTCTAAATATTTCCAACTAAGGCATCTTAAAGTGTTTAGGGTAAGGGAGTGCTGGAACTGATGGATGCACAATACTACTGTGGAGTTGGCATATAGTGGGCTTTTGGGGCCCAGAAGTCTTGGTCTCCATAGACTCCAAATGCTCTAGCAGCGCTTTATATGCAACGTAAGATTTAATCTATTCCTCATTAGTTTGATCCTATTGTGGGTTGTGGGAAACTTGAGGCCTATGGAGGGGTGGCCGGATAAGAGCCCCTCTACCTTGGTAGGGAAATTCAGCCCGCTCTTCTTCTTGCTCATACTCATCATAGGCTTCTTGAGGAGTTTTTGGATGAGACCTATTACCGTGGGTGGGTCCCCATGAAGGGTGTCCATTGTTGTTCCTAGGAATGACTTCCCGCTCAGGTCTAGGAGGCCTCAGAGGCAGCACTTGGTAAGATCACAAGGACTTGTCTCACACCAAGGGGTTACGACTCTCATATGGTTCTAATCTTTGGGTGCAAGGGGTTGGAACCCTCTCAGGCACCATGTTATGGAGCAGCTCATATGTTTGGCACCGAATGCACTCTTTTCTAAGGTGATATAGATGCTCTAGCTACTGTTGATCTTGCTCAAGCTACGTGATTTATGCTTTGCGGGCGACCTTTCTGGTGGCTTCCAGGTCAATTTGTTCTACCATATTGATTCTAGGAGGCCTATATACCTCTCCTATGCATTTATCTCGGTCATGATGATCTGAGATCTCTATAGGTCACTTCCATCTATTGAGGTTTGTGGCATTCACTCGAGGCTCTGGCATTAGTGGGTTATTTTGGTAGATAGCAGGTGTGGAGGCACATTGCTCCTACACTATGTATTTCTCTTAAGGAATGTAATGGTCTTCCTCATGGTCCCTTTTGTATATGTGAAAGGGGCGGGCAGAGTTGGCTCGCCCTGCTTGAAGAGCCTTGTGCTCTAGATTTGGCTTATTATTCCTAACAGTGATGGGGGGTAAAGGAGGGATGACATAATCATGTGGCCCTTCCTCATGGACCCTATGTTGTTCTAGCTCTTCATTGCATGGTGGCCACTCATATTGAGCTTTTAAGGGAGACTTCATATTTATATTGAGGGCCATGTGTAAGGACTCCTCATAAAAGGGTCTATTTTGGATGGACGTGTCCCTCAAAGGGGTGCCTCTATAGTCCCATTCTGAAATGGCACGATGTGGACTCTCTTGTAGGTCAGGCTACCAAGGTGGTATGACCAAGTCCTTAGGGCTATAGCGGAGGCAACTTGTGCCCCCCTGTACACTCTCTGTAGCTCTTGCCCATGATTGGGATTGGCTATGGGTGTACACCATGGTGGTGTTTTCCTACAAGATGCATAGATTTTTATTTCTTTTTCTGATTTTTATGCTACACTAAATAGAAAAGATCACACACGCAAGCAATGCTTATCTTGTTTAAATATTAAAGGTGTGCCCTAAACCTGGTTTAGTGTGTTTTGATTTTGTTTTGAAAGCTTTTGTAAAGAACGTTTAAATGCAATATGATGGCTCTTATGACTCCCAAAAATGGTCACCCCCTCGATATACCATTGCCAGGCCGATATACCAACCTCTCTATATACCCACCCTTATGTGAGGGAAATTGTTGGTACGTGAGAGTAGATGGTACGTGGAACATAGGCGGTACGAAAGGGGAATCACCCTATTTTTGACACCTACCATAGAATACTTATACTCATGCATTGGGAATCACCCCAGCTACACTCAGTCAACTTTCATTAGGATTTATGTCTAGCAATAGTAGCGATCAGGTTTATGAATGCAAAATTCAAGCCAAGGTGGTGATGAGATCCATCGTTGGTATTGATCTAGGGCTAGGGTTTTACGACCAGCTCCTTGGTGTTTATGTTACCATGTGATGTGTGGGGTTCTTTTCATTTTGCATGAAATAAAATAAACATGTAGTACAACTTTTTCTAAGCAAGCAAATAACTAGAAAAATAGAAAATAGAAAACATAAAATGACATAAAGAGTTCAGGACCCTTACCTCTTCTATGCCCAAATTTGTTGGTTCTGAGTTTCCATCCAAAAAATGCACATAGAGCTATTTGTCCCTGGGTGATATGAATAATAGGACTGTATTCATCACAAGGTGGGGCAAATTCCTATTCATCCCTGGGTAAGACGAATTCCAGCTCTGTATTCACCATAGGCTAGAACGAACAACAATCCAACATTTGAAAACTCGGTACCTACAAGCAAAAGAAATCAATTTTTGATCAGATTTCTGATCTTAAAAATAGAGGACAAGTTTCCCACCATGATCACCACTGAAAGCATGAGGATATGGAAACAAAAAGGAAAATCCAAGATGCGATTCAAAAGAAACAAAAGATAACGCTAAATCCTATGAATTGAAAGTGCATGAAAGGAAATAGTCATGAATGAATCGAAACCAAATAAAAATCCAATATGGAGGATAGACCTTTTATTAATATTCTTTAGAACTTGGTTACAATTCATCTCCTCCCTTTTTAGGGGCTAGGAGCATTAAAAAAATGTTCTTGTTACACCCATGGATGCTATTCCTTCTTCCACGTGCCCACATGTAAAATGGGCGGACCAAACATTGCCGTCACTTGCATTGATGAGTCTTGACTCCTTGATTCTCCTCTAATGTCCATATCCTATGTTCAATGAAGCAAAAAATAGTCAGTAGCACGTGTAGATAAAATAAAACATGCAATCCCAACGCCTTCAATTAGTGCATGCAAGATATAAATAAAACGATAACTAAAATTGATCCAAATGAAATAAAAATTTGACAAGGGAATAAAAATATCACAAGGAAAACATTGTAAATGGAATAGTTAGAAAATTCACCATAGATTTGTATTTGCTTCGGGGTGGGACGAATAGACCTATAACAAAACGTCAAAAGGCATTGTCCCAAGTGTCACATCCAAAAATCTCCAAATCACTTGCAAATTTGGGGGTTAGATAATTGGGGGTATTTTGGGAAGACCCAGAAGGTCATATTTTCATAATTTGGCCTCTATTACCAGGAATTTTATGATGCTACTTGCTTGTTAGTAAATGCGGGAAATAATAGAAACATGATAAAAAATGCTCAAAACGATGTGAAATTTGAATGAAAACCTATCTAAGAAGCATATAATCAAATGCAAAAATAACAAAAAGGAAATATACCACATATTTCTAATCACTCCAGGGCGGGGCGATTAGGACTACAACTATGGGGTGGGCGCCCGGGGGCAAGACACCCATCGTTTGGGGCCTGATTTTAGCACCAATCCACTTGGGATGGGTCCAAAACATCTTGTGGGGTTTTGTTAGAAAATTTAGGGGATGTTGTGGCCAAATGTCAGGTTTTGGTTTCCGATTTGTGCTTCCAATAACCACCCTATGACCTATTTTCCAAAAGAGATCAAGGATGTGAAAGGCACAAATCAAAAGGGTGTGTGTGTGGAAGTAAAATGACAACACTTTGTTGCTCAAAATGCTCCTTTTATGTATATCTTGTGGTGAGAAAACTCACCAATTTATAGACCTAGAGGTCTCTTTGGATGAGCATGCAGAGGTACCACTTGGCAATCATGCCTCCCAAGGAGGAAGGAGATTCCTCCCTATTTAGGGGCTCCATGACTGCCCTTGTAACTGCCTCTAACGCTAAAAAATGCTCACTCACCCTACCATACAATGAATGAAGAGTTAAGTGGTGGATCTGAGCTGCCATTTGTCAAGATTTGAATTTTTTCCCATCAAACCTATTATTTGCCCCACCCTGGAGAAAAAACTTCTAATCATCCCTGGGTAGGTCGAATAGAAGTTTGTAATCGTCCCTGGGTGGAATGAGTATGAAGCAGAGTTCCTGAAGGTGAAAAATTGACTCATGAACTTCCAAAACTATTGTGAGAGTGGTTAGGACCACTTTTTAACCTTTGGGGGCTGCCCTGGGGGTTGTGTGTGTCAATGCGATCAATTTTTGCAGTCACATAATCGGATAGGTGTTGTTTTGGTGTCTACAATTTCTAATAGGGATAGATGCTCTTTTCATTGAAGTGTTTCCTATACCCTTTCTAGGTAGGTTTGTGCTTTTCAAATTTATTGTTTCCAAGCATTTCTTGAATGGGATTGTGTTTTTTATCTACTTTTTCAAGAGTGGTGCTAGTTCTTTTGTTTGTATTTGATCAATTTGTAAAAGGTTTGGGGTTCCTTTCAAACCCATTTTTGTTTTTTTTGGAGTTCTTCTTGGATTGGTATTATTTCATTATCCTTTAGTCTCCTCTGTGGGTAATATTTTATTATATTTGATTTTAGTTGTAGATTCATCTTGTATTAGACTCAAAGTTTGGTTGTAGCTGAAAATCATAGTGTATTTGTAAAAGGTTTGCAGACCCTTTTAAAAGCATTTTTGTAAAAATTTTAGAATCCTTTCAAAACCCCTTCATCCACCCCAAAAAAATAAAATAAAGAGTATCTATTTTTTCTTTTAAATATTGATAATATCAAAAATATTTTTGATAATTTATTTATAGAAAAATTAAATTTAATTAGGTTTTTTTTTTATTATATGTACGGAGGAATTTTGAAAGGATCTCCAAACCTTGTATAAAAGATACTAAACCCCACCAAAAAATAGGGAGCCAAAATTACTTACATTCGGTAAAAATTGAGGAATGACCAATCAAAGGAGCTACCCATTCCAAAGACAAACCAACACATAGATAAGACCATACATAATTTAAACCAAAACAAATGGAAACCAAATCAAGATGTTAGAGATAACCAACCAAACATAGATCAATAGCAAGACCTGAACCATGAACCAAGACATGCACTAGTCCCATTATCCCCCATGAGGTCATTGCTTTCCCAAGTTTGCCATCCCATTAGGGTAAAAATTTATTTCGCATTGGAGATTGAAATTTTATGGAGGAAACAATAGCTTGTAGATATGATATTTGGTGCGAAAACCCAAAATCAATAAGCATCCCCAATTTTTACAACCAAGTCATCAACAACTTGACCAAAGTGGAGCAAAGGCTAATTGTGTATGAGGTCATTATCGATAGAAGCAATATCCATAGGGAAATTATTCCACAAAAAAATTAAACCATTTCGAATAACTCCTTTGTTACCTAATAGATTGACTACTCGATTATCTTCCTTGTATGTATGCTTAAACTGAATATCTTCCATATTTTATATGTATCTCTGAACTTCCATAAGAAGGTTAAAATTAGTTTAGGTAGGACATTGAGTCCCTCTTGTCATATTTATAATATTAAAAGGGTCCCCTTCAATAATTAGTTTTTTGCAACTTACAAAATCCAATAGAGCAACTCCTTAGAATAGGGCCTTGGATTTGTCAAAGTGATTGATTTAATGGGTTAGATTATCAGCAAAGGCTAAAATTATCAAGACATCATGATTCCTTACAATCCCTCCAGTACCTGTAGGACCTGGATTCCCTTTAGATGCAATGTTGAAATTCAACTTCAACCAACCAACTAGAGGTGGCTCCTACTTAACCCTAGCTCTGTTCAAAGGCACAACAAGTTTGGATAGTTGAGGATTGACATTAAATCCAATATATATTCACTTATCATTCCTACTTTGTAGTCACAAAATTTAGATTTGGGATTCTAATGTTCTCCATAGAGAAATAAAGTGCATGCAAAGCCACAACTTTAGCCGAATGAGTAGCATACTTAAACATCCTTGAGTTTCTTTCCTTCCAAATCCACCACCAGATATGAGGAATACTGATTTTCCAAAACCAATGAAGATAGAGATATAGGAAGGGATAAACCCATTGGGTCAGCACATCATCTAGTCTATTCAAAAACACCTATTGGATGTTCAAATATTTGAAAAGTAGCTAAAAACCTCATGTGAGAAAGGAAAACTAAAAAGAAGATGGAGCTAGAATTCCTCCATATTTCTACACAAGAAACAAGTAGTAGGAAAAATCATACCTCTTTTTTTGAGATTATCTAATGTTATAAATTTTCCTTGTACGACCAGCCAAAAGAAAATATTGATTTTTAGAGTCATCCCTTTTAGCTAAATTTTATCTGCTAGAAACCAAGGATGATAAGGACCATCTAATTCTAAAGAAGATGATTTGAAAAATAATTTTCCATTATTCTCTAATCCCCAAATGAATCTATCTGTAATTTCTCTTCTAGGAATTATAATCCATTTAATGATATTGAAAATTTTATCAAATGTGCTCCTTTCCTCCACTAAAAATCCTAGGAAGTCAAATGGTTTCCATTGGTGGTAGTCTTCATTCCTTTCAATGAAATCATAAACCTTATTCTCCAAAAATGATTTGTAATTGGTTTGACTAAAGCCAGATCTAACCTAGAATCTAGCAGAACCTCAATAGCCCACATGTCACTCCAGAAGTCAATAAATCTACCATCTCCCAAACACTGCATACCCCCTCTATGGATATATGATCTACACTGTATCAGGATATATTACAAAGTTGAACCCTTGAGGGGTAACGAGTCTCTAATAAATTGCTTCCTATCGTTTAGGTATTGGCTTTCACAATATCAACCCATCCGACATTCTCCACTTGAACCAGTATCCAACCTTGCTTGGAAACAAGAGCTTTGTCCAATGTCACTATATGAAATTTATTTTTCTCACTTACCCCTAACCAAATAAATGAGCGTTGGATATTTTCTATTCTTTCAAGAATATTACCCAAGATTTGAAATAGAGAAAGTAAATATATCGAGATATTTTGAAGGGTGGTCTTAACTAACATCACTTTTCTTGCTTAGCTTAGGAGATCTCATTTCCAAATTGTAAGTTTTATTTGGACATGCTCCACAATTAGTTCCTATAGGGATGATATTGAAGCATTAAAAAACATTTGCATCCCTAGGTAGACTAGAAGCAGAGACCCAATATTACATCCCAGAATATCTGCAATCCTCAACTGCATTTCTAGAGGATTATTGAAGAAAAATATAATACTTTTTCTAAAACTAACCTTCTAACCCACCGCTTAATGATAATATTCCAAAATACTTCTAACTGATTTTGCTTATGGAATTGAATCTTGAAAGGACATAAGAGTATCATCGACAAACTAATGATGGGATATGATACTAATAGGCATAGAAAACTTAAGTTATACAATAGAACAATCAAATTTTATGGTCCATGCTAGATATTTTTCTATAAAAATAAAAGTTATGGGAACAATAGATCTCCTTGATGAATTTCCCTACAGCTCCTAAAATATCCCATCGAAGAACCATTCACAAGAATCAAGAACTTGGCTAAAGACATACATGATTTGATCAAACTTATCCACTCCATAATAAATCTAAATTTATGCAAAATTTGAAGAGAAACTCCTAATCAACCTTGTCATAAGCTTTATTCATATCCAGATTGAGCAAGGTCCCTAAAATTACCGCTTTTGATTGCCGAATGGATAATTTCATGGATTGCAATGATTCCATATAGAATTTACCTCCTAGCCACAAAATCACTCTATAGGATATCAATGATTCCTAGTAATAAATTTTTCATTGTGTTCACCAGGGTCTTCATAAAAATTTTAAAAATAGTACTACACAGACTGACAGACATATAAACTACAAAATACTTAACATCAACCATTTAAGGGATAAGCACCAAAAATGTAGAGTTTACATCTGAAGGGATCTATTTCAAATATTGAACATATATTATGGCATCACAGATCTCCAACCCCAAAATATGCCAATTTTTTTGAAAAAATATTAGGTAAAATCCATCAAGTCTTGGTGCTTTGAGCCTACCGATTGTAAAAACTATTTTACTAATTTCATCATCTAAAAATGGAGTATCCAAAATATTTTTCATATTTGCAAAGACCAAATGAGGTATGTTATTCAGTAAGCAAGCTTCAACATGTTGATTTTTTTTTGATGTGGAACATAGGAGGTCCTTAAAAAAAATTAGTACCTCAAATCTAATATCTTCGATGTCTTCGAAGAGGTCTCCATTGCTTTTGTAATCTCCTTGATCCTATTTTTACTCCTATGCCTCAGTGTAGTGGAGTGAAATTTTTTTGTATTGTGATCACCCTCCTTAAGCCACAGGGCTCTAGCTCTCTACCTCCACATAATGTATTCCCTTGCAAGAAAATTATGGAGCCCTATGATAATATATAGTTCTTGCTTCTTTAATTTTGTAGAGTAACCTTGAATTTCAACTATCTGCTCAACCTCCTACAACTAGTTACGAATCTCCATATTTCTGGTGATAATATTTCCAAAAACCTGCTTATTCCAATCCTTCAACTTAGCCATTATAAATATCAACTTGGAGGCTATTTATGCCATTTGAGAACCCAAAAATTTGTGACTCCGCCATTATAATTCAAATATAAATGGTTAAGGAAAGAAGGCCGAATCCTATATATTATCAAGCAAAATTGGATTTTGATCTAAGGCTAGCTTAGGGAGAGAGCATAAGGATGCATCACCAAAAAATGGGACGCCTTATTTGGACACCAACATTTTTTCCATCCTAATATAAATGTTTTGACTTCTAATTTACCTATTACTCCATGTAAATCTTGACCCTTTTAGGTCCAAATCCATCAGCTCCTGGGAGTAAATAAAAGAGGTAAATTCATCCATGCTACTAAGCACTAGGTTTAATCCTTTTTTATCAAATGGATATAAGGGTGTATTGGCCATACTTATCCTTTAAGATATTCTCTCATAGAACCAAGGAAATATGAAAGCATGGTTAGAGAGGATCTCAAATTTAGGGCATAAATATTTGAGGTTATCCATTTAATTCTTGACTCGTTAGAATAAAAAAGGATGCTAATTACTCAATCAGATATGAAAACAATCAACCCATCAATGGTTTTAGGGTCTCACATGCACAAGAAACTGCCCGAGGCATCATTATCAAAGTTAGCTGTGAGCTCAAACTCCTTCCAAACCTTCCTCTTAACTATTTCAGCACTACTACCATCCATTTTTTTTCTTAAAACAAAATTATATCTTGTTTAAAATATTTTTTGATGGATTCCAATGCATGATGTTTAGGTTACCCATCAATACCAATAATATTCCAAGATAAAAATTTTATTTAAAATTCTTGGAAAGAAAACCCCAATCCTTAGATTGGGGGTACTAAAAAAATTAATCTAGTTTCAATTGCTTACCTTTTGTATCCTTTTTATTTTTAAACACGAGCTTGGATTTAAGTCCATATGCAATATAATTTTTTTCCTCTCTACTTCTTTGAGCTTTATTGGATGATTTGCCTACCTTCGTTGGAAATCCCATGTCAAATCAGGCCCTTGCAAAAGCTTCTAGTTTTAGGATACAACATCCTTACCCCTGAGGAACCTTCACCAGATGGGGATTTGACATCACTAGAGGGGGATTTGACATCATTAAAATTACATTGTCCATTTTCAATTCCATATTTTGAGGAGAATCCTTTACCACCTGAGGGTCTTCAAAGACATCCTGATTAGCCTCCTCCGAGTTTAGGCATTGAAAATATTTTTGGATAAACTCCTTAGGGATTGGAATCTTAGAAGTTAAATATTTATTTTTGAGCACTAGTAGGCCAAAATAAATACTTCTCAAGATCATGCAACTAGTTTATCCATCATTTTAAGCCATTTATTGAAGATCATGTTCAAAAAATCCTTCAGACCAGGAGCCTCACCTGAGGGACTTGCAAAATTATATCCCACCTTCTTTTCTAAGAGCTAGTCTCATTTTTGCTTTGGATTCCTTTTCTTTTTATTCTGTTTGAAATGAGCCTTCCTATTTTGGATCGAGCATGAGCCAGGGACATGGCAAAACTTATTATAGACCAAATATTTCACTGGACGATTCTCATATACAATGGGCTGAATCCATGGCCTGAACTTTAAAAGTAAATTAATATGATGTAAAATATTAGGTTTGGGGTCTACCATAACACACATACAAGCAAAGACTAATCTAGATTTGGCCCTAGTTGCCAAGTTGATTAGGACTAGTTCACCTATAGCTTTAGCTATGCATATGAGAATATCATTATGCCAAAGGTAAAAGGGTAGATATAGTAATCTGAACCACAATGGAACCAGATTAATTATTTAGGTTTTGGAATTTAAATTGGGTCCCCATTTCTACAGAAAGAGTCTCCACTTTCTAAAAAACCAAGACCGTCCATCCAAAATCTTCCTCAAATCCTCCTCAAATTTAAGCTTAATAAGGAAAAAACCATTGAAAATTTCCACAATATCCAGAGTTCCCTTAGGATTCCACTTAACCAAGACCCAAAATATTATAATATTAGTGTCAAGCCTCCTTCTTTGAAATTTGCCAACCAGGTTCTAGGAATCATCTTCCATTGTGATGGATAAAAGCTCATATGAAATTGATAAAATTTCTTCCAAATAAAATAGGTCAAAGAGAGCTAATGACTTTCCAAAAATAGAACCAAAAGTAGTAATCATAGCATACAAACACTTACTTGGAGAAGAAAATTTCCCTAGGGATTTAGATCCACTTGAATATATGATAGGTGGAGCCCCAAGGGTCCCTGATTTAAGATAAATCATTACCACTCCAACCTCCTCATCAGACTACACCTCCTGGATCGAAACTCTAGAACCTTTTGCCACTTGGGTTTGAATCACTCTCTTAAGGGTCTCCACTTGATTTCCAACCTTCAGAATACCATGTATATTCTCTTATAGAATGCTCACCTCCCCATCCATGACCACTCTCTATAGAATTTGCACCTTCCCACCATCACCCACTTCAAATTCCTTGACTCTCATCCTCTCTCTCAAATGTATAGTATAATTTTCAAATTATATTATAAAAAAAAAGTATTTTACTTCCCTACCCTAGAATTGCTACACTCTGACACTGCTAAAATATTTTTCCTCACTGCCTTAGCACTACTGCACTCACCTTTGATACCCTAGCACTACTGCGGCACTATTAAAAAATTCTTTGCTACCCTAACACTTCTATGACACTATTAAAGTATTTTTCTTTGCTACCCTAGACTGTTGTACTCACCTTCACTACCCTAGCAGTGCTATGACACTGATAAAATATTTTTCTTTGCTGCCCTAACACTATTGCAACACTGTTAAATATTTTTCTTCACTAACCTAGCACTGCTACAACAGTGTTAAAATAATTTTCTTCACTGCCCTAGCACTTTTCATTCACATTCCACTCCTGTGGCACTAATGAAATATTTTTCTTTGCTACCCTAGCAATGTTGTGACATTGTTAAAATATTTTTCTTCGCTATCCCACCACTGTTGCACTCACCTTCGCTATGACACTAGTAAAATATTTTCTTCGCTACTAGAGCACTGCTACGACATTGTTAAAATATTTTTCTTCATTGCTCTAGCACTATTGCAACACTGTTAAAATATTTTTCTTCACTGCCCTAGCCCTACTACACTCACCTTCGTTGCCCTAACACTGTTACGGTACTGATAACATATTTTCTTTGCTGCCCTAGCACTATTGCGGTACTATCACTGCCCTAGCACTGTTGCACACTCACCTTCATTGGGGCACTGATGACTTATATTATTTTTATTAGAGAAAAAAGGTTTATATTCGAGGCCTCTACCTTTGAAAAATCACAATTCTCTTCTTTAGAGCTTATTTATTTTTTAGTATTATTATTAAATATTTTTAAAATTATATTTAAAATAAATATTAAGTGCTTATACGATGATATTAATCTATAATTAAAGAATCTATGTTTAGAGGTGATTGAAACTAGTTTAATAATTTATTTTAAATATAATTGATACTAGTTTAATAAAATCCAATGTAGTCATTGGAGCAATATCCTTTTTCTCCTCTAGTTAAACTTCTAAGTATTCTAAAATAGGAAGATACAATTGCATTGATTTTTCTTTACCATATTTGTTTTTAATATCTAATTTATTCAAATAAAATATTTATGTATTTTTTATTATTTTGTATATTTAGCATAAAATTTAAAAATAAAAAGAATAAATATATATATATATATAATATATATATATATATATATATATATATATATATATATATATATATATATATATATGATGAGGAACCTTTTTATATACAACATATCCGCAAAATATATTTTTTACTATAATATGATTTGTTAAACAAAGAGAAATCATAAAATACCACTAATTTTTAAAATAAATATTCTCTTGTAACACATCCTCGTATAAGAGTTATTTTTAAAAATTATTGTAGTAACAAAGAATATCTATTTCCTTTTAAATTTTTGTTGACTTTATGAATTTTATTTTAAATTTATTTATAGAATATCATAATTTAATTGGTTTTTTGATATACCATTAACTATTTTCAAAATTATATATTAAATTTTTTTATTAAGTAGTTAGACCAGGATAATATTAATCGAGAGAAGCTAAATTTTATGATGAACAATTCATAAATATTCCCATCTTGTTGTTAAAATTATTTTTATTTATTTTTAATAATAAAGAATTTTTATTAATTTTTTTTTGACATTACAAATAATATTTTCGAAATTTTATTTATAAAAATATTGAAACGGAATTAATATAATAATTATTTGATTAATTTTTTTTTTTCTATGAAATTTCATTCTTCATATACCTCTTTGACATTTTTTAGAAGATTCAATAATGGTCCAAATATTAGGTCACTTATACGTCAAGACTAGCTATCTTTATTAGGCTAAATTCTATCATTGGACACCTTCCCAATTTGTCAACCAATATCCTTTAAATTATTGACTTATGAGTTATTTTGAAAAAAATATTGCTTGCTTTAACTAGAGTAAACTAATCTCCTAAATTCTTATATTAAACATATACATTGTTCAATATGAAGTACCTCTTTTGAGAGTTCATCTACTTCCCTATTTAATTCTTTAATAATATGCCCAAAAGTAAAAGCTTCACTTCCATCTATAAATTTTATTTAAGAGAAGATATGTTGTAAAATCATGTTTCCATCCTAAAAATACCAAACATCTAATTTATTACCACATTTGTGTCTTTGTAAATTTATATTTTTTTGTATTATTTTTTATTTTACCAACTAAATCAATCATGTTTTCCATCCTAAAAACACAAAACATCTAGTTTATTTTATTTTATTTTTTCCTTTTTTTGGTAGGTAAAAGGTGAGGTTTTTGAAAGGATCCAATAACCTTGTACATAGAGCTCCAAAAGAAGTCATCCAATCACCAAAAAAATAAATATTCAATCTAGTACAAAGAAATGCTCAATGTAAAATCTATTCCAAGAAAAAATAATCAAACTTACATTCTCGTTCAATGACAACACAACAATTTGTACACACAATCAAAATAAAAAATATCCTCATCCCGCGGGGACCAACCAACTTACCAATAGTACCATCAAACCCATCCCGCGGGGACCAACCAACTAACCAATAGTACCATCAAACCCTGACAACCAGGACTGACAATGAGGGGGACTCAGGGTATCAATGATACATCTCCGAGGTATAAAAAGCTTAGGGCCCTTGCACCTTCATAGAAATTAAAAATGTTTTTCCATGAGAACACCACTAGGACCTGAGCACACAAGAAGGATTTGAACTTTGGATCTCCCACTCAATCAACTCAATAAAAACTTGCCATCGAAAATAGATATCTACAACATATTGCCCCAACGATAGTAAAAAATCTTCATCTCAAAAATCTGTGAAGACTAAAACCCCATAGATCATGTTGGATTCCAACCATTATCCGAACTCAAGAGAACAAATCATACCAAACCTCAATCTCAAAACAGAAACAGGGCTTATGGAGTAATGTTTTGAAAAGGACCCAGAACCTTGGGATCTATGGGTTCAAACGTCATAGACAACCGATAAAAAAAACCCACCCCTATGGGTTCTAATCCTACTTGTATGCCCAAATATCTAGATTATTACCACCTTTGAGTCTTTGTAAATTTAGATTTTGTTGTATTTTTTTTTATTTTACCAACTAAACCAACAATGTGAGTGTCATAATTTTAACATAATTATTAGAACCTTATCCAGCCTTAAATTTAAAATAATGAAATTTAAGAATATATAATAATCTTGTTGCTTCACATGGATATCTAATCCCATAAAAAAACCAAAATTTTAAATTATCTATGTTTGGATGAATTATTTGTCTATTTAAACTTCCAATTATTTAAATGAGTTAAGAAAAATCTTGCTAAATAAAATTCTCTTGAACTCCAAAAATTCTTGAATTTACATAAGCATACTCCTGGTAAGAGAGTTATAATAATTTACATAACCATACTCCCCTGGTGAGAGAGCTATTTTATTATTATTATAACTATGTTTTAAACTATATAAAATTGATAAGAAAAGACAAAATAAAATATTGAAAAGATAAAATGCCAAAATTTAAAAAACAATGAATTGATTTTGTGACCTATGTAAAATAAATCATATTTATAATGGTAAAAATAGGTGAAGCAATCAGGAAATGAAAGTCATCGTAAAGTTCTTCGATGAAAATGTCATCGAAGGCAATATTAAATATGACGTTAAATTTTTTATGAATAAAAGATTAACAGAACATCTACCATCTATACCAGCATCGCTCATGCTAATGATAATATTGAAGCTTTTAGGAAGATCCCAAAATTAACAGAGCCAGTTTTAAACATTACAAATTCCAGCATCACCCACGTCGTTCTCTTTGAGTTGAGGTTTAAAGATTTAGAAGTAAAACACGGTCACAACACCACAAAACATGTTCCTTTCCTAAGAACAACCATAATACTATGAACGATTTAGAAGTAAACTGTCTTGCTTTCTCTGGCTCTTAAACTTAACCGGAGCAAGGAAGTTTCCACATCAACTAAGGATTTCTACACCTCACATTGATGAAGTCTTATAAAAAGTATCGTTTGCAAAAAATAAATGAAAAGGGAAGCCTAACATGATTTACTTTGCAGCAAAACATGCCAATAAATGTTTTAAATCATTTTAAACCATTTTTTCCATGAATATAAACCATTTTAAATCGCATAAATGCCTCGCTCAGGCACCAACAAGAACTTGAACGCAAAACATTTACTAAATGGTACACAAATGAAATATTATAATAGCCACAAAATAATTTCATCTTCCTGCATGGAATTAGTTTTGCAAATTCTCAACAATAACCACAAAGGGGTTTTTCCTGATGACATCTTGCCTAACCTTAACAAAACGCAAAGATGATAAGAACATGGCATGTCTAGGCACGACTCTTTTATGCTTGGATGATTTCTCATTTCTTCGCTGGTGTCAGATTTTGTGAGTCCGATCTAGGATTTTTGTCATCATGGGTTGACTTATTGTTGTTAAGCAGGGCAAGTGATACAGGAGTGATCCCAATTAGCCGCAAGTCCTGATAAACATATGTGCACATCATATAAACCCTTTGGAGAAAAACCAGGTCGGAATACTTCAAAAATGTAAACTACAAGCTACGAATAAAGAAGAAAGGGAACAAAGGAAATAGCATTTGAAAGCACGAGATTCTGGTCAAAGGAAACACCAAGTGCGATTGCATTCAAAATTAAGCACGCCTAAGTCCTAGAGATGTAAATTACATGAAACGAAAAAGAGACATATTGGAAGAGACGCAATCAGATAAAGAAAAACAGCCCTTTCATTAATTTCTTTCGATCTCTGTTACAATAATGCCTCCTCCCTTTTCAGGGGCTAGGAGCGCAAATAGGGTTTGATTACAATCGCTGAATGATTCCTCCTTCCGCGTGCCCATGATTGCAATGGGCGGGCCAGGATGATGCCGTCACTGATGTCGATGAGTTCTTCGCCTCTGCTGCTTCTCCTGCGAACAAATAAATGATCAAGACGTTAGTAGCACCTGCTACAAATGAAAAGCATTCTCTCTCTAAAACTAACAAAATATGCATACGAATATTTGCCTGAAACCGTGAAAACAGTGAATCCAAATTGCTTCAAAACCTGACAGAAAGTAAGAAAAGTTACCAGAAGGCCACTGCCACTGAGGAAGCTGGCCAATCCACCTTAAACTGGAATTCGTCCCTGGGCAGGATGAATTTCGACTATAATTCGTCCCTGGGTGGGACGAATTCTTCTGAGTAGGAGAAACCGACCTGCTGCTGCTCCAATTTTGGATCCCGGGACCTGCAAAACTCCTGCAAACAGAGGGGGTTAGGTAATTGGGGCCATTTTGGGACGACCCAGATGGTCGGATTTTCCCAATTTGGCCTCCACCTTCGGGAATTTGACCTTGACACATGCAAGTTAGCGAAACGACAAAGAAATACAAAACACCCTAAACTCTGACCAAAAGCTACAAAATTGCAATTATAGACTAATCAGACCTAGTAACACAGAATGCAATCTAAAAAATAATCTAAAGTTCTCAAAAACTAAGATTAGGACTTGGGAGGTGCGGGGGTGCCCAAGTGGGCCTCCCACCGTTGGCCCTCGATTTTGGAGCCAATCCACCAAGGATGGGCCCAAAAAATTTTAGGATTGGGGGGTCGGCGAATTGGTAGGTTCAGATGTCCATGCGTCGGATTTGAGTAAGGTTCGAGCTTCCAAAGGCCACCCAACAACCTCCCTTGCAAAAGAGATTGATGGATGTAGGAAGGTGAACAAAGGGGGATGCAAGTGAGTCTTCGATTCGGCAAGCACTTCGTTGCTTGAACACTCCTTCAACCTGTCTATTTTGGGTGAGAAAAGTCCCACCTTTTATAGACCCAAGGGGTCTCTTTTGGGAGGGAAGCACAAAAGCCAAGTGTTGGCCATGGGCGCCATGTGGAAGTATTGTCTTCCCATGAGGGAGGGGAGTCCTTCATTGACTTGAACTTTGATAAATGCTTCTTGTAACAGTCCTCTAACGGCCCCTCTGTCCACTTACACATGCGTGCAAGGTAGGAGCCCTTAACTGACTGTTTTGGGCTGCCACTTGGCACCATTTGCCTTTTTGCCCGTTAAGCTTAGAATTCGTCCCACCCAGGGACGGATTCATAATTCGTCCTGGGGTGGGACGGATTCTATTTTGAATTCATCCCTGGGTGAGACGAGTACTGGGAAAAGTTTCCAAGTGTGCCAAATTGCTTCTTGACCTTACAAAATTGCTATGAAAGTGGTTAAGACCACTGTTTAACCTCTGAGGGCTGCCCTTGGGGCTGTGTTTGTCAAAGCGATCAGTGTTTGTAGTCACATAATCGGATTGGTGCTGTTTTGGAGTCTACAGATGCCCCTTTTTGGGAAGCGCTGCGGGTGACGCAGTGCTGAGCAAAAATAGATAACCAAAGCACTAATTATTAGGGTTTCTTGGTAACCTAACCAACTTTTGATGCCCCAAGTACGGAAAGGGCATGCATTCTTGAATCCTTGCTTCTGACGAGCTAAGGAATTTTATTTCAAGTGTCAACCTGTTTTGGTGAGGTGTCACTTGAACTTAGACATTGATCAGTCATGAACAAGTGAAGGGCATTTTTATCCTCAGGGGGAACCTTGTGTTCATGATTCACGAAATGCCAAGTGTTTGATTGATTTGATTGTTGCTTGTTTATTGCCCCAAGCAGGAGCATGATTGTCTTTGTCAATGATTCTTTGAATGCATGTCATTTTCCTTGATTGGGTGTGTGATTGTTGATTGGTGACTAAGTGTGACTACCCCCTCAAGCGACGAATCGATGAGGGAATGACCTTCGTGAGAGAAGCGACGAGTCGCTTGACCCAAGATGACTTACAAAAGCTGTTGGATGCACAATTTGTCATCTGCGTGGATTATCCGCCATGGTTGTCCAACATGGTTCCCGTCAAGAAGCCCGACGGGAGGATTCGCATATGCATCGACTTTCGAGACCTAAACAAAGCGAGTCCTAAGGATGATTTCCCCTTGCCAAGCATCGACGCATTGGTAGACGCTACAACAGGTCACGAAATGCTCTCCCTAATGGACGGTTTCTCAGGATACAATCAAATTTGTATCAATCATGAAGACCAACTCAAAACGGCATTCACAACGCCTTGGGGGACATTTTGTTATAAGGTCATGCCTTTTGGCCTTAAAAACGCTGGCGCTACATACCAACGTGCTATGACTTATATCTTCCACGATTACATGCACAAAACTTTGGAAGATTACATGGATGATTTTTTAGCCAAGTCTAAATTGCGCTCAGATCATCTCGATGACTTAAGCAAGATTCTCGATCGCCTCATAGAGCATAAGGTCAGACTGAATCCCAAGAAGTGCGTGTTCGGTGTCACATCTGGAAAACTCTTGGGTTTTATAGTCTCCAAAAGAGGCATCGAAGTGGACCCAAACAAAGTCAAGGCAATCCTTGAAATGGCTCCCCCAACCACTATCAAGCAGCTCAGAAGTCTGCACGGAAAGGTCACGTCGATTAAACGCTTCATAGCGCAATTATCTGACAAATGCCGACCAATGAACAAACTATTGCAAAAAGGGGTCACATTTCATTGGGATGACGAATGCCAGTCAGCCTTTGACGAAATCAAACAATACTTGGCTTCACTGGCTTCACTGGGTGCACTGGCTTCACTTATACATCTCAGCTACTGAGGTGGCACTGGGTGCAATGCTAGCCCAGAAGAATGAACTTCACAAAGAACAGGCTACTTACTATCTTAGCCGCACCCTGGTCAGTTACGAACTTAACTATGCATACGTTGAGAAACTCTGCTTGGCAAGTGGTGTTTGCCACCAAAAGGCTACGCCACTACATGCTGAGCAACACAACGTATGTTGTGTCTAAGGAGAATCCATTGCGATACATGATGAGTCGTACTTATCATAGTAGCCGCATGGCGAAATGGATCATGTTGTTGACGGAATTTGACATTGAGTTTATTGGGCAAAAATCTATAAAAGGACAAGTCATAGCCGATCAACTAGCAGAGGCTCCTCTTGAAGATGATCAGCCTCTGGTCATAGAACTACCCGATGATGAGGTCTTCCATGTCTCAGAATCGCCAGATTCTGAAGAGCTCCGAGTCTCGAGCCGACATAACCTTATTTTTCGATGGTTCTAAATGCGAGCAAGGTGGTGGTGCAGGAATTGTATTCTTCACACCGCAGGGCACTCCAATGCCCCTCTCATTTAAATTAAACTTCCAGTGCACCAACAACAATGCAGAATATGAAGCCTTGCTCCTAGGTCTTCAGACAGCAATCGCCATGAACATCAAAAGACTGAACATCTTTGGCGATTCGCTATTAATCGTCAATCAATTCAAAGGGGTATACCAATGCAAATGCCCAATTTTGAAGGCTTATAAAGCCCTCGTGGATAAATTCTTGGCAAAACTTGAGTGGTATGGCATCGAGGCACTACCTCGATCATCGAATTGTTTTACGGACACAATGGCCTCCTTAGGGTCACTAATCCCGCAAGACCTTTCCGATGATGTAACAACCATTCAGGTCAAAACCTTATCGCAACCCGCGATGGAGCGCGCAAGCTCAGACTTGACGCCAGGAATCCACATGATCCAGATTGAACCATCTTCGGATAAGTTCTTTCGAATCCGAGACTATTTGAAACATGCCAACTGGGGGTCCTTGTTCTCCCCCACTCCCATTAATAGCAACACAACGCTATTCTTACAAGTTCTATCCCAATCAGCATTTGTTAGGGAAGAACTCCAAAATGGATTGGCTGTTCAAACTGTCGAGGTATCTGATCAATAGGACTGGTATTTACCCATAAGAGACTACCTCAAGTTAGGTAATCTACCCTTTGGATTGACGCAAGCCACAAAATGAACATTTAAATAGAAAGTGGCAAAATATGTCTTGATAGGAGACATTCTGTATCGTCGTAGCTACGACGGAATTCTTCTTCGTTGCTTGGACCAGCAAGAGTCCACTTGGGCAGTCACCCAAGTGCATGACGGTACATGTGGCGGCCACTTCAGTGGTATGGCCATTGCAAAGCGCATTCTTCGCATGGGCTATTATTGGCCATCTTTAGAGCGAGATTGCTGCGCGTATGTCAAGAGGTGTGTAAAATGTCAACATCATGCCAATTTGATGCACGCACCTTCCCAGGCCCTACAGACAGTCCAGTCTGCTTGGCCATTTTCGTAGTGGGGCCTCGATCTAATTGGAAAGATCTCCCCTGCATCGTCAGGCCGTCACACGTTTATCATAATGGCCACATAATACTTTACCAAATGGGTGGAAGCAATTCCGTTAACCTCTACGACAGGACCCCGCATAGCGGAGTTCATTTTGCATTACATCATATGTCATTTTGGTATTCCATCCAAAATAATCTCGGATAATGGGCCATCATTCAAGAACAAATACGTGCATGCTTTAACCACAAAGTACAAAATTCAGCATAGCTTTTCAACACCCTATTATCCGCAAGCAAATGGGCAAGCAGAGGCATCAAACAAAACGCTAGTCGCCATCCTTAAAAAGACCGTCGCAGACAGTCATAAGGATTGGCACATACAAATCCCACTTGCCCTTTGGGCCTATCGCACTAGCATTCGGATGCCCACTGGGGCAACTCCGTTTTCACTAGTGTATGGCTCAGAGGCAGTAATGCCTCTCGAGTTGGAAATTCCTTCCCTCCGCATATCAATGCAGGAATTCATCGATGATGACACTGCACGGCAGGCCCGGTTAGACCAGCTTACGTTGCTTGACGAAAGACGCGTTAATGCTCTCGAGCACTTACGTATCTATCAAGAGCGGCTTAAGAGAGCTTACAACATGAAAGTTCACCTAAGAGACTTTCGGGTTGGTGATCTGGTTCTGAAGGAAAACCAACAAAACTCTAATTTGCCGTCCCATATGAGAGACAAATTCACGGCAAATTGGCTAGGTCCTTATGTCATTGATAGCAAAATAGGACCAGGAACATACAGGCTAGCTTCTCTTGACGGTATCAAGGAAACAGAACCCTTGAATATCAGTCATTTGCGACCATTTCATATCTAAGAAAGCCATGTACCAAAAAAAAAAAAAAAAAAATTCAACAAAAACAAACAAACAAAAAGCTCCAAGGATTATCGCAATCTCTTGGTCAAACCAAAAAGCACCAAGGATTATCGCAATCTCTTGGTCAACCCAAAAAGCTCCAAGGATTATCGCAATCTCTTGGTCAACCCAAAAAGCTCCAAGGATTATCGCAATCTCTTGGTCAACCCAAAAAGCTCCAAGGATTATCGCAATCTCTTGGTCAACCCAAAAAGCTCCAAGGATTATCGCAATCTCTTGGTCACCAAAAAGCTCCAAGGATTATCGCAATCCCTTGGTCAACCCAAAAAGCTCCAAGGATTATCGCAATCTCTTGGTCAACCCAAAAAGCTCCAAGGATTATCGCAATCTCTTGGTCAAACAATCAAGAAATTCAACAAAAACAAAACAACAAAAATTATCAAAACAAAAAATATTTGCATCTCAATTCTAGGCATACTCGAATTCATCAAAATCAACAAAAACACCATGCATAAATTTTACCACACTACAGTCAGTGGTCTGGGAATGTACTAAGAGTTTCAGTAATTCAGTCATCATTTTCCTCTTTAGCCATGTAGTGTACCAAGTCGAACGGATTTTACAAAGGTAGAGTCATACTTGAAATACACCTTGTTACATAACATCCCAACACAAATCAAACACTAAAATTCCCAAAATTGTGTGAACGAAAGACGAAACTCCGCAAAATAATCTAGGTCACCACAAGCGAAATGGTTATCTTGCTCATCCCCCTGTGCGAATGACCCCTAGAATGCTGAGAGTTGGCAAAAGGACAAGCATCCTCCCTACCCAATTCCCTAAGAATCCCTAAAGTTCTCAATAGTTGCAAAACACAAAAATTTGCAAAATGTCAAAACTCCAAATTTGACAAACTATAGTGCACACATCAAAAGGCACAAACAACAGTGATTTTCGTCACTCCATATCCCCAATCCCTTGCTCGAAAGAAAAACAAATCAAAATAAACAATGATCTCATCACTACAATGAGCAAGTATCCCAATACAATTGAAGAAAAGAAGGGAGTTGACCTTGAATCCCTGGAACTCTCGAAGATTCTCGTAGGTCATAAGGCAAGCTTCTGTACCAATTTGGTTGATAGCCTATCGGTAATGTGTAAACCTCCCGCATGACGATATATCTGTCACATTAACTTGCGTATAGATCAATGTTTGCATGTGGATGAGCTAGCTTATGGCATCCTGGATTACAACGCAGATTAATCTTAGTACATACAACAAAGGAATTCGTGGAGCTAATTAGGTGATCCTCAGTACAGGTTCGGTTGAAAGCCCATCTGGCAACTGGCGGTATCCTAACAAATACCACTAAATGAACTCAATTGCACACACAGGGATGTGAAATAACTTGGTCAAAAACAAGTCCGATTCATACCTTGGTCAAAAGTCTTGTAAGATAAAGTACAGTCATGGCTAGTGAGCTAAAACCGTCTGAGTCTCAGAAAACCTTAGCTACATTTCTAAACCAACTGCGCTACTTTTCATCTTTGCAAATACCATCAAAAAATACAAAAACAGAAAAACCATGTATACATGTAGAGGCATACATCACAGCAATCACCTAAAAACAAAATAACAGAGCTCTAAACAGTCTATGGTGCCATAGCCAAACATCACAAACCCCATTCATCCATTTCATATCTGCATATCACATATAAATCAAAACCATTTGCATTCATCATAGCATATGCATCCATCAAAATAAATCAACATGCATACATCCATATTCATCAACCATCATGCACAAGATCAAAGAAAATCAAAACAACAAAAACAACAAATAAATGCAACACAAAAACAAAAAGCAATAAACATTGCCAGACACAAGTGCTCTTGCACTTAACCTCTTGGCATAGAAAAACTGATGTCAAGGTCTACATTGTCGCTATCCTACTCCCTAAGAAGGCTACCATAGCCGGACCGCTCCACGGGAAGACGGATTTTCGACAATTTCATCCCCAAACGACATCACAAAAGGGTCAAAGCCCACTCAAAAACAACAAGAAAATCAAAACAACACAAAAAGCAATAAACATTGCCAGACACAAGTGCTCTTGCACTTAAACTCTTGGCATAGCAAAATCGACATCGGGGTCACAAATTATCACTATCCTACTCCCTAAGAAGGCTACCATAGCCGGACCGCTCCACGGGAAGACATATTTTGACAATTTAATCCCAAAATGGTGTCACAAAAAACAACAAAACAACAAAAAATGCAACACAAAACAAGCAATAAACATTTGCCAGACACAAGTGCTCTTGCACTTAACCTCTTGGCATAGCAAAATTGATGTCGGGGTTTGCATTGTCACTATCCTACTCCCGAAGAAGGCTACCATAGCCGGACCGCTCCACGGGAGGACGGATTGCCGACAATTCAATCACCAAATGGTGTCACAAAAACAACAAAAAAAAGTACAAAATTCAACAAAAACACAACAAAAACATTGCCGGGCATAAGTGCTCATGCACTTAACCTCTAGGCAAAGAAAATCGATGTCGAGGTCCAAATTATCGCTCTCCTAGTTCCCCAAGAAGGCTATCATAGCCGGACCGCTCCACGGGAAATAGGTTTTCGATGATTTCACCTCATTATGACATCACCAAAAGGGTTAACACCCACCAAAAATAGGTCCATATGTTGGAAAAATTGCACACGCTTAACGGTAAACCCTCTAAAGGCAACCTTGCACAAGTCATCTTGGGTCAAGCGACTCGTCGCTTCTCTCACGAAGGTCATTCCCTCATCGATTCGTCGCTTGAGGGGGTAGTCACACTTAGTCACCAATCAACAATCACACACCCAATTAAGGAAAACGACATGCATTCAAAGAATCATTGACAAAGACAATCAAACACTTGGCATTTCGTGAATCATGAACACAAGGTTCCCCTGAGGATAAAAACGCCCTTCACTTGTTCATGACTGATCAATGTCTAAGTTCAAGTCACACCTCACCAAAACAGGTTAATACTTGAAATCAAATTCCTTAGCTCGTCAGAAGCAAGGATTCAAGAATGCATGCCCTTTCCATACTTGGGGCATCAAAAGTTGGTTAGGTTACCAAGAAACCCTAATCATTAGTGCTTTGGTTATCTATTTTTGCTCAAGACCGCGTCACCCGCAAGTGCTTCCCAAAAAGGGGCATCTCGTAGACACCAAAACAAGCACCAATCCGATTATGTGACTGCAAACACCGATCGCTTTGACAAACACAGCCCCCAGTGGCAGCCCTCGGAGGTTAAACAAGTGGTCTTAACCACTTTCATAGCAATTTTGTAAGGTCAAGAAGCAATTTGGCACACTTGGACACTTTGCCCAAGTACTCGTCTCACCCAGGGACGAATTCAAAATAGAATCCGTCCCACCCCAGACGATTCTCGAATCCGTCCCTGGGTGGGACGAATTCTAAGCTTAACGGGCAAAAAGGCAAATGGTGCCAAGTGGCAGCCCATAACAGTCAGTTAAGGGCTCCTACCTTGCACGCATGTGTAAGTGGACAGAGGGGCCGTTAGAGGACTCGTTACAAGAAGCATTTATCAAAGTTCAAGTCAATGGAGGACTCCCCTCCCTCATGGGAAGACAAGACTGCCACATGGCGCCCATGGCCAACACTTGGCTTTTGTGCTTCCCTCCCAAAAGAGACCCCTTGGGTCTATAAAAGGTGGGACTTTTCTCACCCAAAACAGACAGGTTGAAGGAGTGTTCAAGCAACGAAGTGTCGTCGAATCGAAGACTCACTTGCATCCCCCTTTGTTCACCTTCCTACATCCATCAATCTCTTTTGCAAGGGAGGTTGTTGGGTGGCCTTTGGAAGCTCGAACCTTACTCAAATCCGACGCATGGACATCCGAACCTACCAATTCGCCGACCCCCCAATCCTAAAAGGTTTTGGGCCCATCCTTGGTGGATTGGCTCCAAAATCGAGGGCCAACGGTGGGAGGCCCACTTGGGCACCCCCGCACCTCCCAAGTCCTAATTTTAGTTTTTGAGCACTTTAGATTATTTTTTAGATTGCATTCTCTGTTACTAGGTCTCGATTAGTCTATAATTGCAATTTTGTAGCTTTTGGTCGTAGTTTAGGGTGTTTTGTATTGCTTTGTCGTTTCGCTAACTTGCAGGTGTCAAGGTCAAATTCCCGAGGGTGGAGGCCAAATTGGGAAAATCCGACCATCTGGGTCATCCCAAAATGGCCCCAATTACCTAACCCCCCTGTTTGCAGGAGTTTTGCAGGTCCCGGGATCCGACATTGGAGCAGCAGCAGGTCGGTTTCTCCTACTCAGAAGAATTCGTCCCACCCAGGGACGAATTACAGTCAGAATTCGTCCTGCCCAGGGACGAATTCCAGTTTAAGGTGGATTGGCCAGCTGCCTCAGTGGCAGTGGCCTTCTGGTAACTTTTCTTACCTTCTGTCAGGTTTTGAAGCAATTTGGATTCACTGTTTTCACGGTTTCAGGCAAATATTCGTATGCATATTTTGTTAGTTTTAGAGAGAGAATGCTTTTCATTTGCAGCAGGTGCTACTAACGTCTTGATCATTTCTTTGTTCGCAGGAGAAGCAGCAGAGGCGAAGAACTCATCGACATCAGCGACGGCATCATCTTGGCCCGCCCATTGCAATCGTGGGCACGCGAAAGGAGGAATCATTCAGCGATTGTAATCAAACCCTATTTGCGCTCCTAGCCCCTGAAAAGGGAGGAGGCATTATTGTAACAGAGATCGAAAGAAATTAATGAAAGGGCTGTGTTTTCTTTATCTGATTGCGTCTCTTCCAACATGTCTCTTTTTCGTTTCATGTAATTTACATCTCTAGGACTTAGGCGTGCTTAATTTTGAATGCAATCGCACTTGGTGTTTCCTTTGACCGGAATCTCGTGCTTTCAGTGGCGATCACGGTGGGACTCACAGTAACACATAATGCAATCTAAAAAATAATCTAAAGTTCTCAAAAACTAATATTAGGACTTGGGAGGTGCGGGGGTGCCCAAGTGGGCCTCCCACTGTTGGCCCTCGATTTTGGAGCCAATCCACAAAGGATGGGCCCAAAACCTTTTAGGATTGGGGGGTCGGCGAATTGGTAGGTTCAGATGTCCATGCATCGGATTTGAGTAAGGTTCGAGCTTCCAAAGGCCACCCAACAACCTCCCTTGCAAAAGAGATTGATGGATGTAGGAAGGTGAACAAAGGGGGATGCAAGTGAGTCTTCGATTCGGCAGCACTTCGTTGCTTGAACACTCCTTCAACCTGTCTGTTTTGGGTGAGAAAAGTCCCACATTTTATAGACCCAAGGGGTCTCTTTTGGGAGGGAAGCACAAAAGCCAAGTGTTGGCCATGGGCGCCATGTGGCAGTCTTGTCTTCCCATGAGGGAGGGGAGTCCTTCATTGACTTGAACTTTGATAAATGCTTCTTGTAATAGTCCTCTAACGGCCCCTCTGTCCACTTACACATGCGTGCAAGGTAGGAGCCCTTAACTGACTGTTCTGGGCTGCCACTTGGCACCATTTGCCTTTTTGCCCGTTAAGCTTAGAATTCGTCCCACCCAGGGACGGATTCAAATCAGTCCCGGGGTGGGACAGATTCTATTTTGAATTCGTCCCTGGGTGAGACAAGTACTGGGCAAAGTTTCCAAGTGTGCCAACTTGCTTCTTGACCTTACAAAATTGCTATGAAAGTGGTTAAGACCACTGTTTAACCTCTGAGGGCTGCCTTGGGGGCTGTGTTTGTCAAAGCGATCAGTGTTTGCAGTCACATAATCGGATTGGTGCTGTTTTGGTGTCTACAGCATTACTGCTGGAGGTTTACATACGTCGACGTGCTCTTATTTTGGAGTTAAGATAGACAGTGAGGTTGCACACATACACGATCAAAAAATTTGTGTATAAAGTTATTCTACCACCATCAAAATAACAAAATAACAAAAGTACAGAGTGGTTGTTAAGAAATTAAAATAGATTTTATTTGGCATATCTTTGACAGATTTTATTCACCGATTTAATTGCTAGATTTTGAAGAACCCAATTCAATTTATTACCAGTGGACACCATGCATTTGAAATTAATGTTTGTCAGAATGCTGGTCAGCCTTTCCCTCCAATCCCCAACTATATATATCAGAAGGGCGAAAGTGGAAGAGCAAGGATTTGAAGTTGCAACCTTAAAAAAAAAATCTTGTGTGAATCCAGCCTGCAACAATGGAGACTAAGTTGCAAATGTGTGTGCAAAGCTTCTGAAGTAAGAAGTGTCTAATATAAAGCTTTTGTTTGTTACTATGAAACTGCAATAGCAGTCAAAAGGCTAATATAAGAAATACATCTACGTATTTGTGCATTAGGTTAAATCCTTTGTGAGCATTTGGTTCCATGTGATTTTCTTTAGATGTGCAAAGGTATTTTCATATTTTAGTTTTTCCCTTCAATCCCTCAATTTTGCACAAGTTAGAGTAAAGACGAACAATCGCGGTTTCTTGGAAATTATCAATCCTGCTAAAAATCACAATTTCGTCAAATTCTCAATTCCGCTAAAAAAATCCTATTATGGGTTTGACCTAAGTCAGCATGCTTGTGTGATTTTTCTCTATGGAATGGAGTTTATCATGGTTTCACTCCATTCTATGTCAATTGAGTTTATCGCGGTTGCGCTCCATTGTATGTAAATTGAGTTTATTGTGGTTCCATTCCATTCTATGTAAATTGTGTTTCTCATAGTTCTGCTCCTTTCTGTAAAAATTGATTCTAGCGCTATTCCGTGGCATTCTATGTAAGGTGAGTTGCAAGCGATTCCGCTCCTCTCCCATGTAAGATTGAGTTCCACACCCCTTGTGCGTCAAAAAGCATGTAACTCAATATTCAATCGTATATTAGGATAAATAGGCAGTTCCATGCTAGATTTATGAAAAGTTTTATTTGAAGCTCTTGAGCTGCCCTAGTTTTGAACCTAATATCCTTCTGTGTCATTTCTTTGAAATTCATATCAGAGCTAGCACCATTAGTGGAAGTTTAAAGAAATTATAGAAGCAATGATTTTTAACAACAATTCATTGTAGTTGTAGATCCTATGATTCAATGACAAGAATTATGATTACTAGAGCATCCAAATAAAGATTTTGTTTGGTTCTCATAAGCTATGATACCTGGTGGAGAATGGTTATCCAAAACCCACAGATGTAGCAGCATTGAGTGCTCTCTCTCAAGCTAAGTTAGATCGATTGAAAGAGAATTGAAAGAATGCAGGTAGTTGAGGAGACCATTTTCCTAATAATTGTAGTAGCAACCAAATCAAAGAATATATGAGAAATTTTAGCCAATGTTTTCCAAGGCAACAATAAAGTGAAGTTTGTGAGGTTGTCGATGCTGAGAAGGAAGTTCAAAAGTCTACAGATGAGTGAATCAAAGTCTATGGGTAACTTATTTACCTGCACAATGGGTGTCATCAATCAGATGAGGATGAATGACAAGAATATGAAGAACCAAAGAATAGTGAAAAAAATACTAAGCCTACCAGTAGGTTTAACTCAATGGTGATAACAATTGAATAATCAAGGGAATTAAAAATCCTTTTAGTAGATGAGCCCATGGGTTCTCTACAAACACATGAGCAAAGGTTGAACCAAATATTTTAGTCTTCATTGGAATAAACATTTAAGATGCATGTTTCATTTCAAGACAATAGCAGAAGAGAAGAATCTCATAAAGCAACCTTAAGTCATCAAGGAGGAAAAGGATAGATTAATAGAGGTAGATGTGGGAGAGACAATAAAAGAGGAGAAAGGTTAAATTCCAAAGAAGGAGAGACAAACTACAATTTCCATCAAGCAGGAGGAAGAGGTAACAATAGAAATCAACAAGGAGTATCAAATAAGAGGCATGGTAAATCAAAGATCTAATACTATTACTACAAGAAACTTTGTCATCATAGTTATGGGTGTAGAAAGAAGGCAAAGGAAATAAAAAAACAAGCCCTCTATACAAATGAAAATGAAAATGTAGAAAAAATAGATATATGTGGATCTATGATGTTAACTTGCATCACTGATGAAGAAAGAAAAAATAATACTTGATATCTTGATAGTGGGTGTAGTAACCACAAATATGGAAATAAAGAAATATTCTCACAATTAGATTAAAGTATAAAATCTAATGTGAATATTGGAAACAACAACAAGATACATGTTATGGATAGAGGGAGGATCATAATATGCACCTAGCAAGGTGAAAGAAGGCACATTCCTGATGTGTATTACTTACCTGGGTTGAAACATAATTTGTTTAGAATTGGATAAATTGTACAAAAGGTGTCCACTATGTAATTTAAAAATGGATCTTACATCATTAGAGACAAAGAGAATGGGATCGTAGTAGATGTAGCTATGACAAAGAACAATATGTTTCTTCTGTAAATTCAAAATGAAATGATGCTTTAATTTAGAGAAATTGTGAAAAATAATACATCGTTGTGGCACCTCAGATTTGGTCATTTAAGTTTTAGTGGCCTAAAACTACTGTACAAGAAACAAATGGTGAGGGGATTACCTCTCATAGAGCAACCCAATCAAGCATGTAAAGGTTGCCTTGTATGCAAGCAACATAGGGATGCATTCCCTATGGGATAATCATGGAGAGCTTCACAAATTTTGGTGATGATGAATTTAGATATTTACAACCCTATGCAAACCAACTCATTTGCCAATAACACATACTTTTTTACTTTTATATATGATTTCAGTTAGAGAACATGAGTATATCCCATCGAAGCTTTGGCAAATTTAAGTATTTAAAATATTTGGTTGAAGAATAAAGAGGCTATTGTATGAAGACTCTTAGAATAGATGGAGGAAGTGAGTACATCTCAAATGAATTCCATAATTTTTGCAAAGAAAATGAAATTAGAAGGCAATTCATAGTCAAATACACACAACAAAATGGTGTTGTAAAGAGGAAGAATTGAACCATAATAGAGATGACAAGGAGCATGTTAAAGGCAAAGGGATTGCCACATGATTTACGGGTAGAAGCTATAGCTTGTGTAGTTTATTTGATAAATATGTGTTCCCCAAAGAGTGTGAAGGAAAATATCTCTCAAGAAGCATAGAGCAACCAAAAGCCCAATGTTGCTCATTTAAGAGTTTTTGGGTGCATAAAATATGTACATATTCCATATGAGAAGAGAAGAAAGTTAGATAACAAGGAAAAAAATGCATCTTCATTGGCTATAGTGAGGAATAAAAGGCTTATAGGTTGTAAAACCTTATCACAAAGAAACTGATAAGTTGAGATATCAAGTTCATGTAAGATGAAAATTGGAACTAGGAATCTAAGACTAGTCAGCAAGAACCAAAAAATATTGAGTCTGAAGCCTTGACCAAACACAATATGCATTAGTTCATAGCTTCAATAAGTAGTATCGATGTGATCAATAGCACTGCCTCATCATCTAGGTCACCTCAACTTGCAAGATGATCTCCACCAGGAGAACACCAACAAAGACAAGGAGCTTGCAAGACATATATGAGGTACCTAGAAATGAAATAAAAGAAGAACATTATATTTTACTTTATTTTTTTGAGTGTGATACAATTTCATTTGAATATGCAATTAAGAATGAAACATGGGTAAAATCCATGGATGATGAGATAGAAGCCATATAGAAAATTTAGACCTAGGAATTAATCGATCTTCCAGCTAGCAAGAAGACCACTGGAGTGAAATGGGTATATAATATTATTTTTGTTGAGGAATATTTTTATATTACCTTGGTTGGAATACCCTATTTGGTTGGCTTTCATACTTCATATTATTTCGTTGATTTCAATTTCTTGGATTGAATCTGTAGTATATGGTGTTATACCCTTTTTTCCTACATATCTAACAATATTTGTTATTCCAAGGTCTTCGACCTTTTTATGATGAAGCAATGTTTCCCTATTGATTATATTTTAGGACCAATGCATTGCTAGTCATTTCATATTTTACAGTATTTTCTCTCTCATATTGTTGAAGAAGGTTGATTAGTTCATCAAACTTTGTATATTTTCTTAGAACCTGTAAGGATGTAACTATATGCTTGTAGCTATTTGGAAGTGCTCTCAAGGTTACTTGAATAAGGAATTTATTTTCTACCTTTTCTTATAAGGTTAGTAATTTTCCTTTGATATCTACTATATTTCTTGAGAACAGTTCTATGCTTTCACCATTGTTCATTTTTAGGGAATTTAATTTAGTTTGAAGATTTAGGATAGTGGCTTTATTTTTCCCTTCAAATATTTTCTCTAATATTTTACAAGCATCTGTAGATGTCCCTACTGAGCTAATGTAAGCTTACATTTAATTTGTGATGGCAAAAGTTATTATCATTAGTGCCTTAGCCTTACTTTCTTAAAACTTTTGAATCTTTGTTTCTTCCAGAGTTGGTTTAGTTCTTGCTCCTTTGACAATGTCCTAAATATTTCAAATTTCAGAATAGTTCTCACATTGTTTTTCCATGAGAAGTAATTTGGGTTGTTAAGTAGTTGAGATTTTGTAACGAGGAACTTGTTTTCGTTCATGATGACTTTCTAGGTACAAAATTTTTCTTAACCTGTAGAATTTCTTATATCTCCCTAGTTAAGAGATGTGAAATAATTTGATAAAGCCTTTCTTAGAATTAGGTTTTGAAGAATTTCGTATATCTCCCTAATATTTAGTTCACCTTCTAAGTTGATTTTGTAATATTTTATAAGCAATAATAATCAACTTTTAATTTTGCCTTATCTTTCCCAATGAAGTATGCTTTAATATCTAGATTTATTTGTCTCCTTAGAATTAGTATGAGATAATTTTCACCAATTAATTCCAACTCTATATGTAGACAATTAATTTACTTCTCTTTCCAACATATTATTTTTCTAAATTTTAATTATATGTATAAATTAGTATGCCTTATATCTCCCTACTTTGTGGAATATTATAAAATAATGATATTTATAATTTATTTAATGATTTAATCAAGGTTTCCAGCCTTATATCTCCTACTTGAATATTCCAAATATAATATTATGTGTATGCACCTCAATGATTAATTTTTTGAAAAATAAACTTGCTTTATTATCTACTAATGCTTTGGCTGAATTTCTATTATCCAATGCAATAGGAAACCATATAAAAATCACCTTATATCTCCTTTAATGAAAGAAAGTAAATAAAGTTAGTGATATGAGTGCACAATATACCTTTGTATGATGTTCCTTCAATGTATATTTTGCAGCATTGTATTCGTTGTCCGGTATACCTTGAAAAATGATGATATTACTTGGTATTATTGAATATTTAATGCTCCTTTGTTCATGGGTACTCTATCTAAATCTTCTACCTCCTTGTGTGTACTTTGACCTTGTTGAGTGTCTAATTATGGCATTGAATCTCTGTGACTTGAATGCACTTTTTACACAGTGCTTGCTATGAAAGTGCTTCCACATTTTGTAGGCTTGATTGCATAGCTTTAATTCTACCATATTTCTCCAGTAATAGGCACTATTAAATAATGAAAACACCTTTCTTCTTATTATTAATACATGAGATTTTCTAATGCTCATTTTCCTGTGCAATAATTATTGGATATTCATAATATTTGATGATAGCTAATGCTTGAGTGACATCCCATTTTTGTAACCAAATATGCTTTAAATGTATGTTGAGAAATATGAGCATGCTCAGAAAAATTGTGTCAAGTGGTACTTAGGTTTTTTTCATGTGATCCTTCTTCAAAATATATTTCTTACCTCTTATTTTTCCAGCTAGTGCTTCAATATCTTATCTCCAACGCTGTTTTTCAAGCTAATGTATTTCTTGTATAGGTGGTGATGATGAGTAATGCTATGATGGAGGTTATTTTGCACTCCAATGGTGTCTCTATATGGGATTATGAGCAACACTTCAATGGAGTTTTGATATACTCTAATAGTGGCTTCGAGATCTCCTTTTAGATTAACATCTATCTCTTGGGTATTGCTCCCTTTGTTTACGCTTATGCTTCAATCTTCTTCTGCTATCAAGCTCTTATTATTCTACATTTGTAGATGACAATTCTATCCTTGTTCTTTATTTTGTATGCTTACAGGTTGCTTGTTGTGATTGTCCACAACCATGGGTGATATGAGCTTCTTGATGGCTCTTTTGACATTACTTGGATAGTGCTCATCTACAATCACTTATGAGATGATCCTTGCTTATGAAGGATGTGTCTCTGTGACACTTAGACTCTATCCTTTTTGCTATTTATGATAGGATATTATGGTGCAAGATAATGTAAATATTCTTATAATAAAATACCTTGTTTTTGCACCTTCTTTTGTAAGCTTATCCTACTAGTTTAGATGATGGTTTTTCTATACCAATCCTTGTAAGCGAGGGCTAATGGATGATGTCTTATTTTATAAACAACTTTCTCCTTTACTTGGTTAATATGGTAATGAATCCAAGCTAATAATCACATAGATAGTAATATTTTGAAGAAGTAATTTTTGCACTAATATTTTCTTAGTGCACCTCAAATTTGAGATTCACCAAGTCTTGATTTGTAGCTTCTATCACTAATTTAATGGTTGCCTTCTTGTTCCCCTCTCCTTGGAGGAATTTCAATCTTTTTTGTGGCTTCTATAGGCTGTAATACCTTGAAGGCATTGAGTTCTAAATAGTATCTTTGGACACTTTAATTATTTGTACATTTGTACCTTTGATCTTAATAATCAATAGACAAAATAACTCTTTGAGACTAACTAGTTTAATGAACAACTAGTATAATGCAATGAACCAATAATAGTATAATGTAATGAACCAAAAATATTTTCAATTTAACACACTTTAATAATCTCACCTTATTTCTCCTATTAATAAGCTCTCAAAGTAGTTTCAAATACACTTGATAATCTCTACAACTTTTAAGAGTAATTATAAAGAACCCTTAAATAATATACAATTCTTCATTACAATTAGTTTCTAGGATGTAATCTTTTTGCTTTCTAGATAGGTAGATGATATATTTATTTCTTTTGAAATACATTCAACTCTTATTTAATGTGCAAATAAATATTAAAATAAACTCTCCTTTTTGCACTTTCTTGAAGACTATAATATGAGCTCTTATCCTTTTAAATTTAATCCAAATATGGTGCTTAATAGAATTTGATAATGAACCCTAATTTAAAGTTCAACTAATTGCACCCAAGTTGCTTATATTTAATGGATTATATAGATGATGTAGATCTTGGTGTTTATATTTATCAAGTTTCTATCTTATAATGGATGAATTTTTAGCTTCTTGTTGGCTGTCAAAAATAACTTCTTGCTTTATCAAACTATGGTCTCAATCTTTCTGTCTTGAGCCTAGGGTTTGGTGGTTTGATCCTTCCAATGGTCTTTTATTTTTTAAGTAGATTAAAAAGTCCTTGCTTCTAAAATATGACTTATTACTATGAGAAGAAATCTTCAAATATCTTGGATTTGGTAGGCTTCTTATTCTTCTCAAGATTCTAAATATCTTGAGGTCTTCACTAGATTCTTCTATGATATTTGGTATTCTTTTCCAAATTCTTCTTTTATTGGGCTTGTTATCAGATGGTAACAATTGTTTCAAGTCCTTCACTATTAGGAACTTCTTCTTGGTAGTTGATTTATCCAATGTATTATTCTGGGAAATCCTTTGATTTTTGTAATGAGGCTCTCCAAGCCTTCTCCTTGTTTCTCCTTGAGACCTCTCTAAGGGCTTGCAACTTCTCTAGTCTTCTTGTTGAGACCTTTCCTTAAATATTCAACTTTGAAAATGTTGGCAATGATATCTTCTTCTTGTATTTTGAGTTTTGCTACTTCTTTGATCGGGAGCAGGGATTTTCTAGTCCCTCTCTATGTCTTCCAAGATTAGAAGTTTTCCAATGAGATCTTCTATAGATCTCTTCAGCTTCTTCTGGAATAGATATTCAATCTAATATTTCCAGTGGGATATTTTCATAGACATTCTTAATCTTCACTAGTTATTCTTGAAACTAGTGGTATGAGTTCTTGTACTAAGTCCTAGTCTTCATAGTCTTATGGAAAGACTATAGCTAATCTACAATTCCTAATCTTCAAATGAGATCACCAATCTCTTGTCTTTTATTTCTCATGGAAAATTCTTTTGAGTCTTCTTAAATTTCAATTCTTCTATGGCCTCTATCGACAATAAGGCTTCTATGGACTTCTCTTCTATAATAAGGCTTTTGTGGTATTTTCTTCTACAATAGGGATTCTTTCAACTTCTTTGTTTTACAATAAGATATTAATAAGATGATTCTAAATCTTATATATGATGAATCTTCACTAGTTGATTTGTTAGTCTAGTGGAATGAATGTTGAGTCCTAGTCTTTACAAATTTTTGCTACAACTATGTGGAAAGACTCTAGCCTAATGCAATCTCAAAAATTTTGGAATTGAGATTTTCTTCTCTTCTCAATTTCTCTTATAGCTTTCCCTAATCCCATCGACCTATCATGGATTTAATACCATTTTTAGCATTTGATGGTGTAATCCAAGGAAGAATACAATAATATGATATGAAATATGTAGAAATATACAATACTAAAATATGCTATTAATGGAAAGTAATTAATTTTTTACAATGCAATATGGAGAAAGTGAATAATCCAAAATTGATACTAAATAACTACACTATATCCCATCACTAATATATATGGTGATCCACATAGTATTCCTACTACTACCTATAATGATATGTAATCACTCACTCTAAGAACCTTTATATAGAAATATAGATTGCTTGCCCAACACTGTACCTAGTTGTACAAGGGGATGCCTTGCACATTTACAAGTAGCACATAGACACTTGTGCATATATTATATTACTTGAAGTAACTATGTAACTACCCCCTAAATTAATCTACAACTATATTTTTGTACCAAAGGTGGTACATTTACATGATCCAAATGATGTGATATACTCTAACAAGTGAGACTTGACATAGATTGATTCTAGGTTTGGCAACCCAAAAAGGGTGGAATGTTTACCAAATGTATTTCAAGTATACCTTCCTAAATGGAGTGTTGGAAGAAGAGGTCTACATAGACCAACCACCTGGCTATGAGATGGAAGGGCAAGAAGGAAAGATCCTAAAATTGAAGAAATCCTTGTATGGGTTGAATCAAACACCCAAGCTTGGTATAGCCACATTGATGCATATTTTTAGGATAATAGGTTCATAAAATACCCATTTGAGTACACTCTCTACATAATGATAAATTAAGAAAGCAAAATGATAATAGTTTACTTGTATATAGATTATCTAATTTATACTGGTAATAGTAATATGTTATTTGAGCAGTTTAAAAATTCCATGAAGTAGGAGTTTACGATGATAGATTTAGGCCTAATAAAATATTTTCTTGGCATTGAAGTTACCAAATTTGTATATGGTATGTTAATCTCTCAAGGCAAGTATGTAAAAGATATATTGAAGAGGTTTAGAATGGAGTATAACAAACTAACCATCACACAAGTTGAAACAAGCCTAAAATTGAGCAATAATGATTATAGCAGCAATATTGGTCCAATATTATATAAAATATTAGTTGAAAGCCTCATGTATTTGAAAACAACTAGACCAAACATAATGTTTACAATGAGTTTGATTAGTATATTTATGGAGGTACCAAAGAACACTCACTTCCAAGTAGGTAAAATAATTTTGTAGTAGATCAATGGGATGAGAAACTGTTGAATCTACTATGCAAGAAAATTCTAGCTTGAGATTTTTGGCTACATAGATAGCGATTGGGATAACAATATAGATGATAGGAAGAGAACTTTTGGTTATGTATTCCACTTCAACTGCATGCCATGTAATTTGATTAAGAATAATTTTAGGACAGTTGAATCATCAATAGGAATATGTAACAACAATATTTTATGATAACAATTTTATCATAGCACTATCAAAGGATCCAATATTTCATAGAAGGAGCAAACATATCGACATCCGATATTATTTCATCAAAGAAATAGTGAAATATAATGAAATTCAGTTATTATTTTGCATGTCTAAAGAGCATGTTGCAAATATGTTCACAAAACCTTTGAATGAGGAAGATTTTAAAAGGCTAAGGAAAATGCTTTGTGTCAAAGTTTTTGTGAATTTTTTTTTAAAGGAGGATGTTAGAAATTAAAACATATTTCACTTGGTAGATCTCTGATAGATTTTATCTTCTAATCTAATCACCAAATTTTGAAGTACCCAAAAATGTTGGTGAGCCTTTCCCTTCAATCCCCAACTATATATGAGCAACTGGTATTATGTGAGTAAATTGAAAGAATAATGTAAGAAGGATGAAAGTGGAAGAGTAAGGATTTGAAGTTGCAGCATTCAAAAAATTCTTGTGTGAATCTAACCTACAACAATAAAAACTAAATTGCCAATGTGTGTGCAAAGCTAATGTAAAACTTTTTTTTATTAATATAAAAATTGTAGCAGCAGTGAATAATATAAGAAATACATCTAACATTAAGTTAAATCCTTTGTGAGCATTTTCTTCCATGTCATTTTCTTTAAATGTGTAAAGGTATTTTCATATTTTTGTTTTTCCCTTCAATGTCTCAATTCCATGAGAGTTAAAGTAAAGACTAACAATCGCAGTTTCTTAGAAATTCTCAATTCCATTGAAAATCTCAATTCTACCAAAATTCTAAATTACACTAAAAATCCTTATTATGTGGGTTTGTGGGTCTGTTGTATTGAAAATCCTTATTTCCATGGTATTGTGTGTAAGGTGAATGAGAGTAATTCTTCTCCTCTCCCATGTAATATTGAGTTCCACGTCCATTTACATCGAAAAGCATGCAAGTCAACATTGAGTCACGAATTAGGGTAAATCTACGTGTTTGCACTAGATGCAAGAAAAGTTTAATTTGAAGCTCGTGAGCGGCCATGACTCTGGGCCAACCTCCTTCCATGATATTTCTTTAGTGATGACCTTTTTAATATTGGAACTTGGATTACCATTGTGAAACCATTCAGAGATGTTACTTTCTGTCACATCATCGTATATTTTTATTTGATCATTAATTTGCTTATATTGTGGGAATAAGGGTTGCATATGCCTTGTCTGTTATCCTAGTTTTTGTGCGTTCGAATTCCACCTTGAAATAACTTCCTTTTCATATGTTCCTTATTTCCCTTCATTATCCAAAGAACTTAGATCCTGCTCTTGACTAGACATTATTAAATTTCCACTCTTACCTCTAGCATCCAAGGGGGAAGACATTCTTCTTATTCTTGTGTGGCTTTTCTCATTTAATGAGATGGTTAAACAGAGGCTTAATATTCATAAATGTTAATTAATTAAAATTACAACTATCAATAAAAAAGTATTAAACAAGAAATAGGTGAGAGGATTATCCACAATATTTACAATACCAATTCCTTGCAGGTCGACAGGATAACGCCACAGAGACAAATGTCTTCCAAATCTAGTGGATTTCACTTTGTATATTTATTTCAATGGTATTAGACCTATTTGAATCATTCTGTATAGATTATTTCAACTTACAAAAATTCAATAATCATTAACGGCTTTCGTAAATTGAATCAATTTTTTTTCCTTGATATACGTTATGCACGTTTACCCACTCGACACTTATTGTTGTTTATGAGATTTGCAACCATCCTAGCTTATTAAGAGTTAAAAAAAAATGAATCTACTGACCTTTACACACTGAATCTCTCACTCACTACTATTTGAAAAAATAAATAAAAATCTAGTAAATTTAAAATTATATTGCGTTTAATATATTTTTTTTTCTTCACTTCATTATTTTAATTTTTTTTTGGTAGATTAAAAGTGGGTTTTTGTCAAGGATCCCAAAATATGATTACAAAGGATCAGAATACAATATGAAACATCATAATGAAACAAAAATAAATTGTCCAATGATGGACAAAAATACAGGCAAGGACAACCCAAAGGAATAAAGTAAGGAACACGCAATCCTTTGCACCAGAGGAAGGCGTATTCCTTTACACCAAAGGAAAAATGTTCAGGAAGGGAAAGCCCACTAGAAATCCAAATTTGAATCACAAGACGCTAAACAAGAGCAGGAGAAAGCACAAACCACCCCAACCATGAAAAATCATTTTGAAAATTTCCCATGGGAAGGAAAATAAAATAAATCAAAATTTTTAAAATTTGAAACATCCCAAGGGTGGGAAAACTAGAAACCACCCTTGGGAAACAAAGATCTAAAGAGAACCAACATCCCATGCAGGGGAGCCCGAAAAGAAGCAAAATGGAACAATAGCCTGAAGATGGTACTATAGTGGTTCAAAAACAAAAGGAACACCCCAGGCCATAGGGTCCTTATGCAGAAAAGGAAGCCTTCGAAAACACCTACTCAACAAAGGAAGCAACAACAACAAAAAAACACTTCTAAAGGAAAGGACAGGAAAGTGCCACAGGAATTCACCAAGAAGGAAGCATGAGGATGCATGACTGCAGATGTTAGAGCACAAACCAAAAAACAACAACCATATATCCCATACAACCTTCAACAACAACTTCAGGGTCAAAGAAAAGGAAGTCCCTTAAGGAATCAACAACAATAAAACCAGAGGCCCCTAGAAGCCACAAAAGGAACTAAGACCCGCAGGAACTACCACTTCAGACCCAAAGAGTAGAGTCACAGTAGAAAGCACATGGGCAACCCCTCAAGCCCAAAAGGATGCTGTGCAAAACTGCTCATGAAGATAGAATTCCTCAGACACACCAAAAAATAGCTTCAAGAAAACAAGGAGGAGAACCTATAAGGATTCAGCATCAAAAAGACCAGAGGCTGCAAATCCATGAAAGGAACTGAAATCCTACAAGACACACCACCTCGAATCCAAAGAGGAGAGTCAAAATATCAAGCACATGGTCCTTCCACTGACCAAAAAGATGTTGTGCAAAATGGCTCAAGAAGCACGTGGTTATTTTAATTCTTTTTGTTTCACAAGTACTTAGGAAAATTAATTCATTTTTATTATTAGTAAATTTATTAATAGATAAATATTTACCTGAAACAAAATTCCAATCATAAAATATATCACTAAACATAATAATAAATTAATTAATTATAAAATCTATACCACTAAATTTAATGATAAATAAATTAATTATAAAATCTTTATTATTATTAATTATTTTTTAAAATGTAATTTAAAATTTAATTGAGTGGATGGCAAATGATGATATTAATATAAGTGTAAAAGATAAACTAAATTTGGAAGCGAAAACTTTATACGTTTTGAAAATTGTTGTAAAAATTAAAAAAAAAATGTTTTATTTTTTATTAAAATTAAAATTTATTTTTACATTTTATTTATAAAAATTGATTAAAATATGTTTTATAGATAATTTTACATTCTCATTCTCATTCTCATTCTCGCTCTCGCTTTATTTATTTATTCATATATAAGACTAACAAACACTATGTGTAATAATAACTATTACACTATTAGAATTGAACTAGGATTTCTTTTGTCTCTTATTGTTGTGAACAATTGTGTCTGTGTAAACACATCTATATGTTATATAATTTGACTACTTACCTTGGTTAAAGACATCCATTCATTTAATAATTATTTAATATAATATTTAATATATCTATTTGGGGGCACCTATCACAAGTGAAGTGGTATTAGCAAATTTATTTTCATCGGAGAAGACTTATTCCCTTCATTTTGAAATCTGCTCACAATACAAAAGAAACATCATCTAGAATTAATTTAATCTGCCACAAGCTTTAGAAAATTAGCAGACGCAAAAGCGAAAGTTAAACTTATAATAAACTTATGATTTAAACCTTGAATGTGTGGTGTTATAAAAATAGCGTTGTTCTGAATCTACACCGTAGATGAAACCCAAAAAATTAAAAAAACAAATACATAGTTATCGCTTTAATGACATGGAAAAAAAATGCAGTGTAAGCCCTCATGCAACCCCCTCTCCTTTCTTCCCCTCTTCCACGTAAACCCCCACATAGACCCCCCTCCTCCTCTCTCCTCATGTGTTTCCCATCCTTTTATTAATTAGAAAGAACATGCACACATACTCCTCCACACAACATGCAACCCCACCCAGCCTCTCATCTCACCCATGTCCCCCTCCCCCCACCACACGACATGCAACCCCACCCAGCCTCTCATCTCACCCATGTCCCCCCTCCCCCCACCACACGTTAACCAAACCCCTACCTAAACTAATCCCCCAACTGAACTTAATATATAGTATTTATTTATATTGTATATATAAGTTATATTATATATGAAATACAATTATATACTTAATAATGTAAATAATAATCATAAATAAGTAAGCAATTAGACTCAAACGATATTTGTTGGAGTATGTATAAATTTTAAAAACTCTACAGATGAATAGTGTCCAAATGCAAGTAATTGTTAAGTTAATACAAAATAATGTAAATTAAATAATATAAAAATATGTATTAAGTTGGAACCAAATTTTAATATAGATTAAGATTTGGAAAAATTAAATGAAATATTTAATAAAACAAATAAAGGTATAAAAAATATTGAAGCCACCATTTAGATATCGATCTTTAAAAGTAGATTCTTTAGGGTGTTAAGCTGTCTAGATTCTACCTAGATGTGAAAAAAAGACATAATTGTTCATAATTTATAATTATCAAATCAACTTTATAATATGTAAAATAGATAATTTACAATGAATGCTCAAATTGATGTACCAAATTTCATGGTGAAAATCTACACAAATTTATAAGTGGAGTATAAGAATTAAAAATTACAATAAATTAAATCCTCAACAATGAGGAGGATGCTATTACAATAGTGTCTCTTTAGTTTGAAGGATAAGGATGAAAGTGGTATATTTGATGGCATGATAAAACACAAGAGCCTACAAGAACATGGGAAATATTCCTTATATATTTTAAGGAAAGATGTGAAACACTACAAATTGATTATTTCAACCAACTGTCTTGAATGAAGCAACAAATATTAATAATAGACCTTTGAAACTGATTTATTAGCAACACTAGTAACTAACATAATAGACAGACCATTAGTTCAATGCTATGTGGGTGGATTGAAACCTAATGTAAAAAATGAAATTTAATTTAGGGTTGATTTGACCCTACCTCTAACTATTTGGTTAGGTTAAAAGTATAGAAATAAGATATTAAAGAAGAGTCAAAATACATAGCTTCATGTTGACTATAATGTAAGAAATAAAAATGTAACATAATCAATAAGATATAAACATCCATATCAATGAATCCCTAATTATGATAAATATTATTCGAACAAGAAAATAAAGATACCCCTAAACCATAAAATATTAAAATCTAAATATAATTATGAGGGAAGGAATCCTTAAGTGGAAAATTAGGATGCAAGTAGTAATAGTAGTGAGGATGCATATAAGGCAAAGAAAGAACCTCCACCAAAACCAAATGATCCTATAATATTCATAGCTACATTAATAGGAATCCAATACCCATAAACCTTTAAAATACAACTATATACTAAAAATCACCTAGTTATAGTCTTAATTGACTTAGATAGTATACATAATTTTATTGATTTAGCCATTGCTATGTGAATCAATTTATTGCCTATCTAACAAAAGGATTCAACATATAAATTCTAAGGGGTAATAACCTAAATTGACAATCAAAATATCACAATGTAAAGCTAAGTATGAATAATTACAAATACCAAAATAATTTTTTATGCTATGTCATTAAGAGGGTTGGATGTAGTACTTGGACAAAAATGGTTAACTCCCTTAGGATGTTTCAAATGCAGTCCTAAAGAATAAAATTTCAAATTAAAATGGAAAGACCAAAAGTATATCTTAAAAGGATTTCATGTTGCTCCATCATAGTTACTATCTTCATATAAAATGGAAAAGATGATTAGAAAGGGAGCATCCACAATTATCGTTTGATATTTTACCATAAATACTATACCACAAAGAATGTATGAGATAATAAAATAAATCAAATAATAAAAAATTATACCTCAATGTTCTAAGATCTACCCTTAGAAATACCTATAAAATGAGATATTGAGCATGCAATTAAAATCAAACTAGACATACCTCTAGTAAATGTCATACCATATTGTTATCAAATATTAGCCAAAATGACTTTGTGATTAATCAAGTAAGGGTTCAATTTGTACATGATTATCATGGTGAAACTAGTGCAATTGTAGATTTCTTAAAGAGTAACTTGGAATGTGTTAAAAATAGGATGAAGCAATAGGTTGATATTCATCATTCAGTGTGAATTCCTTAAAAGTGATTGGGTTTATGTGTGTTTTTATCTGTACAAGCAAAAATTTCTTAAGAATAGATGATTTTTTAAAATTTATCCCCTAAATATTTTGGTCTTATCATATTAGAAGGAAGATTAACCCTGTTGCATATGCTATTAAATTTTTAAAGAAAGGTATTTATATTGCTTATCCTATACTATTATTAAATATAACATTTTGTATATTTGTAATTACAAATTTACATATACAAATTTGTATAAAAAATCTAAATCAAGCTTGATAAAATTATAATAGAACTCAATGCTAATAGAAATTATCTTATAGCTAGATTAGCATAAGCATAATTACATATATCCTACAAAACATTTTTGTCTAAATGATGTTATAAATTTTACTTTTTATCATCATATATTTATAATATATTTCTAATGGATAAACTTAATTTTATATTATAGTGAAGTTTGTATCTACTTATTAATCTTACTGCATTAGTAGATACAAACTTTGTATCTACTAATTTAATTTGTCTAAATGATGTTATAAATTTTACTTGTTATCATAATATCTTTATAATGGATAAACTTTAATTTTACATTAATAGATACAAAATTTGTTTGGGTATTGGTTTTGGAACCACTCCATCAATAAAAAAAGGGTTTGTATCTACCAATTCAACTGATTGCACATGATTGAAATTCAAATGGATTCCATTTACACATACGAAATATTAAGCTTGTAGAGGCTTAAACATGAGTTGTAAACATAGAATATGAGCTAGCTCACCGAATACATGATTCTTTTAATATGTTATGCATGATTATTATTCATGTCTACTCGTATATCAAATTTAAAATATTATATCTTAGGTGAAATACAATATACTTAAGAAATATTTCCATGAACCATTCATGGTTGACCTTTCTACGAAGGTATTTACTAATTTTTTCTTAGTATTCTCTATCCACTATATTTCTATTACATACTTTACTTTATGTCATTTTATTGATAGAAATAATATTCCTTTTCTACTTATAATTAGAATTTAAACCATCATGAGTAGATAATATTATCTACATTATCATTTCCTTCATTCTCAAGATATTGATATTATTGATAATTGATGGAAATAAAAAATATTATATTTTTCATAAAAATTTTAAATTTGATTTGTCTTTATTGTTAAAAATTTATGAGTCCCATTCAATTTAGTTTATATATTTTTAAAATAAAAATAATAATTCATCGAAGAAATGACACAATATCCATGTAATACTTTATTAAATTTTATTATATTTTTCAATTGGAACACATTATCACTAAATTTAATAATAATGGTTACAATTAAATAATGGCCAGAATAAATCATGACACCAAGAGACCAAAAAATAATAGATAGCAAAATAAAACAAGGAAACAAAAGCCACTAAGCCATCGGTGCAGCACTAGGAGGAGGAGGTGAATTATGCTGGAGATAATAATTCTCCATAGAATAGGGGTCATCCATTGGTGGGTTAACCACCCAAGTATCAGGAACAAGAGTAGCAAGAGGAACCATAATTCCCCAAGTAGGGGCAGGAGATCCAACCAATTGAGTGTATGTAGAAATCTAATAACCAGGAGTAATGGAAGGCGAGGGAGTCAAAGAAGCATGAAAAAAGTGATGACCCAAAGCCAGAGAGGAGTGAATAGAGTGACCTTGAGTAGGAGAAGGGCTCTGCCAACCCGTATGGCCTACAAAATGGGTGGGAGAGAACCCCAACCACAGGCAAGAGATCAGGAACATGAACGTCTCTTCGAAGTGTGAGAATGAGCAGTAGAGGACCCACGAATTCTAGGATGATGGTCACTGCCATAATATCGATCTCGAGAGGAACCTCCCCTCGATCGGTGGATATGGAGGTGGACCACTAAGATGGTGAGGACCAGAACCACCGGGAGGAACATCATGAGGAATTTTGGACATCATACAAGGCATTTCTCGCCAAAGGCTAAGCAGCTCTTATAAGTGAGCAATATCAATTGCACATTTATCCACCTGAGCTTGAATCTTCAAGGTAACAATAGAGATAACAATAATTTTTTCATTGATTGAGAAGTCCGCATCAATAGGAATTTGTGAGAAAATTGCAACATTTCTAGCTTTCCATAATTGGAATAATATGATAGCCCAAAATATTTTTTTATAAGAAAGCAATTTTAGTAGGCCAATTAACCCTACCCCCCAACAAAGCAAGAGTCCGGGTAAAAGGCTCGGGGTGGAAAGGCTCAATTAAGGAGTGAATAGAAGACCAAGAAAAATGAGCACAAGGAAAATACCAGAAAATATGTTTAAAAGACTCAGGATATTGATAGTTAGGACAATGCCGAGGGTTCATAAAACTGATACGTTCTCCCGAGGGAAGACCTTGCTGAATAAAACACCAAAGAAACTAAGCCAACTTAGGTTGCAAGGAAGATGACCAAACCCTTTTAAGACGACAAATCTAAACATGTTCAGAATAATTAAGCCCCCACCTAAGATTGAGCTTAGAAAGTGTAGGATAAAAAAGACTAAGGAGATTGTAAAGAAGCCAGGGGTGTAATTTTTAAAGAGTATCCACATTCCACCTCCAATATTTCCACCAGGCTCAGGGATCTTGAAGCCCAAACTTGTGAATATAAATGTCAAGAACCAACTATTGAATCCATAAAATAGAAGGCAAATATGCATTCTACAATCGGTATTTCATCTTGAGAGTGACCCAAGGCATCCAATCCCACCTATGAATGAGATCAGGGATACAATAGATACCTCTATGAAAGAGACAAAGAGATTTAATTCCAGGGCACTCAGCCAATGGGATACCAAAATTAGAGAAGAGAAGAGATCACCAGATGTTGTGACAACTAATAGATAAACCATTATGGAACCCATCACCCACCCATTTGAGGTAAGTTTTATCAGATTCAAAAACCTACCAAATGCTTTTCATAACAAAGGAGTTAGAGATTTGCATAGGAAATGTAGTGATAAGAAGAGTTTGCAGGCCAATATTATACCAACAACCATGACCATATTGAGCCCTAGAAGAAATACAATGCCTGATAAGAATTTTCCATCAATAGCCTTGAAGACCCACTTAGCACAAAGGGCCTTGCTCTGACGATAAGCATCAATCAAACCCATGCCACCTTTATCTTTAGGAAGACAAAAAATATCCCAAGCCACCTGATGAAAACCTTTAGCACCAGAGGAAGAAGCCCACATAAAATCCTAAAGCATACATACAAGCTTATTATACGAATATTTTGAAGGAGCCCAACAAGAAGAGTAATAAACATGAGTAGCAGAAAGAATGTTGGAGCACACATGAAACTTTCCAGCAAGAGAGAGAGGTCGAGATATCCAAAAGGAGATTTTATTTTCAACCCTGTCCAGAACATACTACCAAATCTGACCAGGAGAAGCATAAAAAGCAAAAGGTATGCCCATAAACTTGAACTATTCACCTCTGTGAAGCCATTTCCAAGGAGGATTGGAAAGCCACAAAGACAAAATAGTAGAACTGATATGAAAACAAAATATTTTAGACCATTGAATGCTGGAGCCAGAAGCTTTACAAATAATATCCAGGGAGACAACAATGTTTTCAATGCAATACTGATCCTTGTTGATAGTAAGGAAAGAGTCATCAGCAAAATTACCATTAACTAGCCGAGAAGAGCAATCAGGAAGATATATTCCCTCTATCAAACCATTGGAAACTTGTCGGGCCAATAAATAACCAAAGGCTTCAGCTCCCAAAACATAAAGAGATTGGGTGAGGGGGAAAATTTTTCTAATAGAGTGAAATAAGCCAAAATATTTAGGCTAGACACCATTGATAGTAAGGCAAGCAGAAGTATCAGCAAAGAGATTTTGGACCATGGCAAGAAAATTAGGACCAAAACCCAAAGATTTGATCATAGCTAGAATGAAAGGCCACTCAATCCTGTCATAGGTTTTTTCAAAATCTAATTTGATAAAAGGAGGCTTCTGACTAGAAACATGAGCCCACTCAAGGAATTCCCAAATTGAAATAAGATTGTCAACAATATATATGTCCTTAATGAAACTAGTTTGCTCAGGTCAAACAATATGAGGCAAAATATCATGAATTATCAGAACCAGAGCTTCAACAAGAATCTTGTATGAAACATTTAGGAGAATGATAAGCCACAAATTAAAAATAGATTTAGGATTACCAACTTGAGGAATGAGCTTGATATTGCCTTTATTAATTTACTGACCCAAAGATTTATTGGCAATGACTTCTTGATAAAAATGCAACAGGTTAGATCCAATGAAGGACCAGGAAGCTTTATAAAATTCATACGGAAATCCATCCAACCTAGGATATTTATCATCAACCATACAAGAAATAGCATGATGCAATTCATACAATGAAAGAGGCTCATCACAAACATCGCAAATATAAGGTAAGAGCTTAACAGGAATAACATCCAAACATTGTTGCAAAGCATTCTGGTGAACCTTCGAGTCCTGTTGAGCCTAAAACACAAGCTTTTTGTGTTCCACAAATGTCGTAGAGATATCGTGAGAAGATATGATCCTAGAACCACCAACAAAGATAGCTCAAATATGTTTCTTGGTTTTCTTGGCACGAAAGGATTTAAAAAAAGCCTTAGAGGATTGATCCCCAACACGAAGCCAAATTAACTTAGCATGGAGCTAAGCCCCCCGGGCCTCATGAGCCTCCAAGAGCTTAAGTTGGTGATGAAGACTAGCCACTTGCAACTGAAGGTTAGAATTAAGTGGATCAAAGCTACGACAGCAAGAACACCATTGAAACTCTTTGACCACCGCTAAATTAGCCTTTTTACGCACATCAACCATCTATTTGTGAAATTGGAAAAGAAAGATAGTGGTATGTAGAATAGCGTCATTCCACCACTGAATCCAGCCTAGAGCAAGAGGAGGACGTGGCATAAGATTACAAATTCTATCAATACACCTAAGCATGCCATGGTGGGCCAACATAGAAGTATTTAAGAAAAACTATGTACTTGGTACTTTGTATTGGAAACTGTTTCGAGAGATATTGAAAAATATAGGTAAGTGGTCAGACAATAGAAACTGATCACAAACCAAGACAATGGATTCATTGATATCATTAAAACCAAAGGAATGTTCATCTATCAACATCACACGATCAAGGCATTTGCAAAATTTATCTTCTCCTGGGCAAAGATTTGTCCACATAAACCAAGGCAAAGGAGAAAATGACCGGCATCAAAAAAGAGGGTCATTTAAAGCCCAACGATTTCATAAATAAAACCATGCCTCTTTTTCACCAACACACCACCACATAGGAAGGTGGCCAACCTTGTCCTCAGAATGCTCAACCATGTTAAAATCATTGCAGAATAGCCAAAAAGCAAGTGAAAGGTTGTCTGCTAAAACATACCAAATAACAATATGGTTGGGCCCATCATTAGGTGCGTAGATATTGACAATCCCCAATATGGATCCATTAATGTTGAATACCACCCAAAGTACATGGTGATATGGGTTTTCGCAAACCTTCATAATAGCAAGTTGAAAGGTAGGAGAAAAAGAAATAGAAAGACCACCTTGGCTAGGATCATGGTGGGAGGAAAAATGCTGAAAACCACCCATAATACAATTCAAACTAGACTGTAACAAAAAACCAAAAAATTTAATCTCTTGTAAACATAAAATATCAATCGAAATTAACTCCTGAACTGCTTGATGCACCGAGAATTTACAAGAGGACTCAGTGAGACCTTGAGCATTCCATGAGAGAAAATTCATTGAGGAACTTTTTTCGTACCCCCAAAATCCTCTAGGCCATGTCTAGCTAATGCAACAAATGAATTAGAAAACATAGACTGGTTGTTAGGAGGAAGGAAATCCTCAATAGTAAAGGGACAATGTTTGGCGTCATGTTCATCGTCAGATAAAACAACAAACCCCCTAGGTGGGCTACGTGAACGTCGTTGAGGTGTAAGCCTAGACGGTCCTTTTTTTTTAGTAGAAAAATTCTTGAAAGAGGTCACAAATGATTGTTTCCCTGAGGGCATAGGAGAAGCCTACACAAAAGAAGGGGATTTGGAAGGGCTGACAAAAATAAGGAGCCATAGCAGCACGCTTCCAAGAAGGCATAGTCTTCCATTCCTTCTACATATGTGGAGAAGAAGGAGAAATAGAGGGTGCCTCAGAAGGAGGTTCAACAACCTTACACACATTGTGCAAAAAATCCCTAATTTGATGATCATAGGCTTGGCACCGAAAACATGTGTTAGGAAAATTAATATAAACAATCCTCTACTCAAACCTAAAATCGACCATTTGGATATCCAAAGACTCCCAAAGATCTTTAGAAAGATCAACTTTAACACAAGCACGTGGGTATGGGCGGGAAGAAAAGAAACGAGGTTCCTCCATGCAAACTAACCGATAAATAGCTTTAACCAAATCAGGAATGAAGACCCAAAGCTGAACAGGGAGACCGAGGAACTCAACCCACACCAGAACCTTCAAACTAGCATTCTCAAGGACTTTGAAATCCTGGGTCTAGGGAGAAAGTACCATAATGGTGGTGCCAAGATAGAAACAAGAGGAGCGGGTGAAAAGAGTGGATACCATCTTAGATTTAGGAAAGGTGAACAAAAAAAGCCCTTTAGTCATATTGTGAATCCCTTGGATAGAAATACCCAAGGGCTCCCAATGATTCTTTAACCACCCAGAAAGAACATCCTGGGATGGGATACAAGCAATAAAATAAGGAATAACAATATGTTGTTCATACCATTCCACTATGGGATTAATAGTATCAATAGAAAAAACAAAGTCAGGATCAAAGTTACCTTGTTGTACACCTTCTTGAAAAACTTGCAGGATCTTTTGGGTGCCATGATAACTGCTACCATTAACAATGGAAGGGTTATGGGCCATCAGGGTGGACTTTAAACCACATCAAGGCATCACAATAGGCAAAAAAGTAGTGAAAGAACACATCAAGGATAGTCTGCAGCTTAATTTCGGAGTCTAAATTGACTCTTCCTCTCCTCTCTATTTTAAAATAAAAGGTCCAATTTTATTATATTTTTGAGTAAGTGTGGAGAGGTAATAATACAAAATTAAAATCAAATTTTATTTTTAATATTTGTTATTGGAGATTCTATTGTTTGTTTTAATCGAAATATTTGAAATAATAATAAGAATATTCCTCATAAAATACACAATCCTTATGCTTAAAAGCATTATATTATATATTTTATTAATTATTTCAATATCAAAAGGTCAAATCAATATATTCTTATTTGGATGAAATATTTAGTGGAAGCAAAAATATATTAAAGAAGCAAATGTTCATAAGTTTTTAAATTCCCTTATATGAAGTGCATCTAAAATATGGATGATGGTTATTCCTAAGTTGAAGCCATAATAAAATTTGCATTGTGAATGTGTATTTTTGTTGCATTAGCTAATGTTCACCTTATAAGTTGTTCCTTTTATTATTATTGATATTCAACAATGGACTAGTTCGATAGTCCTTCGGATCTAAGTATAAACTATTGGTACAATATTTGGTGACTTTTTATCCTTTTTTATCCATAAATAGATTTATTTACTTTGTTAAATAATGTAATTGACCTCATGCATTCATAGAGATGATGTATAAGCATATGTTATACCATAATAGGTGTAAATTACCATTACTTCATCCAAAATTGCGACTCCATAATTATGTCATAGTTTTATTTCAAAAGAAAAATATATTTTGAGAATTGGTTTTGAAGTAAATATTTCTTAAATTGACATAGTAGTTATAGGATTTGCTTAAAATATTATTTTTATTTTAGTAAACGAAACATTTATTTATTATTTTTCTTGTGATCCAATATTTTTGAGACTTGGTATTTTACATAGGAGGAACTATGCAATAAGGTGACAATATGACTAAAGATATTTTTTGCAATCCAACTATTGATATGAAATGATATACAAATTTGTTCTTATGAAAGAAAAAATGGCAAGTATATTTATATTTTTAATTTTAAAGTAAGTTTTTGAAAGGGTTGCCCTTTCCCTTTTACATCAACTTAAAAAAATTGAGCTATATAGTCTATTTGGTGTCAATGCGATTTTAACCTTGGTGTGGAGTACATAATCCATATGTCCCAACCATTGAAGCAACACCTCACTAGCAAAAATAGCAAGTATATTATTTGAAAGGCTTATAATTTAATTGATAGAAAAATAATTAGAAAATAGATCAATTGATACTATTATTAAAACAAATAGATGATTGTAGGACACTCTCATATTAGAAGAAACACATTTTGACTTTAAGATTGTATATAAATTGAGATCAAAATTTAACCATTGCTATTGTCAAAATTGTGGTATTAATTCATCATCAACACTTAAATATTTTAATTTTTATTGAAGTTTAAGAAAACTAAACTAACCATAATAAAATTAGTAACGGTTAATATTTTTTTAATTTTTTTAAAAATTTGCTTGCATATTTATCCTAAAAATTTATAACTTAATTAAATGGTATAGCGAAGTAAATCAAACATGGTATCAAAACCTAGGTTTCAATTGTTAGGCCTCAAATGTAAAATAATTCATGTATGTTTATATATATACAATAATTTTAGATGTATAGATACCATAATGAAGGAGAGGATGGTGAGATGCTTTCCATGAGGAAAGGTTACCTTTTGGTGAGAAAATAGCAACTCAAATCCTTTAGGATAGTCACCCTTCTGCTAGAATAGAAAGAGATTCAACCATTAAATATCTAAAATTCTATTATATGATCAAAGTACTATATATATATATATATATATATCATGACCCACTATATATGATGATCTAATCTTAGAGGCCATAAAAATATGATCAACATAATTATATAGTAATCCCTAATAAGCTATAATGCAAGAAGACACCAAGAAGGAGTGGGGTATGATGTTACTCTAGAACTAGATTACATTGATGAATCACATCATCATTTGAGTGGAGAAATGTTAAAACAATATATATTTAAATAGCCTAACATGGAAGTTGAATGTATCAACTTTTATAGGTCAACAAAGGAAAATGTAGGTACAACATGACTTATACAAATCAATTAGGATGGATAATTATTTTTTGAGACTATTAAAAAAATAGGGTTTTGAAAGGGACCCCTCAACCTTTTATAGAAACTCCCAAAAAATTGGAGAACCACCAAAAGGAACCACACACAAAGCTAGAAAACACCTAAAATAATGGGAATACCCAAAGAGGCTAGAACTACTAACACAAAAGAAATAGAAATAAAAATAGAAATAGAGGGAGAGAACATCAAAAAAGGTCAATAGGACAGAACCAATCTAGTTCTATACCAACAATTCTACTTCCTTGATAACATCTCCCACCATCCTAGCAATTTCCTCTGAGTAGTTGATCGTAATCTTCAATGATACTCAAATTACATGTTGCTTAATCTCCATCATTTTCAGAATATGAATGATAAAATTATTTCATTTAATAGCTCCATCCAAGGCATAAAATTCCTTCACTAATTTATTTTTGAAAATATCTTGGTAATTGTTCAAAATTAGATGAAGGTAAATGGGAATAAAATCCTTCTCTAAAAGTTTCTTACACAGTAGATGTTTGTACTTCCTTGTGATACCTCTTCCAACCATTATGAAATATGGTTCACCACCCAATCCGATATTGATCTGATTCTCCTTGGTAGAAAGCTTCAAAAAATCATTTCTTTGGCCTTTGCAATGAGATGCCTTCCCTCTAACTCATTTTGCCAAAACCTAAATTTTACTAGATATTTGGCCATCCCTAAAGCCCAAGGAAATGGAAACAGATCTTCACTACCATCATTCAAGCCTCTTGTTTCTTCTTTAATAGAACATGGATCAAGAATAGGTTGATCAATAGTTTATCTCAGGATTTCTTTTGCAACCAAGCTACGATAAAAAGCAAACCGTTCAAATACCAAGAGTGTAAGACCTTGGTGGATAGGAATTTGATATCTACCACCTTGAATGTCCAACATGAACTTCTTCATATATTGGAGTAAGAATAATGGAATTTTCATCCATAGGTACCTCTAAAGATGATTTAGGAATATATCATGGAAACTTTGGATGACATCATACATAGAATCCAAAGTGAAATAATCCATTATCACTCTGGCCACCCTATCCCAGGGGGAGGAAAGGGCCTTCGCACTAAACCCATTCTCAATTCTAGGGATAAATTCATCAACATCCAAAAAAAACTTACCTCTTAAGAAATGAATACTTCTCTTTATTGTGGTAATCCCCATATAAAGGAAGACCTATCTTCCTACGAATAAGCTCAGTTGATACATCAAAGGACTAGTTACCAACTCTCATCCACCCATTATTCCAAGTGAGGGTCATCCATTTTGATAGGATTGGATTATAGTCATAAGCTTATTATAGTCATAAGCTTAGTGCTGAGGTGTAGGCTAGTAGAATACCTGTGTTCCTACTAATAAGCTCGGTTGATACAATTCAGAAGACCTCCATTCCGAAGACCTCCATTCAGTAAAATTAGTAAACCTCCTCATCAACCAAAATTGATCTAGGTTCCACGTGGAGCTTGGAATGGTGAGATTTAGGACTTGACATCTTAGCTTTATGCATGAGTAACTAGAAACAACTCACCGATCCAAAACTCAGGATAATAGAGCCCTCTTTCACCTTATTTAGAAAATTACTCAGAAAGTTATATACTAAGTATTCTGATGAGATAAAGCCTAATATAATTATGGTCCATCCAATCCACTCGAGAACATGATCGCAACACCAAATCTCAGGAGCGAACAACAAATGACTCCAAAGCAACTCTAAAATCACCATTAGAAGGATTCCAAAGAATCTTCAATTTTATATATTAACTAGAGCAACCTAATAGTGAAAATAAAGTAGACTTTACTTCTTGTCTACGTAGTGGTCCATCTTGTTAGAGAAAAAAACCAAAAAGTCTAGGCCAAATGCTATGCACAGTGATGTTCTAACAATGACACTGAGAGGGGGGGGGGTGAATTAGTGTAGCTATTTAAAATTCAAATCTACAACTTTTAAAGCTGAAGCAAAGAGAACTTAAAAGTAGGTAAAGCAATTATCACAAGAGAGCACACCACAACACACAATATAACGAGGTTCACCAATTTGGCTACTCCTCAAGAATTACTGCTTGGACTATAGTCCAAATCTAGCCTTTGCAAAACACCAATTTTATAATTTTTTTACCAGCACCCATTGGAAGGAGCACCAACCCCTGGTTTATCTGCACCAACAGAAAGGAGCACCAACCCCTAATTCAAGCACCAAATTGAACTGCACTTTTGAGACTATCAGATTGACATAAGAATGCCTTCACTTCTCCAAGACCCTAACTGGTCTACAATTTATCAAAAACTTAGTAACACTTACGGCTCTGCTTGTCACTCTCTTGCAGCACTCTTCTAACCCTTTTTTGACAGCACTTTCTCACATTCAGGCACCTTAATTCTCTGCATGACTGCCCTTTTTATAATAGACCTTTCACTTTGTAACTCCAGTTATAATGCCTTCTTTTATTCCTCATATGCCACTTGTCAATTTTAACTGTTTCTTTAATATTCTCTTCTGCCACTTGTCAACTGTAACTCCTTCTTTATGTAACTCTTTTTGTATATATAGAGTGGGCATTTCGTTAAACATGTTACATGCAACATATATTTCTACTGTGACTGTTTGTATTCTTGGTCATGACTATTTATATTATTTTTTGTGCATGCATGCATTTTCGATTCTATTTTTGTGACTATTCGATTTCTCATCCTTATTGTTCTTTTTTTTTTTTTATTTTTTAAAAATTTTATTAATATTTTAAAATAAATTGATATTTCAAATTTTTTTTTATTATTACATATATGTTTATTTTAAATGCTTTTTTTTTTTTTCTTCTAATTTTCTTCTAATAGTATCCAACTTTTAGATGTGTACTTTTTTTTATTTTTATTATTTTTATATTTGTTTTTTAATTGTTGGTTAATATTCCTTAGATTTATGTTTTTAATTAATCCCACTCTTATAATAAAACAAAAAATTATTTAATTTTTTTGTTTATTGTATTTTTTTTATTTGGTTATTTTATTTAAAAGGCTTTTATATAATAAAAAAATTTAACATAAAAAAATTGAAATTATAAACAAACCCATATTTAGGCAAAAAAAAATTTATTAAAAATAGTGAAGAAATACAGAATAATAAACCTTATTATACATTCGATATTTATTTGCCCCTATACGTTGATACCAAATATTTTAAAGAAAAAAAATATCCAAACACCCCTAATATACCATAAAATCATTTTATTAAACACTTCCTAGTCCTAAAACCAAAACCAATCAAAAATCCTTTCCCTCCCACCTTTTTTTGATCATAAATATAATTTTCCTCTTATTTTATTTTACATTTAAATTTTTCTCATCCCCCCCCCCCTGAACAATCTATTTTTGTGCATTTCTCTCCTTCGATTTCCAATCATTTGCCAACATTTTCTCTCTCCTTCGATATGTCATGATATCGTGAAAATTTTCTTACTTATCTTTTTCTTTGATCCTTTGAATCCAAGCCACCTCTTCTTGAAACACAACAGCCAATACCTCTAAACTCCATTACCGCATCAACTGATCTGTCTGTTTGTGTTGACAACAATGACAATATTGTTTGTGCACCTTGCTCAACACACAGGCCACCATCATCACCAAAAGAACATTATGCACCCACCTCTCCCTCATGTTGCCAACACAACAAAAGAGAGGCTTCCATGATAGAGAGGATAAGGGCAATTCATAAAATATGAATAAAATTCTAGATGAAAGGCCAGCTCAACAAACCACTAAAAAACCATATACTAAGAGAATGAGACTTACGAAGAGCAAAAAATCTCCCCTCTAAGATCTATAATAAAAAAATAGAATTTAAATTTGGGGTATTAAAGGCAGACTAAACCCCCATCACCTAATGTGATCTAAAAAATAAGGACCATTTGGAATCATAAAATTTCTAAATAACATTACTTAGGAGCCTCATTTTTAAAATCTGACTCACCTTTTGACAATGATAAATATTTCTCTTCATTGATAATACGTAGAAGGTCCTCTGGGAAATCCCTGTACCAAACCAAAAATCCTGAACAAGATATCCTGAGATTTTCCATGAATTCAGTGATATAATTACCCTCCCTTAGCACATGAGTTATTGTGACATGACTTATACTCTAAATAATTGATTTTTCTTCTTCCATTAGATTTACCACCTTCTATACGGATTGAACATATCCATTTAGCATATTAATCACATTCATTGAATCACCTTCAATGACCATGCTCGAGAACCCTAGGTCTAATAATAACACACCTTGGAATGTGACTCTAACTTCCATAAACTGAGAGGTCTAGGATGATAAATTTTCTACATACACCACTATCAACTCTCCTTTACTATCTCTAGTTACTCTACTAGCTCTAGCAATTCCATGAATACCTTTAGAGGCACCATCAAAATTCAATTTGAATTAGTCTCTTGGAGGGCGACCATTTCACCATACTCCTCAAATTTGGAGCAACCAGGCTTAACAAAAAAATTCAGCAACGCTTTTAACTGAGCCTCATTCAGAGAGTAAATATATCTATTTTTTTTAGGATCCTAAAATATCAAAGAAACATTCTCAATAACAATCCATAGAATCCTTGAACCAACATGACAAACGTCTCTTTTAACACTCTTAAATACCCTCACATTTTTTTTTTCCATACCCCCAAAAGGATATGGGGAAGTAAGAATTTCCACATACACTTGATACAGGGGGAAGGAAAAGGAGAAGACTACCGCCAAACACAGTCCTCTAGAGAACTTGGTATAACCCACTAAACCCCTAACTTACACAAAATTAAAGAGCATATCTCCTAAAATATAAAGCATCTAAGAAGCATGTGATTCATAGACTCCCAGTCCACTTCAAACAAAAAACATATGTTCAAAATATTAAACCCTCTTTTGTACAAATTTTCAATGGAAAGAATTTTATTTTGCATTGCCAACCAAAAGAAAAAAATTAATCTTAGGGATTAAATTCTTCTACAATTTTTTTCCAATTGGGAATGGGATATCATCTTATGAGCCCTATAAATCATAAATTGATTTAATTGAATAGGTACCTTCATTGTCCTTGGTTCAAACCAATTTGTCTATAGCCTCCTCCATTCTCAAAAATTGAAATCAAATCTCATTTGAAAGTACATTCCAAGCTTACTGGATGTTCACATCCTTGATCAAACAAGGGAGTTGATAACAAACTTTATGACCATTTAGCTCCAAAATGAAATATGCCACCTGTTTTAGAGGTTGAAATTCCAAAGGCTATAAACTTTACATATGAATGTGTTTGTAGCCCATTTAAAAAAAAAACAATGCATGGTTTCTTAGCTACACATAGTGGTGATATTAGTTTATATACCTATTATAGTTTTGTATGATATTTATGCATTAAATGGATTCTTCAAGTTATTTTTCTCACCTCATTGTGTAAAATTATAGTACTTGGTTACTACAAATAGAAGGATTTCTTAGAGGTAATAATATCTAGTTTAATTTTAGTAATGAGTCACAAGAAGATCTTAGTTATCATCGAATTTTTATAAAGGAGGAAGCTCTTGGAATATTTTTCATGTTAATTTAGCTAGACGTATTTCCTTGCATAAGGGATAAAACTAATCCTCTTGATTTATGAACCACTTTTAAAGATATCCATGAAATAGTAACTACTAACATAATAGAAAGAGCTTTCCGATCTCAAAAGTTTAGATTTTACTAGTGTCAAAGACTACATATCTTACTTCAAAGTCCTATAAGCTAACTTAGCTACCATGAGTGATAAGGTATAAGGTGATGAAGATTATACCAAGTATATTACTTTCAATATTTCTTCTCCTTTTCATGTAAATGACTTGGTTCTTTATGTGGATGTGATGACTATAAAAGATCTATAAATTATTTCTATTGAAGTTTTTTTAAAGAGATATATTTATTTAAATTTGCAATTAAAAGTTATGGAGATTTTTCTCATACATAAGCTCATCCAAAGGACTTAAGATGAATGGAATCTAAGGTTCAATTTCTCAATGATAAGTCTATGTTTTCATAGATTTCAAACACTTGTGTGTATTATAAAAGGTAAGGACACTCCATAAATATTTGCATTGCAATATTGAATAAGATTAAGATAAAATTCTTGAGATCAAAGTATAAGATTTTTGATGATGAAGATAAGAATACCAATTGTAAAGTGGAATTCCAATAGAGCATCCGTAATTGGGGGAGGTGTGACGTCTAATGCCTTCTCTCCTTTGACACACAATTTTAATTATGGAGAGGTTTTTACATGTGTGTAATATGATATTTTTAGGATTAGGATAAAATCATGAAAACATGACAATGACCACTATTAATGTAGCCTATTGGCATGTGTATATATAAGCCTACTAGCATTATTTATGAAAATCCTTTGGATTTCATCTATGTAATCCTATAAATATGTTTATGTAAGCCTGGAGGGCACCCTTCACATTTTATCCTTAATGATATTGGTTAATACGCCTTTATGAATAACATTGATGAAAGGGTGTAATTTATTATTATTTTATTGTAGTTTAACCACAAGTTCAAGTCAATGTTAGCTTGAAATTAACTCTCATTGGGATCTCATTATCACTATAAATACCCTTAAATGAGTGATCCATTATATTAGTGTGTATTATATGTGAAATACTATGGGGTACCTATGAAACTCATCCTTTATTCCTTCTCTAAAATCATGCTAGTTATCTCTCTTAATTTCATTTTTTCTTTTGTTTATCAATGTTATCTTTAGTGCATCCATACATCTCTTCTAGATAAGATCATGGACAATGTGTAGTCTAGAATATTTTTGGAAAGTATTATGAATTTTGACATCAATTGTAAGAGTTAGACATATATAAAAAAATATCAAGTATTGATTATATTTTAATTTGTAATTTTTAAAAATTTTATTACATTTATTTTGAAATTAATTTTTTATTTTATTGTATGATTTTTTCGGTGTCATTATTAAGGTATATGATTTTGTGAATAATACCAGTAATATATGTTACTATTGATGAAGGTAGATAATAAAAAATGATATACATATACTTTATTTCAATTGGAATGAAATTATTGATATTAGGAGTAGAAGAATTCTTATTTTGAGTTCTATATTTTCCTACACTAAAATAAAAAATTCCTATAATTATCATATATATAGATCTTCCAGTTATTATCATTTATATATATTAGTATTTTTTGAAATGCTAATTTAGGCCTAATTCCTACTATGATCATTTATATATAGATCACTTTGATATTGCATTATTATTTTGAATTATCACAAGATAAAATTTTACCATATAATTTTTAATAGATAAAGGATACATTGTATTCTTTTGGAGTAACTCACACTATAAAAAAACAACATAAAAAATGAAATAGTGTACCATATTTTTAAAAACATTACACTTCGTCTTAGTTGGTCATATGATGGATAATTATAAAGGAATGAATTTATAAATTCAAATATTTATACTTTTTTTAAAACATCATCTTAATTTACCTATATGAATTAGTTTTGTTTATCAATTGTAATAGTTAGACATATATTAAAAAAACATCAAGTATTAATTATATTCTAATTTATAATTTTTAAAAATTCTATTAAATTTATTTTGAAATTAATTTTTCATTATACTGTATGATTTTTTTGGTGTTATTGTTAAGGTATATGCTTTTGTGAAGAATGCCAATAATATATGTTACTATTGATGAAGGCCAGATAATAAAAAATGATATCCATATACTTTATTTCAATTGGAATGAAATTATTGATATTAGGAGTAGAATAATTCTTATTTGGAGTTCTATATTTTCCTACACTAAAACAAAAAAGTCCTATAATTATCATATATTTATAGATCTTCCAATTATTATCATTTATATATATTAGTATTTTTTGAAATATTATTTTAGGCCTAATTCTTACGATGATCATTTATATATAGATCACTTTGATATTACATTATTATTTTGAATTATCATAAGATAAAATTTTACCATATACATTTTTAATAGATTCATGCCTATAAAAAATAGAAATTTATTTTCCACATGCAAAAAAGAATCACTAAAGTTGTTGATATTTAGAAAGACACACACCCACCCACATACACATAAAAAAACACCATAAAAAAATGAAATAGTGTGCCATATTTTTAAAAACAAGGAGAAATTATGTCTTAGTTGGTCATATGATGGATAATTATAAAGGGATAAATTTAAAAATTCAAATATTTATACTTTTTTTAAAACATCATCTTAATTTACCTATATGAATTTGTTTAACAAAATTATATCCTTTTATTTAAGATTATTGTTGTCTAAATTTTTGGGTTTGTATAAGCTATCTATTTTGAACATCTCTCTCTCTCTCTCTCTCTCTCTCTCTCTCTATATATATATATATATATATATATATATATATATATATATATAGGTTTGAAATGATTGTCCTTTACATTTTATATTGATGATATTGAGCTATTTGGTACCACCAAGATTTGAATTTTGGTGTGGGCTACACAAATTGTTTACTCCAACTATTGAACCAAGGATATTTTGACAAAAAAAATCTTTTTTGAATATGAATGGACCTTAGCTTCATGCATTATAAAATCAATTGTTTAATAATAATAAGAGAAATTTAACTAAAACAAAGATCTACTTTTGAAGTGGATGAGAAAAAACTACTCTACTAGGGTTTGATGAAGAAAAACGGCTCTGCGGGGATGGCAACAACTTTCGAAGGAGGTTTGAAAAATTGGAGGAATATAGTGATGGCATCGGGTCCAGCACAGAGAGTGCATACTCATGATATTTTTCATCTAAAAATGACTGGAAGGAACATGATTTTCTAGTGCATGTCGGGAACTACTTGTTAAATAACAATGGATGTTTGGAACGATGTGAAGCCAGGCCAATTCTAGTGGTTCAGCTAGACTCGGTGGTGTAAGATGTGGAGTATCTAACCAAACATACCCTTATTGGAAAATTTTTGGACATCCAAATTTCTCTCTCCTTTATGGAGGTTTGGGTTAGGAAGACTTGGAATCTTGAAGGTGATGTGGAGGTGATGCTAAGTGTGAACAACTATTTTATGGTGGTTTTATCTTGTATTGTAGATCATAATAAAGTATTTGAATGGGATACTTATTTCTATAGCCAAGTGGTAAACTTTCTTAAACCTTGGCATGTGGGTTTCAACCCATCAGAGGAGCGGCCATCGTAGGTTTTAGTATGGGTGTGGCTTCCATGGCTCCCGTTGGAGTTCTAGAGAACCGATATCTTGCATAAGATTGCCCTTTTTCTTGGGAAGCCAGTTGGAAGGTCACAATAAATAATGGATAAAAACGTAATCTCTATTGCTCATATTTGTTTGGAAATTGACTTAAATAATCCTATTCTAGATTCTATTGAAATACAGTTTTGATCAACTACATGGGTTCAAAAACTTGACTATGAAACTTGAAAGCACGAGGATACGGAAACAAAAAAGGAAAAGCTCCGAGTACGATGCAAAACGGAACTAAACTCAACGCTAAGTCCTACGAATTGAAAATGCATGCAATAAGGAAAGCATGAACGAATTGAAACCCAAATGAAAAGCCAATGCGGATAACAGCCCTTTATTTTATTGATACATTTCAGAATTCGGTTACAATTCGCCTCCTCCATTTTTAGGGGCGAGGAGCGTTAAGTTTGTTTCTTGGTTACATCCATGGGTAGCCATCCTTCTTCCGCGTGCCCACATGTAAAGTGGGCGGACCAAACATCGCCGCCGCTTGCGTTGATGAGTCTTGGCTCTTCGCTGCTCCTCTAACGTCCAGAACCTACGTTCAAAGAAACAAGAGACAGTCAGTAGCACCTGCGGATGAGATGAAACATGCAATCCCCAAGCCTACGATTAGCGCATGCAAGGAATAAATAAAACGATAACCAACATATATCCAAATGATCTAAAAATTTGATAGGGGCATCAAGACCTCACAAAGGAAACACTGCAAATGGAACAGTCAAGAAATTCCTCACAGATTTGAATTCTCTTTGGGGTGGGACGAATAGACCTGCAACAAAATGCCAGATAGCACCGCTCAAAATGTCACATCTGGACAGCTCCAAATCTCCTGCAAAAGTGGGGGTTAGCTAATTGGGGGTATTTTGGGATGACCCAGATGGTCGATTTTCCCCAATTTGGCCTCTATCACCGAGAATTTGATGATGCCACCTGCATGTTAGTAAAGGCGGAAAATTGATAGAAACATGATAAAAATTGCTCAAAACGATATGAAATTTTAATTACAAACTATCTAAGTAGCATAAGATAAAATGCAAAAATGACAGAAAGGAAATCTACCATAGATTCCTAATCATTCCTAAAAGGGACGATTAGACCTACAGTAGTGTGGGGGGCACCCTGGGGCAGGCCGCCCATCGTTTGGGGCCCGATTTTGGCACCAATCCACTTGGGATGGGTCCAAAATCTCTTGTAAGGTATTGTCGAAAAATTGGATGGGATATTGTGGCAAAATGTCAGGTTTTGGGCTCAAGATTTGTGCTTCCAATAATCACCCTATGACCTCCTCTCTAAAAGAGATCACGGATGTGAAAGGCACAAATCACACAAGGACGTATGGGGAAGTAAAATGACAACACTTCGTTGCTCAAAAATGCTCCTTCTCTATATATTTTGGGGTGAGAAGACTCACCATTTTATAGACCTGATGGTCTCTTTGGATGAGCATGCAGAGGCACCACTTGGCAATCATGCCTCTCTAGGGGAGGGAAGATTCCTCCCTGATTAGGGGCTTCATGACTGCCCTTGTAACTGCCTCTAACGCTCGAAAATGCTCACTCATGCTCCCATGCGATGAAGGAAGAATTAAGTGGCGGATCTGAGCTGCCATTTGTCAAAATTTGACTTTTTGCCAGTCAAACCTGCTATTCGCCCCACCCTGGGATGAATGCTGCTAATCGTCCCTGGGTGGAACGAATACCAATTTGTATTCATCCTAGGGTGGGACGAGTAGAGAGCAAAGTGCCAAAAAGGTGTCAAATTGACCTCTGACCTTCCAAACTACTTTTGGGAGTGGCTAGGACCACTGTTTAACCTCTGGGGGCTGCCCTTGGGGCTATGTGTGTCGATGCGATCAGTGTTTGCAGTCACATAATCAGATTGGTGTTGTTTTGGTGTCTACAGATGCCCCTTTTTGGGATGCGTTATGCAAGGCACAGCATCGAGCAAAAATAGATAACCAAAGCACTAATGATTAGGGTTTCTCAGTAACCTAACCAAATTTTGATGCCCCAAGTATGGAAAGGGCATGCATTCTTGAATCCTTGCTTCTGACGAGCGAAGGAACTTTAATTCAAGTGTTAACCTTTTTCGGTGAGGTGTTACTTGAGCTTGGACATTGATCAGTCATGAATAGGCAAAGGGCGCAACCTTTTATCTGTGGGAACCTTGAGTTCATGATTCACGAATGCCAAGTAATTGATCAGCTTACTACCCCAGCTTGTTACAGGAGCGTAATTGTCTTTGTCAATGATCCTTTGAATGCATGCCATTTCCATGATTGGGTGTGTATTTGTTGATTGGTGACTAAGTGTGACTACCCCCTCAAGCGACGAATCGATGAGGGAATGACCAACATGAGAAAAGCGACGAGTCGCTTGACCCAAGATGACTTGTGTAAGGGTGCCTTCAGATGCTTATCGTTGAACGTGTGTGCAGTTTCCTGACATTTAGACCTATTTTTGGTGGGTGTTAACCCTTTTGGTGACGCTTTTTGGGGCTAAAATTGGCAAAAATCCATCTTCCCATGGAGCGGTCCGGCCATGGTGGCCTTCTTAGGGAGTAGGATAGTGACAATTTGTAACCCCAACATCTATTTTGGATGCCAAGAATTTTAGGCACAAAGGCGCCTTCGTTCGGCAATGTTATTGCTATTTTTGGTTGGGTTTTTAACCCTTTTTGGTGACGCCATTTGGGGATGAAATTCTCAAAAATCCATCTTCCCGTGGAGTGGTCCGGCTATGATAGCCTTCTTAGGGAATAGGATAGTGAGGATTTGTGACCCTGACATCTATTTTGCATGCCCGGAATGTCAAGTGCAAAAGCACTCTCATCGGACAGTTTTAGTGCTTGTTTTTGGTGCATTTTTGTGCAGTTTTTGCTATTTTTGAAATTTTTGCTCTGTATTCATCCCGGGGTGGGACGAATTCCTATTTAGTATTCATCCCAGGGAGGGACGAGCACTAACCAGAGTGCTCATCCTAGGGGGGAACGAGTACAGGCTCAAAAAGCCTATTTAAAGGCCAAAACTGAGTTTTGGGCTCATTTGCATTTGTTTTTCTTGGCAATTTGGAGCTCTGAGGAGGAGGAAGTCAATTCTACGAAGTGAAGCACTGCCAAATTTTTCTTGCGACCATGAGTTCACACACCGGATTGAGCGACGGAGCCGAAGTGATACCAGTGAGTGCCTTCCCTCTTTATTATTTTGTGTTGCAATTTGAAAACCGCAAGTTGTTTTTGTCTTGTGTTTTTGTTTTTCTGGTTTTTCAAAATTTTTTAAAATGAAACCCTAGTCTATGAGCACTTAGCTTAAAACTTAATTTAACCCTAGTTAAACAAAGATCAAAAGTTTAGTTTAAAACTTAACTGAAAAACTTAGTTTAGAACATAACTTAAAACCTTGCTTAACCTGAATTTGAACGAAGTTCAAAACTTAGGTGAGAAACTTAGGGTAAAACTGAACGTAAAAACGTAGCTCAACCCTAGTTATTTGTTGTTTTTGTGTTTTTAATTTTCCAGTTTAGAGTTAAAAAACCCTAGGTCTGAGAAATTATTTTGTGACTTTTTTTTTTTTTAATTGATCAGTTAGAGTTAAAAACCCTAGAACTGACCAATGATTTTTTTTAATTTTTTTGTTGTTAATTTATCAGTTAGAGTTAAAAACCCGAGATCTGACAAATTAGGTTTTTTGAATTTTTGTTATGTTTTTGGCTATACATTTTGATGCATTGTTGTATATTCATTGTTAGTGTTGTACAATTTTTCATTGTTTTAATGTGTTTATGTTGTTTTCTTTTGCAGGTTGTGAAGAGCCGGTACCATGTGCCCATAGTTTTCACTGAAGCACGTGCGACGCTGACTTTGGCAGACTAGGACTGGCTTGATGCCCTTGGGCTCAAGCAAGTGACTCGGTTAGAGCCGGTGGTCGGGGATCGGGCCTATCTGATGGCCCTGATCAACCTATGGGATCCCCGGACCAACACCTTCCATCTCCCAATAGGGGAGATGATGGTGACCTTGGAGGATGTCTATCGGATTCTTCGGATTCCAATAGATGGACTATCGATCCGGATGACATCGTGGGATCGGAGGACAACAGTACTGATACGCTATTTTGGGCATGGGGAGGAGTTGGGTGTGGAGAGCCCAGTGGAGAGGGCGGAGGGCGACTTCCAGATGGGTGGCATACTGGTTCGATGGTGGCTAGAGAGGGGTGTGTTGGGAGTGAGGCACGCATTACTCATGGGCCTCATTTCCAACATGCTGCTACCTGACTCGTCGGGCATGAGGTTCCCGTGGAACCTGCTGGATGTGGTCTATCGGTTGGTGGAGTGTTCGACGCATGAGCCTTTGATCATGAGGTGGGGACAGACGCTACTAGCGCAGCTTTATGGTGAGTTGTACGAGGTCCACTGCTAGAGGCGGAAGGGGATTAGCTGCAACTATCTATTGTAGAGTTGGGCTTGGCAGCACATAGCAGTGGAGAGGCCAGTGGGGTTACCATGGATGACTCGGGTGGAGATGGTGGATAAGGATATAGGTTATGCGGCTCTATGGTGGTGATCTGAGGAGCAGGGATAGAGTCGATGGTGGGCAGGTGCCATAGGGCACTATGTCGATGCCTTCGCTCGGCTTGCTCTAGGGGAGGTGTTCTAGCGCCCTTATCGGGACTATCCAGCTTGGCCTGAGGCTAGAGAGTGGCTTCGATGGGTACGTAGGGAGTGATGGCTGATTGGGTGGCATGGGACCGAGCAAGAGTTCTTCCCTTATAGCTAGGTGACACGATAGTTTGGGGTGCACCAGGGGTTGCCTGGTGAGCCCGTGGTCTATCGACATCGGGGGACGAGAGGACTCTAGATCGGCCGATCATCGTGCCACTAGGTGAGGATTCAGATATGGGGATTGATGTCCTAGATGTGGATGACATCGGGACTACCATGGAGTATGACCAGTGGTGGATACTATGGTGATGGCAGGGAGAGGGGCCACTAGGAGGCACGGAGGCAGCAATAGCAGGCGGGGAGGGTGTCGAGGCACCAGGAGATGATTGGGGAGCTCTGCTAGAGGATGCGGACATGGTGGAGGTAGATGATGTGGGTGTGGATTATGGTGTCCCAGATCAGCTGGAGATGTAGGATGCCCCGGAGTAGTGGGAGCCAGAGCAGGCTGTAGTCCTAGATTCACCTATGCACCAGGCAGTGGTGGAGGACACGGAGGTAGGGGTGCACATTGAGAATGCACGGTTGGTGGGGCTACTATGGAGGTGAGATGAGGAGCTAGGGGAGGCTCTGCAAGAGAGGGATCTCTTACGGGCTCAGCTAGTAGAGCGGGAGAGCGCGTGGGCTATGCACCACCGATAGGAGGGGGATACTGATGCTGCATGGGAGAGGGATCTCCTACGGATGTAGCTGGCATAGTGCGATGATGTAGTAGCGATGTACCATCGATGGGAGGTGGAGTGGTGTCGACATCGGATGGATTTGGAGGGAGAGATCATCCACCTCAAGGGGTGGGTACCTGAGCCCTCTAGAGGTGGCTCTTCACATTGGATGAGGGGTAGTGATACTGAGCAGTAAGCATCATCTCATCGAAGGTGATTGGATGAGGGAGGGGGTAGTAGGCATGATGCGAGGGCTAGCAGCAGCCACCTTGAGGGGTCCCATAGGACCCACACCATGGGGGGTAGTTCTCGTCACACCGATCCTGCATGATCATGGTGGTCGATGCCTTAGGCTTTAGGGATTTTTGAGCTTTTGGATTTTGTCACGGGGTCATAGGACCGGTTTATTGTAGCCTACGGGCATTTTTGATGATATATATAGATGACTTTATTTTATTTATGCACATGTCATGATTTGATGTTATGCATGATGATTGATGAATATGGATGTATGCATGTTAAGTTATATTGATGGATGCATATGTTTTGATGAAATGCAAATGTTTTTAATTTATATGATATGCAAATGGAATGGATGAATTGAATGTGTGATTTTTTTTTTGGTGGTCGCACCATAGACTATTTAGAATTTATGGCTTTTTGGGTTGGGTGATTGTTGTGTGACCTGACTTTCTTCATGTATATAGGCTATTTTTGTATTTTTTGATGGCAAGGTGAGAATGAAAGACAGTAAGTTGGTTTAGAATGTAGGTAGGGTTTTTTGAGACTCAGATGTTTTAACTATCTAGCCAAGACTGTACTTTGATCTTACGAGACTTTTTAACAAGGTATGAATCGGACTTGTTTTTGACCAAGTTATTTCACATCCCTGTGTGTGCAATTGAGTTCATTTATGTGGTGTTTGTCAGGATACCACCAGTGCCAGATAGGTTGTCAACCAAACCTGTACTGAGGATCACCTGATTAGCTCCACTAACTCCTTTGTTGTATTTAGTCAGATTAATCTGCGATGCTATCGTAGGATACCATAAGCTAGCTCATCCACATGCAAACATTGATCTGCACACAAGTTAATGTGACAGATATATCATCATGCGGGAGGTTTACCACCAGTGACTGATAGGCTATCCACCAAAACCAATACTGAGGTTTGCCTCATGACCTGTCGGAATGCTGAGAGTTCCAGGGATTCAAGTTCGACTCCCTTCTTTTCTTCAATTGTATTGGGATACTTGCTCTTTTGTAGTGATAACAATCACTGTTTATTTTTGTTTTTCTTTTGAGCAAGGGATTTGAATATGGAGTGATGAGAATCACTATTTTATGTGCTTTTCTTTGATGTATGCACTTTGGTTGTGATGTCAAATTTTTTTTTGGAGTTTTGACTTTTGCAAATTTTTATGATGTTTTGCAACTTTTTGAGAACTTGGGATTCTTGGGGAATTGGGTAGGGAAGATGCTTGTCCTTTTGCCAACTCTCAGCATTCTTGGGGTCATTCGCACAGGGGGATGAGCAAGATAACCATTTCGCTTATGGTGACCTGGATTGCTTTGCAGGTTTCATATTTCGTTCACACAACTTGGGAATTCTTATGTGTTTCAATTTGTGTTGGGATGCTACGTACCAAGGTGTGATCCAAGTAGAACTCTACCTTTGTAAAATATGTCTGACTTGGTACAGTACGTGGCTAGAAAGCTAATGACGACTGAAGGACGAAAACTCCTGATACATTAGAAGACGACTGACTATGATGTGGGAAAATAACGTGAGTGGCGATTATTTGTGATGAATTATTGATAGAAATGGAAAAAATGTGAAAAAGTGATGGTTTTGCCAAGTAATGGCAGTCTATGGTGCGTTGACCTTTATGACCACAAATGTGTGATGTATGGATGTGATGCTTAAGGCAACTATACATTTGTGTTTTTGATGGATTGATTTTTGTGAATATGAAGATGAGATGCAGAAAGAGCTCGTTATTGTTGTGATGATTGTGAGTATGCATGGAAATGAGATGCAAATTTGTGTTCTTTTTGATGATTTTATTGTTTTTTTTTTTTTTTTTTTGACCAAGCGATTTGTGGGAACCCTTGGAGCTTTGTGGGTTGACCAAAGGGGTAATGGGCACCTTTGGGGCTATTTTGGGTTTGACCAAGCGATTATGGGAATCCTTGGGGCTTTTTGATTGGGTTGCGGCTCCTCTAGATATGGAATGGCCGCAAATGACTGATGTTCAAGGGTTCTAGTTCCTTGATTCCATCAAGAGAGGCTAGCCGGTATGTTCCAGGTCCTATTTTACTATCAATTACATAGGGACCTAACCAATTTGCTATGAACTTGTCCCTTAGATGGGACGACAAACTAGAGTTCTATTGGTTTTCTTTCAAAACCAAGTCACCAACCTGAAAGTCCCTCAGGTGAACTTTCATGTTGTATGCTTTCTTAAGTCGCTCTTGATAGATACGTAAATGCTCGAGAGCATTAACGCATCGTTCATCAAGCAACGTAAGTTGGTCTAACCGGGCCTATCATGCAGTGTCATCATCGATGAACTCTTGCATTGATATGCGTAGGGAAGGAATTTCCAACTCGAGAGGCATGACTGCCTCGGAGCCATACACGAGCAAAAATGGAGTTGCCCCAGTGGGCGTCCGAATGCTAGTGTGATAAGCCCATAGGGCAAGCGGGATCTGAATGTGCCAATCCTTATGACTGTCTATGACTATATTTTTGAGGATGGCAACTAGCATTTTGTTTGATGCCTCTGCTTGCCCATTTGCCTGTGGATAATAGGGTGTCAAAAAACTATGCTGAATTTTGTACTTTGTGGTCAAAGCACGCACGTCTTTGTTCTTGAATGACGTCCCATTATCCGAGATTATCTTGGATGGAATACCAAAATGACATATGATGTTATGTAAAATGAACTCCATAATGCGGGGTCCTATCGTAGAGGTTAGCGGAACCGCTTCCACCCACTTGGTGAAATACTCTGTGGCCATTATGATAAACGTGTGATGGCCTGACGATGCAGGGGAGATATTTTTGATTAGATCTAAGCCCCACTACAAAAATGGCCAAGCCGATTGGATCGGTTGCAAGGCTTGGGAAGGTACATGTGTCAAATTAGCATGATGTTGACATTTCATGCACTTCCTCACATATGCGCAACAATCTCGCTCTAAAGATGGCCAATAATAGCCCATGCAAAGAATGCGCTTTGCGATGGCCATACCACTGAAGTGGCCACCGCACGTACCATCGTGTGCTTGGGCGATCGCCCAAGTGGACTCCTATTGGTCCAAGCAACGAAGGAGGATTCCTTCGTAGCTGTGATGGTACAAAATGTCTCCTAACAAGACATACTTAGCCACTTTTTGCTTGAATGCTCATTTTGTGGCATGCGTCAATCCAAGTGGGAGGTTACCTAACTTGAGGTAGTCCCTTATGGGTGAATACCAATCCTCGCTGATCAGAAGCCTCGATGGTATGAACAACCAATCCCTCTTGAAGTTCATCCCTAGCAAACGTTGAGCGGGAAAGAACTTGTAAGAATAGCATTGTGTTGCTATTAAAGGGAGTAGGGGAGAATAAGGACCCCTAGTTGGCATGATTCAGATGATCATGGATTCGAGAGAACATGTTCGAGGATGGTTCAATCTAGATCAAGTGGATTCCTGGCATCAAGTCAGAGCTTGCGCGCTCCATCATAGATTGTGATAGTGTTTTGACTTGAATGGTTGTCATATCACCAGAAATGTCTTGCGGGATTAGTGACCCTAAGGAGGCCATAGTGTCCACAAAATGATTCGATGATCGAGGGAGTGCCTCGATGTCATACCATTCAAGCTTTGCCAAGAATTTGTCCACAAGGGCTTTGTAGGCCTGCAGAACTGGGCATTTACATTGGAATACCCCTTTGACTTGGTTGACAATTAACAACGAATCACCAAAGATGTTCAATCATTTGATGTTCATGGTGATTGTTGTCTGAAGACCTATGAGCAAGGCTTCATATTCGGCATTGTTGTTGGTGCATGGGAAGTTTAATTTAAATGACAGAGGCATTGGAGCCCCTTGTGGTGTAAAGAATATGATTCTCATGCCACCACCTTGCTCACATTTAGAACCATCAAAAAATAGGGTTATGTCGGCCTGTGACTCAGGCTCATCAGAATCTGGTGATTCTGAGACATGGAAGACCCCATCATCGGGTAGTTCTATGACCAGAGGCTGATCATCTTCGAGAGGAGCCTCCGCTAGTTGATCGGCTATGACCTGACCTTTTATGGATTTTTGTCCAATAAACTCGATGTCAAATTTCATCAACAACATGATCCATTTCACCGTGCGACTACTATGATAAGTATGACTCATCATGTACCATAATGGATTCTCCTTAGACACAACATACGTCTTGTTTCTTAGCATGTAATGGTGCAACTTTTTGGTAGCAAACACCACTGCCAAGTAGAGCTTCTCAACGTATGCATAGTTAAGTTCATAACTGACTAGGGTGCGGCTAAGGTAGTAAGTAGCCTATTCTTTATGAAGTTCATTCTTCTGGGCTAACATGGCACCCAGTGCCACCTCAGTAGCTGAGATGTATAAGTAGAATGACACTCCTGGTCTAGGTGGTGCCAATACTGGCGGTGAAGCCAAGTATTGTTTAATGTCATCGAAGGTTGATCGGCACTCGTCATCCCAGTGAAATGCTACCCCCTTGTGCAATAATTTGTTCATGGGTCAGCACTTGTCAGATAGTTGCGCTATGAAGCGCTTGATTGACGTGACCTTTCCCTGTAGGCTTCTGAGCTGCTTGATGGTAGTTGGGGGAAGCATTTCAAGGATTGCCTTGACTTTGTTTGGATCCACCTCGATGCCTCATTTTGAGACTATGAAACCCAAGAGTTTTCTAGATGTGATGCCAAATACGCACTTCTTGGGATTCAGTTTGACTTTATGTTCCATGAGGCGATCGAGGATCTTGCTTAAGTCATCGAGATGATCTGGGTGCAAAAGAGATTTGGCCAACAAATCATCCATGTAATCTTCCAAAGTCTTGTGCATGTAATCATGGAAGATGTATGTCATGGCACGTTGGTAGGTTGCGCCAGCATTTTTAAGGCCAAAGGGCATGACCTTATAACAAAATGTCCCCCAAGGCATTGTGAACGCCATTTTTAGTTGGTCCTCGAGATTGATACAAATCTGATTGTATCCCGAGAAACCATCCATGAGGGATAGCATTTCATGGCCTGTTGTAGCATCTACCAATGCATCGATGCTCGACAAGGGAAAATCATCCTTAGGACTCGCTTTGTTTAGATCTCAAAAATTAGTGCATATGCGAATCCTCCCATCAGGATTTTTGATGGGCACCATGTTGGACAACCATGGCGGATAATCCACGCAGATGACAAACTGTGCATCCAATAGCTTTTGCAATTCATCTTTGACCATTAAGGCCACTGTTGGGTGCATCTTACATAGTTTTTGCTTAACTGGCTTGACTGTCGGATCAAGCATTAGGTTATGCATGACTAGCTATGGGTCTAGTCCCGACATGTCTTTGTATGACCATGCAAAAACCTCCTTCTTCTCTTTGAGAAGGGCAATGTAGTCGGCTTGCTCTTTGGGGGATAGACTTACCCCCAGCTTGATGACCTATGGATTCACTGGGTCCGAGCCGATGTCTACGTCAGTCGTCTCCTCGACTGACATGTGGGATCCATCCTCCAACTGGTGTGGAGTTGGGATCAAATGGATATCATTTGCTGAGTTTAAATCATTGTTAGGAACATCGGGTCCCTCTCCAGCATGGAAGATATCCTGAGTTGGCCTAGGGGTAAAATGAAGCATTTCACCGAAAGGCCAGTACTCGGATGGGGATGGTGGTGAATTGATGTGATCCCAATCTATGGCATCTATGTCTAGATACAATGACTATGTTGGATCGGTCGGGTTGTGGATGGGGGTGGTTAAGTCAATGGAGATCATGTTGATGAAATGATTTTGGTCTCCATTACCATGGGTGTGATGACTCAGAATTTTTGGATGTTCTCTATGCTTCGGGTCTAGCTCTAGAGGTATGGGCACGAATGGATCGGCCCTATGTGCGGATAGGAGGATAGGGTCTGCCCTCGACACTGATATCATTCTAGGGTCTCTGGGTGGAAGATGTTCTCCGTATATCTGAAGTGGTGGATTCAACACTTGGTCCCATCGTGTTGGGTCTACGTACCACTCATGCCCTGGCACTATGTTTAATTGTTTGAATATGTCGTTAATCTCCAAGGGGTATGGTCATTGTATTTTTTGCATGTGATTAAGATACGCCATCTCGGTTTCATCTTCGTAATCACTATCGGAGATCCAAAGGCCTTCGTTGGCTCCGACAACTGCTTGCGGCATTAGGGGCTCATCTTGCTCGAGCAAATTGATCTGGCCCCATTGTGGTTGTTCCGCTCTCTATGATGGGGCCTGATTTTCTTGACGTGGCACTTGCTCGATTGGAGCATCCAAAGGGAACATGGTCAAGAGGCTTTCTTGATAATCATCCATGGGAACCACTTGAGAGTGATTACTATCTGATTCGAAGGGATCCCATGGTGCTACCTCATATTTTGACTCATCCTCTGAAGATCCTTCCTGACATTGTCTAGACCCTCCTTGAAAATGAGCTCTCGAGCTTTCTCCCCTCTCGAGCGAAGGGAAGGGATTGTGAGGGTCAACAAGGTTGATTGCCATTAATGGGAGATAATCCCTCAATATATATGTCATGTTAGGGTTGGCATATGGATCTGATGCCAATCCCCCCTTGTTGCCTATCCCTAGGCCTTGCATGTTCTCCACCAAGATGTCCAAGGGTAGGGGGTGGTTGAACCCTACTCCTGACTTGTCATATGGCATTTGGTATCTTGGTTGGCAAAGAACACGTACCCCTTGCTCATATCTGCCTAACCCATATCCATGCCAATTGCATTGGCCAAGGTATCTCAAAGCAAAGTTTGGGTTAGACAAATAGTTGACATTTTCAGAAAAAGGCTCTTCATCTTCATCCTCTTGCGTGCATGGTGCAATGCCATGATCAAGGCCCCCATACACGAAGTTTTTCTAGTTCGGCGGGTGGCCTAGGGGAACAATAGTGCCGATGGGGAGGCAAGGTCTCCCCATGTCCTGCATGGACTCCAGTGCAGGTGTTGCTACAATATTCCACACCAGATACTCCCCCAGGCCCGTATTGGCCATTTCAACGGTGATTGTTGGTGGTTGAGGGGGAGGGAATGGAAGTTCTCCCTGAGTCCACTCCATGTCGGGTGAACTAGGAGTTTCAACTTCCATTCGGCTAGGCATCTCCTCAGTAGAGATAGTTGATACTGATGGCGGTGTCTCTTGAGGTTGCGCCTCTTCCAGAGGTTTCTTCCCTTTGTCCTTCTGTTTGGCCCCCATAGGTGGTATCATTGGTGGAGGGCCGGACGATGAAGATGGACCCGGATGGGGTTTTGAAGAACTTGCTAATGGGGATGCCTACAGAATCGGACCCTATTTAGATGGATTCAATTGGAAATCCAAATGCGTTGATGGCAGGGTCGATTGCGGCATCAGCTACACCGCATTACAATACTTGAAGGGTTCTAAGTCCACCGGGACTACATGCACCTCCCCTTCAAATGTATACTTTAAGCACTGGTGAGCTATCGAAGGGACACACTTCATGTCCCTGATCCATGGTCGACCCAGCAAGATGTTGTAGGCCATCTCACCTTCCAAGATGTGGCACAATGTAGGTATAGTCTTTTGTCCCACCTGGATGGGTAGGACAATTGTGCCAACTGTCGAGCATATTGCATCATTGAATGCTCATAGAGTGTAAGTGGAAGCTGTGATGTGAGATGCTGGCAACTTTAGATGTTTCAATGCCGTTGTTGTGATGATATTACTGGATGAGCCAGTGTCTACCAACACCCTCTTATACGGAATCCCGTTGACCCGTACGATAACGTGTAGGGGTGGATCCACCATGTCATCAACCACTGATTTCACTTCGTCTTCTCAAAATGTGATGACTGGCTCAGTGCATCATTTGACATGTCCCATGAAGTTGTTGAAAGAATTTGTTTCATGGGGCTGCAACTCGATGGCTTTCAATATCTCCATTAGAGCCTCCCGATGGGGCGTTGATTGTTGTATGAGCTCGTATATGGAGAGCCTAGCCGAGGTGGTCCTCAAACTCTGAGTGAGCTTGGTCCGAAGTGTGGCCACTGGTCTAGGCGGAGGAGGTTGTGCAAGGTGTTGTTGTGGTTGTGACGTTGTTGGCACCTCCCCTGCAGCTACCGTAGGAGCATTTGTACTTGGGTACCTCCTGTTTCGAGTCACTATACTGATCATCCCTACATACCCCTGCATGGGGCAGTTATGTGTGACCTCATTAACTTGTAGGGTCTTTGCCTATGGAGCATGAGTAGGCAAGGGGTCTTTAAAGACCTCCATCTATTGATTGCTTGGTGCCACGAGATTATCCACCGCTAGTGTCTTGTTATCAATTAGGTCTTGTACCAAGCCCTTAAACTTCCAGTAGGCATTTAGGTCATGTCCCTGCCACCTATGGAACCTACAGTACAAGTCCTCCCTATACCCCTTAGGCTTGGGAGCATTGGGGTCTATGGTTTGAATCTCTGGTAGGTTGATCAAATTTTCCGCTAACAAGCGGTCAAACAGGGAGTCCCTGGACTCTGTGTAGGGTGTGTATTGTCGCCTAGGGTGACACTGCTGACTCTATTCTTGCCTCTAATTTTCTTTGTCATAGTTGCTAGGAGGCACTGCCTGATAGTTAGCCTTTTGAGGCTATGTTGCTTGTGTAGGCTTAGGGACATTGATAGCAACTTGATTGACCGCAACGGGTTTCTGTTGCGTGGTCCCTATTTTAGTGTTCTTAGTCCACTCTTTTTTCTTAGGTTTGGCTATCTCGCCATCCTATATCTTGATCTCTTCAATGATCCTGGCTTGTGCTAGAGCTTCTTCTAAGGTGGCATATTGTTGTAGCTACAATAGCATAGAGATCGATCTCAAATAGCTCTTTGAGAACATTTGAGTGAGGTCGGACATAGGGGGAAGGTAGGGCAGCTTTGAAAGCAAAGTCCTCCATCGATTCCCATAGGCTGCCATGGTTTCTTCCTCATACTTCCTGAGGCTAGCTAAGTCACTTAGTGATGCCTTCTTCTTGGTGTTGAAGGTGAAGCGTTCGAGGAACGCATCCACTAACTGATCCAAGTTGTTAATGTTGTGCTTTGGTAATTGAGTAAACCAATCCGAGGTAGGGCCTACGAATGTGGTTATAAATGTTCTTAATAACAAAGCATCATTGTCCTGAATGTCGAAGCATTGGCTCAAGAATCTCGTCACATGCTCCTGAGCATCCTCCTCACCTCTAAAGGTTGCCAACTGAGGCAACTTAAAGTGTTCAGGGTAAGGGGGTGTTGGCACTGATGGATGCATAGGATGACTATGGAGCTAGCGTAAAGTGGGCTTTTGGGGCCCAAAAGTTTTGGTTTCCATAGACTCCAGATGCTCTAGCAATGCTTTATATGCATCTGAGGATTTAATCTCTTCCTCTTTAGTTTGCTCCCATTGTGGGTTGTGGGAGACTTGAGGCCTATAGAGGGGTGGCCGGATAGCAACCCCTCCACCTTGGTAGGGCATTTTGGCCCGCTCTTCTTCTTGCTCATACTCCTCGTAGGCTTCCTGAGGAGTCTTCGAATGAGACCTATGACCCTGGGTGGGTCCCCGTGGAGGGTACCCATCGTTGTTCTAGGGAGTGGCCTCCCGCTCAAGTCTAGGAGGTCTCGGAGGTAGCACTTGGTAAGGTCATGGAGACCTATCCCGCACCAAGGGGTTGCGCCTCTCATACGGTTCTACTCTTTGGGTGTGAGGGGTTGGAACCCTCTCAAGCACCGGGTTATGGAGCAGCTCATCTATTTGGCACCGAATGTGCTCTTTGCTAAGGTGATATAGATGCTCTAGCTGTTGTTGGTCTTGCTCAAGCCGCATGATCTACGCTTGGTGGGTGGCATGTCTGGTGATTGCCAGGTCAATTTGTTCTACCATATTGAGCCTAGGAGGCCTGGATGCCTCTCCTATGCACTTACCTCGGTCATGATGATCCGAGATCTCAATAGGTTGCTTCCCTCTATCGAGGTTGGTGGCATTTACCCATGGCTCTGGCCTCAGTAGGTGATCATGGTATATAGCGGGTGTGGAGACGCATGGCTCCCATGCTGTATATTGCTCTTGAGGAAGGTAATGGTCTTCCTCGTGCTCCCTTTCGTATGTGTGAAAGGGGCGGGCAGAGTTGGCTCACCCTATTTGGAGAGCCTTGCGCTCTGGGTTTTGTCTATTGGTTCTAATAGTGAGAAGGGGTAAAGGAGGGATGCCATAATCATGTGGCCTCTCCTTATGGACCCTACACTGCTCTAGCACTTCATCACATGGTGGCCGCTCATATCGAGCTTCTGAGGAAGCCTTCTTGTCTATGTTGAGTGCCACGTGTAAGGACTCCTCCTGAAAGGGGGTATGATGAATGGGCGTGTCCCTCAAAGGGGTGCCTCTATAGTCCCATTCTAAAATGGAATGATGTGGACTCTCTAGTGGGTCAGGCCACCAAGGCGGGATGACCAAGTCCTTGGGGCTATAGCGGAGGTGACTTGTGCCCCCTTGTACACTCTCCGTAGCTTCCACCCTTGATTGGGCTTGGCTACGGGTGTACACCATGGTGGCGCTTTTCTACAAGCAATGTAGGTTTTTATCTCGTCTTATGATTTTTGTGCTACACTAAATAGAAAAGAGCACACACACACAAAAGCAATGATTATCTCGTTTAAAGATTAAAAGTGTGTCCTAGACCTGGTTTAGTGTGTTTTGGTTTTTTGTTTTTTTTTTTTTGAAGGTTTTTGTAAAGAACATTTAAATGCAATATGATGGTTCTTATGACTCCCAAAAATGGTCGCCCCTTCGATATACCATTGCCAGGATGATATACCAACCTCTCTATATACCCGCCCTTACGTGAGGGAAACTATAGGTACGTGAGAGCAGATGGTACGTGGAACGTAGGCGGTACGGAAGGGGAATCACCCTGTTTATGACACCTACCATAGAAGACTTATCCTCATGTGCTGGGAATCACCCCAGCTACACTCAGTCAACTTTCATTAGGATTTACGTCTAGCAAAAGTAGCGATCGGGGTAATGGATGCAAAAAAATTCAAGCCAAGGTGGTGATGAAATCCACCGTTGGTCTTGATCAAGGGTTGGGGTTTTACGACCAGCTCCTTGGTGTTTAATTTACCATGTGATGTGTGGGGTTATTTTTATTTTGCAAAAAGGAAACAAGCAAGAAGTAAAAGAAAACTTTCCCTAAGCAAGCAAGTAACCCAAAAAAATAGAAAACTAAAAACAGAAAGTGACAGGAAAAGTTCAGAATCCCTACCTCTTCTTTGCCCAAATCTGTTGGCTCTGAGTTTCTGCCCTGAAACTACGTAGAGAGCTATTCATCTCAGGGTGAGATGAATAACAGAACTGAATTCATCATAGGGTGGGGTGCATTCCCATTCATCCCTGGGTGAGATGAATTCCAACTCTATATTCGCCATAGACTGGAACGAACAACAGTCCCGCATTCAAAAAAAATGATACCTGCAAGCAAAAGGCAAATTTTGATCAGATTTCTGATCTAAAAAAAATAACAGAGGACAAGGTCCCACCGTGATCGCCACTGAAAGCACGAGGATATGGAAACAAAAAAGGAAAAGCTCCGAGTACGATGCAAAATGGAACTAAACTCAACGCTAAGTCCTACGAATTGAAAATGCATGCAATAAGGAAAGCATGAACGAATTGAAACCCAAATGAAAATCCAATGTGGATAACAGCCCTTTCTTTTATTGATACATTTTGGAATTTGGTTACAATTTGCCTCCTCCCTTTTTAGGGGCGAGGAGCGTTAAATTTGTTTCTTGGTTACATCCATGGGTAGCCATCCTTCTTTCACGTGCCCACATGTAAAGTGGGCGGACCAAACGTCACCACCACTTGCATTGATGAGTCTTGGCTCTTCGCTGCTCCTCTAACATCTAGACCCTATGTTCAAAGAAACAAGAGACAATCAGTAGCACCTGCGGATGAGATGAAACATGCAATCCCCAAGCCTACGATTAGCGCATGCAAAGAATAAATAAAATGATAACCAACATATATCCAAATGATCTAAAAATTTGATAGGGGCATCAAGACCTCACAAAGGAAACACTGCAAATGGAACAGTCAAGAAATTCCTCATAGATTTGAATTCGCTCCGGGGTGGGATGAATAGACCTGCAACAAAATGCCAGATAGCACCGCTCAAAATGTCACATCTGGACAGCTCCAAATCTCCTACAAAAGTGGGGGTTAGCTAATTGGGGGTATTTTGGGATGACCCAGATGGTCAGATTTCCCCAATTTGGCCTCTAACACCCAGATTTTGATGATGCCCTCTGCAAGTTAGTAAAGACGGAAAATTGATAAAACATGATAAAAATTGCTCAAAACGATGTGAAATTAAAATGGCAAACTATCTAAGCAGCATAATATTAGATGCAAAAATGACAGAAAGAAAATCTGCCATAGATTCCTAATCATTCCTAAAGGGGACGATTAGACCTACAGCAGTGTGGGGGGGGCGCCTGGGGGCAGGACGCCCATCGTTTGGGGCCTGATTTCGGCACCAATCCACTTGGGATGGGTCCAAAATCTCTTGTGGGGTGTTTTCGGCAAATTGGATGGGATATTGTGGCCAAATGTCGGGTTTTGGGCTCAATATTTGTCCTTCCAATAGTCACCCAATGACCTCCTCTCCAAAAGAGATCACGGATGTGAAAGGCACAAATCAAACAAGGGTGTATGGGGAAGTAAAACGACAGCACTTCATTGCTCAAAAATGCTCCTCCTCTCTATATTTTGGGGTGAGAAGACTCACCATTTTATAGACCTGATGGTCTCTTTGGATGAGCATGGAGAGGCGCCACTTGGCAATCATGCCTCTCCAGGGGAGGGAAGATTCCTCCCTGATTAGGGGCTTCATGACTGCCCTTGTAACTGCCTCTAACGCTCGAAAATGCTCACTCATGCTCCCATGCGATGAAGGAAGAATTAAGTGGTGGATCTGAGCTGCCATTTGTCAAAATTTGACTTTTTGCCAGTCAAACCTGCTATTCGCCCCACCCTGGGATGAATGCTGCTAATCGTCCCTGGGTGGAACGAATACCAGTTTGTATTCATCCCAGGGTGGGACGAGTAGAGAGCAAAGTGCCAAAAAGGTGTCAAATTGACCTCTGACCTTCCAAACTACTTTTGGGAGTGGCTAGGACCACTTTTTAACCTCTGGGGGCTGCCCTTGGGGCTGTGTGTGTCAATGCGATCAGTGTTTGCAGTCACATAATCGGATTGGTGTTGTTTTGGTGTCTACAAAACTCTTCCATTTTGTTGTCAGATTTGTCGTGAATATGACCACTTGCAAAGAAAATTCCCTATGTTTGTCTCGCTTGTGGCTTCAAATCCTAGGCCATATCGATATGGATAAAGTTTGGATAAAGGAAAAGCCCCGATAAAGGAAGGGGAACGAGATAAGGAAGGTTTTGTTTTGGTAAAAGCCCAAAATAGAGGACAAAGGGCAAACAAAGACCTTAAGGATAGCCAGCCAGATGCTCTACTCAATTGTTTTGAAATATTAGATGATATTGATTAGTGCATGGAGATACCTAAAATGTCGCTACCTGATGCAAATATAACAAGGCCAAATCAGATGTCTCTTCTTGAGGGGAAACTTAAGGAATCAGATCTAGGGGATTTAAATGAAGAATAAAGGGCTTTGGATCTGAGTATAGGGGATATGGTTGGGTCTAGCCCTATAAGGGAAATTTTTTTAGAAAGTGGTACAAATTTAGTTATGTCCTCTCCTACTCAGGAACTGATGCAGTCATCCTTGAACTACAAAACTCCTACGATGTTGGGATTGAAGAAAAAAATAATTAAAAAAGGTTTTTAGATAAGAATATGAAGGTGTGTTGGAAGAAGGACCAGGATAAAATTAAGTTAATGGGGGAGACTTTAGTGGAGTAGGGCTTGGTGAGAATATTGGACTCCCATTTTTATAAACCCCAAAAATTATTATCCTCTCATGGAATGTAAGGGGGTTGAATAGCATCCCCAGACAAAAAGTTGTTCATGATTTGGTTCATGTGCATTCTCTAGATGTTTTTATTCAGGAGACTAAATTGGCTATTGATATTATGTTCAATATTTCTCCCAAGTTGTGGATAAGGAGGTAATGCCATTGTATTGGTGCATGTGGATATGCTAGTGGTGTCGCTTGTTTATGGGATTTGGTTAAGATATCCCCTATTACTTGGATTTCCAACAGATGGTCTATTTCAATGGTCGTGCATGATAATGGATCTGGTGAAATCATCCTACTTACAAATGTGTATGCTCCTATTTATTACAATGGTAAAGTGAATTTGTGGAAGCACATTTGCTTTGTGAGAATTTTGGTTCCCCTATACCCATGAATTTTGGCTAGAGACTTCAACTCTATCACTTGTCTAGAGGAGAAACATGGTGGGGTGGACCGTCTAGAGCCTTTTTCTTTTGTCTTAAGTGCTCATATCTAGGCCCTAAAATGGTTGACATCAAGCCAGATAATGGGATATTTACTTGGCACAATAGAAGGTGTGAGGAAGCTTCCATATTAGAGAGATTGAATAGGTTTTTGATATCCAGTTATTGGATGGGCAATAACAAAGGTGCTAGTTCTGTGATTCTGGAGGGTAGGGGATTTTATCATTGGTGTATCAAACTCTCTGCTTTGGAGTTAGGGCTAAAAAAGAATTCCTCATTTAAGTTTCAACTTATGTGGCTTTGTGATCCTAAGATTCATGATTTCATGCAAGGTTGGTGGACCACTAGAAAACCTCCTCATGGCACCACTATGTATTCCTTTATGAAGTGACTACAATTTGTGAAACATAAATTGAAGAGATGGACTAGACTGAATTTGAGGAACCTTTCCTTGGATAAGCTAGAAACTCTTAGGATTATGGAAGAAGCTTCAAGGAATATTAGATATTAGGGATTCACGAAGGAGCTTTTTGTTGAGGAATTTGAGGTTGCGAAAGACCTTGCTAAATGGGAACTAAGGGAAGAATTTTTTTGGAAATAAAAAGCTCGAGTAGATTGGCTTCAGGAAGGGGATATGAACGCAACCTTATTTTATAACTTAGATAAGGCTCGCCATAATGGTAACATGATTACCTTTCTTGTTAATTCTCAGGGTGCCCTACTCTCTTCTTTTAGGGATATTTCAGAAGATACTAAGATGTATTTTTCCTCTCTCTTCAAGGAGGACTCCCTATTAGATGATGAGAATGAAAAGCTTATTCTAAAATGTATTCCAGTGATTATTTCTAGAGAGATGAATGAGCACTTTATGGGTCCAATTTTCCTTGAGGAGTTGGAAAATGTTGTATTAAATATGCAAAAAGGAAAAGCCCCAGGCCCATATGGATTCTTGATTGACTTTTATCAAGAGTTTTGGTATTTAATCAAATTTGATCTTTTGGAGATGGTCCATGAGTCCCAAAAGAAGAAACAGATGCTAAGGGCCCTAAATGCTACCTTTGTGGTGCTTATATCCAAAAAAGAGGGAGAAAATTCCTTGGATATGTTCAAGCCTATTGATCTCTGCAATGTTGTGTATAAGATCATCACAAAAATTATTGCTGAGAGGCTGAAGATATGGTTGAGCAAAATCATCTCTGAGGAGCAAGGAGGGTTTGTTGTTGGCCAAAAAATATTTGATGGGGTTTTTCTTGCGACATAAGCTATTAACTCGATGGAAACTTCTAAGGAGAAAACTATGTTCATTAAGTTAGACATGGCCAAAGCCTATGATCCGGTCAAATGGTCCTTTCTTCAAAAAGTTCTTGCTACTTTTGGATTTGAGGAGGAATGGATTAGATGTGTGATGAGCTGTGTTTCTTCTTCCTTATTATTTATTCTTGTTAATAATGAGCCATCGAAGCTGTTTGAGGCCTCAAGGGGATTGAGGCAAGGAGATCCTTTATCTCCTTATTTGTTTATCATTATGGCGAAAGGGTTGGGAAGATTGCTCAAGTCTCAAGTCATGTAGGGTCTCATTCAGGGGTGGAAGTGGGATAGTAGTTTGCCACCTCTTTCCCACCTTCAATTTGTTGATGATACTGATTTGTTGGGAGTTGCCACTATTAGGGAAGCTGGAAATATTAGAGATTCTCTTGACATATATCTTGGTGCTTATGGATAGTTGATTAATGAGGATGAGTATTATATTTTCTTCTTCAATACTCCTCCTCTTATTCAATCTAGGATTGCTCGCATTATAAGATTCCAGGTTGGGACTCCTCCCTTCATTTATATTGGTATTCTAATTTCATCTCACCCTCTACCTAGATCTTCTTGGAAGTCTATGCTTGATAAGTTTAGAAGGAAGGTGAATCACTGGACTTTCATATGGCTATCCACTAAAGGTAGAGTGTTGCTTTTAAAATTTATTGTTCAACCTTTACCCATTTATAGATGTTTTATACAAATAGCTCCTTCTCACTTCATCAAGGACATGGATGATTTGTCAAGATAGTTTTTATGGTTTAGAAAACTTGATAAATATAAATAGAGTTTGGTTAGGTGGGATTATATATGTAGGTCGGTGCAAGAGGGAGGCCTTGGGTTGTGACAGACAACTCTTTTTGGGCAAGATTTGGCTGTAAAAATTTATTGGAGATGGTGTACCTCTCAAGATCAGATTTGGGTTAAAATATTATCTTGTAAATACTTGAGAGGTATTTCTGAGGCTGAAATCCCTAGAGTCAACTTGGTTGGGAAAGGTTCAGTTATTTGGGACACTATGAAAAGATGAGCTAATTTAATCAAGCAAGGTTTGTTCTAGATTTGCAATTAGGGATCAAATGCTATTTTTTGGGAGTATTCTTGGGATAGCCACCCTCCTATCTTGAATCAATATCCTAGGTTACATTTCCTAAGCATTTTTTTCTTGGAAGTATGTTGGTCTCATGTGAACTTTAAAAAATCTAGTATTTTGGAAATATGGAGATGTACAGGTAGAAATATCTGCAATAATTGTCCTAGTGAGGATTGGCCAAGGACAGAGAGTTGCTTGCTCTTATTCTTAGAGGGAGGCCTTGTTCTTCATTGATGGGTAAAGATATTATGGATTGGAACCCTTATACTAAGGGATCCTACTTGGTAGCCTATGGTTATCAGGTTCTTGATAAGAAAAATTATGGGAGTCTTCCTATCACTTGGTGGAAAAAGGTGTGGAACACATTTTCTTGGCCAAAATGTAACTTCTTTCTCTGGTTTGTATCTCCTAATAAATGCCTCACTTGGGATAATGTGAGAAATATGGGATTTCAGGGTCCCTCTTTTTGTGTCCTTTGTAGTAAGAATGAGGATGACTCTTCTCATTTATTTTTCTAATGCTCCTTTGCTAGAGACATTTGGCACCATTGGTGGAGTGCGTGGATCCATCCATGTTTTCATGTGTTGTTCCTAATGGAGTTTTGGAGTAGTCTGGGTAGACCTCCGGCCAAGGCCCCCTTCCTTCGAGTGGCTTGGAATTTGGGCCCTTCTTGCATCATATGGAAAATTTGGCTTGAATGGAACCGATGCATATTTCAAGGTAGTTATTTGGTTTTTCAAAAGATCTAGCAAAGGATCCTATATATGGTAGTTATTTGGTTTTTCAACATATCTAGCAAAGGATCCTATATATGGTTTGGGAAACCATCCATAACAAATGTGATGTGGACCCTCTTTTGGATTCTAGGGAGGAGAAGGTACAACAAGCCCTTAGTCTCTTTGGGGATGGTGTGAACTCTTCTAGCCCTAGTAGGGTTCCTCAGCTCATAAAGAAGGTTATGAGAGATGGTAGGTGGAAGCCACCCCCTAGAGGAGTTTTAAAAACTAGTATTAATGTATCATCCAAGGATAATACTGGACATGCTGGCATTGGCAGTGTTCACTCCAACAATTTTATGGAAGCTCTTGCAATTCTTGAGGCCTTGTAGAGGGGGTTTTCTCTTGGATGGCATAGGATTATCTGCGAGTCTAACTCTCAAATTGTGGTTAATATTTTAAACAGTAAAAGGGTGGAGAAATTTAATTGGCAGTTGGCCTCTGTAGCCGTTAAGATTCTCAGAATGAGTGAAGAGTTCGAATTTATATCCTTTGTGCACATTCTAAGGGAATGTAATGTGGTTGTTGATTACATGGCGAAAAGGGCTTCTACGCTGCTGGATGCTTGGAGTATCCATAATTAGGAGTCTCCCATCTTGGGACTCTCAATGCCTATGGGAGTTGATCCACAAGGATGTACAGACTTAATGTGGTTTATTCTTGTTGTATTTTCTAGATGTCATTCTAGTATAGTGGTTTTAGCATGTTTGGCTATTTATTTGAGTCCTGGTTGGAAGTTCAATTGTACTCTGTAATCCAGACTTTTTATCAATAAATTTTTACCCCTTTATTTTAAAAAAATATCTACTTTTTAAGTCCACATGAATTGTTTATTCCAACCTTTGAACCAAGGATATTTTGACAAAAAAATGTATTTTAAATATGAATGGAGCCTAACTTCATGCATTATAAAATCATTTTTTTATAATAAGAAGAGAAATTTCACTAAAACAAAGATCTACTTTTGAAGTCTATATGTGAATGAATTTTTTTCAAATTAATTTTAGAACTTCAAATAAGAAATTTGGAATTTTAAAAATGATAAAAGTGTATAAGAGTTCATGCCTATACTTTTAACCATATATTATTTCAAAGAAACCTTTTTTATTTTACATATATTTAATAAGACTATGATCAAGAAGAGTGAGAAATTTGTAGTACTTAATACTCAATATTTGTATCTTAATTCTCTTTAATACGTACGAAAACTACCAATTTAATTATTTAAATCAAATTTTACGACTCAAAATTTGTAAAAATATAAACCTAATTCTATACAAATTGGAATATAATATTTACACCTAACTTGAGAGGGAAGAGATTAAAGTTAATCTAGATTTAATATAATGGACATTTAGATATATGGATAGAGTGGACTGGAATATATTTAGTTTTACTAGTTTTATTATAGTCATGGGCTATTTTACAATGTGATATATATCAAGTGGGGGCTTTAGAAATAGATAAGAATTTAGGAACAAAGGTGTCATGACTTTTCCCTACTTTACTTTTTATGCCTCACACCCACAAATAGAGAATTCTTATAAAAATGAAGGAATTCTTCTCTATAAATAAAGTAGAGATATAGGAAGAAACTTCATTAATATTTAATAACAAGATATAGGACAATAGAAAAAAATAACAAAAATCTTTAGGATGCGTGTCCATATCTAATGACTGACATAAGTAGGAACAAACTAAAAATAAATACATCCTTGAATATAAAACACTAAAAATCTATTGTAGAAGTTATTAAAAATTTATCAATAGTATTGAAGAGTAAAATCCTTGACCTTATAAGTTATTCTTGAGAGTCATTTAGGGAGGAATACTTCATTATGAATGCTAAGTGTTACCCAAATCCATCAAGAGTAGTGAAATTTGAAATATAGGATACAATCAATAGGTCAATCAAATTTCTCATAAACTATTGGATTTATTTTCATGGTACCTAAAAGAAATAAAAATAATTAAGTGTAGGTAAGAAAGGTTCTAAGCTTGTAAGAAAAGAACATACTAGCTTATCCCCAATATAAAAATAAAAGTAAACGTAGAGTTAGATATTATAGTAAAAATAGGAACTATTTATTTATGTGGACATTAAATAGATGAGAATGGTGGTGATTTATAAAAATAAAATGAAGGAAACTAGAATCTACAAGGAATGCAAGGAGGCAAGGAGGATATGACAAGTTATAAATGACAATGAATCTTTTTAACACCATTTATAGAATATATTTTATAATGTATGGCAAGCAAGAAAGTCTTTTTCTTCATTAATGGGGTCCAAATTAATGCCTATTGAACATTGTAGAGGAGATAGATCTAAGACTATTTTATCATAAAGTGTAATTAATTTATATAAATTATAGTGGTATTTTAAGAAAATAATGTTCACATACTATTTTATATAAGTATGAGTAATACTCCAAAATATTTAATGTATTATTTCATGAATGTATCTATTGATATATAGTTTGTATAAGTTTTATACAATCAAGTTGATATTTAAATTATGTCATTAATTATATATTTTATTAAACTGAAAGAAGTATCTAATTATAATATCTTATATGGTGTTGTTAGGATATATCACATGTAAAGACATAATAATAGTGGACCTACTATAAATTATGATCACCATCAAGTAGTCAAATATACTAGGAATGATAAAATACTATTAAAATTTTACAAGAATCTATATAAAAGTAATGGACACAATTAATTAACTATTCAAGAAAAGAACACATCATCATGTCATAATACTGACAACATATACACTTAGAAGGTTAAGTTTACAAAAGCACATATTTTTATGTTTTTGGATTAGAATTATATTTTTTTGTGCATACATAATCATCAAGGATTGCAGTAAAGAATAATTATATCCACCCAATCTATCTTTATCACTTAAACATCATGCGTATTAATTATATGTATATATTTTTTTGACTATCTAAATGAAATATCCATATTCCTATTTTCTTCTTTTTTGTTCTAATAATTCTTCTTCACATTATATAGTCAATCAATTATGATTTTTTATGTATTGCCACAATAAAACCAATGATTAGTTCTTTTCTAAATAGAATATTGTGTAACACCTTTATTATATTAGAAAATAATTTTACTTTATAAAAATATTCTTATGAATATAACTTAAATCTATTTCCCTATTATTTTTAAATATTTAATATAATTTGCATTTAATCCACCATAAATATTTAAATGATGTAATCCCTTGATTTCTTTCATTTTTGGCAAATATAAAATTGGCATGGAGATTATGTTTACCAAGTAACTCGTCAAAATTAAATTTTGTTAGTTATATAAAATTAAAAAACAATTTCATATGTGTCTTATATTTTAAACTCCATAAAAATATATTTATTCTCTTTAACTAATCTCATTTATAAGAATATATAAACAATTTCATCAACAAATTTCTCTACATTTTAAAACATGTACATAAAACCAAATATATGCGATAAATTTTCATGCATTAAATGAGGAATATGCTTACAAAAATAATTGCTCTGATTATCATTATCTCACACATGATATATTATGTAGATCATAAACATCAAGTCATCCAACTTTATTTCATACAAAATAGTAGTTTATGATTCTAAAGTATATTTTTAAGAGACCAATGTCCATTGACTATTGATTGTACTCCATATTATCTATATATCTATGTAATATTCATTGCCATAGTATACTATACATGTATTCTTTAAGGTGTTCAATTTATCATAACATTATCTACATGTTACCCGGCATTAACAAATTGTGTAATACCCGATAGAGTCCTCTTAACAACTATATTCAAGTAGGCATCATCTTTTCTATTGTCTTTTCCACCACAATCGAAGATTGGATGCCTCTATCACATCCATATGTTGAGCCAAATCCTTCGTAGTTTGTAAATTTCCGATATATATATATATATATATATATACTTCTACACGAGTAATCAATAGGCAATGCAGAGGTGAAAGAATAAATTATTATGAAGTTGACCAATACAACAATATTATATAGAATATATGTCGTTAATGTTAATTATAGTTAATTATAATTAACAATAACTTTCCAATTTTCAAAGTTTTGGTATATGTTATAGTATTTGTTAATACCATACGTTGTGCTTGATTGCTCATGCGCTAATAATGAACTTGTTTTTCCATCCTTAAATGTGGATTATGCACCTAATGAAGCCAAGGACATTGTTATATTCTTTGAAATAAATGATTCCTCTAATGATCTACAGAAGCAAAGAAGGAATTCTTTTATAAATTATATTAATTAAAGGAAGAGATATAAGATAAATTATAATCTCCAAACATGGATAGTCATTTATATAAAATTAGATCCCATAAAGTTGTTAAAACAATCACACTAACTCATAACATCAAAACATGAAACAATATCGTTTTCGTGGATGAAATTAGTTCTGTCAAAACATGAAACAATATCGTTTTCGTGGATGAAATTAGTTCTGCAAATCCTCAAAAAGAAACCCAAATGCGTATACTGATCACTTTATGCCTAACCCTACAAAACAGTAACAATGCTAGGAAGATGTCATGTCTACGGACGACTCTTTTATGCTTGGACAATGTCAGATTTTGTGTGTCCCACCTCGGATTCTTGTCGGTCTGGTTGGTAAGCAGGCTATATGATTCATGAGTAATCCCAATTAGCCCTGAAGGACGAATTTTAAATTTCTTTTTCGGCCGACAGTCGCAAGCGAAGGAGGGAAGTGCGAATGACGAACAGCGCACAGCGAGGATGTCCCTTCAGCGCAGTCGGGATGGGCGAAGCACGTCAGTCGCAGCGCAGTGCGAACTGTGCCCGTTCAATGGGCGAAGTTCGTCAGTCGCAGTGCAGTGCGAACTTCGCTCGGTGACGAACTTCGCTCGGCGACATACTTCGCTCGACGAACTTTGCTCGGTGACACACTTCGCTCGACGAACTTCGCTCAGCGACAAACTTCACTCGGCGACGAACTACGCTCGGAACTCGGGCGCAGTCGGACTTCGGCAGCGAAGTAGGAAGGGCTTCTCCGAGACTTGCCCGATTTTGGCCTTGCAGTCTTTTCTTAACTGTAGTCTTGCATGGCTGCAGCTGGCTTGGCAAGACCCGTAAGAGAGGAGAGAAACGCCGGAACAGAGAGCAACAAACCTTAGCACATAAATGATTGCAAACCCTAAAGATGCCACAAGGAATAGCAAAGTTTATTTATATGAAGCTAGGGTTATAGTATTCTTCAACCGAGGAAATAACAACATCTGTAGGCTACGCTGTAGGATAAACTAAATAGGGAGAAATGTCGAGTCTGCTGCTCAGACATTAATCAGCTGAGCCACACTGCTCACTGAATCGCTCTGCTTTCTTTCTCTGCTCTATTCTCCGCTTCTTCTTTCACGAACTTCTCTCACACACGCACAACTTCTTTTTGTCTAAAGACCCAAACTGCCCTTTTATAGCCACAGGGAGAGAAGGATAAGGGTTATCCTCTGACAACTTCAGATAAGGGTTATCCTTTGATAGGCCCTCCTAGGGTTTCTGACTAATCGCCGACTTGGCATTAACTTGCTTGACCAAACACAAACTGGCATTAACTTCTGCGGCAATGGGATCTATCAGGTGTCACATCTATCAGAAGGGAGGTGTGACGTCATGTCACACTTTTGCCAGGATCCCGGACTGTGAAAGCATAGTTCGACTTCACCCATGTCTGGAGCACAATCCAATTTTGCCCAATGTTCAGAGTGCAGTCCGACTTCGCCCATGTCTGGAGCGCAATCCGGTTTCGCCTAAGGTTCGGAGTGCAGTTGGGCACAGGCGTGAAATCTGGGTTTATTTTTCTAACACCCTCCTTTAAACCTGATTTCACAAGCACTTTGACTCCAAGCTGCTCTCGCAATCTGTTGAAGTCTTCCTCCTTCAAAGGCTTCGTCAAAATATCTGCCAACTGCTCCTTGGATTTGCAAAATTGCAGATGAATTTCTCTGGACTTCACCAACTCTCTGATGAAGTGATAATGAATATCAATGTGCTTCGTCCGGCCATGGAACATGGGATCCTTTGACAGTGCAATGGTCGAATTGTTATCACAAAAAATTATTATCGCGCCTTCTGAAGGATTATGTAGTTCACTTAGAACTCTTCGTAGCCATACTGCCTAGCATGCGGATGTCGTGGCGGTGACATATTCTGCTTTGGTTGTGGACAATGCAATAATGGGTTGCTTCTTGGATGCCCATGAGACTGCCCCTGATCCGAGATAGAAAGCATACCCTGAGGTGCTCTTTCGATCATCGATACTACCAGCCTAGTCATTGTTTGTGAAGCCCACTAGCTCCAACTGGTCTTGTCTGGCATAAAATAGGCCATGGTTTTGTGTCCCACTGACATAGCACAAAATCCTCTTGCCTGCTTACCAGTGCGTGTCCTTTGAAGTCTCCATGAAACGACTGATCAGACTGACTTTGAACATTAGAGTTGGCCAAGTTGTAGTCAAATACATCAGACTGCCAACTAGACTTTTTAACAAGGTTGGATCTACATTCCTCCCTATATCAAACTTGCTCAGCTTCAAACCTGTGGCTACAGGTGTGATGGCAGGTTTGTTGTCCTCCATCTTGAAGCGCTTTAGGACATATTTCGCATACTTGCCCTGATAAATGAAGATGCCATCTGTTGATTGGTCAACTTCAATGCCGAGAAAAAATTTCATCAGTCCCATGTCAATCATTTCAAACTCAGACTTCATGGTTGTTCTGAACTGCGTAAATAAGTTGCTGCTATTGCGAGTAAATATCAGATCGTCTACGTATAGGCAGACGATGATGAGCTCACCTGCTGCATTTGTCTTCATGTACAGTGAGTGCTCATATGGGCATTTTTGAAACCCATTCTCCTGAAAATAGTCATCAATATGGCTGTACCATGCCCGGGGTGCTTGCTTCAACCCATACAAGGCCTTATTCAGTTTCAAGACTTTGCCCTCTTGCCCTTGTATTTCATAACCGAGCGACTGGTCTATGTAGACCTCTTCTTCCAACACTCTGTTGAGGAAGGCAGACTTGGCATCCATCTGGTACACGCTCCATATTTTTTGAGCTGTTAGTGCCAGAATCATTATGACTGTGTCAAGTTAGGATACAGGTGCATACACCTCATGATAGTCAACACCTAACTTCTGCTTGTAGCCTTTTGCCACTAATCTGGCCTTATGCCTGTCAACTTCTCCCTGGGCATTAAACTTCGTTTTATATACCCACTTGACCCCAATTGTCTTCTTTCATGCTAGAAGATCTGTTAGCTGCCATGTCTCATTATTCTCAATGGCTGCTATCTCCTCATCCATCGCATTCACCCATTTGCGATTCTGACTTGCTTCTTCAAACTCCACTGGATCACATTCAGTAAAGAGAGCAAAATTAGAATAATCTTCATCTAACTGATTATGGGTTACCTCATAAATGTATTGCAAGCTCTGAGTCTTCGTAGGAGTCCTCAGGTTTTGAATTCTGCTTGCAAGTGGATGTGACCGGGATGATGAGGCTATGCTACTGCTAGCACCACTATTGTTGCTTGAAGGAACAGGTGGCTATGCACTGTCATCCTCCAAGTCTACAGATTCATTAGTTGTTGGTTCAAACTGACCAGTCTTTGACTTCCAGTTCTAGGCTTCATCCTTCAGGAACTTCACGTCTCGGTTGATGACAAGTTTCTTTGTCACAGGATTGTACAACTTGTATTCCTTTGATGGTTTCACTGTATCCTGTGAAGATGCACTTTTCAACTTTGTCATCTAGCTTCTGCCTTTTCTCATCTGGAACATGTGCATATGCTATGCACCCAAAAAATCACAAATGAGCCACACTTGGCTTCAACTTGCTCTAGGCTTCCTTTGGAATTTTGTCCCTCACACTCTTGGTGGGACACCGGTTCAACAGATAAACTGCACAACTTACAGCTTCTTCCCAGAACTCATCTGGTAAACTTTTTGCCTTCAACATGCTCCATGCCATCTCCATGATTGTTCTGTTCTTCCTCTCAGCTACACCATTCTACTGCAGTGTGTATCTGGCAATGAACTACCTCTGAATTCCATGTTGCTTGTAGAAGTTGTGGAATTCATTGGAGATGTACTCTCCACCTCCATCAGTTCTGATATTCTTCACATAACAATCGCTCTATTTCTGAACCAAAGCCTTGAACTCCTTAAACCTTGCAAATGCCTCTGACTTCAACTTGATGGGATAAACCGAGGTCTTTCGACTGAAGTCATCAATGAAGGTCAAGAAATACTTGTTGTCGGCATATGAGGTGGTCTGCATGGGACCATAGATGTCTGAGTGCACTAGCTCCAAAGGCCGTGATGCTCTCCAGGACTGTCCTACAGGGAATGCATCTCTGTGCTGCTTACCGACCAGGCAACCTTCACAAACCTGATTTGGTTGTATGAGGGGTAAACCCTTCACCATTTGCTTCTTGTGCAGCAGATTCAGGCCACTGAAACTCAGGTGACCGAATCTGAGATGCCACAGCCAGGTAGCATCCTTCTCAACTGCACTCAAAGACATCAAAGATTCATTCTAAATCTACAGCGAAAACATTTTGTTTTTCGTCATGGACACGATTGCGATTTGTCCATGCACTTTGTCTCTAATGGAACAGACACCATATTTGAATAGTACAGTGTGCCCCTTCTGTACAAGTTGTCCAACACTTAGCAGATTGTGCTTCAACCCAGGAACATAAAAAACATCTTGAATTGTTTTTCTTTCACCATGCCGAGTTTGGATGAGGATATTTCCTTTCCCCATCATAGGAACTTTGATGTTGTTCCCCATCTTGACTTCGGACTGGACTTTTTCATCTAGTTGTGAGAACATCTCCTTGTTTCCAGTCATATGGTTGCTGCAACCACTATCAAGATATCGGATGTTTTTCTTGCTCTCCTCTTCAATACTGCAAGTTAGCAACACATTGCCTCCTATTGCATTTTTGGCTTCCTCCGTATAATGGGCTTGCTGCTGATTCTCGTTTGCCATATTCTTTCTACACTGTGAGACATAATGGTCGAACTTGCTATAGTAGTAGCATTGGACCTTTGACATGTCCTTCTTCTGCTGAGAGCTTCCTTGCTGATTTCTGCCAGTGCCTCTTCCTCCTTGCTGATGAAAGTTGCAACTTGGCTCAGCATCCAGAGGGTTTGATCTCCCTCTTTGCTTGTTCCTTCTCCCATGCCTGCTTCTGCCTCTTCCTCCTTGACAACTAGAAACATCATGGTGGGAGTCTTGTCTACCGTTGTATCGGACTAAGACTTGCGCTTTGAAGGCTTGCTCCAAAGAAGACTGAGTTGAGCGGCTCAACCTCTGTTCATGGGTCTACAGGGAACCCATGAGTTCGTCTATCAAGAGGGTTGTCAAATCCCTTGACTCTTCGATTGCTATCACAACCATCGAACTTGGCAGACAGACTTTTGAGAATCTTCTCCACGATTCTCTAGCTCTGTACATTTTCTTCGTTCAACCGCATCTAGTTGATAATGTTCATCATCTGGGTGAAGAAATCACTCATGGACTCAGAATCAGTCATCTATAGATTCTCAAACTCTCTTCTGAGCATCTATAGTTTCACCAAATTCACTTTTTCGGTGCCCTGATATGAACTTACTAGGGTATCCCAGGCTTGCTTGGCCTTGGTGGTTGATGCAAACCGTAGGAAGATGGTCTCCTCAACTGCTTACATGATGTAGAAGAGGGCCTTCTAGTCTTTCTTCTTGTGCTCTTTCAATAGATCCTTGTCTGCTTGAGAGAGGGCGGCCAGTGCTTCTCGCATCTTCTCGTTCTGGGTAGCCGTTCTTGACTAACTCCCATAGCTCCTGAGATCCAAATAGGATATTCATCTGGATGCTCCAGTAATCATAGTTCTTACCATTAAATTACGGGATCTGCAACTACAGGGAGTTGTTTTTGGAAGCCATGCTTCTATCTCCACATCATAGCAAAATCAGCTCTAATACCAATTTGAAGGACGAATTTTAAATTTCTTTTTCGATCGACAGTCACAAGCGAAGGAGGGCAGTGTGAATGACGAATAGCGCATAGTGAGGATGTCCCTTCAGCGCAGTCGATATGGGCGAAGCACGTCAGTCGCAGCGCAGTGCAAAATGCGCTCGTTCAATGGGCGAAGTTCATCAGTCACAGTGCATTGTGAACTTTTCTTGGCAATGAACTTTGCTCGATGACACACTTTGCTCGACAAACTTCACTCGATGACAAACTTCGCTCGACGAACTTCAATCGGTGACAAAATTCACTCGGTGACACACTACGCTCGACGAACTTCGCTCAGCGACAAACTTTGCTCAGCGACGAACTGTGCTCAAAACTCGGGCGTAGTCGGACTTCGACAGTGAAGTAGGAAGGGCTTCTCCGAGACATGCCCGATTTTGGCCTTGCAGTCTTTTCTTGACTATAGTCTTGCGTGGCTGCCGCTGGCTTGGCAAGACCGGTAAGAGACGAGAGAAACATCGAAACAAAGAGCAACAAACCTTAGCACATAAACGATTGCAAACCCTAAAGATGCCACAAGGAATAGCAAAGTTTATTTATATGAAGCTAGGGTTACAGTATTCCTCAACCGAGGAAATAACAACATCTGCAAGCTATGCTGCAGGATAAACTAAACAGGAAGAAATGTCGAGTCTGCTGCTCGGACATTAATCAGCTGAGCCACATTGCTCACTGAATCACTCTGCTTTCTTTCTTTGCTCTATTCTCCGCTTCTTCTTTCACGAACTTCTCTCACACATGCACAACTTCTTCTTTTTGTCTGAACACCCAAACTACCCTTTTATAGCCGCGAGGAGAGAAGGATAAGGGTTATCCTCTGACAGCTTCGGATAAGGGTTATCCTCTGATAGGCCCTCCTAGGGTTTCTGACTAATCGTCGACTTGGCATTAACTCGCCTGACCAAACGCCAAACTGGCATTAACTTCTGCGACGATGGGATCTGTCAGGTGTCACATCTGTTAGAAGGTAGGTGTGATGTCATGTCACACTTTTGTCGTGATCCCGGACTGCGGGAGCGCAGTCCGACTTCGCCCATGTCTAGAGCGCAATCCGGTTTCGCCCAAGGTTCGGAGCGCAGTCCGACTTCGCCCATGTCTGGAGCGCAATCCGGTTTCGCCCAAGTTTCGGAGCGCATTTGGGCACAGGTGTGAAAGCTGGGTTTATTTTTCTAACAAGCCCCACGTCATAAAAAAATATGTGCACACTGTATTAACCCTCTAGAGAACAACCAGATATGAATGCTTCAGAAAATTAAAATAAAAGCTAAAAATAAAGGAAAAAAAAAAGGGACGGAGCAAATAGCACTATTTATGGCAGTTTACTGCCGAAGGTTTATATACCCCGGGGCCCGGAGTGCTCATATTGTGGACTGAAGATCGATGATGAGCCTGCACACATAAACAAATGATTGGTAAGAAATTAGAGTCATCATAAAGTTCGATGAAAATGTCATCCCAAGGCAATATTAAATATTGAGCTAAAATTTCCTGATTTCATGATGCGGCATCCTAGCATCTATACCAGCATCTTTCAAGGTAATAACAATATTGAAGATTTTAAGAAGATCCCAAAATTAACCGAGCCAATTATAGACATTACAAACTCCAGCATCACCCACACCGTTCCTCTTTCAGCTACAAAGTCATGTTGGAAGATTAGGGCAAATAAAACACGGTCACAACACCTCAAAACCTTTCTTATAAGATTAAATGTCCCTTCCCCACACACAACCATAATACTATGAACGGCATAGAAGTAAACTCCCTTGCTTTCTCTGGCTCTTAAACTTAACCGGAGCAGCAACCAAGTTTCAACATCAACTAAGGATTTCTACGCAAAAACTCACATTGATGGAGTCTTTTAGAAATTATCGTTTGCCAAGAATAAATGAAAACGGAAGCCCAACATGATTTACTTTGCAGCGAAACATGTCATTCTAAGTCGCATGAATGCGTTGATTAGACACCAACAAGAACATGAACTTGAAAAAAACATTCCCTAAAATTGTACACAAAAGAAGTATCATAATAGCCACAAATTAATCTCCGATTCCCGGATGAAATTAGTTCTGCAAATTCTCAACCAGAAATCCAAATGGGTATGCTGATGTCACCTTGCCTAACCTTAAATGAAGGTAAAGATGATAAGAACATGGCATGTCTAAGCACGCCTCTTTTATGCTTGGATGATTTCTCATTTCTTTGCTGCTGTCAGATTTTGTGAGTCCGATCTCGGATTCTTGTCACCATGGGTTGATGTCTGATGGTTTAGGAGGGCAAGTGATTCAGGAGTGATCCCAATTAGTCCTAAGTCCTGATAAAAATATGTGCACATCATATAAACCATCTGGAGAACAACCAGATCTGAATACATAAAAAATGTAAACTAAAAGCTACGAATTAAGAAGAAAGGGAACAAAGGAAATAACACTAATTATGACAGTTTACCGCTGGAGGTTTACATAAGCCGACCTGCTCATGTTTTGGACTTAAGATAGATGGTGAGGCTGCACACATACACAACTGTGTGATCAGAAAATTAGTGTAAAAAGTTGTTCTATCATCATCAAGAAAACAAAATGACCTTTCTAAGAATCGGAACTTGGCTTACCATTGCCAATCCATTCGGCAGTGTTACTTTCTGTTATGTCACCGTACGATTTAAGTTGATCAGTAATTTGCTTAATGTCGTCCGAAGAAGGGTTGCATATGCCTTGTTTGTAGTACTGTCTTAGAATTCCTAGTTGTTGTTCATTCGGATTCCACCTTGATGTAACTTCCTCTTGTTCTGTTCCTTCTTTCCCTTCATTACACAAAGAACACAGATCCTTCTCTTGCTTGGAGATTATTAAATTTCCACTCTTACCCCTGGCACCGGAGGAGGAAGACATTCTTCTGGCTCTTGCGTGGTTTATCTCCTTTAATAAAATGGTCAAACAGAGGATTAATATAAGAAAACTAACAGGTAGACAATTCCAATTATAAAATATGTTATAAGACAAATTAAGACATAGGAGAAAAGAGGCATGAGGATTATTTACAATATCATCGGCAGGATGACGCCACACAGGCCAATAATGTCTTCCAACTCTGGTGGATTTCGCTCTGTATATTTCTTTCAACGGGAGCAGACCTATTTGAGTCGTTCTGTATAGATCATTTCAACTTCCAGATATATATTTTTTTTCAACTTCCATATATTCAATAAAATAAACCTTCTTTGCGTCTTACGCACCTGGCGCACGGCCGCCTTGTTTTTGCCTTCCTCTTCCAGCTCTGGAATAACTTTGTTAGATTTAGCCAGCTCTTACGGGACTCGAAACTGCGATGATCGAGAAAGAAAAGCTAAAAGAGAATGAAAAGAGGTATGAAGAGGCCCAAAATTTGGGGGTATTTATAGGGGACTTGGGGGTGTGACCTGGAAAGGCCTTGTTCCATGGTTGCAAGGAATAGTAAATCTTGTGAAAGATGAGATTCGATTCTTCGAGATGTATCCGACAAAATTATTTGATTTATGACCTTTCAATCTTAAGGAATTTCTTGTGGTTAAAGCGTCTTGGGGCAATGCGTCACAATAGTCAAATTTCATTATTAGTGAAGAGGACCAGGTTATTCGAGTGGAGCTCTTGTTTACTCCGTGTTAAAAAATCTCAAATTTAGTGATATTTTCACACTTCACCTCTCATTCAAACGAACAAGTGCCCAAATATTGAGAAATATATCACTGCACGGCTGCCCATTTATGGTCGTCATTAGTCTACTTCATATCAAAAGCAATGTTAATGGAATCTGATAACATTGGCGCAAAAAGTAGACAGCGGTAGGAAAACAGGAAAACGTATTTCGTACCGTCATCGCGTGCGTTTCAGGAGACGCCAGAGCACAGGGTGGGCATGGCAGGGAGTGACTGCCTTACAAAAGAGAAGCACTGTCGGAACAACAATTGATAGCTGGAAATAAAACAAAGCTGCACCATCGTGGCAGCCACCATCAGTCGTACACAGAAAAAAACGAACGCCCAAAGTAGATTGCACTCTCGAATATTCGTTGTGGTTGACAGAAATTCGTAGGCCGTGAGGTCTCCTCACTGTTGGCGGATGATGAATACTTGATTATCGATTTTTACGGAGATTTGGACAGCTGCCATTCTACCTGATCCAACAAGTTGACGCCACGCAGGCCAGTAATGTCTTCCAACTCTCGTGGATTTCGCTCTATATGTTTCTTTCAACGGTACCATACCTATTTGAGTCGTTGTGAATAGATTTTTTTCAACTTGCATGCAAAAACTCAATAATCGTTAATGGCTTCCATAAATTAAATTGGTGAAACATGTCTTTTCCCTTATATTTATTTATGTCATGCACGTTTACGAGATTTGACAACATATTAGGTGTTAAAAAACACTCGTACCTGGTGACCTTTTCACACTTAACCTCTCACTCACTAAATCAACCCAACCAAATAAAAATTTAGTGAATTAAAAATTATTATTTTTTAATAATTATTATGTGTTTAATATTTGTTATGTGGTATTATTAAAAAGAAGGTTTTGAAAATACTCTTCAACTTTAACTCCGTTTAAGGAGAAAATAGTATAGAACTAAATTAGCGGAAGACCGAATCAAACCACCCGACATAACCAGGAAAAACAAAAAGAGTCCAAACACACCTACCAAGAAGGAAAAATAAAAAGAGTCCAAGCACACCTAACCAGAAACACAGACCGAAACAAAGAGAAACATCCAAAGCTGACAAAAATGAGAATTGAGCTAGTTCTAAAACTTTGTAACCGGTTCCAAGTCTTGAATAGTTTCTCTCACAATCCTAGTCACCTCCTTTATTCCGAGAATGAGATGTTATTTGATTTCCATTATCTTCAAATTGTGAACGGTGTTAGATGAACCCTCGTCAACAATACCATGCGAATAAATCTCATTAATTGCTTTTTTGCTGTATGAAACAATTGATTCACCAATAATTGAAGATCATTTTTATTAGCCAACTTGCGCGAAAGTCATTTAGACTTCCTTGTCGAATTCCCTCCCACACTGTTAATGGGGATCGAACCACCATCAGTGCTGCCAGAGATATGAGCCTTCTTCAAAGAGATATCCGGTGATCTCAGTATTCAAGATGACAAAGAATACCCCCTAAGACCACGTGCAGAAACATAGATATTGCTAAAAATGTTATCTTCTCCAAACCCTATGGAATAGGAGTAAAAGTTTTAAGGAACCTAAAGATCACTAGATCCTCTCGACTCCTTAAGAGCAAAGGACTCTGGAATTGTGTATCCTTTAATAGTTTTCAAGATATCTTCTGCTACCAAGCCTTGTTCACGAGCAAAATGTTTGAACACCAGTAAGGCAAGACCCTAATGGATAGGGTTCAAGTCCTTACGGCCTTGAACGTCCTTCATTGACTTTTTCAAGGACTGGAAAAGAAATAAAGGGATGTTCATCCAAATGTGATGCCTAAGATGATCCAGAAACATGACATGAAAGCTCCTAATAACATCATAAGTCGGGTCAAGGGTGAAGTAATCCATGATGAATTTTATCACTCTATTCCAAGGAGGCGAAAGAGCCTTTGCACTAAGACCATTTTGAACCTTGGGGGGGAACTCATCCTCGCATAGAAAAAAGATTGATCTCCTTGAGAAGGGAGTGCTTCTCCCTATTGTGGCAAGCATCTGTCCAGAGGTAGACCAATGGTTCTACTAATCAACTTAGCTGAGATCTCAAAGGACCAATTACCCACTTTAACCCAACCCTCATTCCAAGAATGGGCCATCCATCTCCAAAAATTTAAATTATGTCAATGAAACTTTTAAACATAGCTTAGAAGACCACCTTCCTTCAAGATTTTAATATGTTTCGTTTCTTATTTATTCAAAAACTAATTATTTTAATCATTATAATGAAATTTACAAACCAAATATTATATATATATATATATATATATATGGGTGATAAATAAAATAGTGATTAAAGTTATTTTTAATTTTTTTAAGAAATAAAGAAAGTCTACTTTATTTTCATTTTTACAATTATGTTGACTTTAAAAACAAATGTTGTTTAACCAAAAAAAAATGTTGCACTTTATATATAAAAAATAGACTAAAATATGCAAAGGAAATGATACAAAGTTTACTAAATACTATCAAATATTATGTGTAATAATATACATTACAATATTGAAATTGAACAAGGATTGTTTTTTTTTTTTCTATTGATTTAAACTATTTTATCTATCTATATGGGCATCTACATGCTATATAATCTAGATACTTATTTTTAATCAAGGACATCCATTCATTCAATAATTAATCTAAATATAATATATATTGATATATTTATTTGAGTGCATCCACTACAAGTAGTATCAAAGCCTTCTTCTATTTGTAAATTTAATTTTACAAGTGAAGACATATTATCATCATTTTCATATTTGTGAAATCATAGTACAAAAACAACATTATCCAAAATTAATTTAATCTACCACAATCTTAGGAAAATTATCCTTAGCATTACATTAATAGCCTTGCTCTACATCCACAACTTTTCTCCTTTACTTGATTAAAAATAATAGCAACATAATTACCATTTTAACAACATTGAATATAAAAATAAAAAAACACTTACCTTTGATGTGCATAATCTCTCATCCAACCCTCTCCCCTCTCTTCCCCTTCCACATAACCCCACATAGTCCCCTCCCTCTTTCTCCTCTTCCCACCATCCCTATTGTCTTCCCCTTCGTTTTATTAATAAAAAATGCACACATACTACTCCATGCTAAATCCAACCCCACCCAATCTCTCGTCTCATCCATGTGCCCCTCCCCCCACCACACATGTAAATAATTCCACTCTCCCAGTTAATATTAATATATAGTACTAATTTATATGGTATATATCAATTGTATTATATAAAAAATATTATTATATTCTTGATAGTGTGTTTTATATTTTATATAATAAAAAATAAATAAATAAATACAAACACTCAAATGATAATTGTTAAATTTTTTAAGAGTAGATAATGTTCAATTGTAAGCAATGGTTGAGTGATTACAAAATGACATAAATAAAATAAAATAAGATGTAGAACACATAATAAAAATATTTAACAAGACAAAGAAAGATATTAGAAATTGTATAGCGAATTAGCTAGTTTGTATTAATTAGGAGCAGATTAAATAGAACAATAGATGCCCGAATTAGTCTGTAACAAACGTACTTAATCAAATAGACCAAGCCCATATTAGGCTGTAGTTCAAATAGAGACCTAATAATGTAATAATAAACTAAATACGCTAATATCCCCCCTTATTACATTATTTGGGTAATAATATAACTACTAGATATACTAACATCCCCCCTAATTACATCATTTTGCAATACAAAGAGAGTTGCGAAACAATTCAAATTTGACATGTCCAAGTGCCTTAGTGAAAATGTCTGCAACTTAAGCATCAGTGGGAATGTGCTGAAGTTGAATTTGGTGCTTCAGAACTTCATCTCGAATGAAATGACATTGTGTGTCAATGTGTTTTGTTCTTTCATGATGAACTGGATTCTTGACTAGGTTTAGAACACCCTGATTGTCACAAAACAAGTGTATTGGAGATTTGGATGGATGACCCATACTTGTCAGAATGCGACGCAACCATATCACTTCACACACAACATCATGTACGATGCAATATTTTGCCTCTGTTGATGATATAGCAACCACCTATTGCTTCTTGCTGTGCCAAGAGATAGGACCGGATCCAAGATGAAAAATATATCCTGAAGTTGACTTGTGATCATCAAATGATCCGGGATAGTTTGAGTCTGTGTATCCATGTAAGAAGAATTTGTTGTTCCTCTTATATTCTAGGCCATATTCAATTGTTCCACGGACATAGTTAAGAACACATTTTGCTACTTTCCAATGAGTGGTCTTAGGCTCCTACATGAACCTCAAAAGATAGTTCATTGCAAAAATGATATCTGGCCTAGTATTGGTCAAATATATGAGACTCCCAATCAACTGTCGATAGAGAGTACCATCTACCTGAGGTGAATCATCATATCATGATAACTAAAGTCCTGTCTCCATCGGATTTGCCATTGGCTTGCAATCAGTCATGCGATATTTTTCCAACAATGTCTTGGCATATTTTTTCTGATAAAATTTGATGTAGTGCTCCTTCTGGCTGAATTCCAAACCAAGACAATAATGAATAAGTCTGAGATCTGACATCTCAAAATATTGACACACGTATCTTTTGACAATAGAGATCATAGTTTTTGAACTCCCTATAATGAGTAGATCATCAACATAGAGTACAAGCAACACTATCTCAGAACCCTATTTCTTGAAATAGAGGTTTGCATCTAACGGACATATCTTAAAACCATGTTGCAGGAGGTGATTGTCCATTTTTATATACCAAGCTCGAGGAGCTTATTTTAGGCCATATAAATATTTGACCAATTTGCAAACTTTCTGCTGTTGGCCTTCCACTTCAAATCCTTTTGGCTGAGTCATATAGACTACTTCTTGGAGATCACCATTCAAAAAAGCACTTTTGACATCCATCTGGTGATCTTTCCACCCAAACTATGCTGCCATAGCATAAATAACTCGAATTGTGGTCATTCAAGCAGTAGGTGCAAAAGTTTCCTCATAGTCAATGCCTTCCTTTTGAGCAGAGCCCTTTGCAACAAGATGGGCATTATGCTTATCAATTGTCCCATATTATTTGTACTTGACTTTATACACCCATTTTCAGCCAATGGGTTTCTTTCCATGCGGTAGATCGACAAGCTTCCAAGTTTTATTTTTCATCAAAGACTTATACTCTGCATCCATAGCGGCCTTCCACTAAGGTTCATCGAGAGCAACTTGTACTGATGTAGGTTCAAGATCGTGTATTGAAGACATAAACACCTTATCATTATCAATATCCATATCTTTTGTATCTCTCTGGATCTATAGAAATTTCCTCAAAAGATTGACACAAATCATCAACCCCAGTATTTCCACAACCTGTGTTTCCACAAGGTCTAGGTATACATCTGATGTGTTTGCTGATGTGAAAGCCTCATAAAAAACTACATCTCTACTAATGTGTATCTTCTTGGTCAAGGGATCAATCAAATGATAACCCTTAGAGTGCTCATCATAGCCAAGAAGAATACACTTCAATGTCTTCTCATCTAGCTTCTTCCTTTTCTCTTTTGGTATGTGCATGAAATCTTTACATCCAAAAATGCGTAGATGAGAAATGGAGGGTTTCCTACCACTCCATGCTTCCTATGGAGTCATTCCTTATAGGGCTTTTATGGGTGCCCTATTCAATATATATACTGCTATGGTGACAGCTTTTGCCCAATATAGTTGCTCAAGTCTAGCTCCTGTGAGCATACAATGAACCATTTCCATGATGGAACGATTCCTCCTTTCAACAACTCCATTTTGTTGAGGAGTATAAGTAATAGTTAACTGTCTTGTGATCCCATTTTATTTCAAGAATGCAAAAAATTCTTTAGAGGTGAACTCCCCCCCTCGATCTAAGCGAAGAGTTTTTATAGAAGTCCCTGACTCCTTCTCAACAGATTTATTGAATTGCTAAAAGAAGCCAAATGCTTCAGATTTCAGTTTAAGAAAGAATACCCACATCTTTCGTGAATAATCATCCACAAATAACTGAAAATACCTCTTACCCCCACAACTGTTGGGAGTGAAGGGACCGCATAGATCAGTATGAAACAACTCCAGAGGTTTCTTTGCTCTTGTAGAGCTCTTTTCAAAAGGCACTCTATGTTGCTTTCCTGCCAAGAAGTCAGAGCAAACTGGTAAAGTGGTAGAAAGGGAAGGCAGACCCTTTACAATATCATACTTACTTAGCTCAAGTAAGTAACCAGAACTCAAATGTCCATATCTCTTGTGCCATAGGGAAGTTGCCTCCTTTGTAGAGACTTTCATGGCTACATGTGGAGTAGAGATAGTTTCTAAGGCAAATAAGCCATGCTTATATGAAGCAATTGCAATGTTCTTACCCCTCCTGGTAATAGAACAACACTTCTTGCCTCCCTCAACACTAAAGTTCACAACCATATCTTTGTCTAGAATTTGTGTGACTAACAACAAATTGTTTGCCAATCCTGAAACATAGAGAACTTTATCAATATAACACTTGCCATCAGGAAGAGTGACTAAAACAGTGCCTTCTCCCTGAACCTTGTAGGTTTTATCATCGACAATAGTGATAGGTTTGCCCTCTTTGGCCTCAAAAGACTCAAACCACAATTTGTCACCATTCATGTGCTTACTGGCTCTAGAATCAACATACCATATAGGATCCGTCTTCTTGGACACTGTGGTAGTCATGAGAACTTTGTGGGATCTCTTAAAATCTGTGTCAGATTCTTCAACAGCAACATTCACTTGTTGTTTATTCTTTTATGTTTTTTTCTGGCCTTTCTATTTTGATTGCTTATTCTTATGCCAACATATGTTTGTATCATGACCTTCTTTGTCACAGATCTTGCAATATCTCTTTTTTTGTTGAGGTTGTTTCCCTTTTGAATCCTTTTGTGAATTCCCTCCCTTCTAAAAATTACCCTTCTTCTGGTTCTGCCCTTGCTTGTTGATGTAGAGGGTAGTGTTAGAAGAATCATCTCGCTATAGTTGGTGTGCCTTCTCCTCTTGAAGCATATTAACCAATTCTACAAAAGTAACTTTTTGTTGTGATACCTGAGGGGAAGTGATCAACACCTGATAAGAATCAGGTAAAACTCTCAATACAACTTTGCTTTCAATTTAGAAACTCTACAAAGAAAGAATTCAACTGTCTCACCCTACTTCATGCTTAGACTGTGTAATTGAGATTGAAGAAATAGAATGGTGGAATCATTCTTTCCCTCATATATAGTATTAAGGGCATCCCATGCCGCTTTACTAGTTGCACAGTCAGCAATATGGGGTTGGACTTCATCAGACATAGCAAGCAAGATGAGCACTTTTGCTTTGTTGTCTAGCTTATCAAAGTATCTTTAAGCAGTAGTTGGAGCTGTAGCACTAGCAGCAGGTGAAGGTCTGGTTGTTGCTCTAGATACAACATCCCATAAGTCATCCATTGCTAGGATGACCTTCATATTGTTTTTCCATGGTGTGTAATTAGGACCTTTCAACAACTGATGAGAATCAGTCATTAGTTTTGTAGACATGATGAAGGTTCCTTATAACACCAATTGGTCCCCCTTTCGATATACCTTTTGCTAGGCTGTTATACCGTACAAAATACCCACCCTTACATGAGGGATACTATAGGTATTTAGAAAGATCAACAAAAATCACCCGCCCTTACATGAGGGAAACTATAGGTGATCTTTAGAGATCATACGATACATGGAACATAAGCAGTACTAAAAGGGAATAGTCTTGTTGATGGCACCTACCATAGAAAGTCTGCAATCCGCATGCGTGGGGCATAACTTCCCCTAAACACTTTGGATTTCAAAACTCTCGTCAGGATTTATGCCTAAACACAAGAACTATTAGGGTAATGGATGGAGTAAAAAAATGCAAAATGGCAAACTTATCTCTCCCCGATGATTTATAGAGAACAAACTCAGACGTCGTTTTGGCAACTATATTAGGTGGCAGATACAGTAGCGCAATCACGAAAACTTTACCTGTAAGTGCTGGCTAGAGGTATCACAAATACCGAATCTTTGTAGTGCAAAAAAAATGCGCGGATGGGTTTTAATTATTCCGGGGACTTAGGGAGTGAATTTGATTTTTTTTTTTTAATTTTAATGAAGTAGTGCAAAATAGAAGAACAATGCAACCTACAACATAAAAGTGCCCACAGGAATGACCCACTAGGTGTCGGGCTCAGCCGAAAATGCACCTTTACAATAATGCCAAATTTTCTTTTTAGAAAAAATTACTCAACATACCCCCACAATTTTTTTTTTTTTAAATTAAATTATTTTCTTTAAAATATTTTAAATAACTAAAGATAAAAAAATAAAAATAAATTAATTAATTTTATATAGAAAAAGAAATTCTAAATCTATATAAAAAAAATAAATCTATTTAATTTATTTTTTAATCTTTTAATTAAAAAAATATAAGAAAGAAAAAAAACTTTAAAAAAAATTGCTAAAAAAAATTACCTGCGCCCGCGCCGTGCTAAAAGAATAGCATTTGAAGCCACCGGGAATCGAACCCCCAACCTCGTGGCTGTGAGCCTTCCGACTGGCACTCCTGCCATTCGGGCTACGCTACCCGATGGGAAGGGAAGGGAAGTTTGTTCCCTTTATTCCCGTCCGTGGCTTGAGACATAAAAAAAATGTCTTAGGATTTTAGTCCCACATCGCCGCGGTGGGTGATGAAGGAAGGGAATAAAATGGTAAAGAAGCCCTTTCCTTTCGATTGCCTACGAGTAATCAGTCATCTCGCCTGTCCCTTTTGCTACACCAAGTGGCACGTGGCCAGTCCGCCACCTGTCATGTTCGGGTGGCATGTGGCCAATCCACCACGTGTCACCCGCTCATCAGTCCAGGTGGCACATGGCCAGTCTGCCACATGTCGTCGTGTCATCGACCTCGGGTTCAGTCAGGTCCAGTCGTCCAATCAAGTAAGCCTTGGGTTTTGTGCTTGAGGTCCAATCAGGTCCAGACGGCTGTCTGTCTTAGGTTCTATGCCCAAGGTCCAGTTAGGTCCAATTAACTATCTATCTCGAGATTCATGTTTGATCCAGTTGATTGTCTATTTGTCTCAAGATTCGTGCTTGATCTAGTCAGCCACGAAGGTGGATCTTGGGAATTATGCCTGGGTCAAGTCGCATCCGAAGTCTGAGTCCTCGGGAAGCATGCCAAGTAGATATCGAGCCCTCCTAGTCTTCACCCGTCCTACTATGATACCATGTAGAGCGAATTAGCTAGTTTGTATTAATCAGGAGCAGATTAAATAGAACAATAGATGCCCAAATTAGTCCGTAACAAACAGAATTAATCAAACAGACCAAGCCCAGATTAGGTGGTAGTTCAAATAGAGACCTAATAATGTAATAATAAACTAAATATGCTAACAAAAATATCTAAGCATTTATTGCCAATAGTAGATTCTTACGAGTATTAAACTCTTAAGTTACACAAACATCAAGTCTTGATCCTAACTGGATGTTGAAAAATATTATTGTTCATAAAATATAGCACTCAAATCAACATTAAAATATACAAAATAGATAATTCAAAACATATGCTTGAATTGATGTGTCAAAGTTGAATGGTAAAAATATAAAAAAATTTGTAGAGAGTTGTAAGAATTAAAAAATAGATTTAACTAAATCATGTCAACAATGAGGAAGTTATTCAAGTTGCATCCCTTCATTTCAAAGCTAAAGCACAAAAGTGGTATGCCTGGTGGTATGAAAAAAGACAAGAGACTACACAAACACATAAATGATTCCTTGTAGATTTTAACAAAATATTTAAACTATCAAAAATTTATTATTTTAATCAATTGACTTGAATAATATAATGAAGATCGATGGATGAATAAACCTTTGAATTTGATTCATTTTCAAAATTAGTAACTAACACAATAGATAGTCAATTACTTCAATTTTATATGGCTGGATTAAAACCTAATATAAAATATGAACTTCAAGTTAGGTATGATTTGACCCTACCTTTAACTATCAAGTTAGCTTAAAAGTACAAAAATAAGATATTAAAAAGGAATCAAAACACATGGTTTCAAAATGGTGATGATGTAAGGAATAAAAATATAACATAATCAATACGATATATACCTCCACATCAACAAATCCCTAATTACAAGAAATATCAATAAAACAAGGGAAAGAAAGATCCCCTACCCCATCAAACTTTAAATATTTAAAGAAACTATATAATTTTGAAGGAAGGAATCCTAAGGAGAAAAACTAGGGTGTAATTAGTATTAGTAGTGAGGATGAGTATGAGGGAGAAAGAAAACCTCCACTAGATCCAAATGTGTCTATAATTTCTATAGCTACATTAATAAGAATCCAATACCCATAAACCTTCAAAATACAAAGGTTTATTAAAAACCACCCAAATATGGTCTTAATTGACTTAGGTAGTACACATAATTTTATTGATATAACCACCATTAGGTGACTTAGTTTATTGTCTACCCAAAAAAATATTTTAACATGGCAGTTACAAGGGATAATCACCTAAATTATAAACTAAAAAATCATAAAATGGAGCTATGTATGAATGAATAGAAATACCAAATAACTTTTATGTTATGTCATTAGGAGGAGGTTTAAATGTAGTACTTGGAGCAGAATGGTTAAGCCCCCTAAATATTTTTCAATTTAGTATTGGAAAACAAAATTTTGAAGTGAAATGGCAAGCCAAAAGTACATCTTAAAAGGATTTCATGCTCATTCATTATAGTTAGTTTCTTCATATAATATTAAAAAATGATTAGAAAAAAGATAATCCATAATTATTGCTTGACGTTTTACCATCAAGCCTATACCTACAAATGATGTTTGAGATAACAAAATAAATTAAATTATCATTAAATTTCCTTTGATATTCTAGGATCAAATGAGATATTGAATAAAGTATTTTATTGAAATCAAACTAGATGCACCTCTAGTAAATATCAAACCATGTTTTTAATCATACATTAACCAAAATGATTCCCTTCACTATCAAATACGGTTATGAATCCCCATGACCTAAATGCTTTGTGCTTAATCAACTGTAGGTTCTATGTATATATGACTATTATGAAGAAACCAATTCAATTGTACATGCCTTAAAGAGTAACCTAGAACATGTTAAAAATAGGATGAAGCAATAGGGTAATAGTCATCATCCTAAATGTGAAATCTAAAAAAATGATTAGACTTATTTGTGTCCTTAGGCATACAAGCTAATATCTTTGAAGAATATTGGAAGAATTTTAAATTGGATCATTAAATATTATGGGTCTTATCATATTAGAAGGAAGATCAACCTTCTTGCATATGATATTGAATTTCAAAATAAAGATCACATCCATGATGTTTTTCATATTTTATGCTTAAAATAAAAATTGGGCACTCTTACTCTAGTTAAAAATGAATTCCCAATCTTGGGTGAGGAATATTGACTTATACTTAAAGCTAAAGGTATTTTAGATACATATACATTATCCTTACATACTTAAGACATCGCCAAATACCTTGTACATTATCCATACATACCTAGGAAAGGTTTTATCTGAAGAAGCTTCATGGGAATTCCACTCCTTCATTTCTACTCATCCTTCCATTCCAATGCCTTGAGGGTAAATAATTCTTAGTAAAGATGATTTCTTGTGAACTGTTGAGTATATTTTTAAGGGAATTTACATGCTATATAATCTGGGTACCTAACCTTATCCAAGGACATCCATTTATTCAATAATTATTTAATGTAATATCTATTAAATATATTTACCTAAACACATCCAATACATCTATCCTCTTTCAATACATACAGATGGACTTGTAACAGTTCTTATAAAAATAAATATACTAGTATTATCTCTTCTCAATCAAATTTTCTTACTTGTTATCACATGGTTGATTCAAGGAAGGATATATATGTTTTTTAAATTATTAGTGTATCATGATGGGGTGTATGTGAGCATGTGTACAAAATAATATGATAATGTTTAGTTTATCATTTAAGGTTAATAAGATTAAATGTTTTAGTATGAATTCTCCAAAACAACCTATATTGCAATTCTCTTTCATAACCACCACCATAAATAAGTTAAATTTTACAAGAATGAATGTGTTGAAGTTATTTGCAATAATTATTAAAAAATAATATACATATGCAAGGACTTCTATTACCTAAAAAATCACGTGATAATGATTAGATTTGGGATTTAAAAATAAAAAAGCCCTTTTTTTTGTAAGAGTTTCTCTTCTAATGAGATGTCATGAAATCAAGATTTTAAATATAATTACTCCCAAGGTAAACCCCTATGTTCAAAATCTATCAAGCAATATACCTATACTTGTTAGTTGTACTACCATTGTGTTTATAAATCTCATATAAACATTTGTATCAAACAATACAAATTAGGCTTAAAAATTTATAATAAAACTCAATGCTAAGAGAGGTTATCTGATAACTAAATTAGCATAAGCATAATCACATATATCCTACAACACCATTTTGTCTAAATGTTGTTCAATTTTTCCTTTGTTATCATCATATATTTATAAAATATTTATAATGAGTAAACTTAAATTTTATATTAAAGTGAAGTTCATATCCACTAATTCATCTTATTACATGTTATTAGAAGTCAAATGGTTTCCATTTACACACATGAGACGTGTTAAGCATGTATAGTCTTAAACATGATACTTCACCATAGAATATGAGCTAGACCAACAACTATATGTTATTTTTAATATGTAATGAATGGCTATTGTTGGTGTCTATTTTGATTCTAAAATAGAATAGTTTAATGAGAAGTGGTTATGAATTAAAAAATTCCTAAATTACCATTGTATTTATAGAATTTCTTTAAAATACTGATTTTATTTTAGCAAACTAAACACTTTTTAAATTTTTTTGTGATGCAAAGATTTTGAGACTTGATATTTTATAATAGATGAACTATACTATAAGGTGAGAATGGAATAATTACAAGCATTTTTTCAATACAACTATTGATAGAAAATAATGTAAAAATTAGTTTCTCATGAATAAAAAAAATGATAAGTATATTAATTGAAAAGACTAGAATTTAATTTATTGATGAATAATTAGGGAATCAAGCAATAGATAATATTATTAGACAATATTCAACATAACCATATGATTGTAGGATACTCTTGTATTAGAAGAAACACTTTCTAAATTTAAGATTGTATATAAATTGAGATCTAAGCAAACTAATATAACCATAATAAAATTACTAATGATTAGGATATTTTTTGAGTTTTTAATAATCACTTGCATAGCTATACAACTTTATTAGATGGTGTGGTGAGGTGCTTCAAACATGGTATAAAAACTTAGGTTGTAATGCTCAGGTATCAAATGAAAAATTCATCATGTTTGTTTATATATATAAAATAATTTTATATGTGTATATGTCATCATGAAATAGATAATGTCATATTACTTTCCATGAGGATAGACCATCTATTGGTGAATAAAGGAATCAACTTGAATACATTAGGATTGTCCTCCTTCTACTAAAATAGGAAGAGATATCAACCATTAAACATTTAAAATTCTATTAGCTAATGAAAATACAATACCTATAGGGAATAATCCATTACATCTGATGATTCAATCTTAGATGAAAAAAATAATATGACCAATATAATGACATACTAATTCCAAATATGGAAGAATAGAAGCAAAAACCAATAAGGAGCGGGGTATGACGTTCCTTTAGAAATAGCTTACATTGATTAGTATCATCACCATTCGACTAGAGGAATGGTCAATAATAGATATATTTATATATCCTAACATAGAAGAACAAGAAAATTTTTATAGTTCAACAAAAGAAATGGTAGCTACAACATAAATATAGAGATCTAATATTTCTCTGAGATGGATAATTTATGAGGAAAGATAATTCTAAAATAGCCACCTTCTAATTTAAATTCTCTATATACATTTGGTGGTACAATAAATAATTCATACCATTATATAGATAAATAAATATGACTAGGGAATAATTTGAGGAAAATTTTCATAACAAGTATATTTCTAAAGTATCATTTAGTGGAAATTTATTATTTTTTTACAAATTATAATAAGAAAATAGAAAAATGATGGAATATGAGTAATTTTTATAGATCTATTGAGAAATATACTTTCTATAGGAAGGAATATTATGCATGTGAATTTACTCCTAACAAGATTGTGAACTTTAATAGCTTAGATTGTTAGAAGACATACACCATTAACTTGATAGGATGCTTACAACTTGGCATGATGATAGAATATGGTTTTAGGTGGTCCACTACAAGTAAGACAATTGAATATTTGTTTTAATGACTAAGAAAATTTTTAGGTCCATTGGTGAATTCTCATAATCTTAACCACAAATGACCAACTTAGTAGTATGGGAGATGTAGTCCTTTTAAATTTTAGCACAATATATTAGTGTAGACACTAAAATCACAACAATCTGATTAGACTACAATGATGCACTCTTATAGACATCATATGGCCCCATTGGGTAACCCTCAAGGGTTTATTGGGGGTCCTAACCAATTTTGGGAAGGTAATAAAATTCTACCATTTATCTTACCCAATTTTGGGAGAATATTGATTGTCCTCAATTTAATTACTCCATGCAAGCACGATGTACTTCTGTGCCAGTGGAGTATAAAGAACATCAGTTCAATAGTGAGCCTCAAGTAAACATGACCTCTCTCAATTGAGTAAAGTTGGTAGTGGATTTATCGGATCCTCTTGAACATGATAGGTATTTGTTGGTCAAAATGACCACACCTAGGGAAATAAGGAGTAATCTTCTCAAGATTTTTCTAATTATGGAGAAGTCACGATTGCGTGACATTTTGAAGGTGTAAGGTAAAGCTAAGGTGAGAAGTCATGATTCCATGATATTTTGAAGACCAAAGAAAAAGTTAAGGTGAGAAGTAATGATTATGTGATATTTTGAAAGCCTAAGATAGAGCTAAGGTGAGAAGTCATGATTTTGTGATATTTTGAATATTGAAGACATAGTTAAGGCAAGAAGTCATGATTCCACAACATTTTGAAGACCGAAGATAGAGTTAAGGAAAGAAGTCATGATTCCATGACATTTTGAATGTCTAAGGCAAAGCTAAGGTGATAAGTCATGATTCTGTAATATTTTGAAGACCAAAGATAGAATTAAGGTAAGAAGTCACAATTTTATGATATTTTAAATATCGAAGACAGAGTTAAGGCGAGCATGACATTTTGAAGATTGACGATGGAGTTAAAGTGAGAAGTCATGATTCCATGACATTTTGAAGGCCTAAGGTAGAGAAAAGGTGAGAATTCATGATTCCACAAAATTTTGAGGGTCAAAGATGAAGCCTCGACAAAAGGTCACGATATCATGATATTTTGAAGGCCGAAGATGAAGCCTTAGTTAAAAGTCATGATTCTACAACATTTTTAAGGCCAAGTAGACCACGATGTCTAAAGAGGTTAAATAAGATCACCATAACAAGAATATCCAACCATTTCTAGTTGAGGATCCCATGCTCCTTCAATAGCCTACAGGCACGATATTGTAACAAATTTTAGTTTTTTGTTATGTAAAACTCTTAAATATAGAATGAGTGACTAAAAATACAAGTTTGCTCTTAGGCGTTTACAAGGCTATGTATACAGACTTCTAAAAGCTTAATAAATATCTCCATTCTAGTTCTTGGCTCATTGGTGTTTTCAAAGCAAGTATGTATTTGTTGTCTATTATTGTTTAAATCTAAGTTGAATGTAATTCACATCAATTCTTATTTTGAATTCTTGCATTGACATTCTATTAGATCTACAATTTAACTTCACGGATAAGCTATATTTTCATAAAGTATTCACCAGGAGTTTTATTTTTTATGTTTTGGTTTTGTTAAGAAATTTGGAATTTTAAAAATGAAAAAGTGTATAAGAGTTCATGCGTATATTTTTAACCATATATTATTTCAAAGAAACCTTTTTTGTTTTACATATATTTAATAAGACTATGATCAAGAAGAGTGAGAAATTTTTAGTACTTAATACTCAATATTTGTATCTTAATTCTCTTTAATACCTTGTAGTAGGAAAACTACCAATTTAATTATTTAAATCAAATTTTACAACTCAAAATTTGTAAAAATATAAACCTAACTCTATACAAATTGGAATATAATATTTACACCTAACTTGAGAGAGAAGAGATTAAAGTTAATCTAGATTTAATATAATGAACATTTAGATATATGGATAGAGTGGACTGCAATATATTTAGTTTTACTAGTTTTATTATAGTCATGGGCTCTTTTACAATGTGATATATATCAAGTGGGAGCTTTAGAAATAGGTAAGAATTTAGGAAAAAAAACATCATGACTTTTCCATACTTTACTTTTTATGCCTCACACCCACAAATAGAGAATTCTTATAAAAAATGAAGGAATTCTTCTCTATAAATAAAGTAGATATATAGGAAAAAACTTCATGAATATTTAATAACAAGATATAGGATAATAGAAAAAAATAACAAAAACCTTTAGGATGCATGTCCATATCTAATGACTGACATAAGTAGGAATAAACTAAAAAGAAATACATCCTTGAATATAAAACAATAAAAATCTATTGTAGAAGTTATTAAAAATGTATCAATAGTGTTGAATAGTAAAAACCTTGACCTTATAAGTTATTCTTGAGAGTAATTTAGGAAGGAATACTTCATTATGAAAGCTAAGTGTTACCCCAATCCATCAAGAGTAGTAAAATTTGAAGTATAGGATACAATCAATAGGTCAATCAAATTGCTCATAAACTATTAGATTTATTTTCATGGTACCTAAAAGAAATAAAAATAATTAAATGTAGGTAAGAAAGGTTCTAAGATTGCAAGAAAAGAACATACTAGCTTATCCCCAATATAAAAATAAAAGTAAAGGTAGTGTTAGATATTATAATAAAAATAGGAATTATTTATTTATGTGGACATTAAATGGATGAGAATGATGGTGATTTATAAAAATAAAATGAAGGAAACTAGAATCTACATGGAATGCCAGGAGGCAAGGAGGATATGACAAGTTATATATGACAATGAATCTTTTTAACACCATTTATAGAATATATTTTATAATGTGTGGCAAGCAAGAATGTCTTTTTTCTTCATTAATGGGGTCCAAATTAATGCCTATTGAACATTGTAGAGGAGATAGATCTAAGACTATTTTATCATAAAGTGTAATTAATTTATATAAAATATAGTGGTATTTTAAGAAAATAATGTTCACATAGTATTTTCCTTAAGTATGAGTAATACTCCAAAATATTTCATGTATTATTTCATGAATGTATCTATTGATATATAGTTTGAAATAAATAAATGATTCCTCTAATGATCTAAAGAAGCAAAGAAGGAATTCTTTTATAAATTATATTCATTAAAGGAAGAGATATAAGATAAATTATAATCTCCAAACATAGATAGTCATTTGTATAAAATTAGATCCCATAAAGTTGTTAAAACAATCACACTAACTCATAACATCAAAACATGAAACAATATCGTTTTCGTGGATGAAATTAGTTCTGTCAAAACACGAAACAATATCGTTTTCGTGGATGAAACTAGTTCTGCAAATCCTCAAAAAGAAACCCAAATGCGTATACTGATGACTTCATGCCTAACCCTACAAAACAGTAACAATGCTAGGAAGATGACATGTCTACGGACGACTCTTTTATGCTTGGACGATGTCAGATTTTGTGTGTCCGACCTCGGATTCTCGTCGCTCTGGTCATGTTGGGAGATTAGGGCAAATAAAACACGGTCACAACATCTCAAAACCTTTCTTATAATATTAAATGTTCCTCCCCCACACACAACCATAATACTATGAACGGCATAGAAGTAAACTCCCTTGCTTTCTCTGGCTCTCAAACTTAACCGGAGCAGCAACCAAGTTTCAACATCAACTAAGGATTTCTACGCAAAAACTCACATTGATGGAGTCTTTTAGAAATTATCGTTCGCCAAGAATAATTGAAAACGGAAGCCCAACATGATTTACTTTGAAGCGAAACATGCCATTCTAAAATTCCCTAAAATTGTACACAAAAGAAGTATCATAATAGCCACAAAATAATCTCCGATTCCTGGATGAAATTAGTTCTGCAAATTCTCAACCAGAAATCCAAATGGGTATTCTGATGTCATCTTGCCTAACCTTAAATGAGGTAAAGATGATAAGAAAATGGCATGTCTAAGCACGCCTCTTTTATGCTTGGATGATTTCTCATTTCTTTGCTGCTGTCAGATTTTTTGAGTCCGATCTCAGATTCTTGTCACCATGGGTTGATGTCTGATGGTTTAGGAGGGCAAGTGATTCAGGAGTGATCCCAATTAGTCCTAAGTCCTGATAAAAATATGTGCACATCATATAAACCATCTGGAGAACAACCAGATCCGAATACATAAAAAATGAAAACTAAAAGCTACGAATTAAGAAGAAAGGGAACAAAGAAAATAACACTATTTATGACAGTTTACCGCTGGAGGTTTACATAAGCCGACCTGCTCATGTTTTGGACTTAAGATAGATGGTGAGGCTGCACACATACACAACTGTGTGATCAGAAAATTAGTGTAAAAAGTTATTCTATCACCATCAAGAAAACAAAATGACCTTTCTAAGAATCGGAACTTGGCTTACCATTGCCAATCCATTCGGAGGTGTTACTTTCTGTTACGTCACCGTACGATTTAAGTTGATCAGTAATTTGCTTAATGTCGTCCGAAGAAGGGTTGCATATGCCTTGTTTGTAGTACTGTCTTAGAATTCCTAGTTGTTGTTCATTCGGATTCCACCTTGATGTAACTTCTTCTTGTTCTGTTCCTTCTTTCCCTTCATTACCCAAAGAACACAGATCCTTCTCTTGCTTGGAGATTATTAAATTTCCACTCTTACCCCTGGCACAGGAGGAGCAAGACATTCTTCTGGTTCTTGCGTGGTTTCTCTCCTTTAACAAAATGGTCAAACAGAGGATTACTATAAGAAAACTAACGGATAGACAATTCCAATTATAAAATATGTTATAAGACTATTAATCGGTAAAGAAATTAAGAAATAGGAGAGAAGAGGCATGAGGATTATTTACAATATCATCGACAGGATGACGCCACACAGGCCAATAATGTCTTCCAACTCTGGTGGATTTCGCTCTGTATATTTCTTTCAACGGTAGCAGACCTATTTGAGTCGTTCTGTATAGATCATTTCAACTTCCAGATATATATTTTTTTTCAACTTCCAGATATTCAATAAAATAAACCTTCTTTGTGTCTTACGCACCTGGCGCACGGCCGCCTTGTTTTTGCCTTCCTCTTCCACCTCTGGAATAACTTTGTTAGATTTAGCCAGCTCTTACGGGACTCGAAACTGCGATGATGGAGAAAGAAAAGCTAAAAGAGAATGAAAAGAGGTATGAAGAGGCCCAAAATTTGGGGGTATTTATAGGGGACTTGGGGGTGTGACCTGGAAAGGCCTTGTCGCGTGAATTATATTCCACTACCCCGTCGTATGCTTCGTCGGCTTCAACCGTTTGGAGGTCGTTCCATGGTTGCAAGGAATAGTAAATCTTGTGAAAGATGAGATTCGATTCTTCGAGATGTATCCGACAAAATTATTTGATTTATGACCTTTCAATCTTAAGGAATTTCTTGTGGTTAAAGCGTCTTGGGGCAATGCGTCACAATAGTCAAATTTCATTATTAGTGAAGAGGACCAGGTTATTCGAGTGGAGCTCTTGTTTACTCTGTGTTAAAAAATCTCAAATTTAGTGATATTTTCACACTTCACCTCTCATTCAAACGAACAAGTGCCCAAATATTGAGAAATATATCACTGCACGGCTGCCCATTTATGGTCGTCATTAGTCTACTTCATATCAAAAGCAATGTTAATGGAATCTGATAACATTGGCGCAAAAAGTAGACAGCGGTAGGAAAACAGGAAAACGTATTTCCTACCGTCATCGTGTGCGTTTCAGGAGACGCCAGAGCACAGGGTGGGCATGGCATCCACGTATCCCCAGGGAGTGACTGCCTTACAAAAGAGAAGCACTGTCAGAACAACAATTGATAGCTGGAAATAAAACAAAGCTGCACCATCGTGGCAGCCACCATCAGTCGTACACATAAAAAAAAACAAACGCCCAAAGTAGATTGCACTCTCAAATTTTCGTTGTGGTTGACAGAAATTCGTAGGCCGTGAGGTCACCTCACTGTTGGAGGATGATGAATACTTGATTATCGATTTTACGGAGATTTGGACGGCTGCCATTCTCCCTGGTCCAACAAGATGACGCCACGCAGGCCAATAATGGCTTCCACCTCTCGTGGATTTCGCTCTTTATGTTTCTTTCAACAGTACGATACCTATTTGAGTCGTTGTGAATAGATTTTTTTCAGCTTGCATGCAGAAACTCAATAATCGATAATGCTTCCGTAAATTGAATCGGTGAACCATTTCTTTTCCCCTTATATTTAGATATGTCATGCACGTTTGCGAGATTTGAAAACTTACTATGTGTTAAAAAAACTCATACCTGGTGACCTTTGCACACGACCTCTCACTTACTATATCAAACCAACCGTGTTTAACATTCATTATATGATATTATTTAGATATGTCATGCACGTTTGCGAGATTTGAAAACTTACTATGTGTTAAAAAAACTCATACCTGCTGACCTTTGCACACGACCTCTCACTTACCATATCAAACCAACCGTGTTTAACATTCATTATATGATATTATTAAAAGTGGATTTAGAAAAGAATCTTCAAACTTCACTTCCGTTTAAGGAGAAAATAGTATAGAACTAAATTAGCGGAAGATAGAATCAAACCACCCGACACAATGAGGAAAAAAAAAAAAATCCAAGCACACCTAACAAGAAGGAAAAACAAAAAGAGTCCAAGCACACCTAACAAGAAACACACAGACAGAAACAAAGAGAAACATCCAAACCTACAAAAATCAGAATTGAGTTAGTTCTAAAACTTTGTAACCGACTTTAAGTCTTGAATAGTTTCTCTCACAATCCTAGTCACCTCCTCTGTTGCGAGAATGAGATGTTATTTGATTTCCATCATCTTCAAATTGTGAGCGGTGTTAGATGAACTCTCATCAACAACACCAGGTGAATAAATTTCATTAACTGTTTTTTTTTCATATGAAAATCTTTGGGTAAAAGTTCATAGTCCAATTGATTCACCAAGAATTGAGGATCATTTTTATTAGCCAACTTACGCGAAAGTCATTTAGACTTCCTGATGGTTGGATCGAACCACCATCAGTGCTGCCAGAGATATGAGCCTCCTTCAAAGAAATATCCGGTGGTTCAATTCTCGGGATCCAAAATGGCAGAGAATACCCCTAAGACCACGTGCAAAAACATGGATATTCCTAAAAATGTTATCTTCTCCAAACCCTATAGAATAGGAGTAAAATTTTTATGGAATCTAAAGATCACTAGACCCTCTCGACTCCTCCTTAAGAAAAAAGGACTCTGGAATTGGGTGTCCTTCAATAGTTTTCAAGATATCTTCTGCTACCAAGCCTTGTTCACGAGCAAAATGTTTGAACACCAATAAGCAAGACCCTAATGGATAGGATTCAAGTCTTTACGCCCTTGAACTTCCCTTATTGACTTTTTCAAGGGCTGAAAAAGAAATAAAGGGATATTCATTCAAATGTGATGCCTAAGATGATCCAAAAACATGACATGAAAGCTCCTAATAACATCATAAGTCGGGTCAAGGGTGAAGTAATCCATGATGAATTTTATCACTCTATTCTAAGGAGGTGAAATAGCCTTTGGACTAAGACCATTTTGATCCTTGGGGTGGAACTCATCCTCCCCTAGAAAAAAGATTGATCTCCTTGAAAAGGAAGTGCTTCTCCCTATTGTGGCAAACACTGTCTAGAGGGAGACCAATGGTTCTACTAATCAACTCAGCTGAGATCTCAAAGGACCAATTACCCACTTTAACCCAACCATCATTCCAAGAATGGTCCATCCATATCCAAAAATTTAAATTATGTTAATGAAGCTTTTAAACATAGCTCAGAAGACCACCTTCCTTCAAGATTTTAATATGTTTCCTTTCTTATTTATTCAAAAAATAGTTATTTTAATCATTATAATGAAATTTACAAACCAACTATAATATATATATATATATATATATATAGGTGATAAATAAAATAGTGATTAAAGTTAATTTTAATTTTTTTAATAATAAAGAAAGTCTACTTTATTTTCATTTTTACAATTATGTTGACTTTAAAAACAAATGTTGTTCAACCAAAAAAAATGTTGCACTTTATATATAAAAAATAGACTAAAATATGCAAAGGAAATGATACAAAGTTTACTAAATACTACCCAATATTATGTGTAATAATATACATTACAATATTGAAATTAAACAAGGATTGTTTTTTTTTTTTCTGTCAGTTTTAACTATTTTATCTATCTATATGGGCATCTACATGTTATATAATCTAGATAATTATTCTTAGTCAAGGACATCCATTCATTCAATAATTAATCTAAATATAATATATATTGATATATTTATTTGAGTGCATCCACCACAAGTAGTATCAAAGCCTTCTTCTATTTGTAAATTTAATTTTACAAGTGAAGACATATTACCATAATTTTCATATTTGTGAAATCATAGTACAAAAACAACATCATCCAAAATTAATTTAATCTACCACAAACTTAGAAAAATTATCCTTAACATTACATTAATAGCCTTGCTCTACATCCACAACTTTTCTCCTTTACTTGATTAAAAATAATAGCAACATAATTACCATTTTAACAACATTGAATAGAAAAATAAAAAAACACTTACCTTTGATGTGCATAATCTCTCATCCAACCCTCTCCCCTCTCTTCCCCTTCCACATAACCCCACATAGTCCCCTCCCTCTTTCTCCTCTTCCCACCATCTGTATTGTCTTCCCCTTCCTTTTATTAATAAAAAAATGCACACATACTACTCCATGCTAAATGCAACCCCACCCAATCTCTCCTCTCATCCATGTGCCCCTCCCCCCCACCACACATGTAAATAACCCCTTACCTAAAGTACTCTCCCACTTAATATTAATATATAGTACTAATTTATATTGTATATATCAATTGTATTATATAAAAAATATTATTATATACTTGATAGTGTGTTTTATATTTTATATAATAAAAAATAATAAAAATAAATAAATAAATACAAACACTCAAATGATAATTGTTAATTTTTTTAAGAATAGATAATGTTCAATTGTAGGCAATGGTTGAGTGATTACAAAATTACGTAAATAAAATAAAATAAGATGTAGAACAAATAATAGAAATATTTGACAAGACAAAGGAAGATATTAAAAATATCTAAGCATTTATTGCCAAGAGTAGATTCTTATGAGTATTAAACTCTTAATTTACACAAACATCAAGTATTGATCCTAACTAGATGTTGAAAAATATTATTGTTCATAAAATATAACACTGAAATCAACATTAAAATATACAAAATAGATAATTCAAAACATATGCTTGAATTGATGTGTCAAAGTTGAATGGTAAAAATATAAAAGAATCTATAGAGAGGTGTAAGTATTAAAAAATATACTTAACTAAATCATGTCAACAATGATGAAGTTATTCAAGTTGCATCCCTTCATTTCAAAGCTAAAGCACAAAAGTGGTATACTTGGTGGTATGAAAAAACACAAGAGCTTACACAAACACATAAATGATTCCTCGTAGATTTTAACAAAATATTTAAACAGTCAAAAAGTGATTATTTTAATCAGTTGACTTGAATAATATAACGAATATCCATGGATGATTAAGCCTTTGAATTTGATTCATTTTCAACATTAGTAACTAACATAATAGATAGTCAATTACTTCAATTTTATATGGCTAGATTGAAACCTAATATAAAATATGAACTTCAATTTAGGTATGATTTTACCCTACCTTTAAATATCCAGTTAGCTTAAAAGTACAAAAATAAGATATTAAAAAGGAATCAAAACTCATGGTTTCAAAATGGTGATGATATAAGGAATAAAAATATAACATAATCAATAAGATATATACCTCCACATCAACAAATCCTTAATTACAAGAAATATCAATAAAACAAGGGAAAGAAAGATCCCCTACCCCATCAAAATTTAAATATTTAAAGAAAATATATAATTTTGAAGGAAAGAATCCTAAGGAGAAAAACTAGGGTGTAAGTAGTATTAGTAGTGAGGATGCATCTCAGGGAGAAAGAAAACCTCCACTAGATCCAAATGTGTCTATAATTTCTATAGCTACATTAATAAGAATCCAATACCCATAAACCTTCAAAATACAAGGGTTTATTAAAAACCACCCAAATATGGTCTTAATTGACTTAGGTAGTACACATAATTTTATTTATATAACCACTATTAAGTGACTTAGTTTATTGTCTACCCAAAAAAATATTTTAACATGGCAGTTACAAGGAATAATCACCTAGATTATAAATTAAAATATCACAAAGTGGAGCTATGTATGAATGTTTAGAAATACCAAATAACTTTTATGTTGTGCCATTAGGAGGAGGGTTGAATATAGTACTTGGAATAGAATGGTTAAATCCCCTAAAACTTTTTAAATGTAGTATTGAAAAACAATTTTTTTACGTCAAATGGTAAGCCAAAAGTACATCTTAAAAGGATTTCATGCTCCTTCATTATAGTTAGTTTCTTCATATAATATTAAAAAAATATTAGAAAAAAGATAATCCATAATTATTGCTTGACGTTTTACCATCAAGCCTATACCCACAAATGATGTTTGAGATAAAAAAATAAATTAAATCATCATTAAATATCCTTTGATATTCTAGGATCAAATGAGATATTGAATAAAGTATTTTATTGAAATCAAACTAGATGCACCTCTAGTAAATATCAAACCATGTTGTTAATCATACATTAACCAAAATGATTCCCTTCACTATCATATATGGTTATGAATCCCCATGACCTAAATGCTTTATGTTTAATCAACTGTAGGTTCTATGTATATATGATTATTATGAAGAATCCAATTGTACATGCCTTAAAGAGTAACCTAGAACATATTAAAAATAGGATGAAGCAATAGGGTAATAGTCATCATCCTAAATGTGAAATCTAAAAAAATGATTAGACTTATGTGTGTCTTTAGGCATACAAGCAAATATCTCCTAAGAATATTGGAAGAAATTTAAAGTTGATCCTTAAATATTATGGTTCTTATCATATTAGAAGGAAGATCAACCTTCTTGCATATGATATTGAATTTCAAAATAAATATCACATCCATGATGTTTTTCATATTTTATGCTTAAAATAAAAATTGGGTACTCTTACTCTAGTTCAAACTAAACTCCCAATCTTGGATGAGGAAGATTGACTTATACTTAAAGCTAAAGGTATTTTAGATACATATACATTATCCTTACATACTTAAGACATCACCAAATACTTTGTACATTAACCATACATACCTAGGAAAGGTTTTATGAGAAGAAGCTTCATGGGAATTCCACTCCTTCATTTCTACTCATCCTTCCATTCCAATGCCTTAAGGGTAAATAATTCTTAGTCAAGAGGATTTCTTGTGAACTGTTGAGTCTATTTTTGAGGTAATTTACATGCTATATAATCTGGGTACCTAACCTTAGCCAAGGACATCCATTTATTCAATAATTATTTAATGTAATATCTATTAAATATATTTACCTAAACACATCCAATACATCTATCCTCTTTGAATACATGGATATGGACTTGTAATAGTTCTTATAAAAATAAATATACTAGTATTATCTCTTCTTGATCAAATTTTCTTACTTGTTATCACCTGGTTGATTTAAGGAAGGATATATATGTTTTTCAAATTATTTGTGTATCATGATGGGGTGTATGTGAGCATGTTTACAAAATAATATTATAATATTTAGTTTATTATTTAAGGTTAATAAGATTAAATTTTTTAGTATGAATTCTCCAAAACAACCTATCTTGCAATTCTCTTTCATAACCACCACCATAAATAAGTTAAATCTTAAAAGAATGAATGTGTTGAAGTTATTTCCAATAATTATTAAAAAAGAATATACATATGGGAGGACTTATATTACCTAAAAAAACATGTGACAATGATTAAAGTTGGGATTTAAAAATAAAAAAGTTCTTTTTTTGTAAGAGTTTTACTCTTTTGATGAGATTTCATGAACTCAAGAGTTTAAATCTAATTACTTCCAAGGTAAACCCCTATGTTCAAAACCTATCAAGCAATATACATATACTTGTTAGTTGTACTACCATTGTGTTTATAAATCTCATATAAAAATTTGTATCAAACAATCCAAATTACGCTTTAAAATTTATAATAGAACTCAATGATAATAGAGGTTATCTTATAACTAAATTAGTATAAGCATAATCACATATATCCTACAACACCATTTTTCTAAATGATGTTCAATTTTTCCATTGTTATCATCATATATTTATAAAATCTTTATAATGAGTAAACTTAAATTTTACACTATAGTGAAGTTTATATCCACTAATTCATCTTATTACATGTGATTAGAAGTCAAATGGTTTCCATTTACACACATGAGACGTATTAAGCATGTATAGTCTTAAAGATGATCCTTCACCATAGAATATGAGCTAGACAAACAACTATATGCTATTTTTAATATGTAATGCATGGATATTGTTGGTGTCTATTTTGATTCTAAAATAGAATAGTTTAATGAGAAGTGGTTATGAATTAAAAAATTCCTAAATTACCATTGTATTTATAGGATTTCTTTACAATACTGATTTTATTTTAGCAAACTAAACACTTTGTAAATTTTTGTGATGCAAATATTTTGAGACTTGATCTTTTACAATAGATGAACTATACTATAATGTGAGAATGGAATAATTAAAAGTATTTTTTCCAATCCAACTATTGATAGAAAATAATGTACAAATTAGTTTCTCATGATTAAAAAAAATGATAAGTATATAAATTGAAAAGACTAGAATTTAATTTATTGATGAATCATTAGGGAATCAAGCAATAGATAATATTATTAGACAATATTCAACATAACCATATGATTTTAGGATACTTTTGTATTAGAAGAAACACTTTCTAAATTTAATATTGTATATAAATTGAGATCTAAGAAAACTAATATAACCATAATCAAATTACTAATGATTAGGATATTTTTTAAGTTTTTAATAAAATCACTTGCATAGCTATACAACTTTATTATATGGTGTGGTGAGTGTTTCAAACATGGTATCAAAACTCAGGTTGTAATGCTCAGGTATCAAATGTAAAATTCATCATGTTTGTTTATATATATAAAATAATTTTAGATGTGTATATGTCATCATGAAAGAGATAATGTCAGATTACTTTCCATGAGGATAGACCATCTATTGGTGAAGAAAGGAATCAAATTGAATCCATTAGTATTGTACTCCTTCTACTAAAATAGGAAGAGAGATCAACCATTAAACATCTAAAATTCTATTAGGTAATGAAAATACAATACCTCTAGAGAATAATCCTTTACATCTGATGATTAAATCTTAGAGGCCAAAAACAATATAACAAATATAATTACATACTAATTCTAAATATGGAAGAATGGAAGCAAAAACCAATAAGGAGTGGGGTATGACGTTCCTTTATAAATATCTTATTTTGATTAGTATCATCACCACTTGACTAGAGGAATGGTCAATAATAGATATATTTAAATATCTTAACATAGAAGTTGAACAAGAAAATTTTTATAGTTCAACAAAAGAAACGGTAGCTACAACATAAATATGGAGATCTAATATTTCTTTGAGATGGATAATTTATGAGCAAAGATAATTCTAAAATATCCACCTTCTAATTTAAATTCTCTAGATACATTTGGTGGTACAATAAAGAATTCATACCAAGATATAGATAAATAAATATGACTAGGGAATAATTTGAGGAAAATTTTCGTAACAAGTATATTTCTAAAGTATGATTTAGTGGAAATTTATTGTGTTTTTATAAATTATAATAAGAAAATAGAAAAATGATGGAATATGAGTAACTTTTATAGATCTATTGAGAGATATACTTTCTATAGGAAGGAATATTATGCATGTGAATTTACTCCTAACAATATTGTGAACTTTAGTAGCTTATATTGTTAGAATAAATACACCATTAACTTGATAGGATGCTTACAACATGGCATGATGATAGAATATGGTTTTAGGTGGTCCACTACAAGTAAGACAATTGAATATTTGTTTTAATGACTATGAAAAGTTTTAGGTCCATTGGTGAATTCTCATAATCTTAACCACAAATGACCAACTTAGTAGTATGGGAGATGTAGTCCTTTTAAATTTTAGCACAATATATTAGTGTAGACAATAAAATCACGTCAATCATATTAGACTGCAATGATGCACTCTTATCGACATCATATAGCCCCATTGGGTAACCCTCAAGGGTTTATTGGGGGTCCTTACCACTTTTGGGAAGGTAATAAAATTCTACCATTTATCTTACCCAATTATTTATGATAGATCAAGATCCTATCTAAGCCATCACAACCTGCAAATTGGAGGCTCAAATCGGAGGTCTCTTCCACCCAATGCATGGCAAAGATTTTGATAAGTGGTGATACTTACCTTGAATGCCCCAAATTGCCCCTTTAGCCCTATGGCCCTCTTGGGCTATAAATTGGAGGTATTCCAATCAATTTCAGAGAGAGGTCTTTGCAAGAATTCATCAGAAAGTGCTCCCAAGATTCACTCTCCACTTTTGCCCTCATATTTGTCCTTAGATTCTTCATCAATCGAAGGAGTTTCTAATACATCCCAAAATATGCACATCCATTCCAAAACCCACCCATTTATGTGAGTTAGATTCCCAAATTTGATGACAACACCCCTAGGAGTATTCTAGACTATATCCCTAAGGAATTGGTGGTAAAAACCATCCTATTTGGTGGTTGTCTCCGACCTAGGATGGACACACAGGGACGACTATGAATTGGCATGCACGTTTAAATTAATTTTAGTGTAGATCATTTTTAGAGTAGTTTATATGCATCATACTTTAATTTGGTAAATTTTGGAGCAATTTTGGACCTTCAATTAGGGTTTTTGTGATGACAGTCCAAATTGGAACACCCAGGGATGGCCATAGATTCTTCTCATAATTTCATGTCAATTTCTACATAGATCATTCCTAAAGTAGATAATATATATCATACTAAGTTTTGGTACAATTTAGAATAGTTTTACATCATCTATTGCACTTTTTGTATTCAATGTTGCATGCATATTTATGATTTCATCTTAATCCACACATGCTATTAACCAATTTTAATTTCTTGTGTGTAGATCTAGGTAGTCCAGCACACAAGGAAGGAGCTAAAAATTTTAATATGGATAGCTCATTGTAGCAATAGAAAAAACCTGCTCTTCAATCGTGAGTACGAGGAAGACATTGAAAGTGCACCTTAAGTTTATGAAAGGATTGGATCCTTTGACATTGTAATGAGTTGTATCAATTGAGATCCCTCAAGGGGACATTTTGTAATCACATAATTGAAAAATAAAATAATATAAAGAGAACCCCCCATTCCTTTCACATATTTGTCATATTTATGCTTACTTTAATATCATTTTTGAATGATTAAGTAGAACAATAGATGCATTTTATTTCCATTTTCTAGGTGCACCATTTTTTCTACCATTATAGTGGTGATCATGGTAGGATCCTTGACTCATTTCATTTTCGCAACTTTTGACCTTTTTTTTTTTTTTTGAATGTTGCAGTTTTTGGCCATTCTAGATTGAAAAGACCCTTGAATTCCTAATTGGAACACCCGGGGATGACCACAACAACCATCCCACCCAGGGATAGCCCCAAAATTTTCAGCCATACCACCCTAGGATAGCCATAAAACAAGGGTTTTGCAGCTCAAATTTATAGAAACAACAACATTCTAGGCTTTCAAGGTATGCATCCAAACCTTCACTTTGCATTAATACTATTTAGGGAAGGTTAAATTTAGCTTTTTATGTCTTTTCCTTGTTGATTGAAAGGTATATTTTACTTTTCCTAAATTTTAAAACAACAAAAAGAAGAAAAATAGGGAAAATAACAACTTAAGTATGCACTTGTATGGTCTTATTGCTTGCAACCTACCTAATGATTAGGTTGCCATATAGGATAAGCATTTTTTAGGTTCCTTATTTATGCAATATTTTTGAAAGTGAAACATTATTTGTGCATTTAGTGCTCTCTTATTTTTCTTTCTTTAAGTATAAAAGGAACCACACACACCACGTCACATTTTAACATTAGTGAGTTAGAATTTCATCCTCAACCAATAATAAAGACCAACGATAGTGGGTTTCATCTCCACCCATTGACACACATCCTACAAACCCTATTTTTGGCCAAAGACAGCTCTAAGAATCATCTTAGACATGGAAAATAGCACACACTCCTCTTCGAAGGGTGTATCACTACTCATGGTAAATATGGGTGAGGACTGGTAGGACTTGTACTCCCTAATCATGTATGAGATTCATCTCTATACTTTGGTTGGTTTATGCGTCTAAAATTATATTATTGGTTATCGAGATACGAACATATAGGTGAAATCCCTTAAACAAATTGAAAATCATATCAACAATATTTAAACATGTAAAAAGAGATTTCTTTACAAAACAACAAATAAAAAATACATCAAACTATTTTAGGAACACATAAATATTTAAAAGAGATAAAAACTTGTATTATTGTGTATTTATATATTTGTGTGTTGAATCATTAAAATTTGTAAATGATATAATCACGTAGGGTTTGGAATAAACTAGTTATGGTGTGCACCCACTTTCAATCACATTCAAGGGCTAAAATTGTGGAGAGTAGGCAAGAAGACATAGATCATCTATGATTTGACCCTAAGGATTTGATTATACCTCCTTGGTGGAATCCTACTCACCCAAGTCCTAGAATATCAAATAAGGAACATGGACTCCAAGGGATCACTGCACAGGACACCCCTACAAGTTGTGGTCCTAATCAGGGAAATTACTTTCCAAATATAGATAATTCACAAGCCTTATTTTAAGAATAGGAACCGCGTATTGAGGCACCAACACTTACATCAATACCATGCATTCATGTGCCTAATCGGTCCACCTTACACACCTACATGTAGAATCAAGACTATTCACCATAGGTAGGGTTAAATGATCACAATACACCTTTAATTCACCTTGATAGGTCTTAGAAGTACAAGTACCAAGATGAGTATGATACTCATCACCCTGGGCATACCAACTCTGCCCTTCCCTTCCTCATTGATTAATAAAGATATAAGGAGAATCTTGATTATCCTCAATTTAATTACTCCATGCAAGCACGATGTGCTTCTGTGCCAGTGGAGTATAAAGAACATTAGTTTAAGAGTGAGCCTTAAGTAAATATGACCTCTCTCAATCGAGGAAAGATGGTAGTGGATTTATTAGATCCTCCTGAACATGATAGGTATTTTTTGGTCAAAATGACCACACCTAGGTAAATAAGGAGTAATCTTCTCAAGATTTTTCTATCTATGGAGAAGCCACGATTGCGTGACATTTTGAAGGTCTAAGGCAAAGCTAATGTGAGAAGTCATGATTCCATGACATTTTGAAGACCGAAGATAGAGTTAAGGTGAGAAGTCATGATTTTGTGACATTTTGAAATCCTAAGGTAGAGCTAAGGTGATAAGTCATGATTCCATGATATTTTGAAGATTGAAGACATAGTTAAGGCGAGAAGTTGTGATTCCATGACATTTTGAAGACCAAAGACAAATTTAAGATGAGAAGTCATGATTCCATGACATTTTGAAGGTCTAAGGCAAATCTAAGGTGAGAAGTCATGATTTTGCAACATTTTGAAGACTGAATATAGAATTAAGGCAAGAAGTCACAAGTTTGTGATATTTTGAAGATCGTAGACAGAGTTAAGGAGAGAAATCATGATATTGTGACATTTTTAAGACTAGATATAGATTTAAAGTGAGGAGTCATGATTCCATGACATTTTGAAGGCCTAAGGTAGAGCTAAGGTGATAATTCATGATTACATGGCATTTTGAGGGCCGAAGATGAAGCCTCGACAAAAGGTCATGATCTTGTGATATTTTGAAGGCCGAAGATGAAGCCTCGATGAAAACTCATGATTCTGCAACATTTTTAAGGCTAAGTAAACCATGATGTCTAAAGAGGTTAAAGAATATCGCCATTACAATAATATATCCAACCATTTCCAATTGAGGATCCCATCCTCCCTCAATAGACTACGGGCATGATATTGTGACAAATTTTAGTTTTTTTGTTATGTTAAACTCTTATATATAGAATGAGTAACCAAAAATATAAGTCGGACCTTAGGAGTTTAGAAGGCTATGTATACAAACTTCTAAAAGCTTAATAAATATCTACATTCTAGTTCTTTGCTCATTGGTGTTTTCAAAGAAAGTATGTATTTGTTGTCTATTATTGTTTAAATCTAAGTTGGATGTAATCTGCATCAATTATTATTCTGAATTCCTGCATTTACGTTCTATTAGATCTACAATTTAACTTCATGGATAACCTACATTTTCATAAAGTGTTCACCAGGAGTTTTAGTTTTTTTGTTTTGGTTTTTTTATGCTTCTTTACAAAAGGCTATGGTAGTAGTTTTTTATGTTTCTTAATATATACCATTTTAATCCTCTAGCCACAACTATATTTCCTTGTCTTTATGCATTTTCCTCTTTATCCCTTTTCCTAGAAGTAAAGGAACCAACCTCATCTGGAGATTAAATTAGGTAGACCCTGTTCTGACCTGGTCTTTCAATGTTGGCAAAGTCTTGGGCATAAAAGTAACCAAAGGCATATTTTTCTCCAATAGTTTCTGGCATGCCCAGTGGGACCCAAATCCCATGCAGTATACAGATCAAAGTCTTGGTGAATAGCTTTACCCTACTAATATTTTAAAATCACCTAGTAACTCTGCACCAAAAAGAAACCCTATAAAAGCCTTTACCCAGCTTCTGGTTATGCACCGTATTTTATGATAACCAGATCTAAAGCAAAAAATTTAGAAGAACCCATAGAGTTCTTCAAACTACACCTTTTTAGCCTCCAAGCTAATCCTATTTTGGTAGTGGCTAGTCAGAGCAACCTCTATATATACCCATAATACATGATACATAAATCCTTCCTCTACAGCCCTCCCTAATACTGATACTAGTGGAACTTTGACTCTAGCTACTTGTATAATCACAATGGGCACAAATTAGCCGATCCTGCCTTACCCTATATGGAACCACATATGTCCCCTAAACCTGGTATCTTAGAACCCGATTCCTATGGTGGCCTTGAAAGCGCTACCCCTATATGAAAATACTGGAAAGACAACTTATGAACATTATCAAGATGTAGTCATGCTAGCCTCGATCCATAAAATCCATAAAGAAGATGTTATGATAAGATTACTAGTAATTTCCTTTAAAGGAAAAATGCTCTATTGGTACAGAGCTTTTGAAAATCAGACCATATCAAATTGGGCCCAACTCACTGGTAAACTAGTGGAAGAATTCAATGAGCAGGTAGATCCTTTATCCTTGCTAATTTAGTTTATTGTTATCTAGAAACACCCCCAAGATGAGATTGTAGACTTCAATATCAGGTTTATTCGGACTTGGCTAAGAGTACCTGATGTTTGAGACCAACTCACAAACATGTGATGTATTACCATATGAGAGATTTCAACTAAGATATAAGTATGACAATCAGAAAATCTCACATGTTTACCTTCCCTAAGATTTATCAAGAAGCATAGAAGATAGTGAGAGACCTGGTCGCTATTGGAATATTTCTAGTCAAAATGATGATGCCCATTTTCCTAGATCTATCCCAAGAATCAAGTGCCCATTTTCCAACTCTTGCTTCAAATTCTAACACTAGTCTTCCCAAATGGACTGGATAGCCTAACAACCTAGTAATATAGGCACCCCTACTCTCCCAATGCTCCCTGTAATTCTCGCACTCCCTATGATAATAGTTCCATCAACCCAAGATCCTCAACTTATCATCCTGTAAGATCTGTAAGCATCATTTAAAACTCTGGCTAATAAATTTACATCAATGGAATTAAGGGAGGCTAAAAGAAATTTCACCCCAAGGAGGTTCCTGCAAATAAGAAAGGTTCAAGCATCCACTAGTGGCATAAATTATGAAAAATCTAGCACTATTTATGCTAATGAATGTGGCGAACCCAATGATGCTCCAAAAGAGTTAAATTTTTGGTGCTCTATATGCAATGACCCCCATGGTGAAACTTCTTGCATGATTCACCAACATCAGGTACAAAAGGTAGTTGTTGAGAAGGCCGAAAGAAGTCTCAAGGGTCATGTAAATATGATTAGAGAATAAAATTTGAATTTTATGATACATTTTGTTGAAAAAGTAGCTATTATTACTAGATCAGGAAATAAACCCTTATTGGTTGACTCCCAATATCTCAACCCCTTGAAAGTACCTTTGCCTATAAGGAACCCTATTGAGAAAAGGACTTCTTATGAAAAAAGTCCCCCGAGTTCAATCTAGAAATAAGTAGAAACACAGGAACAAGTGAGGGATAAACTGAGATACCCCTCACTTACCAAACGTCAAAGTATCGATGCTACTAAGGGTTATAGAAACAAGTACAATGCAATAGTTAAGGAAAAGATTGTTGAACACCTTCCTTTTAACATAGTTGAGAAAATGAAGAAAAATCCCTCTAAGGAAATAATGTATGAAGCTTTGCAACTTCCAGGATAGACTGACTTGCAGCAAGAATCCTTGAGGTCTATGAAAAACAATAACAATAGCCCAACCCAGATGGATTCAGCACAAGCTAGTCTGACATCGACTTCAAGAAAAAATAGACCCCATATTTTTTATTTGTCTCTCCAAAGTGAAGGGTGGGTTGTTCACAACTGCATGATAGAATCTAGAGCTACAACCATTGTGATGCCCAAATTAGTATGTAACATCAAGGGTATGGAATATACAAGAAGCAGTCCTGGTGTCTTATAGCTATATGGAACCCCCGTAAAAATTGTAGGGGTAATCAAAGATATCCCGATAGTGCTCGAAAGACTACCCCAACTCATAGTCATACAGGAAGTGGTAGTAGTGGACTTGGAACCCTATTTTGATATGTGTCTCTCTAGAGAGTTCACAACTAAGATAGGAGGATATTTATCACTATATTTTTCACATCTAGAAATCTTGTTCAAGAGAAAAAGAGTGAAAATATTCAATGAGAAACCATCAAATTTCGATTTTGGAAGACTTGAAGATGAAAATAAATAGTCCACCACTATGAACATGATGAAAAAGGAACTAGAAGACCTAAAATTTATGGAGGAAGCTCTAAATGTATTACAGGAGGAAGACCAGTTCTCTCTCCAATATTTTAATGCCATGATTAAGACTAACATAGGGAGTTACACAATTCTAAAACCTAAGAAAAGTAACCCCATTCCTCCCCCTTTGGTGAACCAACCGACTAATTAGTTGTAGAATATTTTATTCGATGGGGCTAGATGTAAAATGGAGTTGGATATGGTATTGCATTAATCTCTCCAACAGGTGAGGAAAATGTTGTTTATTACTTGTTAACTTGGAGTTGCACTAATAATGCAACAAAGTATGAAGCACTCTGTCCGGGCCTTAAAAAGGCTAAAATTATGGGCATCAAGCAACTAAAGATCTTCAAAAACTCTAAGTTAATAGTAAATCAGGTTACTAAAAAATATACATTATCTTGAGGCTTATCAAAACAAAGTCTGGGATTTATTAGAATCCTTTGAATATATGAATATAAAGGCAATTACTAGAGAACACATGCAAATTTTTTTGATTCAATAGGGGTAAAATTTTTCCCTATAAGCAATGCCATCCAAAAGATAAAAATAGTCAGACTAGTCTATAGACCTTTTATGCCATATTGGGATACCTTCTTGCAAGTTTTTGAGAATGATCAACAATAGTGGACTTCCTCATCCATGAGATGAATTGATCCAATAACAGGATGGCTAAGGATGAAGAAGATGCAACCATAATTTAGTTAAAAAATAACCATATCCCAAAAGGGCTAGTCACCTTGGAGAGCCTATTTGATAATAATGATAGGTTGACTGGTCACAAAATGAAAGTTGAGAAATATAGATACAAGGAAAATCAAATGGAGCCTAACAAGGCCATAAAATTAGGAGTGAACACTATGAAAGTAGAAATGGAGAAAATAAGGAAATTATGCAAGGAATTCCCAGACATCATTGCTTGTACCTATGGAGACCTGAAATTCTATTCAATGAAGAACACAAGCTTATACTGAGAGGGGGGGTGAACAGTATAAGACCTATTTTTACTTTTTCCTTTATACTTCAAAATAGTAAAGCAATATACCCAAAGCAATATCAAAGCAATGCACAATATCATCCACAAAGTGACACCAATTTTAACGTGGTTCACCCAAAATGGCTGGGATACGTCCACAAAACTTTTCTCTAAAAGTTATCTCAAAGTTCTTTGAGAATCCTTCCCAATTACAATGTTTATGAGCCTCGGCCCAAAGGAGATACCTTCCCTCAATAAGAATTTATGAGCCTCTGCTCAAAGGAGATACCTTCCCCTCTGCTCTGGAAATGATCCCTCAAAATATCAACTGCCTCTACCTCTTACCAGCATGTGGAACTCCTTTCCACTGAAGACCTCATATCTTCAATGCTTAGCCTAAGAGATGTTTGCCTTCTATGATCACGTCCATAGCAACTCAGCAACCTGTACCAAACACAGTCAGTCGGTCTAGTACAAGTCTTCCTCTGTCTATCAGATCTATCCAATGCTTGAACAAATCAATCCTCTGCACACAAGCCTTCTCAAAGACTTGCAAAATTTGTCCTCAGGTTCTTCTCAAAGAACCAGTGCTCCTCTGTACTCAAGTTCTCTGATAGAACTATCAAACTCAGCTCACAAGTCCTCTGCTAGGACTTGTCCAAATATGCTCACAAGTCCCCACTAGAACCTGTCCAAAACTGCTCACAAGTCCCCACTGGAACCTATCCAATACTGCTCACAAGTCCCCACCAGAACCTGTCCAAAAACTCAGCAAGCTCACCAAAAAAAAACCTTTCTTAGTAGGAAATCACAAGGTCAATTGTTAGAGACCCAATGTGATTTTTCAAACTCATAGAAGCATAAAGAGAATTTTTAAAGACTCAATATGTTCTATACTCAACTCCCAATCTCAAAACTCAACTCAAATAAACTTAGCTCAAACTCAATCTCAAATCTGAAAACTCAACTCAATATCTGAAATGGATAGGATAGAATGCTTTCTTTCAAGAACATGAAACCCCAAAAATTTCCAACTATGCAAATAATCACATAACAATGATACTCATGTTATTTTTACCATCAATTAGGGCTTCAACAACAATGCTCATCAAACAAGGTTCAATCAACACCATTCATCTCAAAACACAACCTTGAAGCAATTCACAATCAACATTAGAAAAGGAAACAAGTAGAACTCCTTTTCTCTCCAATATTGTTTGAACAAAAAGCATCCACCAACTCAAATCATAATAGCACAAAACAACTTTTCAAATCATCAACAAAGGAGTAAGCCCAACACTTTAACCAAGTAAAGAATAGCTTGATTATTACCAATTTAATGAAAGCAAATGTCAATCTCAAAGCTGCCCACTTAAGGTTTCACAACTTCACACAAGAAGCAATTTTAACCTTAAAACATCATGCTTTCATTTCCATAATCAACCAAAATCACTCTCAAAATTACAAGAAAAATGTATCCCTTATACACCTTATTTCTCCCTTATAGTCTTATCAAAAATAAAATTTATTTCTCATAAGAATGCAATAAGATATTTCAAACAACACCTTCAAAAGAATCTTTTATCAAAATAAAACAATATTTAAACTCCTTATAACTCCTAAGTTGATTTTCCCTCTAATAAAGTTCCTCCATCCGCAAAATACACTTAGCAAAAATTAATTTTGAAAATACCTTGGCCAACATCAAAAATTGTGCTATGGAGAAATTGCGCACAAATTCTAACACCACCCACTGCGTCCACTTCACAATGAAAAACCCTTTCGTGTTATTTGAACATGGAACCTCCCATTCGGGTAGCACGCCAATAGTCTAGCCGCTACCGGTGCGCCAAAGGCGCCCGGTGAGGTTTAAACCTCATGCTGTTAGCCTTGTTCCTTCTGTTCCAGGGATTAAATAAAACAACAGTGCCTCCATTTCTTCTGACGTGAACACAAATATGAAAACCTTACGATGAATTTACGACAAATGATGAGTACAAAAAAATAAACAGCAGATTCATGAAAACGGCAAAGACACAGTCGAACAACAGATCACGAATTCACAGTGAGCAAATCTTTTCAAAATGTGGATGGGATTATTCTTGATTTTCATCAAGGGATATTTATATGCATTTTTACCATGAGCTCTTGACGTCGACGAGGAGTTTAACATGTCGGCGGAGGTCTTGGCTAGCGCCCACAATCTTAAAACATAGCACCATGGGTTAGGATAACCCATTGCAAACAATAATTTAATATTTATTTAAAAATAATTAAATGGAACCTTAATAAGGTTTTTAATTATTTAAATAAATACTTCCTCCTGGACCTAAATGCATTAAACTAATGCATCCACCTGTAATCTTTAAAACTGCCAACATGGGGTTTACAAAAGACCTTTGAAAATGTCATGTCGTAACCTTCATCAAAACAAATTATTTGACATCAAATCAAATTCCTTCAAGAGCTTCTTGACATCAATGACAACGTATACACTTGAGAAAAGGCAATGTACCCAAAGTACCCAAAATTGCCAACATTCCAAAGATATAATCCAACACATAATTGAGCTCAAGGAATGCACAAACCCATTTTGGCAAAAGTAGTGACTATTCAATCCTAAAATTGAAGCCTTGATGAAGTAGGAGCTGCTAAAACTACTCAAATCTAAAATCATATACCCAATCAAGCATTCGACATTGGTTGCTAACCTGGTACCAATAAGGAAGAAGAATAGAGACATCCAGCTATGTGTTGACTTCTGCAATTTGAACAAGACTTCACTGAAGGACCATTACCCTCTCCCACAGATTGATAAAATCCTATACACAGTAGCAGAAGTAGAAAGGTTCTCACTCCTAGACAGTTTCTATAGATATAACCAAGTATGGGTTAAATATGAAGACCAATTCAAGACCACATTCATGACTAAATGGGGAATGTTTTCTTACCAGAGAATTCCCTTTGGGTTATCCAACGTCGGAGTAACTTTTTAAAGATCTATGGATGTGGATTTCAAAGAAATCAATAAAATAATAGTGATATACTTAGATGACATGACAGTGTTATCTCACCATAAAGGAGACCACATAGCACATATCAGGAGTGTGTTCAAAAAGTATAAAGTTTGACATCTCCATAAATCCTAGAAAATCTATTTTCATTGTCGAAGGACTTCTACTTAGCCATGTTGTCTCTAAATCTAGCATATCTATAGACCCCAATAGAGTGAAAGTATTGTTAGATCTCCCCCTCTCCCTAATAAGAAGGGCTTGCAATTATTCTTCGACCAAATCAACTTTGTGCGCAAATTTATAGCTAATTTTGTGCAAATCATCAAGCCTATGATAGAGTTACTGAAAAAGGATATTGATTTCAAATGGATAGATGTAAGGAATTAAGCCTTCCAGTATATCAAAGAACAAATAGCTCAAGCTCCCATCCTAGTAAACCCAGACTATTCTAGAGATTTCAACTTATATGCTATAGGCAAACAAGGGAGCTATGCCATATTGCTCACACAGAAAGGAACTAACAATGAAGAAAGGCCCATAACTTTCCTAAGTCAGACTATATAAGAACATGAAGAAAAATATAACTTCTTCGAGAAGTAGATCTATGCAATAATGAAATATTTAAAAATTTTAAGTATTTCTTATCATAGAGTAGGATATCGTCTATACAATTCACTGTGATGTATGAAGCTTCATCATACAAGGGAAGCTCAGTGATACAAGAGTTAGTTGGGTGACCAAAATACAAGAATACAACGTAGAGATACACCCAACCAAGTTGCTAAGAGGTAGAGCATTGTACCAAGAGCTCACCAACAAAGCTACAATAGATTATATAATTTGTCATACCCAAGAAGTAGTAGCATATGAGGATCAACGTATAGAATGACTTGAATAGGTAGATGAATTGATTAGGTATTTCCAAACTAGGAAATGGCCAACCAACCTGAATGCTTCACAAAGGAGATGGTACAAGATCCAAACCCTGAAATATACCCTACTCCTTGAGGGACTATACAGAAAGAATTTGGATGGAGTATTGCTCCGATGTGTAAATGAAAAGTAGAAACAAAATATCCTAGTGGAATTCCACAATAGCTCATATAGAGGACACTATTCAAGAAGTACCATTGCCTTATCATCAGAACTAGATGCTACTAGATGACTATTTTCATAGATACCTTTAGAATAACAAGGAAATGCGAAGGATTCCAGAGATATATCGGACATAACATGAATGCTTCGATGCCCCTGAAGTCCATCCAAGTCGAAGAGGCTTTTTAGTAATGAGGGTTAGATTTTGTGGGAATAATAGAGCCCAACTCATCCGCTGGACATAAATACATTTTTATGGCTAACGACTACTTCAAAAAGTGAGAAAAAGTAATACCTACCAAGAAAACAGACCAAGAGGTCGTGATAGAACTCATGGAAAGCTTAATCACAAGATTCAACATCCCAGATGCATTAGTCATGTATAAATAATGGCTCATCATTTGTAGGCACCAAGATGATTGAGTTCACATGCAAATACGATATTTAATTGAAGATATTTTAAAACTATTATCCCTAGGGGAATGGACTAGCCGAGTCCACAAACAAAAACTTTCTTAGGATTTTGAAGTGAACTCTAAAAGATAATAAGAGAAGTTGGTACTCTCTAATAAGTCAAGTGCTTTGGGCTGATAGAATTACCATAAAAAATTCTATCAAAACATCCCCCTACTCTTTGGTGTATGGCAAAGAAGCAGTCCTTCTAATACACATAGAGATACCAGCTCTAAAGCTACTCAATCAAACTGACATTGAAGAGGCATAACCAATGGAAGATAGGCTGATCCAACTCCTACAACTAGAGAAACAAAAGGAATAAGCCTAAAACCACTATCAAAAGCATACTACTGCTACAAAGGAATGGTTCAATAAAAATACCACCCTGATGAAATTTAAGGTGGTAGACGTAGTCCTCAGATGGAATGAGAAGAAGTCTAAACCTAGAAATCATGATAATTTTGATACGCTCTAGGAAGGCCTTTTCAAAATAATAGAAGAGAAATAACATAACTCATTCTAGCTGAGAAATGAACAGGGCCAGGTTAAACCTATCCCTATCAACGATTTCCATCTAAATTTATACTACAAGTAATGGGTTTCCTCTACTTTGTATGTATTTTATGTAAATATTTGCTTTCTTTCAAGCTTCAGGTAAATTGTCAAGAAAGGCCCCTTTCAAGTAAAATGTCATGATTTCACGACTTTTTGGCAGTCGATGGTCACTTCAAGGAAAAATGTCACAAGGGCATGGTTTCTCGGCATTAAAAGGCCCCTTTAAGGTAAAATGTCATGATTTCACAACTTTTTGGCAGTCAATGGCTGCTTCAAGGACAAATGTCACAAGGGCATGGTTTCTTGGTATTAAAAGGCCCCTTTTAGGTAAAATGTTGTGAGTTTGTGAATTTTTGGTAGTCAATGGTCACTTCAAGGACAAATATCATGAGGATACAATTTCTTGACATTAAAAGGTCCCTTTCAAGTAAAAGGTCATGATTTTGTGACTTTTTGGCAACCGATGACTGCTTCAGAACAACTAAGAATTTTTGGTGGGAAAATTAGGTTTATAGAATTTTTAAATTGTACTACTTTTTAGGTATTTTTGTACCCTCTGATTGGCCAATAGTATAGGTGATGTCATTTAATTGGCCTAGGACAGCAGTAGAGTGATATCATTGGCCCAACGGTAATACATGGTAGTTGGTTTCTTAATGAGGCACATGAACCGAAGCACCCAAAAATGTTAAAATTTAGCATAGGGATGTGTGCCACCAACCATAGTTATTCCACATCACCTTGGAAATTATTGCATGTAACCTTGGTACATGCATGCACAACCAATTACATCACAAAAATATTTTCATCACCCTTGTCATCTTTTGCATTCTTTCCATTCTACTCACCGTAGTCCCTTCTCTCCTAGAAAGCTCTGCATTTCTATGCTAACCGCATTCAAGTAGGTTTTTATTATAGAAAATATAAATCAACCATGATGGCCACACCTCTAGCCTCCTCATCCAAGGGGAAATGAACATCTTCTAAAGAGGAAATCATCTTCATGGACCCTGACAGCCACATCACTGATACAAGGCTAACATGGAAGGATCTAGGAAAATCCAGAAGGATATAATAGCCAGAATGGCCATAGAAGTTTTCCCTTCAATCCAGAGCACTTTCCCTTACCACTCTCTACTCTACTAGTACATTTGCGCTCAGGTTCACCCCTACCCTGAATTGACTAGGGCCAGGGTAGAATTCTATGATGCCAAAAATAAGATAGTGAGAAATTACAAGAATGAGATCATCTTCACATTCAATGTCAACTTAGTTAGGGCCATATTTTCCCATGGAAGGAATCCTATAGTCCCTCCCATTCAGCTAGACCTTGCTAATTTCATGAAATGTTACATCAATACCCCAACCATTTGGTTGTTCTTGTAGGAGCATTTATCAGACCCTATTCTTGAGGGAGCTCTTTCGAAATTCCTAATTCTATTAGATAAATTCAAAAGCAAGAAACTATTTTCCATGCTAGAAATAGTGGCAAGATTATAAATAGATGCAAAGGTCTATGGGTGGTAGATAGCAGTAGCACAGTGCATTTCCAACCCAAAGTTCTACGATGCATCTCGAGTAGACCCAAGCAGGGTGCTAGTCTACTTTGACTGGCCGAAATACCTGGTCCAGCAACTACATGCATGGATTTTGAAGATGTAGAAAGGTATCCCAAATGACTTCAGGTTCTCCTCCTACATGGTATGGATTTTATTCTATTTCTAGGCAAAAAAATTGAATTTTATCCCTACCACACAAGTAGATCCAAAGGGAAATCTCTTGCATGTATTTGAATGGATGCCACTCCTTTCGTATGTGGATTCATATTATTATTTTAACATGGAGTTCTTAGGCCCTGCTTTAAAAATTATGTATGGTGCCATGCCAATAATTCCTCAAAAAATGTGAGATACCTTAAGGCACCCCCATGCAAAAGAGGGGGACTAGTTTATTCTAACATAAGGTGTAGTCATATTTATGGCTTCATAGGGAATCCTTTCTTGCTACCTTATTTTGTTACCTAATGATTATTTACCCTATATTATATAAGGTAGACAAAGTTCATTAATAGTAAATTCAACACAGGTGCACATTTGACAGGTACTTGCCTCATGCCATTTCAATACGAGAGAGTGACAGTGTCAAAGAAGGGGGATAATGAAAAAATTGCTCGAGTTCTAAGGAATTTAAAATTGATAGAGCTGCCCCAAAAATGGAAGTATGAACCTAAGAAAAAATTCGCCCAGAGGTAGGCCACCCTCATTAAATCCCATTTTAATAAATTCCACAAATACGATAGACAAACAGATAAGTAGGGCATAAATAATGATGAAGATCAACCATTAGAGTGGCATATTGAGAAAATGCAACCACTTCCCCATGGCATGATTTCTATTTACACTTATTATATTGGTGCCCTGAAGCGAACCCAACCCACAAGCTAAGTAGCAAGATAATTTAAAACACCAAGAAAAGAGGGGAAGACTGGAATCATGCCAAAATATTAGTTTGGTGGAAAATGCAATGCCACTTACAGATCTTCTCCAGATATGGGACAAAAATAGCAAAAGCATTTTCAAAGAAGTACGATGAGCATCATGACAACTGGTCTGAGACATTAGTGGATAAGTATCCTTTTCGAATCAATGACATTCACCTCAAACATATTGAAGGTGGCACTAAAAAGGACAAAGGGAAGAAAATCACTTTTGATCAAACAAAATTACCCAAAAGGAAGTATCATCACTTCATTCCCTTTGTAGATTAGATACAAAATCTAATGATGGTGCTCAGCTCAATCATAGGAGTAGAATAGAATTGAAAAATGAAAAGCAGAATTGGAGAAGGGAGGACACCAAAATAAAAATAAAAGATAAGAAATGACCCCTAAAGAATTAGAAAAAAATGAAGAATTAGATTTTGATAAGGAATCAAAGGGACACGAAGGATCAGGAGATAAGGAAGAGACAGGGGACCAGGAAGAAATAGGGGAAAGCTCTGATTAGACTCCCAAAAATAAAGAAATAGGTGAAAATTTGGTCAGAGAATTTGAAGACCCTCTCTAAAAGAAAAACCCAACAGGGAACAAACCCTGATGAAAGTAACAACAGGAATTGATGACTCGGTCCTAAAGCAAATCATGAAAGTCTACACTAAGAAATCGCAAGGGACTAGTGACACCAATATGCCAAGGGACTCAAGTATATCTCCTATTAATCTCAATACTTCTTCTTCCTCTTCTCATTCCCATAATAATTTCCCTTCCCATTTTTAAGGTCACAACAACGCCTCTCCCCAATAAACTCATCAGCCTCCACCACCACCACCATCAACCCAACAAACTCTTCAGCCTCCACCATCACCACCATAAATATATAAAACTCCACCAGCATCCTCCTCTACCCTCGTAGGATTCCCCACTAAGAAATTAATTATGGAGGCCCCTCTAGCTACCACTCCTTTCTCTTACTCCACCAACTTGCTAAGCTTTCAAGACATGCGAACTACTTCTCCCGTTAGCAACCCTATGATTGCTAAGTTCAAAAATTTGAAAAAATACACTCTAAATGTTGCTACATGGCTGAAGTTATGGATATCAAAAATTTATAATGATATAGCCCACATCATAGAAGGTTCGGTGTTGGATACTATCAGAATGCAACGTTCCACCATGAATATGACCCTACTTGTACAGAAGCCGAAGAAAGACATGACCTTGGAGGACTATCAAGAAAAGGTAACTATAAAAGACATCACTCAGCTGCCAATGGATGACGAGTGGGACAAGGCCCAGAATCACATGGGGACCATTTATTTAAATGTCAAGTATTACAAAGAAAAGTACTTTTGGGCCAAGCAAGCAAGAAAATATTTAGAGGAAGCTCTATATCAGTAAAAGGCAACATAAAAGGCTTTTAAAAATAAAGCCAAAAAATGGAAGCAAATTTGTGATTAAATGCCCCCCTAAAAATAAAAGGTAGCAAAGGCTAAAGAGAAGATTCAAATGTTGCAACAATAGATCAAGGACCTTAAACAGTAGGTATATGATAGTTCTGATGAAACCGGTGTCGAGGACCTTAATCTCATATCTTCTAAAAATTATAAAAACATTGGACCAAGTAGAAGAGAAATTAGAAGCATCTATTAAGATCCCGGTAACAAGGCTATCGATAGCCAATAAGATTCAATTACTGGTACATACATGCGATCCATAATCGTATACAAAGCACAGGATAAAAATAGGTCCTAGGCCAAATTACTTGCCAAGAATTTCTTCAGGAGGCACAAGATAGTGACCAAAAGCGCCAAGATCATATAGGAACTCAAAATAGAGGTGAAGGTAATTCTAAAACATGTAAGCATAGCTAAAAATTGTGGAATGCAAAGCTTATAGGATAAAGATTCAAATATCCTAACGAAATATGAATTGAAAGTTGCTTGAAATAAATTTGTAGATGATGAACCAGAAATTGATAGCTAGGAAGAGCCTATTCAAGAAGACCAAATTTTTAGCATGGTTCAAGATATTACCTAGATGAATGCTTGTCTACATGAGCTGAATATAAAGTCAAAAGCCTTATCATATGAAAAATTTGAAGACTTGGAATATCTATACAACACTTTTAAAGTAAAAATAGATACCTATGAGCAAACCTAGAGGAAAGCCTGCATTACCTATAACAAAGTAGTAAAAAAAATACAAACAATAAAAAGCCAAGAAAACTTCCTCAAGCAATGTAGTAGCTCGCAACCAGGGCCAAGCTGAAAAATCTACTGAAGAAGATGTTCTAGATTTTGATAAAGGTTCCATGTTTTGAAAAATTTACTTAGGTTTTTTTTGTTTACTCCATTCTCCAACGGATAAAGGATCTATGTTTGACATTTTGCTAAAAAAATTACCCCATGAGGTACCAAGAATGTTGTTCAAAATGACCACACCTAGGGAAATAAGGAGTAATATTCTCAAGATTTTTCTAAGTATGGAGAAGTCGCTATTCCAAGATATTTTGAAGGCCTAAGGCAGAGCTAAGGCAAGAATTTATGATTCCATGACATTTTGAATACTAAAGATAGGGTTAAGGTGAGAAGTCACTATTCCATGAAATTTTGAAAGCCTAAGGAAGAGCTAAGACGAGAAGTCACAATTCCATGATATTTTGAAGGTCAAAGATAGAGTTAAGGTGAGAAGTTGTGATTCCATGATATTTTGAATATCAAAGACAGAGTTAAGGCGAGAAGTCATGATTCCATAATATTTTGAAGGCCTAAGATAAATTTAAGGTGACGATTCATGATTCTGCAACATTTTGAATACTGAAGATAGAGTTAAGGTGAGAAGTCATGATTCCACGATAATTTAAAGACCAAAGATAGAGTTAAGGCAAGAAGTCATGATTCCACAACATTTTGAAGATCGAAGACAGAGTTAAGGTGAGAATTCATGATTCTATGAAATTTTGAAGGCCTAAGGTATATCTAAGGTTAGAAGTCTTGATTCCATGACATTTTTAGGGCCGAAGATGAAACCTCGATGGAAGGTCATGATCCCGCAACGTTTTGAAGGCCAAAGATGAAGCCTCAGTGAAAAGTCATGATTCTGTAAAATTTTTAAGGACAAGTGGACCATGATGTCTAAAGAGGTTAAAAAATATCACCATAACAAGAATATCTCCAATCGTTTCCAATTGAGGAACCCATGCTTCCTCAACAAATTTTGAACTAGAATGAGCCTATGAGCATGATGTTGTAACAAATTTTAGTTTTTCATCTATGTAAAAATATTATATATAGAATGAGAAAAAAAAAACATAGGTCGAATCTTAGGCATTTACAAGGCTATGTATACAGACTTCTGAAATCTTAATAAAGATCTCCATTTTGGTTCTTGGCTCATTGTTCTTTTCAAACAAAGTATGTATGTGTTGTCTATTGCTTTTTAAATCTAAGTTGAATGTAATATGCATCAATTCTTATTATGAATTCTTGCATTGATGTTCTATTAGATATGCAATTTAACTTCACGGATAAGCTATATTTTCATAAAGTGTTCACTTGGAGTTTTAGTTTCTATGCTTTGGTTTTGTTAGGATTCTCTACAAAAGGTTGTGGTAGTAGTTTTTGTTGTTTCTTAATCTGTACCATTTTAATCCTCTATCCATAGCTATATTTCCCTCTCTTTATGCATTTCCCTCTTTCTCCATTTTCCTATAATAAGTAAAGGAACCAACCTCCTTTGCATATTAAACTAGGTAAACCTTGTTCTGACCTAGTCTTTCAATATTGGTAAAGTCTTGGGCACAAAAGTAATCAAAGGCAGATTTTTCTTCAAAATTTTCATGGCAATAGTGCTAGGTCTCATAGACCTCGTACTACTGAGAAGATAAACCAAATTGTCAAAAGGTATGCTGACAACCAATCTCAATTCAATCAACTTCGACTAGATGAAAAATGCTTAGATCACTAGCATCAATTAGAAAAAAAAGGATTGAATAGTATATTCAAGAGACCTTAAGCAACAGGGTTCTTACCCCAAGTACATATAGATAGGGGGTTCATTAAAGGCAACCCAATTTTAACCAAAATAGGTTTCCTAGCCCTAATGGTGCCTCTTCGACCTCCTAGGCCAAACATAGAGCACCTTCAATAGGAATTTTTTCCTCCTTGTAGGCCAATTAAAGAGACACCTTATGGGGCCTATGATGATTTGGAACCAAAATATGAATACTTAGAAGCACCTTATGGAGGTATGGTTGATGATAATCAACCTTCATGCCATATTATTGGAATTCCTCACCCTCCCTAGCGGGGATAAAGTAAATAAAATATTAAATCCTCTAATGCATATAAAGAATTTCTTGAGCACATGGAACCATAGAGAGAAATACAACTGGGTCTGGCTTCAAAAGCCCACTTTGCATTGGTTGCATAGTCAACAACTTCACCCATCTATATCTTCCCCTCCATACCCAAAGCATTTCAAAATGCCCAAGTTGGATGTATTTAAAGGAGAGGAAGATGCATAGGAGCATGCCACTAGGTTCATGAACCAATGCTTTAGTATCGAGGAAAATGATGCCTTACTTATGAGAACATTTTTTATTACCCTCTCTGGACTAGCCGTAGAGTGGCACAATAAACTTTCAAGGTACAACGTCCATAGCTTTGAGCAATTTACAAATGCATTCCTAGAATATTTCACCTTTAACACTAAGTGAAAAGTGACTTTAACAGACCTCACGGGGTTGAAGCAGTATGAAGATGATTCAATCATAGACTGTGGTAATATGTGGTGAATTATTTTTGCTAAGATACCATACCTATTACTAGTATATGAGTTGACTCAAATATTTTCTACGATTTTTTTAAATCCAATTGCATTATTGCTACAAATCCAACAATATCGAACTCTTGAAGATGCTCTAGCGCAGGTTAGAATAATAGAAGAAATTAAAATTCAAGAGGGAGAAATTGTGAAATACCACAAAATGGAGTGGACTAAGAACATAAAGGGAAATCTAGCACAGTAAAATATGACAATAGTTAACCAATTTTACATCAATGTTCCAAGGCCTGTGCAATGATTCTCACCTCATAAGGTAAATTATCAGGCCCAACCTCCTCTTGCAAGTTGCAACAACAACACTCAAGTGAATCAGGGGCAAAATAAGCAATGTCGCCCTAGGTGATAATTCATGCCTTTCACTAAGTCAATGGAATTCCTATTCGATTTTTTATGTGCAGCCAAAGCGATTACTCTACCTAAGATCCACCCTATAGATCCTATTACGAATTAAATTTAGCTTTTTATGTCTTTTCCTTGTTGATTGAAATGTAGATTTTGCTTTTCCTAAATTTAATAACAACAAAAAGAAGAAAAATAGGTTGCTTGTAACCTACATAATGGTTAGGTTTCCATATAGGATAAGCATTTTGCACTTGTATGGTATTATTGCTTGTAACCTACATAATGGTTAGGTTGCCATATAGGATTAGAATTTTGTAGGTTCCTTATTTATGCAATACTTTTGAAATTGAAACGTTCTTTGTGCATTTAGTGAACTAGCATTGAGTGCTCTCTTATTTTGCTTTCTTTAAGTACAAAAGAAACCACACACACCACATCATGTTTTAACATTAGTGAGTTGGAATTTCATCCCCAACCACTAATAGAGACCAATGAAGGTAGGTTTTATCTCCACCCATTGGCTCGCATCCTACAAACCCTATTTTTGGTCAAAGCTAGCTCCAAGAACCATCTTAGCCATGGAAAATAGCACTCATTCCTCTTTGGAGGGTGTATCGCTACCCACAATAAATATAGGTGAGGACTAGTAGGGCTTGTGCTCCCTGATCGGGTATGGGTTTCATCTCTATACTTTGGTTGGTTTACATGACCGAAATTTCATTTTAATTTTTCGAGCTATGATTATACAAGTAAAATCCCTTAAATAAATTGAGAATCACATCAAAAATATTTAAACACATGAAAAGAGATTTCTTTGCAAAACAACAAATCAAAAACACACCAAACAATTTTAGGAACACATATAAATATTTAAAAGAGATAAACACTTGTATTATTATGTGTTTCTATTTTTGTATGTTGAATCATTAATTATGTAAAGGAGATAATCACGTAGGTTTTGGAACAAAGTAGTTATGATGTGCATTTGTAGTCAAGCCCATTCAATGGTTGATGTTGTGGAGATAAGTCAAGGAGATGTAGATCATCTCTGATTTGATCCTAAGGATTTGATTATACCTCCTTGGTTGCCTCCTACTCGCCCAAGTCCTAGAATATCAAATAAGTAAAATATTGCACTATCAAATCCAGAAGTATGAATTACATCTTCCATGACTAAATGCATAATTTTTTTGAATATTACATAGATGGCTTATTGGCTAATTCTTTACTCTACCATGAGTAAATTGATGTATTGCACAAAGTTCTAGATCGCCTCTTTGACATCACATCTATAAAACTCATAGGATTCATAGTCTCTAAATGAGACATAGAGGTTGATACAAATAAAGTCAAGGTAATACTAGAAATGCCTCCCCAAACTACTATCAAGAAACTACATAGTCTACAAGGAAAGGTTGCATCCATCAAGTGCTTCATAGTACAATTATCAAATGAGTGTCAACCTATGATTAAATTGTTACACAAGGGAGTCACATTTATGTGGGATGATAAATTCCAAGCCATATTTAACAAGATTAAACAATATTTGGCTTTACCACTAGTATTGGCTCCTCCTTGACTAGGAGTGTCATTCTATCTATACATCTTAGCTATTGAGCTTGCGTTGGGAACCATGTTGGTCCAAAATAATGAATTGCACAAAGAACAAGCTACATATTATATTAGCCACACCTTGGTTAGTTATAAAATAAATTATGCATACATTAACAATCTATTCTTAGAAGTGGTTTTCACCACTAAAAATATGCGTAATTATATGATCAATCATACCAGGTATGTAGTATCCAAAGAGAATCCATTGCAATATATGATGAGTCAAAATTACCATAACAGTCACATGAAAAAATGGATTATGCTATTAATAAAATTTGACCTTGAAATCATTGGACAAAAAGAAATTAAAGGTTAGGTCATAGCCGATCAACTTGCAGAGGCTCCCCTTCAGGATAACCAACCTCTTAGTGTAGATCTTCCTGATGATGGGATATTTCAAGTGTCAGAATCACCTGATCTTGAAGAGCTTGAAGCAGAGGCTGATATGAATCAATTTTTTTATGGCTCTAAGTGCGATCAATGGGATGGTGGAGGAATTGTATTTTTCACACTGTAAGGGGCTCCGATACCCTTATCATTCAAACTTAATTTCCCATGCACCAATAATAATGATGAGTATGAAGATCTTCTCAAAGGTATTCAAATTATAATCACCATGAAAATAACTAAGATCAACATTTTTGGTGATTCATTGCTCATAGTGAATCAATTCAGGGGAATATTCCAATGCAAATGCCCAATCTTGCAAGCCTACAAAGCCTTGTGGACAAAATTTTGGTAAATTTTGAATGGTATGATATTGAGGCACTCCCTCATTCATCTAACCATTTTATGAAAACAATGGTCTTCTTAGGGTCTTTAATCCGACATAACTCATATGATGATATCACAACCATTCAAGTCAAAATGCTATCACAATTTACAACTAAAAGTGAGGAGCTTCACTCCATGGTAGAAGTCCACATGATTCAAATTGAACCTTCTCATGAATGGTTCTCTCAAATTCACAATTGCTTAAATAATGCCACTTGGGAGATTTTATTCCCTTAAAATCCTTTTGAAAGTAGCACAAATCTATATTTACAAGTTCTATCCCAATCCACATTCGTGATAGATGAAATTCAAAGGGATCAAGAAATTCATGTAATTGAGGATTCTTCAAAGCAAGATTGGTCCATCCATATAAAAATTACCGAGAGCTTTGTAGTATCCCTTGTAGATTGTTGCATGCCACCAAATACAAATTCAAGCAAAAAGTAGTTAAATATATCTTACTTGGAGACATATTGTAATGTCAAAGCTACGAGGTTATCCTCCTTCATTTCTTAGAACCTCAAGAGTCGGTTTGGGTAATCTCTCAAGTGCACGATGATACATGTGGTGGCCATTTCAGTGGCATGGCTATCACAAAGCGTATTCTTTGCATGGGCTATTATTATCCAAATATAGATCACGATTGATGTTCTTATGCTAAGAAGTGTGCAAAGTGTCAACACCACGTTAATTTGACACATGAACCTTCTCAGGCCTTAAAATCGATTCAAGTGGGTTGGCCTTTTTCATAATGGGGATTTGATTTAATTGGGAAAATGTAATCCTCTTCCTTAGGCCATCATACATTCATCATTACGGAAACCAAATATTTCACAAAATGAATGAAAACAATTTCCCTTAAGACTACGATTGGGTCTCACATTGCAGAGTTCATGCTGCATAATATCATTTTTTTTTGTATTCCATCAAAAATAATTTTAGATAATGGGCCACATTTTAAGAATAAGGATGTGCACATTGTAACAACTAAATACAACATCCAATACAAATTTTCTATGCCCTATTATCCACAATCCAACAGGTAAGATGAGGTATAATTTTTTGGCAAACCGGTTAGGTCCTTACAATATCACTAGTTAGATTGGACATGGAACTTATCACCTAGCTTCCATAGAAGGATGTGATGAGCCTAAACCCTTGAATATCCTTCACCTATAGTATTTTCATGTTTAAGGTACCACACCCTCACAAAAAATCCCCAAAGGTATCTATAAACCCTTTGGTCACCCAAAAATCCCCATAGGTACTCATAAATTCTCTGGTCATCCAAAAATATCCAAAGGCACCTACAAAATCCTTTGGTCACCCAAAAAGCTCCAAAGGTATCTACAAACCCTTTGGTCACCTAAAAATCTCCAAAGGTATTTGTAAACCCTTTGGTCATCCAAAAATCCCTAAAGGTATCTATAAATTCTTCAATCACCCAAAAATCCCCAAAGGAACTCATTAACCCTTTGGTCACCCAAAAAGCTCCAAAGGTGCCTACAAAAACCCTTTGGTCACCCGAAAAGCCCCAAAGGTACTCACAAAACCCTTTGGTCATCCAAAATGCCCCAAAGGTACCCATAAATCCTTTGGTCACTCAAAAATCTCCAAAGGCACCTATAAACCCTTTGGTCACCCAAAAAGCTCCAAAGGTATCCATACATCCTTTGGTCACCCAAAAAGCCCCAAAGGAATCAAAAATTCCATTGGTCACCCAAAAAATATCGAAAGGCACTCATAAACCCTTTGGCCACCCAAAATGCCCCAAAGGTATCTATAAACCCTTTGGTCACCCAAAAATCTCCAAAGGTACCCATAAATCCTTTGGTCACTTTTGGCATTTTTGCCACATTGTGTTGATTATTAATTGTTCATGCATAAGCTATTGAAATTCTAACTCCTCTATAGGTTTTGATGCAAATAAAAAGCCTAAGTCTGAAGGCTGTCATGAAATCGCGACAAAAAACAGCATGGAGAGCCAAAGTTAAAAACCGTCGCGATATCGCGACATGTCGCGTTATCGTGGGTCGGATGAGGAGAGAGAAAACAAACGCCAAGTCGTCGCGATTTCGCGACATGTCAAAAAATCGTGGTCAATGCAGTCAACGGTAGAAGGGGGAAAAACCGTCGCGATATCGCGACGCGTTGGATTTTTGCGGTCAAACCAGTCAACGGAGGCAGCGCAACAAACTTGTTGCGAAATCGTGACATGTCACATTTTCATGACTTGCGATGGCCAGGGAGCATAACGTTAGAAACTGTCATGAAATCGTGACATAACTCAGCAGAGGGTGATGGCGATAAAGTTGTAGCGAAATCGTGACGGAATAACGAGCAAGGCACACAAAGCAAAAGACGTCGCGAAATCGCGATGCGTCGCGTTTTCACGGCGTGGGTGGATAGAAAGGCTTAAGGCACAAAGTCGTAGCGATTTCATGACATTTGCAGGATGGATCTGAGCAAGACAGAACTTGTCATGATTTCGCGACATTGTTGAGGCTAAGGGCAAGAAAGAAGTGGTAGCGATTTCGTGACACATTGTTGAAGAAAGACTAAGTGCAGAGAATTGTAGCGAAATCGCGACATGGTGGAAGTTGAAGAAGCACAGAGGCAAGAGTGTCGCATTTTTGTGATTTGAAGCAATGAAGAGAACAAAAGATGAAGAACGTCGCGAAATCGTGCATTGTCACATTTTCACGGCAACAGGGCAGAGAAAGAGCATAATTGTACGGACGTCGCGAAATCGCGCAGTGTCGCATTTTCGCGGTTCAAGGTAGCGAAGGAGACAAAGAAGCCGAATACGTCGTGATTTCGTGACATGGTTGATTTTCGCGATTCAAAAGTAAGGAAAGTGTATGGAGCAGAGATATGTCGCGATTTCGTGACATGTCGCATTTTCGTGACCTGTTACAGTTTCACGCCAGAATGCAGTTCAAACGGTCTGATGCAGTTTTGCGATTTTCGATGATTAAAAGCACTCCAAAATTAAATGTGTTGCTACTTTTCGATGCGGTCAAGGTAGAAGAACGTGCCCAAGCTACCAGAATTGAAGATTTCCATTATTCAAAGTTGTTCACGATTTTTCTAACGGTTTCAAGCATATTTTCAAGAACAACAATTTAATGAAGACGACCGACTCCTCCTTATGGCATTTAATTTCTGGTTTCTCCGAGGCTGTTTAAGGATATCATTTCCTTGTTTCTGTTGCATAATTTGTAGATCTCGAGGAGGTCCATTTCATATTTTTAATGCTGCAAAGAAGCAAGACCTCTATATAAATCAATGTAAATCTCAAGAACAAGGATCGGGAGTTTGAGAGAAACTTTTGCTGAAAGCTTTCAAGTTCATTGCATGAATGAAAGATATTTGGCCTCTGATTTTGCAAGCAATCTGTTTGTGTGATTTTTCCTTCTGTCATATACATTCCTAATATAAGCTCATCTTTCTAATAAGCTGTTAGATTTAAATTATGCATTTGAGTTTGAATATTGCTGGTGAGGGAGTGAGTTCTGGAATGTGATCTTGGAGGTAGTTTCTGTGCAAGGTCGTAAGATGAATTATGTTGATATCTTATGTTATATGTTGTTCATACACTTGAAGGTCCATCTTGCTGAGATTCTTTTCCCCGATCTAACAAATTTGGCCTACGGCTATATTTCCCATCTCTTTCCATAATTTCCTGTTTCTTTCTGCATATTTGTAATTCCTTTCCAGCAACTCTAATCTGAAATCAAACTTAGAAATAGTAAGGGAACCAGCCCTCTCTGGAGATTGGTCTGGGAGACATCTCTTTCTCCCAGCCTTTCAATGTTGGTCGGGTCTAGGGTGCATAGTTTTAGAAAATCCTTTCCTGTGGCAGATTCGTGACCAACAGTTTTTGGCACGCTCGGTGGGACAGACTTCTTCTGTCTCAGAAAGATCCCATAGTATTGAAGGTTTAATGTTCGCCTTCATGCCGTAAAGTTAGAACATTTGGTGACTCTGCAGTACCCAGAAATCTCTGAACGTGGATGCAGTGAAAGCTGTACTTCATGATCACGAGATCAAAGTCTAAAAAAGTTGAAGATCTTGTTGAGTTTTTTGAACTTGACATCACAAAAAGAGGTGAACAATCTAGGTTGGTTTCCCCATCGCTTGCATCATCTGCCATATCTACACAAATCCCTGGTATTGTTACTAGTTTTCCATCTTCTCAGTCACATCCACTAGTCCCAATGGCTCAGTATCCTCCACCCAGGAAGTTCTTGGCATGGAACAGTTTGGGAGCCTTGAATTTGCAGGCTCAGAATCCAGTTCCTCAGGCCGCTTTGAAGGTTTTGCCGACCTATGATGGTACGGGTAAGACGGCATATGAACATATTAATGATGTAGCTTCTCTGGCAGCCATTCATGATATAACTGATGAAGATGTGATGGTGAAGTTATTGGTGTTATCCCTGAGAGGAAAATTGTTGTACTGGTACCGAACGTTGCAACCAGGCACCATTACATCATGGGATCAGCTAGGAGAACTGCTAGTTAAGAATTTTCATGAACAGGCTGATCCATTTTCATTGTTGCATCAGTTTAACGCGATCCAGAGGCACCCGCAGGAAGAGATAGCTGATTTTAATGTTCGATTCACAAGAACCTGGCAGAGAATTCCTGATGGTCTTCGGCCTGCTGATGAGTTGGCTGCATTTTACTACCTCAGAGCGTTCAACACGGACATCGGTTGGGCTGTCCGACAGTCCAACGTGACGACATTTCTAGAGTTGTTTGAACAAGCGTTAAAGGCAGAAGCTGATCTGATTGCTATAGGTAGACTTCCTCCGAAGGTAACTATGCCTATTATACCTGATCTGCCTAAGTATTTATATTCTGGTTCGCTTCCACAGCCCATGCCATCTATGTATCCTACCCCATCATGGAGCTCCAATGCACCTCAAATCGCACCTATTCCAGTTCCCCAGCTTCCTGCTCCAACTGTTCCCCAGTTGCCTGCACCGAGCATTCCAAGGTTAGTTCCTCCACTTCCAACTCCTGCAGTATCTTCCCCACAGTTTCCATTACCTTTACCAGCACCGCCTGTGTCCTCAAGCCCAGATCCTCAATTGGTTATGTTACAAGAAATTCAGTCGGCTATGAGATCTCTCACTGACAAGGTGACATCTATGGAACGGAGAGAGGCGGAAAGAAGCTATCAGCCACGAAGATTTATGCCAGCAGTAACTAGAGAACAACCTGCTCCAAGCAAGGCTATGGAGAAAGCACCTGAAAGGAACTCAACAGTTTTGGTAAGTGAAGAGGTTGGCCCTTCTGAAGTTTCACATGAGCCATCTTATTGGTGTTCTTCCTGCAATGACCCACATGATGAGTCCACTTGCATGGTCCACCAAAATTATTTGCAAGTTCTTACAGGGAGCCATGTAAATATGATTCGAGAGGTGGATCTTACTTTCGTGGAGTCTCTGGAGGAACATATAGCAATACTGACACGCAGCGGCAAGAAACCAATGTTGGTAGATCCGGCTAAGATGGAGCCATTGAAAGTGCCTCCTGTACAAGCAACGAAGCAACAAATGCCAACAAAGGCTCATGATTCCCCAGCGCAATGACAATCACCTATTTTGTCGAAGGATCCACTTCCATCACCAGTAAAAGACAAGGAACAAGCTTCTACTTCCCAGCCGCAAGCAGAAACAAAGGAGCAAGCCAAAGAAACGTTGCGGTATCCATCATTGACCAAACGACAACGAGTGGAGGCTACCCAACAATATAAGAGCACATTTGAATCTGCTAGTGGTGGGAAAGAACAGACCTCCATGGAGTACAACATTGTTGAAGAACTTAAATGGATACCAGCTAAGGTAAGTCTGTATGACACCTTACAGTTGCCTGGACAGGTAAATCTCTTACAGGAATCCCTGAAGACCATACAAAGTAAGGGGAAAGCTCCAGCCCAGGTGGTTATGGCTCAAACGTTAACTTCTGTAGCCAATGGCAGGAGTAGACCACCCCCATTTTATCTGTCACTGCAAATAGAGGGTTGGATCGTACATAATTGTCTGATCGATTCTGGTGCCGCTACAACTGTCATGCCTAAGGCAGTCTGTGAAGCAATGGGAATGGAATTCACATGAAGTAGCCCCGAAGTTTTGCAGTTAGATGGTACTCCAGTGAAAACAGTGGGTGTAATCAAGGATGTCCCGATTGTTTTGCATAATATGCCCCAGATTACAGTCATCCAGGAGATAGTTGTGGTAGATCTAGAACCGTATTTCAGTATGTGCTTATCTAGAGAGTTTACTGCAAAGTTGGGCGGTTACCTTGCACTGGATTATTCTCACTTGGAGATTCCATTCAAAGGAAGACGAGTCCGGGTCTACAATCAGAAACCTTCTACTTTTCATATTGAGAAGATAGAAGAAGAACATGTTGTTCATATGATAACTGAAGATTTGGAGGATGAGTTTTCAATGCTCAATTTCAATGCTATGATCCAGACCGAAATTGGCTGTTATTCCATTATGCAGCCTGAAGAGGTTGAAGTCAAGTTGCCACCTGATCAAGTTGAACAAGATTCTCTGCCAGATCAGCTCTATTTTGATGGAACACAATACAGAAATGGTGCTAACATTGGGACTGAACGATCATGCCTAGGTCTCAAGATGGCTGGGACACTTGGAGTGCAGCAGTTACAGACCCTTGGTGATTCTGAGCTAATCAAGAACCAGAAGTCTACTGAGCTTTTGTCAAGGATCTGGGATCCAGGAGACAGAACCGTGTTTGGGTTCGTGTCTTTCCCGAAAGTTCACATCTAATTCGGGAGTTACCTTGTATATAGTAAAAAAAAAAAAAACAGAAAAAGAAAAAAAAGAGTATTGTTTTCCTCTTCGGCTCTTTTTGCATGCGAGCCCGTAGGTACGTGTTTCTTTCTTTTTTCTTCTTCTTTCCCAGCAGTTAGTGGCTTCCTCACTATTTCTTCCCTTCCCCTCTTCATTTCCCTCCTTCTCCTACTCCTTTTTCTTCTGCAGTAATCAAGCCACTACTGTTGTTTCTTTTCCCCTTTTCTAATATTCCCGGTTCTTCTTTTCCTTTTCTTCTAACTACATTGTTGTTTTAAGCATTTATCTACAGTTCATTTCCCCATTCCATTCTCATTCCATAGTCTACACATTCATTGATCATCATTCCATTCATTCCATTCACTTCCATTTCCCTTTCATAGTAGCTGGTAGCACAAAAGTACTAAATTGTTGTATCTACCGCATCACTCCTCCATTCCATTATTCCATCATTCATCATTTCCATTCCATGGTCAATTCAGCCAAATACAGAATTCCTTGAAGTTTCAGTCATTCAGCAAGAGTTGTTGCGTAGTCCATCGAGATGTATCCCATCAGCCAGCTTTCTATTCTAAGTTTTCATGACTCTATTGCCCAATGGATTCAGGCTTGGGATTCGTGCATACAACAGAATTGTATACCCCGTGAGCCACCAAGAATGTTGGCATTTTTGCCACATTTTGTTGATTATTGATTATTCATGCATAAGATGTTGAAATTCTAACTCCTCTACAGGTTTTGATGCAAAAAACAAGCTAAGTCTGAAGGTTGTCATGAAATCGTGACAAAAAATAGCATGGAGAGCCAAAGTTAAAAACCATCGTGATATCGTGACATGTCACGTTATCGCGGGTCGGATGAGGAGAGAGAAAACAAACGCAAAGTCGTAGCGATTTCATGACGTGTCAAAAAATCACGGTCAATGCAGTCAACGACAGTAGGGGGCAAAACCATCGCGATATCACGACGCGTTGGATTTTCGCGGTCAAACTGGTCAACGGAGGCAGCGCAACAAAGTTGTCGTGAAATCATGACATGTCACATTTTTGCGACTTGCGATGACCAGGGAGCATAACGTTAGAAACTGTCATGAAATCATGACATAACTCAGCAGAGGGTGATGGCGACAAAGTTGTAGCAAAATCGCGACAGAATAACGAGCAAGGCACACAAAGCAAAAGACGTCGCGAAATCATGACGCATCACGTTTTCACGACATGGGTGGACAGAAAGGCTTAAGACACAAATTCATAGCGATTTCATGACATTTGTAAGATGGAGCTAAGCAAGACAGAACTTGTCATGATTTCACGACATTTTTGAGGCTAAGGGCAAGAAAGAAATGGTAGCGATTTCGTGACACATTGTTGAAGAAAGACTAAGTGTAGAGAATTGTAGCGAAATCACGACATGGTGGAAGTTGAAGAAGCACAGAGGCAAGAGTGTCGTGTTTTCATGATTTGAAGCAGCGAAGAGAACAAAATATGAAGAACGTAGCGAAATCATGCATTGTCACATTTTTGCGGCAACAGGGCAGAGAAAGAGCATAATTGTACGGACGTCGCGAAATCGCGCAATGTCACGTTTTCGCGGTTCAAGGTAGCGAAGGAGATAAAGAAGCCGAATACGTCGTGATTTCGTGACATGATTGATTTTCGCGGTCGAAAGTAAGGAAAGTGTACGGAGCAGAGATATGTCACGATTTCGTGACATGTCGCATTTTCGCGACCTGTTACAGTTTCCGCCAGAATGCAGTTCAAACGGTCCGATGTAGTTTTGTGATTTTTGATGATTAAAAGCACTCCAGAATTAAATGTGTTGTTGCTTTTCGATGCGGTCAAGGTAGAAGAACGTGCCCAAGCTACCAGAATTGAAGATTTCCATTATTCGAAGCTGCTGTTCACGATTTTTCTAACGGTTTCAAGCATATTTTCAAGAACAACAATTTAATGAAGACGACCGACTCCTCCTTATGGCATTTAATTTCTGGTTTCTCCGAGGTTGTTTAAGGATATCATTTCCTTGTTTTTGTTGCATAATTTGTAGATCTCGAGGAGGTCCGTTTCATATTTTTAATGCTGCAAAGAAGCAAGGCTTCTATATAAATCAATGTAAATCTCAAGAACAAGGGTCGGGAGTTTGAGAGAAATTTTGCTGAAAGCTTTCAAGTTCATTGCATGAATGAAAGATAATTGGCCTCTGATTTTGCAAGCAGCTGTTTGTGTGATTTTTCTTTCTATTCTTTACATTCTTAAATATAACACTTATCTTCCTTATTTTCTCGCTTCATTTAAATTTTGCATTTGAATTTGAATATTACTGGTGAGGAAGTGAGTTCGGAATGCGATCTTGGAGGGATTTTCTATGCAAGGTCGTAAGATGAATTAAGTTGATATCTTATGTTATATGCTATTGTTGTACTTGAAGTGATCTATTGTTATTCTTTTCCACGATCTAACAAATTCGGCCTATGACTATATTTCCCATCTCTTTCTGTAATTTCTTGTTTCTTTCTACATTTCTATAATTCCTTTCCAGCAACTCTAATCTGAAATCAAACTTAGAAATAGTAAGGGAACCAGCCCTCTCTGGAGATTGGTCTGGGAGACATCTCTTTCTCCCAGCCTTTCAATGTTGGCCGGGTCTAGGGTGCATAGTTTTAGAAAATCCTTTCCTATGGCAGATTCATGACCAACCCTTTGGTCACCCAAAAAACTCCAAAGGCACCTACAAAACCCTTTGGTCACCCAAAAATCCCCAAAGGTATCTACAAACCCTTTGGTCACCAAAAAAAAAAACTCCAAAGATATCTATAAGTCCTTTGGTCACCCAAAACTCCCCATTGTCATCCACTAAGCCCATTGGTCAAATGTATATATATATATATATATATATATATATATCAAAACTAAAAACATCATTAAAATATAAAAAATACAAAAAAATTGCATTGCATTATATTTAATATATTTGTATTATACAATCACTTGTAGTTAGCATATCCATCATTGCATTTTGCATTCTAGATTTGATCATACATGTGTAGCACCAGGTCTATCCACTAGCCATCATTCAAAATCAACTTTTTCAAAAGTCATTATTCACACTCGTCTACATTTCAATTATCATGTTCATCTACATTTTCCACCTTTCATATGTGTGTATGTTTCCCTTCACCTAGGCCATTGGTTATAAGGCATCATTAGGATTTTCAATCACTCAACCATCTCTAGTTTTCATTTTATATTTTGTGGAAAGCTATATTTATTTTTAGAACCTAGAGTCATGTTTTTATTATACCTTGTATACATCATAATCCCAACATATTTTCACACTAATAAATCCAATTTTTGTACAAGGAAACATGAAACCTATAAATTGGTCCATGTTACCCTAACTGAAAAGTTTACCTTCCTCATACCCCTATGTGAATGGTTCAAAAATACTAATAATTGACAAAAGTAAAAGCTCCTCCTTACCTAAAACAATAAAAATCCCTTGCTTCATTCCAAATTGGGGCAAGTATCCAAACAGAAAAATAAATAGTGGTTGTTACCACTAAAAAAATATATTCAAAAGAAATAGTGGTTTTGTCCACTAGAAAAAGCAAAAATAAAATAAATAGTGGTTCTACCCACTATCAAAATCCCTTGCTCACCAAAATAAAAATAAGAAAATCCATGGAGATATTCAAGAAATAAAAGAAAAGAAGGGAGTACTAAACTTTAATCATTGGAATTATCAGTATTTGACAACCATAAGGTGATCCTCATTACAAGTTGGGTGTCATAAATCTTACCTAGAAATGACAGTATGCTTACGCATGATGATATATTTATGACATTAGAAACCTTTTATACAGACCAATTTTTGCATGCATATGAGCTATTTTGGCAGCTTGTATTGCCTAGTGGTCTAATCCAACTATGTACAAAACATAGGATAATGATACTTGTAGGGTGATCTTTAGTATAGATGGGATGTATCAATATTTTTTGGCACTGGGGTAACTTTATGCATTATCATAAAAATGAACTCACATGCACACATAGGTATATTGAATATCTTGGTCGTCTTAGTAGATTTGTACCTTGCCAAAAAGTCTTGCATGATTAATATACAACTTTTTACTATATCACTAGAGTGCTTGAGTTTCATGAAAACCTCAAAAACATTCTATAACATCTTACTATTAATATCATTCCATAATATTTTATCACATGTTTGTCAGTTTACATTTTCACAATCCATTATATAGTATTACGATAACGTTAAAATAAATCAATGAATTGTATATAGTCTATGGTGCTAGCATCTAGTGTGTCAAATAGTATTCATAATTCATCAGTACAGATTAACAAATCATCCATATTATTATGCATACACAAATGAACATATCATCAACCAAAATCATATTACAATACATCCATCCATGATATGCATCCATAAATGCATCAACAAATCAAGAAGCAGACATAAATGTACATATTTGCTAACCACAAGGAGCTTCATAAAGGACAATTAAGCATATCTACTGGTCCAAAATATTTAAAAATTATAAAATAAACAAAAAAATACAATAAATCAAAATCCCAAGTGTACCTTGTATCCAGTTATTTACCCTACACACTTGGTGATTGCAGCGACTTGCATTTCATGCAATCCAACAGGATGAGTAAATGACCACAAGATCATTTGAACTAAATTATTCATAGATGAATTGAAATATTCTCACTTCAATAATGAAGAAGGCCATTGCATCTAGACGGATCCATGGAAATGAGGTATTCATTTCCTTTCCTCCATGAAATACCACCAAAAAATACCAAAAAAGAAAAAGAAAAAGTAAATAAAATGGCCTAAAAACCACCAAAAACAAGTCAAAATTGATAAAAATTCGCAAAGGATCAAGATTAAACATAAATTGTTTATGGATGAATTTAAAAGTCTCTACTTTAATCACAAATAATGCCATTGTGGTCAGACCGCTCCATGGGAACGAGGTATTCAATTCTGTTCTTCCATGAAATATCAACAAAACCATCAAAATCCTAGCAAAATTGATAAATTTTACAATGGGTAAAACTGAAGGAATACCAATCAAGTCATATTTGTCAAGTGACTCATCACTTTCATTATTTATCATGCCCTCATCGACTTGTCACTTGAGGGGGTAGTCATAATAATGAATTCATAATCAAAATTAATACTTAAACACTCAAAAGTACAATCTGCATACATTCAAAAGAAAAAATTGCCAAAGATAAATTTCAAGCCTACGCTGGGGTAAATAATTCAGCACCAATGCAAAAAAAAAAATTCTTGGTATCCTTGGAAGCCTTGGGACATGTATATCAAAATAGGCGTACAATCCAAATAGGGAACCAAAACCAAGTATACCCTAATCCCCTAATACTACCATTGCAGTGTGGCCGAAAGGTATAACAAAATCAATCCTTCAATTATGTCAAAATCAAGGATTCCAAGAATGTATGCTCTTTCCAAAATGGATGCATCTAAAGTTGGTTAGGTTACTAAATAACCTTAATCATTTAATAGTTTATTCATCTATTTTTTCTCCATGCTCAATGCATCCCAAAAAGAGGCACTTGTAGACACTAAAATCACATCAATCATATTAGACTGCAATAATGCACTCTTATCAACACCATATGACCCCATTGGATAACCCTTAGGGGTTAATTAGGGGTCCTAACCACTTTTGGTAAGGTTTAACCAACTTTTGGGAAGTTTTGGTCAATGGAGACATTGTCATACCATCCTAGGACAACCACAATTCATAGCCATCCCACCCAGGGATGGCCACAAGAAACCACCCCTAGGTGCGACGACCATGGCCTAGACCCCTAAAAAAGTCAAGGATGGGATAAATGGCAACAAAATTCTACCATTTATCCCACCCGATGACTTATGATAGATTGAGAGCCTATCTAAACCATCATAACCTACAAATTGGATGCCCAAATTGGAGGCCTCTTCCACCCAATGCATGTCAAAGGTTTTGAAAAATGGTGACACCTGCCTTGTATACTCCAACTTGCCCCTTTAGCCCTATGGACCTCTTGGACTATAAATTGGAGGTATTCCAATCAATTTTAGAGAGTGATCTTTGCAAGAATTTGCCATGAAGTGCTGATGAGATTCACTCTCCCTTTTTGCCCTCGTATTTATCCTTGGAATCTTCATCAATTAAAGGAGTTTCCAAGACATACCCAAATATGCACATACATTCTAAAACCCACCCATTTATGTGATTTAGATTCCTAAATTTGACGACATCACCCCTTGGAGTATTCTGGACCAGATCCTAGAGGAAGTGGTGGTAAAAGCCACCCTATTTGGTAGTCTTCCCCACTAGGGATAGTTAACAATACCAATTAGCACACCTAGGTATGACCATAAATTGGCATACAATTTTGAATCAATTTTAGTGCATATAATTTTTGTAGTAGTTTATATGCATCATACTTGAATTTGGTAAAGCTTGGAGTAGTTTTAGACCTTCAATTACAGTTTTTGTGATGACAGTCCCAATTGGAACACCTAGGAATGCCCATATATTATGTTCATAGTTTCATATCAATTTTTGTATAGATCATTCCTAAAGTAGATAATATATATCATACTAAGTTTTGGTACAATTTAGAATAGTTTTGCATCATCTATTACACTTTTTGTATTCAATGTTGCATGCATATTTATGATTTCATATTAATATGCACATGCTATTAACCAATTTTAATTTCTTGTGTGTAGGTCCAGGTAGTCCAGCATACAAAGAAGTATCTAAATATTTGAATATGGATAGCTCATCATAGTGGTAGAAAAAACTTGCTCTTGAATCATGAGTGCGACGAAGACACTGAAAGCGTACCTTAAGTTTCTAAAAGGATTGGATGCTTCGACATTGTAACAAGTTGTATCAATTGAGAGCCCTCAAGGGGAAATTTTGCAACCATCTAATTTAAAAATGCAATAATATAAAGAGAACCCCCCATTTATTTTACATATTTATCATATTTATTCTTACTTTAATGTCATTTCTGAATGCTTAAGTAGAACAATAGATGCATTTCATTTCCCTTTGCTAGGTGCATCATTTTTCCACTCTACAATTAGTTGTGTTTAAGTAGTACATGATCTAGGTATAGTTTAGAGAAATTTTTGTAGTGCATAGGTTGTCATATATATGATCTCATATTCAATGATCGCCCATATTATTGTCTAGGGATCTGCAATGAAATGAAGGTATGCTTTATCAAAGTGTAAATAATGTTATGTCCTAAAGATGATGCCTTATCTTGGAAGGATATTATTTTTGTAGAGAGTCCTCGATAGTCATTTCCCATGGGATGTAATCCTCCTAACATTCATAGAGAGTATGTTATGATAGAATACCATCAAGATAAATATGGAGTCATAATTATAGAATTATAAATTATGATTTGTGAATATTATAATTTTTATTTAGGTGACCCTAAAACCTTTATAACTTTTGTCAATTTAATAACACTAGATAAGCATAGTTTACTAGAGAAAAACTAAGTTATCCTCAGTAAGTGGATATGGTAATTTGTACTCTTCAAGCAATTAAGAGTTTGGTGAAATAATGTGAGGATAAAATTAAAATATGAAAAGTATGCCTAGACCACAAAAAAATATCCTTAAAATGTTATGATATTGTTATATGCATGAGTTTTATATTATAAAATATTTCAACTAAAAAAAACTACAATGGTTTAATTTTTGTACATTTATATAATTAAATATTAATTTAATAAATTATTATATTTTTTAGATTTGGTTAATATGTTTTTTTTTTAATATCAATCGATTAAAGTTGAAATTCTTATCAAATTATGATCTCTCATAAAAGGAAAACCCAACTTATAAATAGAGAATTTAATACAAAACCACACACGTAATTTGAAACTTGGACCTTCACACAAGAACTAAAACCTATATACACATTATTATACATTTTTATCCTATATAAATACAAAATAAAAGTTTAAAGTTCTATTGGAATGAGATAGAGTTGTATGTTGAATAAATGTATTATGTAAATTGTCTCGTATAATAAATCATTTGGTAGATGTTAACATTAAAAAAATCAAACTCTCAAATTAAATAATACAGTTATTTTTTTAAAATAGACCTAACATTGATAAATGTTTCAACAAAATTCAGGATAATAAATGATGGCAATACATACCATGACACCATAGATAAAAAAATTTATGTCAGTGTTCTCAAGTGAGGCCCCGGACAGGTCCAAACTCACCCACATGTGCAATATCATGTTCCATTGATCTGATTCTACATTTTAGTTTACCTAAAAAGGCACCGTACAGGATGAGTCCTAACATGAGTGCATAGTTGAGCAAGTAGGTGAAATATCTATAGGGTTACTCTTTTGTGTTAAAGCATCACACGAAGTATGAACAAGGTTGTGGATGCCTTGAGTAAGAGGCATGTTTTGTTCTTTGAAATGATAGTTAAACTAGTGAGCATGGACGGGATGAAGGATTTTTTATGGTATAGATTCAAATTTTTTTGATGCATCATACACATGCATGGAGCCATAGGCTGAAGATAGAGGTCAATTGGCATATTTCTTTATGCAAGAGGGATACCTATTTAGGAGAAATTAGTTGTACATTTCACATAGTTTAATGAGGGATAATCTCATCAAGGAGTTACATGAAGGTAGACTTGGAGGTCATTTTAGTGTAGACAAGATATATGTAATAGTGGAAGAGAAGTACTATTGGGATAGTTTGCACAATGATGTGTTCAGATTTGTAAAATATGTAAAATTTTCTAGAAAAATAAGAGAGTAGTGCAAAACATGGGGTTGTACAATATTTTGCACAAAAAAAATAGACCATGGAAGGAATTATCCATGGATTTTATTCTTTGATTTCCATGCATGTAGAAAGGTAATGATTCTATCTTAATAGTGGTTGGCCTATTCTCTAAAATGGATCATTTCATTCCTTGTTAGAAGTTAAATTATGCATCTAGGATAGCAGATTTATTCTTCATTGAGATAGTGAGATTGCATGGGTTGTCACATAGCATTATGTCAGATCGTAAGAAAACATTCCTTAGCCACTTTTGGTACACTATTTAGAAAATATTGGGCATGTAGCTCAATTACAGTTCAACATATCATCCTCATATGAATGGACAAATTGAGGTTGTCAATCAGAGTCTTGGCAATCTATTGTGATGTCTAGTAGGAGAGCATCTTGTGTTGTGGAACTCTAAGTTTGTGATGCAGGAGCATCCGGTGGCAGCAGAGCAATATTGCATCAACAAAAAAAATTCTAAGTGTTTGCCTCGATGTCGCGATATCGCGAAAGAAAAAGTGTCGTGATATCATGACATGTCATGTTTTCGTGACTCAAGAAGGAGAGAGAATGCACGGAGAAAAAAATGTCATGATTTTGCGACATGTCATGAAATCACGACCGAATTAGGAGAGAGAGGGAATCCAAAGAAAATGTCATGATTTCACATGTCGCAAAATCATGACCGAAAGCAAGCAGGAAGGGCCAGAGGAGAAAATGTCATGATTTTGCGACATGTCACGAAATCACGATCGAAAGCAAGCAAGAAGGGCCAGAGGAGAAAATGTCGTGATTTCACAACATGTCACGACATATCGCGAAATTGTGACCAAAAGAAAGTAGGAAGGGCCAGAGGAGAAAATGCAACGATTTCGCGACATGTCATGAAATCATCACTGAAAGCAAGCAAGAAGGGCCAGAAGAGAGAATGTCATGATTTTACGACATGTCGCAAAATCATGATCGAAAGCAAGCAAGAAGGGGCAGAGGAGAAAATGTCACGATTTCATGACATGTTGTGAAATCACGATCGAAAGCAAGCGAGAAGTGCTAGAGGAGAAAATTTCACAATTTCACGACATGTCACAAAATCATGACCAAAAGGAAACAGGAAGGGATGGAGGATAAAATGTCACGATTTTGTGACATGTCACGAAATCGCGACCAAAGAAGCAGAAAGGAGGCAAGGAAGGAAACTGTTGCGATATCACGACACATCACGATTGCACGACCCAAGAAGTGAAGAGAGAGCAAAGGGCAAGATGTCACGATATCATGACACATCACGATTTCATGACCCAAAAAGGCGAGGAGGAAGCAGAAGGCAGATGTCGCAATATCATGACATGTCACAATTTTGTGACCAAAAGAAAGAAACAAGAGTCGAAAGGAAAATTATCATGATATCATGACCCGAAGGAGAAGAAGACAACGAGAAAGGAAGATGTCGCGATATCACGACCCATAGAAGAGGAAGACAACGAGAAAGAAAGATGTTACGATATCACGTGATGTTGCGACATCACGACCTGAAGGATGGGAATGCTGCAAGAAAATAAAATGTCACGATATCACGACATGTCGTGATAGCACAACCCGAAGGAAAGAAATGTTGTGAGGAAGAAAAATGTCGCGATATCATGACATGTCACGATATCGTGACCCGACGAAGAGGAAAGGCAACGAGGAGGAAAATGTCGTGATATCATGACATGTCACGATATCATGACCCAAAGGAGAGAAAAGGCAACGAGGAAGAAAAAATGTCACGATATCGTGACATGTCGTGATATCATGACATACTATAGGTTCACGACCTGAAAAAGGCATGCATTCCTAGACAGTGCTTCTTGAGGCAATCAAATGCCTCATCAATGTAGTATTTCTTGCCCAATAAGTTTTCTAAGCATGGTGTCCACTTGACTGCTATGCCCAAAGGTCAGAGATGTTTAGATGGCTCATCAATGTGTGTTTTCCATGGTTGACCCGATGGTAGTTGCAGGTTAGGATAAAAAGAGGTGAAGGTTACAGTCACGGGGGGAGGAGCCGAGTTTTGGGATTGGGGAGATTGTATTCTTCCTAGGAGCACAGACAGATCACTGAATGTGAGGTAGATTGCATTAGAAAAAAAAGGGAAACTAAGCCTATGGGCTAGTATTTTAAATTTTCTTTTGAAAATTTAATGAAATGAAAGCTTGATCGATGAAGAAAGTAGGAGATATGGAATTTGAAATTTGGCCTCTGCATCAAGTGGTATCAGAGCAGGAGTTCCTGAGTGTGTAAACGGATCACCGAATGTGAGGCAGTTTAAACCAGGATCTATGAAAGAGCTTGTAAGAGAAACAAGCAGAATGCCTCCATGAAGAAACTGTGGTGGTGGAAGAAATATGGTGCCAGCAAAAAATTTTAGAGCTTTGCAGAGGCAATTTCAGGCCCTACAAGAGGAGTTGTGCAAAGGGCTTGAGCCCAGGAGAGAAGGTAGTGAAGATGAGGTTGATGATGAAGAGGACCAGTTTGAGGAAGAAGAAGAGGTTGTATATCCTGCACAAGCTAGGTTATACAGAGCCATCTCCTAGATTGGAAAGAAACCAAATATGGAGGTTTTTGTGTACTCTAGAAATCTAGATCTAGAGGAGTTGATTGATTGGATCAATGACATGGAGGAATACTTTGAGTATGAGGAGGTCAAAGATCTTGATCGGGTCAGATTCGCTAAGACCAAGCTGAAGGGTCATGACAACATCTGGTGGAAGGGAGTACAACTAGAAATAAATAGAAGAGGAAAGGAGATAATAACCAGATGAGATAGAATGGTGGAGAATTTGAAGAGGTAGTTCATCCCAACTGACTATGATATGGATCTACTAAATAAAATGTATGGTTTGAAGCAAGCAAGCAAGTCTGTTAAAGAGTACACAGAGGAGTTTTATAAGATTGTAATCAGAACAGGCCATTCAGAGGCCATCAAGGAGAAGGTGGCTTGTTATATTAATGGGTTACAAGCAGGTATTTAAGAGGAGTTAATCCTAGTCAGGATGACCACCATAGAGGATGCTTATCAGTTTTCCTTGAGGGTTGAAGAGAAGCTGAACAGAAGGTTTGAGAGCAAGCAAAGAGGAAGAGGTCATGGTGGAAGAATAGATGGAGGACGAGATGAGAAGAAAGAAGAAGCTAGCTGCAGTAAGGATCAGAAGGGAGATAATGATTGCAAATCCCATGGTCAGAACAACTACCAAATATGAAGAGGTAGATCTGGATGTGGATATGGAAGAGGAGGATTTTGTGGAACCTATTTCCACTATGGTGAAGAAGGACATCGAGCATTCGAGTGTCCACAACACCGAGAAAATATAAATAAGAGACCTGAGGGTCTTGTAAGAGCTACTATAGCAGATGAAGGTGCTAAATCAAAACATTCTAAGGAGGTAGAGAGAGGAGAAGTGATGTTCACAAGGAGAACCTTGTTGAATGAAGAGAAGGAATCAGACCAGAGGAGGAGCCTATTCCGCACAAGGTGCAGAAGTTTGGGTAAGGTTTGCAATGTTATTATAGATAATGGTAGTACTGATAACTTGGTATCTAAAGAAATGGTTACTAAGTTATAGTTAAAGAGGAGGAGACACCCACATCCATACCGGATAGCATGGTTACAGAAGGACCATAAGACTTTGGTCAGTGAGCAATGCACGATGAAATTTAATATTGGGAATTATTGTGATGAGGTCCTGTGTGACATCCTGCCTATGGATGCTTGCCATTTGCTATTGGGAAGGCCATGGTAGTTTGATCAATGTGTAGTGCATTATGGCCATGCCCACACCTACTCAGTGATGAAGAATGGAGTGCACCATAAGCTGAAGCCCTTGAAGGAGGCAGAAGAAAAGGTTTGTAGCAGCACTAGAATCTGTTTGCTGAAGGGGATGGATAAAAAGAGGTTGCTGACAACAATGAGAGTGGAGGTTGAAGATTTTGTAAGTTGTGAGAAGGTGCCAGAATAGTACAGAAGTGAAGGTCACTTCTCAATCCACCCCAGTTGTCTGATGCAGGAGCATCCGATGGCAGCAGAGCAATCTTGCATCAACCAAAAAAATTCTAAGTGTTTGCCTCGATGTCACGATATCACGACAGAAAAAGTGTCGCAATATCATGACATGTCACATTTTCCTGACTCAAGAAGGAGATAGAAGGCATGGAGTAGAAAATGTCATGATTTCGTGACATGTCGTGAAATCGCAACCGAATCAGGAGAGAGAGGGCATCTAAAGAAAATGTCACGATTTCATGACATGTCACGAAATCATGACCCAAAGCAAGCAGGAAGGGCCAGAGGAGAAAATGTCATGATTTCATGACATGTCACGAAATCATGACCGAAAGCAAGCAAGAAGGGCCAAAGGAGAAAATGTCATGATTTCGTGACATGTCACGAAATCATGATCGAAAGAAAGCAGGAAGGGCTAGAGGAGAAAATGTCACAATTTCGTGACATGTCGCGAAATCGCGATCGAAAGCAAACAAGAAGGGCCATATGAGAGAATGTCACGATTTCACGACATGTCGCGAAATCATGACCAAAAGCAAGCAAAAAGGGCCAGAGGAGAAAATGTCACGATTTCACGACATGTCACGAAATCATGACCGAAAGCAAGTGGGAAGTTCCAGAGGAGAAAATTTCACGATTTCGTGACATGTCGCGAAATCATGACCAAAAGGAAATAGGAAGGGATAGAAGAGAAAATGTCACGATATCATGACATGTCACAAAATCATGACCAAAGAAGCAAAAAGGAGGCAAGGAAGGAAACTATCATGATATCACAACACATCGTGATTGTGCAACCCAAGAAGCGAAGAGAGAGAGCAGAGGGCAAGATGTCATGATATCATGACACGTCATGATTTTACGACCCAAAAAGGCGAGGAGGAAGTAGAAGGTATATGTAATGATATCACAATATGTCATGATTTCATGACCAAAAGAAATAAAGAAGAGCTCGAAGGAAAACTGTCATGATATCGTGACATGTCATGATATTGCAACCCGAAGGAGAAGAAGATAGCGAGAAAGGAAGATGTCACGATATCACGACATTTCATGATATCACAACCCGTAGAAGAGGAAGACAACAAGAAATAAAGATGTCACGATATCGTGACATGTCGCAAAATCATGACCTGAAGGATGGGAAGGCTACAAGGAAAGAAAATGTCATGATATCATGACATGTCGCGATATTGCAACCCGACAAAGAGGAAATGCAGTGAGGAGGAAAATGTCGTGATATCACGACGTGTCGCGATATCATGACCCAAAGTAGAGAAAAGGCAGCGAGGAAGAAAAAATGTCATGATATCATGACATGTCACGATATCGTGACATACTGCAGGTTCACAACCTGAAAAAGGCACGCGTTCCCAGACAATGCTTCCCGAGGTGGTCAAATGCCTCATCAATGCAAGATTTCTTGCCTGATAAGTTTGCTAAGCATGGAAGCCACTCGACTGCTGTGCCCAGAGGTCAAAGATGTTCAGATAGCTCATCAATGCATGTTTTCCATGGTTGACCCAGTGGCAGTTGTAGGTTAGGATAAAAATAGGTGAAGGTTACAGTCATGGGGGGAGGAGTCAAGTTTTGGGATTGGGGAGATTGTATTCTTCCTGGGAGCATAAGCAGATCGTTGAACGTGAGGCAGATTGCATTAGAAACAAAAATGGAAACTAAGCCTGCGGGCTAGTATTGTAAATTTTCTTTTGAAATTTTAATGAAATGAAAGCTTGATCGATGAAGAAAGCAGGAGATATGGAGTTTGAAATTTTGCCCCTGCATCAGTTTGCATAAGTAGAGATTGCATACATTAATTCAATGAACAAGTCAATTGGAAGGATACCATTTAAATAAGCATATGGATTATATCCTCATGGAGTCACATATCTATTGGAGGTGGAAGTTGGCACCCATGTCAACACTAAGGTGGAATACTTTGTACAACATATTCAAGAGAAGCATTTGCAAGTTAAAAACATCTTGATAAGGGCAAAGCTAAGTATAAGGAGTGCATAAATGTTCATAATAGAGAAAATACCTACTCAAAGAGAGATTTAGTCATGGCACATCCGAGAAAGGAGAGGTTCTCATGCAAAACATATAACAAGTTGAAACCTAAGAAGATAGGTCCTTATCACATTTTGCATTATTTTTCTAAGAATACCTATGAAATAAAATTACCTAAAGGGTTGGATATATCATAGATATTCAATATTTATGATCTATTTTCATTCCATGCATACAAATATTCTAAATATGCATAGATGTAGGAAGCACAAAATTGGAGGAGGGAGATACCTAAGAAACAACAAGAGGAAATTACACAAATATTAGATTCATGCATTGGCAATAAAACTCGGTAGAGTGAGTACAAATAATATCTAATTCAATGGAAATGTAAAGGACCTAAGAAATACTCATGGATTTTGTAATACTAAAGTAAGCTGACTTAGGTGGTTGAATTAGTCATAATCTCAGTCCCAAGCTCACATTTTTTTAGCAAGGGTGTTTTATGTAGGAGCATCCTTGTTTTGACGTAATCTTGCATCGACAAAAAAAATAAAAATAAAAAAGTAAAAACATTAGTAGTGTTGTGATAGGTGCTACATAATTTTTTGTTCTTTGTGCACGTAGTTCTATGGTCTTTATGCATGCATTTCTATGGTATTTATAACCATTGCATTAATGGCTTACGTACAAAATTATTTTGTAGTCTTTGTGCTTGCAATTATATGGTATTTATGACCATTCCACTAATGGATCAGGAAGGAAATTACTTTGTGGTCTTTGTGCACATAGTTTTATTGTCTTTATGACCATTGCATTAATGAATCACATGGAAAATTATTTTTTGGTCTTTGTATACAATGCTCTATGGTATTTAGAACCATTGCATTAATGGATCAAGCAAGAAATTGTAATTTTTTTTTTTAAATTTCCTTCGAGTGAGAAATTGTTATTTATAATTTTGATATTAAATTTGGATCCGATTCTATTATGGGAGAGATTTTTGGAGAGATATGATTGATTATAACGTAAAACGGTTTGGTTGTAGATCTATGCACAATTATTGTAATTTTTCCTTCCTTATAGATAATATAATTTTTTTTTTTTTTTGTTTCAACTTTTATAGCTCTTGCTTCTATTGTGTTCTTTGTACCCATGTGCTTGTTGTTAATTCAATCCACATACTATGCTACATCGCCTTGGTATTTTGAGATCTACCCCTTAGAAATACATCTCAAATGGCATAGTGAGCATCTTATTGAAATCAAACTAGTTGTAACTCTAATAAGTATCAAACCATATTATTATCATACATCGACCAAGATGACTTTGTACTTAATCAAGTAAGGTTTTAAGCTATACATGATTATCATGAAGAATCCAATGAATTTGTATGTACCATACAGAGTAACATGGAATGTGTTAAAAATAGGATGAAACAATAGGTTAATAATCATCATTTTGAATGTGAATTCAAAGAAATGATTGGGTTTATGTGTGTCTTCAATGATACGACCAAACATATTTTAAGAATAGTAGAATTTTAAATTTATCCCCTCAATATTATGTTCCTTATCATATTTGAAGGAAGATAAACCCTTTTGCCTATGCTATTAAATTTCCAAAGAAGGGTTGCATCCATGATATTTTTCATATTTTATGGTTCAAAAAAATTTGGATATGCTTACTCTAATTCAAACTAAGCTTCTAATCTTGGATGAGTAAGGTCAACTTATACTTAAACTTAAAGTTTTTTTAGATACTAATACATTGTACTTACCTACTCAGGATATCACCAAATACCTAATTAATAAAAAATATCTTTCTCAAGAAGAAGCTTCTTGAGAATCCAAACCCTTTATTTTTTTCAACCTACCCTTCCTATGCATTGATGGAAAATATTCTTAGCCTAGGGGACTTGTTGTGAACCAATGTGTATATATAATTACATCTATATGATACATAATTTGGGTACTTACACTTAGTCAGGGATATCAATTAATTGAAAAAATTTATTCTTCTATGTGCATGCAACATATCTATCATCTTTAAATCCACATAAATAAATTTGTAACAATTCTTACAAAAGGAGATATACTGGAATTATCTTTTTTGACCATATTTTCTTACATGTTAACACTTAGTTAATTTAAATAAGGATATACATGTTTTCCAAATTTTTATGTTGTATTTAGTTTATTTTTTAAAGTTAATATGATTAAAATATTGACTATTAATACTCCAAACAACCTATCCCATAATTTCCCTTCAAAACCACCACCATAAAAAAATCAAATCTTACAAGTATCAAGGTGTTGAAGTGATTGTCAATATGTATTAAAAAATAATTTACATAGGTGAGAAGAGATTCTATTATTGATAACAATGTGTATGATTAAATTTGATATTTAAAAAAAAAAAAAAAACATTTCTTGTAATAGTGCTACACTTATCATGAGATGGCATGAGCTCAAGTGTTTAAAAATAATGGCTTCTAAAGTAAATTCTTATGTTCAAAACTTATCAAGTGATATACACATGACTGTTAGTTGTATTACCATTGTACAACCAGTTGAAATAGGATAATAGCACTATTAATACCTATTAAACATAAATCCTAAATTTTCAATTTACTATGTATAACCTTGAAAGACCTAACAATGGAGACTTTTAAACTTCAAATAAGAGGTTCAAGGTTGAAATTCTATGGGCTATAGGTTGTATACCATGTTCTTATGCACTCTAATAAAAATCCAATTTAGCAATAATTATGTGTATATACAAAAAGTCATTGTCACATATGGCCTATTGTCTCATATATTTTAGAATATATATATATATATATATTAACATAAATTTTCCAATTCCATCTACTTCTTTCAATAGCCCAAATTTTTTTAGGACTTGAAAATTATAGAGAATCATCACTTGAAATGTGTAATAAATTAGAATCATGTATATTTATAAACTCACTAATATGTTTAGAATAATAAAATCATAGAATGAGAATGTACTACTAAAAAACCTTTGACTACTCAACTTAAACATCATACCTATTATAATGATGTTTATAGCATTAAAAGAAATTTGTAACCAAAAATATAACTACAAAATAAGTAGATGCACATAGAAAAATCAGCATATTTTTATCTACTAGGATTTCTTCACAATAAATTATATGTAAATTTTTATATCTAATCTTGACCATCCTATACTATTACTACAAATAACTTTTTGTATATTTTGATATATAAATTTACATATAAAAACTTGTATCAAACAATCCAAATTAGTCTGGAGAAAATTATAATAGAAATCAATGCTAGAATATATTATCTTATAAATTAGTTAGTATAAGCATAAATGCATGTATCCTAATTTTTTTTTTTTTTGTCAAAATGATGCTAAAAAATTTCCTTGGTATCATCATATATTTATAATATATTTTTAATAGGTAGACATGAATTTTATATTATAGTGAAGTTTGTATCTACTAATTAATCTTATTGCATGTGATCAGAAGTCAAGTAGATTCTATTTATATATATTAGATATATTAAGCTTTTAGAGGCTTAAACATAAGCCTTAAAATATGAGCTATCTCAAACACAATATCAAGTAGATTCTATTTATATATATTAGATATATTAAGCTTTTAGAGGCTTAAACATAAGCCTTAAAATATGAGCTATCTCAAACACAATATGATGCTTCTAATATGTTATGCATGGTTATTATCCGTGTCTACATGAATATAAATATTAAAACCACATCATAGGTAAAATACAATATACTAAATTGCCTAGTTGCCTCTTAGTCTTCTCTATCTACTATATTTATACTACATTCTGATGCAGGAACATCCAATGAAATTTGGGAAATTTTATTTTTTTCCTAAATTTTAGTGTATTTTGTCGGGGCCATAACTTCTCAACCGTAGCTCCGATTGGGAAATTTGACAGGGAGCTAGTTGTGATATTTCTAAACAAATACGAATCCTTAGAGTCCTATTTGTCCAAAAAAATCCAGTTTTTGGGGCCAAATTCCATCATATAGCGCCCCAAAATTAGGTTATAAAATTACTTACCTAGTTTTTTATGCTTTTTGAGCTGTTCGGAGGTTAATATCTCCTAATGTATTTATATTTAGGACTAGAAACTTTATTTTTGGCTTGTCTATTGTAAGAGGGATGCGCACCCCAATTTTGGGCCCCATCCGACTCATTTTCAGTTTTTAGGGTTTTTTGGCTATATAGCCACATAATGAGGGTTTGTGAGGTAATATTTTTTCCAAGTTTTTGAATGAGAATTGGTTTGAACAAGTTTCACTCTCCATAAATTGGTATTGAGAAATCTTGGCTCTCCATCACATTCTTTATGTCATTTTATCGATATAAATTATCTTCCTTTTCTACTTACCATTAGAATTAAAATATTTTCATATCATCCAAACAAATTCCCTAAATAGATAAACTTATCTACTATCTCATTTATTTCTTTATATATATAATTGTATTCTCAATATATTTATATTATTTATAATTTATGGAAATAAAAAATAATGATATTATTTTTATAATTTAAAAATATTATTTTCTTTATATCCATAACAATTTAAGAGTCCCATTCAATTTAGTTTACATCTATATTTTGTCAATTAAAAAATAATTCATCAAAAAAATAACACAACATCAATGTAATAATTTATTAAAGTTAATTATATTTTTGAATAGGTGTGGAGAGGTAGTAATACAAAATTAATTTTAATATTTATTTTTGGAGATTCTATTGTTCATTTTTATTCGGTGGTTCGGAATAATAATAAGACTAGTCCTCATAAAATAATATAATTTTCTTTGAAATATTTAATTATATATTTTATTAACTCTTCCAATGTCAATAGATCAAATCAACATGTTCTAATTTGGATGAAATATACCACAAATAGTGGAATCAAATGATCATAGTTTTTTAAATTCCCTTATATAGAGTGCATCTAAAATATACATCATGGTTATTCCTGACTTGAAGCTGTAATCAACTTTGCATTATGAATATGTATATTTGTTACATTGGATAATGTTCACCTTATAATTTTTTTCTTATGTTATTATTGATATTAAATAATAGATTATATTGAAAATCATTGGGATCTATATATTGTATGAGAGTGATATGTATATTGAAACTAATCAGACAATTGGTATAATATTTAGATATTTTTTAATCATTATTAAAGAGATTAGAGATGTTATAAAATGTGTTTTATGCTTTTTTTTCCTTTGTTATCTATAAATACATTAATTTTATTTCTTGAATAATATATTTTATTGTATGAATTCCTAGATTTATTACATAATTATGTGTTATATCATTATAGGTGTTAATCACCATTACTTCATCCAAAAGTGTGTCTCTATAAGTATGTTCCAGTTTGATTCCAAAAGAAAAATGTTTAATGAGGAGTGGTTATAAACTAAATAATGCTTAAATTTACATATTAGTTATAGGATTTCTTCAAAATATTACTTTTATTTTAGTAAATGAGATATTTATTTTTTAATTTTTCTTGTGATACAAAGTTTTTGAGACTTGGTGTTTTACATAGGTGGAACTAAGCAATAACATAAGAGTGAAATGACTAAAAGTGTCACCATTTCTCTTTTACATCAACTTAGTACATTGAGTTATATAGTCTATTTGGTACCACCAATATTTGAAACTTAGTGTGGGCTACATCATTCATATGTCCCAACCATTGAACCAAGGCTTAATTGGCAAAAATCACAAGTATATTAGTTGAAGGACAAGAATTTAATTGATAGAAAAATTATTAGAAAATCAAGAAATTGACACTATTGTTAAGACATTACTAACCTAACAAGATGATTATAGGATACTCTCATATTAGAATAAACTTATTTTGACTTTAAGATTGTAAATAAATTGACATCTATTGTCGTCAACACCTAAAGATTTTAAATTATATTGAGGTTTAGACAAACTAAAATAACCATAAGTAAATTGTTAATGGTTAATATATTTTCCGAGTTTTAAAAAAACAACTCGCATAGTTATCTTAAGAAGTTATAACTTAATTAGATGGATTAGTGAGGTTAATCACACATGGTACCAAAATGTAGGTTATAATGCTCAGCCCTTAAATGTAAATTTTATCACATATATTTCTTTATATACAATGTTATTAGATGTATACATGTCATCATGAAAGAGAGGATGTCATCCTACTTTCCATGAGGACAAGTTATCATTTGATGAAGAAAGGAAACAACTTGAATCCTTTAGGATAATAATCCTTCTACTAAAATAGGAAGAGGGCTCAACAATTTAACATCTAAAATTATATTAGATGATAAAAATACAATACCTCTAGATAATTACCCACTACATACAATATCTCAATCTTGGAGGCCATACAAAATATAAACAACATAATGACACACTAATTTCTAATAAGGTAGAATGAAAGAGGACACCAATAAGGAGTGGAGTATGATGTTACTATAGAACTAGCTTCTATTGATGTATCTTATCACAATTTGGATAGATAAATGGTCCAAAGGTATATATTTAAATATCCTAACATGGTGGATGAACTTGCCATATTTTATAGGTTAGCAAAAGAAAAGGTAGTTATAGCATGACTTATAGAGATTTAATGTTGCTTTAAGGTGGATAATTCATGAGACAAGATAAATCTAAAATAACCACCCTATAATTAAAATTTTCTATATCCATTTGGTTATACAATGAAGATTTTACACTAGGGTATAGATAAATAAGTATGACTTGGGAATATTTGAGGAAATATTTCATAAGAATTATATTTCTAATGTATTATTAAGGGGTAAATTATTATTTTTTATAAATTATAATAAGAAAATTTAAATATGATGGAATATGAGTAAACGTTTATAGATCTCTTGAGTGAAATAATTTCTAGAGGAAGTAAATTTTACATGTGAATACATTATGAATGGGATTGTGAACTTTAGTAGCTTCTATTATTTAAAGGAATGCTCCATCAACTTGATAGCACACTTATAGCATGGCTTAGTGTTGGAAAATGGTTTTAGGTAGTTCATTATAAGTAAGAGAGTTCAAAATTTATTTTAATGATCAAGAAAAATTCTAGACCCATTGGTGAGTTCTCATCATCTTAACCACAAGGTACCAAGTTAGTAGTATGAGAGGTGTAATCATTTTTAGTTTCAACACCAAATGTTAGCTATGTTTAGATAGCAGATACCCTACGTATAGTTTAGAGAAAATTTTATAATACATAGCTTATAATATATGCAATCTTCTTTGTAATGAAACCCCACTTTGTAATCTAAGTATCTACAAAAGATTGAGGGAAGGATTGGTCAAAGTGCATATACCATTATTTCCTACATAAGATGCTTTATCTTTAAAGGATCTTGTTTTTCCAGAGAATCCTCAAAAAATTATTTCTATGGGAAGTAAACCTCCTAAAATTCATAGAGAGTATGTTATGATCAAATAACATCAAGATAAACATCAATTCATAGTGATAGAATCATCAATTATGATTTGTGAATATCATATTTTTAATTTAATTAACTCTAAAATTTTATAAATCTTATCAATTTGAGAAGACTAGATAAACATGGTTGTGTAGGCTACAAAATAGATTGTAATTTGTAAGTGGATATAACATTAGGTATTATTCAAGCAATTAAGGGTGTGGTGAAAATAATTAAGGTCACCATTAAGAAATAAAAAATTATTCCTAGACCACATAAAAACATATTTGAATAGCATCTCATCCTTGGCCTTGTCCTAGATCCCTGGTCTTGTCCTAGCTCCCTTGCACTTCCTTTGCCATTTCTCCTTGGCTGGCAGGCATTGTAGATGATCTATTTGGGTTGGGAGATCAATTATTCTCTTGTATGCCTCTTTTTCCATGCCTTATTGTGGGGTTTCATTTTGGTGCCCATGAACTAGGATGTCCCTAGGGTTTTTTGGGGCATCCCTGGGTCCATCCCAACTCATTTTTTTTGTTTTTCAGGGAATCCTTTTCCTTTCTACCCTTTGGGAAGTCCTTGGGTATATTCCAATGTTTAATATTTATACTTAAGGATCTATCCCTTATACTCCTTTGGTGGTCTTATATTTATGTAGATTTCCTTCGTGGTGCAGCTTAGCTCTATCCTAGTTCATTGGTGTTTCTTGGATCCTTCTTTCTTTGTTGTCTTTGGTTGCAGATAATATCCTTGGGTTGGTAGATCACTTCTCTGCTTTTATTCCCTTTTCCCAACTATTTTTAGGGTTTTATTCTTTGTCTATATTCTTATATGCCCCTAGGTCCATCCCTGGGTTTTTTGTGGTGCTTCTGTGATAACTTTTCCCATTTGGTCTTAGATCTAACCTAGATTCTTTTGCAAGTTTCTTTTAGAGCTAGGTTTTAGTAGTTCTCTAGATACGGTGTGCCACTCTCCCTTTATTTCTTCCTCTGGTTATTTTAGCTTCCTCATAGATCTTCCTGATCTACATCATGTGTAGGAGGATTTCATGGTCTATGAAAATCCTCTATTATTTTGCTTCTTTATCCAGATGTGTGTTTTTTATATGCAAGCAGATCTCCTGGCCTAAGGAGATCCTCAAGATTGCTGCTCCTTTTATCAAACTTTGTATTGTGGCATCTTTGGATTCTTACTAGTATTTGTATCGCCCTACTGCTTCCTTGATGTTGCTTCCTGGTCTGCATCCTTCAACTACGTCCAAGGACATCCTTGGTGGGAATAATTTTTTCAAATTCTAATCTAAATTTCCCACTTTTTTATTTTAATTTTTAAATTTTAGTGGAGGGCAGGATGGCCTTGTTTCATTCATTTCATCCTTTAGATGGGATTGTCTTGTTTTATTTTCCTACTTTAAGATTTTGTATCTCATGTTTTAAATTTTAAATAAATTTGGGTAGGTCAGCCTTGTATTATTTTTATTTGCTCATGTTGTTTGGCCAGGATGGCCCTAATCCTCTTCTCCATCCTTCGTACACATGTTGTAAGGATACCCTAGGAAATATGGCCCATTTAAATTCTATCTTGTGTGTTGTATTTTGCGTAGCCGATTTTGGATAGGTTAGCCTTTTTTTATTTTCCCTTTGTGTCTGCTAGTACCAATTGATGTGTGGGCAGGTTTTAGGTTTTATGTAGTTTTCATCCTTTGGTGAAGGATTTTCTATTGTATCCTTAAGGATTTTCAGCATTCTTCGATGTTGTTGTAATCAGATTTTTGGATCCCTTGATAAAAACCCAATTAAATTTAAATTAACTGATCAAAAAAATATCTTTAAAATATTGTGCTCTCATTATAAGCATTGAATTGTTAGCTAATAATCAAGTGAAACCTAATTACTATGATAGAAATATTAAATATATTAGTGATAAAAACTAAAATATGTTCATTTATGATGTGGTACATCCTATATAACCCCAAACTATGTTATATCAATAACCAATGATATATATATATATATATATATATATATATATATATATATATATATATATATTTATTTATTTATTTATTTATTTGTGGAAAACATCCCAAAAAGGATGCCACTTTCGGGTAAGACCCAAGGAGGCAGGGGTATCCAATAACCAATGATATGTTTTAGAAAAGAATGAAAATAATTATTCTTATGGTTTATAATGATTAAATTATAAAGAATAAGATGACCATGCATGCACATATTGTCCTTGGTGAGTTTAAAGATGAATTTCTAGAAGAATTTCTAAGATGCCAGATAATTTTATTTTTTCATTGAGCTAGTTTCCATAATTGAGGATATTTCAAAAATATACTATAAAGTGGCTATTATTGAATTGCCTCACGTGAATATATTACTTTTGGAATTAGTTGATATAGTTTTAATCCATTATAGTCTATCACATTGAGAAGAATTAGCGATATTTTATAAAGAAGAATAAGTTAAAAAAATCATGCCTTGAATATAGACAACTTCATAAATCCAAAAATATAGTAAATTTCCTTTCTCATATTAATATTTTTTTCTTTTTCAAAAAAAAATATTAATATTTTTTCTAATTAAGTGAAAGAGGTGATAGTTTTTATAAAAACTAAACTAATATTGAGTTATCATTAATTATGTACTAAAGATATTGACATTCAAAAAATGAATTTTCATCAATAACTTTTATGTGTTTGATAAATATTGTCTTCAATAGATTATTATATATATTTATAGTATTTTTAGATAATATATTTATCTACTCAAGTGATGATAAAGCCCCTAAATAATTGTTATAGTTTCTTAGGGAACAAATGGTATATGCTAAAATTTCTAAAAATTTATTATTGGAGGTAAAAATATATAGATCTTGAATGCTTGATAACAACAACTGAAATTGAAAAGAGGTAAAAATACATAGGTCTTGGATACTTGATAACAACAATTGAAGTTAAAAAGAGGTCAAAATACATAGATCTTGATACTTGATAAAAATTAAAATAAAGAATAACACCATCAAAATAAATATATTTTACAAGCAATACAAGTAAGTTAAGAAAAAACAAGGATATTATTGTGGATAAATTAGTCCCTATTAAAGTGAATGGTAAAACTTATATCCATGTAAAATATTCCATGCATGTAATTACTCTTCGTATTGTGGGTATAAATATAATAATAGATTTAATAGAAAAAAAATAGGTTGTTAGCATCTATCAAATGGAAATCTTGTCAAATTTAAGAGTATGGTTTCTAAAAAAATACCTAAATTGTTTGATAAAATCATTGTAATTTTACAAAGAAAGAATTTAAAAATTTTATTTCAAAACATGATTTTTCATGAGTGATATCCTTTTGAAAATATAGTCACCATGCGATAGTTATGGGTAATCCATAAAACCAATATTTCTAAATGGTAATCTAGACCAAAAATTTTCATCAACCATAATGTGCCTCAAGAATAGAAGAGGTAATTATTAGTATCATTATTTGTAAATAGATATCCTAGACCAAGTCCTTGAGACCCATAAATATTGAGGAGGAATATTAAAATATATTAATATTCATTTTATAAAAAAAATTGTGTAATAATAAAAAGTTAAAAGAAAAAAATAATAATCGAATGACTTATACAAGTATTTATTTATTATTAAAATTCTTAATATGTTATAAATATTATGTGTCCAATAATTAATGAATTGCTGTATTCTATTAGTATCAATATCCATATAAAAAACATCAAATAAATATAGTAAGCATTCAACCTATAATCTTTTTTTTTTTTTGAATGAAAGGACCTTATATTAATTGGAAATAATCACTTTCATACAAAAATGTTGGGTGGAATTAACACACCCCGTGGCACACACCCAAAAAAATTACAGGATCACATGAATCAACTCAAAAAGCCAATATTACATCAGAACTGAGTAAAGAAAAGAAGACAAAACAGGGACAAGTGTATGCAGTCACTGGATCAATTGGAATCAAGCGAACATCCCATCCACTAGAGGTGCGGAATTGGACTACAGTGGAGACCAATGATGCTAAGAAGTTGGAGCAGATAAATGATCTCTGCGACCACTGCGAGAACGAGCTGAAGGTGAGCCTGTGCGAGAGAAGCCACGAGTTCTGGACACATGGTTGTCGGAAGGAAGTCGGCTAACAGAGCAAGGTGCATTAGCCCAATGATCCAGAAGTGATCTAAGATATTGCAGCTCCACCTGAACTTTCTCCACCTGAGTAAGGATCTGTAACCAACAATCATAGAAGAGAGCATATCTAGCAGCAACAGAGAAGGAGGTAGAAGCCTCCTGTCTCCCAAAGATAATATTATTTCTTGTTTTCCAGAGATGGTATAAAATACTAAGACGAAAAATATGCCAAACTTCGTTGAGGGGAAGAGAAAAATCTAGGGGATCCCCAAGTAGTGCATTAACCCAAGAACATTGCTCCAGTAAAAAGGAATTGAAAAAAGAAAGAACCCAATCCCAAGCATTTTTGGCTGTTTGACAAGCCCAAAACACATGAACAAAATTGTCAGGACCTCTACAAAAAGCACAAACAGGATTAGCAACCCCCATATATTGTAACCTATGACCAAGGGGAAGGCCTTGATGTAATAAACTCCAGGCAAAAAAACAATGCTTAGGTTCAAGATAGGACTGCCAAACCACAGAAAAGCGAAGGCTCCATCTAGATTGAGAAGAAACTAGATCCCAACGGTGGTTTAAAGTATCAACCAGAGGAGAATGAGGGGACAACATATGATACCCTAAAGAAGGTTTATATTTCACCAGAGGAGTATGATTAGGCCAACACCAATCAGATGACCAATGTTGTTGAAAGTTCTTACCAAAATGTAGCCAAATAGAGAAAGGAGTGTTGTCGAGAACCACATCAAAAGTTGCTCGATCATCTGGCTTAAGACCAAACTTCTGGCAAAAATGATCCCAAGAATACCAATGCTTGGTATGAGCATCAAAGAAATCTGAAAATGTTACAATACCCTTTTTGAAGAAGCGTAATGCTCTAACCCATTGAACTTGAGCCAAAGGTAGGCCCTCTAAAGTGACTACAGGAGACCACCAAGGACTTAGAGTGGATATAGAAGCTCCGATAGATTTATCTTTACCATACCATTGGAGCCTGGGTTTGAAAGCTTCCCATGCCTTCCAGATACTTTGCATCACAAAAGAACCTGTAATTTTAAATGGGGCTGGAGATGTCAAAATGGTTTGTAAGGTCAGGCCCCGCCACCCTTTCCTCCCAAAGGGCAGGCCAGAAGAGATGCAGTGTCGTACAAGAACTTTCCAAGCTTCATCACCCTGAAGTGCCCTAACAATCCATTTAGCACATAAAGCAAACCCCTAAAAATGATAGTTAAATAAACCCAGACCCCCTGCCTTTTTAGGAAGACAACAAACATTCCATGCCACTCTATGAAACCCCTATTTTTGTTTATTTGAAGCCCAAAGAAAATCCTGCAAGAGCTTGTCCAGCTTCTGATAACAATTTTTAGATGGGACCCAACAAGAAGAGTAATAGACATGTGTAGAAGCTAGCACCTTAGAGCAAACTTGAAACTTACCAGCCAAGGAAAGCTTTTTAGTAGACCAGTAGCCCAACTTCTTCTCAATTTTTTGGACAACCATATTCCAAAGTTGAGCAGGAGAAGCCTGGAAGGCAAAAGGAATACCCAAGAATTTGAATAATTCTCCTGGTTGGATCCAATGCCAAGAGTAAGAAGCTAACCACTCAGGAAGTGGCGTGTGAGCTTGTCTATAACAAGATGTTTTCTTCCACTGAATGTTAGAACCAGATGCTAAACAGAAAGTCTCAAGGCATTGTAAAGCTGCATTTACTGACTGCTCATCTTCATGTAATGTCAAAAAAGAATCATCAGCAAAATGGCCATTTACCATTTGAAGAGAGGAAGCAGGTAAAGAAATACCTTTAATAATTCCTTGTGAAGTTTGATGGGCTAAAAGGTAGCCAAATGCTTCAGCAGCTAGAATAAAAGGGAAGGGGCTAATGGGCAACCCTGTCGGACAGAGCGAGCCAGCTGAATACCAACAGAGTGTTGGCCATTCATCGTGAGGACTGCAGAAGCATCACAGAATAACATTTTAATAGATTGCACAAAATAGGGGCCAAAGCCAAGAGCCTGGAGGAGGGAAATAATGAAATTCCATTCAATACGATCATAGGCTTTTTCAAAGTCAAGTTTGATAAACAGAGTATCCTGTCCAGAAGTTCTAGCCCATTCCATGCCTTCCCAGATAGCAAGCACATTGTCCAAGATATACCTACCCTTGACAAACCCTGTTTGCTCTGGTCGGATGAGAAGAGGTAAAATAGGCTGAAGTTTTAAGGCTAAAGCCTTAGCAATGATCTTGTAACTTACATTCAGTAAGGTAATAGGGCGCCAGTTGGTAATAAGTTCTAGGTCTCCAGGCTTGGGGATAAATTTGATATTTCCTTTATTGATGAGGTGTCCTAAAGACCCAGATATCATAGCTTCTTTATAGACATGTAACAGATCAGAACCAAGCATATCCCAAAATTCTTTATAAAATTCATAGGGGAAACCATCAATACCAGGAGCCTTATCATTAGCCATTTGAGACAGGGCATTCTTCAAATCTTCCAGGGTTAAAGGTGCATCACAACAATCTCGGTGATCCATCGAGAGCTTTTGAGGAACAACTGCACAACAATCATCAAGAGCTTTTTTTCTAGCAGAGGTAAGAGGCTGAGAAGCAAAAACTTTTTGATAGTGTAACACAAAAGTATGAATTATATCAGGTAAATTAGTGAACCTGATTCCCTCAGATTGAATGGCTTGAAACTGTGTGGAATGAATAGGGGGCCGGAGGCGCTTGAAGAACTCCTTAGAAACCCTATCACCAATTGCAAGCCAATTCAGTCGTGCTCTGAGTTGAGCACCTCTAGCTTCATACAACTTTGCCTTATGAATTTCATGTCGAAGAGTAGCAGCATGTGCCTGGTATGCAGAGTTGAAAGGATTAGCTTGCAGACGGAGAGTAGCTTTGATTAACTCATTCTTTAAAACTGAATTTGCTTTCCTCCTTCGTTTAGCCACATCCTTGCCAAGGATGCGAAGAACAATAGTAGTACGAGAGATAGCATCATTCCACCACTGAATCCAGCCTACCGCGCCAGAGGGTCGAGGAACAACATTCCAAATTCTATGGATATGAGCTTTCATGGAGGCATGCTGTAGAAAGGAAGTATTAAAATAGAACTGAGAGGAAAAAAACCTAGCAGGAGCTTGATCTTGGGTGATATCAAATAAAATTGGAGCATGATCAGAAAGAGTGGTAGCTGCCAGGGTCATGACAAAGGGGTGACCAAGAGAAAGTCGGGTAAAGTGAAAACTAGAACTCTCTGAAAGCATGGCACGATCCAATCTTTTCAACACCCTAGCATCATCAACCTAAAAATTAGACCAAGTATACCATTGAGAATTGGAGAAAGCTTCTGGAGAACACCCAAAGTTAGGATCATACAGACTAAGTTTACTTTTCATAAAATACCAAGCCTCTCGTTCTCCGACACACCAACGCATAGGGGTTCGACTCAGCTTATCAGATGGTTTTTCAACCATATTAAAATCCCCACACATAACCCAAGTAGCAAAAGGTAGAGAGAAAGCAAGCCACCGCCATAAAGCACATCGCTCTGAAGCATTATTAGAGGCATAAACATTAATAATGCCAAATGGTTTCCCAGCCAATTCCAGCAGCACCCAAACAACTTGATTAGAAGGGTCAACTCCCCAAGACACCACATGCGAGTGCCAATTGGGGGAAATGAAAACTACAGCACCACCTTTTCCAGGTTCATGATTTGTGTAAAAAAAAGGACCACGCGGCCAAAGAAAATTGCAGGTACAATCTAACAGGAAATCATTGATCTTAACTTCTTGCAAACAGACAAAGTCAAATGTACCATAGATATGAGCAGCATTATCAATCACATCCCGGACCATATATTTTCGGACTGGGTCCGTCAGCCCTCGGACATTCCAAGAAAAAAATATCATTTCATGAGTACTGATGAATCCCCCAATGCTTTGAGGGACTCAAAAGGATTATCATCATCAAAAATAGCAACCTGCAGAGGCCCATCAATCACACATCATTTCTCAGAGGGAGCATCAAACAAACGTCTTCTCGGGCTACGGGACCGCCGAATGTTAGCACGATTAAACTCATCTGCTGATCTGGGAGAAAGAACAGTGGTACCAACAAAATCCTGCTGAGTAGAAACATCATCAGAATGAGAAGGGAGAGGAGTAGACGACTGTTGGGGTTGAGGACGGGGTTGTGGATGGGGTGGCTGTGGGGGTTGAGGATGGATGGGGTGGCTGTTGGGGTTGCTGACGGGGTGGTGGAGGGGCTGTGGGCGTTGTTGTTGGGGTTGTTGCGGGGGATGACGATTGCGATGATTAGAAACCACATGCCAGTCCGCATCACCACTGGTACCAAAAGTGCTAGGGTTACCCAGGGTTGCAGAGGTAGATGGATCGACAGAGGGAGAAGCAGATTTATTCGGGAACTGACCAGCCATAAGCGGGCATGCACGAATTTTATGCTGAGAGGATTGGCACCTATAGCAGGTATTCGGGAGATTTATGTACACAATCCTCTGAGTAATAGTATTATCCCCAATATGAATATCGATCTCTTCATCAAGATCTTGAGTAAGATCAACCTTGACACATACTCGCTTGGTGGGACGGGCCTTAAACCACTTGTCAGGCTCAAAACAAACAAAGGTGCCTATGTTCTCTGCTAGGGTACGCAGATGCTTCCATAAAGGAATGGGAAGGCCAGGAAATTCAATCCAAACTGGAACATCTGAGGCTCCCTCCTCAGCAACAGAAAAATCTCTGTTATAGGCTTGCAGAATTAACAAAGAGTTTCGAACAGTCCAAGGACCCCGATTGAGCACCTTCTGAGCATGAGCAGGATCAAAAAATTGGAAAAGGAAATACCCTTTGGTGAGATTGGACACAGAATCAATCTTAACACCATGAGGATGCCAAACTTGACTTACCCAGGACCGCAACAGAGTGTCATTAGGGATTCTACCCAGAAAATAACCTATGAGGGTATGATTCTCAAACCAGTGACAGGAATCAACAAATTCATTCACAGGAATACAAGCAGTGGGCCGATAATTTTTACCTGGAGTTTGACCTTGAGCAAGAACTTCCTGGGATGCTTGTTGGGCGCCATTATGATCTCCAACCACTGTAAGCTCAAGGGAGGTGGGAGAGGGAGCGTTGGCGGCCATTAGAAGAGGGTGGACTACCGCCCTAGGCGGCGGAAATGCAAGAGGTGAACTCAGATCAAACCAGCTTCAAGATGATTGACATGCAAGATGTAGGATGCTTGAGGCAGAACATGCAGGGAACAGCGTTGCAGAGAACATGCAAAAAAATTTACTTAGTGATTATATTCTCTTTTTTCCATGAACAATGTTTTATATGAGTCATTAGATTACCTTAACCTATAATCTTGTATAAATCATAATGAATGCAAATTACATATTTTGATAGTCAAATTGCAAATTACATAGAGTAGTCAATAATTTGAGAGGATTTATATTTCTATAAAACCGACAGAATAAAATACACATGTAAGTAATCTACTGATGAATTATTTAACTGTCAATGCATAAACATATAACATTATTATAATTTTAAAAATAAAAAATTATTATTATATGGTTTTAATTTTTATTGCTGTTTCTTTAGTTTTGGAATGAAGGTTCTTATTCGATGCATGTCATTTCCCATGCATCCTGCTAACAAGCGTGTCAAAAAAAAAAAATTCAGAGGTTTCTCTCATCAAAATGAAGCTCATTTGTCATTGACCACGTTTGTCATGCATTCAGGGGACTTGTAGGGACGGCAACGCGATGAAGACAAAAGCCAAGCCCAACAACAAGCAGGTTTTTCCCTCGGACCAAATTGTTGGCACATACGTTGACGGATTTGGAAGCCCTCAATTATTTCAAGGGCTTCTGATTGCCTTGGCTAGGCTTTCGACGCTCAGAACACCGTTCTACACAATCTGTATGTAGCTGCACCAATGCTAATTTATAGAACTCATTTCACATAATGTGGTAGATAACTGAAACTCAAAACCGTAAGGCAGAGTTGTCAATATAAAAGATGAACCAAATCTGTTAAGACTAATTGCAGCGTGAATTCATGATCTGCCCTCACTTTCTCAGAATTAGAAACCTAAAGTGGTGTTGTTTAAGGTGGTTCGTCTCACTATTAAAAAAAGGATAAAACGGTTATTTCTTATCAACCATAAACTGTGGTAAGTAAGGTCATTTGTTGCTTTAAATAAGAAACAAAATTATTACACGTTATGTGAGCTTGAAATGAATTAGACTATTGTGCTTGTTTGGCCTGAATAATTGCTAAATTCGTTGTGACGAGTCACAGCCTGGGTGGCACCCTGGCTGTGTTGTTCTTGGCAACGTTATCTGTGTGTAAAGAAGAGAAATTGTTAGAGAAATTGCACGCTGTACTGGACAACCAACAGTTAGTGATAAAGTATTTGCGGATTTCATGAACACGAATCTGAATGTAAATCAACAGATGCCCAACGACATCCTATATCTTAATAATAAGAAAGATTGATTTTTTTTTAATATATTTTTTAATTTATTTTTTATAACCAGCTTTTCTATTTTTTTATTAAATATTGTCTTTAACTTTCTCTGCTTAATGTTTAATGGTTCAAGTTTTTTTTTTTTTTATATAATTAGGTCTGTTAATTGATTCTTTGTCCTACAAAATTGAAACTGTAGGGCTCTCTCTTTTTTTTTTTTTTTAATAAAGTGACAACAAATGTCTACGAACCTACTATTTTCAATTCTTTGTCCTACAAAATTGAAACTGTAAGGGTTTTTTTTTTTTTTTTTTTAAATGAAGTGACAACAAATGTCTACGAACCTACTTTTTGTATGAAAATAGAAATTTTTCTTATCTAAATGATATTAGAAAAATATCTATGTGCTTCATTTTTAATGAAAAATAGATTTTTTTTCTATTTAAATAGTGCTAATGTTATTATCATAAATGGTAGTGGGGAATTGATTTCTTGTTGAAATCCATCTAAAACTACTTGTAGCCATATTGCTTGATAACTTGTTTACATAAATGTTATTTATTGAGCGAGAAATTCTTTGTTGTTTCTTTGAAATCCAAGAAATAAGATAATTACCAAGACTAGAGCAATATCCTCAAGTTGATTTTCAACCATCTAGTGACTTGGCCCAATTTGAATCTGAATATCTAACAAAATCTAAACTTTTTGTTGTTGTATAATAAATGTGATGATCTGTTGTACCTTTGATATATTGAAGTATTATTTTTGCTGCTCTTATATGATTATGTAGACACCCAATTTTTCTCGCCTATCACATTCCAAGACCCTAAATAATTTTGATAATGTCTAAGTCATTTTCAACCTTCATCATAAAATTTGGAAGCTTAAGACAAATCCGTAGTTCACAGAGAAATTTTCAGGTTGTGAATTTACCCTTAAGGCTACAAATTTAATTCTAACACAAAAGTTCTAATTTTTTGCCACTCTAAAAATCAAATAATTAATTTATTACCAAGTATGAAGTTTGCATTCACAAACTTGTCCAAAATGGAATATTTCTTGAACACATGCTAGTCTCTAGCCACAATGATAATTTTCTAATTCAAATTAAACTCTAGGTCCATAGAATATTTCTAATTAGAATTTTTCTTGGCGCATACCAACCCATCTAGAATATGCTAAATCTTGCAAATCAACTTTTTGTCTAGATGGACATTGATTTTCCACAATAAACAACCTATGCATAGATTTTAAAATTGTACCTCCAAGCAGCCCCAAAATTCTATAAATTGGATAACTCCCTCTCAATGCAAATGAGTGATTTCATAATAAAAAATCTATAACAATTTTCTTTAGAAATAGACAATATTATTGGCAAGTTTTAGAGTCTTTTCTATTTTTATTCAAGCACTTTTTCATCTCCAAGCATCCTAGTTCATTTTATACATACCTCATACAAAATCCTTATAAGGATAAAATGACATAGTTGTTTGAGTTTTCTTTCTTATTTTCTTATGCAAATTTTTCTAATATCTTGTCCACTCACATGGAAAGATTAACCTTTTTAAATTAACTTACTAAAATAGCTTTGATTTAGTTTGTTGGAGGAGTTGTAGGTGATATCAATACATTTGGTAACCTTCCTCAATTCTTTTGGTAGCATTATCCATCCAACCTCAACTAGAATTTAACCTCACAACACTATCCAACTGGTTTACCACATATAGGAATTATAAGCTATAAACTTCTATAGGATAGTTATAGCCTTCATCTGGTCATGCACTTATTTGATCACTAATTATTATCCATTCCTTCATCTTAAGAACTAAAATTTAGATCTTCAAAGTCCCTATTTCAATATTTAAAATAGATTTTTAGGTAATACAACTCATAGAGCATGAACTTGTTCAAGCCACAATACCACCATATAAACTATTAACCAATTCTAGTCATTATTATAACAATTTTCAATATTGGAACAACCAAAAATCAAGCCTAGGGTATCATATGATCTTTAGAACTTGTTTAAATAGTTTTTATATTAGTTGATTTTTTGTTTTATATGGCTAATTTTTGTCCAAAAGTCAATTTTTTTTTGTTAAGAGGAACAAGAGGATTGTCCTATAAGCAAGGAATCCTACTCTTCCAGGGATCAAGTAGGCTTACTAAAAACTAATACATCCATTTTTGCCTAGTTTATTGTAAAAATTTATAGATGTGACAAACTTTCATGAGATACACACTAGTGTCTAGGCTATGGTTTTATCCTATAGAGAATTTTGTTCTTTTTGTAAATTCATAGGTGTGTAGGTGGTGAACTTGTATGAGCTATAAATTGGTGTTTTGGATATGATTTTTTCTTATGTACACTCCTAGGTACCTCTATTCCCTATATCATAATAGCACACATTTTAAATATTGTTTTTAAGAACACAAGCTTATACTGAGAGGGCAAGTGAACGGTATAAGATAAACTTTTAATTTTCTTTCCCAAAAAATATTATCCAATGTTATCAATTGCAATATATTTTCATAGCAGTATTAACCAGTCTCATCAATAGCAATAACAAGGTAATTCACAAACCATCATACACATGAGAGACACAGATTTAACGTGGTTCACCCAATGTGGGTTACATCCATGGAGAAAATATTTTTTCTAAATTTTCTTAACAAATATCTTGGGAATCAATTCCCTATTACAATTTTTATGGACCTCTATCCAAAGGATATCTCAATCCCCTATGCTCAAGTTCATGGACCTCTATCAATAAGAGAACTCTATCCTCTCTCTGGTTCGTGGATATCTCTCCATAGGAAAACTCTATCCCCTCTACTCTAGTTCATGGATCTATCTCCATAGGAGAACTATATACCCTCTAATCTAGATTATGGATCTCTCTCCATAGGAGAAATATATCCCCTCTACTCTGGTTTGTGGAACTCTATCCATAGGATAACTCTATCCCTTTACTATTTTGGTTCATGGAACCCTATCCATAGAAGACTCATCTCCTTTGCTCTAGTTCATGGAAATATATCCACAAGATAACTCTATCCCCTTGATATTTTGGTTCATAGAACTCTATCCATAGGAGAATACTCTCCTTTGCTTTGGTTCATGGAACTCTATCCATAGGATAACTCTATCCTATTTTTGATCTTTTTTATGGAACTCTATCCATAGGAGATTCCTCTCCTCTCTACTTTGGTCACTTCCAAAGCTGGTACACACCTCTACTTTGACTCTGCTCCAAGCATACTCAAGAGGCTTACTCTAGTATTTTCACAAATTTGTCTAAAACCTACTTCAAATATTCTCACAAGGCTTGCTCAAATCCACCTCAATCCTGCTTGAAGTCTTCTCACAAGACTTTCTCAAATCTACCTTAAACCTACTTCAAGTCATCTCACAAGAATTGCTCGAATCTACCTTAGATCTACTTGAATTCTTATTACAAGACTTGCTCAAATATACCTCACTATCTTTGCTCAACTCTACTCTAAAACATGCTCAAAATTGCTCATAATACATGCTCAAAATTGCTCATAACACATGCTCAAAAATGCTCATAACACATGCTCAAAAAATCCTAAATATTACACACAAATGATGTTCAAAATAATGCTTGTATCCTTTTCAAAAATGCTTTCCTCAATTAGGAATTTTGAACATATTCTATCCAAAATTTGTTTAGCCTCTTGAACATATAGATAATGATATGTACTATCAAATACCCAATATGTTCTTCACATTCACATATTTTGCATTCATCAAATCAGATATCTACCACTTACAAATCCCTTTTAAATCAGATCAAACTACTATATAACTTTTCTTCAAAAAACTGGTTTATAACACTTACCCATTCACATTCAATGTCACTCACATCAATGCCCAAATGCTTCACAAATTCTTTCAACAAGAATGCACAATTTGTTCTTAAAAACCCTAGCACAAGTGTTTCCAATTTATTTCAACAAGGATGCACAATTTATCTCACAAACCCTAGCTCAAATAATTTCAATAATATGATCTTTAGAACTTGTTTAAATAGTTTTTGTATTAGTTGATTTTTTGTTTTATATGGCTAATTTTTGTCCAAAAGTCAATTTTTTTTTGTTAAGAGGAACAAGAGGATTGTCCTATAAGCAAGGAATCCTACTCTTCCAGGGATCAAGTAGGCTTACTAAAAACTAATACATCCCTTTTTGCCTAGTTTATTGTAAAAATTTATAGATGTGACAAACTTTCATGAGATACACACTAGTGTCTAGGCTATGGTTTTATCCTATAGAGAATTTTGTTCTTTTTGTAAATTCATAGGTGTGTAGGTGGTGAACTTGTATGAGCTATAAATTGGTGTTTAGGATATGATTTTTTCTTATGTACATTCCCAGGTACCTCTATTCCCTATATCATAATAACACACATTTTAAATATTTTTTTTAAGAACACAAGCTTATACTGAGAGGGCGGGTGAACAGTATAAGATAAAATTTTAATTTTCTTACCCAAAAAATATTATCCAATGTTATCAATTGCAATATATTTTCATAGCAGTATTAACCAGTCTCATCAATAGCAGTAACAAGGTAATTCACAAACCATCATACACATGAGAGACACAGATTTAACGTGGTTCACCCAATGTGGGTTACATCCATGGAGAAAATATTTCTTCTAAATTTTCTTAACAAATCTCTTGGGAATCAATTCCCTATTACAATGTTTATGGACCTCTATCCAAAGGATATCTCAATCCCCTAAGCTCAAGTTCATGGACCTCTATCCATAAGAGAACTCTATCCTCTCTCTGGTTTGTGGATATCTCTCCATAGGAGAAATTTGTCCCCTCTACTCTAGTTCGTGGATCTCTCTCCATAGGAGAACTATATACCCTCTGCTATGGATTATGGATCTCTCTGTATAGGAGAAATCTATCCCCTCTACTCTGGTTTGTGGAACTCTATCCATAAGAGAACTCTATCCCTTTGCTATTCTGGTTCATGGAACCCTATCCATAGAAGACTCATCTCCTTTGCTCTAGTTCATGGAAATATATCCACAAGATAACTCTATCCCCTTGCTATTCTGGTTCATAGAACTCTATCCATAGGAGAATCCTCTCCTTTGCTTTGGTTCATGGAACTCTATCCATAGGAGAACTCTATCCTATTTCTGATCTATTTTATGGAACTCTATCCATAGGAGACTCCTCTCCTCTCTACTTTGGTCACTTCCAAAGCTGGTACACACTTCTACTTTGACTCTGCTCCAAGCATACTCAAGAGGCTTACTCTAGTATTTTCACAAATCTATCTAAAACCTACTTCAAATATTCTCACAAGGCTTGCTCAAATCCACCTCAATCCTACTTGAAATATTCTCACAAGACTTTCTCAAATCTACCTTAAACCTACTTCAAGTCATCTCACAAGAATTGCTCAAATATACCTTAGATCTACTTGAATTCTTCTTACAAGACTTACTCAAATCTACCTCACTATCTCTGCTCAACTCTACTCTAAAACATGCTCAAAATTTCTCATAATACATGCTCAAAATTGTTCATAACACATGCTAAAAAATGCTCATAACACATGCTCAAACAATCCTAAATATTACACACAAATGATGTTCAAAATAATGCCTGTATCCTTTTCAAAAATGCTTTCCTCAATTAGGAATTTTGAACATATTCTATCCAAAATTTGTTTAGCCTCTTGAACATATAGATAATGATATGTACTATCAAATATCCAATATGTTCTTCACATTCACATATTTTGCATTCATCAAATAAGATATCTACCTCTTACAAATCCCTTTTAAATCGGATCAAACTACTATATAACTTTTCTTCACAAAAATGGTTTATAACACTTACCCATTCACATTCAATGTCACTCACATCAATGCCCAAATTCTTCACAAATTCCTTCAACAAGAATGCATAATTTGTTCTTAAAAACCCTAGCACAAGTGTTTCCAATTTATTTCAACAAGGATGCACAATTTATCTCACAAACCCTATCTCAAATCATTTCAATAATATACATATACTATATTTATTTCTCCACTTTAAGATTCAGAAATATATGCTCAACCAAACTCCTTAAATAAGGAGTGATATCACCATACCTCTTCACTTGTTTTGATGAAGAAGTACCTTCAAAACCTATCTTAAAATATTTTGTCTTTCTTATGCCACTTTCAAGGGTTAGTTAGTATAACACTTTTCAATCATCCACATGATAAACCTCTCCTAAAAATATTCACAAAGATATTACTTTACAAATCCCTTTCATTTCTCAAAATAATAATTTTTAATACAAGAACAAAACCCTTAAAACTTTATTTTACCATGCATAATACACACAATAATTAAACCACAAAACATCATATAACTACTACTTGTAAAAGCCACAAATAATTTTCAATGTCATAACCCAAAAACCCTAAGTGCAAAGTACATATTTGATTTATCTTTCACACACCTTATTACTATTTTATTTCTAAAATTATTTCAACCTTATAAAGCCACAACCAAAATCTGAAATATCATTATGCACACAGAATATTTAATTTCAAAACATCATCCTTATGTCTCCCTAGATCAAGTGCTAACATACCATAAATTTTAATCAAAAATTTATGCCCTTATCGCATCTTTTGCCACCACCGCCACCAAGAATAAAACAAGAAACCTCACATAGCCCATGCTCTATTACAAGCTAGAGTGCCAGCTAGGTTGGCCCACCTAATAGAAATGAATGTGCGTAAAAATAGATGTATCCTTTTTTCTACCCAAATGAAAATTGCAAAACAAACTACCATGGTGATTTGAACTCAAAAATTGTCCACTACCAATGCCCTACATAGGCCCTGCCTGCCACCTAGTCTATCTACCATGTTGGAACAAATTCATGCACTGTCTCCCCTTTGATTTGATGTCCTTGCATTGAAATGCATGCACTTCAACTTTCCTTCTCCCTCTTCCCTCGATGAATGGCGTTGTCTTCTCCTCACACTTTTCCCTCAACGAATGGTTGTGAATCATGTATATGTTCTCCAAAACCTTACAAAATAATTTTACTCTTCTCCTTAAATATGCATTTGGGAGATTTGTAAGGAAACATTGGCACTTTTGAAATAATTCAAATATTATTCAGCCCTCCACAATTTTGGTGCCTCCAAATTTTTCAAAATTATATTATAATATTTCAAATATTATAATATTGTTTTTAAAACCTTTGGCCTTTGCAAAATAAATATTTCATTTGATTTATTTTTCATTAATAAATCCTTTTGGCCCAAGTATTGTAATATTAAAAATATTATAATATCATCTCTTCTCTCTTAAACCGTGGTATTTATTTTAAACCTTACCTTTGCATAATTATCCAACCATAAAATAATATTTATGCCATATGAAGGTCTCTTTGACATCAACCTTTGATATCAATGACAAATCAATATACTTAATATTTTCAACAATCTCCCTCTTTGTCATTGATGGTAATCCTTTATAAAAATTTCTTTTCCAACCACTGAATTCTAAATTTACTCCCCTTGAGAAACTAATTCCCCTTATTGATTTCTCTCCCTCTTACTGAAACTCTCCCCCTTTGACATCAATGGCAAAAATACTCCTTTGGGGATAAAAAATAAGACTCTTAGCTCAGACCCCTCACCACCTCATGTCCTTGAGGTGATTAATTTTGGGGTGGGAGTAAATCTACTCCCAACATACAATTTTCTTTTTCCTTTTCAACCTTCCTTTTCAAGACCTTTGTAATAATAACCTTTTTATCCTTTTGAGTGTCCCTATTATTGCTTGTCTTTGGAAGTTCTAAAAAATTTGTTCTACACCACTTGGCCTTATGTCCAAGATTATTACAATTGTAAAATCTAATGTTGTAGTTCTTTGAAGGTGCAAATGACTTGAAATTCCTCTTGGTGAAGCCATAATTATTTTTGTCATGAATCCTATAGTGTATAGCTTTATGACCAAAGTGATTACATGAGTAGCAATAGCCTTGAAATAAATATCCATATTTGAATGAGTTGAAGTTCCTCTTAGTGAAGCCATACTCCTTTTCATGAAACCTATAGTGCATAACTTTGTGATAAAAATTATTACATGAAAAACAATCCCCTTGGAAGAAATATTCATATTGTCTTAAAACATATGATCTCTTAGTCCTTTCTTTGCCTTCTCTGTGATGGTCCCTATTTCTTGCTTGTGCATTTTTTTATTTCTTAGTAAAGCTTCCACTCTTCAACTTATAAGCACAAGTCTTAGATTTTTCTTCAATCTCTTCCTCTAAAAATTTATTTTCTTTTGAGCTTGAGCTTGACCCTTCTTCTTGTTTCCCTTGTCCTTATTCAAAACCAAGTCCTATTTTGATAAATGAATATCTTTATGAATTGATAATGTTATCCAAAGCTTTTGAAATTTTTTCAAACCTATGCAGCTTATCCTTAGAATTTTCACTTCCATACTTAGAGAAACCACTTCATATTATAATATTTCACATTCTAATTCCTTTACAACTAAATTTTCAACCATGACTTATTTAAATCTCCTTGGCTTAGCTTTTGTATTTTTGAGATCTTGTAGAAGCTTTTCTTTTATTCCCTCATCTTCTTGAACTTGAGCCTTTAGTCTTGAATTCTACTTTCTAAATATTTTCAAATTTCTGAGAGCAACAATAAGTTCTTCTTCTAGATCAATTGTACCTTCTTCTTATTTTTCTAAATATTTCTCTAGATATTCAATTATAGGAGCATCTTCTACTTGGTCTTCAATATGAGTATTTTCTTCCTCTTCTATTGCCAAAAATAGAATTTTTTCTTCTTCACTATCTAAGAGTCTTTTGTCACTATCACTTGAAGAAATGATTACTCTTTTAACATAGAAACTCTTCTTGTGCCTTTGAAAAAACTTCTTTTCATTCTTTCCTTGACCATACCTGTTTTTCTTTTTATGCTTGAATTTTCTTTCTTCCTTTTTCTTGTAATCCTTTTTCTCTTCATTGCTACTACTTCTAGCTTGTGGAAAATTTGATGCATAGTGACCAAAGTCACCACAATTAATATATTTTATAGTCTTATATATTTATTTTTTCTTGAATCCTTATTTCTTCTCACAGAGTTAGCTTCTTCATTACTGCTTGACTCATCACTTGATTCTGGTTTCTTATATTTTATCTTCTTTGAAGCTTTGAAAGTTACCTCTTTCTTAAAATTGTGATATTTTTCTGTTCTCATCTCATAAGGTGTGAGAATTCCATGTAACTCATCCATAATTAAATTATCGATATCCTTCATCTCTTCTATAATTGAAACCTTTGCATCATACCTTATAGTGAGTGATCGTAATACTTTCTAAGCAACACTAGAATCTTCAATTTTGAATCCAAGTCCACACATGGTATTAACAACTTCATCAACATGAAGTAATTATATAGTAATATATTCCTCATCTTCCATATTCCACTCTTCAAACCTCCTCTTGTAAGTTTATAGTTTTGCCAAATTTACCTTGCTATCTCCTTTATATGTTTTTTTCAATTTATCCCATATCTCTTTTACTGATTTGGATTGCATAACTTTCACAAATTTTGATTCACGTAATCCACTTAATATTTCACTCATGGCCTTGACATTATTCACATGTAATTTCTTACCATCCTTATATGTGGGAGGAGTAGTTTTAGATGTGAACCCATCCTCAAAATATTGCCATGTTTCATATCATTGTGCCATAAAATAAGTATTCATCCTCATAATACAAAAAGCATAATTATTCCCATCAAACAATGGAGACTTATTTGTTGAAGATCCATTCTAAGAAGCAGTCTATGTTCCTATAATATCTTCCTTCAATATATTAGACTTTTTTGAAGGAACCCACTCTGATACCAATTGAATAACATGAGATTATACTGAGAGGGGGGGTGAACAATATAAGATAAAATTTTACTTTTATTTCCCAAACAATATTATCCAATGTTATCAATTGCAATATCTTTTCATAGCAGTATTAACCAATCTCATCAATAGCAATAATAATGCAATGAAAAAATCACCATACACATAAGAGACATAGATTTAACGTGGTTCACCCAATCTGGGTTATGTCCACAAAAAAGTATTTCTTATAAATTTTATAAACAAATTTCTTGCGAACCAATTTCCTATTACAATATTTATGGACCCTTGTCTAAAGGAGATCTCAATACCCTATGATCAAGTTCATGGACCTATATCCATAGGAGAAATCTATCCCCTCTCTAGTTTATGGATCTCTCTCCACAAGAGAACTCTATCCCCTCTACTCTAGTTCATAGATATCTCTCCACATGATAACTCTATCCCCTCTACTCCGATTTTGGGATCTCTCTCCACATGAGAACTCTATCCCCTCTACTTTGGTTTGTAGAACTCTATCCATAGGACAACTATATCCCCTTGCTGGTATGGTTCATGGAAATCTATCCATAGGAGACTCCTATCCTTTACTCTGGTTCATGGAACTCTATCCACAAGAGAACTTTATCCCCTTGTTGGTATAGTTCATGGAACTCTATCCACAAGAGAACTTTATCCCCTTGTTGGTATAGTTCATGGAAATCTATCCATAGGATATTCCTCTCCATTGCTTTGGTTCATGGAATTCTATCCACAAGAGAACTCTATCCCCTTGTTGATTTGATTTGTGAAACGCTATCCACAAGATACTCCTCTCCTATCTACTATGGTCACTTCCAAAGTTGGTACACACATCTACTTTGAATTTGCTCCAAGCCTACTCAAGAGGCGTACTCTGATCTGCTCACAAATGTGTCCAAAACTTGCTTCAAGTATTCTGACAAATCTAATTTCAACTATGTCCCAAATATGTACACATTACATGCATAAATCTATCTTCAAATCTACTTCAAGTATTCTAACAAGACTTGCACAAATCTTCCTTAACCTTGCTTCTAGTCTTCTCATAATAATTTCTCAAATATAACTCAAACCTGCTTCAAGTCTTCTCACAAGACTTACTCAAATATACCTCAAACATGCTTCAAGTATTCTCACAAGACTTTCTCAAGTCTGCCTCATTATCTTTGCTCAACTCTGCTCTAACACATTCTCAAAATTTCTCATAACACATACTCAAAACTACTTATAACACATGCTCTAAACTGCTCATACACACATGCTCAACACTTCTCATAACACATGCTCAAACAATCCCAAATATTACATACAAATCATGTTCAAAATAATGCTTATATTATTTTCAAAAATGTTTTCTTCAATTAGGAATTTCAGATATATTCTACCCAGAATTTTTTTAACTTCTTGAACATATAGATAATAATATGTACTATCAAATACCCAATATATTCTTCATATTTACATATCTTGCATTCATAAAATCAGATCTTTACCTCTTATAAATTCCTTTCAAATCAAATCAAACTAGTATATAACTTTACTTCACAAAACTAGTTTATAACACTTGACCTTTCACATTCAATTTCACTCACATCAATGCCCAAATGCTTCAAAATTTCTTTCAACAAGAATGCACAATTTGTTATTAAAAAACCTAGCACAATTTTTTCCTATTTTTTTTAACAAGGATACATAATGTCTCACAAACCCTAGATCAAATAATTCAAACAATGTACATATACAATCCTTATTTCTCTATATTAATATTTAGAAATATTTTCTCAACCAAACACCTTAAATAATGAATGATATCACCATACCTCTTGATTTTTTTTGATGAAGAAGTGCCCTCAAAACCTGTCTCAAAATATTATGTCTTTCTTATACCACTTTCAAGGGTTAGTTAGCACAGCACTTTTTAATCATCCACATGATAAACCTCTCCTAAAAATGTGCATAAATTTATTACTTTACAACTCTCTTTAATTTCTGAAAATAAGTCTTATTAATCCAAAAACAAAACCCTTAAAACTTTCTTTTACCATGCATAAATACACACAATAATTAAACCAAAAAACACCTTATAACTCCTACTTGTAAAAGCGACAAATAATTTTTAATATCATCACCTAAAAACCCTGAGTGCAAAATACATATCATCACGAGATTCCAGAAGTTGAAAAGAAATACTAAAGCTATGCAATGCAAAACGAAATATAACACTTTAATCCTAGAAATTTGAGATGCATGAAATAGGGAAAAGATACGAATTGAGATGAAATGAAAGAAGTATAGAAAGCATAGCCCTTTTTATTTATACTCTCTCAATATCGGTTACAAATATGTCTCCCACATTTTCAGGGGCTAGGAGAGTTAACATGTTTTGGTTACAATAGTGACTAGTGATCCTCCTTCCGCGTGCCCACATGTAAAATGGGCAGGCCAAAGTGTTGCCACCGCTGGTGTGAATGAATATTTGATCCTTGCTGCTCCTCCCGCATTCAAAGAAACAACAAAATCATTAGTAGCACCTGTCGCAAATATGAACGTTTGTTCTCTAAAAACAATGAAGGATGCATTCATAAAACTGAATAAAAGGATAAGTGAACTGAATCAAAATAGTCTACAAATTTCACAAAAACAAGGGAACATCACTAGAAGGTCACTGCAAATGAAACAGTCAGGAAATTCTTCACTAATTCGAATTCACTCTTGGGCAGGACGGATATGATTGTAATTCATTCTGGGGTAGGACGAATTCACCTGCGACAAAGCGCCGAAGTGATACTGCCCCAAATGTCGCATCTAGGGAACTCCAAAATACTTGCAAACTTGGGGTTAGCTAATTGGAGGTATTTTGGGAAGACCCAGATGGTAAAATTTCCCCAATTTGGACTACATCAATAGGAATTTGACGCTTCTACCTACAAGTTAGTGAGGACAACAAAAGCGATAAAACATGATAAGATTTGATCAAAGCATTATGAAATCGGAATTACAAGCTATTTAAGCAGCATGAGATGGAATGCAAAATAAAAAAATGACAAAAATAACAATCTGCCATGAATTCCCAATCGTTCTCAAAAAAAGAAGATTAGGCTCGTAGGAGTGCCCATCATTAGAACCTGATTTCGGCACCAATCCACTTGGGATGGGCCCAAAATATCTTGTAATGTGTTGTCGGAGAATTGGTAGATCAATGTGGTCAAGTGTCGGGTTTTGGATCCGGATTCACACTTCCAATAACCACCCAATGACCTCCTTTGTGAAAGATATCAAGGATATGGAAGAGGTGAATCAAAGGTAAAGCGTGGTATTAATTTGGCAGCACTTCGTTGCTTAAAAATGCTTCCAACCTCTCCTATTTTGGGTGATGAAGCTCACCAATTTATAGACCCAAGGGGTCTCTTTGGAGGGGCATGCAGGGGCGCCACATGGGTTTCCATGACTGCCTTGTGACAGTCCTCTAATGTTCAATCTGTTCACCTACACGCGCATGCAAGGCAGGGAGCATTAATTGAATGTGCTTGGCTGCCATTTGGCGTAATTTCTCTTTTTTCCTGTTGAACCTAGAATTTGCCCTACCCAAGAATAGATTCTGTATTCATCCCATGGGAGGATAGATCCCATTTTGAATTTGTCCCAGGGAGAGATAGATTCTGAGCAAAGTGCCTAGAAGTTGTCAAATTGATCTCTGACCTCCAAAACTACTGTGAGAGTGGTTAGGACCACTATTTAACTTTTGGGGGCTGCCCTTGGGGCCGTGTGTGTCAATGTGATCAGTGTTTGCAGTCACATAATTGGATTGGTGCTATTTTGGTTTCTACAGATGCCCCTTTTTGGGATGCGCTATGCATGGCGTAGCACCAAGCAAAAATAGATAACCAAAGCACTAATGATTAGGGTTTCTTAGTAACCTAACCAACTCTTGATGCCCCAAGCATGGAAAGGGCATGCATTATTGAATCCTTGCTTCTGACGAGCGAAGGAACTTAATTCAAGTGTTAACCTTTTTCAGTGAGGTGTTACTTGAGCTTGGACATTGATCAGTCATGAATAGGCAAAGGTCGCAACCTTTTGTCTAGGGTAACCTAGAGTTCATGATTCATGAATGCCAAGTGATTGGTCAGCTTGTGATTATTGCTTGTTTACTGCACCAAGCAGGAGCGTAATTGTCTTTGTCAATGATCCTTTGAATGCATGCCATTTTCCATGATTGGGTGTGTAATTGTTGATTGGTGACTAAGTGTGACTACCCCCTTAAGCAATGAATCGATGAGGGAATAACCTTCATGAGAAAAGCGACGAGTCGCTTGACCCAAGATGACTTGTGTAAGGGTGCCTTCAAAGATTTATCTTTGAACGTGTGTGCATTTTTCTGACATTTAGACCTATTTTTGGTGGGTGTTAACCCTTTGGGCGATGCCATTTAGAGCTGAAATTATCAAAAATTCGTCTTCCAATGGAGCGTTCCGGCCATGGTGGCCTTCTTGGGGAGTAGTATGGTGATGATTTATAACCTCGACGTTTATTTTGGATGCCAATAAGGTCAGGTGTGAAGGTGCCTTCGTTCGGCAATGTTATTACTTATTTTTGGGTGGGTTTTTGACCCTTTTGGTGATGTCGTTTGGGGATGAAATTCTCAAAAATCTGTCTTCCCGTGGAGTGGTCCAGATATGGTAGCCTTCTTAGGGAGTAGGATAGTGAGGATTTGTGACCCCGAAATCTGTTTTGCATGCCCGGAATGTCAAGTGCAAAAGCACTCTCATTGGACAGGTTTATTGCTGCTTTTGGTGCATTTTTGTTCAAATTTTGTTGTTTTTTGAGATTTTTGCCCTGAATTCATTTTGGGGTGGGACGAATTATAGCTTTGTATTCATCCCAGGGTAGGACGACCACTAACCAGAGTTCTCATCCTAGGTAGGAACGAATATAGGCTCAAAAGGCTTATTTAAAGGTCAAAACTAGGGTTTGGGCTCATTTGCATCTGAATTTTCTTGCGATTTGGAGTTCTGGAGAGGAGGAGGCTAATTTTGTGAAGCGAAGCACTGTCGAATTTCTCTTGTCATCATGAGTGCACAAACCAGATCGAGCGGTGGAGCCAAAGCAAGACCAGTAAGTGCTCTTTAGAATTATTACTTTTGTTTAAAATTGCAAGTGTTTTGTTTAATTTTCTTTGTGATGATGTTTTTCAAAATTTTAAAACTGAAACCCTAAAACTGAGCTAAACACAACCAAGACTTAGTGTACAACTAAATGACAAACGTAGTGAAAACCTAGGTAAAGAATTGTTATTTTTCTTATAACTAAAACCCTAGGATAAACGGAACATAAAACCCTAGTTCTTAGGTTGAGCTGGTTAGTTTTAAAATGTAGGTTAAAACCCTAGGTTTAAAACTATTATTTTAATTTTATGTTGTTCGTGCAGACATTTTAAACTTAAAATACAGAGATCCTAAGACTGACAAATAGGACTGAAAAATTATTGTGTTTTTGTTAATTAATCAGTTTAGAGTTTAAAAACCCTAGGGCTGACTAGTTAATTTTTTTTTTTAGTTTTGCATTTTGTTTTTAAATTTATCAGTTAGGATTAGAAACCCTAGAACTGGAAAATTAAATTTTGTAAATTTTTTGTTTTGTTTTTAAATTTATCAGTTAGGATTAGAAACCCTAGAGCTGACAAATTAAATTTTGTAAATTTTTTGTTTTGTTTTTAAATTTATCAGTTAGGATTAGAAACCCTAGAGCTGACAAATTAAGTTTTGTAAATTTTTTTGTTTTGTTTTTAAATTTATCAGTTAGGATTAGAAACCCTAGAACTGACAAATTAAGTTTTGTAAAAAATTTTTTGTTTTGTTTTTGGCTGTACATTGGTAGGCAATGCTGTATATTCATGTTATTGTTGTACAATTTTTTTTTTTTTTATGATTTTAATGTTTTTGTATTGTTTTCTTGTGCAGGTTGTGAAGAGCCGGTATCGGGTGCCTACTGCTTTTGTCGAAGCACATGGGGCGCTAACTATGGCTGACTGGGAATGGCTTGATGCTCTTGGGCTCAAGCAGGTGACTCGACTGGAGCCTGTGGTTGGGTATTGGGCCTATCTGATGGCCTTGATCAATCTATGGGATCCCCGGACCAACACCTTCCATCTCCCAATAGGGGAGATGATAGTGACACTAGAGGACATCTATCGGATTCTATAGATTTTGATAGATGGACTGTCGATCAGGACGTCGCCACGTGATCAGCGGACAACTGTATTGATACGATGCTTTGGGCATGGGGAGGAGTTGGGCATGGAGAGCCCAGTGGAGATGGCCGAGGTGGACTATTAGATGGGTAGGATTTTGGTTCGATGGTGGTTCGAGAGGGGGGTGTTGGGAGTGAGGCACGCATTGCTCATGGGCCTCATTTCCAACATGTTGCTGCCTGACTCGTCAAGTGCAAGGTTCCCATGGAACTTGTTGGATGTGGTCTGGCAACTGGTTGAGTGCCCGATGGAGGCACCACTGATCATGAGGTGGGGATAGACGCTGCTGGCACAGCTCTATGGGGAGCTGTACAAGGTCCACTGTCGAAAGTAGAAGGGGATCAGCTGTAGTTATCTATTATAGACATGGGCCTGGCAGCACATATCAGTTGAGAGGCTAGCAGGGTTACCATGGATGACTCAGGGGGAGATGGAGGATAAGGATATAAGCTATGCGATGCTGTGGTGACAGTCTGAGGAGCAAGGATAGAGTTGATGATGGGTAGGTGTTGTAGGGCACTATGCCGATGCCTTCGCTCGGCTTGCTCCGGGGGAGGTGTTCTGGTGCCCCTACCAAGACTATCCAATCTGGCCTGAGGCTGAAGAGTGGCTCCGATGGGTACGCAGGGGTGGTGGCTAATTGGGCGGCATGGTACTGAGCACAAGTTCTTCCCATATAGCCGGGTGACACAACAATTTGGGGTGAACCAGGGGTTACATGGTGAACCCATGGTCTATCGACGTTAGGGGGATGAGAAGACTCTGGATCGGCTAGTCATCACACCACTTGGCAAGGATTCAGATGCGGTGATTGATGTCCCAAATGTGGACGACATCGATACTACTATAGAGTATGACTAGTGGTGGACCCTATGGCGATGGCAAGGCGAGGGGCCATTGGGAGGCACTGGGGCAATAGCCATGGGCGGGGAGGGTGTCGAGGCACCAAGTGATGACTGGGGAGATCTACTGGAGGAGGTAGATATGGTGGAGGTGGATGGTATGTATGCAGATCTTGGGGCTTTGGGTCAGCCAAAGATGCAAGACATCACAAAGCAGTTGGAGCCAAAGCAGGCTATTGTTCCAGAGATGCCCATGCCTCAGGTCGATGCGACAGACATGGATGTAGGGTTATGTGCTAAGAATGTGCGATTGGTGGAGTTACTACAGAGGCACGATGAGGAGCTGGGGGATGTGTTGTGGGAGAGGGATCTCCTATGGGTTTAGCTAGCAGAGCGAGAGAGCACACGGGTTGTGCACCACTGGCAGGACGGGGAGACCGACACAACCCAGGAGAGAGATCTCCTACGAACGTAGCTGGCATAGTGTGACGATGTGGTCGTGATGTACCATCGATGGGAGGCGTAGTGGAGTCGACATCAGATGGATTTGGAGGGGGATATCATCTACCTTGGGGGGTGGGTACCTAAGCCCTCTGGAGGTGGCTCATTGCACCGGATGAGGGGTAGTGATACTGAGAAGTCAGCATCATCTCATCATAGGCGATTGGATGAGGGAGGCGGTAGTAGGCGTGATGTGGGGGCTAGCAGCAGCCATCTTGAGGGGTCCCATAGGACCCACACCATGGGGGGTAGTTCCCGTCACACCGATCCTGCGTGATCATGGTGGCCGATGCCTTAGGCTTGGGATTTTGGATTTTGGATTTTGTTGCGGGGTCAGAGGACCAACTTTTTGTAGCCTACGGGCATTTTTGATGATATATATATATATATATCGGCTTTATTTTGTTTATGCACATGTGATGATTTGATTTTATGCATGATGGTTTGATGAATATGGATGTATGCATGTTAATTTATTTTTATGGATGCATATGTTATGATGAATGCAAATGTTTTTGATTTATATGTGATATGCAAAAATGGAATGGATGAATTGAATTTGTGATTTTTGGAGGTCGCACCATACACTGTTTAGAACTGTATGGCTTTTTGTCCTAGGTGATTGCTGTAGTGAATAGCTTTGTAGGCATACATGTCTTTTCTTGTATGTTATTTTTGTATTTTTTGATGGTGAAGTAAAGCTAAAAAGATATTATAGTTGGTTTAGAATGTAGTTAGGTTTTTTGAGATTCAGATGTTTTAACTAACTAGCCAAGGCTGTACTTTTATCTGACAAAACTTTGAACAAGGTATGAATCAGACTTGTCTTTGACCATGTTATTTCACATCCCTATGTGTGCAATTGAGTTCGTTTGATGTGGCATTTGTCGGGATACCGCCAAGTGCAGGATAGGATGTCAACCAAACTCTGTATCGAGGATCACCTAATTAGCTCCACTAACTCCTTTGTTGTATTTAGTCAGATTAATCTACGGTGCAATCTAGGATACCATAAGCTAGCTCATCCACATGCAAACATTGATCTGCACCACAAGTTAATGCGGCAGATATATCGTCATGCGGGAGGTTTGCCACAAGTGACCGATAGGCTATCAACCAAACCGGTACTGAGGTTTATCTCATGACCTTTCGAATGCTGAGAGTTCCAAGGATTCAAGTTCAACTCCCTTCTTTTCTTCAATTGTATTGGGATACTTTCTCTTTTGTAGTGATAAGAATCACTATTTATTTTTGTATTAATTTTTCTTTTGAGCAAGGGATTAGGATGTGGAGTGACGAGAATCACTATTGTATGTCTTTTGATGTATGCACTTTGAGGGTGATGTCAAATTTTTGGAGTTTTGACATGTGCAAATTTTGATGTTTTGCAACTTTTGAGAACTTGGGATTCATGGGGAATTGGGTAGGGAGGATGCTTGTCCTTTTGCCAACTCTCAGCATTCTTGGGGTCATTCGCACAGGGGGATGAGAAAGATAACCATTTCACTTATGGTGACCTGTATTGCTTTGCAAGTTTCATCTTTCATTCACACAACTCGGGAATGTTTATGTGTTTTAATTTGTGCTAGGATGCTACGTAACAAGGTGTGTTCCAAGTAGAATTCTACCCTTGTAAAAGCTATCTGATTCGGTACAGTATGTGGCTAGACAACTAATGACGACTGAATGATGAAAACTCTCGATACATTGGAAGACAACTGACTATAGTATGGCGGAAAGATGGATAGCATTTTATTTTGATGGATTGGTTATATAGAGGAGAAATATGGAATGAAGATGGACTTTGCCAAGTAATTACAGTCTATGTTGCTTTGACCTATATGACCACAAATATGCAAATGTATGGATGCGATGCTTAATGCAACTATTATTTTTGTGTTTTTGATGGATTGATCTTGGTGAGTATGAAAATGGGATGCAAAAAGAGATTTTTAATTTTTGTGATGATTTTGATCATGCATGGAGATGAGATGCAAGTTTTTGTTATTTTTGATGATTTTATTGTTTTTGATATTTCTTATTTTTCTTTTGACCAAGCGATTATGGGAATCCTTGGAGCTTTTTGGGATTGACCAAGCAATTACGGGAATCCTTGGAGCTTTTTGGGATTGACCAAGTGATTGCAGGAATCCTTGGAGCTTTTTGGGATTGACCAAGTGATTGCAGGAATCCTTGGAGCATTTTGGGATTGACCAAGTGATTACGGGAATCCTTGGAGCATTTTGGGATTGACCAAGTGATTACGGGAATCCTTGGAGCATTTTGGGATTGACCAAGCGATTGTAGGAATCCTTGGAGCATTTTGGGATTGACCAAGTGATTGCGGGAATCCTTGGAGCATTTTGGGATTGACCAAGCGATTGCGGGAATCCTTGGAGCATTTTGGGATTGACCAAGTGATTGCAGGAATCCTTGGAGCATTTTGGGATTGGCTGCTTTAGATATGGAATGGTCACAAATGATTGATGTTCAAGGGTTCGAGTTCTTTGACTCCATCAAGGGAAGCTAGCCGGTACGTCCCGGGTCCTATCTTGCTATCAATTACATATGGACCTAACCAATTTGCCATGAACTTGTCCCCGAGATGGGATGGCAAACTAGAGTTCTTCTGGTTTTCCTTCAAGACCAAGTCACCAACCTAAAAATCCCTCAGGTGAACTCTCATGTTGTATGCTTTCTTCAGCCGCTCTTGATAGATACGTAAATGCTCAAGAGCATTAATGCGTCGTTCATCGAGCAATGTAAGCTGGTCTAATCGGGCCTACCTCGCAGTGTCATCATCGATGAACTCTTGCATTGATATGCCCAAGGAGGGAATTTCCAACTCAAGAGGCATGACAGCCTCGGAGCCATACACAAGTGAAAACAAAGTTGCCCTAGTGGGTGTCCGAATGCTAGTGCAATAATCCCACAGGGCAAGTGGGATCTGAATGTGCCAATCCTTATGACTATCTTTTTAAGGATAGCAACTAGCATTTTGTTTGATGCCTCTGCTTGCCCATTTGCCTACGGATAATAGGGTGTCGAAAAACTGTGCTGAATTTTGTACTTTGTGGTCAAAGCATGCATGTCTTTGTTCTTGAATGACGTCCCATTATCCGAGATTATCTTGGATGGAATACCAAAATGACATATGATGTTATGCAAAATGGACTCCACAATGTGGGGTCCAGTCGTAGAGGTTAGCGAAACCGCTTCCACCCACTTGGTGAAGTACTCTGTGGCCATTATGATAAATGTATGATGGCCGGACGACGTAGGGGAGATCTTTTCGATGAGATCTAAGCCCCACTACAAAAATGGCCAAGCCGACTAGATTGGCTGCAAGGCCTAGGAAGGTACATGTGTCAAATTGGTGTGATGTTGACACTTCATGCACTTCCTCACATATGTGCAACAATCTCGCTCTAAAGATGGCCAATAGTAGCCTATGTAAAGAATGCACTTGGCGATGGCCATACCACTGAAGTGGCCACCACACGTACCATCATGTGCTTGGGCGATTGCCCAAGTGGACTCTTGCTGGTCCAAGCACCGAAGGAGGATTCCTTCATAGCTGTGATGGTACAAAATGTCTCCTAACAAGATATTATTTGCCACTTTCTACTTGAATGCTCATTTGGCAGCATGCTTCAATCCAAGTGGGAGGTTACCTAGCTTGAGGTAGTCCCTGAGGGGTGAATACCAATCCTGCTGATCAAAAGCCTCGACGGTATGAATAGCCAATCCCTCTTGAAGTTCATCCCTATCAAAATTTGAGTGGGAAAGAACTTGTAAGAATAGCGTGGTGTTGCTATTAAGGGGAGTAGGGGAGAACAAGGCCCCCCAGTTGGCATGCTTCAAACAGTCATGGATTTGAGAGAACCTATCCGAGGATGGCTCAATCTGGATCATGTGGATTCCTGGTGTTAAATCAAAGCTTGCACGCTCCATCGTGGATTGCGATAATGTTTTGACTTGAATGGTTGTCATATCACCAGAAAGGTCTTACGGGATTAGTGACCCCAAAGAGGCCATAGTGTCCGCAAAATGATTCGATGACCGAGGGAGTGCCTCGATGTTGTACCATTCAAGCTTTGCCAGGAATTTGTCCACAAGGGCTTTGTAGGCCTGCAAAATGGGACATTTACATTGGAATACCCCTTTGACTTGATTGACGATTAATAGCGAATCACCAAAGATGTTCAATCATTTAATGTTCATGGTGATTGTTGTCTAAAGACCTATGAGCAAGGCTTCATACTCTGCATTATTTTTGGTGCATGGGAAGTCTAATTTAAATGACAAGGGTATTGGAGCCCCTTGCGGTGTGAAGAATACAATTCCTGCGCCACCCCCTTGCTCACATTTAGAACCATCAAAAAATAGGGTTATATCGGCTTGCGACTCAGGCTCATCAGAATCTGGCGATTTTGAGACATGGAAGACCCCGTCATCGGGTAGTTCTATGACCAGAGGCTAATCTTCTTTGATAGGAGCCTCTGCTAGTTGATCGGCTATGACCTATCCTTTGATGGATTTCTATCCAATAAACTCTATGTCAAATTTTGTCAACAACATGATCCATTTTGCCATGCGGCTACTATGATAAGTATGACTCATCATGTATCACAATGGATTCTCCTTAGACACAACATACGTCTTGTTGCTCAGCATGTAATGGCATAGCTTTTTTGTAGCAAACACCACTACCAAGCAGATTTTCTCAACGTATGCATAGTTAAGTTCATAGCTGACCAGGGTGTGGCTAAGATAGTAAGTAGCCTACTCTTTGTGAAGTTTGTTCTTCTAGGCTAACATGGCTCCCAGTGCCACCTCAGTAGCTGAGATGTATAAGTAGAACGACACTCCTGGTCTAGGCGATGCCAATACTGGTAGCGAAGCCAAGTATTGCTTAATGTCATCAAAGGCTAACTGGCACTCGTCATCCCAGTGAAATGCTACCTCTTTATGCAATAATTTGTTCATGGGTCGGCACTTGTTCGATAACTATGCTATGAAGCGCTTGATCGACGTGACCTTACCCTGTAGACTTTTGAGCTGCTTGATGGTAGTTGGGGGAAGCATTTCAAGGATTGCCTTGAATTTGTTTGGGTCCACCTCGATGCCTTGCTTTGAGACTATAAAACCCAAGAGCTTTCCAGATGTGACACCAAAAATGCACTTCTTGGGATTCAATCTGACTTTATGCTCCATGAGGCGATCGAGGATCTTGCTTAAGTCACCGAGATGATTTGGGCGTAAGAGAGACTTGGCCAACAAATCATCCATGTAATATTCCAAAGTTTTATGCATGTAATCATGGAAGATGTACGTCATGGCACGTTGGTAGGTGGCACCAGCATTTTTAAGGCCAAAAGGCATGACCTTGTAACAAAATGTCCCCTAGGGCATTGTGAACACCATTTTTAGTTGGTCCTCGAGATTGATACGAATCTGATTGTATCCCGAGAAACCATCCATGAGGGATAGCATTTCATGGCCCGTTGTAGTGTCTACCAATGCGTCGATGCTAGGCAAGGGAAAATCATCCTTAGGACTCGCTTTGTTTAGATCATGAAAATTAGTGCATATGCGAATCCTCCCATCAGGCTTCTTGACGGGCACCATGTTGGACAGCCATGGTGGATAATCCACGTAGATGACAAACTGTGCATCCAACAATTTTTGCAATTTGTCTTTGACCATCAAGGCCACTTTTGGGTGCATCTTGCATAGTTTTTGCTTAACAGGCTTGACTGTCGGATCAAGCATTAAATTATGTGTGACTAGCTACGGATCTAGCCCCGGCATATCTCTATATGACCATGCAAAAACCTCCTTCTTCTCTTTGAGAAGGGCAATGTAGTCGGCTTGCTCTTCGGGGGATAAACTTACCCCCAGCTTGATAATCTGTGGATTCATTGGATCTGAGCCGATGTCTACATCAGTCGTCTCCTCAATCGACATGTGGGATCCATCTTCCAACTGGTGTGGAGTTGGGATCAAATGGATATCATTTGTTGATTCAAGATCATCATTAGGAACCTCAAGTTCCTCTTTAGCATGGAAGATATCCTGAGTTGGCCCCAGGGTAAAATGAAGCATTTCACCGAGTGGCCAGTACTCAGATGGGGATGGAGGGGAATCAGCATGATCCCAGTCTATGGCATCTATGTCTAGATACAATGACTATGCTAGATTGGCCGGATTGTGGATGGGGGCGATTAAATCAATGGAGATCATGTTGATGGAATTATTTTGGTCTCCATTACCGTAGGTGTGGTTACTCGGACATCTTGGATGTTCGCTATGCTCTGGATCTGGCTCTAGAGGGATGGGCACGAATGGATCGGCCCTATGTGTGGATAGGAAGACAGGGTCTACCCTCAGCACTGATGTCATTATAGGGTCTCGGGGTGGACGGTGCTCATCGTAAACTTAGAGCCACAGATCCAACACTTGGTCCCACCCTACTGGGTCTACATACCACTCATGCCCTGGCAGTATGCCCATTTGTTCAAATATGTCATTAATCTCCAAGGGGCGCCGATGTTGCATCTGTTGCATGTGATTAAGATATGTCATTTTTGTTTCATCTTCATAATCACTATCGGAGATCCAAAGGCCTTCGTTGGATCTGACTGCTTGTAGCATTAACGGCTCGCCTTGCTCCAACAAATTTATCTAGCCCCACTGTGGTTGTTCCACTCTTTGTGGGGGGGCATGATTCTCTTAACATATCACTGGCTCAGCTGGAGCCTCTAGAGGAAACATTGTCAAAAGATTCTCGTGATAGTCGTCCATAGGAATCACTTGTGAGTGATTGTTATCTGAGTCGAAGGGGTCATATGATGCTGGCTCATAGTCTGACTCATCCTCCGAAGATCCTTCTTGACACTATTTATATCCACCCTGAAAGTGGGTCCCCAAACTTTTGCCTCTTTCTAACAATGGGGAAGGGCGATTGAGGTTACCAAGGGTGATTGTTGACCATGGGAGATAATCCCCCAATGTGTATGTTGTGTTAGGGTTGGCATATGGATCTGATGCCAATCCACCCTTATGGCCTATCCTCAGGCCTTGCATGTCTTCGACCAAGATGTCTAAGGGTAGGGGGTGATTGAACCCTACACCTGACTTGTCATAAGGCATTTGGTATCTTGGTTTACAAAGGACACGCACTCCTTGCTCATACCGGCCTAACCTGTATCCATGCAAATTGCATTGGCCAAGATATCTCAGAGTGAAGTTCGGGTTGGACAAATAGTTTACATCCTCTGTGAAAGGCTCTTCATCCTCATCCTCTTGCATGCATGGCTCAGTGCCATGATCAAGGCCCCCATACACAAAGTTAGTCTTGTTTGGCGGGTAGCTTAGAGGAACAATTGTACCAATGGGGAGGCGAGGTCTCCCAATGTCTTGCATGGACTCTAGTGCGGGCGTTGCGACAACATTCTGCACCAGATACTCCCCTAGGCCCGTATTGGCCATTTCAATAGTGATTGTTGGTGACTGAGGGGGAGGAAACGGAAGCTCTTCTGGACTCCACTCCATGTCGGGTGGGCTAGGAGCCTCTGCTTCCATTTTACTAGGCATCTCTTCGGTAGAGATGTTTGAGACTGATTGTGGTGCCTCTTCCAGAGGTTGTGCCTCCTCTAGGGGTTTCTTCCCTTTGTCCTTCTATTTGGCCATGATAGGTGGCATCATTGATGAAGGACCAACTAATGAAGATGGACCTAGTTGGGGTTTTGGTGGATCTACCTTTGGGGATGCTTGCAAAATTGGACCCTGTCGAGATGGATTCAATTGGAAATCCAAATGCGTTGATGGAAGGGTCGACTACGAAATCAGCTGCATTGCATTGCAGTACTTGAAGGGTTCTAGGTCTTTTGGGACCACATGTACCTCCCCTTCAAATGTATACTTTAGACATTGATGTGCTATTTATGGGACACACTTCATGTCCCTGATCCATGATCGGCCCAACAAGATGGTGTAAGCCATCTCACCTTCCAAAATATGGCACAATGTTGATATCATCTTTTGTCCTACTTGAATGGGTAGGACGATTATGTCAACTGTCAAACAGATTGCATCGTTAAATGCTTGCAGTGTATATGTGGAGGCCATGATGTGAGATATCGGCAACTTTAGATGTTTCAATGCCACTGTAGTAATGATGTTACTAGACGAGCCAGTGTCTACCAACACCCTTTTGTAGGGGATCCCGTTGACCCACATGATAACGTGCAAGGGTGGATCTGCTATGTCATTAGCCACTAACTTCACTTCATCTTCCCAAAAATCGATGACTGGATCGATGCATCTTTTGACATGCCCCACAAAGTTGCTGAAGGAATTCAGTTCCTGGGGATGCAACTCGATAGCCTTCAATATCTCCATAAGAGCCTCCCGATGGGGCGTTGATTATTGAATAAGCTCATATATGGAGAGCCTAGCCGACGTGGTCCATAGACTTTGGGTAAGTTTAGTCCAAATCATGGCCATGGGTCTAGGCGAAGGTAGCTGCGTAGGGTTATGTTGAGACTGTGATGTTGATGGAACTTCTCTTGTGGCTGTCGTGGGAGCAGCTCCTGGGTATTTCTTGTTCCTAGTCACTATACTTATCATCCCTACATACCCCTGCATGGGGCAATTTCGTTGCACCTCATTGATTTGAAGGGGTTTTTCCTGTGCCTCATGGGCAGGCAAGGGGTCTCTAAAAACTCCCATTTTTTGGTTGTTCGGTGCTACAGGGTTGTCTACAACCAATGTCTTATTGTCAATTAGGTCTTGTATCAAGCCTTTGAATTTCCAACATGCATTAAGGTCATTTCCCTATCATCGGTGGAATTTACAGTACAAGTCCTCCCAGTACCCTTTAGGCTTTGGTGCATTGGGATCTATGGTTTGAATTTTTGGGAGGTTGATCAAATTCACCGCTGACAAGTAGTCAAATAGGGAGTCCCTAGACTCCGTGTAGGGTGTAAACTATCACCTAGGGTGACACTACTGATTTTGCCCTTGTTTCTAGTTTTCTCTTTCATAATTGTTAGGGGGCACTGCCTGATAGTTAGCCTTTTGAGGTTGTATTTCTTGTGTAGGCTTAGGAACATTTATAGCAACTTGGTTAACCGCAACGGGTTTTTGTTGCGTAGTCCCTATTTTCGTGTTTTTGTTCCATTATTTTTTCTTAGGTTTTGTGATCTTGCCATCATGTATCTTGATCTCTTCGATGATTCTGGATTGTTCCAGAACCTCTTCTAAGGTGGCATATTGCTGTAGCTACAATAGCATAGAGATCTATCTCAAACAACTTCTTGAAAACATTTGTGTAAGGTCGGACATAGGGGGAAGGTAGGGTATCTTGGAAAGTAGAGTCCTCCATCGATTCCCATAGGCCGCCATAGTCTCTTCCTCATATTGCCTGAGGCTAGCCAAATCACTTAGTGACACCTTCTTCTTGGTGTTGAAGGCGAAGCGTTCGAGGAACGCATCCACTAACTGATCCAAGTTGCTGATGTTGTGCTTCGGCAATTGGGTGAACCAATCTAAGGCAAGGCCTATGAATGTGGTTATAAAGGTCCTCAGCAACAAAGCATCATTGTCCTGAATGCCAAAGCATTGGCTCAAGAACCTTGTCACATGCTCTTGGGCATCCTCCTCACCTTTAAATATTGCTAGCTGAGGCAACTTAAAGTGCTCAAGATAAGGAGGTGCAGGCACGGACGGATGCATCGGATGACTATGGAGTTGACGTAACATGGGCTTTTGGGGCCCAGTAGCTTTGGTTTCCATAGACTCCAAATGCTCTAACAACGCTTTATATGCATCAAAAGACTTAATCTCTTCCTCTCTAATTTGCTCCCGTTGTGGGTTGTGGGAGACTTGAGGCCTGTGGAGAGGTGGTCGGATAGCAACCCCTCCACCTTGATAGGGCATTTCGACCCACTCTTCTTCTTGTTCATACTCCTCATAAGCTTCTTGAGGAGTCTCTGGGTGAGACCTATGACCATGAGTGGGTCTCTATGGAGGGAGCCCATCATTATTCTAGGGAGTGGCCTCCCGTTCAAGTCTAAGAGGTCTTGGAGGTAGCGCTTGGTTAGGTCATGGGGACCTATCTTGTACTAAGGTGTTACACCTCTCATATGGTTCTTACCTTTGGGTGTGAGGGGTCAAAACCCTCTTTGGCATGGTGTTATGCAATAGCTCATCTATTTGGTGCCTAATGCGCTCTTTATTGAGGCGATATAAATGCTCTAGTTACTGTTGATCTTGATCAAGCTACGTAATCTACGCTTGGCGGGCGGCATTTCTAGTGACTGCCAGGTCAATATATTTCACCATCTTGAGTCTTAGAGGCCTAGATGCCTCTCCCATGCACTTATATCTGTCATGGTGATCCGAGATCTCTATAGGTTGCTTCCCCCTATCGAGGTTGGCGGCATTTATTCGAGTCTCTAGCCTCGAAGGATGGTTTTGGTACATAGCAGGTGCGAAGGCGCATTTCTCCCGCACTGTATATTGCTCTTGAGGAAGATAAGGGTCTTCCTCATTCTCCCTTTCATAAGTGTGAAAGGAGCGGGAGGAGTTGGCTCGCCCTGTCAAAGGAGCCTTGTGCTCCGGATTTGTCTTGTTGTTTCTGACAATGAGAGGAGGCAATGAAGGGATGATATAATCTTGAGGCCTCTCCTCATGGACCCTCTATCGTTATAGTGCTTCATCACGTGGTGGCCACTCATATTGAGCTTCTAAGGGAGCCCTTTCATCTATGTTGAGTGCCACATGTAAGGACTCTTCCCGAAAGGGGCTATGACAGATGGGCATGTCCCCCAATGGGGTGTCCCTATAATTCCATCTTGACCTAGACTGATGCGGACTCTCTTGCGGGTTAGGCCACCAAGGTGGTATGACTAAGTCCTTAGGGCTATAGCGAAGGCGACTTGTGCCCCCCTGTACACTTTTTTAGCTTCCACCCTTGATTGGGCTTGGCTACGTGTGTACACCATGGTGGTGCTTTCCTACAAGCTATGTAGATTTTATCTCTTTTATGATTTTTTTATGCTACACTAAACAGAAATGAACACACACATACACAAACGGTGATTATCTCATTTAAATATTGAGAGTGTGTCCTAAACCTGGTTTAGTGTGTTTTTTATTTTTGTTTTTGTTTTTGAAAGTTTTGAAGAACATTTAAATGCATAATGAAGGCTCATATGACTCCCATAAATGGTCGCCCCTTCGATATACCATTGCTAGGCCGATATACCAACCTCTCTATATACCCGCCCTTACGAGAGGGAAACTATAGGTACGTGAGAGCAGATGGTACGTGGAACGTAGGCGGTATGAAAAGGGGGATTGTCCTATTTATGACACCTACCATAGAAGACTTATCCTCGTGTGCTGGGAATCACCCCAGCTACACTCGGTCAGCTTTCGTCAGGATTTACGTCGAGCAATAGTGACAATCAGGGTAAATGGATGCAAAAATCAAGCCAAGGTGGTGATGAAATCCACCGTTGGTCTTGATCAAGGGCTAGGGTTTTACGACCAACTCCTTGGTTTAAAAATGTTGCATGAAGTGTGTGTGGTTATTTTTATTAAAAAAATGAAACAGGTAGCAACCACTTTCCCTAAGAAGGCAAACTTGATAGAAAACAGAAACCTAACAGCAAAAAAATGACAGGGATAGTTAGAAACCGTTATCTCTTTTATGCCCAAAATCAACTATTTCTGACTCTCGGCCCTGAAACTACATAGACAGAAATTCATCCCTGGGTGAGACGAATTCTAGAATAGAATTCATCCCTGTCCGGGATGAATTCAAATTCATCCCTAGATAAGACGAATTCCAGGATTGTATTCGCCACAGGCCGGAATGAACCACAGTCAATGCTCAAAAAGCGGTACCTGTAAGCACAAAAACACAAATTTTGATCAATTTCTTGATCTCAAAAAAAGTAGGGAACAGGTCCCACCATGATCGCCACTGGAAACACGAGATTCTAGAAGTTGAAAAGAAACACTAAAGCTATGCAATGCAAAACGAAATATAATGCTTTAATCCTAGAAATTTGAGATGCATGAAATAGGGAAAAGAGAGGAATTGAGACGAAATGAAAGAAGTATAGAAAGCACAACCCTTTTTATTTATACTCTCTCAATATCGGTTACAAAGACATCTCCCGCATTTTCAGGGGCTAGGAGCGTTAACATGTTTTGGTTACAATAGTGACTAGTGATCCTCCTTCCGCGTGCCCACATGTAAAATGGGCGGGCCAAAGTGTTGTCGCCACTGGTGTGAATGAATCTTTGATCCTTGCTGCTCCTACTGCATTCAAAGAAACAACAAAATTGTTAGTAGCACCTGTCGCAAAGATGAAACGTTTGTTCTCTAAAAACAATGAAGGATGCATGCATGAAACTAAATAAAAGGATAAGTGAACTGAATCAAAATAGTCTACAAATTTCATAGAAACAAGGGAACATCACCAGAAGGTCACTACAAATGAAACAGTCAAGAAATTCTTCACCGATTTGAATTCACTCTTGGGCGGGACGGATCCGACTGTAATTCGTTCTAGGGTAGGACGAATTCACCTGCGACAAAGCGCCAAAGTGATACTACCCCAAATGTCGCATCTAGGGAACTCCAAAAGACCTAAAAACTTGGGGTTAGCTAATTTGAGGCATTTTGGGAAGACCCAGATGGTCATATTTCCCCAATTTGGCCTCCATCAATGGGAATTTGATGCTGCTACCTGCAAGTTAGTGAGGACAACAAAAGTGATAAAACATGATAAGATTTGATCAAAGCATTATGAAATTGGAATTACAAACTATTTAAGCAGCATGATATGGAATGCAAAATAAACAAATGACAAAAAGAACAATCTGCCATGAATTCCCAATCGTTCTCAAAAAAAGAAGATTAGGCTCACAGGAGTGCGGGGTGCCCGAGAGGGCCACCCATCGTTGGAACCTGATTTCGGCACCAATCCACTTGGGATGGGCCCAAAATATCTTGTAATGTGTTGTCGACGAATTGGTAGATCGATGTGGTCAAGTGTCGGGTTTTGGATCCGGATTCACACTTCCAATAACCACCCAATGACCTCCCTTACGAAAGAGATCAAGGATGTGGAAGAGGTGAATCAAAGGTAAAGCATGGTATCAATTTGGTAGCACTTCATTGCTTGAAAATGCTTCCAACATGTCCTCTTTTGGGTGATGAATCTCACCAATTTATAGACCCAAGGGGTCTCTTTGGAGGGGCATGCAGGGGCACCACATGGCAGCCATGCCTTCCCAAGAGGGAGGAGATTCCCCCCTGACTTGGGCTTCCATGACTGCCCTTGTGACAGTCCTCTAACGTTCAATCTGTTCACCTACGTGCACATGCAAGGCAGGGAGCATTAATTGACTGTCCTTGGCTGCCATTTGGCACAATTTCTCTTTTTGCTCATTGAACCTGGAATTCGCCCTACCCAGGAACGGATTCTGTATTCGTCCCAAGGGAGGACGGATCCCATTTTGAATTCATCCCAGGGAGAGACGAATTCTGAGCAAAGTTCCTAGAAGGTGTCAAATTGATCTCTGACCTCCAAAACTACTGTGAGAGTGGTTAGGACCACTATTTAACCTCTGGGGGCTGCCCTTGGGGCTGTGTGTGTCAATGTAATCAGTTTTTGTAGTCACATAATCGAATTGGTGCTGTTTTGGTGTCTACAAATAATTAAACCAAAAAAAACCTTATAACTCCTACTTGTAAAAGCGACAAATAATTTTTAATATCATCACCTAAAAACCATGAGTGCAAAATACATATTTGATTTAAATTTTACACACCTTATTACTCTTTTATTTCTAAAATTATTTCAACCTTATAAATCCACAACCAAAATCTGAAATATTATTATGCACACAGAATATTTAATTTCAAAACATCATCCTTATGTCTCTCTAGATCAAGTAATATGCACTCCTTACAAAGAAAAAAATAAATTTTATGTATCCCTATATCAAGCAATATGCACTCCTTACAAATCTAAAATTAAACCTTATGTCTCCCTAGATCAAGTGCTAAGATACCACAAATTTTAATAAAAGATATGTCCTTTCCGCATCTACTGCCACCACCGCCACCAAGAGTTGAACACGAAACCTCACAGATCCCATGCTCTAGCATGAGATAGAGTGCCAGCTAAGCTGGCCCACCCACTGGAAAAGAATATACACAAAAATAAATTTATCCCTTTATTATTCCCAAACAAAAATTATAAAACAAACTATCATGGTGTTTCAAACTCAAAACATGTCCACTTCTAACACCTTACGCAGGACCCGCCTACCACCTGGTCTAGCTACCCTATTGAAACAAAGTCATGCACTATCTCCCCTTTGATTCGTTGTCCCTGCTTTGCAATTCATGTGCTTTGAATTTCCTTATACCTCTTCCCTTGATGAATGGCGATGTCTTCTCCTCACACTCTGCCCTCAACGAATGCCTGTGAATGATGCATCTATTCTCCAAAATCTTGCAAAATAATTTTATTTTTCTCCTTAAATATGCATTTGGGAGATTTATAAGGAAACTTCAACACTTTTGAAATAATTCACATATTATTAACCCCTCCATGATTTTGGTGCCTCCAACCTTTTCAAACTTATATTATAATATTTTAAGTATTATAATATTGTTTTTAAAAATTTTGGCCTTTGCAAAATAAATATTTCCTTTGATTTCTATTTCTTAATAAATCCTTTTAGCCCAAGTATTATAATATTAAAAATATTATAATATCATCTCTTCTCTCTTAAACCATGGTCTTTATTTTAACCCTTGTCTTTGCATAATTATCCAACCATAGAAGAATATTTTTGCCATACCAATCTCTCTTTGACATCAACCTTTGATATTAATCTTTTGATATCAATGACAACTCAATATACTTAATATTTCTAACATGTTTGATCTCTATTGTATTAGCTCATAAATAATGGAAATTAAAGAACTTAGTATTAGGATTTAATTGCTAATTTATACACTACAAAGAACATTTTATTTTAGGGTGAAAATAATAAAGAAATTTCTTTCGCAATCATTTGGTTATTTCTTTCATTCAAGCATCAAACTAGAATTACATATAGTTTTGCATATAGAAAAAAATTGTTTGTGTATTCTCTTGTGCTCTTACTTGAAAGTAAAAGATATTTATTTCTTTTAATTTCTTGTAACTCTTGGGACGGTTTAGTCCCTTGTAGCTCTTAAAAATAATCGTAAAGGCATATAGCATTAGATTCTTGTTTGTTATATTATTATATTCTTTGCATTTGCATTTGAATCTTCTCTTAAAAGGAATCTTCTTCTAAATTTTTAGACAATCCATAGCTTAGGTATTTTTATAATATGCAAAAACATAGGATTTAGAGTACATTCATAAAAATACTCAAGGTGAACCTTGATCTCTACCAAATAACACAAATAAAATGATAGGGTTTAGATAAAAATCCTTGTCTAAGTGTGAACCATCATGTTTGGCAATAATGATCCATAAATATGGGTTTACATCTTTGGTAAACCTAAAATGAAACACTATGTAGGTCCTAAAATATTTTTGAACTAAATCTCGATTTAATCAAACTTAATAATTTACCACACTTTTAGCCAAGACCATCTAAATTATTTGCACATATTAATTCACATTACATATATATAACAAGAATATAACCAAAATATTAGTCCTACTAGAGGAAGGTTAAAAACCACTTGAATAAATTTTCATACAAAACATGAGAGTTATCTCTCTTGACAAGTATAAAATGATTAACTAATGGGAGTCATAAGGGGGAGCAATTACTTTTCTTGGTGATATTAGTATTTTAAAACATTGTCTTATTATTTTTTGTGAAACTCTATTAAAAAGCTTAATTATTTTAATTATTCTTTTGTAAATATGAGTGAACAACAATCTCCTTATATAATAAGGAGTGTAGATTATAAAATGGTCCATAGTATAGAACCCTTATCTCTCCTTCCTAAAAATTCAACAGTGTTCAAAAACCTTGTATATGAAGAACATGAGGAGCAACCTTCTCTCTCTAGAAAACTATCCCTTACACATAATAAAATGGGATAAGTCATCCTTAGATCTATGGATCACTTTGTCATTTTTTCTAAAAAATAAACACACTTCGTTAATTATCATGAATGCATATAATTTAGAGCATTTAGATAAATCATCTCTTCCAACCTAGGTTGAATCCTACTTGCATCCCAATAGATATTTCTCGTGGGTTCCTATACATAGATCTTACAAAAGGAGGAAACCTTAACTCAAATTATTATATGGAAAAATAACCCCTATTACCTCTATAGAGAAATTATTAAAAATATCTTCTAGCCACTTTACTCCTATAACTATATTAACATACCAATAAAAAACTCCTCTAGGTAGACCAATGCCTCAATTAGTCCTTTATAAATAACTAATTTTAAATATAATAGGAGTACATTCCTATAATTCTATTTGTCCTACCTCTAGCATGACTTCCTTTGACCTATTTAACCTTAGTAGTGTTAGTATGACACCCATACTTCATCCTACAAATATCCTAATGAATCCCTTTAGTAATTTCTTAAATACCTTTGCTTGTTAGTCACATTATTCTCTCAACCCAAATCCTCAAATATATCCTTTACTAAACATTTCAAATATCATTTTAGATTCCTCTAATTCCAACAATTCAACCATGTCCTAAAAACCAAACCTTTAGATTCCAAGTATTGCAATCGACTCAACAAGTATCTTCACTCTAAGAACTTTTCAAGAAAATATAGGCTTTTTATGATATATAATCAATAATTGGAATTACTTGTACCTAACCCTCCTTTTCCATATCATTTTAAAGACCCTAAGTTACCCAAATATGATGGTATAGGTGGCAATGTGAGTCACATAAAACTTCTCATGATTGCTTGTGTAAGTATAACATACAATTAATTGCTAATACTAAAAATATTCCCACAAATTGTTTGCTCAGATAACATTAGAAAGGTATTACTAGTTTCACCATAATTCTCTCAAGACTTTTAAGAAATTAAATAAGAAATTTATCCAATAATTTACTATTTATATAGAAGAAAAAACTACCCTTCCTAATATTTATTTCTTAAAACAAGCAAAGGATGATATTTTATCAAGTATTTTGAAATGATGGAGGTCATTAGTGGAAAAATTAGAATATAAAATCCCTCAAAAATATCTCCTTAGCATCTTTAAAAATAATCTTAATGAATATTTGTCTTATCCCTTGAAAATATCCCTAATACATTCTTTGTAAAATGATATTCAATTGGCAAAACAAGTGGAATTTTCCCTAGTTAGGAAGGGATAATTAAATCTTAAGAAGGAGAAGGATAAGTCTTCTTCTAGTAATAAAGGACTATATAATAATAAACATGTTGTCGTAGATGGAGTCACTAACTCTAAAAAAATAAAAAATAGTGGAAGTACTATAGTAGCCCTTTAGAAACTCGTATTGAACAAACAAGAAAGGCCTAAGAGGAAACATACTAGATTAGGCCAACCCCTTATGCCATTCTAGAACAACTTCTATAGGTAAAAATGGTTGAACTCTCATCCATAAGGCCCCAAAATGTTTATGGAGAAAAACAACCAGGATTGGGGGGAATAGGCAAACTCCCACTTTGGGTGGGAGGTCATATTTTCAAATTTCTACTCCCTTTGTGGCACCTTCTAAGGATTTTTGGGTGGATCTCTTATTTTTCAGGCCTATCAGGCCTTTTCAGTCCTAGCTTGGTTCCTAGAGTGTTGTCCTAGGACCTTCTCTATGTTTTCCTTGGTTGTTTTAGGAAGGTTTTTTCTTGGTGTTCCTACTTTACGGTTCTACCTGGTCAAATAATCCTTAGTTTTCTTCAATGTGGGCTATTTGGTGTGATTCATTTCTTCTTTGGTTTAGGAAGTGGATTGATGATGCTTTCCATTGTGATTTTTCTTTTAGCCTTAGGAGGGGGCCATTCACTTTCTAATCCATAGGGGTGGCTCTCTATTTTTTATTGAGCCTTGCTTCATTTTAGGGTGGGATTCTATTCTCTTATTCTATTACTGCATAGAGGGTCTTTGTTTATGTTTATTTTTTTTCTTTTAGAGGAGACGATGGTTTTATTTCCCATAGATGAGAGGCTCTCATGGTTGACTCTGGTTTGATGTTTTAGTGGTGGTTTTGGTTCAAGGGTTTCTCTATGATTCCTTTCTCTTCATTCTTTTGGTCTTGGAGGGAGGACCATATGCTTTATCATGTTGTATAAGGGTTCTACTAGTTTATTATTATTCCATGATAAGTTTGAGCTTCTTGCAGATCTACGGGTGTTTATTTTCATGGACATACCTATAATTTTTTTTATCTTGGAGGAGATCATGTGTTGATTGTTTACTACAATGGAGGGCTTCACTAAATATAATGTTGTGTATGATCTACTTCATAGTTTGGGGTACCATTTCTTTGCCAAGGTTTTTTGGATCTAGCTATGCATTACCTTCTCTACAGGATGACCTTACAGCCTATGGTTGGGGTTCTTTTAGATCTACTAGTATTTATTTTTACAAACCTACCTACAAATTTTTTTATCTTAGGGGAGATCATGTGTTGATTTTTTTCTACATTGAAGGGCTTATTGAAATCTAACATCATGTATGATCTACTTAGTGGTTTGAGGGTATCGTTTCTTAGCCAGGGTTTTATGGATCTAACTATGCATCACTTTATTTGTAGGATGATCTTGTAGCCTATGAATTCTTTCATGGGCTATTTCATTTCTAGGCCTCCAAACACCTATTGTGGGTTATCATAGTTGGTGTTTTTATGTTATGGTAGGTAGACCTATTAAGTGTCTACTTTCTACTATGGATTGTTGGATTTTTTTCTTGGTGGAAAAACCTTTTTCAATTTTTACTGTATAGGTTTTCTCCTAGGTAGGAAAACCTTTTTAAAATTTTAGTGTAGAAGATTGTTTGGTTTTCTCCTGGGTGGGAAAACCTTTTTCAAATTTTAGATTATTAGGAATCCTATCTCTGTGGTTGTGAGTTTTTCCTTCGATTGGAATACCAGTTTCAATTTATGTAGGGATATTTCCTAGTTTATTGGGAAACCTGCTTTTCATTTATGTTCCTGTCCAAAGATGATTTTGAAGATATCATCTCTGGGTGTATTATTTGTGTATCATACCCCTATTTTTATGTGGTTCTTTCTTTAGTTTTTTCCTCATTGTAAAATATTATGGCACACTTTCAAAACTTATTTTACCAAGAAAAAGAAAAAAGAACCAGGATTTAATGCTATGGAATAATACACTTTTAATTGCATCAATGGACATACCACTAACAAGTGCACAAATTATAGGACCCTCATCTAAGATCTCATTTATGAGGGGTGAATCACCTCGAATGAATCTCAATCATCCACATCTTCTAGTTAAATAATTGATTATTTTCTAAAATCTTTTACCAAATCATGATCAAAGGATGACTAATAATATTTAATATAAAAGTGCTCCATTGTGTTATTTTTTAAGATAAATAATATAAATATCCAACATAATTAAACCTCTATATATTAGGTTGCAATATCAATAATCAAGAGTAGAATTAAATATATGAGCAATCAAATATATAAATTGGCTAATATAAATATAATAGCATTCACTATAATATTAAATATGAATGTAAATGAAAAAAATCATTCATGTATAAGCATGAAATATACTTACAATAATATTTCTCAAAATATGTATACAAGTTTTATTATCAATGCTTGTTATGATGATTGTTATAGACCGTTTTTCCACTTACATTCTATGGATATTTCTCTTTATAGTATAGAAATAGAAATATGACACTTCAATACTTGACTATTGCACTCCCCATATATTTGGGAGTTGTAATATTTCCTATTCTTGACCTTTGGCTTCTCATCTTACCACTTGTATACTACTCTTGTTTCTCTTCTTACATGCACTACTTGACACTACGATACTTGCACACTTCTACATGACTCATTCTCTTCTACATGCAATCCTAATACAAGACACTTGTGCACATCCTCGCATTACATATTTACACGCATACACATATGAAACTTGTGTATATTCTCTCAATATAAATTTGCACTCTTACTTACATGATACTTATGTATATATTACATATTACACTCTTACATGAAACATGTGCATATCCTACACATAGATACTTACATAAAGGGGAAATATAAATCACTCATATAAACTATAGACTCAAACCCTAATATATTAAATTTTTACATTTGTACCATAAGTATACAATGGGGATACATTATACCAAATAATATAATATTCTACAACACCCTCCTTATTACATTTGGTTATTGAAGAATTTAGTATTTTTTATAAGTCTTTAGTATATCATCCTACTTGAGATCCATTAAGTTATTGTTCTAACACTTGATTTTGATATGTATATCTTTTATCTATCTTCACATTCTGATTTTTTATTCTATTCTTTTCAGTCATGGTCTTGATCTTGCCTTGTTATAGCTTTGAAATATTTTATCCTGTATCCTATTTTTCTATAACTTTTCCAACATTAGTATCTTCGAAAATATTTGAAAAATAAATTTATTCATTGATTAAGTATTTTATTTTAAGATCTTTGAATTCATTTCCTTCATATTTATTCTTTGGTTCTTCAGTATTTGCATCTTCACTATCTTGTTCATGTACCTCTTTGCTATGCACTTTTAATTCTTGTTCATGAATGGCTTGAACTTCTTCTTCATATTTGATTTTTTATTCATGTGCTTCTTTTATTTTTGCTTTCTTGCAATCTTGATATTGTCCTGTAATCTTAGAACATTCACTTAGAGCATCATAATAATTTTCTAAATTTGATAAGCTTGGAATTTCAATATTATATGCAAAATGAAACACTATTTTTCAGATGATTCACTTGTGTGATCAAAAATTATATTTTTTAGGAGTTTCAATCAACTCTTTTTGCTTTTGATTTTCATATTTGTGAAACGCAAGTGAAAGTAATAATTTCATATATATTATATTACCTATATCAATAGGTATTGAGATATCATATTTTGAATTAGCAATTGTTTCAACAATATTTGAATGTAAATATTTTTTAAGTATCTCAAAATTTTCATTCATTGTGTCTCTATAGATGAATTGTATTGCCATATCTGGCTTGACCTTATATTTGTCAATAATTTTACCAATGATAAAGTTTATAATTTTTAGTCTTTTCTATCTGATTTGTAACATTTGAATGTTACCCTTAATCTATTCTGGATAGGTCCTTGTCTTCACTGATTTTCTCTTAACCAAGTGGATATACCCTAGCATAAAAATAAATATGAATTTTATTTGTCCTATCAATATTTAATCAATCAAAATTTTAAAATAAATTCCAAGTCTTCATTGCTTTTAAAGTGGATAGAGTCCAACTATTATGGTGGCTCTGAAATATAACTATATAAAAATAGATAAAATTAAGAATTAGCTATAATACCATTGTTGGATTTTAAGGTAAACTATCTTAGGATCCAATATAATTAAGCCATGATATATTATGTCGCAATATTAATAATCAAGAGTAGAATTAAATATATGAGAAATAAAATATATAAAATGACCAATATAAATATAATAGCATTCACTATAATATCAAATATGAATGTAAATGACCAAAATCATTCATGTACAAGCATGAAATATACTTACAATAATATTGCTCAAAATATGTATACAATATTTATTATCAATGCTTGTTATGGTGATCATTACATACCATTTATCACATACATTGTATGGAGCTTTCTATCCATAATATATACATAGAAATATGACTCTTCAATACTTGACTATTGTACTCCTCACATATCTAAGAGTTGTAACCTTTCCTATTCTTTATCTTTGGATTCTCATTTTGCCACTTGTATACTATACTTTTCACTCTCATTTTGCATGCACTACTTTATTCTATGATACTTGTACACTTATACATGAATCTTACTCTCCTACAAGTACTCCTAATACAATATATTTGTGCACATCCTCACATTATATATTTTTACACTGATATGCATGACTCTTATGCAAATTCTCTAAATATACACTTGCACTATTTCTTACATGACACTTGTGCATACCCTACACATATACATTTAAATAAGAGGGAAATATAAATCACTCATGTAAAATACAAAATCAAACCCTAATCTATTACATATTTATATTTGTACCATAATGGTACCATGGTGGTACATTTGCATTTACTAAATAAGGTAATATTCTCCAAGATATTGTCTATCCAAAATATGGTGGGGATGATTCATTTGGTAACAAGGCAACAATAAAAGTTCTAGCTATCAAATTCACCTATCATTCTTCCTCTAGTTATATAAAATAAATAGCATCCTCCTTCTATGAGATAACCTATAATACTAAATTCTAGATAAATAAAAGAGGTCCTTAACCTCCAACAACAACTTGAAGACATCCTTGCCAATATTTCCTTACTCAAGTCATTAAAATCTTCTCCAATTCACAAATAAAATCACTTCAATATTTTGTATGAGCAGGCGGTCCCTCAAAATATTAGTCCAACTAACTTGATCCATGTGGTAGGGTCTTTATCCATTAATCATGAAACCATAGATTTTTATGAGGAAGATTTCTCATACCCATATATGGTTGGGAAATTCCTCCTTTAAATCACCTATCAAATCAACAATAATTTTATCAAAATAGTGCTTATTGACAATATATATTCTATTAATATGTGCAATCTCAGATTCGTCAATAGGATCAGATTAAACAAGAAATATTTAGAAAAATCCAACATCATTATTAGAGCCTATAATAATTAAGAATGAGAGGTTGATGAAACTTTGGTCATTCCCATAAAAGTAGGACCATGCATAGTCAAAAACTTAGTCTATGTTTTATCTTATGATTTAAAATATAATATTATTTTAGGATGGCCTGGGATCCATGCTATGTAGGTGGTCATTAATGGTTAAAATTTGATTACCAAGAACAACTCCACATAATTTTTATAGATGTTGATCTAATTGGCTATTGTCAGTCCATTGAAAAACTTGAATATACATGTTTCCCTATCTTTAAGTACATATTTCCAAATCACTAAAATAACCCCAAAAAATGTATGCTTAGGGTCATATAAAATGAAAATAAAGCAAGTACTAGTAATCAACCTAAGAAGAAATAAGAGGAGACACAAGAAATTCAAAATATTGACCATATTAATCCTCAAAGAAATTCATTAACATTTGAATTACCAAGGTTGGTCCCATCACCCCAAATATTAGGATTACCTTCTTGGAAGATAAGGGTATTACAAATAGTATTTTATACATTTTTCTATGCTATAACAACTAACAAAGAAATTATTCCTGGTAATAATCCTCATTCAATTAAATAATGATATGATTCATGTTATATATAAAATATTTACATAATACCTAAATAGATCCTATGCAATATTTAGAACCTAATCCATAGATTGGTCAATGGAGGCTAGGGTATAAACCTTATTGTAATAAGTGTTAACCCTACTGGCCATTGTATAATAGTGATGATGAGGATGAATTCCTAAAAATATATGAAGACATCATGACAAAAAATGAGTCAAAATCAAACCATGAAAGGTACCATGAGCTATCTTATTTTTCCATCCATTTTTTTAGTATAAATACCGTAGATACTGTTTATCTCAAACCCAGTAACTCCTTTGAAGTAGTGGACATTATGGTCCAAATAGACAATTTTTTTTAATAGCAACTACCAATTATTGTGAGTAATAAGCCTTAATTCTTAGCCATTTTGGTAGTCATATTACCTTGGATTACTTCTATAATGAAGGGTCACATATTCAAATAGACATTACCAATGCTTCATAATTGTTTGATCATGATTAATCATCTTTAGAACCAATAGATTTTGAAATCTTAGGGATACTCCCTACACCCTACTATTTTGACGATGATTATCACATCCTCATAAAAGAAATAATTGATATCAATATTGGGACTCAAAACAAACATAGAATCCTTAAGTTAGGTAAAGTCTTGACTCAAAAATAATTTGCAACATATACAAATATCTTGACCAAATTTTGTGATGTCTTTGCATTATATTACATAGACATGCCATGATTAGATAATTATCTTATTGTATATAACTTGGATGTGTAACTAGATGCCATGACAATAAATCAAATGCTATGAAAAGTACACCCTATGGTAGCCTTATCAAAGAAAAACTTAAAAAGCTCCTATAAGTCAAATTTATGAAAGCCATTGACTATTCTAATTGGACATCTAATATAGTTTCTATCACTAAAAAGGAAGTCATCATTTATGTTTGCATTTATTTTAGGGACATTAATAAGGAATTTCTTAAATATGATTCTCTTCTCCTCAATCTCGATATTATTGGCAATTTCTCTATTTAATTTGAAATACTATCCCTTATGGATGAGTTTTGAGGATATAATCAGATTAGGATAGTATTATAAGATCAACCCATGACAATGTTTACCGTCCTATGAGGGGTATTTTTTGGTAGATCATACCTTTTTGTGTGATAAATGTTGGTGTAACTTACCAATGTGCTATTACATATATTTTTGATGACACTGGAGAATTTTATGTTGATGATCTCCTTGACCATTCCTGAAGACAAGATGATCTTGTTCAAGATCTAAGATAATTTTTCAAAACATTTAAGGCAATACTAAGTTTAACTTAAACCATCTAAATGTGTCTCTGGAGTTATATCTAGAAATTTCTAGGGTTTATCATTTCCTACCGAGGAACTAAAGTTGATTCAACAAATATTTCTACCATTACAAACATACCTCCAACTAAGAAACTAATATAACTCCATAATCTTCAATGAAAATTACATGTTGTTAATCAATTTATATTTCAACTCATTTATAAATTCCAACCTTTCACTAAGATATGAATAAAATGTGTTTAGTTCAAATGGTACAATGATTTCTAAAATGGTTTTGATGCCATTAAACATACTTTTTATCTCATGAATTTCTTCTCTCACCATAACTCATCAAATCTATGTTGTTGTACATCATTAGAACTATGCATACCCTACAAGATATGTTGGCCCAATACAATGACAAATATAAAGAAAGAGTGATCTACTACATCAATAAAACCATGGTAAGTTATGATACCAACTATTTACCTTTAGAAAAACTCTATCTAGTAGTATTTTTTTTCTCTCGAAATTAAGGTATTACATGCTCAATAAAAATACCATCGTGATAGTTTGAGTAAGTCCTCTAAGATACCTCATATTGAAATCCTACCTTTAAATCTGCACTGCTAAGTGTAAATGGCTCTTAATGAGTTTGACCTCAAATTCATAAACCAAAAGTCTATAAAAGGACAAGTCATAGCTAGTATTCTAGCAGTAGCCTTTTTAGAATTACAAATACCTATAAAATTTAATATTCATGATGAAAATATTTATAATCTATATATTGAGCAATCTAAATCTTGATCTATTTAAATTTGTGATGTTAGAAGTGATAAATGTGCAATACTACAGTTAGTTCTAGTCTTGTCATGAAAAATAAGTATCCCATTATAATTTAAACTCTAATTTCTATGCATAAATAATATTGCAAAATGTGACACCCTTATCCTTGTACTTTAAGTTTCTCTAGCTCTCCAAGTCTTAATTCTATCCATTTATGAGGATTACTAACTTGTAATTAATTAGATCAAAATAAACTATCAAGCCAAGCATTGCAAGTTAAAATCTTATAAAGATATTATTTACCATATATTAGCCACCTCTAAAAAGGTTACCATGGCTAACATTCCTAGGTATGGTAATTATCATGTCATTACAATGGCAGTTATGTCTTACCTCATTCCCCTAAAATTGGAGGATGAGCAAGCCACTATAATCATTTTCTAAATTATACAATCAATAACCCTTGAATATAGTAAAAAATCTCTAGAAATATTTGTTATTGAGTCAACAATCCCTCTAGACTCTTTATATATAGATATGTATACCTTTTTTAAGGATGGTGTCTTACCTATAGATCTTATTTGTAATAAGTGAAAATATCTTAAGTATTGTGCTTGTTGCTTTATCATCATTGGTGATGTCTAATACAAGTGATGTTTCAATCATATCCTTCTTCATTGTCTTAATATACAATAGTCTAAAGACACAATTCAATAAGACCTTGATAGAATATACAACTATCATTTCAATGGAAATACCATGTCCAAAAAACCTTCTTAGGCAAGGATATTGTTGGCCTTAAATAGAAAAGAACTCTTGTGATTACATTCATAAGTGTGATAAGTGTTAGAAGCATGATAATGTTATACATGCCCCATATTATAAGGTATAGTACTTGACTTCTCCTTGGCCATTTTCTAAGTAGGGTCTAGATATTATAGGAAAAATAAGTCCTACCTTATCTGATAGCCACAAGTTCATCATTATAGCAATAAAAAAATTTACCAAATGATTTGAGGACATGTCTTGGTCCTCTTGTATTGGCATACAAGTTTGTAAATTTATCCTTAATTAGATCCTATCTTGTTATTACAATCCTTTGGTCATAATCTCAGAAAATGACACTCCTTTCAACATTAAGGATGTTTCTAAACTTTGTGCTAAGTACAAAATACAACATACATGATCCACATATTTCTATATTCAATGTAATGGCCAGGTTGAAGCTTTAAACAAAACTCTTATCCAAATACTTAACAACCTTGTAAATAAAAATGGATGGGATTGGCACCTTTAGCTATGTTCCACACTATGGGCCTATCAAACTATTTGAACTTTAACTAGTACAATACCCCATTCCTTGGTCTATGGGACAAACTATATTTGTTTTTGAACTAGAAATCATCTCTTTAATTTTTTTTTTACACAATTTTAGGCAATGAATCTCACCACACTTACCTAAATTAGCTACATTTGTTTGGTGAAATTAGAATTTTTGTCTTAGAACACCTTCGAGTCTATTATTAAAGACTCAAATGAGCCTATAACAAAATAATACAACCTCATTTATTTGAATTCAATGATCTGGTCCTAAAAAAAACTAGAAAAACACAATTATCCAAAATATTAAGGGTAGATTTGAACCGAATTAGCTAATTTTATTCATCATAACTTGTAAGTATGGCTCAATTGCTTATCATTAGGCCACCCTTTATGGAGATGAACTAAAGAACCAATAAATATAATGCATCTAAATAAATATTATGTTTAGATACGATTAATTGACCAATCATGTGCCTACTTGCATTGACTACCTATTGTATAACTAAATTATAATTTGCTTACATTCATGTGTTTGTTGCTACTTGGATACTTGTTGCATATAGAGTTAAGAGATCTGTTGGGACCCATGATGATCTTGGTTAGGATAGATTACATTTTTACTACATAGTTGAGGTAGAGGATATCTTCTAGACTCTTATTTCATGGTAAATTTATAATATAATGGCAATAAAATCACTAATCCATCACTTTTACATCTTAAAATATATACAAATTTGTTGAAAACACATCACTGCCACCATTCCGTACAAAAGATTGCTAGCACATAATGATGATCCCAATACTAAAAATGAAGTCTATACATTACATTTAACTATATTTGCTAGCAAGTTCCCTTTTGAAAGCCAATGACTACTTTAAATATCTTACTTCATGAATCGTCATCGTTGTATTACAAATGTGACCACATTGATGTCCAATTATTGGTAGAAGTATAAACTTCTATAGATGCGCCAGGTGCTAGACAAAAAAGTGGTAGGGTTATGCATAAGGGGTTGGCCCCAAAATGTATTTATAAAAAATTGGTGAATTAGTTTCAAAATTCAGGTGAATAGTTTCCAAACACATGTAGAAGGTTCACTATTATTAAGGGTAATGTTGGAAATTTAAACTTAAAATTGTCAAATTATTATAAAATTGGGGCAAATCAACCCAAAAACAAATTTGCACCCAATGTTTTTTGGCTAATGGGCCATAGTCAAGGGTCCCAAATATTAGCCAATTCAAAATTTTGAAACTTCTAATTTTAGCCAATTTGGCGATAAATAGCCGCTATGCATAACCCTAAAAAGTGGTACATATTCTAACTTTTTTTAGGATACCTAGGACAAATATCATACTCCAGTATTTTTAATAACATTAAAATTCATCACATAAAGCTTGTAAATATAATTCATCCTTATACCTAAGAAGGGTGAATGGTAGAATTATTTGATGTCTAGCAAGTACCTAATATACTATAATATGATTGTTTTCATTTTGCCATGATAATAATCACTTCATTTATTAGATAATATAAAAGAAACTTATCCTTTGCTATTATTTATTACTTGGATTAAAATATGACCAACTCTAGTTAGATGTTAATTATTATTATAACTATATGATGCTCAATTTTCCCTCATCTGATTTCTTATTGAGTTTACTTTATTATTATTTTTTATGATAATATATTTACAAATTACATTGTATGGATAATTGTTTATTTCATTGTTAAAGCATTGGATGATATGAAAAAATTAATGATGTTTTTGTTATAAAAATAAATTTAAATTTTATGATTCATATGGTAGATATTGCCCATAAATTGATGTATGGTTGAATTCTATGAGAATTACTAATATGGAAATGCTAATGAGCTCAGCTATCATAAATTCCAAAGGAATGTTAATTTTTCTTATGTTGTCATTATATATATTGTAGAATGCCACCCTTGAGGATGATTCTTAGTTTTCTTGAGATAAGTATATTAAATTCTAATATACTCTATAGTAACTTTTTTAGTTTTGATTTCTTATAGTGATATCCTATAAATGCCTACATGTGTGATAGTGTTTTTATTAGTTTTAATTTTTCATGTTATTGGATGCGTTGCTTATTAAAGAATAAAATAAAATTTCTATTTCATAAAATAAATTTTAATTAAAATTAGCATAAAGAGAGAACTATGTTTAATGTTAAATAACAAGTAAGAAGGAGGTATCGAATGCCATGCTAATTTTTAGGAGATATGGAACTAGTAGTGCTGAGATACAAAAAGATAGAATTGAGAGTAAACATGAGTGGAATGTTGGTGGATGAGAAGGTTTCATTTGCATGAAATAAAAAATTACATGTGGGAGAATGGAAGGAGTGATCATGATGAAATAACAATTACAAATTATTTGCATGGATGTTTTTAATAGGAGGAATATCTTGCATAGCAGAAGATATCGACTTTCAACATGAGAAAGAAATAATATATAATGGGAGGTTAGTTTTCATAGAGGCTTGGAGTGTATGCATTAGAAACACATAATAAGGTACATAAAATGATAGATACCCTTCCTATATCTAATAATATAAGTGAAATAATTAATATAAACAAATATATTATAATTTAATATATGCCTACTCATTGGAAAATGAATGCTTTTATACTTTCATGTTACTATTGCATGTATATTTGTAATCCTCTAGTTAAGTATTGTTTTATATATTTTATTTATGAAACTATGAATGTGGTTATATATCCTTGAGATTTGGGATTTTGAAAATATTTGGATTAAATATAGGGATATTTGGTGGTTGTATCTCACAAGGGCATCAACTCAAGAAGACTATTAAAACGTGTGTAAATTCATGGTGTATTAAAAAAAGCCCTAAATTTAATTTCTATGATTCAATATTGTATTATTAATACCCTATCATAATATATTTTTAAAGTAATATAACCACATATTTTTACCATGTGTTATAGTCATTGCAATAAAACTCATAATTGTCGGATTTTAAGTGAAACTATCTCAAGTACCAGTATAACTAAGCCACAATATCTTAGGCCAAACTATAAATAGTCAATAGTAGAATTAAATATAAGTGCAATCAAAATATATACTATCCAATATAAATTATAATAACATTCACTATAACATAAAATATGAATATAAGTGGTCAAAATCATTGATGTAATAATACGAAAAATCCTTACAATAAAATTGCTCAAAATTTATATACTAGCTTCAATAATATAAATGCTTGCTATGGTATCATTTTTCCAATACATTGTATGGAGATTTATCTCCATAATATAGACATAGAAAGGTAATTTTTAATACTTGAATATTGCACTCCTCACATATCTATGAGTTGCAACCTTTCCTATTCTTGTCCTTTGGCTTCTCATCATGCCACTTGTATATAATATTCTTCACTCTCTACTTACATGCAAACTTAACTCTATGAAGCTACACTAACACTTGCACACTTCTACATAGCACTTACTCTCCTGCATGCACTCCTAATACATGGAACTTGTGCATATATTCACATTACATATTTGCGTAATTACATACATAACACTTGTGCACTTTATCTCATTACACACTTGTACTCTTACTTACATGACACTTGTGCATATCCTATACATAAACACTCATAAAATGGGAAATATAAATCACTCATCTAAAATATAGAATCAAACCCTCATCTATTACATATTTACATTTGTACAATAAAAGCAACATGGGAGTATTGTTGTGACGCCCAAATTTGGGGACCTACCTTAAATTTTGTGATTTCGAGAAATTTTTTTTTATCTGTCTCGCATCAAGGTCTTGGAAAATTTGCTTTCACTTTGGAATTGCTGACATATTTGCATTTTGAAGGTTTGAATGTAGTTGTAATTCTTCAAAACTTAATATTTTGATTATTTGAATATTAATTACATTATTTCAAATCAAATAATTTGATTAAAATCATTTTCAAAGTTTTAAATGAAATAATTTGATTAAAATCATTTTCAAAGGTTTAAATGATTAATTTACATTTAAATAATTAAACTTTATTTTAGGGTTAACCCTAAAATTAGTGCAAAATTGAAATGAACATATCTTGAGGCAGAGAACTTCGTTTGATCTCATTCAAAACTTGGTAAAAAGATATGGATTTTCTCTTTCTAATGATACCAAACTTGCAAGATTCTAGATGTCAATTTCACCAAAAAAATAGCGAGTTAATTTAGAAATATGAGAACATTGAAATACTTTTGGAAAAAGGGAAAGTTACGGGAAAGTAAAGTTTGGTTTTGTTTTGATATTATGATTATTGTTTCATTATGCAGGTAATACAAGGGCAAGGGTTTGAAGAAGATCGTTATAAAATCCGTTCCTGGTGATGAAACGGAATAACTAAACTTTTCAAATTATAAATAAATCATTGAGATTCATGGAAAGGGCCAAACATTTTTATACAGAGAAGGAGAGGAACGATTGGAAGGAGCAAAGCTACACATTCATTGGAGGAAAATAGAGAAGGCCATTTGCAGAACAATGGAAATTATAGATTTTATAAAAAAATTTAAGCATTTTGGATCCAGATTTGTGCACAGACTGTATTTGGAATTAATAAAGTGCTTATTGCAATTTCTTAATAGTTTGTGTACCTTAGAAGATTGCATCAATTTATTTTATTTCACTGTGTGAATACTGGTGAACATTGGATTGGTTTTATAATTCTGTAAATGGAAATTTGTTTTGTTGAATTTGTTTTAGACATTAGTTTAAATTCTAAAGATTAAATATTTTATTATTTTATTTTCATTCTGAAAACTATATATTATAACTTAGTATAATTTTATAAAGTAAAAGTATATGACTAAGTTATAATTAAATTTATAATTCGAATATTACATTAATTAATATTCAAATTGATAAATTTAATAAGGGATAAATGAATATTCTATTCCCCACCTTAATTTCATAAGGTTGAGGAACTCTGATTGATATCTCTAAAATTTAATTTGGATTTGATTTATAATATAGTTCTATCTATTTCAGAAATACAAATTTCAAACCAAAGATCACATTTACTTTTTGAATATTTAATTTCATAAATATTTCAAAAGATAAATATTATAAGCAAATATAATTTATAAACTTTATTTTATCATAAAATCCAAAGTTTATAGATTAGTTTCATATTAAGCCCTAAGATTTTATCATTGACAAGGTTTTGGAACCTTATAAATTGGGCAAGACATTATTTCATTTATTCACCTCTTCTGGGTTTGATTTATATTTTCATAAGGGAGTTTGAATAAATGATTGCTTTATCAAATAAACATTTGGGAAGTGAATTGATTATAAATCTATTATGTTCCAAAGGTTAATCAAGTTTGTAAAATTTCATTTACTTTGATTTTTATTAAAGTTAAATTGAAATTTAATATAAAATGCTAGATTCTTTTTTATGCTAATTTCATTTAAAGCATTTTGAGACATTAAATTTAAGAGAGGAAATAAATTTGGTATACTTTAACCTAAGATCATAAAACAAATTTTATTTTGTTGAATTGATGTCAAAGCATGTTATACATGATAAACTTGAAATCATTTAGCTAATTACAAGCCCCTTGTAAACAGTAGTTCACAAATCCAAGAGTTATTCAAGTACTCATTGATGTATATACATATGAAATGTTAGATATAACATAAGAACCTTGGAGATATATAATATTATTTTCAATAGATAATCATAATTCTGAGTTTTTTGGGTGGCTTTGTGACTGGATAAAATCACACCTCAAAAAGTACATTTACATGTACCAAATAATGTAATATTCTTCAACATCCCCTATATTACATTATTTGGTTATTGAAGACTTTGGTCTTCAATATTTTTCTTCATCTTCAGTCTTGATTCTTGCTCTTATTCTCAGGATTTTGCTTCAACATTGCTTTGGATCCTTGAATTCTCCTTTCACTACCTTCCTCTTAATATTTCTTATTTTTTCTTCTATTTATTTATTCTATTCTTTTCATTCATGGTCTTGATCTTTCCTTGTAGTATCTTTAGAATCTTTTCTCATATATCCTATTTTTCTATAACATTTACAATATTGATATATTCATAAATCTTTGAGGAATTTTCATGAATGTCTTTATTGATTAATTTTTTTGTTCTAAGATCTTTGAATTCATTTCCTTTTGTTGATTCTTCTAAATATTGAATTTCTTGAACTAATATTTCTTTTTTATTTTCTTCTCTTAATTGTTATTGATATCGATGTTGTTGATATTGAGGCTGATCTTGATGTTTTGTTATTGACTATACCAATATTAAGGTTGATATTGTCTTTGTTGAAGATATTTATTCATTTGATTTCCTTGATTCAAAGGATTATATTTTAAAAATTATGTATTATGACCCTTTTTCTTACATATATGAAATAATATTAATTTCCATTTAGATTGATACTTTGATGTTGTAGAAATATTTTTTTATCAAGAACAAAAGGAGATAGTCCATATAGGACAAACTAGAAACCAAAACAAGAAGGGTAGAGAGTCTTTGGGATAAAACACCAAGAATACACACCTAGAAACTAAGAAAAAAATCCAAATTAAAACCCAACTACATCACTAAGTACCAAAAACCAACAATGGTTTCATAAATAAATCTGTAGTGAGAACTTGGACCATTTTGTAACAAATTATAGCAAGATAGGTGTCCCACAAAAATATCAATCCTATCCAACCAAATAGCATCCCACAAAATGATATTAAAACAAAGTATTAGCATCCAACATACTCAAATCATATATTTCATTTGGAAAATTATCATGCCACATATGGAGGGAATCTTTAGAAAGAGTCAGGTTAGCAAGAGTATCCACTACTTTGTTGCCTTCCATGTGTATGTGTTGAATGACCTTACTACTGAGATTTGATAATGATTTCCTTAAATACACAACAAGTTTTTAAATATTCCATGAAGGTTTTTGGGATACCTTAAGGTAGTTGATAATGTTAAGTGAATTTAGTACAAATAATGTAGACAAGCCAAAACAAACCTTGATAGAGCGCTCTTGCTTCAGCCACATGATTGTTTTAAATTTCTTTTTTTTTTGTATAGGAAAGGATAATATTTTTGTGGTCATATTTGAAAATACTGCTAGCTCTTGCAATCACTATTGGAAATTTGAGCATGTTTTGTTTTCATTGATTTCAAGAGGTTTTATTTCCTAATTTGGTGAAATTAATGTCAAGAGGTTTGATTAATATCAAAAGGTTTGATGTCCAAGTTGGTTGATATGGCACATGAGGCATAAGGCATCAAATAAAAAGATAACTCCTTTCCATGGTGTTTGAGAAAAATAATAAGGTTATTTGATGTATTTTTGATAAGGTGATGGTGGCAAAAATTTCCCATTAAAGGCCTAACAGAGTTTTAATATTTTAATTTGATGAAAAGCCCAAGATTTATTTATTTAAATATTAAACCACAAGCTCATAATATTCTAAGGTTTAAATATTTAAATTATTATTTAAATATTTAATTTAAAATTTGAGATGCCAAAAGTTAAAAAGGAGGGCATCAAAGGTTAGGTACCGACGTCACAATGTAAATCGAAGAAAATATAAATATTCAAAGATTTTACATTGGAAAAATATTTTAAGTGTGTGAAATAACTCTCCTTTGCATGCTCCCAATTAACCTTCGAAAGGGAGAAGAATATAAAGGTATATACTAATTTTTATGCAGATATTAATGTGTAAAAGGAAATGGCGGCAGACTTAGATTCCATCCGGGTTGATAGCTCGAATGATATTTCCCTTGGTTCTAGATCGTTGCAATAGGGAGGTCTCGGGTTTGAGATGTAGCGATGGTAGAGAGTGAGGTTTTATTTAGAGTTTTGGTGCCAGCGGAAGTAACAAAGGGCAATAGGCACATTATTGGTTTCATATGAGCGCTTAGCTCACATGGTGGTTAGGTTGCAACTAAGGCACAGACGACAGATGAGCAGGGGTTCGATTCCTATGGGAGGCAGTGCACATTAATTTTTTTAGTTAATGCCTAAGGTCCTATGTTCTAAGGTATGTATGATTAATGTTGCTTTGGGAGGTATAAGGTAAAAAATTTAATTTTTGATAAAAGGGATGCTTGAAATAAAGTATGTGGTGTTATTTTGAAAAGGTATTTAGAGTATAATAGTTTGATTGAAAATATTTTTAAGAAAGGAGTTAAAAGGTCTACTAGTGAAAAATTAATTGTGTGATTTGTGATCTTGTTGGGTTGATTTAATTTGCAATATTAGAAGTTATAATGTGTAAAATTGGTTTGAATTTTATTGTACCTTTTGCATTATGAAGAAGAGAATTTGTGGGATTATGATGAAGCTTTAATGCATTTTTCTTGATATCAAAAGAAGGGTTCTAGAGTATATCTTTAAGATTTCACCAAGCACATTTTGGGAGGTATATTTTGTGAATGTTGTAAAATATTCATTTTGAGGTTTTGAGATAGACTATTGTTATCTAGCCTTGGAAGTGGAAAAAAAGGAATTGGTTGTGAGTAAAACAAGTCTTGAAGACATATCTCCATTACAGTAAAATGGTATGGATACATTATCTTTTTTTTAGAGTGATTAGAATGAATATTGTGAAATATAAGGTGGAGTGAAAAGGATTGTTTGATAAGCATTATTGGAAATATTTGAGTAAGTTTTTATATGCTTCATGGTGAATGTTTAGAGAACATTTGAGATAGAGATAAAATATTATTTGAGTTAGATTTTGAGACCCACATTGTGCTCTTTGTTTGAATAAGTATGAAAACACTTGTTTAGGGTTTATGAGCAAGTTGTGTTTCATTGATTGAATGATTGAGTGAAACTTCTTGAGCATTGGTTTTGAGTGATATTGAAAGTGAATGTGCAAATATTAGAAATCAGATTTGTTAAAGCCAAAGACTTAATGATTGAGTAGAACATACTGATTTTTAATAGATTACATCATTCTCTATATGTTCCAGAGGTTAAATGAATTCTGAATAGAATATGTCTAAACTGCTTCAAGTTAAATGAATTACTTTGAAGATTAGACAAAGCATTTGATAGCATTGTGTGCAATATTTGAGATTGATTGAGCATATCTTGTGAGCTATTTTGAGCATGTATTTGAGTAGATTTGATCAAGTCTTTGTGAAGGCTTGAGAGTATATTTGAGCAAGTTCTTGAGAGGAATTGAAGGTAGATTTGAGCAAGTCTTTGTGAAGGTTCGAGAGTATATTTGAACAAGTTATTGAAAGGACTTAAAGGTATATTTGAGCAAGTATTTGTGAAGTATTGAGAACATATTTGAGCAAGTTCTTGAGAGGAATTGAAGCTATATTTGAGAAATTCTTTGTGAAGGATTGAGAGCATATTTGAGCAAATTCTTTGATAATACTTGAGGATAAATTTGAGCAAGTCTTTGTGAATTCTTGAGAGTATATTTGAGCAAGTTCTTGAGAGGACTTGCGGATAGATTTGATTAAGTCTTTGAGAAGGTTTAAAGGTAGGTTTGAGAAATTATTTGAGAAGGCTTGGAGGCAGATTTGTGTAGATTTGATTTGTTGATTTGTTCAATATTTGTGTTAAGGCTTGGGGACAATATAAGAATATTTGATTTGTGATTGGATCAAGTTTTGTTTTAATGCTTGAGGATAGATTTGAGATAGATATTTATGAGGAGATTTGTACTACACTTGGGATATATTTTGGTGCATATCTAATATAGAGTTGAGAGAAATATTTGGAGGTGATAGAGTAGCAGACAATAGTCTCTAGTGGATAGAGATCCATTAGTTAGGGTAATGAGAACATAGGTCTTATGTGGAGAGATATCCACAAGCCAAAATAGTGGGGGTAGAAGTCTTCTAGAAGATCATCGACTAAATTAGATAAGAATGAGTTCTCCTATGGATAGAGATTGAAAAACTATAGTAAGAAGAAAGAGTTCTCCTATAGAGTGTGATCCATGAACCATCTATGAAGATAAAGTTCTTATGTGGAGAGATATCCACGAACCATTTGAGGAGAAAAATTTATCCTGGATCAAGTTCCATGAACCAGATAAAAGAGGAAAGAGTTCTCCTATGAAGAGCGATCCACAAATTATATCATTAGGGGATTGGTGTCTCCTTTGGATAGAGGTTCATAAAAATTATAATAGGTAAGTTATTCCTAAGAGATTTTTTGAGAAAATTCTAGTGGAAATATTTCTTCGTGGAGTAGCCCACATTGGGTGAACCACGTTAAACTGGTGTCTCTATTGTGTGTGATGATTTATGCATTTTTTTATTATTATTATTGATATTACAATTGATATTAGATAATATTATTTAATAAATAAAAGTAAAAGTTGATATTATACCGTTCACCCCCCATCTCAGCATAAACCTACTTGGGTTCCACTTAGTAGCATCATCAAAATTGAGCTTAATCCAATCACATGGTGGAGGAGTCTAGTGAACTAAAGATCTATCAATAGGGGTTGGGTAAGGAAAGGAGGGAGACAAAGAAAGGTTAAATAAAGAAAAAATCATAATATTAATAGGTAAGTCAATAGAATCTTGAGAAGACCAATTTGGAATTTTCAACAACAACAACAAGCACTCAATTATCGACAAAGAGAGGGTCCTTGGAAGCATTGGAAAAGTCTCAAGAATTTCCCTCGATTCAAATTTACCAAATATAGTGAGGAAGGTAGAAGGTCCAAAGAGACTTGATACGAGACCCACATAAAATATTGGTCCAATAGACATAAAGGTCTAAAATGGATTTGGGATGGATTGAGGTAATACTAAAAACTTTTAAAACAGAATTAAGGACCTTAAGAGAAAGGGTCATTCAAGAAATATGTGGTGGGATGATTCCAATTTTGAAATGCAGAGATAGTAGTAGTTGGGAATGATCATACCTCCAGTCAATTGTCGATGGTAAGAATTTTATCTTGGACAACAAGCAAAAAAACCAATCTTAGGGATAAGATGTTTGAGCTAGATGATATTGGTAGGAAACCATTTCTCTTTAAAGCCCTCAACTAAGAAATAAGTATACTTGACTATGAATTACCCATCCTTAGTGGTTTTCTATATGAGATAGTCACCATCGTTTGAACTAGGAATAACATAAGTTTTAAGAAGATTGGAGAGAGTTCTTACTGCTTGAACATGTTATGCATTCATATTTTTGGAAGAAATATTTTTCCACATATTTCTCTGGCTATAAGAATCAATGAATTTGCACACTTTATCACCAAAAATATGGTCTATAGTGGGTTTGATGGTGATTAAGGTGGGGTCTTCCATTAGTAGATGATATTTTAGCCAAGGGTCCCTCCAAAATTCTATACTTATTCTATTACGTAGTTGTCATATGAGCCCTTACCTAGCTATCATCTGAGCCCTACAATATTACTTGGTATAATTTCTTTAGATACCAAGGTATTCTTAGTCATGTCATATTTGACTAGATTTTCAACTTCATATCCCTGAATAATATGACTAAATCATCAAATGTTGTTTCCTTATTTACTTCTATATATTTATAACTTTTTGGAAGTGCTCTCAATGTAACTTGAACAATAAATTTATCTTCTACCTTTTCTCCTAGAGTCAAAAGTTTTGCCTTTATATATGCTACTTTTTGAAGAAAGAGTTCTATACTTTCTCCACTATTAACCTTTAAGGAATATAATTGGGATTGTAAATTCAAAATTGTTTCTTTGATTTTCCTTCAAATATTTTACATAATGTATTTCATGCATCTGTAGAAGTTTATGCTCCACTTAAATATGGTTGGATTTCATCAATTATCCCAAATGTAATTAACATAAGAGCTTTTGCATCATTCTCTTCAAATTTTTGTATTTCTCTTTCATCTTCACTTATTTTTTTCTTTGCTCCATTCATTATCTTCCAATTTTTTCTACAATAAGAATTGATTTTATTTTGTTCTTCCATGATGCAAAATTTGGTCCTTTCAAAAGTTGAGATTCAAAAAGAAAAAAATTATTTTTTGACATAATGGAACACATAAAAAGCTTAACCAAATTAAATATTTTAAAATTTACAAATCCTTTGAAGTAGCAAACCTTTTATCTCCCTACTTTATTAAATTAGCAAAATTTCAAAAATCTTCAAATTTCAAATTTTCCCTAAATTTTAGAACTTAAAAATATTTTAAACTTCAAATATCAAATTTTCCAAATTTCGAAATTTCAAATCTACTAACTCTTCAAAATTAAAATTAAAAAAAAAACAAATTTCAAATTTAAATTTTTCTAAATCCTATTTGAAGTAGAAAACCTTATCACTCCAAAAATTTAATAAATATTAAAAAACTAAAAAAATGAAATATTAATTTCAATAGTAGAAGTCCTTATAACTCCATTTACAAATTTTTGTCTAAAATATTGTATTCCTTTTATCTCCTACTTATTAAAGTTCCTAAGATTAAAAAACTTTAAATAATATCTCACTTAGGACTTTAATTAATCATTCAATAAAGGTAATGTTACTTACCTTAATATCCACTTGGTAGAATATTTAGAATGCATAAATGACAATTCCAAATTAATGAATGTTGGTGGTGATAAATTCATGACTAAAATATAACATTTTTAATATATTAATGTAATGGAAGATGATAGATATGATTCTTCCATTTTTTATCATGTCTGTTCAAATCACATTGACTCTTATGAGTCATACTATCAACCCATTTGTATTTGCATTCTTTTAAAATAAATTTACTATTTGTTTTCTATGATATCTACTTAGGTTTGATGCTAACTCTATTGTCTCTTTTGGTCTTATCGAGTTTAACACTGGCTACAGTAGCTCTGTTGGATTGTTCGACTATGCTGGATCCTAATGGATTTTATATTAAACTAGCTTATATTGGTATATGTTGTCTTTGTTATTATGTTATCTCATTTGGTAGATGTTTTTTTCATTGCTATATTGGTTTTATTGGTATATGTTGTCTTTATTGGATATTGAGTTCACTATCTAGATGTTGCCTTTATTGGCTAGATGTTTCCTTTTCTAGATAGACTTTGCCTTTATTGGATAGATTTTACCTTTGTTGGCTTCTACGTAGACACTGAATTTTTGATTAGTCATTGGCTTCTAACTAGACACTACCTCTCTAATTAGTCATTGGCTTTATAGTTAGCCAATTGTGTAGGCACCTCTTGTTATCCACTATTATCTTTAACCATTGTCTTCTTTGATATAGTTGGACACTTTTTCGTTTAGATATACTTAGATATTGTTGTCTCTTTATGGCCACTATCCTCTTTTTTTTTTTTAGTAGATAAGATACTATAGCATTAATACTGGGTTTTACAGGTTGACCCAAAACCTTTTACAAAAATCAGCCCAAGGTTGTTGATGAACATGTCCTTACTAAGGATCCTATATATGTAAAATCTACATGCCATCGAAGTCATTACATCCGGTAAGACACATAGCCTGTTATCAAAAAGAAACTTCCCATACAATATTTTGGGTATACCATTAGAAAACACACCTGCATCATAATTACAAAAAAAGAAACAGACATAGATCCCTTCCTTGAAATAGTGGAGAAACAAAAAGTTGCAGACACACATAGCAGAGTACTGATAAAAAACTCCCACAAGCTCTGTATTGATAGCTACTCTTAATAATTATTTGGTAATTGCTTTCTTCTGTATATGTATGGCCACTATCCTCTTATGGATACTTTCAATCTTATATTTTCCTCTTTTGGTAAGCTTTATGCTCTTAGGAAACATGTCCTATTTTTTTGTATATGCTAGATAAACTATGGAACTCTTCTTTACCTATTCAATATTTTTGGTTGCTTATGTGATGTACTACAACTCTAACTTCTTGTTGAATTTAACTCAATATGAGAATTTTATTATCTTTCAACAACTTTAGCAGTTGGACACTTTATCCAATGCAATATGAGGACTTTATCTTTTTATAATATAAGTCCTTCAATGATGGTTTCAGACCACTATGTTTCTCTTCTCTCCTATAGAATCCAAATACATATCAGGGTGATTTTGAATGTCCTATTGTTGAGTGATACATCAAACCAATTGCCAATATACACCAATTGTTAGAACAAAAATTGTTCTCTCTCGAAAAAGAACATTTCTCCCCCAAGGTTTGGATGATAGGGTATCTTATTATCAAATCTTAAATAAAAATAATAAAAATGGAATGCAAATGGATAACTCAGGGTTACATATAACTATTACAAGGATGAGGGTTCAATTTATTGTCTAGGCATAATTCACCTTAATAACCAAGTCAATTATCACATATATGTCTTAATTCTCACTAGATTCAAATAAAATTACATATGAAAGCAATATTATAGGCTTGTTGCCTTAAAATTTATCAACATACATCATTCATTGCATCATAATCATGTTCATTATAACAAGTTGCAATGTATATTCTAAAAATTATTAAATATAACACATAAAATGAGTTTAAGATATTGAAATTCAACTATTCTACTCCTATTATATGTTTACTTCAAATAAAATTAAAAATAAAATAGTTAGAGAAATAAATAAAACAAGCCATTACATTCTGAAAGGTTGATTCTAAATCTATTAAAGTAGCAAATTTAAACTTAACTAGCTATGACTTAACCAGCATTTGCCAATCTGAGGTCAAAGTGGTCCTATATTTTAAGAACAAATACAAAATACTAGAATTGACCAAAATATAACCACCATGAGCATGTGTATATTAAACCAAGAACTCTAATAATTTGCATTACTAAATATATTTAATTATTACATCATCTAATTGCAAGACTAAATCTCCATGGTACAATGTCAAGGGTGCAAATGTCCACCATCTACAAATAAAAGAAAATTCTAAAAGACCTATTTCTAAAAGTGGGATTTGACCCTTTGAAATGAGGTCTCAATGGCTATTTATAGGCTTAAAATTTCAAATTTTAGCACTTTACAGTTGTATTTTAGTTCTTTACAATTGTATTTTAGTGATTTATAGTTGTATGGATGAGTTGTATGTCATTGCCTAGATAGATGATGTATTTTCTTGAGGTTTTTTTTTATCTTGATCTTTAGTTTCTAGCCATAGATCCTTATAACTACTTTGGTAGTGTTTCCTTGAAGCTAAATAGGCTGAATTACCGTGCACCAAGTTTTGAATTAGGTCCAGGTTCAATGCATATTCATTTCTTCTTCACTTTTATTTTCAACCTTCTTTCTATTACTTGTAAATCATAAACAAAAAAATTAATTCTAATGGAAATAAAATATTCACAATAGTCAACAAATATCTATTTTAATTTTCTTTTATTGCTTTATTACTATTTAATAATTAATAACTTCTATTTTTTATGGTATGGTTTATGCTTTGATAATAATTTATTTTCACCCTATGCATTTTTATTGGTCTTAAGGTTTATTTATTTATTCATATTATAAGGTTCAATTTCCCTTTAAAACATGTGGCCAATGCTTCATCACACCAATTTCAATGCTAAATTTCTATTGGCAAAGAATGAGAGGCTATGAATGACTCACATAAACATGAGTAAAGATCTCCTATTGGTTAATCAATAGATGATGCACTTTTACTTTGTAAATATGGACCTTTTATTTTACCACTATATCTATTTAAAGCTTGAGTTTTAGTCATACGTGGATCCCCTTCACTTTTAATATTGTCCCTAACATTAAGTTCAAAACTTAGGTCATCCACTAAGGTATTTTACCTTTATTTTAATGTCGAAAGTATTTCACTATCAACCAAGGTTTATGGTTATGCTTGCGGCACAATATTTATCCCTCTTTTTACTCTTTTTAGTTTGAATTCTAAAAAAACTAGACTTAACACTATATTCAATGTGTAAGGATTATGTTATTGTCCTTTGCTTCAATACAATATCTGAATTATTAAGGTCGCTTAAGGTTTAAAATATCTAATATTAGGGTTATTTCACTTAATAGAATTCACTTAAGTTTTTATATAAGGGTTAGGATCTCATGGTACAAATATTTCCTGCTCTTTCAAAAAAATTAATACTTATGTCTAAAAGTCTTTAAATTCATGCCTAAAATATTAAATTTAATTAAAATATTTACCTAAGTTTTTCTTCTAGAAAATGTGTGGGGGAAATTGGATGGAGCAGGGTGAGACGGAGGAACTCAAGTGATAACATCCCATTTGTTATATCGATATACCAATAGGAATGATTCATGGCATGTGTAGTCCTTGAATTTCATTGGTTGGTGGAATCAATGAATGGAAGTGTGTTAGGGCATGTGCAATAAAGGGATCTGATTGGATTTTGCATGAACAATTTAGATCTATTCTTCCAAATATAATGCTCAAAATTATTTATACCTACAAATATCTAGAGTTTAAAATGTTACGTAGCATATCATGAGTGATTCATTCCATGTTATTGACTTAGGTACTAGTGAGTGCCCTATCATTGGTCATCTATATGCTCAATAGTTGCATGCCTATTAATATTCTAGGGATGGATGAAATCCTTTTAAATATTAGTCTTAAATTGTAGTAGAACTAAATAATTAAGAGGGGTATGATTAATTATTTTGGGTTAGATGTTTTAAACCTTAGCACCTAAGGTAAAATAGGCAATAGACTTAGGAAATGGACTTAACTTTTTAGGCTAAGACCTTAAATTTAAAAGATACTATTTTAAATTTTAGACCTTATGACCTTTTGGTAATGAAGAAAAATTTTGTGGTTTAACAATAAAATACCATTGGTAGGTGATGCCATCATTGGTGGTTAGAGAATTTGAATTCAACTTTAAATTGATTTTCTAGCACTAACAAGCATTTAAAATGGGTGACTTAGCTAGTGATAAGGAAGACAATTGAAGGAAACAAACTAGGTAGGCTTATACTAATTATAAATATGGTTTTAAACCTGATTTAAAGGATAATGAACCTTATCTAATTGAATCCATGAAATTAATGCATGATCATGAGCTCAAAACAATTCCAGAGTATGAAAAGGGTAAAATTTTAAATGCCTAAAATTTTATGAAACTTTCCACATTTCTAATTAGGTCAAATGGGTATCCAAAATAGTGGAAATAAGTGTAAAATTCATTGAGGATCAAAATATATAGCCTTTTAAAATCCACAAACTATTACGGGGAATTGATATTGCTAAACGATATTTTTACCAAATATTCTAAAATATTGATGTTGTGTATGCAAATTTTTACTATTGCAAATATTATCTTGATATATTTTCATCAAGATTTGAATCACATAAAATGGAGCTTTCTAGCCAAAATTATGATGATTTTAAGCTTAAAACTAATTATAGGAACAAAAGTGATGGAATTTTGAAAAACCTAAAAAGCAATTTAAGTTCAATGTGATCAAGCTTAAAAGGATAGATGTAAACACCTTTGTAGAAAACTCAAAATTTCAAGTGGGTCTTGTAGAGCGGAAAATCAATGCATCTAGAAAAGGGAAATAAATTGCACCTATTGATTTAAGCATTCAAAAGTGACATTGTATGTAAACATGATAACATATAAGAAATGGGGTCCTCATTATATTAATAAACTTGTCAAATTCATGGTTGAATGTGTCCCCTTGAAGTATCTAAATTGATACAATCATTACAAAGTGTTGAAGGATATAATCCTTTCAGCTACTCCTATGCACTTCAAGGCCTTCCTCGCACTCACGAATTTCCCAAGAGTGGGTTTTTGGTACTGCTGCGATGATCTATCTGTATTCAGACTCATAGCTCCTTCCTTGCTCATTGAGATACCTAGATATACACATAAAGAACTCAAATTTATTAATAGCATATGCATATTGAGATGAAATCAAAGAGATGCATGTGATAGTGAATATGAACAACAAAAAGCATAATAGAAGGTGCAAAACTACTCAAAATTGCACCAAAACTTAGTATAGTGCATATATTCTAATCTAGAAATGATCTATGCTAAAATAGAGATGAAATAAGATGCAAAATCCATGGCCATACTTGGGTGCTGCAATTGTGACTGTTAACCACCCCGGGGTGGGACGACCACCAAACCTGGTGGTTTTTGCCTCCAATTCTTCTGGGATCTGGTTCAAACCATTCTTAGGGGTTTTTTCATCAAATTTGGTGATCTAATTAACTGAAATGGGTAGTTTTTTAAATGGATTGGTGTATTTAGGATCACTTGGAAACCTCCTTTGATTGATGGAGATTTCAAGGGAAGATACACGATGAAATAGGGATTGAATCTCGACAGCACTTCGTGGTGAAATATTGCAAAAGACCTCTTTGGATGGGTGGATTAGCTCCACTTTATAGATCAAAAAAGCACAAGGTTAAATGTGTAAGTTTGGCCATAGAAGGCAAGTGCCACCATTTTCAAAACTTTGCCATGCATTGGGTGGGAGAAACCTCCAATTTAGACCTCCAATTTGTAGGTTTGTGACTGAATTGATGCGCCCTTAATCTGTCATAAATCAATGGGCAGGATAAATGGTAGAATTTGATTACCATTTGTCCTGCCCTTAAATTTTTAAGAGTCCTAGGGCTTGGTTGTCCCCCCTAGGGGTGGTTTTTAGTGGCCACCCCACCCAGGTGTGGTTGTTGGTGGCCACCTCAGGGTGGGGTGGCCATGAAATTTGTGACCATCTCGGGGTGGGGCGACCATGGTTGCATGGCCCAAAACTTCCCAAATTTGAGGTAGAACTTTCCAAAAGTGGTAAGGACCACTATTTAACCCCTGATGGTTTCCCAAGGAGGCCATATGGTGCTGATAAGAGTGCGTATTCGTAGTCTAATTGGATTGATACAATTTTAGTGTCTATAAGTACCTCTTTTTGGGATGCATTGTGTGAAACAGAGCGTAAAGAAAAAATAGATGGATAAACTATCAACTTATTAAGGTTATTTGATGACCTAATCAAATTTAGATGCCCCCATCATGGAATAAGCATACATTCTTGGAATCTGTGCTTTTGACATATTTGAAGGATTGGATTTTGGTAAACCTTTCAGCCGCATTGTTTGAACAAGTTTAGGCTTATGGTATACTTGGTCTTGATTCCTTGTTTCGCTTATAATCATGTTCTAGGAGTCTTCCCAAGGCTTCAAGGATATAAATATTTTATTTTGTGGAATTGATGCGTAATTATGTGCTCCAACATGATTTTAAAGTTTTCTTTGGTAATAATTATTTTGAATGTATGCAAGTTGCACTTTTGAGTATTTGACTGTTGATTTTGATTATGAATTCATAATTATGGCTACCCCATCCAGTGATGAGTCAATGATGGAATGACCAGTAATGAAAGTGATGATTCACTTGACAAATATGACTTGATTAGGGTTTCTTCAAATTTACCCATTGCGAAATTTATTAGTTTTGTTAAGATTTTGGTGGTTTTTAGTCATTTTTCTTTGCTTTTTGTTATGTTTTTTTGGTTTTTTTATGGTGGTTGTCCTAGCGTAGGATGGTTGGAACATTGGTGCCTGTCTTAAGGTGGTATGGTTACTAAATTTTGTGACTATCACACCTCGGGGTGGCCATACTTATTCTAGGGTTATTTAAGCTCAAAATTAGCAAAATGAAGCTTATTTGCACACTTTTGACTTGGTATATTGAGAGGTGAGGAGTAGGTGAGTGATTTTGCAAAGTGAAGCACTTCAAAACCATCCCAAAATCACCATGAGCCAGCTTGTCGACTCGAAAAGTAACGGGGCCAGCATGAGATGGTAAGGGATGAATTTGATACTATTCTTTGTTAATTTTGTAATTATTATTATGTTTGCCAATGAAACACACTAAGTATCGGTAAATGAACCTCATTAGTGGTATCATTTATTATTTTGTGCTTTACATTTTGTTTTTTTGCAATTTTTTTATTTATTTTTTGTATTTTTATAAGGTAATTTTCTTGTTTTGGGTGGTTTTCCCTAGGTGGGGAGGCCATTTTTTAAGCATTATGAGGACTGTACCTAGGTTGGACGGTCACTGGTGGTCATCCCTAGATGGTACAGTTGCTAATTTGGTGGTCATCCCTAGGTGGGATGACCATGATTTTCAAAGAAAAATGTGTCTTTTTTTAGTTTTTTTAATCTTGCTTACCCCTGCCAGGTGGTCAAGAGTCAATATTGATTTTCGACTCTCTTTAAAACCGCTAGGGACCTACTGATAGAGGATGATTGGAAATGGCTTGATGTTATTGGTCTCAAGCAAGTGACACATTTAGAGCCAATGATGGGAGATAGATCCTTCTGATGAATTTGATATATTTGTGGGACCCTCGCACCAACGCCTTCCACTTGCCAACTGGGGAGATGACACTGACATTAGAGGATATCTACTAGATCTTGTGTATTCTAATAGAGGGGCATCCAATTATGTCTACTCATCAAGATCTTAGAGACACAATTTTACAGAGGTACTTCTAAGAGTATTTCTACAAGGCATTACAAGAGTTACCTAGCGAAGGAATCCTAGTGGAACTATGGTATGAGGCAGAGGTCTTGACTAGGAGACATGCCTTGTTAATGATACTTATCTCCAATATTTTGCTACCATAATCATAAAGATCTAGGTTCTCCTAGAACCTTTTGGGGTTGGAATGTTCACTGGTGGAGTTCACCATAGAGAGATCGTTAGTGATGGCATGGGGCACTACTTTGCTAGCACAAATTTATGATGAGTTGTACAAGATCCATTATTGTGGGTGGAAAGTATTGGGATATAGATTTCTATTGCGGGTGTGGGGATGGCAACACATTATTATGGATAAACCATAGGTACTACCTTGGATGATGTAGGTATACATCTTAGATGTGGATATAGGATATGGGATCCTATGGTAGTGGGACAAAGAGAGGGGTCAGCACTATCATTATGCAGGTATGATTGATCACTATGTAGATTCATGTGCACGACTTAGAGTAGATGAGGCTACTTGGAGACCATACGAATATTTTCCAACATGGCCTAAGGATGAGGTGTAGCTTCAATGGGTACAGTGAGGGATATGATTAGTTGGTCAACATAATACCAAGCGAGAGTAATTCACATATTCTCAAGTGATGTAGTAGTTTAGGCTATGCAGGGGTTGCATATCAAGCCAGTGATCTATCTATATCATGTGGATGAGAGGACACTTACTTGGCCTATAGTGGAAGAAATTTGAGAGGAGTTAGATCTTATGGAGATCATATTTGAGCGAGATGATGTAGGGACCATAGTAGAGTATGACTCCTAGTGGGTGATGCATCGATGGTGAGGGGAGGGACCACTAGGGGGCGGTATAGATGTAGTGATAGAGGAGGCTCATGGGGAGGCTCTAGAAGTTATTCTATTTGAGGCTCTATATGAGGAGCTAAACTTAGGTGAATGACATGATGCGAAGATAGAATCAAGGGAGAGACATGTGCATCACCAAACAAATGATGAGTGGATGAATAGCATGGATATGGAGGATCAGTAGGAGTATTATGATGAGGATGATTTTGATGAGCAGGGATTGTAGGCATAGTTGGTAGCATGAGATGCCACCATTTTTGAGCTACAAGGTTAGATGATCAAAGGGTGATAGGAATGGAGGGAATACACATATGAGAATTTTCTCCTATAGGCATAGGTTTAGACTGCTTAGGAAAATATTGAGGTAGAAAATAGTGATTAAGGGGTAAGCAATAGAGCTAGTTGCTTTTTAGTTACAAGTTAGAGCAAGGACCTCAATCCAGGGGGTATTAGGTAGTCATGAGGTAGCTAGGCTATTAGAGGAGGTGACACATCTCTAGATTTTATTAGGTTACTACCAGGCTCATTATCAAGAGAAGCTATCATACACACAATATTTGAAGGATGAGATAGCATACCTTAGAGGGTGCTTACCAGCTCGTCCTTCTACTAGTGGGTCCCAGTAGGGTAGGAGGATTAATATGAGATAATTTTCTATGAGGATGAGGGCTCCTAGCTCCATGAGGAGATTACATAGGTTAGGGGGAGCATATTTGGGAGCTCTTTATAGGTTAGAGGAATAGATCTAGTGGTGGTGAGAGTCATGGTGTCGGTCCTACGAGACTCTATGGTTATTTTTGGATTTTGGGAGCATGAGGTATGAGGACCCATTTTATTGTATCCTATGGGTAATTTTTGGATTATTATATAGCTTTTCTCTCTTTCTCTCTCTCTATATATATATACATGAGTTTTTCTATTTTCATCATGTTTTTCCTTACTGTTGTATTAGATGTATGAGATGCTTATGTTTACTTTACTGATGCTTTTATGGATGCTTATCATGGATGCATGTATTGTAATATGATGTTATTTTATGATATGTACATGTGTATGCATAATAAAATGGATGGTTTGTTAATTTGTACCGAGAATTATGAATACTATTTAACACACTAGATGCTAGCACCATAGACTATATAAAATTCATAATTTTTAATGTTATCATAGGATTATGTAATGGACTATGAAAATATAAACTGAAAAACATGTGATAAAATGGTATGGAATGCAATGAATAGTAAGATGTTATAGAATTTCCTTGATATTTTCATGAGACTCAAACACTCTAGTGAACTAGTCAAAAGTTATATATTAACTATGCAAGACTTTTTGGCAAGGTATAAATCTGCTAGGATGATCAAGATATTCCATATCCCTATGTTTGCATGTGAATTCATTGGTATAATAATGTATAAAGTTATCCTAGTGCCAAACAATATTTATGCAACCCATTTGTACTGAAGATTACCCAATGAGTATCATGATCCTGAGTTTTGTACATAGTTTGATTAGACCATTAGGTAATATAGGCTAGCAAAAGCTAGCTCATCTGCAAGTTGAAATTGGTATGTACAAAATAAGGTTGCTAATATGACAGACATATCATCATGTGTAAGGATACTACCATTTCCAAGTAGGCTTGATCCCACCCAACCTGTAATGAGGATCACCTCATGATTTTCAAATGTCGAGAATTCTAGGTATTCAAGTTCAGTACTCCCTTATTTTATTTTATTGTTGAATTTTTCTTGGGATTTGCTCACTTTTGTTTTGGTGAGTAGTGAATTTTGGTAGTGGTGAGAACCACTGTTTATTTTACTTTTTGCTTTTGTTAGTGGTAAAAACCACTTTTTATTTTAGGTATTTTTGCTTTTGTATTTATTTCTCTTTGGATATTTACCCAGATTTGGCATGGGGTAAGGTATTTTTATTACTGTGGATAGGGAGGAGCTTGTCCTTTTATAAATTCTCAACATTTTTGAACCATGTGTATAGGGGGATGAACAAGGTAAACATTTTGCTTAAGGTAAAAAGGACCACTTTGTAGGTTTCATATTTCCTTGTGCAAAACTTGGATTTATTAATGTGAGAATGTGTTGGCATTATGACATATACAAGGTATAATCAAAGCAAGACTCTACCTTATAAAAATTAGGATAGCTTTCTACAAAATTTAAAAATAAAACTAGAGATGATTGAGTGACCAAAAACCCTAACGATACCTTATAACAAATGACTAGGTGAAGGGAAACAGATAAAAATATGAAAGGTGGGGAATGTGGATGGAAATGATAATTATAATGTATATGGGTGTTAATAATGAATTTTGATAAATTTGGTTTTTAAGGATGGCTAGTGTATAGACCTGGTGCTAGACATGTATGAGCAACTCTAAAATACAAAATGCAATGATGGGTATGCTTAATGCAAGTGATTGTATAATGCAGCGATATGAAATGTAATGCAATGTTTTTGTATTTTTGTTTTTTAATGATATTTTTGGATATATATATACATATACATTTGACCAATGGGCTTAGTGGATCGCATTGGGAATTTTTGGCTGACAAAAGGGTTTATGGGTACCTTTGGGAATTTTTGGGTGAGCAAAGGGTTTATGGGTACCATTGGGGATTTTTGGATGACTAAACGGTTTATGGGTATCTTTGGGGCTTTTTGGTTGACCAAAGGATTTATGGGTACCTTTGGGGATTTTTGGGTGACCAAAGGGTTTATGGGTACCTTTGGAGCTTTTTGGGTGACCAAAGGGTTTATGGATACCTTTGGGGATTTTTGGGTGACCAAAGGGTTTATGGGTATCTTTGGGGATTTTTTGTGACCAAAGAATTTATGGGTACCTTTGGGGATTTTTGGGTGACCAAAAGGTTTATGGGTACCTTTGGGGCTTTTGGGTGACCAAAGTATTTATGGGTATCTTTGGGGATTTTTGGTGACTAAAGGGTTTATGGGTACCTTTGGGGATTTTTGGGTGGCCAAAGGGTCTATGGATACCTTTGGGGATTTTTGGGTGACCAAAGGGTTTATGTATACCTTTGGGGCTTTCTGGGTGACCAAAGGCTATATGGGTACCTTTGGAGCATTTTGGTGACAAAAGGATTTATGGATACCTTTGGGCCTTTTTGGGTGACCAAAGGATTTATGGGTACCTTTGGGATTTTTTGGGTATATTTGGGGATTTTTGGGTAACCAAAGGGTTTATGGGTAGTTTTGGAGATTTTAGGGTGACCAAAGGGTTTATGGGTAGCTTTGGGGCTTTTTGGGTGACCAAATGGTTTATGGGTACCTTTGGGGATTTTTGGATGACCAAAGGGTTTATGGGTACCTTTGAGGATTTTTGGGTTACTAAAGGGTTTATGGGTACCTTTGGGTCTTTTTGGGTTACCAAAGAGTTTATGGGTACCTTTAGATATTTTTGGGTGACCAAAGGGTTTATGAGTACCTTTGGGCATTTTGGGTGACCAAAGGGTTTATGGGTACCTTTGGGACTTTTTGGTAGGGCGTGGTAAGATATATGGAAATCATATGGATGGATGTATGATCTTCATTGGATGGTTAGTTGGTTCTATCGACAAGAGGTTGTCATAAGGCTTGTGGATGTGGTTGCAATGGAGGTGGAACAACCAGAGGTGGTTGATGTGGAAGGGGGTAAGTTTGCTCCTCAAATGGTAGAAGCTATCACTAGAAGGGATGTGGTAATGGGAACACACACAGATAGAACTCTTATTCATCATCAAATTGTATGTTATGTTTGTATTCTTCATCTAAACTAGGGGATTTAATATGTGTTACATTGTAATTCGATTTGTCATCAGTTTTCCATCATAAGGGGGACCTTGATCCTCTTCCTCATTATTGGATGGAAGAGCATGTGAACCTTCACCTTCTTTATAGGATTGGGTGAAATTGTGATATATACTTTGATCTATCATATTTGTGGATAAATAATCCCCAAAGAGTGGATATGATTAGGATTAGCATAAGGATCATGTGCAAGCTCATCCCTATGTTTCAAACCCAGGTGCTCTAAACTATCTGTGAGGATGTCGATAAGCACAAGATTGTTGTGTCCTAAGTCATATTTACCATATTATGTTTGATATTGCAGTTGGCAAGGAATGTGAGTACCTTGTTTGTACAACCCCAAACCATAGCCATGCTAATGGCAACGATGGAGATATCGCATGGAAAATTTAGGATTGGACATATAATTGATGTCCTCATAAAAGAGTTCTTCATCCTACTCTTGCTGAGGATATGATTTTGTGCCATATTCAATACCCCTATTTATGAAGTTTGTTTGAATTACAGGTATCCCTAGAGGTACAATGGTACCTATAGGAAAATAAGATCATACCATATTATGTACTATCTCAATGGCTGAAGTTGTAATATTCCTTACTAGGTATTCTCCTAAGCTAGTAGTAGCCAGATGGATTATGAATTGTGATGGTGAGGATGGAGGAGACAGAAGCAAGGCTTGAGATGAATCAATGCTTACTTCATGAGATGGTTTCTCATCTACTATACTAGGAATTTCTTTTGTGGAAATAGTATATGTGATTGTAGGGATCTCATAAATAGGCCTCTTTGAAATGTTTCTCTACGAAGGATTTAATAATGACGAGGGTATATCTGAAGGTGCCAATGAAGAGGATGGTATAGAAGAAGATGGTAATGGATCAATGGAAGGTGATAATGAAGCACTCAAACATTAAATGGGTGTATTCAACTAGAATTCCAAATGATTTGATGGTAAGGTTGACTCGAGGATGTGTTGCACCAAGTTGCAGTATCTGAAAGGCTCAAGGTCTATGGAGACAACATGTACATTCCCTTCATGAGTGTACTTCAAACATTGGTGAGCTATGGATGACACTCACTTCATACCTAATCTAGGGTCTACCCAAAAAGATATTATAGGCCATTGTAACCTGTAGGATGTGCAAAAAAATTGATATGATGTTTTGTTCCACCTGACTAGGTAAGACTATAGTGCCAACCATTGAGCACAAAGCATTGTTGAATGCTCATAGGGTATACGTGGGTACACCAATATGGGTGTTGGAAGACTTAGATATTGAAGAGAAGTTGTGGTGATGATATTACTTGAATAATCAGTATCAATTACAACTCTTTTGTATGGTGTTCCATTTACACATGCAATGATGTGTAAGGGAGGATCAACCATGTCATTTGATATTGGTTTGAGTTCATGTTCATAAAATGTGATTATTGGATCTTTGCACTACTAAATGTGCCCCATGAAATTGATAAAGGAGTTAGACTGTAGTTCAATCAACTTAAGGATATCCATAAGATCTTCTTTATGAGGTGGAGATTTTTGGATAATCTCGTAGATAGAGAGTCATGTTGATGTTGTTCGTAATATTTGAGCAAGCTTACTCTTTATGGTGACCATTGGATGAGGTGGAGGGCTTTGCACTAGAGGTGGAGGAGGTTGTGATGTGGAGGGAATATCATTTAAATCTACAGGTTGTGTGACTTGATTTGTATAATACCCATTCCTTGTCATGATGTTAACCATCTCGATGAAATCTTATTTAGGGGGTTTCATATGGACCTCATTTACCTATTTTTCTTGATTTACCTACACCTCATGAGTGGTTAATGAGTCTTTAAATATAGCCATCTATTGATTATTTTTTGCAAGAGGTTTATCAACTTGAAGATCATTCCTATCAATCATGTCTTGTAATAGGTGTTTGAATGAGTATCACATTTGCACATCATGCCCATTCTACCTATGGTACTTAGAGTATAGATCTTCATGATGTCCCTTGGACTTTGGTCTATTCGGATCCATAGGGTAGATATATGGTGGAGTAATTAATTTAGCTACACATAGATGATCGAATATGGAATCCATAGACTTAGTGAAAGGTGTAAATTATCACTGAGGGTGACATTGGGTGCCAAACACTGGTTAAATTTGTCATAGATATGTCATAGCAATCGCATTTAAATTGTCAAACCAAGGATCTTGTAGACTTTTGAAGTGCCACGGTTGAGACTACTCACATTACCTCTTTTGAGATGAATCCATCCAACTATATTTGGGGGTGTTTATAAAGCAGCAATTGATTTTTCCACACTGATAAAACTTATGCATAAATGAAATACGTAAAAATAGACACTCGACACCAAAAGTGATAATCACACTTACGTAATTGAAAAACACACCACACTAAAAAAAATAAATTCAATCTAAGAATTAAACATGCTATCATGAATAATTAAATCTACAAAAATTACTAAGTATAAGGGGAGGAATATTGGCTTGGAGTGGGCCCGAGCTACAGTATATCATGCCCAAAGAATCATGAAGACAATACACAAATGAACGAATGCTCAAGATTTTATTGACAGTACAATGAAATATTTCGTATGACAATGTTCTCTAAAATATTTGCCTCCTTTGCTACAAATAAGTCTATGTGTTTATAAAACACACACAGGAATTCATGTTGTAGTTCTATTACAATAGGAATCTTGGTTACATTCTAAACTGGGTTAGTTTAGTTACTGTAACAGGCGCATGATTAAGAATATTTTTGTCATTTCCTGGAAATCGAATGATTTTTGCTTTGTTAAGGTTCAATTTTTTTGAGTGGTTATGTGTTCATCCACTCTGGTTGGGATAGCTCATTCATTTAATGATTTCCTACTGATGATGTGGAACGGTGGTCAATGCGGTCTTTCTATAGCTATCTAATCAATATGCATAATCCTAGCACCTGCTTGAGTAAGGTGCCTACTTGGTGCCTACTTGAGTAAGGCACCTACTTGAGTAAGGTGTCTACTTGAGTAAGGCAACTACCTCAGTAAGGCACCTACCTTAGTAAGGTGCCTACCTAAGTAAAGAATCTACTTGAGTAAGGCACATACTTGGTATACCTTATTTTGATGAGCAAAAATGTTTCAGGTCCATGTAGGACCTTGAATGAGCAAAAGTCGACAAAATCAGGCGAATAACTACACAAAACACACTTCACATACATATTAGATAATACACATGATTTTTTTTAATAAATACATAATGATTCATAAAATATATAACTCATGATATATTTTTGTGCAACAATCATTAGTATTTATACAAAATATGAGCATATCAGATGCTCATCATCCCCCCATGCCTAATATGTGCCATGCCATCATGGCACCTAAAATTGGTAATCACCTCCTTTGCATAGGCCACTTCTCCCTATTTACTTTTCTTACTAGTGGCCTTGGCTTTTCCTTCGTCTTGAGGCTTTAGTTTCTACTGAGGGGCCCTAGTTTGTTATGGGGCATCCCTGGGTTGCATTATCCTCTAGCTATTCTATCTTTTTGCTATGTTGGGTTGGCCTTAATTTTGTGTCATCTTCCTATTGCACTAGTTATGCCTCCATAGTATGCTTGGCCCAGTACCTATCTTGGGTGTTACGGCTACAATCGTCTCTCCTATCTAGAATACTACCTTTACTTCCTGCCACATGTTAGTGTGTTGAGGGCATAATTATCCAAAGGGAATATCAAAGTCATCCCTCATTTCAATGACCACACTAGCCTTGTACAACTAAAGTTCTTTAGGGGTGAGCCCAACATTATCTTCTACAATTATTGTTTCCTCTACCTCTGGTCTGAACACCCTCCATATTTCCAACCATTTTCTTATTTTAGAGAGCTGGCCCTATGACAAACCATATATCTCCTAGAATTGGTCATCTGTAGTAGGTTCCACATAGATGCAAGGCCCTCTTTCTATCTTCTTGGTAGTTTTTATAGCTGTCTTTACTATGTCAAACTCCTCACAAAGCTTTTTGAAATTTTCCTTTCGTTAAGTGAAGGCCTGCATGCCTTCTTACCATTATTTGTATGAGTGGGGGTTCCATTTGGTGAATGTAACTATAGCCTTTCTTTTGGCCCTTTTATATGATGTTTGAGGCACCTTCCCCTTCCTCCTATATGGTATTATGGCAGCCTATGTTGGGATATCTTCCTTTCCCGTAGGATATGCCTCCATGTTAGAGGATCTAAAAATTTGCCCTTCTGGTCTTAGGTCCCCTGTAGCTGTCTCTCCTATTTCTTGGTCACCTGGAACCTATTCTTCTGGTTATTCAGGTAGTGGTCCCTTAATTTTAGGTACCTAGTACTTCGAAGAGTCCTTCTTGGCCTTGGGTTTAGGGTTTTTCCCTTGGATTTATCCTGAAGGCTCTTTATTGTCATCAATGTTAATAACAGGGATTTTTGTTTGAAAAACATAATTCCCTTGTTCCTCTATATTCGCTCTATTATAGGTACACAAACACTCTCCTACCTCTACTTCCTCATTTTGGGTGTCTGAAATGACTACCCTGGATGAGACTACCCTCTCTAGTGAGGTTTCAGAGTTTGTGGGCACCTAAATTGCCCAATTGTTTTGGGTAGAGGAATCTCATATCTCAATCATCGTAACTTGCAACTGCTGGTTCTTTGCCCTGAGTTGCTAGATCATTTGATGTAATTGGGCGAAGGTGGCCTCCTACCACTAAATTTTTCTCACCACCATATCTTTGAATTTATTGAATAGTACATGCATCATGAAGTACTCACTCTTCTTGGTGTGGTCCTCTCCCATCGACACCTTGGGTTGTTGTTGTAGGCCTGTTGAAGACTGCGAGTCTTGTGGACTACGAACGACCAAATTCTATAGGTTTTGGGACATGAATCCAACCTCGATGTCCTCCTCTTCTTAATTTATTGATATAATTAGTCATATTAGGTGTCTTCGACTGCATATGCACTATGTCCATCGAGCTATGGGTTCAAGGTTGGAGGATTCTGGCCTATCCTCCGTATAATCAGGTAGAGAAATATGCCCTTCTTCCACAAAATCCAATGATTTTTGAGACTTTTCCCCTTCAAAAATTCCCCCTAATTTGACCTCTACTACCACCTGTTCCTATGCATTCAGATGTTCATCCCTAACTTCTTTGGTCACTACTCGTAATTCAACCTCTTATTCTGCTTTGGTTGCCACTTGCTCTTGTGCACCAGAGTTTTCAGCCCTTTCCACCAACGAGATTCTCCTATGTTCCTCCGTGTGGCATATAAAGGCTATAATTAACCCATTTTAGGATAGGGTAGAGACCACTCCTCTCTAGTATCATGATTCCTCATCTTGCAGGGCATTTTCCAGATAGAATGGTATGTTAATTTCTTTCCTATGCATGAGGTGGTTCAAGAACTACATATGGTTGGTGTTCAAGTGTGAGTACTTCCTAGTGCATGTGAAGTATCTCACAACCTATTCAAAGAGCTTGCTCAGGTGCATCAAGAGTCCCTACTTTGGGAGCTCCCCATGGTCGCATCGGATGTTCCTCTATCCAAGCAATAATTCTGTGCATTTTTTTATCATGCCATCTTTGTATGTGCACTATCTAGTGAGGGGGATACCGGTGATATGAGCAATATGTTATGGGGTGACTAAAATCTCCAATCCACACAATTAGGCAAATCCTCCTCTCATAATGGCAAAAAAAATCCTTTGCTACCTCTACATCCTGGTTTTGGCTGAATAGGCGACAATAATTCATCCACCCGATCGCCTTGAACTGAATGTGGACTTATCCTCTAATCCCCTCTGTGCCACTAGGTTCATGTTTTTTTATTGCATGATTCTTTTATCATCACCCTCATGGCAAACTCTCTGCTAATTTTTACTGGTTTGATGCTATGTTCTTAGTAAGGTACCTTCTTATAGATTTAGGTGCCTAACTCCAGAAATTGTTTTCGCATTAGGGTTGATAGGGTATGCAACCTAAATTGCTTTTCAACATGACAAATTAGGCATGAGGGGTGAATTCAATTATTGCACCAGAATTATTTTTAGAGAATCATATCATATGAAAAATTACGTATATATTTAAAAGAAATCATGCGCATACCTGATTGGTCATCTCGTGCTGCATAGAGTATGCCAACTTGGTACTTGGTGGTGATGGAGATAATATATTTCCCATGTGCTTATTACGTCACCTTGGTTAATGTAATTTTGGTTCACTTGAGGTCTTGTGCTAAAAATGCAGTGGATCGTATTATTTCAGGTTGGGACGCATATCCCCTCCAACGGTTGGCCTTGGGACATGTAGAGATCCTATCCAATAATTTTGAAATATTTTCGGTATTTCCATCACATGAGATGATGGTGTTGGCTTCGGTTGCTCCATGTACTACCAAGTTGCACATGTGTTTTTGAGTCGATCGAGATGCCTACTGAGTAAGGTGTCTACTTGATCATTTTTTTTTACCATTGATGGATAACATCAAGGCACCTTAACATTTTTTTGGAACATGGTCAAAACACCTCTGGAGTGGTTTCTTCTTCAATAATGGTCAAAATGCGTCCGGAGTGGCACCTCCTTGATGGATAAGGGTGCTTCCTTGGTGAATTAGGGTGCTTCCCTTATGGATTAAGGCACTAGAGTAAGGCACCTTCCTTCCAGAGTAAGGTGCAAATGTAAGGCACCTCCCTTTTGGAGTAAGGCGCCAGAGTAAGTTGCCTCCCTTTCAGAGTAAGGCATTCTCCCACCATTGTCAGCAGTAGATGATGTGTCCTTTGATGTGAGGTTGATCAAGCCCCCTAAAAATTATCCTTGTACTACATCGATGTCTACTTCGTCCATGCATGGGGGTGAATAATTTTTCCTTTACGAGGAATTGGTGCCCACACCATGCTTGGATCAAGACTATCTTCTAAACATGCAGGTTCATGGATGTTGATCCAGTCTAGGCCTTGTTACCCAAGATGCCTATTGTTCAAGCAATCAGGCCATTTTCCTACAAAAATAAAATGAGATAAAAAATAAAAAATGTAGTTAAACATGATCCATGCATGTTAGGCCCTGACTCTTAGGATGCCTAAAGCTTGAATGCGGGTGTTGTTCCTAAAAAACACACCGTAATCTAAAAAAATGGAAACTACACTAAATTATTTTTGGTGGACACCTCTATGTCCACCATGTTGTTGAGAACTCCAAAAATATTTACTTGGATGGGGTATCCCCCATGCCTATTCTCAACTCCACCAATAATCTTTTGTATGTGTGGTATGGGTGCAACTAGTGGCCATTAACTTTTAGAATGGTGTTACTATCGTTGATTGTCTTGATGCACACAATACCATTTTTTATGATCTCCACCACTTTATACAGTCCCATCCACCTTTGCATCAATTTTCCCTTCTGCTCCTAGAACCTAGAATCATACAACAGTATCCATTATCCTTCTTTGAATTGTTTTATTTTAATGTGGCGATCATGCCACTGCTTTCTTTACCTCTGCATATTTTTTGTTCTTTGTAGGGCATCCATTCAAAATTCATCTAGCTAATTTAGTTATCGAATCCATTCTCTCTGTGATTCATCTAGGCTCAGGTCCAGTTATACTATTGTTCTGAGCATATTAAACTCAAACTCGATGGGAATCATTGCATATTTCTCGTATGCCAGTTGGAAGGATGTAAATCCTATGGTTGATTTCCATGTTGTGTTGTACACCCACACTACCTCCAACAATATTGCAGCCCAATCCTTCCTGTGTTGCTGCACGAATTTCATCAAGATATTCTTGATTTCCCTATTAGTCACTTTTACCTACTTATTCATCTGTGGATGGTAGGGGGTAGTCTTGTTATACCAAAACCTGTACTGATTCATAAATTCCTAAATTAGCCTAGAGTTAAATTGGGTTCCTTGATCTGTTGTAATTTCCCTATGCACCCCAAACCTCATAAAAATATGGGTAAACAAGAATTCAGCTACTGTCCCTTCCTTTGAGTCCCTAAGTGCTTGGACTTCGACCCATTTAGTAGTGTAGTCTATGCAGACTAGAATATATCTCATTCCTATCGAAGGTGGGTTGATGGGTCCCATAAAATCCATGCACCATTTGTCAAAGGGCTCTATATGCACATGAGTTTGAAGGGTCATTTCGTCCTTGTGGGTCAGCCTACCATTCTCTAGCATTTATCACACCTACTAGCATATGTGGCTACATATTTGAACAACATGGGCTAAAAATACCTAGTTTTTAACACCTTATATGTAGTCCTTCTCCCTAAAAATTTCCCTCCATATGGCTCGTTGTGACAATATTTGAGTATCTTCAAAAACTCATGCTTTGATATGCACCTCCTCATGATATAGTTGGGCCTATTTTTGAATAGGAGGCTTTCAATCCATTGAAAGGAAACACTCTTTTCAATCACCACCTACTTCTATCTATATGAAAGAGTAGGGGATGTTCTACTAGTGGAAAAATAGTTGGTAATGTCTGCATACCACGATGTTTGTTCATTAATGATGAACAATTTTTTATCTAGGAATTGGTCCTCTATCACTATGTGATCTACTGGTATTAGCCTAGATAGGAATTCTGCAACTATATTGTCCTTCTCAGGCTTATCAAAAATGGTAATTTCAAAATCCTACAGCAATAAAAGCCACCTGATGATCCTACCATTGATTTTTGGTTTACTCATTAGGTACATGATGTTCGCATGGTCCGTGTGAATGAACACCTTGTACCCAAAGATATAGTGGTGGAATTTTTTGGTGGTATGCACAACCTACGAGGAATTTTTTTATGTTACTATGTAGTTGAGCTCGACCCATGCTAAGTTCTTTGCTGACATAATAAATGGTGTATAATTCCTTGTCATCCTTTTGCCTGAGAACCACTCCAATTGCATTATTGGATGCTTTGCAATATATATGAAATGGGATAGACAAATTTGGGTCTTGTAAAATTGGGGCAGAAATCATCTTCTCCTTCAATGTCTTGCTCATAGTTATCCATCCAGATAAACTCTATGTCCTTTTTCAGAAGGGTGTGCAATAGTTTTTTGATCTTACTGAAGTTGGTGATAAATAATTTGTAGTACCGAGTAGAGCCGAGAAAACTTCTTACTTCCCTCTATGTTTTTGGGCTAGGTAAGTATTTGATGACTTCTATTTTATTTTGAACAGCTTTAATTCCTTCTATCGAGATATGATGTCCTAGCACTATGCCCTCATGCAACATTATAAAGCATTTTTATTCTTGAAGGATAATTTATTTTCTTCACACCTCTGGAACACTCATTCCAAATTCATCATTTCTTCTTAGAAGGTTTTTTTGTAAACGGTGAATTTGTCCATATATACCTTAACTTCTCCCCCCATAATTTATGAAAATTTTCTTAACATCATCCTTTATAAAGTGGTTGGTGCATTGTATAACCCGAAGGGTATCACTCTATAGGTGAATGTTCCCCATGGGCAGGTGAACATTTTCTTATCCTGGTCTTCTTCCTCGATTTGTATTTGGTTGTATCCGTTGAATCCATCCAGAAAGGAGAAGTATTTTCTCCCAGATAGTGTATCCAATACCTAATAAATGAAGAGAAGTGGGAAGTGATCTTTATTGTTTGCTTTATTAAATGATCTTTAATAAACACAAATTTGCCTTTTCCCATTTTTCTTGGGGACCATCAAAATTTGTGACACCCATTCACTGTCAGAGATGAATCCTACTACCAAGAGCTTCTGTAGCTCAGCTATAACAATTTTCTTCATGGTCAAGTCCATACTTCTTTTTGGCTGTCTGAATGGGGTTGCCTTTTCTTTGAGGTAGATTCGATGGGTGCATATTTCTGGGTTGATTCCCTTCATATCTAAATAATCCCAAGAAAATGCTTGTTCATGCTTGGTTAGGAGTTCTTTTAATTTTGTTAAATATGCGGGGGTCAACCCACTATTTATGTTCAATGTTATATTGGGATCAATGTCGATTTTCCTGGTGTGGTGGTCCTGAGCACCGACCAATGAAAACTCGAGAACTATGATGAAATATTATCCTTGAAATAATCTCATAATGATGCCATCTTCAGAGGATTTCTCCTCCAACTCTACTAATACCATCACCAGTTAGAGCATGGACAATGAATTATCCTCTTGGTTGTCCCACATGGGTTCTCCCAGCATATCCACAAATTGCATAGGATGTGAGAGTCAATCTCTTAACATTATAACCATTTGAGATGGTCATCAACCCATCATGGTAACTAATGTAGGCATCATTCGTAGCTAACCATGGCCTCCCTAGGATGACCGAATAACCACCTCATCCTATTTTAGATTGTATCACTAGGAAATTTTTCAAGTATTCCCTTGCATCAACTATTATGATGATGTCCTCGACAATTGCCTCTAGTGCTACGATTGACTGGTCGACCAGTTATAGCACCATCTCGGTGGGCTTTAGGTTTATGAGCTTCAAATTCTACATGGTCTCCTAAGGCATTACATTAATGGCTACATCCAGATCAACTAAGGTGTTATCCAGTGAATGCCCTCCTATTTTTATAGTTAGGACCGGATTTCCAGGATCTACGTATTTGGGATGATATATATTCTCCATCATCAAGTCAGCCAATTTCCTTTAACATTAATAGTTTATGTTGATTTACATCCTGGTTTCCTCAATAATAACTTCTTTATCACTTTGGTATTTATCAGGACATCTCAGATAGCTTGGAAGAGTGGGATGGTAACTGTGAGATTCCTTAAGCTAAAAAGGATATCAAACTCGAGTTGTGTTGACTTCCTCTATTTTTGCAACCATTTAGGGAATAGATCCTCTATTTTATCAACAACTTTTTCTTCTTCCACCTATTCTATAAGAGGAGAGTCTTCTATGCTTTCCTCCTCTTTTACCAAGGGAGGAGTTCCTACTCCTAACTATCTACCTTATCTAAGATTAATGTGATTGTATCTAATATTGTACATCAGATACATCATTCCTTCTACATGGTATGGAGGCTTGTTGTTTGGGTTTACAGTTGGCTATGTCGAGAACTACGTAGGTCTTACTACAGGTAGAGCCGATACGCTTTGCTATGGGTGAGCCAGTGTTATGTTCTATGGAGTTGATTTCCATAGAGTGGGGCTCCTCCACTATTACCTAGAATGCTAGTATGGCATCCATGGTTGCTCATTGGGGAATGCCACTCTTGGAGGTGCACTGTTTCAATGTGGTGGCCCCCACCATTCCATGTTAGGTGGTTGTAGCTACCCTTGGCATATATATGATCCTCCTCCATATGGTGGTATCCCTATTGGCATACTTCCCATAGGGGGTTACTGCAAATTTCTCTGGTTTCCTGTAAAATAGGCTTTGATAATGTCACCTTCCTCCTTGACATTAGATAGCTATGAGCATAATCAAGTTTTATGATTTAATTGGTAAAATATACATATCCATACCTTGTTTTCTAGGCATGCATTTTTGGAATTCTTTCCTCTACATTTCAAGTAGAAATAGACCAGTGTAGATTCATTATCCTACTTCTTCTTCTCTAGAAAGAGCGTATCCAACTACAGTGCTAGATAGGATAGTATTTTGCTCTTTAAATCTTCCAACATGTTGCCTATCTTTATTTTTGTGACCGATGCAGTCCCCTTAACTATTCTGGATGTGGGCTTACCTCTCCTCCATGAGTAGTTTTGACATAATTGTCAAATGTCTTCCATCACATGCTGGTAAATATCTAATCCCAAAATTAGGTTTAGTTCTTACAGTGACTCATTTTTTAGTCCTCTCAAAAAAATACTTTTGAAGGACTTATCACCCAATTTCGCGTGAGGGGATCACTATAGGTTGAAATTGAACATCTCCCAATATTCCAACAAGGATTCATCCTCCTTCTATATCATGTTGAGGGCTTCTTATCTAGAGTCTCATGCTCTACCGAAGTCCTGGTACTATTATAGGAAGAGATTCCTCATTTCTTCCCATGTGGTGATCTACTTGTTCCCCAACCCAATAAACCAGTGTAGAGTTGAGTTGTCCAATGTTGATGGAAAGAGTTTCAACTTCTAAGCATCTAATTTATAGTTGACATACCTACACAACACATCAAATTTAAACAAAAATAGGTCAAGGTCTTTGGTTGGATATCCCCTTAAGGTAGGGAGATGGGCAAGGGATATATTCTTCATTTTGGTTTCCCCTACTCCTTCCTCTATCGGGAAGCTAAAACCAGATGATACTTTTTCAGCCATTTTTTTAGGAAGTGTGGTCTCTAATGCAACTTCTATAGCATTTTGATCGTTCAAAACTTTTTGTACTAGAGCCTCCAAGTAATTTGGTGTTATGGTATGATCCTCTATGGATTTCCATAGCAAGGATTCCTCTTAGGGTGTCATTTAAAACAAAGGGTTCAGGATGATTTTTCTTTCCCAGGTCGATGAGACAAGGAGGAGCTTTGTAGAAAGTGAGGATGTTCACTCTAGTGGACTACAGGTGATGAGTTAGGATAATCTAATTAAAACTCTAAGTCTTTGGCTGACTCAAATTTTTTTATGGCCTTTGTCTTATAAAATGACCGTTGGGTCCTCTTTTTCTTAGTGGACTCATACAAGGTTATATAGAAGGTATTTTTTTAAAGGGGTGTTGTAGTTAGTTTACTAGTGGTGCTTCTTTGAAAATGGTGCCAAAATATTGGGTGCCAAACACTGGTTAAATTTATCCTAGATATGTCACAACACTCACATTTAAATTTTCAAACTAGGGAGCTCATAAACTTTTCAAGTTCCACGATTGAGACTGCTCACATTATCTCTTTTGAGATGAATCCATCCAAATATCATTGGGGGTGTTTACAAAGTAGCAATTGATTCATCCACACCAATAATACTTATGCATAAATTAAATACGTAAAAATAAACACTCCACACTCAAAGCGGTAATCACACTTACGTAATTTAAAACCACACCATGCTAAAATAAATAAATTCAATCTAAGAATTAAAAATGTTATCATGCATAATTAAATATATAAAAATGACTAAGTAGAAGGGGAGGAATAGTAGCTTGGAGTGGGCCTGAGCTCCAACAGATCTCGCCCAATGAATCACAAAAATAATATGCAAATGAGTGAATGCCCAAGCTTTTATTCATAGTGCAATGAAATATTACATGCAACAATGTTCTTTGAAATATTTGCCTTCTTTTCTACAAAAAAGTTCATGTGTTTATATAACAGGTGTCCTAGTTACAGTATAAACTAGGATAGTTTAGTTACTATAATAGGCGCACGATTAAGAAAATTTTCATCATTTCCTAGCAATCAAATATTTTTTTTTTAAGGTTTAGCTTCATTGAGTGGTTACGTGTTCATCCACTCTGGTTGGGACAAATCGTTCTTGTTGAGCAAGGTGCAGCAATAGTATTGTCATTGTTGTCAACACAGTCAAACAGATCGGTTGATGTAGTGGACAAGAGTTAAGAGGTTCTTCAGAGTATGTACAGTGACTCTCCAAAAGATTGAAGTGGCCCATATGCTAAAAATCAAAAGAAAATCACAAGGAAGAAAATTGTCGCGATATCGCGACATGTTGAGCAAGAAAGAAAAACTATCGTGATATCGCGACATGTTGAGAAGAAAGAAAAATTGTCACGATATCGTGACATGTTGAGAAGAAAGAAAAACTATAGCGATTTCATGACATGTTTGTAGAGAAAGCGCAAGCAAGAAAAACTATCACGATTTCATGGCATGTTCGGAGAGAAAGCGCAAGCAAGCAAAATTGTCACGATTTCGCGACATGTTTAGAGAGAAAGTGCAAGCAAGCAAAACTGTCATGATTTTGTGACATGTTCGGAGAGAAAGCATAAGCAAGCAAAACTATCACGATTTTGTGACATGTTCGTAGAGAAAGCGCAAGCAAGAACAACTGTCATGATTTCATGACATGTTCGAAGAGAAAGCACAAGCAATAAAAACTGTCGTGATTTCACGACATGTTGGAAGAGAGAAAGGCAAGTAGAAAAAATTGTCATGATTTCGTGACATCTTGCAGGAGAGAGTCCAAAAGAAAAAATATCGTGATTTCATGAAATATTGCAAGAGAGATTGTACGAAAGAAAAAGTGTCACAATTTCGTGACATATTGCAGGAGAGAGAGTCTAAAAGAAAAAGTGTCATGATATCACGACATGTCGAGTTTTCGCGACCCGAAGGCAAGAGAAAGAGCAAAGAAGAAAAAGTGTCATGATATCCCGACATGTCGCATTTTTGTGACTAAAGGAGGAGACAGAAAGTAAGAAGGCAGAAATGTCGTGATATCACGACAAAAGTAAATAGGAAGAGTATGAAGGCGAAAGTGTCGCGATATCACTACAAGTGTTTTTGTAGATACAAGCCAAGAAAAGAAGCAAGGAGGAAAAAGTGTCGCGATATCGCGACATGTTGTATTTTCGGAGGCCGAAGCAAAGAGAAAGCATAAGAAGAAAAAGTGTCACGATATCGTGACATGTAGCATTTTTGTGATCCGATGCAAAGAGAAAGAGAGAGAAAGAAAAAGTGTCACGATATCATGACATGTATTTTTGAGGGCCAAAGCAAGGAGAAAGAGAGAGAAAGCGAAAGTGTCACGATATCGTGACATGTTGTATTTTTGTGGTTGAGTTGAAGTCGACGAACCGATGACAGCCGACTAAAATTAGGGTTTACAGTTGTCATGAAAGCCAACTAAGATTAGGTTTTTCAGTTGACTAAGATTAGGGTTTTCATCATGAAAATCTTGTTATAAAAGGAGGGCTTTTTGGAGAATTGAAGGTGTGTCGAAGTGTGAAATGCAGCGTAAGAGCATAGAAAGTGCAGAAGCGGCGAGATGATGGCGAAGTGCACAAAGTGAGTGAAGAGTCATGTTGAATTGTATTAAGTGTGTCTGTAAGTGCATAGAGAGAGCAAAGTGCGTAGAGAGTGAAAAGATTGAAGTTCAACCAAGTGCGGCTGTGATTGTGCAGAGAGAGCAGAAGGCGCAGAGAGTGCAAAAGGTGAAGTGCGACTGTAGATCATAGAAGATGTGTCTGTTCCATAAACAGTAAGAGATATTGGGTAAGCAATAGACTAGTCAGGGTCTTGTAAAAGTGAAGGTATTTTTTTGTTAAACTTCTAGATTCAAAATTGAATTCCAAGTTGCAGCTTGGCATAAGGGGTTGGTGCTCCTTCCAGTAGGTGTTGGTAAATCAGGGGTAGGTTCTCCTTTCTATTGGTGCAGATAAATAAGATATTGGTACTCCTTCCAGTGGGTGCTAGTAAATTGATTGTAAAGTTGGAGCTTTGCAAAGGCTGGATTTGGATGGTAGTCCAAGCAGTCATTCTTGAGGAGTAGCCAAATTGGTGAACCTCGTTAAATCTTGTGTTGTGTGATGTTCTCTTGTGATACTTGCTTTTTGTGGTTTTAAGGTTTCATTATTTTAGTTTTAAGAGCTATGAATTTAAGTTTAAAGAACTACACTGATTCACCCCCCCTCTCAGTGCCATAGTAAGACTAACAATTGGTATCAGAGCCAAGTTTCCTTCTTAGGCTAAATCATTCAGGGTTGATCTTGGATTAGTATGCAATGGGTAAGAAGAATAGATCCTCCTCCAAAAAGGCATCTCAGTAAGTTTCAGTTCCTATGGAAGAGAAAATTAAACTAGAAAAGGTTGAAGAATTCTCATCAAACGAAGCACCTTTGTTTGATGGAACTAATTATGTGTTCCGAAGAATTAGGATGCAGACATATATCTATGCTTTGGGATACGACATCTGGGATTCAGTAGTTAGTGGATACATAATATCCATCACTCCTCTAGAAGAGTCTAATGAAAAGAATCTATTTGAGAATGACTCAAAAGCAAAGAAAGCTATCAGGAGCGGATTAGTAGACAGTGAACTGGTAAAGATCATGAGTTGTAAAACAATAAAAGAAATGTGGGACAAATTGAGGAGTATTCATGAAGGAGATGATGAGATCAAGGAGGCCAAGTTACAAACACATCAAGCTCAGTTTGAAGCTTTAAAGTTAAATGACAATGAGAAGATAGAGGATGATTCTAAAAAGGAAACAGGTGAAGGTCTTTTCATGACACTTGAAGAAGAAACAAAAAAAGACCAGGAATGTGATGAAGAAGAAATTGATGCAGAAATAAATTTGAAATAGGAACTAATTGCAGCTCTAGATGAATTGAAGATAGAAAGAAAAAGGAATAAGGAAATCTCAAGAAAGCTTGAGGATGCAAATGAAATAATAACCAGTTTGAAAGTACAGGTAGAAGAATTCAAAAGGATTGAAGAAAATCTCAGGTCACAGATCAATGAGAAAGAGATTGGTTACTGCAAACAAGAGGAAGAGATTGTTTTATTGAAGAAACAACTAGAAGAGGCCAATACAAATCTAAAATTCGAGAAGAGCATAGAGTTTCTAGATAAAATGATAAGCCAACAAAGAATCTCCATGGATAAGCATGGTCTTAGATATGAAGCTGAACAACCTTCATCTTCCAACTCTGCAGAGAAGAAGAAGTTCACTGTTGAAGGATCGAAACAAGAAGAGTTTGAAGCTAAATCTTCAAAAGGAGAAAAATATCAAAGGTGATCTACAGCAAAGCAACCACAACAAAAGAGGTTCTATCACTCTCACTATATTCATAATAATACTTTTAATGGCTATTGTTTTAGATGCAACCAGTATGGTCACAAGGCAATTTATTGTAGATTGAATAATAAATCAAAGAGTTATGCTAGTAGAAATACATCTGCGTTTCTGAGTGAACACTATGTACAATGTTTTCAATGTAATGGTCATGGGCACATAGCAAGGTTTTGTCCAAGTGCTTTTGTATCTAATATAAGGCAAAACAGTATATTTCATCAGACGCAAATAACACAACACAGACAGGGAATAAATCATGTACATATAAGAAAGGAAAATAATCATTCATCAAGGATTCACAAGATACAACCACACAAGATAAATGTTCGAGTTCATGAAAAGGTGCAAAAAAGGGATGTAGTTGAAAAATCCAAGCCCGAGTTCAAGAAATTTTGGAGAAGGATAGAAGAAAGGAAATCGTGTCTCCATGGTCTAAAGGAGACTACTCCGTTGTTGCACTAAGCAACTCCAGGTAGCACATCCTCAGGGGGAGCAATATTGAAGTTTAATTTTAATGCTCCTATATATTTTTTTGATAACCTGAGGATGAAAGGCAAGTAGTCAAGGAATTTGTCGTATAGTTGTCGAAGTGTATTTTTAGTTCATGTAGTTGTTTATGGAAGTGCCATGAAGGGTGGTGATTAAATTGAGAGTTGTCATTATTGGTAGTATTGTTATATGTCATTGTTGTACTATTGATGGTTCTTACTACCACTGTCCAAAGTTAAGGATTATAACAGTTCAGATAATTTGGTTAGTGAAAGAATGTTTCCCTAACTGCATATATGTGTTTCGATAAAAGCAGTGTGTATTTGAACTACACATTGACATGAAGATTGTTAGATATATTATGACACTGTGGTGAAAAATATTAAAGTCTGGTTATTTATTCATGTTTAGCTCATCAATATGAGTGACTTTGCTTTGTGAATCATACCTATCCGAGGTCCAAAAGTATGAGTTTGAATAAGGTGCACTATAGTTGGCCGTGAAGTGTTTGACGAAATATTGTCTCCTGATTCGAACAGTTGAAAGTAAGGTGTGATCAGCGATGACTGTAGAAAACATAGACCAAGTTGACAATGCAAAAAGGAATTTGGTTGGTGTTGTGGTACAGTTTTTGATGCTTGCACAAATTTGGCAATAAAATTGCAATGTCAGTATAGTGTTGGACAAAAGTTGGTACAAGTGTGAGTCACTTGACAATTTTTTGACAGATGTGAAATCAGCGTTTTTGAATGGGAAGCTTGAAGAAGAGGTTTATATTGACCAGCCATATGGTTTCTAGCTTGGTGATGATACCAAATTGGTTTGTAATTTGAAGATATATGGCTTGAAATAGGCACCCCGAGCATGATATGCAAGGCTAGACAACTATCTCACTCAAAAAAGGCTTAAGAAAGGGTGCAAGTTGAGCAAGAATGAAAAATATCCACCTATTTATCAAATCATGTACAGATCATGATTGGAAGCTTACTATACCTAACAACTATCATACTAGATATTTTGCAGGCAATATGCATGGTAGCACGATTTCAGGCTAATCCCAAGGAGACTCATGTGATAGCATTATGGTGGTTGATTTTTGAAATATCATTGAAGGGAAAATGATTGTTTGTGGTTTCCTTTTTTGAAAGTAGTTGGTTGAATGCATCAAGGTTTTCTAAATTGAGAGTGGTGTTTAAACCTTGTGTTATAAGCATAGTGGTTTAAGCCTATTGGTTGTGAAAGAACTTGAGTTAGAAAAGAACATGAGTATCATTGTTATGTGATATTTGTGGTTGAGCATTGTTGGAATTATTTGAGTTGGTTGATACATACTTGGACTAGGGTTTTGTGAGAGAGATTTTTCCTTTATGATGATTGGTTGAGTTGATTTGATTGAGCCTAGTCAAGTTATGTGTGAAGTGATTTTTAAAGTTCTATGAAGTGCATTTGATTTGAGATCGCCATTCATTATTGAGTTCATTTTGAGTACTACTTGAGCATGATTGATTGAGCCTTTGAGAAGGCCTTTGGGAAATATTTAAGGACAATGCTGGGAAAGATTTATAGAGAATATTTGGGCAAGTTCTTGGTGAGATTGCTAGAGAAGATTCGAAAAATTTCTTAGTGAGGTTGGTGGAGTAGACTTGGACAGGTTTTTTTTTATGAGCTTGTTATTCAGCATTGGACAAATTCTATGTGAGCTTGTTAAGTAGGTTCTGTGTGAGCCTATTGAGCAAGTTCTTAGTGAGCCTATTGACTGAGCTTTAGAGGTGACAGAGTACAGAGGATAGAGTCTCAATGGATAGAAATCTAGCAGCCAACATAGTTGAATATAGATCTGAGTGAGGATTCTTCAAGTGAAGAGGTCCACGATTCAATGCAGCAGAGACAGAGTCTTCTATAATATCACAAGGGTAATATGGAGTATGGGTTATGGTATCCTAAAGATGCATATTGGGCAAGATGTGTAGATGACAGAAAGAGTACCAATGGAGGTGCATTCTATCTTGGAGACAGATTGGTCACGTAGAACAGTAAGAAACAAGAGTCAGTTTCCTTATCCATAGCAGAGGCAGAATATGTTGCAATGACAATGTTTTGTACATAGGAAAAAGTTGCAGAAAGTGAGGTTAAGTTGGATTTTTGTTCCAACAACAGATTGTGGAGTGGTCACATTTCCCAAGAATTGACTAGCTACAGGGATCACATTCTCAAGGGGAGAATTTAAGTATTTGATTATCTTTTTGCTCATGTTCATGATTTTTTGCTAAGTATAATAAATTGTGCCTGAGAATGTTGTGCATGGACTCAGGGGGATTCTGCAGCAGCCCTTTGGTATTATTGTCAAAGGGGGAGAAAAATTACACGAAATTGCACGTGTTGCCAATAATTCCAAAGGGGGAGATTGTTGAGCAAGGTGTAACAATAGTATTGTTATTGTTGTCAACACAGTCAGAAATATTGGTTGATGTAGTGGACAAGAGTTAATAGGTTCTTCAGAGTATGTATAGTGACTCTCCAAAAGATCGAAGTGGCCCATATGCTAAAAATCAAAAGAAAATCACAAGGAAGAAAACTGTCGCGATATCACGACATGTTGAGCAAGAAAGAAAAACTGTCACGATATCACATGTTGAGAAGAAAGAAAAACTGTCGTGATTTCATGACATGTTTGGAGAGAAAGCGCAAGCAAGAAAAACTGTCATGATTTCTCGACATGTTCAGAGAGAAAGCGCAAGCAAGCAAAACTGTCACGATTTCATGACATGTTCGGAGAGAAAGCACAAGCAAGCAAAACTATCACGATTTCATGATATGTATAGAGAGAAAGCTCAAGCAAGTAGAACTATCATGATTTCATGACATGTTCAGAGAGAAAGTCCAAGTAAGCAAAACTATCACGATTTCACGACATGTTCGGAGAGAAAGCGCAAGTAAGCAAAACTGTCACGATTTCACGACATGTTCGGAGAGAGCGCAAGCAAGCAAAATTGTCGTGATTTCATGACATGTTGGAAGAGAGAAAGGCAAGTAGAAAAAAGTGTCACGATTTCGTGACATATTGCAGGAGAGAGAGTCCAAAAGAAAAAATGTTGCGATTTCGTGCCATATTCCAAGAGAGATTGTACGAAAGAAAAAGTGTTGCAATTTCACGACATATTGGAGGAGAGAGAGTCCAAAAGCAAAAGTGTCGTGATATCATGACATGTCGATTTTTCATGACCCGAAGGCAAGAGAAAGAGAAAAGAAAAAAAAGTCTCACGATATTGTGACATGTCACATTTTCGTGACCCGAAGGCAAGAGAAAGAACAAAGGAGAAAAAGTGTCACGATATCACGACATGTCGCATTTTCGTGACTAAAGGAGGAGAGAGAAAGTAAGAAGGCAAAAGTGTCGCGATATCACAACAAAAGTAAATAGGAAGAGTACGAAGGTGAAAGTGTCACGATATTGCAACATGTTGTGTTATCGCGGATACAAGCCAAGAAAAGAAGCAAGGAGGAAAAAGTGTCATGATATCATGACATGTATTTTTGGAGGCCGAAGCAAAGAGAAAGCATAAGAAGAAAAAGTGTTGTGATATCGTGACATGTAGCATTTTTGTGGTACGATGCAAAGAGAAAGAGAGAGAAAGAAAAAGTTTTGCGATATCGCAACATGTTGTATTTTTTGGGGCCAAAGCAAGGAGAAAGAGAGAGAAAGCGAAAGTGTCACGATATCGCGACATGTATTTTCGTGGTTGAGTTGAAGCCGACGAATCGATGACAGCCGACTAAAATTAGGGTTTACAGTTGTCATGAAAGCCAACTAAGATTAGGTTTTTCAGTTGACTAATATTAGGGTTTTCATCATGAAAATCTTGTTATAAAAGGAGGGCTTTTTGGAGAATTGAAGGTGTGTCGAAGTGTGAAATGTAGTCGTAAGAGCACAAAAAGTGCAGAAGCGACGAGATGATGGCGAAGTGCACAAAGTGAGTGAAGAGTCATGTTGAATTGTCCTAAGTGTGTCTGTGAGTGCATAGAGAGAGCAAAGTGTGTAGAGAGTGAAAAGGTTGAAGTTCGACCAAGTGCGGCTGTGATTGTGCAGAGAGAGCAGAAGGCGCAAAGAGTGCAAAAGGTGAAGTGCGGTTGTAGATCATAGAAGATGTGTCTGTTCCATAAACAGTGAGAGATATTGGGTAAGCAATAGACCAGTCAGGGTCTTGTAAAAGTGAAGGTATTTTTTTGTTAAACTTCTAGATTCAAAATTGAAGTCCAGGTTGCAGCTTGGCATAAGGGGTTGGTGCTCCTTCCAGTAGGTTCTGGTAAATCATGGGTAGGTGCTCCTTTCTATTGGTGCAGATAAATAAGGGGTTGGTACTCCTTCCAGTGGGTGCTGGTAAATTGATTGTAAAGTTGGAGCTTTGCAAAGGCTAGATTTGGATGGTAGTCCAAGCAGTCATTCTTGAGGAGTAGCCAAATTGGTGAACCTCATTAAATCTTGTGTTGTGTGATGTTCTCTTGTGATACTTCCTTTTTCTGGTTTTAAGGTTTCATTATTTTAGTTTTAAGAGCTATGAATTTAAGTTTAAAGAACTACACTAATTCACCCCCCCTCTCAGTGCCATTGTAAGACTAAAAATTTAGTGATTTCCCATTGATGATGTGGAATGGTGGTCAACGAGGTTTTTCTACAATCGTTCGATCAATACGCATAATCTTGGCACTTTCTTGAGTAAGGCACCTGCTTGGGAGCTAATTGAGTAGGCATATGCTTGATTAAGGTTCCTACTTGAGTAAGGTGACTACCTCAGTAAGGTGCCTCTCTCAATAAGGTGCCTACCTTCGTAAGGTGCCTACCTTAGTAAGGCACCTAGTTGAGTAAGGCGCCTACTTGGTATGCCTTAGTCTGATGAGCAGAAACATGCCAGGTCCATGTAGGACCTCGAATAAGCAAAATATGACTAAATCTGGCAAATAACTACAAAAAACAAACTTCACGCACATATTAGATAATACACAATTTCATTAAATAAATATATAATGATTAATAAAAATATACAACTCATGATATATTTTTGTGCAAAAACCATTAGTATTTATACAAAATATGATCATATCTGATGATCATCAACGTTTTTGGTTTTGCCCTTGATTCATCTAAGTGTTGTTATTGTAGTTTACAGGAGGAGGTTGGGCCTAATATTTTACCTTCTAAGGTAGCTTGGGTTGCATAGTCCCTATAATTATAATGACAACTTGATTAATTACTACTGGCTTTGGTTGTACAAATTTTCCTTTTGTGTTCTTCTTCCACTCCTTACGGGATTTTATAATTTCCTCCTCTTATATTTTTATTTATTTGATTATTCTATCCTATGCTAGAGCCTCTTCAAGAGTTTGGTATTGCTATAGTTGTAGCAATAATGAAATTGGATTTAAACAAATCTTGGAAAATGCAAGTCAACTCAGACACTAGTAGTAGGTATGGTAGCTTACTAAGAAGTGTTTTCCACCTGTTACCATAATCTATGATTGACTCATCATCGTACTACTTCAAACATGTGAGGTTAGTCAAAGTCAAATTTTGCTTAGTGTTAAAAGTGAAACATTCTAGGAATTAATCCATAAATAGTTCAAATCTATGGATGATGTACCTTAGGAGTTGATTGTACCACTCCATGACTGGGCCAGAGAGGGTAATCAAAAATGTCCTTATAAATAAGGTATCATTATCCTCAATACAAAAGTATTGGTTCAAAAACCTAGTAGCATGCTCTTGTGCATATTCCTCTCTTTTGAATCTATCTATCTTGGGAATTTTGAAATACTCTGGGTATGGAGGGAAAGATATTGATGGGTGAAGCAATTGACTGCGAAGCTGGTGCAAGATCAAATTTTTAAGCCCCATCAGAACTTTTACAAAAGTATTGGTTCAGAAACTTATTCAATTCAATTAATTAATAATATGACCACCCGTTCGTACAGAACTTTTACTCCAGGTACACGTAATAGATCTCTATCAGGTTTCAATGAGAGAGTTCAGTCTCATCCACAGAAGAAATTGACCTCTGGACAGCATCATTGTGGTAAAGGCCGTAATAACAGAGGAATTATTACCACAAGACATAGAGGAGGAGGTCACAAACGTCTATATCGTAAAATTGATTTTCGGCGGAATAAGAAAGACATCTCGGGAGAAATTGTAACGATAGAATACGACCCTAATAGAAGTGCAGACATCTGTCTCGTGCACTACAGGGATGGTGAAAAGACATATATTTTGCATCCCAGAGGGGCCATGATTGGAGATACTATTTTTTCCGGTCCCAGAGCTCCTATATCGATGGGGAATGCCCTACCTTTGAGTGCGGTTTGAATTATTAATTTACGTAATCGGAAGCAACCGATTGGGTTTACAGCGAAACCTAAAAATCTATCACTGATCCAACTAGGATACTTTTATGTATGGGATGAATCCCAAAGGGAAACTGAGGATAAATGGCAGCGGGTGATTGAGTTCAATAGTTACTCATATAGAATCATTGGCTCTAGAGATATGATAATATGGAGAAGACTGGATTGTCTGAAGCAGAAACAAACGAGGTAGAGGAACCCTTGTTACGAATAGAAAGACAAGTTACTCACATTTGATTTGATGGTCAGAGGCAGATTCGGAGCTGGACAGTGAGAATATTTACCAGATAAGGAAAAAAAGAAGAAGAAAAGAGAAAGAAGGATGGAAAAAATGTTTAAAATGCCTCCTACGTTATCCGGAAGATACGCAAGTATTGACGTAATTTGATAAAGTCATTCATTCTGAATGCTACATGAAGAAAGAACACAAGCCAGATGATGGAATAGAGAGACCTAGGATGTAGAGAATCGGGGCATAAGGCGTAAAATATATGTCCTTCATCCTAGATCAATGGATATAGATATCTATTAATATAGATTCTATATTGATATTTGATACATGAATATCATGTACATCCAGAAAGCTGTATGCCCTGAGAGAGGCTCGTACAGTTTGGGAAGGGATTTTTACAAACTAAAGGTCTACTTCAACCAATATGCCCTTGGGCACGGCTATACATAATGTTTTATACACATCAGAAGATTTGATATCCTCTTCTTTGCTTTGGCCCCATGAGGGAGGGAAAGGAATGTCAATCATATGGGATGGTGGTTGAGTGAAATCAACCATACCTCCATAAGGTACTTCTAGATATTCCTGTTCTAGTTCAAGATCATCGTAGGATCCATAAGGTTTTTCCTGAATTAGCATAAAAAGAGGAACAAACACTTGGGAAAGGTGATCTATGTTTGACCTAGGATGCAAGTCTCGATTAGCCCTAGGAGGTCATAGAGTCAATGTTTGGTTAGGCCTAGGAAGCCTATTTATATTAAATGTAGGTTGCCTCTGATGAAACCCTTGTCTATGAGTACTTGGGGTAGGGACCCCATTTCATAAGGTCTCTTGAAACATCTCATTGATTTGTTGTTCAATTATTTGCTTTTCTAACTAATGCTGATGATCCAAAAATTATTTATCTAGCTGAAGCTGATTGAATTGAGCTTGGTAGTCAGCATATGTTTTAAAAACTTGATTTATTTGATTATTCATGCAAGGTATTTTAGCCCTAGTAGTATTTCCATGGGGCCTATCTTGTTCAAGAGGATCTAAAATATCAGTTACAATTTTCCCTCGATTGAAAAAGGTCACATTCACTTGAGGTGCAGTCCTAAACAAATATTCTTTATACTCAGCTAGTGCATAAACACATCATTCTTGCATGGAATAATGATACCAAGGAGAATTAAGACACTCCCCATGTCTTCCTTCATTAATGAGGAAGACAAGGGCTAAATTTTCTCATCTAAGGCAATGAGTATCATACTCATCTTGGTACTTATGTTTTTGACACTTATTATGGTGGTTTAAGGGTGTAGTTAGATCATTTGGCCCTTCCCATGGTGTGTAATCTTGACCTTGCCCATTGGTGGGTAAGGGAGATCGAGTAAGCATGCAAATTCATGGTATAACTCTATTTGTTTGTGCCTCAATGCACAATTTCTGTTCTTGGTAGAAGGTATGTGAAGTATCTATATCTAATAAGGATGTTCCCTGACTAGGACCAAGACTTGTAGGGGTGTCCTGCATAGGGGTCCCTTGTAGGTTAGGTTACTGATTTGAATTTTAGGGATTGAGTGAGTAAGGGGTTTCCAAGGAGGTATAATCATATCCTTAGGATTAAATCAAATATGGTCTATGTCTTCGTGCCTACTCTTCGTAGTGTCAGCCCTTGAATGGGCATAGTTCCAAGTGCATACCATAGCTACTTTGTTCCAAATATTATGTGATTATATCTTTTACAAATTTTAATGATGCAACTTACAAGAATAGAAACACACAATAATACAAGTATTTATATCTTCTAAAGATTTATGTGTTTCCTAAAACTATTTGGTGTGTTTTTAATTTATTGTTTGCAAAGAGATCTCTTTTCACATGTTTTCCTTTTGTTGGATGATATTATCAATGTTAAAATGATTTCACCTGTATACTCACATACACAAAAATATGGATATGAAGCCCATATCCAATGAGGTAGCACAGGTCCTATCGATCCTCATCCAGCACACTGTGGTCAGTGATACCCCCTTCAAAGAGGAATGTGTGTTATTTTTTATGGATAAGATAGTTCTTGGAGCCAGCCTTGGCCACAAATGGGTTTGAAAATCATAATATGCAATCCAACAAGGTGGTGATGAAATCCACCATTGGTCTTGATCAGGTTTTGGGTATGAAGTCCAACTCCCTGATGTTTAACATAAGACATGGTGTGTGTGGTTCATTTTATACTTTAAAAAAGTAAAAATAAAAGAGCACTCAATGATAACTTCACTGATGTAAAATAACATTTCACTTTCAAAAGTATTGAATAAATTATTGAACCTACAAAATGCATGCCCTATATGGCAACCTAACCATTAGGTAGGTCGCAAGCAATCAAACCACACAAATGCATTCTTACTTGGTTCTTTTCTTGTTTTTCAAATTTTTGTTGTTTTTGAGATTAAGAAAAGCAAAATATACTTTTAAAACAAACAAGGAAAATAAATAAAAGCTAAATCTAAATTTCTCTAATAGCAAAGATGCAAAATAAGATCAAGATACTCATCTTGAAAGCCTAAGTTTATCGTTGTTTATCTCAATTTGATTTGCAGGCTCCCTATTTGGTGGTTGTCCTAGGGTGTTATGATTGCCAATTTAGGGGTCATCTAGGGGTGGGACGGCTACTGTGGCTACCCCTAGGTTTTCCAATTATAAAATTAGGGGTTGTTTCATGCCAAAACATCCAAAACCTGCAACATTTCAATGGTAAAAACAAAGTTAATCTAGAAATGGTCTATGCTAAAACAAAGATGAAATCAAATGCAGAATCCATGGTCATCCCTAGGTGTTGCAATTATTACTGTTAACTACCCTTGGGTGGGGAATCCACCAAACATGATGGTTTTTGCCTTCAATTATTTTGGGATCAATTTCAAACTATTCTTAGGGGTGTTTTTGTCAAATTTGGTGATCTAATTCATTGAAATGGGTAGGTTTTAAAACATATTGGTGTAATTGGGATCACTTGGAAACCTCCTTCGATTCATGTATATTTCATGGGAAAACATACGGTGAAATAGGGGATGAATCTCAGTAGCACTTCATGGCAAAATATTGCAAAATACCTCCTCTTTAGTTGGGTTGATTGGCTCAACTTTATATCTCAATAGAGAACAAGGTTAAATGGGAAATTTTGGCCATGTGAGGCAAGTGCCACCATTTATCAAAACTTTACCATGCATTTGGTGGTAGAAACCTCTAATTTGGGCCTCCAATTTGCAAGTTTGTGACTGAATGGATGTTCCCTCAATTTATCATAAATCAATGGTCAGGATAAATGGTAGAATTTTATTGCCATTTGTCTCACCCTTGAATTTTCAAGAGTCCAGGGGCTTGGTCATCTCCCCAAGGGGTCACTATTTTTGGCCACCCCACTTAGGGATGGTTTTTGGTGGTTTCCCTAGGGTTTTATGGCCATGAAATTTGTGGTCATCCCGGGGTGGGGTGACCATGGATGCATGGCCCAAAACTTCCCAAAAGTGGGGCTAAACTTCCCAAAAGTGGTAAGGACCACTATTTAACCCCTGAGGGTTGCCCAAGGAGGCCATATGGTGCTGATAATAGTGTGTCTTGGTATTATAATAGGATTGACATGATTTTAGTGTCTATAGGTCCCAAATTTGGGTAGATTGTGCAATAGCAATAACAAATGGTGACTCTGCTAGAAAATACTCCTAAGCATTTTGGAAAAAGAACCCAGCTTGAAATAAATGAAACCTTAACTAGTAAAATGTAGACCATTTGGAAAAATTTAAAGGTGATGGTAAACAATATTTGGTTTAAATTAGTATCCCATATTTCTTTAGGTTAAAGTGTGTGCTAGAGCATTCATTTCCATTCTTAGATCCATTAGAATTTCATAACTTAGTTTAAATTTAGGCTATTAACTATTTAACTTATAGAATGGATTTGGCTTTGCATTGTTCCACTATGAGTCAAGCATTTATAGCTTTGGTGGAGATGATCTTGATCCCTTCTAGATATTTCTCTACTACTAGCTAGGCATCTACAACCTCGATAGAGGTTATCTAAATCACCCAAGAACTTTAGTTTATTGTATCATAGTATTTTCCTTCTTGATTAAGAAGTATTTTTATCAATTAGAAATGTTGAATGTGCTTTTGGATTAGGGATCTATAAATATAAAAGTTAGAGTGTATGTATATCCACATAATCATCAAACCAAGATGATTTCATCCTTATGACCTATGAATTATTTTAATGTTGTTAATAAATGTGAAGCTTCAACATCATATTGTACCATTTCTAGTTTCATATGTTTTAGCCCCATAATCAAAGAATAAAACCAAATAATCTGATTCACTAATATTTCACTTCACCAAATTTCAAAGTAAGTAGTTCATCCTTAATTAATGAAGCACATTTCCCTTTAGAGGAACCAAAATTCAATTGTAATTGCATGAACTACTAAAATTAGGAGGAGAAAGTGTAAACAAGCAAAGTGAAGGTGGGAAATAAAATAATAAATCCAAAATAAAACTTACAACAAAGAAGTCTATCTAATCAAATAAAATTGGTAAAATTTAACAAAAATTAAATAAATTAAAACCATACATTTAAACACTACGCATAATACAAGACTAAAATGTTGAAAAAAATCTAAAACAAAACTAACTCTGAACAACAATGAGAACCTTACCTAAATGTTGTTTTTGCCAAAAATAGATTTTTTTCATGTGTTTATGTTTATCCAATTTCATTTTACTATAGAATGGAAATATTAACATTATAAAGTAGACTATTATTTATGCTTTGGTGGTGTTTGATTTGCGTAACTTGATGGTAATCTGAATTCAATAATACTTGCTATAACTGTTTGCTTTATAACAAGGAAAGGCATAATTTTTATTTTTAGAAGATCCACTTAAAATTTACATTGTACTGCATACTAAGAACACATTTTCAAAAGGAAAAAATATATTTTTTCATATAAAGTTACTTACTATGAAAGATACAATGATACAAATAATGTTTTTGATATTTATATTCTCTTTAATGTATTTACCATCAATAAGCAAAATAAACCTAAAAAACATGAGATAAGATAGAGTATGATAATGATCTATCAATAGGTTGAAGACAAGGTCCTGAGAGAATTATAATTTATTTATAGCCATGGTTATTTAGGAAAGAATCAACATCCATTAAAAACTGAGAGGATGGGATCAAATTTCAAAATATCTTCTAAACATATTCATATAAATTTATACAATTATTATTTCAACTTATTGAAGATGAAATCCAAGATGGAGATTACAGTAGTAATTTTTTTGGTTTTCATCCAAGATACCCAAGTTCAAACCCAAGTATGAGGGTAATAGAGCCCCTCATAAAAACCCACACTTACATAGAGGTTTTTAGGGATGGTGTGGTGGTTAGGGCTTTGGCCTCTCTTTGGGAAGGTCCAAGGTTCAAACCATGACATACTCATAATAATATAGGATGGATGGTAGTAGTCAAGTGTTTGTTGATTGGTTGTCCTAGCTCAATACCCTAGATGGTCCAGGATCTTACGAACTTTGCTTTACCCCATGGGTTTAATGTTGCATAGCCCATCTTGGTTGAAAAAAGTAGAAACTCAATTGTATTGTTGAGGGAAAACATTAAAAAGTGTATACAAAGGCCTATTACAAATAATATATGCAAGGTTAATTAATGTCTTATATTTATATTTTAAATTAAATGGGTAAAATTTTTGGTTTTATAAAAAACAAGCTATTCCTTCCTCTCTAATTATTCATACTTTACATATAGAAAGTTTTAGAATGATATAAAATAGTACCACCAATAACCAAGGTATATTCTTATGTGAATAATGTCAATAAGATATGTTACCATTTATAAAGTTATGGTAATAATTATTAAATTCTATATACTTGATTTAAATTGGAATGAAATTCTTGATATTAGGAGTAGAAGGATTATTATATGGAGTTCTAGAATTTTCCTACACTAAACCATAAAAACCCTATAATTATCATTTATATATAGACCTTAAAAATATTATAATTCATATATTAGTTATTTTTAAAATGTTATTTCATCCCTAATTCATATAATGGTCAGTTATATATACATCACTCTGATATTGCATTATTGTTTTAAATTATTATAAGGTACAATATTTTTATATAATTCTAATTCATGTAATGGTCAGTTATATATACATCACTCTGATATTGCATTATTGTTTTAAATTATTATAAGGTACAATATTTTCATATAATTTTTTTAATAGATAAAACATGTATAATTTGTAGATGGAGAGAGAGAGTATCTTCTATTATAGAAAGATAAAATAAGAAACAATTTTAGAAAGTTTTTTTTCAATTATATTACATTGCGCTTTAAATATACACAACTATATTCCATTTAGAATGATATTTTATGTTGTCTCAAGTATTTTTTTAGAATTGTTTGATAACAAAGATAAGTATAATAAAATCCAAAAATATATTTTCTTATGTTTACTTATGTTACAATGATGTGTTATAAATTTAGTAATTATAAATAAAATAATAATTAAAAAAGTCAAAAAAATCATGTATTTCAACTCTCAAAATTATTCACAACAAATTATGCAAAATAATTTGAAAAATATGATCAACAAAAATTATAGTGTTTTCCTTTGCTTCCATTCTCTACATAAATAAATAAATATGTATATGCTTCCATTCTCTACATAAATAAATAAATATGTATAAGGTGAGGGCTCCCATTTAAAATTATTATAATTATGCAACTCATTCTCTATAAAATATACGTATATGGGGAAGGAAGCCCCCCTTCACACTATAAAATATAAAGAGTTATAGAGAATGAGAGGGGTCTATTTCCTCATTTAACATAATTTATCCATTTATATAACCTCTACTTCCATTGTCTATTTACACCAAATAACTAGTAATATGAATGTATAATAAAATAGTAATATACAAAAGTACATCATAAAATAATATGAATATAGTTGCTTTTACAATGAAATAAAATAAACAATAGTTTAGTACTAATACATATTTAAAAAATAATAATCATCTTAAAATTAGACTGCATAAATAGACGATATGGATATTATGAGATATTAAGTTTACTAGTTTAATTTTTTAAATTCAATTTGTAAGACTCAAACTTTGTAAGAATATAAAACTAATTTTATAGGAATTGGAATATAATATTAACACTTAGCTTGAGAGGGACTAGATTAAAATTAATCTAGGTTTAATAGAATGGGCATTTAGATATATGGATAGGGGGACTATAGAAGGAAATATATTTAGTTTTAGTAGTTTTATTATATTCTTAGGCCCTTTTCTTACCGTACATTGTGTTTTATGCCTCACACACAAAAATAGAGAATCTTTATAGAATATGAATGAATTCTTCATTGTAAATAAAGTAGAGAGATCGAAAAAAAATTCATACACATTGAATAATGAGGTCTAAGACAAAGGGTAAAAATATTGAAACCTTTAGGATGCATGTCCATATCGAGTGACTAACATAAATAGGAATAAACTAAAAATAAATACATCCTTTAATATAAAGAAATAAAAATCTATAGTAGAAGTTATTGAAGAAGAGTCAATGGAAGTGAAGACTAAAAAAATTGACCTTATAAGTTACTCCTAAGAGTCATTTATGGAAGAATACTTCATTATGGAAGCTGAAAATTACCCCAATATATCAAGGGTAGTGAATTCGTAAGGATAGGATACAATAAATCAAATAATATGATAGCCCAATTTAACATACTGGTTGTAACAATTTGGTTTGACTTGCACATTCGAATAACAAGGAAAGTGGTTTGATTAGGGTAATTTTTTTTTTTGTTTTTGATATTTAATTTTACACCTATGTATTAATCAATACATAGCATCAAAAACTACTTTTGGGTTATGGTCACTACAGGTGACCCCCAAGTGGATGAGATTGGCCAAATCCCACAAGAGGTGCCTTTAGTGGTTCTATCCCTCTCACATTTTGTCACAACATTAGAACCTAGAACCATGTATTAGGGTTATCCTCTAAGGTCCATAAAACTTAGAGGATGGACACATAACTCCCCTTCCTTAACATGTTATTAAAATGTGAAATCTTAAGTTTAAATTTTACTCATCTATTACAAAAATAACATGTAAGGCTATTTAGCGTAGATGCTATAGTGCTTAATTGGTGACCACATACCACTATTAATATCTAGCACCATGATAAATTAAGGTCATTCCATTCACATAACACTACCATGGTTTCCCTTGACAAGTCATGAGTACTATGATGAGTTGTTTCGGTCCAACCATCATAGATCCATATAGCCCTTTTTAATACTAGATTTCTCCTTATCCACAAATTATTCAAGAGGTCATAACCTGTACTACTCATAAAATGACCTATATGGATATCTCATACCATCCTTCTTTACCTCTTGTACTGACCTACTTTGTTAGGAGCGACCATTATTGAAGCATCATTGGAATCCCTCATGTTTTTCAAAATATTTGTATGACTTGTTAACTTAGGTTGTTTATATCCCCGATGATTCAACAAAAAGATAAATTTAGAAAAAAAATATAGTGTCCTATATATTTGAAAATATCATTTCCTTTTTAAATCTCAGTTGTAGTTTTTCTAAAGAAATCCCTTCTAAGAGTAATCCACTAAATTTAATGCTAAGAAGATTTATTTATTTATCTATTCATAAAGTCTTAATTTTTTTTTTTAAATAATATGTCTATCTCTTTTAATTATGAAATCCATTTAATATACTCTTTTAGGAACTTCCTTTTGAAATAAAGTGTAATACAATTTAAAAACAATCTCAAGTACATTTTTATAAGAAAAACAAAGGTTAGCATATTTACCCACAATGCATTTTAATTTCATATTTTTTTGAAACCTTTTAAATAAATTCAAATTTTACAATTAAAAAAATAATATTTTCTACAATTCATTATGAGAAAAGTTACTATAAAAATAGGTTGGATCATTAAGAGTATTTCTACATAATTTCTATTTTTAGAGAAAAGGATGATTTTCAAGTACCAACCCGTATATATTTTTTATATTCATAGTAGATCATAATATAAAAGCTAACTCAGTATTTATGCTTCCCAAAAGAATAGTTATAAATGTGGCACCCTTTAACACAATTTACACTCGCTAATAATATTACAATATCAACATTTTCAATAGAATACTTAATTTTATGTTTTTTTACAAAATATACTATCATTCTTAAAGTGAACAACCATGAATAGGCTATACATTGCCTTTGTATTTTGATCTCTCTTCTAAATTTACCACAATTTTTATAGACTATATTGTTCATTTGATACCCCAATCTGGTCATCCAACGCATTACAAAACATGAAGTTTTCCATATGAGTGGGATCCAAATAGATCTTCTTTTAAAGGAATGAGTGCCCCTACTTTAATGCAATGCAATGACTATACTAAGCATACCACAATTTTATTTTATTTCTTTTAAATGAATATTTATGTATTCAATTTTTACTTAGGAAAAAGGTGTGATAATCAAGCAGCCTTAAAAGAAAACATTGAATTACAATTATATAACAATGTCCATTTTAACTGTCATAACCAAACTAGTTTATGGGCATCAAAAGTTTACCAAACATAATTCTCCCTTACTTGTCTATAGGGGATTATTTAGCAAGAGGATAAAATATTATTTACAATGCATTATGGAAAAATATTAAAGTTTAACCAACTTTATTTCAGGTAAATTTAGGGTTATGCATAAGGGGTCAGCCCCAAAATGTATTTATAAAAATTTGGCAAATCAGTTTCAAAATCTAGGTGAATAGTTTCCAAACGCATGTAGAAGGTTCACTTTAGTAGGGACAATGTTGAAAATTCAAACTTAAAATGGTCAAATTATTATAAAATTGGGGTGAATTAACCCAAAACAAAATTTACACCCAAATTTTTTTGCTAATGGGCCCTAGTCAAGGGTCCCAAATATTAGCCAATTCCAAATTTTGAAAATCCTAATTTTAGCCTTTTGGCAATAAATAACCACTATGCATAACCCTGGGTAAATTAATGACTAGACCACCCAACCAGACGTCAGACAGGATATCCTATTCACTCCATGAATTGATATTTTATTAAGACAATTGAGCAACTAGGGAAAATAGGTGTAAGTTATTTAGGTTGATAATAATTCAGTCTAATAGTTTTAATACCCATTTTATAGATTGGCAGTGAGAGTCTAAACATGTAGTTTTTATTTTTATAACAATCTAACTTCTTAAGGTCCAAGGTGTAGACCAATTGGTTCCTCCAAACCTCGTAAGGGGGGTGGAGGTCCAATATTTAAATCTCGGGCTTCACCAAACTGAATGCTTATCCCTTTCCTGGTGCTTTCAATGGTGTAAAAGGTTTAAAATGATTATTGCATGGTGGTTATAGGGGTAAATTGCACGAATATCTATGTGGCAAATTCAAGGTTAGACAACGCAAAATACCATGGCAGCCATAAAAGTTGGACAACCTACCCAGATTTGTGGTGGCTATCAATTCCACCATGTAAAAAAAACAATCTATCTTCTTATTCTCTCTTCTCCTTATTAAAAGAAAGGTAACACTTATACTAGACGTTACTTCTATTTTTCTACTATAATATATTGATGGAGTCTCATCTATTTAATACATATAAACAATTATGAAATAACATAACTTTATTTTTCTAAAGTAATTAGAGCATAACTATTGCAGACAATAATAGGCTAATAGAGATTCATATTTTAAATACATATAAATAGTTAAAAGTATCACAACTTTCTTCTTCTTTTTTACAACAATTCTAGCCTGTTAACTATGGTTAAATTCTACTTCATATCTTAGTAGGAAGAGAAAGGAAATAGACCTAAGAAATTTTTCTTTCCATCTACCCTATTTACTCCTCTATTCTATTCATTGTTTTCCTCTTCTCTATATCCCTCTTCCCATTATTCCTTCCTCATTTTTCTACAATTATCATACTCAATTTAAAATGGAGATGAAGGAGGGATGGTTGGTCATATGTAAGACCATGCATACATCCAAATCAAAACTAAATCCTCCTGCCAAGTATTTTTTTCTTTAACTTGATTAATTATTTAATGAAATATGTTGGCCTCATTTAAAATCTTCTAAAAAAAAAATTCTTTTAATTTATATTGACTTAATATTATTTTAATAAGGTCCGTGGTGTAGACCAATTGGTTCATCCAAACCCCATAAGGGGGGTGGAGGTCCAAGGTTCAAATATCGGGCCTTGTCTGGACTGAACGCTTGTCCCTTTCCTGGTGCTTTCAGTGGTGTAAAAGGTTTAAAATTATTGTGGCATGGTGGTTATAGGTGCGGACTACGCAAAGATCTGTGTGGTGGCTTCTAGGGCGGACAACGCAAAATATTGTGGCGGCCATAAAATTTGGACAGCCTACCCGGATTCGTGGCGGCTACCGATTCCACCATGTAAATTATATATATATATATATATATATATATATATATATATATATATATATATATATATATATATTATTTTAATAATTTAAAATTAAGGAATAAGTAATTAAATAAATAATTAATAATAGATACTATAAACCATCACATATGTCGATACCTCCAATATTTTTTCTTATATAGAAAATCCGATGACAACAAAATATTATCATCTGCCTAATGAGAATAGCTCCCATGCTTGTGGCACTTTTCCTACTGTCAAAGAATTTCAAAGGTAGCACTCATTTATTTTAATAAAAAATTCAACTACAATGCACCTATATGAATGCATATATGTGGTATTCCATGTACCCTTTATCCATTGGTGAATATTTTATTGATAGGGATATTTTACCCTTTAGCTAATAGTGAATGTTTCACCATGATGAAAAATCTTCACCACCATAATTTCTCATTTTATCTTTCGAGGACCTATACCTGCAACATCGAATGCATTAGTAATACCATGTCCAAAATATTAAAGACAATAATTTATAATAAGATATCATTGTATACATATAGAAATAACATCATAAATCATATTTTGGGAGGGTCATGAAAACCTTCCCCTTAGTTTTAAATATAGTCCTCTGTGTTTCTAAAAAAAATATATCTTATTAAAAAAGATAAGAAAAGTATTATTTCTAAAAATTGGTCTCATTAGACCTTACATTGTTTTACATTTCATTTTCTTAAACTTTTGGTGTGAAAATATAATATCCAGACTAGGTGGACCTCAATGGTGATATGATCTATCATTTATAAATTTGATACTTTCTAAACATGAGATGGGTCAACAACATACTTTTTGATTAGGAATAAATGGAAGGAATCATAGAATTTTGATAAATTAGGTGGAGGGGTCAGTCTATAGGCCACAAGATTGATGTTTCCTATGATCTCAAAAGGGCTAAAAAAAATTAGGGTAAATCTTGGTAGATTTTATGGAGCTTTTGTAAGGTCTCACCCTTAAGAAGACTATATCTCCTATAGAGAATTCACTTGGTGATAATTTAAAATTTGCATAGCTCTTTTTTTATCCATGGCTTCTTTGAGCCTTTGGTGGTTTATTCTCAACCATTCCTCCATATCCTTTATAATATCTATTTCGACCATCACTTGATCCTCTGGATTATCCCAAGATATAGGAGTTCTATATTGTCTCGCATACAAGGACTCAAAATAATTCGTTCCCAAGGAAGTATGAAGGCTATTGTTATAAGAAAATTCAACTAAGTAGAGATAATCTTCCCACTTAGTCTTATGGTCTATGCAATACATGCATAGCATATACTCAAGGACCTAGTTTACTCTCTCAATTTAGCCATATATCTTTGGATGGTATTTAGAATTAATATTTAGTTTTGTATCCAAGGATCGATGCAAGGCTTGCCAAAAATTTTAGGTGAATTTGGAATCCCTGTCTAAAATGATGACTCCAAGGAATCCATGTATTCACACAATATCCCTAGAAAATTTTCTAGAAATAGTAGGTGTATCATCCTTGATGTTTCCTTGAATAAAGTGTGTTACCTTGGTTAATTTTTCAACCTGAAGAGCAAGAAAAATGGCACACCTAACAAATGAAATGCATCTAATGTTTTATTCTAGCATGCAAAAGAGACGATAAAGTAAACAAATAGGTGATAAATAAGTTAATAAAATGGGGGTTCTCCTTGTATTTATTAATTTGTAAAATAATATTTTACAATACATCCCCTTGAGGGCTTTCAATTTGATACATTTCAAGTTACAAAGTTTGAAGGATCCAATCCCTCCATGAACCTATGGTGCACTTTCAATTTTCCTCTCACGTTTATGATTGTGGAGCGGGCTTGCACTGCAACTGCTTTGAGCTATATTCCTTCTACTCTTTAGCTCCTCCATAATGCATTGAAATATCTATACCTACACACAAGGAATTGAAATATGTTAATAGCATATGTGTATTATGATAAAATCCATGAAATACATGCAGTATTGAATATAAAAAGTGCAATCGATAGGTCTAAACTACTCCAAATGACATGAAAACTTAGTATGATGTATATAGTATGATTTTGTAAATATCTGAGCAAAAATTAAAGTGATATTATGATCAGAACTTGTGGCCATCCCTGAGAGGTCCAACTAGGACTGTAATCACAAAAACCATAATTACCAAATCAAAACCACTCCAAACTTCACAAAAATTGAATATGATACTAATATAATGCTATTAAATTAATCTATATTAAAATTGGATCAAAATTGTGGACTAATTCATGGTCATCCCTAAAGGTTCCAACTAGGACTGTTAACTGTCCCAGGTGGGGACGACCACAAAATAGGGTGGTTTCTACCACCAATTCCACTTGGATCTGGTCTAGAATCCTCCTAGGGGTGTTGTCATCAAATTTGGTAAATTAAATCACATGAATTGATAGGTTTTGAAAAGGATGAGCATATTTTGGGATGCCTTGAAAATACCTTCAATTGATAAAGTTTCCAAGGGAAAATACAAGGGCAAAAGGTGTGGGAAAATATCGACAACACTTTGTGGTAAATAATTGCAAAAGTCTCTCTCTAAAATTGAGGGCAAACACTTCAATTTATAGCCCAAGATGTAAAATAGTGTAAAGGGGTAATTTTAGGCATGCAAGGTAGGTGTCACCACTTGGCATCGCATTTACCATGCATAGGGTGAAAGAGGCTTCCCATTTGGGCCTCCAATATGTAGTCCCTAATGGCCATGACAACCTCCCAATATATCACGAGTGATTGGATGGGATAAATGGAAGAAATTGATTTCTATTTGTCCCACCCTTAATTTTTTGGGGGTCCTAGACCGTGGTCATCCCACCCAGGGATGGTTTCTTGTGGTTATCCCTGGGTAGGATGGCCATGGACTATGGCCATCCTGGAGTGGGATGACCATGGCTACATGGCTCAAAACCTCCTAAAAGTGGGGTAAACCTTCCCAAAAGTGGTTAGGATCCCCAATTAACCCTTGAGGGTTGCCCAATGGGTCCATATGGTGTCGATAAGAGTGGCACCTTGGCAGTATTATCTAATTTACATTATTTTAGTGTCTATAGATACCCCTTTTTGATATGTGTTGTGTGAAACAGAAAACAAAGCAAAAATAGATGACTAAATAATTAAATGATTAAGGTTATTTATTAACCTAACCAACTTTATATGCCTCCATTGTAGAAAGAGCACACATTATTGGAATCCTTGCTTTTGACATAATTGAAAGATTGATTTTGGTAAACCTTTTAGCTACTCTACAATGGCAATCACAAGGGCTTAAGGTATACTTGGTCTTGGTTCTTTATATTGCCTAAATTAGGATATGTTTATCGAGTCTTAAAGTATACCAAGGCTTTGTTTTGTTGAATTTTTTTATTATTTACCCTATCATAGGCTTGAAAAATTATCTTTGGCAATGATTCTTTTGAATATATGCAAGTTGCACTTTTGAGTGTTTAAGTGTTGATTTTGATTATAAATTTATTATTATGACTACCCCCTCAAGTGACGATTCTATGAGGGAATGACCAGTTATGAAAGCAATAAGTTGGTTGACCCATATGACTTGATTGGGATAACCATCAATTTTACCCATTGTAAGATTTATCAATTTTTCTAGGATTTTGATCATTTTGTTGATATTTCATGGAAGAAAAATACTAAATACCTTGTTCTCGTGAAGTGGTCTAGCCACAATGGCCTTATTGGGGAGTGGAATAGAGAAGTTTTAAAGCATCCATGAATAATTTAGGTTTAATATTGATCCTTTGCTAATTTTATCAACTTTAACCTATTTTTGGTGGCTTTTAGGCCCTTTTCTATCCTTTTTAGTTGTTTTTATGAGTTTTTTTTGTGGCTGTCCTAGGGTGGGATAGTTGCATAGTTTATGGCCATCCCAAGGTAGGACGGTCAGCCAATTTACCAACCATCCTACCCTAGTATGGCCATGCTCATGGTAGTGCTTTTTAAGCCCAAAATTGGGCAAATGAGCTCATTTTCTCATTTCTAACTTAGAAAGCTGAGAGGTGAAGAGTAGGAGGTTGATTTTTTTAAGTAGAGTGCTATTGAGAGCATCTAAAAATCACCATGAGCTAGCCACAGGACTCGACGAGCAGTGGAGTCGATGCAATATGGGTAAGGGCTGCATTTTCTCTTATTCTTTATTGAATTTGAAATTGTAATTAATTGCACATTTTTCCAACAAAAACACACTATTTCTCTTTGGGGTTTAGACATCTTATTTGTGATTTAGACGTATTATTTTTCCATTTTTATTGTGTTTTCTTGCAATTTATGGCTATTTTTGGGGGCCAAAATGGCCATTTTTTAGCATTTTTTGGGTCCATCCCTGGGTGGGATGGCTACCAAATTGGGGGCCATCCTTGGGTGGGACGGCCAAAAAATTAGGGCAAAAAGGTCCCTTTTTAGTCTTTTTTTGGTATTTTAGACAATTTTGATGCATTTTTTGTGTATTTTTGTTAACTTGCTTACCTCTGCCGAGTTGTTAAGAGTTGATATCAATTTTTGACTCTCTTTTAGAACACTAGAGACTTTTTTATAGAGGAGGACTAGAAATGGATTGATGCCATTTCTCTTAAGCAAGTGACACGGTTAGAGCCCATGGTGGGCAACTGATCTTATCTGACTGCTTTGATTGATTTATGGGATACTCACACCAATACCTTCCACCTATCGAAAGGGGAGATGAAAATAAATATAGAGGACGTCTATCAGATATTGCACATTATGATAGAGGGGTGACCTATTGTATCTACTTACCAAGATCTGAGAGATACGGTTATGTAGAGATACTTTGATAGGGATCGATTGGAGGCAGTACAAGACTTACTTAGTGAAGGTATTTTAGTGGAGTTATGGTACAAGGTAGAGGTACTAACTACGAGATATGCCTTATTGATTACATTGATATTAAACATGTTACTACTAGACTTTTCAAGAGCCAGGTTCCCATGGAACCTTTTGGAGTTGGTATTTACACTTGTAGAGTGTACCATAGAGCAATTGCTAGTGATGCCTTGGGACACTACATTGCTGGTATAGTTGTGTTATGAGACGTATGAGATCTACTCCCATGGGTAGAATGGATTATGATACAGCTTTCTATTATAGGCATGGTGATGGTAAAATATAGTTATGGATTGACCGTGGGGACTGCCTTGGATGACACAAGCACAACTTGTAGATAGGGAGATAGGTTATGGGATTCTATGACAATGAGACTAATAAATATGTTAGAGCCATCCCTTTGTAGGTTTTATTGACCATTATGCATAGCTATTTGTATGGCTTAGGGCAAAGAAGGTGATTTGGAGACCCTACAGGGATTTTCAAGCATGATCTGAGGCTAAGGCACAACTTCCCTATGTGAGGCGATGGAGATGGTTAGTTGGGAAACATGGGACTGAGTTGGAGTACTTTCTATATGCTTGAGTCTTGTGGTAGTTTGGGCTATACCAGGGGTTTCCTAGTGAGATAGTGATCTATCAACATTGTGGGGATGAGAGGACACTTTGTTGGACTACATTTGAGGTAGTGGGAGAAGAGGTAAATCCTACAATGTATATTTCTAAGTTAGATGATGATAGAACTACAATAGAGAAATAATATTTGTGGATGATGTGCTAGTGGTGGGGAGAGGGACCGCTAGGATTTGACACAGTTGTGGTGATGGAGGAGGCTCACAGGGATGCTCCAAGTGATGGTCATGATGAGGCTCCAAATGAGGAGGAGCCATACATAGGTGAGTGACATGTGTGTTACCACATAGAGGATGAGTAGATAGATCTCCTTGATTTAGGGGATCCATAGGGTAAATTCGGTGAGGATTACTTTGATGAGTAGGGAGTGTAGGCCTAGCTAGTGGTATGATATGCTACCATTACTGAGATATGGGGTGAATTGATTAGAGGTATATGGGAGTGTGCAGAGGAGAGAGATATTCTACAGGTATAATTGTAGAGTGCACATGATAAGATTTATAGGTAGACAATATAGATAGCTACCCTTTAGGCATAGGTTAGAGCACGAAGTCCAAGCCATGAGGGATCTATTAGTAGCAAGATGACTAGGCTACAGGAGGAGGTGACACAACTCCAAGCCTTTGTGGGGGACTTCCAGGATCATTTTCAAGAGGAGAAAGCATACACCCAAGATTTAGAGGATGAGATAGTGCACCTTAGGGGGAACTTACCAACCTATCCTTCTACTAATGAATCACACCAAAGTCGAAGGAGTGGTACATAATAGTCTTCTACGAGGATGGGAACTCCTAGCACTACACAAATGTTAGATAGGATAGGGAGTAGTAGGTCTAAGAGTTATTTATGGACTCCAATTGAGGGTGGGGTGATATTCATAGTGTCGGTCCTATGTGACCATGGATTTTGAGAATCTATGGTTCTTTTTGGATTTTTGGAGTGTGAGGTCTGAGGACCCACTTTATTGTAGCCTACGGGAAGTTTATTGGATTATGATTATCTTGTGGTTCCATACATATATGTATATATATGAGTTTTTTTGTTATCATCATGTGTTTCCTTACTACTTTATATGTATGCAATGCTTATGTTTGCTTTATTGATGCTTTTATGGATGCTTATCATGTATGCATGTATTGTAATATGATGTGATTTGATTATATGTAAATGTGTATATGCATAATGAAATGGATGATTTTTTAATTTATATGATGGCTTATAAATGCTATTTGACACACTAAATGTTAGCACCATAGATTGTACAAAATTTATCTCATCATTTTATCGTTATAATGACACTATGTAATAGCTTGTGTAAACATAACATAACAAACATGTGATAACGTGATATGAATTAAAATGAATAATATAATGTTATATTATGTGTTTGGACTTTTACTGAAACTCAAACACTAGTTATCTCATCAAAAGTTGTATATTAACCATGTAAAACTTTTTTGGCAAAGTATAAATCTTCTAGGATGACCAAGATATTAAATATCCCTATGTGTGCATGTGAGTTCATTGCTATGATAACACATAAAGTTACCCCAGTGCCAAATAGGATTAATACATTCCATATGTACTGAAGATCATCATATGAATATTATTACCCCGTGTTTTGTACATAGTTGGATTAGACTACTAGGCAATATGGCTACCAAAAGCTAGCTCATATGCATGTAAAAATAGGTCTATACAAAAGTAGGTTGCTAATGTGACATACATATCATCATGCATAAGGATACCGCCATTGACAGGTAGGCTTGATGCCACCTAACCTGTAATGAGGATAACCTTATGGTTGTCAACTACTGATAATTCTAGGTATTCAAGCTCAATACTCCCTTTTTTTCTTTATATTTGAATTGATTTAGGGATTTGCTCATTTTTTTGGTGAGAAAGTGATTTTTGTAGTGGTTAAAAAAATAGTTTGTTTTACTTTTTGCTTTTGCTAATGGTGAAAACCACTTTTTCTTTCACATATTGTTAAGTGGTAATGACCACTGTTTATTTTTTATTTTGGATACTTACCCTAATTTGGTAGGAATTAAGGGATTTTGATTACTTTGGGTAAGGAGGAACTTTTCCTTTTGTCAGTTCTTGGCATATTCAAACCATTCGCACAGGGGATGAGTGAGGTAACTTTTTGCTTAAGGTAACAAGACCACTTTGTAGATTTCATTTTTCCTTGTGCAATACTTGGATTTATTAATGTGAAATTGTGTTGGGATTTTGACATATAAAAGGTACAATATAAACATGATTCTACCTTCTAAAAATCATGATAGCTTTTTACAAAATTTGAAAATAAAACTAGAGATGGCTGAGTGACCTAAAACCCTAAAGATACCTTATAACCAATGGCTAAGTGGAGAGAAACAGACACATAGTATGGAATGTGGATGGAAATGATATATATAATGTAAACAGGTGGTAAAACTGACCTTTGATAACATTAATTTTGATAGATGCCTAGTGTACATACCTAGTGCTAGACATGTATGATCAACTCTAAAATACAAAATTCAATGATGGGTATGCCTAATGCAAGTGATGTTATAATGCAATGATATAAAATGTAATGCAATGTAATATTTTTGTGTTTTTAATATTGTAATGATGTTTTTGTATTTGTGAGCTTAGTGAATGTCATTGGGGATTTTGGGTGACCAAAGGATTTATAGATACCTTTGGGGCTTTTTGGGTGACCAAAGGGTTTATAGATATCTTTGGGGTATTTTAGGGTGACCAAAGGGTTTGTAGACCACATTGGAGCATTTTAGGGGTAACCAAAGGGATCATAGACCACTTTGGAGTATTTTAGGGTGAGCAAAGGGATTGTAGACCGCTTTGGAGCATTCTAGATTGACCAAAGGGTTTGTAGACCATATTGGAGCATTTTAAGGTGATCAGAGGGTTCATAGACACCTTTGGAATACTTTAGGGTCACCAAAGAGTTTGTAGATGCCTTTGGGGCATTTTAGGGTGACCAAAGAGTTCTTAGACATATTTGGATAATTTTAGGGTAACCAAAGGGTTCATAGATACCTTTGGGATATTTTAGGTTGACCAAAGGGTTTGTAGACTATATTGAAGCATTTTAGGGTGACCAAAGGGGTCATAGACCACTTTGGAGAATTTTAGGGTGACAAAATGGGTTGTAGATCACTTTGGGGTATTTTAGGATGACCAAAGGATAAGTGGACCACTTTGGAGTATTTTACAATGACCAAAGGGTTTGTAGACCACTTTGGAGCATTTTAGGTTGACCAAAGGGTTCGTAGATGCCTTTGGGATATTTTAAGATGACCAAAGGGTTCATATACACCTTTGGGGTGTTTTAGGGTGACCAAAAAGTTTGTAGATAACTTTGGAGTATTTTAGTATGACCAAAGGGTTCGTAGACCACTTTGGAGCATTTTAGTGTGACCAAAGTGGTCGTAGACACCTTTAGATAATTTTAGGGTGAACAAAGAGGTCATAGACACCTTTGGAGGGACCCCCTATATTATGGACCCCCTATATATGGGTTATCCCTAGACTCACTAGGGTGGCTACAATGGTGGTGGAATGACCAGTGGTGGTTGATGTGGAAGGTGATGAGCTTACTCTTTAAGTGGCAAAAGCTATCACCAGATGGGATGGTGTACTTAGAACATACATAGATAAAAATCTTCTTTATCATCCAATGGGATGACCTATTCATGTTCCTCATCTAAACTTGGGTATTTGATGGGTGTTATACCATAGTCTAATTCATCATTTTTTATCCATTCATGAGGAGGACCTTGATCCTCTTCATGACTATCAGATGGAAGGGTATGCAAACCTTCACCCATTTCTTGAGATTGGCTAAAATCATGAGATAACCCTTGATCTGTCATATTTGTGGAGTGGACATAATTTGGGATAGCATAGGGATCGCATGCAAGATCATCCTTGTAGTTTAGACCTAGGCATTCTAAACTCTCTATGAGGATATCTAAAGGTACCATCTTGTTGTGTCCTAAACCAGGTTTTATCATATGGTAATTGATATTGTGGATGGCAAGGAACATGAGTACCTTGTTCATATAACCCCATACCATAATCATGTCAGTGGCAGTGATGGAGATATGGGAAGGTGTAGTCAGGATTGGAGAGGTAATTTATGTCCTCATAGAAAGGATCTTCATCTTCTTATTGTTGAGGAATTGGTGATTTTCCATATTCAATACCCATATCTTACACCATATCAATGGCTATAACTGTTGTGATGTTCCTCACTAAGTACTCTCCTAACCTTGTACTAGACATAGGGATTGGAACCTAGGATGGTGAAGGTGGAGGATATGGAAGTGAGGCTTGATATGAATCAATGTGTATCTCATGAGATGGTTCCTCATCTAATAGACTAGGAATCTATTCTATAGAGATGGTTGAAATAATGGGAGGGATATCATCGATTGGCCTCTTTGACATATTCCTTTATGGAGGATAGGACAATGACGAAGATTTTTTTGAAGTTTCCAATGATGATGATGGTATGGATGAAAATGAATGTGTTGGTGATGGAAGTGGACCCTAAATAGATGTGTTCAATTGGAATTACACATGATTTGATGGTAAGGTCAACTCAAGGATTTGTTGCACCAAGTTGTAGTACTTAAAGGGCTCGAGGTCTGCAGAGATGATGTGTACCTACCCTTCATAAGTATACTTTATACATTGATGAGCGATCGAGGGGATAAAATTCATGTTCCAAATCCAAGATCTGCCCAGCAATATGTTGTAGGCCATTGCACCCTCCAAAACATGACACAATGTTAGTATAATTTTATGTCCCACTTGAATGGGTAGGACTATAGTGTCAACTATTGAGCATATCATATAATTGAATGCTCGGAGGATGAAGGTAGATGCAAAAACATGAGATGTTGGAAGTCCTAGATGTTTGAGAGCACTAGTGGTTATTATGTTACTTAATGAACCGGTGTTATTTGAACTCTCTTATATGGTGTTCCATTCACACATGCAATAATGTGTAGACGAGAATCAACTTCATCACTCGCTATCGATTTGAGTTCATGCTCATGGATTATGATCACTGGTTTCTTACATTGTTGCACATGTCCCAAAAAATTGATAAAGGAGTTAGACTCTTGGGGCTACAGTTATATAAACTTAAGAATATCCATGAGAAATTCTCTATGAGGTGGAGGTTGTTGAATGAGCTTGTAAATGGATAGTCTAGTCGATGTTGTTCATAAGCTTTGAGTAAGCTTACGTTTTATTGTCACAACTGGATGAGGTGGAAGGCTTTGCACTGGAGGTGGTGGAGGTTGTGACATTGATGGAATATCACTTGAAGTTGTAGGTGGTGCAACTTGACTTGGGTAGAATTTATTCTTGGTCACAATTCTTACCATCCTGATGAACCCTTATTGAGGGGGTGTCATTGTGATCTCATTCATTTGTTTGGTAAGAGCTGCCTATACCTCATGAGTGGGTAATGGGTCTTTGAAAACAACCATTTACTGATTGCTTATGGTGAGAGGATTATCCACTTGAAGGTCATTCCTCTTGATCATATATTGAACTAGGTTTTTTAAACCATAGCATGTAGGTAAGTCATGCCCAATATATTGATAATATCCAAAAAATAGATCTTCTTGACATCCCATAGGATTTTTTTTGCTTGTAATCAGGTCTATAGGCTTGATTTATGGTAAATTAATTGCTTTGGAAGCCCACATACAATCGAATAAGGAGTCCATTGACTCAATTAAGGGCGTATACTATCACCTAGGGTGACACTTCTAGCTTTGCCTCTAATTTACATGGGTATTATTATTGTAACTCGTAAGAGGAGGTTGGTCCTGATAATTTACCTTTTGAGGAGGCATTTACGCAAGCCCTAGGATATTTATGGCCACTTGATTGACCACTATCAGCTTTGATGGTACTATATTTCCCTTTGTATTTTTAGTCCACTCCTTATGAGGTTTTGAGATCTCCCCCTCTTGAATCTTAATCTCTTCTATGGTTCTAGCTTGTGCTAGAGCATCTTCAAGAGTGGGATACTACTAGAGTTGTAACAATAAGGATATTGGTTTTAGAAAACTTTTTAAAAACATCTGAGTCAACTCAAACATTGGAAATAGGTAGGGCAGCTTAGCTAGAAGCATTCGCCACCTATTAGCATAGTATGCAAGACTCATATTCATATTGTTTTAGACTTGTAAGGTCGATTAAGGTCACCTTTATCTTGGTATTGAAGGTGAAACATTCCAAGAAAGCATCTAAAAATTGTTTGAAGGTATAAACATTGTGCCTTGGAAGTTTATTAAACCACTCAATGACTAGGCCAAAGAGGGTTATCAAAAATATTCTTAGGAGTAATGCATAATTCTTCTAGATGTTGAAGTACTGGTTCATGAACATAGTGACGTGCTCTTGTGTGTCTTCCTCTCCCTTAAATATATCCAATTTGGGTATTTTAAAATGCTCAGGGTATGGATGGGAAGGTATAGATGGATGCAATGGTTGAATGCACAACTAGCGTAAGGTGGGATTTTGAAGCCCAATCGCAGCTGTCTTACTCTCTATAGTTTCCATGTGCTTAAGAAATTTCCAATACGCATAAGATGATTTAATCTCCTTTTATTTATTTTGGACCCATAGAGGGGGTCGAGGAATGTTAAGCATATGTTGATATGGTTTATTGCCTCCAAATGGTGCTTCTAGGTATTCCTCATCTTGTTCCAAATTGTCATAAACCTCATAAGGTGTTTCTTGAATGGGATTACGAGGAGGAACTAACACCTACTGAGTGCGATGTATGTTAGTCCTAGTATATAAGTTATGATCATGCCTAGGAGGTCAAGGTGGCAACATTTTATTAGGCCTAGGAGACCTATTTTTATGGAAAGTGGGTTACCTCTAACGAGCCTCTTGTCTATGCGTACTTGGGTTAGGAACCCTATTGCGTAATGTTTCTTGAATCTGTTATTCAAGTATTTGTCTTTCTAAATGCTATCAATGATCTAAGATATCCAAGTATTATTTATCTAACCAAATTTTATTAAACTTAGCTTGATGATCAACATACATTTTGACTAGTTGGTTTATTTATTTAGCTGTGTGAGGCCTATGTGCCCTAGAACTATTACCCTGATACCTATCTTGTTCAGGAGGATTTTTGAGGTCTACTACAAGTTTCCCTTGATTGAGAAAAGTCACATTTACTTGAGGCTCTCTCCTAAACATATGTTCTTGGTATTCTGCTAGCGCAGAGGCACATCGTGCTTGCATGGAGTGATTATGTTGATGATAGTCAAGACTTTCCTTATACTTTACTTCATTAATGAGGAATGTAGGGATAAAATTGGCTTACCCTATGTGATGAGTATCATAATCATATTGATATTTGTACTTTGGAGAAGGGCAATTTGAGAACATAATATGATCATCTAGCCCTACCCTTGGTGTATAGTCTTGATCATGCACACAAGTGTGTGAGGTATACTGAGTAGGCATGTGAATGCATGGTATTACTCTATGTTTAGGCACCTCATTATGTGGTTGCCTTCCTTGGAATAAGGTGTTTGACATGTCCATACTTGGGAAGTAATTTCCTAGATTGTGACTATGACTTGTAGGGGTACCCCGTATAGGGGTCCCTTGTAGGCTAGGTCCATTTTCTGACACTCTAGGACTTGGGAGAGTAGGAGGTCACCAAGGAGGGATAACCATGTCCTTGGGGTCAAATCAAAGATGATCTACATCTACTTTCATACTCCCCATAGTGTCGTCCCTTAAGTGGTCTTGGCTATGGGTATATACCATGACTACTTTTTCTAAACCCCTACGTTATTATCTCATTTAAAAATTTTAATGATTCAAGCACACAAAAATAGAAACACACAAGAATACAAATGTTTATCTCTTTTAAATATTAATATGTGTTCCTAAATTGGTTAGTGTGTTTTTATTTTTTGTTTAATAAATAATCTATTTCACATGTTTTCAATGTTGTTGATGTAATTCTCAATTATTTAATGGATTTCACCAGTATACTCATAGCTCGACAACCAAAAATGAAATTCTGGTCACATGAATAAACCAAATTATGAAGATGAATCCCATACCCGATCAGGGAGCACAGGTCCTACCAATCCTCACTCATATTAACTGTGAGTATTGATACACCCTTTGAAGAGGAATATGTGTAATTTTCCATGATTAATACGGTTCTTGGAGCTGGCCTTGGTCAAAAATAAGGTTTGTAGGATTTGAGCCAATGGGTGGAGATGAAACCCACTGTCGTTGAAATCTATTAGTGGTTGGGGATGAATTACAACTCACTAATGTTTAAAAGTGACATGGTGTGTGTGGTTCATTTTATAATTAATGAAAGTAAACAAAGTAGCATCCAATGACTCTTCACTAAATGCATAAGAAACATTTTACTTTTAGAATTATATCCATAAATAAATAAGGAACCTAAAAAATATTTAGCCTATATGAAAACCTAACCCTTAGGAAGGTCACATGCAGGAAAACCACTCAAATGCATATCTAAGACAATTCTTTTTCTTGTTTTTTCTTCTATTTTCTACTTAGGAATTTAAGAAAGTGAAAATCTAGCTTTTAATCACCTAAGAAATATATGAAAATTTTCAATTTACCCTTTTCTGAATAAATTTAATGAAAATTGAATGTTTAGGCACTTACCTTATATGTTATGGAAGTTGCTATTTCTAGAAATTGGAGTAGAAAACCCTGGGTTTTGTGGCCGTCCATGGATGGGATGGCTACAAATTTGGGGGTCGTCCCTTGGTGGGACCATTGTTGTGGTCATCCTTGAGAGTTCCAATTAGGAATTCAAGGTTTGTTTCAGTCCAAAATGACCAGAAATTACAACATACCAAGTGTAAAATTAAGGTTAAAAATTGAAAAATTGAAAAGGGATAAGGGTCCCACCATAATCACCATTGAAGAGCATGAAAAATGGTGCACCTAGCAAATAAAATTGAAATGCATCTAATGTTCTAAAAAAGCATTCAAAAGAGACAATAGTGTAAAAAATTAAATTACAAATAAGTTAAGAAAAAGGGGGGGTTTTCTTTGTATTCATTAATTTTTCAAATAGGCGGTTACAATACATCCCCTTAAGGGCTTTTAGTTTGATACATTTTAAGTTACAAATTTTGAAAGTGAAAGCACGAGATTTTGGAAACAAAAAGAAACAGTAAAGCTATGCAATGCAAAACAAAATGTAACGCTTTAATCCTATGAATTTGAAATGCATGAAATAAGGAAAAGAGACGAATTGAGACGAAAGGAAAGAGGTATAGAAAGCATAGCCCTTTTTATTTATACTCTCTCAATATCGGTTACAAAGACATCTCCCACATTTTCAGGGGCTAGGAGCATTAAAATTTTTTTGTTACAATAGTGACTAGTGATCCTCCTTCCGCGTGCCCACATGCAAAATGTGCGGGCCAAAGTGTTGCCACCGCTGGTGTGAATGAATCCTTGATCTTTGCTGCTCCTCCTACATTCAAAGAAACAACAAAATTTTTAGTAGCACCTACTACAAATATGAAACGTTTGTTCTCTAAAAACAATGAAGGATGTATGCATAAAACTGAATAAAATGATGAATGAACTGATTCTAAACAACTTGCAAGTTTGAGAGGAAATAGGGAACATTACCAGAGAGACAATGCCATCAAAACAATCAGGAAAAACACCACCGATTCAAATTTGACTGTAATTCATCCCTGGGCAGGACAAATTCTACTGTAATTTGTCCTCGGGTAGGACGAATTCACCTACAACAAAGTGCCGAATTGATGCTGCCTAAATGTCGTGTCTCGAGATCTCCAAAAGACCTACAAACATAGGGGTTAGCTAATTGGAGGCATTTTGGGACGACCCAGATGGTCGGATTTCCCCAATTTGATCTCCATCAATGGGAATTTGACGTCGCTACCTGCAAGTTAGTGGGGACAAAAAAAGTGACAATACATGATATGATTTGATCAAACATTCTGAAATCAAAATTATAAATTATCTAAATAGCATAAAATGGAATGAAATATAAAAAAGTGACAAAAGAACAAATTAAAATGAAACTAAGAAGTGCGGGGCGCCCGGGCAGGCCACCCACCGTTAGAACCTAATTTTGGCACCAATCCACTCGGGATGGGCCCAAAATATCTTGTAATGGGTTGTCGACGAATTGGTAGATCAATGTGGTCAAATGTCAGGTTTTGGGTCTAGATTCACACTTCCAATATCCACCCAATAACCTCTCTTGCGAAAGAGATCAAGGATGTGGAAGAGGTGAATCAAAATGGTAAAATGTGGTATTCAATTTGGTAGCACTTCGTTGCTTGAAAATGCCTCCCACTTGTCTCTTTTTTGGGTGAGAAAGTTCACCATTTTATAGACCCAGGGGGTCTCTTTGGAGGGGCATGCATAAGCACCATGTGGCAGTCATGCCTTCCCATGAGGGAGGAAAGTCCTCCATGACTTGGGCTTCCATGACTGCCCTTGTGACAGTCCTCTAATGTCCAATCTACCCACCTACATGTACATGCAAGGCAGGAGGCATTAATTGACTATCCTCGACTGCCACTTGGCACCATTTTTCTTTTTTCCTGTTGAACCTGGAATTCATCCTGACCAAGAGAAAATTTAGAATTCGTCCCTGGGTGAGATGGATCCCAATTTGAATTCATCCCTGGGTGGGACAGATATTGAGAAAAGTGCCTGAATGTGCCAAATTGCCTTTTGACCTTCCAAAATTGCTGCAAAAGTGGTTAGGACCACTTTTTAACCTTTGAGGGATTCCCTGGGGGCTATGTGTGTCAAAGCGATCAGTGTTTGTAGTCACATAATTGGATTGGTGTTGTTTTGGTGTCTACAGAAAGATCCAATACCTCCATGAGCCTATTTCATATTACACTCATGATTGCGGAGTGGGCTTGTGTTGTCGCTGCTTTGGGCTATCTTCATTCTACTCTTTAGCCTTGGGGCCATATGGTGTCGATAAGGGTGGCACCTTGGCAATCTTATCCGATTTACACGATTTTAGTGTCTACACAACCATTACTAGAATTACATCATGTTGAAACCTAATATTTGGTAGACCAACAATGAATTCCATAGAGACACATTACCATTTATGTTATAGAATATTATAAGTATAAATATTTCCATCTATATTTAAGTTTTTATCTTTTACTTTTTGGAATTCAATACATATAGCCATGAAATTATTGATATCCCATTTCATTCCTAGAAAATAAAAATTTTCCTTATATTTTCCTATATTTTAACCCCTCCAATATGTGCAGAATAAGAAGTTCAAAGGGCTTATTAAAAAATAAGATTCCTTAATCTGTCTGATTTAGGAATAACAAGCTTATTTCTAAAAAATAACAAACCTTTTGTAGTAGCAAATTCGTTTCCCTTATAAAGTTCTAACTCAACCCATGCTCGATATTTACCAGAGTAACTATCTCCCTACTGCTATTCTCTAACCTTATCATATAAATCTATATAGCACTTGGACATAGTATGTGTCTCCTTCGACTTAGGACATATACTATCTTATTTTCCTTCCCCTTAATGTATTCAATTATGAAGTCATACTCAACCAAAAATTCGATCCACCTATGTTGTCTCGCATTTAAAAGAGGTTTGGGGAAGATATATTTCAAACTTTGATGGTTTGTTTTCAATTCAAATGGCTTCCCCAATAAATAGTGCCTCCAAATTTTAAGCACATGGACAATAGTTGTGAAATCTATATCATGAGTGGCATAATTTAGTTCATGCATTTTAATCTTTCATGATTCATAGGTTATTATTGCCTCATTCTAATTCCAAATTTCCTTCCAATCTTTCAATAGAGGCATTAGTACAAACTATAAACTTTTTTGATGGGTTAAGTTTTCTCATAATTGGGGTAGTTGTCAGCATTTCCTTTAACATATTAAAAGCCTCTTCATATTGTTCTATCCATTTGAATGTATTTCCTTTTCTTTGCAAATTTGTGATTGGAAATGCAATTTTTGACTTCCTCACAAAATGCCTATAATACCCTACCATTCCCATGAAACTACATACTTCAGAAACATTGGTAGATGTTGGCTAGTTTATTATAGCTTCAATATTTTTAGGATTAATGGTAATTACATTAATAGATATAACATGCCCCAAGTATTAGACTTGTGGGGTGTAAAATTCACACTAAGATAGCTTTCCATAAAGTTAATTTTTCTTAAGTACTTCTAGAACAATTCTCATGTGTTTATTATGCTCTTCCTTAGTTCGTGAATAAATAAGAATGCAATATAGGAATATGAGCGCAAAGTGGTGTAGATATTCTCAAAGGACACTATTCATAATATTCATAAAGGCATATGGAGCATTTGTTAACCCAAAATTTAAGATTGTGAATTCATAATATCCATACCTTATTCTAGAAGTAGTCTTATGAGGGTTATATTCCTTGATCATTAATTGATGTATCTCGATATGAGATCAATTTTTGATAAAATTGTAGCTCCTTTCAACTAATCAAATAGATAATAAATTAGTGGTATGGAGTATCTATTCTTGATAGTTACTTTATTAATCATTTTGTAATCAATACATAGCCTTAAGGATCCATCCTTATTTTTTACAAATAACACAAGGCCACCCTAAAGTGACACACTTGGCTTAATCAATCCCTTTTCAAGAAAATATTTGAGCTGTATTTTTAGTTCTTGTAGCTCAATTGGAGTCATATAACAAGGTGATCTAACAATGGGCTCCTCTATAGGTAAGAGTTTTATAGAAAAATCAAACTCTATTTGTGGTGGTAGACTGGGTAAATATTTGGGAAAAAAATCCTTAAACTCTTTTAGCATAGGACATTTTTTTAAACTTCTCAATTAGCTTCATTCGCTTAATATTAATTTATTTTGATTACATATACTATCCCATGCCTTTTAGTTGCCTCCTTTAGTTTTAATGCAGACAAAAAATATGGTCAAGAAGAACCCTGATCATAGTGGATCCTTATCCACTGGTTAGATTCCTCAGTAAATTCTATCCATATTTCTTGGAAATCAATAAGGGCTCTATGGGATTTTAGCCAAACCATTCCAAGGATAATATCAAAGTAATTCAAGGGAGATACATATAAATTCCTTCATTTCTACCATTAGTTAGTAATATGTAGGAATCAAACAAACACTGGTTAACTAAATGGGTTTATCCTAACCCATATTCTACCTTCCACTCATTTGCTCAAAATATAGCTCTTTCTAGTATATCATTGATTATACTAGAAGAAATGAAACTATCTATTGTATCATTATCAATAAAAATCTTCATATACTTATTAAATAGATTACATTTCAAAAGCAAGGGTGTAGCTTGACCATCTAAACCAGAATTACATGTTGCCTCATAAATATGGTGTGGTTGGTTGTTTTAAGCTTTCTTATGAACAACTCAACGAGGGCATAATGTCGTCCTCCACATATAAAACATTCCAACTTTTGAGATTTATTTTCAACATCCTTGTTCTTTGGTGTAGGTCTAATATTTCTTTTTTGTAGAGAAGGTTTTTGATTATTCTTTCCTAATTATTCTTTTCTATCCCTTCTCGTATAGGATCTATCATTGTTTTTATCTCAACCTTGGATTTTTCTTGTATTTCCCCTTCAAAATTGTTATTCTATTCCTTGTCCCATTTCATAAAACCAACACTCCTTATTCTAAATTATTCTTTATTATTTTCTATCATTTTCTAATAATTGAAATAATATATTTTTATTCTTTGACTACTTTGAAGAACACAAGCTTATACTGAGAGGGGGGGTGAACAGTATAAGACCTCTTTTTACTTTTTCCATTATACTTCAAAACAATAAAGCAATATACCTAAAGCAATATCAAAGTAGTGCACAATATCATCCACAAAGTGACACCAATTTTAACATGGTTCACCCAGAATGGCTAGGCTACGTCCACAAAACAATTTTCTAAAAGTTATCTCAAAGTTCTTTGGGAATCCTTCTCATTTACAATGTTTATGAGCCTCAGAAAAAAGGAGATACCTTCCCCCAATAAAAATTTATGAGCCTCTGCTCAAAGGAGATACCTTCCCCCAATCAGAATTTATGAGCCTCTACTCAAAGGAGATACCTTCCCCCAATCAAAATTTATGAGCCTCTACTCAAAGGAGATACCTTCCCCTCTGCTCTAGAAATGATCCCTCAGAAGATCAACTGCGACTACCTCTTGCCAGCATGCGAAACTCCTTTCCACCGAAGACCTCTTGTCCTTAATGCTTAGCCTAAGAGACCTCTTCCTTCTATGATCATGTCCACAGTAGCTCAGCAACCTGTACCAAACACAGTCAGTCGGTCTAGTACAAGTCTTCCCCTGTCTGTTAGATCTGTCCAACTCTTAAAATAATCAATCCTCTGCATACAAGCCTTCTCAAAGACTTACCAAATCTGTCCTCAGGTTCTTCTTATAGAACCAGTGCACCTCTGTCCTCAAGTTCTCTGATAGAACTATCAAACTCAGCTCACAAGTCCTCTGCTAGGACCTGTCCAAATATGCTCACAAGTCCCCACCGGAACCTGTCCAAAAATTGCTCACAAGTCCCCATGGAACCTATCCAAAAATTCTCACAAGTCCCCATTGGAACCTGTCCAAAAATTGCTCACAAGTCCCCACCGGAACCTATCCAAAAACTCAGCAAGCTCACCAAGAAAAACTTTCTTAGTAGGAAATCACAAAGTGAATTGTTAGATACCCAATGTGATTTTTCAAACTCATAGAAGCATAAAGAGAATTTTTAGATACTCAATATGTTCTATATTCAACTCACAATCTCAAAAACTCAACTCAAATCAACTCAGCTCAATCTCAATCTCAAATCTGAAAACTCAACTCAATATCTGAAATGGATAGGATAAAATGCTTTCTTTCAAGAACATGAAACCCCAACAATTTCCAACTATGCAAAGAATCATATAACAATGATACTCATGTTATTTTCACCATCAATTAGGGCTTCAACAACAATTCTCATCAACCAAGGTTCAATCAACACCATTTAACTCAAAACACAACCTTGAAGCATTTCACAATCAACATTAGAAAAGGAAAAAAGTAGAACTCCTTTTCTCTCCAACATTATTTGAACAAAAAGCATCCACCAACTCAAATTACCAAGCACAAAACAACTTTTCAAATCATCAACAAAGAAGTAAGCCCAACACTTTAACCAAGTGAAGAATAGCTTGATTATAACCAATTTAATGAAATCTAATGTCAATCTCAAAGCTGCCCACTTAAGGTTTCACAACTTCACACAAGAAGCAATTCTAACCTTAAAACATCATGCTTTCATTTCCATAATCAACCAAAAACACTCATCATTACAAGAAATATTTATCCCTTATACACCTTATTTTTCCCTTATAGTCTTATCAACAATAAAATTTATCTCTCATAATAATGCAATAAGATAATGCAAACAACACCTTAAAAAGAATATTTTATCAAAATAAAGCAAGCTTCAAACTCCTTATAACTCCTAAGCTGTTTTTCCTCTAATAAACTTCCTCCATCCACAAAATACACTAGCAAAAATTAATTTCAAAAATACCTTGGCCAACACCAAAAATTGTGCTATGAAGAAATTACGCATGAACTCTAACACCACCCGCTGAGTCCACTTCAATGAAGAAAAACCCTTTCGTGTTATTCAAACACGAAACCTCCCGTTCGGGTAGCACGCCAACAACCTAGCCACTACCGGTGCACCAAAGGCGTCCGGTGAGGTTTAAACCTCACTTTTTTTCCCTTGTACCTTCTGTTCCAGGAATAAAATAAACAACAGGCCTCCCTGTCTTCTGACATGAACGACGATGATGAAACCTTATGGAAGATACAAAAAATGAATGGTGGATATCCGAACAGCGGATCATGAAATCTCAGCAAGGAAGAAATCGAACATCAAATCGTGAATTCATAGCGAGCAATACTTTTCAAAAATGTAGATGGGATGATCTTTGAACTTCATCGTGGGAGATTTATATGCATATTTTTCTCATAAAATATTGACATCGGCGAGGAGTTTAACACGTCGGCTGAGGAGTTTAAAATGTCGGTGGAGGTCTTGGCTAGCGCCCACAATCTTAGAACATAGCGCCATCATTGTTAAGACATTTGCGCCATGGGTTAGGAGAACCCAATGCAAACAATAAATTAATATTTATTTAAAAATTAATTAAAAGGAACCTTAACAAGGTTTTTAATTATTTGAATAAATACTTCCTCCTGGACCCAAATGCATCCAACTGTAATCTTTAAACCTGCCAACTTGGGGTTTACAAAATACCTTTGAAACTATCATGTCGTAACCTTCATCAAAACAAGTTATTTGACATCAAATCAAATTCTTTCAAGAGCTTCTTGACATCAATGACAACTTATACACTTGAGCAAAGGCAATGTACCCAAAGTACCCAAAATTGCCAAAAATCTCCCCCTCTGTCATTGATGGCAAACCTTTACTGAAAACACTTCTCAAGAGACGAAACTGAAACCAACTGTGCTAACAACTGACCAACTGTTCCCACAACTGAGAATCTTCCTTTGAAGTTTTGCTCCCCCTGACTTGAAGCTCTCCTCTTCAATTTGAAGCTCTCCCCCTTACTCATATCTCTCCCCCTTTGTCATCAATAAGAAAGGGTCACCTTTGGGGCTCGAGACTAAGAATGAGCCTCTTAGCTTAGTCCCTCCCCCACCTCTTGATGAGGTGATTAATTTTGGAGTGGGAGTAAAACTCCCATTAGGCACTGATCATCATCAGCGTCTATATATTCCTTGACGAGCCTTCTCTTGAACTCTTTGCCCATATTCCTATTCTTGTCACTATTCTTGTTCTTGTTCTCATCCCTGTTCTTGTACATGCCTTGATCCTTGCACCTGATCATGTCACTATTCCTATTCTTGTATTCTGGAATTTTAGCTATACACTGTATGGTTATGTGACCTTCATCGTTGCACTTGAAACACTTGATGATGTTGTTTCTCTGAGGTAAACATGATCTTTGAATCCACCAATTTTGACCAAACCTGTTCTGACCAAACCTGTTCTGACCAAACCTATTCTGAACAAACCTGTTCTAACCAAACCTGTTTTGGCCAAACCTGTCTTGACCAAACTTGTTCTGACCAAACCTATTCCTGTTATTTGCCTTGCAATAAACTGCCTTGTGCCCAAACTGTTGACAAGAGTAGCAATACCCTTGAAAGTAACTAGCACTTCTGAAACTATCATTTACCTTCTTCACTTGAGCCATGCAATGTGAAGCCATGTGACCAAACCTGTGACAAGCAAAACATCTGCCTTGAAACTTCCCTTTATTTGACCTCTTAGTTTTTAAAAACTTCTTCTTCTCATTCTGAATTATGTTTTCTATTTTTGTGCATCTCATTCAAGGACTCCTTTTTTAAAATACTTTCCTCATTAGAACTCTCTTCCTTTTGGAGTCTCTTACTAGACTCTCCAACTTGTTTCTTGTGTGGCTGAACAAAACCAAGGCCTGTCTTATCTGTTGTCTTTATTTGACCTTTGATGAGTGACTTAACCTTTTTGGAGCTATCTTGGAAGCTATAAATATTATCCTTGTACTCTTTAGTTTCCTCTTTCAAAGAAGCCATTTTCTGTTCTAACTCACTATACTCAAGAACCTTAGACTCTAACTCATCCTTGAGTTCCTGTGTCTTAGCTATAGAGAAGTTAAGACTTTCTATAAGATAATCTCTCTCTATATAAAATTCATCTAACTTATCCTTGAGTCTAGAATTCTTCTTTATTTCCTTTTTCAAAGCACTAAGAGCACTAATAAGTTCACCTTTAAGATCTACTTCTCCTTTCTCTATATCTTCCTCTATTTTTTTGTTTTTTGAATCATCAAAGCCTTTTTCAGATTTCTTATCACTAGAGGTGCTACCCTTTTCAAAAACCATACATGCATCTTCCTTATAGTTTTCTGAAGCATCCTCATACATACTAGAAACCAAATCATTATTTGTGCAATCATCCTCAAGGTGACCAAAGTTTCCACATCTAAGACATTTCATAATAATGAATATATGTTTTAGTTCTTCTTCTTTTTCTGATATGAACATCTCATTTTCATCATCACTTGAAGAACATTCACTATCACTACTAGAACACTTACTTGCTTTGTCTAGGTAGAAACTCTTCTTGTGCTTGTGAGAATACCTCTTTCCTTGATTGCTATGCTCATATTTGTTTGTCCTATGATGTTTGTGCTTTTCAGAATCCTTGCTCTTAGAATCCTGTTTATCTTCATCACTTTCATTCTTGGGAATAGTACAGTTAGTAGCATAATGACAAAACTTTCCACAATTGAAACATCTTACATTTTTCATACTTTTGTGCTTTCTAGAGAACTTGCCTTTCTTGCTATAATATGCCTCTTCATCACTAGAAGACTCATCACTATCTTGAAGTCGTTTACCCTTGGATTCCTTGGTAGCCTTGAAAGCTGCCTCTTTCTTGACATCAACCTTCACTTGAGTTCTCAACTCAAATGCTTCAAGTATACTATGGAGCTCATCCTTTTTCAACTTATCCAAATCTTTAGCTTCCTCAATAGCATAAATATTTTCATTAAATCTATTAGGAAGAGATCTTAAAATCTTATCACAAATATCATTTTAAGCAAGCTCAATACCTAAGTCTTTCATGGAGTTAACAACCTCATCCATACGAAGCATTTAGTCACTAATATTTTCATCATCATTCATCTTGAGTTGTTCAAAGATACCTTTGAAGTGTCTCAACTTGGCCTTTCTGACATTTGTATCACCTGTATGAACCACCTTCAACTAATTCCACATTTCACTAGCTGTCTTGCAGTGAATCACTTTGGTGAGATCTACTTTTTGTAAACCTTTCAAGATTGCATTCATTGCTTTTGAATTGTTGTGATGTAGGAGCATTTCTTCTTTACTATTAGGACCATGTTCAGGAATAATGTACTCATCTTCAATCACTTCCAAAACCTCATTCCCAAGTACCATTAGATGAACCTTCATCCTTGCACTCCTAAGACCAAAATCTGACCCATCAAGAATAGGTGCTGCATTGCCACTTGAATGATCCATTGTGTTCTTTACTAGCTTTTCCTTCAAGCTGTTAAACTTTTTGAAGGCACCTACTATGATACCAATTGAAGAACACAAGATTATACTGAGAGGGGGGGGTGAAAAATATAAGACCTCTTTTTACTTTTTCCATTATGCTTCAAAACAGTAAAGCAATATCAAAGCAGTGCACAATATAATCCACAAAGTGACACCAATTTTAATGTGGTTCACCCATAATTGCTGGGCTATGTCCACAAAACTTTTCTATAAAAGTTATCTCAAAGTTTTTTGGTAATCCTTCCCAATTACAATGTTTATGAGCCTCGGCCCAAAGGAGATACCTTCCCCCAATAAAAATTTATGAGCCTCTGCTCAAAGGAGATACCTTCCCCTAATAAAAATTTATGAGCCTCTGCTCAAAGGATATACCTTCCCCTCTACTCTGGAAATGATCCCTCAAAATATCAACTGCCTCTACCTCTTGCCAGCACATGGAACTCCTTTCCATAGAAGACCTCCTGTCCTCAATGCTTAGCCTAAGAGACCTATGCCTTCTATGATCACGTCCATAATAGCTCAGCAACCTGTACCAAACATAGTCAGTTGGTCTAGTACAAGTCTTCCTCTGTCTATCAGATCTGTCCAACTCTTGAACAAATCAATCCTCTGCATACAAGCCTTCTCAAATACTTTCCAATTCTGTCCTCGAGTTCTTCTCATAGAACCAGTGCACCTCTGTCCTCAAGTTCTTTGATAGAACTATCAAACTCAGCTCACAAGTCCTCTGCTAGGACCTGTCCAAATCTGCTCACAAGTCCCCACCGAAACCTGTCCAAAAACAACTCACAAGTCCCCATGGAACCTGTCCAAAACTGCTCACAAGTCCCCACTAGAACCTGTCCAAAAACTGCTCACAAGTCCCCACTGGAACCTGTCCAAAAACTCAGCAAGCTCACCAAGAAAAACTTTCTTAGTAGGAAATCACAAAGTGAATTGTTAGAGACCCAATGTGATTTTTCAAACTCATAGAAGCATAAAAAGAATTTTTAGAGACTCAATATGTTCTATACTCAACTCAAAATCTCAAAAACTCAACTCAAATCAACTCAGCTCAATATCAATCTCAAATCTGAAAACTCAACTCAATATCTAAAATGGATAGGATAAAATGCTTTCTTTCAAGAACATGAAACCCCAACAATTGCCAACTATGCAAAGAATCATATAACAATGATACTCATGTTCTTTTCACCATAAATTAGGGCTTCAACAACAATGCTCATCAACCAAGGTTCAATCAACACCATTTAACTCAAAACACAACCTTGAAGCATTTCACAATCAACATTAGAAAAGGAAACAAGTAGAACTCCTTTTCTCTCCAACATTATTTGAACAAAAAGCATACACCAACTCAAATTACCAAGCACAAAACAACTTTTCAAATCATCAACAAAGAAGTAAGCCCAACACTTTAACCAAGTAAAGAATAGCTTGATTATAACCAATTTAATGAAAGCTAATGTCAATCTCAAAGCTGCCCACTTAAGGTTTCACAACTTCACACAAGAAGCAATTCTAACCTTAAAACATCATGCTTTCATTTCCATAATCAAACAAAAAAACTCTCAACATTACAAGAAATATTTATCCCTTATACACCTTATTTCTCCCTTATAGTATTATCAAAAATAAACTTTATCTCTCATAAGAATGCAATAAGATAATGCAAACAACACCTTAAAAAGAATATTTTATCAAAATAAAGCAAGCTTGAAACTCCTTATAACTCCTAAGCTATTTTTCCTCTAATAAACTTCCTCCATCCGCAAAATACACTAGCAAAAATTAATTTCGAAAATACCTTGGCCAACACCAAAAATTAAGCTATGAAGAAATTGCGCACAAACTCTAACACCATCCACTACATCCACTTCAACGAAGAAAAACCCTTTCGTGTTATTCGAACGTGGAACCTCCCATTTGGGTAGCGCGCCAAAATCCTAGCCGCTATCGATGCACCAAAGGCATCCAGTGAGGTTTAAACCTCACTTTGTTTCCCTTGTACCTTCTATGCCAGGGCTAAAATAAACAACAGGCCTCCCTGTCTTCTGATGCAAACGACGACAACGAAACCTTACGACGGATACAAAAAATTAACGACGAATATCCGAACAACAGATCACGAAATCTCAGCGAGGAAGAAATTGAACATCAGATCACGAATTCACAGTGAGCAATACTTTTTGAAAATGTTGATGGGCTGATCTTTGAACTTCATCATGGGAGATTTATATGCATATTTTTCTCATAAACTCTTGACGTCGACGAGGAGTTTAACATGTCGGTGGAGGAGTTTAACACGTCGAAGGAGGTCTTGTCTAGCACCCACAATCTTAGAACATAGCGCCATCATTGTTAAGACATTTGTGCCATGGGTTAGGAGAACCCAATGCAAACAATAAATTAATATTTATTTAAAAAATAATTAAAAGGAACCTTGACAATGTTTTTAATTATTTGAATAAATACTTCTTCCTGGACCCAAATGCATCCACCTGTAATCTTTAAACCTGCCAACTTGGGGTTTACAAAAGACCTTTGAAACTGTCATGTCGTAACCTTCATCAAAACAAGTTATTTGACATCAAATAAAATTCCTTCAAGAGCTTCTTGACATCAATGACAACTTATAAACTTGAGCAAAGGCAATGTACCCAAAGTACCCAAAATTGCCAACATACTTTCTTCCTTAAGAGCCAAGTCATATGCTTTTTGTAAATTTTTAGGGTTGAGCAAGTTTATTATTGTCCTAATTATAGGATGAACTCCCAAGATGATTTTTTGCACCTTTAACTACTCATTGTTCTCATATTATGGGATATACTTTAGTAGTATAACAAACTTCTTGTAGTAATTCTCAATAGACAAATATTCTTGTTTTAAGGTAGATAATTCTTTAAAATTTTCTACATAAATATGCTTAGTCAAGAATATTTTCTTAAACTCCTCAATAAAATTTTCCCATTTTATATCAGAATTTTAGATCTTATTTCATTCCTTGTATGTATTCCACCATTCTAAGGCTATGTCGACTAGGTGGAGAGTAGCCCAAGCAGTTTGGGATTTCGATGACAAGTCCTTCATAGAAAAATAGGTTTCTATCTCACTTAGCCATATTTTTGTGGCATCCCCACCTTATTTTCCATTAAATTTAGAAACCTTTATATTTTCCATATCTTTATCCAATTTTTCTCCTACTCGAGTTGTACCAGTTTCTATTTGTCTATGAAAACACCTTTATTTTCTGGATTTAGGATTTTTATCCCTAACTTGTTTAAATAAATTTATCATTTTTTGTTGTTGGTGCTGTAAGCAATAAATAAACACTCAAACAAATAAAAATTGAGACAAGAAAGTGTAGTAAATGAATGGTCTTTGTATTAAATTTTTGGGAGCCTTGGTCTCCTATGTTACAATGATGATATACCCCAAATTGCAGGAGTTAAAAAAGTGTGTTTTCTTTCAAACTACAATGAGAAAAATAAGGAGAAAACCCTTTTAAACATCAATGGAATGTGGGTGTGATGAATATTTATTGGTCCAATAATATTGTTGGATGATATTGAATATGGTTGTGGGCCATCCTTGCTTCACTAGTTACTCAAGAAAATATCACCTACACACATATCCTACAATAAAAAGAGTCAATAGCATATGAAGGACCTCCATGATGTGAGGTCCTTATTGATGTAAAGAAAAGCTATCAAACCATAAATATGAATACTTGCAGAATATAGAAGACTATGCAAAAGATAAAAAATAATAATTTTAATACCTTGTTGACTTACCTATTCTGATCCATGTCTAGAAATGCTAAAAATGCTCTTGGAAAAACATAGGGTTGTATTTGGTAATGGTCAAATGTAGATCTATATTTGGAAAATGTAGGGTTGTTTTTGCTACTGTGTAAATGTGATGCTACATTTAGGACTAACTGATAGAAGGCGAGGGTTTTTCTCTCTTCAACTCTGTTGGATTGATACTCAAGAATGTAGATGTCCTCTAAGCATGTTTTGGGTAGCATGACGATATGTATTCAATCCTTATTTACTTGAAAAATTATGGTGCCTTTATAGGCTTTTGGGAGATGAGAGAGGAAAGGATAGGTGGTAATCTAGGGTTGCAAAGTGGTAGGAATTGGGTAGCCACCTATCCTAGGTAGTTAGAGTGAGTCACCCAGGATGTCTCAGTTAGGTGGAGTGGTGGCATATGGATAGGTGAGAGTGGAGTGAGGTGTTTGATATGTGGCAATGGGATGGGTAGTGTTTATTAGGACACATGTCAAGTGGAGAGATAGGGTATAAATTATAGAAAATAAATTAATGTGCAAGAAATTATGCCTAAGTTAAAACTTAGGTATATTATTTTATTATGAAGGGTTAGGTTATGGATGGGTTTTATGAGGTGTTAGGATTTCACGTCTATAGATACCCATTTTTGTACCTGGTGTAGAAACAGGAGAAACCTAGTTTTATTTTATGGAGGGATTGACTAATTTTGTTGCCCTGACATGAGGATCAAATGACTCTTGTAAATTTTAATTTTGGATTACCCCCTCAAGTGGCAAATAGATGAAAGATAAAACAAATGAAACCTACAAGCTGATTGATAAAATTATACTATGAAATAGTTTGATGTGATGAATGAAAATGTTGGAAATAAAAATCAAGTTTTATTGCCCCAATTTTGGAGTGGGCATGCATCATTGAAAGTTTGATTTTGGTAAAATTATGAGCAATTTCACTGTGGTAGATAGAATAACCATTGAAGGTTCATATTAGACCCATTTCTAAAAGGTATAGTGCATACCAATTTAAAATATGTAAAAAAATCCACTTTTGTGACCTTGTAGAGAGGTTTTCATGATTACCTTGAGAAAATTTGCTTGAATGCAGTCACATTCAATAACTAGATTACTATATTGATAAAATTTTATGATAGGATGAAATGGAATGATGTGATCGATGCATAGATGAGTTGATGTGATAGTTTTATTATGTTTTGTAGATTTTTGGGATGTATTAGAAAGACTTTTTAGATTTTGGGATCAAACACAGGCTTGTGTTTAAGATTTTGAAAATGCAGGACTGCATTTATGTGTTGCCAAACACAGACCTGTATTTGGAAGGTGCATCCAAACATAGTATTACATTTAAACACACCTACAAAATACATGTCTGCATTTGACAAAACATTTTTAGGCTATAAAAAGGCTTGTGGGGGTAATTTTTCCCCATTCTTGCATTTGATTATTTTGACTTTACGTGTGAGAAATCAAGAGAGCTTTATAGAGCAATGAAGAGTGTAGATGCAATGACTAAGGTAGGAGGATATGGTGTCATGGCTGGAGTGGTAGGGCATGTGGAAGAGGTAGGCCTTCATAGACCTGTAGTTTAGGTGATTTTATTTTTTCTTTTGTGTTTATTTTATATATATATATATATATATATATATATATATATTTTGACAACAATAAGGGGGTGGGTGAAAAGTTTGTTTTTATTTTTTTATATGAAAATGAGGCAAGTGAATTTTTTTTTTTAAATGCAATGAATGATGTACTAATGTGATTTTTTTTTTTTTTTTATTATGGTTTAGTTAAATATGTTAGTGGCTCAACACCGATTCTCTCTCATTTTGACTTGAGTGAGGAAGGTTTTGATTGATGATGACTGGAAGTGGCTTTAGAGGGTGGGGTTAGATGGAGCTGCTCAGGTGGAGGTTATCAGAGAAAATGAGGGATACTTATCAATATTGGAATAAAGGTGGGATCAATATAGGGGAAGTTTTATCTTCCATTAAAATATATAACAATTACGCTCGAGGATATGTATCACATCTTCCATGTTCTTGTTGAGGAACTACATGTTTACATTGTATGGGATAAGGAGATTGAGTTGAGGTATATTTTTTATGGATTGGAGGGTGTGTATGTTAGCAAGGGTGGCATACTATCTAGAGATGTTTTAAAGGGGGAGTTGGAGGTGCTACCCACCTATGTGATATTCATTCTAGCTAATATGTTGTTACCAAATAGCATAGGAGCCAGGTTCCCTTGGAATGAGATTGGGTTGTTTTATGACATGATCATTGATTTTGGATATATGCATAAATGTGTGCCTTACTAGCTTAGAATTATATTGAGATATATGAGGTGAAGAGATGAGAGCATAAGGGATTGGGTTGCAACCTCCTGATCTATATCAGGGGCTAGGAGTATTTCAACGTTGGTCACCCTATTGGTTTGCCTTGTCAATGGAATCCCTTATACCCTTTTGCACTTAGATGGTAAGTGAATGAGAAGCTATATCCAAGATAATCTAGACATAGTTTGCAATACTACAAGGATATTTTTGAGGGATTGACAACTGATGATGTTCTTTGAAAGTCTTGGCAAGACGCTAGTGGATAGGATGAGGATGGTGAGTAGCTACAGTGGGTTATATGTGCTCAATGGATTATTCGACATCATGGTAATGAAAGAGAATTTGATCCAATTCTCTTAGATTTTATGATATTTTAGGTTACCAATAAGGGTTATTGATGCTCCCATGATATACAGGTATCATGGTGATGATCTTAGTTTACCTTATTATAATGCCTATCTAGTGGATTATGAGGATTATGAGGCTATTTATATCCTATACATGGATGACATCGAGATGATGACTAATTATGATGCCTAGTTTCTTGCATGACCATATTAGATATTGTGTTAGGCTATAGATGATTTTAGTGCAAATGATGGAAATGCAGGGACTGTGGATGAGCCCCCATGATGATAGACACATCATAAAATGAGTGGTGGTACCAATCCTAATAGGACTATTAATGATAGACCTATATAGGGAGTTTGGAGAGGCAATGGTGGAGTCAATGGGGATGGGGGTGTAGATATGGGAGCTATGCATGAGGCTCTAGAGATAGATCTAGTATGGGGTGAGTTGGAGTGAATGACACTCTAGTCATAGTGATACAACCTCATAGAGAAGCACAACCACCTACTACAAATTGGAGTTGGTAAGAATACTAAAATAACATAGTTGTAGAGCGAGGTTGAGGGGCTATAGAGTTCCTAGGATATAGGTGGTGAGGTAGATATAATAGCTACACTTTGGGAAAATATTTCCAATAGGGAGGGGAGATAACAATAATATTTGTCTTACATTTGGTAATAGGATGATTACATTCATTCACTAGAAGATCGACTTGGATAGCATCATATTCCACTACTGATGCAACATTCTACATTGAGGTCTAGATCTAGTTAGTGGAGTGAGTCTCGGTATGGTATTTCATGTTCTAGGTCTCAAAATTTTTAGGAACCATCAATATCATAGGGTTCTCATTTGGGGTCCCCTGTTGGACCATCTAGAGGCCCGTGATGATGCTAGCTAGCAGTGCTTATTGTAACTATTTTTTATATTTTCATTTTTGAGGATGAGCCTTAGTGCTCTGTTGTATACAACTTATGGGCGTTCTATGTACCTTGTGACTCATACACACATATAGATATATATACATACATACATACATACATATATATATATATATATATATATGTATGTATGTATGTATGTATGTATGCATGGATTTTTGTGTATCATTTTCATTGTATTTTTTGTGTTTTTCTTTTATTATGAATGTATGTATGTTGATATGTGAATGTGATTGAATGAATGTATTATGAATGAATGCATATTATATTTGGACTATTATTTAGAAGACTTTGTCTTTATTTCTTAATCAGGGACACCAACATAATAATACTAGTTTGATGATGAAATGAACTATAATACATGTGTGATAATGTGATGGTGGTATGGAATATAAGCTTGCTTATCAACTTGTTTGTCTTAGGGATAACGATCTAGAGTTGTTTTACAAAGACTCAAACATCCTAGTGATCTTGAAAAATCTCTTCTATTGATCTCGCAAACTCTTAAGATACTAAGGGTATCCTAGTGGAGTCAAATCTCTCAAGGATCAACTATGTGTGCTTTGAATGTTCATTGCTAATCATGAGCATGTGCAAACTAATCAATTGCAACTTATGCCAATAAGTTAGATTATTCATGAGCATACATAGCTCTATAAAAAATGTCACTAATATAACAAATATATCACAATTTTAGGTGTACTCCACTACCAATCAGGCATTTATAGCCCCGATGGAGGTTAACCCCATGATATAATGACCTAAGAATTCCAGGGATTCAAGATTTTATTTGTTGATATTATTTTTTAAAATAACTTTTATCATTTGCTTTTTGTGCTTGTCCTTTTGTCAATTCTCAGGGTTAGACCATGTGCATGATAGGATGAGCAGGGGAAACCATTCACTTTATGGCAATAACTACTCGTGAGTTTATCTTTCCAAGGCATCATGGTTTTATTAATTTATGATAATGTGTGTGATCTAAGAGGAAACTTGATTTAGTTAGAAATAACCTATAGCACCTAAGGATTATTTGATGTTTAATTGAGGTTTCATGAGACACTAAAAGTGGTTGAGTGACTGAAAACACCTAGAGATTCCTCAAACCATAGACTATCAAAATGATAAGGTGCTATGGGATTTATTGCTTCTTTTTTTGTTTATTTTGTATGGTGGTGGATTGTGGGATGAAACCAATACTAGGATGATGGTACCCCTAATTAAGGTAAAAATACTTAGTGGACTAACAATTCTCCAAAATAATTAAATGACTATCAATATGACCAATGACATGGAAAAATGCAAATGCTATGAGTGCATGAATGTATATATAAAATGAAATATAGAAAAATAAAAAATTTAATAATTAATATATATATATATATACATTTAGCCATGTATATATAAATATATATCTTGCATCAGGTATAGAACTCTTTAAAATAAATGGTGTTCAATGGCTCAAGCTTTTCTATTCTCTCAATACTTGCAATTCTATATGTTCTAGAACCAATATTTTTCTTAATTATGAATGGACCTACAAAATTAGCCATAAATTTTTCATGAAGGTGCAGTAAGGAATTGGTGTTTTGTTGATTCTCTTTGAGGATGATATCTCCTACTTGGAATTCATGTGGATGGACTTTTGTATTATAAGCACACTTGATATGACCTTGATATATCCGTAGATGCTCCAAGACATTAACTTACCTTTAATCAAGGAGCGTGAGTTGCTCAATATCCACTTGTCTTTAAGTATTGTTGTCCATGAATTCTTGTAATAAAATTTGTAGTGAGGGTATCTTGATCTCAAGAGGTATAATTGATTTAGCCCCATATGGCAATGAAAATGGTTTTGCCCTTGTAGGTATACAAATGCTCTTTTGATAATCCCATAATGCTAAGGAGATTTATATATGCCAATCGTTATGATTTATTTTATGAGTTTCTTTAGAATGGCTATCAAGGTTTTATTAGTGGGTTCTACTTGTCTATTTTCTTATGGGTAATAGGAATTAAAGAAACTATGTTTGATATGATATTTCTTGCAAAGTGCTCAAACATCCTTATTCTTGAAAGACTTACCATTATCTATAATTATCTTCAAGGAAACGCTAAAATGATAGATAATGTGTTGGAGAATGAACTCTATAATTCAAGGTCCTATCATAGTGGTCATAGGTATCACCGTGACCCACTTTGTGAAGTATTATATGGTAATGATTATGAATTTGTGTTGTCCTGATGATGGAAGTGATATTTTTATAATAAAATCAAGGCCCCATTATGAAAAAGGCCAAAGAATTTAAATTGGTTGTAACATATATGATGGCACACGTGTTAGATTTGCATGTTGATGATATTTTTGATAGTTCTTTACATAGTTGCAACAATTGATTTCCATTGTGGGCCAATAGTAACCCATGTGCAAAATACACTTTGTAATGGCCATCCCATTGAAATGGCCACCATAAGTACCATCATGAGATTTATATATGGACCATTATACCTCTGCAAGCTTGAGACAACATAGTATAATTCCATCATAGCCACTTCTATACAACACATCCTCTAAGCGAGTGTAATGAGTTGTTTTTTGTTTGAAAGTGTGTTTATAAGTTCATGAAAAATATTTAGGGAGATTACTGAAATTAAGAAATTTCTTTATTTGATTAATCCAAGGATCGTATGCCTCTACATGATTAAAGAAAATATTTTTCATATTTAGACTCAGCTCATGAAATTGTAGATTTGGACATTATCTTGGTAATTAGCAGTTGGACCTCTCCTACAGGATTCTTTCGAATCAATGATCCTAGAGAGGCCATCACATCTGGAAATATATTTGTCGATCTTGACAAGATGTTGATTTCATACCATTCAAATTTTGCCAATAATTTTAATGCTATTTCATTGTAAAGTTTTAAGACTATATCTCTACATTGGTAATTTCCTTTCACTTGATTAACCACAAGTTGAGATTCATCAAATATTATTATATGCTTCATGCCCATAGTGATAGATTCCTGAAGCCCTAATATTAAGACTTCATACTCTACATTGTTATTTGTGCATTGGAAGTCGATTTTGGATGATGAAGGGATAGGCATCCCTTGTGTGGTACAAAACATGACTCTTATAGGTTGTCCTTTCTCACATTTTAAATTTTCAAAGAATAGGGTGATGTTAACATCATATTTAGGATTGACATGTTCTTCCTATTCAGTTATGATAAATATTGAATCATCTAGTATCTCGATAAACAAAGGTTCATCATTAGGAAGTGGATCTTCCACAAGCTAATAAACTATCACCTAAACCTTGATAGAGTTTTGGTTAATGGAATCAAGATAAAATTCAGTTAAGAGCATTATCCATTTTGCGGTATAAGTGTTGTTGCCATTAACTGCCTGATGGAGACGGACAACGAGGACACCGAACACGAAGTGGAAACAGATGCGAGGACACGACAGCTGGATGCGAGGACATGACACGCTGGCGATAGCTGGAAGACGGAAGAACAATGTAGACATAGACACGACGACACGAACGAACCAACATAGAATGGACGCGATGACACGAACGGACCAAACGACACGCGACAGACGCGACGACACAGATGGAATACCAAACGACAACATGGACGTGACGACCGAACGGAAGACCAAACGATGACCCAAACGCTACGACCAAATGAAAGACCAAACGATGACACACCAAATGACATGCTCCAAATGACACACGTGTGGGATGGCAACTGAGGGTGTGACCGAAGTCACAAACTCGAAGGTGTGACTAATCCAATATAAGCACCTGAATCGCTGTCCCACAACAGATGTGGGATATATATCCCGAACAAAAATTAAAAAAAAAAATTATACCTTAGGAGGGCCTTTTAATTAATCGTAAATCGTGCACTGTGATTGGTCGAAATTGCTTGGTGTTCATGCGCTGGTTTTACAAGGATTTCTCTGCATGGAATACTGCGTGACTGCGGCTCATGCGGTAACCAGATATGTGACAGGACAACATTTTGCAAGGAATCAAACGATGCAACTGCGTGGAGTACTCACGGTGGTTATTTGGCTGTGAGAAAGCGAAACGCTTGCTGGGATGGCCAACGAACCGAAGCACAGTTGTGTCAACAAACCGAAGAACCAGATCCATCGGTTTTGCATTAGAAGAGTTCTTAGCAGCTTGCGGGGGTAACCGAGCCTGAATAATGATACCACTTGGAAGGCTACGCCTTCGGGATTATCAAAAAATGATTTTAATAATTAATTTTCAACCATGCAAGAACAATAAATCGATCGAATAAGGTAATTGCGAGAAACGGAAACAATAAGTTTATATTGCCACTAGGAGGGCAGATCCCGCCGTGAAGGCAATGGCAACAATGCAGAGATAAAAAATAGCAAAAGATGATGATCCCACAATAAATGAAAACTATGCTAATAAATATGAATTTTTATTCAATTGGATAACCTAGCCGACTGCTAGGTTTGGTATGTAGCAGTTGTTGTACAGGTAAGTCATCATGTATCGTAGAGGGTTTTATTGAGATATGATAAAAGTGGTGTGACTAAGCATGTAATATCTAAGTTTCTTAGTGGTAAAAACCACTACTAGACACAATTTTTCCACATATGTGTACCTTGTTTCATAGCTTAGTAATGTTTGACTAATATAATAAATTGCTTGATCTCTATGATTTCAACTCTATTGTGCAAGCATTGTACCTAGTGCAAAATAAATGGTTGAGATGTAAAATTGAAATGGGATGCTAAGGTAAGGTGGTGTTAGGATTGAAAACAAGACTAGATATTGTTTAATGTCATTGAAAACCTCTTAACACTCTTTATTCCATAAAAATATGACCCCCTTTTCTAGAAGGTGATTGAATGCCATGCATTTTTTAGAGAGTTGCATGATAAAGTGATGAATCACTTGAATATTTCCTTGTAAATTACACAAATCATTAAGGTTTCTTGGGGGTGGTATTTTTGTAATGGCCTTTGACCTTGTTTGGGATGACTTCAATACCACATTTTGAAATAGTGAATCCTAGAATTTTACCAGATGTAACTCCAAAATTGCACTTCTTAGGATTTAACCATACCTTATGCTCTATAAGTTGATAAAATACTTTTTCTAATACATTGATATGATCCAAATGTATTATAGATTTTGCTATTAAATCATCCACATAATCTTCAATGATTTTATGCATATAATCATGGAAAATATATGTCATGGTATGCTAATATGTAGCTCCTACATTTTTAAGATGAAATGGCATCACGTTGTAATAGAAATCTCCCCAAGGTGTTGTGAATGTTGTTTTGTGTTGGTCATCAGGATTAATTCAAATTTGGTTGTATTATGAAAAACCATCCATTAGAGAAAACATTTCATGGTCCACAATAGAGTCTACAATGATATCAATGTTTGGTAAGGGAAAATCATATTTGGGGTACACTTTATTTGGATCTCAAAAATTTGTACATATGCAAATCCCCCCATTAGGTTTGCGAATGCGTACCATATTTGAAAGCCACTCACGGTAATCAATGGATTGAATTAAACCCACATATTATAGTTTTTGAAGTTCTTTGAGCATGAGGGCAATGGTAGAATGTAATTTCCTTCATTTTTATTTTATCAGCTTTGCATCAGGACCCCAGGTTAGATTATGGACTACCAAATTAGGGTCAAGCCTAGGCATGTCTTTGTATGACCATTTAAAGACATATTTCTTTACCACTAGTAATGATGTTAGATGCTCTTTTTATTCTTCATAATTTTTTTTCCTAATTTAATGATTTATGGATTATCTATGTATATACTAAGGTTCACATCAAAAGTATTTTCTATGAGAAAATATGAACCTTCCTCCAACTGATGGGGAGTAGGGACTAGATGAATATCATTAGCAAAATCCTTGAACATTTCTAACACTATCTCTTCTACTCGTTATGAGATATGGATGAAGGGAAAGGTGAGGATTGTAGAGGGATATAAGCATTGGAAGCTCTTAGAAATTCCTTAGATAATATAAATTCTGATATGGATACCAATGATGATATATGATCCATGTCAATAAGGCTAATGTCAATAGGAATTGGTTTTTCCAAATCATATGGATTATGGAGGGTGCCATCAAGTCAATAGAAAACATGTTAACTTTAAGGACTTGTGGTTGCGATGTGGAGGGTGGGTTATCTCATTCCTGTTCTCAAGGTAGTATCTAAACTAAAATTGATGGATTATCATGATGTTGTGGAGGCAACCAAGGTGGATCAAGTGGTAAACCGGTGTATTGAGTTACTTAAGTGGGAGGAGGAGACAAAAGATGTATCAATGGATAGGAAACATTCAAAGGTAAAACTCATCCTCATTGGTGAAGGGTGCAATGGGTATAAAATATTCCTTAGAGTTGTCAGAGGTGATTGAGAGTACATCAAATTCATCATAAAAGTATTCCTCAGAGTCATCATCAGAAATGGAGTCAATCATGGCAATATGTGGTCATATTTTTGGAAAAGCTTCGTACAAAAGAGGAAAAAACTCAAGGTTTATATATTCATTGTCACTATCCTCATCATCCTCCTCTTCAATATTTAAGGTAATATGTTCAAAAGTTTCCTCAAATGAAGATGTAGAGGGTTGTGGCCTATATCCTAGGCCAGAACAAATATTCACCTCTTGATAGTGCATATCAAATATGTTATCAATATCTTGTTCATGTCATACTAAACCGTATCCCTACTAGTTAACCCATCAAAAATATCATATTGGGAAATCTAGATAGGATAGACAGTCAATATTAAGACAAAATTGTTGTTGGGGTTCATCAAGAAAAGGTAGATTGAATGAATAATCTACTCCCCATACACAAATTTGATCCTATTTAGAGCTGAATCCATGTTATATACCGCACCTATAGCTAAATGTGGGCCATATGGGTGACGGTAGTCTCTAACAATCTCGATGTTAGATAGGGTAATTACAATATTCTAAACTATATAATTGCCAATACTAGGGTTGGTGAGATGGATTGCAACTTGGGTGGGTATGGATATGGACGATGTGGATGTGGGGATGGAGGCTTGAGGAGGGACTTGTGGCTCAGATGATGTAGATGGAAAAGGGTCTGGCTGACTGATGTGGCTAACATTTTTGGGCTCAATATAAAGTGTAATGATGGTTAGTATTGGCTTATTGTGTGGTTGACTCTATTATGTGGAGGCTTTCTCCCCCTATGTGATGGTTAGAGAGGTTATAAGTTGATTTTTTGGGTGAAGTGGAGGGATATGACCTGATGATGTTGAGGTTTAATTTGTAGTATGATTAGGTGTGATGGGGATGTTATATGAGGTGGAGGATGAAGCATGATTTGGGTTTATGGTTTACGAAGTGGAAGTATGATCAACTATGTAGAGAGCCTATTGTATGGGTGCTTTTGATGAGATATTTTTCTTCAGGGTTGATGGAGTGGTCTGTGGTGTGATGGATAAATTTGTGGATGGAAAGGATGACACATATGGGTTAGAAATAAAGCTTCAATACTTAAAAGGTTCTTCATCTATGGGTATACAATGAATTTTTCCCTCATGTACGTATTCCAGGTATTGATGTAATGTTAAGGATACATTCTTCATATCCATAATATAGGGGCACCCAAGGATTATTTTATATTGCATGGTCCCTTCTAGGGTATGGAACATAGTATGGATGGTTTTGACTGCTACCTCCATAGGAAGGATAATTGTTCCAACTGTAGGGCATAGGACATCATTGAAAGCTCATAAGGTAAATGTGGATCTGGTAATGTGTGAAGGTGGTAGGTTAAGGTGTTGAAGTGTTGGTGTGGTGATAATGTTGATAGAGCCAATATTTATTAACACACATTTGAAGGAATTTTTTTATCAATATGAGTTATGATATGTAACGGAGGATAAGGTATATTTGATGGTATGGTTTTTATCTCAAAATAATAAAATGCAACTGATGGTTCTGTGCATGTCTAAATATTTCCCACAAAGTTTACAAAAGCAGTGGAATTTTGTTTTTGAAGTTCAATGGATTTTAGGATCTCAATCAATACTTCTTGACGTAGGGGATATTATTGTATCAGCTCATTTATCAATAGTTTGGTCGAAGCTAATTTCAAATTATGTATCAACCAACTCCTCAGTGTGATGGTCGGTCTTGGCAAGTGCCTTTGGATATGAGCTTAGGGTGGTGGATGGGTTTGATTTGGTTGTTGGAGCACATAATTCATTGGTAATATTTGAGGAAGTACCACTAGTACTGGATCATTTTATTAGTATGAGCAATTTATATTTCTATGACTTTGGTAGACTATGTGGATAGCACAAAAAAAACCTTGGTATTGTTGAGGAGTATGTATATGGTTGACTTGGTTGGGAGAACTATAGTAGTTGATACTCCCATTGTTTTTGAGTTACCTCATGTTGAGGTAAAGGTGTTTGATAAACACCAAGGTTTTGGTTTTGTTGTGCTAAAGGGTTATTAATATTAATAGTTCTCTTGTTAATCATGTCTTGCATAATATCCTTAAATGAATATCAATCACTAATGTCATGACCTTTTTGACAATGAAAGGTGTAGTATTGGTACTCCTTATATTTTCTACCACATGGTTTTTTGGGATATTCTTTCTTAATTTATGGTAGTGTAATAATTTACACCTCGTACAACCATTGGAATATGTTGGAAAGTGGATCGAATAATGGGGTGTAGTTGCAAGCTGGTCAATTATATTATCGATGTTGTTGATTATCTATTGAGGTAGGGGTGGTACTACTTGATATCCTTGTTGTTGTTGTGGTGGGGGGTTATTGAAATTGGACTTGAGCCTATTGTGTCTACTATGGAGGTTGGCTTAAGACCACTTGGTTCACTGTTGGAGCAAAATCTACCTTTGGTTACATTTGCATCCAAGACTTTGCCAACATTGAAAGACCATGTTTAAATAGAGTTTACTTGATTCAATATCCAGAGGAGGCTGGTTCCTTGATTATTTTAGAAAAAGGGGGAAAGAGGGAAATTCATAAAGAGAGGGAAATATAGCTATGGCTAGAGGATTAAAATGGTGCAGATTAGGTAATAGCAAAGAAATTATCGCAATATTTTGTAGAGAAGCATAACAAAGAACCAAAATAGAGAAACTAAATTTTTTGGTGAATATCTATTTTAAGTTTAAGCTTATATATGAATTTAATTGCAGATATAACCGAGCTTTATTGTAGGAATTTAGAATAATAATTAATGCAGGTTGCATTCAACTTAGATTTATATAGCAATAGACAACACATACATACTTGATTTGAAACACCAGTGAACCAAGAACCAAGAACCAAAATGGATGTTATTTATTAAAATTTTAGAAGTTTACATACATAGCCTTGTAAAAACCTAAGAGCTGACCATTTTTTTGGGTCACTCATTCTATATAAGAGTTTTTGCATAACATAAAAATGAAAGTTGTTACAACAGTATACCCGTAGGCTCATTCTGGTAAATAAGTAGTTGAAGAGAGCATGGAGATTTCAACTGGAAGTGGTTGAGATATTCTAGTTATAGTATTTAACCTCTTTAGAGACATCGTGGTCCATATGGCCTTCAAAATATCGCCCTATCATGACTTTTCACCTTGGCCTACCTTAGGCCTTCAAAATGTTGTGCCATCATGAATTTTGATCATGAGTTGATATTTGGCCTTCAAAATGTCATTCTATCATGAATTTATACCTTGGATATACCTTAGGTATTTAGAATGTGATGCCATCATGAATTTTGATCACGAGTTGATATTTGACCTTCAAAATGTTGTTTCCTCATGACTTTACGCCTTGGACCTACCTTAGGCCTTCAAAATGTCACCCAATCATGACATTTGGTCATGAGTTGACATTTGGCCTTCAAAATATCATGCTATCATGACTTTATACCTTGGCCCTGCCTTAGGTCTTCAGAATGTGATGTCATCGTGACTTTGATCATGAGTTGATCTTTGGCCTTCAAAATTTCGTGTCCTCATGAATTTCCAACTTGGCCCTACCTTAGGCCTTCAAAATGTCATGCCATAGTGACTTTTGGTCATGATTTGATCTTTGGCCTTCAAAATATTATGTCCTCATGAATTTTCATCTTTCTAGCCTTCAAAATATTGCCCTATCATGACTTTCCACCTTGGCCCTACCTTAGGCCTTCAAAATTTTGCACCATCATGAATTTTGGTCATGAGTTGATCTTTGGCCTTCAAAATGTCATGTCCTCATGACTTTTCACCTTAGTTCAGCTTTCAGCCTTCAAAATGTTACCCTATCATGACTTTCCACCTTGGCCCTACCTTAGGCCTTCAAAATGTCATGCCATCATGAATTTTGGTCATGAGTTGATCTTTGGCCTTCAAAATGTCACATCCTCATGAATTTTCACCTTAGTTTAGCTTTTGGCCTTCAAAATGTCATCCTCATAACTTTTCACCTTAGTTTAGCTTTCGATATTTAAAATGTCGCTCCATCACGATTGTTCTCTACACTTAGCAAAATCTTGAGAAGACTACTCCTTATTTTCCTAGATGTGGTCATTTTAACCAATATGCTTGGTACCTCCTAGCGTAATTCTATTAGATAAATGTTACAACCTAGAGAATTCATACATTGGGGAATTGAATAAACAAAAATAACTTAAGAAAAATAAGGGAAAGAAGGGGAATGATACCAAGCACAAAAATCTTCCTGCTTTGGGGCGATCATTATTTTGGAGTATATTCCCTATTATATTTTTCTACTTCACATTGGCCAGGAGTTGTTGCACTGCTTGATGAAGTTTTCTTAGCATTTTCTTGTTTGTCCTTTTCTTTTACTACTTCATTGTAGGTGGTGCAAGCCTTCCTCTAGGTTTCCTCATCTGTATCTATTTTTTCCTTGAAAGTGTTGTACATATACTCCAACTCTTCAACCTTGTCATATGATAAGGTTCTTAATTTCATATATAGCTCATGTAGGTAAGAGTTAATCTAGGTAATATCTTGAGCCATGCTGAATATTTTATCTTCTTGAATAGGCTCTTTCCAACGATCAATTTCTAACTCATCTTCTACAAATTTCTTCCAGGCGATTCTCAATTCATCTTTTGTTAGGATATTTGAATCCTTGTCCTAGAAGCTAGGAATGCCATAATTTTTAGCCATGCTTACATATTTTAGAATTGCATTAGAATCTGCTTTGAGCTCCTATATGAGCTTGGCACTTTTGGTCTCTAGCTTGTGCCTCTTGAAGAAATTTTTGATAAATAATTTGTGCTAGGACCAATTCTTATGCCATGATCTGTATCCAATTATGGCTTGCAAGATATCCACCAGGACTTGGATTTTATTGGCTGTTGATAGCCTTGTTGCTAGTAGCCTGACATATGCTTCTAATTCATATTCTACTTGACCCAACATATATTTTATTTTGAGAAGATATGAGAGAGTGGGCTTAGCCTTCGGGGTCATCTTGTTGATGCTTTCAATCATGTTCCTTCTAACTATCCTTTATTTTTCCTTGTACATCCCACTAGTTTTATCAGTGCTATCAGATAGCTACTATTTAAGGTCCTCAATCTATTGGTTGCAATACTTGAATTTGTTCTTCGGCCTTTGCTACTTTCTCTTTTTAGGGGGCCGCTTCATCAAAAATTTACTTCCATTTTTTGGATTCATTTTTCAAATCCTTTTATTTTGTCTTTTTTTGGTGCAAATATTCCTCCAAATGCTTTCTTTATTGTTCATCCCAAAGGTACTTTTCTTTGTAGAACTCAGAATTCAGATAAATTATTCCCATGTGAGTCAGAGCCTTGCCCCACTCTTTTTCCATTGGTAACTGAGTGATATATTCCATGGTTACCTCAGCTTGGAAGTCCTCTAGGGTCATTTATTTCTCTATATTTTGCATGAGTGGGGTTATTTTCATGGTGGAACATTGCGTACTGATGGAATCCAACACCGATCCTTCTTTTACATAGGCTATATCATTAAAAATTTGGGAGCTCTATGAGTTCAGCCATGTAACATCATTTAGGGTGGCCTTTTTCAATTTTTTGAATTTAGCAACAATAGGGTTGCTTGTGGGAGAAGCAGTTTGCATGGATTGGAAGCTTAGTAGGTTTGTAGAGTAAGGAAAAAGAGTGGTTGCTAGAGGGGGATCCATAATTAATTATTCAATGGGGGAACCTATGTGAGTAAAGTAGGATGTTGGTGGAGTTTGCTGAGTTGATGGCGACAATGGTGGAGGCTGATGAGAAGGTGATGGCAATGGTGGAGGCTGATGAGAAGATGTGGGAGAGGGATTACCCAGATCTTCAGAATGGGAAGGGGAATTATTCTAGGAATGAGGAGAGGAATAAGGAGTATCTATATCGATAGGATACATACTTGAGGCCTTTAATAGGTTGGTGTATTTGATCCCATGTGACTTCTTTAGAACATCAGTATAAGCTTCTATGAATTGCTTTAGGCTCGAGACATCGAAAACTATTATTAATTTTGTTAGGACTTGCTCCTCATTGGGGTTTTATTTTGGGGGAGTCTTTTCAGATGTCTTGACCATTTGTTCACCTATATCTTGATGCTCAGAAGTTTACTTAGAGCTTTCCCATGTTCCTTCCTAGTCCCCTAATTATTTATGTTCCTATGATTCCTCATGCTCTTCTGATTATTTAGATTCTTTAGAGGGTGTTTCTTCTCTTTTCCTTTTCTTTTGGTCTCCTCCCTTCTCTGATTCATCTTTTCATTTTCTTGATTTTTTTCTCTGCCTCATGTGCTCAAGATGAGCACCATCATCACACTATATGTTTGATCTAGAAGGGGGAATGAAATTTTGATGTTTCCTTTTAGGGACTTTTGTTTTTTCAGTAGCGATTTGCTTCACTTTATCCTTTTCAATACTCACTTCAATTTGGTTTATGGGGATGCCATTTATTCCCAAAGGGACTTTATCTACCAAAGTCTCGGACCAACTATCATGGTTCTCATCATACTTCTTGGAGAATTCCTTGTCAATATTCATCCCATACCTGGAAAAGGTTTGTATGCGACATCTCATCTACCACTATGCTAAAATTTTAGCATAATCCTAGCCTTCCCCCTTTTTATTAGCACTTTTTATGGTCTTTTTACTTATCTGGTGGGTTGGTTTCACCTTAGGGAACCGATTTAACAAATGCAAATAGAAGTCGTACCATGGGGGTAATGGCTATATTTTTTCAATGTACCATTCTAAAGGCCGATATTCATCATTATTCCTACCCTGCTTATCAATTTGCTTGTCATATGAGTGAAATTTATTGAAGGGGGTTTTATTTAGGGTGGCTTGACTTTGAGTGAATTTGTTTGCAGGGTCGTATTTCCATTTTTATGATAGCTCTACAAATTTGAGATTTCTTAAAGTTCGAACAATTTTTTCATGATCCCTTTTTTTGACACTGTTACTCCCTCATAATGAAAATGCATGAGGTAACTACCGATCAAATGAGTGCCTGTACCAAATTTATCATTAATGAAATTTGTTTACCTTATGGACTCCAGAGAAAATAATCACTTAGTAACATAATAAGGCAACAATAAGGGCTTATCTGTGAAGCCATATATCCTGACAACCACTCCCTATGTCAGAACAAACCAGTACCTTTTCTCTACGTGGGGGTGCCTCAAGGTATCTCACATCTATTGGGGAATTATTGGCATGGTGCCATACATGAGTTTCAGTGTTCGGCCCAAGAATTCCATATTAAAGTGATAGTATACACCCAATTTTGAAAGGAGCAACGCCCATTCACATGCAAGCAACAAATCTCCCTTTTGGTCCTTTTCTGTGGAAGGGATAAAACTCAAAATTATTTCCTGAAAGAAGAAGAAAATCCATACCAGGTAAGAGGAGAACCTGAAGGCATCCAAGATATCCTTTTGTAATTTGAAAAAACTTACATGCAGCTATTGGACCAGGTATTCTAACTAGTTGAAGAAGATTAACACTCTGGTTGGGTCTGCGTTCACCACATCATAAAACTTAGGGTTTAATATACATTGTGCTATTGTGATTTTCCACCCATATATCTACATGTTTGTATCTAGTCCTGCCACCATGACCATCTTGGAAAATAGCTCCTTGATTTTAAATTTGTCCAAGGGAATTGGGGATTTTGGAATAGCTTCCTCAAGAAGGAAATCTAAAAAGTGCTCTTGTAGGAATAGCTGGATGTTTAGGCCATTTCTATAATACTTCACATAATTATTAGGGTAAAAATAAATGGGGGAAACTATAAAATTCCTACCACAAGTGAAGGAAACCCTAATTTAATTAGCATCGAGCATGAAAATAACTTCATTCTTGGAGTTTCTCACAATTCTATTACTAATGTCATTAAATTTTGCCATGGCCTTGATTGACTTGGGGTAGGGGTGGACCTGAGGGCAGACATACTAGTGAGTATATAGTAGTATGGGAATGTGCTTGGACTTGATGCGGAGATATCTGTGCTCATTATGGTTGCTATGTCCTAAATTTGCCTTGGTTCTTTCCATATTAGCCTTGTATTCATGATATAGCTATCAGGATCTACAAAACTATTTTTATTTTTGGATGACATTCATTTCCCCTTTGAAGTAGTAGCTGGAGGCTTAGTAGTCATGGTTGTATTCTATGATTTTGTAATAAAACTTGTTTGAAATGCTCTTAGCATAGTGTTGTAGAGCTTTCTAGGAGAGCGGGGAGCACAGTGAGAAAAAATGGAAACAATGCAGAAGATGGAAAAGTGACAAAAAAAAATTGATATAACCAGCTATGCATGCATGTGTGAAGGTGAAATGCAATAACTACGGTTGGTGGAACATGCTCGAATATTATTTTTGAACGTTGGCAGGTGCCTTAGTTCATGTGCCACTTCAATAAACCAGCTACCATAAATTACCATTTTGCTTTAGGTCAATGATATTGCCCCACCTTCATCCTGGGCCAATAAATTGGAATCACTGCTGGACCAATCAGTAGGTATGGTGGTACCTTAAAAAGTGAGATATTTTATAATATCAAGAAAACTGCTTTTCCACCAAAATTTTATATCTACTCTGTGATGGCCTTTGAGAGTCAAAAAGTCATGCCATCGCAAAATTTTTCCTTAGAATGGTCATCAATGGAGCAGCCATCGGTTGCCAAAAGTTGTAAAATCATGATAATTTACATTGAAGGGGCCTTTGAGCACCGAAAAGTCATGCCATCATGACATTTTTTCTTTGAGCGGCCATCGAATTCCAAAAAGTCATGAAATCATGACAATTTACATTGAAGGGGCCTTTGAGTGCCGAAAAGTTGCACCATCATGACATTTTTCCTTGGAGCGGCCATCAATTACCAAAAAGTCATGAAATTGCAACAATTTACATTGAAGGGGCCTTTGAGTGCTAAAAAGTCACACCATCTTGAAATTTTTCGTTGGAGCAGCCATCAATTGCCAAAAAGTCACTAAATCACAACAATTTACATTGAAGGGGCCTTTGAGTGCCGAAAAGTCATGCCATCACAATATTTTTCCTTGGAGTGTCCATCAGCTACCATAAAGTCATGAAATAAAGATAATTTTTATTTAAGGGGAATTTGAGCACCAAAAAGTTGCACCATCATGACCTTTTTTCTTGGAGTTGCCATCGGTTTCCAAAAAGTCATGAAGTCACAACAATTTACATTAAATGGGCCTTCGAGCATCGAAAAGTCATGTCATCGCAACATTTTTCCTTGGAGAGGCCATTGACTACCAAAATATCACAAAATTATGGCAATTTACATTGAAGAGGCCTTTGAGCATTGAAAATTCATGCCATCACGATATTTTTCCTTGGAGATAGAAATAAATTAAATATTTACATAAAATACATACACAGTAGAGGAAGACTTATCACTTGTAGTACAGCTTCAGGTGGAAGTCATTGATGGAGATAGGTTGAACCTGGCCCTATTAATTTCTTAGCTAGAAGGATTTTTGCTATTTTTCTTCTATTACTTCAAAAGGACCTTCCCAAAATATGTCAAATTTGTCATGATTTCTAGGTTTTGACTTCTCTTCTTTCCATCTTAGGACCAAGTCTCCCACTTTGAAAATTTTCAGAGTGGCCCTTTTATCAAACCATTTTTTTGTGGCAAATACATACTTTTGATAGTGGTCATAGGCTTACTCCTTCTGTTCTTATAATTATAGGAGTTGGATCAACCTGTTCTCCATTGGTTCAGCTTCGTCTATGCCGATCTGATTGAGTAATTTTAGAGCTAGGATCTCTATGTGTATCAGAAGAACTGCTTCTTTGCCATAGACCAGAGAGTAGGGAGATGTGTTTATGGAATTCTTGATGATCATTCTATCATCATATAATGCTTAATTTATTAGAGAGTGCCAACTTCTATTATTGTCTTATAGGGTTCGCTTCAAAATCGTGAGCAGCTTTTTATTCGTAGATTCGGCTAATCCATTTCCCTACAAATAATAGTTTGAGGATGTTTTTAAGTAAATCCCATATTTACATGTAAATTTGATCATCTTGGTGCCTACAAAGGATGAGCTATTATCTATGACTAATGCATCTGGGATGTTGAATATTATGATTAAGCTTTCCAGGAATTCCATTACAACTTCCTGGTATGCTTTTTCGGTAGGTATTGCTTCTGCCCACATCGTGAAGTAGTTGGTAGTAGTCAGAACATATTTATGTCCAAAAATGAGTTGGGTCTATTATTACAAAAAAGTTGATATTCTCACAATGACACTGAGAGGGGAGGTGAATCAGTGTAACTATTTAAAAACTTGAATCTGCAACTCTTAAAACTTAAAAATACAAGCTTAAAAATAGATAAAGCAAGTATAACACAAGAGCATCACACAACACAAGATTTAACGAGGTTCAATGATGTGGCTACTCCTAAAATAATGACTGTTTGGACTACAATCCAAATCCAGTATTTGCAAGGATTCAATATTTACAAATAGTTTACCAGCACCCACTGGAAGGAGCACCAACCCCTGATTTTTCTGCTACAACAGATAGGAGCACCAACCCCTTTTACCAAGCACCAACTTGGATTTCTATTTAAAAAAAAATATTGACATAAAAATGCCTTCTCTTTTGCAAGACCCTCACTGGTATATATCTCATACAAATTAATCTCACAGAAGCATAAAGAGAATTGTTAGAATCTCAATATCTTCTTTCACATTCTAAAACCTCTCTTCTGATTTTTCAATAAAAATTACATTCAGGTTTTTGTTCTTTTGCTGTACTTCATGCAACACTCTTACTCAACCTTTTCTTTTGTTTTTCACGAATAACCACGGTTGCAGTAACCTTCTTACTACGCCTGTTCGATTCTTATATACTTGATTTCCTTGAATGGCTCCTTTTTGAAAAAGCTCAAATTTTCCCTCCAATATTCCATGCAATCTCAGCTATGATCAATCTGTCAAACCCTCTCTAATGCGTACTGCCTTTTAGCCACTTTCTTTCTATCTTATTCTGACATTCTTCTTTGCACATTATGACAACATTTTTTTGACACCCTTTTTCTGCATATCCTGACACCTTTTTCTGCGTATCCTGACGCTCTGTTCTTCTTACTTCTCTTTTGAATTCTGTGCTTTCACTTTCTTCTGTGCGCGACTGTCATTTCTTGAAAAACGCAACCTGTTAATTAATTTCTTTGTAATCATGATTCTCGGTATCCACCCCTGTAACAGCCGTTCTGACTTTAATTGATTGTTCTTGTAACTGCCACCTTTTCCAGCAATGCTGCATCACGGCCCTGCAACAACCATTCTTTTCTTAAATGCATAGTTTTGACACCTGTCACTGTGCATGCTTCTTTGGATTTTTCCCACCAAGCTGTTACCTGTCGCGATATCGCGACATCTCTATTCATTTGACTTATTTTGGACTGTTGACTGCGAAAACCTGACATGTTGCGATATCATGATGTTTTTTGCCTCCAACTTTACTCGGCATACACCCACGAAAATGATACATGTCACGAAATCGCGACGTTTTCGCTGCATCAAGCTCATTTCTGTCTCCTAGCTGCAAAAATGAGACATGTCGTGAAATCACGATGTTTTCGCTGCATCTGCACTATCCTTCGCTTGCTCCCATGAAAATGGTACATGTCACGAAATCGTGACGTTCTCCGCTTCCGTACAACTCTCCTTCGCCAGCACCCGCAAAAATGGAACATGTCACGAAATCACGACACTTTGGGCTTCCCTGCACTCTGCTTCGCTTGTAGCCGCGAAAATGGAACATGTCACGAAATCGTGACACTTTGGGCTTCCCTGCACTCTGCTTCGCTTGTAGCCGCGAAAATGGAACATGTCGCGAAATCGTGACATCTTTCGCTTTCGTACACTTTTCTCCGCAAGCCTCAGCAAAATCGGAACATGTCACGAAATCGCGACGCTTTTCTGCCTTAGTGCTGTTCTTTGCTTTCCACCCGCGAAAATGCAACATGTCACGAAATCGTGACATATTTCGTGTCTGTACATTTTTCCCTTCATGCACCAGCGAAATCAAGACATGTAGCGAAATTGCTACAACTTTGTGCCTTGCGCTTCCAACTTTGCTTCGACTCGTGAAACTTAGACTTGTAGTGAAATTGCTACACCTTTGTGTCTTGTGTTTCGAACTTGTAGCAAAATCGCTACACCTTTGTGCCTTGCATTTCGAACATGTAGCGAAATTGCTACACCTTTGTGCCGTGCATTTCGAACTTGTAGCGAAATCACTACACCTTTACGTCTTGCATTTCGAACTTGTAGCAAAATCGCTACACTTTCTTGACTTAGTGCTTTTTCTTTTCTTCTGCCAGCGAAACTCCGACATGTAGCAAAATCGCTACACTTTTGTTGTCGTACATTCTCTCTCTTCTTCGGGTCACTAAAACCCGACATGTCGCGATATTGCGACACTTTTTTGCCCTTAGTGCTTTTCTTTCGAAACTGTCGTGGTATTGCGACACTTTCTCATGCACTTTCTCTCTCCTCTATTTTGTTGCAAAATCGTGACATTTTCAGATGCACCTTCTCTCTCCTTTGTTTTGTCACGAAATCGCAACATTTTCGGCTACATTTTCTCTCTCCTCCTTTTTATCGCGAAATCGTGACATTTTCGGCTGCATTTTCTCTCTCCTCCTTTTTGTCGCGAAATCGTGACATTTTTGGCTGCATTTTCTCTCTCCTCCTTTTTGTCACGAAATCGTGACAAAAAACATGTCGCGATATCGCGACAGTTTTTTTACTTGTCTTTTTTTGCAAATTTCTGAATCTGGGTCACTTCTGTTTTCTTTGAAAATCACTGTACTTGATCCGATCGACCTCGAACCGCATCAATCGCATCAATGCATGTTGTGTTGACAACAATGACAATACTTTTGCAATGCTTTTGCTGCACCTTGCTCAACAAAAGTCCAATCCCCATTGCTAAAAATGTTCTCAACTTGAATGGACTTTAGGGGCATCAAAGCATTCTTGTTTATTTGAATTTACCTCTAGAATTCCTCACAATTTCTTGTTATTATGAAGGTGTTTGCAAAAATAGTTGGCCAGTAGCATCCATTTTTGATGATATTTAAGGTAGTGGTCTGGTAGGGTACCTAGGAATAGATATTTGAGGGTATATTATTATATTGTATAAGGGTTGGCATGGGCCACACATAACCCAAGGTTGATTGTATTATAATATTATATTATATTATAATATAATATAATATTAGTAGTAGGCTTTCCAAAGTAGAATAAGAATATGGATATATAAAGAAGATATATTTGTCATTGTAAGGATTAATATCATTGAAGAAGAATCTTATGTAATCGTCGTGACCACGAAGTGGCGTCTCATCTTGGGAGATCTTGTGGAGTTATTCCTTCCTTAAGGATTATTATTGGTGTTTCCCTAACTTAAGGGTATTATCTATCTCTCTCTCATTTGTGGATTGTTATTGTGGATAATGTATTGTGGATGAATGATTTGATATTTTTACATACTAGTGAATGGTTCATTTTTAATAATAATAGTTTTGTACCAAGTGGTATTAGAGCAATGATTTTGGCAAAGTGGGGATTTTTGTGTGAAACCCTAGAATTAGGGCAATTTTTTTGGAAAAAATGTCTCATCTTTCAGGAGCCATATCTCTATGCAAGTTTATCCGATTTAGGCGATTCTTGGATCAGATTGTATAGAATTTGAAGAGCTTTAAAATGAGTGGTCATATATGGAATCTGAGCAGTATTGAGGGATATACAACCTTTTGAAGTTAGTATCCAAAACAAGGATAGTGACGAATTTTGCAAATTTTTTGTGGAAAAACGTCTCATATTTCAAAAGCCATATCTCTGTGAGATTGTATCCGATTCAAGTGATTCTTGGATTTGTTGGTGTAGAATTTGAAGAGCTTTAAAATGAGTGGTCATATGAAGGAATCCGAGGAGTATTGAGAGAGATATGACCTTATGAAATTAGTCATATGGAATAAGGGTAGAAACGAATTTTCAAGTCACGAATTTTTCAAAAGACGAACTTTGTTTATTTCGGGTAAGCAAAGTAGTTGCACTTTATTTTTTTTGGAAGAAAAATGGCAGATCTAGTTGTCTATGTGGAATTTTAGCTTCAAATCAGTGGAAAGATATTTATTTCCATAAAACCGTGGTTTGCATTAGGGCATGATATATATTTTCATGAAACCCTAGATTTGCATTATCTGGAGGTGAACTTATGGAGATAGAAATATTTTTTAGAGAAGATGATATTGATGTTAGGGAATGGTGAAAAAAGTTTAGGTCTCCATATCATAATATTTCTTTTGAGAAATCCTTCCTGGATATATGTTTTAAAGGGAAATCTTTGTCTTGGTGGATAAAATTTTGTAAAGAAAGGAATAATGAATATACTTGGGATGAAATAGAGCATGAATTCTTGAGTATATGGGATCCATATTATATAGATTACCTAATGGATATCATCAAAGATGATGAAAAGAAACTACAGGAAACTCAAAATGAGTGGAATGCAATAAAAGGAGAATGTGAAGTTTTAAAGAAACAGAATGAAGACTATGAAAAAGAAATAAAATTACTCAAAAAGAAAGAGGAAAAGGTCAGGGAAGATAAAAAAGATGTCAGTATGCAGATAGAGGAAACCATACCTTTGGTAGAAGATAAATTATAAAATGGACAAAGGAATTTGTTTGAATCTAAAAAGTCTATTATGCAGGTTCATGGAAGCATTCAAAAGGAACAAAGTTATTATTTCCATTGACCCTAGTAGTAGATATAATTTTATTAATATTGCTTTGGCTAAGAAGTTGCAAGTTCAAGCAACAAAAATCAAGGACATATAGCTAGAGGGTGAGAATGTTCAGATTTTTGAAGATTTAAAGATCACCATGGATAAATATGTTTTACATTCAGATTTCTATTCTATTGAGATGGATGATAAGGATATTGTTCTTGGTTATCCTTGGTTAGATTCTTTGGGTACTGTTAACATTAATGTGTAAAAGAAGTTTATGAAGTTATGGTATAGGAAAAAGAAGATAACATTACAAGATATTTCTCAGCTTAAGGAGCAGGGATCCAAGGAAAATCAAGAAGTGGTTGTAGAGAAAAAAATTGAAGAACCTAAAACAAAATCCAAGAAGGCCGTAGCAGCAAAAGAGTCCATGGAAGAAGTAGCAGAACCGATTTAGTGGAAATAATTGTAACAGAGTCCAAGGAAGCTTTGATAGAAGAGCACAAGGACACACCAAACAAAGAGAACATGAAAGAACAATGTGTAGAGGACTTTAAAATAATGGAGCCAAATGTTGAGAAGTCAAATAAGGTAGAACATCAAGTAAAGGTTGCACCATATCGTCATCCACACCATCATGAGCAGAAACAATATTGAAGACATGGTTCAAGGAAACAATATTATGGTTCTACATGTAATCAGAAGGGCACCAACTATGGCAGTGTTTGGCAAATAAAGCATAGTGATCATGGTTTTCAGCATTGTTCATCAGCATCAAGGAACAAGTGGACCCATCATTCAAGTTATCAAAATACAGCAACAGAAGCGTGGAGCCAACGAAGTAGATTTGGATACTCAAGTAACAAAATGGCGTACTAGCATCATCGGGTTTCACTTGGATGGATGGATGATCGATATTGGTACCAATTGCTAACATTGCTTAGCAAATCATACTATCAGGTTTCTTCATATGTTTCGAGGATGAAACATTTGTAAGGAGGGTGGTATGGTAGGGTACCTAGGAATAGATATTTGAGGATATATTATTATATTGTATAAGGGTTGGCATGGGCCACACAACCCAAGGTTGATTGTATTATAATATTATATTATATTATAATATAATATAATATTAGTAGTAGGCTCTCCAAAGTAGAATAAGAATATGGATATATAAAGAAGAGATATTTGTCATTGTAAGGATTGATATCATTGAAGAAGAATCTTATGTAATCGTCATACCCATGAAGTGGCCTCTCATCTTGGGAGATCTTGTGGAGTTATTCCTTCCTTAAGGATTATTATTGGTGTTTCCCTACCTTAATAGTATTATCTATATCTCTCTCATTTGTGGATTGTTATTGTGGATAATGTATTGTGGATGAATGATTTGATATTTTTGCATATTGGTGAATGGTTCATATTTAATAATAATAGTTTTGTAACATGGTCCTTCCTGATTAGTGTCTTCTAGATGAGACACCATGGAATTCCTCCATTATATTCTATTTCTAATTTTCATTTATGCATCAAAGCAACACTTCATCCAAATTCATTCTGTACAGTCCCTCAGGTAGCAGGGTGTATTTTAGAGCATGGATCTTGTACCTTCTTCTTTGTGAAGCATTCAATCTTGTTGGGAATTTTCTAGTTTGGAAATTCCGAGTTAATTCATCTACCCCGTCTAGTTGCTCCGAAGGTTGATTGTCATATGATGCTACTTCATGAATTTAGCAAGCTATGTATTCTAATGAAGCTTGCTTGATGAGTTCTTGGAACAGTGCTTTACCTCTTACCAGCTTGGTTGGGTGTATTTCTACGTCATATTCTTATATTTTTTTCACCCAACGAGCTCTTTTGTCACTGAGCTCCCCTTGTATGATGAAGTTTTGTACATCGGGGTGAATTACATACACAATAATCCTGCTTTATGATAAGAAATGCCTGAACATTTTTAGCGACTTAATTATAGCATAAATCTATTTTTAAATGAAGTTATATTTTTCTTTGTGTTCTTGCATAGTTTGACTCAGAAAATCTATGAGCCTTTCTTCATTGTTAGCTCCTTTCTGTGTGAGGACTGTGATGTAGCTTTATTGTTTGCCTATCACGTATAAGATGAAGCCTCTAGAGTAGTCTAGATTCACCAATACTGGGGCTTGAGATATTTATTATTTGATCTTCTGGAAAGCATTTTTTCTTGTGTTGGTCCACTTGAACACATATTTTTTCAACAACTCTATCATGGGTTTGATGATTTATGTAAAATCAATAATTAATTTGCGCACAAAATTGATCTGGCTGAAGAATGAATGCAAACCTTTTTGTTAGGGGTAACGGAATATCTAACAATACTTTCACTATTTTAGGGTCTATAGCTAAACAATACTTAAAAACAATATGGCTGAGTAACAGTCCTTATTCTACAACAAAGATAGATTTCTTGGGATTTATGGAGATACCAAATTCTCTGTATTTCTTGAACAAACTTCTGAGATGTGCTACATGATCCCCCTTTTTGTGTGAGAACATTGTCATGTCATCTAGATATATTACTATTATTTTATTAAAAAGTTGTACAAACACCACATCCATAGCTCTTTGAAAAGTTACTTCATTATTGGATAACCTGAAAGGTATTATTTGGTAAGCAAACATTCCCCACTTGGTTGTGAATGCAGTCTTTATTATACCCAAATAAGTCATACAGGAGTGAGAACCCTTTTACTCCTACAACTATGTGTAGGATTTGGTTGATCTATGGGAGAGGGTAATGGTCTTTGAGCGAAGCTTTGTTCAAGTTGTGGAAGTCGATGCATAGTCAAATATCTCCATTATTTCTAACAGGACATATATTAGCAACCCAAGTTGAATGATTGATTGGGTAAATAATTTTAGCTTCAAGTAATTTTAGCAGCTCTTGCTTCATCAAAGCTTCGATTTTAGGATTCACCAATCATTGATTTTGTCAAAATGACCTTGTGCCTTCCTCAAGTTTAATTGCATGCTAGATCATTTCTTTGGAGTAGACTTTCAGGTCACCATAAGTCTAGGCAATGATGTCTAGGAATTCTTTGCATAATTCCCTGATTTAATCTAATTCTACTTATATAGTGTTCACTCCTAATTTTATATATTTATTAAGTCCCATCCAATATTCTCTGTATATGTGCTTGTCAAATATCATTTTATGGCCAGTTGACCTATCATTGTTATCGAATAAGATCTCAAGGGTGACTAATCCTTTTGGGATGTGATTTTTCTTTAACTAGATCATGCTTGCATCCTCCTCATCATTGGTTGTCTTGTTACTAGAGAAATTCATATCATGGATGAGGAAGTCCACTATCTTTTTTTCACTATTGAAAAATTGCCATAAGGTATCTTTGTCTGGAAGAGAAGGCCTGTAGATTAGCCTAACTATTTTTAATTTTTGTATGACATTGCTGATAGGATAAAAATTTATCCCTACTAAATCCAAAAAGTCTTTGTGAGTATTTTTTTTTCTTGGAATTGTCTTGAGATTCAGAGACTCAAAATATTCTAACAAGTCCCAAATTTTTTTTTTTTTAAGCCTTAAGGTAATGTTGTTTACTCACACATTTCTCAGTTACCCGGTTTACTATAAGTTCAAAGTATCTAAAGATATGTAGCTATTTGATACCCATGTTTTTAGCTTTCTTGAGTCCTAAATAGAGTGATTGATACTTTGCTACATTGTTAGTGCAACACTAGGTTAACTAGTAAGAGAAAAATATTTCTTCACCTATTGGAGAGATTAGGACAATACCTTCTCCAACTCTATTTTTACATCTAGTCCCATCAAAGAAAATATTCCACAGCTTATTGGGGGGTCAGTTAACTAGAGGGGGAGAAATAGGATCACTTTTTTAGGTTTCAAAATTATGTAACTCCCAATGTCAGTCTCAACCATGGCATTGAAGTATTGGAGATAGAACTAGTCTTCCTACTGTAATACATTTAGAGCTTCTTCCATTAAGTTCAAGCCCCCTATTTACTCTATCATCATGTTCACAATGGTGGGTTGTTTGTCTCCCTCTTCAAGTATTCTGATATGGAAGTTGAAGGATTTTCATTAAATATTTTTACTATTTTTCCCTTTAACAGGATTTCTAGATGCAAGAAATATAGTGATAGATATCCTCCTATCTTAGTTGTGAACTCCCTTGAGAGACACATACCAAAATAGGTATCCAAGTCCACTACTACCACTTATTGTATGAATATGAGCTAGGACAGTCTCTAGAGCACTATTAGGATATCTTTTATTATCCCTATAGTTTTTACAGGGGTTCCATCTAACTGCAAGACTTTGGGAATACTTATTGTATATTCCATACCCATAATATCACATACTACTTTGGACATCACAGTGGTTGCAACTCCAGATTCTATCATACAGTTGTGAAATACCCACCCTTCCATTTGGAGAGACAAGTAAAAAGGAGGGGTTCTATTTTTTCCTGAAGTGGATGTCAGAATAGCTTGTGCAAAATCCATCTGTGTTGGGGTATTATCCTTGTTTTTCATAGACCTCAAGGATTCTTGCAACAAGTCAATCTATCTTGGAAGCTGCAAAGCTTCATACATAGTTGCCTTGGAGGGGGTTTTCTTCATTTGCTTGACTATGTTAAATGGAAGGGGTTCAACACTCTTCTCCGTCACTGTTGCATCATACTTGTTTATGTATCCCTAAGTAGCATCAATCCTTTAATTCTTAGTTAGTGAGGGATTTATTAGTTTTTCCCTAGCTTGTTCCTGTGTTTCTACTTCTTTTTGTCAAGGTGCTTCCTTATGAGTTTCTACATATTTCTGGCTTGGACTCGGGGGATATTTTTCATTAGAGGTTATTTTATCAATAGGTTTACTTATGGTCAAAGGCACCTTCAGGGGGTTGAGATCTTGGGGATCAACCTGTAAGTGTTTCTTTCCCGATCTGGTAAGAATAGCTACTAATTCGACAGAAGGCATCAAGAAATTTTGATTCTCTTCTTTGATCATATTAACCTAACCTTGAGGCTTATTTCGGCCTTATCAATGGCTATTTTTTGTACCTGATGTTTGTGAATCATGCAAGAACCTTTACCATGGGGGTCATTACACATGGAGTACTAGAAATTTGATTCTGTCAAAATATTACTAGGTTCGCTATCTTCATTGGAATAAATAATGTTATTTGATCCTTAGTTATTTGTGGGAATATTCTTGGGGTGAAATTTATTTCTACTTTTCTTTGTTCCATTGATGTAAAATTATTTTCTAGAGTTTTGAACAATGCTTGCATGTATTGTAGGATTGCTAGTTAAGGGTCTGGAGTTGATGGGACTATTGCTAGGGGAAGTGTAGGAATAGTAGGAAGCATTGGAGAGGTAGGAGATGCCTATATTACCAAAATATTAGGCTATCCAGTCCATTTTGAGATATTGGAGCTAGAAGATGAAGCAGGGGTTGGACTAGAAGCACTTGAAGCTTGGGGTGGATCTAGAAAAATGGGCATCATCATTTTTGTTGGGAATATCCAAATGGCAATCTTATATTTCTCTATTTTTTGTGATTCCTAATAAATCTTAGTTAAGGTAAACACGTGGTACTGCCTAATGGCCATACTTATATCTGAGTTGAAAGCTCTCATATAGTAATACATTACCTTATCATGTGTTGGTCTCAACCCATCAGGTACTCTCTATCAAGTCTGACTGAATATGATGTTAAAATCTACGATCTCCTCTTGAGAGTGGTTTTGGATAACAGTAAACTAATTTAGTAGGGAGAATAGGTCTACTTGCTCATTGAATTATTCCACTAGTTTACCAACAAGTTGTGCCCAGGTAGATATAGTTTGATTTTTAGAGTACCAATAGAGCATTTTTCCTTTCAAGGAAATTACCAATAATATTATCATAACATCTTCTTCATGAATGTTATGTATCGGGGCTAGTGCGACTACATATTAACAATATTTATAAGCCATATTTCCAATACCATCATACTGGGGTAGTTCTTTCAAGGCCATTATAGGAATCAAATGCTGAGCTACCAGGTTCAAGGGACCTGTGTGGTTCCATATGGGGTAAGGTAGGATTGGATGATTCGTGACCATTGTGATTATATGGGTAGTTGGAGTTAAAGTTCCACTAGCAATAATACTAGATAGGGATACAGGGGAAAATTTTGTATATCTTGTACTATGGGCATATGCAGAAGTTGTTCTGGACACTAAAATAGGATTAACTTGGAGGCTACCAAGGTGTATTTCGAAGAAATCTATGGGTTCTTTTGAATTTCTTGATTTAGATATGATTATCATAAAAGATGGTACATAACCAAATTATAGGTAAAGGATTTCTTAGGTTTCCTTTTTGGTGCAGAGTTGTGAGGTGATTTATAAATTATTGATAGGGTAAAGCTATTTACCAGGGCTTTGATTTATATACTGCATGTGATTTATGTCCCATTGGGTGTACCAAAAACTGTTGGAGCAAAATCTACCTTTGGTTACGTTTATGCCCAATAATTTGCCAACATTGAAAGACCAAGTTTACATAAAGTCTACCTGGTTTAATATCCAAAGGTGGTTGGTTCCTTGTTTCTTTTAGAAAAAGTGGGAAAGAGAGAAATGCATAAATATATGGAAATATAGCTATATCTAGAGGATTAAAATGGTGTAGATTAGGTAATAGAAAAGCAACTATCATAGTATTTTATAGAGAAGAATAATAGAGAACCAAAATAGATAAACTAAAACTTCTGGTGAATATATATTTTAAGTATAATATTATCTACGGAGTTAATTGTAGATCTAATTGAGCTTTATTGTAGGAATTTAGAATAAGAATTAATGTAGGTTAAATTCAACTTAGATTTATATAGCAATAGACAACACATACATACTTTATTTGAAACACCAATGAGCCAAGAACCAAAATGGATGTTCTTTATTAAAATTTTAGAAGTCTGCATACATAGCCTTGTAAACACCTAAGAGATGACCATTTTTTTGGGTTGCTCATTCTATATAAGCATTTTTGCATAACAAAAAACTGAAATTTGTTACAAAAGTATGTATGTAGGCTCATTATGATAAATAAGTAGTTGAAGAGAGCATGGATATTTCAATTGGAAGCAGGGTTATGCATAAGGGGTTGGAATCAAAATGTACTTGTAAAAAAATGGCGAATTCTATTCAAAATCAAGGTAAATCATGGATAATCCTAAGAAAACAAATCAAGCATCTTCATACCAAAATTTGGGGTATTTGAAGCCCTAAAATGTAAGGTCATATTTGGAGCCACTTTTGACCTATTAAATCATCTTATAACTTCATAAAAATACCACCATTATATCAGGCTTGAAAAGAGCTTTCCAATGAGTACAAATATGCCTATGTTTGGATATATATTATGGCAAATTGACCCTAATAAAAAATTGATCCTAAAAATTTTAGGCGAATGGGCCGACATTGAGGGTCCTCATATTCACCAATTTTCAATTTTTAAAATCCTAATATTCATCCAATTGGCTAATATTCACCACTATGCATAACCCTGATTGGAAGTGGTTGAGATATTCTGGTTATAGATATCTTTAACCTCTTCAGAGATGTCATGGTCCATCTGGCCTTCAAAATGTTGCCCTATCACAACTTTCCACCTTGGCCTTGCCTTAGGCCTTCAAAATTTTGTACCATCATTATTTTTGGTCATGAGTTGATCTTTGGCCTTCAAAATTTCGTGCTATCATGACTTTCCACCTTGGCCCTACCTTAGGTCTTCAAAATGTCACGCCATCATAAATTTTTATCATGAGTTGATATTTGGCCTTCAAAATGTTCTATTTTTGAAAATTTTCACCTTGGCCTTGCCTTAGGTATTTAAAATATTGTGTCATCATGACTTTTGGTCATGATTTGATCTTTGACCTTCAAAATATCATGTCCTCATGAATTTTCATCTTAGTTCAACTTTTGATCTTCAAAATATTGCCCTATTGTGACTTTCTGCCTTAGCCCTACCTTAGGCATTAAAAATGTTGTGCCATCATGAATTTTGGTCATGAGTTGATATTTGGCCTTAAAAATATCACAACATCATGAATTTTCATCTTAGTTCAGCTTTTGACCTTCAAAATGTCACCCTATCGCAACTTTCCACCTTGGCCCTCCCTTAGGCCTTTAAAATGTTGCCCCATCACGACTTTTGATCATGAGTTGATATTTGGCCTTCAAAATGCTGCATCCTCATGAATTTTAACCTTAGTTCAGCTTCTGGCCTTCAAAAATTCATGTCCTCATGAATTTTCACCTTAGTTCAGCTTCTAGCCTTCAAAATGTCACCTTATCGTGTTTTTCTCTACACTTAGCAAAATCTTGAGAAGATTACTCCATATTTCCCTAGATGTGGTAATTTTGACCAACATTAACCTAGCTAGATTTGGATTGACCCTAATTATTCCCTCTTTGGTTCTTGTTCTACCATTCCTTTTTCTTAAGCTTGATCTCACCCTCTTGGATTTTAATCTCTTCGATTACTTTAGCTTGGGTGAGTGCTTCTTTAAATGTTTTGTATTCTTGAAATTGTAACAACAAGGTGATAGATTTTAAACAACTTATTATGAACATTCTTGTGAGTTATACAATGGGAAGGGTGAATGGAAATTTAGTTCTAACTACCCTTCAATGATTTCCATAGTCATAGACTGACTCATATTCAGATTGACATAAGTTGAATAAGTCAGTCAATGTGGGTTTCTTTCTAATATTTAAAGAGAACAACTTTAGAAATTTATTAGCCAATTATTTGAAAGTGTAAATACAATGGTGTGGAAAATGGTTGTACCATTCTAGGGCATCTCCTTCAAATATTTGAGGGAAGTCTCAAAACACCAATGAGTCATTCTATTTTATTATGAAGCATGCATGGATGAACACATCTACATGATCTTGAGGGTCCTCATCCTCTTTGAATTTTTTAAACTTTGCTAGTGTAAAATCTATTGGATAATATGGTGATGGTACTAAATGATGAATAGGGTGATTGACTAGCTACCTTAGAGTAGGTTTCTAATATAACATTCCAGGCAACTGCATGGCTAGGATATCAATCTGGTTCAACAAGAACTAAAATTTAGGATCTTCCAATGGTGATTGGAATCTTTTGTTTGCTTGTTGTGTGTAGGTTGGGTGAGTTTGTTGCATGATGAATTGGGTTTATGACATTGGGGTTTGTTGTGAAGTGGATGGGTGGGAATGGTTATGGTAGGTGGTTGCAACACCTAGGATGGATCTTGGGTGAAGGTATTTTGGTTTGATGTGGACGAATGATTAAGTTTTGTTACCTATGATTACTATCATGATATGGAATGGCTTATTTAATTAGCATTACCATTAAGCAACTGATGTAGATAATATAAATATTGTTGTATAGCAATCATAAATATGGGTTGCATGGTCGAAGGTGGGGTGGAGGTTTGGATTTGATGTGTGGTCACAATTTGTGTGAATTTTGGTGGAGGTTGAGTGGCATAGGGGATCACAACTGAGGTAGGGATGGTATATTGCATATGTTTAACTAGGGGAAATGATATAAGTAGAATGGATGAGGGCACCTACAAAGCATTGTTAACTTATGCTTTGTAGAGTGGGTTTGAGCGAATGGTGGTATGAGCAGATGTGATGGATATGTACTGATTGGATAAGTGTTGGGGATTTTGGTTTATGGGTATGGATATGGACTCATAAAGGAATTTGGTGGTGATTTGGTTGGTGTATTACATATTGGAAAAGGTGGGTTCTTGTTGGAATGTGGACATGAATCTATGTGGAATGGTGAGTGGGGGAAGGGATGAATAGACTAGGTTAAGGTACATTCCAAGTGCATTAGTATACAAATATGTAACACAATTATTAGAAGGTATGGATGGCTTGGTATGAGGGGTATTTGGTATGGAAGTGTTGCTGGACCTCTACACCATGTCAGTATCTAAAGGAGGTGTCTGATTGGAAGGTCCTACAGATAAGTCCATGTAAATACCCCCTTGCTCAACCATAGAAGTGGTTGAGGTATTATAAACCTAAAAATATTGATACATGGATGTAGGTGATTGGTTATGGGTGTTGGTTAAAGTTTTTTCTTCACTCTGAGTCGTTATCATAGGCTAGGGGTGATATAGGATAAAAAATGTACAAGTATGTGTGTGGAAATATGATGCAAATGAAAAATAAACAAACACACAATCAAACAAATGTTTTCTATTTTTATTTCATTTTCACAACTTTGTCTTTGATTTGATTTTTTTATTTTTCTTTTTTATTTTTCCTTTTTTTTTGAATTTTGAAATTTTCATAGATTGTTTTTTGATGTTTAGTTTTTTTTGGTTTTAGGTGTGTTTTATGTAACCTGTACCTAAAAACTATAAATGGTAGGTGGTGAAGTGGAATATAAAAAGTTATATTAACACCTACCCCTCTGGTGAAGGATGAATCACAAACGGCTGAAAGGGCATCCTAGATGAAGGCTTGGTAATGGATGTAACATAGGGGAATAAAATACCTCTTCAAGAGAGGTCAAATTGTCTAGTGCCTTGCTACTGAACCATCTGGGCTTTCACTTAACCCTTGTGTAAGCTTGGACATAAATGATAAGTAAAATTCCATAAATTATTAAGCCTTGGGAATTGAAGGGCATCTAACCTTGATTACCCTGAGCTAACCTCAAGAGTAACTAGTTTCTTGGTGATGAAGTCCAAGAAACTATTGTACTAACTATGGTTTATTCTAGGGCTTGACTAATGGTTGGTGATGAAATGCAACATGTTCAGGAGGGTTTCCTCACACTTGTCATGTAGAGGTGAGAAATCATGATTTGTGTAAGTGTGTGGGGTGTTTTGTTTAGGTTTTACAATTTTTGGTAAAGAAAAACATTAAAGCTAACACTAAATATGCAAATATGATGCAATTTAGATTTGGATACCGAAAATGCAATAAAAAATAAACAAAAACACTAAGTTAAATACAAAAAATAGGCTTCAAACATGCTTTGAAGTGGTTTTGAGACCAAAGCCAACTGTAGGGCTACATTTGGGACTGGTCAAGTGTAGGTTTTCATTTGGTTATTGTAGTGCCATATTTGATCAAATACAAGGCTGCATTCGGGATTAGCCAAACACAAATCTATTTTTTTGACTATATTTCAAAAGTAAAACAGGGCCAATCTAAAGCAAGAATATGCCCTAAAATGCACTTATGAATGCAAGTTAACTTTTTTGATGCAAGTTATAGCTTTTTTATAACTAAAAACATAGCTAATGCACTCTAGAATGTGATTTAACTTTTGATGCCTACACTAATGCTAATATGAATTTCTATTTTGATGTAAATACTAACAAAACCTACACTCTCTTGAAACATAAATAGAAAGAATTAATTTTTCTTTTATTTTTAGAAGTAAATTTGAACTTAGAAGGTGGTCCAAATCACTTACCTGGAGGCCTTAAGCTTTTCATTTTTTTAAGCTTCCCAAATGCCAAGCTACATTTGCATAGGGTCCCAAATGTAAAGTCATATTTGCACAGGGTCCCAAATGTAGGGTTTTGTTTCTTAAATACAAGGCTTCATTTTATCATGTCCAAAAACAACTTGAACAGTCCTTGAAAATCTCAAAAGTGAGTTTTCATTTCTGCATGATAGAGCTTCAAAAACCTACAATTAGAAACAAATATGGATTAGAATAATAACAACAACAAGGTAAAAAAATATAACCCTTTGGGTGTCCCATCATGATCACCATTTTGTAAGCAATAGAGAAACACCCAAACAAAAAAAAAAACTGAGACAAGCAAGTACAATAAAAGAATGATCTTCGTATTAAAGTTTTGGGAGCCTAGGTCTCCTCTATTACAATCATGAAATGCCCCAAATTGTAGGGGTTATAAAAGAATGCTTGCTTTTAGACTAAAGTGAAAAAAAGAGTGAGAAACCCATTTTTCAAATAAATGGAATATGGGTGTGATAAATCTTTGTTACTCCAATTAGATTGTTGGATGGGATTGAATATCCTTGTAGGCCATCCTTGCTTCAATAGTTTCTTAAGAACCTGTTACCTGCACATATATCCTGCAATGAAAAGAGTGAGTAGTATATGAAGGGCCTCCATGGTGTGAGGCTCTTTTTGATGTAAATAAAAGATATCAAACCCTGAATATGAATGCTTGAATAATATATAAGACTATGTAGAAGACAAAAAATAATAAGTTTAATACCTTATCTATTTTGATCCATGTTTGGAAATGCTAAAATTACTCCTAGAAAAATGCAAGGCTGCATTTGGGAATGGTCAAATGTAGTTTTGCATTGGGACATTGCGAGGCTATGTTTGCTATTGTGTTAATATGGTTCCACATTTGGGATTGACTAGTAGAAGGCCAAGATTTTACTCTCTTTAGCTTTGATGGCTTGATCCTCGAGAATGTAAATATTCTCCTGGAGTGATTTGGGTAGCCTAACAGTATGTTTTTAGTTACTATTTACTTGAAAAGTGATGGTGCCTTTATAGGATTTTGGGAGATGGAGGAAAGGATAGGTGGCAATATAGGGTTGCCAAGTCATAAGGATTGGATAGCCACCTATCTTGGGTAGTTATTGTGAATCACTTAGGGTGTATCAATTAGGTGGAGTAGTGGCATATGGGTAGGTGAGAGTGGATTGAGGTGTGTGAGATGTGGCAAGGGGAGGGGTAGTGGTGGTTAGGACACATGTCAAGTGGAGATATAGGGTATCCTAAGGGATATTTTCTAGATTTTATAAAATCTAGAAAATAGATTAATGTGTAGGAAATTATACCTAAGTTAAAAATTAGGCATATTGTTTTATTATGCATGGTTAGGTTATGGATGGGCTTTGTGAGGTGTTAGTATTTGGTGTCTATAGGTTTATTAATTTACATTGTTGATCCATTTCTTCCTTCTATTGTTGCATTTGTTCTTGTAGTAGTTGAACTAGCATAGTCAAATTCCTTACTTCTATGGTAGGTTTATTTATCTCATTAAGTTGTCTTTCCATTTGTACTCGAATAGGATCTTCTTCTTGGTTAGTAGGTATAGATTTATTATATGATCCTCCTAGAATCATTGGAGCCATTTTATTGGGTACAAAGAGATATGTTAGTTTTAATGTTCATTATTTTCTTGGGGTATATAAGGTTAAAGCTTATTTATGGAAGTCCTTGAGCCCTAAGACTTAAGAATCTTACAAACTAGGCTGTCATGACCCTCCCCTAGAAACCTTTTTCATATGATGGACTTATGAATTTATATGTTATATTAAATGATAATAGATTAAATGAATTTATATTGATTTGATGATGAACAATATGCTACTAATGGATTTGTATGTTTGTAGGAAAAACCACCATCGCAAGTGGGTAAAAAATTGATGGCTAAAATAGTCAAAATGATATAGCACATGATTTAACCACATTTAGCCCTAACTCATGCCATTGCATTTTGATATAGCATTTATACATTTCCATTATAGTTGGTATCATGTTTTGCATTACTAATATGCTTTGATTTGGTCTATGGAGGAATGGTTACTATATTATGCTTGCAAATAGTAATTTGCTTATGGAAATTTTGTTAAGAAATCTATATTATTAATACCTCTAGTGTTTGGTTCTCAAAAAGAGGATTTCTAAGTATTTTTTAATAAAGATATTTATTAATGAATATGAATGAAATTAATGCCTTGTATGTTAGAAAACTAAAGGTGAAATAAAATATTACCAAAAATTGAAATAACTATTTTAATCAACTTTTTACCCAAATGAAATCTTATGGGGTAGTTGTTGAGTTTATTCCATGAATGAAGTATTTTCCATATTTTATAAACCTTGTGTTAAGGAAGAAGGGAGAGCTTTTTGGTAGAAAAAATAACAAAAGGGTTATTTTAATTGAGGAAGGAAGCTGATTAGAGAGTGGAAGAAAGATAAATATGGACATGACATTCGAGAGGAAACAAGGCCACCTTGAATTGAGATCTTGTTGAAAGAGCTAGCAAGAGATAGAAGGTAAGGGTGATAATAAGACCTTATGTTGCATTTTACTTAAAGATATTGATTTTATCCTTTACACCTCTATCATCTCCTATTTTCTATGTGTTATATGTGTATGGCTCTCGATAGTGGTATATCTTTTGATGAGCAACATAGTCTTGGGTAATTTTGTTTTGTTTTTTTTGTAAAGGCTTGTTCTTGTTTTGCCTAAGCATCTCTTTTCAGTGGTTTTGTGGGGGTTATTGAGTGCCCAACCTGGAGATGAACAAACATGTATCCTTGCATTTCCCACTGTAGTAATATTGTTGCTTTATGGTTTTTTCCTGATCAAGTTCTTTAGACCTAAAAATAGAGCCTATGTGCTTCGATTTACAATATAGTGAACCCTAGAATACCGAGATACAAATATTTGTTTATTTTCTATTTAATTATGGTTGGTAATTATCTTGTATTTTAGTTTAAGCATGGATGCATTGAAGGAAGAGTTTGAATGTATATGTGCACCTGATATAGCCAAGCTACTCTTGATTTTATTTATGTTAAGCTTCATTAGATTTACTTTTAATAAAAAATAGGGATTGTTTTAGAATGTTCTTAAAATGGTTTAAATGGGGAATATTATGCATTTATGAAAACCCTATGATTGGTTTCTAAAATATTCATTTTCATTCAAATGTGAGACAATCACATCACATGCATATATTATAAGTGAAATTTGTTTGAATTTTACATGTGAGTGATTAACATTTGTATGAGGTAAAATACAAAGAGTGTCTTTGGCATATCGTGTATTCAAACATTTAACATTTGTAATTAGTGCATGAAGATATTAAGTTGGTTTCAGTATTAGAAGGATGAGTTTTAGAAGTGTTATGAAAGAGACTATAGGAAATTATTTAAAATATGATTTTATATGATGTGTTTATATGATATTGTGAAAGAATAGGAAGCCTCAAATTTATCTTGATTTGAATAGAGAATGGGCTATATTAGATACTTCTAATATTTCCTTGTTTTGAAAGAAATGAATTGTTAATTAGATTATATTTTAGTTAGTTCATTTTAGTTGAAAATGAATTAGTCTTTATATTGTGGTTAATATATTTTAGATTAGAAAAAATAATCTTTAGGTTACAGTTAATTCATTTTAGTAGAAAAATTAATTGTTCTTTAGATTCAGGTTCATCTACTAAGAGAAAATAATATTTAGTTTATGGTTGATTCACTTTGAAACAATTTATATTGTGGTTGATCTATTTTAGATTAAATTGAAATAGTCTTTGGATCATGCTTAATATTTGTTGGATGGAAAGGAATCATGGAATTCCTTTATGTTTGTTTATGTTCATATTTTAAGTTTGGACTAAAATGAAGTTATTGTTTTAAAGTTAATGGGAATCCTTATATAGTTTTTATAACTTTATATTATTAGAGGATTATTATTTCTTTAGTGAAATTATGATATTCTTCGAAAATATTTGGTGATGAAATTAATGACTCCATGGAAATGCTAATACATTATTTGAATATGAATAGTGTAGTTTGATTTATTGTTTTAGTTCATGAAAAAAATGAGAAAGTACGATATATGTTGTATATATTCATAGATGAATTGAGGAAAACTTTTGTATTATGAGATATGAATGATGGATTGGGTATGGAGTCTAATAGACTGATTGAAACTTTTGAGGGTTCCATTGTTACTCTATTTGAGAAAAATACGTAAGAGGGGGTTCTCAAGTATTTGTAGATAGAAGAATGAATATGGATTTCATTTGAGGGAATTATGGGGATTCCTTCATTATTTTTCTAAAATGATTTATAAAAATTCTTGTTCTATGGGGTTATAAGAATGATGGGGTTGTTATGTAATGGCCTTGATGTGTTGAGAAAGTAATAAGGTATTATATTACGTATTTGTACAAATGACTGCTACACTTATGCAATAAAATAAATATTTCAAGGTTGGGTTTTTCCTAAATGGGTTTTCCAAGATATATGATGTGTTATATGTGTATTATTTATGGATCTTGCTTTGGAATTATTATACACATGAAAGTATCTAGCTGATTATTTGAGTTGCTATAAAATGTATATGAAGAGAAAATGGATTTGTATACTTAATCATATTATGCTTAAGATTCAATTTACTTGTTATTTGATAGAGTAAGTTGAATTTTAAGTATATATTTGCAATAGAGTAAGGTTTATGGAAATGTAATAGACAAATGAAAGAGGATCTTGAACTTAGTTACTTTGGGATTTGGGGTTATTCCTTAGGAGGGGTTATCCATAGGAGATCAACATATATTGACCCTAAATAATGGTACTAAAAGTAAGGTAATTTTGGTGTAGCAAAATATTAGGGTTATAATGGCATGTTGGTAATAGATCACTCATGTGATACCCTAGGTAGGATAATCCTAGAACTCATTGTAACTAGAATTGGGTGATGGAACCCTAATGGACAAAGAGGTATCCATGTGAGATATATCATGAGAATGATAGTCATAGAAATCTTATTTACTATAGAAAAACCTATGAGGGATATCATTTGGTGTATTAGTCACTAGAAATCCCAAATGACCATTGGGAAACTAGTTGAGAGATGTCACATGGGTGATAGTTGCCTCAATTAAACTATCAGGGGGATGGTTTAATTGAGCATGATAGTTTTACACATGGTGTAGTGAATAAAACTATAAGAAGCTTCATGCTTAGGTACTAGCAAAAATTGAATGAGCCTAGTAAGGGAATTGGCATCCCTCCTCAAAAATATGATATAGGGTAATTCTTGTGCCCTGGACAAAATTTTCTTCAAAGGAAAGTATGGAAATGGGGAGACCTTAAAAATATGTACTTTAAGTTGTATGGGCAGTGTAAAAGGTGAACCCTAGAGTTGATACAATATTTTAGCCATTCCTATCCATTTGAAGGATGTTTTAGAATCTAGAACTTGGAATGTGGTAGAATATTATATTAAGTCTATCTAGAACATCTCTGGTGATCCTTGTGAAAAAAAAATCTCTCACAGGTTGTTGCATAGGATTTGATACCAAAAGTGACAACCCAATACAATATACTAGTTGTAATAATCTAGTCTCACTTGTAGGTTTGAATAACAAGAAAAATAATTTAAGTAGTGTAATTTTTTTTCATTTTTAATCTTTAATATTGCAACCATGGATTAATGAGTATATATCATCAAAAACCACAAATGTCCCCCAAGTGGATGAGATTGACCAAATCCCATAAGAGGTTCCTTTAGTGGTTCTATTCCTCTCACCTTCTATACTAGAATGAGAACGTATAATTATGGCTTGGGTTATCCTCTAAGGCCCATAAAACTTAGAGGTTGGATGCATAACTTCCCTTCCTTAACATGTCATTAAAATATAGAATCTTGAGTGTTTTATTTTACTCATTTATTACCAAAATAATATGTAAGGATATTTAGCATAGATGCTATAGTACTTAATTGGTGATGACATGCCTAGATTAATATCTACCTTCATGGGCAATTAAGGTCATGATATTCACCTAAAACTAATATGGTTTCCCTTAACAAGCTATGAATACTATGATGAGTTATCCCATTCTAATAATTGTGGATCCATCTACCACTTTGTCTTACTATATTTATCCTTAGCCATATATTATTCAAGGGACCATCACTTGTACTACTCATGCAATGACATAGATGTTCATCTCATACTATCCTTCTTTACCTCTCATCATGACCTGCTTTTTTAGGAGCGACCATTATCGAAACATCATTAAAATACTTAATGCTTTTCAATAGATCTGGATGACTTGTTAACTTAGGTTGTTCATCCTCCCGATGATTCAACCAAGATGTAAATTTGAATTTTTTTTTTTCTAATTTTAGATAAATGGGTGATTTTCAAGTACCAAACCAAATCTCTCTCTCTCTCTCTCTCTATATATATATATATATATATATATATATAGTGGCTCATAATATAAATGCCAACCCAATATTTATGCTTCCAAAAATAAGGGTTATAAAGGTGGTACCCTTTAATAAAATTTACACTCACTAATAATATTTCAACATAATATGAGATTTTTTCAATAGAATACTTAATTCTACGGTTTGTTTACAAAACATACTATCATTCTTAAAGTGAACAACCATGAATAGGCTATACATTGCCTATGTAATTTAATCTCTTCAAAATTTACCAAGATTTTTATAGATAATGTTGTCCATTCATTACCATAATATGGTCATCCAACACATCATAGAAATCAAGGTTTTTCTTATGAGTAGGATAAGAATGAATCTTCTTTTAAAGGAATGGGTGCTCCTACTTTAATGCAATGCAATGACTATACTAAGCATACCATATATTTTTTTTCTTTTAATCAGGCAACCTTAAATAATTTTTTTAATTATAATTATATAACAAGGTCCATTTTAATCATCATAACTAAAATAGTTTATGGGCATCAACAGATTACAAAATAGAATTCTCCCTTACTTGTCGACAGGGAACTATTTAGTAAAAAGATAAAATATTATTCACAATGCATCATGGAAAAATACTAAAGTTTAACCAACTTTATTTCAGGTAAATTAATGACTGGAATTCCCAAATAGACATCATGCAGGGTACCTATTCACTCCATGAACTTATATTTTATTAATACAATTCAGTAGTTAGATAAAATAGACCTAAATTATTTGGGTTGAAAATAATTCAATCTAACTTTTTAAATACCCATTGTATAGATTGGCAGTGAGAGACTCAACATGCGGTTTCTATTTTTATAACAATCTAGCTTCTTATTATCTCTTCTCCTTACTAAAAGAAAGGTAACCCTTATACTAGAAGTTACTCCTATTTTATCTACTATAACTGATTGATGGAGATTCATCTATTTAATACATATAAACAATTAAGAAATAATATAGCTTTCTTTTTATAAAGCAATTAGAGCATACCTATTGTATGTAATAACAAGTTGATGGAGATTCATCTATTAAATACACATAAATATTTAAAAGTAACACAACTTCTTCCTCTTTTATAAAGTAATTCTAGCTTGTTAACTATGGTTAAATTCTACATCATAGCTTAGTAGGAAGAGATAGAAAATAGACCTAAGAGATTTATATTTCTATCCACCTTATTCTCTTTTCTATTCTATTCACCATTCTCCTCTTCTTTATCTCACCCTTCTCATTTTTTCTTCTTCTATTTTCTTCACTTTCCATCCTATATTTAAAATGGAGATGAAGAAGGGATGGTTGGGCACGTGTGAGGTCATGCATACAACCAAATCCTTTGACCAAGTATTTTTTTTTTAAATTTGATTAATTATTTAATGAAATATGTTGGCTTCATTTAAAATACTCTAAATAAAAATTATTTTAATTTATATTAAATTAATAATTTTTATTAATAATTTAAAAGAAAGCAATAAGTAATTAAATAAATAAACGAATAATAGATACTATAAAATATAACATATGTCTATACCTCCAACAATTATTCTCATATTGATAATATGATGATAAAAAAATGCTATCATCTGCCTGACAAGAATAGATCCCATGCTTGTGGCACTTTCTTTGTCATCGAAGGATTTCAAAGGTAACACTCATTTATTTTAATAAAACATTTGTTTATAATGTACCTATATGAATGCATATACATGGAATTCCATGTACCATTGAGCTATTGGTGAATATTTCATTGCCATGGCTATTCTACACTTTAGCTAATAGTGAATGTTTCATCATGATGAAAAATCTTCATTGCCATTATTTCCCATTTTATCTTTCAAGGACCTGTACCTGCAACATAAAATACATCAACATTACTTTGTCCAAAATGTTAAATATAATAATTCATAAGAAGATAGCATTATATACATATAGAAATAACATCATAAGTCATGTTTTGGGAGGTTCATGATAAATAATCAAATTGCTCATAAACTATTAGATTTATATTCATGGCACCTACGAGATTTAACAATAATTATAAGGTGCAAGTAAGAAAGGTTCTAAGCTTTTAAATAAAATATTGTAAATATGGAGATCTACTAAAAAGAGGATTTATTTTTTTATTTATGTGAATATTAAATATATGAGAATGGTGGTGATTTATAAAATAATAAAGGAAACTAGAATCTACATGGAATTCAAGGAGGAAATTACAGCTTACATATAACAATGAAAATTTTCAACACCATTTATATAATACATTTTATGATGTGTGGCAAGCAAAAACTATATTCCCTTATTAATGGTTCTAAGTTAAAACCAATTGAATATTGTAGAGGAGATAGATACAATACCATTTGTTCCATACAATGTAATTAATTTATATAAAATATAGTGGTGTTTGAAACAAATAATATGCTAATAGTATTTCTATAACTATGATCTATACTTTAGAATATTTATATAGTTTCAGGAATGTATACATTGATGTATAAATTATATAAGTTTTATCAAATGACTATATTTAAGCACCAAAGATAACATTTAATATATCATCAATTATAGAGTGCATTAAACTCAAAGAAGTATCTAATTATATTATCTTATATGGTGTTGCTAGGGTATATCACATGTAAAGAGGTAATAATAGTGGACCTAAGAAAATTGTGATCGCCATCAAGTAGTCAAATAAAATAATAAAAGGGCATGCAAATATACTAGGAATGATGAAATGATATTATAAATTATAATCTATGTAAATTTAATGGACATAATTGAATAACTATTCAAGAAAAGAACACATCAAGTGCTCACTAATAGTGATAACATTACACACTTGGATTGTCAAGTTTGCTAAAGCATCTATTTTTATATACTTTTAACTAAAATTTTGATTTTTATGTACATACATATGCATCAAGGATTGCACTAAAAAAAAATTGCACCCACCCAATTTATCTTTACCACTTAAAAGCATGCTTATTATTTATGTGTATATACATATTTAACTATCTAAATAAAATATCCATCTTCTTTTTCCAATCCTTTTGTTAAAAAAATTACTTTGTTCTAATAATTATTCTTCACATCATGGAGTCAATAAGTTGTAATTTTTTTAAGTATTATCACAATGAATTCCATGTTTAATTATTTTCTAAATTGAATATTGTGTAACACATTTATTATGTTAGAAAATAATTTTACTTCATAAAAAATATTTTTATCAATATAATTTAATTTCACTTCCCTATTATTTTTAAATATTGAATATAACTTTTAATGAATTCACCTCATGCATCTTTAAATAAAGTAGTCCCTTGATTTCTTTAGTATTTAAAAAATATAAAACTCGCATGGAGATTATCTTTAACAAGTAACTCCTAAACATTAAAATTTATTAGCTATCTAAAATTAAATAATAATTTCATTTGTATATTATAAGTTGAAACTCCATAAAAATATAGTTATTCTCTTTTATTGACCGTCTCTTTTCATTGGATTTTTTTCTGGTTTTATTTTCACTCTATTGTTTTTGTTGATTTAGCTTGTTGTAATAAGGTTTGGGGATCCTTTCAAAACCCCTTGTTTTTCATATTATCAATAAAATCTCATTCACATTACTATATAAAAAATTTCATCAAGATTTTTTTCTACATTTGGAAACATGTAGACAAAACCAAATATATATAATACATAGTCATGCATTACAATTATAATTATAAGGATTATATTTACATAAGTAGTTTCTTAATTATCATTATCTCACACATGACACACTATTTGCATCATAAATAACAATTTATTCAACTTCATTTCATATAAGATAGTAGTTTATGGTTCTATAGTATTTTTCTAAGAGATTATCCTTCACACTATATGTAATCTTAGTTGTATTCGTATTCAACTTCATTTCATATAAGATAGTAGTTTATGGTTCTATAGTATTTTTCTAAGAGATTATCCTTCACACTATATGTAATCTTAGTTGTATTCAAATTCAATACTTTTAAAGTTTGGAAGAAATTCAACATGTTTAAAAATTCGTAATAAAATTCAATATATAATAAATGTATATATATTTTCAAATATATATATTTTTAATTTTTTATATAAAATCTAAAAATCAAATATACAATATATATATATATATATATATATAAACATTTTTATAACTTTATGTAAATATAATAATTTTTTAACACATGAGAAGATTTTTAAAAGTTAAATCAATAAATTTTTTGAAATATAAATTATAAGTTTTTTGTTTTTTATATCATGCATAAAAGAAAGCACTTAAAATATCTTATATTATTTAATTTTAAAATTTAAAAAAGTTTAATTTTAGGTTTCATTAGAAGCTAGGGTTAAAGAGCAATGTTTTTTTCTTTTATTTTAGGGTTAAGAGCAATGTTTTTTTTTAAAGAGCGGTGTTTTTTTTCTTTTATTTTAGTCTTAAAGAGCAATGTTTTTTCTTTCTTTATTTTGAAGAACTTGTAGATTATTTAAAACCTGCAGAAAATTTTAAGCTTCCAAATTATAGGTTGCAAGAGGGAGATTGTAGGAGGGTTTTTTCATAGATGCTATGTTTATAGTATTTCCTCTATATTTTTTTAAAGCTAAAATTTTATTTTAGGGTTTTTAATGCTTTTTTTCCACCCAAATGTTTTTTTTAGGTCTGTTCGCCGAATTTATTCGACAAGGTTTTAAATTTGACGATTTTCGAGTTTCATAAAAAAAATTCGATGAATTTGATAACTAAGTATGTAATATACATAGCCATAAAAGAATATACATGCTTTTATTAAGGTGTTCAATCTATCATAACATTATCTCCATTCTACATGGTACGGAGAGATTTTGCAATAGCCACTAGAGTATTTTTTCTTTAAATTTATTAATCTAAACTACTTGTTTAAGCTTAGAGAAAAACACCAAGATTTATACATTTATTTATTTCTTAACCACTATATAGACATCATTTTTTTAATAATGTCTCTTACACCAAAACCAAAGATTAAATACCTCTTATCCATGCATATATGGAATCAAATTCTTCCTAGCTTCTGAACGTTCATGTAAGATAACACAAAAATAATTTTAAAAAATACAAAAAAATAAGTGAATAATTAAATCTCATTAATTTAATATTTAATATATTTAAAAACCAAAATTCTACACGAGGATAACAAACATTGAATATAATGAGCACCATAGAGGTGAAAGAAAGAGTTATTGTGGAGCCACCAAATTTGTAAAGTCTTTGTATATGTAGTATTTGTTAATACCATACTTTATGCTTGATTGCTTGTATGCTAACAATAAGTTTTTTCCATCTTATAGGGCAGATTATGCACCTAATGAATATGAAGACATTGTTATATTTTTGAAAATAAAAAATTCCTATGAACATCTAAAGAAGCAAAAGAGGAGATTAATTATAAATTATTTCCTTAAATAATCATTGATAACCATTTATATAAAATTAGATCCTATAATGTTGCTAGAAAAATCACACTACCTCATAGCATCAAAACATGCTTAATGATACACATCAAGGAGTAGCAAGCAACTATTTTAGAATAAAACTAGCTTCCAAAAGAGATTTTATTTTTAATTTAAAGAAAAATTCATTCTAATTATGAAAAAAAATTATTCTAAAAAGTTGTAAAAAATATGGGAGTGTGGGTAACAAAAAGGAAAGGGAAATGATAAAATAACACTAGACTAATGTTTCCAATAAAATTATTTTAAAAAGTATAAATTTGATTTTACTAATTGTATGACATATATCACTTTATTTATGAAAAAAAAAATGAGACAAAATATTTTAGTAATGGAAAAACTTAATTTCATCCACAAATGACATAGCCAGCATAACAACCAGTTTCTTGCATGAAATTGTTATCAGTATAATTAATGAGCTACAACAATATTAAGTACCTACTTAAACATTTTATTAATAAAAAATTACATATTTCCCTAGTCACTTCATCCTAGGACAACATAGGATCTACACTCACATTCCTCAATTGCATGTTGACAACATTGAAGTTTCTAGGAAGATCCCAAATTAACAAAGCCAATTATAATATTTACAAGTTCATGTCAATCACATCCCATCCACATAGTTCCACGTCCTCTTGCAGTTGTAAAGATTATAGATTTCAATGAAATAAACCATGTTCACAATAGTTCAAAATATTTCTTAAAACATTACGCGTTCCTTCTATAAACCAACAAAGCACAATATGTGTGAAAGATACAGACATATATATCTTGCTTTCTTTCACAGATCAACTTAATGGGAGCACCAAGGATGTTTCAAGTTCAACGAAGGAACTCCCACGAAAAGATTTTTTCTTCACAAATAGAAACTATTCTAAGCTGAATGAATACCCTGCTTATAAACCAGCAAGAACAAGAACTTGAACAAAAATCATTTTACAAAATGACATATAAAAAAAACATATCATAATTACCACAAAATAATCCCCTCGTCTTCAAATCACCAATAAGAAACCCAAATGCGTATACTGATGAATTCATGCCTAACCCTACAAGAAAGTAACGATGATAAAAAGATGGCATGCCAAGGGATGACTCTTTTATGCTTGGACGATGTCAAATTTTGTGAGGCCGGTCTCGGATTCTTGTCCTCACCGGTTGATATCTGGTGATTCGCGAGTAATCCCAATTAGCCCTACATCATGACAAAAATATGTGCAGATTGTATAAACCATCTCGAGAAAAACCAGATCTAAATACTTCAAAAAAATAAAATACAAGCTAAGAATAAAGGGAAAAAAGGACAGGGCATGTGACTAAAGAGGCTATCCAATGTGGATGAGGAAAACTACTCTGCTAGGGTTTGATGAAGAAAAACTGCTCTATGGAGATGGTAGCAACTTCTAGAGGAGGTCTAAAAAAATGAAGGAATGTCGTGATGGCATCGAGTCTGGCATAGAGAGTGCATGCTCGTGATATTTTTTCATCTAAAAATGACAGGAAGGAACATGATTTTCCAGTGCATGTCGGGAACCGCTTGTTAAAGAACAATGGATGTTTGGAATGATGTGAAGCCAGGCCAGTTCTAGTGGTTCAACCAGACTCGGTGGCGGAAGATGTGGCGTATATAACCAAATATACCCTTATTGGAAATTTTTTGGGCATCCAAATTTCTCTCCCCTTTGTGGAGGCTTGGGTCAGGAAGACTTGGAATCCCGAAGGTGATGTGGAGGTGATGCTGAGTGTGAATAACTATTTTATGGTGGTTTTCTCTTGTATTGCAGATTGTAACAAAGCATTTGAAGGGGGTACTTATTTCTATAACCAAGTGGGACTCTTTCTTAAACCCTGGTATGTGGGTTTCAACCCATCAGAGGAGCGGCCATCGCAGGTTCCAGTATGGGTGTGGTTTTCATTGCTTCCGTTGGAATTCTGGAGAACTGATATCTTGCATAAGATTACCCTTCTACTTGGGAAGCCTTTTGGACCTTCACAATAGACAATGGATAAAAAGGTAATATTTGTTGCTTGTATTTGTGTTGAAATTGACTTAAATAATCCTATTCCAAATTCTATTGAAATACAATTTGGATCAACTACATGGGTTCAAAAACTTGACTATGAAGCTCTTCCATTTTGTTGTCGGATTTACCATGAATATGGCCACCTGCAAAGAAAATGCCCTAAGTTTGTCTTGCCTATGGCTTCAAATTTTGGGCCATCTCGGTCTGGAAAAAATTTGAATAAAGGAAAAGCCCCGATAATGGAAGGGGAACAGGATAAGGAAGGTTTTTTTCGATAAAATCCCGAAACAGAGGACGAAGGGCAAACAAAGACCTTAAGGATAGCCAGCCAAATGCTCTACTCAACCATTTTGAAATATTATATGATATTGATCAGTGCATGATATACCTGAAACGTTGCTACTTGATGCAAATATAACAAGGCTAAATCAGATGTCTCTTCTTGAGGGGGAATTTAAGGAATCAGATCTAGGGGATTTAAATGAATAACAAAGGGTTTCGGATCTGAGTATAGGCAACATGGTTGGGTCTAGCCCTATAAGAGAAACTATTTCAGAAAGTGGTACATATTTAGTTATGCCCTATCCTACTCAGGCAATGATGCAGTCATCCTTGGACTGCAAAACTCCTACGGTGTTGGGATTATAGCAGAAAATAATTAATTTTTTTTTTGGATAAGAATATGAAGGTGGGTCGGAAGAAGGACTAGGATAAAATTAAGTTAATGGGGGAGACTTTGGTGGAGTCAAGCTTTGTGAGAACATTGGAATCCCATTTTTATAACCCCCAAAAATGATTATCCTCTCATGGAATGTAAGGAGGTTGAATAGCATCCCCAATCTATTCGTGATTTGGTTCATGTGCATTCTTCGGATGTGGTGTTTATTTAGGAGACTAAATTGGCTATTGATAGTATGTTCAATATTGCTCCAAATTTGTGGAGAAGGGGGCAATTCCAGTGTATTGGTGCATGTTGATATGTTGGTGGCGTCACTTGTTTATGGGATCCGGTTAAGATATCCCCTCTTACTTGGATTTCTAGTAGATGGTCTATTTCAATGGTCGGGCATGATAATGAATCTGGTGAAATCATCCTACTTACAAATGTGTATGCTCCTATTGATTACAATGGTAAAGTGAATTTGTGGAAGCACATTTGCTTTGTGAGAAGTTTGGTTCCCATGTACCCATGGATTTTGGTTGGAGACTTCAACTCTATCACTTGTCTAGAGGAGAAACGTGGTGGGGTGGACCGTCTCGAGAATTTTTCTTCTATCTTCAGTGCTCATATCCAAGCCCTAAAATTGGTTGAAATCAAGCTAGATAATGGGATCTTTACTTGGCACAATAGAAGGTGTGGGGAAGCTTCCATATCAGAGAGACTGGATAGGTTTTTGATATCTAGTTATTGAATGGGTAATAATAGAGGTGCTAGTTCTATGATTCTTGAGGGTAGCAGATCTGATCATTGGCCTATTAAACTCTCTAATTTGGAGTTAGGGCTAAAAAAGAATCTCTCCTTTAAGTTTCAACTTATGTGGCTTTGTGATCCTAAGCTTCATGATTTCATGCAAGGCTAGTGGACCACTGGTAAACCTCCTCATGGCACCGCTGTGTATTCCTTTATGAAGTGACTAAAATTTGTAAAACATAAATTGAAGAGATAGAATTTATTGAATTTTGGGAACCTTTCCTTGTCTAGGCTGGAAGCTCTTAGGAGGATGGAAGAAGCTTCAAGGAATATTATAGATTAGGGATTCACGAAGTAGCTTCTTGTTGAGGAATCTGAGGCTGTGAAAGACCTTGCTGAATGGGAATTGAGGCAAGAATTTTTTTGGAAATAAAAATCTCGAGTAGATTGGCTTTAGGAAGGGGATAAGAACACAACCTTATTTTATAACTCGGTTAAGGCTCATCGTAATGGTAACTTGATTATCTCTCTTGTGAATTCTCAAGGTGCCCTGCTCTCTTCTTTCAGGGATATTTCAGAAGAGACTAAGAGGTATTTTTTCTCTCTCTTAAAAGACTCCTTATTAGATGATGAGAATGAAAAGATTATTCTAAACTGTATTCCAGTGATTGTTTCTAGAGATATGAATGAGCACTTGATGGGTCCAATTTCCCTTGAGGAGTTGGAAAATGTTGTATTCAAGATGAAAAAAGGAAAAGCCCCAGGCCCGGATGGATTCTTGATTGATTTTTATTAGGAGTTTTGGGATTTAATCAAATTTGATCTTTTGGAGGTGGTCCATGAGTCCCAAAATAACAAATAGGTGCCAAGGGCCCCAAATGCTACCTTTGTGGTGCTTATACCCAAAAAAGAGGGAGCAAATTCCTTGGATATGTTTAGGTCTATTGCTCTCTGCAATGTTGTGTATAATATCATCACAAAAATTATTATTGAGAGGGTGAAGATATGGTTGAGCAAAATCATCACTGAGGAGCAAGGAGGATTTTTTGCTGGTCGACAAATGTTGGATGGGGTTGTTATTGCTATAAAATCTATTCACTCGATGGAAACTTCTAAGGAGAAAACTATGTTAATTAAGTTGGACATGGCCAAAGCCTATGATCGGGTCAGATGGTCCTTTTTTTAGAAAGTTCTTACTACTTTTGGATTTGATAAGGAATGGATTAGATGGGTGATGAGTTGTGTTTCTTCTTCCTCATTCTCCGTTCTTGTTAATTTTGAGCCATAATAGTTTTTTGAGGCCTCAAGGGGATTGAGGCAAGGATATCATTTATCTACTTATTTGTTTATCATTATGGAAGAAGGGTTGGGAAGATTGCTCAAGTCTCAAGTCATGCAGGGTCTCATTCAGGGATGGAAGTGGGATAGTAGTTTGCCACCTCTTTCCCACATTCAATTTGTTGATGATACTGCTTTTTTGGGAGTTGCCACTATCAGGAAAGCTGGTAATATTAGATAGTATCTTGACATATATCTTGGTGATTTTGGACAGTTGATTAATGAGGACAAGTCTTCTATTTTCTTATTCAATACCCCTCTTCTTATTCAAGCCAGGATTGCTCGTATTCTAAGATTCTAGGTTGGGACTCCCCCCTTCATTTATCTTGGTATTCCAATTTCATCTTACCATCGACCTAGATCTTCTTGGAAGTCTATGCTTGATAAGTTTAGAAGGAAGGTGAATCACTGGACTTTCAGATGGCTATCCACTGCAGCTAGAGTGTTGCTTTTAAAATTTGTTGTTCAAGCTTTACCCATTTATAGATGTTTTCTAAAAATAGCTCCCTCTCACTTAATCAAGGACATGGATTCTTTGTCAAGACAATTTTTATGGTCTGGAAAACTTGATCAATATAAATAGAGTTTGGTTAGGTGGGATTCTATATGTATGTCGATGTGAGAGGGAGGCATTGGGTTGCGACAAACAACTCTTTTTGGGTAGGCTTTGGCTGCAAAAAATTATTGGAGATGGTGTACCTCTCAAGATCATATTTGGGCTAAAATATTATCTTGTAAATACTTGAGAGGCATTTCTGAGGCTGAAATCCCTAGAGTCATCTTGGATGGGAAAGCTTCAGTTATCTAGGACACTCTAAAAAGAGGAGCTAATTTAATCAAATAGGGTTTGTTATGGATTTGCAATCAGGGATCAAATGCTCTTTTTTGGGAGGATTCTTGGGATTGCCATCCTCCTATCTTGAATCAATATCCTAGGTTGTGTTCCCTAAGAATTTTTTTCTTGGAAGTAGGCTGGTCTCGTGTGGAGGACTTAAAAAAATCTAATATTTTGGAAATATGGATATATACAGGTGGAAATATTTGTAAGAATGGCCCCAGGGGGGATTGACCAAGGACAGAGAGGTGCTTGCTCTTATTCTTATGGGGATGCCTTGTTCTTCATTAAGGGGTAAAGATATTCTAGCTTGGAACCCTAATACTAAGGGAACCTAATCGGTAGCCTATGGTTATCAGGTTCTTGATAAGCGAAAGTATGGGAGTCTTCCTATCACTTGGTGGAAAAATGTGTGGAACAAATTTGCCTGGCCAAAATGTAACTTCTTTCTCTGGTTGGTAGCTCGTAATAAATGCCTCACTTGGGATAATGTGAGGAAGAGGGGATTTCAGGGTCCCTCTTTTTGTGTCCTTTGCAGTAAGAATAAGGATGACTCTTCTCATTTATTTTTTCAATGATCCCTTGCCAGAGACATTTGGCACCGTTGGTGGAGTTCCTAGAACCATCCATGTTTTCATGTGTTGTCCCTGGTGGAGTTTTGGATTAGTCTAGGTAGAGCTCCGACCAAGGCCACCTTCCTTCGGGTGGCTTGGAATTTGGCTTGAATAAAATTGGTGCATATTTCAAGGCAGTTATTTAGTTGTTCAATAGATCTAGCAAAAGATCCTATATATGGTTCAGGAAACCATCCATAGCAAATGTGATGTGGACCCTATTTTTGATTCTAGGGAGGAGAAGGTACAAAAAGCCCTTGGTATCTTTGGGAATGGTGTGAACTATTCTAGCCCTAGGAGGGTTCCTCAGCTCAGAAAGAAGGTTAGGAGAGATGGTAGGTGGAGGCCACTCCCTAGAGGAGTTTTAAAAATTAATACTGATGGATCGTCTAGGGGTAATCCTGGACATGCTGGCATTGGTGGTGTTGGGAGAGATTCTACTGATGGTGTCAGTTTTTTCTTTTTCATTTATAAATGTGTTCACTCCAACAGTTTTATGGAATATTTTGCAATTCTTGAGGCCTTACAGAGGGGGTTTTCTCTTGGCTAGCATAGGATTATCTGCGAGTCTAACTCTCAAATTGTGGTTAATATTTTAAACAGTAAAGGGGTGGAGGAAGTTAATTGGCAGTTGGCCTTTGTAGCCGTTCAGATTCTTAGAATGAGTGAAGAGTTAGAATTTATATCCTTCGTGCACATTCCAAGGAATGGAATGTGGTTGATGATTACCTGGCCAAAAGTGCTTATGAGCTGCTAAATTCTTGGAATATCGATAATTGGGAGTCTCCTATATAGGGACTCTCAATGCCTGTGGGAGTTGATCCACAAGGATGTACAGACTTAATGTGGTTTATTCTTGTTGTCTTTTCTGGGTGTCATTCTAGTCTAATGGTTTTAGCCTGTTTGACTATTTATTTGAGTCCTGGTTGGAAGCTCAATTGTACTCTGTAATCCAAACTTTTTATCAATAAATTTTTACCCCTTTATTTAAAAAAAGAAAAGAAAGAAAAAAGGACAAGGAAATAACACTATGGCAATTCCCCGGAGTCTCATATTGTGGACTACAGATCGATGGTGAGGCTGCACACATAAACAAATGAGTGGTCAGAAATTAGAGTAATCATAAAGTTCTATGAAAATGTAATCCCAAAGCAATATTAAATATTGAGTCAATTTTTTTTATGAATAAAAGATTAGAGATTTCCTGACTTCATGATGCGGCATCCTAGAATCTAGACCAGCATCTGTCAAGGTAATGACAATATTCGGGGCTTTTAAGAAGATCCCAAAATTAACCGAGCCAATTATAAACATTACAAATTCCAGCATCACCCAAATCGTTCCTCTTTCTGTTACAAAGTCAATCAGGTTTAAAGATTTAGGACAAGTAAAACACGGTCACAACACCTCAAAAACTTTCTTATAAGATTAAATGTTCCTTCCCTAAACACAACCATAATACTATGAACGACATAGAAGTAAACTCTGTTGCTTTCTCTGGCTCTTAAACTTAACCGGAGCAGCAAGGAAGTTTCGACATCAACTAAGGATTTCTAAGCAATACCTTCAATTGATGGAATCTTATAGAAATTATCGTACGCAAAGAATAAATGAAAACTGAAACCCAATATGATTTAGTTTGTAGCAAAACATCCCAATTAGCGTTTTTGTCCATGAATACAAAGCATTCTAAATCGCATGAATACAATCAACGAGAACAAGAATTTGAACGCAAAACATTCCCTAAAATGGTACACAAAAGGATTATCATAATAACCACAAAATAATCTCCTTTCATGGATGAAATCAGTTATGCAAATTCTCAACAAAAAACCCAAATGGATATGCTAATGGATTTTTGCTTAATCTTTAATAGAAAGTAAAGATGATAAGAACATGGCATGGCTAGGCACGACTCTTTTATGCTTGGATGATTTCTCATTTCTTCGCTGATGTCAGATTTTGTGAATCCGATCTGGGATTCTTGTCACCATGGGTTGATGTCTGGTTGTTAAGCAGGGCAAGTGATTCAGGAGTGATCCCAATTAGCCCTAAAGCTAAGAATAAAGAAGAAAGGGGGAAAACGAATAGCACTATTTATGGCAGTTTACCGCTGGAGGTTTACATTCGCCGAAGTGCTCATGTTTTGGACTTAAGATAGATGGTGAGGCTGCACTCATACACAACTGTGTGATCAGAAAATTAGTGTATAAAGTTATTGTATTACTCTAAAAAAAGCAAAATAAAAAAAAGAAAAGTACAGAGAGGTGACCTGTCTAAGAATCGGAACATGGCTTTACCATTGCGAAACCATTCGGAGGTGTTACATTCTGTTACGTCACCGTATGTTTTGAGTTGATCAGTAATCTGCTTAATGTCCTCGGAAAAAATGTTGCATATGCCTCGTTTGTAGTACTGTCTCAGAATTCCTAGTTGTTGTGGATTCGGATTCCACCTTGATGTAACTTCCCCTTCTTCTGTTCCTTCTTTCCCTTCATTACCCAAAGAACACAGATCCTTCTCTTGCTTGGAGATTATTAAATTTCCCCTCTTACCCCTGGCACCGGAGGGGGATGACATTCTTCTTGTGCTTGTGCAGCTTCTCTCCTCTAATAAAACTGTTAAACAGAGGATTAATATTCATAAATGTTAAGGAAACTAAAATTACAACACTAAATCAAGAAATAGGCGAGAGGATTATTTATAATATCAATTCCTTGCAGGTAGACAGGATAACACCACACAGGCCAATAGTGTCTTCCAACTCTGGTGAATTTCATTCTGTATATTTCTTTCAACGGTAGCAGACCTATTTGAGTCGTTCTGTGTATATCTTTTCAACTTCCAGAGATTCAATAAAATAAACCTACTCTGCGTCTCCCGAGCGCGCATCGTAAACCTGACGCACCGGCGCTTTACTTTTGCCGTCCTCTCCCAGCTGTGGAATAACTTGGTTAAATATAGCCAGCTCTTACGGGACTCGAAACTGCGATGATCCAGAAAAGAAAAGCTTAAACGGAATGGCAAGAGGTAAGAAGAGACGCAAAAAGTGGAGGTATACGGCGGAATGGCAAGAGGTAAGAAGAGAAGCAAAATTTGGGGGTATAGGGTTGCGTACTTATAGGGGAAATGGGAGTGTGACGCGGAATCGTGGTTGTTACCTGGATGAGGTAGAAGACACCGACTTGATTATTCAACACACTGGCATATATTCCACAACCACGTTGATGCTTTTAACGTTAGGAGGTTGTTCCATGGTTGCAAGGAATGGTAAATTTGGTGAAAGATGAGAACCGCTTCTTCAAAAGTATCTGATTTATGACATTTGCATTAGCTGTAGTCTCTGATGATGGGGCAATATGTCACAATAGTCAAATTTCATTATTAGTAAAGAGGACCATGTATTGGAGTGGAGCCCCTTACAGTGTTGGCACGAGGAAATTGTAAAACAATTAATCATATTCGATTTTATTGCATGTTAGAGACGAAAGAAAAAACAAACGGTCTAAAGGAGGCATTCAACATAAAGTAATGTTTATGCACGTTTACCCTTATTGTTTGTTTTTTACAAATTAATATATCCTATATTAAATTTCCCCCCACTTTAATATCTTCCCTTCGAGTCTTTTCATACTTCACCTCACATTCAAACAAACAAGTTCCCAAATACTGAGAAATACATCACTGGACGGTTGCCCGTTTATGGTCGTCGTTAGTCCACTTCATCCCAAAAGCAATGTAATGGGAATCTGATAACACTTGATCAAAAAGTAGACATGATCAAAAGCAATGTTTCAGCGCACACCAGGGACCAGTGTGACATGGCATCCACGTTTCCCAGGGACTAACCACCGTAAAAAACAAAGCACCGTCAGAACAACAATTGATAGCTAAAAATAAACCAAAGCTGCACCATCGTGGCAGCCACTCAGTCGTACACATAAAGAAGCAAACGCCGTAAGTAGATTGCACTCTCGAATTTTCATCGTCGTTGATGGAAATTTGTAGGCGGCGAGGTCTCCTCACAGTTGGCTGATGATTAATAATTAATTATCGAGTTTAGTTCGTCCGGTTTTCGAACCCGCCGGAGATTTATGGAGATTTGGACCGCTGCCATTCTCCTTACTCCAACAAAATTCCTTGCAGGTCGACAGGATGACGCCACAGGACGATAATGGCTTTCGCTCTAAATGTTTCTTTCAACTGTAGCAGACCTCTGTGAGTCGTTCTGTATAGAATTTTTTTAAACTTGCAGGAATTCAATAATGGCTTCTATAAATTAAATACGTAAAACATTTTTTTTCCCATGCACTTTTACAAGATTTGACACATATTAAGTGTTGTTTACCAGATTTAAAACCTTACCAAGTGTTTTAAAAAAACCCGAACCTGGTGACCTTTTCACATTTAACCTAGCATATTAACATCGAGTTTGGCCATGTGTGGGGGCTAGCCCTCTTGCTTTCTAACTGATTAATGTGATGATGCAAGTCTAGTGGCATATTCCATGATTGAAATTCTGTTCACAGTAATATTTATCTATAAAATAAATTTAAAATATAATGGCATATTCTTAAATTTTCCTTTTACTTAAATACTTCTTCTTTATAATATTTTTTTTCCACTTTCTTAAGTTTAATAATACAAAATATAACATAAATTTATATCTTTCTTTTCATATTTTTTTTCAAAATTAATTCACATTTTTCATTATTACCAAATTTATAACCAATTAATAAATATATAACAATATTTATATATACCTTTGGTTCCTCGGGAGATGCCTGCCTCCAAAGCCCCTCTCTCTTGTTAGAAAAATTAACCCAAATTTCACGCCTATGCCCAATTGCGCTCCGAACCTTGGACGAAACCGGATCGCGCTTCAGACATGGGCGAATTCGGACTGCGGTGCCGCAGTCCGAGATCCTGGCAAAAGTGTGACATGACATCACACCTACCTTCTGACAGATTTGACACCTGACAGATCCGATCTCTGCAGGAGTTAATGCCAAGTCGGTGATTGGTCAGAAGCCCTAGTTGAGGGCCTGTCAGAACCTTTCAGAGGATAAGCCCTATCTTCCTCTTCCCGCGGCTATATAAGGTGTCTCGGGTATTTCAGACTACAAGAGAGAAGCAGAGTGCAAGAAGTAGAAGGCAGAGAGCAGAGAGGAGTCAGGAGAAGAAGAGTATCTCAGTGAGTAGTGTGGCTTAGCTGATTAATGTCTGAGCAGTCGACTCAACATTTCATCTGTTTAGCTTATCCTATAGTGTAGACTGCAGATGTTGTTATTTCATCGGTTGAGGAATTTTTGTAACCCTAGTTTTTCATATGAATAAAGTTTGTTGTAGTTTGTGGCATCTTTAGGGTTTATGTTTTAATGTGCTAAAGATTATTGTTCTCTGTTTTCTGGCATATATCTTCTCTCATATGGGCCTTGCCAAGCCAGGCAAACCCAACAACGTTGCGCAAGATGAAGAAGTCAAGAAAATACTCCAAGGCCGAAGTTGGGCAAGTCTCGAAGAAGCCTTTCCAACTTCGCTGTCGAAGTGCAAACTTCACCCAGTTTCGGGCAAAGTCGTCAACAGGCCCGAAGTGCAAACTTCACCCAGTTTCGGGCAAAGTCCGTCAACAGGCCCGAAGTGCAAACTTCACCCAGTTTCGGGCAAAGTCCGTTGGTGCCCGCAAAGTACGAACTTCGCCCAGTTTCGGGTGAAGTCCATCGGTGCACGCAAAGTTCGAACTTCGCCCAGTTTGGGGCGAAGTCCGTCGGTGCCTCGACGTTTGTGCTTCACCCCAATTTTGGGCGAAGTCCGTCATCGCCCTCGACTTGCGCACTGTGCTGTCTGAGCTACGACATTCGAACTTCGATGAAAGGCAAAGTTTGAAAAGAAATTAAAATTCTTTCTTCAAACTGGTATCAAAGCTGATTGAGCCATGACGCGGAGATATAAGATGGATTCCGAAAAGAATTCCTTGCAGTTGTAGATCTTGCGATTTAATGGCAAGAACTACGATTACTGGAGCATCCAAATGAAGATCTTGTTTAGATCTCAAGAGCTATGGGAGTTTGTCGAGAATGGCTACTTAGAATTGACAGATGCAATAGCACTGGACGCCCTCTCTCAAGTAGAAAAGGATCTGTTGAAAGAGCATAAGAAGAAGAACCAGAAGGCCCTCTTCTACATCATGCAAGTGGTTGATGAGACCATATTCCCATAGATTGCATCAGCCACCAAGGCCAAGCAGGCCTGAGAAACCCTAGCAAGTTCGTATCAAGGCATCGACAAAGTGAAGTTGGTGAAACTGTAGATGCTCAGAAGAGAGTTTGAGAACTTGTAGATGAGCGAGTCCGAGTTGATGAGCGACTTCTTCACCTGGACGACTAAAATTATCAACAAGGTGCGGTTGAATAGAGAAAATATGCAAATCCAGAGAATTGTGGAGAAGATTCTTAGAAGTCTGCCTGCCAAGTTCGACTTGGTTGTGATAGCAAACGAAGAGTCAAGGGATCTGACAACCCTCTCGACAGACGAGCTCATGGGTTCATTGAAGATGCATGAACAGAAGCTCAGCCACTCAACTCAGTCTTATTTGGAGCAAGCCTTCAAAGTGTAAGTCTCAGTTCAAGACAGTGGCAGACAAGACTTCCACCCTAGCACTTCTAGTTCTTAAGGAGGAAGAGGTAGAAGCAGGCGTGGGAGAAGTAAAAAGCAAGGAGGGAGATCAAACCCTCATGACGCTAAGCCAAGTTTCAACTTTCATCAGCAAGGAGGAAGAGGCACTGGTAGAAATCAGCAAGGAAGCTCTCAGCAGAAGAAGGACATGTCAAAGGTCCAATGCTACTACTGCAGTAAGTTCGACCATTATGCCTCACAGTGCAGAAAGAAGATGGCAAACGAGAATCAACAGCAAGCCCATTATACGAAGGAACCCAAAAATGCGACAGGAGGAAATGTACTACTGACTTACAGTATTAAAGAGGAGAGCAAGAAAAACATCTGGTATCTTGACAGTGGTTGCAGCAACCACATGACTGGGAACAAGGAGATGTTATCACAACTGGATGAAACAGTCCAGTCCGAAGTCAATATGGGGAACAACAACAATGTTCCTGTGATGGGGAAAGGAAAGATCCTCATCCGCACCTAGCACGGTGAAAGTAAAACAATTCAAGATGTTTTTTATGTGCCTGGGTTGAAGCATAATCTGCTAAGTGTTGGACAACTTGTGCAAAATGGGCACACTGTACTATTCACATATGGTGTATGTTCCATCAGAGACAAAGTCCATGGAAAAATTACGACTGTGTTCATGATGAAAAACAAATTTTTTTTGCTACAGATTCAGAATGAATATTTGATGTCTCTGAGTGTAGTTGAGAAGGATGCTACCTGGCTATGGCATCTCATATTCAGTCACCTGAGTTTTAGTGGCCTGAATTTGCTGCACAAGAAGCAAATGGTGAAGGGTTTATCCCTTATAGAGCAACCAAATCAATTTTGTGAAGGTTGCCTGGTCGGCAAGCAGCATAGGGATGCATTCCCTGTAGGACAATCTTGGATAGCATCATGACATTTGGAGCTAGTGCACTTAGACATCTGTGGTCCCATGCAGACCACCTCATATGTCAACAATAAGTATTTCTTGACCTTCATTGATGACTTCAATAGGAAGACTTGGATTTGTCCAATCAAGTTGAATTTAGAGGCGTTTGCAAGGTTTAAGGAGTTCAAGGCTCTGGTTGAGAAACAGAGTGGTCATTATGTGAAGACTCTCAGAACTGATGGAGGTGGAGAGTACATCTCTAAAGAATTCCATAACTTCTGCAAGCAGCATGGAATTCAGAGGCAGTTCACTGCCAGATATACATCACAATAGAATGGTGTAGCTGAGAGGAAGAACAAAACAATCATGGAGATGGCACAGAGCATGCTAAAGGCAAAAATTTTGCCACATGAGTTATGGGCAGAAGCTGTAAGTTTTGCAATTTATCTACTGAACCGATGTCCCACCAAGAGTGTGAGGGACAAAATTCTAGAGGAATCCTGGAGCAAGTTAAAGCCAAGTGTGGCTCATTTGCGAGTTTTTGGGTGCATAGCATATGCACATGTTCTAGATGAGAAAAGGCAGAAGTTGGATGACAAAGCTGAAAGATGCATCTTCACAGGGTACATCAAACCATGAAAGGCATACAGGCTGTACAATCCTGTGACAAAGAAACTTGTCATCAGCCGAGACGTGAAGTTCCTTGAGGATGAAGCCTAGAACTAGAAGTCAAAGACTGGTCAGTCTGAACCAACAACTGTTGAATCTATAGACTTGGGGGAAGACAGTGTCCCGCAACCTGTACCTTCAAGCAGCAATAGTGGTGCCAGCAGTAGCACACCCTCATCATCCCGGTCACCTCCACTTGCAAGCAAAATTCAAAACCTAAGGACTCCTGCGAAGACTCGAAGCTTGCAAGACATTTATGAGGTAACCCGTAATCAGTTAGATGAATATTATTTTGATTTTGCTCTATTTACTGAATGTGATCCAGTGGAGTTTGAAGAGGCAAGTCAGAATTGCAAATGGGTGAATGCGATGGATGAGGAGATAGCAGCCATTGAGAAGAATGAGACATGGCAGCTAACAGATCTTCTAGCATGAAAGAAGACCATTGGGGTCAAGTGGGTATATAAAACAAAATTTAATGCCCAAGGAGAAGTTGACAGGCATAAGGCCAGATTAGTGGCAAAAGGCTACAAGCAGAAGTCAGGTGTTGACTATCATGAGGTGTATGCACCCGTAGCCCAATTTGACATAGTCAAAATGATTCTCGCACTGGCAGCTCAGAAAGGATGGAGCGTGTACCAGATGGATGTCAAGTCTGCCTTCCTCAACGAAGTGTTGGAAGAAGAGGTCTACATAGACCAGCCACCCGGTTATGAAATACAAGGGCAAGAGGGCAAAGTCCTAAAATTGAAGAAGGCCCTATATGGGTTGAAGCAAGCACCCAGGGCATGGTACAGCCGTATTGACGACTATTTTTAGGAGAATGGGTTTAAAAAATGCCCATATGAGCACTCATTGTACATGAAGACAAATGCAACAGGTGAGCTCATCATCGTCTTCCTGTACATAGATGATCTGATATTTGCTGGCAATAGTAGCAGCCTATTTGCGCAGTTCAGAATAACTATGAAGTTTGAGTTTGAAATGAATTACATGGGGTTGATGAAATATTTTCTCGATATTGAAGTTGACCAATCAGCTGATGGCATCTTCATTTCTCAGGGCAAGTATGCGAAGGATGTCTTGAAGCGCTTCAAGATGGAGGACAACAAACCTGCCATCATACCTGTAGCCACAGGTTTGAAGCTGAGCAAGTTGGATACAGGGAGGAATGTAAATCCAACCTTGTTCAAGAGGCTAGTTGGTAGTCTGATGTACTTGACTACAACTTGGCCAGATTTGATGTTCGAAGTCAGTCTGATCAGTCGTTTCATTGGGACTTCGAAGAACATGCACTGGAAAGCAAGAAAGAGGATCTTGTGCTATGTCAGCGGGACGTGGAACCATGGCCTATTTTATGCCAGACAGGACCAGTTGGAACTGGTCGGCTACATAGGCAGTGACTGGGCTGGCAGTACCGATGATCGAAAGAGCACCTCTAGGTATGTTTTCCATATCAGATCAAGAGCAGTCTCATGGGCATCCAAGAAGCAACCCATCATTGCATTGTCCATAGCCAAAGCAGAATATGTCACCGCCATGGTAGCCGCATGCCAGGCAGTATGGCTGCGAAGAGTTCTGAGTGAACTGCACAATCCTTCAAAAGGTGCGACAACAATTTTTTGTGATAAAAATTCGGCCATTGCACTGTCAAAGGATCCCGTGTTCCATGGCCGGATGAAGCACATTGATATTCGTTATCACTTCATCAGAGAGTTGGTGAAGTTCGAAGAAATTCATCTACAGTTTTGCAGATCCAAGGAACAGTTGGTAGATATTTTCATGAAGCCTTTGAATGAGGAAGACTTCAGCAGATTGCAAGATTAGCTTGGAGTCAAAGCGATCGTGAAATTAGGTTTAAAGGAGGGTGTTAGAAAAATTAACCTAGATTTCATGCCTATGCCCAACTGCACTACGAACCTTGGGCAAAACCGGATTGCGCTCCAGACATGGGCGAAGTCGGACTGCACTGCTGTAGTTTGGGATCCTAAAAAAAGTGTGACATGACATCACACCTACCTTTTGACAGATTTGACACCTGATAGATCCGATCTCTGCAGGATTTAATGCCAATTCGACGATTGGTCAAAAACCCTAGTTAAGGGCCTGTCAAAACCTTTCAGAGGATAAGCCCTATCCTCCTCTTCTTGCGCCTATATAAGGTGTCTCAGGTATTTTAGACTACAAGAGAAGCAGAGTGCAAGAAGTAGAAGGCAGAGAGCAAAGAGGAGTCAGGAGAAGAAGAGTATCTCAGTGAGCAGTGTGGCTCAGCTGATTAATGTCCGAGCAGCCGACTCGACATTTTGTCTGTTTAGCTTATCCTACAACGTAGACTGTAGATGTTGTTATTTCCTCGGTTGAGGAATTTTTGTAACCCTAGTTTTTCATATGAATAAAGTTTGCTGTAGTTTGTGGCATCTTTAGGGTTTACAGTTTTAATGTGCTAAAGATTATTGTTCTCTGTTTCGGCATTTATCTTCTCTCATACGGGCCTTGCCAAGCCAGGAAAATCCAGCGGTGCACCGCGCAAGACGAAGAAGTCAAGAAAAGACTCCAAGGCCGAAGCTGGGCAAGTCTCAGCGAAGCCTTTCCAACTTCGCTACCGAAGTGCAAAATTTGCCCAGTTTTGGGCGAAGTCCATCAACAGGCCCGAAGTTCAAACTTCGCCCAGTTTCGGGTGAAGTCTGTTGGTGCCCGTGAAGTACAAACTTCACCCAGTTTTGGGCGAAGTCCGTTGGCGCCCGTGAAGTTCAACTTCGCCTAGTTTGGGGCGAAGTCCGTCGGTGCCCCGATGTTCGCACTTCGCCCCAGTTTTGGGCGAAGTCTGTCATCGCCCCCGACTTGCGCACTGTGCTGTCTGAGCTGCGACATTCGGACTTCGACGAAAGGCGAAGTTTGAAAAGAAATTAAAATTCTTTCTTCATCTCTCCCTACCTACCAGATGTCGATCAGTTCTGAGTTTTGTCTGAATTTTGGGCCTCAGATTAATTGTCAAGTTAGAGAATTATGTGTCTTTTCTGGGAGTGCATGGAGGGAATTTTAACTAACCCTTGGAGCCTAGGAATATGGACTTTTTGGATGGGAGTTGGATTTCTGCTGGACTGTCTGTTACTTTAGCAAATATCAGGGGCAGCAAAAAGCGATGCTCTAACAGAATTTCAAAGAGATTTGTGAAGGAGGTTTCAAGTGGTAAAGCCCCCTTGTACATATGAATAGGAAGAACGCTGGCCGAGGTGGTCTGTTGGGAAGAATGCCTATGATGATGCAGCAGATAAAAATAAGGTGGATTCCATCCTGATACATCAGATAAAAATAATAGCAGACAAGCATATTACAGTGTTGGGCACTCTCAAAGTGGTCCTTGATTTTTTTGGAGGATGTAAACAAACAGATGAATGTGTTACTAAACGTAATTGCTTCATGTTACTAAACGTAATTGCTTTATGCATGAACATATCTGATAAAGCTACTCCTATAAGGTAGTTGTGGTATTTGTTCCTAGGTTAGTTTTCCACCTCCCAAGTGTTGTTTTCCTTTTATTGTCGTCCATGTGGAGGCTTATGTATTTCTGATCTTATGTCTGAGTTTGTGTTTGGAGTTGTGGGAGCCTCTCAATTTTTTTTTTTTTAATTATAAAAAAAATAAAAAAAATATATAAAAATAATATATAAATAAATTACTGATAAATAAAATAGTAGTAAAAACCTTTATTGTTAGTTTTATTATTATGAATGATTTATTAACACTGTAATTTAAAAATGTATTCAACAAAAAAATAAAAATGTATTCAATAAATAAGGATATTAATTTAAGATTGAAAGAGAGGTTAGGTTTAGAAGTCAACCCTTCACACTTTTATCAAATCTCTATATTAGATTTATTTTTTAAGATCATTGTCATAATAAAGAAAATCTTCTTTATTTTTATTTTCAATAATATGCATAGTTAAATTTAAAAACAAATTTTACAATTATATATAAAAGATAAATTAAAATAAATTGATACATAAGTTTAGATTTTCTTCCTCTTTCTATATATGTTTATAAAACAATAATCAACACTATATGTAATAATATCTATTATAATATTGGATTTGAACAAGGATATTTTTGCCCTCTATTGTTCAAAATTACTGTAGCTATCTATATGTGTATCTACATGTTATATAATTTAGATAATTATCCTTAACCAAAGACATCCATTCCTTCAATAATTATTTAATATGATATTATATCTAATATATTTATTAGAGTGCATCCACCATAAGTGATATAAAACATTCTTCTACTTTTAAATATAATTTGGCTAGTGAAAACATATTACCATCATTTCATGTTTGTGTAGTCAGAGTACAAAAGCAACATCACCCAAAATTAATTTAATTTCTCTGGTAAAAATATACTACCATCATTTTTATATTTTAGTAGTCATAGTAAAAAAACATCATCTAAAATTAACTTAATCTACCACAAGATTGCAAAAATTATCCTTAGTATTACATATATGGCCTCATTTTAAATCCATAACTTTTCTCCTTTACTAGATTAAAAAAACAATATAGTTACTACTTTAATTACATTGAAGGAAAAAAACACTCACCTAACATGCCCTAAAGTGGTTCTAAGAACAAAGACAAATGTAGGGCTGCATTTGGAACTGGTCAAATGTAGGTCTACATTTGGTTATCGCAGTGCCATGTTTGGTCAAATGCAAGGCTGCATTTGAGATTATCCAAACATAAATATATGTTTTTAACTATGTTTTGAAAGCAAAACAAGGCCGGTCTAAAGCAAGAATATGTCCTAAAATACACTTATGAATGCAAGTTAACTTTTTTGATGCAAGTTATAACTTTTCTATAACTAACAACTCAACTAACGCACTCTAGAATATGATTTAACTTTTTATGCCTACACTAATGCTAATATGACTTTCTATTTTGATGTAAATACTAACAAAACCTACACTCTCTTGAAACATAAATAGAAATACTTCCTTTTTATTTTCTTTTTAGAAGTAAATTTGAACTAAGAAGGTGGTTCAAATCACTTACCTAGAAGCCTTACGCTTTTCCTTTTTTTTTTGCTTCGCAAATGCCAAGCTACATTTGCATAGGGTCCCAAATGTAGAGCTGTATTTGCATAGGGTCCCAAATGTAGGGACGTGTTTCCTAAATACAAGGCTGCATTTCAGCATGTCCAGAAACAACTTGAAGAGTCCTTGAAACTCTTGAAAGTGAATTTTGATTTTCACATGATAGAGCTTCAGAAACCTGCAATAAAAAACAAAGATATATTAGAATACAAATAACAGAAGGTAAATAAATTAGAACCCTTTGGGTGTCCCATCATGATCACAATTTTGTATGAAATAGAGAAACACTAGTACAATAAAAGAACAATATTCGTAATAAATATTTGGGAGCCTTGGTCTCCTCTATTACAATGATGATATGCCCCAAATTGTAGGGGTTATAAAAGCATGCTTGCTTTCAGACTACAGTTAGCAAAAGAGTGAGAAACCCCTCTTGCAAATCAATGGAATATGAGTGTGGTAAATCTTTGTTACTCCAATCAGATTTTTGGATGGGCTTGAATACCCTTGCAAGCCATCCTTTCTTCAACAGTTGCTTCAAAACCTATCACCAACACATATATCCTACAAAGAAAATAGTTAGTAGAAAATGAAGGACCTCCTTGGTGTGAGGTCCTTTTTGATGTAAATAAAAGCTATCAAACACTGAATATGAATGCTTGCAGAATATAGAAGACTATGTAGAAAACGAAAAATAATAAGTTTAATACCTTACTAACTTACCTATTTTGATCCATGTTTGGAAATGCTAAAATTACTCTTGGAAAAATGCAAGGCTACATTTGGGAATGGTCAAATGCATATCTACATTTGGACATTGTGAGGCTATGTTTGCTATTGTATAAATGTGATGCTATATTTGGGATTGACTAGAATAATACCAAGGTTTTACTCTCTTTAGCTTTGATGGCTCAATCCTAAAAAATGTAAATATAACAATATGATTTTAGTTCTTCTTTACTTGACAAATTATGGTGGCTTTATAGGCTTTTGGGAGATGGAGGAAAGGATATGTGACAAGCTAGGGTTGCCAAGTGGTAAGGATTAGATAGCCACATATCCTGGGTAGTTATTGTGAGTCACCTAGGATGTCTCAATTAGTTGGAGTGGTGGCATATGGGTAGGTGAGAGTGGATTAAAGTGTGATATGTGGCAAGGGGAGGGGTAGTGGTGGTTAGGACACGTATCAAGTGGAGATATAGGGTATCCTAAGGGATATTTTCCATATTTTATAATAATATAGAAATAGTTTAATGTGTAGGAAACCATGCCTAAGTTAAAACTTAGGCATATTATTTTATTATGCAGGGTTAGGTTATGGATGGGTTTTATGGGGTGTTAGGATTTGGTGTCTACAGTTTCATTAATTTACATTGTTGATCTATTTCTTCCTTCTATTGTTGTATTTGTTCTTATAGTAGTGAACTAACATAGTCAAATTCCTTACTTCTGTGGTAGGTTTATTTATCTCATTAAGTTATCTTTCCCTTTGTGGTCGAATGGGAGCTTCTTCTTTGTTAGTAGGTATTGGTTTCTTGGATGATCTTCCTCAAATCATTGGAGCCATTTTCTTGCGTACAAAGAGATACATTAGTTTTAATGTTCATGGTTTGCTTGGGGTATATAAGGTTAAAGCTTATTTATGGAAGTCCTTCAGCCCTAAGACTTAAGAATCTTACAAACTAGGCTATCATGACTCTTCCCTAGCAAAAAATTTTATATGATGGACTTATGAATTTATATGTTGTATTAAATGATGATAGATTAAATGAATTTATATTATTTAATTATTAACAGTATGCTAATTTTGGATTTGTATGTTTGTAGGAAAAACCACCTTCGCAAGTGGGCAAAAAATTGATGGCTAAAATAGTCAAAATGATATGGCACATGATATAACCACATTTAGCCCTAACTCATGCTATTGCATTTTGATATAACATTTATACATTTCTATTATAGTTGGTATCATGTTTTGAATTGTTAATATGCTTTGAGTTGGTATATGGAGGAATGGTTATGATATTATGCTTGCAAATAGTATTTTTCTTATGGAAATTTTGTTAGGAAATCCATCATATTAATACCTCAGGTGTTTGGCTATCAAGAAGGGTATTTCTAAGTACTTTTTAATAAAGAGGTTTATTAATGAATATGAATAAAATTAATGCCTTGTATGTTATAAAACTAAAGGTGAAAGAAAATATTACCAAAATTTGAAATAACTATTGCATTAATAAACTTTTTACCTAAATGAAATCTTATGGGGTAGTTGTTGAGTTCATTCCATGAATGAAGTCTTTCCCATATTTTAGGAGCCTTGTGTTAAGGAAGGAGGGAGAGTTTTTGGTAGAAAAAAATCAAAAGGGTTACTGTAATAGAGGAGGAAAGACGATTAGAGAGTGGAAGAAAGATAAAGTTGAATATGACATCTGAGAGGAAACAAGGCCACATTGCATTGATATCTTGTTGAAAGAGCTAGCTGGAGATACAAGTTAAGGGTGATAATAAGACCTTATGTTGAATTTTCCTTAAAGATGTTGAGTTCCTCCTTTGCACATTTGTCATCACCTATTTCTATGTGTTATATGTGTATGGCTCTCAATAATGGTATATCTTTTGATGAACAATGTAGGCTTGTGTAATTATTTTTTGTTTTGTTTGTAAAGGCTTGTTCTTATTTTGCATGAGAATCTCTTTTTAGTGGCTTTGTGGGGGTTATTGAGTGCCCAGCCTGGAGATGAACAAATATGTATCCTTGCATTTCCCACTGTAGTGATGTTGTTACTTTATGGTTTTTTCTTGATCGAGTTCTTGAGACCTGAACCTAGAGCCTATGTACTTCAATTTACATATAGTGAACCCTAGAAGGCTGAGATGCAAATATTTATTTATTTATTTTTAATTATGGCTGGTCATTCTCTTGTTTTTTAGCTTAAGCATGGATGCACTAATGGAATATTTTGATTGTAGATATGCACTTGACATAGCCAATCCACTCTTGCTTTGATTTATGTTAAGCTTTGTTAGATTTACTCTTAATAAAACATAGGTATTATTTTAGAATGTACTTAAAATGGTTTGAATGGGGAATATTATGCATTGATGAAAATCTTATGATTGGTTTCTGAAATGTTTATTTTCATTCAGACATGATTCAGACATGAGACAATCACATCACATTTATATATTATAAGTTAAATTTGTTTGAATTTTACCTGCGAGTGATTAACATTTGTATGAGGTAAAAGACAAAGAGTGTCTTTGGCATATCTTGTATTCAATCATTGAATATTCATAATTAGTGCATGAAGATATTAAGTTGGTTTCAGTATTAGAAGGATGAATTTTAGAAGTGTTATAAAAGGGACTATAGGAACTTCTTTAAAACCTGATTTTATATGATGTGTTTATATGATATTGTGAAAGAATAGGAAACCTCAAATTTATCTCGATTTGAATATATAATGGACTATATTAGAGACTTCTAATATTTCCTTATTTTTAAAATAGTGAAATGAATTGTTTGAGTAAATTCATTTTAGTTGAAAATGGATTAGTTTTTATATTGTGGTTAATATATTTTAGACAAGAAAAAATAATCTTTAGGTTAAAGTAAATTTATTTTTGTGGAAAAATGAATTGTTCTTTAGATTGAGGTTCACCTATTATGAGGAAATAATATTTAGTTGATGATTGATTCACATTTAAACAAGTTATATTGTGGTTGATATATTTTATATTAAATTAAAATAGTCTTTGGATCATGCTTAATATTTGTTGGATTGAAAGGAATCATTGAATTCCTTTATGTTTGTTTACGTTCATCTTTTAAATTAAGACTAAAATTAACTTATTGTTTTAAATTTAATGGGAATCCTGCTATAGTTTTGATAACTTTAGATTATTAGAGTATTATTCTTTCTTTAGTGAAATTATGATATTCTTCAAAAATATTTGGTGATGAAATTAATGACTCTATGGAAATACTAATCCTTTATTTGAATATAAATAGTCTATTTTGTTTTATTGTTTTAATTCATGAAACAATTGAGAAAGTACAATTTATGTTGTAGATATTCATAGATGAATTGTGGAAAAATTGTGTATTATGAGATATGAATGAGGGATTGGGTATGGAGTCCAATAAACTGATTGAAACTTATGAGGGTTCCATTGTTACTCTATTTGAGAAAAAAAAGAAGAGGGAGTTCTTAAGTATCTGTAGATAGAATAATGAATATGGATTTCATTTAAGGGAATTATGGGGATTCCCTCAATATTTTTCTAAAATTATTTGGGACAGTACCTTTTCGATGTTTTGTTGCAGGTATATTCGTCCCGCCCCGAAGAGAATTCAAATCGATGAGGAATTTCCTGACTATTATTTTTGTAGTGCCCACTTGGCGATGTTCCCATGGTTTTGTGAAGTTTTTAGCTCATTTGGATTCATTTTAGTCATCTTTTTATTCATTTTCCTCATTCATTTATCATAGGCTTGGGGATTGCATGCTTTATTTTATCTACTGGTGCTACTGACTATTTCTTGTTCCTTTGAACATAGGGTCTGGACATCGAAGGAGCAAAAAGGAGTCAATATTCATCAACGCAAGCGATGACGATGTTTGGTCCACCCATTTTTACATGTGGGCACACGAAAGAAGGAAGGGCATCCATGGATCTAACAAGAATGCATGCTTAAATGCTCCTAGCCCTTGGAAAGGGAGGAGGCGCATTGTAACCGAGTTTTGAAACATATCAATAAAAAGGGTTGTCTTCTTTATTTTCCTTTGTTTCGTTCATGCTTTACCTCTTTTCATGCACTTTCAATTCCAGGGATTTAGCGTTAAGTTTGGTTTAGTTCGCATCTCATCTTCGCTTTCCTTTTTTGCTTTCGTATCCTCATGCTTTCAGGTGAATCACTAGACTTTCAGATGGCTATCCACTACAGGTAGAGTGTTTATTTTAAAATTTGTTGTTCAAGATTTACCCATTTATAGATGTTTTGTACAAATAGCTCCCTCTCACTTCATCAAGGACATGGATGCTTTGTCAAGACAATTTTTATGGTTTGGAAAACTTGATCAATATAAATAGAGTTTGGTTAGGTGGGATTCTATATGTAGGTCGGTGTGAGAGGGAGCCCTTGGGTTGCGACAAACAACTCTTTTTGGGTAGGCTTTGGCTGCAAATATTTATTGGAGATGGTGTACCTCTCAAGATCATATTTGGGCTAAAATATTATCTTGTAGATACTTGAGAGGTATTTCTGAGGCTGAAATCCCTAGATTCATATTGGATGGGAAAGCTTCAGTTATCTGGGACACTCTAAAAATAGGAGCTAATTTAATCAAATAGGGTTTGTTATGGATTTGCAATCAGGGATCAAATGCTCTTTTTTGGGAGGATTCTTGTGATGGCCACCATCTTATCTTGAATCAATATCCTAGGTTACGTTCCCTAAGAATTTTTTTCTTGGAAGTAGGTTGGTCTCATGTGGAGGACTTTAAAAAAATATAATATTTTGGAAATATGGAGATGTATAGGTGGAAAGATTCATAAGAATGGCCCCAGGGGGGACTGACCAAGGACAGAGAGGTGCTTGTTCTTATTCTTATGGGGAGGCCTTGTTATTCATTGAGGGGTAAAGATATTCTAGCTTGGAACCCTGATACTAAGGGAACCTACTTGGTAGCCTATGGTTATTAGGTTCTTGATAAGCAAAAGTATGAGAGTCTTCCTATTACTTGGTGGAAAAAGGTGTGGAACAAATTTGCCTGGCCAAAATGTAACTTCTTTCTCTGGTTGGTAGCTCGTAATAAATGCCTCACTTGGGATAATGTGAGGAAGAGGGGATTTCAAGGCCCTCTTTTTGTTTCCTTTGTAGTAAGAATGAGGATGACTCTTCTCATTTATTTTTTCAATGCTCCCTTGCCAGAGACATTTGGCACTGTTGGTAGAGTTCCTGGAACCATCCATGTTTTCATGTGTTGTCCCTGGTGGATTTTTGGATTAGTCTAGGTAGACCTCCGACCAAGGCCACCTTCCTTCGGGTGGCTTGGAATTTGGCTCGAATGAAATTGACGCATATTTTAGGGCAGTTATTTGGTTGTTCAATAGATCTAGCAAAAGATCCTGTATATGGTTCAGGAAACCATCCATAGCAAATGTGATGTGGACCCTCTTTTGGATTCTAGGGAGGAGAAGGTACAAAAAGCCCTTGGTCTCTTTGGGGATGGTGTGAACTATTCTAGCCCTAGGAGGGTTCCTCAGCTTAGCAAGATGGTTAGGAGAGTGGTAGGTGGAGGCCACTCCCCAGAGGAGTTTTAAAAATTAATACTGGATCATCCAGGGGTAATCCTGGACATGCTGGCATTGGTGGTGTTGGGAGAGATTCTACTGATGGTGTCAGTTTTTTCTTTTCCATTTATAAATGTGTTTACTCCAACAATTTTATGGAAGCTTTTGCAATCCTTGAGGCCTTGCGAAGGGGGTTTTCTCTTGGCTGGTATAGGATTATCTGTGAGTCTGACTCTCAAATTGTGGTTAATATTTTAAACAGTAAAAGGGTGGAGGAAGTTAATTGGCAGTTGGCCTCTGTAGCCATTCAGATTCTTAGAATGAGTGAAGAGTTCGAATTTATATCCTTTGTGCACATTCCAAGGGAATGGAATGTGGTTGATGATTACCTAGCCCAAAGGGCTTCTGAGCTGCTAAATTCTTGGAGTATCGATAATTGGGAGTCTCCTGTCTGGGGACTCTCAATGCCTGTGGGAGTTGATCGACAAGGATGTACAGACTTAATGTGGTTTATTCTTTTTGTCTTTTTCGGGTCTCATTCTAGTATAGTGGTTTTAGCCTGTTTGGCTATTTATTTGAGTCCTGGTTGGAAGCTCAGTTGTACTCTGTAATCCAGACTTTTTATCAATAAATTTTTACCCCTTTATTTAAAAAAATAAAAGAAAGAAAAAAGGACAAAGGAAATAACACTATGGCAGTTCCCCCGGAGTGCTCATATTGTGGACTACAGATCGATGGTGAGGCTGCACACATAAACAAATGAGTGGTCAGAAATTAGAGTCATCTTAAAGTTCTTCGATGAAAATGTCATGCCAAAGCAATATCGAACACTCCAGCTACTCGCACGCTTGAACAATAAATGCATCGATTCCCGTGCTTAATTTTTGCTTCGGCTGAGTTCTGCTTCGGGGGGCAATTTGTTTTTGCTTCGCGGTGAAGCATTTTTCGAAGCTCTTTCGGAAGTGCTTCGCGCCGAAGCATTTTTCAAAGTACTTCGGAAGTGCTTCGCACCGAAGCATTTTTCGAAGTGCTTCGTGCCGAAACATTTTCCAAAGACGTTTCGGAGATGCTTCGCGCCGAAGCTCTTACGGACGCGAAGTTGGATTTAATATTTCCAACAATGGCAAGAGGTAAGAAAAGACGCAAAAAGTGGAGGTATACAGCGGAATGGCAAGAGGTAAGAAGAGACGCAAAATTTGGGGGTATAGGGTTGCGTACTTATAGGGGAAATGGGAGTGTGACGCGGAATTGTGGTTGTTGCCTGGATGAGGTAGAAGACACCGACTTGATTATTCAACACACTGGCATATATTCCACAACCACGTTGATGCTTTTAACGTTAGGAGGTTGTTCCATGGTTGCAAGGAATGGTAAATTTGGTGAAAGATGAGAACCGCTTCTTCAAAAGTATCTGATTTATGACATTTGCATTAGCTGTAGTCTCTGATGATGGGGCAATATGTCACAATAGTCAAATTTCATTATTAGTAAAGAGGACCATGTATTGGAGTGGAGCCCCTTACAGTGTTGGCACGAGGAAACTGTAAAAAAATTAATCATATTCGATTTTATTGCATGTTAGAGACGAAAGAAAAAACAAACGGTCTAAAGGAGGCATTCAACATAAAGTAATGTTTATGCACGTTCACCCTTATTGTTTGTTTTTAACAAATTAATATATCCTATATTAAATTTTCCACCCACTTTAATATCTTCCCTTCGAGTCTTTTCATACTTCACCTCACATTCAAACAAACAAGTTCCCAAATACTGAGAAATACATCACTGGACGGCTGCCCGTTTATGGTCGTCGTTAGTCCACTTCATCCCAAAAGCAATGTAATGGGAATCTGATAACACTTGATCAAAAAGTAGACATGATCAAAAGCAATGTTTCAGCGCACACCAGGGACCAGTGTGACATGGCATCCACGTTTCCCAGGGACTAACCACCGTAAAAAACAAAGCACCGTCAGAACAACAATTGATAACTAAAAATAAACCAAAGCTGCACCATCGTGGCAGCCACTCAGTCGTACACATAAAGAAGCAAACGCCGTAAGTAGATTGCACTCTCGAATTTTCATCGTCGTTGATGGAAATTTGTAGGCGGCGAGGTCTCCTCACAGTTGGCTGATGATTAATAATTAATTATCGAGTTTAGTTCGTCCGGTTTTCGAACTCGCCGAAAATTTATGGAGATTTGGACGGCTGCCATTCTCCTTACTCCAACAAAATTCCTTGCAGGTCGACAGGATGACGCCACAGGACGATAATGGCTTTCGCTCTAAATGTTTCTTTCAACTGTAGCAGACCTCTGTGAGTCGTTCTGTATAGAATTTTTTTAAACTTGCAGGAATTCAATAATGGCTTCTATAAATTAAACACGTAAAACATTTTTTTTCCCATGCACTTTTACAAGATTTGACACATATTAAGTGTTGTTTACCAGATTTGACACCTTACCAAGTGTTTTAAAAAAACCCGAACCTGGTGACCTTTTCACATTTAACCTAGTGTATTAACATCGAGTTTGGCCATGTGTGGGGGCTAGCCCTCTTGCTTTCTAACTGATTAATGTGATGATGCAAGTCTAGTGGCATATTCCATGATTGAAATTCTGTTCACATTAATATCTATCTATGAAATAAATTTAAAATATAATGGCATATTCTTAAATTTTCCTTTTACTTAAATACTTCTTCTTTATAATATTTTTTTCCACTTTCTTAAGTTTAATAATACAAAATATAACATAAATTTATATCTTTCTTTTTATATTTTTTTTCAAAATTAATTCACATTTTTCATTATTACCAAATTTATAACCAATTAATAAATATATAACAATATTTATATATACCTTTGGTTCTTCGGGAGATGCCTGCCTCCAAAGCCCCTCTCTCTTGTTAGAAAAATTAACCCAGATTTCATGCCTATGCCCAACTGCGCTCCAAACCTTGGGCGAAACTGGATTGCGCTCCAGACATAGGCGAAGTCGGACTGCGCTGCCGCAGTCTGGGATCCCGACAAAAGTGTGACATGACATCACACCTACCTTTTGACAGATTTGACACTTGATAGATCCAATCTCCGCAGGAGTTAATGCCAAGTCGGTGATTGGTCAGAAGCCCTAGTTGAGGGCCTGTCAGAACCTTTCAAAGGATAAGCCCTATCCTCCTCTTCTCGTGGCTATATAAGGCATCTCGGGTATTTCAGACTACAAGAGAGAAGCAGAGTGCAAGAAGCAGAAGGCAGAGAGCAGAGACGAGTCAAGAGGAGAAGAGTATCTCAGTGAGCAGTGTGGCTCAGCTAATTAATGTCCGAGCAGCCGACTCGACATTTCATCTGTTTAGCTTATCCTGCAGTGTAGACTGTAGATGTTATTTCATCGGTTGAGGAATTTCTGTAACCCTAGTTTTTCATATGAATAAAGTTTGTTGTAGTTTGTGGCATCTTTAGGGTTTATTGTTTTAATGTGCTAAATATTATTGTTCTCTGTTTCGGCATTTATCTTCTCTCATATGGGCCTTGCAAAGCCAGGCAAACCCAGCAGCATTGTGCAAGATGAAGATGTCAAGAAAAGACTCTAAGGCCGAAGTTGGGCAAGTCTCAACGAAGCCTTTCCAACTTCGTTGTCGAAGTGCAAACTTCGCCTAGTTTCGGGCAAAGTCCGTCAACAAGCCCGAAGTGCAAACTTCACCCAGTTTGGGGTGAAGTCCATTGGCGCCTGCGAAGTATGAACTTCACCCAGTTTCGGGCGAAGTCCGTCAACGCATGCGAAGTTCAAACTTCGCCTAGTTTCGGGCGAAGTCCGTCGGTGCCCCGACGTTCGCACTTCGCCCCAGTTTTGGGCGAAGTCCGTCGTCGCCCCCGACTTGCGCACTACGCTATATGAGCTGCGACATTCGAACTTCGGTGAAAGGTGAAGTTTGAAAATAAATTAAAATTCTTTCTTCAAACTGGTATCAAAGCTGATTGAGCCATGACGCAGAGATATAAGATGGATTCCAAAAATAATTCCTTGTAGTTGCAGATCCTATGATTTAATGGCAAGAATTACGATTACTGGAGCATCCAGATGAAGATCTTGTTTGGATCTCAAGAGCTATGGGAGTTTGTCGAGAATGGCTACCCAGAACCGACAGATGCAACAGCACTGGTTGCCCTCTCTCAAGTAGACAAGGATCTGTTGAAAGAGCATAAGAATAAGGACCAGAAGGCCCTCTTCTACATCATGCAAGCAGTTGAGGAGACCATATTCCCATAGATTGCATCAGCCACTAAGGCCAAGAAGGCCTGAGAAACCTTGGCAAGTTCGTATCAGGGCACTGACAAAGTGAAGTTGGTGAAACTGTAGATGCTCAGAAGAGAGTTTGAGAACCTGTAGATGAGCGAGTTCGAGTCGATGAGCGACTTCTTCACCTGGAAGACTGACATTATCAACCAGATGCGGTTGAATGGAGAAATTATGCAAAGCTAGAGAATCATGGAGAATATTCTTAGAAGTCTGCCTACCAAGTTTGACTCGGTTGTGATAGCAATCAAAGAGTCAAGGGATCTGACAACCCTCTCAACAGATGAGCTCATGGGTTCATTGCAAATGCATGAATAGAGGCTGAGCCGCTCAACTCAGTCTTATTTGGAGCAAGCCTTCAAAGTGCAAGTCTCAGTTCGAGACAGCGGTAGACAAGACTCCCCCCCTAGAGCTTCTAGTTCTCAAGGAGGAAGAGGCAGAACCAGGCATGGGAGAAGTAACAAGTAAGGAGGGAGATCAAACCCTCATGACGCTGAGCCAAGTTTCAACTTTCATCAGCAAGGAGGAAGAGGCACTGGCAGAAATCAGCAAGGAAGCTCTCAGCAAAAGAAGGACATGTCAAAGGTCCAATGCTACTATTGTTGTAAGTTCGGCCATTATGCCTCACAGTGCAGAAAGAAGATGGCAAATGAGAATCAGTAGCAAGCCCATTATACAGAGGAACCCAAAAATGTGACAAGAGGAAATCTATTGCTGACTTACAATATTGAAGAGGAGAGCAAGAAAAAAATATGGTATCTTGACAGTGGTTGCAGCAACCACATGACTGGGAACAAGGAGATGTTCTCACAACTGGATGAAATAGTCCAATCTGAATTCAAGATGGGGAACAACAACAATGTTCCCGTGATGGGGAAAGGAAAGATCCTCATTCGCACCTAGCACAGTGAAAGTAAAACAATCAAGATGTTTTTTATGTGCCTAGGTTGAAGCATAATCTGCTAAGTGTTGGACAACTTGTGCAAAATGGGCACACTGTACTGTTCAAAGATGGTGCCTGTTCCATCAAAGACAAAGTCCATGGAAAAATTGTGATTGTTCATGAAAAAAAACAAAATGTTTCCACTGCATATTCAGAATGAATCTTTGATGTCTCTAAGTGCAGTTGAGAAGGATGCTACCTGGCTGTGGCATCTCATATTCGGTCACCTGAGTTTCAGTGGCCTGAATTTGCTACACAAGAAGCAGATGGTGAAGGGTTTACCCCTTATAGAGTAAACAAATCAATTTTGTGAAGGTTTCCTGGTCGACAAGCAGCACAGGGATGCATTCCCTATAGGAAAGTCTTGGAGAGCATCATGACCTTTGGAGCTAGTGCACTCAGACATCTGTGGTCCCATGCAGACCACCTCATATGTCGACAATAAGTATTTCCTGACCTTCATTGATGACTTCAACCGAAAGACTTGGATTTATCCAATCAAGTTGAAGTCAGAGGCGTTTGCAAGGTTTAAGGAGTTCAAGGCTCTGGTTGAGAAACAGAGTGGTCATTATGTGAAGACTCTCAGAACTGATGGAGGTGGAGAGTACATCTCCAACGAATTCCATAACTTCTGCAAGCAACATGGAATTTAGAGGCAATTCACTGCCAGATATACACCGTAGCAGAATGGTGTAGCTGAGAGGAAGAACAAAACAATCATGGAGATGGCACAGAGCATGCTAAAGGAAAAAAGTTTGCCACATGAGTTCTCGACAGAAGCTGTAAGTTGTGCAATTTATCTACTGAACCGATGTCCCACCAAGAGTGTGAGGGACAAAATTCGAAAGGAATCCTGGAGCAAGTTGAAGCCAAGTGTGGCACATTTGCGAGTTTTCGAGTGCATAGCATATGCACATGTTCTAGATGAGAAAAGGCAGAAGTTGGATGACAAAGCTGAAAGATGCATCTTCACAGGGTACAACAAACCATGAAAGGCGTACAGGCTATACAATCCTGTGACAAAGAAACTTGTCATCAGTCGAGACATGAAGTTCCTTGAGGATGAAGCCTGGAACTGGAAGTCAAATACTGGTCAGTCTGAACCAGCAACTGTTGAATCTATAGACTTGGAGGAAGACAGTGTCCAGCCACCTGTACCTTCAAGCATCAACAGTGGTGCCAGCAGTAGCACACCCTCATCATCCTGGTCACCTCCACTTGCAAGCAAAATTCAAAACCTAAGGACTCCTGCAAAGACTCAGAGCTTGCAAGACATTTATGAGGTAACCCATAATCAGTTAGATGAAGATTATTCTGATTTTGCTCTCTTTACTGAATGTGATCCAGTGGAGTTTGAAGAGGTAAGTCAGAATTGCAAATGGGTGAATGCGATGGTTGAGGAGATAACAACCATTGAGAAGAATGAGACATGGCAGCTAACAAATTTTCCAGCACGAAAGAAGACCATTGGGGTCAAGTGGGTATATAAAACAAAATTTAATGCCCAAGGAGAATTTGATAGGCATAAGGCCAGATTAGTGGTGAAAGGCTACAAGCAGAAGTCAGGTTTTGACTATCATGAGGTGTATGCACCCGTAGCCCAACTTGACATAGTCAGAATGATTCTCGCACTGGCAGCTCAGAAAGGATGGAGCGTGTACTAGATGGATGTCAAGTATGCCTTCCTCAACGAAGTGTTGGAAGAAGAGGTCTACATAGACCAGCTGCCCGGTTATGAAATACAAGGGCAAGAGGGCAAAGTCCTAAAATTGAAGAAGGCCCTGTATGGGTTGAAGCAAGCACCCAGGGCATGGTACAACCGTATTGATGACTATTTTTAGGAGAATGGGTTTCAAAAATGCCCATATGAGCACTCATTATACATGAAGACAAATGCAGCAGGTGAGCTCATCATCGTCTGCCTGTACGTAGATGATCTGATATTTACTGGCAATAGCAGTAGCCTATTTGCATAGTTCAGAACAACTATGAAGTTCAAGTTTGACATGACTGACATGGGGCTGATGAAATATTTTCTTAGCATTGAAGTTGACCAATTAGTAGATGGCATCTTCATTTCTCAGGGCAAGTATGCGAAGGATGTATTGAAGCGCTTCAAGATGGAGGACAGCAAACTTGCCATCATACCTGTAGCCACAGGTTTGAAGCTGAGCAAGTTGGATACAGGGAGGAATGTAAATCCAACCTTGTTCAAGAGGCTAGTTGGTAGTCTGATGTACTTGACTGCAACTTGGCCAGATATGATGTTCGAAGTCGGTCTGATCAATCATTTCATGGAGACTCTGAAGGACATGCACTGGCAAGCAGGAAAGAGGATCTTGCACTATGTCAACGGGACGTGGAACCATGGCCTATTTTATGCCAGACAGGACCAGTTGGAACTGGTCGGCTACATAAGCAGTGACTGGGCTGGCAGTACCGATGATTGAAAGAGCACCTCTAGGTATGTTTTCCATCTTAGATCAGGAGCAGTCTCATGGGAATCCAAGAAGCAACCCATCATTGTGTTGTCCATAGCCAAAGTAGAATATGTCATCGCCATGACAGCTGCATGCCAAGCAGTATGGCTATGAAGATTTCTTAGTGAAATGCACAATCCTTCAGAAGGTGCGACAATAATTTTTTGTGATAACAATTTGGCCATTGCACTGTCAAAGGATCCTGTTTTCCATGGATGGACGAAGCACATTGATATTCGTTATCCCTTCATTAGAGATTTGGTGAAGTTCGAAGAAATTCATCTACAGTTTTGCAGATCCAAGGAGCAGTTGGCAGATATTTTCATGAAGCCTTTGAATGAGGAAGACTTCAGCAGATTGCGAGAGTAGCTTGGAGTCAAAGCGATTGTGAAATTAGGTTTAAAGGAGGATGTTAGAAAAATTAACCCAGATTTCATGCCTATGCACAACTGTGCTCTAAACCTTGGGCGAAACCGAATTGCGCTCCAGACATGGGCAAAGTCGGACTGCGTTGCGCAGTTCGAGATCCCGACAAAAGTGTGACATGACATCACACCTACCTTTTGATAGATTTGACACTTGATAGATCCAATCTCCGCAAGATTTAATGCCAAGTCGGTGATTGGTCAAAAACCCTAGTTGAGGGCTTGTCAGAACCTTTCAGAGGATAAGCCCTATCCTCCTCTTCCTGCGGCTATATAAGGTGTCTCGGGTATTTCAAACTACAAGAGAGAAGTAGAGTGCAAGAAGCAGAAGGCAGAGAGCAAAGAGGAGTCACGAGAAGAAGAGTATCTCAGTGAGCAGTGTGGCTCAGCTAATTAATGTTCAAGCAGTAGACTCGACATTTCATCTATTTAGCTTATCCTGTAGCATAGACTGCAGATGTTGTTATTTCCTCGATTGAGGAATTTTTGTAACCCTAGTTTTTCATATGAATAAAGTTTGCTGTAGTTTGTGGCATATTTAGGGTTTACAGTTTTAATGTGCTAAATATTATTGTTCTCTGTTTCGGAATTTATCTTCTCACATATGGGCCTTGCCAAGCCAGGAAAACCCAGTAGCATTGCGCATGATGAAGAAGTCAAGAAAAGACTCCAAGGCTAAAGCTGGGCAAGTCTCAGCGAAGCCTTTCCAACTTCGCTATCGAAGTGTAAACTTTGCCCAGTTTCGGGCGAAGTCCATCAACAGGCCCAAAGTGCAAACTTCGCCCAGTTTCGGGCGAAGTCCATTGGTGCCTGCGAAGCACGAACTTTGCCCAGTTTTGGTTGAAGTCCGTTGGCGCGCGTGAATTTCAAACTTCGCCCAGTTTGGGGCGAAGTTCGTCGATGCCCCGATGTTCGCACTTCGCCCCAATTTTGGGCGAAGTTCGTCGTCGCCCCCGACTTGCACACTGCGCTGTCTGAGTTGCGACATTCGGACTTTGACAAAAGGTGAAGTTTGAAAAGAAATTAAAATTCTTTCTTCATCTCTCCCTACCTACCAGTTGTCGATCAGTTCTGAGTTTTGTCTAAATTTTGGGCCTCAGATTAATTTTCAAGTTAGAGAATTATGTGTCTTTTTTGGGAGTGCATAGAGGGAATTTTAACTAACCCTTGGAGCATAGGAATCTAGACTTTTTGGATGGGAGTTGGCTTTCTGCTGGACTGTCTGTTACTTTACCAGAGATCAGGGGCAACAAAAAGCGATGCTCTAACAGAATTTCAAAGAGATTTGTGAAGGAGGTTTCAAGTGGTAAGGCCCCATTGTACCTATGAATAGGAATAACGCTGGCTGAGGTGGTCTGTTGGGAAGAATGCCTATGATGATGCAGTAGATAAAAATAAGGTGGATTCCATCCTAATACAACAGATAAAAGTAATAGAAGACAAGCATATTACAGTGTTGGGCACTCTCAAAGTGGTCCTTGATTTTTTTGGAGGATGTAAAAAAATAGATGAATGTGTTACTAAACGTAATTGCTTCGTGTTACTAAACGTAATTGATTCATGCACGAACATATCTGATAAAGCTACTCCTGTAGGGTAGTTGTGGTATTGTTCCTAGGTTAGTTTTCCACCTCCCAAGTGTTTTTTTCCTTTTATTGTCATCCATGTGGAGGCTTATGTATTTCTGATCTTATGTCTGAGTTTGTGTTTGGAGTTGTGGGAGCCTCTCAAAATCTTTTTTTTTTAATTATTAAAAAAATAAAATAAATATATAAAAATAATATATAAATAAATTACTGATAAATAAAATAATAGTAAAAACCTTTATTGTTCGTTTTATTATTATGAATGATTTATTAACACTGTAATTTAAAAATGTATTCAACAAAAAAATAAAAATGTATTCAACAAATAAGGATATTAATTTAAGATTGAAAGAGAGGTTAGGTTTAGAAGTCAACCCTTCACACTTTGATCAAATCTCTATATTAGATTTATTTTTTAAAATCATTGTCATAATAAAGAAAATCTTCTTTATTCTTATTTTTAATAATATGTATAGTTAAATTTAAAAACAAATTTTACTATTATATATAAAAGATAAATTAAAATAAATTGATACATAAGTTTAGATTTTCTTCCTCTTTCTATATATGTTTTTAAAACAATAATCAACACTATATGTAATAATATCTATTATAATATTGGATTTGAACAAGGATATTTTTGCCCTCTATTGTTCAAAATTATTGTAGCTATCTATATGTGTATCTACATGCTATATAATTTAGATACTTATCCTTAACCAAAGACATCCATTCCTTCAATAAATATTTAATATGATATTATATCTAATATATTTATTCTAGTGCATCCACCATAAGTGATATAAAACATTCTTCTACTTTTAAATATAATTTGGCTAGTGAAAACATATTACCATCATTTCATATTTGTGTAGTCAGAGTACAAAAGCAACATCACCCAAAATTAATTTAATTTCTCTAGTAAAAATATACTACCATCATTTTTATATTTGAGTAGTCATAGTAAAAAAACATCATCTAAAATTAACTTAATCTACCACAAGCTTGCAAAAATTATCCTTAGTATTACATATATGGCCTCATTTTAAATCCATAACTTTTCTCCTTTACTAGATTAAAAAAACAATAGAGTTACTACTTTAATTACATTGAAGGAAAAAAACACTCACCTAACATGCCCTAAAGTGGTTCTAAGAACAAAGACAAATGTAAGGATGCATTTGGAACTAGTCAAATGTAGGTCTACATTTGGTTATCACAGTGCCATGTTTGGTCAAATGCAAGGCTGCATTTGAGATTATCCAAACATAAATATATGTTTTTAACTATGTTTTGAAAGCAAAACAAGGTCATTCTAAAGCAAGAATATGTCCTAAAATACACTTATGAATGCAAGTTAACTTTTTTGATGCAAGTTATAACTTTTCTATAACTAACAACTCAACTAACGCACTCTAGAATATGATTTAACTTTTGATGCCTACACTAATGCTAATATGACTTTCTATTTTGATGTAAATACTAACAAAACCTACACTCTCTTGAAACATAAATAGAAATACTTCCTTTTTATTTTCTTTTTAGAAGTAAATTTGAACTAAGAAGGTGGTTCAAATAACATACCTAGAAGCCTTATGCTTTTCCTTTTTTTTTTTTGCTTCCCAAATGCCAAGCTACATTTGCATAGGGTCCCAAATGTAGAGCTGCATTTGCATAGGGTCCCAAATGTAGGGATGTGTTTCCTAAATACAAGGCTGCATTTTCGCATGTCTAGAAACAACTTGAAGAGTCCTTGAAACTCTTGAAAGTGAATTTTGATTTTCACATGATAGAGCTTCAAAAACCTGCAATAAAAAACAAAGATATATTAGAATACAAATAACATAAGGTAAATAAATTAGAACCCTTTGGGTGTCCCATCATGATCACAATTTTGTATGAAATAGAGAAACACCAGTATAGTAAAAGAACAATATTCGTAATAAATATTTGGGAGCCTTGGTCTCCTCTATTACAATGATGATATGCCCCAAATTGTAGGGGTTATAAAAGCATGCTTGCTTTCAGACTATAGTTAGCAAAAGAGTGAGAAACCCCTCTTGCAAATCAATGGAATATGAGTGTGGTAAATCTTTGTTACTCCAATCAAATTTTTGGATGGGCTTGAATACCCTTGCAGGCCATCCTTTCTTCAACAGTTGCTTAAAAACCTATCACCAACACATATATCCTACAAAGAAAATAGTTAGTAGAAAATGAAGGACCTCCTTGGTGTGAGGTCCTTTTTGATGTAAATAAAAGCTATCAAACACTGAATATGAATGCTTGCAGAATATAGAAGACTATGTAGAACACAAAAAATAATAAGTTTAATACCTTACTAACTTACCTATTTTGATCCATGTTTGGAAATGCTAAAATTACTCTTGGAAAAATGCAAGGCTACATTTGGGAATGGTCAAATGCATATCTACATTTGGACATTTTGAGGCTATGTTTGCTATTGTATAAATGTGGTGCTATATTTGGGATTGACTAGAATAAGACCAAGGTTTTACTTTCTTTAGCTTTGATGGCTCAATCCTAAAAAATGTAAATATAACAATATGTTTTCAGTTCTTCTTTACTTGACAAATTATGGTGCCTTTATAGGTTTTTGGGAGATGGAGGAAAGGATATGTGACAAGCTAGGGTTGCCAAGTGGCAAGGATTAGATAGCCACATATCCTGGGTAGTTATTGTGAGTCACCTAGGATGTCTCAATTAGTTGGAGTGGTGGCATATGGGTAGGTGAGAGTGGATTAAAGTGTGTGATATGTGGCAAGGGGAGGGCTAGTGGTGGTTAGGACACATATCAAGTGGAGATATAGGGTATCCTAAGGGATATTTTCCATATTTTATAACAATATAGAAATAGTTTAATGTGTAGGAAACTATGCCTAAGTTAAAACTTAGGCATATTATTTTATTATGCAGGGTTAGGTTATGGATGGGCTTTGTGAGGTGTTAGGATTTGGTGTCTATAGTTTCATTAATTTACATTGTTGATCTATTTCTTCCTTCTATTGTTGTATTTGTTCTTATAGTAGTTGAACTAACATAGTCAAATTCCTTACTTCTGTGGTAGGTTTATTTATCTCATTAAGTTATCTTTCCCTTTGTGGTCGAATGGGAGCTTCTTCTTTGTTAGTAGGTATTGGTTTCTTAGATGATCCTCCTCAAATCATTGGAGCCATTTTCTTGCGTACAAAGAGATACATTAGTTTTAATGTTCATGGTTTTCTTGGGGTATATAAGGTTAAAGCTTATTTATGGAAGTCCTTGAGCCCTAAGACTTAAGAATGTTACAAACTAGGCTATCATGACTCTTCCCTAGCAAAAATTTTTATATGATGGACTTATGAATTTATATGTTGTATTAAATGATGATAGATTAAATGAATTTATATTATTTAATTATTAATAGTATGCTAATGATGGATTTGTATGTTTGCAGGAAAAACCACCTTCGTAAGTGGGCAAAAAATTGATGGCTAAAATAGTCAAAATGATATAGCACATGATATAACCACATTTAGCCCTAACTCATGCTATTGCATTTTGATATAACATTTATACATTTCTATTATAGTTGGTATCATGTTTTTCATTGTTAATATGCTTTGAGTTGGTATATGGAGGAATGGTTATGATATTATGCTTGCAAATAGTAATTTGCTTATGGAAATTTTGTTAGGAAATCCATCATATTAATACCTCAGGTGTTTGGTTATCAAGAAGGGTATTTCTAAGTACTTTTTAATAAAGAGGTTTATTAATGAATATGAATAAAATTAATGCCTTGTATGTTATAAAACTAAAGGTGAAAGAAAATATTACCAAAATTTGAAATAACTATTGCATTAATAAACTTTTTACCCAAATGAAATCTTATGGGGTAGTTGTTGAGTTCATTCCATGAATGAAGTTTTTCCCATATTTTAGAAGCCTTGTGTTAAGGAAGGAGGGAGAGTTTTTGGTAGAAAAAAAATCAAAATGGTTACTGTAATAGAGGAGGAAAGACGATTAGAGAGTGGAAGAAAGATAAAGTTGAATATGACATCCGAGAGGAAACAAGGCCAGATTGCATTGATATCTTGTTGAAAGAGCTAGCTGGAGATACAAGTTAAGGGTGGTAATAAGACCTTATGTTGAATTTTCCTTAAAGATTTTGAGTTCCTCCTTTGCACCTTTGTCATCACCTATTTCTATGTGTTATATGTGTATGGCTCTCAATAATGGTATATCTTTTGATGAACAATGTAGGCTTGTGTAATTATTTTTTGTTTTGTTTGTAAAGGCTTGTTCTTATTTTGCCTGAGAATCTCTTTTTAGTGGCTTTGTGGGGGTTATTGAGTGCCCAACCTGGAGATGAACAAATATGTATCCTTGCATTTCCCACTGTAGTGATGTTGTTACTTTATGGTTTTTTCCTGATCGAGTTCTTGAGACCTGAACCTAGAGCCTATGTACTTCAATTTACATATAGTGAACCCTAGAAGGCTGAGATGAAAATATTTATTTATTTATTTTTAATTATGGCTGGTCATTCTCTTGTTTTTTATATTAAGCATGGATGCACTAATGGAATATTTTGATTGTAGATATGCACTTGACATAGCCAATCCACTCTTGCTTTGATTTATGTTAAGCTTTGTTAGATTTACTTTTAATAAAACATAGGTATTATTTTAGAATGTTTTTAAAATGGTTTGAATGGGGAATATTATGCATTGATGAAAATCCTATGATTGGTTTCTGAAATGTTTATTTTCATTCAGACATGATTCAGACATGAGACAATCACATCACATTTATATATTATAAGTTAAATTTGTTTGAATTTTACCTGCGAGTGATTAACATTTGTATGAGGTAAAAGACAAAGAGTGTCTTTGGCATATCTTGTATTCAAACATTGAATATTCATAATTAGTGCATGAAGATATTAAGTTGGTTTCAGTATTAGAAGGATGAATTTTAGAAGTGTTATAAAAGGGACTATAGGAACTTCTTTAAAACCTGATTTTATATGATGTGTTTATATGATATTGTGAAAGAATAGGAAACCTCAAATTTATCTCGATTTGAATATATAATGGACTATATTAGAGACTTCTAATATTTCTTTATTTTTAAAATAATGAAATGAATTGTTTGAGTAAATTCATTTTAGTTGAAAATGAATTAGTTTTTATATTGTGGTTAATATATTTTAGATTAGAAAAAAAAAAATTAGGTTAAAGTAAATTTATTTTTGTGGAAAAATTAATTGTTATTTAGATCGAGGTTCACCTATTATGAGGAAATAATATTTAGTTGATGATTGATTCACATTTAAACAAGTTATATTGTGGTTGATATATTTTATATTAAATTAAAATAGTCTTTGGATCATGCTTAATATTTGTTGGATTGAAAGGAATCATGGAATTCCTTTATGTTTGTTTATGTTCATCTTTTAAATTAAGACTAAAATGAAGTTATTGTTTTAAATTTAATGGGAATCCTTCTATAGTTTTGATAACTTTATATTATTAGAGTATTATTCTTTCTTTAGTGAAATTATGATATTCTTCAAAAATATTTGGTGATGAAATTAATGACTCTATGGAAATACTAATCCATTATTTGAATATAAATAGTCTATTTTGATTTATTGTTTTAATTCATGAAACAATTGAGAAAGTACAATTTATGTTGTAGATATTCATAGATGAATTGTGGAAAAATTGTGTATTATGAGATATGAATGAGGGATTGGGTATGGAGTCCAATAAACTGATTGAAACTTATGAGGGTTCCATTGTTACTCTATTTGAGAAAAAAAAATAAGAGGGAGTTCTTAAGTATCTGTAGATAGAATAATGAATATGGATTTCATTTAAGGGAATTATGGGGATTCCCTAAATATTTTTCTAAAATGATTTATAGATATTCTTGTTCTATGGGGATATAAGAATGATGGGGTTGTTATGTAATGGCCTTGATGTGTTGAGAAAGTAATAATGGATTGTTTTATGTAGTTGTACAAATTACTACTATACTTATGCAATAAAATTTCAAGGTTGGGTTTTGAAAGCACGAGGATACGAAAACAAGAAAGGAAAGACTCCAAGCACGATGCAAAAAATGAAACTAAGCTTAACACTGAATCCTACGAATTAAAAATGCATGAAATGGAGAAAGCATGAATTGAAACCCAAATGAAATAACAGCCCTTCTCTTTTATTGATGTATTTCACAACTCGGTTACAATTCGCATCCTCCCTTTTCAGGGGCGAGGAGCGTTAAATCCGTCTCTTGGTTACATCCATGGATAGCCTTCCTTCTTCCGCGTGCCCACATGTAAGATGGGCGGACCAAAATGTCACCATCGCTTGTGTCTACGAATTTTGATTCCTTGCTGCTCCTCCGATGTTCCGATCCTGCGTTCAAAGAAACAAAAGATAATCAATAGCACCTACGGATAAAACAAAGCATGCAATCCCCAAGCCTACGATAAATGGATGAGAAAAATGAATTAAACTATGACTAAAATGAATCCAAATGCTCTAAAAATTTGACAGGGGCATCAGGGCATCACCAGGAGGGCACTGCAAAAAGAACAGTCAGGAAATTCCTCACCGATTTGAATTCGCTCCGGGGCGGGACGAATTCACCTGCAACAAAATGCCGAAAAGGTACTGTCCCAAATGTCCGGCCTAGAGAGCTCCAAAAGACCTGCAAACTTGGGGTTAGCTAATTGGGGGCATTTTGGGAAGACCCAGATGGTTGGATTTTCCCAATTTGACCTCCATCAATGGGAATCTGATGATGCTACCTGCAAGTTAGTAAAAGCGAACGAATATAGAAACACGATCAAAATTGTTCAAAATGAGACGAAATTTAAATGACAACCTATCTAAGCATCATAGAATTGAATGCAAAAAATGAAAATGGTAGAAAGAAAAATCTGCCACAAATTCCCAATCATTCCTAAAAGGGACGATTAGGCCTGCAGCAGTGTGGGGGCGCCCGGGCGGGCCGCCCACCGTTTGGGGCATGATTTCGGCACCAATCCACTTGGGATGGGTCCAAAATATCTTACAAGGTGTTGTCGACAAATTGGGTGGTATTCTATGGCCAAATGTTGGGTTTTGGGCTCAATATTTGACCTTCCAATAGTCACCCAATGACCTCCTCTCTAAAAGAGATCAAGGATGTAGAAGGCACAAATCGCACAAGGATGTATGGGGAAATAAAATGGCAGCACTTCGTTGCTCCAAATTGCTCTTACTCTGTATATTTTGGGATGAGGAAACTCATCAATTTATAGACCTGGAGGTCTCTTGGGATGAGCATGCAGAGGCGCCACATGGCAGCCATGCCCTTCCATGGGAGGGAAGATTCCTCCCTGATTAGGGGCTTCATGACTGCCCCTGTAATAGCCTCTAACGCTCGAAAATGCTCACCCATGCTCCCATGAACTGAAGGAGGCGTTAGGTGGTGGATCCGAGCTGCCATTTGTCAAGATTTGACTTTTTTGCCCATCAAACCTGCAATTCGCCCCACCCTGGAGCGGATTTGGAATTCATCCCGGGATGGGGCGAATCCCAGTTTGAATTCGTCCCTGGGTGGGACGGATATTGAGCAAAGTGCCTGAAGGTGCCAAATTGATTTTTGACCTTCCAAAACTATTGTGAGAGTGGTTAGGACCACTGTTTAACCTTTGGGGGCTGCCCTTGGGGCTGTGTGTGCCAATGTGATCAGTGTTTGCAGTCACATAATCGGATTGGTGTTGTTTTGGTGTCTACAGATGCCCCTTTTTGGGATGCGTTGTGCAAGGCACAACGCCGAGCAAAAATAGATAACCAAAGCACTAATGATTAGGGTTTCTTAGTAACCTAACCAAATTTTGATGCCCCAAGTATGAAGAGGGCATGCATTCTTGAATCCTTGCTTCTGACGAGCGAAGGAACTCAGTTCAAGTGTTAACCTTTTTCGGTGAGGTGTTACTTGAGCTTGGACATTGATCAGTCATGAATAGGCAAAGGGCGCAACCTTTTGTCTGTGGGAACCTTGAGTTCATGATTCATGAATGCCAAGTGATTGATCAGCTTGTGATTATTGCTTGTTTACTGCCCCAAGCAGGGGCATGATTTGTCTTTGCCAATGATTCTTCGAATGCATGCCAGTTCCATGATTGGGTGTGTATTTGTTGATTGGTGACTAAGTGTGACTACCCCCTCAAGCGACGAATCGATGAGGGAATGACCTACATGAGAAAAGCGACGAGTCGCTTGACCCAAGATGACTTAGGTAAGGGTGCCTTCAGAGATTTATCTTTGAATTGTGTGCAGTTTTTCGACATTTGGACCTATTTTTGGTGGGTGTTAACCCTTTTGGCGACGCCATTTGGAGCTGAAATTGTCAAAAATTCGTCTTCCCGTGGAGCGGTCCGGCCATGGTGGCCTTCTTAGGGAGTAGGATGGTGACGATTTATAACCCCAACATCTATTTTGGATGCCAAGAATGTTAGGCATGAAGGCACCTTCGTTCGGCAACTCTATTGCTATTTTTGGGTGGGTTTTGACCCTTTTGGTGACGTCGTTTGGGGATGAAATTCTCGAAGATCCATCTTCCCGTGGAGCGGTCCGACTATGGTAGCCTTCTTAGGGAGTAGGATAGTGAGGATTTGTGACCCCGACATCTATTTTGCATGCCTAGAATGTCAAGTGCAAAAGCACTCTCATTGGACAAGTTTATTGCTATTTTTGGTGCATTTTTGTGCATTTTTTTGTTGTTTTTGAAATTTGTGTGCTGAATTCGTTCTAGGGTGGGACGAATTCCTATGTAGTATTCGTTCCAGGGTGGAACGAGCACTAACCAGAGTGCTCATTCTAGGGAGGAATGATTATAGGCTCAAAAAGCCTATTTAAAGGCCAAAACTAGGTTTTGGGCTCATTTGCACTTGTTTTTTCTGGCGATTTGGAGCTCTGAGGAGGAGGAGGTCAATTCTGCGAAGCGAAGCGCTGCCAAATTTTTCGCCACCATGAGTGCACGAACTGGATCGAGCGACGGAGCCGAAGCGAGACCAGTAAGTGAACTCCCTCTTTATTATTTTCTTGTATTATAGTTTTTTTGTTCGAATTTATCAATTTGAGAGTATAAAACCCTAGGTTGACAAATTAAGTTTTGTTATTTCTGAGTTTTTTTGTGTTTGTGTTAATTTATCAATTTTGAGAGTATAAAACCCTAGGTTGACAAATTAAATTTTGTTTTGCGTTTATGTTGTTTGTATCTGTACACTATTTTTCATGATTCTAATGTGCTTATTTTGTTGTCTGTTGCAGGTTGTGAAGAGCCGGTATCGCGTGTCGACTATTTTTGCTGAAGCACGAGAGGCGCTAGCTGTGGCTGACTAGGAGTGGCTTGACGCCCTTGGGCTCAAGCAGGTGACTCGACTGGAGCCAGTGATTGGGGATCGGGCCTACCTGATGGCCTTGATCAACTTGTGGGATCCCCGGACTAATACTTTCCATCTCCCAACAAGGGAGATGACAGTCACTTTGGAGGATGTCTATCGGATTCTTAGGATTCCAATAGACGGACTGCCGATCAGGACGATGCCGTGGGATCAACGGACAGCGGTGCTGACACGCTGCTTTGGGCATGGGGAGGAGTTGGGGGTGGATGGTCCAGTGGAGAGGGCAGAGATTGACTGCCAGATGGGCGGGATTTTGGTTCGATGGTGGTTTGAGAGGGGGTGTTGGGAGTGAGGCACGCATTGCTTATGGGCCTCATTTCCAACATGCTACTACCTGACTCGTCAGGTGCGAGGTTCCCATGGAACCTACTGGATGTGGTCTGTCGACTGGTGGAGTGTTCGACATAGGAGCCTTTGGTCCTGAGATGGGGACAGACGCTACTGGCATAGCTCTATGGGGAGCTATATGAGGTCCACTGCTGGAGGTGAAAGGGGATCAGTTGTAGCTATCTGCTGTAGAGCTAGGGTTGGCAGCACATAGCGGTGGAGAGGCCAGGGGGGTTACCATGGATGACGCGGGCAGAGATGGTAGATAAGGATATAGGGTACGCGGCTCTATGGCGGTGGTCTGAGGAGCAGGGACAGAGTCGGCGGTGGGCAGGTGTTGTCGGGCACTATGTCGATGCCTTCGCTCGGCTTGCTCTGGGGGAGGTGTTCTGGCACCCCTATCGGGACTGTCCAGCCTGGCCTAAGGCTGGAGAGTGGCTCCGATAGGTACGTAGGGAGTGGTGGCTGATTGGGTGGCATGGGACCGAGCAGGAGTTCTTCCCGTACAGCCGGGTGACATGATAGTTTGGGGTGCGCCAGGGGTTTCCTGGTGAGCCCGTGGTCTATCAACGTCGGGGGGACGAGAGGACTCTGGATCGGCCGATCATCGTGCCATTGGGCGAGGATTCGGATGCGGTGATCGACGTCCCGGACATGGATGACGTCGGGACTACTATAGAGTACGATCAGTGGTGGACTCTATGATGGCAGGGAGAGGGGCCACTGGGAGGCACGGAGGCAGCAGCAGTAGGCGAGGAGGGTGCCGAGGCACCAGGAGATGATTGGGGAGCTCCGCTCGAGGAGGCGGACATGGTGGAGGTGGATGACTTGGGCATGGATTTTGGGGCTCCAGACCAGCCGGAGATGCAGGATGTCCCGGAGTAGTGGGAGCCAGAGCAGGCTACTATTCCAGAGGTGCCTATGCATCAGGCCATGGCGGAGGACACGGAGGCAGGGGTGTGCACTGAGAATGCATGATTGGTGGAGCTACTATGGAGGCGAGATGAGGAGTTGGGGGAGGCTCTGCAAGAGAGGGATCTCCTACGGACTCAGCTGGCAGAGTGGGATAGCGCATTTGCTGCACACCATCGGGGGGATGGGGACACCAGTGCTGCATAGGAGAGGGATCTCCTACGGACATAAGCGGTGTAGTGTGATGATGTAGTAGCTTACTACCATCGACGAGAGGTAGAGTGGTTGCGATGGGAGACAGATTGGTCTCGACATCGGATGGATTTGGAGGGAGAGATTATCCACCTCGGTGGGCGGTTACCTGAGCCCCCTGGAGGTGGCTCTTCATGCCGGACGAGGGACAGTGGTACTGAGCAGTCAGCATCATCTCATCACAGGTGATTGGATGAGGGAGGTGGTAGCAGGCGTGATGCGGGGGCTAGCGCAGTCACCCTGAGGGGTCCCATAGGACCCACACCATGGGGGTAGTTCCCGTCGCACCGATCCTGCGTGATCATGGTGGCCGACGCCTTAGGCTTGGGGGTTTTGAGATTTTGGATTTTGTTGCGGGGTCAGAGGACCAGCTCTTTGTAGCCTGCGGGCATTTTTGATGATATATATAGATGACTTTATTTTGTTTATGCGCATGTGATGATTTGATTTTATGCACGATGATTGATGAATATGGATGTATGCATGTTAAGTTATAGTGATGAATGCATATGTTGTTGATGAATGCAAATGTTTCTAATTTATATGATATGCAAATGGAATGGATGGATTGAATTTGTGATGTTTGGTAGTCGCACCATAGACTGTTTAGAACTTTATGGCTTTTTGTCCTAGGCGATGGCTGCGGTGAATAGATTTTTATGTATACATGTTTTTTTTTTTTTTGGTATGGCGAGAATAAAATATAGCAAGTTGGTTTCAAATGTAGTTAAGGTTTTCTGAGACTCAGAGGTTTTAACTAACTAGCCACGACTATACTTTATCTCACAAGACTTTTGACCAAGGTATGAATCGGACTTGTCTTTGACCAAGTTATTTCACATCCCTGTGTGTGCAATTGAGTTCATTTATGTGGTGTTGGTCAGGATACCGCCAGTGCCAGATAGGCTGTCAACCAAACCTGTATTGAGGATCACCTGATTAGCTCCACTAACTCCTTTGTTGTGTTTAGTCAGATTAATCTACGGTGCTATCATAGGATACCATAAGCTAGCTCATCCACATGCAAACATTGATCTGCGCACAAGTTAATGTGACAGATATATCGTCATGCGGGAGGTTTACCACCAGTGACCGATAGGCTATCAACCAAACCGGTACTGAGGTTTGCCTCATGACCTGTCGAAATGTTGAGAGTTCCAGGGATTCAAGTTTGACTCCCTTATTTTCTTCAATTGTATTGGGATACTTGCTCTTTTGGAGTGATAAAAATCACTATTTATTTTTGTATTATATTTTTCTTTTGAGCAAGGGATTAGGATATGGAGTGATGAGAATCACTATTTTATGTGCTTTTCTTGAGGTATGCACTTTGGTTGTGATGTCAATTTTTTTTTTGGAGTTTTGACATTTGCAAATTGTTGATGTTTTGCAACTTTTGAGAACTTGGGATTCTTGGGGAATTGGGTAGGGAGGATGCTTGTCCTTTTGCCAACTCTCAGCATTCTTGGGGTCATTCGCACAGGGGGATGAGCAAGATGACCATTTCGCTTATGGTGACCTGGATTGCTTTGCAGGTTTCATCTTTCGTTCACACAACTTGGGAATGTTTTATGTGTTTTAATTTGTGCTGGGATGCTACGTAACAAGGTGTGATCCAAGTGTAATTCTACCTGCGTAAAATCTGTCTGACTTGGTACGGTACGTGGCTAGAAATCTAATGACGATTGAATGACAAAAACTCTCGATACATGAGAAAACAACTGACTATGATGTGGGAGAATAACGTGAATGGCGGTTATAGGCGATGAGCTATTGATAAAGTGGAAAAATGTAGAAGATGATGGTTTTGCCAAGTAATGACAATCTATGGTGCTTTGACCTTTATGACCACAAATATGCAATGTGTGGGTGCGATGCGTAATGCAGCTATATGTTTTTGTGTTTTTGATGGATTGATTTGTGTGAATATGAAGATGATATGCAAAATAGAGCTCTTTATTTTTGTGACGATTTTGAGCATGTATGGAAATGAGATGCAAATTTTGTTATTTTTGATGATTTTATTGTTTTTGAATTTTCTTGTTTTTGACCAAGCGATTACGGGAATCCTTGGAGCATTTGGGTTGACCAAGCGATTGGTGGAATCCTTGGAGCATTTTTGGGATTGACCAAGCGATTATGGAAATCCTTGGAGCATTTTGGGGATTGACCAAGCGATTATGGGAATCCTTGGAGCATTTGGGCTATGGCTCTTCTAAACATGGAATGGCCACAAATGACTGATGTTCAAGGGCTCTAGTTCCTTGATTCCGTCAAGAGAGGTTAGCCGGTATGTTCCAGGTCCTATTTTGCTATCAATTACATAGGGACCTAACCAGTTTGCCATGAATTTGTCCCTTAAATGGGACGATAGACTAGAGTTTTGTTGGTTTTCTTTCAAGACCAAGTCACCGACCTGAAAGTCCCTCAAGTGAACTTTCATGTTGTATGCTTTCTTAAGTCGCTCTTGATAGATACGTAAATGCTCGAGGGCGTTAACGCATCGTTCTTCAAGCAACGTAAGCTGGTCTAACCAGGCCTGCCACATAGTATCATCATCGATGAACTCATGCATTGATATGCATAGGGAAGGAATTTCCAACTCGAGAGGCATGACTGCCTCGGAGCCATACACCAGTGAAAACGGAGTTGCCCCAGTGGGTGTCCGAATGCTAGTGCGATAGGCCCATAGGGCAAGTGGGATCTGAATGTGCCAATCCTTATGATTGTCTGTGACTGTATTTTTAAGGATGGCAACTAGCATTTTGTTTGATGCCTCTGCTTGCCCATTTGCCTGCGGATAATAGGGGGTCAAAAAACTGTGCTGAATTTTGTACTTTGTGGTCAAAGCATGCACATCTTTGTTCTTGAATGACGTCCCATTATCCGAGACTATCTTGGATGGAATACCAAAATGACATATGATGTTATGCAAAATGAACTCCACAATGCGGGGTCCAGTCGTAGAGGTTAGTGGAACCGCTTCCACCCACTTGGTGAAGTACTCTATGGCCATGATGATAAACGTGTGATGACCTGACGACGTAGGGGAGATCTTTTCGATTAGATCTAGGCCCCACTACGAAAAATGCCAAGCCGATTGGATCGGTTGCAAGGCCTGGGAAGGTACGTGTGTCAAATTAGCATGGTGTTGACACTTCATGCACTTCCTAACATATGCACAACAATCTCGCTCTAAAGATGGCCAATAATAGCCCATGCGAAGAATGCGCTTTGCGATGGCCATACCGCTGAAGTGGCCATCGCATGTACCATCGTGCGCTTGGGCGATCACCCAAGTGGACTCTTGCTGGTCCAAGCATCGAAGGAGGATCCCTTCATAGCTACGACGGTACAAAATGTCTCCTAACAAGACATGCTTTGCCACTTTCTGCTTGAATGCACATTTTGCGGCATGCGTCAATCCAAGTGGGAGGTTACCTAACTTGAGGTAGTCCCTTATGGGGGAATACCAATCCTATAGAAGCCTTGATGGTATGAACAACCAGTCCCTCTTGAAGTTCATCCCTAGAAAAAGCTGAGCGGGAGAGAACTTGTAAGAATAGTGTTGTGTTGCTATTAAGGGGAGTAGGGGAGAACAAGGACCCCTAGTTGGCATGTTTCAGATGATCATGGATTTGAGAGAACCTGTCCATGGATGGCTCAATCTGGATCAAGTGGATTCCTGGCGTTAAATCAGAGCTTGCACGCTCCATCATGGATTGCGATAGTGTTTTGACTTGAATGGTTGTCATATCACCAGAAAGGTCTTGCGGGATTAGTGACCCCAAGGAGGCCATAGTGTCCGCAAAATGATTCGATGACCGAGGGAGGGCCTCGATGTCGTACCATTCAAGCTTTGCCAGGAATTTGTCCACAAGGGCTTTGTAGGCCTGCAGGACTAGGCATTTGCATTGGAATACCCCTTTGACTTGATTGACAATTAATAGCGAATCACCAAAGATATTCAATCATTTAATGTTCATGGTGATTGTTGTCTGAAGACCTATGAGCAAGGCTTCATATTCTGCATTATTGTTGGTGCATGGGAAATTTAATTTAAATGACAGGGGCATTGGAGCGCCCTACGGTGTGAAGAATACTATTCCCGTGCCACCACCTTGCTCACATTTAGAACCATCAAAAAATAGGGTTATGTCGGCTTGTGACTCAGGCTCATCAGAATCTGGTGATTCTGAGACATGGAAGACCCCATCATCGGGTAGTTCTATGACCAGAGGCTGATCGTCTTCAAGAGGAGCCTCTGCTAGTTGATCGGCTATGACCTGACATTTTATGGATTTTTGTCCAATAAAATCTATGTCAAATTCCATCAACAACATGATCCATTTCATCGTGCGACTACTATGATAAGTACGACTCATCATATATCACAATGGATTCTCCTTAGACACAACATACGTCTTGTTGCTCAGCATGTAATGGCATAGATTTTTGGTAGCAAACACCATTGCCAAGCAGAGTTTCTCAACGTATGCATAGTTAAGCTCATAGCTGACCAGGGTGCGGCTAAGATAGTAAGTAGCCTATTCCTTGTGAAGTTCGTTCTTCTAGGCTAACATGGCTCCTAGTGCCACCTCAGTAGCTGAGATGTATAAGTAGAATGACACTCCTGGTCTGGGTGGTGCCAATACTGGTGGTAAAGCCAAGTATTGTTTAATGTCATCGAAGGCTGACTGGCACTCGTCATCCCAACGAAATGCTACCCCCTTGTGCAACAACTTGTTCATTGGTCGACACTTATCAGATAGCTGTGCTACGAAGCACTTGATCGATGCGACCTTTCCCTGTAGGCTTCTAAGCTACTTGATGGTATTTGGGGGATGCATTTCAAGGATTGCCTTGAATTTGTTTGGGTCCACCTCGATGCCTCATTTTGAGACTATGAAACCCAAGAGTTTTCTAGATGTGATGCCAAAAATGCACTTCTTGGGATTCAGTCTGAATCTATGCTCCATGAGGCGATCGAGGATCTTGCTTAAGTCACCGAGATGATCCCAGCACAAAAGATATTTGGCCAACAAATCATCCATGTAATCTTCCAAAGTCTTGTGCATGTAATCATGGAAGATGTATGTCATGGCACATTGGTAGGTGGTGCCAGCATTTTTAAGGCCAAAAGGCATGACCTTATAACAAAATGTCCCCCAAGGCATTATGAATGTTGTTTTTAGTTGGTCCTCAAGATTGATACAAATTTGATTGTATCCTGAGAAACCATCCATGAGGGAAAGCATTTCATGGCCCATTGTAGTGTCTACCAAGGCATCGATGTTCGACAAGGTAAAATCATCCTTAGGACTCGCTTTGTTTAGATCTCAAAAATTAGTGAATATGCGAATCCTCCCATCAGGCTTCTTGACAGACACCATGTTGGACAGCCATGGTGGATAATCCATGCATATGACAAACTATGCATCCAACAACTTTTGTAATTTGTCTTTGACCATTAAGGCCACTGTTGGGTGCATCTTGCGTAGTTTCTTGGTAGGGTACATAGGAATAGATATTTGGGGATATATTATTATATTTTATAAGGGTTGGCATGGGCCACACATAACCCAAGGTTGATTGTATTATAATATTATATTATATTTTAATATAATATAATATTAGTAGTAGGCTCTCCAAAGTAGAATAAGAATATGGATATATAAAGAAGAGATATTTATCATTGTAAGGATATTCATATCATTGAAGAAGAATATTATGTAATCGTCGTGCCCATGAAGTGGCCTCTCATCTTGGGAGATCTTGTGGAGTTATTCCTTCCTTAAGTATTATTATTGGTGTTTCCCTACCTTAAGGGTATTATCTATCTCTCTCTCATTTGTGGATTGTTATTGTGGATAATGTATTATGGATGAATGATTTGATATTTTTGCATATTGGTGAATGGTTTATGCTAATAATAATAAAGTTATGCAACAAGTGGTATCAGAGCAAAGATTTTGGCAAAGTGGGGATTTTTGTGTGAAACCCTAGTATTAGGGCAGTTTTTTTGGAAAAACATCTCATCTTTAAGGATCCATATCTCTACGCAAGTTTATCTGATTCAAGCGATTCTTGGATCAGATTGTGTAGAATTTGAAGAGCTTTAAAATGAGTGGTTATATGAATGAATCTGAGTAGTATTGAGGGATATACAACCTTTTAAAGTTAGTCATCCGAAACAAGGATAGTAACGAATTTCATAGATTTTTTTGGAAAAATGTCTCATCTTTTAGAAGCCATATCTTTACGACAGCTAATCCAATTGAGGCAATTATTGGATTAGATTGTGCAAAATTTGAAGAGATTTAAAATGAGCGGTCATATGAAGGAATCCAAGTAGTATTGAGGGACATACGACAATTTGAAGTCAGCCATCTGGAACAAGGAAAGTGACGAATTTTCAAGTCACAAATTTTTCAAAAGACAATTTGTTTAGTTTGGGTAAGAAAATCAGTTACACTTTATTTTGTTTGGAAGAAAAATTGTAGATGTAGTTGTCTTTGGGATTTTTAGCTTCAACTTGGTGGGAAGATACTTTTTTTTCCCATAAAACCCTAGTTTGCATTAGGGCATGCTATTTATTATCAAAAAACCCTAGTTGCATTAGGGCATGCACAATGGCACTCCAAAGTTTTTCTGGAGAAGATGATATTGATGCTATGGAATGGTGGAAAAACTTTGTCTATAGACATCATAGCAATCCTTATTGGAAATACTTCCTTAATTTATCTCTTCAAGGGAAAGCTTTTTTTTGGTGGATAATTTTTTTTCAAGAAACAAATGATGAATATACTTTGGAGGAAGTGAAGCATTCATTCTTAAGTAAATGGGACCCATATTATGTAGATTGCCTAATGGATTTGATCGACGAATATGAAAAAGAAATAAAATTACTCAAGAAGAAAGATGAAAAGTTCAGGGAAGATAAAAAGGATGTCAGTATGCAGACAGAGGAAACCATACCTTTGGTGGAAGATAAATTAGAAAATGGACAAAGGAATTTGTTTAAATCTAAAAAGTCTATTTTGTAGGTTCATGGAAGCATTCAAAAGGAACAGGTTATTATTTCCATTGACCCTGGTAGCAGATATAATTTTATTAATATTGTTTTGGCTAAGAAGTTGCAAGTTCAAGCAACAAAAATTAAGGACATATAGCTAGAGGGTGAGAATGTTCAGATTTTTGAAGATTTTAAGATCACCATGGATAAATATGTTTTACATTCAAATTTCTATGCTATTGAGATGGATGATGAGGATATTGTTCTTGGTTATCCTTGGTTATATTCTTTGGGTACTGTTAACATTAATGTGCAAAAGAAGTTTATGAAGTTATGGTACAAAAAAAGAAGATAACCTTGCAGGATATTTCTCAGCTTGAGGAGCAAGGATACAAAGAAAATCAAGAAGTGGTTGTAGAAGAACAAATTGAAGAACATGAAAAAGAATCCAAGAAGGCGATAGCAGCAACAGAGTCCAAGGAATATTTTATAGAAGAGCACAAGGACACACCAAAAAAAGATAACATGAAAGAACAAGGTGTAGAAGAATTTAAAACAATGAAGCCAAAGGTTGAAAAGTCAAAGAAGGTAGAAAATCAAGTAAAGGTTGCACCATATCACCATCCACACCACCATGAATGGAAACAATATTGGATGCATGGTTCAAGGCATCAATATTATGGTTCTACATGTAATCAGCAGGGCACAAACTATGGCATTGTTTTGCAAAGAAAGCATAGTGATCATGGTTTTCAGCATGGTTCATCAGCATCAAGGAACAAGTGGACCCATCATTCAAGTTATAAAAATATAGTAGCAGAAGCATGGAGCCAATGAAGAATATTTGGATACTCAAGTAACAAAATGGTGTACCAGCATCATCGAATTTCACTTGGATGGATGGATGAGCAAGATTGGTACCAATTGCTAACATTGCTTAGCAAATCATACTATCAAGTTTCTTCATACGTTTCGAGGACAAAACATTTGTAAGGAGGGTGGCATGGTAGGGTAGCTAGGAATAGATATTTGGGGATATATTATTATATTGTATAAGGGTTGGCATGGGCCACACATAACCCAAGGTTGGCATGGATCTCCTCCTCATACTGCCTGAGGCTGGCTAAGTCACTCAGTGATGCCTTCTTTTTGGTATTGAAGGCAAAGCATTCAAGGAACGCATCCACTAACTGATCTAAGTTGTTAATGTTGTTCTTTGGTAACTGAGTAAACCAATCTGAGGTAGGGCCTACGAATGTGGTTATAAATTTTCTCAATAAAAAAGCATCATTGTCTTGAATGTCTAAGCATTGGCTTAGGAACCTCGTCACAAGCTCTTGAGCATCCTCCTCACCTCTAAAGGTTGCCAACTGAGGTAGCTTAAAGTGTTTAGGGTAAGATGGTGCTGGCATGGATGGATGCATAGGATGACTATGGAGTTGGCATAAAGTGGGCTTTTGGGGCCCAGAGGTTTTAGTCTCCATAGACTCCAAACGCTCTAGCAGTGCTTTATATGCATCTAAGGATTTGATTTCTTCCTCTTTAGTTTTCTCCCGTTGTGGGTTGTGGGAGACTTGAGGCCTATGCAGGGGTCATTAGATGGCAACTCATCCACCTAGGTAGGGCATTTCAGCCCGGTATTCTTCTTGCTCGTACTCCTCGTAAGCTTCGTGAGGAGTCTTTAGATGAGACCTATGACCTTGGGTGGGTCCCCACAGAGGGTACCCATTGTTGTTCTGGGGAGTGGCCTCTCGCTCAAGTCTAGGAGGTCTCGGAGGCAGCACTTGGTAAGGTCACACAGACCTATCTTGCACCAAGGGGTTGCGTCTCTCATATGGTTTTTCCCTTTGGGTGCGCGGGGTTGGGACCCTCTCAGGCACTGGGTTATGGATCAGATCATCTATTTGGCACCTAATGCACTCTTTGCTAAGGCGATATAGATTCTCTAGCTGCTACTGGTCTTGCTCAAGCCACGTGATCTACAGTTGGTGAGCAGTATGTTTAGCGACTGCTAGGTCAATTTATTCTACCATCCTGAGCCTAGGAGGCCTGGATGCCTCTCCTATGTACTTACCCCAGTCCTGATGATTTGAGATCTCAATAGGTTGCTTCCTTATGTCAAGGTTGGAAGTATTTACCTGAGGCTCTAGCCTCAGTGGGTGATCATGGTATCTAGCTGGTGTAGAAGCGCATGGCCCCCACGCTGTATATTGTTCTTGAGGAATGTAATCATCTTTCTTGTGCTCCCTTTCATATGTGTGAAAGGGGCAGGTAGAGTTAGCTTGCCCTGCTTGAAGGGCCTCACACCCTGGATTTTGTCTATTGGTTCTAACAATGATGGGGGGCAAAGGAGGGATGCCATCATCATGTGGCCTCTCCTCATGGAAACTATGCCACTCTAGCACTTCATCACGTGGTGGCCACTCATATCGAGCTTCTAAGGGAGCCTTTTTATCTATGTTGAGTGCCACGTGTAAGGACTCTTCCCGAAAGGGGCTATGATGGATGGGTGTGTCCCTCAAAGGGGTGTCCCTATAATTCCATCTTGACATGGAAGGATGCGGACTCTCTTGCGGGTCAGGCCACCAAGGTGGTATGACTAAGTCCTTAGGGCTATAGCGGAGGTGACTTGTGCCTCCTTGTACACTTTCCATAGCTTTTGCCCTTGATTGGGCTTGGCTACATGTGTACACCATGGTGGTGCTTTCCTAAAAGCTATGTAGATTTTTATCTCTTTTTATGATTTTTTTATGCTACACTTAAAAAAAAATGATCATACACACACACAAGCAGTGATTATCTCGTTTAAAGATTGAAAGTGTGTCCTAGACCTGGTTTAGTGTGTTTTTGATTTTGATTTTTTGTTTTTTTTTATTTTTGAAGGTTTTTGTAAAGAACGTTTAAATGCAAAATGATGGCTCAAATGACTCCCATAGATGGTCGCCCCTTTGATATACCATTGCCAGGCTGATATACCAATCTCTCTATATACCTGCCCTTATGTGAGGGAAACTATAGGTATGTGAGAGCAGATGGTACATGGAATGTAGGCGATATAGAAGGGGAATCACCCTGTTTGTGACACCTACCATAGAAGACTTATCCTCATGCGTTGGGAATCACCCCAGCTACACTCGGTCAACTTTTGTCAGGATTTACATCTAGCAACAATTGCGATCGAGGTAATGGATGTAAAATTCAAGCCAAGGTGGTGATGAAATCCACCGTTGGTCTTGATCAAGGGCTGGGGTTTTACGACCAGCACCTTGGTTTTAATTTACCACATGGTGCATGGGGTTATTTTTATTTTGCAAAATGGAAACAAGCAAGCGGTAAAGGAAAACTACTTTCCCTAAGCAAGCAAGTACCCTAAAACAAAAAAACTGAAGACAGAAATAGACAAGAAAAATTCAAAATCCTTACCTCGTCTCTGCCCAAATCTATCGATTCTGAGTTTCTTCCCGAAGACTGCATAGAAAGAAATTCATCCTAGGGGGGAATGAATTACATAACTATATTCGTCACAAGGTGGGGTGAATTCCCATTCGTCCCTGGGTAAGATGAATTACAGCTCTGTATCTGCCTCCTGATGGAACTAACAGTAGTCAGTGTGTGAAACTCGACACCTGCAAGCAAAAAACAAACAAGTTTGGATCAGATATTTGATATTAGAAACATAGGACAAGGTCCCACCGTGATCACCACTAAAAGCATGAGGATATGGAAACAAGAAAGGAAAGACTTCAAGCATGATGGAAAAAATGAAACTAAGGTTAACACTGAATCCTACGAATTAAAAATGCATGAAATGGAGAAACCATGAATTGAAAACCAAATGAAATAATAGCCCTTCTCTTTTATTGATGTATTTCACAACTCGGTTACAATTTGCATCCTCCCTTTTTAGGGGCGAGGAGCGTTAAATCCGTCTCTTGGTTACATCCATGGATAGCCTTCCTTCTTTCACGTGCCCACATGTAAGATGGGCAGACCAAAATGTCACCACTACTTGTGTCTATGAATTTTGATTCCTTGATGCTCCTCTGATGTTCTTATCCTACATTCAAAGAAACAAAAGATAATCAATAGCACCTGCGGATAAAACAAAGCATGCAATCCCTAAGCCTACGATAAATGGATGAGAAAAATGAATTAAACTATGACTAAAATTAATATAAATGCTCTAAAAATTTGATAGGGGCATCAATGCATCACCAGGGGGGCACTACAAAAATAAAAGTCAGGAAATTCCTCATCGATTTGAATTCGCTCTTGGGCAGGAAGAATTCACCTACAACAAAATGTTGAAAAGGTACTGTCCCAAATGTCTAGCCTAGAGAGCTCCAAAAGACCTACAAACTTGGGGTTAGCTAATTGGGGGTATTTTGGGAAGACCTAGATGGTCAGATTTTTCCAATTTGACTTCCTTTGATGGGAATCTGATGATGCTACCTGCAAGTTGGCAAAAGCGAACGAATATAGAAACACGATCAAAATTGTTCAAAATGAGACGAAATTTAAATGACAACCTATCTAAGCATCATAGAATTGAATGTAGAAAACAAAAATGGTAGAAAGAAAAATCTACCACAAATTCCCAATCGTTCCTAAAAGGGACGATTAGGCCTACAGCAGTGTGGGGGTGCCCGGGCGGGCCGCCCACCGTTTAGGGCCTAATTTCAGCACCAATCCACTTGGGATGGGTCCAAAATTTCTTACAAGGTGTTTTCAACAAATTGGGTGGTATTCTATGGCCAAATGTCAGGTTTTTGGCTCAAGATTCGACCTTCCAATAGTCACCCAATGACCTCCTCTCTAAAAGAGATCAAGGATGTGGAAGGCACAAATCACACAAGGATGTATGGGGAAATAAAATGGTAGCACTTCGTTGCTCCAAATTGCTCTTACTCTGTCTATCTTGGGATGAAGAAACTCATCAATTTATAGACCTGGAGGTCTCTTGGGATGAGCATGCATAGGCGCCACATGGCAGCCATGCCCTTCTAGAGGAGGGAAGATTCCTCCCTGATTAGGGGCTTCATGACTGCCCCTGTAATAGCCTCTAACGCTAAAAAAATGCTCACCCATGCTCCCATGAACTGAAGGAGGTGTTAGGTGGTGGATTCGAGCTACCATTTGTCAAGATTTGAATTTTTTCCTGTCAAACCTGCAATTCACCCCACCCTGGAGCGGATTTGGAATTCGTCCCAGGATGGGGCGAATCCTAGTTTGAATTCGTCCCTAGGTGGGACAGATATTGAGCAAAGTGCCTGAAGGTGCCAAATTGATTTCTGACCTTTCAAAACTACTGTGAGAGTGTTTAGGACCATTGTTTAACCTTTGGGGGCTACCCTTGGGGCTGTGTGTGCCAATGTGATCAGTGTTTGTAGTCACATAATCAGATTGGTGCTGTTTTGGTGTCTACAGGTTTTTCCCAAAAGGATTTTCTAGGATATATGATGTGTTATGTGTGTATTATTTATGGATATTGCATTGGAATTATTTATGCATGAAAGTATATAGCTAATTATTTGAGTTGTTATGAAAAGTATATGAAATAAAATGGATTTGCATACATAATAATCTTATGTTTATTATTTAATTTACTTGTGCTTTGATAGAGTATGTTGAAAGTTAAGTGTGTCGAAGCCTTTGTGTGCTTTTTTTTAGTGACCGCATTCCCACTCTTATTATCACTTCCAATACTTGTAGGGGCATTTTTTGGTCCATTCCTATATACTATATTCGTTGGTTTCAATTTAAAGCACCCTTTATATCTATTTGTTTTTTGATTTTTAGAATTAATTATGCACTTCATCTGGACATTTCAGTACAACTGCCACCTGAGCTATTACTATATTATTTTAAGGTAGTTATAATTTCTCTTCGATGGGTGGGCAAATGGATTTACTCTCTACCTAATTTCTCTTTTCCCTTTTCATCTGATATTTTTAACTACACGCTATGTGTGAATATGGATAATATTTCTTTGCAATAGAGTAAGTTTTTTGGAAATGTAATATACAAATAAAAGAGGATCTTGAACATAGTTACTTTTTGGTTTGGGTTTCTTCCTTAGGAGGGGTTATTCATAGGATACCAACATACATTGACCCTAAAAAATGGTACTAAAACTAAGAGAATTATGGTGCAACAATATCTTAGGGTTATAATGGCATGTTGGTAATGGATCACTCATGTGAGACCCTATGTGGGATAACCTAGAACTCATTGTAAATAGATTTGGGTTATGGAACCCTGATGGATAGAGAGGTATCCATCTGAGAGATGTCATGAGAATTATAGTCATAGAAATTTGATTGATTATAGAAAAACCTATGAGGAATGTCATTTGGTATATTAGTCACTAGAAATCCCAAATTACTTTTCAGAAACTAGTTGAGAGATGTCACACGAGTGATAGTTGCCTCAATATTACTATCAGGGTGATGGTTTAATTGAGCATGATAATTTTACACATGGTGTAGTGGATAAAACTATAAGAAGGTTCATGCCTAGGTACTAGCAAAAATTGAATGAGCCTAGTAAGGGAATTGGAATCCCTCAAAAAGATGATATAGGGTAATCCTTGTGCCATGGTCAAAATTTCCTTCAAAGGAAAGTAAGGAAATGGTTAGATCATAAAATATATCCTTTTAGCTATATGGTGAACCCTAGAGTTGATGTAGGATTTTATTCATTCTTGTCTATTCGAGGTATGTTGCAGCATCTAGAACTTGGAATGTGGTAGAAGCTTATATTAAGTCTATCTAAAATATCTTTGGTGATCCTTGTGAAAAAAATCTCTCACAGGTTGTTGCATAGGCTCTAATACCAACTGTGACAACCCAATCCAACATACTAGTTGTAATAATCTAGTCTGAATTGTAGGTTCGAATAACAAGAAAAATAGTTTAACTAGTGTAATTTTTTTCATTTTTAATCCTTAATTTTTCACCCATGGATTAATGATTATATATCATCAAAAATCATTTTTGGGTTATGGTCACTACATATGTCCCCCAAGTGGATGAAACTGGCCAAATTCCATAAGAGGTGCCTTTAGTGGTTCTATCCCTCTCACCTTCTATCCTAGCATGAGAACCTATAACCATGGATTGGGTTATCCTCTAAGGCCCATAACACTTAGAGGGTGGATGCATAACTTCCATTTCTTAAAATGTCATTAAAATATTGAATCTCGAGTTTATATTTTACTCATTGATTACCAAAATAACATGTAAGGCTATTTAGCATAGATACTATAGTGCTTAATTTGTGATAACATACCTAGATTAATATCTAGCACCATGAGCAATTAAGGTCATGATATTCACCTAACTCTAACATGGTTTCCCTTAACAAGATATGAATACTATAATGAGTTGTCCCATTCCAACCATTGTGGATCCATCTACCACTTTTTCTTACTATATTTATCCTTATCCATAAACTATTCAAGGAGCTATCACTTGTACTACTCGTAAAATGACTTATATGTTCATCTCATACTATTCTTATTTACCTCTCATCCTAACCTACTTTGTTAGGAGTGACCCTTATCGAAATATCATTGAAATCCTTCATTCTTTTCAATAGATCTAGATGCCTTGTTAACTTAGGTTGTTCATCCTCCTGATGATTCAACCAAGACATAAATTTAAAACAAAAAATATAATTTCTAATTTTAGATAAAAGGGTGATTTTCAAGACCTAGGTTTTGTAGGTGAATTGGAGAGGAGAGGGCAATCTTGCAAGGGAGGTCCCAGGTTTGAATATCCACCCTAAAAAAAAGTTAAATTGGGTACCCAAAATCTAGTTGATAATGTTGGTGCGGGAAGGGTCGGGTGCGACTCCCGGGTGACTTTGACGATGTAGAACCCCCTGTTCGTGGTCTCTCAGACCAAGGCAACCCCACAAGGGGTTTTTCTCTTAAAAAAAAGGGGGTGATTTTCAAGTACCAAACCAAATATCTTATATTTATATATATATATTCATAGTGGCTCATAATATAAACACTAACCCAATATTTATGCTTCCAAAAATAATGGTTATAAAGGTGGCACCCTTTAATAAAATTTACACTCACTAGTAATATTACAATAGAATATGAGATTTTTTCAATAAAATACTCAATTTTAGGGTTTTTATAGAAAATACTATCATTATTAAAGTGAACTACCATGAATAAGCTATACATTGCCTATGCTATTTGATCTCTTCAAAATTTTCTAAGATTTTTATAGATAATGTTGTCCATGCATTACCATAATCTGATCATCTAGCACATCACAAAACTCAAGGTTTTTCTTATGAGTAGGATAAGAATAAATCTTATTTTAAAGGAATGACTGCTCCTACTTTAATGCAATGCAATGATTATACTAAGCATACCATAATTTTTGATTTTTTTCTTTTAATCAAGCAACCTTAAAAGAAAATAAAATATTACAATTATATAACAAGATCCATTTTAATCATCATAACTAAACTGGTTTATGGGTATCGATGGATTACCAAATAGAATTCTCCCTTACTTATTGGTAGGGAACTAATTAGTAAGAAGATAAAATATTATTCACAATGCATCGTGGAAAAAGACTAAAGTTTAAACAAATTTATTTCATGTAAATTAATGACTGGACTACCCAACCAGACATCAAGCAAGGTACGTATTCACTCCATGAACTTATATTTAATTAATACAACTTAGTAGTTAGGGAAAATAGGCCTCAATTCTTTGGGTTCATAATAATTCAATCTAAATTTTTAATACCCATTTTATAGATTGGTAGTGACAGACTGAACATGTAGTTTCTATTTTTATATCAATCTAGCTTCTTATTCTCTCTTCTTCTTACTAAAATAAAGGTAACACTTATACTAGAATTTACTCCCATTTTCTTTACTATAACTGATTGATGGAGATTCATCTATTTAATACATATAAACAATTAAGAAATAATAGATCTTTATTTTTCTAAAGCAATTAGAGCATACCTATTGTAGGCAATAATAGGTTGATGGAGATTCATATATTAAATATATATAAATAGTTAAAAGTAACACAACTTTCTTCCTCTTTTATAAAGCAATTCTAGCTTGTTGACTATGGTTAAATTCTACATGATATCATAGTAGGAAGAGAAAGAAAATAGACCTAAGAGATTTATATTTCTATCGACCTTATTCTCTCTATTCTATTCACCATTCTCCTCTTCTCTCTCTCACCCTTCTCATTCTTCATTCCTCCATTTTCTTCATTTTCCATACTCTATTTAAAATTGAGGTGAAAAAGGTATGGTTGGGCATGTGTGAGGCCATGCATACAACATAAAAACTAAATCCTTGACCAAGCATGTTTTTATTAATTTGATTAATTATTTAATGACATATGTTGGCTTCATTTAAAATATTCTAAAATAAATTTATTTTAATGTATATTGAATTAATAATTTTTATTAATAATTTTTTTTTGGGTAATATTAAGATAAGAGAGGGTTTTGAAAGGGACTCCACAACCTTTTACAAAGCATGCATAAAAAAAAATTGAAAGAAATAAAACAAACACAACAAAACAAACCCAGAGAAGAAGGAGCCCACAACACCCCAGGGAAAACCAAGCGAATCAACCAATGAGAGAACCAAGATAGTTATACTTCATTAAATAAAATTTGATAATAATATTACCAAATATTTAGATGACCTCATCGACGTAATCAATAGCCATATTAACAGAGCTCCAAACCGCATGTTTCTTAACTTCCAATAGACAAAGACTATGAATAAAAGTGGTTTTACTCATCGTAAATTCTCCCAAAGAATAAACATCAGCCACCATCCTATATTTTATGAAGGGTATAGGAATAATCTCAACATCATCCAATTTAGATAGAGGAGAATATTTTGCAAAATCCCTCCTTTTACCAATCAGCAAAACAAATTTATGAGTACCATAACCCTTCATCTTAACACCAGTAGAAAGACTCTCCATATCTAGAGAAGCAAAAGAAGATGCCTTATAATTATTACCAACCTCGATGGGTGAGTTCCTCACCACTGAACCCCACACCCCTTTGGCAGAAACATAAAATTTACATGAAATATTTTCAGAACCTGACCCCATGGAGGAGTACACATCTTCCAAGTATTCACTCAAACTTTCTGACACCCACAAAGGATCACTAGGCATAGGCAAAGAAAGATAACTTAGAGACTCTAATAAATCATCTAGTGCTACCCCATTCTCTATATTAGCACATTCAAACACCAGTAGAGCTAAAACCTAATGTAGATCAAACTAGCCCCTCCTTCTTGATTAGTCAACATAGATTTGCACATTAAATTTAAAAGTAACAAGGGGATGTTCATCAACATTTGCCATTGAAGGTGATTTAGGAATATGGCATGAAAACTATGAATAATATCGTACGAGGAGTCCAAAGTGAATAAATCTATAATCACCTTAATAACCTTATTCCAAGGTGTAGGAAGGGCCTTAGCACTAAATCCATTTTGAATTCTAGGTAAGAATTCATCTCCTTCCAAAAATAAACTAATATCTTTTAAAAATGAGTGCCTATCCTGGTTGTGAAATGTACCATCCAACTCCAATCCTATGGTGTGACTCACAAGCTCTGTCAAGACCTAAAAATACCACGATACTACATGAATCCATCCCTCCTTACGAATAACAACCATCCACTTAGAGAGAACTGGGTTATGCATATGGAATTTTTGTACATAGTCCAATAAACCCCTAACCTTAAAAATGTATAGAAAATCCTCATCCATAGTAAAATATGTGGGCTCCACCGTCGACTTGGTCTACTTTATCTTATGATTATTGAATTTAGATTTACCCATCTTCAAGAAGGACACGAGACACTAGGTATGCAAACCTACAAATGACCACACAGGGAGACCAAAAATGAAGATGTCCTAACACCCAATATAGCATAAAAGGCCCTAAAATCTACACAAACATATAAAAAACATCTTACCCAAACTAGGCCAAGAAGAGGCTCCAAAGTTAAAAATAAGAAAGCTTCGCATCATGGTCTCATGAGATTAAAGAATATCCTAACACCAGAAATTTTCCACTCAAACATAGAAGGGAGAAGGGCATGTATAGGAAAATATAAGAACACAAAAACTAGAAGGAGCTCAAAATACCCCACCAATATCATGGGCCACCTTCTAAAACTAATAGGGATAACCAAGTTTCCACCCGATATACGTCCCAGATGACGAACCTAGACCCCACTTCCAATTGGTGAGAAATAAGAGAGACTCTGAATAGGTAGAGCAAGACCTGAAGGAAACCTTGTGAACAATGGCTCCACTGCCATCTAAAAATGGGTGTACATTCCAAGGAGAAAATTCCATAATAGAAAGAATGATGATCAATCCCAATGACAAGAGTACTCACCATCCTAGAGGCCTTCCTAATAGCACAATTGGAGTAGACGACACCAAATCTCAAGGAATGTGAGAAAAGGCACCCATAAGATAACCAAAGGCCAGTCCATAAATCAAAGCCTATACCTAGAATTAAAATCAAGAGGAGGACTTTGGGTAGAGAAAACCTTCCAAAGAAAGCTTCGGGACATTCCATGACAACTAAGGTACAAATATGGGCAAAAATTGAAAATTGAAATTTGAAAAATAAATACCTCAATAATTCCATGGGAGAGAATATAAATCATCCATCTACTACAACTACCACACCAAAGCCCTATCCACACCAACAAGAAAGTGCCAACCACTTGCCACAAATTAATGAAAGTCATTAATATTTTAAAATTAAGCAATAAGTAATTAAATAAATAAATGAATAATAGATACTATAAACCATAACATATGTCTATACCTCCAACAATTCTTCTCATATTGATAATCTGGGGGTAAAAAAATGTTATCATCTTCTTGACAAGAATAGCTCCCATGCTTGTGGCACTTTCCTTGTCATCAAAGTATTTCAAAGGCAACACTTATTTATTTTAATAAAATATTCATTTATAATGTACCTATGTGAATGCATCTACATGGGATTCTATGTACCATTGAGCCATTGGTGAATATTTCACTACCAGGGCTATTCTACCTTTTAGCTAATAGTTAATGTTTCATCATGATAGAAAACATTCACCATCATTTCCTATTTTATCTTTTTAGGACTTGTACCTGCAACATAGAATTCGTAAGCATCACCTTATCCAAAATGTGAAATTTAATAATTCATAAGAATATAACATTATGTATATATAGAAATAACAACATCATAAGTCATCTTCTAGGAGGATCATGATAAATAATCAAATTTTGGATTTATATTCATGGCACCTAAGATATTTAACAATAATGATAAGGTGCAAGTAAGGAAAGTTCTAATATTGTAAATAGAATATTGTAAATATGGAGATAGAGTTAGAGAATATACTAAAAAGAGGGATTTTTATTTATTTATGTAAACATTAAATAGATGAGAATGGTTGTGATTTATAAAATAATAAAGGAAACTAGAATCTACATGGAATTCAAGGAGGAATTTACACCTTACATATAACAATGAATATTTTCAACACCATTTATATAATATGTTTTAAGATGTGTGGCAAGCAAAAACTCTATTCCCTTATTAATGGGTCTAAGTTACCATCTATTGAATATTGTAGAGATAGACCCGATACCATTTGTTCCATACAATGTAAATAATTTATATAAACTATAGTGGTGTTTGAAACAAAGAATATTTTAAAAGTATTTTCTATAACTATGATCAATAGTTCAGAAGATTTATATAGTTTCATGAATGTACATATTGACGTATAAATTATATAATTTTTATCAAATGACTATATTCAAGCACCGAAGATAACATTTAATATATCATCAATTATAGAGGGCATTAAACTCAAAGAAGTATCTAATTATATTGTTTTATATGGTGTTGCTAGGGTATACCACATGTAAAGAGATAATAATAATAGTCATAGACCTAAGAAAATTAGGACCACCATCAAGTAGTCAAATAAAATAATAAAAGGGCATGCAAATATACTAGGAATGATGAAATAACATTATAAATTTACAAGAATCTATGTAAAATTAATGGAAATAATTGAATAACTATTCAAGAAAAAAACACATTAAGTGGTCACTAATGGTGATAACATTACACACTTGGATGGTCAAGTTTGCTAAAGCATCCATTTTTATATATTTTTTACTAGAATTATGATTTTTATGTACATACATATGCATCAAGGATTACACTAAAAATAATGGCACCCACCCAATTTATATTTACGACTTAAATGACATGCATATTATTTTTGTATATACATTTTTAACTATCTAAATAAAATATCCATCTTCTTTTTCCAATCCTTTTATTAAAAACAATATTTTGTTCTAATAATTATTCTTCACATCATGAAGTCAATAAGTTCTTTTTTTTAAGTATTATCACAATCAATTCCATGTTAATTATTTTCTAAATTGAATATTGTGTAGCACCTTTATTATGTTATAAAATAATTTTACTTCATAGAAAATATTTTTATCAATATAATTTATTTTCATTTCCCTATTATTTTTAAATATTGAATATAATTTTCATTGAATTCACCTCATGCATCTTTAAATGAAGTAGTCCCTTTATTTATTTAGTATTTAAAAAATATAAAACTCTCATGGACATTACTATTAACAAGTAACACCTAAAAATTAAAATTTATTAGTTATGTAAAATTAAATAATGATTTCATATGTATATTATAAGTTGAAACTCCATAAAAATATAGTTATTTTGTTTTATTAACCCTCTCTTTTTATTGAATTGTTTCTTAGTTTTATTTTCACTATATTCTTTTTGCCGGTTTAGCTTGTTATAATAAGGTTTAGGGATCCTTTCAAAACACCTTATTTTTCATCTTATCAAAAAAATCTCATTCACATTACTATATAAACAATTTCTTCAATATTGTTTCTGCATTTGGAAACATGTAGCCAAAACCAAATATATATGATACATATTCATGCATTAAAATTATAATTAAAAGGATTATATTTACATGTGTAGTCTCTTAGTTATCATTATCTCACACATGACACCCTATTTGCATCATAAATAATAATTTATTTAACTTCAATTCAAACAAAATAGTAGTTTATGGTTCTATAGTATCTTTATAAGAGATTAGTGTCAATGGACTATACTTAACACTATATGTAATATACATAGCCATAATAGAATATCCATGCTCTCCTTAAGGTTTTCAATCTATCATAATAATATCTCCATTTTACATGGTATGAATAAATTCTGCAATAGCCACTAGAGTATTTTTTTTTTCTTTAAATTTGTCAATCTAAAATACTTGTTTAAGCTTAGAGAAAAACAACAATATTTATACATTCCTTATTTCTTAACCACTATATACAAGTAGACATCATTTTTTCTATTGTCTCTTCCACAAAAACCAAAGATTGAATACCTCTTCTCCATGCATATAAGGAATCAAATTCTTCCTAGCTTTTGAATGTTCATGTAAACCAACAAAAAAACAATTTAAAAAAATCCAAAAAATAAGAGAATAATTAAATCTCTTTAATTTTATATTTGATATATCTAAAAACCAAAATTCTACATCAGGATAACAATTACATTTAATATAATGAGCACCATAGAGGTGAAATAAAGAGTTATTATGGAGCCACCAAATTTTTAAAGTCTTTGTATATGCAGTATTTGTTAATACCATACTTTATGCTTGATTGCTTGTATACTAACAATGAGATTTTTTCCATCTTAAAAGGTAGATTATACACCTAATGAACATGAGGAAATTGTTATATTCTTGAAAATAAAAAATTCCTATGAGGATCTAAAGAAGCAAAGGAGGAGATAAATTATAAATTATTTCCCTAGATACTCATTGATAACCATTTATATAAAATTAGATCCCATAAAGTTGCTAGAACAATCACACTACCTCATAGCACCAAAATATGCTTAATGATACATATAAAGGAGTAGCAAGCAACTATTTTAGGATAAAACTAGTTTCTAATATATATATATATATATATATATAATTATTTTAATTTTAATTTTAATGGAAAATACATTCTAAATAAATTTTATTCTAAAAAGTCGTAAAACTTATGGGAGTGTGGGTAACGAAAAGGAAAGGGAAATGATAAAATGACACTAGACTAATGTTTCCAATAAAAATATTTTAAAAAATACAAATTTGATTTTATGATTATATTACTCCTCATTAATGGCTTTACTGAAAATATTTTTAAAATGTAAAATTAATTGTATGACATATATCACTTTATTTATGAAAAACTAAAAATAAGAAAAAATATTTTAGTAAAGGAAAAACGTAATTTCATCCGCAAATGAAAATGACATAGCCAGCATAACAACCAGGTTTTTGCATGAAATTGTTATCAGTATAATTTAATGAGCCACAACAATATTAAGTACCTAGTTAAACAATTTATTAATAAAAAATTGAATATTTCCCCAGTCACTTCATCTTTGGACGTCATAGGATCTACACTCACATTCCTCTACACTCACATTCCTCAATTGCATGTTGACAACATTGAGGTTTCTAAGAAGATCCCAAATTAACAAAGCCAATTATAATCTTTACAAGTTCAAGTCAATCACATCCCATCCACATAGTTCCAAGTCCTCTTGCAGTTGTAAGGATTATAGATTTTGATGGAATAAATCATGTTCACAACAGTTCAAAAGCTTTCTTAAAACATTACGCGTTTCTTCTATAAACCAACAAAGCACAATACGTGTGAAAGATACAGACGTATATATCGTGCTTTCTTTCGCAGATCAACTTAATGGGAGCAGCAAGGATGTTTCAAGTTCAACGAAGGAACTTCCACGAAAAGTTTTTTTCTTCATGAATGGAAACTATTCTAAGTTGAATGAATACGCTGCTTACACACCAGCAAGAACAAGAACTTGAACAAAAATCATTTTACAAAATGGCACAGAAAACATATCATAATCGCGACAAAATAATTTCCTCGTCTTCAAATCCCCAACAAGAAACCCAAATGCGTATACTGATGACTTCATGCCTAACCCTACAAGAAAGTAACGATGATAGGAAGATAAGAAACCCAAATGCATATATTGATGTCTTCATGCCTAACCCTACAAGAAAGTAACGATGATAGGAAGATGGCATGCCAATTGACGACTCTTTTATGCTTGGACGATGTCAGATTTTTTGAGTCCGATCTCGGATTCTTGTTCTCACCTGTTGATATGTGGTTGGTAATCCTAATTAGCCCTACGTCATGATAAAAATATGTGCACATTGTATAAACCCTCTCGAAACAAACAGATCCGAATAATTCAAAAAAGTAAAATAAAGCTAAGAATAAAGGGAAAAAACTGTTAGAAAAATAAAACCCGATATCACTTTTGTTGAAAGTTGCTCCGAAGAATTCTGGGAGTCGCTCAGGAGACGAGCAATTCCTGGGAGTCGCTCAGAAAAGAAGCGCTTCTTGGAAGTCGTTCGAGCGATTCGTGGGAGTCGCCGAGGAAAGTAGTGATTTCAGGAATTGCACTCTTAGCACTGCGATAAATATGTCTCCCGTCAACTGGACATGATTTGAGACCGTAGTCATTTCTCACGTGTGGGGTACTTGGATTGTTTCCTGCCACGGACCACAGAAGATCAGCTATAAAACCGGTTTGAATGGCATTGTGGAAAGAAGAAACGAGAGGAGGAAGAGCAGTAGAAGGGAAGCAGAGAGATCACCAGTAGAGTGCAGAAGGGAGTACAGTAGCAGGCAGAGCAGCTGAAAAGACTCTAGATCCTAACAGCAGATTCGGAAGAGTTGTATTGTGTGTTTAACTTGTATGTTTATGCAGATGAATGTAAACCCTCTGTGGAGAAAATTTATGTAATCTGATTGCCCATTTCGTTAATAAAATTTGCGTCTATTTTTTCCTGTGTTGAAATTCCACTCAGGGCACGTTTTAATTGAAAGCTTCCTCCTTATAATTTTTGCCGAGCTCCCCCTTATATCTCGTTGGTTACAAAAGCAAACAACAACATTCGTCGTTCTCCTCATGCAAACTTCAATATCGCTGTTTGGGTGTGCGACTAGCAAGATTGTCTCCTAGTTGTAGCTACTTCTAGGCTGGAGCATTTTAATCATTGACAAGTCTAACTTTTAAATCAATAAAATATTTTTATTAAACCTCCCTCTATCTTTGAGTGTCGTTGTTGTTTGCTAGCGACTCCAAGTTTCGTTGTGCAAGCGTGTGACTCCCGGGTCTCGCATATCCCGCGAGCAAAATTTGAGCATCACTCGTTTCAAGAGCGACTTCCGGTGACCTCTTAAACCTTCAAATTGGTATCAGAGCCATTGTGTCATCTTGTGGAGATTGAAGCATAGCTTCCAGAATCCACTCCCTGGAGTTGCAGATCTCGCAATTCAACGACAAGAACTACGACTATTGGAGCATCCAAATGAAGATCCTATTTAGGTCGTAGGAACTTTAGGACATGGTCTAGAACGACTACCTAGAACCGGTATATGCAGTAGCACTGGCCGCACTCTCCCAAGATGACAAGGTTTTGTTAAAGGAAAACACAAAGAAGGACCAGAAGGTGCTATTCTACATCATGCAAGCGGTTGAGGAGACTATATTCTCATAGATTGCAGTAGCAACCAAGGCAAAGAAAGCTTGGGAAATCCTAGCCAATTCATATGAGGGCACCAACAAGGTGAAGTTGGTGAAGCTGCAGATGTTAAGGAGGGAGTTTGAGAACCTGTAGATGAACGAGTCGGATTCCATAAACGATTTCTTCACCTGGACAATGAATGTTATCAACCAGATGTGGTTGAATGGAGAGATCATGCAAAACCAGAGAATAGTTGAGAATATTCTAAGGAGCCTGCATACTAAGTTTGACTTAGTTGTGATAGCGATTGAAGAGTTAAGGTATTTGAAAATCCTCTCAGTGTATGAGCTCATGGGTTCCCTACAGATACATGAGTAGAGGTTGAGCCGTTTATCTTAGTCCTCTCTGGAATAGGTGTTTAAGGTGCAGGTCTAATTTTGAGAAAGTGGTAGACAAGATTCCCACCAAGGTGCCTCCAGTTCTCAAGGAGGAAGAGGTAAAGATAGGTGTGGGAAATGCAGCAAGCAAGGAGGAAGGTCAAACCCCAATTATAGAGAGACCAACTGCATTTTCATTAGCAAGAAGGAAGAGGCAGTGGAAAAAATCAACAAGGTGGATCCGGTCAGAAGAAGGAATATCGAAGATCCAATGCTACTACTGTAAGAATTTCACCCACTATATCTCTGAGTGTATATAGAAGATGGTCAAGGACAACCAACATCAAGCCCACTATACAACTAACACTGGAAATATCGAGTGCAAAGATGCATGTGGGAACATGTTGTTGATGTGTAGTATTGAGGAGGAGATCCAAAAGAATGTTTAGTTAAAAATGAATTAGTCTTTATATTGTGGTTAATATATTTTTAATTAGAAAAAATAATCTTTAGGTTAAAGTTAATTCATTTTAATGGAAAAAATGAATTGTTATTTAGATTGAGAATTACCTATTAAGAGGAATTAAAATTTAGTTTATGATTGATTCACTTTGAAACAAGTTATATGGTGGTTGATATATTTTACATTAAATTAAAATAGTCTTTGGATCATGCTTAATATTTGTTGGATTGAAAGAAATCATTGAATTCCTTTATGTTTGTTTATGTTCATATTTTAAATTTAGACTAAAATGATGTTATTGTTTTAAAGTTAATGGGAATCCTTCTATAGTTTTAATAAATTTAGATTATTAGAGGATTATTCTTTCTTTAGTGAAATTATGATATTCTTCGAAAATATTTTGTGATGAAATTAATGACTCTATGGAAATACTAATCCATTATTGGAATATGAATAGTATAGTTTGATTTATTGTTTTAGTTCATGAAACAATAGAGAAAGTAGGATATATGTTGTATATATTCATATATGAATTGAGTAAAATTGTTGTATTATGAGATATGAATGAGGGATTGGGTATGGATTCCAATAGACTGATTGAAACTTATGAGGGTTCCATTGTTACTCTATTTGAGAAAATAATTAATAGGGATTTCTTAAGTATCTGTATATGGAAGAATGAATATGGATTTAATTTAAGGGAATTATGGGGATTCCCTTATTGTTTTTCTGAAATGATTTACAAATATTCTTGTTCTATGGGGATATAAGAATGATGGGGTTGTTATGTAATGGCCTTGATGTGTTGAGAAAGTAATAAGCGATTATTTTATGTAGTTGTACAAATGACTGCTAGAATTATGCAATAAAATTTAAATGTTGGGTTTTTTCGGAAAGGATTTTCTAGGATATATGATGTGTTGTATGTTTATAATTTATGGATCTTGCATTGGAATTATTTATGCATGAAAGTATCTAGTTGACTATTTGAGTTGTTATGAAAAGTATATGAAATAAAATGGATTTACATAGATAATAATCTTATGCTTATGATTTAATTTACTTGTGCTTTGATAGATTAAGTTGAAAGTTAAGTATTTCTTTGCAATAGAATAATGTTTATGTAAATGTAATATAAAAATGAAAGAGGAGCTTGAACATAGTTAGTTTGGGGTTTGGGGTTCTTCCTTAGGAGAGGTTATCCATAGGATACCAACATAGATTGACCCTAAAGAATGGTACTAAAACTAAGGGAATTGTGGTGTAGCAATATCTTAGTGTTATAATGGCACATTGGTAATGGATAACTCATGTGAGACCCTAGGTGGGATAATCCTGGAACTCATTGTAACTATATTTGAGTGATTGAACCCTGATGGACAGAGAGGTATCCATCTGAGAGATGTCATGAGAATTATAGTCATAGAAATTTTCTTGACTATAGAAAAACCTATGAGGAATATCATTTGGTATATTAGTCACTAGAAATCCATAATTACTATTCGAAAACTAGTTTAAAGATGTCACACGGGTGATAGTTGCCTCAATTAAACTATCAGATTGATGGTTTAATTGAGCATGATAATTTTACACATGGTGTAGTGTATAAAACTATAAGAAGCTTCATGCATAGGTACTAGAAAAAATTGAATGAGCCTAGTAAGGGAATTGACATCCCTCAAGAAGATGATATAGGGTAATCCTTGTGCCATGGTCAAAATTTCCTTCAAAGGAAAGTAAGGAAATAGGGAGACCATAAAAATATGTCCTTTAAGCTGTATGGTGAACCCTATATTTGATGTAGGATTTTAGTCATTCTTGTCTATTCGAGTGATGTTGCAGCATCTAGAACTTTGAATGTCATAGAAGCTTATATTAAGTCTATATAGAACATCTTTGTTGATCCTTACTTGTGAAAAAAATATCTCACAGATTGTTGCATAGGCTCTGATACCAAATGTGACAACCCAATTCAAAATACTAGTTGTAATAATATACTCTGACTTGTAGGTTCAAATAACAAGAAAACAATTTAACTAGTGTAATTTTTTTCATTTTTAATCCTTAATTGTGCACCAATGTATTAATGAGTATATATCATCAAAAACCAGTTTTGGGTTATGATCACTATAGGCGTCCTTCAAGTCGATGAAATTGGCCAAATTCCATAAGAGGTGCCTATCCTAGCATGAGAACCTATAACCATGACTTGGGTTATCCTCTAAGGCGCATAACACTTAGAGGGTGGACACATAACTACTCTTTCTTAACATGTCCTTAAAATATGAAATATTGAGTTTATATTTTACTCATCGACCAAAATAACATGTAAGGCTATTTAGCATAGATGCTATAGTGCTTAATTCGTGATAACATACCTAGATTAATATCTAGCACCATGGTCAATTAAGGTCATGATATTCACCTAAAACAAAAATGGTTTCCCTTAATAAGTTATGAATACTACGATTAATTATCCCATTCCAACCATTGTGGATCCATTTAGTACTATTTATTACTAAATTTATCCTTATCCATAAATTAATCAAGGGGCCATCACTTGTACTACTCATGCAATGACTTAGATGTTCATCCATACTATCCTTATTTACCTCTCATCCTGACCTACTTTGTTAGGAGTGACCATCATCGAAACATCATTGAAATCCTTCATGCTTTTCAATAGATCTGGATGCCTTGTTAACTTAGGTTGTTCATCTTCCTGATGATTCAACCAAGATGTAAATTTGAAAAAAAAAATAGAATTTCTAATTTTGGATAAAAGGGTGATTTTCAAGTACCAAACCAAATCTCATATATATATATATATATATATATATATATTCATAGTGGCTCATAATATAACCACTAACCCAATATTTATGCTTCCAAAAATAATTGTTATAAAGGTGGCACCCTTTAATAAAATTTATGCTCACTAATAATATTACAATAGAATATGAGCTTTTTTCAATAGAATACTTAATTTTGGGGTTTTTACAGAACATACTATCATTCTTAAAGTGAATGACCATAAATAAGCTATATATTACCTATGTTATTTGATCTCTTCAAATTTTGCCAAACTTTTTATAAATAATGTTGTCCATTCATTACCATAATCTAGTCATCTAGCACATCATAGAACTCAAGGTTTTTCTTATGAATATGATAATGACTCTTCTTTTAAAGGAATGAGTTCTCCTACTTTAATGCAATGCAATGATTATACTAAGCATACCATAATTTTATTTTTTTTCTTTTAATCAAGCAACCGTAAAAGAAAATGTTTAATTACAATTGTATAACAAGGTCCATTTTAATCATCATAACTAAACTGGTTTATGGGCATCGATGGATTACCAAATAAAATTCTCCCTTACATGTCGATAGGGAACTATTTAGTAAGAAAATAAAATATTATTCACAAAGCATCATGGAAAAAGACTAAAGTTTAACCAACTTTATTTCAGGTAAATTAATGACTGGACTACCCAACAAAACATCAGGTAGGGTACCTATTCACTCCATTAAATTATCTTTAACTGATACAACTCAGTAGTTAGGGAAAATGGGCCTAAATTCTTTGGGTTGATAATAATTCAATCTAAAATTTTAATACCCATTTTATAGATTGGCAGTGAGAGACTGAACATGCAGTTTCTATTTTTATAACAATCTAGCTTCTTATTCTTTCTTCTCCTTACTAAAATAAAGGTAACACTTATACTAGAATTTACTCCTATTTTCTCTACTATAAGTGATTGATGGAGATTAATCTATTTAATACATATAAAAAATTAAGAAATAATATAGCTTTCTTTTTCTAAAGAAATTAGAGCATACCTATTGTAGGCAATATCAGGTTGATGGAGATTCATATATTAAATACATATAAATAGTTAAAAGTAACACAAATTTCTTCCTCTTTTATAAAGCAATTCTAGCTTGTTGACTATGGTTAAATTCTACATCATAGCATAGTAAGAAGAGAAAGAAAATATACCTAAGATATTTATCTTTCTATCCACCTTATTCTCTCTATTCTATTCACCATTCTCCCTTTCTCTATCTCACCCTTCTCATTCTTCATTCCTCCATTTTCTTCACTTTCCATCCTCTATTTAAAATGGAGATGAATAAGGGATGGTTGGGCATGTGTGAGGCCATGAATACAACATAAAAACTAAATCCTTTGAACAAACCTTTTTTTTAATTTGATTAATTATTTATTTATTTATTTTTTATTTGTGGAAAACATCCCAAAAGAGATGCCACTTTTGGGTAAGACCCAAGGAGGTAGGGGTATCCATTCCACAAAAAATGCCCAGGACTCGGACCTAGCCTACCACCTTTGACATACTCAAGGAGCAAACAAACACACAAAACCAATTTAAAAATAAGTAAATAACAACAAAAATAATAAAATAAAATAAAAAACATGCTCCTTGAGTGTGTCAAAAACAAAAGCACAACCAAACATGCACAATAAGAAAAAAGAAACCACAACACAAACCACATAGAAAAACACAAGAACCGCATAACAAAACACAAACAAGACAAAAACAATAGAACACTACAAAGACATAACCCAAAAAAAACATGAAAAATAAACACAACCAAAACCTAAAAAATAAAATAAATAAAATAAAAATAAAAATAAAAAACAACCAACAACAGACAATAAACAAAAACAAAAATACATAGAAGACACTCACACATAAAAATACGAAATAACACAAACAAAGAGAAACCCAAGAACAAGAACGAAAAAAACACAAGAACAATAACAAAAAACATAAAAAAAACAAAACAACAAAAACACAAGAACAACAAAAAACAACACAAAGAACACAAAAACAAAAGAACCCACGCACCTTAAAAAACTAAACAAAAAAAAAAACAAAGAAGAAAAAAGAAAAGAAAAAAAAAACAATGAACAAAACAATGACCTATCTAGACCAGAAGTCTTATTAAGGCAAGAATCAACATAGGAAACAAAATAAAGAATATAATGAGCTAGGGAACTAAAAAAACGGAATGAACCAAAGAGAAGCAAAAAAAAAAACAAGAAGAAACTAGGTACCTTTAGAACTGGAGCCATCCAAAGAAATGATAGAAAGAAGAGCTTCCTTAATTTGAGAAGCCCACCATATAGGAGGGTGGCCATAAAAAGTAAGATCACCTTTGTCGAAAGCCCAATTAGCTAAAGCATCAACACACTTGTTTTGATCTCTGACCACATGATTGTAATCAAATTTTAAAAATCCCATATGGATTAACTGAATCTTCTCAATAATTATTTGTATTCTCCAATCCACCTTATGATTCTTAGGAGTCTTTAAGAGATTAATCATAAGTTGAGAGTCAGACTCAAATAACACCTTTTCCCATCCAACCTTAGTAGCCTCCTGAAGGCCTCTAAGGATACCATACCCCTCAGCAAGGTTATTGGAAAAAATACCCAAATTATTAGCAAAAGTAAAAACCAAGGAGCCATATGAAAGTCTACCAATTCCTCCCACACTGGATTTTCCAGGGTTCCCTCTAGAGTATCTATCAGTATTGATTTTTCCAAAATCATTAGGAGGAGGTTGCCAATTTCTAGTCCTATCCATCTTACTAATACTCACATTCCATTTAAGTTGGTTTCCCTTAGAAGTTTTAATATTAAATATTTGCATCACTTGATCCCATATTTGGTGGGATTTTTGAGGGTGATTAAGGAGTTGATGGACTGATTCAACTAAATTGGCTATGGTCTTTTGCCAAATATAGTGAATATCCTTCCTATATTGATTAAAAATTTGGTTGTTCCTTTCATTCCAAATATTCCAAAGAAGAATGGTAGAACCCATCCAAACTAATTGGCTAATAAAATGATCAACACCCTCTTGATTAGGCCAATCCCTCCAAAGTTGTTCAAAAGTAAAAATATTGGACCACTGTAAGCCAAGTAAAGTGGCCATTCTCCTCCAAAGCTCAGAGGCTAAAGTACACTCAATAAAAATATGGTTGATATTTTATACATTCTCTTCACACATTTCACATCTAAAAGGGTCATGAAAACCATGCTTCATAAGTTGCTCACCAGTAAGCACCCTACGATGCAATAAAATCCAATTAAAGAACCTCACCTTAGGCCAAATATTTTGATCCCACAATTGAGAAAATATGTCAGAAGAATGGTTGGGATTATTATGGCATAAGGTAAAACAACCTTGAGCAATGGAATACTCACACTTAGTAGTGTTGTTCCATCCAAAAAATCTTTTTCATGGGACCAAGAGAGGGATCTCATATGAAGGATGCCTTGGATATCTTGTCTTTGCATTTCTGGGATTTGAATAGGCCAATCCTCAATAGGGATCCAATATCTACCAACCTTTGAATTACCAGTATGGTATCGACAGTAATTAGCCACCTTTATCCAATTAGCTCGGTGAAGCTTCTCCATCAAAGGCCTCCAATCGGGAAACTGAGTTATTAAAGTCTTGTGACCATCCCAAGAATCTGTCCAAAACTTTGCATGTTGACCATAATGAATGATCGAAAGTATTTTTTTCTTCATCAAATCCTCACCAGTCTTAAGAACTACTAAAATGGGAGAACCTTTGGTAGGAAGTTGATAGCAAACAAGGTCTTCAGGACATTTCTTCTCAGCATATTTAGCATGGAGATTATTTGCCCAAAGAGCATTGGGTTTATGCAACATCATCCAATATAATTTAGTAGCTAAATATATGTTGTTATTAATTGAAGACCGGAATCCTAACCCCCCTTCACTCTTAGGAAGACATAAAGTATCCCATTTTACCAAGGCCCATTTTCTTTTCTCCTTAGTACCACTCCAAAGGAAACGATGACTGATTTGATCCAATTCTTAAAGAAAAGCCTTTGGGATATTCAAAATGGAAGAAACATAAATAGGAATAGCTTGAAGGACTAATTTTACCAAGGTGATTCTACCCCCAGAAGAAAGCCACTTGTTGGTCCACTTTCTAATTTTCTTCTTGACTTTGTCCAACAACCAATTCCAATCTTTATTTATTTGCCTTTGAATATTTATGGTAATACCTAAATAAGTGATTGGGAGAGAGGTCTTCTTATATCTTAATTTATCCAAGACCATGGATTCCTATCTAGCAGAGCAGTGAAAGAAAATAACTTTAGATTTGTCTTCATTGATCAACTGCCCAATAGCCTTAGAAAAATAGCTAATTATTTGCTTAATATTAGAAGCTTCCTTAACTATAGATTTGCCTAAAAGAGTAGAGTCATCCACAAATTGAATATGAGAGATAGGTCTAGCTCCATGAGCAATGGTAACTTCATCAAGGGTTTTGTTTTCCCTCTTATTGGTTATAGTCCTACCCAAGCATTCAATAAGAATGATGAATAAATATGGGGATAGCGAGTCACCTTGCCTAATACCTCTGGAAGCTGGGAAAGACTAATAAGGCCTACCATTGATAAGAAATAAGTAGGAAACTGAAGAGATACATCCCATAATACAATCCATCCAATCCTTAGAGAAACTAAATTGCCTCAAAACTTTGATAAGGAAGTGCCAATCCACTCTGTCATAAGCTTTGGATAAGTCTAACCGAATGAACATAGAAGGAGAATTTTGCATATCCATGGAATGGATGGATTTCTGAACAAGAACTATCTCATATACTATTTGACGTCCTTCCACATATCCCCCTTGCTCTGGGGAAATAATCTTATGCAAAAGAGGCTTCAACCTTTCTGCCATGATTTTAGTAATGATTTTGAGAAGAACATTACATAAAGCATATAGGTCTAAAAGCTGAGATATGATCAACCTCTTGAGCTTTTGGAACAAAAGTAATATAAGTTTTATTGATAACCTTCAAAATTTATTTGGCTTTCTTGGCTTCTTCCACCACCTCTAATAAATCATCATGAAGGATATCCCAGAACTCTTGGTAGAACTCAATAGGAAAACCATCGGGACCTGGGTTTTCTCTTTTTACATTTTAAAAAATACTTGTTGAAGCTCATTGATAGTAATAGGAGCAGTCAAAATAGAGTTCTCCTCAGAAGTGATAAGATAAGGGATTTGAAGAACATTTTGTTGAGAAGCTGAGTCAAGAGGAGTAGCCGCAAAAAGATTGGAAAAGTAATCAACAACAATAGAGTTCATGCCATCCCAAGTATAAAAAACATCTCCAGTATCTGAAGTTAAGGAAGAAATAAAGTTGTGAGATCTACGAGCTAGAAGATATTTGTGAAAGAAATTTGTGTTTCGATCTCCTTCTTTGAGCCATTGAATTCTAGATTTTTGCTTCAATAATATTTCTTCTCTTTTTTACCATTCCTCTAATTGAGTTGTGAGTTTAATTTCATCTGCACTTCTCTTCCCTGTGAGGCTATCTAAACGGATTTTCTTATTCAAATTTTAAAGATGAGCAATAACTTCATATTTTTTTATGAACATCCCCAAAATCTTTCCAGTTCTAAGTCTTGATTTTGGATTTAATGTATTGCAGTATTTTGGCAAAATAGAACATCTTAGTCCCATGCCTAGGTTTACCTTCCTTCCACCATTGATGCACACGAGGTCTGAAGGAAATGTCTCTGAGCCACATTAATTGAAAAGGAAAAGGAGAGAAACTCACATTGGTTTTCCACATTTCCACCATGGCTGGCCAATGATCCGAACCAGCATTATTAAGAGTCTTCACTTTAGGAATGTGACCATGGATTAAGAAATTTTTAGAGAGCAAAAACCTATCCAATCTCTCCATTATACAGGCTAAGCCTTTCCTTCTGTTAGACCAAGTCATAAGACCATTATCTGGTTGGATATCCACAAGATGGAGGTTTGCAATATATTCTCTCATGAGGTCAGTGCTTTTGTCCAAATTTCTATTTCCCCCATTTTCTCATCTAGAGAGAGGATGGTATTGAAATATCCTCCGATCAAGATCCAATATTTAGGAAAATGAGAGATAATATGAGTAATATCCTTCCATTGTCTTCGTTTTTCCTCTAAAGAAGTCAGGGCACAAACAGTAATGTAGAGCATAATCTGGTTGGAATGTCTACTTTGAATAGCTATAGCCAAAAAACCCCAACTACCAATCATATGGTGAATAACTACATCTTTTGGGTCCCAAAGACAAGCAATGCCACTCGAAGTCCTTTGGGAACTGAGGGAAACCACTTTTCTAGCTGGCCAAATTTTACTGGCAATTAAGTCCATATCCTCCATTGACATCTTTGTTTCTTGAAGGAAAACAAGATGTGGATGATTTATTTGAATCATTCTTCTAATTTCATTTTTTTTTGAAAGACTCCCTTTGAGTCCTCTAATATTCCAAGTGATGATCTTCATTAATACCAGGGCTAAAAAATTTGGGAAGGGCATTAATCTTACCTTCCTCTACAAGATTTTCACCTTATTTTTACCTAGGTGTTGTAGTTGAGTTGGAGAGGAGAGTGCAATCCTCTAAGGGAGGTCCCAGGTTCAAATCTCCACCCTACCAAAAATCTGAATTGGGTATCCAAAATCCAATTGATAATGTTGGTGCGGGCAGGGTCGGGTGCGACCCCCAGGTGACTTTGATGGTGTAGAACCCCCTGTTTGTGGTATCTCAAATCAAGGCGGCTCCGCAAGGGGTTTTTCGCTTTAAAAAAAGAAAAAGAAATTTTTTATTAATTATTTAATGAAATATGTTGGCTTCATTTAAAATCTTCTAAAATAAATTTATTTTAATTTATATTGAATTAATATTTTTATTAATAGTTTAATTTTTTTGGTACTATTAAGAGAAGATAGGGTTTTGAAAGGGAAACCAAAACCTTTTACAAAGCACGCAACAACAAAAACCTAAAGAAAAAAAAACACAATAAAACAAACCCAGAGAGGAAGGAGCCCACAACACCCTAGGAAAAACCAAGTGAATTGACCAATGACAGAAATGAGATAATTCTACTTCGTTGAATCAAATTCAATAATAATATTACTAGATATTTGGGTGACCTCCTCGGCGTAATAAATAGCCATCTTAATAAGACTCCAAACTGCATGTTTCTTGGTTTACAACAAATTTAGACTATGAAGATAAGTGCTTTTCTTCACCGTAGCTTCTCTTGAAGAATAAACATCAACCACCATTCTGTATTTGACAGAGGGTCTAGGAAGAATCTCAAAATCATCCACCTTAGATAGAGGAGAATATTCCACCAAATCCCTCCTTTTACTAATCAAAAAAACAAATTTATGAGTACTGCCACCCTCCATCTAACCTTCATAATGGACAAAAAATCCTCATCCATAGTAAAATACATGGGATCCACCCTCAACTTGGTCTACTTTAACTTATGATTACTGAATCTAGACTTACCCATCTTCAAGAAGGACATGGGACACTAGGTATGAAAATCTACAACTGACCACATAGGGAGACCAAAATGGAAGACGTCCACACACCCAACATAGCATAAAAGGCCCCAAACTCGATTCAAACATATAAACAACATCTTACCCAAACTAGGCCAAACAGAGCCTCCAAAGTCAAAAATGAGAGAACTTCCCACCATGGTCTTGTGAGCTTCGAGAATAGTCATAAAACCAATACGTATCCACTCAAACATAGAAGGGAGGAGGGCATGTCTGGGAAAATACAAGAATGTAAAAACCAGAAGGAGCTAAAAAAACCCCACTAAGGTCATGGGTCTCATTCTAAAACTAAGAGGAATAGCTAAGTTTCCACTTGGCATACATCCCAGATGATGAACCCGGACCCCACTTCCAATTGTTGAGAAATAAGAGAGACTCCGAATAGGTGGAGCAAGGCCTAAAGGACACCTTGCGAACAATGGATCCACTACCATATGAAAAGGGGTGTACATTCAAAGGAGCAAATTCTAGAATAGAAATAACAATGACCAATCCCAATGACATGAGTACTCACCATCCCAAAGGCTTTCTTGACAGTATAATCAGAGTAGATGCTAACAACTAAGGTGCAAATGCAGGAAAAAATTAAAAATTGAAATTTGAAAAATAAACACCTTAGTATTGCCATGGGAGAGAATAACAACTGCTCATATACTACAGCTACCACACCAAATCCCCGTCAACCCTAGCAAGAAAGTGCCAACCACCTGCCAAAAATTAATAAAAGTCATTAATAATTTAAAATATTATCATATGCTTGACAAGAATAGCTCCCAGGCTTGTGGTACTTTCCTTGTTATCAAAGGATTTCAAAGGCAACACTCGTTTATTTTAATAAAATATTTACTTATAATGTACCTATATGAATGCATCTACATGGTATTCTATGTACCATTGAGCCATTGGTGAATATTTCACTCCCAAAGCTATTTTACCCTTTAGCTAATAGTGAATATTTTATCATGATGAAAAATATTCATCGCCATGATTTTCCATTTTATCTTTCGAGGACGTCTACTTGCAACATAGAATCTATTAGCATCACCTTGTCCAAAATGTCAAATATAATAATTCATTAGAAGATAACATTATATACATATAGAAATAAGAACATCATAAGTCATATTTTGGGAGGGTCATGATAAATAATCAAATTGCTCATAAACTATTAGATTTATATTCATTGCACCTAAGATATTTAATGATAATTATTAGGTGCAAGTAGGAAAGGTTCTAAGCTTGTAAATAAAATATTTTAAATATGGAGATAGACTTAGAGAATATACTAAAAAGAAGAAATTTTATTTATTTATGTAAACATTAAATAGATGAGAATGGTAGTGATTTATAAAATAATAAAGGAAACTAGATTCTACATGGAATTAAAGGAAGAATTTATACCTTATATCATGGAGTCAATAAGTTGTAATTTTTAAAGTATTATCACAATCAATTCCATGTTTAATTATTTTCTAAATTGAATATTGTATAACACCTTTATTATGTTATATAATAATTTTACTTCATACAAAATATTTTTATCAATATAATTTAATTTCAATTCCCTATTATTTTTAAATATTGAAAATAATTTTCATTGAATTCACCTCATGCATTTAAATGAAGTAGTCTCTTGATCTATTTAGTATTTAAAAAATATATTCTTCTCTTTTATTGACCCTCTCTTTTCATTGGATTATTTGGTGGTTTTATTTTCACTCTATTATTTTTGCTGATTTAGCTTGTTGTAATAAAGTTTGGATATCCTTTCAAAACACCTTTTTTTTTCATCTTATAAAAAAAATCTCAATCACATTACTATATAAACAATTTCATCAATATTTTTTTTGGATTTGGAAACATGTATACAAAACCAAATATATATTATATATGGTCATGCATTAAAATTATAATTGTAAGGATTATATTTACATAGGTAGTCTATTATTTATCATTATCTCACATATGACATGTTATTTACATCATTAATAACAATTTATTTAACTTCACTTCATACAAATAGTAGTTTATGGTTCTATAGTATCTTTCTAAGAGATTAGTGTCAATGGACTATACTTAACACTATATGTAATATACATAGCCATAATAGAATATCAATGCTTTCCTTAAGGTGTTCAATCTATCATAACATTATCTCCATTTTACATGGTATGAACAGTTTGTGCAATAGCCACTAGAATCTTTTATTATTTATTTAAAATTTTCAATCTAAACTACTAGTTTAAGCTTAGAGAAAAACAACAATATTTATACATTCCTTATTTCTTAACCACTATATACAAGTAGACATCATTTTTTCTATTGTTTCTTACACAAAAACCAAATATTGAATACCTCTTCTCCATGCATATATGGAACCAAATTCTTCCTATCTTTTGAATGTTCATGTAAGCCAACAAAAAAAAAAATTAAAAAATCCAAAAAATAAGAGAATAATTAAATCTCATTAATTTTATATTTGATATATCTAACAACCAAAATTCTGCATGAGGATAACAATTACGTTGAATATAATAAGCACCACATAGGTGAAAGAAAGAGTTATTATGGAGCCACCAAATTTATAAAGTCTTTGTATATGTAGTATTTGTTAATACCATACTTTATGCTTGATTGCTTGTATACTAACAATGAGTTTTTTTCCATATTAAAGGCCAGATTATACACCTAATGAACATGAGGACATTGTTATATTCTTGAAAATAAAAAATTCTTATAATAATCTAAAGAAGCAAGAAAGGAGATAAATTATAAATTATTTACCTAAATACTCATTGATAACCATTTATATAAAATTAGATCCTGTAAAGTTACTAGAAAAATCACACTACCTCATAGCATCAAAACATGCTTAATAATACACATAGGAGAGTAGCAAACAACTATTTTAAAATAAAACAAGTTTACAAAAGAAATATATATATATTTTTTAATTTAATGAAAATATATATATATATTTTCTAATTATGAATAAATTTTATTCTAAAGAGTTGTAAAACTTATGGGAGTGTGGGTAACAAAAAGGAAAGGGAAATTATAAAATGACATTAGACTAATATTTCCAATGAATTATATATATATATATATATATATATATATATATATATATATATATATATATATAGTGATTATATTACTCTTCATTAATGGCTTCACTGAAAATATTTTTAAAATGTAAAATTAATTGTATGACATATATCACTTTATTTATGAAAAAAAAAGTAAGACAAAATATTTTAGTAAAGGAAAAACGTAATTTCATCCGCAAATGGCATAGCCAGCATAACAACCAGGTTCTTGCATGAAATTGTTATCAGTATAATTTAATGAGCCACAACAATATTAAGTACCTAGTTAAACAATTTTTTAATAAAAAATTGCATATTTCCCAAGTCACTTCATCCTAGGACGTCATAGGATCTGCACTCACATTCCTCAAATGCATGTTGACAACGTTGAAGTTTCTAAGAAGATCCCAAATTAACAAAGCCAATTATAATCTTTACAAGTTCAAGTCAATCACATCCCATCCACATAGTTCCACGTCCTCTTGCAGTTGTAAGGATTATAGATTTCGATGGAATAAAGCATGTTCACAACAGTTCAAAAGCTTTCTTAAAACATTACGCGTTTCTTCTATAAACAAACAAAGCACAATACGTGTGAAAGATACAGACGTATATATCTTGCTTTCTTTCAAATCCGCAACAAGAAACCCAAATGCGTATACTGATGACTTCATGCCTAACCCTACAAGAAAGTAACGATGATAAGAAGATGGCATGCCATGGGACGACTCTTTTGTGCCAAGGGACGATGTCAGATTTTGTTAGGCCGGTCTCGGATTCTTGTCGTCACCGGTTGATATCTGGTTGGTAAGCAGGCTATGTGATTCATGATCAATCCCAATTAGCCCCACGTCATTAGCCCCACGTCATAATAAAAATATGTGCACATTGTATAGACCCTCTCGAGAAATATCATAACCGAATAATTCAAAAAAGTAAAATAAAAGCTAAGAATAAAGGGAGAAAAGGACAGAGGAAATAGCACTATTTTTTGGCAGTTTACTGTGGAAGGTTTATATACCCCGGAGTGCTCATATTGTGGACTACAGATCGATGATGAGGCTGCACAAATAAACAAATGAGTGGTCAGAAATTAGAGTCATCATAAAGTTTTTCGATGAAAATGTCATCCCAAGGCAATATTAAATATTGTGTCAATTTTTTTATGAATAAAAGATTAGAGATTTCCTGACTTCATGATGCGGCATCCTAGGATCTAGACCAGCATCGCTCAGAGTAATGGTAATGAAAATATTCAGGGCTCTTAAGAAGATCCCAAAATTAACCGAGCAAATTATAAACAATACAAATTCCAGCATCACCCAAATCGTTCCTCTTTCTGTTACAAAGTCAATCAGGTTTAAAGATTTAGGACAAGTAAAACACGGTCACACCACCTCAAAACCTTTCTTATAAGATTAAATGTTCCTTCCTTAAACACAACCATAATAGTATGAACGACATGGAAGTAAATTCTCTTGCTTTCTCTGGCTCTTAAACTTAGCCGGAGCAGCAAGGAAGTTTCGAAATCAACTAAGGATTTCTAAGCAAAACCTCACATTGATGGAGTCTTATAAAAATTATCGTACGCAAAGAATAAATGAAAACTGAAACCCAACATGATTTACTTCGCAGCAAAACATGCCAATAAACGTTTTTGTCCATGAATATAAAGCACTCTAAATCGCATGAATACCTTGCTTGGACACCAACGAGAACAAGAACTTGAACGCAAAACAGTCCCTAAAATGGTACACAAAAGGATTATCATAATTCATAATAACCACAAAATAATCTCCTCTTCATGGATGAAATTAGTTCTGCAAATTCTCAACAAGAAACGCAAATGGATATGCTAATGGATTCTTGCCTAATCTTAATAGAAAGTAAAGATGATAAGAACATGGCATGTCTAGGCACGACTCTTTTATGCTTGGATGATTTCTCACTTCTTCGCTGATGTCAGATTTTGTGAATCCCATCTCGGATTCTCGTCACCATGGGTTGATGTCTGGTTGTTAAGCAGGGCAATTGATTCAGGAGTGATCCCAATTAGCCCTAGGTCCTGATAAAAATATGTGCACATCATATAAACCGTCTGGAGAACAACCATGTCCGAATACTTCAAAAATCTAAACTAAAAGCTAAGAATAAACAAGAAAGGGGGAAAACGAAATAGCACTATTTATGGCAGTTTACCGCTGGAGTTTTACATTCGCCGAAGTGCTCATGTTTTGGACTTAAGATAGATGGTGAGGCTGCACTCATACACAACTGTGTGATCAGAAAATTAGTGTATAAAGTTATTGTATTACCCTAAAAAAAGCAAAATAAAAAAAAGTACAGAGAGGTGACCTGTCTAAGAATCGGAACATGGCTTACCATTGCGAAACCATTCGGAGGTGTTACATTCTGTTACGTCACCGTATGTTTTGAGTTGATCAGTAATCTGCTTAATGTCCTCGGAAGAAATGTTGCATATGTCTCGTTTGTAGTACTGTCTCAGAATCCCTAGTTGTTGTGGATTCGGATTCCACCTTGATGTAACTTCCCCTTCTTCTGTTCCTGCTTTCCCTTCAGTACCCAAAGAACACAGATCCTTCTTTTGGTTGGAGATTATTAAATTTCCCCTCTTACCCATGGCACCAGAAAAGCAAGACATTCTTCTGGTTCTTGCGTCGCTTCTCTCCTCTAATAAAATGGTTAAACAGAGGATTTAATGTTCATAAATGTTAAGGAAACTAAAATTACAAAATCAAATAAAAAAGCATTAAATAAGAAATATGCGAGAGGATTATTTACAATATCAATTCCTTGCAGGTCGACAGGACGACACCACACAGGCCAATAATGTCTTCCAACTCTGGTGGATTTCGTTCTGTATATTTCTTTCAACCGTATCTTTCTTTCACCCGTAGCAGACCTATTTGAGTCGTTCTGTATATAACTTCCAGAGATTCAATAAAATAATCCTTCTCTGCGTCTCCCGAGCCTAGCGCATCGTACACCTGACGCACCGCCGCCTTACTTTTGCCGTCCTCTTCCGGCTGTGGAATAACTTGGTAAGATGTAACCAACTTTTACGTGACTCGAAACTGCGATGATCTTGAAAGAAAAGCTAAAACGGAATGGCAAGAGGTAAGAAGAGACGCAAAAATTGGAGGTATACGGCGGAATGGCAAGAGGTAAGAAGAGACGCAAAATATGGGCGTATAGGGTTGCGTATTTATAACGGAAATGGGGATGTGACGTGGAATCCTGGTTGTTGCCTGGATGTGGTAGAAGACACCGACCTGACTATTCAAGACACTGGCATATATTCCACAACCAAGTTGATGCTTTTAACGTTCGGAGATTGTTCGATGGTTGTAAGGAATGGTAAATTTGGTGAAAGATGAGAACCACTTCTTCAAAAGTATCTGATTTATGACATTTGCATTAGCTGTAGTCTCTGATAATGCGGCAATATGTCACAATAATCAAATTTCATTATTAGTAAAGAGGATCAAGTATTGGAGTGGAGCCCTTACAGTGTTGGCACGAGGAAATTGTAGAGAAATTAATCATATTCGATTTTATTGCATATTAGAGACGAAAGAAAAAACAAACGGTCTAAAGGAGGCATTTGAAATGTTTATGCCCGTTTACAAGGTTTACCCTACTTGAACGGTAGTTGGACATCTTGTTTTTTAAGCTGTTTATATAATGTTTTCGTATAAATTGTTTATATCCAGTAATATATACTAATTTCCTTCCACTTAATACCTTCCCTCCGAGTCTTTTCATACTTCACCTCTCATTCAAACAAACAAGTTCCCAAATATTGAGAAATACATCACTGCACGGCTGCCCGTTTATGGTCGTCGTTAGTCCACTTCATCCTAAAAGCAATGTAATGGGAATCTAATAACACTTGATCAAAAAGTAGACATGATCAAAAGCAATGTTTCAGCGGACACGAGGGACCAGTGTGACATGGCATCCACGTTTCCCAGGGATTAACCACCGTAAAAAACAAAGCACCGTCAGAACAACAATTGATAGCTGGAAATAAAACAAAGCTGCACCATCGTGGCAGCCACTCAGTCGTACACATAAAGAAGCAAACGCCGTAAGTAGATTGCACTCTCGAATTTTCGTCGTCGTTGACGGAAATTTGTAGGTCGCGAAGTCTCCTCACAGTTGGCTGATGGTTAATAATTAATTATCGATTTTGGTTCGTCCGGCTTTCGAACACGTCGGAAATTTACGGAGATTCGGACGGCTGCCATTCTCCCTAGTACAACAAAATTCCTTGTAGGTCGACAGGATGACGCCACAGGCCAATAATGTCTTCCAAGTCAGGTCGATTTCGCTCTAAATGTTTCTTTCAACTGTAGGAGACCTCTGTGAGTCGTTCTGTATAGAAATTTTTTGAACTGCGGAAATTCAATAATGGCTTCTGTAAATTAAATCCGTAAAACATTTTTTACCCATGCACGTTTTAGAAGATTTGACGCATATTAAGTGTTGTTTACCATTTTTGACACCTTACCAAGTGTTTTAAAAAAATCGAACGTAGTGACCTTTTGACACTTAACCTCTGAATCACGATTCTATGAAATAAATTTAAAATGTAGTGGCATATTCTTGGAATTTGGTTTAACTTTAATACTTTATTTTTTTATAATTTTTTTAATACAAAATATAACATAACTTTATATCTTTCATTTCCCTTTTATCATTATTATCAAATTTATAATCAAGTAATAATTATATATCAATATATCTATATATAGATATATATTTTCACTTGAATCATTATTACCAGATTTATAACTAAGTATTTGGGTTTTCTCGTCTTTCGGTTTTGATGTGCTGGTTTTGGTGTCCAAAGTGGTTTTTTCGATTTGAATTTATTTTGTGTAGAATTAATTTGGCTGGTTGATTGGTAGGATTCACAGTGGTTGGTGGTTAATGGCTATTTCGGTTTGGTTGATCTTTTGTTTTTCTCTGTTTTTCCAACCACAAGTGGTAGATGGGTGTCTTTATCCTAGAAGTACTAGTGCAGAGCAATTTATTCCTTGATTCATGCTTCTAGATTTGAGATTGAATCGCCCAGTGTTTCATGGCCTTCTTCAATACTGGGTGGTTGTTCTCCACTTTCCCCAATCTCTGGTTGGGTGGTTTTTCTAAGAGATGTCCTCCATTGTTGTTTTTCTGGTGGCATGGGTTATACAAGTCTTTTTTTTGTGGCAAAGGGGTAGTTTTGGTCAGTTGCTCGAGTGCTTGCAACTATATTTTTTTCTTGGATAGATCAAGAGTTTCAAGTTTTTTTTCCTTATTCAACGCTCTTGTTTTGTCTTGTTTGGCAAGTGGTTTCACATGGGTTCTTGTTGTCTCTTGAACTCTTAAGGGTGGTTTTCTAGTTTTGCGGTGATCCCATCTGGGTTTTGGGTTCGGCTCCTGGGTGGTTTTGCAGATTGAAACATGTTGGAGAGCATTTTTGATGTATTTTTTAATCCATGTTCTTTTGGTGGCAGTAGGGTTCTGGTTTCCTTGTTCATTTTGATAGGACCTAATGGTTTCATTCATCTCATCTGGTTGGTGCGGGTTTTTTCAAATATAAAATTTTGAATTCTTATTTTGGAGGGTCTATGGCATGGTGTTTTCTACCAAATGTGGACTTTTATTGTAATATCTTTGAGTCCCCTTATGGGCTTCTATCTTTCTAGTCTCCTGCGGGAGTTTTTGTTTCGGGTTGTGGTATCCCCTCAAAACCCTCACCTTTAATTATAAAAATAAATAAAAATAACTATATAACAATGTTTATATATACCCTCTGTTTTGGGTTTTGCTTTTATTGTCACCCATGTGGGTTTCTATCTTTGTTTTTGATCTCCTACAAGAGTTTTCATTTTGGGTTGTGGGAGCCTCTCAAAACCTTCTCCTTTAATTATCAATATATATATAAATAACAAATATATATAAATAAATTAGTGATAATTAAAATAACACTAAACTCTTTATGGTTCATTTTATTATTATCAATTACTTATTAAATCTATAATTTAAAATTGTATTCAACAAATAAGAATATTATTTTAGGATTAAAAGAGAGGTTAGATTTAGAATTCAACACTTCACACTTTGATCAAATATTTATATTAGAATTATTTTTTAAGATCATTGTCATAATAAATAAAATCTACTTTATTTTCATTTTCACTAATAAGTATAGTTAAATTTAAAAATAAATTTTATAAAATATCAATTAAAATAAATTGATACATACGTTTAGATTCTCTTCCTCTTCTTATATATGATTATAAAATAGTAATAATATCTATTATAATATTTATGATAATATTGTCGTATATTATTATTATTGATATTATAATAGTAGATTTCTATGTGCAGGCAACAAAAATCAGAACAGGTTTGCTTTGGTTGCTTGGGATAGAGTTTGCTCAAGGAAAATGAACGGAGGCCTAGGCTTTAGAAGGATTAGCAAAATGAATGATGCTTTGATTGTGAAACAGGCTTGAAGAGTAGTCATTAATGACAATTCAACCTAGATAGACATCATTAAAGCCAAATACCTTCATCATTTGCCTTTTATGGGTGACCATCGCCTCCCTCCTGGCTCTTGTTTTTGGAACTCTCTTGTTTAGATCGGGGATATCATCCAAAGAGGGCTACGTTGGCGGCTGGGCTTTAGGTCTAATATCAATTTTTGGGATGACCCGTGGCTCTGGGACCAACCACTAAGTAATGACCCTAACCTTTCTGCCCTAAATTCATTTGATGGTGCTATTTTTGGAGAAGTTATCATTCATTTCATCACCCAGGGCCCTACTGGACGGTAATGAAAGGACTTAAGCTTAATATATAGTATAAAGTTATATTGTATATATAAATTATATTATATATGGAATATAATTATATACTTGATAATATATTTTATATTATAATAAATAAATATGTTGGAGTATGTCTAAATTGTTAAAATTCTAAGGATAAATAATGCTCAATTGTAAGTAATGGTTGTTATTATAAAATTATGTAAATCAAATTAAACAAGATGTAGAATAACTAATTGAAATATTTAACAAGACTGGAAAATATTTATTAAATCAAATATTTGACATGGTGATAATAGGAAATTCAGACGAACGTTTTTCGCAGGACTACCCAAACTGCCAAACTTGTTTCGGTCATATCTCACTCATTTGGACTCGGATTAAGCTAAAATTTTAAGGGTAGATGCCTAAAAAACCCTAGAATGTCTCCACAAATTTTCATATCATTTGAAGCAACACATATCCTAGCGCATCCCTATGTATGAACGACATATTTGGCAAGCGACTATGCGAGGGTTTCATTTGGGTTGAGTGCAAGCAGCTTCAGAGGTTGGTTTTTAGGGCCTTCGGGCCCTAACGACCAATATTTTTGTGGTTTATTCTCAATATTTTAGCAGGAAATGTTGTAGGAGATACAATATGGGTTAGAAATTTGTCTTTCAACAAATCATACTGTGAACTTGAGCGACAATGGCTTCCAATTTGCTGCATAAAAGAAAAGTTAAAACCATACCTTTCCACGACGTCTAGGGCAAGGATTAAAGAGATCACAAAATAAGTTTCAAGCAGTTGATCAAAAAATGGCTCATATCTCAAGTGAATCGGGTGCTAAGGTGCACCCAAAAAATAATTCTACTATGAAAACCCTTATCAAGGGTAAGAATTTTGAAGACTCAGTCCCAAACATGAATTTTAGGGATGCCCTTCGTGGTGGACAGCCTCAGCTCAATACTAATATGAATATTAGGGCTTCCAATAAACCTCTAAGAATGCCTAATATTGATCCCAGGAAAACAGAGTCAGGATGTCGTAAAGTAGCTGATGGAACTCCTATTTTTAAGCTTGATATGGATAACATTCAGACTGGCATTGAAGATTTGGAAAAAAGAGGACTAATTTTTCGGTTTGTGGGTTTTCGTCCGAGTCTATCTGCTTTCAAATTCTGGGCTGCAAAAAGTTGGAAAACTAAAGGTGAGTTACAAATCTCTATTTATCTAAATGGTTATTTTCTTGTTTTATTCGCTAATAATGAATATAGAGAGAAAAATTTTCAAGGGGGGCCTTGGTTTTTTGGAAGGGCAGGGCTTTTCAAGAAGCCCTGGCATACTAAATTTAAATCTGAAGAAGAGATGCCTTCTATTGCTCCCGTGTGGGTTAGACTCTTTGGCCTCCCTATTGAATTTTGGAATCCTACTATTTTTTCTTCAATTGGAAACTCTTTAGGAATTTTTATGATGACTGCTGATTGTACTCAAAATTTTGAACATATTATTTATGGTCGTATTGGTGTTTTAATGGATTTTGACAAACCCCTACCTAAAAATATCACATTACAATTTGGGGAAGACACTTGGGAGCAAGTAGTGGAGTATGATAACATTCCTTTTTGTTGTAGAATTTGCCATGAATATGGTCATTTGGCCAGTGCTTGCCCAAATAAAATTCCTGATCAAAAGAAAGAAGATATAAACTTAGCAAGTTTCCAAATACCTAAGAAGAAGAACACTAAAAAAAAACAGGTTATGAAGGATCAATCAAAGTCATCTGCTAATATGTTTGAAATCCTTTCCACAAATGATGTCCCAAGTGAGGAAGAGGAAATAATGGAAACTGAAATCTTAGAAACATAATTTAAATATGAAGGGAAGAACTCAGATACAAACCAACAAATCAAAGGTTTTCAACAAAAAAAAAGGAGAAAATTTACACAAGAAAAACAATATTTCAAATGTCAAAACTTCAAATAATGCAGGTCCCAAGATAGACTCTATTGAACCATCTAGTAAAATTTTGGCTATGTACAAGCATTATTCAAGGTTAGAAGCCATCTCAGATTCAATTGGAATAAGTCAAGAAATAGGGAAAAAAAATTGAAGATGGATTCTAATCAAAAATTAGGTCGCAAGACCAATCGATATCATATGGTAAAAGAAGGTGAAAAGCTTGTAGAGGAAGGTAAGATTAATGCCCTTCCCAACTTTTTTAGCTCTGGTATTAATGAAGATCATCACTTGGAATATTAGAGGACTCAAAGGGAGTCTTTCAAAACAAAATGAAATTAGAAGAATGATTCAGGTAAATCATCCACTTCTTGTTTTCCTTCAAGAAACTAAGATGTCAATGGAGGATATGGACTTAATTGCCAATAAAATTTGGCCAGCTGGAAAAGTGGTTTCCCTCAGTTCCCAAGGGACTTCGGGTGGCATTGCTTGTCTTTGGGATCCAAAAGAGGTAGTTATTCACCATATGGTTGGTAGTTGGGGTTTGTTGGCTATAGCTATTCAAAGTAGAAATTCCAACCAGATTATGCTTTGCATTACTGTTTATGCTTTGACTTCTTTGGAGGAAAAAAGAAGACAGTGGAAGGATATTACTCATATTATCTCTCATTTTCCTAAATCTTGGATCTTGATCGGAGGAGATTTCAATACCATCCTCTCTCTGGATGAGAAAATGGGGGGAAATAGAAATTTGGATAAAAACACTGACCTCATGAGGGAATATATTGCAAACCTCCATCTTGTGGATATCCAACCAGATAATGGCCTTATGACTTGGTCTAACAGAAGGCAAGGCTTAGCTTGTATAATGGAGAGATTGGATAGGTTTTTGCTCTCTAAAAATTTCTTAATCCATGATCACATTCCTAAAGTGAAGACTCTTAATAATGCTTGGTTCGGATCATTGGCCGATCATGGTGGAAATGTGGAAAACCAATGTGAGTTTCTCTCCTTTTTGTTTTTAATTAATGTAGCTTAGAGACATTTCCTTCAGACCTCATGTGCAACAATGGTGGAAGGAAGGTAAACCTAGGCATGGGACTAAGATGTTTTGTTTTGACAAAACACTGCAATACATTAAATCCAAAATCAAGACTTAGAACTGGAAAGAGTTTGGAGATGTTCATAAAAAAAACATGAAGTTATTGCTCATATTGAAAATTTGAATAAGAAAATTCGTTTAGATGGCCTCACAGAGAAGAGAAGTGCAGATGAAATTAAGCTCACAACTCAGTTAGAGGAATGGGAAAAAAGAGAAGAAATCTTATGGAAGCAAAAATCTAGAATTCAATGGCTCAAAGAAGGTGATGGAAACACAATTTTTTCCACAAATATCTTCTAGCTCGAACATCTCACAACTTTATTTCTTCCTTAAAATCATATTTTGGAGATGTTGTTTATATTTGGGATGGCATGAACCCTATTGTTGTTGATTACTTTTCCAATATTTTTGTTGCTACTCCCCTTGACTTAGCTTCACAATATAATGTTCTTCAAGAAATCCCTTCTCTTATTACTTCTGAGGAGAAATCTATTTTGACTGTTCCTGTTACTATCAATGAGCTTCAACAAGTATATTTTAAAATGCAAAAAGGGAAAATCCCAGGTCCTGATGGTTTTCCTATTGAGTTCTACCAAGAGTTCTGGGATATCCTTCATGTTGATTTATTAGAGGTGGTGGAAGAAGCCAGGAAAGCCAAAGAAATTTTGAAGGTTATGAATAAACCTTATATTACTCTTGTTCCAAAAGCTCAAGAGGTTGATCATATCTCAGCTTTTAGACCTATTGCTTTATGTAATGTTCTTCTCAAAATCATTACTAAAATCATGGCAGAAAGGTTAAAGCCTCTTTTGCATAAGATTATTTCCCCAAAGCAAGGGGGTTATGTGGAAGGACGTTAAATAGTAGATGAGATAGTTCTTGCTTAAGAAGCCATCCATTCCATGGATATGCAAAATTTTCCTTCCATGTTCATTCGGTTAGACTTATCCAAAGCTTATGACAGAGTGGATTGGCACTTCCTTATCAAAGTTTTGAAACAATTTGGTTTCTCTAAATATTGGATGGATTGGATTATGGGATGTATCTCTTCAGTTTACTACTTAGTTCTTATCAATGGTAGGCCTTCTCAGTCTTTCCCAGCTTCCAGACGTATTAGGCAAGGTGACACGCTATCCCCTTATTTATTCATCATTCTTGCTAAATGCTTGGGTAGGACTATAACAAAAAATAGGGAAAACAAAACCCTTAAGGGAGTTACCATTGCCCATGGAGCTATACCTATCTCTCATCTTCAATTTGTGGATGACTCTACTATTTTAGGTAAAGCTACAGTTAAGGAAGCTTCTAATATTAAGCAAATCATTAGCTGTTTTTCTAAGGCTCTTGGGCGAGTTGATCAATGAACACAAATCTAAAGTTATTTTCTTTCACTGCTCTGCTAGACAAGAATCCATGGTCTTGGATAAGCTAAAATATAAGAAGACCTCTCTTCCAATCACTTATTTAGGTATTCCCATAAATATTCAAAGGGAAAAAAATAAATATTGGAATTGGTTGTTGGACAAAGTCAAGAAGAAAATTTGAAAGTGGACCAACAAGTGGCTTTCTTATGGGGGTAGAATCACCTTGGTAAAATCAGTCCTTCAAGCTATTCCTATTTATGTTTCTTCTATTTTGAATATTCCAAAGGTTGTTCTTCGAGAATTGGATCAAATCAGTCATCGTTTCCTTTGGAGTGGTACTAAGGAGAAAGGAAAATGGGCCTTGGTGAAATGGGATACTTTATGTCTTCCTAAGAGTGAAGGGGGGTTAGGTTTACAATCTTCAATTAATAACAACAAATCTTTAGCTGCTAAATTATATTAGAGGATGTTGCATAACCCCAATGCTCTTTGGGCCAATAATATCCATGCTAAATATGCTGAGAACAGAAGTCTTGAAGACCTTGTTCGCTATCAACTTCCTTCCAAATGTTCTCCCATTTTAGAAGTTCTTAAGACTGGTGAGGATTTGATTAAGAAAAATTTATTTTGGATCATTCATAATGGTCAACATGCAAATTTTTGGACAGATTCTTGGGATGGTCACAAGCCTTTGATAACTCAGTTTCCTGACTAGAGCCCTTGGATGGAGGAGCTTCACCAAGCTAATTGGATAAAGGTGGTCAATTACTTTCGGTACCATACTGGTAATTCAAAGGTTGGTAGATATTGGATCCCTATTGAGGACTACCCTATTTAAATCCTAGAAAGGCAAAGACAAGATATCCAAGGCATCCTTCATTTGATATCCCTCTCTTGGTTCCATGAAAAATATTGTTTTGGATGCAACAACACTAATAAGGGTGAGTATTCAGTTGCTCAAGGTTATTTGACCTTATGCCATAATAATCCCAACCATTCTTCTGACATATTTTCTCAATTGTGGGCTCAAAAGCTCTGGCCTAAGGTGAGGTTATTTATGTTGAGCAAGGTGCAGCAAAAGCATTGAGAAAGTATTGTCATTGTTGTCAACATAGACAGATTGATGCAGTTGATGCAGTTCAGAGGTCAGTCAGATCAAGTGCAGAAAGTTTCAAGCAAAACAGAGGTGACACAGATTCAGAAATTGGCAGAAAGAGACAAGGAAGAAAACTGTCGTGATATCGCGACATGTTTTCTGTCACGATTTCGCGACAAAAAGTAGGAGAGAGAAAATGCACGCCAAAATGTCGCGATGTCGCGACATGTCGAGTTTTTGCTGAGGAGAAAATGTGTCGTGATTTTGCGACAAAAAGTAAGAGAGAGAAAATGCACACCAAAATATCACGATGTCGTGACATGTCGAGTTTTCGCTGAGGAGAGAGAAAATATGTCACGATTTCGCGACATAAATGGAGGAAAGGAGCTTGCAATGAAGAGAGTAGTGATTTCCATGCATGTTAAAGTTTTGCATTTCAAAGCACAGCTGGAAATGTATGGAAACAAAGGTGTAGCGATTTCGCTACAAATCGGAAGTTAAGAAAACTGAGATGCAGTGATTTCGACACAAGTAAAAATTCACAAGAAGGTGTAGCGATTTCACTACATGTTGAAACAAAGAGAAACTAAGGTGTAGTGATGGCGCTACATGTTGAAACAAAGGGAAACTAAGGAGTAGCGATTTCGCTACTAATCAAAAGTGTAGAACTGAAAGATGCAGCAATGATATTACAAGTCAAAATTTCATGAAAAGAGGAAAGGTGAAAACACAAGGCACAAAGATGTAAAAATTTTGCCATTGCATGAAGCATAGTGTCGTGATTTCGTGACATGTTCCATTTTTGCTGGAGTTGGCAAGGAGAGTTGTACGGAAGAGCAAAGTGTCGCGATTTCGTGACATGTTCCATTTTCACTGGAGTTGGCAAGGAGAGTTGTACGGAAGAGCAAAGTGTCGCAATTTCGTGACATGTTCCATTTTCGCTAGAGTTGGCAAGGAGAGTTGTACGGAAGAGCAAAGTGTCACGATTTCGCGACATGTTCCATTTTCGCTAGAGTTGGCAAGGAGAGTTGTACGGAAGAGCAAAGTGTCACGATTTCACGACATGTTCCATTTTCGCTGGAGTTGGCAAGGAGAGTTGTACGGAAGAGCAAAGTGTCACGATTTCACGACATGTTCCTTTTTCGCTGCTGCTGGCAAAGAAGAGTGTACGAAAGCCGAAAGTGTCACGATTTCGTGACAAGCAGGATGATGACGTCAGCAAGAGTAGAAAACGTCACAATTTTGCGACAAGAAGGATGATGACATCAGCAAAATTGAAAAGTGTCACGATTTCGTGACAGGATGAAAGAAAAGCCATGGAAGCCAAAAACGTCACGATTTCGTGACAACCTTCAGGGTGACATCAGCATAAGTTAAAAATGTCACGATATCACGACAGGCGACAGGTTGGCAGGTAAAAGCCAAAAAGGCAGGCATGGTGACACGTGTCATAAAAAACATCATGCAGCCAGTTACATAAAATGTAACTGATGTCAGATCTGCAGTTACAGATTGACAAGTGTTAGTCATGCATTCGAACAGCCGTTTGCATGTATTCGAAGAATCAAATATAAATTATCGAAAGGTTTTCAAAAAGTTTTTTTTGCTTTCGAACGGTCGCACTCATGGAATCGAATAGACATTTTGCTTGTATTCAAAGAGCCGAATATGAAGGATTGAGATATGCTTTTTGAGAAGATATGTTTGCAGCATTCAAAACAGCCATACCACAAGAAATCGAAACGCCGTATTGCAGGGTTTCGAACAGTCATTTTCGAACAGCCACTTATTTGTAGGAGAAAAGAATTCGAACAGTTGGGTATATGATTCGACTGCGTGCCGGATTGGATGTATATAAATGAATAGCTGTAAAGAGAAATTGTTGAAGAAAGATAGAAGTTGTTGCAGTAAGAAGGGAATTGCTTGTGAAAAGAGGGTCTGTATAGAGAAATAAGCAGAGACATGAGATTATGCGGAGGTTGTTAAAATTACGGACCGGTTAGGGTCGAGTTAGTAGTGAAGACATTTTTATGTCATTTTGATTTGATTAGAATTGCAGTCCAAGTTGGTGCTTGGTACTAGGGGTTGGTGCTCCATCCCATTGCAGCTAGAATATTATAGGGGTTGGTGCTCCTTCCAGTGGATGCTAGTAAAGAAGTTGTAAAATTGAAATTTTGTAAAGACTGGATTTGGATTGAAGTCCAAACAGTTAATTTTTTAGGAGTAGCCAAATTGGTGAACCTCGTTATATTGTGTGTTGTGGTGTGCTCTCATTTTGTTCTTCTAGTTTTATAAGTTTTCTGTGCTTCAGTATTTGAATGCTACTATTTTGAAGTTAAATAACTACACTGATTCACCCCCCCCTCTTAGTGTCATTGTGTGAACATCAATTGGTATCAGAGCAAGGTTCCTTGTACAAGCTTAATCAGCTAAGGAGATCTTGGAAGAAACAATGGCAGGCGGTGAAGGATTTTCATCCAACAAAGCTCCCTTATTTGATGGAACAAATTACACCTTATGAAAACTCAGAATGCAAACATATCTGAGTGCATTGGGATACGATATTTGGGATTCACGTAGATAGTGGATACACAAGCACCCACTACTCCTCCAACGAGATCATTGTTGAGAAAAAAAATTTGAGAACAACTCCAAAGCTAAGAATGCCATAATGTGTGGGCTTGTTGACAGTGAACTGATAAGAGTCATGAGTTGTAAATCAGCAAAAGACATGTTGGATAAACTGAAGAGCATCCATGTAGGAGACAGTAAGATTAAGGAAGCAAAACTGCAAACTCATCGAGCACAGTTTGAAGCACTGCAAATGAGTGAAGATGAAAACATAGAGACTTATATGCTGAGAGTCAACGAAATTATTAATGCAATCAGAGGACTCGATGAAGAAATTGATGATGCAGTTGTTGTGAAAAAGGTTCTCAGAACACTTCACAAAAGATTTAATTCCAAAGTCTCGGCAATAGAAGAGGCAAAAGATCTAAACAACTTCAGCATGGATGAGTTGCATGGTTCCTTGATAGCATATGAAATGAGAATAGGACAAACCAAGTCTACAGACAGAGAAGCAGCTTTTAAAGCACACAAGAATGTAAAATCTAAACATGAATCTGAGGATGAAGGAACACTAGATGAAACAGAAGCCAATTTTGTTCAAAAAATCACAAAAGGAAAAGGAAAATATAGAGGGAAGCTACCTTTTAAATGCTTCAATTGTGGAGGAGTCGGTCATTTTGCAGCCAAATGTCCAATGCAGGAGAGAACCAAAAATGGTGAAAGTTCACACTAATAAAAAGGTGACTGGAAGAAGAAACAAAATTTCAGAAAGAACAACTTCAAGAAGAAAAGCTTCATAACCAAGAATTTCAGCAGTTCTGAAGAAAGCACAGATGAGGAGTCTAAAGAAGAAGGAGGTGAAGCTTTGTTCATGGCACTTGAAGAAGAAAGAACAGAGAAAAATCAAGAAGGTGATGAAAATTCCAAGGATGAAGTTGAAGTGTATTTGGAAGGAGAATTGGTTGCTACACTTGAAGAGTTGAGTGCAGAAAGGAAGAAGAATAAGAAATTTTCAAAGAAATTAGAGAATGCCACAGACATAATAAACAATCTGAAAATATAGACAAAGGAATTCAAGAAAATGTCTGAAGTTCTTGATGAACAATTAACTGTAAAGACAGTTGAATGCAGCAAGCTAGAGGAAGACATTGTTAAGTTAAGGATGCAGTTAGAGGAGATGAATAGAAAATTGAACTGTTTTCATAAGTTTGAAGAAAGTACTGTAAAGCTGGATAAAATGTTAAATAACCAAAGGCCTTATGGCATAAAATTTGGTTTAGGCTTTGATGAAGGAGAATCTTCAAAGGATTCAAAGAACTTGAATATAGAACCCATAAAGAAAGAAGAAAAGATCAGGGTTGAACCAGAAAAACCAAATCATGCAAAAGAAAACAATAATGCCATATTCAAGAAGAATACTGACAAAGATGGATTCACAAAAGTCACACATCTAAGGAGGAGAAGAGTCATGGCTCCTACTTCAAACTGGCAAAGACCGGCACCGAGGTTTAATCATGCATTTTTTGGTTATTGTTTTAAATGCAATGCTTATGGCCATAAGATTTCAGATTGCAGGCATAATGTATCTCAAAGGAATTTTACCAGCAGAAATGTTTTTTCTCCTTTAATGAATTATGCAGTTGAATGTTATAATTGTCATAATTTTGGACATATTGCTAGAAACTGCAAAAGCACTTTTGCATCAAATAAATATCAGGGTAGAAAATCTCAGCCAAGTGGGTTGAAACAAAAACCAAAAATTTCCTGAAAAACAGGCACATGCTAATGAAAGGACAAAGGCAAAACAAGTAGCAAAATCTACTATCAAACCAGAATGGAAAGAAAAGGAATCTTTGATTGTCCAGACTACTTTTAAAGCTCAGAACAAATCAGCACCTTGGATACTTGATAGTGGTTGTTCTAGTCACATGACAGGTGACAAGCAAAAGTTTGAGAATTTACAGAATTATGAAGGTGGTTTTGTGAAATTTGGAAATAATGATGGAGCAAAGATTGTTGGAAAGGGATCAGTCAAGATCAATGATGGCAATATAAAATCAAAAGAAGTCTTGTTTGTAATTGGCCTGAAGCATAACTTGCTAAGTGTAAGTCAAATATGTGACAGAGGTCATGATGTAATCTTCAAGAAGGAGGGCTGTGAAGTAAGAAAGACAAAAAATGGAAAGTTAATAGCCACTGGACTGAGAACTTCTAGAAATCTGTATACACTTTCAGAAATTGCAGAAGGAACATGCTTGATTGGATAGGAAGATGAAAACTGGCTATGGCACAAGAGGCTTGGGCATATTAGTTTTGACAATATGGCAAAAATTAGTTCAAAAAGAGCAGTTAGAGATATACCAAACATTGGCAAACCTGTAAATAGCATCTGTGAGTCATGCCAAAAGGGAAAACAAACTAGAGCCACTTTCAAAGCAAAAGAATACTTCACTAGCAAGCCATTAGAACTAATTCACATTGATCTATGTGGACCCATGAGAACTGAAAGCATAAATGGACACAAATATTTTATGCTATGTATAGATGACTACTCAAGAATGACATGGGTACTATTTCCGAAACTCAAGTCAGAAGCCTTTGAGATGTTTAAAACCTTCAAAAATCTTGTTGAGAATCAATCGGGAAAAAGAATTAAATGCCTAAGATCGGACGGGGAGGAGAGTTTATCTCCGAAGAATTTGTAGAATACTTGTCAAAAACATGGGATAAGAAGACAATTTTCAACAGCGAGGACACCTCAGCAGAATGGTGTTGTAGAAAAGAAGAATAGAACAGTGCAGGAAATGGCAAGGACAATGCTTGCGAGAAAACAAAATAGTCGACAAATTTTGGAAAGAGGCGAGTTCATACTGCGAGTTTACATTCAAAACAGGTGCATGTTGAGACCACATGAAAGCAAAACACCTTATGAGTTGTGGTTTGGCAGAAAGGCAACATCAAGACATTTCAAAGTATTTGGCAACAAGTGCTACATAAAACGGACGGAATATAACCTTGGTAAATTTGAAGATAGAGCTGATGAAGGTATCTTTCTTGGTTACTCAACAAAAAGCAAGGCCTACACATGTTACAACAAGAGGTTGAAGAAAATTGTTGAAAGTGCTGATGTGAAAGTTGATGAAGGTAGAGAACAAGAAACTACTTATCAAGAAAACTACCCTATGTATGAAGAAGTCATTGAAGGTGATGATGAAAAAGAAACAGAGAAGAATCGGAAAATTGATCCGAGATGGTGTAAAACCGAATCAAGAAGAAGAAAACAAGAAATTTAAAACAGAGCAACTGGCAGAAAAATCATCCAAGTGAACAGATTATTGGGGATCCCATAGATGGTATTCAGACAAGAAGAACAGCAGTGAGGAACTATTCTCTGTTATCTAGTATTGAACCTAAAAATATTGCTGAAGCAAGCACTAATGAAAGTTGGATGAAGGTAATCAATGAAGAACTAGATCAGATAGAGAAAAACAATACCTGGGAATTAGTACCTAGACCAACAAATAAAAACATAATTGGCACTAAATGGGTTTTTAGAAATAAATTGAATGAAGATGGGCAGGTTGTCAGAAATAAGGCAAGATTGGTATGTAAAGGCTATGCTCAGGTTGAAGGCATTGATTTTGAAGAAACTTTTGCACCAGTAGCCAGACTAGAGGCAATAAGAATGTTTTTGGCATTAGCAGTTCATAAAAAACTTCAAAGTATATCAAATGGATGTAAAATCAACATTTTTGAATGGAAAACTGGAAGAAGAGGTTTACATTGAACAACCAGATGGCTTCCAACTTGGTGACAATCCAAATTTTGTTTGCAGGTTAAAGAAAGCTTTATATGGATTAAAACAGGCACCTAGAGCATGGTATGCAAGGTTGGATAATTATCTAATTAAACAAGGGTTTAAGAAAGGTTTGGTGGATAGCAACTTATATGTCAAAATAGAGAAGGGTCATCTTATTGTTCTTGTTGTTTATGTAGATGACATAATATTTGGCAGCAACATGGATGAATACTGCAAAGACATATCAATTAAAATGAAAAAAGAATTTGAGATTTCAATGATTGGTGAACTTTCTTATTTCTTAGGACTGCAGGTCAATCAAAATGAAAAAGGCATTTTTATTTCTCAAGTTAAATATGTAAAAGAAATGCTGAAAAAGTTCACAATGGAAGACAGTAAACCGGTCAGCACTCCCATGACAACAGTGCCAAGTTGAGCAAGGATGATAAATCTCCAGATGTGGATCAAACAATGTACAGGTCTATGATTGGAAGCCTGCTATATTTAATAGCTACTAGACCAGATATACTACAGGCAGTATGCATGGTTGCTAGATTTCAGGCAAGTCCCAAAGAAACTCATGTCACAGCTGTAAAAAGGATCTTCAGGTACCTCAAAGGTACCATGGATTATGGGTTGTGGTACCCAAAAGGCAAAGACTTCACTTTGATTGCATATTCTGATGCATATTGAGTAGGGTGCATTGATGACCGAAAGAGTACAAGTGGAGGAGCATTTTATCTTGGAGACAGGCTGGTAGCATGGCACAACAAGAAACAAGAATCAGTCTCTCTATCCACTGCAGAGGCAGAATACATTGCAGCCACAACTTGTTGTACACAGATATTATGGATGAGACAAACTTTGAAAGATCTTGGTATCCACTTCAAAGAGCCAATATCAATAAAATGTGATAACACTAGTGCTATCAACATATCCAAGAATCCAGTTATGCATTCAAGAACCAAACACATTGCAATCCGATATCATTTCTTGAAGGATAAAGTTGCAGAAGGAGAGGTCAAGTTGGATTTTGTTCCAACTACAGAGCAAGTAGTTGATATATTCACAAAACCATTGCCCAAGGATGTTTTTGAGTACCTTAGGAATAAGTTGGGAGTGGTCACAATTCCCAAGAACTAACTATCATTAGGGATCACATTCTCAATAGGTGCATGCATGCCTATACTTATAGTTTTGCTTATATTTATGATTTTTGCTAACTATAACGATATTTTCTTGAGAATGGTGTACAGAGACTCAGGGGGAGTCTGCAATAGCCCTTTGGTATTATTGGCAAAGGGGGAGAAGAAGTTGAGTAAGGTTGTTGTGTGTTGCCAACAATTCCAAAGGGGGATATTGTTGAGCAAAGTGCAGCAAAAGCATTGAGAAAGTATTGTCATTGTTGTCAACATAGATAGATTGATGCAGTTGATGCAGTTCAGAGGTCAGTCAGATCAAGTGCAGAAAGTTTCAAGCAAAACAGAGGTGACCCAGATTCAGAAATTGGTAGAAAGAGACAAGGAAGAAAACTGTCGTGATATCGCGACATGTTTTCTATCACGATTTCACGACAAAAAGCAGGAGAGAGAAAATGCACGCCAAAATGTCGCGATGTCGGGACATGTCGAGTTTTCACTGAGGAGAGAGAAAATGTGTCACGATTTTGTGACAAAAATCAGGAGAGAGAAAATGCATGCCAAAATGTCGCGATGTCGCGACATGTCGAGTTTTCGCTGAGGAGAGAGAAAATGTGTCACGATTTCATGACATAAATGGAGTAAAGGAGATTGCAATGAAGAGAGTAGCGATTTCCATGCATGTTAAAGTTTTGCATTTCAAAGCACAGCTGGAAATGTATGGAAACAAAGGTGTAGCGATTTCGTTACAAATCGAAAGTTAAGAAAACTGAGATGCAGCTATTTTGACACAAGTAAAAATTCACAAGAAGAAGGTGTAGCGATTTCGCTACATGTTGAAACAAAGAGAAACTAAGGTGTAGCGATGGCGCTACATGTTGAAACAAAGGGAAACTAAGGAGTAGCGATTTTGCTACTAGTCAAAAGTGTAGAACTGAAAGATGCAGCAATGATATTACAAGTCAAAATTTCATGAAAAGAGGCAAGGTGAAAACACAAGGCACAAATATGTAAAAATTTCGCCATTGCATGAAGCATAGTGTCGCGATTTCGCGACATGTTCCATTTTCGCTGGAGTTGGCAAGGAGAGTTGTACGGAAGAGCAAAGTGTCGCGATTTCGTGACATGTTCCATTTTCGCTGGAGTTGGCAAGGAGAGTTGTACGGAAGAGCAAAGTGTCACGATTTCACGACATGTTCCATTTTCGTTGGAGTTGGCAAGGAGAGTTGTACGGAAGAGCAAAGTGTCACGATTTCGTGACATGTTCCATTTTCGCTGGAGTTGGCAAGGAGAGTTGTACGAAAGAGCAAAGTGTCATGATTTCACGACATGTTCCATTTTCACTGGAGTTGGCAAGGAGAGTTGTACGGAAGAGAAAAGTGTCGCGATTTCGCAACATGTTCCTTTTTCGCTGCTGCTGGCAAAGAAGAGTGTACGAAAGCCAAAAGTGTCATGATTTCACGACAAGCAGGATGATGACATCAGCAAGAGTCAGAAACGTCGTGATTTCGTGACAAGAAGGATGATGACGTCAGCAAAGTTGAAAAGTGTCACGATTTCACGACAGGATGAAAGAAAAGCCACTGGAAGCCAAAAACATCGTGATTTCGCGACAACCTTCAGGGTGACATCATCATAAGTTAAAAATGTCGCGATATCGCGATAGGTGACAGGTTGGCAGGTAAAAGCCGAAAAAGCAGGCATGGTGACACGTGTCATAAAAGACATCATGTAGCCAGTTACATAAAATGTAACTGATGTCAGATCTGTAGTTACAGATTGACAAGTGTTAGTCATGCATTCGAACAGTCGTTTGCATGTATTTGAAGAATCAAATATAAATTATCGAAAGGTTTTCAAAAAGTATTTTTTGCTTTCGAACGGTCGCACTCATGGAATCGAACAGACATTTTGCTTGTATTCAAAGAGCCGAATATGAAGGATCGAGATATGCTTTTCGAGAAGATATGTTTGCAGCATTCAAAATAGCCATACCACAAGAAATCAAAACGCCGTATTGCAGGGTTTCGAATAGTCATTTTCGAACAGCCACTTATTTGCAGGAGAAAAGAATTCGAACAGTTGGGTATATGATTCGACTGCGTGCCGGATTGGATGTATATAAATGAATAGCTGTAAAGAGAAATTGTTGAAGAAAGATAGAAGTTGTTGCAGTAAGAAGGGAATTGCTATGAAAAGAGGGTTTGTATAGAGAAATAAGCAGAGACATGAGATTATGCAGAGGTTGTTAAAATTACAGACCAGTCAGGGTCGAGTTAGTAGTGAAGACATTTTTATGTCATTTTGATTTGATTAGAATTGCAGTCCAATTTGGTGCTTGGTACTAGGGGTTGGTGCTCCATATGTTGCGACGAGAAAATTACAGGGGTTGGTGCTCCTTCCAGTGGATGCTGGTAAAGAAGTTGTAAAATTGAAATTTTGCAAAGACTGGATTTGGATTGAAGTCCAAACAGTTAATTTTTGAGGAGTAGCCAAATTGGTGAACCTCGTTATATTGTGTGTTGTGGTGTGCTCTCATTTTGTTCTTCTGGTTTTATAAGTTTTCTGTGCTTCAGTCTTTGAATGCTGCTATTTTGAAGTTAAATAACTACACTAATTCACCCCCCCCTCTTAGTGTCATTGTGTGAACATCACTTTAATTGGCTTTTATTGCATCGTAGGGTGCTTACTAGTGAGCAACTTATGAAGCATGGTTTTCATGGCCCTTTTAGATGTGAAATGTGTGAAGAGAATGTAGAAAATATCAACCATCTTTTTATTGAGTGTACTTTAGCCTCTGAGCTATGGAGGAGAATGGCCACTTGGCTTACAGTGGTCCAATTTTTTTACTTTTGAACATCTTTGGAGGGATTGACCTAATCAAGAGAGTGTTTATCATTTTATTAGGAATTTAGTTTGGATGGGTTCTACCATCCTTCTTTGGAATATTTGGAATGAAAGGAACAACCAAATTTTTAATCAAGATAGGAAGGATATTCACTATATTTGGCAAAAGACCATAGCCAACTTAGTTGAATCAGTCCATCATCTCCTTAATCACCCCCAAAACTCCCACCAAATATGGGATCAAGTGATGCAAATATTGAAGATTAAACCTTCTAAGGGCAACCATCTTAAATGGAATGTGAGTATTAGTAAATTGGATAGGAATAGAAATTGGCAACCTCCTCATATGGATTTTGGAAAATTCAATATTGATGGAACCTCTAGAGGGAACCTTAGAAAATCCAGTGTGGGAGGAATTGGTAGACTTTTAGATGGCTCCCTGGTTTTTACTTTTTCTAAGAATTTGGGTATTCTTTCCAATAACCTTGCTGAGGGGTATGGTATCCTAAGAGGTCTTTAGGAGGCTACTAAGGTTGGATGGGAAAAGGTGTTAGTTGAGTCTGACTCTCAACTTATGATTAATCTCTTGAAGAATCCTTCTAATAATGATAAGGTGGATTGGAGAATAAAAAGAATTATTGAGAAGATTCAGTTAATCCAGATGGGATTTTTTAAAGTTGATTACAATCATGTGGTCAGAGATCAAAACAAGAGTGCTGATGCTTTAGCTAATTGGGCTTTGGACGAAGGTGATCTTACTTGTTATGGCCACCCTCCTATATGGTGGGCTTCTCAAATTAGGGAAGATATTCTTTCTATCATTTCTTTGGATGGCTCCAGTTCTGAAGGTACCTAGTTTCTTCTTGTTTTTTTTTTTTTTTGCTTCTCTTTGGTTCATTCAGTTTTTTTTAGTTCCCTAGCTCATTCTATTATTTATTTTGTTTCCTCTGTTGATTCTTGCCTTAATAGTCTTATGGTCTAGATAGGTCTTTGTTTTGTTTTTTTTTTTATTTGTTTTTTCCTTTTTGTTTTTTTTTTTTGTTTAGTTTTTTAAGGTCGATGGGTTTTTTTTTTTTTTTTTTTTTTGTGTTCTTTGTGTTGTTTTTTGTTGTTCTTGTGTTTTTATTGTTTTGTTTTGTTTTTTTAATGTTTTTTGTTATTGTTCTTGTGTTTTTTTTCATTAATGTTCTTGGGTTTCTCTTTGTTTATGTTATTTCATGTTTTTATGGGTGAGTGTTTTCTATATTTTTTATTTTTTTATTGTCTATTGTTGATTGTTTTTTATTTTTATTTTTATTTTTTATTTTTTTTTTAAGGTTTTGATTGTGTTTATTTTTCTTGTTTTTTTTGGGTTATGTCTTTGTAGCGTTCTGTTGTTTTTGTTTTGTCCGTGTTTTGTTATGTATTTCTTGTGTTTTTCTATGTGGTTTGTGTTGTGGTTTATTTTATATTATTGTGCGTGTTTGGTTGTGCTTTTGTTTTTGACACACTCAAGGAGCATGTTTTTTATTTTATTTTATTATTTTTGTTGTTATTTGCTTATTTTTAATTGGGTTTGTGTGTTTTTTTACTCCTTGAGTGTGTCAAATGTGGTAGGCCAAGTCCGAGTCGTGGGCATTTTTGGCGGAATGGATACCCCTGCCTCCTTGGGTCTTACCCAAAAGTGGCATCCCTTTTGGGATGTTTTCCACAAATAAAAATATATATATATTTAACAAGACAAATGAATGTATTAAAAATATCAATTCCAACATTTAGGCATTGATTTCTAAAAGTAGATATTTAAGAGTATTAAGTTTTGTAGTTACATAAAAATCATGGATAGATCCTAAATAGATGAAAAACAATATCATTGTTGATACAACATAACAATAAAATCCACATTATAATATATAAAATTGTCCATTCAAAACAAATGCTTGAATTGATGTGTTAATGTTAAATGGTAAAAATCTATGTATATCTATATAGTGGGGTGTAAGAATTAAAAATTGTATTGAATTAAATCATGTCAACAATGAGGATGATGCTATTCAAGTAGCATCCCTTAAGTTTGAAGGAAAATGACAAAAGTGGTATACTTGCTCGTATGAAAAAATACAATGGATTATATAGCAACATAAAGAAATTATTGTAGATTTTAATACAATATTTGAACCACCAAAAAGTTATTATTTCAATGAATTTACTTAATAAAAAATGAATATTGATGGATAAATATACCTTTGAATTTGAGTCATTTTCAACATTAATAACTAATATTATATATAGTCAATTAGCACAATTCTATGTGGGTAGATTAAAACATGATATAAAACATCAACTTCAAGTTACGCATATTTTGACATTATCTTTAGTTATCAATTTAGCTTGAAAGTACCAAAATAAGATAATAAAAAAAATCAAAATGTATGATTTAAAATTGGTCATGATGTAAGAAATAAAAATATGACATAATGAATAGGATATATACTTCCACATCAATAGAGCCCTAATTACAATAAATATCAATAAAACATGGGAAACAAAAAACTCTAAACCATCAAAATTAAGAGATTTAAAGAACCTTTATAATTTTTAAGGAAGAAATCCTAAAGAAGAAAACTAGGTTTCAAGTAGTATTAGTAATGAGGATGTGTCTGAGGGAGAGAAAGAACCTCCACTAGATACAAATGAGTGTAAAATATCCATAACTGCATTAACAAGAATCCAATATCCATAAACCTTCAAAATACAAGGGTTTATTAGAAACCACCCAATTGTGGTCTTAGTTGACTTAGGTAGTACACATAATTTTATTGATCTAGCCACTAGTAAGTGACTTATTTTATTGCTTATCAAATAAAATAATTCGATATGGCAATTATAGGGGATAATCACCTAAATTTTAAATCAAAATATCATAAAGGGAATTTATGTATGAATGATTACAAATTTTAAAATAGATTTTATGAGATGCCATTAGGACGGATGGATGTAGTACTTCGAGTAGAATGATTAAATGCCTTAAGATTTTACAAATATGGTATTGAAAAGAAAATTTTCAAAAACAAATAGTAAGCCAAAACTATATCTTAAAAGGATTTAATTTTCCTTCATCACAATTAGTTTCTGCATATAATATTGAAAAAATAATTACAAAAGGAGCATCCACAACTATTGTTCAATGTTTCACCATCAAGTTTATATCCATAGACAATGTATGAGATAGTAAAATAGATTAAATCATCATAATTTATGCTTTGGTATTCTAGTTTCTACCCTTAGAAACACCTATCAAACAAGATATTGAGTAAATCATGTTATTAAAATCAAATTGGATGCACCTTTAGTAAATATCAAACCATGTGATTATCATACATTAACCAAAATGACTCTCTTCACTAGCTTATATGGTTATGAACCCCTATGACCTAAATATTTTATGCCTAATAAGCTAAGGGTTCCAACTATATATGAATATTATGAAGAATCTAATGCAATTATACATGCCTTAAAGAGTAACATGGAACATGTCAAAAATAATATGAAGTAGTAGACTAATAGTCATCATTCTAAAAGTGAAATCTAAGAAAGTGATTGCATTTATGTGTGTATTTAGCCATACAAACAAATATTATTTAAAACTATTTGAAATAATTTAAATTTATTCCCTAAATATTATATTCCTTATCATATTATAAGAAAGAAAACCCTTATTGCCTATGCTATTGAATTTCAAAACAAATATCACACCCATGATGCTTAAAAGAAAAATTGAGTATCCATACTCTACATCAAACTAAGCTCCATATCTTGGATGAGGAAGGTCAACTTATACTTCAACCTAAATATATTTTAAATACCTGTACATTATCCTTATATACATAAGAATATCACCAAATACCTAATTAAGTGAAAATATCATTCTCAAGAATAAGTTTCATGGGAATCCCATTCCTTCCTTTATGCTCATCCTTCCATTCATATGCCTTAAGGGTAAATAGTTATTATCCAAGAGGACTTTTTGTGAACCGTCATGTCTATTTGTAAAGGTGTATACATATTATATAATATGGATACTTACACTTACCAAAGGACATCCATTTATTCAATAATTATGTAATAAAATATCTATCGAATATATTTATTTATCTAAGCACATCCAACAAACTTATCCTCTTTGAATACAAAAAGATAAACATGTAAAAATTATTATAAAATAATATCTACTAGAATTAGCTTTCCTCAATCATATTCTATTACTTTTTAACACCCATTTCATTTAAATATGGATATACATGTTTTTCAAATTTTTAGTTATCATGACAAGGTGTATGTGAGCATGTTTACAAAAAAAAAATGATTATTTTCAGTTTATTATTTAAATCTAATAAGATTAATTTTTTTACTATGAATTATCTAAAATAAACTATCCTGCAATTCTCTCTCGTAACTACCATCATAAACAAGTTAAATCTTACAAGTATAAAGGCATTGAAATTATTAGCAAAAAAGTGTTAAAATTGAATGTACATAAGTGAGGACATCTATTTCCTAGAAAAGCATGTGACAATGATTAGATTTAGCATTAAAAAAAAGTATTTTTTTTCATAGTTTTACTCTTCTCATGAGATGTCATGAACTCAAGTGTTTAAAAATAATCGATTCCAAGGTAAATCCCTATGTTTAGAACCTGTCAAGAGATATACATATAATTGTTAGTTGTACTACCCTTGTATGCTTAGTTAAAACAAGATAGTTACATGGTCATGGTGTAATAATATGTGTCCCATTTCAATGTCATATAACCAAGTACAATATATGTGAATTATTATCATTTTATATAGTAGCAATATATAGATGTTAGTCTCTCTTGAGAGTCTCTATATAAAAATAGGTGTATATGTGTATGTGTATTGTTGTAAATTTATATTATATAAGAAAAAACACCCTACCTAATCATATTAAGAACACAATAGTTATATCCATTAAACATGAACCTTAAATGCTTTATTTACTATATATAACCTTGAGGTACGTAAAAAAAAAAACTTGTAAACTTCAAATAAAGGGTTCAAGGTTCAAATCCTATGGACTTTAAGGTTTACACCATGTTTTACTATACTCTAATCAAAATTCAATTCAATAATAAACTATGTCTATATACAAAAAGGCAATGCCCCATATGGATTGTGGTTTTATAAATTTTAGAATATTTTATTTTTATTTTAACATAAATTATCCAATTTTAAATACTTCTTTTAATAGCCCTATATTTTTATAAACTTTTTTGAGACTTGAATATTGATAGAGAATCATAATTTAAAGTGTGATTTTTAATGAGAAGGGAATGATAGGATGATCATCCCCTTCCTGAAGGATCTTGGTTTTGGAATTTTATCATCCAAACCAGAAACCTCTTAAAGGAAGGAGTAATATGGAACCTTGTTTGTGGAAGAAATATTAAATTTTGGGAAGACACTTGGCTCAAGGACCAACTGTTGATCAATGACCAGTGTAGACCATTTTCTCTATTGTCTCTTTCACTAAAACCAAAGATTTGATATATCTTCTCCATTCATATATGGAATCTAATTCTTCATATCTTTTGAATGTCCATATAAGCCAAAAAAAAATACAAAAAATAGGAGAATAATTAAATCTTATTAATTTTATATTTGATATATCTGATAACCAAAATTCTACACAAGGATAAAATCACATTGAATATAATAAGCACCATAGAGATGAAATAAATAATTGTTATAAAACTACCAAATTTTTAAAGTTTTATATATGTAATATTTTTTAATACCATACTTTATACTTGATTGCTCGTATCCTAACAATGAGCTTTTTTCATTTTAAAGAGCAGATTATGCACCTAATGGACATGAGGACATTGTTATATTATTGAAAATAAAAGATTCCTGTGAGGATCTAAAGAAGCAAAGGAGAAGATTAATTATAAATTATATTCCCCAAATACTCGTTAATAACCATTTATATAAAATTAGATCGCTATAAAGTTGCTAGAACAATCACACTACCTCATAGAATCAAAACATGCTTAATGAAATAAGGGAATAGCAAGCAACTATTTTAAAATAAAACTAGTTTTCAAAAGAATTTTTTATATTTATTTTAATGAAAAATTCATTCTAATTATCAATTTATTTTTTATTCTAAAAAGTTGTAAAATTAATGGGAGTGTGGGCAACAAAAAGGAAAGGGAAATGATAAAATGACACTAGGCGAATGTTTCCATTAAAAATATTTTAAAAAATTGTAAATTTGATTTTATATTTATATTACTCTTCATTAATGGCTTCACTGAAAATATTTTTAAAATGTAAAATTAATTGTATATTTTAGTAAAGGAAAAACGTAATTTCATCCGCAAATGACATAGCCAGCCATAACAAGCAGGTTCTTACATGAAATTGTTATCAGTATAATTTAATGAGCCACAACATTAAGTACCTAGTTAAACATTTTATTAATAAAAAATTACATATTTCCCCAGTCACGTCATCCTAGGACGTCATAGGATCTACACTCACATACCTCAATTGCATGTTGACAGCATTGAAGTTTCTAAAAAGATCCCAAATTAACAAAGCCAATTATAATCTTTACAAGTTCACGTCAATCACATCCCATCCACATAGTTCGACGTCCTCTTGCAGTTGTAAGGATTATAGATTTCGATGAAATAAAACCATGTTCACAACAGTTCAAAAGCTTTCTTAAAACATTACGCGTTCCTTCTACAAACCAATAAAGCACAATACGTGTGAAAGATACAGACGTATATATCTTGCTTTCTTTCGCAGATCAACTTAATGGGAGCAGCAAGGATGTTTCAAGTTCAACGAAGGAACTCCCATGACAAGCTTTTTTCTTCATGAATAGAAACTATTCTAAGTTGAATGAATACCCTGCTTACACACCAGCAAGAACAAAAATCGTTTTACAAAATGGCATATAAAGAAAACATATCATAATTGTCACAAAATAATCTCCTCGTCTTTAACTCCCCAACAAGAAACCCAACGCATATACTCATGACTTCATGCCTAACCATACAAGAAAGTAAAGATGATAAGAAGATGGCATGTCAAGGGACGACTCTTTTATGCTTGGACGATGTCAGATTTTGTGAGGCCGGTCTCGGATACTTGTCCTCACCGGTTGATATCTGGTGTGTAAGCAGGCTATGTGATTCACGAGTAATCCCAATTAGCCCTACGTCATGATAAAAATATGTGCAGATTGTATAAACCGTATAAACCGTCTGGAGATCTGAATACTTTTAAAAGGTAAAACACAAGCTAAGAATAAAGGGAGAAAACGATATAGGAAATAGCACTATTTATGGCAGCTTACTATAGAAGGTTTATATACCCCAGAGTTCTCATATTGTGGACTACAGATCGATGGTGAGGCATCATCCTACCATCTAAACCAGCATCGCTCAAGATAAAGACAATATTCAGGACTTTTAACAAGATCCCAAAATTAACCAAGCCAATTATAAACATTACAAATTCCAGCATCACCCAAATCGTTCCTCTTTCTGTTACAAAGTCAATCAGGTTTAAAGATTTAGGACATGTAAAACACGGTCACAACACCTCAAAACCTTTCTTACAAGATTAAATGTTCCTTCCTTAAACACAACCATAATACTATGAACGACATAGAAGATCTCTTGCTTTCTCTGGCTCTTAAACTTAACCAAGGCAGCAAGGAAGTTTCGACATCACTAAGGATTTTGAACTAAACCTCACATTGATGGAGTCTTGTAAAAATTATCGTTCGCAAAGAATAAATAAAAACTATATGATTTACTTTGCAACAAAACATCCCAATAAACGTTTTGTCCATGAATATAAATCATTCTAAATCGCATGAATACCTTACTTAGATACCAACGAGAACAAGAACTTGAAATTGGCTAATATTTGGGACCAAGGCCTATTAGCAAAAAAAAAATTGGGTGTAATAATTTTGGGGTTGATTCGCCCTAATTTTATAATAATTTGATCATTTTAAATTTAAATTACAAACATTATCCTAACAATAGTTAACCTTTTACATACATCTTGATACTATTCCCTTAGATTTTGAAACTAATTGACCAAATTTTTATAACTACAATTTGGGGCTGACCCCTGCAAAACATTCCCTAAAATGGTACACAAAAGGATTATCATAATAACCACAAAATAATCTCCTCTTCATGGATGAAATTAGTTCTGCAAATTCTCCACAAGACAACCAAATGGATATGCTAATGGATTCTTGCCTAATCTTAATAGAAAGTAAAACATCGCATCTCTAGGCACGACTCTTTTATGCTTGGATGATTTCTCATTTCTTCGCTGATGTCAGATTTTGTGAATCCGATCTCGGATTCTTATCACCATGGGTTGATGTCTGGTTGTTAAGCAGGGCAAGTGATTCAGGAGTGATCCCAATTAGCCCTAGGTCCTGATAAAAATATGTGCACATCATATAAACCGTCTGGAGAACAACCGTGTCCGAATACCTCAAAAATCTAAACTAAAAGCTAAGAATAAACAAGAAAAGGGGAAAACGAAATAGCACTATTTATGGCAGTTTACCGCTGGAGTTTTACATTCGCTGAAGTGCTCATGTTTTGGACTTAAGATAGATGGTGAGGCTGCACCCATACACAACCGTGTGATCAGAAAATTAGTGTATAAAGTTATTGTATTACCCTAAAAAAGGCAAAATAAAAAAATAAAAGTACAGAGAGGTGACCTGTCTAAGAATCGGAAAATGGCTTACCATTGCGAAACCATTCGGAGGTGTTACATTCTGTTACGTCACCGTATGTTTTGATTTGATCAGTAATCTGCTTAATGTCCTCGGAAGAAATGTTGCATATGCCTCGTTTGTAATACTGTCTCAGAATTCCTAGTTGTTGTGGATTCGGATTCCACCTTGATGTAACTTCCCCTTCTTCTGTTCCTTCTTTCCCTTCATTACCCAAAGAACACAGATCCTTCTCTTGCTTGGAGATTATTAAATTTCCCCTCTTACCCCTGGCACCGGAGGGGGATGACATTCTTCTTGTTATTGCGTCGCTTCTCTCCTCTAATAAAATGGTTAAACAGAGGATTAATATTCATAAATGTTGAGGAAACTAAAATTACAAGAATATCAAGAAATAGGCGAGAGGATTATTTACAATATCAATTCCTTGCAGGTCGACAGGATCACGCCACACAGGCAAATAAAGTCTTCCAAATCTGGTGGATTTCGTTCTGTATATTTCTTTCAACGGTAGCAGACCTATTTGAGTCGTTCTATATAGATCTTTTCAAATTCCAGGGATTCAATAAAATAAACCTTTTCTATCTATCTATCTGCGTCTCCCGAGCCTAGTGCATCGTACACCTGACGCACCGCCGCCTCACTTTTGCCGTCCTCTCCCAGCTCTGGAATAACTTGGTTAGATATAGCCAATTCTTTCGGGACTCGAAACTGCGATGATCCTGAAAGAAAAGCTAAAACGGAATGGCTAGAGGTAAGAAGAGACGCAAAAATTGGAGGTATACGGCGGAATGGCAAGAGGTAAGAAGAGACCCAATAATTGGGGGTATAAGGTTGCGTATTTATAGGGGAAATGGGGATGTGACGTGGAATCGTGGTTGTTGCCTGGATGAATGAGGTAGAAGACACCGACTTGACTATTCAACACACTGGCATATATTCCACAACCACGTTGATGCTTTTAACGTTCGGAGGTTGTTCCATGGTTGCAAGGAATTGTAAATTTGGCGAAAGATGAGAACCTCTTCTTCAAACGTATTTGATTTATGACACTTATATTAGCTGTAGTCTCTGATAATGGGGCAATGCGTCACAATAGTCAAATTTCATTATTAGTAAAGAGGACCAAGGATTGGAGTGGAGCCCGTGACAGTGATGGCACGAGGAGGAAATTGTAGAGAAATTAAGACGAAAGAAAAGACAACGGGCTAAGGTATTTGGTAGTTGTTATTTTTGTTTTTTAAGGGATTTATAATGTTGTTTTCATACAAACTATTTATATTTAATAATATATCCTATCTTAAATTTCTTTCTATTTTAAAACTTTCTCTTTTTTTCATAAAATTTTTCTTTTATTTTGCGAGATGTGGTAAGGGGAGAGGTAGCGGTAGCGGTGGTTAGGAAACATGTTAAGTGAAGAGATAGGGTATTTTAAGGGATATTTTTTAGATTTTATAAAATCTGAAAAATGAATTAATGTGTAGGAAATTATGCCTAAGTTAAAACTTAGGCATATTATTTTATTATGCAATGTTAGGTTATGGATGGGTTTTTGCAAGGTGTTAAGATTTAGATGGGCTTTGTGAGGTGTTAGGTTCATTAATTTACATTGTTGATTCATCTTTTACTTCTATTATTACATCTGTTCTTGTAGTAGTTGAACTAACATATTCAAATTCCTTACTTATCTGGTAGGTTTATTTATCTTGTTAAGCTTCCTTTTCCTTTGCGATCGAATAGGAGCTTCTTCTTGGATAGTAGGTATAGCTTTCTTAGATGATCCTCCTCGAAGCATTGGAGCCATTTTCTTGGGTACAAAGAGCTATGTTAGTTTTAATGTTAATGGTTTTCTTGAGTTATATAAGGTTAAAGCTTATTTATGGAAGTCCTTGGTCCTTAAGACCTAGGAATCTTACAAAGTAGGTTATCATGACCCTCCCCTAGCAAATGTTTTCATATGATGAACTTATGAATTTACATGTTGTATTAAATTATGATACATTAGATGACTTTATATTTATTTGATGATGAATAGTATGCTATTGATGGATTTGTATGTTTGCAAGAAAAACCATCTTTGCAAGTGGGCAAAAAAATGATGACTAAAATAGTCAAAATGATATAACACATGATATAACCATATTTAGCCCTAACTCATGCCATTGCATTTTGATATAATATTTATACATTTCCATTATAGCTTGTATCATATTTTGCATTACTAACATGCTTTGAGTTGGTCTATGGAGGAATGGTTACTATATTATGCTTGCAAATAGTAATTTGGTTATGGAAATTTTATTAGGAAATCCTTATTATTAATACGTCAGGTGTTTGATTCTCAATAAGGGGATTTCCAAGTATTTATTAATAAAGAGATTTATCAATTAATATGAATGAAACTCATGCTTTGTATGTTAGAAAACTAGAGGTAAAATAAAATATAACCAAAAATTGAAATAACTATTAAATTAATCAAATTTTTACCCAAATGAAATATTATGGGGTAGTTGATGAGTTCATTCCATGAATGAAGTCTTCCCCATATTTTAGAACCCTTGTTTTAAGGAAGAAGGGAGAGTTTTTCGGTAGAAAAAATAACAAAAGGGTGACTGTAATCAAGGAGGAAATGCAACTAGAGAGTGGAAGGAAGACAATGTTGGACATGACATTCAAGAGGAAACAAGGCCATCTTGCATTTACATCTTGTTGAAAGATCTAGCAGGAGATATAAGGTAAGGGTGATAATAAGACCTTCTATTGCATTTTCCTTAAAGATGTTGAGTCCATGCTTTGCATCTTTGTCATCACCTATTTCTATGTGTTATATGTGTATGGCTCTTTATAGTGGTATGTATTTTGATGAGCAATGTAGGCTTGGGTAATGTTGTTTTTTTTTGTTTGTAAAGGCTTGTTCTTGTTTTACCTGAGTATCTCTTTTTAGTGGCTTTGTGGGGGTTATTGAGTGTCCATTTTGGAGTTAAACAATTATGTATCCTTGCATTTCCCACTATAGAGATGTTGTTGCTTTATGGTTTTTCCCTTATCCAGTTCTTTAGACCTGAGAATAGAGCTTATGTGCTTCAGTTTGCACACAATGAACCCTAGAAGTCTGAGATGAAAACTTTTGTTTAATTTATTTTTAATTATGGTTTGTCATTATCTTGTGTTTTAGTTTGAGCATAGATGCACTAAAGGAAGAGTTTGAATGTAGATGTTCACCTGACATAGCCAAGATACTTTTGCTTTGATTTATGTTAAGCTTCGTTACCTTTGCTTTTAATTAAACATATGGATTGTTTTTGAATGTTCTTAAAATGGTTTGAATGGGGAATATTATGCATTGACAAAAACCCTATGATTGGTTTATGAAATGTTCATTTTCATTCGGATGTGAGACAATCACATCACATACATATATTATAAGTGAAATTTTTATGACTTTTACCTATGAGTGATTAATATTTGTATGAGGTAAAATACAAACCATGTTTGTGTCATATTGTGTATTCAAACATTAAAAATTCATAATTAGTGCATGAAGATATTAAGTTAGTTTCAATATTAGAAGGATGAATTTTAGAAGTATTATGAAAGGGACTATAGGAACTTCTTTAAAACCTGGTTTTATATGATGTGTTTATATGATATTGTAAAAAAATAGGAAGCCTCAAATTTATCTCGATTTGAATAGAGAATGGACTATATTAGAGACTTCTAATATTTCCTTGTTTTGAAAATAGAGAAATGAATTGTTATTTACATTATATTTGAGTTAATTCATTTTAGTTGAAAATGAATTAGTCTTTAGATTGTGGTTGATATAATTTATATTAGAAAAAATAATCTTTATGTTAAAGTTAATTCATTTTAGTGGAAAAATGAATTGTTCTTTAGATTGACGGTCATCTATTAAGAGGATACAATCTTTAGTTGATGACTGATTCACTTTAAAACAAGTTATATTGTGGTTGATATATTTTAGATTAAATAGAAATAGTCTTTGGATCATGCTATCTTTGTTGGATTGAAAGGAATCATGGAATTCCTTTATGTTTGTTTATGTTCATATTTTAAGTTTAAACTAAAATGAAGTTATTATTTTAAAGTTAATGGGAATCCTTCTATAGTTTTGATAACTTTAGATTATTAAAGGATTATTCTTTCTTTAGTGAAATTGTGATATTCTTTGGAAATATTTGGTGATGAAATTAATGAATCTATGGAAATACTAATCCTTTATTGGAATATGAATAAACTAATTTGATTTGTGATTTTAGTTCATGAAACAATTGATAAAGTAGGATATATGTTGTTTATATTCATAGATGAATTGAGGAAAAAATTTGTATTATGATATATGAATGAGGGATTGGGCATGGAGCCCAATAGACTGATTGGAACTTATGGGGGTTCCATTGTTACTCTATTTGAGAAAAATACTTAAGAGGGGGTTCTTAAGTATCTATAGATAGAAGAATGAATATGGATTTCATTTGAGGGAATTATGGGGATTCCCTCCTTTTTTTTCTAAAATAATTTACAAATATTCTTATTCTATGGGGATATAAGAATGATGAGGTTGCTATGTAATGGCCTTGATGTGTTGAGAATGTAATAAGGGATTATTTTATGTATTTGTACAAATTATTGCTAGACTTATGCAATAAAATAAATATTTCAAGGTTGGGTTTTTTTTTTAAAGGATTTCCTAGGATATATGGTGTGTTATGTGTGTGTTTTATTTATGGATCTAAAAGCACGAGGATACGGAAACAAAAAGGAATATGTTGAATACGATGCGTCTAAAACCAAACTTAACGCCAAAAGCCTATGTATTGAAAAATGCATAAAAGGAAAGAACATGAGCGAATCGACACAAGATAAAAGCAATATGGAATAGGGTCCTCTTTATTGATGTGCTTTCAAAGTCGTGTTACAATACGTCTCCTTCATTTTTAGGGGATAGGAGCGTTAAATATGTTTTTGATCACATCCATGATAGCAATCCTTCTTCCGCGTGCCCACATGTAAGATGGGCGGACCAAAACGTCGCCATTGCTTGTGTATATGATTGTTCACTCCTTCCTACTCTTCTGATGTCGAAAACCTGCATTCAAAGAAATAGAAAATATTAGTAGCACCTGTAGATAGAATAAAGCATGTATTTCCCAAGGCCTATTGTCAGTATATGCATGAAAATATTAAAACGATAATCAAATGACCTCGGATTGACCTAAAATTTTGATAGAAGCATAAATATGTTACCAGGAAGCCACTACAAAAAGAATAGTCTAGAAATTCCTCACAGATTTGTATTCGCTCCAGGGTGGGACGAATAAGCCTGCAATAATTTGTCAGAAAGCACCCTCTTCAATGTCCTACTTAGGAAGCTCCAAATGACCTGCAAAGTTGGGGTTAGCTAATTGGGGGTGTTTTGGGAAGACCCAGATGGTCAGATTTCTCCAATTTGGCCTCTATCACCCAGATTTTGTTGGTGCCATCTACAAGTTAGTAAAGGCGAGAAATGACAAAAACCTGGTCAAAATTGCTCAGAATGAAATGAAATTTAAACTACAACCTATTTAACAGATCTAGAATAAGATGCAAAAGAAAAATCAGAGAAATCTATCACAGATTTCTAATCATCCCGGGGTGGGGCGAATAGGACTGTGACAGTTTGGGGGGCACCGGGGCAGAACGCCCACCGTTTGGGACACTATTTTGGCACCAATCCACTTGGGATGGGTCCAAAACTCCTTATGGGGTGTTTTCAACAAATTTTGTGGAATATTGTGGCCAAAAATTGGGTTTTGGGTCCGAATTCGTGCTTCCAATAATCACCCAATAACCTCCCTTTCGAATGAGAGATTAAGGATGTGAAGGCACAAATCGCAAGTAGGTATGTAAATTGGCAGCACTTCGTTGCTCAAATGCTCCTTCTCTGTATATCTTTTGGGTGAGAAAACTCACCAATTTATAGACCTAGGGTCTCTTTGTTTGGAATGTGCATGCGAGGGCGCCACTTGAGTTGATTGTCCTATTTTTAGAGAAAAGCTAATTCCCTGATTTAGAATCTCCTTGCATGAGGTCTCTAAAATAAAGACATTCATGACTGAAGTCTCTCTTCTTGAATAAAAGCTATTCCTCGCAATTGCATGGCCTGAAGCCTCAGTTAATTGGCGGACTTGTCGAGGTTTGACTTTTTGCCAGTCAAACTTGCTATTCGCCTCACCCTGGGGTGAATGCTTGCTATTCATCCCTGGGTGGGACGAATGCCAGTTTGTATTCGTCCCTGGGTGGGACGAGTAGAGAGCAAGGTGCCAAAAAGGTGCCAAATTGACCTCTGACCTCCAAACTACTTTTGGGAGTGGTTAGGACCACTGTTTAACCTCTGGGGGCTGCCCTAGGGGCTGTGTGTGTCAATGCGATCAGCGCTTGTTGTCACATAATCGGATTGGTGTTGTTTTGGTGTCTACAGATGCCCCTTTTTGGGAAGCATTGTGCAAGGCGCAACGTCGAGCAAAAATAGATAACCAAAGCACTAATGATTAGGGTTTCTCAGTAACCTAACCAACTCTTGATGCCCCAAGTATGGAAAGGGCATGCATTCTTGAATCCTTGCTTCTGACGAGCTAAGGAACTTAATTCAAGTGTTAACCTTTTTCGGTGAGGTGTTACTTGAGCTTGGACATTGATCAGTCATGAATAGGCAAAGGGCGCAACCTTTTGTCTGTGGGAACCTTGAGTTCATGATTCACGAATGCCAAGTGTTTGATCAACTTGTGATAATTGCTTGTTTGCTACCCCAAGCAGGGGCACGATTGTCTTTGTCAATGATCCTTTGAATGCGTGTCATTTCCATGATTGGGTATATTTTTGTTGATTGGTGACTAAGTGTGACTACCCCCTCAAGCGACGAATCGATGAGGGAATGACCGACATGAGAAAAGCGACGAGTCGCTTGACCCAAGATGACTTAGGTAAGGGTGCCTTCAGTTGTTTACCATTGAATGCGAAAGTAGTTTTTGAACATTTTGACCTATTTTTGGTGGGTGTGAACCCTTTTTGTGATGCATTTTGGAGCTGAAATTGTCAAAAATCCGTCCTCCCGTGGAGCGGTCCGGCTATGGTAGCCTTCTTAGGGAGTAGGATAGTGAAAATTTGTAACCCCAATGTCTATTTTGGATGCCAAGAATGTCAGGCACAAAAGCGCCTTCGTTCGGCAATGTTATTGCTATTTTTGGATGGGTTTTGACCCATTTTGGTGACGCCGTTTGGGGATGAAATTCTCAAAAATCCATCTTCCCGTGGAGTGGTCCGGCTATGGTAGCCTTCTTAGGGAGTAGGATAGTGAGGATTTGTGACCCCGACATCTGTTTTGCATGCCCAGAATGTCAAGTGCAAAAGCACTCTTATCGGACACTTTTAGGGCTTGTTTTTGGTGCATTTTTGTGCATTTTTTGCTATTTTTGAAATTTTTGCTCTGTATTCATCCCTGGGTGGGACGAATTCCTATTTAGTATTCATCCCAGGGTGGGAAGAGCACTAAAAAGAGTGCTCATCCTAGGGGGGATGAGTACAGGCTCAAAAAGCCTATTTAAAGGCCAAAACTGAGTTTTGGGCTCATTTGCATTTGTTTTTCTTGGCGATTTGGAGCTCTGAGGAGGAGGAGGTCAATTCTGCGAAGCGAAGTGCTGCCAAACTATTCTTGTGACCATGATTTCACACACCGGATCGAGCGGTGGAGCCGAAGCGAGACCAGTGAGTGCCCTTCCTCTTTATTATTTTGTGTTGCAATTGGAAAATCGCAGTTTGCTTATTTTTTTTATTTTATTTTTTGTTTATTTTGTTTTTCAAAGGTTAAAAATGAAACCCTAGTCTATCAAAATTAACACTTAGCTTAAAACTTAGTATAACCCTAGTCAAACAAAGATCAAAATTTTAGTTGAAAACTGAGCTTAAAAAACTTAGTTTAGAACATAACTTAAAACCTCGCTTAACCCAAATTGAACAAAGTTCAAAACTTAGGTGAGAAACGTAGGGTAAAACTGAACGTAAAAACGTAGCTCAACCCTAGTTATTTGTTGTTTTTGTGTTTTTAATTTTCTAGTTTAGAGTTAAAAACCCTAGGTCTGAGAAATTATTTTGTGACTTTTTTTTGTTTGTTTTTTAATTGAGCAGTTAGAGTTAAAAACCCTAGAACTGACCAATGATTTTTTAATTTTTTTTGTTGTTAATTTATCAGTTAGAGTTAAAAACCCTAGATCTGACAAATTAGGTTTTTGAATGTTTGTTGTTTTTTAATTTATCAGTTAGAGTTAAAACCCTAGGACTGACAAATGATTTTTTGTTTTTTAATTTTTTTGTTGTTAATTTATCAGTTAGAGTTAAAAACCCTAGATCTGACAAATTAGGTTTTTGAATGTTTGTTGTTTTTTATTATTTTGTTTTTTATTTTTTTGTTGTACATTTTGATGCATTTGTTGTATATTCATGGTATTGTTGTACAGTTTTTTCATTGTTTTAATGTTTTTGTGTTGTTTTCTTTTGCAGGTTGTGAAGAGCCGGTATCGGGTGCCTACTGTTTTCACTGAAGCACGTGCGATGCTGACTTTGGTTGACTGGGACTGGCTTGACGCCCTTGGGCTCAAGCAGGTGACTCGGCTGGAGCCGGTGGTCGGGGATCGGGCCTATCTGATGGCCCTGATCAACCTGTGGGATCCCCGGACCAACACCTTCCATCTCCCAACAGGGGAGATGACGGTGACCTTGGAGGATGTCTATCGGATTCTTCGGATTCCAATAGACGGACTACCGATCCAGACGACATCGTGGGATCGGAGGATAGTAGTACTGATACGCTATTTTGGGCATGGGGAGGAGTTGGGTGTGGAGAGCCCAGTGGAGAGGGCGGAGAGTGACTACCAGATTGGTGGCATACTGGTTCGATGGTGGCTAGAGAGGGGTGTGTTGGGAGTGAGGCACGCATTACTCATGGGCCTCATTTCCAACATGCTGCTCCCTGACTCTTCGGGCGCGAGGTTCCCGTGGAACCTGCTAGAGGTGGTGTTCAGGTTGGTGGAGTGTCCGACAGATGCACCGATGATTATGAGATGGGGACAGACTCTACTGGCACAGCTCTATGATGAGTTGTACGAGGTCCGCTATCGAAAGCGGAAGGGGATTAGTTGCAGCTACTTGTTGCAGTGCTGGGCTTGGTAGCACATAGCAGTGGAGAGGCCGACGGGGCTGCCCTGGATGACTCGGGTAGAGATGACAGACCGGGAGATCGGATACGGGGTACTATGGCGGAGGTCGGAGGAGCAGGGTCAGAGTCGACGATGGGCAGGTGTCGTAGGGCACTATGTTGATGCCTTCACTCGGCTTGCTCCAGGGGAGGTGTTCTGGCACCCCTACCGGGACTGTCCAGCCTAGCCTGAGGCTGGAGAGTGGCTCTAGTGGGTACGAAGGGGGCGATGGCTGATTGGGCATCATGGGACTGAGCAGGAGTTCTTCCCATATGGTCGGGTGACCCGATAGTTTGGGGTGCACCAAGGGATGCCTGGTGAGCCCATGGTCTATCGACACTAGGGGGATGAGAGGACTCTAGACCGGCCAGTCATTGCACCACTTGGCGAGGATTCAGATACGACTATTGATGTCCCAGATGTGGATGACATTGGGGTTACTATCGAGTATGAGCAGTGGTGGACTCTACGATGATGGCGAGGTGAGGGGCCTCTAGGGGGTAGAGGCGATAGAAGTAGGGGATGAGGGTGCAGAGGCACCAGATGAGGGTTGGGGTGTTCTGCATGATGATGCAGACATGGTGGAGGTTGAGGATGTTGGAGGGGAGTTTGGGGTGCCAGATCAGCCAGAGATGCAGGACGTCCCAAAGTAGTGGGAGCCAAAGCAGGCTGCTATCCTGGATTCACCAAGGCCTCAGGCAGGTTCAGAGGATGTGGAGGCAAGGCATTGCACTGAGATAGCACGATTGGAGGACCTACTATGGAGATGATATGAGGAGTTGGGGGAGGCTCTGTAGGAGAGGGATCTCTTATGGACTCAGCTAGCTGAGCGGGAGAATGCATGGGCTGCGTCCCACCGGTAGGAGGGGGATACCGATGCTGCATAGGAGAGGGATCTCCTACGGGCATAGCTAGCACAGCGCGATGACGTAGTAGCTTACTACCATTGGTGGGAGGCAGAGTGGGGTCGATAGGAGGCAGAGTGGCTTCGACATCGGATGGATATGGAGGGAGAGATTATCCACCTTGGTGGGTGGATACCTGAGCCCCCTAGAGGTGGCTCTTCATGTCGAATGAGAGACAATGATACTGAGTAGTCAGCATCATCTCGTTGTAGGCGGCTAGATGAGGGGGGCACTAGTGGGCGTGATGTAGGGGTGAGCAACAGTCACCCTGAGAGGTCCCATAGGACCCACACCATGGGGGGTAGTTCCCGTCACACCGATCCTGCATGATCATGGTGGTCGATGCCCTAGGCTTGGGGGTTTTTGAGATTTTGGCTTTTGTTGCGGGGTCAGAGGACCGGTTCATTGTAGCCTATGGGCATTTTTGATGATATATATACAGATGACTCTTTTTTGGTGTTTATGCACTTTTCATGGTTTGTTTTTATGTACATGTATTTACATTGATGTATGCATATGCTATTATGAATGCGATGTGTCTAATTTATATGATGTATGCATATGGAATGAATGACATGAGTTGTTGATAACTTGTCGATGCACCATAGACTATGCAAGATTTGACTGGCTTGCTGTACTAATGGGATGACTTTGTGGAATGACTTTGCATGTGAAAACTTTGTTTTTGTATTTTGCATATTTTTTGATGGTGATGTATGGAATGAAATGTACCAGTTGTTTTAAAATGTAGTTAAGCTTTTTTGAGATTCAGATATTTTAACTAACTAGCCAAGACTGTACATTTATCTCGCAAGACTTTTGAACAAGGTATAAATCCAACTTGAATTTAACCAAGTTATTTCACATCCCTGTGTGTGCAATTGAGTTCGTTTATGTGGTATTTGTCAGGATACCGCCAGTTCCAGATAGGCTATCAACCAAACCTATACTGAGGATCACCTAATTAGCTCCACTAACTCCGTTGTTGTATTTAGTAAGATTAATCCATGGGACAATCTAAGGTACCATAAGCTAGCTCATCCACATGCAAACATTGGTCTGCTCACACGCAAAGCTAATGTGATAGACATATCATCATGCGGTTAGGATACCGCCATTGCCAGGTAGGCTGTCCACCAAACCCGTAATGAGGATCACCTAGATGGTTTTCGAATGCTGAGAATTCTAGGGATTCAAGTTCAGGTTGTGTGTTTGCTCAATGGTTTGGGATACTTGCTCGTCTACATAGTGATGAAAATCACTGTTTATTTTTCTCTTTGTTTTTCTTTTTGAGCAAGGATTTTGAATAGTGGTGATAACCACTATTATTTGATTTTGTATTTTGAGCTTTGTAAGGTTGAGCTTGTAAGTTTGTGGCTTATGAATGGCCTTGATCCTGTTGGCCTTGGGGATGACTACCCATCCTATTCAGGGACGTGTAGTATGAATCCTTACGACTTTGGGAACCAAGGGGATGATGGAGATTATGAAGTAAGGGCATTGATATTTTAGGCCTTGGGGATGACTACCCATCCTATTCAGGGACGTGTAGTACGAATCCTTACAAATTTGAGACCAAAGGTGAGTGGAGATGGTTGTGATGATGGTTTGTTGGAATTTTGTTTTTGAATGGCATTGATCCTTTTAGGTCTTGGGGATGACTACCCATCCTTGGCAGGGACGTGTAGTACGAATCCTTACAACTTTGGGGACCAACGGTGATTGGGATTTTTGGTAGTGGTGAAAACCACTGTTTATTAGGGGGAATGGATGGGGAAGAGCTCGTCCTTTTGTCAATTCTCAGCATTCTTGAACCATTCGCACAGGGGGATGAACAGGCTAATATTTCACCTATGGTACCCTAGACTGCTTTGTAGGTTTCTCTTGCGTTCACACAACTTAGGAATTATTTTATGTGTTTTAACTTGTGTAGGGATGTTACGTAACAAGGCGTGATCCAAGTAAAACTTTCTCGTGTAAAATCTGTTTAACTGTGTACAGTTTTTGGCTAGAAATTTAAAGACAGCTGAATGACAAAAACCCTATATACATTAGGAGACAACTGACTATGCTAAAAATGGCGATGGTGTTATTCTGGATGTATGCGTTTATGAAATGGATTTGATGTGGAAAATGATGGAATTGCCAAGTAATGATAGTCTATGGTGCTTTTGACTTGTATGACCTAGCAAATATGCAATGTATGGATGCGATGCCTAATGCAACCTATATTTTTGTATTTTGATTTTTACGAGTATGCATGGAATTGGAATGCAATTTTTTTTTGTTATTTTTGATGATTTTATTATTTTTGTTTGTTTTTGAATATTTTTTTTTCTTATTTTTGAATATTTATTTTGACCAAGCGGTTATGGTAACCCTTGGATCTTTTGGTGTTTGACCAAAGGGTTTATGGATACCTTTGGAGCATTTTTGGGGTTGACCAAGCGATTGTGGGAATCCTTGGAGCTTTTGGCTTGACCAAAGGGTTTATAGATACCTTTGGGGCATTTTGGGTTGACCAAGAAATTGTGAGAATCCTTGGAGCTTTTGGCTTGACCAAAGGGTTTATAGATACCTTTGGAGAGATTATGAGAATCCTTGGAGCTTTTTATGTTGACCAAGATATTACGAAAATCCTTGGAGCTTTTTAGGTTGACCAAGAGATTATGGAAATCCTTGGAGATTTTTGGGTTGACCAAAGGGTTCATGGACCCTTGTGGGGCATTTTGGGGTTTGACCAAGCGATTTTGGTCTAGCCCTAGCATGTCTTTGTAGGACCATGCAAAAACCTCCTTCTTCTCTTTGAGAAGGGCAATGTAGTCAGCTTGCTCTGTGAGGGATAGACTTACCCCTAGCTTGATGATTTGCAAATTCATTGGATCTAAGTCGATGTCTACGTCAGTTGTCTCCTCGACCGACATGTGGGATCTATCCTCCAAATGGTGTGGATTTGGGATCAAGTGGATATCGTTTATTGAATTTAGATCATCGTTTGGAACATCAGGTTCCTCTTCAACATGGACGACATCCTGAGTCTGTCCTGGGATGAAATGGAACATTCCTTCGTAAGGCCAGTACTCTGATGGGGGTGGCAGTGTGTCAGTGCAATCCTAGTCGATAGCATCTAGATCTATATATAATGACCATGTCGGGTTGGCTGGATCATGGATAGGGGTGGTTAAATCAATGGAGATCATGTTGATGAAATGATTGTGGTCTCCATTACCGTGGTTACTATAACTCGGACATCCTAGATGATTTGTGTGCTCTAGATCTAGCTCTGTGGGTAATAGCACAAATGGATCAGCTCTATGCATGGACACATAGATAGGATCTGCCCTAGGCATTGATGGTTTGATAGGGTCTCCAGGCGGAAGATGCTCTCTATGTACCTAGAGTGGCGAGTGCAGTAATTGCTATAACTACACCTGGTTTAGGTGCCACCTATTCCTTGGCCCTATGTGTAACTATTCAAACATGTCATCTATATCCAAGGGATATTATTGTTGTCGCATATGATTTAGATAAGCCATCTTGGTTTCATCATCGTAATCACTATCAGATATCCAAAGGCCTTCGTTGGCTCCAACAATGGTTTGCAACATATGAGGCTCATCGTGTTCGAGCAAATTAATGTGGTCCCATCGAGGTTGTTCCACTCTCTACAGGGGGACCTAATTCTCTTGAGGTGGCATATGCTCAAATAGAGCATCCAATGGGAACATTGTCAGGAAGCTTTCTTGATCATCATCCATGGGATATACTTGCGAATGATTACTATCAGACTTGAAAGGATCCCAAGGGGCTACCTCATACTCTGACTCATCCTCTGAAGACCCTTCTTGGTCTTTTCCATATCCCTCTTGTGGGTGAGTCCTTCAATTTTCTCCCTATTCGGCTGAAGGGAAAGGGTTGTTATGGTCAATAAGGTTGGTTGTTAAAATTGGGAGATAATCTCACAATGTATAAGTTGTGTTAGGATTGGCATATGAATCTAATGCCAACCCATCCTTGTTGCCTATACCTAGGCCTTGCATGTTCTCCACCAAGATGTCTAGGGGCAAGGGGTGGTTGAACCCTACTCCTGACTTGTCATACGACATTTGATATCTCGGTTGGCAAAGAACACGTACTCCTTGCTCATACCTACCAAACCCATATCCATGCCAATTGCATTGGCCTAGATATCTTAAAGCAAAATCAGGGTTGGATAGATAGTTGACATCCTCAGCAAAGGGCTCTTCATCTTTGTCTTCTTGCAGACAAGTTTCAACACCATTATCCAGGCCCCCATAAACAAATTTTGTTTGATTGGGTGGGTAGCCTAAAGGAACCACTGAGACGATGGGGATTCAAGGCCTCCCCATGTCCTACATGGACTCAAGTGTGGGCGTTGCTACAATGTTCCTCACTAGATACTGCCCCAGGCTCGTGCTGGCCATTTCAATGGTGACCATTGGTGGTTGAGGAGGAGCGAATGGGAGTCCTTCCTGAGTCCACTCCATGTGGGGTGAACTAGGCATCTCGACTTCCATTCTGCTAGGCATCTCTTCTGTCAAGATGGTTGAGACTAGAGGTGGTTCCTCTTCTATGGTTTTCTTTCCCTTGTCCTTGGATGTGGCCACCGTAGGTGGCATCATTGTTGAAGGAGTAGTAGAAGAAGATGGACCCAACTAAGGACTCGATGGATTAATCACTAGAGATAGTTTAATTTAGCATGATAATTTTATACATGGTGTAGTGGGTAAAACTATGAGAAGCTTTGTGCCTAGGTACTAGCAAAAATTGACTAAGCCTAGTAATGGAATCGACATTCCTCCTCAAAAATATGAGATGTGGTAATACTTGTGCCATGGTAAAAAATTACTTTAAAGGAAAGTAAGGAAATGGTAAGACCATAAAAATGCATCCTTTAAGATGTATGGGTATTGTATAAGGTGAACCCTAGAGTTGATACATGATTTTAACCAACCCTATCCATTCGATAGATGTTGCAACATCTAGAACTTGAAATTTTGTAGAATATTATATTAGGTCTATCTGGAACATATTTTGTGATCCTTATGAAAAACAAAGTCTCTCCTACATTTTTACATAGGCTCTAATACCAACTGTGACAACCCAATCCAAACTTGTAGGTTCGAATAACAAGGAAAATGTTTTTTTTTTATTTTAAATCTTTAATTTTGCATCCTTGGTGTAATGAGTATATAGCGTTGAAAATAAATTTTGGGTTATGGTCACTACAAATGTCTCCCAAGTGGATGAGATTGGCCAAGTGCATCCAACTGAGATATGTCACACAAGTGATAGTTGCCTCAATTAAACTATCAGAAGGATGGTTTAATTTAGCATGATAATTTTACACATGGTGTAGTGGGTAAAACTATGAGAAGCTTTGTGCCTAGGTACTAGCAAAAATTGACTAAGCCTAGTAATGGAATTGGCATTCCTCCTCAAAAATATGAGATGTGGTAATACTTGTGCCATGGTAAAAATTTACTTTAAAAGAAAGTAAGGAAATGGTAAGACCATAAAAATGCATCCTTTAAGATGTATGGGTAGTGTATAAGGTGAACCCTAGAGTTGATACAATATTTTAACCAACCCTATCCATTCGATGGATGTTGCAACATCTAGAACTTGGAATGTGGTAGAATATTATATTAAGTCTATCTGGCACATATTTGGTGATCCTTATGAAAAACAAAGTCTCTCCTACATTGTTACATAGGCTCTAATACCAACTGTGACAACCCAATTCAAACTTGAATAACAAGGAAAATGCTTTTTTTATTTTAAATATTTAATTTTGCATCCTTGGTGTAATGAGTATATAGCGTTGAAAATAACTTTTGGGTTATGGTCACTACAAATGTCTCCCAAGTGGATGATATTGGCCAAATCCCATAATAGGTGCATTTAGTTGTTCTATCCCGATCACCTTCTATTCTAGCATGAGAACATATTACCATGGCTTGGGTTATCCTCTAAGGCCCATAACACTTAGATGGTGGATACATAACTTTCCTTCCTTAACATGTCAATAAAATAGCAAATATTGAGTTTAAATTTTACTCATTTATTACCAAAATAACATGTAAGGCTATTTAGTGTAGATGCTATAGTTCTTAATTGGTGACCACATGCCTAGATTAATATCTAGCACCATAGGCAACTAAGGTCAATATATTCACCTAAAAATAGAATGGTTTCCTTTAACAAGTTATGAATGCTATGATGAGTTATCCCATTCCAACCATCGTGGATCCAAATAGCACTTTTTCTTACTATATTTATCCTTATCCATAAATTATTGAAGGGGCCATCACTTGTACTACTCATACAATGACTCAAATTTATGTCTCATATTGTCCTTCTTTACCTCTCATCCTGACCTACTTTGTAAGGAGTGACCATTATCGAAGCATCATTGAAATACCTGATGTTTTTCAATAGATATGGATGACTTGTTAACTTTGGCTATTCATCAACCTAATTATTCAACCAAAATATAAATTTGAAAAAAAAAATAGAAATTTTAATTTTAGAGAAAAGGGTGATTTTCAAGTACAAAATCAAATCTTTTATATATATATTCATAGTGGCTCATAATATAAATTCTAACCCAATATTTATGCTTCCAAAAAGAAGGGTTATAAAGGGGGCACCCTTTAATATAATTTACACTCACTAATAATATTGCAATAGAATATGAGCCTTTTTTAATAGAATATTTAATTTTAGGGTTTTTACAAAACATATTATCATTATTAAAATGAAAAACCATGAATAGGCTATACATTGCCTATGTAATTTTATCTCTTCAAAATTTTCCAAGACTTTTATAGATAATGTTGTCCATTCATTACCATAATTTGGTCATCCAACACATCACAAAGTTGAGGTTTTTCTTATGAGTAGGATAAGAATGACTGTTCTTTGAAAGGAATGAGTGCTCCTACTTTAATGTAATGCAATGACTATACTTAGCATACAACAATTTACTTTTTTTTTTTGTTTTAATCAAGTAGCCTTAAAAGAAAATATTGAATTACAACTATATAACAAGGTCCATTTTAATCACCATAAATAAATTGGTTTACAGGCATCAATGGATTACCAAATAGAATTATCCCTTGTTAGTAGGGAACTATTTAGCAAGAAGATAAAGTATTATTCACAACACATTATAGAAAAATATTAAATTTTAACCAACTTGATTTCATATAAATTAATGATTGAACCACCCAATAAGATATTAGGCAAGGTATCCTATTCACTCCATGAACTTGTATTTTATTAATACAACTTATTAGTTAGGGAAAATAGGCATAAATTATTTGGGTTGACAATAATTCAACCTAATGTTTTTAATACCCATTTTAAATATTTGTAGTGAGAGACTGAAAATGCAGTTTTTATATTTATAACAATCTAGCTTCTTATTCTCTCTTCTCCTTACTAAAATAAATGTAACACTTGAAAGCACGAGATTCCAGGCAAAGGAAACACTAAGTGCGATTGCATTCAAAATCAAGTACGCTTAAGTCCTAGAAATGTAAATTGCATGAAATGGAAAAGAAACACATTGGAAGAGACACAATAAAATAGAGAAAACACAGCCCTTTCATTAATATCCCTTGATATCTATTACAATGACGTCTCCTCACTTTTCAGGGGCTAGGAGCGCAAATAGAGTTTGATTACAATCACTGAATGATTCCTCTTTCCACGTGCCCATAATTGCAATGGGCGGGCCAAGATGTTGTCGTCGCTGATGTCGATGAGTTCTTCACCTCTGTTGCTTCTCCTATGAACAAAGAAACAACCAAGATGTCAGTAGCACCTGCTGCAAATGAAAGGTGTTTGTTCTCTAAAACTAGCGAAATATGCATGTAAACATTTGCCTGAAACAGTGATTACAGTGAGTCCAAATGGCTTCAAAACTTGACAAAAGATAAGAAAAGTTACCAGAAGGCCACTGCCACTGAGACAGCTGGCCAATCTACCTTCAACTAGAATTCGTCCCTGGGCAGGACGAATTCTGACTGCAATTCGTCCCTAGGTGGGATGAATTCTTCTGTGTTGAAGAAACCGACCTGCTACTGCTCCAATGTCGGATCCCGAGACCTGCAAAATGCCTGCAAACAGGGGGGTTATGTAATTGGGGCCATTTTGGGATGACCCAGATGGTCTAATTCTCCCAATTTGGCCTCCACCCTCGATAATTTGACCTCGACACCTGCAAGTCAGCGAAACGACAAAGCAACACAAAACATACTAGAATCTGACCAAAAGTTACAAAATTGCAGCTATGGATTAATCAAACCTAATAACACAAAATGCAATCCGAAAAGTAATCTAAAATGCTCAAAAACTAAAAATAGGACTTGGGAGGTGCGGGGGTGCCCAAGTGGGCCTCCCACCATTGGCACTTGATTTTGGAGCCAATCCACCAGGGATGGGCCCAAAACCTCTTAGGATTTGGGGGTCGGCGAATTGGTTGGTTCAGGTGTCCATGTGTTGGATTTGGGTCAGGTTCGAGCTTCCAAAGGCCACCCAACAACCTCCCTTGCAAAAGAGATTGGTGGATGTGGGAAGGTGAACCAAAAGGGATGCAAGTGGGTCTTCAACTCGGTAGCACTTCGTTGCTTGAAAACTCCTTCAACTTTGTCTATTTTGGGTGAGAAAAGTCCCACCTTTTATAGACCCAAGGGGTCTCTTTTGGGAGGGAAGCACAAATGCCATGTGTTGGCCATAGGTGCCATGTGGCAGTCTTGTCTTCCCATGAGGGAGGGGAGTCCTCCATTGACTTGAAATTTGATAAATGCCTTTTGTGACAGTCTTCTAATGGCCCCTCTATCCACTTACACACGCGTGCAAGGCAAGAGTCCTTAACTGACTGTTCTGGGCTGCCACTTGGCACCCTTTGCCTTTTTTCCCGTTAAGCTTAGAATTCGTCCCACCCAGGGACGGATTCAGAATTCGTCCTAGGGTGGGACGGATTCTATTTTGAATTTGTCCCTCGGTGAAACGAATACTAGGCAAAGTGTCCAAGTGTGCCAAATTGCTTCTTGACATTACAAAATTGCTATGAAAGTGGTTAAGACCAATGTTTAACCTCTGAGGGATGCCCTGGGGGCTGTGTTTGTCAAAGCGATCAGTGTTTGCAGTCACATAATCGGATTGGTGATGTTTTGGTGTCTACAGATGCCCCTTTTTGGGAAGCGCTGCGGGTGACGTAGTGCTGAGCAAAAATAGATAACCAAAGCACTAATGATTAGGGTTTCTTGGTAACCTAACCAACTTTTGATGCCCCAAGTATGGAAAGGGCATGCATTCTTGAATCCTTGCTTCTGATGAGCTAAGGAATTTGATTTCAAGTATTAACTTGTTCTGTTGAGGTGTGACTTGAACTCAGACATTGATCAGTCACGAACAAGTGAAGGGTGTTTATATCCTCAGGGGGAACCTTGTGTTCATGATTCATGAAATGCCAAGTGTTTGATTGATTTGATTGTTGCTTGTTTACTGCCCCAAGTAGGAGCATGATTGTCTTTGTCAATGATTCTTTGAATGCATGTCTTTTTCCTTAATTGGGTGTGTGATTGTTGGTTGGTGACTAAGTGTGACTACCCCCTCAAGCGACGAATCGATGAGGGAATGACCTTCGTGAGAGAAGCGACGAGTCACTTGACCCAAGATGACTTGTGCAGGTGTGCCTTAAATGGTTTACCGTTAATCTTGTGCAATTTTTCCAACATTTGGACCTGTTTTTGGTGGGTGTTAACCCTTTTGGTGATGTCGTAATGAGGTGAGATCATCAAAATCTAACTTCCCGTGGAGCGGTCCGACTATTGTAGCCTTCTTGGGGAAGTAGGAGAGCGATAATTTGGACCTCGACATCGATTTTCTTTGCCTAAAGGTTAAGTGCATGAGCACTTATGTTTGGCAATGTTTTTGCTGTGTTTTTGTTGAATTTTGTACTATTTTTGAGTGGGTTTTGACCCTTTTGTGATGTCGTTTGGGGATGAAATTGTCGAAAATCCGTCTTCCCGTGGAGCGGTCCGACTATGTCAGCCTTCTTAGGGAGTATGATAGTGACAATTTGTGACTGCAATGTCTATTTTGGATGCCCTTGTTGTCAGGTGCAGTAGCAATCCTGTCGGGCAGTTTTATTGTCTGTTTTTAGTGCATTTTTAGTCATTTTTGTTGATTTTTTTTGTGCTGGCCTGAATTCATCCCTGGGTGGGACGAATTCCAGCTGGAGAATTCGTCCCTGGGTGGGACGAGCACTGATCAGAGCGCTCATCCCAGTCAAGGAAGAATTCCAGTGCAAAAGGCCTATTTAATGGCTAAAACTTGATTTTGGGCTCATTTGTGTTATTTTTTTCTTGCGATTTTGGAGCTCTGGGAGGAGGAGGTAATTCTGTGAAGTAAAGCGCTGCTGGAATTCTCTCTACCATCATGAGTGCACAAACTAGTTCGAGCGGCGGAGCCGAGACGAGACCTGTAAGTGACCATAGGGTTTATTTTGCTTTAATTTAATGCATTGTTTTTGTGTTGACGCTTTTCAAAACTTTAAGATTTTTTTTTTTTTTTGTGATGTTTTTGTTTATCAGTTAAGGTTAGAAACCCTAGAACTGAAAATTTGATCTGTTTTATTTATTTTTTTTTTCTTCTTTTTTTTTTTTGCTTACAGGTTGTTAGGAGCCGCTACCGTGTACCCGCTGCATTTACTGAGGCGCGGTTGGCATTGACCGATGATGACTGGGAATGGCTTGATGCCCTTGGGCTCAAGTAGGTGGCTCGACTGGAGCCTGTGGTTTCGGATCAGGCCTATCTAACGACCCTGATCAAGCTTTGGGATCTGTAGACCAATACTTTCCATCTCCCAACAGTGGAGATGACTGTGACTCTTGAGGACGTCTATCGGTTGCTTCGGATTTCGATAGATGGTCTGCTTATTAGGACATCTTCGTTTGATCAATGGACTGCTATACTTACGAGATGTTTTGGGCATGGGGGGAGCTAGGTGTAGCAGACCCAGTGGAGACAACCAAGGTGGATTGCCAGGCTAGCGGGATTTTGGTTAGTTGGTGGAAGGAGAGGGGGGTGTTAGGAGTGAGGCACGCATTCTTGATGGGCCTCATTTCTAACATTCTTCTCCCTGATTCGTCAGGTGCGAGGTTCCCGTGGAACCTGCTGGATTTGGTGTGGCAGTTTGCAGAGTGCTTGATAGAGGCACCGTTGATTCTGAGATGGGGACAAACTTTGTTGGCACAGCTTTACGGGGAGCTGTACGGGGTCCGCTGTCGACAGTGGAAGGGTGTCAGTTGCAATTTTTTGTTGTAGTGCTGGGGTTGGCAGCACATAGTTGTTGAGAGGCCTACCGGGTTACCGTGGATGACTCGAGTGGCGATGGAGGATGAGGATATTGGTTATGCGGCTTTGTGGCGACGGTCTGCAGAGCAGGGGCAGAGTCGGCGATGGGCAGGTGCCGTTGAGCACTACATTGATGCCTTTTCTCGGCTCACTCCGGGGGAGGTGTTTTGGCATCCCTATCGGGATCGTCCGACCTGGCTCGAGGTCGGAGAGTGGCTCCGACGGGTACGGAGGGAGCGATGGTTGACTGGGCAGCACGGGACGGACCATGAGTTCTTTCTGTACTGCCAGGTTACCCGACAGTTTGGGGTGTGCTAGGGGTTGCCTGGTGAGCCCGTAGGCTATCAGCGTCGGCGATATGAAGAGGGATCTGGAGCCACCGGTCCTCGTGCCATTGGGCAAGGAGTCAAATGCGGTGATCGAGGTCTCGGATGTGGATGACGTCGGTACTACCATTGAGTATGACTCGTGGTGGGTATTGCGGCGCTGGAGAGGAGAGGGTCCACTGGGAGGCGCGAAGGCGGCAGTGGAGGATGCTGAGGCGGCAGGTGGTGATTGGGGGGGGCTATTGGATGGTGCAGACATGGTGGATGTGGGAGATGAGGATGTGGACTTGGGTGTTCCGAAGCAGCCAGACATGCAGGATGTGGAGGAGCAGTTGGAGCCTGAGCAGGCTACTGTCCCTGTGAATCCTATGCGTCCGACAGATACAGAGGAGGTGGGGTCGGATGTAGGCGATGAGGTTGCGTGACTTATAGAGCTGCTGCGGATGCGGGATCTGGAGAGGGATATTTTGTGGGCTCAGTTGGTAGAGTAGGATATATTTTTGGCATAGCACGATGATGCATTGTCTATCTATCATCGGCGAGAGGCAGAGTGGTGTCTGTACCAGATAGACTTGGAGAGGGAGGTCATCCGCCTTGGCGGGCGGCTCCCTGAGCCTTCGATCAGTAGATCTTCTCGACGGAAAAGGGATAGCTTGACTGAGCAGTCAGCATCATCTCGTTGAAGGTGGTTAGATGAGGGGGGTGGTAGTAGGCATGATGCGGGGGCTAGCAGTAGTCGCCCTGCAGGGTCCCGTCGGACCCACACCACGGGGGGTAGTTCCCGTCGCACCGATCCTGCATGATCATGGTGGTCGACGCCTTAGGTTGGGTTTTTGGATATGATTGCGGGGTCTGAGGACCGGTTTTGTAGCCTGCGGGCATCTTTTTGACGATATATATATATATATATACCGGTTTTATTTTTAGTTTTATACATGTGATGATGTGATTTTTTTTTTTTTTTGTTATGCATGTTTATTTATTTTGATGAATGCAGATGTTATGATAAATGTATATGTTTTTTATGTCTATGTGATATGCAAGGTGAAATGGATGAATGACATTTGTGATGATTGCACCATTATTGTTTAAGAAGCTCTTTATTTACCTGGTTTTTTTTTGTTTTTGTATTTTTTGATGGTATCATAAGGATGATAAGTAGCATAGATGGTTTTGGGATGAATGTATGATTTTCTAAGATTCAGACAGTTTTATCTCACTATCCATGACTGTACTTTATCTTACAAGACTTTTGAACAAGGTATGAATCGGACCTATTTTTTACCGAGTTACTTAATATCCCTGTGTGTGCAATTGAGTTCATTTAGTGGTATTTGTTAGGATACCGCCAGTGCCAGATGGGCTTTCAACCGAACTCGTCTCGAGGATCACCTAATTAGCTCCATGAATTCTTTTGTTGTATGTACTAAGATTAATCTGCGGTGTAATCCAGGATGCCATAATCTAGCTCATCCACATGCAAACATTGATCTGTATGCAAGTTAATGTGACAGATATATCGTCATGCGGGAGGTTTACTTCTGTTACCGATAGTCTATCAACCAAATGGTATTGAATCTTGCCTTATGACCTATAGAATGCTGAGAGTTCCAGGGATTCAAGGTCAACTCCCTTATTTTCTTCAATTGTATTGGGATACTTGCTCATTATAGTGATGAGATCACTGTTTATTTTGATTTTTTTTTTTTTTTTTTTGAGCAAGGGATTGGGGATATTGAGTGACGAAAATCACTGTTGTTTGTGCCTTTTGATGTGTGCACTATAGTTTGTCAAATTTGGAGTTTGACATTTTGCAAATTTTTGTGTTTTGCAACTGTTGAGAACTTTAGGGATTCTTAGGGAATTGGGTAGGGAGGATGCTTGTCCTTTTGCCAAATCTCAGCATTCTAGGGGTCATTCGCACAGGGGGATGAGAAAGATAACCGTTTCGCTTGTGGTGACCTAGATTATTTTGCAGGTTTCGTCTTTCGTTCACACAATTTGGGAATTTTAGTGTTTTGATTTGTGTTGGGATGTTACGTAACAAGGTGTATTTCAAGTATGACTCTACCTTCGTAAAATTTGTTTGACTTGGTACACTACATGGCTAAAGAGGAAAATGATGACTGAATCATTGAAACTCTTGGTACATTCCCAGACCACTGACTGTAGTGTGGTAAAAGTTATGCTTGGTGTTTTTGTTGTTTTGATGAATTCGAGTATGCCTAGAATTGAGATGCAAATCTTTGTTGTTTTTGATGATTTTTGTTTTTTTGTTTTTGTTGAATTTCTTGATTTTTTTTTTTTTTTTGACCAAACGATTGCGATAATCGTTGGAGATTTTTGGGTTGACCAAGAGATTGCGATAATCCTTGGAGCTTTTTGTATTGACCAAGAGATTGCGATAATCCTTGGAGCTTTTTGGTGACCAAGAGATTACGATAATCCTTGGATATTTTTTTTATTGACCAAGAGATTGCGATAATCCTTGGAGCTTTTAGGTTGACCAAGAGATTGCGATAATCCTTGGAGCTTTTTGTATTGACCAAGAGATTGCGATAATCCTTGGAGCTTTTAGGTTGACCAAGAGATTGCGATAATCCTTGGAGCTTTTAGGTTGACCAAGAGATTGCGATAATCCTTGGAGCTTTTTGGATTGACCAAGAGATTGCGATAATCCTTGGAGCTTTTTTTGGATTGACCAAGAGATTGCGATAATCCTTGGAGCCTTTTTTTTTTTTTTGGTAAATGGCTTTCTTAGATATGAAATGGGTGCAAATGACTGATATTCAAGGGTTCTGTTTCCTTGATACCATCAAGAGAAGCTAGCCTGTACGTTCCCGGTCCTATTTTGCTATCAATGACATAAGGACCTAGCCAATTCGCCTCGAATTTGTCTCTCATATGGGACGGCAAATTAGAGTTTTGTTGGTTTTCCTTCAGAACCAGATCACCAACCCAAAAGTCTCTTAGGTGAACTTTCATGTTGTAATCTCTCTTAAGCCGCTCTTGATAGATACGTAAGTGCTCAAGAGCATTAACGCATCTTCCGTCAAGCAACGTAAGTTGGTCTAACCGGGCCTGCCGTGCAGTGTCATCATCGATGAATTATTGCATTGATATGCGGAGGGAAGGAATTTCCAACTCGAGGGGCATTACTGCCTCTGAGCCATACACTAGTGAAAATGGAGTTGCCCCAGTGGGCGTCCGAATGCTAGTGCGATAAGCCCAAAGGGCAAGTGGGATTTGTATGTGCCAATCCTTATGACTATCTACGACGGTCTTTTTAAGGATGGCGACTAGCGTTTTGTTTGACGCCTCTGCTTGCCCATTTGCTTGCGGATAATAGGGTGTTGAAAAGCTGTGCTAAATTTTGTACTTTGTGGTTAAAGCACGCACGTATTTGTTCTTGAATGATGGCCCATTATCCGAGATTATTTTGGATGGAATACCAAAATGACATATGATGTAATGCAAAATGAACTCCGCAATGTGGGGTCCTGTCGTAGAGGTTAACGAAATTGCTTCCACCCATTTGGTAAAATATTCTATGGCCGTTATGATAAACGTGTGACGGCCTGACGATGCAGGGGAGATCTTTCCGATTAGATCGAGGCCCCACTACGAAAATGGCCAAGAAGACTGGACTGTCTGTAGGGCCTGGGAAGGTGCGTGCATTAAATTGGCATGATGTTGACATTTTACGCACCTCTTGACATACGCGCAACAATCTCGCTCTAAAGATGGCCAATAATATCCCATGCAAAGAATGCGCTTTGCAATGGCCATACCACTGAAGTGGCCGCCACATGTACCGTCATGCGCTTGGGTGACTGCCCAAGTGGAATCTTGCTGGTCCAAGCAACGAAGAAGAATTCCGTCGTAGCTGCGACGATACAAAATGTCTCCTATCAAGACATATTTTGTCGCTTTCTGTTTTAATGTTCGTTTTGCGGCTTGCGTCAATCCAAAGGGTAGATTACCTAACTTGAGGTAGTCTCTTATGGGTAAATACCAGTCTTGTTGATCGGATACCTCGACAGTTTGAACAGACAATCCCTTTTGGAGTTCTTCCCTAACAAATGCTGATTGGGATAGAACTTGTAAGAATAGCATTGTGTTGCTATTAATGGGAGTGGGGGAGAACAAAGACCCCCAGTTGGCATGTTTCAAATAGTCTCGGATTCGAAAGAACTTATCCAAAGATGGTTCGATCTGGATCATGTGGATTCCTGGCGTCAAGTCTGAGCTTGCGCGCTCCATCACGGGTTGCGATAAGGTTTTGACCTAAATGGTTGTTATATCACCGGAAAGGTCTTGCGGGATTAGTGACCCTAAGGAGGCCATTGTGTCCGCAAAATGATTCGATGATCGAGGGAGTGCCTCGATGTCATACCACTCAATTTTTTCCAGGAATTTATCCACGAGGGCTTTATAGGCTTTTAGGACTGGGCATTTGCATTGATATACCCATTTGACTTGATTGACGATTAACAGCGAATCACCAAAGATGTTCAGTCTTTTGATGTTCATGGCGATTGCTATCTGAAGACCTAGGAGAAAGGCTTCATATTCTGCATTTTTGTTGGTGCACTGGAAGTTTAATTTAAATGATAGGGGCATTGGAGCGCCCTGCGATGTGAAGAATACAATTCATGTGCCACCACCTTGCTCGCATTTAGAACCATCAAAAAATAAGGTTATGTCGGCCTGAGACTTAGGCTCTTCAGAATCTGGCAATTCTGAGACATGGAAGACCTCATCATCGGGTAGTTCTATGACTAGAGGCTGATCATCTTCAAGAGGAGCCTCTGCTAGTTGATCGGCTATGACTTGTCCTTTTATAGATTTTTTCCCAATAAACTCAATGTCAAATTTCGTCAACAACATGATCCATTTCGCCGTGCGACTACTATGATAAGTACGACTCATCATGTATCGCAATGGATTCTCCTTAGACACAACATATGTAGTGTTGCTCAGCATGTAGTGGCGTAGCCTTTTGGTAGCAAACACCACTGCCAAGCAGAGTTTTTCAATGTATGCATAGTTAAGTTCGTAGCCGACCGAGGTGCGGCTAAGATAGTAAGTAGCTCTGTTCTTTGTGAAGTTCATTCTTCCGGGCTAGCATTGCGCCCAGTGCCACCTCAGTAGCTGAGATGTATAAGTAGAATGGCACACCTGGTCTAGGCGGTGCCAATTCTAGCGGCGAAGCCAAGTATTGTTTGATTTCATCAAAGGCTGACTGGCACTCGTCATCCCAATGAAATGTGACCCCCTTGTGCAATAATTTGTTCATTGGTCGGCATTTGTCAGATAATTGTGCTATGAAGCGTTTAATTGACGCGACCTTTCCTTGCAGACTTCTGAGCTACTTGATAGTGGTTGGGGGAGCCATTTCAAGGATTGCCTTGACTTTGTTTGGGTCCACTTTGATGCCTCTCTTGGAGACTATAAAACCCAAGAGTTTTCTAGATGTGACGCCGAACACGCACTTCTTGGGATTCGATCTGACCTTATGCTCTATGAGGCGATCGAGAATCTTGCTTAAGTCACCGAGATGATCTGAGCGCAAGAGAGACTTGGCTAGCAAATCATCCATGTAATCTTCCAAAGTTTTGTGCATGTAATCGTGGAAGATATAAGTCATAGCACGTTGGTATGTAGCGCCAATGTTTTTAAGGCCAAAAGGCATGACCTTATAACAAAATGTCCCCCAAGGCGTTGTGAATGCCATTTTGAGTTGGTCTTCAGGATTGATACGAATTTGATTGTATCCTGAGAAACCGTCCATTAGGGAGAGCATTTCGTGACCTGCTGTAGCGTATACCAATGCGTCGATGCTTGGCAAGGGGAAATCATCCTTAGGACTCGCTTTGTTTATGTCTCGAAAGTCGTTGCATATGCGAATCCTCCCGTCGGGCTTCTTGACGGGAACCATGTTGGACAACCATGGCGAATAATCCATGCAGATGACAAATTGTGCATCCAATAGCTTTTGCAATTCATCTTTGACCATCAAGGCCACTGTTGGGTGCATATTTCTTAGTTTTTGCTTTACAGGCTTGATTTTTGGATCAAGCGTTAAATTGTGCATGACTAGCTGCGGGTCTAGTCCTGGCATATCTTTGTATGACCATGCAAAAACCTCCTTCTTTTCTTTAAGAAGGGCAATATAATCGACTTGCTCCTCGGGGGAAAGGCTTACCCCCAGCTTGAGAATTCATGGATTCATTGGATCTGTGCCGATGTCTACGTCAGTCGTCTCCTCGACTGACATGTGAGATCCGTCCTCCAACTGATGTGGATTTGGGATTAAATGGATATCATCATCTGAGTTAAGATCTACGTTTGGAACCTCGGGTCCCTCTTCAGCTTGAAAAATATCTTGAGTTGTCCTTGGGGTAAAATGAAGCATTTCACCAAAAGGCCAGTACTCTGATGGTGACAATGGTGAATTGACGCGATCCCAGTCAATGACATCCATGTTTAGATGCAATTACCGTGATGGATCAGTCAGATTGCGGATGGGTGTGGTCAAATCAATGGAGATCATGTGGATGGAATGAATTTGGTCTCCAGAACCATAGGTGTGATGACTTGATTCTTTTAGATGTTCCCTATACTCTGGATCTGGCTCTATGGGAACAGGCACGAATGGATCCTCTCTAGGTGCAAATTTATCTCTATGTGTGAAAAGGAAGGCGGGGTCTTCCCTCGGATGCTGCTTGTCTCGATGGGATCTCGAGGTGGACGATGCTCATCTTGAATTTGGAGCCATAGGCCTAACACTTGGTCCCACCTCATTGGGTCTATGTGTCATTCATGTCCTAACCGTATACCCATTTGTCCCATTAGATCTTCATGAGTTAGAGCGTGGTGATGTCGTCGCGCATGTCTGAGATAGTCCATTTCAGTTTTGTCTTCTGAATCGCTTTCATAGATCCAAAATTATTCATCCTCTTCAGCATTCATTGCTTGCGACATTGAGGACTCTTCCTGTTCCAGTGAATTAATCTGGTCCCATTGCTATTGTTCCACTCTTAGTGGAGGGACCTGATTCTTTTGAGACTGTGTTATTTCATCTGGAACCTCTAAGGGGAACAATTTCAAAAAAATGTCTGGGAGCCGTTGTTGTTCTCTTTGAGGATTGCTCTCTGAACTTTCACCTCTCTCTAGCAAAGGAGAGGGATTATTGCTATTTCCAGGGGTGTTTGTAGACCATGTGAGATAATCCCCTAATGTGTATTATGTGTTTGGATTTGCGTACGGGTCTTGTGCCAATCCCCCCTTGTTGCCTATTTCTAGGCCTTACATATTTTCAACCAAGATGTCTAATGGCAGGGGATGGTTGAACCCTACCCCTGACTTGTCATATGGCATCTGATATCTTGGTTGGCAAAGGATTTGTATCCCTTGCTCATATCTGCCTAGCCCACACCCATGCCAATTACATTGTTCGAGGTATTTTAGGGCAAATTTTGGATTCGACAGATAATTGATGTTTTCGACAAAAGGCTCTTCATCTGTTTCCTTTTGTTCGCATGGTTCAGAACCATGATCAAGGCCCCCATACACAAAATTCGTTTGGTTCGGTGGGTAGCCTAGAGGGACGATTGTTCCAATGGGAAGGCGAGGTCTTCCCATGTCTTGTACTGACTCCAGTGTGGGGGTTGCCACAACATTTTGCACTAAATATTCCCCCAGGCCTGTACTGGCCATTTCAACAGTGATTGTTGATGATTGGGTAGGAGCAAATGGTAGTCCTTCCTGAGTCCATTGCATGTTTGGTTGTTCAGGAGTCTTGGTTTGTGTTATGTTGGGTGTTTCCTCTATTGTTATTGCTGAAATTGTGGGCAAATTTTCTTCTAGAGGCTTAGCCTCTTCCATGATTTGCTTTCCCTTGTCCTTCTGTTGGGCCACGATAGGTGGCGTTGATGATGAAGGAGTAGGTGATGAAGTCTCACCTGGCTGGGATTTTGCCTTGTTGGCCACCAATGGTGCCTGTGGTATCGGACCATGTTTAGATGGATTCAATTGAAAATCCAAATGTGTTGATGGGAGGGTCGATTGAGGTATGAATTGTACCGCATTGCAATACTTGAAGGGCTCTAAGTCCATTGGGACTACATGTATTTGCCCTTCATAGGCATACTTCAAGCACTGGTGTGCGATCAAGGGGACACACTTCATGTCCCTGATCCAAGGCCGCCCTAGCAGTATATTATACGCCATTTCACCTTCCAGCACATGGCACAGTGTGGGTATTGACTTTTGTCCTACCTGTATAGGCAGAACAACTGTGTCGACTATCGAGCAAATTGCATCGTTAAAAGCTCGTAGTGTGTACGTGGAAGCGGTGATGTGAGAGGCTGGCAGCTTCAAATGCTTCAAGGCTATAGTGGTTATGATGTTACTGGACGAGCCAGTATCTATCAGCACTCTCTTGTACGGGATCCCGTTGACCCACGCGATAACGTGCAGGGGTGGATCCGGCATGTCATTTGATATCGTTTTGACCTCGTCTTCTCTGAATGTGATGACAGGCTCCATACATTGTTTCACATGCCCCACGAAGGCGTTGAAAGAATTTGCTTCATGGGGTTGTACTTCAATGGCTTTTAAAATGTCCATAAGATCTTCTCTATGAGGAGCTAATTGTTGAATAAGCTCGTAGATGGATAGCCTAGCCGACGTGGTCCGCAAACTCTGCGTGAGTTTGGTTCGTATCATGACCTCAGGTCTAGGCGGAGGTAACTGCGTTGGGCATTGTTGAGGTTGCGATGTCGATGAAACTTCCTTCGCAGCTACCTCGGGGGCAACTGTTGGGTGTCTTCTGTTCCTTGTTACAATGCTAATCATTCCCACAAATCCTTGCACGGGAATATCTTGTCGCACCTCATTAATCTGGAGTGGTTTTGTCTGTGCCTCGTGGGCAGGCATGGGGTCCTTGAATACCCCCATTTGTTGGTTGTTTGGTGCGATGGGGTTGTCCACGACCAATGTTCTGTTATCGATCAAATCCTAGACTAGTTCTTTGAATTTCCAACACCCATTTAGGTCATGTCCTCTACGCCTATGGAATCTGCAATACAATTCCTCCCTATACCCCCTAGGCTTGGGAATGTTAGGGTCAAAAATTTGGATTTCTTGCAGAGTAACTAAATTTTCCGTCGATAAGCGGTCAAATAAGGAGTCCCTAGACTCCGCATACGGGGTGAATTATTGCCTAGGGCGACGTGCTGACGATCTTGCTCTCGTCTTCGTTATCTCTTTCGTAAGCGGGAGGCACTACCTGGTAGTTAGCCTTTTGAGGCTGTGTTTCTTGCACGAGCGCGGGGACATTTATCGCAACTTGGTTGACTGCGGCGTTTTGTGGTTGCGTTGTCCCAGTTTTAGTGGTTTTATTCCACTCTTTCTTCTTAGGCTTGGCAATTGCGCCTTTGCCTATCTTAATCTCTTCTATGACTCTGGATTGCGCCAAAGCTTCTTCTAAGCTGTCGTATTGTCACAGTAACAATAGACCAGAGATTGATTTTAAGCAACTTTTTGCGAACATTTACGTGAGGTCCGACATGGGAGGACGGTAGGGTAACTTAGAAAGCAAAGCTCTCCATCGGTTCCCGTACGCTGCCATTGTTTCCTCCTCAAATTTTTTAAGGCTAGCAAGATCACTAAGTGATGCCTTCTTCCTTGTGTTGAAGGCGAAACGTTTAAGAAACGCATCTACTAGCTGATCTAAGTTGCTTATGCTATGTTTGGGCAGTTGTGTGAACCAATCCGAGGCAGGGCCTACGAATGTGGTTATGAATGTTCTAAGCAATAATGCGTCATTATCTTGGATGCCGAAGCATTGGCTTAGAAATCATGTAACGTGTTCCTGTGCATCCTCTTCACCTTTAAAAACTACCAATTGAGGCAACTTGAAGTGTTCGGGGTAAAGAGGTGTAGGCACTGAGGGATGCACTGGATTATTGTGGAGTAGACGTAATGTGGGTTTTTGATGCCCAGCAGCTTTTGTCTCCACAGACTCCAAACGCTCAAATAGCGCTTGGTATGCATCGAAAGATTTTATTTCTTCCTCTCTTGTTCGCTCTTGTTGAAAGTTACGGTAAACTGGAGGCCTATGGAGGGGTGGCCGAATGGCATCCTTCCTGCCTTGATGGGGAGTTTCAATATATTCCTCTTCTGGTTCATACTCCTCATAAAATTCTTGAGGAGTCTTTGGGCGAAACCTGTGACCCTGATCAAGTTCTTGCTGAAGGTACCCATCATTGTTTTGGGGAGTTACCTCCCTCTCGAATCTATGATGTCTTGGGGGCAGAGCTTGACGAGGTCATGGAGACCTGTCCTGCACTAATGGATTACGCCTCTCATACTGTTCAGCTCTTTGGATGCGAGGGGTTGGCCCCCTCTTAGGTATTTCATAGCGTAACTCATCCGCTTCGCGTTGCATGCGTTCTTTATCCAAGCGATATTGATACTCTATCTCTTGCTAACTTTGTTTAAGCCGCATGATTTGGGCTTGACGGGTGGTATATCTGGCGACAGCCAGGTCAATTTGATCTACCCTATTTTGTTTAGAAGGTTCAAATGTTCCTCCTATGGTTTTACCTCGGTTTTTATGCTCTAAAATCTCAAGGGGTCACTTCCCTCTGTCGAGGTAGGCGGTATGTGCTCGAGGTTCTGGCCTCAAGGGGTGATCATGATATCCTGCTAGTGCGGAAATGCAAGGTTCCCGCATTGTTTGTTGCCCTCGAGGAATGCGATGGTTTTCCTCATACTCCCTTTCATGGGTGTAATTGGGGTGGGCAGAGTTAGGTCGCCCTATGTAAGAGCCCTGCGCTTCGGATTTGGTCTCTCTGTTCTGATGATAGGTAAATAAGGGATGCCATATCCACGTTGCCCCTCCAAATGGACGGTGTGCCCATTTAACGCTTCATCGCGCGATGGCCACTCATGCCTAACTTCAAGAGGTGATTCTCTATTTATGTCAAGGTCTACATGTAAGGCATCTTCCCGAAAGGGGCTGTTTTGAATAGGCATACCCCATCGAGGATTCTGAATTGGATTCTTTTGTAGGTTAGACCTATAAGGCGGTATGACCAAATCCTCAGGACTGAAGTAAAGGCGACTTGTGCCTGCTTTTTGTGTACCTTCCGGAGCTTCTGCCCTTGATTGGGCTTGACTGTGGGTGTACACCATTGTGGTGCTTCTATGCTATCTAAATAAGTTTTTATCTCGTTTTTATGATTTTCTTTTTTTTTTTGTCTACACTGAGCAGAATTAAGCACACACATTCACCAAATCGTGATTATCTCTTTTAAGGATTATTGGCGTGCCCTAAACTGGTTTAGTGCATTTTGGTGTTTTGTTTTGTTTTTGTAGGTTTTGTAGAACGTTTAAATGCATCATGTAGGCTCTTATAACTCCAAAAGGGTTGCCCCTTCAATATACCAGCCAAGCCGATATACCAACCTCTTTATATACCCGCCCTTACGAGAGGGAGACTATAGGTATGTGAGAGCAGAAGGTATGTGGTACGTAGGCGGTACGGAATGTGGATTGTCCTGTTAATGGCACCTACCATAGAAAACTTATCCTCGCGCGCATGGGAATCACCCCATCTACGCTCGGTCTGTCTTCGTCAGGATTTATGCCTAACAACAGTTGACAATTGGGAAATGGATGCAAATCAAGCCAAGGTGGTGATGAAATCCACCAATGGTCTTGATCAAGGGCTGGGGTCTTACGACCAGCTCCTTGGTTTAAAATTATTTCATGATGTGTGTGGGATTCGTTTTATTCAAAGCATACATGACTTCTCCTAATGCAATGCAGGATTAAATGAAAACAATTAAAGAAACAAAAACAGAAATAGAAAATTTAACAGAGATGATAAAAATCCCTACCTCTTCTCTGCCTGCTCCAGTTGCTTCTAAATTTTTGCTATGAAAATCCACAGACAGGAATTCGTCCCTCTGGGAGACGAATTGCAGAACAGAATTCGTCCCTCCTAGAGATGAATTTGAATTCATCCCGAGTCGAGGCAATTGCAGAAAGAATTCGTCCCTGTCAGAGACGAATAGCAGTCTGCAACAAAAAAAATGTACCTGTCAAGCACAAACACAAAACTTTGATCAGTTTTTGTGATTTTAAAAACCAGGCAACAGGGTCCCATCGTGATCGCCATTGAAAGCACGAGATTCCGGGCAAAGGAAAAACTAAGTGCGATTGCATTCAAAATCAAGTACGCTTAAGTCCTAGAAATGTAAATTGCATGAAATGGAAAAGAAACACATTGGAAGAGACACAATCAAATAGAGAAAACACAGCCCTTTCATTAATATCCCTTGATCTCTGTTACAATGATGTCTCCTACCTTTTCAAGGGCTAGGAGCGCAAATAGAGTTTGATTACAATCACTGAATGATTCCTCTTTCTGCGTGCCCACGATTGCAATGTGCGGGCCAAGATGATGCCGCCGTTGATGTCGATGAGTTCTTCACCTCTGCTGCTTCTCCTGTGAACAAAGAAACAACCAAGATGTCAGTAGCACTTGCTGCAAATGAAAGGTGTTTGTTCTCTAAAACTAGCAAAATATGCATGTAAACATTTGCCTGAAATAGTGATTACAGTGAGTCCAAATGGCTTCAAAACTTGACAAAAGATAAGAAAAGTTACCAGAAGGCCACTGCCACTGAGATAGCTGGCCAATCTACCTTCAACTGGAATTCATCCCTAGGCAGGACAAATTCTGACTGCAATTCGTCCCTGGGTGGGACGAATTCTTCTGTGTTGAGGAAACCGACCTGCTACTGCTCCAATGTCGGATCCCGAGACCTGCAAAATGCTTGCAAACAGGGGGTTATGTAATTGGGGCCATTTTGGGATGACCCAGATGGTCGGATTCTCCCAATTTGGCCTCCACCCTCGGGAATTTGACCTCGACACCTGCAAGTCAGTGAAACAACAAAGCAACACAAAACATACTAGAATCTGACCAAAAGTTACAAAATTGCAGCTATGGATTAATCAAACCTAATAACACAAAATACAATTTGAAAAGTAATCTAAAATGCTCAAAAACTAAAAATAGGACTTGGGAGGTGCGGGGGTGCCCAAGTGGGCCTCCCACCATTGGCACTTGATTTTGGAGCCAATCCACCAGGGATGGGCCCAAAACCTCTTAGGATTGGGGGTCGGCGAATTGGTTGGTTCAGGTGTCCATGTGTTGGATTTGGGTCAGGTTCGAGCTTCCAAAGGCCACCCAACAACCTCCCTTGCAAAAGATATTGGTGGATGTGGGAAGGTGAACCAAAAGGGATGCAAGTGGGTCTTCAACTCGGCAGCACTTTGTTGCTTGAAAACTCCTTCAACCTGTCTATTTTGGGTGAGAAAAGTCCCACCTTTTATAGACCCAAGGGGTCTCTTTGGGAGGGAAGCACAAATGCCATGTGTTGGCCATAGGTGCCATGTGGCAGTCTTGTCTTCCCATGAGGGAGGGGAGTCCTCCATTGACTTGAACTTTGATAAATGCCTTTTGTGACAGTCTTCTAACGGCCCCTCTGTCCACTTACACATGCGTGCAAGGCAGGAGTCCTTAACTGACTGTTCTGGGCTGCCACTTGGCACCCTTTGCCTTTTTGCCCGTTAAGCTTAGAATTCGTCCCACCCAGGGACGGATTCAGAATTCATCCTGGGGTGGGATGGATTCTATTTTGAATTCGTCCCTGGGTGAGACGAATACTAGGCAAAGTTTCCAAGTGTGCCAAATTGCTTCTTGACCTTACAAAATTGCTATGAAAGTGGTTAAGACCACTGTTTAACCTCTGAGGGCTACCATGGGGGCTATGTTTGTCAAAGAGATCAGTGTTTGCAGTCACATAATCGGATTGGTGCTGTTTTGGTGTCTACAACACTAATACTAGAAGTTACTCCCATTTTCTCTACTATAATTAATTGATTAAGATTCATCTAGTTAATGCATATAAACAATTAAGAACTAATATAGCTTTCTTTTTCTAAATAAATTAGAGCATAACTATTGTAGGCAGTAACATTGATGGAGATTCATCTATTAAATACATATAAATAGTTAAAAGTAACACATATTTCTTATTATTTTATAAGGCAATTATAGCTTGTTAACTATGGTTAAATTCTACATCATAGCTTAGTAGGAAGAGAAAGAAAATAGACGTAAGAGATTTATCTTTTTGTCCACCTTATTCTCTTATCTATTCTATTCACCATTCTTCTCTTCTCTATCTCACCCTTCCCATTATTCCTTCCTCCATTTTCTTCACTTTCCATCCTCTATTTAAAATGGAGGTGAAGAAGGTATGGTTGGGAATGTGTGAGGTAATGCATACAACCAGCTCAAAACTAAATTCTTTGACCAAGTTTTTTTTTTAATTTGATTATTTATTTAATGAAATATTTTCGCTTCATTTAAAATTTTCTAAATTAAAATTTATTTTTATTTATATTGAATTGATAATTTTTATTAATAATTTAAAATTAAGCAATAAGTAATTAAATAAATAAATGAATACTAGATACTATAAACCATCACATATTTCTATACCTCCAACAAGTCTTCTCATATTGAAAATATGATGATAACAAAATGTTATCATTTACTTAACAATAATAGCTCCCATGCTTGGGGCACTTTCCTTGTCATCGAAGGATTTCAAAGGCAACACTCATTTATTTTAATAAAACATTCAATTACAATATACTTATATGAATGTATCTACGTGGGATTTTAGGTACCATTGAGCCATTGATGAATATTTTACTACCACGACTATTCTACCATTTAGCCAATAGTGAATGTTTCATCACGATGAAAATATTCATCGCCATCACTTCCTATTTTATATTTTGAGGACATGTATCTGCAACATAGAATCCATCAGCATTACCTTCTCCAAAATGCTCATGATAATAATTTACAAGAATATAACATTATATACATATAGAAATAATAATATTATAATTCATGTTTTAGGAGGGTCATGATAAAAAATCAAATTGCTCATAAACTATTAGATTTATATTCATGGCACCTAAGAGATTTAACAATAATTATAAGGTGCAAGTAAGAAATGATCTAAGATTGTAAATAAAAAATTGTAAAGGTAGATATAGAGTTAGATAATATACTAAAAAGAGTGATTTTTTATTTATTTGAACATTAAATAGATGAGCATGGTGGTGATTTATAAAAAAATAAAGGAAAATAGAATCTACATGGAATTCAAGGAGGAATTCACACCTTACATATAACAATGAAGCTTTTCAACACCATTTTTATAATATGTCTTATAATGTGTGACAAGCAAAAACTCTATTCCCTTATTAATGGGTTTAAGTTACCACCTATTGAACATTGTAGAGGAGATAGATCCAATACCAATTTTTCCATACAATGTAATTAATTTATATAAAATATAGTGGTGTTTGAAAAAAATAATATTTTAACAATATTTTCTATAACTATGATCAATAATTCAGAAGATTTAATGTATAGTTTCATGAATGTATACATTGACATATAAATTATATAAGTTTTATCAAATGACTATATTCAAGCACCAAAGATGACATTTAAAATATGTCATCAATTATAGATTGCATTATACTCAAAGAAGTATCTAATTATATTGTCTTATATGGTGTTGCTAGGGTATATCACATATAAAGAGGTAATAATAATGGAGCTAATAAAATTATGATCACTATCATGTAGTCAAATAAAAGAATAAAAGGGCATGAAAATTTAATAGGAATGATGAAATAATATTGTAAATTTACAAGAATCTATGTAAAATTAATGGACATAATTGAATAACTATTCAAGAAAAGAACACATCAAATGGTCACTAATGGTGATAACATTACACACTTGGATGGTCAAGTTTGCTAAAGCATTCATTTTTATATATTTTTAACTAGAATTATGATTTTTATGTACATACATATGCATCAATGATTGCACTAAAGAATAAATGCACCCACCCAATTTATCTTTACCACTTAAATGACATGCATATTATTTTTGTGTATAGGGGGGTTAGGATTTTGATCTTCAATTAATAACAACAAATCTTTAGCTACTAAATTATATTGGAGGATGTTGCATAACCCCAATGCTCTTTGGGCCAATAATCTCCATGCTAAATATGCTGAGAACAAAAGTCCTAAAGACCTTGTTCGCTATCAAATTCCTACCAAAGGTTCTCCCATTTTAGCAGTTCTTAAGACTGGTGAGGATTTGATAAAGAAAAATTATTTTGGATCATTCATAATGGTCAACATGTAAATTTTTGGATAGATTCTTGGGATTGTCACAAGCCTTTAATAACTCAATTTCCTGATTGGAGGCCTTGGATGGAGGACCTCCATCGAGCTAATTGGATAAAGGTGGCTAATTACTGTCGATACCATATTGGTAATTAAAAGGTTGGTAGATATTGGATCCCTATTGAGGACTGGCCTATTCAGATCCTAGAAAGGCAAAGACAAGATATCCAAGGCATCCTTCATATGAGATCCCTCTCTTGGTCCCATGAAAAATATTGTTTTGGATGGAACAACACTACTAAGGGTGAGTATTCAGTTGCTTAAGGTTATTTGACCATATGCCATAATAATCCCAACCATTCTTCTGACATATTTTCTCGTTTGTGGGCTCAAAAGCTTTGGCCTATGGTGAGGTTCTTTAATTGGCTTTTACTCCATCATAGGGTGCTTACTAGTGAGCAACTTATGAAGCATGGTTTTCATGGCCCTTTTAGATGTGAAAAGTGTGAAGAGAATGTAGAAAATATCAACCATATTTTTATTGAGTGTACTTTAGCCTCTGAGCTATGGAGGAGAATGTCCACTTTACTTGGTTTACAATGGTCCAATTTTTTTACTTTTGAACAACTTTGGAGGGATTGGCCTCATCAAGAGGGTGTTGATCATTTTATTAGGCAGTTGGTTTGGATGGGTTCTACCATTCTTATTTGGAATATTTGGAATGAAAGGAACAACCAAATTTTTAATCAAGATAGGAAGGATATTCACTATATTTTGCAAAATACCATAGTCAACTTATTTGAATCAATCCATCAACTTCTTAATCACCCCCAAAAATCCCACCAAATATGGGATCAAGTGATGCAAAGATTGAATATTAAAACTTCTAAGGGCAACCGACTTAAATGGAATGTGAGTATTAATAATATGGATAGGACTATAAATTTGCAACCTCCTCCTAATAATTTTGGAAAATTAAATACTAATGGAGCCTCTAGAGGGAACCCTAGAAAATCCAGTGTGGGAGGAATTGGTAGACTTTCAGATGGCTCCCTAGTTTTCACTTTTGCTGAGAATTTGGGTATTCTTTCCAATAACTTTGCTGAGGGGTATCGTATCCTCAGAGGTCTTCAGGAGGCTACTAAGGTTGGATGGGAAAAAGTGTTAGTTGAGCCTGAATCTCAACTAATGATTAATCTCTTGAAGACTCCTTCTAAGAATCATAAGTTGGATTGGAGAATAAAAATAATAATTGAGAAGATTCAGTTAATCCAGATGGGAGTTTTGAAAGTTGATTACAATCATGTGGTTAGAGATCAAAACAAGAGTGCTGATGCTTTAGTTAATTGGGCTTTGAACAAAGGTGATCTTACTTGTTATGGTGACCCTCCTATATGGTGGGCTTCTCAAATTAGGGAAGCTCTTCTTTCTATCATTTCTTTGGATGGCTCCAGTTCTAAAGGTATCTAGTTTCTTCTTGTTTTTTTTTTTTTGCTTCTCTTTTGTTAATTCAGTTTTTTTTAGTTCCCTAGCTCATTCTATTCTTTATTTTGTTTCCTCTATTGATTATTTCCTTAATAGTCTTCTGGTCTAGATAGGTCATTGTTTTGTTAATTTTTTTTCTTTTTTTCTTTTTTGTTTTTTTTGTTTAGTTTTTTAAGGTGGGTGGGTTCTTTTGTTTTGTTTTGTTTTTGTTTTCTTTGTGTTGTTTTTTTGTTGTTTTTTTTTTTTTTTTTTATGTTTTTTTTTTGTTCTTGTGTTTTTTTCGTTCTTGTTCTTGGGTTTCTCTTTGTTTGTGTTATTTCGTTTTTTTATGTGTAAGTGTTTTCTATGTATTTTGTTTTTGTTTATTGTCTATTGTTGGTTGTTTTTTATTTTTATTTTTTTATTTTTTTATAATTTTTTATGTTTTGGTTGTGTTTATTTTTCATGTTTTTTGGGGTTATGTAGTGTTCTGTTGTTTTTGTCTTGGTTGTGTTTTTTATGTGGTTCTTGTGTTTTTCTATGTGGTTTGTGTTGTGGTTTATTTTATCTTATTGTGCGTGTTTGGTTGTGCTTTTATTTTTGACACACTCAAGGAGCATGTTTTTTATTTTATTTTATTATTTTTGTTGTTATTTACTTATTTTTAAATTGGTTTTGTGTGTTTGTTTGCTCCTTGAGTATGTCAAATGTGGTAGGCCAGGTCCGATTCCTAGGCATTTTTGGTGGAATGGATACCCCTGCCTCCTTGGGTATTACTCGAAAGTGGCATCCCTTTTGGGATGTTTTCCACAAACAAAAAAAAAAATTATTTTTGTGTATATATATTTTTAAATATCTAAATAAAATATCGATCTTCTTTTTCCAATACTTTTGTTAAAAAATATTTTTGTTCTAATAATTTTTTTTGACTAGTGGAAAAGGTCTTGAAAGGGTCCTTGAACCTTGTACAAAAAGGACCAAGGAAAAATCAAGATAAATTTAACCATGAAGCAAACACAAAGAAGAAACTCCTTATACACAAGCTATAACAGAATTGGAAATAACAAACCAGAGGGGAACCCAACTTAAAAAAATTATGGAGCATAATAGCAAACACAAAAAGACCAAATTACTATAGAGTTAAGACTTACATACTTTCCTTTTTAATAATAGGATCTAGGTTGATGGTCTTGAACGTTTCACTTTTGCTGGAAGAGATGGATTTGTAAACACGAATTACATGCTGGAGGCTGGTTATTGCTTTTATATGAAATTGGTAGATATTTTTGGACATCTCAATCAGGATATTTGAGGGGTCGTGTCTAGACCTGGCCATAATTTTTGTATCTTCTAGGGACTGATCAAGTTTAGGTTATATGCTCTTTGTTGTCGTGGATTCACTAGGCTTCATTAGTTGGTCTAAACATTATCTTTTACCCGATGTATTCTTGGGTGAGATTTTGTGATTACAAGACCCACAATTTTTTATCATAGCCTCAATAGGTAGTTTGTCCTCTTCAAAACAAATGACTGGGTTTATGGTCACCTTGGCTATCACTTTCTAGAGCATATGATTATAAATAATCATAAAAAGGCCTTGGTGCTTGACATGAGTGGCCACTTTCTTGTGAAAATTCTCTATGGTTACCTCCATGGATCTTTGAAGATATTCAGGAATGTTAACCTCTTTGACATCCCTTAGATGATTAAGGAATTCCAAGTGAAATCTCCTCATTGGTTCATCAATCTTGTCCACTGTGATGTACTACATCACCGGGATAAGAGTTCTACACCACAAATTTGAAAAATATTTTTAGATGATGACTTTCTAGTTTCTAACCAATTTCTTGCCCTTATCGGTAAAGTGTTTCAACTCTTCTTGGATGGTGTGGTTGTCTCTATGGAGCTTAAACCCCTCATTTTTTAGTTTAGTAATCTGCGCCATCAGAGTCGCATTGACATTAAACTTCATTTTGTTCTAATAATTATTCTTCACATCATGGAGTCAATAAGTTGTATTTTTTTACGTATTATCACAATCAATTTCATGTTTAGTTATTTTCTAATTTGAATATTGTATAATATCTTTATTATGTTAGAAAATAATTTTACTTCATAGAAAATATTTTTATCAATATAATTCAATTTCATTTCCCTATTATTTTTAAAATTGAATATATTTGCATTGAATTCACCTCATGCATCTTTAAATTAAGTAGTCCCTTGATTTATTTAGTATTTAGCAAATATAAAACTCTCATGGAGATTACCTTTAATAAGTAACTCCTAAACATTAAAATTTTTTAGTTATATAAAATTAAGTAATAATGTCATGTGTATATTATAAGTTGAAACTCCATAGAATATAGTTATTCTGTTTTATTGAACCTCTCTTTTTTTGGCTTGTTCGCTGGTTTTATTTTTACTCTATTCTTTTTTTTTTAGCTTGTTGTAATAAGGTTTGGGGATCCTTTCAAAACCCCTTGTTTTTTATTTTATCAAAAAGTCCTCATTCACACGACTATATAAACAATTTCATCAAGATGTTTTTTCTACATTTGGAAACATGTAGACAAAACCAAATATATGATACATAGTCATGCATTAAACTTATAATTATAAGAATTTTATCTACATAAGTATTTTCTTAGTTATTATTATTTCACACATGACACGTTATTTCCATCATAAATAACAATTTTATTCAACTTCACTTCATAAAAATAGTATTTTATGGTTCTATAGTATCTTTCTAAGATACTAATGTCAATGGACTATACTTCACACTCTCTATGTAATATACATAACCATAATAGAATATACATGATTTCCTTAAGGTTTTGAATCTATCATAACATTATCTCCATTTTACATGGTATGAAGAGGTTCTACAATAGCCACGAGAGTCTTTTTATTTATTTAAATTTTTCAATCTAAACTACTTGTTTAATTTTAGAGAAAACCACCAAGATTTATACATTCCTTATTTCTTAACCACAATATACAAGTAGGCATCATTTTTTATATTGTCTCTTCCACGAAAACCAAATATTGGATACCTCTTCTCCATGCATATATAGAGTCAAATTCTTCCTAGATTCTGAATGTCCATGTAAACCACCAAAAAAATTAATTTAAAAATTTCAAAAAATAAGAGAATAATTAAATCTCGTTAATTTTATATTTGATAACCAAAATTTTACACGAGGATAACAATCACATTGAATATAATGAGCACCATAGAGGTGAAATAAATAATTATTATGGAGCCACAAAATTTTAAAATTCTATGTATATGTAGTATTTGTTAATGCCATACTTTATGCTTGATTTCTTTTATACTAATAATTAGCCTTTTTTGATCTTAAAGGGCAGATTATGCACCTAATGAACATGGGACATTGTTATATTTTTAAAACTGAAATATTCCTCTAAGGATCTAAAGAAGCACAAGGATAATTATAAATTTTATTCCCTAAATGCTCACTGATAACCATTTATATAAAATTAGATCCCATAAAGTTGCTAGAACAATCTCACTACCTCATAGCATCAAAAAATGCTTAATGATACACATAAGGGAGTAGCAAGCAACTATTTTAAAATAAAACTAGTTTCCAAACCTTTTTTTTTTTTTAATTTTAATGGAAAATTCATTCTAATTATGAATAAATTTTATTTTAAAAAGTTGTAAAATTTATGGGAGTGTGGGTAACAAAAAGGAAAGGGAAATGATAAAAGGACACTAGACTAATATATCCATTAAAAATATTTTAAAAAAGTAAATTTGATTTTATAATTATATTACTCTTCACTAATGGCTTCACAAGAAGTATTTTTAAAATGTAAAATTAAATGTATGACATATATCACTTTTATGAAAAAAAAAAACAAAATATTTTAGTAAAGGAAAAACGTAATTTCATCCGCAAATGACATAGCGAGCATAACAACCAGGTTCTTGCATGAAATTGTTCAGTATAATTTAATGAGCCACAACAATATTAAGTAAACATTTTATCCATAAAAAATTACATAATTCCCGAGTCACTTCATCCTAGGACTTCATAGGATCTACACTCACATTCCTCAAATGCATGTTGACAACATTGAAGTTTCTAAGAAGATCCCAAATTAACAAAGCCAATTATAATCTTTACAAGTTCACGTCAATCACATCCCATCCACATAGTTCCACGTCCTCTTGCAGTTGTAAGGATTATAGATTTCGATGAAATAAACCATGTTCACAAAAGTTCAAAAGCTTTCTTAGAACATTACGCATTCCTTCTGTCACTCAACAAAGCACAATACGTGTGAAAGATACAGACGTATATATCTTGCTTTCTTTCGCAGATCAACTTAATGGGAGCAGCAAGGATGTTTCAAGTTTAACGAAGGAACTCCCACGAAAAGCTTTTTTCCTTCATGAATAGAAACTATTCTAAGCTGAATGAACAACACCAGCAAGAACAAAAATCATTTTACAAAATGGCATATAAAAAAACAATCATTTTACAAAATGGCATATAAAAAAAACAATCATTTTACAAAATGGCATATAAAAAAAACATATCATAATTGCCACAAAATAATCTCCTCGTCTTCAAATCCCCAACAAGAAACGTAAATGCGTATTTTGATGACTTCATGCCTAACCCTAAAGAAAGTAACGATGATAAGAAGATGACATGCCAAGGGATGACTCTTTTATGCTTGGACGATTTCAGATTTTGTGAGTTGGATCTCGGATTCTTGTTCTCACCGGTTGACATATGGGTTGATATCGGGTTGGTAAGCAGGCTATGTGATTCACGAGTAATCCCAATTAGCCCTACGACATGATAAAACTATGTGCAGATTGTATAAACCGTCTGGAGAACAACCAGATCTGAATACTTCAAAAAGGTAAAATATAAAGGAAGAAAAGAACAGAGAAGGTATTAATGTGGAAATTTTTTTTTATGAAAATATGTTACTAGGAAATAAACAAATTGTATAAGAACAACATCACATAAACCAAACCAGTTAGAAAGCAAGAGTGCCAACTATCCCACATATAGCATTATGGCAATTTACTGTGGAAGGTTTATATACCCCGGAGTGCTCATGTTGTGGAGGAAGGTTTACAAATCGATGGTGAGGCTGCACATATAAACGAGTGGTAAGGAATTAGAGTCATCATAAAGTTCTTCGATGAAAATGTCATTCCAAGGCAATATTAAATATTGAGTCAATTTTTTTATGAATGAAAGATTAGATATTTCCTGACTTCGTGATGCGGCATCCTAGCATCTAGACCAGCATCGTTCAAGGTAATGACAAAATATAGGGCATTTAAGAAGATCCCAAAATTAACCGAGCCAATTATAAACATTACAAATTCCAGCATCACCCAAATCGTTCCTCGTTCTGTTACAAAGTCATTCAGTTTTAAAGATTTAGGACATGTAAAACACGGTCACAACACCTCAAAACCTTTCTTATAAGATTAAATGTTTCTTCCCTAAACACAACCATAATACTATGAACGACATAGAAGTAAACTCTCTTGCTTTCTATGGCTCTTAAACTTAATCACGGCAGCAAGGAAGTTTCGGCATCGAGTAAGGATTTTTGCACAAAACCTCACATTGATGGAGTCTTGTTAAAATTATCGTTCGCAAAGAATAAATATAAACTGAAACTCAACATGATCTACTTCGCAGCAAAACATGCCAATAAACGTTTCCGTCCATGAATTAAAACATTCTAAATCGCATGAATACCTTGCTTAGACACCAACGAGAAAAAGAACTTGAACGCAAAAGATTCCCTAAAATGGAACACAAAAGGATTATCATAATTCATAATAACCTCAAAATAATCTCCTCTTCATGGACGAAATTAGTTCTGCAAATTCTCAACAAGAAACCCAAATGAATATGCTAATGGATTTTTACCTAATCTTATGATAATAACGTGGCATCTCTAGGTGGTAGGCGTGGTGCAGTTCTCTGAAGGGTCCCATCTCGAGGGGTTGTTTTTTAAATTCTAGTTCTCCTTTGCTCCACTATCTGTTCGTTGGGGATTGGATTTCTCTGGGAGTTGTGCTGATGGCGGTTGCTCAGTGTACTTGGTGGGATTTTAGTCCTTTCTATGTAATAGGAGCTTCGATTTTAGTACGTTTCTTCAGATTGCCCATGTCAGACGATTTTATGGGCCTTCATTTCAGAGACTTTTGATTAAGCATTTTCATGTTTTTGGGCTGGAAGATTTGACTTTTGGAACGTTCGGGAGCATGATTTGAAGGTTTTGTGATCATCACCCCCTTTTTTCAAATGGGTGCCTCGTGGTCTGTGTTGTTTGATGGTTTATTCCTAAGCATGGTTTTTGGTGGTCTTCCCAAGTTTGGATGGAGGTGGTGGTTGGGAACTTTCCTTCTGCTCAGATTTTTAATTAATTTTCGCACACTTGTCCCTCCTTTATCCCTGGATAAAACAGTTGGGCTCATTTGTATTACCTTTTTCTCCACTCTCTATTGGGATTTATTTTCATCGAAGTGTAGCCATTTCCGATCTTTGGGTTGGTCCTTAGATGGATTTTTGTGGATTGGCTCCCTATGGGATCATATCATTCATGGGTATCTTGTGCCAGATTGGTTTTTTCACATTTTCCCCTCCTTTCCTTCTCAGGATTTTGTTGTTTTTGTTCCACGATTTAGTGAGATCATTTCTGGTTTTCTTGTGTTCCAATTTTCGAGCATGGCCCCCGTGAGAAGCTTTCCTCCCTTTCCTGGTGCCATGGTCGCCTCACTTTTTATCAAGGAGTGGATTTTTATGTTGAGGCCCCTTCCCGATGTAACTTGTGGTTATGTGAGTGAACCTTCTTTGCCCTTCCTCTTTGTTGGGGGATTGATTTCTATTATAAAGTTCCTGTACTTGAGCGCCACTCTCCCTTGCCTTGTTTATTATTGGCATTTTTTGGTCCTTACTATTCTCTTGTTCAGGGTCTCTTCTATGTGGCCTAAGTCTATAGTCTGCAGAGGTGGTTTACTCATGGAAAAAGCTAAGATTTACCCTGCTAAGAATAATTTATGTAAATCTCATTTGGAACCTTCGTCTATTTCTTTCGATGAAGAGGCCAAGTCCATTTTAGTTGAGGGTGGTCTTCTAAACTGCATTTCTAAGTTCCATGGTCATAACCCCCCTCTCACTAATTGCATGGTATCTTCTTGGAATGATGGTTGGGTCAGGGTCAGTTCTTGGTCTTTTCATATTTCGGCTAATCTTATTTGTAGAATGATTGGTTTGGCCTTGGATGGTGCCTCTCACAATTGTGAAAGGCAATATTTATTGCAAGAAATCTCTCTGTTTCTATATAAGGAGGAGTTTTTACCACGTATTTAGAATGGTTTTAGTGCTACGAATTTACCCCCTCCTTGGACATGTGTGGTTTGGGTTATTATGGATTATTTTACCTTTGATCCCTTTTATGAAATCATAAGGAGTTTTCATGCAATGTTCTTGAACCATCTCAGACGTAAATCCTGCATGAACATTCCATTATTCCTTTTTCATTCTATGCAAAAGTCTTTCCTTAATGTCCATGATGGTCGTGGTCAAGATCCTATTCACCAAGGTTTGGTGTTGTTGGTTTTTGAAAAAGCGGCTTTGAATAATGGCCTTGATTCTAACTATGTGTTAAAGTCTCTTGTAGATTCCTCTAGACGGTTGGTTCATGGCCCTAAGCGGAGTATTGACTCCCCATCAATTGATGGTGATTCTCGGTTTTCCTCTAGATCGAACTCTGACAAGAGTAGGGACACTCTCTCTTTCACTTTTGGTGTTGGCATAGAGAAAATTTCTAAAAAAATCCAAATCTCTTCAAGAGGGGTTTGGGGTGGCGACCCAAAGGTGATTGAGGTTCTTCCCTTGGATCACACTAATAATTTAGAGTTGGCCCCTAAGGAGAACTTGGTTGGTCTTGGTGGTTCTAATCCGATGTCAGATGGTGCTACTACTATGCAACGTCGTTTGTCTAAGTGGTTTTGGAGTAAGGTGGTGGAGGATGACTCTCCCTTTGTGATGGCTTCTTTTGATACGAATATTCTTTCACAAGATTTTCATCAAGAAAAGTCTGTGGAGGAAATCCTTTCTCCAAGAGAGTCAAAAATTTCTAAATATGTGGTTCTCCGAGACTTATTTCTTATTGATATTAACCAGCATAAAATTTGGAGCTCGTTGAAACATACCCTTTTTTTGATGGAGAATGTTTCAAGTTTGGCATCTAATGTTACTGAAGATGTTCATAAGTTAAGGTAGAACATTCTCAGTTCTCCTTTCTTTGTCTCCTTTTGGTCTGGCTTCCACCATTGTTCTGGTTTACCTTTGGTTTCTCCTAGGTTTGTTTCAAGGTTTTCTCTCGTTTGATATTCTTTGTAGTGGTTGTGGGATTCCGTTAAAACACACTATTTTTAATAGTACCAAAAAAAAACATGGTATGTCTAGGCACGACTCTTTTATGCTTGGATGATTTCTCTTTTCTTCGATGATGTCAAAATTTGTGAATCCGATCTCGGATTCTTGTCGCCATGGGTTGATGTTTGGTTGTTAATGAGGGCAAATGATTTAGGAGTGATCCGAATTAGCCCTAGGTCCTAATAAAAATATGTGCACATCATATAAACCATCTGGAGAACAACCGTGTCCGAATACTTCAAAAATCTAAACTAAAAGCTAAGAATAAAAAATAAAGGGAGAAAATGAAATAGCACTATTTATGGTAGTTTACTGCTGGAATTTTACATTCACCGAAGTGCTCATGTTTTGGACTTAAGATAGATGGTGAGGCTGCACTCATACACAACTGTGTGATCAAAAAATTAGTGTATAAAGTTATTGTATTACCCTAAAAAAAGCAAAATAAAAAAATAAAAGTACAGAGATGACCTGTCTAAGAATCGAAACATGGCTTACCATTGCGAAACCATTCGAAGGTGTTACATTATGTTACGTCACCGTATGTTTTGAGTTGATCAGTAATCTACTTAATGTCCTTGGAATAAATGTTGCATATGCCTCATTTGTAGTACTGTCTCAGAATTCCTCATTTTTGTGGATTCGGATTCCACCTTGATGTAACTTCCCCTTCTTCTATTCCTTCTTTCCCTTTATTACCCAAAGAACATAGATCCTTCTCTTGCTTGGAGATTATTAAATTTCCCCTATTACCCCTGGCACCAGAGGAGCAAGACATTCTTTTGGTTCTTGCATCGCTTCTCTCCTCTAATAAAATGGTTAAACAGAGGATTAATATTCATAAATGTTAAGGAAACTAAAATTACAACACTAAATCAATAAATAGGCGAGAGGATTATTTACAATATCAATTCCTTGCAGGTAGACAAGATGATGCCACATAGGCCAATAGTGTCTTCCAACTCTGGTGAATTTCGTTCTGTATATTTCTTTCATTGATAGCAGACCTATTTGAGTTGTTCTATATAGAATTTTTCAACTTCCAGAGATTCAATAAAATAAACCTTCTCTATGAAAGACTTTGGGTGCAAGGCTTTCTTGTACCAAGGGTGTGGCGCAACAGGTCAGATGCACCAAAGGTCTTGTGCAAGGTCCACATGCACCAACGGCTTGGCGCACGGTCCAAGTGTGCCAAGGGTTGGGCGTACGGTCCATGTGCACCAAGGGTTTGGCACATGACCCAAGTGCACCAAATATTGGGTGCACAGCCGAAGTGCGCCAAGGGTCTAGCGCACGACCCAAGTGTGCCAAGGGTCTGGTGGAAGGACCACTTGCGCCAAGGCTTGTCTACAAATAAGTATTGTGCCTTGCTCTGGCACAACTAAGGAGTGTTTCTAGGCTTGGGTGCACGACGAGAGTGTGTCATACTTGTGGTGCACAAAAATAGTGTGTCTCACTTGAGGCACATAGGGAAACAATTACAACGAACTGGCACAAATAAAATCTGAGGAAGAATGAGATAAAATTTGCAAACCAAAAGACATACTTTATTGATTCAAACAGACTATAAGATGCAATTTTACAATACAATATTTTACAAAGACATCTGCAACCAAGATTGCAGGATAACCATAGGAGGAGTTTCCTGGAGACTGCTGATCCAACTCCTTTGCTCTACTCAGCAACTTTCATTGAATTTCTTCTACTCTTCCTCGGTCCCTCGATATCTCGATGATTTTATAAAATACCACTTCACATTTTATATCTAGGCAGAAGGGAGGATAAGGTTTATCCTCTGACATGCACCGCATTAAAGTTTCTACCCACTCACCAAACTACAGCTACCAGCATTAACAGTGATGTTATCCTATCTGTCAAGGCATCAAATCTAGTTTAATTTTCTAACACCCTCCTTTAAACCAGATTTCACAAAGACTTTAACACCCAACATTTCTCAGAGCCTATTGAAGTCTTCCTCCTTCAAAGGTTTTGTAAAAATATCAGCTACCTATTCTTTTGACCTGCAAAATAGTAACACAATTTCATCAGCTTTCACCAGCTCTCTGATGAAGTGGTAGCGGATATCGATATGCTTTGTCCTGCCATGAAACATTAGATCCTTCGACAATTCTATGGTGGAATTGTTCATAACAAATGGTTGTCACCCTTTTCAGTGGATGATTCAGCTCACCCAAGATTCTTTGCAACCATACTTCCTGGCATGCGACTGATGTGGTGGAAACATACTCTGCCTCTGCAGTGGACAACACAACTATCGATTGCTTCTTGGATATCCATGAAACTGCTCTTGATACAAGATGGAAAGCATAGTTGGAAGTGCTCTTCTGATCATCAATGCTACCATCCCAATTGCTATCTGTGTAGCCAACCAGTTCTAGTTGGTCTTTTTTGGTATAGAAAATTCCATGGTTTGGCATCCCATTGACATACCGTAAAATCCTTTTGCCTACTTTCCAGTGTGTGTCCTTCGAACTGTCCATAAATCTGCTGATTAGGTTCACTCCAAACATTAGATTGGGTCTAGTTGTAGTCAAGTACATAAGACTACCAACTAACCTCTTAAACAAGGTTGGATCAATATTTCTACTAGAATCCATCTTGCTCAGCTTCAGACCTGTGGCAACAGGTATGATGGTAGGTTTGTTGTCCTCCATCTTGAACCACTTCAGGACATCCTTCACATACTTACCTTGAGAAATGAAGATGTCATCTATAGATTTGACAACTTCAATACCTAAAAAGTATTTCATCAACCCTAAGTCCATCATCTCGAACTTCTTCTTCATGGTTGTTCTGAACTGGTCAAACAACAAATTGTTGTTTCCAATGTAAATCAAATTATCTACATACAAGAAAACAATTATCATCTCACCTTATGGGTTTTGCTCTAGGTACAAGGTGTGCTCATATGGGCATTTCATGAACCCGTTCTCCTGAAATTAAGCATCAATACGATTGTACCAAGCCCTAAGTTCTTGCTTCAACCCATACAGGACCTTCTTCAGCTTCAAGACTTTACCTTCTTGTCCTTCCAACTAATATCCTGGTGGCTGGTCTATATAGACCTCTTATTCCAACACTTCATTTAGAAATGCAAACTTGATATCCATCTGGTACACATTCCAACATTTTTGGGTTGCCAATGCCATGATCATTCTAACTGTGTCAATTCGAGCTACAAGTGCGTACACCTCATGGTAGTCAATGCTTGTAGCCTTTTGCCTCCAATTTGGCCTTGTGCCGATCAACTTCACCTTAGGCATTAAACTTAGTTTTGTATACCCAATTGACCCCAATGGTCTTCTTCCCTGCTAGGATATAACTCAACTGCCATGTCTTTTTTTTTCTCTATGGCCTCAATTTCCTCATCCATTGCCTTCACCCATTTTTGATTCTGAATTGCTTCTTCAAATGAAATTGGATCACACTCAAAAAATAAAGCAAAGTCAGAATGTTCTTCTTGAAGTCAGGTTACCTAATAGATTTCTTTAAAGCTCCTCATCTTTGTGGGTGTCCCCAAGTTGGAGATTCTACTTGCAATTTGAGGTGTTTGTGATGATGAGGTGGTGTTGCTGCTAGCTCTAGATTTTCTAATTGAATTTACAGGTTGATGCACTCGTTCTTATTCTATGTCCTCAGACTCAATGACTGCTGGTTCTGGTTGACCAGTATTTGATTTCCAATTCCAAGATTCATCCTCCAAGAACTTCACATCTCAACTGATAATCATCTTCTTCGTCACAGGATTATACAACCTATATGTCTTCGAATCTTCACTATACCCAGTGAAAATGCATTTCTTAGCTTTTTCGTCGAGCTTCTTCCTCTTCTTATCTAGGATGTGTGCATATGCTATGCACCCGAAAACTCTGAAATAAGCAACGCTTGGCTTCTGGTTGCTCCATGCCTCCTGAGGAATTTTGTCCTTCACACTCTTTGTGGGACATCGATTTAGCATATAAACTGCATAACTTACAACTTCTACCCAGAACACATAAGGCAACTTCTTTACCTTTAGCATACTTCGTGCCATCTCCATAATGGTTTTGTTCTTCCTCTCAGCTACACCATTTTGTTGCAGTGTGTATCTGGTAGTAAGATGCCTACGAATTCTAGTTTGCTTGCAAAAATTTTGAAATTCATTGGAGATGTACTCACCTCCACCATCTGTCCTGAGAGTCTTCACCTGGTAGTTGCTCTATTTCTCAACCAAAGCCTTGAACTCCCTGAATTTATCGAACGCCTTTGAATTTTGTTTGATGGGATAGATCCATGTCCTCTGACTGAAATCATCAATGAAAGAAAATATTTATTATCGGCAAATGTACTCATCTGCATTGGATCGCAAATATTGAAATGCACCAGCTCCAATGGCTATGAAGCTCTCCAAGATTGTCCTACAAGGAATGCATCCCTGTGCTACTTGCCAACTAAGAAAACATCACAAACTTGATTTGGTTGCTCGATAAGGGGTAAACCCTTCACCATATGCTTTTTGTGCAGCAAGTTTAGGCGACTAAAGCTCAGGTGATCGAATCTGAGATGCCACAACCAGGTAGCATCCTTCTCAACTGAACTAAAAAACATCAGAGATTCATTCTAAATCTATAGTGGAAACATCTTATTTTTAGTCATGGACATAGTTGCAATCTACCCATGCTCCTTATCTTTGATGGTGCAAATTCCATCTTTGAATTGAACAATGTACCCCTTCTGCACAAGTTGTCCAATGCTCAGTAAATTGTGCTTCAAACCAGGCACATAATAGACATCGGTGATCTGCTTCCTTTTATTTTTCCTAGTACGAATGAGGATTTTTCCTTTCCCCATCATAGGAAATTTGTTGTTGTTCCTCATTTTCACCTCAAACTGGACTGTTTCATCTAGTTGTGAGAACATCTCTTTGTTCCCTATCCTGTGGTTGCTGCAACCATTGTCGAGATACCAGATATTCTTCTAGATCTCCTCCTCAATATTGCAAGTTAACAACACATTTCCACCAGCATCTCTACACTCTCTATTATTAGACTCATCTATGTAGTGTGCTTGTTGTTGGTTATCTTTGGCCATCTTCTATATGCACTCAGAAATATAGTGACAAAACTTCTTGCAGTAATAACATTGGATCTTTGATTTATCCTTTCTTTGATAAGATCCTCCTTGTTGGTTTTTGTTGTTGCCTCTTCCTCCTTGTTGATGGAAGTTGCAACCGATCTCTCCATCATTGGAGTTTGACCTTCCTCCTTGCTTGTTGCCTTTCCCACACTTGCCTCTGCCTCTTCCTCATTGAGAACTTGAGGCTCCTTGGTGGGATTTTTCTCTGCTACTGTCTTGAACTGAGACCTATGCTTTGAATGCTTGTTCCAATGAGGACTGAGTTGAGCGACTCAGCCTCTGCTCATGTGTTTGCAAAGAACCCATGAGCTCATCCATAGAGAGGGTTGTTAAATCCCTTGATTCTTTGATTGCTATCACCACTGATTCGAACCTTGCTAGTAGGCTCCTCCGCATCTTCTCTACAATCCTTTGTTTCACCATGTTCTCCCCATTCAACCACATTTGGTTGATGACATCCATTATCCAGGCGAGGAAGTCACTTATGGACTCCGAATCACTCATCTACAAGTTCTCAAACTCCCTCCTCAGCATCTGCAACCACACCAACTTCACCTTGTTGGTGCCCTGGTAGGAGCTGGCCAAGATTTCCCAGGCCTCCTTCGATTTGGTTGCTACTACGATTCACGGGAAGATTATCTCATCAACCGCTTGCATTATGTAAAATAATGCCTTTTGGTCCTTCTTTCGGTTCTCCTTCAATAAATCTAAATTTTCCTGGGAGAGTACGCTCAACGCTGCTGCATCTGCTGGATTTGCATAGCCATTCTGGACCAAGTCCCATAGCTCCTGCGACCTAAACAGGATCATCATCTAGATGCTCCAGTAATCATAATTTTTGTTGTTGAACCACGAGATCTACAACTGCTATGAGTTACTACTAGAAGCCATTCCTTCTTATCGTGCATGGGCAGGCTCTAACTCTGATACCAATTTGAAAGACTCCGGGTGCAAGACTTGCTTGCGCCAAGGGTGTGGTGCAAGGGTCGGATGCACCAAAGGTCTGGCGCATGGCCCACGTGCACCAAGGGCTTGGCGCACGGTCCAAGTGCACCAAGGGTTTGGTGCATGACCCAAGTGCACCAAATATTGGGTGCACTACCCAAGTGTGCCAAGGGTCTAGTTGACAACCCAATTGCGCCAAGGGTATGGCGCATGGACCACTTGCGCCAAGGCTTGGCCATAAATAATGATTGCGCCTTGGCTTGGGCACAACCAGGGAGTGCGCCCAGTCTTGGGCGGACGACGAGAGTGCGCCTTACTTGGGGCGCACAAAAATGGTGCGCCTCACTTGGGGTGCACAGGGAAACAATTACACCGAACTGGCGCAAACAAAATCTGAGGAAGAATGAGATAAAACTTGCAAACCAAAAGATAGACTTTATTGATTCAAACAGACTACAAGATGCAGTTTTACAATACAAGATTTTACAGAGACATCTTCAACCAAGATTGCAAGATAACCACTGGAGGAGTTTCCTGGAGACTGTTGCTCCGACTCCTCTGCTCTGCTCAGTAACTTTCCTCGGATTTCTTCTGCTCTTCCTCAATCGTTCGATATCTCGATGATTTTCTGAAAGACCACTCCGCCTTTTATAGTCGGGCGGAAGGGAGGATAAGGCTTATCCTTTGACATGCTTATCCTCTGACATGTGCCACATTAGGGTTTCTGCTCACTCGCCGAACTGCAGCTACCGGAATTAACGACGATGTTATCCGATCTGTCAGGGCGTCAAATCTGGTTTAATTTTCTAACACTCAGCGTCTCCCAAGCCTAGCGCATCGTACACCTGACGCACCGGCACCTTACTTTTGCCGTCCTCTCCCAGCTGTGGAATAACTTGGTTAGATATAGCCAGCTCTTACGGGACTCGAAACTGCGATGATCCAGAAAAGAAAAGCTAAAACGGAATGGCAAAAGGTAAGAAGAGACGCAAAAATTGGAGGTATACGGCGGAATGGCAAGAGGTATAAAGAGACCCAAAAACTGGGGGTATAGGGTTGCGTATTTATAAGGGAAATGGGGATGTGACGTGGAATCGTGGTTGTTGCCCGGATGAGCTAGAAGACACCGAATCGACTATTAACGTTCGGAGGTTGTTCTATGGTTGCAAGGAATGGTAAATTTGTTGAAAGATGAGAACCGCTTCTTCAAACGTATTTGATTTATGAAATTTGCATTAGCTGTAGTCTCTGATAATGGGGCAATGCGTCACAATAGTCAAATTTCATTATTAGTAAAGAGGACCAAGTATTGGAGTGGAGCCCCTTACAGTGTTGGCACGAGGAAATTTTAGAGAAATTAATCATATTCGATTTTATTGCATATTAGAGACGAAAGAAAAAACAAACGGTCTAAAGGAGGCATTTGAAATGTTTATGCCCGTTTACAAGGTTTAGCCTACTTGAACGGTAGTTGGACATCTTGTTTTTTAAGCTGTTTATATAATGTTTTCGTATAAATTGTTTATATCCAGTAATATATACTAATTTCCTCCCTCTTAATACCTTCCCTTCGAGTCTTTTCATACTTCACCTCTCATTCAAACAAACAAGTTCCCAAATATTGAGAAATACATCACTGCACGGCTGCCCGTTTATGGTCGTCGTTAGTCCACTTCATCCAAAAAGCAATATAATGGGAATCTGATAACACTTGATCAAAAAGTAGACATGATCAAAAGCAATGTTTCAGCGGACACGAGGGACCAGTGTGACATGACATCCACGTTTCCCAGGGATTAACCACCGTAAAAAACAAAGCACCGTCAGAACAACAATTGATAGCTGGAAATAAAACAAAGCTGCACCATCGTGGCAGCCACTCAGTCGTACACATAAAGAAACAAACACCGTAAGTAGATTGCACTCTCGAATTTTCATCGTCGTTGACGGAAATTTGTAGGCCGGGAAGTCTCCTCACAGTTGGCTGACGGTTAATAATTAATTATCGATTTTAGTTCGTCCGGCTTTCGAACCCGCCGGAGATTTACGAAGATTTGGACGGCTGCCATTCTCCTTACTCCAACAAAATTCCTTGCAGGTCGACAGGATGACGCCACAGGACGATAATGTCTTCCAACTCATGTGGATCTCTAAATGTTTCTTTCAACTGTCGCTACCTCTGTGAGTCGTTGTGTATAGAAATTTTTTGAACTTGCGGAAATTCAATAGTGGCTTCTGTAAATTAAATCTATAAAACATTTTTTTTCCATGCACGTTTACAAGATTTGACACATATTAAGTGTTGTTTACCAGATTTGACACCTTACCAAGTGTTTTAAAAAAACTCGAACCTAGTGACATTTTTGACAATTAACTCGAACCTCTCACTCACTATTCTATTAAATAAATTTAAAATGTAGTGGTATATTCTTGGAATTTGGTTTCATTTTAATACTTCTTCTGTTTTATAATATTTTTTCTCACTTTCTTAATTTTAATAATATAAAATATAACATAACTTTATATCTTTTCGTTTCATATTTATTCCCAAAATTAATTCACTTTTATCATTATTACCAAATTTATAACCAATAAATAAATATATAACAATATTTATATATACCCTCTCCGGAGATGCCCTTCGCCAAAGCCTCTCTCTACGCATGAGATCTGGGTAGTTTTGAGTTCTATCCGAATTATTCGTGTCTTCTCTGGGAGTGCATGGAGGGGATTTTAACTGGTCATTGGAGTCCGAAACTACCGACTCTTTGGATAGGAGATGGAACTTTATTGGATTATCTTAACAGAGGTTAGGGGCAGCAAAAAGTGATGCTCTAACAGACTTTCAAAAAAAATTGTGAAGGAGGTTTCAAGTGGTAAGGCTCCTTTGTCCTCCACAAAATTTGTGAAGGAGGTTTCGAGTGGTAAGGCTGCCTTGTCTTCAATAGAGGTTTTCCATGAAAAGCGCTGGTCAAGGTGGTCCGTCAGGAAGAATGACTCTAATAGCTTATCCAGCAGATAAAACAATAGTAGACAAGTAGATTACACTATTGGACACTCTCAAAATGGTCTTCCATTTCAATTTTTTTTTTGGAGGATGTAAACAACCAGATGAATGTATTACTAAATGTAGTTGGCTAGTGCACGAACATTTGTGATAAAGTTAATACTTAGTCTTTTGTTTTCGGACCTTACTTTTGTAGGGTAGTTGTGGTGTTTGTTCCTAGGTTGGTTCTCCACATTTTAAGTGTTGTTTTGTTTTTGTTGTCACTCATATGGGCTTCTGATTTTTTGGTGGTCTCCTAAAAAAATTTCTATTTCGAGTTATGGGAGCCTCTCAAAATCCTCTCTTTTAATTATCAAAAAATATATATAACAATAATATATAAATAAATGAATGATAATTAAAATAATTGTGAAATCTTTACTGTTCATTTTATTATTATCATTTATTTATTAAAATTGTAATTTAAAAATATATTAAAAAAATAAGGATATTAATTTATGATTGAAAGAGAGGTTAGACTTAGAAGTAAACATAACACTTCATACTTTGATCAAATCTCTATATTAGAGCTATTTTTTAAAATCTTTGTATAATAAAGAAATCTACTTTATTATCATTTTCACTATATGTATAGTTAACTTTAAAAATAAAATTTGCACATATATATATAAAAATATAAATTAAAATAAATTGATACATAAGTTTAGATTTTATTTCTTTTTTTATATATGTTTATAAGACAATAATCAACATAATTTGTAATAATATCTATTACAATATCGGATTTGAACAAGGATATTTGTGTCTTCTATTGTTTTAAATTACTGTATTTATCTATATGTGCATCTACATGCTATATAATTTGGTACTTATCCTTAACCAAGGCTATTCATTCTTTCAATAATTATTTGATATGATATATATCCAATATATTTATCCCAGTGCATCCACCACAAATGGTATAAAATTATTCTTTTAATTGTAAATATAATGTGGCTAGTGAAAACAAATTACCATCATTTCATATCTATGTAGTCAAATTACAAAAACAACATCACCTAAAATTAATTTAATTTCATATTTGAATACTCATAGTACAAAAACACCATCATCTAAATTTAACTTAATCTATCACAAGCTTGCAAAAATTATCCTTAGCATTATATATATATATATATAACCTTGTTTTAAGTCCACAACTTTTCTCCTTTACTAGATTAAAGGAACAACAACATAACTCACCTCTCATTTGCGTAATCCCCCATCCAGCAAAACCCTCCCCTCTCCTCTCTTCCCCATTCCATGTAACCCCATATAGCCACCATCTCTCTTTCTCCTATCTCCCTCCATGTCTTCCCTTTCATTTTATTATAAAAAAATACACACATACTACTCCATAAAAAATGCAACCTCACCTAATCTCTTATCTCGCCCACCACACATGTAAACAACCCACTATCTAAAGTAATCCCCCACTTAAACTTAATATATAGTATAAATTTATATTGTATATATAAATTATATATATATATATATAACCTTGTTTTAAGTCCACAACTTTTCTCCTTTACTAGATTAAAGGAACAACAACATAACTCACCTCTCATTTGCGTAATCCCCCATCCAGCAAAACCCTCCCCTCTCCTCTCTTCCCCATTCCATGTAACCCCATATAGCCACCATCTCTCTTTCTCCTATCTCCCTCCATGTCTTCCCTTTCATTTTATTATAAAAAAATACACACATACTACTCCATAAAAAATGCAACCTCACCTAATCTCTTATCTCACCCACCACACATGTAAACAACCCATTGTCTAAAGTAATCCCCCACTTAATATTAATATATAGTATAAAGTTATATTGTATATATAAATTATATTATATATAGAATATTATCATATACTTGATAGTATACTTTATATTACAATAAATATATATGTTGGAGTATGTCTAAATTGTTAAAATTCAAAGGATAAATAATGCTCAATTGTAAGTAATGGTTGTTATTGTAAATTAAATTAAAATAATTGTGGAATAATTAATTGAAATATTTAATAATTTTTTTTTGGGACTAATTAATTTAAATATTTAATAATATTTAATAATACAAATGAAGGTATTAAAAATATCAATGCCAACATCAAGGCATTGATTGCTAAAATTATATTCTTAGGAGTATTAAGCTCTGTAGTTACATAAACATCATGGCTAGATCCTAACTAGATGCAAAAAAAAATATCATTGTTCATACAATAGAATAATAAAATCCAGATTACAATATAGAAAATTGACCATTCAAAAAAATACTTGAATTGATGTCTCAATGTTAAAGGTAAAAATATATGCAAATCTATATAGTTGGGTGTAAGCATTAAAAATTGTATTGAATTAAATCATGTCAACAATGAGAACAATGCAATTCATGTAGCATATCTTCATTTTGAAGGTAAAGGACACAAGTGGTATACTTGGTGGTATGGAAAAATACAAGGGCTTATACAAACACATAAAGAATTCCTTGTAGATTTTAATACAATATTTGAACCACCAAAAAGTGATTATTTTAATGAATTTACTTGAATAAAAAAAATGAATATTGATGGACAAATATACCTTTCAATTTGAGTCATTTTCAACATTAATAACTAATATTATATATAGTCAATTAGCTCAATTCTATGTGGATGGATTAAAACATGATATAAAATATCAACTTCAAGTTAGGCATGTTTTGACATTATCTTTAGCAATCAAGTTAGCTTGACAGTAAAAAAATAAGACAATAAAAAATAATAAAAACATATGATTTCAAATTGGTCATGATGTAAGAAATAAAAATATGACATAATGAATAAGATATATACATCCACATCAATAGAGCCCTAATTACAATAAATAATAAATAAAACAAGGGAAACAAAGAAACTCTAAACCATCAAACTTTAGATATTTAAAGAAACTTTATAATTTTGAAGGAAGAAATCCTAAAGAAGAAAACTAGGTTTCAAGTAGTATTAGTAATGAGGATGTATCTGAGGGAGAGAAAGAACCTTCACTGGATACAAGTGAGTATAAAATCTCCATAGTTGCATTAACAAGAATCCAATATCCATAAACCTTCAAAATACAAGGGTTTATTAAAAACCACCCAGTTATGGTCTTAGTTGACTTTGGTAGTACACATTATTTTATTGATCTAGCCACTAGTAAGTGACTTAGTTTATTATCTATCCAAAAAACTAATTCAATATGATAATTATATGGGATAATCACCTAAATTGTAAGTCAAAATATCATAAAGAGAATCTATGTATGAATCATTACAAATATTAAATAAGTTTTTATGATATACCATTAGGATGGATGGATTTAGTACTTGGAGTAGAATGGTTAAATCCCTTAAGATTTTGTAAATATGGTCTTGAAAAAAAAAATTCAAATTCAAATGGTAAGACAAAACTATATCTTAAAAGAATTTCATGTTCCTCCATCATAATTAGTTTCTTCATATAATATGGAAAATATGATTAGAAAAGTAGCATCCACAACTATTGTTCAATGTTTCACCATCAAGCTTATATCCATATAAAATGTATGAGATAGTAAAATAGATTAAATAATCAATAAATATGCTTTGATATTCTAGGATATACCCTTATAAATACGTCTCAAACAAGATATTAAGTAAATCATATTATTAAAATCAAACTAGATGCACCTCTAGTAAATATCAAACCATGTCATTATCATACATCAATTAAAATGACTCTCTTCATTGCCTTATATGGTTATGAACCTCCCTAGCCTAAATATTTAATTAATAATATGATAAGGGTTCCAACTATATGATTATTATGAATAATCTAATGCAATTGTACACCCCTTAAAGAGTAACATGGAACTTGTCAAAAATAGTATGAAGCAATATACTAAAAGTCATCATTCCAAATATGAAATATAAGAAAATGGTTGCATTTATGTGTCTTAAGACATACAAGCAAACATCTGTTAGGAATATTTGAAGTTTTTTAAAGTTATCCCCTAAATATTATGGTCCTTATCATATTAGAAGAAAGAACAACCCTATTTCCTATTCTACTTAATTTCAAAATAAATATCACACCCATGATGCTTAAAATAAAAATTGGATATTCTTACTCTAGATCAAACTAAGTTACATATCTTGGATGAGGAAGGTAGACTTATAATTCAACCTAAAGATATTTTAGATACTTGTAAATTATCATTATATACCTAGGATATCACCAAATACCTTATTAAGTGAAAATATCACTCAAGAATATACTCCTTCCTTTCTACTCATCCTTCCATTCATATGCCTTGAGGGTAAATAGTTATTAGCTAAGAGTAATTCTTGTGAATCATTGTGTCTATTTGTAAGGGTGTATACATGTTATATAATATGGGTACTTACACATAGCAAAGAACATCCATTTATTCAATAATTATTTAATAAAATATCTAGTGAATAAACTTATTTATCTAAGCACATCCAACACACTTATCCTCTTTGAATACACAAATATAAACATGTAATAATTATTATAAAAGGATATATACTAGAATTAGCTTTCTTCAATCATATTTTATTACTTGTTAAAACATAGTTCATTCAAATATGGATATATATGTTTTTCATTTTTTTTGTTATCACAACAAGGTATATGTGAGCATATTTACAAAAAAATGGTTATGTTTAGTTTATTATTTAAATTTAATAAAATAAATTTTTTACTATGAATTATCTGAAACAAACTATCCTACAATTCTCTTTCATAACTACCACCATAAACAAGTTAAATTTTACAAGTATAAATGCATTGAAATATTAGCAAAAAAATATTAAAATTGAATCTACATAAGTGAGGACATCTATTTCCTATAAAAGAATGTAACAATGATTAAATTAAGCATTTTAAATAAAAGGTGTTTTTTTTCATAGTTTTACTCTTCTCGTGATATGTCATGACCTCAAGTATTTAAAAATAATGGCTTCCAAGGTAAATCCCTATGTTTAGAACCTATCAAACGATATACATATAATTGTTAGTTGTACTACCCTTGTGTGCTTAGTTGAAACAAGATAGTTACATGGTCATGGTGTAATAATATGTATCCCATTTCAATGTCATATAACCAATTACAAAACATGTGAATTCTTATCATTTTATATAGCAGCAATATATAGATGTTAGTCTCTCTTGATAGTCTCGAGATAAAAAAATGTGTATATGTGTGTGTGTATTGTTGTAAATTTATATTATATAATAAAAAAATACCTACCTAATATTAAGAACACAATAGTAATATCTATTAAACATGAACCCAAATTCTCTATTTACTATATATAACCTTGAGGGACCTAACAACAAAGACTTGTAAACTTCAAATAAGGGGTTCAAGGTTCAAATCCTATGGACTTTAAGGTTGTATACCATGTTCTACTATACTCTAATCAAAATCCAATTCAATAATAAACTTAGTCTATATACAAAAATACAATGTCCCATATGGCTTATGGTTTCATAAATGTTAGAATATCTTATTTTTACTTTAACATAACTTATCCCATTTTAGATACTTCTATTAATAGCCCTATTTTTTCTAAACTTGTTTGAGACTTGAATAATGATAGAGAATCATCATTTAAAGTGTGTTATCTTTAATGATAAGGGGATTATAGGATAATCATCCCCTTCCTCATGGATCTTGGTTTTGGAATTCTATCATCCAAACCAAAAATATCTTAAAGGAAGGAGTAAGATGGAACCTTGGTTGTGGAAGAAATATCAAATTTTGGGAAGACACTTGGCTCAAGGACCAACCACTTATCAATGAACCAAGCCTTACTATTTTGAAGTCTCACATGAATCAGATCTTTGGTTATAAGGTGAATAACTTCATCCTCAGGTGATCGTAGCGTGCAACATGTAAATCTATTACAATAACCAACCTTAGTGATGAAGGAAAATTAGCTCTATCTAAAATAAATTATATTCTAATAACTTACATCATACCTACCAATTTTCCTAGAGATACGCCTTTATGGGGTTTCTGTGAAGATGGTAAAAACTACCTATTACCTTCAATATCATCCCGTTGATTATTGGCCTACCTTCAAACAGATTTGGATCACTAAAATTATTCCTAAAATAAAAATTTTATTTTGGTTGGTGTTCCATAAAAAGGTTCTTACAACAGACAATCTTCTCATTAGAGGTTTGACTATTCCTAATTGATGTTATCTATGCAAATCCAATTGGGAGTCAGTGAGTCATTTATTCCTTGAATATCCTTTTTTATGCTCTATTTTTGACTCTCTATTTTAGTTGGTCAACTTAGCCTGGGTAAAACCAAGAACCATTTTGGAGTTATGTGAGCAATGGTCTAATCCATTCTCCAATGTGTGTCTTATAGCATTCTTATCATTTTGCCTTTCCCACTGCTTATGGTAGCTTTGGTTAGAAATAAAGTATAGAGCCTTATGTGATAAGATCCAATGACTATCAAACTATATTAATTTGTGTTATCACCTTTGCCATGGAAAAAATTCAATTAATACCATCCTCAAAAGTCCCCAAAGAAATACTGAATTCTGAGTTGTATGAATATCTTAAACTTCATTCTAAACCTCAGAGTCCTATTACTATCAAGATTAAGAGGTACATGGTCAAATGGTCTCCTATACTGAATGGATGGATTAAACTCAAATTTGATGGAGCTACCAAAGGCAACCCAGGTAGAGCTGGAGGTGGGAACATAGTTAGGGACTATTAAGGGAAAATCATAAGCCTTGCCAAAGAGGGTCATGATAGTCATGCTACCAAAATTACACCTAGGGGATAAGAGCATTCTTGAATATTGAATCATAGAATTTAAATAATTCCATCTTGATGCCTTCTACCACTCAGTACCAAATGCAAACCTATGTTTGCATAGTAAAAAATTCAGCCATGTAGGTGCACAAGTGTAGCTCTACATTTATGCAGGACTACCAAACTTGTTTTGGCCATATATCACTCATCCAGACATAAATTGATCTAAAATTTTAAGGGTAGGTTCCTAACAATACCTAGAATATATCCAATAATGTTTAGATGATTTGGAGCAATAGAAACCCAAAATAATCCCTGCATTTGACTAGCCATAAATGTAGCCTTATGTTTGCATAGAAGTAGATCAACCAACTATAGACCCAGATCAGAATATGTAAAGCACAACAAGGTTTGGTTTTCTTCTCCTACATATCATTTTGATTTCTACAAGCATTTACATTTAGATTTTTATGGATTTATTTTTTATTAAAATGTGCACATAGTGGAGGCCCTTCATATGTTATTCACTCTTTTCTTCATAGGACATGTGTGTAGGTGATAGGCTTTTGGACTACTGCTAAAGCAAGGATGTCCTGCAAGAATACTCAAGACCATATGACATATTGATAGGAGCAAAAAAATCTATTGGCACCACATTATTTTGATTAGGCAAAAGGGGTTATTATGTCCTTTATCTATTGTATTTTGAAATAACAAGTTTTTGCATTGTAATAATACCCCTTCACACTTAGGGTAAATCATTTGTAAAAGGATATCAAGGATCCATTGTATTCTAATAGAAAAAATACCAATTTCATTTCAGTGCTTACTTCTTGTTTTTTACTATTTCATTTACAAAAGGTGTTGTCTTATTTACTTACACATTGATGATCATGGTGGGACCCCCAAAGGGTTATGTTTGTTATTGCATTGTTTTATTTTATATTTTTTTTTGTCTATTTGTTGGTTATAGGTTTTGAAGCTTCATTTCATGAAGATTACAGAATAAATTTCAGGATTTTTAAAAGTTGTTCGAGTTGTTTCTAACCCTGTGCAAACACAACCCTACTTTTAGGAGTCTGCACAAACATAGACCTACATTTGGGAGCTTATACAAAAGCAAACCTACATTTGGGAACCTATGCAAACACAACCATGCATTTTGGGAAGATATAAAAAAGGATTTGGAGGTCTCCAAGTAAGTGATCTAAACCAAACTTCAATTTAAATTTGTTTAATGAAAAAATGATATTTGTTGGTTTCTATGCTAATTCCAAAAAATAAAGAGCATTGAAGTTTGTTTACCTTTTTGTATATTAGTTCTTGTATTGGTGTAGGCATAAAAGAAAAAAATTGCATTTTATGGGGTATTTATTAGGTCACTAAAATGTTATAGCTTGCATTGAAATAATTAAGTTTGCATTAGTAGGCTCATCTAGGGTATTTAAGCTTCTTTCTACCCCAAATTGATTCTATGGCACAATAAAAAATATAGACCTATGTTTGTGCAAATGCAATCCTTACATTTATACAATCACAAATACAACCCTATAGGTCCCCAAATGTAGCCCTACATTTTTCCCTGTGTCTCATACCTCTTTTAGGATCTTTTGAAGCAATTTTCTACACTTTAGCTCAAGATTTTACTTTCTGCTATTTTTTTAGTGTTTTTATCTATTTTGTGTCACTAATTTGTATTTTATAGATATTGAATCAAAATGGCATATTAATTATATTTATGTAAAATTAGATTAGAATTGCTTTACAAAATTACATTAAAATTTCACAAAACTCAAAATAAAAATCTCACACACAACCACAATCATAATTTTGTGCCTTTGCTTTGAAATTGTGAGGAAAACTACCTCAAAGAATTGAAATTCATCACCAACCATAATTTGAGCCCTAGATAAACCCTAGCTAGTATTATAGTTACTTGAATTTCATCACCAAGGGGTTAGTCAGTCTTGGTATTAGCTTAAGGTGATCATTAGGTTAGATGCCTTTTTACCATGAGGCTAAATAATTAGTGGATCACAACTATCACTATTGTCCAAGCCTATCGAAGAATGAAGTGAAAGTTTAATTTCAACAAGTAGTATAACTTAGATAGGGTGGCCTCTTTCAAGATGTAATTTTGATTCCTTAGGTTACACCCATTACCAATACTTCATCTAGGAAGTCTTATCCGCCATTCATAACTCATCCTTCATCAAAAAGGTGGATTTTAAAACACCTTTTAAATTCCACTTAACCACTTACAGTTCATAGCCTTTAGATCTAGGTCACATAAAACACACCAAAAACGTAAAAATAAAAGTCAAAAACTTCAAAAACATTTGAAAAAAAAAAAAAAATCAAATCAAAAACAAAATTTGTAAAAACAAAGCAAAATAGAAAAAAACATTGCTTGTTTTGTGATTGTCTATTTCCTCATAGCATATATTTCACATGTGACACACACTTAACCTACACACTTGTCATTTTGCATCATCCCTAGCATATGGTATTGACTGAGAGTCAAGCTAAAAGTTTAGCCAAAACCAAAATCCAAATACCTATATCCATGGATCAGTATACACATATTTCCCATGCCTCAACCACTTCTATGGTTGAGCAAATGGGTATTTATGTAGACCTATATTTTGGGCCTTCCAATCATGCACCCATATCAAATATGGATATAATGTAGAGGGCCATCCATTATTCCATCCTAGAGATCCCTCAAACCAATCCATCCACACCCTCTGATCCACATGTCATGTATTTGGATACTAATGATATTAGAATATACCTAAATCGTGTCTTTCAATTCCTACCACATCTCAATATTCCACCTTGCTATGTTCTTACATTCCATAAAGAATCTACCTACTTGCATCCTACACACACAAACAATATCATTATCAACCTCCTTTTGAATCCACATCCATGACCATGAGACCAACCCATCTATCATCATCCAATCAACACATCTCAATGGCATCCACCCATAACATCATCATCTCCAATATACTCTATGAATTACAAGTCAACGTTGCATCGTAGGTGTTGACATTGATTCTACCTACATGATTATACTTAGTTTATCCTTCATGGCATACCATTCCTAGATCAATTATGATCCCCTTTGCTGCTTACCCTCCACCAACATCCACTCAATTTGTCACCATGCATCATGTTCAATATTTCATCCCTCATTCAACCACTCCATATACCTCTACGATCACTATCCAATAAGCTTTGAAATACTTGCAAGAACTTCTTTTTGGTAGCATTAATCAAGGTATCCATCATATATCACAACACCAATCATAGGTAGTAAACTTTAAACCTCACAAAATCAACCCAAAACACATTCCTCACACAGGATCCATCATGGGTATTGTAACAACCCACCATAACCATACCTACACATGCACTCTATAACATGGATGTAGCTTCATCAACACAACACATCATCATTCCACCATCTCCACATCAACAAACCCCACTTCACCAACACACACTTTGTTAATTATACAACAAATCTTGAATGACCTCATAAACATTGATCAATAGTTGAGTCATCATCAACCCCATCAACATTGCTCACCTCATAAACATCATCCACCTATATTACCTCATTAAAATAGCCAATACTGTACATGGACCCCCCTTGTTGAGCCCTTGCCAACAATATTTTAAAATTTGTATGATGCAAAAATAATCACTTTACTTGACGTACGCCCTGTAGACCTTTCAAGACATAACCGTAGGTCATATAGGGAAAATCACCATTACCTTTATCATTAGAAAGTAGGCCATGACATCAATGTTTGCATCAAATTTTAAAATTTGGTACAAGATCTTATCGATAGGGGGACCATTCCCCTGGATATTCCACTCACCCCATCTAATTAGAATCTCAGTATCTACCAGAACCATAGTGGGGATGCTCAAGGTATCACACCTTCCCCATACTCACTAGTCACAAAACAATTTGGGGATGCTTAAGGTATTGCATCTTCTCCACAAAAAAACAAATCATTCAAAAATTCAAAAACATCACAAAATGGTAAAAAAAATAAAATTCAATCACACACCACTCCAAAGAGCACTACATTCACACATATATCATCATTTCATTTTGTCATTTTCTACATTGATTATCATTTTTATAGGATTTATTTTGTCGCATTAATCAAGGGTTTCTTTCTCATGGTTTGTGTCTTGCATTCTACCTTATTATAGGTATTTCAGCTACATCAACCGTGCACCCTCCATCCCTCATTCAAAGAAAAGAAAATAAGAAACCATATTTCCCAAGTCTATAGTTTGACAAATATTTAGGTCCTTTTACTCACTCAACCATACCTAGTATATCATTTGGTCTACTTTGAACATCATTATTTCTTGTGTACTATAGGTCTTCTTGGTGACATTGGGTTCTCTCAAAGAACACACACAAGTATCACACATTAAACCAAATTTTTGTATCTAGGAAAAACAAAATCATGAGTCATGATCACCATAAATAAAATGGTTTCCCTTGCTCATCCTATCATTTACATAGTCTAAATCTTGATACTTGATCAGGATAATCCTTCCCTTCAAATAAAAAACCTTGATCTTGCACAAAATGAGCAAGTACCCCATAAAGCATCCCAAAAGCAATTAAATACCTTGATCCCCACAAAACGAGGAAGTATCCCCACAAGCATAAAAAAAATCCCTTGCTCTTATATAAATTGAGCAAGTATCCCAAAAGGTATCCCAAAAGCAAAATTTCCCTTGCTTTTCGACAAAAAAAGTAAAATCCCCCTTAAAAAAATGAGTGAACAACTTGAATGCTTGGAATTCTCAAGTTCTTAGATCATGGGGCTAACCTCCATCAGAGTTATAGATGCCTAACTGGCAGTGGAGTACACTCTATGTGGTGACACATCTATCATATTAGCGACCTTATTTTGTACAGATATATGTATGCTCTCGGATAAGTTGGCTTATTAGTGTCACACATGATAAATCCGACCTAGTCCAAAATAAAAAAAAATGAATACTCACTACACACAATTGGTCTTTGCAAAAATTGAATAACCTAGCTGGTCTTAGTATCTTTAAGTGCCTATTTGATTAGTAGATGAGTTTGAGTGATGTCACTAGGATGTTTTAGCTTCCTAAGAGCACTCTTAGATTTTTTTCCCTAAGATAAATTAAATAACAAATCATGTCATATTGACCTCCATAGTAGCACATTTCTTATAAAAGCATTACACCACATTATTTTTATTAGGCAAAAGGGGTTATTCCCTCCTTTTCCAATTTTATTATAAAATGAGAAACATTCGCATTGTTATCAGACCCCTACACACTCAGGGCAAATCATTTGTAAAAGGATACCAAGGCTCCATTGTATTCTATATACAAAAAAAATACCAATTTCATTTTAATGCTTATTGCTTGTCTTTTATTGTTGCAATTGCAAAAGGTGTTGTTTTATTTGCTTACAATAATATCACAATATTATTGATTTTTTAATTACTCTTAACTATTTTTAATATTATATCTTAAAAAAATTACTAATTGGTTAGATGATGATAATATTAATGAAAGAATGAAAGAAAATCTAGATTTAATGATAAAAAATTTATAATTAATCACACCCTTGCATTAAAAATATGTTTTGAAAAATGATATTAATACTATATTATTTACATGTTGGGATGGGACTCATCCCATTCTTAGCCAGCAAGAGCACCCATTTCCTCATAATAACTTTCCAAAAAACTTCCATAAATCTAAAACCTAATATCCTAAGAAATAACCATTTTTTATTAGAATACTAAAATGAGATCTACATTGGAACCAAATCTCTTAAACCATATGTCTACGATGGCTATCCAAATTATTCAAATATATATATATATAGTCATCAACCTACCTAATCCTCTCATCTTCAATAGCCATACCACTATGCCATTGAACCCCTACCTCCTTTTGTGTACCCATCTTAACGAAAAAAATCTACCACTTTATCCAAAGCTCTACTCATAAGAATTAGATATGCATCATCTAATTTCCTCCATAACTTATTCATTTTGGTGACAACCATAATCAACCTCCATATCTCAAAATCAAAGTTCCTCATGCAATATAGACATCCTACTAAGATTTAAGAATACAATTCTATGACAATCCTCCCATAACCTTGTCTTACCACCTAGGGAGAAGTAAATTTGATAGCTAAAGCTTCTACTTCATTTTTCATGGCCCTACTTAGCCCTTGTAGATCCTAATATAGCACTTTTTCAACATTATTCTAGCTCTACCTGGATTGCATTTAGTAGCTCCATCAATATTAATTTAATCTATATTTTTTAGAGTGTTTTCCAACTAGTTGTGTCATATCCCTCTTTCACTTTGGCTTTGTTCCCCATAATAACTATATCAGTTTAAGTTTCCTCTTTAGCATACACTAGAAAAATTACTATGACTTTGGTCCACATGACCTACCACATACTATTCAAGGAAGAAAAGGTTTCTCTAAAAAAATTACCATTTCTTTGCAGCCACACTTTCCATAAAATAGAGCTTAATTAAATCTTCCACCTCATATGAAGAGCTTCAAATTTATATTTTCCCCTCTTCCATCTTTCCCAAATACTAATCTAGTTCAAGTCATAATTGGCTCAAATTTTATAAGCTAAAAATCATTGCTCCCATAATTGGTACGTGAATGGGCACTCAAACACCACATGTTCAAAATTTTCCTCTTTTGTAGCATAAAACAAATTGGGATGGACCAATTATTCCCATACATCTTAGATTAAAAAAAGTACATATTCCATTGTTCATGAACTACTAGACAAAGAAGTTTACTTTTGACCAACCCTTGGACTACCAAATATTTCTCCAATTGTTAACTTTATATGCATAGGAGGTTCTAAAAGGATCTTGTCATATCCTCCTTCACTATGTAGAATCCAAGGCTCCCATATCCCTAAGCTAATACATCCTCCTCATATCTATGTGTGAGACATATTTCTACCAAAATTTTAGTCATGATGGATGTAAATTCCAAAGGGATTGGAATTGGCCACTCAACCAACTTCATAAATTGATTAAATTTATAATCCCCAAAATTATTGGTTTTGGATATTTTTTAATGTTGATTCAGTCCCTACCTTCCATGGGGTTTTACTAGTTGAAGATTTAGAAATTTAGCAATAATAGGTGGGTATTTATCCAATGAATCTATCCAAAATTTTGCCTCCTCCCCTCTCCTCACTTTACAAAATAATCCATCTTTCACTACTTGATACCCTAACTTTAGATCCTACCACACTAGGGACCCATTACCATCCAAATGAAAACAAATCACATTATTTGAGCTTATCTATCCTAGATATTTACTAGTTAGAACTCTATTGAAAAAACTAGGCTAGGAGATCCACCTATAGTAAAGCATTCCAACCAAAGATTTTTTTATTTAACTTGGATATCCTCAATATCAAATATTCCTTTACTCTAGGCTAGATTGTTTTATCCTAACCTACTAATACCTATTTTCTCTCTCCTTTTAATCCTCCCCATTAAAGGTTTCTAGCCATCTTGTCCAACTCTATTCATTTTTTAGTGGGGTAGCAAGTATATAAATTTTATAAATTGGCATGGCTTGAATGACTAACTATAAAAATTTTAATATATCCCTAAAGGTCAACCATTTGTGAGACCAATGGTTACTTTTTTCTTTTATATGATTCAAATGATTCCTCTAGCTAGCTATATTTATTTTTTTGAAATACAAAAGGACCCTCAAATAGACCACTAGGAGAGAAGTCCTCATGAATCCCAAGATATCTAAAATTTTATCTTGAATACTTCGATCAATATTTAAGATGACCATTTTGTATTTCTTATCATTTATTATTTGGTTTGTGGCCCTAAGGTAAACATTAAGAGTATCTTTGATCATTCTTGCTTCACTAAGGATAGGCACTCCCACCAATCCTAGTTGATCCACAAATTGTAGGTGAGTCAAAACCTCCTCACTCATATTGATACCTATTGGTAAACCCTATTGTATTCTCCTCAAGATGATTCTACCCAAGCCTTCAACCAATATGAGAAAAAATAAGAGGAACAAGGATCTCCTGGATGAAGGCCTCGAGTGGATCCAAACAATTATAACAAAAGGCCATTTATTAACACTGAGTATGATAGAATAGAGACACAACTTATGATCTATTCTATCCAATTATAAGAGAAACCAAATATTACCATCATCCTTGATAAGAAGCTCCACTTCACCCTATCCTAATATTTTAACATATCCAACTTTATAAACATTCCTCTATTGTCAATTTTTGCATTGAGTGGATTTCCTCCTAATCTAGAACCACACCATCCAATATCTAATTTACCTCTATAATACCACTTTATTCAAGGATATTATAATATCTATATGAGGTTTTAGCCACTCAGCTATTTCCTTCATGATTATTTCGTATATGACATTACATAAGGTAATATGTCTATAAATTAAAATTTGCACCTATTTCTCCACTTTAAAACTTAAGGTGATGAATGTATAATCTAATTATTTAAGCATTCTTGTATTCTCTTTGGAATCCTCTATAATAACCATTACATCATCCTCCAAGTTGTCCCAAAAAGTCTAAAAAAACTTGATTGAGAAGCCATTTGGACTTGGTGTTTTTCTCATTCTCATTCCAAAGACTACCTTAATTAGCTCCTATCTATGAATGGTTTTAAGTAGGGCCTATTTTTTTTCTTTATAGATAATAGATGGTATAGCAACAAGAACTTATTTTTGAGCCTCTTTATCTTGCACCATACCTTCCTTAAACAATTTAGCAAAATAATTTATTGAATGAAAATGCATACCTAGGATCATATTAGAGGAGTGTCCATTCTCATCCTAAAGTGCTTACATATTGTTCAATTATCTCCTAACACAAGAAACCTAATGGAAAAATTAATATTTTTATCACCTTCTAATAACCAAGTGGTTTTTGTTTTATATTTCCAATATAAATCCTCTTGTTAATCAATGTCCTAAACTTTTTTATGCAATTCATCATCCTATTTTTTGAGTTGCTTTATAATTGTTTCTTCCATGAATATTTTTTTTACCTCATCCCATATACCCACAAGTGTAGCTTTTTGGACCTAGAATTCTAACTTGGTGGCTTACCTCCATTGTTTCAATTCATCCTTGACATAATGAAGTTGTTTGTGAAATCTAAACATTTTTGTCCCATATGTTAGTCACCCCTATTTCCAACACTATTGGGATTTTCTAATGGAAGTCCTCCTTTTGTAACCAAATATTATTAAATCTAACTGATTTATGGTGCTTCCCTATCTTAATCCCCCTTCCACCAGAATTGGGAAGTGAACCAAAACTAAACCCTTCAAAATCTAAAATTTTAGATTCCATTTCATAATTATATCCTCTAAAATAAAAACTAATCTAACTTCACCTTCTTTCTATATGGCTCCTTCATCTTATTAGTCCAAGTATAGTTGGTTCTAGGACATTTAATATCCACCAAATGTAATGCATGGACTTGGGCTATCATAAGCCAATCCCCCTATGTCTAAAATTGGGATCCCCCCTTCCTATTATCTGGATGATAATTTAGCATTAAAATCCCTAGCAACAATCTAGTCTAACTCCTCCCTCGATACTATAATATGCATTGCTTTCCATTGATGAATTTGACCATTTAGGTTTTGATTCCCATAGAAATTTACGATTAAAACCTCCATAGTTATCATATTTTTCATAAAATATGATGTGAGGATATCCTTTCAAGCTATAAATGAGAGTTCCAAAATGTAATATCCCCCCTAAGACCCCTTGTGTAGCCACTTCCTAAAGAACACAATCGCTTAACCTATGCTCCCAATAATATTAAAATATTATGGAGCCTTTTTCCTTTCACTTTTGCACTATTGAAGATTTTTCTTGGATGATAGTGACAACCTTGGATGACTTTATTTCTTGTCGAATTCCTTGATATGAGTGATAACTCTATCATGTGACATCAATGACAACTTTGACTTAGAGGACTCAAAATGTCCAACAATATCCCCCTTTGTCATTGATGGCAACCCATATCCTTTTACTGAAACCTAACCTTATTTTTGCTCCCCCTGGGACTTTGCTCCCCCTGGCTCAATGCTCTCTCAAATATCAAATCTCTCCCTATATCAAATCTCTTCCTCAATATACACAAAATCTCTCCCTCTTTGACATCAATGGCAAAGAGTCACCTTTGAGGCATGGGGCTAAGAATTAGCCTCTTAGCTTAACCCCTCCCCCACCTCCACATGAGGTGGTTAATTTTGGGGTGGGAGTATTTCTACTCCTAGAAAGAATTTTTCTTTACCTTTATCTTTCTCTCTTCTTTTCTGAGTTTTCTAAATTTTCTGACTATTTCTTTCCAAGTCATCATCCGTTTTCCTGTCATCACTTTTGTTCCTATTTCTGTTCTTGTTCTCATCCATGTTCTTGTTCCTATTCTTGTTCTTGTTCTCATCCTTGTTCTTGTTCCTATTTTTTTTCTCATCCATATTCATGTTCCTGTTTCTGTTCCTATTTTCATACATGTTCCTATTCCTATTCATGTTCCTATTCTCATCCATGTTCATGTTCCTGTTCATATTCCTATTTTTTTTCAAACCTATTTTTATAATATCTGCTCTACACCATTTTGTTGTGTGACCATCATTGTTGCACTTATAACACTTAATGTTATTATTCCTTAGAGGTGCAACTATCGTAGGGTTTCTCCTAGTAGAGCCATATCCTCTTTTATCATGAATCTTGAAATTCATTGCTTTGTGACCAAACTCATTACATTAGTAGCAACACCCTTGGAAAAGTTGTCATTTTCCATAGTTTTGTCTTTCATGTGTCCTACACTATGAAGCCATGTGCCCAAACCTGTGACATGAAAAACATCTTCCATTGAAGATTCCTTGTCTTGACGTCATTGGTCTCATATTCTGATTATTGTTCCATCTATATCTTCTCTATGCATTGTTCCTATATTTTTTGAACTCTTTGATGTCCAACTCATCCTCTGATGTCTCACTCCCACTTACATTGTCTTCTTCTGAAGTTCCTTCTTCTTTGAGACTTGAAGTAGACTCTTCTTCCCATTTCTTTTGAACCTGTTTAGAACCAATACCTGACTTGTTTGTTGCTCTTCTTTGTATCTTGACTATTTTATCCAAACTCTTTGCATTATTTACATACTTATATAGCTTATTCTTGGAATCCTCTAAATATTCCTTTAGTAGGGCCACTTATTGTGTTAACCTTTCACATTCCAAGATCTTTTTTTCTAACTTATCCTGGAACTTGCTTGCCTTAGCCTTTGAATTTTCTAAATCCTCTATGAGCAATAATATTTCTTCATCACATTCTGGAAACTGACTTTAAGTCTTATATTATTGCTTCCTTACCTTATTTACTGTGTCAAATGCATAGATAAGTTCTCCCTTGATATCATAGCCCTTCTCTATTGAATAATCCTTTATTTTTTTACCTTTCTCCATATCATTTATTTCTTTTCGCTTGTCTTCTATAGGATCACTCACTTCATCTTCTAATTCCATTATAAGATTTTCATCTGGTCTATCAAGTGCATCTTCAAAATCATCATAACTGAAACTATAACCATCCCTTGTGCAATTATCTTCAAGATGCCCAAATCTACCACATCTAAAATACTTGAGAATAATTGGATTCTTTCTCTTAACTTGTTCTTTCTCTTAAACCATAAATAGGACTTCATCTCTATCATTGTCTGAAAAACTAGCATCACTATTATTTGAGTACTTACTTGTATTATCCACATAGTAGCTTTTATTTTGCCTTTGGAATAACTTATTCCCTTGTTCTTCTTTAGAATTGAGTCCTATTAAGGTGACTCATGACCTTTGTGCATTGATAGTCCTTTCCAAGATCTTTGAATTTTTCTCAAAATTGTGTAGCTTGTCCTTAGAACCTTTTACTTACATCCTTAGTGAAACTATATCATGCTCTAATATTTCACACTCTAGATATTTTGTTTTTAATTTTTTGACCTTACCTTCTTCAATTTTTCTTGTCTCTTCAACTTTGATTTTGAAGTTAGTGAGTTCCTGTAGAAACCTTACTTTTTCTTTCTCATCTTATTGAGCTTAAAACCTTAATATTGAGTTCTCTCTTTTTAATTATCCAAGAGTAATCATAAGCCTTTCACATTCTATATCTTTTACCTTTGGTTTTTTAATCATACCTTCTTCAACTCTTCTTTCTTTTTCAACCTTATCTCTCAAGTCAGATATCTCTTGTAGAAGCCTTGTCTTACATTTCTCATCTTCTTGTATTTGAGCCTTCAATTCTAAATTCTCTCTTTTCAATTCAATAAGCTCCTTAAGAGTGGCTTTCCCTTTTTCTTTTTCTTAAGCATATTATTTTTATTCTATTACTGAAAGTAGAGTTTCTTATTCATACCTATTTTGATTATCCTTGTTATCCTTTCTTGAACCAATCTCTAGAATTTAATTTTTGAGAATATCATCTTCATCTTCACTGCTACTAAACCCATTACAATATCTTGCATCATGGCCAAGTTGACAAAAAACAAGGCATTCTTATGGATAATAAGTTGTATGGTGACATATGTTCCCACATCTGGTACAAAACTTTATCAGTTTGGATATTTCTCCATTACTTGATTCATCTCTTGAATCTATTTTCATTTGTCCTCCCAACACAAAAATATTAAACTCACCTTTCTTTTCTTTTATGACCATAGGCATTATTTTCTTCTTGTGTCTCATGCTTCTACTCTTGCATTTATTTTCAATTTGTGTTCTTGTAGGATCTTCCTTCAAGTTGTTAAACTTCTTCCTAAGGAACCGGCTCTGATATCAATTGAGGAACACAAGCTTATATTGATAGGGGGTGTGAACAGTATAAGACCACTTTTTACTTTTTTTTCCCAAATAGTATTAATAAATATAATCAATGGCAATATCAATAGCAATAACCAAAGGAATTCATAAATCATCACACATAATAGAGACACCAATTTTAATGTGGTTCACCTAATGTGGGCTACCTCCATAGAGAAAATATTTCTTCTAAATATTTCTCAAATAATCTCATGGGAATCCTTTCCCTATTACAATTTTTATGGACCTCAGTCCAAAGGATATTTTGATCATCTAAATCTCAAGTTCGTAGATCTCTTCCATAGGAGAATTATTTCCCCTTCATCTTTGGCTTGTGGTATTCTAGAAGACTTTGTCTCTTTGTTGCACTGAATGGTGGATCTCTCTCCACGTGAAGACTCATAACTTAGAAGATTTATCTTCAATTGTCTTGGCTTCTGGATCTCTATCCACTAAGACTCTATCCTCTATAATATATCACCTCCAAAGCTCTATCAATAGATTAACTCAAAACCTTCTCAAATATTCTCAATAGGTCCACTCAAAACCTGCTCAAATTTTCTCAACAGGTCTGCTCAAAACCTACTCAAATATGCTCAACAAGTCCACTCAAAACCTATCCAAATATGCTCAACAAGCTCACTCAGAACTTGTCCAAATCTGCTCAACAAGTCCTCTCTAATACTTGCTCAAATCTGCATTGTAAGCTTCCACAAAGCTTACACAAAATTAGCCCACAAGCCTTCTCAAAGACTTACCTCAAATTAGCTTAACAAGTCCACATAGAACTTGTTCAATCTCATAGAATCATAAAGAGAATTTTTAGAGACTCAATATGTTCTACACTCAATGCTTAATCACTTTCTCAACTCAATATCATAGAAGCATAAAGAGAATTGTTAGAGACTCAATATGTTCTATTATCAAATCTCAATCTCAACTTAAATCAATCTCATAGAAGCATAAAGAGAATTTTTAGAGACTCAATATGTTCTATTCTCAAAGCTCAATCTCAACTCAAATCAATCTCATAGAAGCATAAAGAGAATTGTTAGAGACTCAATATGTTCTATACTCAAAGCTCAATATCAACTCAAATAAATATCATAGAAGCATAAAGAGAATTTTTAGAGACTCAATATGTTCTATACTCAAATCTCAATATCAACTCAAATCATAATATAGAATAGTTTGTTTCATAGAACTTGAACAACCACATGCATCCAGTTGACTAGGCTTAATCAACTCTAATCAACCAATCACCTCAAGGAACAACCCTTTATCATAAACCCTAGTCCAAGAATGTATCAACCAACTCAAAATGTTTCTAACAATGCTCAACCACAAATATCACATAACAATGATACTCATGTTCTTTTCTAACTCAAGTTCAAGTTCTTTGCATAACCAATTGATTTCAAAAACAATGCTTATAAAACAAATTTTAATCACAACTCTCAATCTGGAAAACCTTGAAGCATTAAACCAACCAATTTTGAAAAGGAAACTACAATCAATCCTTTTCTCTTCAATTATATTTTTATAAATCAATCACCCAATCAAGTCAATGGAGAATATTGCCCACACCTTATTTATGCCAAGGAGTTGTCCACAAAATCTGTCAAACTCAACACACTTTTAAACATTTCCTTTTCAATCACAAAGAGGTTAGAGGACGTGAGTAATATCACAAAAATAAAAGTAATATCCCAATAACAACTTATTACTCCTACTCAATAAAATTCACCATGTCCTCTCACGAAAGAAATAATCCCCTTTGAAAAATAATAAATAAAACTCACTTTTGAACCCCTTTACAAAAACAAAAATATCTCTTTACACACACCTTATTTCTCCTTATAAGCAAGTTAATAAAATATCCCTTAAAAAAAAATTTCCAACGATATATAATATGCTACCATTCCAAAAATAAAACCATAAAAAATCTCTCAATTTTCTAGGGCATAACATAACCCTTATTTCTCTCTTAAGGCTATTTAATAAAAATTAACATATAAAAATTAGCTTGCCTTGCCTCTCAGAGGGATTCGATCCCCCAACATCTTCCTTCCTAACTACTTAACCATAGCCAAGCCGTTATTGGGCCACATACCCACACGTGCCTAAGAAGGCACGAACTGCATCAACAACCTCACGAAACTATGCCTTTCAAAATAATCAAAACACACTTTGAGCGCTTTGATCTTGCAAGCAACCTCCAAGATAATCGAATGCGGGACCTTCCATGTATCACTAAGCCAACGCATCACTAGGCCAAGCTGGCCTATGTGCTCCACAAGTCAAACGTTCCCTACTTCAACCCTTTCGTAATTTGTAAAGTCTTTTAAAACACGAGCCTTAATTCACATGCACTCCAAACGAATTAGCAAGGATAAAATTGATTAATACCTTTTAGGGCATTATATATAATGTCTTTGTCTTCCAATAAATCACGTCGGTGCATCGATTTAATTCAACGTCAGCTTGGTTTATTAATTTATAATATATTTAAATTTAAATTTAAATTAATATATTATAAATTAAATTAGACCAACCTTAGGTTTTAGTTTAAATAAACCTTGGAGCCTTGTCTTAATGCACAACCTTGGTGTAACGAATAATATTTATAAAATTTAAATTCCTTGTGAATTTAAATAATTTATAAATAATTATTAAACCTCCTTTTTAACCTTGGTAATAACCCATCTTGAGCTTTTATGAACCAATCGCTTAACCTGTGCTCCCAATAATATTAAAATATTATGGAGCATTTTTCCTTTCACTTTTGCACTGTTGAAGATTTTTCTTGGATGATAGTGACAACCTTGGATGACTTTATTTCTTGCTGAATTCCTTGATATGAGTGATAACTCTATCAGGTGACATCAATGACAAATTTGACTTAGAGGACTCAAAATGTCCAACAACTATTATTTGTCCCCGGGTGGGATGGTTACGAAATTGGGTGGTTTTTGCCACCAATTTTAAAGAGATATGGTTTAGAACCCTCCTAAATGTCTTATCATAAAAAATTTTCAAGTTAATCTCCAATTTAGTAGGTTTTTGAATTGATTAATGTATTTTGGGATGCCCTTGAAAGTGCCTTTGAAATAAGAGGATTTCAAGGAAAATACTTGGGGAAATGTGAGGGCAAATGTTAGGACAAATGTGAGCAGAACTTCGTGAGCAATGCTTATAATTATCTCTTATAAAATTGGGTAATATCACCTCAATTTATATCCAAAATAGGGAAAATGTGGTAAAGGGACAAGTTTTGGCATGCAAGACAAGTGCTTCCACTTGTCCATTCCTTTACCATGCACAGGGTGAAAGAGGATGCTCATTTCGGGCCTACAATTTGTAGGTCTTGATGTATATGATAGTCTTCAGATCAATTTTGAGTAATTGGGTAGGGAAATGGTAGGAATTGATTATCAGTTTTCCCACCCTTTGACTTTTGGAGTGTCTGGTTCATGGTTGTCCCACCCAGGGACGGTTGTTGGTGGTCGTCCCTGGGTGGGACGATCATGGGTACATGGCCCAAAACTTCCAAAAACTGGGGGAAACCTTCCCAAAAGTTTTTAAGAGACCTAAATAACCCATGAGGGTTTCCCAATGGGGTCATACAATGTTGATAAGAGTGGTGCATGGCAGTCTTATCTGATTTACATGATTTTAGTGTCTATAGATGTCCCTTTTTGAGACACATTATGTGCAATATAGAACTGAGAAAAATAGATTACTATCATTAAATTATTGAGTTTATTCATTAACCTAACCAAATTTGGATACCTCCATTATGGAAAGAGCATACATTCTTGGAATCCTTGCTTTTGACTTAAATGAAGGATTTATTTTGGTATACTTTCAACCGTGCTTGCCATAGCATTCTTGGGGCTTAGGTTATACTTGTCTTGGTTCCTTGTTTCCTTGTAAGCCTTTACATGGGTGAATTACCGAGGCTTCAAGGAGGCCAAGCCTTTATTTTGTTGCATTTTTTGATTTTTTGCCCCAACATGGGATTGCAAATTTGTCTTTGGCAATGATTCTTTTGAATGTATGAAAATTGCACTTTTGAGTGTTTAAGTGTTGATTTGATTATGAAATATTTGTTATGACTACCCCCTCAAGCAATGAGTCATTTAGGGCATGAATAATGGTGAAAGAAAATATTTACTTTACATATATGACTTAATTGAGGTAACCATCAGTTTTACCCATTGCAAACCCTATCAAATCTGCTAGGATTTTGATCATTTTAATGATGATTTATAGAAGCGAGAGCCTAAATACTTCATTCTTATGGAGTTTTCTAGGTATAATAGTCTTCTTGGGGAGTGAAATAAATATTTTTTAGAGCACCCATGAATACTTTGGATTTAATATTGATCCCTTGTTAATTTGAACCATTTTAGACCTATTTTTGGTGGGTTTTTGGCCCTATTTTGATGTTTTAAAGATTTTTTTAAGGGTTTTTTAGTGGACATCCCTAGGTGGGATGGTTGCATAGTTTATGGCTGTCCCAATATGGGATGGTTGGCTAATTATATGATCATCCCACCAAGGGGAAGCCATGCTTATTTGAAGGCTATATAAGCCCAAAATGAGGCAAATGAGCTCATTTTGCATTCTCAACTTGGAAAACTTGAGAGGTGAAGAGGATAGAGCTATTTTTCTAAAGAGGAGTGTTGTTAATAGTACCCTAAAATTAGTATGAGCTAGCAACAGAAATCGTCAAGAAACGGAGCCGATGCGAGACAGATATGGACTGCATTTTCGTCTCTTTTTATTTAAAGTGAAATTAGAATTTCTGGTGTTTTTTCCATAAAATACACTAAACCATGGTTAAAGAACCGTAATAATAGTACAATGTAGGAATACCAGCTTTCATTTGTATCTTATATGCATTAATTTGTTATGTTTAGGCTATTTTTTTGCATTTATAGGGTTTTTTTAGGGGTCAAATTAACCCAATTTTAGCTATTTTTAGGGGTCGTCCCTTGGAGGGATGGTCACTGGTGGCCTTACCTGGGTGGAATGGCTGCCAAATTGGGGCAAAAATGGGCCCTTTTGGTGATTTTTTGGTGGGTTTTTGGCCCTATTTTGATGTTTTAAATATTTTTTTAAGGTTTTTTTAGTGGACATCCCTGGGTGGGACGGTTGCATAGTTTATGGTTGTCCCAATGTGGTATGGTTGGCCAATTATATGACCATCCTACCAAGGGGCAGTCATGCTTATTTGAAGGCTATATAAGCCCAAAATGAGGCAAATGAGCTCATTTTGTATTCTCAACTTGGAAAACTTGAAAGGTGAAAAGGAGAGCTATTTTTCTGAAGATGAGTGTTGTTAAGAGTACCCTAAAATTAGTATGAGCTATAAATAGGACTCATCAAGTGACGGAGCCAATGCGAGATGGGTATGGACTGCATTTTCCTCTATTTTTATTTAAAGTGAAATCATAATTTCTGGTTTTTTTCCATAAAATACACTAAATCATGGTTAAAGAACCATAATAATAGTACAATGTAGGAATACCAACTTCCATTTGTATCTTAGATGCATTAATTTATTATTTTTAGGCTATTTTCTTGCATTTTTAGGGTTTTTCTAGGGGTCAAATTAACCCAATTTTAGCTATTTTGGGGGGTCGTCCCTTAGAGGGACGGTCATTGGTGGCCTTACCTAGGTGGAATGGCTTCCAAATTTTGAGCCATCCTTGGGTGGGACGGCCAAAACCTAGGGCAAAAATGGGCCCTTTTGGTGATTTTTTGATATTTTTGGACTCTTTTAATGCATTTTTAGGGCATTTTTAACAACTTGATTTACCTATATTTGCTCATGTGGAGGATTTGGAGAGGAAGTAGGTTGTGTAAAACTCTCAACAAGAGAGGTCCCATGTTCAAAACTCTTCCCCTCACATGCATGTTGCGGATATAACTTAATTCAACCAAAAAACAACTTGCTTTACCTTTGTTAGGTGGTGAAGAGTCAGTATTGAGTTTCAACTCTCTTTCAGGTCGCTAGGGACCTTTTGATAGAGGAGTACTAGAAAGAGCTTGATGTCATTGGACTTAAGCATGTTACATGGTTGCATCCCATGGTGGGTGACCATGCTTATTTGACTTCCTTGATAGACCTTTGGGATTCTCGCACCAACACTTTCCATATACCTATTCTAATAGAGGGACACCCTATCATATCCACTCACTGAGATTGATGAAATGCAGTGCTACAAATATGCTTTAGGGGATGTTGGGAGGAGGCAGTAGGCAACCTACTCAACAAAGGGATATTAGTGGAGTCTTTTTTTGCACCATATGTACTAGGTATTAGACATCCCTTGTTGATGACTTTGATCTATAACATGTTACTTATAGACTCATTAGAAGCCAAGTTTCCCTAGAACCTTATAGATTTAGTTTTTACATTTGTGGAGTGCATTGAGGAGGAGCCTATAGTGATGGTTTGGTGTCCTACATTATTGGCACAACAATACAATGAGCTATATAAGATCCACTTCCATGGGTGAAAGGTATTGGGTTGCAATTTTATATTGTAGGTTTGGGGATGGCAACATGTTATAGTGGATCGGTCATGGGGACTACCTTGGATGACCCAAGCACAACTTTCTGATAGGGATATCGACTATGGGATACTATGGCAGAGGTCATAAGATATGGTCCAGAGTCGTTGCTTTGTAGGTGATGTTGAGCACTTTGCAAAGTCCTTTACATGACTCAGGGAAGAGGAGATTACTTGGAGATTTTATGGAGATTGTCCAATATGATCTGATGTTGATACACAACTACACTAGGTTAGGTGAACTATATGGCTAGTTGGATGACATGGGACAGAGCGAGAGTATTTTCCTTATGCTCGAGTCCTATGATAGTTCAGGATATGTAGGGGTTTCCTAGTGAGTCAATGATCTACCATAATTGCAAGGTTGAGAGGACTCTTAGTTGGCCTATAGTAGATGCCTTGGGAGAGGAGTCAGATCCTACAATAGACATCTCTAAGGTAGATGATGCCAGGATGACAGAGGAGTATGACTCTTGGTGGGTGACATGATAGTGGTGAGGAGAGGGGTCATTAGGAGGGGATGCTATTATGGTGGAGGAGGCACCCAAGGATAATCTATAGGAGAAGGGTTAGGATGACTCTCTAGAGGATGAGGAGGCAAACACAGGTGAGAGACATATGTGTCTCCATATAGAATATGAGTGGGTAGATCTCCTAGACTTAGGGGATCTACAGAGTGACCTTGGTGACGTTGAATTTGAGTATAAGAGGATGCAGGCACATCTAGCAGCATGGGATGCTATAATTACTGATCTATGGGGTGATAATAATAGATTTCAATGGGAGCATGTAGAGGAGACAACTCTCCTACAAGAATAGGTGAAGAGCACATAAGTTGAGATAGAGAGTAAAGCAACCTTGATAGCTACCCTTCAGGCATAGGATGGGGTATAGAGCCCTTTCTCTGGAGGGATCTAGTAGTGGTGATATGGCTAGGTTATGGGAGGAGGTGGCACAACTTCATTCCTTAGTGGGGATCTACCAAAATAATTGTTGATAGGAGCATACTTATATTGATGAGTTGAAGGATGAGGTAGTGTGCTTTAGGAGGTGCTTACTAGAATGTCTGTATACCAGTGGGTCACACTAGAGTCAAAGGAGTGGTACAAGATAGTATTCTACATGGATGGGACCTCCTAGCTCTACATGAATTATAGACAGGGTAGGTGGTAGACAATCAGGGAGTTCTCAAAATATATCAATTGAGGGTGGGGGTGAGAGTCACAGTATCAATCATGTATGACCATAGTAGTTGAGACTCCTAATGGTTATTTTTGATATTTTAGGAATTATGAGGTTTGAATACCCACTTTATTGTAGACTTCAGGCCATATATGAATGATGATGTATCTTTTGGTTTCCCACACACACACACACACATATATATATATATGAGTTTTATGTTATCATCATGTGATGCTTTACTACTTTATGAGATATATGTAATGCTTATATTTACTTTATGATGTTATGATGGATGTCTAACATGGATGCATGTATTTGTAATATAATGTGATTTTATGATATGTAGATAGGTATATGCATGATGCAATGGATGATGTATTTAATTTGTATGATGTATTATGATTACTAGTTGACAAATTAGATGCTAGCACCATAGATTGTACAAAATTTATCTTATCATTTCTATGGCATGATGTAATGGCTTGTGTAAATATACCTTGGATATACACGTAACCAAATTATGTGAAATGAAATGAATAGTATAATTTTTTATGATGTGTTTGGGATTTTTAGGAGACTCAAACACTCTAGTTACCTAATAAAAATTTGTATAATAACCACGCAAGACTTTTTAACAATGTTTAAATCTGCTAATATAACCAAGATAGTCAATATACATGTGTGTGCATGTGAGTTCATTACTATGATAACACGTAAAGTTACCCTAGTGTCAAATAGGATTTATGCAGCCCATATATACTAGAGATCACCTTATGAGTATCATTATCTTGAGTTTTGTACTTAGTTGGATTAGACCACTAGGCAATACAAGTTACCAAAATCTAGCCCATATGCATGCAAACATTAGTCTATACAAAGCAAGTTGCTTATGTAACAGACATATCATCATGCATAAGGATACCATCATTTCTAGGTGGACCTGATGCCACCCACCCTGTAATGAGGATCACTTTATTATTCTCTAATACTGAGAATTCTAGGAATTCAAGTTCAATACTCCCTTATTTCCTTTTAATTTTTTAATTTTTCAAGGGAGTTTCTCATTTTTGTTATGGTAAGCAATGGATTTTGGTAGAGGTGAGAACCACTATTTATTTTATTTTTTCTAATGGTAAAAACCACTATTTATTTTACATATTGTGAAGTGATGATAATAATTGTTTATTTTATATTTTGGATACTTGCCCCAATTTGGTGTGAAGCAAGGGATTTTGATAATTTTGGGTAAGGAGGAACTTGTCCTTTTGCTAATTCTCAGCGTCTTTGAACCATTTGCATAGGGGGATGAGCGAGATAATTTTTTTTTTCTTAGGGTAACCTAGACCACTTTGTAGTTTCATATTTCCTTGTGCTAAACATGGATTTATTAATATGAAAATGTGTTGGGATTTTGATGTATACAAGGTATAATCTAAGCAGGATTCTATATTCTAAAAATCATGATAGCTTTCTACAAAATATGAAAAGAAAACTAGATATGTCTGAATGATCAAAAAACATAACTATCTTATAAACAATGGCTAAGTGATGGGGAACAGACACACAATATGGAGTGTAAACGTAAGTGATACATATAATGCAAACATGTGGTAGTATTGACTTATGACAACGTTGAACTTTGATAGGTGTCTAGTGTACAAACTTGGTGCTAGACATGTATGATCAACTTCTAATAATGCACAATGCAATGATGAGTATGCCTAATGCAAGTGATGTAATGTAATGATATGAAATGCAATACAATGCAATATTTTTGTGTTTTTGAGTTTTTAATGATGTTTTTGTATTTTTGATATATTTGTATATACAGGTTGACCAATGGGTTTAATGGATGCCATTGGGGCTTTTTGGGTGATCAAAGGGATTATAAACACCTTTGGGAAATTTTAGGATGACCTAGATGGTTGCAGACTATCTAAGAGCTTTTTAGGGTGCCAAGGGGCTTATAGATGTCTTAGGGGCATTTTGGGGTGACCTAGATGGTTGTAGACCACCTAGGATAATTTTAGGGTGACCAAAGGGTTTATAACCACCTTTGGGAAATTTTAGGGTGATCTAGATGGTAGTAGACTACCTAAGAGCATTTTAGGGTGACCAAAGGGCTTATAAATGCCTTTGGGGCATTTTGGGTTGACCTAGATGGTCGTAGACCACCTAGGAGTGTTTTAGGTTGACCTAGATGATCGTAGACCACCTAGGAACATTTTAGGTTGACCTAGATGGTCGTAGACCACCTAGGGATATTTTAGGTTGACTTAGGTGGTCATAGACTACCTAGGGGTATTTTAGGTTGACCTAGGTAGTCGTAGAATATCTAAGGATTTTTAAGGTTGACCTAGGTGGTCATATACTATCTAGGGGTATTTTAGGTTGACTTAGGTGGTTGTAGACCACCTAGGGGCGTTTTAGGTTGACCTAGGCAGTCGTAGACCACCTAGGAGTGTTTTAGGTTGACCTAGATGGTTGTAGACTACCTAGGGGTGTTATAGGTTGACCTAGGTGGTCATATATTGTCTAGGGGTATTTTAAATGGACCTAGGTTGTCATAGACCACCTAGGGGAATTTTAGGTTGACCTAGATGGTGGTAGACCACCTAGGGACATTTTAGGTTGACCTAGACAATCGTAGATCACCTAGGGGTGTTTTAAGAAGGGCATGGTGCTCTAGGCATGAAAACATCATAAGTGATTGATATTCAATGGTTCAAGCTCTTCAATTTTATCAATAGAGGGCAAGCGATAAGTTCTAGGTTCAATCTAACTAGTAATGATGTATGGACCTAACTAGTTTGTTGTAAATTTATCATAGTAGATGGGGTGGAAAATTTGAGTTTTGTTGGTTCTCTTTTAGAACTAAATCACCAACCTAAAAGTCTCTAGGGTGGAATTTCATATTGTAAGCTCTCTTAAGGTGCTCTTGATAAACACCTAGATTCTCAAAAGCATTGATGCATTATTCATCGAGTAGAGTGAGTTGATCTATATGAGCTTGCCACATGGTATCATCATCAATGAATTCATGTATGGAGATGTGCAGTGATGGGATTTCTAACTCTAAAGGCATGATGGCTTCAAAACCATACACTAGTGAAAATAGGGTTGCTCTAGTGGGCATCTGAATACTAGTATGATAGGCTCAAAGGACAAGTGGTAATTGATTATGCCAATATTTATGATTTTCCTTAACGGTTTTCTTTAATATTACAACTACTATTTTATTAGATATCTTTGCTTACCTATTAGCTTGTTGATAATAGGGTGTAGAAAATTTGTGTTGTATATTATATTTCATTGTTAAAGCAGGCACTTCCTTACTCTTAAAGGATGTCCCATTATCTAAAATTATCTTGGATGGAATACAAAAATGACATGAAATTATGTAGCATGAACTCTGCAATGCGAGGTCTAGTCATAGTGGTAAGGGGAATTGCTGCTACCAATTTTGTGAAGTACTCAGTAGCCATTATGATAAGTGTGTAATGGCCTAAGGAGGCAGTTGAGATTTTCCCAATTAAATCAATCCTCCATTATGCAAATGGCCAAACCGATTGAATCAATTATAATGCCTATAAAGGTATGTGTGTCAAATTTGTATGTTGTTGACACTTGACACGCTTCTATACATAAACGTAGCAACATTTCTCTAAATTTGGCCAATAATAGCCCATGCAAATAATGCACTTTGTGATGGCCATGCTATTGAATGACCACCACATGTACCATTGTGTGCTTGTGCAATGGCCCAAGCTGACTCTTGAGAGTCTAAGCAATGAGGGAGGATACCTTCATATATTCGATGATAAAATATGTATTCTAGTAAGACATACTTTACCACATTTTTATTAAATGCTCATTTATAGCATGCGACAATCCAGAAGGAATACTTCCCAATTATAAATAATTTTTTATTTGTATGGCCCGATATTGTTTTACAAAAGCCTAAATTGTATGAATTATGCAATACTTTTGACATTCCTCATGCAAATGTTGATTGAGAGTGAACTTGTATATATAGCATTGTGCTAGTATCAAAAGGATTCTTAAGTAACAAAGTATATCAAGCTGCATTATTCAGATAATTATGTATTTAATAGAACCTTTCATGTGAAGGCTCAATCTAAATCATGTGGACTTCAGATATAGAGTTAAACTCATCACGCTTCATCACATATTGTGATAGCATTTTTACTTGAATGGTCATGATATCATTAGATGGTTTTTTTTGGATTAATGACCCTAAGGAGGCCATTGTGTTCGTAAAATGGTTAGATGAATGAGGGAGTGCCTCAATATCATACCATTTTAATTTTACCAAAAATATATCCACTAGGACTTTATAGGCTTGTAATACTAGGCACCTACAATAGAATATTCCTTTGACCTTATTAACTATGAGCAAGAAATCACCAAAAATATTTAGCTTCGTTATTTTCATGGCGATTGTCATTTGAAGGCCTATGAGAAGAGCTTCATACTCAGGATTTTTATTGGTGCATGGGAAATCGAGTTAAAACAAAAGGGTTTTTAGGGCCCCTTATGGTGTAAAAAAAATGATTCCTACGCAACCCCCTTTCTCGCACTTAGAACCATCAAAAAATAGAGTTATGTCAGCCTGTGACTTAGGCTCTTCACGATCTAGCAATTTTGAGACATGAAAAACTTTGTCATCGGGAAGTTCTATTGTGATATGCTGGTCATCCTGGAAAGGATCCCCTGCTAGTTGATCGGCTATGATATGTCCTTTGATTGATTTATGTCCAATGAAATCTAGGTCAAATTTCATCAAAAACATGATCCATTTTGCCATGCGACTACTATGGTAAGTTTGAATCATCATGTAACGCAAAGGATTCTCTTTTGATACTACATATGTGGTATGTTTGAGCATGTAATGATGTAGCTTTTTAGTGGCAAAGACCACTGCTAAGCATAGCTTCTCAATGTATGTGTATTTTACTTCACAGTTGACCAGGGTGCAACTAATATAATATGTATCCCATTCTTTATGTAATTCATTCTTTTGGGTCAACATGGTGCCCAATGCAAGCTCAGTAGCTAAGATGTAAATATAGAATGACACTCCTGGTCACGGAGGAACCAATATCGGTGGTGAAGCCATATATTATTTGATCTCATCAAAGGCATCTTGACATTCTCCATCCCAATGAAATGACACACCCTTGTGTAATAAATTTTTCATGGATCGACACTTATTTGATAATTGTGCTATGAAGCACTTTATGGATGTGACCTTTCCTTTTAAGCTGCATAGTTGCTTGATATTTGTGGGTGGAGGCATTTCTGAAATTGCCTTAACCTTTTTTGGGTCTACTTCTATGTCTCTCTTAGAGACTATGAATCCCAAGATTTTACCATATGTGACACCAAATACACACTTCTTAGAATTTAGCCTAACATTATGCTTAATGAGGTGATCTAAAACCTTCCATAATACATTGATATGCTCATGGCATAATAGATATTTGGTGAGTAATTCATCCATGTAATATTCCAAAATATTATGCATATTGTAGCACCCTAAAATTGGCATAGTTAAACCTTAGTAAAAAGATAAAAATTAAAATTTTAACCTCAAACTACCCGTTAACCACCTGTTACCTGCTCCCCTTGTTTTCTATGCCATTTTTAGGATTTTTTTTACCGTTGGACGATATCATCTTAGATTAGACGAAATCGTCCCAGATCTAACGAATTCATCTGGAACAGAACGTCCAGATGATTTCATCCTAAAATCGAATTTTCATACTTAGCTTCTATTCCAACAGTTCCTCTAACCTAGGCAGAAAGTGTATCTGTGCAGTTAGAGTCTCCCCCATTGGAGATCTCCCAAATTGCGATGATCTCCAACCTCCTAACCTCTCCCTAATCCTATATAAACTGAGATTTTCTCAGTTTATCCCCCTGAATATCTATCTAAAACTCTGCTTAAACCCCCTGAACTTCCATGCACCTCAGAGCATCCTCACACCATCATTTGCATTTTGTATTTCATGTTTTCTTATAGGAACTTTACTATTTTTCAGTCGAAGCTAGCTCATATCATCGCAAGAGATTCCAGGCGATTTCAGATGATCCTGTCAAGGAGCACAAATGATCTCGTATGATTGGAGGTGATCCCAACTGTAGTCTATATTAGGGGCAATCAGAGCCCAGAGTTTGCATCTCTTTATTGTTTTCTGCATTTCTTTATACATTATCTTAGTTATTATATTTATGCATCTTGGAGTTCACCTCATTTAGCATAACCGCATGATAAAGTTAAAATCAATCATTAAATCTACTACATTTTTCTTATTTGTTATTTGAATCTATTATTTAGGCATGTTTACTATTATTTCTATCATTCTCCTTTACTTTTGCAGTTGCATATTTGGTATTTTGTATCTATTCCTGTGATTGCAGGTTTCTGATGAATTCGTCTGATGAATTTGGCTGACGAATTCGTTAGATTCATGACGATCTCGTCTGATCTCAGATGATCATCTGAGATTGGAGATGATTCGGTGTAATTTTAGACGATTACATATGAGTTGAGACAATCTAGACTACTACAAAACTCAGAATCTTCATCAGACATCCGGAATCAGGTATGTTCTGTCCCATTCGGCACATTCTCTGTGTTTAGCATTTATTCATATTTTTTGTATCCATAAAAATCAGCATTGGCATATAGAATAGTTTAGATTCATCTTGGCCAAACCTAGGAATTGAATGATTAAAGTACAAAATGAACACATCAAACCCACTATCAACCTAGGTGTGGAAACTGCCACTCAAAGGTTTCCTGGTGAACCCACCATCCATCAAAAATTCACCCTTATACCCCTCCCCCGAGAGGTGGTACCTTCAAAGGGCCTCTCAGTATGAGGTATTGTCCCATCCTTCTCGCATCCCCCTTCCGGGTGTGGATACTATAGCCTGAAGGTAAGGATATGAAAAATTTGGAGCGATACATTTTGGTGAATCTGACATGAAAAACTGAAAACCTTTTGAAAACAATCCAAAAAACAAAACATAAATGCATTAAGAATCAAAGATTGCATATCATATTTAGATGGTAGATTATAATAAAATATGAACTATCACCATTAATGTTGAGAATCAATTAGCAGCTATAGATATTACTTCTATGCTTAGAGTAACTCAAACAAATAGGATTCCACCTTTGTGGGACGAACTTGATAGGAGATTGGGTATCATTGGGTCTAGGGCAACAGAACTTAGGAAAATTAAGATGTTTGTCCTATATATAATCCTAGATCCTGATCAAGTGACCTTATATTATGAACTTTAGAGAGCTTGCCATAGGTGGTTAGCAGATAAAAGAGCCCTTGTGTCTTCAAAGCTATACACCTTTGAGGAATACCTTGAGAATGCAGTTGTAGTACATAAATTTCTATCTCATATAGAGGATCAAGAGGTCATTCTTACGGATAGAAAAAGATGGAATAGAGTTCCTAGAGCTGTGTTATATCAAGAGTATTGCCATGAACTTTATTTCTACCAGTCAGAGTCTGAAATAGATAATATCACTATAGCACACTTTATCAAGTTCTTGAAAAACCATTTCCAATTTGAAGAGGAGCATTTCATGACTCCTGATGAACTTGATCCTATCAATGACATATATAAACTATTTATAGAAAACTAAGCTATTCTTTTATTATTGTTATTTCTTGCATTTAGTGTGTTGTTTTTTGTCTTTATAAGCATAAAACAAAAACAAAAAAAAATAAAAATAAAAATAAAATAAAATAAAAACAAAACAAAATCATAACAAAAATCAAAACATTTTCTTTTAAGTATTATAGTAGATATATAATTAAAATATATCTACCTCCTAAATTTGTTGCAAATATATTTATATATATTTGCTAAAATCTAAATTTAGACATAATGACTAGACTCAGGAATGGAAAACAGATTAAAGTAGAAGAATATTGGTTAGGAAAACTAGGAAATAACCCAGATGTCCTTCCTGAAGACCCAATTCAGGAATAAGGAACATTTTACCAACAAGAAGAAGAATTTACTATAGGAAATGAACAAAAATAAAATGATAGAGAGGAAGGATCCTCATCCCCTAAAATATCTCCGGAAGGAGCTGTTACTTTTGAGAACATGGAACATTTCTAGAATTTCCTCAATACTAATATTGGCACTCTTAATAGAGTAGTCCATATGGACAAAGATCAAATTAGTGACACTCAAGCAACCCTAGAAGACATATATCACACACGCACTAATCCCTTGTCCTTCGTTGATCAAGAAAGTGATCAAGATGGACCATCCAATTTGGATATGGCCGCTATAATCTAGAACACGCAACAACAGGTTACCCAACCACCTAGAGTGCCTGTTACCAAGCCTAGGGTTATTCCCACACAAAATAAACCTTCATTCACTGCTCTATTTTTCCAAGATATTGATCAATATACCTCAAATCAACAAAAGCCTAAAAAAAAACCAAATACCAATTTCCAACAATCCAGGATACAACATAATGCCACAACAAATCTTCTTCATAATACTCTTCCTACTAACCATTTGCATAACAACAATATAGCATCTAATCCTTATGTCACGCCAGCATACGCTCACAAATCCCATGCTCATGTACCACCGAACCAATATGGTTGGAAAACTGGTAATCTGGAAGCCATGGTGAAATAGTTAGTCTCCCGCATGAACCAGATAGATCCCTACCATCCCTCGTACAATTATCGAGATATGTGTAGTTAGCCTCTAGATCCTATAGTTGTAGCACAACCATATCCCAAACACTTTCCTATTCCTGTCCTACCTATATACAAAGTAATTGAAGATCCCATAGAGCATCTTCGTATGTTTAGGATAGCATGTCATGATATATCACATGATGACTTGTTATTACTAAATATGTTCCTAAAAAGTTTAGGAGGGATGGCATTGGAATGGTATTATCAACTACCCACTCATTCTTTGAGGAATTTTGAAGAAACCGTCGAGTCTTTTGTGCATCAATTTAGTGCCTATATTGAAATGCATGTAACCATTAAAGATTTGTACAACCTAAAACAAGACAAATATGAGTGTTTTGCTGAATTCTTAGCTCGATGGAGGCAATTGATAGGAAAATTACACTTTGTGTTACCATATTGGGAAATGTTGGATATCTTTATCAATAATTTACAAGAACAACTATCCTATGAATTATCAACTGCTATCTTGACCACCTTCGATCAAGCTATAGACTTAGCCCGAAGAGTGGAAGATGCTCTTATTAGGAGAGGTCAGCTTAAAAAGAAAGATGATGAGAAAACATCCAAAAATCAATATAAAAATAAACAAGTTGTGGGTGATGGAGTCACTAATAGGAGAAACGTTGCCAATGTTAATACTACAAAAACAACAGAGAATTTCATATTGAAATATCCTGATAAACCACCTCAAGAATTTACTAGGTTAAATCAACCTTTATCAACCATTCTACCACAAATATTAGCACGAGGTTTGATTCAATTACCAAATATCTGGGAACCTAATCCAACTATACCTAGATACAGAGTTGATTTACACTATGATTTCCATAGAGGGCCTGGACACGCTACCAACTCTTGTAAAATATTAAAATATAAAATACAAGACCTGATTGATAACAATGAGATGGAGGTGCAAGTATTTCAACCTAACCAAAATCCTTCTAATAATGCTCAAAAGAACATCCCCCAAAATCAGAATTAGAATGCCAATCAATCATTGGACATATTTCAACATCCTTTACCAAAGCATGGAAAGAGGTGGTTAATAAAATTGAGCATCATAATGTTCCCCCTCCTACCCGATATGTAGGAACTATTAGTGGACATTCACCTACTCATGATGTGGAAGTATTTGACACAAATTTATCCATGGTTACGACCAGACCTCTATATAATATTCAGACCCCTGATCTTAGTGATACCGAATATGAGACTAAAAGTGACATGGAAATCACCTCAAATCAATCAAATAGTTTTGAAGATGAATCAGATCCTATTCAACCTATCACAAGTTCTATGGTTCCAAAAGAACCATTTCCTAGAAGAGTCACTACTAGACCATCTTCTCACCAATTACTTTCTAATGAACAAGCCATAAATGCTAGACCAAGGCCCATTCATCATCCGTAAAATAATATTGTAGGTACCATCGGAGCCGTTACCAGACAACAGGCTCAAAACTCTCAACAAGATCAAACTCAGAAAGATGAATCGTCTCCATTTGTTTTAAAAAATCCCAATAAAGGGAATCATGCGCCTAATGTTCAACCTAAGCCTCCTTATAATATTAATGAACAATTATCAAATACTACAGCTAGAATTTCCCTTTTGGACCTTTTAAGATCTTCTCCTACCCATAGGGATGAATTAATGCTCACATTAAGCCAAATGATGGTACCACAAAATATTCAACCTGAAGACTCGAGAAGTCGATTGTATTGACTTCTGAGATAGAGATATACCACAACATAGTTTACATAAGGATAACCCCTTATATTACTACCCTAATTGGGGATGTAGCAGTTAAATGAGTCTTGATTGATAATGGTTCATCTTTAAACATATGCACTTTTAACTTCTACCAAATATTTGGGTTTAGAAGTGACGAAATGAAAAGAACTGATATGATCATAAAAGCCTTCAATTACGAAACACAAGAAACATGTGGAGTTATTACTATCCCCTTGCAAGTTTGTCTGAGAACCTTAGACACGATCTTGTTTATTGTACATTGCCCTGCATCGTACAATATACTTTTGTGTCGCCCTTGGATCAACGTGATGCGAGTTATTTCTTCAACTTTACATCAGTGTGTTAAATTCAAATTTAAAAATTAGTTGGTTACCATTCATGGTGATCATAGACCCTTTGATATGTGTGCTTTGGTAGAACCTTTTGGAGTTAAATTTTTCCCTACTCTATCATCCACACATCCTAATTCTCATCAACCGTCTAAACATGTGAAACACACACCCATAACATCATCTACTCTTTCCCCATAAACTACACCTCTACATATAGCTCAACCATCTTCTGAAAAAACCACATTAGGACCTCAAAAAGATCCTAAAACTACAACAAATGCTTCTTGTTTTACTCCTATAACTTCCATACCTATAGACTCATCCATCGATATCTCTATAACATCTACATCCACTACAGGCATACTTTCCACATCCGACGATGTAGGAAATGTTCCTTCTACCTCTTATGCTCTTACTTATGAGCTCTTACCCGATTTATCTAAAATTATTATATAAAAAAAAACAAACACTACCATGCAATATTCCCTTATTTTAAATAAACTCCCACCCTCTCCTCGTACCTTGGGCCTCCCACAGCCTATGGAAAGTATTTACCAATTCAATATTTGTGCTTTTATTTATAAGGGATATGACTAGGGAAGAATACCTAGAAACATCAAGACACATTGTTATGGATATGCTAAATGCTATTTTGCTAATGAGTATATTAAAGCTAAGCCTATAATGCTTAAATTGGGATATAAAGGGAAACATTTGGGACCTTTCCAGAATTGTATGAAAGAACCTTTTGAGGTAGAACCGTGGCCTGCCCGATGTGGTGTGGGCCTATTTCCTAGTAAAGGTCAGCCCTTCCCATTCGAGGATGATGACCATCTCATATGTTACCAAGATTATCTGGATAAACGAGATGTCTTGCATTTAATGAATAAGCCTCTTACACGTAATATGTTATCCATATCTTACCCTGAGATGATTGTCAAATCCGACAATGAGTTGGAGGGGGATATCTTTCATGATGTCTCCATTGAGGAATTGTTACATAATGGATTTTATTTCGATGGCTCTATACCTAGTATAGCCCAGCTTGAGGCCATGACTCCTCAAGATGAATTATCCAAGCTAACCTTGGAAGAATTACAAGAATTAGGTGTTTCACTCGCCCCACGTAATTTTGAGAGAGATCTACACATGGAAGTAGAAAACATCATAAAAATTAACATTGGAACCAAAGATAACCCTCACATAATCAACATTGGATCAGAATTGAGTCAAGAAAACAAGATAAATACATTGCATTCCTTAAACAATATGATGACGTCTTTGCTTGGACATATGAAGATATGCCAGGATTAGACCCTTCTGTAGTTATGCATCACCTAGTAGTCCATCCCGATGCTAAACCTGTTAAACGGAAACTTAGAAAAATGCATCCTCAAGTGGCCTTACTAGTCAAAGGGGAATTAGAAAAACTCTTAAATGTTATTTTTATACAAGCCATTGATTATGCTGAATGGATCTCGAATGTAGTTCCAGTAACTAAGAAAGAAGCCACTAAAGTTAGGTTTTGCATAGACTTTAGAGATATCAATGTTGCATGCCCTAAAGATGATTTTCCTCTTCCCAACATGGATCAGATCATTGAATTTACTACGAGGAGTGGAATGATATCCCTAATGGATGTATTTTCTAGTTATAAGGATATCTCCTAAAGATCAGGCTAAAACAACCTTTATTACCCCTTGGGGGACCTTTTGTTGGAAAGTGATGCCATTCGGTTTAAAGAATGCAGGTGCAACTTATCAATGCGCTATGACTTAATTCTTTCATGATATGATGCATAATATTCTACATGATTATGTAGACAATATTATAGCTCGTTCCATCAAATAATATGACCATTTAGATGACTTGAGAAAATTATTTGATCGATTAAGGGAGTTTCTTATCCGATTGAATCTAGCTAAATGTATATTCGGAGTTAAGTCCGATAAATTATTAGGGGTTATAGTTTCTTTATGTGGAATTGAAATTGACCCTCTCAAGATCATGGATATCATTGATATTCCCACACCCACAAATATATTGGAGTTACAAAGTCTACAAGGTAAGCTTCAAGCTATTCGTCGCTTTATTGATAATTTGGCAGAAAAAACCGGACCTTTTCTTAAGCTTCTTAAGAAACATGTCTCTTTTCATTGGTACGACGAATATCAGGAAGCATTCAAACTCCTCAAACAATATCTCCTTAAACCACCAATACTTTCACCATCTATATCTGATCGTCCATTTATTTTGTACATTTTTGCTTTCGATTTTGCCTTAGGAGCTATGTTAGCTCAACTTGATGATGAGAAGAAAGAACGTGCTAATTATTACATTAGTAGAATCTTAATGAGTTATGAAAATCGCTATACCATATTAGAGAATTTATGTCTAGCAGTCGTATTTTCTACACAAAAACTACGACATTATATGCTCAGCCAAAAAATGTATGTTATTGCTAAATTTGACCCTTTGCGATATCTCATGAGTCGATCGTACTTATTTGGTCGCACAACAAAGTGGGTTCTTGCGCTAAGAAATTTTGAATTCATGTTTATAGGACAGAAGTCTTTTAAAGGTCAAATCATAGCAGATCAATTAGTCGTTGCACCCTTAGAGTCTACCCATCCCCTCATCATTGAGTTTCCTGATGAATGCCTTAAACTAGAGGTAGACCATACAGAGCAATGGTCCCTATACTTTGACAGAGCCCGATGTATGAGTGGGGCTGGTGCAGGTATTATTTTAATATCTTCATAGAAACATCTTATACCTCTATCCTTCAAACTAACATTTGCTTGTACTAATAACACTGCTGAATATGAAGCTCTTATCCTTGTATTACGAGCTACTTTAGCGCTACAAGTTAAAAATCTATTGGTTTTTGGTGACTCTCAACTTGTCATAAATCAAATCAATGATTTTTATCAAACCCGAGATGATAAATTGCATCCATACAAAGCATATGTATTACAATTATTATCTTTGTTTGATCAAGTTACCTTGGAAGCTATTCCTCGAACTAACAACCATGTGGCTGACGCTATGGCTACAGCTGCATATCTTTTGCCCTTGGAGTTAGATGACGAATATGCTACCATCATTATTCATCAACTCCAGGAACCCGAATCAAGCAAATCATGCTTAGAACCTTTGGATGTGTTTCTAATCAACGAAACTACTCCTGAACATTGGTACACTAATCTATTTAATTTTCTTCAAAATGGGACCTTTCTTGAAGGTTGTAATAGCAACCAACGCAGGTTATTACGTAGACGAGCAAGTCGCTTCGTGATTATTGGTAATACCTTGTATAGGATATATTTTGAAGGCATCTTACTAAGATGTTTGAACCTATCAAAATCTAGATCAGCTTTGAGTGAAACCCACAATGGATCTTATGGGGGGCATTTTAGTGGTAACACCATTGCTAAGAAGCTCCTTAGGATAGGATATTTTTGGCCTACCATGGAGAATGATGTACATACTTATGTGCATCATTGCAACAAGTGCCAAAAACATGCTGACCTTGTCCATGCACCTGCACAAGAGCTGCAGGCTATTTCATCTCCTTGGCCCTTTTCAAAATGGGGCTTAGACATCATTGGAAAAATCAACCCTGTGTCATCTGATGGACACAAATTTATCATAACCGCTATTGAGTATTTCATGAAGTGGGTTGAAGCTATGCCATTAGCTTCTTGCATTGGAACCCAAGTTTCCAAGTTTATTTTTAATCAAATTATTTGTAGGTTCGGAATCCCTACAAATCTCATATCAGATAATGGAACTTGTTTTAAAAATAAAGATGTTAAGAAATTATGTCAAAAGTATAAAATTCAACATCGTTGGTCCACTCCCTATTATCCTCAGGGTAATGGCCAAGTAGAAGTATCTAATAAAACATTAATCAAAATCCTTAAAATACTGGTCAACAAATCTGGTCGAGATTGGCATATTCAATTATATCCTGCTTTGTGGGCTTATCGAACTAGCGTTCGTACTCCCATAGGCACTTCCCCCTTTGTTTTGGTCTATGGCACTGAAGTAGTTTTTCCCTTTGAATTAGAAGTTCCTTCTTTGGATCTGCTACTTCAAGATGCTAAAGTAGGAGATGAATATCATGCTAGCAGACTTAGTCAGTTGGAACTCCTAGATGAGAAGTGCATCAATGCTTTGGAGCATCTTTGTGCCTACCAAAACAAGCTTAAACGAGCATACCTCAAGAAAGTTCATCAGCGATCCTTTGAGATTGACGACCTTGTATTAAAAGAAAATCACAAAAATACTAATGCAACTAAAGACCTTAAAGGTAAATTTGAGCCCAACTGGCTCGGACCATATGTCATCACTGCTAAATTTGGATCAGGAGCATATCGATTAGCTACATTAGATGGTAAAGATCTTAAAGAACCTATGAACATTATGCATCTTAAGCATTATTATGCATAACATTTGGTCCTTTTTCATCATTTATATATATTGTGTATTTTGCATATTGTTTCATTTTAGTAAAATTTCAAAAAAATAGTAATAGTATTTCTTCTTGCAATTCATCAATCAAAATCAAAATATAAAAACATCAAAATTGTCAAAATCTTCAAAAACATATTTTATTTTCATACCTGTCAATTCTTGAAGTATTGCAGTTATATTTTCAATTATTTTGGATAAATTAGCATTTATTTGAAATCTCATACTTTCACATTCACATGAATAGATATCTTGATTTTATTTTGTATGATTATTAATCTCTCTTATATCAAAGTCCACAGTTGAATTAAATAAAGTTTTGAGCATAGAGAACTGATCTTGTTATTTACTTGAACCAAATATATCTTTTCACATTAAAATGATTTCATTGCAAATTCAATATGATGCTACATAGTAAAAGTGGTTTCTTAAGCGAAAAGTTTCCCCTGCTATCCTATCATGCACATGGTCTAGAATCTTTGAGAATTGACAAAAGGACAAGCTCACCCCTACCCAGAATAAAAATCCCTTGCTATACAGCTAATCCGAGCAAGTATCCCTAGCATAGGAAGAAAAATAAAATTCAAAGAAAATGAGAAAAAGAAAAATATCATTTTGTACCATCGTAGCAATATTTCAGCATTATCTCAAGTTCCAAGCAAAAAAAAAAAAAAGAGAGAAGAAAATAAGAGAAAAAGAAAAGGCAAAAGAAAAATGCAATAAATCCCTTTCCCTACCCCTTGAAAATAAAATGATGGTGAATGAGCTTGAATCCCTAGAATTCTCAATTATTCGAAAACTGTGAGGTAAGCCCCATAATAGGTGGTTTGTGCCCAACCCTCTTGGCCATGGGTAATCCCTAGCGTGGTGATATGTCTGTCACATTAGCGACCTTATTTTGTATAGACCTATGTCGTATTATGTATTAGCTAGCTCTTGATAACCTAACTTACATAGTAGTCTGGTACAGTTACATGCATATAAATCATGGTCAAAAAACATTCATTTGGTTAATTCAAATTACTTGTATCAAATTATCTTGCTCAAAATTTGTGAACGAACAATACAATTGCACACACATTTGTATTTGAGAGATTCTCTATCATTATGATAAATCAAGATCGACAATGAACTCACATATGCACATGAGGGTTCCTTACAAATCTACATTTGTCTTTGAGATAATTTAAAATATTTTTGCAACTCTTTTGGAATAAATTTTATTCTTATTTCAGAACATCTATTTAGTATAAAAACAATTACATACATTGTTTTCAAAAATCCAAAATTCTTTTAAACAATCTATTACAAAATCTAGCAAATAAAGTCAAGTTTGTATATTATTATTTTTTGTTTATGGAACCATCTAGTAGTATGCTCCTCGGTAGAACACAGTCTGAGCCATAGACCGCACCAACTCTTGCATGCTCGCTCCTCCACCCTGAGCTTTGATCCATGTAGCCTCATCCTGCAATGTCTGCACCTGAGCCCGAAGGTGGGCAACCTCAGCCTAGAGAGTCGTCGTCTCACTGCTCTCCCCTACCTCGACACCCTTGCCCTTATCGGGTGATGGTGGTCTCTCCCCCTATTGATAAGGGAGTCCCTCCTCCCTCCTCCCTATATTCTATGGTCTCTGTGGAGCCTGTGCCATCCTCTAGCATATCTCCTACGGAGACCGTTGTTGCTCTCTCCCACTGCAACCCTGTGCTACCTCAATAGTAGCCTGATGTTGCCTCCCCATCTGTTGCACAACAGCGTGCATCGGACCCTGTACATATGATGCAAAACAAGACTCCACTAATATCCCTTTTTTGAGTATGTCACCTACTGCCTCCTCCCAACATCCCCTAAAGTATATTTGTAGCACTACATCTCATCGATCTCAGTGAGTGGATATGATAGGGTGTCCCTCTATTAGAATACATAATATCTGATTACACGAGTAGTAATAATCTTGAAAGAAATATCCATCTTCAAATTAGTTGAAGTTCCTCTTAGTGGAACCATACTCCTTTCCATGAACCTTGCAATGTATAGCTTTGTGACCAAAATAATTACATGAAAAACAATGCCCTTGGAAGAAATATTCATCTTCTATTGAAACATATCATATCGTAGTCCTTTATTTGCCTTCTCTATTATGGTACCTATTTCTTGTTTGTGTATTTTTTCTTTCTTAGTGAAGCTTCCACTCTTCAACTTATCAGCATAGGTCTTAGGTTCTTCTTCAATATCTTCCTCTGAAACTTCTTTTTATTTTGAGCTTGACTCCTCTTTTTGAACCTCTTGGCCTTCTTCAAAAAAAGTCATGTTTTGATAAATGAAGATATTTGTGCATTGATAATGTTCTCCAAATATTTTGAACTTTTTCTAAACATGTGTAGCTTATCCTTAGAATATTTCACTTCCATTCTTAGAGAATCCACTTCATTTTCTAATATTTCACATTCTAACTCTTTAACCTCTAACTTTTCAACCATGACTTCTTTAAATATCCTTGCCTTAGCTTTTGAGTTTTTGAGATCTTGTAGAAGCTTTTCTTTTATTTCCTCATCTTCTTAAACTTGAGCCTTCAGTCTTGAATTCTGATTTCTAACTCCTTTTAACTCTCTGAGAGCAATAATAAGTTCCTCTTCTAGATCAACTATGTCTTCTTCTTTTTCTAAACCTTTCTCTAGGTCTTCAATTATAGGATCATATTTTACTTGGTCTTCAATAGGAGTGTTTTATTCCTCTTATATTTCCAAAAATAGAATCTCTTCTTATTCATTATTTGAGAGTCTTTCATCACTATCATTTTAAGCATTGGTTGCTTGTTTAACATAGAAACTCTTCTTGTGCCTTTAAGAGAACTTGTTTTCGTGCTTACCTTGACCATACCTATTTTTCTTTTCATGCTTGAATTTTCTTTCTTCCTTTTTCTTATAATCCTATTTCTCTTCACTTCTACTACTTCCAACTTGTGGACAATTAGATGCATAGTGACCAAATTTACCATAATTAAAACATTTCACTATATTTACATATTTGTGTTTTCTTGATTCCTTCTTATTTCTTCTCACATAGTTAGCTTCTTCATTACTACTTGACTCATCACTTGATTCTGGTTTCTTATATTTTTTCTTCTTTGAAACTTTGAATTTTACCTCTTTCTTGGAATTTTGATATTTTTTTGTTCTCATCTCATAAGCTGTGAGAATTCCATGTAACTCATCCATAGTCAAGTTATCAAGATACTTCATATCTTCTATATCTAAAACCTTTGCATCATACCTCATAAGGAGTGATCTTAATATTTTCTGAGCAACACTAGAGTCCTTAATTTTAAATCCAATTCCACACATGATATTACCAAATTCATCAATACGAAGTAAGTATTTAGCAATATCTTCCTCATATTCCATCTTCAAATCTTCAAACCTTCTCCTGTGAGTTTTTAGTTTTATCAACTTGACCTTTCTATCTCCTTCATATATTTACTTCAATTTTTTCCATATCTCTTTTTCTGATTTTCATTGCATAACTTTCATAAATTTTGATTTGCATAATCCACTTAAGATTCCATTCATTGACTTGGCATTATTCATATGTAATTGCTTACCATAATTATCTTTGGGAGGAGTAGTTGTAGGTGTGAACCCATCCTCAATAGATTGCCATGTTTCATATCCTTGTGCCATCAAATAAGTCTTCATTATCATACTCCAAAAAGCATAATTGTTTCCATAAAACAATGGAGACTTATTTATTGAAGATCCATTATAAGAAGCCACCTGTATTCCTGTAATATCTTCCTTAAAGATGTTAGAAGTTTTTGAAGGAACCCACTTTGATACCAATTGAAGAACATAAGCTTATACTGAGGGGGGGTGAACAGTATAAGATAAGATTTTTATTTTCTTTCCCAAATAATATTATTCAATGTTATCAATTACAATATCAATACCAATAAAAAAACAATTCATAAATAATCACACACATGAGAGACACAAATTAACGTGGTTCATCCAATGTGGGATATGTCTATGGAGAAAATATTTCTTATAATTTTTCTCAATAGATCTCTTGGGAACCAATTCCCTATTACAATTTTTATGGAGCTTTGTACAAAGGATATATCAATTCCCTATGCTCAAGTTCATGGATCTCTATCCATAGGAGACTTGTATCCCCACTACTCTGATTTTTGGATCTCTATCCACAAGAGAAATCTATCCCATTTGTGTTGGTTCATGGAACTATATCCATAGGAGACACCTCTCCTCTCTACTTAGATTCATATAACTCTATACACATGATACACATCTCCTCTCTACTTTACTTCATGTAACTCTATCCATAGGAGACATATCTCCTCTCTACTCTAGTTCGTGTAATTCTATCCATAAGAGAACTATATACCCTTGTTGGTATGGTTTGTAGAACTCTATCCATAGGAGAACTCTATCCCCTTGCTGGTCTCGTTTGTGGAACTCTACTCAAAAATTACTTCAAGCCTTCACACAAGGATTTCTCAACTTTGCAATAAAACCTACACATAAATTTGCTCTCAATTTTGATGGCAATTTTGGGTACCTTGGGTACATTGCCTTTGCTCAAATGTATAAGTTGTCATTGATGTCAAAAGGCATTTTTGTGTTGATTTCAAAAGAGTGTGATGTCAAGAATATTTTGAGAAGCTTCATTATGTTAAAGGGTTTTTATTAAAACCATGGTGACAAGGCTAAAGGTTTTTCTTAAAACCATTTGGACTCATTAAGGGTTTTTATTAAAACCAAGCTTAACTTAATGCAAAGGTCCATGTGTATTATTAATAATTAAATTAACTCATACCTTTGTCAAAGGTCCAAGTTTAATTTATTATTAATAAAATAATAATTATTATTATTTTAATTATTATTAAAGGGTCTTTCAACCCTTAAGAGTCACCGATTTATTTCCATCGTTGGAGGAGCGCCGACGTCAATCAGTGAAGGATAAATTGCTATATAAGTTGGCATGGTTTTCAAAAGTAAGCACCAACGATTATTATTTGACATCTACGATTTGTGGCTCTCTGTATTTTTTGATTTGCGCTTGGCATATACGATTTGCATATACTCCATTTCGCTCGATTTGCTCTTGGCGTCCGTGATTTGCCCTTGCACTGTTTCATCTGATTTGCGCTTGGCGTCCACGGTTTGCAAGTGCTCTATTTCCTTCGAACAGCGCTTGGTGACTTGAGTTGAGCTTGCTCTATGTTTTCGATCTCCGTTTTGACGTCTTAGATATCGTGCTTGTTCTGTGTCTTGGAGACTGTGCCTGGCAAAATTGGATTTAAGCTTGGGCTGCATCCTTACGCTTTGGCTTGATGGCAGTGGATTGTTTGCATGCGGTTTGTGGAAGACGTTTACGTTTTCTAGGTTCTTGGCATCTCAGAAAGATAAAAGAGAGAGCAACGGTGTTTTATTTCGTTGGGCACTTGTGACCCAATGGCGGTGGCGTTTAAGCGAAAGCACTAGACGACAGAGGTGCTGAGTTCGATTCTCTTCGTTGGGAATTTCTTTTTGGTCGCGGTGTGCATAGAATGGTGGTCGTGAATGCGCGGGAGGTATAAGGTTAAGGTATCTTTTCTGTTTTGACATTGATGTTTAATGTTTAATGTTTATGTGGAGTAATAAGGTGTAAAGAGGTTTTATTTTGTATGTTATTGTACTTTGGTGGTTTTTACTAAGTTGGAGAAATAAGGTGTTATATTTGGATCTTTATTATTGTGTATTATTGTATAGTTGCTAACTCTAATTGGTGGCAAATTGAGAGTTAGTGTTGTGACAGATTTTTGAGTTCTCCTTCTTCATCAAAGTAAAGGTATGGGCAACTTCTTCCATGTATGTTGTTTATGGTATATTTTCTGAAATTGAGTTTGGAGTGAAAAGGTTGTCTACTAGGTATTTTGGTGTAAATCTTATTTTCTGGATATTGAAGATTGCTTATGCATTAAAGTTATTGTTGAACTTTTGGGTGAATGCATAATTCTGGTTGAGGAAGAAGAAGCACTTTTTGCACTAGGGTTTATGTTAATAAGTCTTGCTACTTGCATTGAGATGATGAAACCCTAGTTGTTGGTAAAAAGCATATAAGCATCATTGTTATATGAGATATTGCATGGTTGGCAATTGTTGGGTTGTGTTTCATATTCTTAAGAAAAGCATACTACATCTATCTTATTCTTTTGAGATTGAGTTTGAGTTGAGATTGAGTTGAGATTGAGATTGGGAGTTAAGTATAGAACATATTGAGTCTCTAACAATTCTCTTTATGCTTCTATGAGGTTTATGAATTACATTGGGTCTCTAACAATTCTCTTTGTGAGTTCATGCTAAGCAAGTTTTTCTTGGTGAGCTTGCTGAGGTTGTGGATAGGTTTCGGTGGGGACTTGTGAGCAGGTTTTGGACAGGTTTCGGTGGGGACTTGTGAGCAGGTTTTGGACAGGTTTTGGTGGGGACTTGTGAGCAGATTTGGGCAGGTCCTAGCAGAGGACTTGTGAGCTGAGTTTTTGAGAGTTCTATCAGAGAACTTGAGGACAGAAGTGCATTGGTTCTTGAGAAGAACCTGAGGACAGATTTGGCAAGTCTTTGAGAAGGCTTGTGTGCAGAGGATTGATTTGTTCATCGAGTTGGACAGATCTGATAGATAGAGGAAGACTTGTACTAGACCGACTGACTGTGTTTGGTATAGGTAGTCGAGCTGCTGTGGACATGATCATAGAAGGCGAAGGTCTCTTAGGCTAAGCATTGAGGATAGGAGGTCTTCGGTGGAAAGGAGTTCCACGTGCCGGCAAGAGGTAGAGGCAGTTGATCTTCTGAGGGATCATTTCCAGAGCAGAGGGGAAGGTATCTCCTTTGAGCAGAGGCTCATAAATTCAGATTGAGGGAAGGTGTCTCCTTTGGGCCGAGGCTCATAAACATTGTAATTGGGAAGGTTTCCCAAAGAACTTTGAGATAAATTTTAGAGAAAAGTTTTGTGGACGTAGCCCAGGCATTCTGGGTGAACCACGTTAAAATTGGTGTCACTTTGTGGATGATATTGTGCATTGTTTTGATATTGCTTTGGGTATATTGCTTTACTATTTTGAAGTATAAAGGAAAAAGTAAAAAGAGGTCTTATACTGTTCACCCCCCTCTCAATATAAGCTTGTGTTCTTCAATTGGTATCAGAGCGGGTGCCTTTGAAAAGTTTAACAACTTGAAGGAAAAGCTAGTAAAGAACACAATGGATCATTCAAGTGGCAATGCAACACCTATTCTTGATGGGTCAGATTTTGGTCTTTGGAGTGCAAGGATGAAGGTTCATCTAATGGCACTTGGGAATGAGGTTTGGGAAGTGATTGAAGATGAGTACACTATTCCTGAACTTGGTCCTAATACTAAAGAAGAAAGGCTCCTACATCACAGCAATTCAAAAGCAATGAATGCAATTCTGAAAGGCTTACAGAAAGCAGATCTCACCAAAGTGATTCACTGCAAGACAGCTAGTGAAATGTGGAATCAGTTGAAGGTGGTTCATACAGGTGATACAAATGTCATAAAGGCCAAGTTGAGACACTTCAAAGGTATGTTTGAACAACTCAAGATGAATGATGATGAAAATATTAGTGACTACATGCTTCGTATGGATGAGGTTGTTAACTCCATGAAAGACTTAGGTCTTGAGCTTGCTGAAAATGATGTTTGTGATAAGATTTTAAGATCTCTTCCTAATAGATTTAGTGAAAAGATTTCTGCTATTGAGGAAGCTAAAGATTTGGATAAATTGAAAAAGGATGAGCTCCATAGTATACTTGCAAGCATTTGAGTTAAGAACTCAAGTGAAGGTTGATGTCAAGAAAGAGGCAGATTTCAAGGCTACCAAGAAAGCCAAAGGTAAACAACTTCAAGAGAGTGATGAGTCTTCTAGTGATGAAGAGGCATATTACAACAAGAAAGGCAAGTTCTCTAGAAAACACAAAAATATGAAAAATGTAAGATGTTTCAATTGTGGAAAATTTGGTCATTATGCTACTGATTGTACTATTGCCAAGGATGAAAGTGATGAAGATAAACAGGACTGTAAGAGCAAGGATTCTGAAAAGCACAAGCATCATAGGAAAAACAAAGATGAGCACAACAATCAAGGAAAGAGGTATTCTCACAAACACAAGAAGAGTTTCTACCTAGACAAAGCAAGTAAGTGTTCTAGTAGTGATAGTGAAAGTTCTTCAAGTGATGATGAAAATGAGATGTTGTTCATATCAGAAAAAGAGGAAGAACCAAAACATAGATTCATTATCATGAAATGTCTTAGATGTGGAAATTTTGGTCACCTTGAGGATGATTGCACAAATAATGATTTGATTTCTAGTATGTATGAGGATGCTTCAGAAAACTATAAGGAAGATGCTTGTATGGTTTTTGAAAAGGGTAGCACCTCTAGTGATAAGAAATCTAAAAAAAGACTTTGATGATTCAAAAAGCAAACATATAGAGGAAGGTGAATTAGATCTTAAAGGTGAACTTATTAGTGCTCTTAGTGCTTTGAAAAAGGAAAGAAAGAAGAATGCTAGACTCAAGGATAAGTTGGATGAATGTTGTATGGAGAGAGATGATCTTATAGAAAGTCTTGACTTCTCTATAGCTAAGACACAAGAACTTAAGGATGAGTTAGAGTCTAAGGTTCTTGAGTATAGTGAGTTAGAACAGAAAATGGCTTCTTTGAAAGAGGAAACTAAAGGGTACAAGGATAAGCTTCACAGGTTTCAAGATAGCTCCAAAAAGGTTAAGTCTCTCATCAAAGGTCAAAGAAAGACAACAGATAAAATAGGTCTTGGTTTTGTTAAGCCTCACAAGGAACAAGTTGGAGAGTCTAGTAAGAGACTCCAAAAGGAAGGAAGTTCTGATGAGGAAAGTATTTCAGATCATGAGTCCTTGAATGATAGATGCACAAAAATAGAAAACAGAATTCAGAATGAGAAGAAGAAGTTTTTAGGGCCTAAGAGGTCAAATAAAGGAAAGTTTCAAGGCAGATGTTTTGCTTGTCACAGGTTTGGTCACATGGCTTCACATTGCATGGCTCAAGTGAAGAAGGTAAATGACAGTTTCAGAGGTGGTAATTTCTTTCAAGGGTATTGCTACTCTTGTCAACAGTTTGGGCACAAGGCAGTTTATTGCAAGGCAAATATCAGGAATAGGTTTGATCAGAACAGGTTTGGTCAGAACAGGTTTGGTCAAAATTGGTGGATTCAAAGAACAGGTGTGCCTAAAAGAAATAACATTGTTACGTGTTATAAGTGCAACAATGAAGGTCACACAGTCAGACAATGTAGAGCTAAAATTCTAGAATACAGGAACAAGAACAGTGGCATGATCAGGTCCAAGGATCAAGGCATGGATAAAAATAGGGATGAGAACAAAAACAAGAACAGTGACAGGAACAGGAATATGGACAAAGAGTTCAAGAGAAGGCCCGACAAGGAAGTTATAGACGCTGATGATGATCAGTGCCTAATGGGAGTTTTACTCCCACCCCAAAATTAATCACCTCATCAGGAGGTGGGGGAGGGACTAAGCTAAGAGGTTAATTCTTAGTCCCGAGCCCCAAAGGTGGCCCTTTGCCATTGATGACAAAGGGGGAGAGATATGAGTAAGGGGGAGAGCTTCAAAGTGAAGAGGAAAGCTTCAAGTCGGGGGAGCAAAACTTCAAAGGAAGATTCTCAGTTGTTAGCACAGTTGGTTTCAGTTGGTTTCAGTTTTTGCTCTTGAGAAGTGTTGTCAGTAAAGGTTTGCCATCAATGACAAAGGGGGAGATTGTTGGCAATTTTGGGTACCTTGGGTACATTGCCTTTGCTCAAATGTATAAGTTGTCATTGATGTCAAAAGGCATTTTTGTGTTGATTTCAAAAGAGTGTGATGTCAAGAATATTTTGAGAAGCTTCATTATGTTAAAGGGTTTTTATTAAAACCATGGTGACAAGGCTAAAGGTTTTTCTTAAAACCATTTGGACTCATTAAGGGTTTTTATTAAAACCAAGCTTAACTTAATGCAAAGGTCCATGTGTATTATTAATAATTAAATTAACTCATACCTTTGTCAAAGGTCCAAGTTTAATTTATTATTAATAAAATAATAATTATTATTATTTTAATTATTATTAAAGGGTCTTTCAACCCTTAAGAGTCACCGATTTATTTCCATCGTTGGAGGAGCGCCGACGTCAATCAGTGAAGGATAAATTGCTATATAAGTTGGCATGGTTTTCAAAAGTAAGCACCAACGATTATTATTTGACATCTATGATTTGTGGCTCTCTGTATTTTTTGATTTGCGCTTGGCATATACGATTTGCATATACTCCGTTTCGCTCGATTTGCTCTTGGCATCCGTGATTTGCCCTTGCACTATTTCATCTGATTTGCGCTTGGCGTCCGTGGTTTGCAAGTGCTCTATTTCCTTTGAACAGCGCTTGGTGACTTGAGTTGAGCTTGCTCTGTGTTTTCGATCTCCGTTTTGACGTCTTAGATATCGCGCTTGTTTTGTGTCTTGGAGACTGTGCCTGGAAAAATCAGATTTAAGCTTGGGCTGCATCCTTACGCTTTGGCTTGACGGCAGTGGATTGTTTGCATGCGGTTTGTGGAAGACGTTTACGTTTTCTAGGTTCTTGGCGTCTCAGAAAGATAAAAGAGAGAGCAGCGGTGTTTTATTTCGTTGGGCACTTGTGACCCAACGACGGTGGCATTTAAGCGAAAGCGCTAGACGACAGAGGTGCTGAGTTCGATTCTCTTCATTGGGAATTTCTTTTTGGTCATGGTGTGCATAGAATGGTGGCCGTGAATGCGCGGGAGGTATAATGTTAAGGTATCTTTTCTGTTTTGACATTGATGTTTAATGTTTAATGTTTATGTGGAGTAATAAGGTGTAAAGAGGTTTTATTTTGTATGTTATTGTACTTTGGTGGTTTTTACTAAGTTGGAGAAATAAGGTGTTATATTTGGATCTTTATTATTGTGTATTATTGTATAGTTGCTAACTCTAATTGGTGGCAAATTGAGAGTTAGTGTTGTGACAGATTTTTGAGTTCTCCTTCTTCATCAAAGTAAAGGTATGGGCAACTTCTTCCATGTATGTTGTTTATGGTATATTTTCTGAAATTGAGTTTGGAGTGAAAAGGTTGTCTACTAGGTATTTTGGTGTAAATCTTATTTTTTGGATATTGAAGATTGCTTATGCATTAAAGTTATTGTTGAACTTTTGGGTGAATGCATAATTCTGGTTGAGGAAGAAGAAGCACTTTTTGCACTAGGGTTTATGTTAATAAGTCTTGCTACTTGCATTGAGATGATGAAACCCTAGTTGTTGGTAAAAATAATATAAGCATCATTGTTATATGAGATATTGCATGGTTGGCAATTGTTGGGTTGTGTTTCATATTCTTAAGAAAAGCATACTACATCTATCTTATTCTTTTGAGATTGAGTTTGAGTTGAGATTGAGTTGAGATTGAGATTGGGAGTTAAGTATAGAACATATTGAGTCTCTAACAATTCTCTTTATGCTTCTATGAGGTTTATGAATTACATTGGGTCTCTAACAATTCTCTTTGTGAGTTCATGCTAAGCAAGTTTTTCTTGGTGAGCTTGCTGAGGTTGTGGATAGGTTTCGATGGGGACTTGTGAGCAAGTTTTGGATAGGTTTCGGTGGGGACTTGTGAGCAGGTTTTGGACAGGTTTCGGTGGGGACTTGTGAGCAGATTTGGGCAGGTCCTAGCAGAGGACTTGTGAGCTGAGTTTTTGAGAGTTCTATCAGAGAACTTGAGGATAGAAGTGCATTGGTTCTTGAGAAGAACCTGAGGATAGATTTGGCAAGTCTTTGAGAAGGCTTGTGTGTAGAGGATTGATTTGTTCATCGAGTTGGATAGATCTGACAGACAGAGGAAGACTTGTACTAGATCGACTGATTGTGTTTGGTACAGGTAGCTGAGCTGCTGTGGACGTGATCATAGAAGGCAGAGGTCTCTTAGGCTAAGCATTGAGGACAAGAGGTCTTCGGTGGAAAGGAGTTCCACGTGCTGGCAAGAGGTAGAGGCAGTTGATCTTCTGAGGGATCATTTCCAGAGCAGAGGGGAAGGTATCTCCTTTGAGCAGAGGCTCATAAATTCAGATTGGGGGAAGGTGTCTCCTTTGGGCCGAGGCTCATAAACATTGTAATTGGGAAGGTTTCCCAAAGAACTTTGAGATAACTTTTAGAGAAAAGTTTTGTGGACGTAGCCAGGCATTCTGGGTGAACCACGTTAAAATTGGTGTCACTTTGTGGATGATATTGTGCATTGTTTTGATATTGCTTTGGGTATATTGCTTTACTGTTTTGAAGTATAAAGGAAAAAGTAAAAAGAGGTCTTATACTGTTCACCCCCCCCTCTCAAGTATAAGCTTGTGTTCTTCAAATTCTACCCCAAATTTGCATACACTACATGCACAAATCTATCTCAAATCTATCCCAAATCTGCACCAATTTATCTTCAATTTTTTTCCAAATCTACACACATTACATGCACAAATATTTCTTCATATTTGTCCCAAATATACACATATTACATGTACAAATATATCTCCAAATTTGTCCCAAATCTACACATATTACATGTACAAATATATCTTCAAAACTATCCCAAATCTTCTTAACTTATTTATCAAATCTTCTCAACTACCTATACTAATATATCTCACACCAACTCACAAGTCTACCTCAAACTTGCTTCAAGTCTTCTCACAAGACTTTCTCAAATCTACCTCAAACCTACTTCAAGTCTTCTCATAGGACTTGCTCAATTCTACCACAAATAATTCTACTCTGCTCTGCTCTAATACATGCTCAAAACAACTCATAGCACATGCTCAACCAATCCCAAATCTTGCACATAAATGATGTTCAAAATAATACTTATATCTCTTTCAAAAATACTTTCTTCAACTAGGTAGTTTATACATATTCTACCTAGAATTCATTTAACCTCTTGAACATATATAGAATAATACATACTATCAAATTCCCAATATGTTATTCACATTCACATATCTTGCATTCATCAAATTAGATCTCTACCTCTTGCAATTCTCTTTCAAATAAAATCAAACTAGTGTATAAATTTTCTTCATAAAAATAGTTTATAACTCTTGCCCATTCACATTCAATGTCACTCACATTAATGTCCAAATTCTTGACAAATTATTTCAACAAGAATGCACAATTTTCTCTCAAAACCCTAGCACAAGTATTTCCAATTTCACTAATTAATGATGCACAATTTTTTCTCAAAATCCTAGCTCAAATATTTCCAACAATATACACTAATCAACCCTTTTATCTCCACCTTATGATTTTGAAATGTTCACTCAAACAAACACCTTAGAGAAGGAATAATTTCAACAAACCTCTTAACTTGCTTTGATGAAAAATGTGTTGTCAAAGACCTATCTCAAAATAATTTCCTCTTCCAAGTGCTACTTCAAAATTGATTAGTATATTTCTCTTTCAAACCATCAACATTAACTTTCTTCTCAAAAATATATGCTCAATGATGTTCAATGACTTTTCATTTGTTCTCAAAATATAGGACATTAACAATTATCAAAACCTGTCAAACTTACTTTTCACCATACAAAATTTCAACCAAAAAATCAAACCAAAATAACACCTTATAACTTCTACTCTCACATGCAAAAATTATCCCCTTTGTATTTTCTCTTTATGCTCTTTGTAAAATAAAATTTTATGAAACACCTTTATAATTTCTATTTTCAAAATAGAAATATTTTATAACATATCCTTGTAACTCCTAATTTGCACAAAAAAATTATTAACTCACACCCTTATGACTCCCTAATTGCAAAATAAAACTTTATTAAACTCAACCCTTATGACTCCCTAATTGCCAAACAACACTTTATTCAACTCAACCCTTATGACTCCCTAATAGCCAAACAAAATTTTATTAACAAAAATTAATTGAAGAACACAAGCTTATACTGAGAGGGGGGGTGAATAGTATAAGACCACATTTTAATTTTTCTTCCAAATCAATATTATGTTGTGTAAAGATAGCAACATCAATAGTAGTAATAAAAGCAATGCACAAAAACCATAAACAATAGAGAAACCAAAATTTACGTGGTTCACCCAATGTGGGCTACTCAATGGAGAAAATATTTTACTAAAAATTTCTCAATCAATCTCTTTGGGAATCACTCCCAATTACAATGTTTATGGACCTCTGTCCAAAGGAGATGTTGATACCCTAATCTCAAGTTCATGGATCTCTTCCACAGGAGAAGTATTTCCCCTTCTGCTATCGCTATGTGATCTTCTAGAAGATATTGTATCTCTACTGCACTGACTAGTGGACCTCTCTCCACTTGAAGAATACTCACTTAGATTTGTCTTCGACTGTGCTAGCTACTGGATATCTATCCACTAAGACTATGTCCTCTGTACTCTGTCACCTCCAAAGCTCTGTCAATAGGCTCACTAAGAACCTGATCAATAGGCTCACATAGAACCTGCACAATAATCTCACACATAACCTATCCAATGCTGAATAACAAGTTCATATAGATCCTATCCAAATCTACTCTAGCAAGCTCACCAAGAACTTGCCCAAATCTGCTCTAGCAAGCTCACCAAGAATTAACCCAAATTTGCTCTAGCAAGCTCACCAAGAACTTGCCCAAAACTGCCCATAAATATGTCCCAACACTATCCTCAAATTTTTCCTAGCACTGTCCTCAAATTTTACCCAAAGGCCTTCTCAAAGGCTCAATCAATCATGCTCAAGTAGTACTCAAAATGAACTCAACAATGAGTGGCAATATCAACTCAAATTAACCTCATAGAACCATAAAGATAGTTGTTAAAGACTCAATATGTTCTAATCTCACTCTCAACCCATATCAATATCAACTAAACTCAACTCAAATAAATCTCAACTCAAGTCAATCTCATTGAAGCATACAGAGAATTTTTAGAGACTCAATATGTTCTAATCTCACTCTCAACTCAAATCAACCTCAAATCAATTCAAGTATTATAGAACCATAAATAGAATTATTAGATACTCAATATGTTCTAAACTCAATCTCAACTCAACATAGAATGATGGAATAGTTTGTTTTATAGAACTTGAACAATCACTTCACACATCACTTGACTAGGCTCAATCAACTCAACTCAACCAATCATCACAAGGGAAAACTCTTTCTCACACAACCCTAGTCCAAGTATGTATCAACCAACTCAAATGTTTCTTGAAGAACATGAACTTATACTGAGAGGGGGGGGTGAATAGTATAAGATAAAACCATTTAATAATTTTAATTTCAGATAGCAGTGGCATCAACATAACATTAAATAAGACAGAAAGCATCACACATAAAAGACCCATTTTAACGTGGTTCACCCAAGGTGGGCTACTCCACGGATAAAACTTTTCCTCTAAAAGTTATATCAAAGCCTCTGGGAATCCTTCCCGATAACAATGTTTATGAGCCTCAGCTCAAAGGAGACACCTTCCCCTAAATCTGCTTTGCTAGTGATCCTCTAGAAGACCTCTATCTCTTTTGCCCTTAGCAAGTGGAACTCTTTCCACGGAAGACACTTGTCTTCCCCGCTCCGGTTGGAGATCTCTGTCCTCAACTCTGTCACAGCAAGCTGGTCCTCTTTTCTGCACCAAAACATAGTCCTTTGGTCTGGCACAATTTTGTCCTCTTCCTCTGTTCTTTTTTGCACTTGGTTGGAGAACAACTTTTCACTGTCTGCACAACTACAGCAACACAGTCTTCTTAAATTACAGCCACACTATCTTCTTAACTTTTGTGCAAACACAGTAGTGCAATTTTTGCAAAAATTGTAGCAGCAATATCACCGTTCATCCTTCACAACTGTTCGCAATTATAGCAGCATCTACTTCACGCACTTTGCTTTCTTTTACACTGACTGCGTGAACATAGTTGCAATCACAACTTTCCTTAGATCAAATTCCACCCTTTGCATAATCTTCGCAATCACTATAGCATTCGACCGCACAACAACTTATGCGCCTATGTGCAACCACAATAGCTCATTCTCTTCACACAGTCTTCTCATGAACAGCAGCACATTCTTCGTGCAAACAGCACCACAGTCGAACTTCACTCTCTATTTTTTGATGATCAAACCTCACTTGTCGCACTAACTCTGCGAATGCCACACTTCGAATGCACACATCGATCGATACCAAAATTGCTCAAACAGTCCTCCTTTAATACTCACAATCTCAAGATGAAATCTTGTTCTTTAGTCGGTTGTTCAACCTTCTAACACGTCGATTGTAAAACCTTATACTTCGTCGGCCAAGGTTAACTTCGTCGGCTTCAACCGCCTCTGCTGTTCTGTAGCTTTTCTCGCACGACACTCAAACATGTCACGATATCGCTACGCCTTTGTCTTCCATACACCTTCTTTGGTTTGATGTCAGACTTCAATGCCTTATTCTCTGCTACTGTCACAAAATCGTGACACCTTTGCCTCTTGCTGATGTCATCATGAATCTTGTCATGAAATCATGATGCTCTAGACTTCAATGCCTTCTTCTCTATTGCTGTCATGAAATCGTGACACCTTTGCCTCTTGCTGACGTCATCATGATTCTTGTCATGAAATCACGACGCTCTGGACTTCAAAGCCTTCTTCTTCGCTACTGTCATGAAATCGTGACACCTTTGCCTCTTGCTGACGTCATCATGATTCTTGTCACGAAATCGTGATGCTCTGGACTTCAAAGCCTTCTTCTCTCGCTATTGTCATGAAATCGTGACATCTTTGCCTTTAGCTGATGTCATCAGCAACTTTGTCATGAAATCGTGACACCTCTTGCTCCTTCATCCTTTTCTTGGTTTGCACTAGCGAAAATGAAACATGTCACGAAATCACGATGCTTTCGCTGCCTTAAGCTCTTTCTTGTCAATTGCTCACAAAACTGGAACATGTCACGAAATCATGATGCTTTTGCCAACTGCAAGCTGCCAACTCAACCTGTCATGAAATCGTGACACTTTCTGCATCCGTACAACTTCTTCGAAACTTGTCACGAAATCGTGACACTTCCTGCAACTCAACACTGCCAACTCAACTTGTCGCGAAATCGTGACACTTTCTGCATCCGTACAACTTCTTCAAAACTTGTCACGAAATCGTGACACTTTTGCCCACTTTGCCTCTACCTTCCTGCATGTCATGAAATCATGACATTTTTTCCCGCTTTGCCTCTGCCTTCCTGCATGTCACGAAATCATGACAGTTTTGGCCAAACTTTCTCTCTCCTCAAACATGTCGCGAAATCATGACAGTTTTTCTAGCAGCCTGCAAACTTTTTCTACTTTATCTTTTTTTGGATTTTTGGCAACTGGGCTACTCTGATTTTCTTGGAGACTTACTGACCAGCTGAAACCTTCATCAAAACACATCCTTGGACATAAAAAAAAATTGCTCCAATAGTTCCTCGACATCAAAAACAACATCTACCAATAGCTCCTTGACATCAATGACAACAACTAAACTTAGGCAAAGGCAATGTACTCAAGGTACCCAAAATTGCCAACAATCTCCCCCTTTGTCATTGATGGCAACCCTTAACTAAAACACATCTTTCAAGAGCCAAAACTGAAATCAATCTCTTCAAGTTTTGCTCCCCCTGACTTGAAGCTTTCCTCTTCTCTTGAAAACTCTCCCCCTTACTTAAATCTCTCCCCCTTTGTCATCAATGGCAAAGGGTCACCTTTTGGGGCTCGGGACTAAGAAAGAGCCTCTTGGCTTGGTCCCTCCCCCACCTCCTGATGAGGTGATTAATCTCGAGGTGAGAGTACAACTCCCAATTTCTCCCTTAGATACTCAAACGTATCTTTTGGAAGGGGTTTGGTGAAGATATCTGCAATTTGCTCTTTAGTGGGTACATATTCTAGCTTGACCTCGCTTCTCTTGCACTTTTTCCCTTAGAAAATGATATTTGATAGAAATGTGCTTCGTCCTTGAATGCATTACCAGATTTTTAGAAATACTTATGGCACTTGAATTATCACAAAGAATAGGGATAGGTTGTTCATGCTTGACTTTGAAATCCTCCAAGGTTGTTTTCATCCATAAAACCTGAGTGCACCTAGCCACTGCTGCTATGTATTCAGCTTCTACTGTAGATAAGGAAACTGAAGGTTGTTTCTTACTTAGCCAAGAAACCAGACTCTTTCCCAGAAAGAATGCTCCACCACTAGTGCTCTTTCTATCATCAATACTGCCTACCCAATCTACATCTGTATAGGCTGTGAGGGTGAAATCATCGCCTTTGGGATACCAAAGCCCAAAATCCACAGTGCCCTTCAAATATCTGAATATCCTCTTGACTGCCATAACATGAGATTCTTTTGGAGCTGCCTGAAATCTTGCTACTAATCCAACGGCCTACATGATATCCGGTCTGGTAGTTGTACTATATAGTAAACTACCAATCATAGATCTATACAATTTTTGATCTGCTGCTGGAGATTCATCATCCTTACTCAGATTGCACCCTGTAATCATTGGAGTACATATAGGTTTTCTGTCCATCATCCCAAATTTTTTTAACATCTCTTTGATATACTTTTCTTGAGAGAGAAATATACCATTTTTTGATTGCGCAATCTATAGTCCTAAAAAGAATGACAGACTCTCCAATCATAGACATCTCGAATTCCTTTTGCATGGTGTTAGCAAAAACTTTGCACATCCGAGTATTATTTCCCCCGAAAATAATATCATCGACATAAACAACTATGATAATCATATCATCACCTTTATTCTTAATGTACAAGTTGCAATCTGCCATGCCTTTCCTGAACCCTTGTTCATAAAGATACCCATCAAGTCTTGAGTACCAAGCCCTGGGTGCTTGCTTTAACCCGTACAATGCCTTTTTTAGTTTACACACATAGTCTGGTTGTTCTGAAAGAGACACACCTTTTGGCTGTTCTATATAGACTTCTTCATCCAACACTCCATTTAGAAAAGCAGACTTTACATCCATTTGAAACACTTTGAAAGATTTGAAACTAGACAAGGCCAAAAACATTTTGATCGCTTCAAGACGAGCAATAGGCACAAACGTCTCTTCGAAATCAACACCTTCGACTTGAGCATACCCTTTACAGACTAACCTAGCTTTGTTCCTGACAATATTTCCATCCTCATTAAGTTTATTTCTGAAGACCCATTTTGTGCCAATGACATTCTTATTCTTAGGTCTTGGAACCAAGTCCCAGGTTTCACTTTTCTCTATTTGATTTAGCTCTTCATCCATTGCTTGTACCCAAAAATCATCTGTACATGCTTCACTAAAATTTTTGGCTCAATCCGAGATAACAATGAAACATTTGCAGATTCATGTGAAGAAATGACTCTTCTTCTTGTTTTCCTCGTATTTGGATCACCAATGATCAAGTCTTTGGGATGATGTTTCTGAACATACCGTGAAGGAGTTTTGGGAAGCAGCTTGTTGTCTTTCCTCTTCTTCATCCGACACTTCTCCGAATTCTTCTTGACAGATTCCATCACCGAGTTCCTTGACTGGTTCTCTTATTCCTTTCTTTTCATCTACTCGTCACATTTATGCTCTCTACAACTTGTATGAGTTCTTTTGTTGAAGCATCTCGTAGGCCTTACTTTTGCTGGAATATCCAAGAAAAATTCCCTCATCACACCTAGGATCAAACTTACCCGGATTTTGATCTTCCCTTCTGATGAAGCACTTACTCCCGAACACTTTGAAGTGTTTAACTATAGTCGGTCTTCCTTTCCACAGACTCATAGGGAGTTTTATGATGATTGACTCGAGTTGAGCCCCGGTAATGATGTGGACTCATTGTATTTATTGCTTCTCTCCAAAAACCATCCGAAAGTTTTGACTCATCTAACATTGCTCTAGCCATATTTTCAATAGTTCTATTTTTTCTTTCAACTACTCCATTTTGTTGAGGAGTTCTTGCTCGTCGAATATTCTCTTTTGATTCCATGTTGTTCACGGTATTCCACAAATTCATTTGAAGTGAACTCTCCTCCTCTATCCGATCTTAAGCATTTGATTCTCTTATCGGTCTCATTTTCAATCATTTCTTTAAAAATTTTAAATTTTTCAAAAGCTTCAGATTTTTCTTTGAGAAAAGTAACCCAAGTCATTCTCGAGTAATCATCTATAAACAACATGAAATAGCTATCTCCCTGAATGCTCTCGAGTTCTGGTAGGACCACACAAATCAGTATGAATAAGATCCAAGGGTTTGGACGAGGTATACCCTTTCGATTTGAAACTGGTTCTGGTCTATTTACCATGTTGACAAGGACCGCAAATGATGTTTTGGGGCCTTTTTATTTTGGGCAAGTCTCTAACTGCTTCCTTGTTACTAATACTGACCAGATTATCAAAACTCAAATGTCCCAATATTTTATGCCACAACCAACTTTCATCTTCTTGAGTTAGAAGGCATTTTTCTCTTTTTATCTCACTCAAGCATGTAAAGATTGTTTGGAGTCCTTGTAGCTCTAGCAATAAGTTTTCCATTTAATTCTTTACTTATCTCACATCTATCAGAAAAGAAAGATACTATGTGCCCTTGATCACAAAGTTGACTCACACTAAGTAGATTATGTCTTAGCCCTTCTACATAAAGCACGTTTTCTGTTTTGGATTTCCCATCCAAACTAAGAGTTCCTTTACCACAGATCTTTGCGGACCTGTTATCTCCAAAACTGAATGTTCCTCTGTTTGCTTCTTTTAAAGACAGAAATTTTTCTTTTTCACCAGTCATATGTTTTGAACAACCACTATCAAGATACCATTTTTCTACTTTGTCTTGAGCATGAAAAGCAGTTTGAACTATCATTGACTTAGATTTTATCTCATTCCTCCTTTTTGAGACCTCAAAGCTAAATTTATCCAAGCTGCACATCCTTGCTATATGCCCAAAATTCTTGCACTTGTAACACATGATATTTTTATTCATAAGAGGTGCAAATGAGTTAACATTTTCCTTACTATGACTCTTCAGAGATTTATTGCAATGCATAGCTATGTGACCAAATTTTTTACAAGAAAAACAATATCCATGGAAGGTATTATGTAACTTGTTTTGATGCCTTGGAAGTTTGTTCTTCTTGCGATCAACTGGAATCCATTGCTCTTCAGAGTGAAGATTGTTCTTGCTTGAAGACCCTGTTTCATACATGGTGATGCCATCCTTCTTTTCACATGGAAAATTCTGTCTGAGAGTTGACTGTTCTAACTTCACTCTAAGAGACATAATCTCTCCTTCTAGTTTCTCACAATCAGCTACCTTTCCTTTTAGAACCTCTCGTTAGAACTTGTTCAATCTTCTTCCCTTCTTCAGCCTAGAATTTTGAAATCTATAATATGTTGAGCCAATTCTAATCTTGCTATCTCTTTTTCCTGACAATGCTTCTTAAGAACATAATTCTCTTCCCTGAGTTTCTCAAGCTTTCTCAAGGCCAAGAAGAATTCACTCTTGAGATCGAATTCAACCTTTTCTAAATTTATATGTTCCTCTCGTTAGATCCTTCTCCAAGCTGTTAGGCTTTTTCTGGAGAGACCTACTCGATACCAATTGAAGAACATGAACTTATACCGAGAGGGGGGGTGAACAATATAAGATAAAACCATTTAATAATTTTAATTTTAGATAGCAGTGGCATCAACATAACATTAAATAAGACAGAAAGCATCACACATAAAAGACCCATTTTAACGTGGTTCACCCAAGGTGGGCTACTCCATGGATAAAACTTTTCCTCTAAAAGTTATATCAAAACCTCTCGGGAATCCTTCTCGATAACAATGTTTATGAGTCTCGACTCAAAGGAGACACCTTCCCCTAAATCCACTTTGCTAGTGATCCTCTAGAAGACCTCTATCTCTTTTGCCCTTAGCAAGTGGAACTCTTTCCATAGAAGACACCTGTCTTCCCCGCTCTCGGATGGAGATCTCTGTCCTCAACTCTGTCATAGCAAGTCGGTCCTCTTTTTTGCACCAAAACACAGTCCTTCGGTCTGGCACAATTCTGTCCTCTTCCTCTATTCTTTTCTGCACTTGGTTGGAGAACAACTTTTCACTGTCTACACAACTACAGTAGCACAGTCTTCTTAAATTACAGCCGCACTATCTTCTTAACTTCTACGCAAACACAGTAGTGCAATTTTTGCAAAAATTACAGCAGCAATATCACCGTTCATCCTTCACAACTGTTCGCAATTATAGCAGCATCTACTTCGCGCACTTTGCTTTCTTTTACACAGACTGCGTGAACACAGTTGCAATCATAGCTGTCCTTAGATCAAATTCCACCCTTTGCATAATCTTCGCAATCACTACAGCATTCGACCGCACAGCAACTTATGCGCCTATGTGCAACCACAATAGCTCATTCTCTTCGCACAGTCTTCTCATGAACAACAACACATTCTTCGTGCAAACAACACCAGCACTCTAACGGTCGAACTTCACTCTCTCTATTTTTCGATGATCAAACCTCACTTGTCGCACTAACTCTACGAACGCCACACTTCGAATGCACACATCAATCGATACCAAAATTGCTCAACAGTCCTCCTTTAATACTCACAATCTCAAGATGAAATCTTGTTCTTTAGTCGGCTGTTCAACCTTCTAACATGTCGGTTGTAAAACCTTATACTTCGTCGGAAAAGGTTAACTTCATCGGCTTCAACCACCTTTGTTGTTCTATAGCTTTTCTCACACGACACTCAAACATGTCGCGATATCGCTATGCCTTTGTCTGTCGTACACCTTCTTTGGTTTGATGTCGCGAAATCACGACACTACAGCCTTTGCTGACATCATCATGAATCTTGTCATGAAATCGCGATGCTCTAGACTTCAATGCCTTCTTCTCCGCTACTATTGTGAAATCGTGACACCTTTGCCTCTTGTTGACGTCATCATGATTCTTGTCACGAAATCGTGACGCTCTGGACTTCAAAGCCTTCTTCTCCGCTACTATCGCGAAATCGTGACACCTTTGCCTCTTGCTAACGTCATCATGATTCTTGTCATGAAATCGCGATGCTCTAGACTTCAAAGCCTTCTTCTCTGCTACTATCATGAAATCGTGACACCTTTGCCTCTTGCTGACGTCATCATGATTCTTGTCATGAAATCACGACGCTCTGGACTTCAAAGCCTTCTTCTTCGCTACTGTCATGAAATCATGACATCTTTGCCTTTAGCTGACGTCATCAGCAACTCTGTCACAAAATCATGACACCTCTTGCTCCTTCATCCTTTTCTTGGTTTGCACTAGCAAAAATGAAACATGTCGCGAAATCGCGACGCTTTCGCTGCCTTAAGCTCTTTCTTGTCAACTGCTCGCGAAACTGGAACATGTCACGAAATCGCGATGCTTTTGCCAACTGCAAGCTGCCAACTCAACCTGTCACGAAATCGTGACACTTTCTACATCCGTACAACTTCTTTGAAACTTTTCACAAAATCATGACACTTCCTGCAACTCAACACTGCCAACTCAACTTGTCGCGAAATCGTGACACTTTTTGCATCCGTACAACTTCTTCAAAACTTGTCACGAAATCGTGACACTTTTGCCCACTTTGCCTTTGCCTTCCTGCATGTCGCGAAATCGTGACATTTTTGCCCGCTTTGCCTCTGCCTTCCTGCATGTCATGAAATCGTGACAGTTTTGGCCAAACTTTCTCTCTCCTCAAACATGTCGCGAAATCATGACAGTTTTTCCAGCAGCTTGCAAACTTTTTCTACTTTATCTTTTTCTGGATTTTTGGCAACTGGGCTACTCTGATTTTCTTGGAGACTTACTGACCAGCTGAAACCTTCATCAAAACACATCCTTGGACATAAAAACAAATTGCTCCAATAGTTCCTCGACATCAAAAACAACATCTACCAATAGCTCCTTGACATCAATGACAACAACTAAACTTAGGCAAAGGCAATGTACTCAAGGTACCCAAAATTGCCAACATTTCCAACAATGCTCAACCACAAATCTCACATAATAATGATACTCATGTTATTTTCTAACTCAAGTTCTTTTACAAACAATGGGCTTCAAAAACTATGCTTATCAAACAAGGTTTAGACACAAATATCAATTCAAAAAACCTTGAAGCATTCAACCAACCACTTTCAAAAAGGAAACCACAAACAATCCTTTTCCCTCCAATGATATTTCAAAAATCAACCACCATAAATAATCAATAGGATAATGTGCCCATACCTTTTATGAAGATGAAAAAACCTCTTTGTAAATCTGCCACAATCACAAAATTCTTTTGTCAATATTCACAAGGGTTAGTATATCACAAAATAATCAAAATTACTCCACTTTTCAATAATCATCACTAAGGCCTTTAATTGCACAACTTCCTTATCTCCCCTAAAATGACTTGTACCATAAAATAAAATAAATCAAAATATTGCATAACCTTTTCACTCCCAAAACCACTTATACCATAAAATAAAATAAATCACAATATTGCATACCTTGTCACCTCATGAAAGAATTAATCCTCTTGAAAAAGAACAAGGCAAACATCACTTTTGGAACCCCTTTGCAAAATCAGAAATATCTCTTTACACACACCTTATTTGTCCTTCTAAATAAGTTAGTCAAATAGCCCTCGAAATAAGATTTACGACTATATATAATATGCCACATTTTTGAAATAAATTGAAACCTTTACTATATATATATATATATATATATATATATATATATATATGCCAACCTACATTAATTGCACATAGGTCGGCCCTCCATTAATTTAAACTTAAAATTTAAACTTTAATATCTTCATCACGGGAGGTCCTTTTTCGATGAAACAAAATTCCACTTTGGCTTTTAAGAAGATACCTTTCCACATAATCCCACCATGGTTTTAAATAAAACCTTTTATTTTTCCTGCCTTGGTTTTCATAAAAACCCTATAAATAGCCATGCTTTCCAAAATATCATAAATGCTTATTTATGAAATATTTTGGCCACCAAAACCAAATGTGATCCATGTGACATCAATGATCCATGTGACATCAATGACAACACAAAATGCCTCAAATTAACTCAAATTTTAAACAATATCCCCCTTTGTCATTGATGGCAACACCTCTAATGCAAACACCACAATCACTGCAAAAACTATCTCTGAGAATCAAATCTTCTCCCCCTGATTCAATACTCTCTATGGAGGTTGCTCCCCCTAACTCAATGCTATCTTTGGAGGTTTCTCACCCTAACTCAAATCTCTCCCCCTTAATCAAATCTCTCCCTCTTTGACACCAATGGAAAAAGGGACACCTATGGGGCTAAAATATATGACTCTTAATCATAGCCCCCTCACCACCTTCTCTCTTGAGGTGATTAATTTTGGGGTGGGAGTACCTTTACTCCCATATTACATTGATTCTTTCCTCTATCAACTTCATTCCATGTTTTTCTGATATCCTTATCTTGATGAATTGTTTGATCTTCTTGTCTTGAACCTTTTTGACCTTCTTTCCTTGAACCTATTTGGAATTGAGTACTAAACCATCTTGAAATATGCTCAAAGTTATTGCAATTAAAACACTTGATATTGTAGCCTTTGGTTGATGCCCATGTCCTGAAATTATTCTTAAAATAATTTCCATATCCATTCCTTTCCTAAACCCTGTATTGTGAAGCTCTATTTTCATGACCATTATAACCATGACTTCTGAATTGTGTAGCTCTAAAACCAAAACCATGTTGCTCATTTCCTTTGCACTAAAAATCTTTATGACCAATCCTGTTACATGAGAAGCAATGTCCCTAAAAATCATACCTTCTTCCTTTGAAGTTTCTTCTAGCAAAATCAAACTTCTTTGATCCATAGACCCTTTCTTGACCATTATCCCTATGATAATTTTCAACTTGTGCATTACATCCTTGAACCTTATTTGTAGTATCTAAATCCTCTTCCTTAATTTATTCCTTGATTTTATTTTCAAGAGTTTCTTCTCCTTTTGAACTTGATTCACCTATCTCAAAACAAGATCCAAACTGAATATTTGGAGCCATAGGAACTTTGGAATTTTCCTCACAAATCTTAGGTGCTTCCTTGCTTTCATATTTTAGAAATTCCTTTCATTTTGAGTGTGATTCCCCAAACCTAAAATATGGGACCTTTGGTGCTTTGGAATCTTCCTCTTCTTTCTCTTCATTTGTGTCAAGTAGCAACTTGGCATCCATCTCTATAGCCTCTGAAATACATGTTTCCTTCTTACTACAAATATCTTGACCTTTTGATTCATGTGATGGATCAAAATTTTCATGTAGGGAACATCTTAATTATTTTATATTCTCCTTCACCTCTTGTAGTTGCTCATGGATAACATTGAAGTCTTCCTTTAGATCAACTGAGACATTATCCTCTTGTTTAAATTCTTCTATTTGGAGTGAATGTTCTTCTTCTAATTCTCTTATTCCATAGAAAAACCCTTATTCATCTTCACTGTAACTAAGATCATTATAATATTCTATAGCAAACAAACTCTCAAGATTTATTTGACCATGCCTATTTCCTTGATGTGTCATCTCATCTTCACTATCACTGAAACCATTGCAATATCTTGATTTGTGATCTCATTGACCACACACAAAAATTCTTCTTTTTAACCTTCTATTACTAGGAATAAATGCTCTTCCTTTTCATCATATGAATTGTTTCTATCACTATGATCTGAGCTATCACTTGCTTCTACAATGTAGTAAGATTTCTTTGCCTTACAAAAAATTTTCTTCTTCTCATACCTATTTTGCTTGAATTTGTCATCTTTGTCATGCTTATGCTTTCCATCTTCTTTTCTTTTGTGACCTTGTTTTTCATCATAATTGATTTCTTCATGTGGACACTTGTATGCATAGTGACCAAGATCACCACACTTGTAGCACCTAACTTTCCTTATATCTCTGAAATTCCTTGAGTCCTTATTCCTTTTGATGAAGTTAACTTTGTCATCATTTTCTAAAACTCTATCTGTTTCTAAAAATTTCCCTTTATATTTTTTGAATCCTTGAATGCAATCTCTTTTATTGGAGCTTGATGCTTACTTAACCTCATCTCATAAGTTGTGAGAGTACCTTGCAATTCTTCCATTGTTAACTTGTTGATATCCATTGTTTCTTCTATTGCTGAAACCTTTGCATCATATTTCATGGGAAGTGATCTCAAGACCTTTTGAGTAACTTATGATTATTTTATCTCAAAACCTAGGCCTCTCATAGTTTTAGTAATCTCATCAACTCAAATTAAGAACTTTGTAATATCTTCAGAATCTTCCAATTTCAATTCCTCAAATATTTTTCTATGAGTTTGTAGTTTTTTCAACTTTACCTTGCAATATCCTTCATAAGTAATCCTCAACTTTGTCCACATATCATTAGCTAAAGTACATACCATGACCTTTACAAAATTTATCTCACGTAGCCCACTCAAAATATAATTCATTTCTCTTGTATTGATCTCAACCAATTTCCTAGTAGTCATATCTACCTCGGGATCACATTCAACCTTATAATATTTTTCAAACATCTACCATACCTCATATACTTGTGATATCAAGTAGTTCTTCATTCTTATGCTCCATAAAGCATAATTATTACCATAAAATAATGTAGCCTTATTTGAATATAATCCTTTCTGTGAAGCCATCTGTGTTCTTTGTAGAATCTGCCCTCAAGTTGTTAGCATTTCCAAAGGAACCTGTTCTGATACCAATTGAAGAAATTATACTGAGAGAGAGGGTGAACAGTATAAGACCACTTTTTACTTTTTCTTCCAAATCAATATTATGTTGTGTAAATATAGCAGTATCAATAGCAGTAATCAAAGCAATGCACAAAAACCATACACAATAGAGACACCATAATTTATGTGGTTCACCCAATGTGGGCTACTCCATGGAGAAAATATTTTACTAAAACATTCTCAATCAATATCTTTGGAAATCACTACCAATTACAATATTTATGGACCTTTGTCCAAATGAGATGTTGATCCCCTAATATCAAGTTTGTGGATCTCTTCCATAGGAGAACTATTTCTCCTTCTGCTCTTGCTATGTGATCTTCTAGAAGACTCTGCATCTCTACTACACTGACTGGTGGACCTCTCTCTACTTGAAGACTTCTCACTCAAATTTGTCTTCAACTGTACTAGCTGATGGATCTCGATCCACTTAGAATCTATCCTCTATACAATATCACCTCCAAAGCTCTATCAATAGGCTAACTAAGAACTTGATCAACAGGCTCACTCAAAACCTGCATAATAAGCTCACACAGAACTTATCCAAAAAATAATAATAAGCTCACACAGAACCTGTCCAATGCTGAATAACAAGTTCATATAGAACCTGTCCAAATTTTCTCTAGCAAGCTCACCAAGAACTTGCCCAAATCTACTCTAGCAATCTCACCAAGAACTTGCCCAAATATGCTCTAGCAAGCTCACTAAGAACTTGCCCAAATATGCTCTAGCAATCTCACCAAGAACTTACCCAAAACTATCCACAAATATGTCCCAACACTATCCTCAAATATATCCAACACTATCCTCAAATCTATCCCAAAGGCCTTCTCAAAGTCTCAATCAATCATGCTCAAGTAGTACTCAAAATGAACTCAACAATGAGTGGAAATCTCAACTCAAATTAACTTCATAGAAGCATAAAGAGAATTGTTAGAGACTCAATATGTTCTAATCTCACTCTCAATCCAAATCAATCTCAACTCAAATCAACTCAAATCAATCTCAACTCAAATCAAGTCAATATCATAGAAGCATAAAGAGAATTTTTAGAGACTCAATATGTTCTGATCTCACTCTCAACTCAAATAAACCTCAACTCAATTCAAGTCTTATATAACCATAAAGATAATTGTTAGATACTCAATATGTTCTAACCTTAATCTCAACTCAACATATAATTATGGAATAGTTTGTTTTATAGAACTTGAACAATCACTTCACACATCACTTGAATAGGCTCAATCAACTCAACTCAACCAATCATCACAAGGGACAACTCTTTCTCACACAACCCTAGTCCAAGTATGTATCAACCAACTCAAATGTTTCCAATAATGCTCAACCACAAATATCACATAACAATGATACTCATGTTCTTTTCTAACTCAAGTTCTTTCACAAAAAATGGGCTTCAACAACTATGCTTATCAAACAAGGTTTAGACACAACTCTAATTCATAAAACCTTGAAGCATTCAACCAACCATTTTCAAAAAGGAAACCACAAACAATCATTTTCCCTCCAATGATATTTCAGAAATCAACCACCATAAAAAATCAATAGGAGAATGTGTCCATACCTTTTATGAAGATGAAAAAACCTCTTTGTAAATTTGCCACAATCACAAAATTATTTTGCCAATCTTCACAAGGATTAGTAGATCTTAAAATAATCAACATTACTCCACTTTTAAATAATCATAACCAAGGCCTTTAATTGCACAACTTCCTTATCTCTCCTAAAACCACTTGTACCATAAAATAAAATAAATCAAAACATTGCATAAAATTTTCACTCCCAAAACCACTTATATCATAAAATAAAATAAATCACAATATTGCATACCTTGTCACCTCATGAAAGAATTAATCCTCTTGAAAAAGAACAAGGCAAACTTCACTTTTGTAACCCCTTTGAAAAATCAGAAATATATCTTTACACACACCTTATTTCTCCTTATAAATAAGTTAGTCAAATAGCCCTCAAAATAATATTTTCGACGATATATAATATGCCACATTTTTGAAATAAATTGAAACCTTTACATATATATATATGCCAACCTCCATTAATTGCACATAGGTCGGCCCTCCATTAATTTAAACTTAAACTTTAAACTTTAATATCTTCATCACAGGAGGTCCTTTTTCGATGAAACAAAATTCCACCTTGGATTTTAAAAAAATCCCTTTCCACATAAGCCCACCATGGTTTTATATAAAACCTTTTATTTTGCCTGCCTTGGTTTTCATAAAAACCCTGTAAATAGCCATGCTTTCCAAAATATCATAAATGCTTATTTATGAAATATTTTGGCCACCAAAACCAAATGTGATCCATGTGACATCAATGACAACACAAAATGCCTCAAATTAACTCAAATTTCAAAAATTAATGCCCTTACCAATTCTTCCATCGAAGGGATTCAAACATGAAGCCTCATAGAGCCCATGCTCTAGTGTGAGCTAGAGTGTTGTGTGGGATAGCTACCCACACAAGAACCTATGTGCACGATGTATGTCTTAAACCCTTTATTAATTCCTTTGGTCAACAAAAATGCAAAAAAAATAATCGTCGAGTATCGACCCTGAGACCTCCTCCATGCCACATCATAGCATAGGGAATCCCTATCGTCTAATCCAACCACCGAAATGAAACTTCCACTATGATAATAAATATTTGTTTTGACCTTATTCTACCTTCATCTAGCACTCTGTGTGTGCTCTCTGCATCCATGTGTGCACTCACTCTACTTCCATGATTCCAACGAATTCTATTTTCTTCCACGATTCCAGCAAACTCTTTCTTCTTCAATGAATTTAGTGAATAAAATGTTTGGCACATGATTGCATATTTTTTTTGATTCACACCAAAGTGAAAACATTATTCCCCTTAAATATGCATATTAATTTTTATGAGGATGTCGATGATATTTGATTTTTGATAATATGACTTTACTTTGGTGCCTTCTAACCTTGCACTTTATTTTTTTTTTTTTTAACATGGTGGAATCGGTAGTCATCACAAATTTGTGCAGGCTATCCAGCTTTTATGGCCGCCACAGTATTCTGTGGTGTCTGCCCTAGAAGATGCCACATAGATCTTCACATATTATGCCCCTATAACCGCCATGCCACAATAATTTTAAACCTTTTACACCGCTGAAAGCACCAGGAAAGGGATAAGTGTTCAGTCCAGATGAGGCCCGAGATTTGAACCTTGGATCTCCACCCCCCTTATGGGATTTGGATGTGAAAGCACGAGGATATGGAAACACAAAGAAAAATTCTAATTACGATGCATTTAAAACCAAACTTAATGCTAAAAGCTTATGTATTGAAAAATGCATAAAAATAAAGGACATAGATGAATCGACACAAGATAAAAGCAATATGGAATGCGGCTCTCTTTATTGATATGCTTTTAAAGTTGTGTTACAATATGTCTCCTTCCCTTTTAGGGGATAGGAGCGTCAGATATATTTCTTATCACATCCATGGATAGCAATCCTTCTTCCGTGTGCCCACATGTAATATGGGCAGAGCAAAACATCGTCGCCACTTGTGTATATGATTGTTGACTCCTTCCTGCTCCTCTGATGTCGAAGATCGGCGTTCAAGAAAATAGAAAATATCAGTAGCACCTGCAATAGAATAGAACATGTATTTCCCAAGGCCTACTGTTAGTATATGCATGAAAATATTAAACCGATAACAAAATAATATCATAATGACCTAAAAATTTGACAAAAGCATGAATGTGTTACTAGGAAGCCACTACAAAAAGAACAGTCGAGAAATTCCTTACAAATTTGTATTCACTTCGGGGCGGGATGAATAAACTTGCAACACATTGTTAGAAAGCACCCTCTTCAATGTCCTATCCAGAAAGCTCCAAATGACCTAAAAAGTTGGGGTTAGCTAATTGGTGGTATTTTGGGACGACCTAGATGGTCAAATCTCTCCAATTTGGCCTCTATCACCCAAATTTTGATGATGTCATCTGTAGGTTAGTAAAAGCGGGAAATAATAAAAGCATAATCAAAACTTGTCAGAATGAAGTGAAATTTAAACTACAGCCTATTTGAATAACCTATAATAATATGCAAAAGAAAAATTAGAGAAATTTACCATAGATTTCTATTCACTCTGGGGCAGGACATTTAGAACTGCGATAGTTTGGGGGGCGCTCGGGGGCAGGACGCCCACCGTTTGGAACTCTGTTTTAGCAGCAATCTACTTGGGATGGGTCCAAAACCTCTTATGGGGTTATGTCAGCAAATTTGTGGAATATTGTGGCCAAATTTTTGGGTTTGGGCTCGGGTTTGTGCTTCCAATAGTCACCCAATAACCTCCCTCCAAAAGAGAGATCAAGGATGTGAAAGCACAAATCAAAGGGTATGTGTGTGGATGTAAAATGGCAGCACTTCGTTGCTCAAAATGCTACCTTTCTCTCTCTATATTTTGGGTGAGAAGACTCACCAATTTATAGACCTAGGGTCTCTTTGTTTGAATGCGCATGCGAGGGTGCCACTGGAGTTGCATGTCCTATTTTGGGGAAAATATTATTCCTTGATTTAGAGTCTCCTTGCATGAGGCCTCCAAAAATCAAAGACATGCATGACTGAAGTCTCTCTCTTTGACTTGAAGTTGTTCCTCATAATTGCATGGCCTGAAGTTGTAGTTAACTGGCGGACCTATCGAGGTTTGACTTTTTTTGCCAGTCAAACCTTCTATTTGCATCACCTTAGGGTGAATGCTCATATTCGTCCCTGGGTGGGATGAATGCTAGTTTGTATTCATCCCAGGGTGGGACGAGTAGGGAGCAAGGTGTCAAAAGGTGCCAAATTGACTTTTTACCTTCAAAAATGCTTTTGGGAGTGGTAAGGACCACTATTTAACCTCTGGAGGCTGCCCTAGGGGCTGTGTGTGTCAATGTGATCAGTGCTTGCTGTCACATAATCGGATTTGTGCTGTTTTGGTGTCTACAGATGCCCCTTTTTGGGATGCACTGTGCAAGGCACAACATTGAGCAAAAATAGATAATCAAAGCACTAATTATTAGGGTTTCTCAGTAACCTAACCAACTTTTGATGCCCCTAGTAATGGAAAGGGGCATGCATTCTTGAATCCTTGCTTCTGACGAGCTAAGGAGCTAAATTCAAGTGTTAACATTTTTCGGTGATGTGTTACTTGATCTTGGACATTGATCAGTCATGAATAGGCAAAGGGCGCAACCTTTTGTCTATGGGAACCTTGATTTCATGATTCATGAATGCCAAGTGTTTGATCAGCTTGTGATTATTACTTGTTTGCTGCCCCAAGTAGGGGTGTGATTGTCTTTGTCAATGATCCTTTGAATGTGTGTCATTTCCATGATTGGGTGTGTATTTGTTGATTGGTGACTAAGTGTGACTACCCCCTCAAGCGACGAATTGATGAGGGAATGACCGATATGAGAAAAGCGATGAGTCACTTGACCCAAGACGACTTAGTAAGGGTGCCTTTAGTTGTTTATCATTGAATGCATAAGTAGTTTCTAAAAATTCTGACCTTTTTTTGGTGGGTGTTAACCATTTTTGTGATGCAGTTTGGAGCGGAAATTAGTAAAAATTGTCCTCCCATGGAGCGGTCCGGCTATGGTAGCCTTCTTAGGGAGTAGGATAGTGAAAATTTGTAACCCCAACATCTATTTTGGATTCCAAGAATGTCAGGCACATATGTGCCTTCGTTCGGAAATGATATTACTATTTTTGGTTGGGTTTTGACCCTTTTTGGTGATGCTATGGTAGCCTTCTTAGGGAGTAGGATAGTGAGGATTTATGACCCCGACGACTATTTTGCATGCCTGAAATGTCAGGTGCAAAAGCACTCTCATTGGACAGTTTTATTGCTTGTTTTTGGTGCATTTTGTGCAGTTTTTTATGTTTTTGAATTTTTTTGTGAGGTCAGAGGACCTTTTTATTGTAGCCTGAGGGCATTTTTGATGATATATATACAGATGACTTTATTTGTGTTTATACACTTGTCATGGTTTGTTTTTCTATTTATGCACAATTATTTATGATGATGTATGCATGTGGTATTATGAATGCGATGTGTTTAGTTATATGATGTATGCATATGGAATGAATGAAATGAATTGGGGAGAACTTGTCGATGGCACCATAGACTGTACAAGATTTATTGGTTTGCTATACTTATGGGATGGCTTTGTGGAATGACTTTGCATGTGAAAACTTTTTTTTATTTTGTTGTATTTTTTTGATGGGGATGGATGTAATGAAATGTTCCAGTTGTTTAAAAATGTAGTTAAGCTTTTCTGAGATTCAGATATTTTAACTAACTAGCCAAAACCGTACATTTATCTCGCAAGACTTTTGAACAAGGTATAAATTAGAATGGATTTTTACCAAGTTATTTTACATCCCTATGTGTGCAATTGAGTTCATTTATGTGGTATTCGTCAGGATATCGCCAGTGCCAGATAGGCTATCAACCAAACCTGTACTAAGGATCACCTAATTAGCTCCACTAATTCCATTGTCATATTTAGTAATATTAATCCATAGGAAAATCTAAGGTACCATAAGCTAGCTCATCCACATGCAAACATTGGTCTGATAACACACAAAGTTAATGTGATAGACATATCGTCATGCATTTAGGATACCACCATTGCCAGGTAGGCTGTCCACCAAACCCATAATGAGGATCACTTAGATGGTTTTCAAATGTTGAGAATTCTAGGTGATGAGCACTAGAAATTCTCATATTTTGTACATATTTCTTGGATCAATATGCGACTGTATAATAAGGATTGCATACTTTTATAAATTATTATATAGATATTTGATATAATTATGCGTGTTATCTAATTTGTGTGCTTTTAGTATGTTTTGTGGAATTGCAATTAATTTAGTTAGATTTGGAACAGTCAGTGTCCTTTTGATGGACCTGACACTTTATTTCATTAAGGGTCAATGTAGAAAACATAGGCGCCTCCCTACAACCAGAAGGCGCCAAGGGAAAAAGTGCCTCCCTACAGTCAGAAGGTGCCACCTGAATACTAGCGCCTCCCTACAGTCGGAAGGTGCCAACTGAATATCAGCACCTCCCTGTAGTTGGAAGGCACCAAATGAATACCAGCGCCTCCCTACAGTCAGAATGCACCAACTGAATACCACTGCCTCCCTACAGTAGGAAGGTGCCAAGTGAATACAAGTGCCTCCCTATAGTCGAAAGATGTCGATTGAACATAGGCACCTCCCTACAATCAAAAGGCACTATCTGAATGTAAGCGCCTCCCTGCAACCAGAAGGCGCCAACCAAATGCAAGCACCTCTCCACAGCTGGAAGGTGCTAATAGAGGGTAACCGCCTCCCTACAACTAGAAGGTGCTAATAGAAGGTAGACACCTCCCTAAAATTGGAAGGCACCACTGATTCTTTGCCCATTGACCATATTTTAATGATGTGGATGATAGCGGCTAGTGTAGTTCCAATTCTATGTCATGTAGAGATAAATTGGAGATAGAAGCTAACGTACCCAAATGTCTTATCGATGCAAGGCAAAGCACAAACCAAAATAAACACACCGCATTTAGAATAGAATGTCAAACATCGATTGCATTCGCCAGACTATTCTAATTTAGTCTGGGAAGAATCGACTGTTGTAACCACTTATGTAACAGAAGTTCTATGGGTGTGTTATATAAACACACACAAATCTTTCTGAGGAGATATATAAGAGATCTATAGAAAATATAGAAGGATATATAGAGGGAATTGATAAAGATCCATTTTAGAGTTACATTGTAATGTGTTGATAAATATATTACAGTTACAAAAGTTCTAAAGCGCGTGTTCGATCGGGAAGAAGCTGCTGGAGCCTGGGCCCACTCCAAGTCAGTATTTCTTCCCCATTTCTTTTCTATTTATTTAATTAGTTTATTTCTTTCATAGAAACCATTCATTAATTTACCAGTTCTCATATTTTGCAGTAGGTTTATTTTCAGGCATATATACATAATTTATTTCTATAGATTTAAATTATGTTCTTCTTACGTAAATTATTGAGGAGTGCGAGAATGATTGACAATCATATCAAGAACACCCCCCAAATGTAGGATTAGCAGACCCACCTCCAGTGGTATTGTAGTAACCTAATTCTAACTCTTTACAAGTTTACGAAGCTCCCTGGGTTGATAATTAAATGCACGAGCATGTGACAAAAATAGGAAACCATTCACCTTGTTTGGCCCACAACATTTTGGCACCATTATTGAGGAAGCGTCTTAATTAGATTACTTGCAATACCCTAAAACCTTCTATCCAACCTTGTATGAGTTCTTCAAGAAGAAGAGGACCTGACGATCACTTTATAATAACTAATCCATCAAGACCTAAGTCAGCCGAGCATTTTGGATTTGAGCTAGACCCGTCTGACCTACCAGTAGTCCATTGGAGTGAGGAACCGCACTTTGTGCAAAGTGCTGCCTCATCCCATCAACAAGGGGAAAAATGAATCATCACAAATCCCCTATTTCATAGGACTCCTCTAGAGGAAGCCCTGTTGTGGAAGGCTGTGGAGGATCAGACAATCTCGCCAGACAACCTTAAAGCATTGACTCAGAAAGTTTTAAACGACCCAAAGGCCATAAACGCTGCATTAGAAACCATATTTCCTAAAAAAATGGTAGATAATGATGAAGTTTCATATGGATTTAGTTTCCCAATAGAGGAGGGAGTAGGAGATACCAAAATGAAAAACATATCCCCTGCTCACCTCCCATCCTTCAGAGGACACCCGACTGAGGACCCTAACCTGTTTTTATTCAAATTTGATGTTTTGTGCAGGTCTGTGGATTACAAATCAAATGTGCAGAAGTTGAAATTATTTCCTTCTACATTAGATGATGCAGCTCTACAATGGATCATCGGTCTGGGATACAAACACATCACCACCTAGGACCAGATGAAGATGCTCTTTTTAGAGCAATATCAAGATTTTGAGAGAGCAAGAGACTCTAGGGAGGAGGTCTTGAGCATGAAAAAAAGATAAGATGAGTCTTTCAAGGAGTATTGGGAGAGATTCACCTTTAATCTTCAATGGTCCCCTCACTTGAAGCTATCCGATAAAGTCCCTCAAAAGCATCTTCTTGAGGGGACTTACCAATGAGTCACTGGAGGCTCTCAACATGATCTTTGGAGGTGATATCTATCAGCATGCTATGGATGAAATCCAACAATTATGCCAGAACTACTCGAGAAGGCAAGGCAAAGTCACCCCCAGGACCATGAAGGCGACTACTTCAGTCACCAAAACAGAGATAGGCAACATGCTAGAGGATTTGAAGAGTGAAATGCTTTCATCTCTAGCACTACAGATGGATACGTTGTTGTTAGAAAAGAAGAAACAATAAAATGACATAGCATTAACCTATTTTTTCCCAAAATGCAGAAGAAGGCACGCAAAGAATGCATGCCCAAAAAACAAGGTCAGAGAATGCGTAGTTTGTAGGCTGAATCATAAAACTTGATTGTGCCCATAACTTCCCAGTAACTAGGAAGTGACTGAGAGCATAGAGGCCTATTTCACAGGAAATAGGAAGAATTGGCCATAGCCCCTCGTGAGGAATATACCAATCGGAATGCCAAAATATGGGGGAGGGTCATACATGCACCAAGGACCCCATCAACCACCTAATATGGGGTGGTAGGGACCGTCACCCTGGACTAACGCACCCCAGTAGCATTCCTAAATCAGCAGCCATGGATGCCATATCCATATCCTGGGAAATAGTGGAAAGGCCATAATGCATGGAATCAGACTCCACAGAATGTAGCTCCTACTCACATCCAACAAAACTTACCAGCATTGCCAGCAGCGAGACCTGCGCAACTACTAGCACAACCAACAGCAAACCCGAACAATAGAGTAAATCAGCTGGCATAAAACATAGAAGGTGAGATGTACCATATGTACAATATTTAGCTTAGATCAGGTAGGCAACTAGGAGTAGAGACTCCACCTTTGGTAGAAGAGGAGGAAGAAATGGTAGAGATACCTCCACTGGTAGAAGAGGAGGCAGAAATAGAGGAGACACCTTTGGTAGAATAAGGAAAAGCACTTGAGAGAGCAAAGGCTCCATTTCCTAGCCAGCTATAGGAACAAAGAAAAACAACACAACTAGAATTTGACATCTTGTCGAGCTTGAAGAATCTCATAGTGACAATCCCATTATTTCAAGCAATTTGAGATGTCCCCATTTACACCAAGGCAATTAGAGAAATGTGTCTATGGAGACCGGGATGGAAAGTTACCCAGACTATCAATGTTGTGGGTAAAATGGTAGATATAATGATGGGTAGAACACATCATCCAAAGTATGCAGACCCAGGCAACCCAGTGTTGACCATAAAAATTGGAGGACATTCCCTGTCCAACACACTGGTTGACCTCGGGGTAGCCATCAATGTGATGCCTCAAGAGACCATGTAGAGGCTGCGGCTCATGAACCTAAAGCCAACCACGATAGTGCTACAGTTAGCTGATCGATCAACTATATCATCAAAAGGAATGCTGGAAGATGTGATCGTAACAGTCAGTGCATGGGAATATCCAATTGATTTTCTAGTTTTGTAGACCAAGACTAGGCTAGGTGGTTACTCGCTAATTTTAGGGAGGCCATGGTTGGCAATAGTTGATGCTTACATAAGTTGTCGAGATGGGCTAATGACCATATCTAATGGGCAAAACATCAAAAGGCTGACCATTTATCTGCCAGCTCAGTCTATGGACTCGATAGAAGAATCCAAGATCACCGAGCATGGAACTACGGAGTTGTCCATAATCCATCCGGTAATGACCTTGGAGGAGGTGGCAGAAGAGGACGAGGATGGTGCTATCGTGGAGTTTCTCCATGGAGAATCATCCACCCTCGCACCTGGATCACCATTGACTGGCACCCAAGATCAGCACATACAACAAATACATGTTGGGCCAGGGAGGACATTAAACATCAATAGCAGGTTGATGCCCACATAGCTAGAAAAATTGGAAGAGCTTCTGGTAAAACACCAGCAAGCATTTGCATGGGACTACACAGATATGCACAGCATCAGCATAGAAATATGTACCCATCGAATTTACTTAGATGACCAGGCAACTCCTAGTCGGCAGCCACAAAGAAGGATGAACCCAACAATGAAAGAAATTGTCAGAGAAGAACTACACAAACTTCTAGCTGTCGAATTCATATATTCAATTTTTGACAGTGAATGGGTATCACCATTAGTGGTGGTCCCCAAAAATAACAAGAAATGACGGATCTACGTGGACTACCGAGCGCTGAACAAGGTGACTAAGAAAGACCACTTCCCGCTTCTGTTCATTGTTCAAGTCTTGGACACACTCTTAGGAAGAAAATACTTCTCCTTTCTAGATGGTTTTAGTGGTTACAACCAGATCCAGATAAGGGAAGAAGATCAAGATAAAATGACGTTCACCTATCCATGGGGAACGTTTGCCTATAAGGTATTGCCTTGTGGACTATGCAACGCACCAGCCACCTTTCAAATGGTAGTGCTTAGCACATTCTCTGATATGATAGGAGATGGGGTGGAAGTATACATGTACGACTTCACCGCCTATGGAGAAACCTTCGAGGAGGCAATGACAAATCTGGAAAGAGTGCTCGACAGGAGCAAGGAAAACCATTTGTCCCTAAGTAATGAAAAATGTTTTATGATGATGTAGGAAGGCATCTTGTTGGGACACCACCTCTCTGTAGAAGGGATTATAGTAGACAAGAGGAAGATCAAGGTCATCAGAGACCTACCTAGCCCCAAAATGCAGAAAGAGGTAAGAAGTTTCCTTGGTTCATTCGGGTACTACCAGCAATTTATCGCCAAATTTAGTAAGATTGCCAAACCACTACACACCCTACTTTCTAAGGATGTAGAGTTCAATTGTACGGGATATTGCAAAGAAGTGTTCCAATTGCTGAAAGAAAAATTGATATCTACATCGGTCTTGAGAGGACCGAATTGGGCCATATCGTTCCATATTTACTGCGATGCATCTAACGGTGCGATCGGAGCAGTCCTCGGGCAGAAAGACGACGAAGAATTTTATGCCATCTATTATGTCAGTAAAAACTTGGCGGGAGCAGAGCTCAACTATACAATGAAAAAAAAATAATTCCTCGTATTTTTCCATGCAATAAACAAATTATGTCACTATATAACAGGATACAAGGTCTTCGTCCATACGGACCACGTGGCTATCAGGTATCTGATGAGAAAGTCGGCCATTGGTGGAAAAATTATTAGATGGCTGTTGCTATTGCAAGAATTCGACATCACTATAGTCGATAAACTAGGCAAGGACAACATCGTGGCAGATTTTCTATCCAAATTGATACCAGCAGATCATCAAGCAGTGGAAGACCAGTTTCCAAATGAACATTTTTTTGCTATTAGTGAACAAACTCTGTGGTATGCAGACATATCCAATTACTTGCCCACTGGAAGGACCTCACCTACTTTATCCTACCAAGAAAAGTAGGCGGTCATAGAGAAGAGTGCATCATTCCTTTGGATGAATGGTCTCCTATTTAAAATAGGACGGGACCAAATTATAAGAAGATGTGTAGCAGAATAGGAGTTTTTAGAAGTGCTTAAGGCATGTCACGATGAGCCATGTAGAGGACACTTTGTAGGGAAATGAACTGCCTACAAAATCCTGTAAGCTAGGTATTTTTGGCCCACTCTGTTCAAGGACGTGGCAGCGTATACTAGAAAGTGTGATGAGTGCCAAAGGATGGGTAGACCAACCCACTGAGATGAAATGCCCTTGTATCCCCAGGTACACCTAGAACCTTTTGATAAATGGGGCATGGACTTCGTGGGACCATTTAATCCACCTTCGATGGGAAGGAGGTTTATTCTAGTCTGCACGGATTATGTCACCAAATGGGTGGAAGTGCAGGCATTAAGGGACTCAAAGGAAAGAATGGTCACCGACTTCTTATTTGCTCATATTTTCACATGATTTGGGGTTCCTTGGGAGATAACAATAGATCAAGGGCCCCAATTCACCTCCAAATTGATTGAGGAGCTGATGGAGCAGTATAGAGTTTGGCACAACAAATCCATGCCCTACCATCTGCAGGCGAACAGGCAAGTAGAAGTGACAAACAAGGAGATAGAAAATATCATGACCAAAACCGTGTAGCAACACAAGAAATATTGGGCCACACGGTTTTCGGAGGTAGTTTGGGCATACAACACCATGTGGAAATCCACCATAGGATGCACACCTTTCCAACTAGTTTGGGAAAAATGCGATGATGCCCATCGAGTTCAAAATCAAAACTCTGAGGATAGCTTCAAAATTAAATTTGAGCCTAGACGAAGCTCAAAAATAGAGGATTCGCCAGCTAGATCAGTTGTATGAAATCTAACTGGATGCTTTGCAGAGGACAGAGATTATACAGAAGCAAAGAAAGAAGTGGCATGATAACCACATTAAGCTGAAGAAGTTCCAGGTAGGGGAATGGGTACTGTTGTATGATTCCTGGTCCTAGGAAAGGAAGGGCAAACTTATGTAGAGGTGGATGGGGTTGTATGAGGTGGCAAATCTCATTAGGAATGGGGTTGTGCATGTTAATACAATTGATGGCAGCAACACCATGTTCACAGTCAATGGCCACCGACTATGCCCCTATAATACGTCTAAAACGTTACAGGTGGAATCCAGAGTAGGCATGGGGGAGACCCCATTTTTCTAGATCTGTACTAAACTCTCACAGGTGAAATGGTGGGCATGAAAGTGCTCACCCAATTTGGTTAGTTAGTTATAGTTTTTTTAATTTGTGTTTTTTTTGCAGGGACGACACCCGCATGCAAGTTGCAGGCATCCTAATCTAGGGCTTAACAGGCATGGAACGTGTCTAACTGCCTTTATTTTCTTTTATTTTTTGATTGATTTTTGTAGGTGGAGGACCTGACAACACGAGGGATAGGTATCTAGGAAACCAGGCCTGATTCAGCTTAGCATTCTGAAATCGGCTCGTAGATAGAATCTGGATAGCATGAAAAAATTGGGAAGGTTTGATCACCTTTTTCCAGTCAAATCACCAACTAGAAGAAGGCACCTTACTATAGTCAGAAGGCACCCAAACCATAAGAAGGTGCCTCACCATGCTCAACAGGCACCAAGCCCACAAGAAGGTGCCTTACTATAGTCAGAAGGCACCCATCCAGAAGAAAGCGCCTTACTACACCTAGAAGGCACCCATCCAGAAGAAGGCACCTTACTACAGTCAGAAGGCATCGAGTCTAGAAGAAGGCGCCTTACGGCACCCGAGAGGTTTCCATCCAGAAGGCACCTTACTGCAGTCAAAAAGTGCCCATCCAGAAGGTGCCTTACTATAGTCAGAAGGTGCCCATCCAGAAGAAAGCACCTTACCGCACCCAGAAGGCACCCATCCAAAAGAAGGCACCTTACTACAGTTAGAAGGTGCATGTCCAGAAGAAGGTGCCTTACTGTAGTCAAAAGGTGCCCATCCAGTAGAAGTTCTAAAATATATATATATATATATATATATATATATATATATATATATATATATATATATATATATATATATATATATATATATATAATAGGTGCCTTCCATGGCAGGAAGGCACCAAATTTATATAAAAAAAAAAACTAGCCGAAGGCGCCTTCCAACATCAGGAAGGTGCATGAATCCAACAGAATATGCCTTCTGACATTAGGAAGGCGCATTCATCAAGATGAACGCCTTCCAACATCGAGAAGGCATGAACCAGAAGGAGGCACCTCCCAGCAAATACAAGCACCTCCCTACAGCTAGAAGGCGCATTCGATGAAGAACACCAACAACATTGGAAAGGCGCTACAAGGGCACCATCCACATGGGGAAGGTACCAAATAACACCTTTCGCATACAACATTTACATCTACTAGATACCTCGGGTAGAACGAAGCATCTCACAAAGCAGCGACATCAAATGACCACACCCCTCCCTCGTGTCACAAGTCAACAAATCAGCGGCTACCATGACAACTGGAACGCTGAATTAGGTATGCGCATACTAAATCAAATCTTTTATATAATTATTTATAAATACGGAGTACCAAAAAAAATATAGTTGTCATAAAGATCATATCCCCCCATAGTTAGAATCGCGTGCCAATGATAGGGAGCCTTCCATAACTGCTAGGGTTAGGCATCTTTTCTATAAGAAGGTGCCTTCCTACAGAAGGAAGGATAGAAAAATATACAGCACCGGAAGGCGCCATGGGAGGAAGGTCCAAGAACCATGCGATTAAGAAGAACGAACCCAGTGATACTGATGGAATCAGAGGGGCAGTGAGGACCCAATTCAAATCCTAGGGGTGGCTTGAATACTGCACCCTGGTCAGTCAGGGCCAGGATGTGGAGGCAACTAGAGAATTCACCACCTCTTTGAGGGGCGATGTGGCCCAAGTACGAGGGGTGGAAATTCTAGTCACCCCCAATTTCATCTCATAGGCGACTGGATTGCCTCTCACGGGGGAATGTGCATACAAGGGCAGAGTGCTAAAGCTATACCGAAATACTATTGCCAGGAGGAAACATGTAGATAGAAAGGGAGGGGTTACTCAAAAGCAGTCTCCCCATGGATATACGAAAGATTTTCAAGCAGATTGCTCGATTCTTCACATGCACAAGGAAGTATATGCATCTGAACATTAATCATGTGCACTTCCTCAATCACCTAATGCATGGGAGGAAAAAAAATATACCCTTCTACCTGGTGACTTCTCTAAAGGATGAAGCTGCTCGGTACCAAAAGGGGGCACCGTTTTCCTTAGCCCACCATGGGCTGATATCGGCATTGGTCCACCACGCAGAAGCACAAAGATAGAACTACGATGCAGAGGGAGATGGCGACCAAATAGAGCAACACAATTTGGTTTCTGAACTAGGGCAAGGCGAAGCATCCCCTATAGAGAAGATAGAAAACATCGGGAAATTGGCATCACCCTATTTTCCAAGAATGGTAGAACAGTCATCGATGCCCACAGACATAAAGGATAGAGGGCATTCCCCAATGCTCAAATATGAGGATGAAGGAGTGCCACTCGCTGGTGGTGAAGACAAACCAATTCCCAGGAGGAAACGTCTGTGGTGATTCCTCTCGATAGAGGAAGAACAGAGCGACATAGAGATAGACGTTGCCACCCAAACCCTCCAAGAATTAACAAACTAGAGCCCATGGAATGAAGGGACTTTCGAGGGTAATGTCTAGATCAATGTGGCCTTGGAGGAGGCGCTTGAATGGCAAACCGATTGCTAGATTTCCAGAACCAGTATAAAAGGGAATTGGAGGAAATAGATAGACGAATCGCTCAGCTCGAGCAGCTGGTCTGGAAATTGCAGGAGGAAAATCAAATACTCCAAGATACAGGAATAGCAAGACAGGAGGCGGCCACTTAGACTGATTTGGCAGAATAAGTGCCGATGAACTCTTCCACATCCACCGAATGAGTATTCTCTTTGGGGGAGATTCGATCAGATGCCCGACAGAGCAACCCGGAGGTAGGGGAGGATTCCTCTATTTTCAGGGGTGAAGAGGAAAGAAGTCCTATGATGCCCCCTGTCATTGTCCTGAGTGACACATAGTAGGACGAAGGTCTCTAGAAAAGACCAGAGGATAAGGAAGACCTCCCCAGGCCTGAAGAAGGAGAAGAGCCTGAGGAGTTGACACCAGGTGGATAGGAGAATGTAGGATCACCCTCAAAGAAAGAAGAGACCTCAGTCCGAGCCGCCACATTTCCTATAGATATTTGATATAATTATGCGTGTTATCTAATTTGTGTGCTTTTAGTATGTTTTGTGGAATTGCAGTTGATTTAGTTAGATTTGGAATAGTCGAGGTCCTTTTTATGGACCTGGCACTTTATTTTATTAAGGGTCAACATAGAAAACATAGGTGCCTCCCTACAACCGAAAGGCACCAAGGGAACAAGCACTTCCATGTAGTCAGAAGGCACCACCTGAATACCAGTGCCTCTCTACAGTTGGAAGGCATCAATTGAATATTAACACCTCCCTGCAGTCGAAAGGCGCCAACTAAATACCAGCATCTCCCTGCAATCAAAAGGCACCAATTGAATACCAACACCTCCCTGCATTCGAAAGGTGCCAAGTAAATACAAGCGCCTCCCTCTAGTCGGAAGGCACCAATTGAACATAGGTGCCTCCCTGTAGTCAGAAGGCACCGTCTGAATGCAAGTGCCTCCCTGCAACCAGAAGGTGCCAACCAAAGGCAAGTGCCTCTCCACAGTCGAAAGGCACTAATAGAGGGTAAGCTCCTCTCTAAAACTGGAAGGCACTAATAGAAGGTAGGTGCCTCCCTACAATCGGAAGGCACCATTGATTCTTTGCCTGTTGACCATAGTTGAATGACATGGACGGCAGCGACTGGTGTAGTTCTAACTCTGCGTCATGCAGAGCTAAATTGGAGATAGAGCCTAACGTACCCAAACATCTTACCGATGCCAAGAAAAGCACGAACCAAAATGAACATGCCACCTTTAGAACAGAATGCCAGATGTCGATTGCATTCGCCAAACTGTTCTAATTTAGTATAGAAAGAATCGACTGTTGTAACCACTTCTGTAACAGAAGTTCTATGGGTGTGTTATATAAACACACACAAATCATTCTGAGGAGATATATAAGAGATCTATAGAAAATATAGAGGGATATATAGAGGGAATTAATAAATATCCATTTTAGAGTTACATTGTAATGCATTGATAAATATATTACAGTTACAGAAGTTCTAAAGCGCGTGTTCGATCGGGAAGAAGCTGCTGGAGCCTGGGCCCACTCCAAGCCAGTATTTCTTCCCCATTTCTTTTCTGTTTATTTAATTAGTTTATTGCTTTCATAGAAACCGTTCATTAATTTACTAGTTCCCGTATTTTGCAGTAGGTTTATTTTCAGGCATATATACATAATTTATTTCTGTAGATTTAAATTTTGTTCTTCTTATGTAATTTATTGAGGAGTGCAGGAATGATTGAAAACCATCTCAAGAACACCCCCAAAATGTAGGATTAGCAGACCCACCTCCAGTGGTATTGTAGTAACCTAATTCTGACTCTTTGCAAGTTTACGAAGCTCCCTAGGTTGATAATTAAATGCAAGGGCATGTGACAAAAATAGGAAACCATTCACCTTGTTTGGCCTGCAACACCAGGGATTCAAGTTCAGGCGTTTGTTATTTGCTCAACGTGTTAGGATACTTGCTCGTATACATAATGATGAAAATCATTGTTTATTTTTCTCTTTATTTTTTATTTTTGAACAAGGATTTTGAATAGTGGTGATAACCACTATTATTTGAGTTTGCATTTTGAGTGTGGTAAGGTTGAGCTTGTAGGTTTTTGGCATGTGAATGTCTTTGATCCTCTTGGCCTTGGGGATGACTACCCATACTATTTAGGGATGTATAGTACGAATCCTTATGACTTTGGGAACCAAAGTGGATTATGGAGATTATGAAGTAAGGGCATTGATATTTTAGGCCTTGGGGATGACTACCCATCCTTGTCAGGGGCGTGTAGTATGAATCCTTACAACTTTGGATACCAAAGGTGATTGGAGATGATTGTTATGATGGCTTGTTGGGAGTTTGATTTTGAATGGTCATTGATCCTTTTAGGCCTTGGGGATGACTACCCATCCTTGGCAAGGACGTGTAGTACAAATCCTTATGACTTTAGGGACCAATGGTGATTGGGATTTTTGGTAGTGGTGAAAACTACTATTTTATTAGGGGGATTGATGGGGAAGAGCTTGTCCTTTTTTCAATTATTAGCACTCTTGAACCATTCGCACAAGGGGATTAACAGACTAATCTTTCACCTATGGTACCCTATACTGCTTTGTAGGTGTCTCTTGCATTCACACAACTTGGGAATTATTTTATGTGTTGTAACTTGTGTAGGGATGTTACATAACGAGGCGTGATCCAAGTAAAAATTTTCCCTTGTAAAATCCATTTAACTTTGTACAATTTTTGGCTAGAAATTTAAAGACAGCTGAATGACGAAAACCCTACATACATTAGGAGACAACTGACTATGCGAAAAAAATGGGGATGGTGTTATGCTGGATGTATGCATTGATAAAATGGATGTGAGGTGGAAGATGATGGAATTACCAAGCAATTACAGTCTATGGTGCTTTTGACTTGTATGACCTAGCAAATATGCAATGTATGGATGCGATGCCTAATGCAAATTATATTTTTGTATTTTGATTTTTACGAGTATGCATGGAATGGAGATGCAATTTTTTTGTGATTTTTGATGATTTTATTGTTTTTGTTTGTTTTTTGAATATTTGTTTTGACCAAGTGGTTATGGGTACCCTTGGAGCGTTTGGCTTGACTAAAGGTTTTATGGACACCTTTGGGGCATTTTGGGTTGACCAAGAGATTGTGGGAATCCTAGGAGCTTTTGGTTTGACCAAAGGGTTTATGGACACCTTTGGGGCATTTTGGGATTGACCAAATGATTGTGGGAATCCTTGGATCTTTTGGTTTGACCAAAGTGTTTATGGCTACCTTTGGGGCATTTTATGGTTGACCAAGTGATTGTGGGAATCCTTGGAGCTTTTGGTTTGACCACAGGGTTTATGGACACATTTGGGGCATTTTGGGATTGACCAAGTGATTGTGGGAATCCTTGGAGCTTTTGGTTTGACCAAAGGGTTTATGGAAACCTTTGGGGCATTTTGGGTTGACCAAGTGATTGTGGGAATCCTTGGAGATTTTGGGTGGACCAAAGGGTGTATGGATACCTTTGGGGCATTTTGGTTTGACCAAAGGGTGTATGGATACCTTTGGGGCATTTTGGGTGGACTATGGCTCTCTAAATGTGGAATGGCCTCAAATGACTGATGTTCAAGGGTTCTAGTTCCTTGATTCCTTCAAGAGAGGCGAGCCAGTATGTTCTAGGTCCTATTTTACTATCAATCACATAAGGACCTAACTATTTTGCTGCTAACTTGTCCCTTATATGGGACAAAAAATTAGAATTCTATTGGTTCTCTTTTAAGACCAAGTCACCAACCTGAAAGTCCCTTAGGTGAACCTTCATGTTGTATGCTTTCTTAAGTCGCTCTTGATAGATACGCAAATGCTCGAGAGCATTAACGCATCGTTCATCAAGCAACATAAGTTGGTCTAACCGGGTATACTGTGTAGTGTCATCATCGATGAACTCTTGCATTGAAATGCACAGGGAAGGGATCTCCAAATCAAGAGGCATGACTGCCTCGGAGCCATACACTAGTGAAAAGGGAGTTACCCTAGTGAGCGTTCGAATGCTAGTGCGATAAGCCCATAGGGCAAGCGAAATTTGAATGTGCCAATATTTATGAATATCTGTGATGGTCTTTTTGAGGATGGCGACTAGCATTTTGTTTGATGCCTCTGCTTGCCCATTTGCCTGCAGATAATAGGGTGTTGAAAAACTATGCTGAATTTTGTACTTTGTTATCAAAGTACGCACATCTTTGTTCTTGAATGATGTCCCATATCCAAGAGGATCTTGGATGAAATACCAAAATGACATATGATGTTATGCAAACTAAACTCCGCAATGCAGGTTCCAGTCATAGAGGTTAGTGGAATTGCTTCCACCCACTTGGTGAAGTACTCTGTGGTCGTTATGATGAATGTGTGATGACCCGACAACATAGGGGAGATATTTTTGATTAGATCAAATCCCCACTGCAAAAAAGGCCAAGTTGATTGAATCGGTTGCAAGGCCTGAGAAGGTACGTGTGTCAAATTGGCATGGTGTTGACACTTCATGCACTTATTTACATATGTGCAACAATCTCACTCTAAATATGGCCAATAATAGCCCATGTGGAGAATGCGCTTTGCGATGGCCATACCGCTAAAGTGGCCACTACACGTACCATTGTGGGCTTGGGTGATCGCCCAAGTGGACTCCTACTGGTCCAAGCAAGACATGTTTTACCACTTTCTATTTAAATGATATTTTTGTGGCTTGTGTTAATCCAAGTGGGAGGTTACCTAGCTTAAGGTAATCCCTGATGGGTGTGTACCAATCTTGCTGATCAGAAACCTCGATGGTATGAATGGCCAATCCCTCTTGAAGTTCATCCCTAGAAAAATATGAACAGGAAAGAACTTGTAAAAATAGCATTGCATTGATATTAAGAGGGGTCAGGGAGAACAAGGACCCCCAGTTGGCCTGAGTCAGACAATATTGGATTCAATAGAACCTATCCTGAGATGATTCAATATGGATCAAGTGGATTCCTAGTGTTAGGTTAGAGCTTGCACGCTCCATCATGGATTTTGATAATGTCTTGACCTAAATGGTTGTCATTTCACTGGAAGGGTCTTGTGAGATTAATGACCCCAAGGAGGCCATAGTATCCACAAAATGATTCGATAATCGAGGGAGTGCCTTGATGTTATATCATTCAAGTTGTGCCAGGAATTTTTCCACAAGGGCTTTATAGGCCTACATAACTGGGCATTTACATTGGAATACCCCCTTTACTTAATTAACAATTAACAATGAATCACCAAAGATGTTTAAACATTTAATGTTCATGGTGACTGCTATTTGAAGACCTATGAGCAAGGCTTCGTATTTTGCATTGTTGTTGGTGTACGGGAAGTCTAATTTAAATTATAGAGGAATTGGAGCCCCTTGCGATGTGAAGAATACAATTCTTGTGCCACCACCTTGCTCACATTTCAAACCATCAAAGAATAGGGTCATGTCGGCCTATGACTCAGGCTCATTAGAATCTGGCGATGCTAAAACATGGAAGACCCCATAATCCGATAGTTCTACTATCATAGGATGATCGTCTTCAAGAGGAGCCTCTGCTAGTTGATCGGTGATGACTTGAACTTTTATGTATTTCTATCCAATGAATTCTATGTCAAACTCCATCAACAACATAATCCATTTTGTCATGTGGCTACTATGATAGGTACGACTCATCATGTATCGCAATAGATTTTCCTTAGACACAACATACGTCTTGTTGCTCAGAATGTAATGGCGTAACTTCTTGGTAGAAAACACCACTGCCAAGCAGAGCTTCTCGACGTATTCATAGTTAAGTTCATAACTGACCAGGGTGCAACTAAGATAATAAGTAGCCTGTTCTTTGTGTAGTTCATTTTTTTGGGATAGCATGGCACCCAGTGCCACCTCAGTAGCTAATATGTATAAGTAGAATGGCACTCCTGGTCTAGGTGGTGCCAATACTGGTGGCAAAGCCAAGTATTGTTTAATATCATCAAAGGCTGACTGGCACTCGTCATCCCAATGAAATGCTACCACCTTGTACAATAATTTATTCATGGGTTGGCACTTGTCAGATAGTTGCGCTATGAAGTGCTTGATTGACGTGACCTTACCTATAGGCTTCTGAGCTACTTGATGGTAGTTGGGGGAAGCATTTAAAGGATTGCCCTAAATTTTTTTGGGTCTACCTCGATTCCTCATTTGGAGACTATGAAACCCAAGAGCTTTCCAGATGTGACACCAAATACACACTTCTTGGGGTTTAGTCTAACTTTATGTTCAATGAGGTGATCGAGGATCTTGCGCAAGTCATCGAGATGATCTGGGTGCAAAAGAGATTTGGCCAAAAAATCATCCATGTAATCTTCCAAAGTTTTGTGCATGTAATCGTGGAAGATGTATGTCATGGCACATTGGTAGGTGGCACTAGTGTTTTTAAGGCCAAAGGGCAGACCTTATAACAAAATGTCCCCCAAGGCGTTGTGAATGCCATTTTTAGTTGGTCCTCGGTATTGATACAAATTTGATTGTATCCCGAGAAACCATCCATGAGGTAAAGCATTTCATGGCCCGCTATAGCGTCTACCAATGCATCGATGCTAGGCAAGGGAAAATCATCCTTAGGACTCGCTTTGTTTAGATCTTGAAAATTGGTGCATATGCGAATCCTCCCGTCGATATTTTTGACGGGCACCATGTTAGACAACCATGGTGGTTAATCCACGTAGATGAGAAACTATGCATCCAATAGCTTTTATAGCTCGTATTTGACCATTAAAGCCACTTTTGGGTGCATCTTGCATATTTTTTGCTTTACTGGCTTGACTTTCGGATCAAGCATTAGATTATGCATGACTAGCTGTGGATCTAGCCCCAACATGTCTTTGTAGGACCATGCAAAAACCTCCTTCTTCTCTTTGAGAAGGGCAATGTATTTGGCTTGCTCTTTGAGGGATAAACTTACCCCCAGCTTGATGATTTGCAAATTTAGTGGATCTGAGTTGATGTCTATGTCAGTCGTATCCTCGACTGACATGTGGGATCCATCCTCCAACTGGTGTGGAGTTGGGATCAAGTGGATATCATTTGTTGAGTTGAGATCGTCATTTGGAATGTCAGGTTCCTCTTCAGCATGGAAGACATCCTGAGTCTTTTCGAGGGTGAAATGGAACATCCCACCACAAGGCCAGTACTCTGATGGGGATGGCGGTGTGTCAATGTGATCCTAGTCTATAGCATCTAGGTCTAGATGAAATGACCATGTTGGGTTGGTTGGATTATGGATGGGGGAGGTTAAATCAATGGAGATCATGTTGATGAAATTATTTTGGTCTCCATTACCATGGGTGTGGCTACTCGGACATCCTAGATGATCTTTGTGCTCTGAATCTGGCTCTGTGGGCACTGGCACAAATGGATCGGCCCTATGTGCGGGTAAGAGGACGGCGTCTGCCCGAGGCACTGATGGCTCTATAAGGTCTCCAGGTGAAATATGTTCTCTTTATACCTAGAGTTGCAGGTGTAGTAATTTCTATAACTACACCTGGTTTAGGTGCCACCTATGCCTTGGCCCTATGTGTAATTGTTCAAACATGTCATCTATGTCCAAGGGATATTGTTGTTGTCGCATATGATTGAGATAGGCCATCTTAGTTTCATATTCATAATCACTATTAGATATCCAAAGGCCTTCATTGGCTCCCATAGCTATTTGTGACATATGAGGCTCATCTTGCTTGAGCAAATTAATGTGGTCCCATCGGGGTTGTTTTGCTCTCTACGGGGGGACCTGATGCTCTTGAGGTGGCATATGCTCAATTGGAGCATTCAAAGGGAACATTGTCAGGAATCTCTCTTGATAATCATCCATGGGATACACTTGTGAATGATTGCTATCAGATTCAAAAGGATCCCAAGGCGCTACCTCGTACTCCGAATCATCTTCTGAAGACCCTACCTGGTCTTCTCCATAGCCCTCTTATGGGTGAGTCCTCAAAATTTCTTCCTTTTCAACCGAAGGGAAAGGGTTTTTAAGGTCAACAAGGTTGTTTGTTTGTAATGGGAGATAATCCCCCAATGTATAAGTTGTGTTAGGATTGGCATATGGATCTAATGCCAACCCATCCTTGTTGCCTATCCCTAGGCCTTGCATGTTCTCTACCAAGATGTCCAGGGGCAAGGGGTTGTTGAACCCTACTCCTGACTTGTCATAAGGCATTCGATATCTTGGTTGGCACAAAACATGCACTCCTTGCTCATACATGCCCAACCCATATCCATGCCAATTGCATTGGCCAAGATATCTTAATATGAAGTCTGAGTTGGACAAATAGTTGACGTCCTCAAAAAAGGGTTCTTCATCTTCGTCTTCTTGCATGTAAGGTTCAACGCCATTCTCCAGGCCCCCATAAACAAAGTTTGTTTTATTGGGTGGGTAGCCTAGAGGAACCACAGAGCTGATGGGAAGGTGATGTCTCCCCATGTCTTGCATGGACTCAAGTGTGGGTGTTGCTACAATGTTTCGCACTATTTACTCCCCCAGGCCCGTATTGGCCATCTCAACAGTGGTCATTGGCAGTTGAGGGAGAACGAATGGGAGTCCTTTCGAAGTCCACTCCATATAGGGTGAACTAGGCATCTCGACTTCCATTCTGCTAGGCATCTCTTTGATAGATATGGTTGAGACTAGGGGTGGTTCCTCTTCTAGGGGTTTCTTTCCCTTGTCCTTCGATGTGGCCACCGTAGGTGGCATTGTTGGTGAAGGACCAGATGAGGAGGATGGACCCGACTGGGGGTTTGATGGACTTGTCAACGGGGATGCCTACGAAATCGGACCTTGTTTAGATGGATTCAACTAAAAATCCAAATGCGTTGATGGAAGGGTCAATTACGGCAGGAATTACACTATATTGCAGTACTTGAAGGGCTCTAAGTCTATCGGGAATACATGGACCTATCCTTCAAATGTATACTTTAGGCACTGATGAGCTATTTAAGGGACACACTTCACGTCCCTAATCCAAGGCCGGCCCAGTAAGATATTATAGGCCATATCACCTTCCAAGATGTGGCACAATGTATGAATAGTCTTTTGTCCCACTTGGATGGGTAGGACAATTGTGCCCACCGTCGAGCATATTGCATCATTGAATGCTCGAAGAGTATAGGTGGAGGCCATGATGTGAGATGCCGAAAACTTTAGATGTTTCAATGCTACTGTTGTAATTATATTACTGGACGAGCCAGTGTCCACCAACACTCTCTTATATAGAATCCCGTTGACCCACGCAATGACGTGCAGGGGTGGATTCGCCACATCACTAGTAACTGATTTGAATTCATCTTCTCTAAAGTTGATGACTGGTTTTGTACATTGTTTTACATGTCCCATGAAGTTGTTGAAAGAGTTTGCTTCATGGGGTTGTAGCTCGATGGATTTTAATATCTCCATTAGATCCTCTCGATGGGGCACTGATTGTTGAATGAGCTCGTATATGGAGAGCCTAGCCGACGTGGCCCATAGAATTTGGGTAATTCTAGTCCAAATCGTGGCCACTGGTCTAGGTGGGGTAAGTTGCATAGGGTGTTGTTGAGGTTGTGACATCGATGGAACCTCTCTTGTGGCTATCGCAGGGGGTAACTCCTGGGTACCTCTTGTTCCTAGTCACTATGCTTATCATCCCTACATACCCCTGCATGGGGAAATTTTATTGCACCTCATTGACTTGAAGGGGTTTTGCCTACGCATCATGGGCCGACAAGGGGTCTCTGAAACCTCCCATTTTTTGGTTGTTTGGCGCTACGAGGTTGTCGACTACCAATGTCTTGTTGTCAATTAGGTCTTGCACCAAGCCTTTAAACTTCCAACAGGCATTAAGGTCATGTCCCTTCCATATATGGAACCTACAGTACAAGTCCTCCCTGTACCCCTTAGGCTTTGGCACATTGGGATCTATGGTTTGAATCTTTGGAAGGTTGATCAAGTTTGCCATTGACAAGCAGTCAAATAGGGAGCCCCTAGACTCTGTGTAAGGTGTGAATTGTCGCCTAGGGTAAGGCTGTTGATTTTGTTCCTACCTCTAATTTTCTCTATTATAATTGTTAGGAGGCATCGCCTGATAGTTAGCATTTTGGGGCTATGTTGCTTATGTAGGCTTAGAGATATTTATAGCAACCTGATTGACCGCAGCGGGTTTCTTTTGCATGGTCCCTAGTTTGGTGTTTTTAGACCATTCTTTCTTCTTAGGCTTGGCAATTTCACCATCCTGTATCTTGATCTCATCAATTATTCTAGATTGTGCCAGAGCTTCCTCAAGAGTGGCATATTGTTGTAGCTACAATAGCATGGAGATCGATCTCAAACAGATCTTTGAGAACATTTGGGTCAGGTCAGATATTGGAGGGAGGTAGGGCAGCTTTGAAAGCAATGTCCTCCATCAGTTCTGATATGCTGCCATGGTCTCTTCCTCATACTGTTTGAGGCTAGCTAGGTCACTTAGTAACACATTTTTCTTGGTGTTTAAGGTGAATCATTCGAGGAATGCATCCACTAGCTGATCCAAGTTATTGATGCTATGTTTTGGCAACTAAGTGAACCAATATGAGGCAGGGCCTACAAATGTTTTTATAAATGTTCTGAGCAACAAAGCATCATTGTCCTGAATGCTAAAGCATTGGATTAGGTACCTAGTCACATGCTCTTGAGCATCCTCCTCTCCTCTAAAGAGTGCCAACTAGGGTAGTTTAAAGTGTTCAGGGTATGGAGGTGCCGGCACTGATAGATGTAGAGGGTGACTGTGGAGTTGGCATAAAGTGGGCTTTTGGGGCCTAGAAGTATTGATCTCCATCGACTCTAAGTGCTCTAGCAATGCTTTATATGCATCGAAAGATTTAATTTCTTCCTCCTTAGTTTTCTCCCATTATGGGTTGGGGGGAATTTGAGGCCTATAGAGGGGTGGCTAGATAGCAGCCCCTCTGCCTTGATAGGGTGTTTCAGCTCGCTTTTCTTCTTGCTCATACTCCTCATAGGCTTCTTGGGGAGTTTTTGGATGAGACCTATAACCATGGGTGGGTCCTTGTGGGGGCATCCATCGTTGTTCCTGGGAGTGGCCTCCCGCTCAAGTCTAGGAGGTCTCAGAGGCAGCACTTGGTAAGGCCATAAGGACCTGTCTCACACCAAGGGGTTGCGCCTCTCATACACTTCTACCTTATGCGCACGAGGGATTGGGACCTTCTCAGGCATAGTGTTATGAAGCAATTCGGTTGCCTGATGCTAAATGCGCTCTTTTCTAAGGCGGTACATATGATCTAACTATTGTTGATCTTGCCTGAACTACGTGATTTGCGCTTGGTAGGTGGCATGTCTAGCAAATGCAAAGTCAATTTGTTCCATCATCTCATGTTTAGGAAGCCTAGATGCCTCTCCTACATGTCTATCTCGGTCGTGGTGATCCAAGACCCCTATGGGTTGCTTTCCTCTATCAAGGTTAGTGGCATTCACCCGAGGCATTGGCCTCAATGGGTGATCCTGATACATAGTAGGTGTAGAGGTGCATCACTCCCGCACTGTGTACTTCTCTTGAGGAACATGGTGGTCTTCCTCGTACTCCCTTTCGTATGTGTGAAGGGTGTGGGGAGAATTGTCTTGCCCTGTCTAGAGAGCCTTGTGCTTTGGATTTTGTCTAATGTTTCTAATAGTAATAAGGGGTAAAGGAGGGATGAGGAAATCATGTACCAGCTCCTTATGGACCCTATGTTGCTCTAGCACTTCATCACTATGCCACTCATAACGAGCATCTAAGGGAGGCCTCCTTTCTATGTTGAGTGCTACATGTAGGTTCTCCTCTTGAAAGGATCTATGTTGAGTGGGGGTGCCCCTCAAAGAGGTGCCTCTATAGTCCTATTATGTAGTGGCATGATGTGGACTATCTTGTATGTCAGGCCGCCAAGGTCGGATGACCAAGTCCTCAAGACTATATTGGAGGTGACTTGTCTCCTTTTGTGCACTCTCTACAGCTCCTACCCATGATTGGTCTCGGCTACAGGTGTATACCATGGTGATGTTTTCCTACAAGATGCATAAATTTTTCTCTTTTTATGATTTTTATGTTACACTAAATAGAAGGGAAACACACAATCAAAGCAATGATTATCTTGTTTAAAGATTAAAAGTGTGCCCTAAATCTGGTTTAGTGTGTTTTGATTTTTTGTTTTGAAAGCTTGTGTAAAAAATGCTTAAATGAAATATGATGGCTCTTATGACTCCCAAAAATGGTCGCCCCTTCGATATACCATTTCCAGACCGATATACCAACCTCTCTATATACCCGCCCTTACATGAGGGAAACTATTGGTACGTGAGAGCAGATGGTACGTGGAACATAGGTAGTACGAAAGGGGAATCACTCTATTTATGAAACCTACCATAGAAGACTTATCCTCATGTGCTAGGAATCACCCTCGCTACACTTGGTCAGCTTTCATCAAGATTTACGTCTAGCAACAGTCACGATCGGGGTTATGTATGCAGTATCTCAAGCCAAGGTGGTGATGAAATCCACCATTGGTCTTGCTCAAGGGTTGGGGTTTTATGACCAACTCCTTGTTGTTTTAAATTACCACGTGGTGTGTGGGGTTATTTTTAAGTTGCATAAATGAATGAAACAAGCATTCAAACTCTCCTATGCAAGAAAATAACCAAAGAACAGAAAACAAAAAGCAAAAAATTGACAGAAGGTATTTAAGACCCCTACTTCTCTGCCCAAATCGGATGTCTCTGACTTTCTGCCCTAAAATTGCACAGAGAGCTATTCATACCGAGGTGAGATGAATAACATATTTGTATTCATTCCAGGGTAGGATGAAGTCCTATTCATCCCTGGGTAAGACGAATTCCAGCTCTGTGTTCACCATAGACTGAAATGAACAACAGTCCAGCGTCTAAAAAATTGGTACCTGCAAGCAAAAACAAGCAAATTTTGATCAAAAAGTTAATATTAAAATCAAGGGACAAAGGTCCCACCATGATCACCACTAAAATCATGAGGATACGAAAACAAAAAGGAAATTGCTAAGTATGATGCGTTTAAAACCAAACTTAATGCTAAAAGCCTATGTATTGAAAAATGCATAAAAAGAAAGGACATAGAAGAATTGACACAAGATAAAATCAATATGGAATGCGGCTCTATTTATTGATATGATTTTAAAGTCATGTTACAATACATCTCCTTCCATTTTAGGGGATAGGAGCGTCAAATATGTTTCTTGTCACATCCATGGATATCAATCCTTCTTCCGTGTGCCCACATGTAAGATGGGCGGACCAAAACATTGCCACAACTTGCGTATATGATTTTTGACTCCTTCCTACTCCTCTGATGTTGAAGACCTGCATTCAAGGAAATAAAAAATATCAGTAGCACCTACAGATAGAATAGAACATGTATTTCCCAAGGCCTACTATTAGTATATGCATGAAAATATTAAACCGATAACCAAATAATATTAAAACAACCTAAAAATTTGACAAAAGCATGAATGTTTTACCAGGAAACCATTGCAAAAATAATGGTTGGGAAATTCCTTACAGATTTGTATTCGCTCCGAGGCAGGACCAATAAACCTGCAACAAATTGTTAGAAAGCACCCTCTTCAATGTCCTATCCAGAAAGCTCCAAATGACCTGGAAAGTTGGGGTTAGCTAATTGGGGGTATTTTGGGATGACCCAGATGGTCATATTTCTCCAATTTGGCCTCTATCACCCAGATTTTGATGATGCCATCTGTAGGTTAGTAAAAGCGAGAAATAATAAAAGCATAACCAAAACTTGTCAGAATGAAGTGAAATTTAAACTACAACCTATTTGAATAACCTAGAATAAGATACAAAAGAAAAATTAGATAAATCTACCATAGATTTCTATTCACTCCGAGATGGGGCGTTTAGAACAACGGCAGTTTGGGGGGCACCCAAGGGCAGGACGCCCACCGTTTGGAACTCTGTTTCGAAACAAATCCACTTGGGATGGGTCCAAAACCTCTTATGGGGTTATGTTGGCAAATTTTGTGGAATATTGTGGCCAAATGTTTGGGTTTGGGCTCGGATTTGCGCTTCCAATAGTCACCCAATAACCTCCCTCCAAAAGAGAGATCAAGGATGTGAAAGCACAAATCAAAGGGTATGTGTGTGGATGTAAAATGGCAGCACTTCGTTGCTCAAAATTCTACCTTTATCTATCTATATTTTGGGTGAGAAGACTCACCAATTTATATACCTAGGGTCTCTCTATTTGAATGTGCATGCGAGGGCGCCACTGGAGTTACATGTCCTATTTTGGGGAAAATATTATTCCCTGATTTAGAGTCTCCTTGCATGAGGCCTCCAAAAACCAAAGACATGTATGACTTAAGTCTCTCTCTTTGATTTGAATCCGTTCCTCGTAATTGCATGGCCTGAAGCTACATTTAACTAGTGGACCTATCGAGGTTTGACTTTTTTTGGCAGTCAAACCTTCTATTCACCTCACCCTGGGGCGAATGCTCATATTCATCCCTGGGTGGGACAAATGCTAGTTTGTATTCATACCAAGGTGGTACAAGTAGGGAGAAAGGTGCCAAATTGACTTTTTACCTTCCAAACTACTTTTGGGAGTGGTTAGGACCACTGTTTAACCTTTGGGGGCTGCCTTAGGGGCTATGTGTGTCAATGCAATCAGCGCTTGTTGTCACATAATCAGATTGGTGCTGTTTTGGTGTCTACAGGATGAACCAATTGGTCTACACCTCGGACCTAACCTTGCACTTTATTATTATAATTTTTTTAAAATATTATAGTAAAATGTTTTTCCTTCCTTGTAGTATTTGAAACTCTATCAATAAAAAAAAATCTTGTATTTTAAACCTTTTACTTAATTATAATAATTTAAATATTAAAAGATTTAAATATTATAATTTAAACTTTTAACCTTTGGGCCTTTTAAAATTAAACCTTTTTCTAACCAAATGAAGTCTTGTCTATTCCTTGCAAATACAACCATGGAGAATCTTTTGCCTTGACAATTATTGTACCTTTGACATCAATTTTTCTGCCTCATGTACCCTTTGAAGATATTTACCTTGTGCTTTAATATTTCAACCTTGAAGATAATTCTTAGCCATTTCACTTTTAACATTAATGACAACCAATGGAATCAAAATTTCTAACATTTCCATATGATGAACACCCCTCCATAGTCTATTTACTATTTTATACATGAGATCCAACCACATTTCATCTCTCAGATAAGAAAAAACATGTTTTAATTTTCTCTATGATTATTTGAGCAATAAATTAATGGGTTCTATTATTTAAACCCCTAATATTTTATAATTGTAAAATCAATGGTTACCTTCAAATCAATAAGAATCTATTGGCCTCATTTATCCCCTACTGGTCATCCTATCTCCTTGACATGTTATCAATTCTCTATTTGATTTTCTACCCACTCCTTGAGAGATGATATTCTTTGATCTCTTCTCTATTTGTTTTATCCCTATAGTTGGATTTTCTCTATTCTTTTCTACCACACCCACGATGACATCCTTTATTATCAGATACTCCTAGTTATGCCACATAATCTCTAATTGTGTTAATTCACTATACTTTATCACCTACTCTAAGATAGAAGGAGCCAAAATAGGGGCTTGAACTTGGCTATTATTATTTTTATTATTTCCATCCACTCCTTCCATTTTTTGTTCTTTTTCCTACTCCACTTGTGTCTTGAAGATTTTTTACATATTTGAGGGTATGGGTTGGATTTGCTCTTTACCATATTTTTTATTTTGTCTTCTTCTTTTGTGTTGTTCATAATCATATCCCTATGCTTCTCCTCCCTAACAAATATTGGCTACTTCTTTACTTACTATAGACATACCCAAAGGAGCCCCCATTTTTGTGATCATATTTTTTGGAAAATATCAGGTAAAATGTCTATGTTTGTGGTAAACTATACACATGAAGGGCAATACCTCATAATCTAATTTCCCAATACAAGGTATTCCTACAATTTTAAGTCCAACCTTTTTCATCAAATGTTGGACAAGATCTGTTTCCATGCATAATATGGCATAAACAATTGTGTTTTCTTCCGTTGTGTCTCTAAAAATACCCAAATATCTTTCAAAAAAATTATTGATGATTTTTAACACCTACTTACTGCAAAAATATATTGGGAGTTCATACAAATAGATGAAAGTTAAGACAATAGTGGGTTTAATTTAAATATCAAATCCAACTCTCCAGGGCTAAAAAAATAATCTTATCATGAAAATATTATTTTTTGTTGGCAAGTGAGGAAAAATCGATAATTAAATATCCATTAGTAATAAACCATAAGGAATACCCACCAAGAGGCTCATAGTTTTGTTGAACCCATGAATGCAAAATATTTAGGGTAGGGTGAATACCCATGAATTTATAGATCATGTCACAATTGGCTCTATACAAGACTATTTCTTCTACTATACTCTGCTCAATGATAATTTGTGACCTTATTTTTAACTATGACAATTATCCATCGACTCTTTGAGATGTTGATATTTTTCCAACAACCATAAAAAACATTTTTAGTGTAGTTCATTATGTTTCTTCAATCTTTGTTAGAAACGTTTTCTTCAACAAATCTATAAATGAACTTAATCTATCTAGGAGACGATATAGAGGTGCCACCATTAGACCCTATTTAAATAGTAATATTATCTTTGATATTGCAACAACCATAAAAATTTTCATCAAAAAGGTCAATGTCCTAGTTTTATTTTTTTAAAATTATTATAGTAATAAAAAAATTCAATTTTTCTTATTACCTTTTGTTGACATTACAAATATTTTTGACTCTTTATTTATAAAATCTATAAATATATTTGAAAGAAATTAATATAATAATTAAGTTTAAATATTATATAATAATAATAATAATAATAATAATAATAATAAAATTATTTAAAATTTTAATTATTATTATTATTTAACTAATATAAAATTCCTTGGGAAAGGAAAAAAATGACCGAAAAGATAAAATGCTAATACATTAAAAAATTAAAAATAAAACACTTTATTTTGTGATCCATGTGACTCTTATTGAAGATTAATCATATTTATAATCACTTAGTAAATATTTTATGAGGTGGAAAAGGTGAACCAATCCAGAAATTAGAGTCATCATAAATTTCTTCAATGAAAATGTCATCCCAAGGCTTAATTAAATATTATGTTACAATTTTTTTATATACATAGGAGAATTAGTAACACCTTTTCCCAAATATCTAATTTGTATGACAAAAAAGATAAAATGCTAATACATTAAGCATTTAAAAAACAAGTAATTGATTTTGTGACCCATGTGACTCCTATTGAAAATAAATCATGTTTATAATAAATAAATTAGAAATAGGTGAAGCAATCCAAAAATTAAAGTCATCATAAAGTTCTTTAATTAAAATTTCATCCAAAGATAATATTAAATATTACATTATATATATATATATATATATATATTCATACATAGTGGAATCAATAACACCTTTTGCTAGATATCTGATCAGACTTAGATACTGCCACTACAACAATTGATACATAGGGAAATCAAGAATACCTTTTACTAAATATCTGATCAAGATTACTGGAAAGATAGATCGAGATGACAAATAGATCAGGATAACTGTGTTAGATTTTTATGAAGTATTCTATAGGATATAGCAATCACAAGACGTAAAAATTATGAAGGAAAGTAATTCTACAATATGAATGAAGTATACTATAAATAGAAATTATGAAAATAATACAATGTAGCTATGGAGAAAATGAACACTCCATGAATATATGCTAAAGGACTACATTGTACTCCATCACCAATGGAGTTTACTCTCTACACTACTACTACTACCTACTATGATATTCAATCACTTACAAGGAAGATGGGTTCCTTGGCCAACACTACCTAGTTGTACAAGGGGACACCTTGCACATTTACAACTTGCATATTAATGCTTGTGCATTTATTACATTACTTGAAGTAACTAGCTAACTTCCCCCTAAAATAATCTCCTACTCTAACTATGTACCAAATGTGGTGCATTTACATGATCCAAATGATATAATATACTCTAACACTGCCAGTAATACATTATTTGGGTATTGAAAACTTTAGTCTTCAATATGGATCTTTGTCTTTAGACGTTATTCAGCTTGATTTAATCCTTTGTATTATCTTTAATTCATATTGTATTGTATGCCTCCTTGAATTGGTTCCTCTTCTTCTTTATTGGAGTAAGTACTTTCATAGGTGGACATACTATCAACAAATTCTTGTAAAAGTATTTTCTCTTTGTTCTTGTCCTCGTCATCATTCTCTATGTCCTATATAGAAGCTTCTAAGCATACACTTATAACATCATGATAATATTTTGTGTTCATAGAACTTGAAGTACTAATACTACATGAGGATTGAAATATCTTTTCTAGGGATGATTCATCCGTTTCTTTTTTAAATTTATGTAATTTTATCAATCCTCTCTATTCTACATTTTCATCATTATAACATTTAAATGTAAGTAGTGTCATATATAATATGCTTTCATATTCTAAAGGAATTTGAATGTCATTATTTCCATTATCAATTGCTTCAATGAGTTGAGCATGTAGATAATGTTCCATCATTTCAAAGTTATATTTTAAAGCTTCACTATGTATCCTTTTTGAAGTAAGGTCTAAGTTTCCTTCAAAATTTATAAGTGAATTCTTGATTCCACTTTTTATGACACTTGCTATTTCCTTTATAATAGTGTTTTTCATATCATTGTTCACTGTATTACTTGAGGTAGACATTTCTCTTAGTTTTAGCTTTTTCTATTTTAGAAATATTTTTGATGAATCCTTTGTAGTAGACTACCTTATATCTCCTTAGTATATGAAGTGTAGTATTCTTATTGTTTCTTTAATATCTATAGAATACTATATCTTTCTCGATTAGATTGAGTATATGATCCAATTTGATAAACCTATCCAAGGCTTAGGTTTTGTAGAATTTCTTATATCTCCCTAGTTAAGAGATGTGAACTAATTTTATAAAATCTTACTTAGAATTAGATTTTTTAGGCTTCCTTATATCTCCCTAATAATCATAATATGCTTAGTTCACCTTCTAAGTTGATTTTGCAATATTTTGAGAATAATCAACTTTTAATTTTTCCTTTTCCCAATGAAGTATGCTTTAATAGTTGGATTTATCTTTTTCTCCTTAGAATGAGTATGCGATAAGTTTTACCAATAAATTCCAACTCTTTATGAAAGCAATTGATGTGCTTCTTTTTCAATATATTAATTTCCTAAATTCTAATAATATGTATATAGTTTGAAGTAGTATGCCTTATATCTCCCTACTTTTTTGAATATTAGAAAATAATGTTAATTGCAATTTAATAATGATCTAATCAAGGTTGACAATCTTGTATCACCTACTTTGAATATTATAAATATTATATTATTTGTATGCACCCCAATAATTAATTTTAAAAATATAAACATGCTTTATTATCTACTAATGCTTGGCTGAATTTGTATTATCCAATGCAATAGTAAACGGATTATATCCTTATAACTCCAATATTACTTAGGTTTAAAGCAAACATATTTAATATGAACTTTACCTTAGTAATACTTATGGCTCAATGTATCTGTTGGTGGTTGGTGCAAATGAGAATTTAATCCTATCTCTAGACATCATTGATTTTCTCTTCCTTGAATGACACTTGGTCAATGTAAGTATTCTCCAATTGGAGTGCTGGAGTTACTAGTTTATGATAGACCTTTAATGCAAGCTATAATCTTGCTTACAATCCTCTTGAATGATGCATAGGCTCCTTTCTTGATGAAAATTCTCGTTATGAATGTCCTTCCACACCTTTTAATGCTTGAGTGTGCTTTGAATTTGCACTTTCCTCCTATTGGAAATGTTGAGTATATTGAGTTGTCATTGATGTCAAAGGATGCATGGTACTCAAGGAAAAAATATTCTTCAAGGTTGATAAGGTTTTAAGGTTGGAAAAATTATTGCAAAGGAATTTTATTGCAAAGCAACACAATTATTTTAAGGATTATAATATTTAAATACCAATATTTAAATATTATAAAGAGATGGACAAACGCTTTAGCAAGGAAAAATTTAATATTTCAAAGGAACAAAGGTTCAAAGATTTTTCAAATGGAAAAATATTTAAAAACAAAAGGATTTAATATATCATAGGGCCAAAGGTTGTAAAAATAATATTATAATATTTAATTTAAATATTCAAATGGGTTTAAGTTTAAAAGGAACCAAGGACAAACATAAAAGTCAAATATCAAAGTGTCGACATCCATGGTGAAAATGAAAATACACATATAAATGGAGGAGAAAAAATCATATGCAATAAAAAATATTTTAATTGTGCGATTCAATATTATTCCAAAACATAGTTTTTAGTGAACGAAAAGAGCAGGGAGTGTAGTGAGAAAGTTCGTCGTTGGAAAAATATAAATCAAATAAATAATTGGTTATGCATATTGGTTCCCACCTACCAATGTGTCACAACTAGTTAGTTGGCCCTTGGTAGGGCACTACTATGAAGAGAGACAGAGGTTTGAATCCCACTGTGAGGTTTTTGTTGTGTGATTTTTTGGTTGGAGGATAAAGCTACGAAGGATACAAATATTACCGTTGAGCCCTTAGGTTTCACCCACTAGGCTAGCTTAGTTGGTCAGAGGTCCTTTGGGAGAGCACTAAGTTGGGCAAGGTGATGAGATCAAATCTCCTATGCAACATTTTGATAGTTTGGTTTTTTGAGGTAAGGGCAACAATATTTAATTCTTATTAAGTGGGAGCCATAAGGTGCAACATTAATAATTATTTTGTATATTCTATTTTGAGTTAGTAGTATTCATAAGGTGTATGAGGATAAATTGAATATTGTCATTTGCACATTGTGTTAGGTGTATTGGAATACATTGAAGATTGTCATTTGCACATTGTGTTAGGTGTATTGGGATAAATTGAAGTTTGTCATTTGTACATTGTATTAGGTGTATTGGGATAAATGGAAAATTATATTTTGCATGTGATGTGAGGGTGTTATAATACATATTGAGATAAATTAAAATTTGACTTTTGTCTATTGTGAAAGTAGGAGTTATTAGGTGTGATTATGGTTTAATTTTTAAATGTATTTTTGCATTGTAGAAGAAGTAAATTTAAGGGCTTAGTCACTACTAAAAGCTTTATTTTTGGAGGCTAAAAAGGATTCATAAAATATTTTTTCAAGCCTTATTGTGCATATATTTTTGAGAAGGGTTTTACTATGGATGATTTGAAAGAGAGATTTACTAACTAGTTTTTGAGTGGGACAAGAAAGGAAAATTATTTTTGAAGCAGGTTTTGAAGGCACATCATGATCAAGGAAGTTTTAGAGGTATGGTGATTTAATAACTTCTTAATATGGCTGAGTTGTCATATGTTTGGAGAAATAAGGATTGATTGAGTGTGCATTGATTTGATAGAAATTGGAAATAAATATGCAAGGGTTTGAGATCAAATTGGTGCATTAACTTTGAGTCATATTGGGATTGAACTTGCAAGGGTTATAGACCAATATTGTAAAGTAAATTTATGCATTAGTTTTGAGTGATATTGGGAATAAATTTGCAAGGGCTATAGACCATTTTTGTGAGGCAAGTATATGCATTGGTTTTGATTAATTTTGGAAGTACATAAGAAGGTCAACTATCAAGTGTTAGACTAGAGTATCCTTTTTAATGCAATGAATGTGAGACATGTGAAAGCGATAAAATTAATGACTATGAAAGAACATACTGAGTATTTATAGTGCATATCATTATTCATATGTTCATAAAGATAAAATAATAATGGGTAGAATATGTCTGAATTACTTTAGTCAAAGAAAGCACTTTTGAGAAGTATATAAGCATTGTTTGTATGCAATATTTGATAATATTTGAGCAGATTTTATGAGCAACATTAAGGTATATTTGAGCAAGTTTGGTGAGTTGATTTGAGTAGTGATGGTGAGCATAGTTGAGCAAGTTTGATGGGCTAATTTGAGCAGGTTTGGTGAGCTGATTTGAGTAGGTTTGGTGAGCTGATTTTGTTAGGGTAAAATGTATTTTAGTACATTTACTATTATATTATTACATTTAATTTTACTTTTTATGTTGACGACATTCACTATTTGGAATATCTTGTGGTAACTAGGTAGTTGTATTAAACTTGACTACGTTAACTTCTAGGTAGTTTGTAGGTTAGTGCGTTATTCTCTAAGTGTGTTAGTTGGTAATATTAGTGGGGATATTTGTTAGTCCCTATATATAGCCTAAATTTTTACTATATATTTCATTATGAATAATATTTCCTAATGCCTATGGTTTGATTATTTTGTGTCAATATCTTTAGATTTGAGCAGGTTTGGTGAGATTATTTGAGAAGGTTTAGTAAACAAAGTTGAGCAGGTTTGGTGAGCTGATTTGAGCAGGTTTAGTGAGCTGATTTGAGTAGGTTTGGTGAGCTAATTTGACCAGGTTTGGTGAGCAGAATTGAGTAGGTTTGGTAAGCTTATTTGAGCAGGTATGGTGAGTATATTTGAGCAAGTTTTAGATAATATTTAAGCAAGCCTTGTGTAAAGTCTTAGAGCAGATTAGAGCGAAGGGGATTGGTGTCATCTATGGATAGAGGTCCATGAACCTAAGGAAATGGGATTGGTTTCTATTGTTTATAGAGGTCCATCAACTAGAGCAAAGGGAATTGGTGTCTTTAGTGGATGGATATCCACAAACTATAGCAAATGGGATTGGTGTCTCTTATGGATAGAGGTCCACAAACTAGAGCCAAGGGGATTGGTGTCTCTTATTGATAGAGTTTTACAAACCAGAGCATAGGGGATTGGTTTCTACTTTGGGTTGGTGCCCATAAACATTGTAATATGGAATTGGTTCCCAAGATATTTATTGAGAAATTTTATAAGAAATATTTTTTCTATGGACGTAGCACACATTGGGTGAACCACATTAAATCTGTGTCTCTTATGTGTGTGATGATTTGTGCATTGTTTCATTATTGTAATTGATAATATTGGATAATACTAATTTGGAAAGAAAAGTAATTTTTTTTATCTTATACTATTCACCCCCTATCAGTATAAGCTTGTGTTCTTCACCTCCTCCAAGTTGGGTGCTTTAAATAGCATAGATTCTTCTTCAAATTCTAGACAAGTGGCACTTAGGAGTTACAATAAATATAGATATTGATATTCTTCCAGCACTCATTCCATTATGTAATGATAGCAAAGCTATGTAACCTCTTAATAATTTTGTAATCGCTCAAAGAAATGCATTCAATTATTCTTTGAGTGTTGAGGAATGAAATTGTGCTTAGCATATTCCTCCCAAGTGGCACTTATTTCTTTTCATGCACATTTACCATACAATATTTTATAGATCATATATTCCTTGCTAGAAAATGCTCCTGATAACACTTTCTTTCCAAGCCAATGTATTTGTTGTACAGGTGGCTCTAGCTAAGGTGATGAGGAATGATTCTATGATACTCCAATGGTGGTATTATGGAAAACCAAGGGCTTATTTGAGTGCTTCATTTGGTCTACATCTTCTCCAAGCTAGGTCTTGGGTATATCACCTTTTAGCTTTGTTCTTCTATGTTGCCTTTGTAATGACTTTGCAATAGCTCATTTTTCTTTTATTTATATTGTTGTCATATCCACATTGATAGCTATTTTGTAGAGATGTAGGTGATAAACCCCCTTAATGCTATTTATTTTCTTGTAGATACTTGATTGATTATGACCTTCTTATATCAAACTTAATGTTGCAGGTGGATTCTTGCTCTAGGCACTCAATTTAACATGGCAAAATAAAATCTTTAGGTACCTCAAATCTTGAGCAATGTGTGCCCTGAATCGGCTTCTCTTCTACCTCCATTGATGTGCAAATAATAGATGTAGAACACATGTTTTTTTGGTTCAATGAGACACTCAATACTCTATCCTCTTTTAGAGGTATATCATGCTATAATGTATTATGAATAAGAGACCTTATTTTGCACCGAGTTTTAGTGTATTTCTTGTCTCTTTTAGATGCTATTTACTTCTCTTTTATGAAGGCTCCTCACTATATAACTTGAGTAATTATGTAGAATGATTTGATGCTTTCTTCTGGATTCTTAAATATGGACTCTTATTCTTTTGAGAGTAGTGTATTATTGCCTTTCTTATTAGACAACACTAGTATCTAACTTTTCCAAGCTACTATGCTTTTTGAAAGTAGAAATATCTACACTTACACTTTTAATAAAATCGTAAGTGCACCTTGAATCTAAGACTCACCAAGTATTGATTTGTAACATCCTTCAATGATTTTAGTGGTGGCTTTCTTCTCCACTTTTTTGTATATATCGATGGCTTATTTTGGCCATGAAATGTTGTAGGTTTTGTGCACCAACTAGTGTCTCTGGATACTTTGATAGTATGCTAGTTTTTGTACCCTTGATCTTAACAATCAGAAAACTCAAAATAACCATTTGAGATTAACTAATTTAATGAAAAACTAGTATAGTGTAATGAACCAATAAAATATCCAACTTAATGCACTTTAAAGGTAACAATAATATCACCTTATTGTGCCTGTAAATAATCTATCAAAATAGTTTCAAATGCGCTTAATAATATCTCCAAATTTTAATAGTAATTATAAATAACCATTAAAAATAATCTATAATTTTTCACTACAATCAATGTTGTATGATGTGGTCTTCTTCATTTTTATATAGATATTAGGTAGATATATTTATTTCTTTTGAAATACATCCAAATCCTATTTTAATATTTAAATAAATATCTTAAAGGAACTATCTTTTGCACCTTCTTTAATATTGTAATACAAGCCCTTATTTTTATAGATTTGATCTAAATATGGTGCTTAATGAAGCTTGATACTGAAACCTAATTTAAATTTCAATTGATTACACCCAAGTTACTTACCTTTAATGGATTCTGTAGATGATGTAGATCTTGGTGTTTAGATTCACCAAGTTTCTACCTTGTGATGAATTAATTTCATAGATTCTTATTGGTTGTCTAAAACAACTTCTTGCTTCACCAAAATATGGTCTAAAACCATTTTTCTTTAGCCTAGGGTTGGGTGGCTTGATCCTTCAAGTGACCTTTTGTTTTCTATCATATATTTAGAAAAATCTTATCTATGAAATGTGCCTTCTTTATTGTGAGAGGAAATTTTCAAATCTCTTGGATTTGGTAGACTTATTTTTTTTTAATCCTCCTTTAATATTATTTTTGAATTATGACTTCAAACAAGATCTTATCAATATTATAAATGTATTGAGGTCTTCACTAGATTCTTCCTTCTCTCTTGATCTTGTTGTCAAATGGTGATAATTTTCCCAAGACCTTAACTATCAGGAGCTTCTCCTTAGTAGTGGATTTTTCCAATGATTTCTTTTATAAACTCATTTGATGATGCTTCTATAAGTTCTACAATAAGGCTCTCCAAGACTTTTCCTTGTTTCTCTTGGAGACCTCTCCAAGGTCTTAAATATTGTAGCTTCTCTAGTCTTCTAGATGAGATATTTTATTCAAATTTATCCTTGTGGAAATGTTGGTGATGAGATATTCTTCTTGATTTTATTTGCTTCTATGATCAGGAATATGAAGTTACTAGTTCCTCTTTATTTCTTCCAAGATTGGAAGTTTTCCAATGATATATTCTATGGATCTCTTCAGCTATTGTGAAAGCAATATTCAATTAACAAGAGATATTTTTAATCTCCTATCTCACAAATTTATTTCTAGAGTCTTCTTCTAACTCAAATACTCTTCTATGGAGTCTTGTTTAGGATTAAGGCTTCTGTGGATTCTACTTTTGGATCAAGGCTTCTGTGGCCTTTTCTTCTGGATCAAGGTTTCTATGGCCTTTTATATTGCAATAAGAATTTTTTAATCTAGAAATGGAGATATCCAATCTTCAAACTTCATGAGGACTCTTCTCCTAGAGTCTCTTCCACAATGTCTATTTTCTACAACAAAAACTAATATCTACATGAAGAAAGCACATAGAATTTCAGGAAACGAAGGTGAAATCCTTCTCTACCCATTGTAAGAAGTGTCTCAACTTCTGAGAGTTAATTTTTTGCAACAAAAAATATTAGACAATAGTTAACATAAAAAATCCAGATCTCTAAATAATCTTGTTGGAACAAAATCTGCCTTAGGTTGTTTAGTTGCGCCTTAGATTTTGTCAACATTGAAAAGACGAGAAGGTTTGAGACTTTTTGCTTGATCTCCAGAGAAGGTTGGTTCCTTGAAGTTTTTATGGGAAAATGGGAAGGAAGTAATACTGAAAGAGAGGGAAATATAGCCGAAGCTAGATCTAATATATGGTGCAGATTAGACAACAACGAAGACAGATTTACTTACTTCTATCCAAAGCATTTAAACACATTTCCATGCAGAAATTATATAATTTCAGATATGATTTCTAATATTTCATTTAACATGCGTATATATTAGATTCTCATTCCAGCAATATGATTTATGTATTGCGAAAGTTCAGATATAAGAACAAACTCAATTTACAATTCAATATTGTAAGCAGAAATAAAGAACATTAATACATACACTTGCACGATATGAACCAGAAGCCAATGGGAGATGTGATTTTATTGCTTGTATTCGAAGTACATGCATTCAGTCTTGTAAACGTCCAAGAGCCGACCCTTTTTTTGGAGTCGCTCACCCCTATATATACCCTAAAAGAGTATCTTTTTCTAAGTACATCTTACTATTTTACAAGCAATCATCTGCAGTTTCTAATAATACACAAGTCTTCTATGAATTAGATATCTTCTCTGCAGATTAGATTCTAGACGAGCCTGTCACATTTTCAATCATCTGGCAAGCCTGCTCTATCCTAGATTTCTGATAATCATGTCAGAAATCACTTCTTGGTGTCAGTGCATGCCTTTGATTGCCAAAAATACATTTTATTCCTTTACAGCTAGCGTGTCGCGAAATCGTGACATTCTTTCCTTGCTTTGCTCTTTTGCCGCCTCCAGCCGTGAAAATGAGACATGTCGCGAAATCGTGACATTCTTCTCTTGTTTTGCTCTTCTACCGCTTCCAACCATGAAAATGAGACATGTCACGAAATCGTGACATTTGTCTCTCTTGCTCTCTTTTGTTGCTCTTAGCTGCAAAAATGAGACATGTCACGAAATCGTGACATTTGTCTCTCTTGCTCTTTCTATTTGCTCTTAGCCATGAAAATGAGACATGTCACGAAATCGTGACATTCGTCTCTTTTTTCTCTTTTGTTGCTCTTAGCCACGAAAATGAGACATGTCATGAAATCGCGACATCTTTGCCTTCTTGCTCTTTCTTTTCTCTTAGCCACGAAAATGCGACATGTCACGATATCGCGACACTTTTTCCTTCTTGCTCTCTTTTGTTGCTCTTAGCCACGAAAATGCAACATGTCGTGATATCGTGACACTTTTGCCTCCTTGCTCCCTTTTTGCTCTTAGCCACAAAAATGCAACATGTCACGATATCATGACACTTTTTCCTCCTTGCTCTTTCTCTTTGCTCTTAGCCGCAAAAATGCAACATGTCGTGATATCGCGACACTTTTTCCTCCTTGCTCTTTCTCTTTGCTTTAGCCGCAAAAATGCAACATGTCGCGATATCGCGACACTTTTTCCTCCTTGTTATTTCTCTTTCTTTCCTGAAAATGCAACATGTCGCGATATCGCGACACTTTTTTCTCCTTGCTCTTTCTCTTTGCTTTGGACCGCGAAAATGCAACATGTCGCGATATCGCGACACTTTTTCCTCCTTTCTCTCTCTTTTCTTTGGACCGCGAAAATGCAACATGTCGCGATATCGCGACACTTTTTCCTCCTTGCTCTTTCTCTTTGCTTTGGACTGGGAAAATGCAACATGTCGCGATATCGCGACACTTTTTCCTCCTTGCGGTGTTTTGCTTTTTCTTTGATCTTTAGCATATGGGCCACTTCGGTCTTCTTGGAAAATATGCAAAAAGGTGCATCAGCTATTTTTCTGTAGTTAGTCACTTTTTGACTAACATTCTTGGTGCCTTCCGGGGGAATTTTTGCTTGCAAAAATTTTGAACCAAGCCTTCATCCATTGGGAAACGGAGTCAACAACGCAGTTGTAAAAAGAATCTTTCAGAGAAAGACAAAGAACATAGGAAAATGCACTTAGATTAAAAGTGAACATTACCTCGTCAAAACTCCCTCTATACCTTAGTATCTCTATTCAAAAAAAAATGTCGACTTTTGATTGGCTGCGACTGAAATTTTTTGTTAAGGCCGAAAAATGGTAATATTTACAAATATTGTCTGAATATACTTATATTATACTGTACATATAATTCCTTTTCTACTTTCTCAACAGAAATATAACTTTAGGTGAAATGCATTCACCGTGATGGGAAGAACCAATCCATCTTGATCTTTCAACTCGAAAGCATTGAACTGTTTCTCTGAAACAATTTCAAATGGTCCCTCCCAGAAAGCATCGAATTTATCATGGTTACCTGGCTTAGCTTTCTTTACATTCCATTTCAAAACCAAGTCTCCCACTCTAAATTTTTTGGCAGTTGTCTTTTTGTTGAACCATCCTTCAATATCTGCCATATGCTTCTGATTGTGATTGTATGATTGCTCTCTTTGTTCTTCTAACTGTAAGAGCTGCATTGCTCCTGCAACTGTGTGTAGAATTTGGTCAATCTGAGGTAGCGGGTAATGATCTTTGAGTGATGCTCTGTTCAGATTTCTGAAATCTACACACAATCTGATATCTCCATTTTTCTTCCTGACTGGTACCAAGTTTGCCACCCAGGTGGAGTGTTTAACAGGGTATACTATTTTAGCTTGAAGGAGTTTTAGCAGTTCTTGTTTCATCAAAGATTCTATCTTCGGATTCCCTGGTCTTTGCTTTTGCCTAAAAGGCTTAGCTCCTTCTTCTGATTCTATGGTATGTTGAATAACATCTTTATTGTACACTTTTAGATCACTATACACCCAAGCTATGATGTCAGGGAATTTTTTACACAATTCTCTGATCTGGTTCACTTACTCTTCTATACAACCGATTCCAACCTTAATCATTTTTCCTGGCTCCAACTCTACATCTTTGTATCTTCGTTTATCGACCTTGATTTTTTGGCCAACTGCTCTATCATTGTTATCAAACAGGCTTTCAAGGGTGATGAGACCCTTAGGAATATGATTGTTTTTTAACTGAATAATGTCCTCTTCCTCTTCATCCTGCAGATCCCGGTTGGCTGAGCAATTCATTTCATGGATTAAGAAATCCAATATCTGTTCATCATTTTCAAAAACTTGCCAGAAAATATTTTTATCAAGCACTGAAGGCCCAGTATATAAGTCTAACGAGTTTTAGACTTCTGAATAACATTACTTACAGGACAAAAATTAGCTCCCATCGAAGCTAACAAATCTGCATGGGTATTCTGTTCTCTAGGGATAAACTTTATATTTAGGGCCTCAAAGGCCTCTAAGAGATCCCACACTTTGTTCCTGTAAGCCTTCAAATAATGTTGTTTACTTATACATTTTTTGGTGACTTGATTCACAATAAGTTCTGAATCTCCATAGATGAGTAACTGTTTGATTCCCAATTTCTCAGCCTTTCTTAACCCTAAGCACAGGGCCTCATATTCTACTGCGTTATTGGAGCAACTCCAAGTCAACCTGTAAGAGAAAACCTTTTCCTCTCCGGTGGGAGAAATCAAAACTATTCCGAGACCAGCTCCATTCTTGCACCTAGCCCCATCAAAGAAAAGCTTCCACAATTGATTCACAGAACCATCCTTTTCTAGGGAGGGTATCAATTTTCTTTTTGGTTTCTCAATAGAATAGTTTCCTATTTCTGTTTCTATCATGGCATTAAAATTCTGTAGAGAAAACTCGTCCTCAGCTTGGAGCTCTTCTAATGTTTCTTCCATTAGATCTTCTTCTATTGTTTCTTCAGTCATCATATTTACACGGTCAGTTTCACCAATATTTTCTACATGAAACGTAGATGGTTTCTCATTAAAAATATTGACCCTTCTACCTTTGAAAGGTATCTCCAAATGAGAATAATCTAAGGATAAGTATCCTCCTATATTTGTTGTGAACTCTCTGGATAGACACATACCAAAATAGGGCTCCAAGTCTACGACTACTACCTCTTGTATGACTATCATCTGAGGCATTTTATGCAGCCGTATGGGAATATCCTTTATCACTCCTACAGTTTTTACTGGAGTACCATCTAACTGTAGGACGCCTGCGTTGCTCCTAGTGTACTCCATTCCCATAATATCACATACTGCTTTGGGTATCACAGTGGTAGCAGCGCTTGAATCTATCATGCAGTTGTGGACAACCCATCCTTCCATTTGAAGGGACAAATAAAAGGGTGGTGGCCTGTTCTTACCAGTGGCAGACGTCAAGTTCGTTAGAACCATTTTTGAAGATGATGCAGTCCCACCTCCATTTTTCATTGTTCTTAGGGATTCCTGTAGGAGATCGATTTGACCTGGGATTTGAAGAGCATCATACATACTTGCCTTAGAAGGAGTCTTTTTCATTTCCTCTACTATACTGAATGTAGGTGAATCAACTATTCTTTCTCTTTCTTTGGCAAAAGTTTCATATTTATTTTTGTATCCCTGGGTAGCTTCAGTTCTTTGCCTTTTTGTCGGCGAGGGGAATATCAACCTTTCCCTAGCCTGTTCTTGGGTTTCATTTTCCCCCCGAGGAATAAATTCTTTGTGTGTTTCTTGCCCTTGAATTTTGGCTGGAAACTGATATTTTCTTTCCTGAGGGAGACTTCCCTTAGGAGTTTCTTTGGGAACTTCCTTGGGAGCAGGGGAAACATTCAATGGCTGAAGCTCTTTAGGGTCTACTTGCAGTGGTTTCTTACCTGATCTTGTCAAAACTGAAACCTGTTCTACTGTAGGCATCATGAAGTTGTGGTCCTTCTCTCTAATTATATTTACATGGCCTTTCATTTTTTCTTTACTCTTTTCAACTGCTATACTTTGTACATAATGTTGGTGTATCATACACGAACTTTCCCCATGTGGATCGTTACATGTAGTACACCAAAAGTTAGAATCAGTGGGAGGCTCCTCGGCCTCCATTTGTCTCATTTGTATATACCGTGCTCGGTCTCTCTTGTCCCCTATTGCTTGATTGTGTTGCATCTCTTGTTACCTGAGGGAACCTCCTTGGCAGAAAATTCCTTTCAGCCTCTCTCTTTTTAATTGATGTTATATCATTTGCTAGATTTTTCATGGTGTCCAGGATAAGAGTAAGCTGATTATCGGGGACTTGCTGAGGAGGTGGCGCAGGTAATGCGGGTATAGCAGAAATAGGAGGCAATGCCAAAGGAATTTGAGGCATTGGTATTGTAGGTACAGAGGGTGATCCATTCCATCTTGGAAGATCTGTGAACTTCGATTCAACAGAGCTAGGAGAAGCAGCATGAGTAGCCTGGGGAATATCAAGAAAAATGGGCATTATTGCTTTGGGTGGATACCTTCCAGTGGCTATGAGATCTCTCTCTGCTATATAAGCTTGTTGATAAATGGCAGGGAATGTGAATATTCTTTATTGTCTTATTATCATACTAATATCTGAATCAAAGGATCTCAGATAGTAATATATTGCTTGCTCTTCTGTTGGTTTCAATCCTTGAGGAACCCTTTCCCAGGTCTGACTGAAATGGATATTGAAGTCTACAATTTCTTCTTGAGGATGTTTCCTTATGATCGTGAATTGGTTCAATAAGGAAAATGGATCTGCATGCTGATTGAATTCATCCACCAACTTTCCAACGAGCTCTGCCCAAGTGGTAATTGATTGAGGAGGGAGTGCACGATACCAATAGAGCATTTTACCCTTCAGAGAGATAACTAGCAATCTGATCATCACATCCTCCTGTGTGATGTTATAGGTTGCAGCCATTGCTGCTACATCTAAGCAATGTTCATATGTTGTTTTTCCTGTTCCATCATATGAAGGCAATGCCTTCAATGCTACGCCAGGAATTTGATTCTGGGTTGCTAAATTTAGTGGACCAATGTGGTTCCATATAAGATAAGATGGTGGTGGAGGAGCGGCCATTGTAATTGCTATATTCGTCTAAACTATTGGGGTTGTAGTAATACATTGGAGATGAACCAATGATAGAATATGGCAAAATAGAGGGTATAATGGCGCTATTATTGGTAGCAGGTGGATTTGATCTTGCGGATAAAACTGGATTCACTCTTAAGCTACCAAGATGTAACTCGAAGAACTCAATGGGCTCTTCTGAGTTTTTTGATTTGGATCCGGTTATCATATAAACATATACTAGCTTTAACCAGGTCTAAAAAGATAAGGTATTTTTTGGGTCTATACCTTCGGACGGAGTCGCCAGGTGATTGGGTTTTTGATTCTAAATATCAGAGGTAAAACACCAAACCTTGTAAAAATAATGTGGGATTTAGGGTCCCATCGGGTGTGCCAAAAACTGTTGGAACAAAATCTGCCTTGGGTTGTTTAGTTGCGCCTTAGATTTTGTCAACATTGAAAAGACGAGAAGGTTTGAGACTTTTCGCCTGATCTCCAGAGAAGGTTGGTTCCTTGAAGTTTTTTATGGGAAAAGGGGAAGGAAGTAATACTGAAAGAGAGGGAAATATAGCCGAAGCTAGATCTAATATATGGTGCAGATTAGACAACAACGAAGACAAATTTACTTACTTCTATCCAAAGCATTTAAACACATTTCCATGCAGAAATTATATAATTTCAGATATGATTTCTAATATTTCGTTTAACATGCGTATATATTAGATTCTCATTCCAGCAATATGATTTATGTATTGCGAAAGTTCAGATATAAGAACAAACTCAATTTACAATTCAATATTGTAAGCAGAAATAAAGAACATTAATACATACACTTGCACGATATGAACCAGAAGCCAATGGGAGATGTGATTTTATTGCTTGTATTCGAAGTACATGCATTCAATCTTGTAAACGTCCAAGAGCCGACCCTTTTTTGGAGTCGCTCACCCCTATATATACCCTAAAAGAGTATCTTTTTCTAAGTACATCTTACTATTTTACAAGCAATCATCTGCAGTTTCTAATAATACACAACAAGTCTTCTATGAATTAGATATCTTCTCTATAGATTAGATTCTAGATGAGCCTGTCACATTTTCAATCATCTGGCAAGCTCGCTCTATCCTAGATTTCTGATAATCATGTCAGAAATCACTTCTTGGTGTCGGTGCATGCCTTTGATTGCCAAAAATACATTTTATTCCTTTACAACTGGCGTGTCACGAAATCATGACATTCTTTCCTTGCTTTGCTCTTTTGTCGCCTCCAAACGTAAAAATGAGACATGTCATGAAATCATGACATTCGTCTCTTACTTTGCTCTTCTATCGCTTCCAACCATGAAAATGAGACATGTCACGAAATCGTGCATCTTTGCCTCTACTTGCTCTTTTGTTGCTCTTCTCAAAATGAGACATGTCACGAAATCGTGACATTCCCTTTCCTTGCTCTTTGTTCTCTTCCGAAAATGAGACATGTCACGAAATCGTGACATTCTCCTCTTTGTTCTCTTTTTTCTCTTAGCCTGAAAATGCGACATGCCACGAAATCGTGACATCTTTTCCTCCTTGCTCTCTTTTTTCTCTTAGCCATGAAAATGAGACATGTCACGAAATCGTGACACTTCTCCTCTTTTTCTCTTTTTTGCTCTTAGCCACGAAAATGCGACATGTCGCGATATCGTGACACTTTCCTCCTTTCCCTTTTGTTTCTCTTCGCCATGAAAATGCAACATGTCGCGATATCGTGACACATTTTCCTCCTTGCTCTTTCTCTTTGCTCTTAGCCACGAAAATGCAACATGTCGCGATATCGTGACACTTTTTCCTCCTTGCTCTTTCTCTTTGCTTTTGACCGCAAAAATGCAACATGTCGCGATATCGTGACACTTTTTCCTCCTTGCTCTTTCTCTTTGCTTTTGCCCAAAATGCAACATGTCATATCGCGACACTTTTCCTCCTTCTCTTTCTCTTTCTTTCAAATGCACATGTCGCGATATCGCGACACTTTTTCCTCCTTGCTCTTTCTCTTTGCTTTGCCATGAAAATGCAACATGTCGCGATATCATGACACTTTTTCCTCCTTGCTCTTTCTCTTTGCTTTGGACCGCGAAAATGCAACATGTCGCGATATCGTGACACTTTTTCCTCCTTGTGGTGTTTTGCTTTTTCTTTGATCTTTAGCATATGGGCCACTTCGGTCTTCTTGGAAAATATGCAAAAAGGTGCATCAGCTATTTTTCTGTAGTTAGTCACTTTTTGACTAACATTCTTGGCGCCTTTCGGGGGATTTTTTGCTTGCAAAAATTTTGAACCAGGCCTTCATCCATTGGGAAACGGAGTCAACAACGCAGTTGTAAAAAGAATCTTTCAGAGAAAGACAAAGAACATAGGAAAATGCACTTAGATTAAAAGTGAACATTACCTCGTCAAAACTCCCTCTATACCTTAGTATCTCTATTCAAAAAAATGTCGACTTCTAATTGGCTACGACTGAAATTTTTTGTTAAGGCCGAAAAATGGTAATATTTACAAATATTGTCTGAATATACTTATATTATATTGTACATATAATTCCTTTTCTGCTTTCTCAATAGAAATATAACTTTAGGTGAAATGCATTCACCGTGATGGGAAGAACCAATCCATCTTGATCTTTCAACTCGAAAGCATTGAACTGTTTCTCTGAAACAATTTCAAATGGTCCCTCCTAGAAAGCATCGAATTTATCATGGTTACCTGGCTTAGCTTTCTTTACATTCCATTTCAAAACCAAGTCTCCCACTCTAAATTTTTTGGCAGTTGTCTTTTTGTTGAACCATCCTTCAGTATCTGCCATATGCTTCTTATTGTGATTGTATGATTGCTCTCTTTGTTCTTCTAACTGTAAGAGTTGCATTGCTCCTACAACTATGTGTAGAATTTGGTCAATCTGAGGTAGCGGGTAATGATCTTTGAGTGATGCTCTATTCAGATTTCTGAAATCTACACACAATCTGATATCTCCATTTTTCTTCCTGACTGGTACCAAGTTTGCCACCTAGGTGGAGTGTTTAACAGGGTATACTATTTTAGCTTGAAGGAGTTTTAGCAGCTTCTTGTTTCATCAAAGATTCTATCTTCGGATTCACTGGGTCTTTGCTTTTGCCTAAAAGGCTTAGCTCCTTCTTTCGATTCTATGGTATGTTGAATAACATCTTTATTGTACACTTTTAGATCACTATACACCCAAGCTATGATGTCAGGGAATTTTTTACACAATTCTCTGATCTGGTTCACTTCCTCTTCTATACAACTGATTCCAACCTTAATCATTTTGCCTGGCTCCAACTCTACATCTTTGTATCTTCATTTATCGACCTTGATTTTTTGGCCAACTGCTCTATCATTGTTATCAAACAGGCTTTCAAGGGTGATGAGACCCTTAGGAATATGATTGTTTTTTAACTGAATAATGTCCTCTTCCTCTTCATCCTGCAGATCTCGGTTGGCTGAGCAATTCATTTCATGGATTAAGAAATCCAGTATCTGTTCATCATTTTCAAAAACTTGCCAGAAAATATTTTTATCGAGCACTAAAGGCCTGTATATAAGTCTAACAGTTTTAGACTTCTGAATAACATTACTTACAGGACAAAAATTAGCTCCCACTGAAGCTAACAAATCTGCATGGGTATTCTGTTCTCTAGGGATAAACTTTATATTTAGGGCCTCAAAGGCCTCTAAGAGATCCCACACTTTGTTCCTGTAAGCCTTCAAATAATGTTGTTTACTTATACATTTTTTGGTGACTTGATTCACAATAAGTTCTGAATCTCCATAGATGAGTAACTGTTTGATTCCCAATTTCTCAGCCCTTCTTAACCCTAAGCACAGGGCCTCATATTCTGCTGCGTTATTGGAGCAACTCCAAGTCAACCTGTAAGAGAAAACCTTTTCCTCTCTCATGGGAGAAATCAAAACTATTTCGGCACCAGCTCCATTCTTGCACCTAGCCCCATCAAAGAAAAGCTTCCACAATTGATTCACAGAACCATCCTTTTCTAGGGAGGGTATCAATTTTCTTTTTGGTTTCTCAATAGAATAGTTTCCTATTTCTGTTTCTATCATGGCATTAAAATTCTGTAGAGAAAACTCGTCCTCAACTTGGAGCTCTTCTAATGTTTCTTCCATTAGATCTTCTTCTATTGTTTCTTCGGTCATCATATTTACACGGTTGGTTTCACCAATATTTTCTACATGAAACATAGATGGTTTCTCATTAAAAATATTGACCCTTCTACCTTTGAAAGGTATCTCCAAATGAGAATAATCTAAGGATAAGTATCCTCCTATATTTGTTGTGAACTCTCCGGATAGACACATACCAAAATAGGGCTCCAAGTCTACGACTACTACCTCTTGTATGATTGTCATCTGAGGCATTTTATGCAGCCGTATGGGAATATCCTTTATCACTCCTACAGTTTTTACTGGAGTACCATCTAACTGTAGGACGCTTGCGCTGCTCCTAGTGTACTCCATTCCCATAATATCACATACCGCTTTGGGTATCACAGTGGTAGCAAGCGCTTGAATCTATCATGCATTTGTGGACAACCCATCCTTCCATTTGAAGGGACAAATAAAAGGGTGGTGGCCTGTTCTTACCAAGTGGCGGACGTCAAGTTCGTTAGAACCATTTTTGAAGATGATGCAGTCCCACCTCCATTTTTCATTGTTCTTAGGGATTCCTGTAGGAGATCGATTTGACCTGGGATTTGAAGAGCATCATACATACTTGCCTTAGAAGGAGTCTTTTTCATTTCCTCTACTATACCGAATGTAGGTGAATCAACTATTCTTTCTCTTTCTTTGGCAAAAGTTTCATATTTATTTTTGTATCCCTGGGTAGCTTCAGTTCTTTGCCTTTTTGTCAGTGAGGGGAATCTCAACCTTTCCCTAGCCTGTTCTTGGGTTTCATTTTCCCCTCGAGGAATAAATTCTTTGTGTGTTTCTTGCCCTTGAATTTTGGCTGGAAACTGATATTTTCTTTCCTGAGGGAGACTTCCCTTAGGAGTTTCTTTGGGAACTTCCTTGGGAGCAGGGGAAACATTCAATGGCTGAAGCTCTTTAGGGTCTACTTGCAAGTGGTTTCTTACCCGATCTTGTCAAAACTGAAACCTGTTCTACCGTAGGCATCATGAAGTTGTGGTCCTTCTCTCTAATTATATTTACATGGCCTTTCATTTTTTCTTTACTCTTTTCAACTGGTATACTTTGTACATAATGTTGGTGTATCATACACGAACTTTCCCCATGTGGATCGTTACATGTAGTACACCAAAAGTTAGAATCAGTGGGAGGCTCCTCGGCCTCCACTGTCTCATTTGTATATACCGTGCTCGGTCTCTCTTGTCCCCTATTGCTTGATTGTGTTGCATCTCTTGTTACCTGAGGGAACCTCCTTGGCAGAAAATTCCTTTCAGCCTCTCTCTTTTTAATTGATGTTATATCATTTGCTAGATTTTTCATGGTGTCCAGGATAAGAGTAAGCTGATTATCGGGGACTTGTTGAGGAGGTGGCGCAGGTAATGCAGGTATAGCGTAAATAGGAGGCAATGCCAAAGGAATTTGAGGCATTGGTATTGTAGGTATAGAGGGTGATCCATTCCATCTTGGAAGATCTGTGAACTTCGATTTAGCAGAGCTAGGAGAAGCAGCATGAGTAGCCTAGGGAATATTAGGAAAAATGGGCATTATTGCTTTGGGTGGATACCTTCCAAGTGGCTATGAGATCTCTCTCTACTATATAAGCTTGTTGATAAATGGCAGGGAATGTGAATATTCTTTATTGTCTTATTATCATACTAATATCTGAATCAAAGCATCTCAGATAGTAATATATTGCTTGCTCTTCTATTGGTTTCAATCCTTGAGGAACCCTTTCCTAGGTCCGACTGAAATGGATATTGAAGTCTACAATTTCTTCTTGAGGATGTTTCCTTATGATCGTGAACTAGTTCAATAAGGAAAATGGATCTGCATGTAGATTAAATTCATCCACCAACTTTCCAATGAGCTCTACCCATGTGGTAATTGATTGAGGAGGGAGTGCACGATACCAATAGAGCATTTTACCCTTCAAAGAGATAACTAGCAATCTGATCATCACATCCTCCTATGTGATGTTATAGGTTGCAGCCATTGCTGCTACATCTAAGCAATGTTCATATGTTGTTTTTCCTATTCCATCATATGAAGGCAATGCCTTCAATGCTACGCCAGGAATTTGATTCTGGGTTGCTAAATTTAGTGGACCAGTGTGGTTCCATATAAGATAAGATGGTGGTGGAGGAGCGGCCATTGTAATTGCTATATTTACATCTGAACTATTGGGGTTGTAGTAACAACTGGAGATGAACCAATGATAGAATATGGCAAAACAGAGGGTATAATGGCGCTATTATTGGTAGTAGGTGGATTTGATCTTGCGGATAAAATTGGATTCACTCTTAAGCTACCAAGATGTAACTCGAAGAACTCAATGGGCTCTTCTGAGTTTTTTGATTTGGATCTGGTTATCATATAAACATATACTAGCTTTAACCAGGTCTAAAAAGATAAGGTATTTTTTGGGGTCTATACCTTCGGACGGAGTCACCAGGTGATTGGGTTTTTTATTCTAAAGATCTGGAGGTAAAACACCAAACCTTGTAAAAATAATGTGGGATTTAGGGTCCCACCGGGCGTGCCAAAAACTGTTGGAACAAAATCTGCCTTGGGTTGTTTAGTTGCGCCTTAGATTTTGTCAACATTGAAAAGACGAGAAGGTTTGAGACTTTTCGCTTGATCTCGAGAGAAGGCTGGTTCCTTGAAGTTTTTTATGGGAAAAGGGGAAGGAAGTAATACTGAAAGAGAGGGAAATATAGCCGAAGCTAGATCTAATATATGGTGCAGATTAGACAACAACGAAGACAGATTTACTTACTTCTATCCAAAGCATTTAAACACATTTCCATGCAGAAATTATATAATTTCAGATATGATTTCTAATATTTCGTTTAACATGCGTATATATTAGATTCTCATTCCAAGCAATATGATTTATGTATTGCGAAAGTTCAGATATAAGAACAAACTCAATTTACAATTCAATATTGTAAGCAGAAATAAAGAACATTAATACATACACTTGCACGATATGAACCAGAAGCCAATGGGAGATGTGATTTTATTGCTTGTATTCGAAGTACATGCATTCGATCTTGTAAACGTCCAAGAGCCGACCCTTTTTTGGAGTCGCTCACCCCTATATATACCCTAAAAGAGTATCTTTTTCTAAGTACATCTTACTATTTTACAAGCAATCATCTGCAGTTTCTAATAATACACAACAAGTCTTCTATGAATTAGATATCTTCTCTGCAGATTAGATTCTAGACGAGCCTGTCACATTTTCAATCATCTGGCAAGCTCGCTCTATCCTAGATTTTTGATAATCATGTCAGAAATCACTTCTTGGTGTCAGTGCATGCCTTTGATTGCCAAAAATACATTTTATTCCTTTACAACTGGCGTGTCACGAAATCGTGACATTCTTTCCTTGCTTTGCTCTTTTTCCACCTCCAACCACAAAAATGAGACATGTCACGAAATCGTGACATTCGTCTCTTACTTTGCTCTTCTACCGCTTCCAACCACAAAAATGAGACATGTCACGAAATCGCGACATTTTTGCCTCTCTTGCTCTCTTTTCTTGCCTCTTAGTCATGAAAATGAGACATGTCACGAAATCACGACACTTTTGCCTCTCTTGCTTTCTCTTTTCTTGCTCTTAGCCACGAAAATGAGACATGTCACGAAATCGTGACATCTTTCATCTCTTGCTCTCTTTTTTTCTCTTAGCCACGAAAATGAGACATGTCGTGAAATCGTGACATCTTTTGCCTCCTTGCTCCCTTTTCTTGCTCTTAGCCGTGAAAATGAGACATGTCGCGAAATCGTGACACTTCTGCATCTTTGTTCTCTTTTGTTGCTCTTAGCTACGAAAATGCGACATGTCGCGATATCGTGACACTTTTTCCTCCTTGCTCTTTTTTTTGCTCTTAGCCGTGAAAATGCAACATGTCGCGATATCGCGACACTTTTGCCTCCTTGCTCCTTTTGTTGCTCTTAGCCGCGAAAATGCAACATGTCGCGATATCGCGACACTTTTTCCTCCTTGCTCTTTCTCTTTGCTTTGGACCGCAAAATGCAACATGTCGCGATATCGCGACACTTTTTCCTCCTTGCTCTTTCTCTTTGCTTTGGATCGGGAAAATGCAACATGTCGCGATATCGTGACACTTTTTCCTCCTTGCTCTTTCTCTTTGCTCTTGGACCGTGAAAATGCAACATGTCGCGATATCGCGACACTTTTTCCTCCTTGCTCTTTCTCTTTGCTTTGGACCGCGAAAATGCAACATGTCGCGATATCGTGACACTTTTTCCTCCTTGCTCTTTCTCTTTGCTTTGGACCGCGAAAATGCAACATGTCGCGATATCGCGACACTTTTTCCTCCTTGCTCTTTCTCTTTGCTTTGGACCGTGAAAATGCAACATGTCGCGATATCGCGACACTTTTTCCTCCTTGCTCTTTCTCTTTGCTTTGGACCGCGAAAATGCAACATGTCGCGATATCGCGACACTTTTTCCTCCTTGCTCTTTCTCTTTGCTTTGGACCGTGAAAATGCAACATGTCGCGATATCGTGACACTTTTTCCTCCTTGCGGTGTTTTGCTTTTTCTTTGATCTTTAGCATATGGGCCACTTCGGTCTTCTTGGAAAATATGCAAAAAGGTGCATCAGCTATTTTTCTGTAGTTAGTCACTTTTTGACTAACAAGTATTCACTAGCTGATTCATCAATTTATTGGAATGAATGTGTTGATTCCTGGTCTTCACAAGTTTTTTTGCAACTCTATGGAAAGACTAGAAAAATGTGATCTTAGTATTTCTAGAACTGAGATTTACTTCAATAGTTGTGACTCTCCCTATTGATCTATTATGGCTCTTTCTAACAACCAATGTCTTATGGTGATATTTGCAAGTGGTTATGCACTATGGTGAGTTCAATTTACAAAAATGTAGGCCCAATAGTAGCAATGGTGATCCCTAAAGGATATCCATATTCCTATATATATTCATTGTACCTTTGGTACCACTGTTATCTTTTGATGAAGTATGCTATGGCAGATGGAAATCACAAGATGCAAAATATATGAAGGAAAGTAATTTTACAATATGACTGAAGTATACTATAAATAGAAATGTCAAAAATAATACAATGCAACTATGGAGGAAATGATCACTCCATAAATATATGCTAAAAGACTACATTGTACTCCATAACCAACGGAGTTTACTCTCTACATTACTACTATCTACTATGATATTCAATCACTTAATATGAGATCCTTTTATATGGGAATATGGGTTCCTTGGTCAACCCTCTTCCTAGATGTAAAATGGGACACCTTACACATTTACAACTTGCACATTGATACTTGTGCATTCATTACATTACTTGATGTAATTATCTAACTTCCCACTAAAGTAATCTACTACTCTAACTATGAACTCAAGGTGGTACATTTACATGACCCAAATGATGTAATATACTCTAACAAACTAGAAATATAAAATACTTATACATTAGTCCATGTGAGTATATCCGAATGGCATGTTATTAGCTTTTTATCTCTATGACTTGAGTTTGAATCACGGGTTGGGAGACCCTCTATTGTTATGCCCTCATAGAGTGTGGCCCATAGTTGTGCCATCCATTGTAATTTGAATTATTTAAAGAAAAAATGCTAATACATTATTGAAAAAATAATATGTTAAGTATTTTAAAAGCAAGCAATTGATTTTATGAACCATGTGAATCCTATTAGAAACAAATCATATTTATTATCATTTAATAAATATTTTTTAGGGTAGAAAAAGGTGAAGCAATACAAAAATTAAAGTCGTCATAAAGTTATTTGATGAAAATATCATCCCAAGGTAATATTAAATATTATATTTTTTTATACATAGGGGAATCATTAACACCTTTTTCAAGATATGTAATATGAATATCTAATTGAGATGACTAAAAAGATAAAATACTAAAACATTAAGTATTTAAAAAGTAATGCATTAAATAGTTAAAAGGCAAGCAATTCATTTTGTGATCCACATGATTCCTATTGAAAATAATTCATATAATTACTTACCTTTTTAAATGTATGGAAACTAACAATCAATGGATTATTACAAATATTTATGCTCTGAATATAGTTTCTAAGATAAAATAAATTTGGAATAAACTTAACCATAAACTAAAGCATTTAAAGGATTGCTCTAGAATCTAGTTGGGGATTTCAAGTCCCCCTGAATTCATCTAATAAAAAATAAGGAAACCTTTCTATCTTAGAAGTAATGATAGATTTTTCAAACTTCATTCATGATAATAAAATTATGGATGTGAACCTTAGGAAGGCAAAATATACTTGGAGTAATTGTTGTTCAAGGGAGCACCTCATCTTAGTCGATCTAGATAGAGTTTTGTTGTCTTAGTAATGTTTTTATTTTTTTGGAGAATCCCTCTTGTCTACCCTCCCTAAAGTTGGTTCTAATCACAACCCTTTTATTTGAGAATCTAGAGATTCAAAATATTTGTTTAGGTCCCCCTATATATTTGAATTGATGTGGCTATGATATGAGAATTTGGAAGCTCAAATTATAGACTCGAGGAATGAAAAAATCTTTGGTGATAATATTTCATAAATAAATTAGAGGTTAAGATTCATTAATAGGAATCCAAAGTAGTAAAAAAAAAAGGTTTTTGGGTATCCTTTTTAATAAAAAAATTGAGTTAAAAAATCAACTATAGGATATTGAAGATTTGATGGATAAGGAGGGGCTATCTAGTGAGTTGTGAGATAGAGAAATGTATTCTTATGGAGTATCATAATACCCTAGATTGTGGAGAGATTATTTTGAGGTAAAATCAAGATTGACTTAGCTTAAATAAGGGGATTGCAACACAAATATTTTCTATGTTTCTACCATAAGACATCGAAGTAACAATAAACTCACAAAATGTTTTAAAAATGTTGGGTAGGTGATGGAGGATTTGAAGGAGATTAGAAAGGAAACTATTTATTTTTTCTTTGATATGATTAGTGTGGAATCCCCCTAATGAGGAAGCAATGAATTTCATGATTCAAATTATTCCTAATTTTATCAAAAGGTGATCTTTGATATGAAATGGGATAAAGCCTTTGGACCATATGGTTTTCTAGCTATATTATTCTGGTATTTTTGGCACATTATGGAAACTGATGTCATTGGTGTAATAAGGAATATTTACAGGAATCATCATATTCCTAAGGATGTGAATGTTACCTTTATGGTAATTATTCCTAAGGTTGTAGGAGCTAGAACTTTTGTTTATTTCCATCCTATTAGCCTATGCAACATGTTGTATATTTGTAACAACTCCAATTCCAAGACCAATCAACCTTAGAATTATGTTTTTTTAGTCTTTGTCATTGTTTCTAAATCATTAGTGAATTAAAAGTATCTTTATGTGGTTATCTTATAGTTTAGTTTCCAAGTAAGTTGAAAGCTACACTTCATAGGAGTCTAACATGATTAGTGTCTATCTTGTGGCTAGGAGTGGCCAACCCCTATTATGACCTGTAGGTAAGGTTTCTTTACCTTGCAATTTGGAATTATCCTATCTCAAATAGGAATACCTTCTTACTCTACTAGTTTAAATCAAACATTAAATTAGCTTCTATGTTAGGTATCTTTCAACCCGTACATTAGGTGTATGCCTTATGGATTAGTTAATTATTCCTTAAGGATAGAAAAAAACTCATTGCAAAGATTAAACTTATCATATCAACCATAGGAAGCTAAGGGTTTTATCACAAAAACCCACATAGACATGTGAATGTCTACCATTTCACCCTTACTTGGTTTAACCAACTATAATATCCATGAATTAGATAACTTTCAATGATTCCATCTATAACCACTCTCATATTTAATCTCCAAGTGACATGCAATAATCATAAATTACTTCTATTTTTTTTAAGAATACTATATAAAATAGTGCAATTCTTAATTCATTTTTTAAAGATTTGAACCTTGTCATGGGATAATTTCATATCATGATATAACTCTACTTTTATTCTATGATTATTTGAAGTTAGGTATTACATTATGTACACCTCCTCTCAAGGAGTTATATAATCAATTACAATTGATCTCAATAAATACATTTTGCAATTATGGGGTATTTCATTAAAGAGGCCCTTGTTACAACATCTATACATAATCAATAGAAGTTGACTAGTTCTAACTTTTGCTTGGTTCCATTCGAACCACTAGAACTAGATTGTAGATCTTTTCGATATCAAGACAACTCATACATGTATATGAAATTCATTCTAGACAAACAATGGCATGTAATAATTCTTCATTGAATGCAACTAAACACAATGCATTCTCCACAATGTAATTGTCTAAAGCATTCCACCATTCAAAGGAAGAAAATCCCATACTTTCCTAAGATTGAAAATCATATTTTCATCTCATATCTTTCTTCACAAAGATATGCCTTTGAAACTAGTATTATTACAATCAACTATTGCTAGTCTAAAATAATATCATAAATTCATTCATAAATGAGATCCCTTTCATGCATATGGTAATAAAACATATCATACTTCCACAAGTATCTCGTATCTCTTCAAACAAAAATAGAATTTAAACAAATCATATTTCTTCTCATGAAAATAGCATTTAAGCAACCATATTTCTTCTCACAAAAATAGCATTTAAACAATCATATTTCTTCACACAAAAATATAATTTAAACAATCATATTTCTTCGCACAAAAATAGCATTTAAACATTCATATTTCTTCACATAGAAATAGCATTTAAACAAATCATATTTCTTCACATAGAAATAGCATTTAAACAAATCATATTTCTTCACATAGAAATTTCATTTAAAAATATTAGATTTCTTCACATAGAAATAAAATTGAAACAAATTGTACTTTCATAAGCATCATGTATTTCTTCAAAACAAAAATAACATTTAAATGGATTTTAATTGTAGATCTACAAATCCTTCCAATGCTTAATCACTATCCAATACAAGGTTATAAACTGGATTTGTTCTACAATCGATTATTATGATTATTGATGAACACAAGCTTAAACTGATAGGGGGGTGAACGGTATAAAATACAACTTTTTACTTTAATTTCTAAAGCAATATTATCCAATATTATCAATTGTGATAGTAAAAAAATGCACAAATCATCATGTAGGTCTAAAATTCACACAATCCTTTCCTTTAGGCTGATGGATCCACACCTCAAAGGGAAATTTGGGAATGATAGGTCTACAACTCAGAGGAGAGGTATTTGAGTTCATACCCTCTTATGGTGATTTTTCAATGAATAGGTGGGTTCACCAGGAAAAATTTTATGGTAGTTTCCATGCCTAGGTTTTGGAAATTTTTTTAATGTGTTCCTTTTATCAAATCACACATATACCTAGTTTTTGCCAATATGCAACTACATTAATCTATATATAATTTTTATTTCTATGAATACAACAAACAGTGGAAAAGTAAATTTAGATGAACTATGCAATGCTTAAAAGAAATTTAAACTCTAACCTGTATCCAGAAGTCTGATGTAGTTTTTGATTCTTTGTTGTAGGTAAAATTGATCGAAATAAGGCAATATCAGGTGATACGATCTGCTAATCGGGTGCTCTGATTATGTAGAAACCTAATAGATCAGGTCAGAGAGTTGCAGTTTGAAAATTTTGATACAAAAAATAATATTTTTACTAGAATAACATGCATTTGTTGAAGTTAATTGTAATAAATAATGAATTTAAAAGGACAATGATTGAACGACTAAATGTAGATCTATGATAAATACATGAATATTCATGAAAAAGTGATGAAATATGAATATAGAATCTAATGTATCAATGCCAATGGATTTAAAATGATCTAACATATAATAAATATGATCTAAAATAGAAGAAATAAGGAAAGAGAATGCAAACAGTGAGGTTTGGATGCCCCCAAGTAGCTTTAACAACAAAAATATTTGATGCATATAAGATTGGATAGTTTTCTACGATATCGAGTAGTTTTTAGCGATATCGGATGGTATGATCCTACACAAATCTAGCCGATGCACAAATCTATTCTGCAAAAACACAATAAAGATGCGGAATACCAGAATGAAAGTATATGAAATTTCAAGGAGGAATCCAGGGTGAGGAGCCTAGATTAAATAAAATTGAATAGGTTGAGAGGTTGGGCTAAAAATGAATAAGGTTACAAATTCCCCTATTCTAGATAAAATCATTTGATCCGATCCTACAACCGTTGTGTAGTTGCCCAGGTAGAGACAAAGAGGTTGCAACTAAATTTTATTGCCTTGCTAAAGCAGGTAATTTTCAGTATTGGAGGAGATCGGGTGATCCGATCTCGTACAAAATCGTCTAATCTTAGATAGGGTGATCCGATCTTGCATATTTAGGTCTGATCTTGAATCGGGTCATCTGATATCAGATCGGGTGATTCGATCTTGCATAGGAGGTTATACATGTACATAGTTTTTTGGCAATTTGAGGGATCAAACGGTGTCAAAATTTGAGATATAATATATTGTTGAAAAGTTATTTTTGAGCCCTATCCAATGGTGTAGGTTTTATGAAATTTGAAGGGGTTTTGTTTAGGTAAAATTAAGCTCAAAAATAAATTTACTTTTCTAGGAGGAAAACTAAGGGAAATGAGTCAATTTTTCATGTCTACATTTTGCCCCCATATTTATGAACAATAAATGTATCAAAGAAAAGTGTAAACACTTGAGTAGAAGTAATTATGATTGGCATGGGAAAAAATGAGTAGATGGTTTAGAGTGAATAGTTCATGGGAAATTGATGTTTTAGAAAAATAATTACTAATTTATTGACAAGGATGCCCCCTTGAGTTTTTATGCCAAATTTTACATTTGGTGGAAAACTCAAATTTTTTTTAAATATATATATTGATCTTGTTTATTTTATGTGACTGTGTGATCTTTTATATTACATTTTCTTATGATGGTTGTGTTACATAATTTCTTGTAATCATGCTTTGATTTTTTTGAACATTTTAATCATGCATAACATAAAAGGAAAATGATTTTGTAAAGTGTATTTTGAAAAATATATTTTTGTGTGATGATAGATTTGATAGATTAGAAATGAAACTAGAATAATGTTGTGCTATTATATGACCGTTGGTGGAGATCAATGCTCGCTAGGTTATGAAGTGGATCCTGTTGTGAGGAAGTTTTGTATTGCTAATACAAAAAATATTGTGGGCTCGAGAGTAACCTTGAGGCTTTTGATGATGGAAGGAGATAGTGATTTGTTGAGAGATATTTATTTTGAGAAAATAAGTTGATAAATATTTTTGTTGTGTAAAAAATAAAGTGATTTAAGCATGAAAATTTGGGAATGATGACTTGCGCTAGGCATAGAATTCCTAGTGTGAATTTTTTTTTTTGAAAATTTTGAAAAAACTTGTATTAGAACAAAGAACAGTTACAAGAGGGAGTAGAAACCTCCCAGCCGAAAGCAGAGAAGCCAGAATACAACAGGGGGCAAAAACGTGACATGTCATGAAATCGTGACATGTCGTGAAATCGCGACACCAAACCAACCACGGCCGCACCACAACAACAAGTCACGAAATCGTGACATGTCACGAATTCCTAGTGTGAATTTTGGAATCATAATTACTAGGAATTATACCATCATCGCGAAGTCAAAAATGCAATGCATGATAATATGAAATTATTTGTTCTTAAAAAATGTTTATTAATGTGAAGCAAATCATTATGTCACATTTTTACGAATATTGAGAAATATGAAATAATTTTGAACTTGAAAATTTGAGAAAGGTGACTTGCGCTAGACATAGAATTCCTAGTGTGAAATTTGAGAAAAATAATTACTAGGAATTATACCATCATCGTGAAGTCATGATGAACGATTTTGGAAATGCAAGTTTTTGGAATAGGTTATTTTTACAGATTTTGAAAATTTTAAGATATCCATGTAATAATGATAAACTAATGTTGTTTGACAAATTTTGAATAAATATTTTAACTTATTTCTAAGACAATTAAATTTATCAATAACTAGTGTGTGACATGTGAGTTCATTATCCATCTTGATTTGACACAATGATACAAAATATCTCAAGGATTAAATGTGTGTGCTTTGTGAAATTGATTTACCGATTTTGAGTAAGGTAGTGATACAAGCAAACTTATATGAACCAATAGTGAGTGAGCTAGAAGAAGACTCTAGAAGTGAAATGTTCATTAGCCATGATTTTGTGCATACCATTATACGAAACTACTATGTATGTCAAACTGCCCAAATCTAGCTAATCCACAAGTGAACATTGGTCTATACAAAATAAGGTCGCTAATCTGATAGACATGTCACCACATGAAACGGATTACCCAAGGTCAAGCGGGTTGGGCACAAACCACTTGTTATGGGGCTTACCTCATGGTTTTCAAATAGTTGAGAAATTCCAGGGATTCAAGTTCACTACCCCTTCTTTTATTCTAATTTTTGGAGTAGGGATTTCTTGTGCATTTTTTGAACAAGGGGATTTTATTACTTTTGCTTTTCTTATCTTCTTTTCTTATATTTTTCTTTTTATTTTTCTTCTTTCTTTTATTTTTAGGATACTTACCCAGATTAGGCATAGAGAAAGGGATTTTATTCGGGTAGGGGGGAGATTTTCCTTTTTCCAGTTCTCAACATTCTAGACCATGCGCATAATAGGATACCAAGGGAACTTTTTTCTTAAGGAACTAAGACTACTATGTAATATCCAATTTCGAATTTTGCAAAAAATCATTTTTAATATGTGAGAAGGTGTTCTTGGTTCAAGAAGTAGCAAGATAATTTCCCAAAAATCAAAATTAATGAAGTAATAGTGCTTTTCGATACAAGAGAGATTTATAATCAAAGTGATAAAATCAAAATTATGTAAGATGTAAATTAAGTGCATGGTTCAATATAACTTTTGAATTTATCTGAAATAAAAGAAAATATAACTTGAATTTGGAAAACAACACACACTGATGCAAATAAATGAGAGTTTAGCAATTTGGAATATTTTTTAAAATTTTAATGCTTTTTGATTTTTTTATTATGTTTTAATGATTGAATTGGTGATCTATATACACTATACAAGGTTATTTACGTATAACATGTCTAAGTTGGCTTCAAAATCAAAGGTGTTTTTGAAGGATAACTTGGTTGTGGTGAAGGTGATTGAATTTTATTGGTTGATAGTTGAGATTGTCGTGATGAAGAATGATAAGTATATGTAGATGAAGAAAAGTTATGGACAAAAGACATCAATGATAATAAAGAGGAAAATAATAAATAACTTGATGTGATAACAATAATGAGAGAGAGAATGAAGGATAAAATGTGATGGACAAAATGTGGCAATGAAGATAAAGAGGAAAAGAATAGAGAACTTGTTGTAATGACGATAAAGAAAGAGAGAATAGAGAATACAAATTCCCTATGAATGGGAGAGGTTTGCAAAAGTTTCAAAAATGATATCTTAGTTGGAAGATTGTCTAATTGTGGTTGAATATTGAAGAAGACTTTAGGTTGATATTTCAACACTAAATATGGGTTTTCTATGCTTGTATCTTCTTTATTATTATTCTTCAAAACTAAAAGAGGTCTTAAAGGTTGGTTGGATGAAGAATTTATTTATTGTTTATCAAATTGAGTTGATTGAACTTGAGGTTGCTCACTTGTAGTTTTTGTTACATTATTAGTGATATAATTGTGATGGGATACATTAGGAAGTAATATTTGATTGGTTTCTTGTTGTTGATGTTTCATTAGTTCTTTTAGGATTTTATCAATAATTGATTTATTATTTTTTCTTCTTGATTGTGAATAGAATGATGATGAGCAGATTGTGAAATATGATGTGATTGCATGGTAGGATTAGAAGGAGAAGCATTTCCTTGTTGAGATGATTGTGTCATGTTGAAAGAAGAAGGTTGAAATGGTTGTGATTGCAATGGTGATAAAGAAGAATTACATATGGATTGAACAGTTTGACATGAATGTTTAATGGGAATAATACCACTATTATGAAGAGGTTGAGATGAATAAGTTATTTGTAGATAAGAATATGGTGGTTATTTTTTATTCATTATTTTAGTTTGTGATTGAGAGTTTTGGTTTTGGATTTGTTGTCTAGTTATGGCTCCAATAGTGCCGATAATGTTATTATTTTGCAAGTGACCAATGTGGGGTCTAGCATTTACTGTTTATTCAATTGAAAGTGTTTATTGAAATGAAGGTTGAGTGGTTATTATCCTAGGGAATGGTTCTTTTGGGACCAATAAATCTATGATGGGAAGAATTTGATCTGACTCATCTTCAAAACTATTTGAATTATTTGAGGTGATGTCTATTTCATTCTGTCTCACTTTCTATGTTTTTTTGTGTCACTTATTGTATCTTCTGAAGATGAATTCTGAAAGTATTGTATTGGTCTAGTTGTGACTATAGAAAACGTAGGTACAAAGGAGGTTTACAAATTTTGTTGTGGTAAAAATCTACTAATGGTTCCCACATACCAAGTTGGGTGAGGAACATTGTGATGATCTACTTGATTTACTACTTCTTTACCATGGTTAGGTAAAGGATGTTGAAAAATATCTAAGTTTTGATTAGCATTTTGGGTTGGTTGTTTTTGGGTATTGTTTTGAGGATTATTATTTGAAGGAAATTGTTCTACTTCCATTTCACCTTTATCAATCAAGTCTTGTATCATGTGTTTCAAACTTCTACAAGAATTTTTAGAATGTCCATATACTTGGTGAAAATTACAATACAAATCAGCTCTAAAGCCAACTACAGTTGTGTCTAGTTGTCTTACCTCAGATAACCGTATTAAGCCTTGTTCAAATAATTGAGGTAAAATCATAGTTAAGGTTTGATTTAATCTTGTAAATTCTCTTGGTGGCCTATCAAGGATTTTTAATACAATTTTTTTACGGCTTCAGCAAGGTTAACATTGTTGCGGGCCAAACAAAGTTAATTTCTTTCCTACTTTTGTCACATGCCCATGCATTTAATTTATCAACCTAAGGAGCTTCATAAAATTGTGAAGGGTCTTGAACAAGATTTCTTACAATACCATTTGAGATGAGTCCACTAGTTCTACTATTGGGGGGTGTTTCAAACGGTTGTCAATCATTCATAAACTCCTTAATGATTTATGTAAAAACAATTAAATCTACAGAAAGGAAATATTCACACATTTCTGGAAATAAACCTACTACAAATACTGGAAATAACAATGCGATAAAAAATATTATAAAAGCAGTAAACTAAACTAGAAAAACATAGGAAAAATAGGGGAAGAAATATTGGCTTGGAGTGGGCCCAGGCTCCAGTAGCTTCCTCCCAGCTGGACATGCACATAGAAACTCTTAGAACTGTATTACAATTATCATAGTATTACAATGCTTCTTCTATATATCTCTCTATAATTACTATCAAAAATATTCTATCTCCTATATATTCTTAGAGAGGTATGCATTTGTTTATATAGCACACCCGTAGAAATTTTATTACAAAGAATATATAATAGTCGATTCATTCCAAACTAAACTACGACAATCTGGTAAATGTGATCGACATCTGCTAAAACTAGCATTCGGTTCTAATGGTGGCATGTTCACTGATTGGTTTGTGCTTTGCCTGGCATTGGTAGGATGTTCTCATACATTGGTGTGATCCCTAATTTAGCTCTACATGACGTAGAGTTGGAATTGTACCAGTAGAGTTGTCCATGTCATGCTTGTCTAGTCAACAGGCAAAGAATAGGGGTGCCTTCCCTATGAGGAAGGTGCCTAAGTATGTCGGGTGCCTTCTCTATGCAGAAGGTGCCTTACTACCATTGGCACCTTCTTGGAGGAGGAAGGCATTTATCTTCTGTTGGTGCCTTCCTATGAGAGGAAGGTGCTTACCTTCTAGTGACGCCTTCCTATCGGTGCCTTCCTTATGAGAGGAAGGTGCTTGCCTTCTAGTGGTGCCTTCCTTATGAGAGGAAGGCACTTGCCTTCTAGTGGCACCTTCCTATCGGTGCCTTCCTTATGAGAGGAAGGCACTTCTTTTCTTGGGTGCCTTCCTAGAAGAGGAAGGCACTGGCCTTCTATTTGCACCTTCCTGGGAGAGGAAGGCACTTGTCTTTCCTGTTATAATCACAGTGACACTGAGATGGGGGGTGAATCAGTGTGATCTTTTAATATTTAAACTTGCAATACTTAAAGCTGAAATAAAGCAAATTTAAACCAGATAGAACAAAAGAGCATCACACACAACACAGATTTAACGAGGTTCACCAAAGTGGCTACTCCTCAAAAAGGGCTGCTTGGACTACCATCCAAATCCAGCCTTTGCAAAGCAACAACTTTACAACATATTTACCAGCACCAACTGGAAGGAGCACCAACCCCTCAATTTTTTTGCACCAATAGAAAGGAGCACCTACCCCTGAATCACCAGCACCTACTGGAAGGAGCACCAACCCCTTATGCCAAGCTGCAACTTGGACTTCTATAGAAACAAAGAAAATAACTGAATAATACCTTCACCTTATTGCTCACTGTCTGTAGATTCTCTGCACTCTGCTTCTGCTGTGCAAATGCTTCGCACTATCAGTCTGCTTCTATGCAACAGCCTCTCACACTATGCTTCGTCACAATCAAACTATCGCTTCTGCTCTTGTGCACTTTTTTTGCTTTTTGTACGCTCTTGCTTCACACTCAGCTTAATTCGATACGACGCGCTCTCAGCTCTCTTCGGACTTCACTTGCACAAATTTTTCTTCACACTAGACTTGATTCGATACGATTCGCATACTACGCACTGCAGACTTAATTCGCACAAAATCGAGACGCACACTTCAATTTAAAACTCTGAAATAGCCCTCCTTAAATAATAGAAATTTCAAACTTGAAATATAGTCGGCTGTAACCCTAAAGATCGTCGGCTGCAAAACCCTAAATTTTGTCGGCCCAGATTCAACTTTGTCGGCTTCAACCCTAAAGAGCGTCGGCTGCAAAACCCTAAATTTTGTCGGCCTAGATTCAACTTTGTCGGCTTCAACCGTCTCTGCCACCTTTGTCACTTTCCTGTAGCTTCTGCCATGAAACTACAACATGTCGCGATATCGCGACACCTTTAACATCCGTACGCCTTCTTATCTCTCATGGTCAAAATCGTGACACTTTTGGCCTTTGTTTGCTTTGACAACATTTTTGTCATGAAATCGTGACACTTCTAACTATTGCTGACGTCATCCTTACTTCTGTCATGAAATCGTGACGTTCCTCGCTTTCTCAACCTTTTCTCGGCTTGCACCAGTGAAACCAAAACATGTCGCAAAATCGTGACACTTTTGCCTCCGAGCTTTCTCTCTCCTCTTTGGGTCGCGAAAACCCGACGTGTCGCGATATCGTGACACTTTTCTTCCTTAGTGCTTTTTCTTCGAACATGTCGCGAAATCGTGACACTTTTCTTCCTTAGCACTTTTTCTCCGAACATGTCACGAAATCGTGACTATTTTCTTCCTTAGCGCTTTTTCTCCAAACATGTCACGAAATCATGATAGTTTTCTTCCTTAGCGCTTTTTCACCAAACATGTCATGAAATCGTGACAGTTTTCTTCCTTAGCGCTTTTTCTCCAAACATGTCGTGAAATCGCGACAGTTTTCTTCCTTAGCGCTTTTTCTCCAAACATGTCATGAAATCGTGATAGTTTTCTTCCTTAGCGCTTTTTCTCCAAACATGTCGTGAAATCATGATAGTTTTCTTCCTTAACGCTTTTTCTCCAAACATGTCATGAAATCATGATAGTTTTCTTCCTTAGCGCTTTTTCTCCAAACATGTCGCGAAATCGTGACAGTTTTCTTTCTTAGCGCATTTTCTCCAAACATGTCATGAAATCATGACAGTTTTCTTTGTGCCTTCTCTCTCCTCGGCCATGTCATGAAATCATGACAATTTTGTTTGTGCTTTCTCTCTCCTCTAACATGTCACGAAATCGTGACAGTTTTTCTTGCCTGCTGAAAATGTCGCGATATCGCGACACTTTTCTTACTTGTCTTTTTCTTTGAACTTTTGCAAATAGGCAACTATGGTCTTCTTGGAAACTCACTGTCCATGCTCTGAATAACCTTTGAACTTCTGTCCTCTGCATCTGAATGACTTCTGAACTGCCTGTCCACTGCATCATTAGATCTAACTGCCTGTGTTGACAACAATGACAAAACTCTTGCAACACCTTGCTCAACAATCTCCCCCTTTGGAATTGTTGGCAACACCTGTGTAAATTCCTGTAACTCTTCTCCCCCTTTGTCAATAATACCAAAGGGCTACTGCAGACTCCCCATGAGTCCATACACACAATTCTCAGGCACAATTTGTTGCACTTAGCACAAATTATGATCATGAGCAAAAGAATAGTCAAATACTCAAATGCTCCCCCTGAGAAAGTGATCCCTGTAGCTAGTCACTTCTTGGGAGGTGTGACTACTCCCAATTTGTTTTGAAGGTACTCAAACACTTCCTTGGGCAATGGTTTTGTAAAAATATCTGCTACTTGTTCTATGGTTGGGACAAAATCCAATTTAACTTCTCCTTCTGCAACTTTCTCCTTCAAAAAATGATACCTGATGGCAATGTGTTTTGTCCATGAATGCATTACTGGATTCTTGGAGATGTTAATTGCACTGGTGTTATCACACTTAACTGATATTGGTTCACTAAAATTAATACCAAGATCTTTCAGAGTTTGTTTCATCCACAAAACTTGTGTATAGCAGGTTGTTGCTGCAATATATTACGCCTCGACTGTTGATAAAGAAACTGACTCTTGTTTCTTGCTTTTGCCGAGCAACCAACCTGTCACCGAGATAAAAAGCACCTCCACTTGTACTCTTCCTATCATCAACACATCCTGCCCAATCTGCATCCGAATAAGATATAAGGGTGAAGTCTTTACCTTTCGGATACCATAACCCATACTCCATAGTTCCCTTGAGATATCTGAGAATCCTTTTTACTGTTGTCACATGAGTCTCTTTGGGACTGGCCTGAAATCTTGCTACCATGCAAACTGCCTACAGAATATCTGGTCTGGTAGCTGTTAAATAAAGTAAGCTTCCAATCATTGATCTGTACATGGTTTGATCTACAGGTGGAGATTTGTCATCTTTACTCAACTTGCAGCCTGTCACCATAGGAGTGCTAACCGGCTTATGAGTCCTCCATTGTGAATATTTTTAGCATCTCTTTCACATATTTGACTTGGGAAATAAATATGCCTTTCTTATTTTGATTAACTTGTAACCCAAGAAAGTAAGACAGGTTCACCAATCATAGACATTTCAAATTCTTTTGCATTTTATTTGCTAAGTCTTTACATGATTCATCTTTGCTGCTGCCAAATATGATATCATCTACATAAACAACAAGAACAATGAGATGCCCATTTTCTGTTTTGACATACAGATTACTGTCCACCATACCTTTCTTAAACCCCTGTTGAGAGAGATAGTTATCTAGCCATGCATACCACGCTCGGGGTGCTTGTTTTAAGCCATATAAAGCTTTCTTTAATTTGTAGACAAGATTGGGATCTTCACCAATTTGGAAACCATCTGGTTGTTCAATGTAAACTTCTTCTTCAAGTTTCCCATTTAAGAAAGCTGATTTTACATCCATCTGGTAAACTCTGAAATTCTTATGAACTGCTAAGGCTAGAAACATTCCGATTGCTTCTAATCTGGCCACAGGTGCAAAAGTCTCTTCAAAATCAATGCCTTCAACTTGTGCATACCCTTTACAGACCAATCTAGCTTTATTTCTAACTACCTATCCGTCTTCATTCAATTTATTTCGAAATATCCATTTGGTGCCGATTACATTCTTATCTGCCGGTCTAGGAACTAATTCCCAAGTTCTATTCTTTTCAATCTGATCTAACTCTTCATTTATTGCCTTCATCCAACTATCATCTTTGCTTGCCTCAGCTATATTTTTGGGCTCAATGTTGGATAAAAGAGAGTAGTTACTTACTACTTTCTTTCTTGTCTGAATACCAGCTGTGGGATCTCCAATAATTTGATCTCTGGGATGATTCTTCTGCCAGCTGCCTATTTTGAATTTCTTATTTTCTTCCACCTCTGAGTCATCGATTAAGTCATCTGAGTTAAGAGATCGTTTCTTTTCTATTTCATTTTCCTCTTCTCCTTCAATGACTTCTTCATAAATTGGGTAGTTTTCTTCATAGTTAACTGTTCTTTCCCTTCCTTCATCAAATTTAACATCAAGCATTGTCCACAATTTTCTTGAGTCTCTTGTTGTAACATTTATAAGCTTTGCTCTTTATCGAATACCCAACAAAGACACCTTCATCTGCTCTATTTTCAAACTTCCCAAGATTGTCTTCAATTTTTTTGATGTAACACTTACAGCCAAAGACTTTGAGGTGTTTTGTTGTTGCCTTTCTACCAAACCACAGCTCATAAGGAGTTTTGCTTTCATGAGTTCTCAGCATGTACCTATTTTGGATGTATACTGCAGTATGGACTGCTTCTTTCCAAAATCTGTCTGCTATTTTGTTTTCTGCCAGCATAGTTCGTGCCATTTCCTGTACTATTCTATTCTTTCTTTCTACCATGCCATTCTGTTGGGGTGTTCTAGCTGCTGAATATTGTCTCCTGATACCATGTCGTTCATAGTATTCTGTAAACTCATCTGAGATGAATTCTCCTCCTCTATCTGATCTCAAACATTTAATTCTTTTTCCTGTTTCATTCTCAACTAGATGTTTGAAAGATCTGAACATTCCAAAAGCTTCTATTTTATTCTTTAAGAAGAATATCCATGTCATTCTGGAATAATCATCAATACATAACATAAAGTATTTGTCACCATTTATGCTTTGAGTTCTCATGGGTCCACACAAGTCTGTATGTATAAGATCCAGAGGTTTACTGGTGTGGTACTCTTTTGTTTTGAATGAGGTTCTGGTTTGCTTTCCCTTTTGACATGAAGCACAAATACTATTTGAAGGTTTTCTAATGGTTGGAATGTCTCTTACTGCCTGTTTCGAGCTGATTTTCACTAGATTATCAAAACTAATGTGTCCAAGCCTCTTGTGCCATAGCCAGTTTTCTTCTTCCTGTCCAATGAAACAATTACCTTCTGTAGTTTTTGAGAGTGTGTATAGGTTGCCAGATGTCCTTGATCCAGTAGCTATCAATTTTCCATTGTTTGATTTCCTGACTTCACAACCCTGCTTCTTGAAAACAACTTCATGTCCATTATCACAGATCTGACTAACACTCAACAGGTTATGTTTCAGACCATCCACAAACAAAACTTCTTCTGACTTGATCTTCCCATTACTAATTTGAACTGATCCTTTTCCGATTATCTTAGCTCCATCATTATTTCCAAATTTTACAGAACCGCCCTCATATTTTTGTAATTTTTCAAATTTCTGTTTATCACCTGTCATATGACTTGAGCATCCACTGTCAAGTATCCATGGTACCCTTTTACTCTGTGCCTTGAAAGCTGTTTGAACTATTAAGGATTCCTTTTCTTCCTGAGGCTGCTCTTTCTGTTTCCACTCTGATTTGGCTACCGTATTGGGCTCTAGTTTGGACTTTCCTTTTCTAGTATCTTGAGTATATCTTTCAGAAGGATTTCTATTTTGTCTTGTCCTATTTGGTTGAAATTTTCTTTTCTGAGGTTGATTTGCAGCTAAAAGACTATGACAGTTTCTTGCAATATGTCCAAAGTTGTGACAATTAAAACATTCTACTGCATAATTTAACGATGAAAAAGCATTTCTATTGAAGAGATTTCTTGGTCCTGCATTATACTTGCAATCTGCAATTTTATGCCCATAACCATTACACTTGAAACAGAAACCAGAAAAGAAATGATTGAACCTGAAAGATGGTTTTTGCCAGGATGTTGTAGGAGCCATAGATCTTCTTTTCTTTTGATGTGTGACCTTGGTAAATCCATCATTGTCAGTTCTCTTTTCGGGCCAGGCATTACTGCTTTTATTTTCCTGAGTTGTTTTTCTTTCATCAGTCTATTTCTTCTCTTCATTCCTTACAGTTTCTACATTTTTGGCTTTTGGTCCATTTGACGATTCTCCTTCCACGAAGCCTAGACCAAATTTGATGCCAGTAGGTCTTTGATCACTTAAAATTTTATCCAACTTCATCGAACTTTCTTCACGCTTTTGATGGCAGCTGATTTTTTGATCCAGTTCTTGCATCTGCATTCGTAGACTGACATTCTCTTCTTCTAGTTTACAGCAGTAATCTATCTTCATGGTTATCTGAACTTCGAGATCCTCAGACATTTTCTTGTATTCTTTTGTCTGTATTTTCAAGCTGGTTATGATATCATTTGCATCCTCAAGCTTCCTTGAAAGTTTATAATTCTTTCTTTTCTCAGATTTCCATTCTACAAGAGCAGAGACCAGCTCACCTTCTAGATCTACTTCAGCCTCAGGATTTTTAGTAGAAACTTTAGAATTCATTACTTCCCTCTTTTTTGATTGTTCTACCTCTTTCGATTTTTTTGATTCACATGCCATGAACAGAACTTCACCTGTTTCTTCTTCAGAATCCTCACTAGAGTTGTCTTCTGAAGAATTTGCATTCCTGGAGATGAAACTTTTCTTTTTGAAGTTGCCTTTCCTGAAGTTTGATTTTTTCTTCCAGTCATTTCTTTCTTGGTGCGAAGCTTCCTCTCCCTGGTTCTTCTCATTGAGTGGACATTTTGTCGCAAAGTGCCCAATGCCTCCACAGTTAAAACATTTAAAAGGTAGCTTTCCTCTGTATTTTTCTTTTCCCTTTCTCAGTTTTCTGACAAAATTTGCTTCCATTTCATCAGATGCCTCCTCTTCTTCAGACTCTTGTTTTGTGTCTTTGCCTTTTAGGGCTTTAAAGGCTGCTTCTCTATCTGTGGGATTAGACCTTCCTATTCTCATTTCAAAAGCAGTCAAAGAACCATGCATCTCATCCATACTAAAGCGATTTAGATCTTTGGCTTCTTCTATGGCTGAGACTTTAGAATCAAATCTAGGAGGGAGTGATCTTAATACCTTTTTCACGATAGTAGCATCATCCATATCTTCGCCGAGACCTCTGATTGAATTAGTGATCCCATTGACTCTTTGCATGAAAGTCTCTATGTTCTCATCATTGTCCATATTTAAGGATTCGAATTGAGCTCGATGTGTTTGAAGCTTGGCCTCCTTGATCCTATCATCTCCTTCATGAATGTTCTCTAGTTTATCCCATACATCTTTTGCTGATTCACAATTTATGATCTTGACTAGCTCACTGTCCACTAGTCCACACATGATGGCATTTTTTGCTTTTGAATCATTTTCAAATGCCTTTTTATCGACAGTGTCTGTTGGAGCGGTGGCGGGAGCTTTGTAACCATTAACTACTGCACCCCAGATGTCAAAACCCAAAGCACGGAGATATGTCTGCATTCTAATTTTCCAGAACGCATAATTAGTTCCATCAAACAATGGTGCTTTGTTCGAGGAGAAACCTTCACCACTTGCCATTGCGTCACTTCCAAGATCACCCTAGTTGTTTGAGCCTATTCAGGAACCTAGCTCTGATACCAATTGTTATAATCACAGTGACACTGAGAGGGGGGGTGAATCAGTGTGATCTTTTAATATTTAAACTTGCAATACTTAAAGCTGAAATAAAGCAAATTTAAACCAGATAGAACAAAAGAGCATCACACACAACATAGATTTAACGAGGTTCACCAAAGTGGCTACTCCTCAAAAAGGGCTGCTTGGACTACCATCCAAATCCAGCCTTTGCAAAGCAACAACTTTACAACATATTTACCAGCACCAACTGGAAGGAGCACCAACCCCTCAATTTTTCTGCACCAACAGAAAGGAGCACCTACCCCTAAATCACCAGCACCTACTGGAAGGAGCACCTACCCCTTATGCCAAGCTGCAACTTGGACTTCTATAGAAACAATGAAAATAACTGAATAATACCTTCACCTTATTACTCATAGTCTGCAGATTCTCTGCACTCTGCTTCTGTTGTGCAAATGCTTCGCACTATCAGTCTGCTTCTGTGCAACAGCCTCTCACACTATGCTTCGTCACAATCAAACTATCGCTTCTGCTCCTATGCGCTTTTTTTGCTTTTTGTACGCTCTTGCTTCACACTCAGCTTAATTCGATACGACTAGCTCTCAGCTCTCTTCGGACTTCACTTGACTTAATTCGATACGATTCGCATACTGCACACTGCAGACTTAATTCGCACAAAATCGAGATGCACACTTCAATCTAAAACTTCGAAACAACCCTCCTTAAATAATAGAAATTTCAAACTTGAAATATAGTCGACTGTAACCCTAAAGATCGTCAGCTACAAAACCCTAAATTCTGTCGGCCTAGATTCAACTTTGTCGGCTTCAACCCTAAAGAGCATCGGTTGCAAAACCCTAAATTCTATCGGCCTAGATTCAACTTTGTCGGCTTCAACCGTCTCTACCACCTTTGTCACTTTCCTGTAGCTTCTGCCATGAAACTACAACATGTCGCGATATCGTGACACCTTTAACATCCGTACGCCTTCTTATCTCTGTTGTCACAAAATCGTGACACTTTTGGCCTTTGTTTGCTTTGACAATATTTTTGTCATGAAATCGTGACACTTCTAACTATTGCTGACGTCATCCTTACTTCTATCGTGAAATCATGACGTTCCTCGCTTTCTCAACCTTTTCTCGGCTTGCACCAGCGAAACCAGAACATGTCACGAAATCGTGACACTTTTGCCTCTGAGCTTTCTCTCTCCTCTTTGGGTCGTGAAAACCCGACGTGTCGCGATATCGTGACACTTTTCCTCCTTAGTGCTTTTTCTCCGAACATGTCACGAAATCGTGACTATTTTCTTCCTTAGCGCTTTTTCTCCGAACATGTCGCGAAATCGCGACAGTTTTCTTCCTTAGCACTTTTTCACCAAACATGTCATGAAATCGTGATAGTTTTCTTCCTTAGCGCTTTTTCACCAAACATGTCACGAAATCGTGACAGTTTTCTTCCTTAGCGCTTTTTCTCCAAACATGTCATGAAATCGTGACAGTTTTCTTCCTTAGCGCTTTTTCACCAAACATGTCGTGAAATCGTGACAGTTTTCTTCCTTAGCGCTTTTTCTCCAAACATGTCACGAAATCGTGACAGTTTTCTTCCTTAACGCTTTTTCTCCAAACATGTCACGAAATCGTGATAGTTTTCTTCCTTAGCGCTTTTTCTCCAAACATGTCACGAAATCGTGACAGTTTTCTTTCTTAGCGCATTTTCTCCAAACATGTCATGAAATCGTGACAGTTTTCTTTGTGCCTTCTCTCTCCTCGGCCATGTCGTGAAATCATGACAATTTTGTTTGCGCTTTCTCTCTCCTCTAACATGTCGCGAAATCGTGATAGTTTTTCTTGCCTGTTGAAAATGTCGCGATATCGCGACACTTTTCTTACTTGTCTTTTTCTTTGAACTTTTGCAAATAGGCAACTATGGTCTTCTTGGAAACTCACTGTCCATGCTCTGAATAACCTTTGAACTTCTGTCCTCTGCATCTGAATGACTTCTGAACTTCCTGTCCACTGCATCATTAGATCTAACTGCCTGTGTTGACAACAATGACAAAACTCTTGCAACACCTTGCTCAACATTTCCTTGGTGCCTTCCTGGAAGAGGAAGGTGCCTACTTACATGTGGCACATTCCTGGAAGATGAATGCTCTTGTATTTTGTTGGTGCTTTCTTGGAAGAGGAAGGCATATACTTATGTTTGGTGCCTTCTTGGAAGAGGAAGGCGCTTGTCTTTCCTTGGTGCCTTCCTGGAAGAGGAAGGTGCCTACCTTCTCTGCATTGATTTCAAAAGAAACAAAGTGCCAGGTCCATGAAAATACCTCGACTGATCCAAATCTAACTAAATCAACTACAATTCCATAAAAACACACTGAAAACACATGAATTAGATAACACGCATAATTTCATCAAATAATTATATAATCATTCATAAACATATGCAATCCTTATTATACAGCCACATAATAATCAAGAAAATATATACAAAATATGAGCATTTCTTATGCTTATCATCACCAAAATGTTGCAGGCCAAACAAGGTTAATTTCTTTCCTACTTTTATCACATGCCCATGCATTTAATTTATCAACCCATGGAGCTTCGTAAAATTGTGAAGGGTCTTGAACAAGATTGCTTACAATACCACTTGATATGAGTCCGCTAGTTCTACTATTGAGGGGTGTTTCAAATGGTTTTCAATCATTCATACACTCCTCAATGATTTATGTAAAAATAATTAAATCTACAGAAAGGAAATATTCACACATTCTTGGAAATAAACCTACTGCAAATACTAGAAATAAAAATGTGATAAACAATATTATAAAAGTAGTAAACTAAACTAGAAAAACATAGGAAAAATAGGGGTAGAAATACTAGCTTGGAGTGGGCCTAGGCTCTAGCAACTTCCTCCCAGCTGAACACACACTTAGAAACTCTTAGAACTGTATTACAACTATCAAAGTATTACAATGCTTCTTTTGTATATCTCTCTATAATTACTATCAGGAATATTCTATCTCCTATATATTCTTAGAGAGGTCTGCATGTGTTTATATAGCACACCCATAGAAATTCTATTACAAAGAAGTTATAACAGTCAATTCATTCCAGACTAAACTAAGATAGTCTGGTAAATGTGATCGATGTCTGCTAAAACTGGCATTCAGTTCTAATGGTGGCATGTTCGCTGATTTGTTTATCCTTCGCCTGGTATTGGTAGGACGTTCTCATACATTGGTGTGATCCCCAATTTAGCACTACATGATGTAGATTTGGAACTGCACCAGTCGCTATTGTCCACATCGTGCTTGTCTGGTCAATGGGCGAAGAACAGGGGCACCTTACCTATGAGGAAGGTGCCTAAGTATGTCGGGCACCTTCTCTGTGCGGAAGGTGCATTACTGTCGTTGGCACCTTCCTAGAGGAGGAAGGTGCTTATCTTTTACTGGCACCTTCCTATGAGAGAAAGGCACTTGCCTTCTAGTGGTGCCTTCTCGTCGGTGCCTTCCTTATGAGAGGAAGGTGCTTGCCTTCTAGTGGTGCCTTTTTGTCGATGCCTTTATTATGAGAGGAAGGTGCTTCCATTCTAGTGGCGCCTTCCTATCGACACATTCATTATGATAGTAAGGCACTTCTTTTCCTTTGGCACATTCTTGGAAGAGGAAAGCACTGGCCTTCTATTGGCACCTTTCAAGGAGAGGAAGGCGCTTGTATTTCCTTGGCGCCTTCTTGGAAGAGGAAGGTGCTTGTATTTCTTTGGCACCTTCTTGGAAGAGGAAGGTGCCTACCTACGTTTGGTGCATTCCTGGAAGAGGAAGGCACTTGTATTTCCTTGGTGCCTTCCTAGAAGAGGAAGGTGCCTACTTACGTTTGGTGTCTTCCTAGAAGATGGAGACGCCTACCTTCTCTATGTTGATTCTGAAAGAAATAAAGTGCCAGGTCCATGAAAAGACCTCAATGGATCTAAATCTAACTAAATCAACTGCAATTCCACAAAAACACACTAAAAAAACATGAATTAGATAACAAGTATAATTTCATCAAATAATTATATAATCATTCATAAACATCTATAATCCTTTTTATACAGCCGCATAATAATCAAGAAAATGTATATAATATATGAGCATTTTTTATGCTCATCATCCCCCCACACCTAAAATATGCCACACCCTCATGGCATCAAAACTATAGGTAGCCCTATTGACCCCTCATCGTTACCATTTCTTGGTGGATCCGGCTATACCTGTAGCTCATGTCTGCTTCTTATGCATGCTGGCATCTGGAGGTGTGGCTCTTCTTTTTCTATGCAGAGCTGAGGGTGTTGTTGGCTATCCTTTCCTTGTCTTAGAATCTATCAGTAGTGATCTAGCTAGCGTCATCTCTGCTGACTGGAATGCAACTTTTGTAGATTGCCATCGGTCAGTGTTTGGGGGTATGACTATTGCAAGAGGGATATATGAATTATCCTTCCTGGAATGAACTACTTGGGCTTTGTACAATCGAGCTACTTCAAGAGTAAGCCCTGTGTTCTCCTTTGCAATGGTAGCGGCCTCCAATTCGGGGCCATATACCCATCATCATTCAAAATACCTTCTTATCATGGAGGGTCATCCCCGGGATGACCCATAAATCTCCCAGAACTGGTTTTCCTCTATCGGATTGATGCAGATACCAGAGTCCCCCTACATCCTCGAGGTTGCCTTCTTGGTCTCCTTAGCTACTGTCATCTATTTGAGCAGTGGTTTGAACTATTTTTACCTCTCTGCAAATGGCTGCATATCCCACTCATCTTCCTCTGGCTCGGTGAAGGTCACCTTCACCTTATTTCAAGTTGTCCTGGGCCCTTTTCCTTTGGCCTTTGTAGAAAATATGATGGCTCAAACAGGGGTTTTCCCTTTCTCCCTGGCGGTCATCTTATCGCTTCGAGGGGCCTGCTCTATGATCCCTGGAGCATTCTCTTAACTTTGTGCTACCATCCTTGGGGGTGCTTCTTCGTCCCCCTATCTATCCTATGTTGACCCCTCAGGTTCTTCTCCTCCTTCCTCAGGTCTAGGGAGTTCCTCCTTATCCTTTGGTCCTGTCTCGCTGCTGTAGGCCCTCGTACTACTCTGTATCACTTAGGATAATGATAAGGGGTGTTGTGGGACTTCTTTCCCCTTCAATACCAAAAATAAATGAATTCTCCCCTGCCTCTGGGCTGCTTTGTCAGGCATCTGATTAAAATTCTCCCAAAGAGAATACTCATTCAGCAGATGTGGGAGAATTCATCGAGACCTCTTTTGCCCAGTCAGTTTGGGTTGACACATCCCTTCTTTCTATTCCCCTATCCTGGAGTAGCTGGTTCTCCTCCTACAACTGCCAGACCATCTACTCAAGCTAGGTGATTCATTCTTCTCATTCTTTCAACTCCCCTTTATTCTTGTTCTGGCATTCCTCCAAAATTTATTGGGTCATCCAACAATTGGTTTGCCATTCCAGTGCTTCCTCCAAGGCCACGTCGACCTGATCATTTCTCCTGGAAGTCCTTGCATCTTGTGGGTTCTGGTTTGTTAATTCTCAAAGGGTTTGGGTTGCAACATCAAATTTTGGGTCACTCTATTCTTCTTTTTTCGAGAGGAGGATTCATCATAGATGTTTCCTCTTGGGGACTGGTTCTGGTGGCCAAAAATCGGCCTCACTCGCTAATAAGTGGTGCTCCTTCCTCTTCACACTCGGGCACTAGGGAATGCCCTCTTTCCTTTGTGCATTCGGGCACTAGTGAATGCCCTCTTTCTTCCATGAAATAGGGCAATTCCAATTGCCCGATACTCACCATTTTTGTTGTAGGCCTTCCCTCTTCTTTTCCTAATAGCATCTTGTTTCCCTTCTTGGCTGCCATCTCCCTCTACATCAAGGTTCTACCTCTACGCTTCTACATGGCAGACTAGTGCTAATATCAACCCATGGTGGGCCAAGGAAGACGATGCTCCCTTCTAATACCTAGCCACTTTGTCCCTCAGAGCATTTTCTAAGTAGAAGGGCATGTTCAAATTCCTTCCATGCATCAGGTGATTGAGAAACTACACATGGTTAGCATGCAGATGGGTATACTTCTCTGTGCATGTAAATAATTGAGTAACCTGCTCGAATATCTTCCACAGATTCATGGGAAGGTTGCTTTTGGGTAGCCCTTCCTTGTCTATCTACATATTTTTCCCTAAAAACAACACTTCGATGTATGGATTTAGTAGTCTACCTTTGTATATGCATCCCCCTATGAGGGGCAATCCAATCGCCTGTGAGATGTATTTGGGGGTGACTGGAATTTCTACCCCTCGCACCTAAGCTACGTCGCCCCTCAAGGAGGTAGCAAATTCCTTGGCTGCCTCCATATCCTAGCCCTGACTAACCAGGGTACAGTATTCGAGCCATCCCTTAGCCTCAAACTATGTCTTTACTGCTCCTCTGATTCTTTTCGTATCACTCGGTTCATTCTTGTTCACCGCATGATTCTTCAACCTTCCTCCCATGGCACCTTCCCTTACTACTGCATTTGTTTTGTCCTTCCTTCTTTAGGAATGTGCCTTATTATAGGGAAGGTGCCTAACCTTAGCATTTATTTCTAGGGTACACCTTTTGAGCCATATCATTGGCATGTGATTTTAGCTATGGGGGATATTATTTTTATGACGGTGATATTTTTTTTGTACTGCATAATTTATAAATAATTATATAAAAATTTGAGTTAGTATGCACATACCTTATTCGGCATTTCATGCGTAATGAAGAACGTTGATTCGTTGTTTTGTGACATGGGGGAGGGGTATGTTCATCTGGTTTCGCTCGTTCGTGTGGTGATTTCATTTCGATCGAGGCATCTGGGAGATGTAAGTGTTGGTTGTACATGAAAGGTGCTCTTTGGTACCTTCCCCATGTGTAAGGCACTTATGTGGTGCCTTACCAATGTGGAAGGTGCTTATATGGTGCCTTCCTGATGTTGTCGGTGCTCTCTGACTGGATGCACCTTCCAGAGGTGGAAGGTGCATCTGATTGGATGCACATTCCAATGGTGGAAGGCACCTTTTTGATTGGATGCACCTTTCGGTGGTGGAAGGTGCCTTCTTGATGATGATGCCTTCCTACTACAAAATGTGCTTCTAAATGGGTGCACCTTCCCAATGTGGAAGGCACCTCGATCTGTATGCGCCTTCCCGATGTGGAAGGCACCTCGGTTTGTATGCACCTTCCGATGTGGGAGGCACCTCGGTCTGTATGCGCCTTCCCGATGTGGAAGATGCCTTGGGATTTTTTTTTTTGTGGCGCCTTCCAGCCACGGAAGGCGCCTATATATATATATATATATATATATATATATATATATATATATATATATTTTTTTTTCTTTATTATTTTTTTATTATTATTTATTTATTTATTATTTTTTTGTGTGTGTGCCTTCTCTATAAGGAAGGCGCCTTCTTCTAGCGGGGTGCCTTCTTTATAAGGAAGGCACCTTATTCTGGCTGGGCACCTTATTTATAAGGAAGGTGCCTTCTTCTGACTGGGTGCCTTCTCTATAAGGAATGCGCCTTCTTCTGGCGGGGCGCATTCTTTATAAGGAAGGTGCCTTCTTCTAGCTGGGTGCCTTATTTATAAGGAAGGTGTCTTCTTCTAGCTGGGCGCCTTCTTTATATGGAAGGTGCCTTCTTCTTGTGGGGCACCTTATTTATAAGTAAGGTGCCTTCTTCATATGGAAGGCATCTTCTTCTTGGCAATCATGTTGTGATTGACTGGGAAAGGGTGATCAAGCATTCTCTATCTCACTTCCCGCTACCTCAGCTTCTACCTATGAGTGTCAGTGTTGAAATGTTGAGCCGAATTAGGCCTGGTTTCCTAGATACCTATTCCTCGTACTGTCAAGTCTTCCACCTACAAAAACCAAATAAAAAGAAAGAAAAATAAAGGCAGTTAGACGCATTTCGTGCCTGTTAGGCCCTAGATTAGAATGCTTGCAGCTTGCATGCAGGCGTCGTCCCTACAAAACACATCGTAAGAAAAAAACTAAATTAACTAATTTTTGTGAGCACCTCCATGCCCACCGTTTCACCTGTTAAGAGTTTGGTCTAGATCTAACAAGATGGGGTCTCCCCCACGTCTATTCTGGATTCCACCTATAAGGTTTCAGATGTGTTATAGGGGCAGACTCGTTGGCCATTGACCAATAACATGATGTTGCTACCATCAATTGTTCTAATGCACACTATCCTATTCTTGATGAGCTCTACCACTTGATACGGTCCCATCCATCTTTGAATTAATTTACCTTTTCTTTCCTAGAATCGATAATCGTACAACATCACCCTTTTTCCTTCTTGGAACTGCTTCAGTTTAATGTGGTGATCATACCACCACTTTCTTTACTTTTGTATGATTTTCATTCTCTATAGAGAGTCCATTCAGATTTTGTCTAGCTGATCTAGATGCCAAATCCTTTCTTCTTGAGCGTCATCCAAGCTCAAGTTCAATTCTAAAGCCGTCCTCAATGTCTTGATTTCAAATTCAATGGGCATCATCACACTCTTCCCATAGACCATTTGGAAGGGTGTGAAGCTTGTGGTGGATTTCCACGTGGTATTATATGCCCAGATTGCCTTCGACAACCGTGTAGCCCAATCCTTCTTGTGTTGCTACATGGTCTTCGTTAGGATGTTCTCTATTTCTTTTTTTGTCACTTCCACTCATCCATTTGCCTGTGGATGGTAGGGTGTAGTTTTATTATGCTAAACTTTGTATTGCTCCATCAGCTCCTTGATCAACCTAGAGGTAAATTAAGGCTCTTGGTCTATTTTTATCTCTATAGGGACCCCAAATCATGTAAAAATATGGGCAAATAAGAAAACGATGACTATTCTTTCTTTTGAATCTCTCAATATATAGACCAAAATAAACCTCCCTATTGAAGGTGGATTAATTGGTACCATGAAGTACATGCCCCACTTATCAAATGGTTCCAGGTGTACCTGAGGCTGGAGGGGCATTTCGTATCTATGGGTTTGTCTACCCATTATTTGGTATTCATCGCACTTGCTAGTGTATGCAACCACATCCTTAAACAAAGTGGGCCAAAAGTACCCAGTCTGTAGGATTTTATAGGTAGTTTGTTTCCCTGTAAAGTGTCCTCTACATGGTTCATCATGACACACTTTGAGTACTTCTGAGAACTCCTGCTCTACTATGCATCTCCTTATAATCTGGTCATGTCCTATTTTAAATAGGAGGCCATTAATCCATAGGAACGATGTGATTTTCTCTATGACCACCTACTTTTCTCAAAAAGAGAGAGCAGGTGAGGTTCTTTCGATGGCCAAGTAATTGGCTATATCTATGTACCACAAGATTTGCTCACTAATGGTGAATAAATGTTCGTCTAAAAATTGGTCTTCCACTGCTGTATGGTCTTTTGGTATCAATATGGATAGAAAATCTGCTATGACGTTGTCCTTGCTTGGTTTTTTGACTATTATGATGTCAAATTACTGTAGCAACAAGAGCCACCTGATAATTCTTTCACCAATGGCAGGCTTGCTCATCAAGTATCTAATAGCCGCATGGTCTGTGTGGAAAAATACCTTATACCCGATGATATAATTGCAAAATTTGTTTATGGCATGCACAACTACAAGGAACTCCTTCTTTGTCACAATGTAGTTGAGCTCGGCTCTTGCCAAGTTTTTGCTGACATAGTAGATGGTGTAAAATTCTTTACCATCCTTCTATCCGAGGACTGCTCCAATCACATTGTTGGATGCATCACAGTAGATATGGAATGGTATGGCCCAATTTGGTCCTCTTAGAACTGGTGTGGATATCATTTTTTTTAAGCAAGTGAAACACTTCCTCATAGACTTCCATCCAATTGAATTCCACATCCTTAAATAATAGAGTGTGTAGTGGTTTTGCAATTTTGTTGAATTCGATGATAAATCGTCAGTAGTACCCAACTTATCCAAGAAAAATTCTCATCTCTCTCTATGTTTTGGGGCTGGGTAGATCTTTGATGACCTCATTTTTCCTTTTATCAACTTTTATTCCTTCTGTAGATAGGTGGTGTCCCAGTACGATGCCTTCTTGCATCATCATAAAGCATTTCTTATTGCTTAGGGACTAATTGTTTCCCTTGCTTCTTTTGAGCACTCTTTCCAAGTTCGTCATTGTCTCGTAAAAGGTTTCTCCATAGACGGTGAAGTCATCCATGTATACTTTGACCGTGTCTCCCATCATGTCTAAAAATATGCTAAGCACCACCCTTTGAAAGGTGGTAGGTGCATTGCACAATCCAAAAGGTAATACCCGATAGGCAAACATTCCCCATGGGTAGGTGAACATTGTCTTGTCCTGATCCTCTTATCTTATATGGATCTGGTTGTATCCACTAAATTCATCCAGGAAGGAGAAATACTTCCTCCCTAAGAGTGTATCCAAGACTTGATCAATGAATAGGATCAAGAAGTGGTCCTTCTTGGTCACATTGTTTAATGCTCTGTACTCCACACAGATTCATCATTTCTTGTTCTTTTTAGGGACTACCACTTACAGTGATACCCACCCGCTATCAGAAATTGGATAGATGAATTTGATAGTCAAGAGTTTTTGTAGTTCTTCCTTGACAATGTCTTTCATTATTGAATTCATTCTTCTCCGTGGTTGCCTGCTTGGAGTTGCTTGATCATAAAGATATATACGATGGGTACATATTTCTAGTCTGATACCCTGCATATCTAAGTAATCCCATGCAAATACTTATTGGTGTCTAACCAGGAGCTCTTCTACTTTCGTCAATTGTGTGGGAGTCAACCCTTATTGACATTCAATGTTCTTCCTGGTCCAACATGTATCTGCTAAACATGGTGATCTTGGGCTCTAGCCAACGGTGATCCAGGTGTAGATATGGACTCCCCATGGAGGAACTCCACAATAGAACCATCCTTGTATTCTTCTACCAACTCATCCAACGTCATCACTGACCAGATCATGGATAGCTCAGGATTTTCATGCTCGGTCAACATGGGTTCTCCTATTGAGTCGACGGACTATGTTGGGGGTGAAATAGTCAATATTTTAACATTTTGTCCATCAAAGATGGTCATCAGCCCATCCTAACAGCTGATGTAGGAATCTATTTTTACTAGCCATGGCCTTCCTAAGATGAGTAGGTAACCACCCAACCTAGTTTTATATTGCAAGACTAAAAAGTCAACTAGGTATTCCCATGCACTGACTGTCACTATTACATCTTCCAACATTCCTTCTGATGTCATGGTCGATCGATCGGCCAGCTATAGCACTATCATAGTGGGTTTCAAGTTTGTGAGCTATAGCCTCTACATGGTCTCCTAAGGCATTACATTGATGGCTGCTCTGATATTGACCAACGTATTAGACAGGGAATGTCCCTCTATTTTTACAGTCAACACCGGGATGCCTAGGTCTGCATACTTTGGATGGCACATTTTTCCCATCATCAAATCTACTAGTTTACCCATTACATTGATAGTTTGGGTTTCTCTTTGTCCTGGCTTCCTTAGACACATTTCTCTTATCGCCTTAGTATATATCAGAACATATTGGATGGCTTGAAATAATGGAATTGTCACAGTGAGGTTCTTCAATCTAGACAAGATATCAGACTCTAGATCCTTAATGATCACATGTATCTCTATATAAACACTAAATTGGTGGATAAACATCTCAGTTGTCTCCTCAAAGTTCCTTAAAGAGTTTTTAGGTAGTTGGTAGTACCATTCTAGATCCATACCTCTGAGACTTTTAGGGAATATTTTTAGCAACAACAGGTCATCATGAGAAATATCATGACATGCTATCCTAAGCATGCGATGATGCTCAATAGGATCTTTGGTTCCTTTATATATCGGGAGGATAGGTATAGGGAAATGTTTTGGGTATGGTTGGGCAACCACGATAGGATCTAAGGGTTTACTACACATATCTCTATAACTATATGAGGGATGGTAGGTATCTATTTGATCTAGTCTTGAAGCTAACTATTTATTCATGGCTTCAAGTCCTTGTGGTTGTCCACCAAATTAATTTTTTTACATCATGTTGTTGTATCTTTGATAAGTTGATGTTGTTGTGTAAGGATTTCCAACTGAAATACTATTGTGTAAAGTGTTATGAAGCTGGTTTTGTTGAAATTTATGATTGGTATTTTGCACTTGTTTAGCTTTTTGTTGATTTGAAATTTATTGATTAAGATATTGAGTGAACATGGATGTGAATGGTTGTTTTTTTGTTTAGGGTTTTGTTGGCATTTCTGCCACATTGTTTTTGTTGTTACTGTTCATGTAAAAGAACACAAATTGTAGAGATACTAATTCTTCTGTTTTTCCCTCCAAGCACTTTGAAAGGGAAAATGTAAAACTCTCTATAAGTTTTGTGTTAGAGCAAAGTAACTATAACTGTTGCGATATCGTGACATGTTGTAGTTTTGCAGGTCCAAATGCAAAAATCGGCTAAGTACAAAAAACGTCACGATATCGTGACATGTCACATTTTTGTGACTAGTGGCAGAAAAGGAAGGTAGTAAGGTAAAAGTGTCGTGATTTCACAAAATGTCACATTTTTGTGACCTGTCTCATTTTCACAATCGAAGCAATAACAAAGGCACAATACAGTTCTGTTTGCATTTTCTTTCAGAATTGCATAGGAGAACGTGAAGAGAAGATAAGGATCAATTAAAAGCTCTCCAACTAATTTTTAGATCATGGTCAAAGAGGCTCAAAGATTAAATGTTGCTGATTACCGATGTGCGCTAGATGGAAGAACCTAAGGCAGTTTTCGATGCCACCAAAATTAAAGATGCCTCCAATATTAAAAGCTCCTGTTCGTGATCTCTTAACAACCCCCTTTAATGGTCATTAAAAGAAAGCCCCATTTTGGCTTGCTCCAATAACTGTCATTTCTCCGAGGCAGATTAAGGGGATCGTTTCATGAAAATCTATTTCATGTATTGAATGTTGTAATACAAAAGGAAGAGGAAAGACCTCTATAAATACCAATGTAAAATCTCAAGCAAAACAGGAGGACCTTTTGGGGTAAAAATTGAAACAGAAATTCTAGATGCATTTTACTCTATTCTTAGTGTCTTTTGGAGTTGGTGATTCAAACTGTTGTTCAAGTTTTGCTTTCTATCTGAGTCACTTTTGTTAGTCCAGTGTTAATATAAGTTGAATTTTATTGTTTTGGATTTGCTTGTATTTGCATTTGAACGTTTGGAGTACCATTGGAGGCGAACTTACGGATAATGCTTGATCCAATTTCTATGTATGCACTCTAAGAATTGGTTGTTGTTTAGCTTCAAGATTTAGTCTGAGATTATTTGATGTCTAAGGTTGTTCTCCCCATCAACTATTGGATTCAACCATATTTACATCTCTTTCTATTATTTCTCTTTCTTTTCACATTATTTCCCATTTCTTTCTTGCATCCTTATCTTCAAACCAGTTTAGATTAGTTTGGGAGCTAGCCCTCTCTGGAGATTGGCCCGGGAGGCATCTCTTCCTCTCGATATTTCAATGTTGGCCGAGTCTAGGGCACACAAGTGATTAAATCTTGTACTTAGGCAAATTTGTGACCAACAGTTTTTAGTATGCCCGGTGGGACAAACTATTTCTGTCTCAAAAAGATCCATAATCGGTGGGACTCACAAGTCCCATATTTTGATACCCAGAGGAATCAAGATTTTGATGAACTGTCTTGACCTCAAAGCGGAGATTGTAAGTTCATCTGGTGACTCTGCTGAAGGTGATTGTATAGTACCTAGAAATTTCTAATCGTGAAGCTAGTGAAAATCTTTGCTTCATGATCACGAGATCAAGTGCCAAAGAATCGAAAGATCCAGTCGAATTCTTCGAGATTGATGTTCAGAACTAGAGGGAGTGCTCAAGATTGGTAAGTCCTATGAACCCATCATTTTTTATCTCATCGTAGGCTACAATTCAGTTTGTGCCATCTCCAACTCCTCCTAGTACTGCTATGAGCTTGCTACATCCAGATCCAGCAGTTCAAATGGCCCAGCATCCTCCACCAAGGAAGTTCTCGGCATGGAATAGTTCGGGAGCCTTGAATTTACCAGCACAAAATCTAGTTCCTCAAGATGCTTTGAAAGTTTTGTCGACCTATGATGGTACTGGTAAAACTTCTTATGAGCATATTAATGATGTAGCCACTTTGGCGGCCATCCATGACATAACGAATGAAGACGTGATGATAAAATTGTTGGTGTTGTCACTGAGAGGTAAATTGTTGTATTGGTACCGAACATTGCAACCAGGCACTATTGCATCATGGGATCAATTAGGAGAGATGTTAGTCAAAAATTTTCATGAACAAGCTGATCCATACTCCTTGTTGCATCAATTTAATGCAATTCAAAGGCACCCATAGGAGACGATAGTGGACTTCAATGTCACATTCACCAGAAGATGGCAGAGAATTCTTGATGGTCTTCGACCCACTCATGAGCTAGCTACATTCTATTATCTTAGAACATTTAACACAGACATCGACTTGGTTGTCTGACAGTCCAACGTGACTACATTTCCAGAGCTATTTGAACAAGTGCAAAATGTGGAAGCTGACTTGATTGCCATAGGTAGGCTTCCTCCAAAGGTAACTATGCCTATCTTACCTGATCTTCCTAAGCATTTATATTTTGGTTCCTTTTCATAGCCTATGCTTCCATGTATCCTATTACATCATGGATCTCAAGTGCACCTCAGATCACACCCATTCCAGTTCCCTAGATCCCTGCTCCAACTATTCCACAATTTCCTGCACCAAGCATTCTGCAATTACAAGCTCCCACTTCATTCCTAGCATTGCCTACATCGCAAGCACCTCTACCTATACCAGAACCTCTTGCACCCTCAAATCCTGATCCTTTCACAATGCTATTACAAGAGGTAAAAGATGCTAATTCAGCTATAAGAGCGATGGGAAATAAAATCACGATTATTGAAAGAAAGAAGGCCGAGAGAGATTTCCAACCCAGGAGATTTCAACCTCCGTCGATCACTAGAGAACAAGCGGCATCAACAAGCAAAGTGCCTAAAAATAACCCGACTGTGTTGATGAATGAAGAAGTTGGCCTTTTTGAAGTTCCACATGAGACTTCTTACTGGTGCTCTACATGCAATGACCCACATGATGAGTCCACTTGCATGGTCCACCAAAATTATTTGCAAGTTCTTGTAAGGAGCCGTGTAAACATGATTCGAGAGGTGGATCTTAATTCCATGAAGTCTCTTGAGGAACACATAGCAGTCTTGACATGCAGCGACAAGAAACCAATGTTGGTAGATCCGGCTAAGATGGAACCATTGAAAGTGCCTCCTATACAAGCAACAAAGCAACAAATACCTGCAAAGACTCATGATCCTCCAGCTCCACAACAACCACCTATTTTGTCAAAGGATCCACTTCCACCACAAGCAAAAGAGAAGGAAAAAGCGTCTACTTCCCAACCGCAAATGAAAACAAAGGAACAAGCTAGAGATACATTGCAGTATCCATCGTTGACTAAATGACAACGAGTGGAGGCCACCCAATAGTATAGAAGCAAATTTGAATTTTCCAGTGGAGGGAAAGAGTAGATCTTGATGGAGTACAACATAGTGGAAGAACTCAAATGGATACTAGCTAAGGTAAGTCTGTATGACACCTTGCAACTACCTGGATAGGTAAATCTCTTATAGGAATCCCTAAAGACCATACAGAGTAAGGGGAAGGCTCCAGCCTAGATAGTTATGTCTCAAACATTGACCACTTCAGCCATTGGAAAGAATAGACCACCCCCATTTTATTTGTCACTCAGGATGGAGGGTTGGATTGTGCACAACTGCATGATTGATTATGGTGCTACGACAACTGTCATGCCAAAGGTAGTTTGTGAAGCCATGGGTATGGAGTATACAAGAAGTAGCCCTAGTGTCTTGTAGTTGGATGGGACTCCCATGAAAACAATGGGTGTAATCAAGGATGTTCCTATTGCTCTACATAGTCTGCCTCAGATTTCAGTAATTCAAGAGATAGTTGTGGTTGATTTGGAACCATATTTTAGTATGTGTTTATCGAGAGAATTTACTGCTAAGCTAGGAGGCTACCTTTCTCTAGATTATTCTCACTTGGAGATTCCGTTCAAAGGAAGAAGAGTCTGTATTGACAATCATAAGCCTTCTACTTTTCATATAGAGAAGATGGAAGAAGAAGAAAAGTCCAAACATTCTGTCAATATGATAACTGAGGAATTGGAAGATCCTAATTTGATGGGTGAAGTCCTGGATGAGCTTTGCTTGGAGGATGAGTTTTCAATGCTCAATTTTAACGCCATGATAGAAATCGACTTGGGGTGTTATTCTATTCTCAATACTGAAAAGGCTCAAGAACAGAATGATGGAAGTCAAGATCAACTTTATTTTGATGGAGCACAATGCAAAAATGGCGCTGGCACTGGGACTGTTCTAATGTTACCTTCTAGAATTCAATGATCCTATTCATACCAGTTGACCTGGAGCTGCATAGATAATATACCAAAGTATGAGGCTTTATGCCTAGGCCTCACAAAGGCTGAGACACTTGGAGCGTGATAGTTGCAAATATTTGGTGACTCCGACCTGATTATCAATCAGGAGACCACTGAGTGTCTGTCCAAGGTCTGGGATCCAAGAGATCATAGAGCCATGTTTGGGTACGTCCCTCTCCCAAGAGTTCATAGCTAAATTCGGGGTTACCTTGTACATAGAGAAAAAAAAAAACAACAAAGAAAGAAAAAAAAAAATTGTCAACTTCGGCTCCTTTTTCACGTGAGCCCGCAGGTATGTTATTTCTTTTCTCTTTTTCTTTTCCCTTCCCAGCAGATAGTGGCTTTCTTCTACTTCTTTCTTCCACTTCCTTCTTTTCATTCCCTTCCTCTCTCTCTCCTTCTTCTTCTACAAATAATCAAGCCACTACTGTTGTTTCTACTCCCCTCTCTGATGTTCCCTTTTCTTCACTTCCCTTTCTTCTCATCCTTTGTCTTTTGAGCACTTTTCCACAGATCCCACCACCTCCTCCATTCCATTTCCATTATATTCTATGTTTTCCTATAATCCTAGCAGCTGGTAGCACAGTAGCACCCTGTTGCTGTATCTACCACTTCCATTCCTCCATCTTCCACCATATCATCATTCCATTCATTTCTATTTTTGCAACTCAGGTGCTTTTCACTACTACCATGGAGATCCTTTCACAGCACCTGGTGATTACCCAGCTCAACTAAGCTAGGCAAAGTGTAGTAGTTCTAAAGAAATAAAGGAAGTTCTATTCTTCCATAAATTTCTGTTGAAGGTCCTATTTTTAGAGCCGAGAACTAGCAAGAGCTTGTTGCAGCAGCCCGTAGAGACATCTAGCATCAACTAGCACTTACTTTTCCTGCTCCTCTAGCTTCTTGACTCTATTTCCCAATGGATAAAGGCCTGAGGTTCGTGCATACAATAGAACTGTATACCCCACGAGCCACCAAGAATGTTGGCATTTTTGCCACATTGTTTTTGTTGTTACTGTTCATGTAAAAGAATACAAATTGTAGAGATACTAATTCTTTTGTTTGTCCCTCCAAGCACTTTGAAAGGGAAAATGTAAAAATATCTATAAGTTTTGTGTTAGAGCAAAGTAACTGTAACTATCGCGATATCGCGACATGTTGCAGTTTTGCGGGTCCAAATGCAAAAATTAGCTAAGTACGAAAAACATCGCGATATCGCGACATGTCGCATTTTCGTGACCTGTCACGTTTTCACGATCAAAACAGTCAACGGAAGCAACGAAGCCAAACTATCGTGATATCGCGACATGTTGGAGTTTCGTGACTTGTTGCGGTGAGAAAGTAGGAAATGAAAAATTATCGTGATATCGTGACATGTCGTGTTTTCGTGACTTATGGTGGCCATAGAGCAGAGTGATAGAAAATGTCGCGATATCGCGACATACAACAGCCAAGGGGAGCGCCAATGAAACTTGTCGCGATATCAATACAACAGAGAAAAATGGTCGTGATAGAAAAGCGAGAAAGAAGCAAATGGTACGAAATGTCACGATATCGTGACATGTCACGTTATCGCGAAAGGGCTGAAAGATAAACACAAGGAGGAGAAAGATGTCGCGATATCGTGACATTTTTGAGGACAAGGCCAAGCAAGAGAAACATGTTCGCGATATCATGACAAGAAATGACAACGATAGAAAATGCAAGAAATTGTTGCGATTTCGTGACGTTGGATAGGAAGAGCAAAGTGCAGAGAAATGTTGTGATTTTGTGACATGTCACGTTTTTGCAATGAGGAAGTACAGAGGCAGCCAGATAGTACGGAATATCACAATTTCATGACATGACAAATTTTTGTGGCCGAACAGCATCAAAGTAGAAGGAGACAGAACATGTCACGATTTTGTGATATATTGTGGAGATAAATCCAAATGGAGAAACATGTCACATTTTTGTGACCTATCGCATTTTCGTGGGTATAAAGCAGACAAGACAACACTGAGTGAAAGATGTCGTGATTTCATGACATGTTTCATTTTCGTGATAAGTAGCAACGAACAAAGCCAGATAGAGGAGAAATGTCACGATTTCGCGACATGTCGCATTTTCACGACTAGTGGCAGAAAAGGAAGGTAGTAAGGTAAAAGTGTCACGATTTCGCGACATGTCGCATTTTCGCGACTTGTCTCATTTTTGCGATCGAAGCAATAACAAAGGCACGATATAGTTTTGTTTGCACTTTCTTTAAGAATTGCATAGGAGAACGTGAAGAGAAGATAAGGATCAAGTAAAAGCTCTCCAACTAATATTTAGATCATGGTCAAAGAGGCTCAAGAATTAAATGTTGATTATCGATGTGCGCTAGACGGAAGAACCTGAGGCCGTTTTCGATGTTGTTAAAATTAAAGACACCTCCACTATTAAAAGCTCTTGTCCATGATCTCTTAACAACTTTTGGCTTCCCTTGATAATGGTCATTTAATGAAGAAATATGGGCCCTTGTTTCGGTTTCATTTTCGGTTTTGATCCATTAAAAGAGAACTATCATTTCTTTGAGGCAGATTAAGGGGATCGTTTCTTCAAAATCTGTTTCATGTATTGAATGCTGTAATACGAAAGGAAGAGGAAAGACCTCTATAAATACCAATTTAAAATCTCAAGCAAAAGAGGAGGACCTTTTGGGGAAAAAATTAAAACAGAAATCCTAGATGCATCTTGCTCTATTCTTAGTGTCTTTTGGAGTTGGTGATCCAAATTGTTGTGCATGTTTTGCTTTCTATCTGAGTCACTTCTGTTAGTCCAGTATTAAAATATAAGTTAAATTTTGCTGTCTTGAATTTGGCTGTATTTTCATCTGAATGTTTGAAGTACAATTGGAGGCGAACTTGCAGCTAATGCGTGATCCAATTTCTATTTATGCACTCTAAGAATTGGTTGTTGTTTAGCTTTAGGATCTTGTTGGAGTTATTTGCTGTTCGAGGTTGTTCTCCCCATCAACTATCGGCTTTGGCCATATTTCCCATCTCTTTCTATTATTTCCCATTTCTTTCCGCATTTTCCCATTTCTTTCTCACACTTTTAGCTTCAAACCAGTTTAGATTAGTTTGGGAGCCAGCCCTCTCTAGATATTGGCCTGGGAGGCATCTCTTCCTCTCAGCATTTCAATGTTGGCCAAGTCTAGGGCGCACAAGTGATTAAATCTTGTACTTAGGTAGATTTGTGACCAACAGTTTTGTTTTGGGATTGCTAGCAACAATCTTGGATGATTGTGCCAATGGTTTTTGAGCATTCTAATTTAAAGGTATCATGTTTTGACTAGATGGTCCTGCTTGATCATTATCTTGGTCTTTTGAGTTCATATATGATAATGGATTTGTATGTATCCAAAATGCAGTTACTAAGGCTAATTCCATATCACCTTCTCCTGAATTATCAATTTGTACTACTTGATTAAACTCTTCTATGTGGTTTTTTATAAATTGGGTAAATTTTCCGATAGACTCAAATTTAACATTTCTTTTTTCATCCAATGTAGGTTCATCAGGATTTTCTATTCTATCTTCTTCATTATTATTCTCTTCACCCGGTTCTGAAGATACATAATCTTCAATGAGTATTCTATCATCAATGTTTTCTATTGGCAATTTTGGGTTTGAGATCCTAGCCTCTTGTCTATGAGTTGTCATTGATGTCAAAAGGAAATGGCATTAATGTTATGAGGATGTGTTGGCTTCAAAGGTGGAAGATTCCAAGATAATCTGGAGAGATTCCATTGGCAAGGGATTTTCATTAAAACCAAGTTAAATGGTTTTTATTAAAACCAATGGAGGTTCTCTTTATTATTTATTTAATTATTATTTAAAACCCTTCAAGGTTTTAATTAATTAATTATTTAATTAATTAAGGGAGAATTTTTTTTTAATTTATTAAAAATACTTAAGGGTTTTTAAACCCTTTAGAAAGCAAATTTTGATTAAATTCGAAATTACTTTTCTTTGCAGTCGACGTGTTTTAAAGTCCATGTATGGACTATAAATATGAGAAGGTTCCTAAGGTAAAAGTCTCTTGGAAAATCGAAGGCAATTAATTGGTTTGGCTGTGATCGAATGTTCTATTTACGCTGCGAAAGAGGAGAGCTCGTGGTTTGAAAAGCTTTTGGAAAGCTTGACCGTTCATGTGGAAGGAAGTCCGTATTGGACTTCGTAAGCCTCTTGTGGGCTAGTGGCAGCAAAGGCTGCGTTTGGGCCTTGCGTAGGCAGAGGTTTGCATTTTGATCCCCGCGAAGGGAGCTGTGCATGGAGTAGTCATGTTTTTATTAAAACGTGTTTTGTGCCACGAATTTTGGATTCTTCAAGGGCAGCCATTATAAGGTGTGATTATTTTCTTGATATGATTTTTGGCATTGTTTAGCATTGTTTAAAAGACATAGGAGAAATAAGGGGATATTTCTTTGGTTGTATTTTTGAGATTATTCTTTTGCTATGCTAAATTTAAAAATGGAGATATAAGGTGTAAGTTTTGGTTGTTGTGTTTTTGGCTTCTTTGGTGGTTATTTTTAAAGAAGAGCTAAAAGGTGTATTAAGGAAAGTTTTTATATATGCTCATTTATCTTGGTTCTAACCCTAAATTGGTTGGAAGTTTGAGGGTTGTGTGTGGTGACAGCTTTAAGGATCAATTTTCTTCTACTCCAAAAATGTATGGGCACATTTTTCTTATGAGTATGATTGGTGTATGTTTTTCTGAAATAAGGTTGGAGTGAAAAGGTTTTCAACTAGGTTTCCTTTGGTTGGGTGTAAATCCTATTTTCTAGTTTGTTGAAGACTACTTATGCATTGTTATCCTTGAGAGTTTTTGGTGAATGCATAATTTCTGGTTTGAGATAGTGGAAGCTTTGTGCACTAGGGTTTATATTTGTGAGTCTAGCTACTTGCATTGAGTTGGTGGAACCCTTGGTTGGCTATTTTAAGTTTGATGGTTGAGTTTCTTCCATAGAGGTTGTTTGATCAAGTTATTTCTTTACTTGATTCATGATATTGGGCTTACTCCATTGAGTTGATTTGAGCAAGTTATTCTTTGCATTTGGTGATATTGTGTTGGTGGTTGTTTTGTTCAAATATGTTTGGATGGAAAAGGATTTCTACTTGTTTCCTTTTCTTGTGATGATTGGTTGAATACTTCAAGGTTGATGTTGAGTTGAATGGTGTTGGTTGACGAAACCTTGTTTGATGAGCATTGTTTTTGAAACCCTAATTGATGGTGAAAATAACATGAGTATCATTGTTATGTGATTCTTTGCATAGTTGGCAATTTTTGGGGTTTCATGTTCTTGAAAGAAAACATTCTATCCTATCCATTTCAGATATTGAGTTGAGTTTTCAGATTTGAGATTGAGTTTGAGCTGAGTTGATTTGAGTTGAGTTTTGAGATTGGGATTTGAGTATAGAACATATTGAGTCTCTAAAAATTCTCTTTATGCTTCTATGAGTTTGAAAAATCACATTGGGTCTCTAACAATTCACTTTGTGATTTCCTACTAAGAAAGTTTTTCTTTGTGAGCTTGCTGAGTTTTTGGATAGGTTCTAGTGGGGACTTGTGAGCAGTTTTTGGATAGGTTCTAATGGGGACTTGTGAGCAGTTTTTGGACAGGTTCCGGTGGGGACTTGTGAGCAATTTTTGGATAGGTTCCGATGGGGACTTGTGAGCAGTTTTTGGACAGGTTTTGGTGGGGACTTGTGAGAAAATTTGGACAGGTCCTAGCAGAGGACTTGTGAGCTGAGTTTGATAGTTCTATCAGAGAACTTGAAGATAGAGGTGCATTGGTTCTATGAGAAGAACCTGAGGATAGTTGGAAAGTCTTTGAGAAGGCTTGTATGTAGAGGACTAATTTGTTCAAGAGTTGGACAGATCTGATAGATAGAAGAAGACTTGTACTAGACCGACTGACTATGTTTGGTACAGGTTGTTGAGCTGCTATGGATGTGATCATAGAAGGCAGAGGTCTCTTAGGCTAAGAATTAAGGATAGGAGGTCTTCGGTGGAAAGGAGTTCCATGTGCTAGAAAGAAGTAGAGGCAGTTGATCTTTTGAGGGATCATTTCCAGAGCAGAGGGGAAGGTATCTCCTTTGAGCAGAGGCTCACAAATTTTTATTGGGGGAAGGTGTCTCTTTTGAGCAGAGGCTCATAAATTCTGATTGGGGGAAGGTATCTCCTTTGGGCCAAGGCTCATAAACATTGTAATTGGGAAGGATTCCCAAAGAACTTTGAGATAACTTTTAGATAAAAGTTTTATGGATGTAGCCCAGCCATTTTGTATGAACCACGTTAAAATTGGTGTCACTTTGTGGATGATATTATGCATTGATTTGTTATTTCTTTGGGTATATTGCTTTACTGTTTTGAAGTATAAAAGAAAAATTAAAAAGAGGTCTTATACTATTCACCCCCCCTCAAAGTATAAGCTTGTGTTCTTCAATTGGTATCAGAGCAAGTGCCTTCGAAAAGTTTAATAGATTGAAGAAAAAGCTTGTAAAGAACACAATGGATCATTCAAGTGGCAATGCAGCACTTATTCTTGATGGGTCATATTTTGGTCTTTGGATTGAAAGGATGAAGGTTCATCTAATGGCACTTGGGAATGAAGTTTGGGAAGTGATTGAAGATGAGTACACTATTCCTGAACATGGTCCTAATACTAAAGAAGAAAGGCTCCTACATCATAGCAATTCAAAAGCAATGAATGCAATCCTGAAAGGCTTACAAAAAGTAGATCTCACCAAAGTGATTCACTGCAAGACAGCTAGTGAAATGTGGAAACAATTGAAGGTGGTTCATACAGGTGATACAAATGTCAGAAAGGCCAAGTTGAGACACTTCAAAGGTATGTTTGAACAACTCAAGATGAATGATGATGAAAATATTAGTGACTACATGCTTCGTATGGATGAGGTTGTTAACTCCATGAAAGACTTAGGTCTTGAGCTTGCTAAAAATGATGTTTGTGATAATATTTTAAGATCTCTTCCTAATAGATTTAGTGAAAATATTTTTGCTATTGAGGAAGCTAAAGATTTGGATAAGTTAAAAAGGATGAGCTCCATAGTATACTTGCAACATTTGAGTTGAGAACTCAAGTGAAGGTTGATATCAAGAAAGAGGCAGATTTCAAGGCTACCAAGAATTCCAAAGGTAAACAACTTCAAGATAGTGATGAGTCTTTTAGTGATGAAGAGGCATATTACAACAAGAAAGGCAAGTTCTCTAGAAAGCACAAAAGTATGAAAAATATAATATGTTTCAATTGTGGAAAGTTTGGTCATTATGCTATTAATTGTACTATTCCCAAGAATGAAAGTGATGAAGATAAACATGATTCTAAGAGCAAGGATTCTGAAAAGCACAAGCATCACAGGAAAAACAAAGATGAGCACAACAATCAAGGAAAGAGGTATTCTCACAAGCACAAGAAGAGTTTCTACCTAGACAAAGCAAGTAAGTGTTCTAGTAGTGATAGTGAAAGTTCTTCAAGTGATAATGAAAATGAGATGTTGTTCATATAAAAAAAATAGGAAGAACCGAAACATAGATTCATTATCATGAAATGTCTTAGATGTGGAAATTTTGGTCACCTTGAGGATGATTCCACAAATAATGATTTGGTTTCTACTATGTATGAGGATGCTTCATAAAACTATAAGGAATATGCATGTATGGTTTTTGAAAATGGTAGCACCTCTAGTGATAAGAAATCTGAAAAAGGCTTTGATGATTCAAAAAGCAAACAAATAAAGGATCTTGAAAGTGAACTTATTAGTGCTCTTAGTGTTTTGGAAAAGGAAAGAAAGAAGAATGCTATACTCAAGGATAAGTTAGATGAATGTTTTATGGAGAGAGATGATCTTATAGAAAGTCTTGACTTCTCTATAGCTAAGACACAGGAACTCAAGGATGAGTTAGAGTCTAAGGTTCTTGAGTATAGTGAGTTAGAACAAGAAATGGCTTCTTTGAAAGAGGAAACTAAAGAGTACATGGATAAGCTTTACAGGTTTCAAGATAGCTCCAAAAAGGTTAAGTCACTCATCAAAGGTCAAAGAAAGGCAACAAATAAAATAGGCCTTGGTTTTGTTAAGCCACACAAGGAACAAGTTGGAGAGTCTAGTAAGAGACTCCAAAAGGAAGAGAGTTCTGATGAGGAAAGTATTTTAGAAAAGAAGTCATTGAATGATAGATGCACAGAAATATAAAACATAATTTAGAATGAGAGGAAGAAGTTTTCAGAACCTAAGAGGTCAAATAAAGGAAAGTTTCAAGGTAGATGTTTTGCTTGTCACAGGTTTGGTCACATGGCTTCACATTGCATGGCTCAAGTGAAGGAGGTAAATGACAGTTTCAGAAGTGCTAGTTACTTTCAAGGGTATTGCTACTATTGTCAATAGTTTGGGCACAAGGTAGTTTATTGAAAGGCAAATAACAAGAATAGGTTTGGTCAGAACAGGTTTGGCTAGAACAAGTTTGGTCAGAAAAAGTTTGGCCAGAATAGGTTTGGTCAGAATATTTTTTGTCAGAACTGGTGGATTCAAAGATCAGGTTTACCTCAGAGAAACAACATCGTCAAGTGTTTCGAGTGCAACAATGAAGGTCAAACAATCAGATAGTGTAGAGCTAAAATTCTAGAATACGAGAACAGAAAGCAGTGGCATGATCAGGTCCAAGGATCAAGGCATGGACAAGAACAGGGATGAGAACAAGAACAAGAATAGTGACAGGAATAGGAATATAGACAAAGAGTTCAAGAGAATGCCCGACAAGGAAGTTATAGATGCTGATGATGATCAGTGCCTAATGGGAGTTTTACTCCCACACAAGAATTAATCACCTCATCAAGAGGTGGGGGAGGGACTAAGCTAAGAGGCTTATTCTTAGTCCCGAGCCCCAAAGGTGACCCTTTGCCATTGATGATAAAGGAGGAGATATTTGAGTAAGGGGGAGAGCCTCAAGACAAGGGGAGCTATTTATGTTGAGTTTCTGTGTTGTTGAGAAGCATGGTTTGCCATCAATGACAAAGGGGGAGATTATTGGCAATTTTGGGTTTGAGATCCTAGCTTCTTGTCTATGAGTTGTCATTGATGTCAAAAGGAAATGGCATTAATGTTAAGAGGATGTGTTGGCTTCAAATTTGGAAGATTCCAAGAGAATCCAGAGAGATTCCATTGGCAAGGGATTTTCATTAAAACCAAGTTAAATGGTTATTATTAAAACCAATGGAGGTTCTCTTTATTATTTATTTAATTATTATTTAAAACCCTTCAAGGTTTTAATTAATTAATTATTTAATTAATTAAGGGAGAAATTATTTTTAATTTATTAAAAATACTTAAGGGTTTTTAAACCCTTTAGAAAGCAAATTTTGATTAAATTCAATATTACTTTTCTTTGCAGCGAACGTGTTCTAAAGTCCACGTATGGACTATAAATATGAGAAGGTTCCTAAGGTAAAAGTCTCTTGGAAAATTGAAGGCAATTAATTGGTTTGACCGAGATTGAATGTTCTGTTTACGCTGCGAAAGAGGAGAGCTCGTGGTTTGAAAAGCTTTCGGAAAGCTTGACCGTTCATGTGGAAGGAAGTCCGTCTTGGACTTCGTAAGCCTCTTGTGGGCTAGTGGCAGTGAAGGCTGCATTTGGGCCTTACGTAGGCAGAGGTATGCATTTCGATCCACGTAGAGGGAGTTGTGCATGGAGTAGTCATGTTTTTATTAAAACGTGTTTTGTGCCGCGAATTTCGGATTCTTCAAGGGTAGCCATTATAAGGTGTGATTATTTTCTTGATATGATTTTTGGCATTGTTTAGCATTTTTTAAAATACATAGGAGAAATAAGGGGATATTTATTTGGTTGTATTTTTGAGATTAGTCTTTTGCTATGCTAAATTTAAAAATGGATATATAATGTGTAAGTTTTGGTTGTTGTGTTTTTGGCTTCTTTGGTGGTAGTTTTTAAATAAGAGGAGCTAAAAGGTGTATTAAGGAAAGTTTTAATATATGCTCATTTATCTTGGTTCTAACCCTAACTTGGTTGGAAGTTTGAGGGTTATGTGTGGTGACAGCTTTAAGGATCAATTTTCTTCTACTCTAAAAAGGTATGGGCACATTTTTCTTATGAGTATGATTGGTGTATGTTTTTCTGAAATAAGGTTGGAGTGAAAAGGTTTTCAACTAGGTTTCCTTTGGTTGGGTGTAAATCCTATTTTCTAGTTTGTTGAAGACTACTTATGCATTTTTATCCTTAAGGAGAGTTTTTGGTGAATGCATAATTTTTGGTTTGAGATAGTGGAAGCTTTGTGCACTAGGGTTTATATTTGTGAGTCTAGCTACTTGCATTGAGTTGGTGGAACCCTTGGTTGGCTATTTTGAGTTTGATGGTTGAGTTGCTTCCATAGAGGTTGTTTGATCAAGTTATTGCTTTACTTGATTCATGATATTGGGATTACTCCATTGAGTTGATTTGAGCAAGTTATTCTTTGCATTTGGTGATATTGTGTTGGTGGCTGTTTTGTTCAAATATCTTTGGAGGGAAAAGGATTTCTACTTGTTTCCTTTTCTTGTGATGATTGGTTGAATACTTCAAGGTTGATGTTGAGTTGAATGGTTTTGGTTGACTAAACCTTGTTTGATGAGCATTGTTGTTGAAACCCTAATTGATGGTGAAAAGAACATGAGTATCATTGTTATGTGATTCTTTGCATAGTTGGCAATTGTTGGGGTTTCATGTTCTTGAAAGAAAACATTCTATCCTATCCATTTCAAATATTGAGTTGAGTTTTCAGATTTGAGATTGAGTTTGAGCTGAGTTGATTTGAGTTGAGTTTTGAGATTGGGATTTGAGTATAGAACATATTGAGTCTCTAAAAATTCTCTTTATGCTTTTATGAGTTTGACAAATCACATTGGGTCTTTAACAATTCACTTTGTTATTTCCTACTAAGAAAATTTTTCTTTGTGAGCTTGCTGAGTTTTTGGATAGGTTCCAATGGGGACTTGTGAGCAGTTTTTGGACAGGTTCCGATGGGGACTTGTGAGCAATTTTTGGACAGGTTTCGATGGGTACTTGTGAGCAGCTTTTGGACAGGTTCCAGTGGGGACTTGTGAGCAGATTTGGACAGGTCCTAGCAAAGGACTTGTGAGATGAGTTTGATAGTTCTATCAAAGAACTTGAGGATAGAGGTGCATTGGTTATATGAGAAGAACTTGAGGACAATTGGCAAGTCTTTGAGAAGGCTTGTATGCAGAGGATTTATTTTTTCAAGAGTTGGACAGATCTGACATATAGAGGAAGACTTGTACTAGACCGACTAACTGTGTTTGGTATAGGTTGCTGAGATGCTATGGACGTGATCATAGAAGGTAGAGGTATCTTAGGCTAAGCATTGAGGACAAGATGTCTTCGATGGAAAGGAGTTCCACATGCTGGCAAGAGGTAGAGGCAGTTGATCTTCTGAGGGATAATTTCTAGAGCAGAGGGGAAGGTATATCATTTGAGCAGAGGCTCATAAATTATGATTGGGGTAAGGTATCTCCTTTGAGCAGAGGCTCATAAATTTTGATTGGGGGAAGGTATCTCCTTTGGGCTGAGGCTCATAAACATTGTAATTGGGAAGGATTCCCAAATAACTTTGAGATAACTTTTAGAGAAAAAATTTGTGGACGTAGCCCAGCCATTCTGGGTGAACCACATTAAAATTGGTGTCACTTTGTGGATGATATTATGCATTGATTTGTTATTGCTTTGGGTATATTGCTTTACTATTTTGAAGTATAAAGTAAAAAGTAAAAAGAGGTCTTATACTGTTCACCCCCTCCCCCTCTCAGTATAAGCTTGTGTTCTTCATTTTATTGGTCTTGTTCTTCCATATGACCAAATTCTACTTGTTTACCACTTCTTAATTTAGGCATTTCATTTTAATATCTATGCTTACATATCTTCCCATGTTGAAATTTAATATCTATGGAATGAAAATGTGCAAATTTAAATTAATTTTCTTTGTTTGATTTTTTTTTGTTTTTATGTGATTGTAATTTTTATGTTTTTTGTGTTTTACAAATCAGAAAGATGTCTAATGTTTTTCACATCAGGTTCACCAAAGAATGTAGGTCTAAAATTCACACACTCCTTTCCTTCAAGTTGATGGATACACACCTCGAAGGGGAATGTGGGAATTATAGGTCTACACCTCAGAGGAGAGGTACTTGAGTTCATACCCTCTTATGGTGATTTTTCAACGAATTAGGCTGGTTCACTAGGAAATATTTTATGGCAGTTTCCATGCTTAGTTTTAGGATTTGTTTTAATGTGTTCCTTTTATCAAATCACACATATACCTAGTTTTGGCCAATATGCAACTACATTAATCTATTAGAAATTTTGATTTATATGAAGACAACAAATAATAGAAAAGTAAATATAGATGAACTATGCATAACTTAAAAGAAATTTAAACTCTGACCTGTATCCAAAAGTCTGATGTAGTTTTTGATTCTTTTTTGTAGGTAAAATGGATCGAAATCAGGCAAGATCAAGTGATACTATCTGCTAATCAGGTGGTTTGATTATATAGAAACACAATTGATCAGGGTAGAGAGTTGCAGTTTGACAACTTTGATACAGAAAACAACATTTTTACTAGAATAACATGCATTTATTGAAGTGAATTGTAATCAATAATGAATTTAAAAGGATGATGATTGAATGACTAAATGTAGATCTATTATAAATACATGAACATTCATGAAAATGTGATGAAATATGATTATTAAAACTAATGTATCAATGACAATGGATTTGAAATGATCTAAAAAATAATAAATATGATCTCAAATAGAAGAAATAAGGAAAGAGAATGCAAACGATGAGGTCTAGATGCCCCCAAGTAGCTTTAACAACAAAAATATTTGATGCAGACAAGATCGGGCAGTTTTCTATGATATTGGGCAATTTTCTATGATATTGGGTAGTTTTCTACGATATCAGGTGGTACGATCCTGCACGAATCTAACTTATGCACAAATCCAACCTGCAAAAACATAAAAAATATGTAGAATACCAAAGTGAAAGTATATGAAATTTCTAGGAGTAATCCAGGGTGAGGAGTCTGGATTAAATAGAATTGAATAGTTTGAGAGGTTGGGCTAAAAATGAAGAAGGTTACAACTTCCTCTATTCTAGAAAAAATAATTTGATCCAATCTCGCAACTGTCGTGTAGTAACCCAGGTAGAGACAAAGAGGTTGCAACTAAATTTTGTCACCTTTCTAAAGTAGGCAATATTTAGTTTTGGACGATATCAGGTGATCTAATCTCATACAAATTCATTCGATCTCAGATCGAGCGATCTGATCTTGCACATTTAGGTTCGATCTCATATTGGGTGATCCGATCTTGCACAGAAGGTTAGACATGTACATAGTTTTTTTGGAAATTTGAGGGGTCAAACAATGTTAAAATTGGACATATAATATACCGTTGGAAATTTATTTTTGAGACCTATCTAATGGTGTAGGTTTTGGGAAATTTGGAGGGTATTTTTTTAGGTAAAATTAAGCTCAAATATGACCTTACTTTTATAGGAGGAAAACTAAGGGAAATGAGTCAATTTTTCATGTCTAAACATCACACACATAAGAGACAAATTTAACATGGTTCACCCAATGTCAGCTACATCCACGAAGAAATATTTCTTATAAATTTCTCAACAAATTTCTTGGGAACAAATTTCCTATTATAATGTTTATGGGAACCAACCCACATGAGACACAATCCCCTGTGCTCTAGTTTGTGGACCTCTATCCATAGGAGACACCGATCCCCACTTATTTGATCTGCTCACAAGACCTTCTCAAATTTTCTCACTACTCTACTCACAAAAATCTACTCATAAACCTTCTCAAATCTACTCATAACGCCTATTCAAATATGCTCATCACGCCTGCTCAAATATGGTCATAACACCTGCTCAAATATGCTCATAATACCTTATCAAATATGCTCATGACACCTACTAAAATTTTCTCATAATTTCTCCAATTATTGCATACAAACAAAACTCATATATACCCAAAATCCAAACATGAACAATATGCAAATTTACTTGACAAGTCTGATCTATAACCTTTGCACTTTTATTCCCAATTTCATTCAAAGCATTGTACAAGTTTATTCACAAAAACTAACCTATAATATTTGCACATTCATTCCCAATTTCATTCAAAGCAATGCTCAACTATGTTCTCAAGCCCTTGCACTTTTATTTCCAATTTTAATCAAAAAATGCACAACTATACTCTCAAAACTGATCTATAACTTTTTCTTCAATTTCAATCAAATCAAATGCACAAGTTGATCTATAACCTTTCCACATTCACTCTCTTCAATCAAAACCAATGCATATCTAATAATTCCTTATACCTCCAACCACATGACATTTAAGTATTTCCTTCAAACAAAAACCATCCTTGAGAAAGAAATTAAATCACCATACTTAAAAAAAAACTTATAAACCCATTATAATATTTAAAGAAAAATATTATAATATTAATCTTTTTAAAACCTTTGGCCTTTGTAATATTTAAACCTTTGTCCCAAGCACTTTTAAACCCTTGTCCTTTGCTTGTAATATTTAATTATTTTAAACCTTTGTCCCAAGCACTTTTAAACCCTTGTCCTTTGCTTATAATATTTAATTATTTTAAACCTTTGTCCCAAGCAATTTTAAACCTTTATATCCTTTGCTTTCAAACTTCTCTTTATAATATTTAAATTGGATATTAAATATTATAATCCTTTCCATAAAAATATTTTCCTTGCTTTGCAATAAACCTTACCTTGAATAATTTTTCCATCCTTATAAACTCATCATCCTTGAAGAATATTTCTACCTTGAGTACCATGCACCTTTGAAATCAATGACAACTCAATATTTCCCACAATATCCCCCTTTGTCATTTATGGTAACCCTATAAAAAAAATTATTTTACTGCAATTGAATTTCAAAACTGCTCTCCCTGATAAGCTGATCCTCCTTACTAAATTCTCCCCCTTTGACATCAATGGCAAAGGGCTACTCAGGGCTAAAAATAATACACTTAGCATAGCCCCCTAACCACCTCATTTTATTGAGGTGATTATGTTTGGTATGGGAGTGGGATTACTCCCAATTTTCCTTTGAGATACTCAAAAGTGTCTTTTGGAAGTGGCTTGTTATTCCTTTGTAGCAATGTATTCTAATTTGATCTGTTGATTAGTGACTTGCTCTCTCAAAAAATGATATTTTATAGGAATTTTCTTGGTCCATGAATTCATCATTGGATTCTTTAAAATATTTATGGCACTTGTATTATCACAAAGTATAGAAATAGGATGATCATGCTCTATTTTGAAATCACTTAAAGTTTACTTCATCCATAAAACCTATGTACAACAAGCAACTACTTCAATGTACTCTACCTCTATAGTGTATAAGGATACTGATGCTTATTTATTTCTTAGCTAATAGACTAAATAATCTCCAAGAAAGAATTCTCCTCCACTTGTGCTTTTTTTTGTCATCAACACTGCCTGCCCAATCCACATCTGTATATGTAGTGAGTGTAAAATTATTACATTTGGGATACCACAGTCTAAAAATCATAGTTCATTTTAAATACTTAAAGATTCTCTTTATTGTATGTACATGTGTTTCTTTTTGTGCAGCTTGAAATCTTACCATCATTGTAACTGCCTGCATTATATCTGGTCTAGTAGCTACGACATATAGTAAACTTTCAATCATGGATTTATACAATGTATGATTTGTTTCAAGATACTCATCATATTTACTTAACTTACATCTTGTAACCATGGGGGTACTCAGAGGATTTCAATCCTCCATTCTGAATTTTTTCAACATTTCTTTCACATACTTGGCCTGAGAGAGAAATATACCTTTATATGATTGTGAAATTTGCAACCCAAGAAAGAAAGATATCTCACCAAGCATAGACATCTCAAATTAATTTTGCATATATTTTGTAAATTTCTGACACATCTTGTCATTACTGCCTCCAAAAATGATATCATCCACATAGACCACTACAATCAACAAGTTATTTCCTTTATTTTTTATGTATAGATTGCTGTCAGCTATACCTTTTATGAAACCCTATTCTTGGAGATACTTATACAATCTTAAGTACCAAGCCCTAGGGGCTTGCTTTAGTCCATATAGATATTTATTTAATTTACATACATAGTCCAGTTTATCTATCAGGCTGAAACCATTTGGTTGCTCTATGTAGACCTCTTTCTCTAAGTAACCATTGAGAAAAGCTAATTTTACATCCATTTGGTACACCTTGAAGATTTTGAATCTTGAGAAATCTAGGAAAATTCTTATGGCTTCAAAATGTGCAACAGGAGCAAATGTTTCTTTAAATTCAATCCCTTCAACTTGTGCATAGCCTTTGCATACCAGTCTTGCTTTGTTTCTAACAACATAACCATATTCGTTCAACTTGTTTCTTTAGACCCATTTGGTGCTAATTACATTCTTGTCTTTTGGACATGGAACAAGTTACCAAGTCTCACTCTCTTCTATTTGGTATAACTTTCCTTCCATTGCCTTGACCCAATATTTATCTTTGCTTACTTAATTGAAATCCTTGGGCTCAACTTTAGATAGTAAAGACAAATTTACATGTTCACTTGTTCCTGTTATCTTCCTCCTTGTTTGTCTCTCATCTAGATTCCCAATAATTAGATCTCTTGGATTATTCTTTTTGTTGGCAATTTTGGGTACTTTGGGTACATTGCCTTTGCTCAAGTGTATAAGTTGTCATTGATGTCAAGAAGCTCTTGAAGGAATTTGATTTGATGTCAAACAATTTGTTTTGATGAAGGTTACGACATGATAGTTTCAAAGGTATTTTGTAAACCCCAAGTTGGCAGGTTTAAAGATTACAGGTGGATGCATTAGTTTAATGCATTTGGGTCCAGGAGGAAGTATTTATTTAAATAATTAAAAACCTTGTTAAGGTTCCTTTTAATTATTTTTAAATAAATATTAATTTATTGTTTGCATTGGGTTCTCCTAACCCATGGCGCAAATGTCTTAACTTTGATGGTGCTATGTTCTAAGATTGTGGGCACTAGCCAAGACCTCTACTGATGTGTTAAACTCCTCCGCAGACGTGTTAAACTCCTCTGTCGATGTGTTAAACTCCTCATTGACGTTAAGAGTTTATGGGAAATAAGCATATAAATCTCCCACAATGAAGATCAAAGATAATCCCATCCACATTTTTAAAAAATGTTCTTCGCTGAGATTTCATGATCCGTTGTTCGGATATCCATCGTTCATTTTTTGTATCCATCGTAAGGTTTCGTCGTCGTCGTTCGTGTCACAAGATAGGGAGGCCTGTTGTTTATTTTAGCCCTGGCGTAGAAGGTACAAGGGAAATAGAGTGAGGTTCAAACCTCATCGGATGCCTTTGGTGCACCGATAGTGGCTAGGATGTTGGCGCACTACCTGAACGGGAGGTTTCACGTTTGAATAACGTGAAAGGGTTTTTCTTCATTGAAGTGGATGCAACAGGTGGTGTTAGAGTTCGTGTGCAATTTCTCCATAGCATGATTTTTGGTGTTGGCCAAGGTATTTTCGAAATTAATTTTTGCTAAGTGTATTTTGCGGATGGAGGAAGTTTATTAGAGAGAAAAACAACTTAGGAGTTATAAGGAGTTTGAAGCTTGCTTTATTTTGATAAAATATTCTTTTGAAGGTGTTGTTTGCATTATCTTATTGCATTCTTATGAGAGATAAAATTTATTGTTGATAAGACTATAAGGGAGAAATAAGGTGTATAAGGGATAAATATTTCTTGTAATGTTGAGAGTGTTTTTCGTTTATTATGAAAATGAAAGCATGATGTTTTAAGGTTAGAATTGCTTCTTGTGTGAAGTTGTGAAACCTTAAGTGGGCAGCTTTGAGATTGACATTAGATTTCATTAAATTGGTTATAATCAAGCTATTATTTACTTGGTTAAAGTGTTGGGCTTACTTCTTTGTTGATGATTTGAAAATTTGTTTTGTGCTTGGTGATTTGAGTTGGTGGATGCTTTTTGTTCAAACAATGTTGGAGAGAAAAGGAGTTCAACTTGTTTCCTTTTCTGATGTTGATTGTGAAATGCTTCAAGGTTGTGTTTTGAGTTAAATGGTGTTGATTGAACCTTGGTTGATGAGCATTGTTGTTGAAGCCCTAATTAATGGTGAAAAAAACATGAGTATCATTGTTATGTGATTCTTTGCATAGTTGGCAATTTTTGGGGTTTCATGTTCTTGAAAGAAAGCATTCTATCCTATCCATTTCAGATATTGATTTGAGTTTTCAGATTTTGAGATTGAGATTGAGTTGAGTTGATTTTTGAGATTGGGAGTTGAGTATAGAACATATTGAGTCTCTAACAATTCTCTTTATGCTTCTATGAGTTTGAAAAATCACATTGGGTCTCTAACAATTCACTTTGTGATTTCCTACTAAAAAAGTTTTCTTGGTGAGCTTGCTAAGTTTTTGGACAGGTTCTGGTGGGGACTTGTGAGCAGTTTTTGGACAGGTTTCGGTGGGGACTTGTTAGCAATTTTTGGACAGGTTTCGGTGGGGACTTGTGAGCAGTTTTTGGACAGGTTCCAGTGGGGACTTGTGAGCAGTTTTTGGACAGGTTTCGATAGGGACTTGTGAGCAGTTTTTGGACAGGTTTCGGTAGGGACTTGTGAGTAGTTTTTGGATAGGTTTCGATGGGGACTTGTGAGTAGTTTTGGACAGGTTCTAGTGGGGAATTGTGAGCATATTTGGACAGGTCCTAGCAGAGGACTTGTGAGTTGAGTTTGATAGTTCTATTAGAGAACTTGAGGACAAAGGTACACTGGTTCTAGGAGAAGAACCTAAGGATAGATTTGGAAAGTCTTTGAGAAGGCTTGTATGTAGAGGATTGATTTGTTCAAGAGTTGGATAGATCTGACAGATAGAGGAAGACTTGTACTAGACTGATTGACTATGTTTGGTACAGGTTGCTAAGCTATTGTGGGCATGATCATAGAAGGTAGAGGTCTCTTAGGCTAAGCATTTAGGACAAGATGTCTACGATGGAAAGGAGTTCCACGTGTTGGCAAGAGGTAGAGGCATTTGATCTTCTACGAGATCATTTCCAGAGCAGAGGGGAAGGTATCTCCTTTGAGTAGAGGCTCATAAATTATGATTGGGGGAAGGTATCTCCTTTGAGTAGATGCTCATAAATTTTTATTGGGGGAAGGTATCTCCTTTGTGCCAAGGCTCATAAACATTGTAATTGGGAAGGATTCCCAAAGAACCTTGAGATAACTTTTAGAGAAAAGTTTTGTGGATGTAGCCCAACCATTCTGGGTGAACCACATTAAAATTGGTGTCACTTTGTGGATGATATTGTGCATTGCTTTGGGTATATTGCTTTACTATTTTGAAGTATAAAGAAAAAAGTAAAAAGAGGTCTTATACTGTTCACCCCCCCTCTCAGTATAAGCTTGTGTTATTCACTTTTCCACATACCTAGATGGTGTCTTAAGTGGTTCTCTTTGTGTCTCATTTTCTTCATTTTATTCACCTTCTTATTCTTTGCAACTTTCTCCTTGATATGAAGAACACATGCTTATACTGAGGGGAGGGTGAATAGTATAAGACTACTTTTCACTTTTATTTCCCAATCAATATTATGCAATATATCAATGGAAATATCAATAGGAGTAATTAAAGTAATGCATAAATCACCACACATAATAGAGACACCAATTTAACATGGTTCACCCAATATGGGCTACTCCACGGAGAAATATTTCACTAATTTTTTCTCAACAAATCTCTTGGGAATCCTTTCCCTATTACAATTTTTATGGACCTCTATCACAAGGAGACACAAATCCCCTAATCAATTTCATGGATCTCTATCCATAGGAGAACTCCTCCTCTGCTTTGGCTAGTGATCTTCTAGAACCGTTACCTCCACTACACTGGCTTATGGATCTCTATCCACTTAAGACTCATGTCCTCAATCAGAAGACCCATCCTTACTACCTTGGATAATGGACCTCTATCCACTAGAGACTATTGTCCTCTATAATTTATCACATCCAAATATTTCTCTCAACTCTATCTAAAATCTACACTAAACATAGTCCTTCGGTCTAGCACAAATCTTCTCAATCTCTTTCTCTGATCTGCACTAAACACAATCCTTTAGTCTAGTACAAATTTTCTCAATCACTATCCTCAAATATGCACTAAACATAGTCCTTCGATCTAGCATAAATCTTCTCAATCTCTATCTTTGGTCTGGCACAAACCTATATTTAAATCTGCACCAAAATCTATCCTCAAATATTTCCTCAAGAACACAAAGCTTGAATCAATCACAAATCAACTCTGCTAGATTTACCCCAAACCTTAACCCAAGGTTTGAACAAATAAATCAATCAAATTTGATCTCAAGTATTTTCAAAGACTTATCTCAAATATGCCTTGTAATATTCTAGAAAAGCTCACACTAACCTATCCACAAGTCCTCTCTAGAACTTGTCCAATCTTCTCAACAATTTTTCACCAATACTTACCTCAAATATTCTCAACAAGTCCTCACTAGAACTTGTCCAATCTACTTGACAAGTCTTCGCCAAGAATTACCTCAAATCTGCTCAACAAGTCCTCACTAGAACTTGTCCAATATCCTCAACAAGTCTTCACTAGAACTTGTCCAATATCACAGAAACATATAGAGAATTTTTATAGACTCAATATGATTTACACTCACAACAATTCTCAATCACTTTCAATCTCTCTTTTTACCACATAAACATATAGAGAATTGTTAGAGACTCAATATGTTTCACACTCACAAAACACTCAATCACTTCCAACCTCTTTCTCAAATCAATTCAGAATATAGAACATTTTTTTAACAGAACTTGAACTTCCACTCAACCAAGATCAATCACTTTCAATCTACTAGGCTCAATCAACTCCACTCAACCAATCATGTAATGAAATATTTTTCAACAATGCTTATCAAAAAAACCTCACATAACAATGATACTCATGATCTCTCACAAGCCCTAGTTCAATATAGTTCTCAACTTCACATAACAATGATACTCATGATCTTTCACAAGCCCTAACCATACACATGAAGGCTCACTCAATATTTCCAACAATGCTTATCAAACAAGGTTTCTATCATCAACCTTTATTCTAGAAAAACCTTTAAGAATCAATACAAAACCAAACTCAACAATTCTTACCAAAAAAACCTTTTCACTCAAACTTAGCATTCACAACATCCAATCCAACAATATTTTTCTCACAAGGAAGATTTACCCATACCTTTTACTTTGATGAAGATATGTCTTCAAAACCTGTCTTAACCATAATCAATTTTTTCTTTACCAACACTCAATATGTAGAGACTCAATATGTTTCACACTCACAAAACACTCAATCACTTCCAACCTCTTTCTAAAATAAATTTAGAATATAGAACAATTTGTTTCACAGAACTTGAACTTCCACTCAACCAAGCTAAATCACTTTCAATCTACTAGGTTCAATCAAATCCACTCAACCAATCACTTAATGAAAGATTTTTAAATAATGCTTATAAAAAAAACTCACATAATAATGATACTCATGATCTCTCACAATCCCTAGTTTTTTTTGGTAGATAAGGTACTATAGCATTAATATCGGGTTTTATAGGTTGACCCAAAACCTTTTACAAAAATCATCCCAGGGTTGTTGATGAACATGTCCTTACTAAGGATCTTATATATGTAAAATCTACATGCCGTGAAATCCATTACATTTGGTAAGGCACATAGCCTGTTATCAAAAAGAAACTTCCCGTACAACATTTTGGGTATACCCCAAAAAAACACACCTGCATCATAATTACAAAAAAAGAAACAGACACAGATCCCTTCCTTAAAACAATGGAGAAACAAAAAGTTGTAGACACACATAGCAGAAAATTGAAAAAAACTCCCACAAGCTCTGTATTGATAGTTAATCTTAATAATTCTTTGGTAATTGCTTTCTTCTATATATGACATGCTTTGGGACCACATCCTGTCTTGGGCAATCAGCCTTGGATAAGTGAACCTGCTGGCTAGATTTATGGCAGTGACTATCTGGTGGTCCACGTGGCTCTAGTTCAAAGTCTTATATTGTCGTTTCTTTCCTGCCCTGTGATTATCAACCAACCTCAAATTACTAATACAACTAGGAGCCATGTTATCTGACATGTGATTGTCCCCATTAGTCTTTGTGGTATTTCCAAGCAGCATCCACCAAGACTGACAACTCGGATAATTTTTATTGTGAGTCCATTTCAAAAAGAGATGGGAATACTCATATCCTTCGAACTTACAATGCCTTCCTTGTTGGTAAATTTGACTATAATTCTTGGCATTCTTGTTGAATAAGATCCTCTACTTTGCTCAGGATACTGTGTTCCTATTTGAAAGTCTATCACCATCAACACCCAAATTGGCCAGCTTATCAACAACTTTGTTATCTTCCCGAAAGACATGTTGGGATTTTCTGTCTCAACTTCACATAACATTAATATTCATGATCTTTCACAAGCCCTAACCATACACATGAATGCTCACTCAATATTTCCAACAATGCTTATAAAATAAGGTTTCTATCATCAAACTTTATTCCAGAAAAAATATTTAAGCATCAATACAAAACCAAACTCAACAATGCTTACCAAACAATCCTTTTCACTCCAAATTAGCATTCACAACATCCAATCCAACAATATTTTTCTCCAAGGTTATACATAAAGGTTTGGACTCAAAATATACTTGTAAAAAAATAGCGAATCCTAATCAAAATCAAGGTAAATCATGGAGAATTCTAAGCAAATCAAATCAAGCATCTTAATACCAAAATTTGGGGTATTTGAAACCCTAAAATATAAGATCACCTTTGGGGCCACTTTTGACATATTAAATCATCTTATAACTTCATAAAAACACCACCATTAGATCAGGCTTGAAAAGATCTTTCCAACGAGTACAAATATACCTATATTTGGATATATATTGTGGCGAATTGACCCTAAGAAACAATTGGTCCTAAAAAATTTAGGCGAATAGGCTGACGTCAAGGGTCCTCATATTCACCAATTTTCAATTTTGAAAATCCTAATATTCGTCCAATTAGCGAATATTTGCCACTATGCATAACCCTGTTTTTCTCACAAGGAATATTTACCCATACTTTTTACTTTGATGAAGATATGTTGTCAAAACCTGTTTTAACCACAATAAAATTTTTCTTTACCAACACTAGGGTTAGGTTACCACAATCTCTCTCAAGATCTCCACAAAATAATTTTCTCAAATATTATTTTCATACAAACTAACAAATCCTTTTATACACCTTATAATATCCAAACTCACAATATTCAATTCAACAAGTTCACAATAACACAACACTCAACAATATGCATATAAAAGTCCTTATACACCTTATAATCTCCAAAATCATAATTTTAATTCAACCATTTCATCATAACACAACACCTAACAATATTCCTTGCACACCTTATAACTTTCAATCAACCAAAAAATCAAAATAAAAATATTTTAATTTTTCTTTACCTTATAACTCCCCTAAGCTCTTAACATCCACTATAATCTCAAAGTGCTCAAATTTCAACACCAAAAATCAAATGACATACCTTTTGTTTGTTTTACCCATAAAAAGAGCTTCGGTGGATTTGACCATGTGACTTATGCTCTCTCAATGCCTTAGCTCCAAGCTAGGCCACTCAGTGGGCTGCGCACCCACGTGAAACTTAATGCGCACACTGTCCAAATTAATCTACCGCCTTACAAAATTCCAATCAAAATGAACGATGGCTCTTCCTCCAAAATGTTGATCACATGGATTGAACCACGATATCCTCCATGCAAATCCTAACACATTCCCAACTGCCATCTATGCTACCATTGTCGATGGGAAGTCAAACCACCACACGAGATTTGTTGTTCATATTTCCCTCCAAGAACTTTGAAATTTGAAGGTGTGATGGAACTTCGAAAATAGAAAAAATTCCTAAATAAATACTTAATCACCTGTTGATTTCTCACATTGGCCCTTTTTTTCAAATTTCAAAATTCGAATTTAATTTATTTAAATATTAAATTAAAACCTTTAATAAAAGATTAAAATATTTTTATTTAAATTAAACCTTTAAAAATTTCTCATGGATATTTTTAATTTAGACTTCATTTCTCTTCACCTTGTCATTTCTCCCAAAATATTATTATAATAAAATATTATTATTTAATTTAAGCTTACTTCTTCTTTCTCGGGTTTTCAACCTTTGGGCCCTTTTTAGGCATATAATATTAAAAATAAATATTATATCCTATCCCTTTCCAATACCTTCTTGCTTTTGGAAAAAACACTTGATGTCCTTAATGATGACGACATTAAACCAATATTCCTTTGACATCAATGACAAAAAAAATACTCAAAATTTTCAACATGATATATAATCTCTTGAGTTGATTCTCTGATATTTATTTCTTCATCAACTCTTACATTTGCACTTTCTGCAATTGTATGGGATATTTTATTGTAGCACCTATAGGATTTTCTCTTAGTGCAATATCCAAGGAAGATACCCTCATCACACTTGGAATTAAACTTACCCAAAGTTTTCTCTTCTCGTCTAATGTAACATTTGCTTCCAAATATTTTGAATTATTTCACAGTAGCTGGTCTTCCCTTGCAAAGCTCATATGGGATTTTGTAGTGATTTAATCTAACTTGAGATCTATAGATGATATAAATAGTTGTATGAATTATCTCTTTCCAAAAAGCATAAGAAATATTAGACTCATTTAACATAGCCCTCGCCATACCCTGAACAATTATATTTTTCCTTTCAACTACTCAATTTTTTTGTGGAGTTCTTGTTGTTGAGTATTGTCTCTTGATTCCATGTTGTTCACAAAATTCTACAAATTCACCTGAAGTGAATTCTCCTCCTTTATCTGATCTTAGATACTTGATATTTTTGCATGTTTCATTTTGTACTAGTGCTTTGAATACCTTGAACTTTTCAAATGCTTTTGATTTTTCCTTTAAGAATGTTACCCAAATCATTCTAGTAAAATCATCAATAAATAACATGAAGTAACTCTCACTTTGTAAACTATTTTTCCTTTTAAGACCACATAGATCAATGTGAACTAGTTTCAAATGCATGGATGAAGAAAATTCCTTTGATCTGAAACTAAATCTTGTTTGCTTGCCATACTGACATTGTGCATAAATCGTACTTGGAGGTTTTATTATTCTAGGTAAATCTCTGACTACCTATTTTTTGCTTATTTTTACTATGTTGTAAAAGTTTATGTGACCCATCCTTCTATGCCTTAACCAGATCTCATCCTCTTATGATAAAAAGCAATTTTCTCCCTTATTTTTGCTCAACATGTAGATATTATTTGTAGTTTTGTTGGCATCTGCAATAAGCTTTCCTATATTGGCTTTCCTGATATCACATCCATTTGGGTGAAATGTGAGTGTGTGCCCTTGATCAAATAGTTTACTTACACTTGGTAGGTTGTGCTTCAATCCTTTACCATATAACACATTTTATGTCGTTGATCTCCCATTATCCAAAATCAAAGTCCCTTTTCCAACAATTTTGGTAGGAGCATTATCACCAAATTTTATTATTCCTCCATTTATTTCCTTGAGAGAAAGAAATTTGATTTTGTCACCTAGCATATGACTTGAACAACCACTATCAATGTATCATTGATTCCCTTTATTTCACACATGAACAACTATTTGTACCAACATGAACTTTTCCTTTTATTTTTCCTTCTTTCTCCAAAATTTTAACTCCTTTTGAGTTGTTTTCTCTTTCTCTTTCTTGCTTGACTTAGGAAGTTCAGGAAATATTGTTCTAGACCATTTATATTTGTACCCAAAATTTTTACATTTGTAACACATGACATCATTGAGAGGTGCAAATGAAATTTTATTCATGATGCTAATTTTCACACGGACCACACAATATGTAGCTTTATGACCAAATTTATTACATGAAAAACAATACCCATGAAAGAAGTATTGAAAATTTTTAGATTACCTTGGATTATATGGTTGCATGCCATTTCTATGATTGAATTTTTTTCATAATGATTCTTTGATTTCTTCCTCCTTTATGATTTTACTCTTTAATACATCAGCATAGGTCATGGACTCTTTATTACTTACATTCTTTGATGTCCCATTTGAGCTTGATTCCTCCTTTTGTAACCTTATACTTTTTTGTGAACTATTCTTAAATTTTTCAACTTCCTTTCTTAGAGAGACAACCTCATGTTCCATTTTTTTACATTCCAACTCTTTTACCTTTAATCGCTCAATAATTACTTTTTAAATTTTATTTGCCTCTTCAAACTTCACCTTTAAGTCTGTGAGATATTGTAGAAACTATACTTTGTTTCCTCATACTATTGAACTCAAGCTTTCAACCTTGAATTTTTCTTTCTCACCCTTTTTATTTCTACAAGAGCAGCATTAAGTTTCTCCTCTATGTCAACCAAGCATTCATTTTTATTTTTTGGATATATTTTATTGATTTAAACCATAGGAGCAACTTCTGTCAATTTAATGGTCGTGTGTGTTCTTATAAGATCTTCCTTCAAGTTTTTAGGATTTCACGAAGGCACCCGCTTTGATACCAATTGAAGAACACAAGATTATACTGATACAGGGGTGAATAGTATAAAATAATTTTTTTTACTTTACTTTCCAAAGCAATATTATCCAATATTATCAATTGTAGTAATGAAACACTGCCTAGATCATAACACACATAAGAGACACATATTTAACTTGGTTCACCCAATGTGGGCTACATTCACAAAGAAATATTTCTTATAAATTTCTTAACATATTTCTTGGGAACCAATTCCCTCTTACAATGTTTGTGGGCCGTAAAGCATAGGAGACACAATCCCCTATACTATTTTTTATGAATCTCTATCCACAAAAGAAACCAATCCCTTCTACTATGATCTACTCACAAAACCTGCTCAAATCTTCTCACTACTCTGCTCAAATATACTTACAAAATCCTACTCATAAACCTACTCAAATCTGCTCATAACACCTACTCAAATTTGCTCATGACATTTAAATATTTCCTTAAAAAAAAATCACCATTGAGAAAGTAATTAAATAACCACACCTCTAAATCTACCTTAATGATGATAATCTTCTATTTGTATGGGATTCTCAAAACCTATCTTAACAAAAGTAAATTTTCTTTCTTTTGCCACATCAAAATAGGTTAGTATATTCCTTTTTCCCCTTTTTGTTCAAATATTAAATCAACCAATTTTAATACTTATAAAAATATATATACTATAAAGATAAAAAGCACTCCTTATTTCTCCTTTTGAGACTCACAATAATTAGCAACAAAAACCCTTCATCTCTCATTTTGTGACACGCAAAAATTAATTTTAAAGATATCATCAGTACTGAGTTTATCATTTGCATAATTCATCTACCAGAACAAAGATACATGAATTTCATTGGAGGGTGGGGTACATTTAAACACTAAAATACCCTAATGTAGGCATCATTAAGGGTGATACCCTTCAACAGAAATTACATAGATAGAAATACTGAACTATCATCCATATGCAGATTGAATTTGATAAATAAAAGCATTGATAGTCAAAGGGTTAATGATGATCCCTCTAATGCAAATACAAGTGGTGATGTCTCATGGTTTCCCAATGCTAGACTAGGTGTACCCATCAATTACCTATGATGATTATCTAGAAATTATTCGAATTTTTGACTATTGGCCTCATGGTAGGTTCTTCCAGGTTCAATAAATTTGTTATCCCAAAAATAAATATCACAATGGTAAACTTCGATAAGGCTTGGTAATCATTCACTACAGCGTTAGGGAGAAATACTTAGGAATATCCCACACGAATAGTGTTAGGAAAATCTTAATGTATAAGAATACCCAAGCACTTAGAGGTTAATAACCATCAGATGATGGTTGTAAAGCTCCTCTCTATATCATGATTGAAATAAAATCCCTTCGGTTTGTTGTGGTTTCTATGTAAGGTCCTTAGGATTAATTTACTAATTTTAAATTAGGAATATAACATGGTCTAGTGACCTTAACCACACGTAAACCATCTGTGTAACCCAATAATTTGATTGACCTAGAAAAGGTATGGATGCATACGCGTATCTAGGTGCTTAAACCATACATTTATTAGGTGTTTAAACCATACAATCATTCAAAATTGAGTTATTCTAGAAGCACATGAATAGTCCATAATTTTATTCAACATTGAAATACATGGAAGCACATGTATAGTCAACTAACATCTAAAGGATGTCCCAGGGATACAAAATTTTATAAATAATATATGATATCCTAAAAAAATAAAGAAAACTACACATGCCAAGCCATGGATAAAAAATATTACATATGATAGATAAAAATTTGAAAGAAGGAATCATTCTGACCTAAAATTCGCAAGGTTTCCAAGCTCCACTTTCTTATCCACTAAGTCCACCAACCCTTCCTTCTTGTGTGCTTCTATAAAGTTTGACCAAATGTCTCTAAGGCTTAAGGCTTTTTGGTTTCTAATTCACCAAATATTGAAGAGCATAATCCCTAAGCCCAAGTTTACCTATCAATATTTTCTTAGAATTTTTCTAGCATCCATGACCCTTTTTGGTTAACCCATGGTGGCTATATATAGCATTCAAGGGTACCTTCTCCAATGGTGAAGGGTAGTCTAGGTAATGACCTATTGGAGAGGTCATGAGGATGATGATGTAGGCAGTTTAGTGGCATAGTATTTTTCTATAGCTTTGAGGACATGATGCACATCAAAGGGCAGCCAATAGTGCTTTGGAGGACTCTTGAATGACCAATATTATTTTTAAATTATTTCTAGAATATAGGGTACAAAATCCTTTTTCTCATGGCTCTTAATGGTATTTTAGAACTAAATACTTTTTTAAAATTATTTTAGCATTAGTTTAAAAAGCACACTAATGATTAAATTCACATGAGAACTCTCTTTTTCTATTTAAAATATATGTTATTTTTTTCTTGGATGTATTTTCAAAAATATTAAATGAATTACCACTATTTTCAATACCTAGAAAATTTCAAAATATTTTCTATGCCTACATTAATTTTCATTTCTCTTTGCCAAGCACAAGGGTTCGGGTCAAGGTGGGATGTGACATACTCCCCCTTAGACTAAACATAGTCCCTTGTGTTACCATAGTTAGCAAACAATAAAATATTAATGCATAACCAAAACATAGCAAATAAAGAAAATAACCAAATTTCTTTACCAAATTGCAATCATAGGTAGCCATGCAATCTCAATATTCCACACCATTATTTTATCCTATGGATGACCTCTTTAAGATTGGTTGGTGTTGAGTGGTGTTTTCACCCAATTGTGAAAGCACACTCTCTGGTAGGATCTGAGTCCCAAAATCCTCTGCTTGCAAAGAGATTATGACAAAATAATTTCTCCAAGGTTCCTGTTATGCTGGTTCTTTGCTTACCAATGATGTTATTCAATTGAAATGCTAGGAATACCTTAGGGTTACAAGTGGATGTTAACAAGGGGCCTGGTGATTTATTTTAATTTGAATTTGCAGTGGACTCAAAGTGAATAAATCTAAGAGATGAATTTGCTTTGATCTTGAGCTTTGATGGATTTTCAGTTATTACAGTAATTAAAATGCAGAAAATAAAATGAAAAATTGTGAATAAAAGAAAATGCAAAGAATAGTAAACTAAACTACGCTCAGAATGCTGCCATCTCAATTCGACAAAACCAAAGATAATGAGGTTTTCTACATGCAACCTAACCTATTGAATCTGCACATACGCATAATCCTGATAATCTAGGTGCGGGTTTCTAGGGTTTTACTGTAATTTCAGATTTTAGGTGTTCGCATGAAGCAACCGAGAGAACTCGCATTAAACTCCATCTATAAACCTTAAAATCTGAAAGGGGAAGATAAACATTAAATCATGCATGTAGAAATGACTCCTTCTTTCTCATCAATGAGATGCCAACTCTCTGTATTTCTGTATTAAAGTGGTATAGCAGTTACAATGACAGAATGTTCTAGGTATAACAAATCCAGAACAAATGAAGGAAATTGCTCCAAGTGTAGGCCCAGAATGGCTTTGCAACCCTTGTCTCTACAACTCTGCTATCAACAATTTCCAACCTCTACATAGATCTGTGCTTCTGAGTTTATACTAACTGATACGGCTCTTCGGTTCACCTACGTCACTTCGCTTCACCTCCCAGAATGCATCATTTCAAATTCCCTGCCTTTTTGTTGCTTTTGATTCATGCTCCATGCCAAAACATTCGAAATTTTTTGTTACATGAAATGCTTTTGCAACTCTGACACCTGTATGCCACGTTTTCTGCATTTCTAGCATGTTTTGTAATGGCCCCATGTAAATCACGATGTCCTTATGCATGCAGCTTGCTCCTATACTAGCCCAGCAAAAATGAGATAGGTAGTGAAATCGCGACGTTTTTCGACCAACAACCTTCTTGCCTTCTTGCCCAGTGAAAATGTGACATGTCGTGAAATCGCGACGCCTTTTTTTTTTGTACACTCTCGGCCGCAACCTGTCGTGAGATCACGATGTTTTTTCATTTGATATGCTTTTGGCCGTAACCTGTCGTGAAATCGTGACGTTTTTCACTTGGCACTCCTTTGGCTGCAACCTGTCATGAAATCATGACATTTTTCACTTCCATATTGCTTTACCGGCTTTCCGTCGTGAAATCGCTACGCTTTTCATTTTGGGCTGCTCTTGCTACTTTCTATCGCGATTTCGCGACATATTTTCACTTCATGCTCTTTTGCTACTTTCTGTCGTGATTTCATGATGTTTCTATGCTTCGTGCCCTTTTGCTCGATTTTGTCATGATTTTGCGACCATTTTACACTTCATGCCTTTTCGCTCGATTCTGTCGTGATTTCGCAATGGTTTTGCACTTCATGCCTTTCGCTGCTTTCTGTCGTGATTTCACGATGTTTTTGTCTGGCGGGCACACTTTCTCAAAAGTTGTGCAATTTCGCTACCATTTTCCGCTTATGAGCTTTGTGTCGATTTTTGTCACGATTTCGCTACACTACCGGGCCTTGTAGCCTTTGGCTCGTTTTTGTTGCGATTTCGCTACACTGCTGTGCCTTGTTGCCTTTGGCTCATTTTTGTCACGATTTCGCTACACTGCTGCGCCTTGTTGCCTTTGGCTCATTTTTGTCATGATTTCGCTACCATTTTCTATTTCATGCCTTCCGCCCGCTTGTAAGCCGCGAAAATCAAACACGTCACGATTTCGTGACGGTTCCGCCCACCTGCTGTTGCTGACTACGTTGATCGCGATTTTGCGACGCGTCATGATTTCACTAGGCCTTTCTGCTTCGTGCCCCATTTGTCACTTCCTGTCGTGATTTCATGACATTTTTTTTCTGCTTTGCCCTGTTTGACTGGTTTGACCCGCGACAGAGCAACATGTCGCGATTTCGCTACACTTTTCATTTTTCGGCAGTGATGGCACAACATGTCGTGATATCATGACACTTTTCTATTTTTGTCCGCGACAGAGCAACATGTCACGGTTTCATGACACTTTTCATTTTTTGGCAGCGATGGCACGACATGTTGCGATATCGCGACACTTTTCATCCTTGTGCATTTTTGCCCCTTTTTCTTGATTTTTAGCATCTAGGTCATTGAGATTTTCTTTGAAAGCATGCAAAAAAGGTGGGTCCCCAATTTTGGGGTGTGTTGTGGATCAGCCACGACAAATGGTGACTCTACTGTCAAATGCTCTTGAGCATTTTAGTGAGAACCCAACATGAAACACATACAAACTCAAAAACATGTGTTAGCACATAAGCAATATAAACAAATGCCCAAAGATCATAAGTACATGAATCATCAGAATCATCAAGTATTAGCTCAGTGTGTGCAATGAATTTCATTCCCTATCGTTTGAAATTGATCAACATTCCATTGTCAGTTTTACATGAATGCATGTGAGATTGCGAATGATTTGTGTAACCTAATGAATATGCTAGGAGATTTTGCTTTTATAAAAGGCATAGTCCTTCTTCTAGTATCATGTACAAACATTCAAGATTGCCAAACCCTCTTAGGATCCACCAATGAATTGTTTTATTATATCCCAAAGTTGGTTATGAATCCCTACTATCTTGAACCCATGTGCAAGTGAATGTGAAATCAGAACTATGGGGAATCAGACTCCCAACCTAACCAAGATGGGAGTTTAACCCTATCCTTACTATTCTGATTTAGAGTTCATTACCTCACTTTGAGCAAAATAATTTAACCAATTATGGAAGAAATGGTCATGCTAGTCTAACCCTTTGGACAATCAATGGTCTTGTTTTTTAGACAAGACATGTTGCCATGCATGGGCACACTTAACCCCACAATCCAAAACTTATCTTCATTTCTTTGGACCTTGGGGATGACTACCCATCCTTTGCAGAGGATAAGTAGTACGATCCTTCCAATCCAAAATAAATATGAGATATGAAAAATTATTTTTTACTTCTTGGACCTTGGGGATGACTACCCATCCTTGCTAGGGACATGTAGTATGATCCTTCCAATCCAAGATTTGGATAAAAATGGAAAATATTAATTTATTGCTTAGACCTTGGGGATGACTACCCATCCTTTGCAGAGGACAAGTAGTACGATCCTTCCAATCCAATACTTATTATGAAATGAGACATAAGAGCTTTGGGGAATCAGATTCTCAACCTAAGCGAGATGAGAATTTATGCCCTATCCTTACTACTCCATGTAGGTTAAATCAAAGCTTTGGGGAGTTGGATCCTCAACCTAAGTTTGATGAGGATTTAACCCTATCCTTACTACTCTGATTTTAGGCTTTAAGCTTTATGGAAGTGGTCAAAACCATTTTTTTAAGGATCATGTTGCATAATAGGATAGACATGAAAAACCTCTTTCGCCCAACCTTTTCTTCCAAGTTAGGTTTTGATCATTTTTCTCAAGATCCTTTTTAATGTATAAGACGTGCTTGGTTCTAGATATCTCAAGACTCAGTTTCCAACCTTAGGATTTTTCTTACATTTATGTTATAACACAACCCTAAGAGGATTTGACATACTTTAATGATTTGTACCTAAGATGCATATGCAACTAAGATGGAATGTATATGTAAAGTGAGATGTGACATGAATGCATTATATTTGAATTACAAATGAAATTATTTGCCATACAAAACTGACTACTTCATGCATCACAAGTTTCAAACGATATAACTTAAAATGTTTGTGTGACTTGTGGAGCTTATACAAGACAATTCCAATATTTCATATTCTCCTAGTCCTAAGCATAAGTTGACATCTCAATTTTATTCTCTTTTTTTCTCTTTTTTTTTCCTTCTTTTTTTTTTATAAAAATAAACAAAAATTGTCAATTGAAATCAAACCCACAACCAAAATCCTAACTAGACTAACAATCCTAAAAAATGAAAACAACATCTGAAAAACTCCACCAAAACCGAAAAGAATAACATCAAAATCTCATAACCTAAGGGCTAAAATAATGCTTTAAAATCTGCCCATTAACCGGTAGCATAAAATATTTCCCTTCTAAAGTTTTTAGCCTAAAGGTATTTTTTTCGAGAATTTATGAAATCTGATAGGGGCCCAACCAAAGACAATCAAACTTTTGATGGTTCCCTTTCTCCTCATGTATTTTGTCCCATAGCAATACCAAAACTGAAATTCTGAAGGACTTGATTTTAGCCCTTCTATCAAACCATCTCTTGATAACTTCCTGGTGTTTATTCATGTGATTCATGGCTTTTGATCTCTTTTCATCAAGGTGTAGAAAATGACTTAACCTGGCTTCAACTTGATCATCTGTCCCCAAGTACTCTTGTATGAAATGCAAGGTCTGCAACTTCAAATTTGCAGGAAATATCGGGTCTTGCCCATAGACCAAATGATAGGGAGTATTCCTTATGGATTCCTTTACTCTAGTCCTATCTGCCCAAAGGGCAAACTTTAGTTGGCTGTGCCAGTCCCAAGGGTTCTTTTCCAACAATTTCTTAATTATGTTCAACAAATTTTTATTTGAAGATTCGACAAAACCATTTCCTTGAGGATAATAATTGGATGCAAACTTTAAGCTTACTTTGTTGTCATATGCCCAATCTGCAAATTGTGTAGAAATAAAAGATTTACCATTGTCACTGACAATAGAATCGGGCATTCCAAATCTTGTTATAATATGGTCCTCAAGGAATTTTATTACAACATCTGTGGTGGCATGTTTAGTAGGAATTGCTTTTGTCCACCTTGTACAGTAGTCTGTAGCTGTCAATATGAATTTATGAGAATCAAAATAATTTGGGTTAATAACCCTAATGAAATATAGTCCCCACTGTGCAAATGGTCTCATTTCAACTACAAGTCGTAATGGCATGGCTGCATTTCTTTCTCTATTGGCAGCCACTTGACAGATATGACAAGATCGTACATGGGCATGTGCATCTTTGAAAATGTGGGGCCAGTAGTATCCTACTCTCAGGATTTGATGCGCTGTAGCATTTGCCGCACCATGACCAGTTCCATGTTTTTCATGAAATTCCTGCAACACCCTGGCAGCTTCTTCTTTGTTTAGGCACCTCAGGTAGATCCCTTCATGATTCTTCCTGTAAAGAACACCAGATTTCATCAGATAATTGACCGAATTAAGCCTTAAAGCTCTTATTTGGGTTGAATTTAGATTAGAAGGACACTTATCATTCAATAAAAATTGCACAATATCAACATACTAGTCATCCTTAGCAATGTATTCTGTATTCAAGTATTGGCATGTTACTTGCGGATTATTTTCAGCGATCGCCTTCACCAGTCCCTGTCCTCAAACTAGTTTCATAGGTTGGATTTCGAGATCAAATTCTTGGATGGTGGAAATCCATTTCCCTCTTTTCTCACCTAGTTCATTCTATAAAAATATGGTCTTAATAGTAGGGTCAGGCACGATGGCAATAACTCTGCTGTGCACAATGTAATGTCTAAATTTTTTCATCATTTTAAAAAGTGCGTACATTTGCTTATCAAGGATGGACTACCTTAATTGAGCATCTTTTATAGGGGCACTTAAAAATTATATGGGGTTTTCTGCACTATCCTCACATTTCTGGGTTAAGACACTCGCGAAAGAGTGTTCTGATGCGAAAGCATAAATATAGAAAGGTTTGGAATAGTCTGGACTTATGAGGACCGGGGCTTTGGAAATGGCATCTTTGATGTTCTGAAAGGCCACTCTACTTTCCTCATTCCATTTTACATCCACATCCTTCTTGAGCATCTTGTTCAGAGGCTTGGCTATCTCAGCAAAGCTAGAGATGAACTTCCTCACAAAATTAACCTGCCCAAAGAAATATCTCAAATTTTTTTTTACTACCTGGGAGAGGTAAGTTTTGGATAGCTTGTATCCTTTCTGGGTCGATGGATATGCCCTCTTTTGAAATGATGTGACCAAGCAATTTTCCTTCTGTTACTTCAAAAATGCACTTTTTGGGATTTAAGGAAATTCCATGTTCTCTGCATCTTTGGAGCACTTTCTTCAAATCTTTGACATGGTCTTCTCTCTTCTTTGAGAATACTGGAATATCATCCACATACATGATGATACATTTACCTATAATACCTTTGAATGCATAGTCCATGGCGTGTTGAAATGTTGCACCAGCATTTAACAGTCCAAACGACATTCTCTTATATGCAAATGTCCCCCACTTGGTGGTGAAGGCTATTTTCATCCTGTCATTTGGATGTATAAGAATTTGGTTGTATCCAGAATACCCATCAAGAAAGGACATCATTTCAAATCCATTTACCATTTGTAGAATTTCATCGATTGATGGCAATGGATAATTATCCTTTTGAGAGGCTTTATTAAGATTTTGAAAATCTATGCATAGCCTAATCTCTCCACTCTTTTTTCTTATTGGAACGAGGTTAGCAACCCAGGTTGAGTGCCTAACAGGAAAAATGATTTTCACTTCCAATAATATTTTAACCTCCTTTTCGATCAAAGGCTCCAATAGCGGGTTAATAACTTGCTGTCTTTGCCTAAAAGGCTTGGAGTTTGGCTTCAAAGGGATGGTATGTGTGATAATGTCTTGGTTGTATGTTTTTAGCTCATTGTAATTCCAAGCAATGCAATCTATGTAATGCTTCAATGTCTGTATTATGTTGCTCCTTTCTTCATTTGTACATGACTTTGCAATGTACACCTCCTTTGGATTTTCTGCACTCCCTAGATTAATTGAATCACATGCATCTTTGGGGAGTGGGACTCTTTTTCCTTTTTTGGTCTTGTATCCCACGTCGAACATTTTCTCCAATGAAACCATGTCTTTAGGTATTTTGTTGGATTGACACGCGGTTTCACTCTCGTTTTCTGTTTCATCTTGCCACCTTTGCTCCTCATCAATCACCTGATTTTCAAAAATACCCGAGTTCATGACAAATTTGAAGATGTGTCTGTCATTTTCAAAAACCTAGAAATTCTTGACATTGTCGGGTATTGATGGACAAGGAACCAATTCAATGGAGAAATTTTTACACCTTTTTATATCAAATGGGTTTAACATGCCCACGACGACTGCAATAGAGTCTGCTATTCAATTTCATTTTCTAGAAATAAGGGCTATATTGAATGTTTTGAATTCCTCAATGAGGTCCATAACCCTAGTTCTATAAAGGCTCAGTCTCCTATCACGGCATGTATATTGTCCTTTGATCTGCTTGACTACCAACTCAGAATCTCCCAAAACCTTCAAGCATTTAACATGCTTGCTCAATGCTAGACGTAAACCAATGGTTTACCAAAAGATCAATGCTTCGTACTCTGCCACATTGTTCATGCAAGGAAATTGTAGTCTGTAAGCAGCCAATAATGGTTTACCTCCTAGACCAGTGAGCTCGACTCTAGCTCCTGCTCCTTGTCTAGATTTTGATCCATCGAACCTGAGCAACCATGTGCAATCATTTTCCTTAGAAGATCCACCATGACATGTTTCCTCTTTAGGCTCTTCAGTAGCTTCCTCAACATCAAGTGCATAAACCCCCAGTTTTGGCTCAAAAAACTGAACTTCATTCGGCTTGTTAAATTTTGTTATGATTTCTTTGAGCCTCGGTTCATTGTGCAATCATTTTCCTCAGAAGATCCACCATGAAATGTTTCCTCTTTAGGCTCTTCAGTAGCTTCCTCAACATCAAGTGCATAAACCCCCAGTTCTGGCTCAAAAAATTGAACTTCATTCGGCTTGTTAAATTATGTTATGATTTCTTTGAGCCTCGGTTCATTTTCCACTCTGATTTGGTTTGCAATTCCTTTCCATGGTAGCCACATATGTGAGCAGTCTATTGAAAAATAGCCATTTAGAGTTTTCATCCAATCCCTCGCAAGTAGCATTCCATATCTACTTGGGATATTAACAACCAGAATGTCGACAACCTGCTGGACCCTGGGTTCATAATTTAATTGAATTTTGACACAATATAGGGTCCCTACCACATTTACCTCTGATCGGTCCAATTTTAGGACCTTGCATTTGGATGAAACAGGTTGCAGACCCAGCATTTGAAATATCTCTGAAGGCATAAGGTTGCTCGTGGCACCCATGTCCACCAAACAGTTATGCAAATTCTTACCCGCAATTCTCAGAGTCAATAAGAATGGCGGGACATCCCATCTCTCATTTTGTAAAATCATATGGGAATCAACTCCTTTTCCCTTCCACATTTGATCAGGTGAGTTCAAAGCTTTTATCAATGCCTCCTTTTGGCTAGGCAATCTAGCCGTGTCCAAGAACGAAAGGCTAGATTTGGACTTCTTTAGATCCTCCACTATGTCATAGTTTGGTTTTTCGAATTTGATTGTCTTCTACACGTCATTAGACATTTCTCTTCTGAGTGGAGGAGGAGGGTTATTATCTGCCTTAGTATCAGGAGGAAGAATAGATTTTTTTGGAGGTGTTGATGAGGTTTTAGGGGCTTTAGATTTACTTCTCAAATGGTACCCATGATTCCCCTTTCTAAAATCTCAAAAAGCTTGTACCTCCTATTCAAAAATTTTGTCATCTTCTCCCTCACTCTCACATTCTTTATGATATACAGTTTCCATCACCATAATGTTATCATCTTGATGTTGCGATGGACCCTCATTTGATACCAGTTCCAAATCATCAACTTGTGCCTGAAGACAATGAGTGTATCTAGCAATTTCAGGACAATTCCTCTCATTGTGTTCTTTTGCGTTGTGCAACCTACACCCTCTTTCCCATGCCAAATATGAAATATTCAAAAGGGAATTGGCTTGACTAGGTCCTGCAGAAGTATCTAGTTGATTAGCAATGGGAGCAGGTACTCCCCCATTGTTTGGCTTTGTGTTCCAATGCCTCCCTCTATTGTTAAAATTTTGATTTGAGTGAGGGGCATGAGATTCATACTTCTGCTTCTGAACCATATCATTTCTTAGCTTATGAACTATTTTCTTGAGCTCTTCGACCTCTGAATAAATCTCCTTCGGTGGAATCACATTGTTGTTAACCCCCGTTGGATTTGCATAATTGGTGGGGTCTTGATTCAACATTTGGGTCAGGTTTTGAGGAATTTGATTCCCGTATGGATTGACACTCTGAATCGAAGTTGGATTTGGGAAAGGAACTATAGCTTGAGAATTAACTTGGCTGGTTCCTTGCATAGTCGATTGACTATTCTACAAAAATGTGGGAATAGGTGGAATGGATGTAATTGGTTGGATTGGAATGGGTGCATATGCAGGTGCTGGTGGATACGGTTGCTGATATGGGAAGGCGTTCATGCTTGGAATTTGTGGTGCCATGATTTGATTTGCCAAGGGAGCTTGACCATATGGAGCATATTGTCCCAACATAGGCATTTGGGGAAACCCAAATCCCTGTGGTGTCATTTGTTGCTCGATGGTCATGGCTTCATTATAGGCTAGAGATAGCGTGGTGAATTGAGGATTTCATCTTCCAAACATGGCTGTCATGGGGTCCAATGCCCCAAAATATATCTGCAAAGCCACTGTGGGATCGATGGCAAAATTCCGAACTGCTCTATTATAGCACTTTTGGAATTTTTGATTAAATGTTCTGATAGGTTCACCCTGGCCCATTTTGCATGTAATAAACTGATTGTAAATGGTTGCAGGATCCAAGGGTGACCTAAATTGATTAAAAAATATGTTCTCCATTTGCGTCCATGAGGTGATTGGACTAGTTGATAAGCATATATACCATTCATATGCTATTGGATCTAAGCTCATGGGGAAAATTCTACAAGCCACATCCTCATGTTGGACTTGCAGCCTAATTAAAACATCCCTATAGGCTTGGATATGTTCTTCTGCTATTCTTGGGCCATCTGGTTTGTACTTAGGCAAAAACCTTTCAATGTTCTTGGGGATTTCATGGATATCCCCTGCAATGTTCAAAGGAATATTATTAGCTCCATACCAAGGAGCTGCTGGAGGTTGAGCCATTTGACTCAAAATCGATGAAGACAAACCTACAAGAGCAGTTGAAATATTACTGAAAATAGGAACACTAGTGGCAACTGATATTACTGGTGTAGGTCCACTCGATGTTCCTAGAGAAAAAAGGGCTTTTGTGATTGGTAAGCTTACGACTTGCTTGGTTTTATTCTTGGGAGTACCAGTGAGCGTAAGGTCATGAAAAATGGTTTCCCCGATTGTTTGGGACCTGGTCGCAATACGACACGGTGGGTCCAGCCTGCCTGATGAAACCCTCGGTTATTTCAAAGAAAACCTGCAACCAAAAGAAAAACAAAAGCTACAGTTTAGCTTTCTATGAGATTTAAGAGATGATTTCAAAATTAAATCAAAAATATATTACTCATGTATGAAAATCAAAGTAAAGTAAACCAATTCGGGCCCTCCTTCTAGCGCCAATATGTTGAGTGGTGTTTTCACCCAATTGTGAAAGCACACTCTCCGATAGGATTTGAGTCCCAAAATCCTCTGCTTGCAAAGAGATTATGACAAAATAATTTCTCCAAGGTTCCTGTTATGCTGGTTCTTTGCTTACCAATGATGCTATTCAATTGAAATGCTAGGAATACCTTAGGGTTACAAGTGGATGTTAACAAGGGGCCTGGTGATTTATTTTAATTTGAATTTGCAGTGGACTCAAAGTGAATAAATCTAAGAGATGAATTTTCTTTGATCTTGAGCTTTGATGGATTTTTAGTTATTACAGTAATTAAAATGCAGAAAATAAAATGAAAAATTGTGAATAAAAGAAAATGCAAAGAATAGTAAACTAAACTACGCTCAGAATGCTGCCATCTCAATTTGACAAAACCGAAGATAATGAGGTTTTCTACATGCAACCTAACCTATTGAATCTGCACATTCGCACAATCCTGATAAGCTAGGTGTGGGTTTCTAGGGTTTTACTATAATTTCAGATTTTAGGTGTTCGCATGAAGCAAATGAGAGAACTTGCATTAAACTCCATCTATAAACCTTAAAATCTGAAAGGGGAAGATAAACATTAAATCATGCATGCAAAAATGACTCCTTCTTTCTCATCAATGAGATGCCAACTCTCTGTATTTCTGTATTAAAGTTGTATAGAAGTTACAATGATAGAATGTTCCAGGTATAACAAATCTAGAAAAAATGAAGGAAATTGCTCCAAGTGCAGGCCCAGAATGGCTTTGCAACCCTTGTATCTGCAACTCTACTAGTAGAAATTTCCAACCTCTACATCGATCTACACTTTTGAGTTTATACTAACTGATACGGCTCTTTGGTTCACCTACGTCGCTTCGCTTCACCTCCTAGAATGAGTCATTTCAAATTCCCCACATTTTCATTGCTTTTGATTCATGCTCGATGTCGAAATGTTCAAAAATTTTTGTTACATGAAACGCTTCTACAACTCTGACACCTGTATGCCACGTGTTCTACATTTCCAGCATGTTTCATAATGGCCCCATGTAAATCGTGACGTCCTTATGCATGCAGCTTGCTCCTCTGCCAGCCTAGAAAAAATGAGACAGGTAGCGAAATCATGACATTTTTTGGCCAACAGCCTTCTTGCCTTCTTGCCCAGAAACGTGACATGTCGCAAAATCGCGACATGTCACAAAATCGCGATGCATTTTTGTTCCGTACACTCTCGGTCGCAACTTGTTGCGAAATCGTGACGTTTTTTCATTTGATATGCTTTCGGCTGTAACCTATCATGAAATCATGATGTTTTTCACTTTGCACTCCTTTGGCTACAACCTGTCACGAAATCATGACATTTTTCGCTTCTGTACTACTTTATCGGCTTTCCGTCGCAAAATCGCTATGCTTTTCATTTCGGGATGCTCTTGCTGCTTTTTGTCGCGATTTCATGACGTATTTTCACTTCATGCTCTTTCGCTACTTTCTGTCATGATTTCATGACGTTTATGTGCTTCGTGCCCTTTCACTCGATTTTGTCATGATTTCGCGACAATTTTACACTTCATGCCTTTTCGCTCGATTTTGTCGTGATTTCACGACGATTTTGCACTTCATGCCTTTCACTGCTTTTTGTCGCAATTTCACGACATTTTTTTCTGGCGGGCACGCTTTCTCAAAAGTTGTGTGATTTCACTACCATTTTCGGCTTATGAGTTTTGTGTCGATTTTCGTCATGATTTCGCTACACTACCGGGCCTTATAGCCTTTGGCTCGTTTTTGTCGTGATTTCGCTACACTGCTACGCCTTGTTGCCTTTGGCTCATTTTTGTCATGATTTCGCTACACTACTGTGCCTTGTTGCCTTTGGCTCACTTTTGTCATGATTTCGCTACCATTTTCTATTTCATGCCTTCCGCCCGCTTGCAAGCCACAAAAATCAAACACGTCACAATTTCACGATGGTTTCGCCCACCTGCTGCCACTGACTGCGTTGACCATGATTTTGTGACACGTTTGCCGCTTCCTGTCGCGATTTCGTGACATTTTTTTCTGCTTTGCCCTATTTGACTGGTTTGACCCGCGACGGAGCAATATGTCATGATTTCGTGACACTTTTCATTTTTTGGTAGCGATGGCACGACATGTCATGATATCGCGATAATTTTTTGTTTTCGGCCGTGACGGAGCAACATGTCACGATTTCGCGACACTTTTCATTTTTTGGCAACAATGGCGCGACATGTCGCGATATCGTGACACTTTTCATCCTTGTGCAATTTTGCCCCTTTTTCTTGATTTTTAGCATCTGGGTCACTGATATTTTCTGTGAAAGCATGCAAAAAAGGTGGGTCCCCAATTTTGGGGTGTGTTGTGGATCAGTTACAAAAGTTGGCTATCACCATCATATCCAAGAGGCTAGTCTCAGACATCATTGCCCAATGGTGTAGTCATGAGTATACCTATATGCGGGTAATTATCCATGTTACCCATGGGTTGTCTTCATCATCATTTCCCTTTTTCCAGTATCTCGTTCCTGGTGGTTGAACAACTCCTTCTTCCCATGAGAAGGCCAGCTTCTTCCACCCATGAGAGCTCCTGGACCTGTGATGCAATAAAATATTAGCAGTACCATATTCTTCAAGAAATAAAGCATATATACTACATGAAAATCATTCATCAATGATTACTTTGCATGGTAAGATCAAAGTATAAAACATAAATATCATCATAAAGTAATGAGATATAAATCAGTGCATACATACCATCATTAATGCATAAGTTTCTCTATAGAGTATCTATCTATGCATCAAACAAAGTCTATCTAAAATAATATTACACATTGTTTTCAAATAAATAAGGAAAGTGATTCCTCATGTCCTCCACCTTTTCCTAGGTGGCATTCCTTTTAGAAAATAGGTCCCACTGGACCTTGCATTGCTCTATGTTTTGCTTCCTCATGGTCTTGGAACAAAACTCGAGGATCCTGATTGGTTTCACCTCAATGTACATTGGATCTACCATCTACAACTTTGAGACATCCAAGACATGATTAGGATCAGCAATATACTTCCTAAGAAGGGACACATGGAAAGAATCATGGATCTTTGCCAAATTAGGTGGCAAGTCGAGTCTGTAGGCAACAGGGCTAATTCTTTCTAGGATGGTGAATGGTCCAACATATCTTGGATCTAGTTTTGTTGACTTGATAGCACTTTTCATAGGCTTTACCCTCAAGAATACCCTATCTCCCATAGAGAATTCTCGAGGAGTCCTCTTCAAGTCAGCATAACTTTTCTGGTGATCTGAAGCTTCCTTAAGCCTTTGTCGGATTATCTTCATTTGTTCCTCCATCTCCTTGAGTGTATCGGGCCCAATAATATCTTGATCCTCTGGATTATCCCATGACAATGGTGTTCTGCATCTCTAGCCATACAAAGCCTCAAAAGGAGCCATCTTTAAAGAAGCATGGTATCCATTGTTGTAGGCAAACTCTACTAAAGGTAAGAAGTCTTCCCATCGAGACTTTTGATCCATGCAATACATGCGAAGCATATCTTCTAAGACTTGATTGACTCTTTCTATCTACTCATCTATCTCTGGATGGTAAGAAAAACTTATATTTAGTGTAGTGCCAATTGCATGATGGAGGGCTTACCAAAAATCGGATGTGAACCTAGAATCTCGATCAGAGATGATCACTTCAGGAAATCCATGCAACCTGAAGATCTCTTTGGTGAATCTATTGGTGACTACTACTGCATCATCCTTGGTGCTACTTGGTATGAAGTGTGCTACCTTGGTTAGTTTGTCTACCATGACAAGTATCACATCATGTTGGTACCTGGTCTTAGGCAACCCAACTATGAAATCCATTGATATCACTTGCCACTTTTGCATGGGTACATCATGTGGGTATAACCGTCCTGTTGGGTGCTTATGTTTTACCTTCACTTTCTAGTACTCCAGATATTGAGCAATAAATTTAGTGATATATTTCTTCATACCAGGCCAATAGAAGGTCTTCTTCATGTTCTCCCTCATCTTGGCCCCTCTCGGATGAGCGGAGTATGGGGATCTATGAGCTTCCCTCATGATCACCCTTCTTAGATTGCTAGCTTTAGGGATGACTACCCGATCCTTGAAACACAAAAGTCCATCCTTGAGATCATAATCTCTAGCTATCTTAGGGTCTTGTGCCATCTTGGCTTGGATTTCAATACAGAACTGATCCTGAGATTGGGCTTGCTTAACTTGATCCATAAGATCTATATGACTTTGGGTTAGTGCAGTAATGTGCCTTCTTCTACTCAAAGCATCGATGACCTTGTTTTCCTTACCTTTGATGTATTCTATGCCAAAATCATATTTGACCAAGAACTCAATCCACCTTCTCTGTCTTGCATTTAGCAAAGGTTGAGTAAAAATATACTTTAAACTCTGGTGATCAGTTCTCAACTCAAAGGATTTACCCACAAGGTAGTGCTACTAAATTTTCAAGGCATGTACCACTACAGCTAGTTCTAAGTCATGAGTAGCATAATTAGCCTCATGTTTCTTGAGATTTCTTGACTCATAGGCTACTACTACTTTATCTTGGGATAGCACTCCTCCCAATCCTTCCAAAGAAGCATCTGTGCATACTAAAAACTTGCCTTGGGGGTCTAGGATTTTTAGTATAGGAGCAGAGGTGAGCTTTTGTTTAAGCAACTGGAAGGTGGCTTCACATTTTTCCATCCATACGAACGCCTTTCCTTTCCTTTGAATATTTGTTATTGGGGAGGCTATCTTAGAATAGTCTTTCACAAATCTTTGATAATACCCTACTAAACCCATGAAGCTCCTCACTTTTATTACATTAGTGGGAGGTGGCCAATTCAAAATGGCCTTGATTTTTTGAGGATCTACCACAATCCCATTTGCGAAGATTATATGTCCCAAGTAGTGTACTTGTGGCACATAAAAATCACATTTAGAAAGGTTCCCATAGAGTTGATGTTTCTTCAACAACCCTAGCATGATTTTCAAGTGTCTATCATGCTCTTCTTTACTATGGGAATAGATTAGAATATCATCTAAAAATACCAATACAAATTGGTCCAACTGGTTTCTAAACACACTGTTCATCAGATTCATGAATGCAACTGGAGCATTGGTCAACCTGAATGGTAGGATAGTGAACTCATAGTGCCCATACCAGGTTTTAAAAGTAGTTTTATGAGTATCCTCATCCCGGATCCTCAACTGATGATATCTTGATTTCAAATCAATCTTGGAGAAGATGGTGGCATCCTTTAGTTGATCAAATAGATCTTCTATCCTTGGCAAAGGATATCTATTCTTGATGGTGGCTTTGTTCAACATCCTGTAGTCTATACAAAGCCTTAGCGAACCATATTTCTTCTTCACAAACAATATCGATGCACCCCATGGAGATACACTTGGTTTGATTAACCCTTTGTCAAGCAATTCTTGAAGTTGCACCTTCAATTCTTGCATCTCTATAGGGTTCATCCTATAAGGAGCCCTATGGATGGGTTCTATGCCTAGTACTAGATCAATGGTGAAGTCAAATTCTCGCTTGGGAGGCATTCCAGGGAGTTCTAAGGTAAATACTTCCCTATATTCTTGCAGAATTGGGAATTTTTGAAATGCTTCCTCCTCATTGACATCTTCAACTTCTTTCAATTTAACCATGTAGACCATCCCTCCTTTCCTTATGGCCTTCTTTAGTTGCATCGCGAACAATAGCACAAGCTTAAAGGAACCTTGTTCACTAACCATTTTTACCCTTTCTTTCCTATCATTAGTGAACTCAATCCATCGATCTTGGAAATTGATCAAAGCCTTGTGAGCTTTTAGCCAATCCATGCCCAAGATGATATCAAAAGCATGTAGCGATGCTACATATAGGTGCCAAATGGTAGAGCTAGTGGGTAGGGAAATTTTAGCTATGGGGAAGCATTGATCCATGGAGTAGGTCTAACCTGACCCATACTCCACTTTCCACCCTTGTGCCAAAGATCCAGGTCTCTCCGGCATGTCCCTTATTATGCTACTAGAAATAAAGCTATATGTAGCTCCACTATCTATCAAAATTTTAACATCTCTACCATAGATTTTACCATTTATGAGTAAAGGAGTGGCTTGTCCTTCTAGGTTCTGGTTCCTAGTGGCTGCATAGATCTTGTGGCCCTTCCCATTTGCCTTTTGGCTAGACTCTGCATGAAGAGGACAATTCCTAGCATAATGTGGGCCTTCGCATTCATAACATCTAGATTTATGATTCTAGCCTATCCCTTGATCTAGCTTATCCTTATCATTGGTAGGAGGTGGTCCTACCTATTTTAGAGGTTGTGGTTTTTCAGCATTATTATTGTTCTTATTCCTTGGCTAGAACTTCTTCTTAAAGTGCCCTAGCTTCTCATTGTTCTTCTTTGCAAACTTGGGATTTTCCTTCCCTTTTTGACTTGGTTCAGGCTCCCACTTCCTCTTTTGCTGGGGACGATGTTCCTTTTTTGACCCATTTGAAGAGTTGCCAAATTTCTTACTAGGGTGTTGATTGTATTCTACTTGGCAAGCCAATTTGTAAGAGGTCTCCAGATCACTAGGTTTATGCATGCTTACTAAATTTCTAATATGATATCCAGATCTCGAGAGGAATTTATGCACTTTCATCTTGTTATCCTTCTCAAAATATGGAGCATACTTGAGCAGTTTCAAGAATTGCCTATAATACCCTTCTATGGACTGAGTCCCTTGGTGGAGTTGAACAAACTCATCAAGTTTCTTCATATAAAACTACTCCATAAGGAACCTCTTTCTGAAGGCTTTCACGAAGTCCTCCCATTTGAAATGAATGGCATTGATATTTTGCTCCTTACTATAGGTCTCCCACCATTCCAGACTTGTTTCAGTCAGAAGTCCTATGGTCCAGACCATTTTAGTTGTGGAGGAATAGTTTCTCATGGAGAAGTAGATCCCTAGCTCATTCAACCAAGATTCTACCGAATCTCCCCCTTCTTTTCTAGAGAACCTTCTAACCTTGACATGTTTCAAGTCCTTTTCTAGTTCTCCATTAATACGGGCCTTAGTCACATGATCTACTTCATCTATGTCATTACCCTACCCTATCATGGGGTTTGTTGGCTCAGGATTCCTATTCTCTAGTTTTTGCATCTCTGCCCTAATGGTTTCCAACAAACTATTTTGTTGAACCATTTGCTCTCTATACAGGGTCATTTCCCCTTGCATTGTTTGCACAATAGTCATGAGATTTTCTACTCTGTTTGAATTTCTTGAACTATCCCCTATGGGTCTATCCTCAACACTATTAGTGCTAATGGGCTTCTCCTTTTGAGGAACCCTCGGTCTTCCACTTTGCAACCTAGGTGCCATGTTTTCTTGAATTTAAGAGTAGTGTCAATTTTGTAATTACGCATTTATTCCTATTATATGTGAATCTTAAATACCACATGCATTTTGCAATAAGGTATCTTACTATATAAATAGTATGCAACACTTTAATATAACCGACTACCATTTGGTGGTCATGTAATGGTGTTTCAACCATGGTTAAGTTTTAGTTTGCTACTATTGGTGGGGTACGTTTCATCATACCCTTGCTAAGTTTCATATGACTTTCATATTCAACCAAAAGGTCATGTTGTAACATTAGTAAATCTGATATTTCTTCCAATGTGAAGATCCTACTAAGATAATTTCTTATTATTAGGATCTACAAATAACTCTTGTTGATTTGTAATACAGTTTCTGCACAAGGAAGAGGTTTAGCTTGGAGCTACAAATGTCAAGTATAATTTCTCAAAAGAGTATTAGGTACACCGCTTAAGACCCACTTTCATGGAGGGTTTGCTTAACTCTTCCAAGCTAATTCACCAGTGGTTTGATCTTGGGAGAAAGGACTTACCCATCGGTAACCTCCAAGCAATTTTTCTTTCCTTACCAAACATGTAACCATTCAGAGTTCTTACATTTCCATGGAAGCTTTGTGCCTAATCAACCTAGGCTCTGATACCAACTGTAACAACCCCAATTCCAAGACCAATCAACCTTAGGGATTTTTTTTTGTTTAGTCTTTATCATTATTACTAATTCATGAGTGAATTGAAAGTATCTTCATGTGGTTCTCTTATAGTTTAGTTTCCAAGTAAGTTCAAGGTTGCACTTCATAGGAGTCCAACATGGTCAGTGTCTATCCTATGGATAGGAGTGGCCAACCCCTATAATGACCTGCAGGTAAGGTTTCTTTACCTTGCAATTGGGAATTCTCCTATATCAAATAGGAATACCCTCTTTCCCTACTAGTTTAAATCAAACATTAAACTAGCTTCTATGTTAGGTCTCTTTCAACCCATACATTAGGCATATGCCTTGAGGATTAGTTAATTCTTCCTTAAGGATAGAACAACAATCATTGCAATGCTTAACCTTCCCATATCAACCATAGGAAGCTAAGGGGGTTATCACACAAACCCACATAGACATGTGAATGTCTACCATTTTACCCTTACTTGGTTTAACCAACTATAATCTCCATGAATTAGATAACTTTCAATGTTTCCCTCTATAATCACTCTCATAGTTAATCTCTAAGTGACATGCATGAATCATACATTCCTTCTAGTTTTTTTAAGGATACACTATATCAAATAGACACAATTCTTAATTCACTTTTTAAAGATTCAAACCTTATCATGAGATAACTTCATATCATGATATAACTCTACTTTTCTTCTATGATCATTTGAAGTCAAGTATTACATTGTATACACATCCTCTCAAGGAGTGATATAATCAAATTACAATTGATCTCAATAAATACATTTTACAATTATGGGGTCTTTCATTAAAGAGGCCCTTGTTACAACATGTGTACATAATCAATAGGAGTTGACTAGTTCCAAATTTTGCTTGGTTCCATTCGAGCCACCAGTACTAGATTGTAGATGTTTTCGGGATCAGGACAACCCATTACATGTATATGAAATGCATTCTAGACAAACAATAGCATGTAATAATTCTTCATTGAATGCAACTAAACACAATACATTCTCCACAATATAATTGTCTAAAGCATTCCACCATTCAAAGGAAGGAAATCCCATACTTTCCTAAGACTGAAAATCACATTTTCATCTCATATCCTTCTTCACAAGGATATGCCTTTGAAACAAGTATTATTACAATCAACTATTGCTAGTCCTTTTAAGAGAATGTCATAAATTCATTCATAAATGAGATCCCTTTCATGCATATAGCAATTAAACATATCATACTTTCACAAGTATCTCATATTTCTTCAAACAGAAATAGCATTTAAACAAATCATATTCTTCTCACAAGTAACATTTAGGTAACCATATTTCTTCAAACATAAATAGCATTTAAACAATCATATTTCTTCTCACATAAATAACATTTAAATAATCATATTTCTTCACACAAAAATAACATTCAAACATTCATATTTCTTCAAACAAAAATAACATTTAAACAAATCATATTCTTTCCATAAATAGCATTTAAATGAATCATATTTCTTCAAACAGAAATAACATTTAAAAATATCATATTTCTTCAAACATAAATAGCATTTAAACAAATCATACTTTCACAAGTATCTCATATTTCTTCAAAACATAAATAACATTTAAACCAATGGATTCAATTGTAGATCTACAAATCCTTCCAAGGTTTAATCACAACCTACTACAAGGTTATAAACCGGATTTGTTCTACAATCCATCATTATGGTTACACTATAGTTCTTTCAATGAATGTGTTTGCTAATTTGTATTGTAATCTATAGTCTTCCACAAAATTAGGCTACCAAGTTGTCTCACGATCTATCACCCAGATCATACTATAGTTACCCCAAGGTTAGCTACAACTCTCTTGCAATCTACCTCTAAGATTGCTCAAGTTTAGCTATGATTGGTCACATAATCTACTCACAAGATTACACTATAGGTTACAAACTTGGCCCTTAATTTGTCATAAGAGGTACACTATAGATACATAATATTAGCAAATGAGATTTATTAATCAATCTCTTATCAAGGATAAACTATAGTTCTCAATAAGATATTCCATAGTCTACCAACTAAGACTATTACTTATTTTAACCAAATTTATTTTTCCAAATTTAACTCAAAGTATTTAAGCTTGAGTCATTCATGATCTACACCAAGTTTATCCCCAATTTTTATTTCATATTCAATCCATAAGATTGTACCACAAATTTTCTTTATAATCTAATATAAAGTCTATCATATGGTTTTGACTAAAATTTATCCCAAAATCAATTTGGATCTATAGATTATATTACATGTCTTCTTTGATTCTTATCTAACCAACAATTCTCACTTAGATTAAGATCTATCAGATTAGGTAACAAAAAGAAGGCTTCAGACATGTGTTTTGGGACACAATCAAACAATATCACCTCGAGTCAAACAATATCATCACGAGCTGAATGTCAAAATGGTCATGTATCCATGGTTTGAGTTCCTATAGTGCCATCGTATGGTAGGTTGTTAAGGGGGATGCATAGGTCGGGTTGGTTCTAGCCAAGTGTACCTATGCTTGGCTATTTTTCCATAGGCACTAAATGCTTAATATGCCCCATACGACTCATACCATAGTACATGTAGGATATTTCCAAAACCAACTTCCTATCATACCATGTAATATTTCAAAATAATTAGGAGAAGGTGCCAATTAGTTAAAATTGTAATTTCAGTCCAATACACAAAAATAAATGTTAATAGCTCATGATCATCTGGTATACCTGGTTGTTTTTTTAAGGTAGACATGAAATAATTTAATCATCCCACCTAGACAAAATATCCAACATGGTGATATTATGGACACACGAAACCATGAAAATAAAATTTTGGGCAGTATACATAATGGAAATGATAGTTGACTATAGATATCTTAGACCCTATATTTTGATATTCTACACAATGCTTGAACAAGACTATCCAAAAGGAGAGGTACCAGGTTTATCGTTTGCAAAATTCATCTACCAAAATAGAGCTATGGACACTGCCTTTGAGGGTGGGGTACATTTAAACACCCAAATCCCCTAATGCAAAAATCATTAAGGGTGATACCCTTCAACAAACATTACTCAGATGGAAATATCAAACTATCATCCACACGCAGATTGAATCTGACAAACGAAAGCATTGATAGTCAAAGTATTAACAATAATACCTCTAATGCAAATAGAAGTGGTGATATCTCATGGTTTTTCAATGCTATACCAGGTGTACCCATCAATTCATTGTGATTATTATCTAGAAATTATTCAAATATTTAATTGTTTTCCCCATGGTAGGTTTCACTGGGTTTAATAAATTTTTTATCCCAAAAAGAAAGGTCACAATGGTAAACTTTGGCAAGGCCTAGTAATCACTCAACAAAGTGGTAGGGAACAATACTTAGGAATATCCCACATGAATAGTATCAAGAAAAACCTTAAAGTATAATAATACCCAGCCACTTAGAGGTTAATAACCATCTGATAATGGTTGTAAAGCTCCTATATATGTCATGATTGAAATAAAATCTCTTCAGCTTGTTGCGGTTTCAACGTGAGGTCCTTCGGGTTAGTTTACTAATTTTAAATTAGGAGTATAACATGGTCTAGTTACCTTGACCACAAGCGACCCATTTGTGTAACCCAAACATTAATTTGACCTAGAAAAGGTAAGGATGCATACACGTATCTAGATGCTTAATCCATACATTTATTAGGTTTTTAAACCATACAATCATTCAAAGTTGAGTAATTCTATAAGAACTTGAATAGTCCATACTTTAATTCGATATTGAAATACATGGAAGCACGTGTATATTCAACTGACATCTCAAGGACATCCCAGGGATACAAAAATTTATAAACAATATATGATATCCCAAACACAATGAATACAACTACACATGCCAAGCCATGGACAAAAAGGGTTACATAAGATAGATAAAAATAAGAAAGAAGGAATCCTTTCGACCTAAAATTCGTAGGATTTCCAAGCTCTACTTTCTTATCCACTAAGTCCACCAACCCTTACTTATTATTTGATTTTATCAAGCTTGACCAAATGTCTCTAAGGTTTAAGGTTTTTGATTTATGACTCACCAAAGGGTGAAGAGCACAATCCCTAATACAAAAATTATCTATCAATATTTTCTTAGATATTTCTAGCACCCATGACCCTTTTTGGTTAACCCATGATGTCTATGTATAGAATTTAGGGGTGCCTTCTCCAATGGTGAAGGGTAGTCTAGGTAATGACTTGTTGGAGAGGTCATGAGGATGATGATGTAGGCAATTTAGTGGCATAGTATTTTTTTGCATCTTTGAGGACATGATGCACATCAAAGGGTAGCCAATAGTGCTTTGGAGGACTCTTGAATGACCAATATTATTTTTAAATTCTTTCTAGAATATAGGGGTACATATTCCTTTTCCTCATGGCTCTTAATGGTATTTTAGGACCAAAATACTTTTCTCAAAGTATTTTAACACCATATTAGTTTGCAAAGCACACTAATAATTAAATTCACATGAGAACTCTATTTTTCTATTTAAAATATATGTTATTTATTTTCTTGGATGCATTTTCAAAAATATTAAATGAATTACCACTATTTTCAATACCTAGAAAATTTCAAAATATTTTCTATGCCTACATTAATTTTCATTTCTCTTTGCCAAGCACAAGGTTCGAGTCGACATGGGATGTGACAATATTCTCTAAAACATTGGAAATCAGAATTCAAGTTGTGCTACCATTTATAAATAAGGAATATTTTAGATGGTATAATAATAATTCATGAAATAATCCATTATATAGACAAAATTGGGGAGGAGGGGACCCTTATCAAGTTGGATATGAGAAATGCATATGACATGACTTCCTATAAACTCCTCATCATAGTGTTGAAAAAATTGTATTTCAGTAGGACTGAATTAACTTATAGGTAGCCTATTTAACCTTAGCTATGTTCTTAGATATAATCAATGGTGGTGGTGCTAGTTATTTAAAGGTAAGAAAAGTCTAAGACAAGGGGTAATTTATCCCCCTATCATTTTATAATTCTAGCTGAGGCCCTAGGGGGGACTATTTCAAAGGCTATAGAAGAAATAAAGTTAGATGGCATTAAGCTTGCCTCCACCCTTAGTCCCATATCTCATAAATAGTTTATTGATGATGCTATTATCACATCAATAACCTCTACCCCACAAGGAAGAAAGTTAAAATCTATATTGGAAACATATAAAAGAGTGGTTGGGAAAAAAATATCATTGCAAAATGCAACATCTTCTTTTTAACCATCCTTATTAAGAGGCAGTTAAAAATTGTAGGTATCTTTGGATGTACGGTTGGAGAAATTCCTTCAACTTATCTTTGTATAACCATGTATAAATACACATATTTGGATGATATGTGGAATCAAATTATAGATATACTTACCAAGAAACTAATAGGATGGAAATATACTTTTCTTAGTTAGGTAAGAAAATAACATTGGTTAATTCCTCTCTCTAAAGCATCACAATATTTTTTATCTCTCTATCGAATATGCCAACTAAATTCTATGATAGAATTGAATATATTCAAAGGAATTTCCATTGAATTGATTCATAGGATAAACATAATTTCCCATTGGTAGCGTGGGAATAAGTCTACCAAAAAAAATAAGCAAGGGACTTGGATTTGAGAAGACCAAAAAAAATGAATAAAGCCCTTTCGAGAAAGTTTGGCTAGAAAATGATAGGGAATGAAAAGGTAAGATGGGTGAATATTATTCAATCCAAGTATCTAAGAGATGATGCTAATGTTTTGGATGATAGGGACTTCCCTAGGGGCTCCAAAGTTTGGAATAATCTCTAATCTGTCAAAATACTTTTACTATAATGTTTGCAATAGAAAATTAGAAGGGATAACAAGGATTTTTTCTAGAAATATTTCAAGATCAAGATCATTCCCCTTAATCAAGACTTAGTATTCGTTATCCTAAAGAATGATATTTCTCAACTTTATTCTTATTTATTTTTTATTTGTGGAAAACATCCCAAAAGGGATGCCACTTTCGGGTAAGACCCAAGGAGGCAGGGGTATCCATATTTCTCAACTTTATGAGCCAATGGTTAGTGATTACATTTTTAAGGGAGATACTAGACCTATATGAAAACAAAAAGAAGTTGAAGGCTTGGACAAGAGAAGGAACTCGGTTCTAAATAAGCTAAATAGGATGGTGCAAGATTTATTCTCTAAACAACCTAGATACATAGGATTCTAGATGGTGTAAATTATAAAAAAAAGGGATCTATTTTGTCCAATCTATTTACTATTTCATAGAAGGAGAAGGTCCTTGTTGTTTATCAAGTTAGGGATCTATTACCCCTAAATTTACCTTCTTCTTCTAGATCATCTGCCAAAATAAGATCCTTACTATGGATAACCTTATGAAAATAGGTTTTTAATTTCCAAATAGATGTAGCCTTTGTGAATGCATGATGGAAGACATTAACCATTTGAGCCTGATCTTCCCCTTTACTCAAAAATTCCTCCATATGATTCTCAATAGTTTCCAAGTAGCTTGGATCTATCCCGAATACCTTAATGATATGTATATTCAATGGAAATCCCCTTTTAAAAGTAATAGTATTAACACTTTATAAGACTTTAGTATTCCTCATTCTTTATGGGCTCTTTTGAAAGAGTAAAATAGCCATATTTTCAAGGGAAAAAAGGATCAATATTTTCATAGACAATAGGATTGTCTCTCTTGCTATGGAGAATGCTAGATTTATTAAGTGGGAATAATTTTGGGAATAAAAAAGGGAAGGTATAACTGTAGTGAATTGGGGTCTTTATCTAATAACATGTATACTTAATCCTCCCCAAAATATTTTAAGAAGGCAAACAAAATGGACCCCCTCTAGGTGGTAGCTGAAATTGAACTTTTATGGGGTAGTTAAAGGGAATCCTAGACATGCTAGGATGGGAGGTTTTATAAGAGATGAAAATAAAAATATTTTGATTAGTTATGCTAAAGTCCTAGGGGACTATTCAAACTAATTTGCAGAGGCCCATGCTATGTGTGGGAATAAATTTTGTGAGTAATATTTAGGTTAAAAAAGTAATAAGAGAAGGGTATTACCTTAACATGACTAATATTATGAAATAGTTACATAAACTAATTGGATATTAGCCTCTATGATTGATGAATCTCGACATAATATGAGACTTATGGAGGTAGCAGAATTTAAGCATATTTATAGGGAAGGGAATAGTAGATTAGAATGTATGACTAATATTAGAGTAAAACAATAAGTGTTTAGTGTTTGGGAAAGATACTTACACAAGAAGGTTATTCTAATTTCTAATAATGACAAAAGAAATGGGTTTCATATTAATTAATCTTGTATTCCTTAACATTGTGTCTATTTTATTTCATAGAAGTATGTGGTAGGATTATAGAAATAGTAATTAGTATTGTGATTTTATGATTAATGGGAAGCTTGAAAATAAAATTTGGTACAACTCTTTCAATGGTGATGCCACCCTTTTTTGCTTGGTTTTCAGAACAAGGATCTTTGGTAGTGCTGGTTCCTAGTTGTACCACTCTTTTCAAAGAACATTTAGTAGTTCAAGGTATTTTGAGTTTAATTTTTCTAGGAGCTCCTTGACAATTACCATTTTTATTTAGGAAACCCTTTTTTTCTTAATATTTATTTTCAAAACTTTGTATTGAATATGTTTTTTGTAGGTGAGTACCTTCCCCAGGTTGTTTTAATGTGGGTAATCCACCCTAATTATATTTTGTTATTAGGTAGTCCTTTTTATAGTTCCAAGGATAGAACACTTGCAGGGTTAATTTAGAGAGTATTTCCCATAAAGCTTATCCATATGTGTCCATTTGATTTTTCTAGAGTGCATATTGTGACCCTTGTTTATATGAAGCACACATATTGTAATAATTGTTATTTTTAGGATATCTCACATTAATGATATTTCTTGGATGGCAAAGGATGCCAAATATTGCTTCTTATGGTGGTTGTAGAAAGAAAAGAACTAGAGAGGACCTAGAGTACTCACCATAAATAACTAGAAAAAGAGTTTATGTGTCAGAGAAAGCCTCAAAAAGCTAAAAAGGAAGATGTTACTCATATGTTGGAATCCTAGACAATTTTAAATAGCAAGGCTAAAATGCAAGACAAAAAAAAGAAATCTATGTATCTACCTTACCAAAACATGGATAATATTGAGTCAAAATTTTGGAGAAGTTAATATTGAGTCTCCCAGATAGATACGAATAGCAGATATTTTAGGTTGTGGTATTGGTTCTCTTCCAATGGTTTATTTGGGGATGTCGATGCTCATTGAGGCCTCTAAATCCTCCCTATGGGAGCCTATTGTTGAGAGATTCCAAAATAAGTTGACCAGGTAAAAAGGGGATTTGTTAAGCCAAGTTAGGTAGATCATGCTGGTTAAATCCACTTTAGAGAGTGTTCCTATGTATTTTATGTCCGTTGTGAATCTCAGGTAAAATATTGGAGAAGTTAGAGCAAATATAGCAGTATTTTGTTTGGTTTGAGACTATTCAAAAAAAAATATTTCATTTGATAACTTGGGACCAATTTTGTAGCACAAAAGAGGAGGGTGGTATTGAAATTAGAAATATAAGAATTATGAATAGAGCCTTGATAGCTAAAAAGGGCTGGAGACTATTGGTTCGACTTTTATACACACCCTATGAAGAATGAGCATGAAACTCTGATAACACTTATAAGGGATAAATCCCACTCACTTTAGGATCTTGCTGGCTATCCAAGGTGTGAGTTACAGAGTTGGGTCGAATGTCTATTCACTCTTTTCCACTTCTAGAATAGTTTTCAAAATGGACTGTCTGTTACCTTACAACGGGCTCTGAACTTGTTCAATAATGTTTAGAAGTTGTTATATTTGTTGACAATCGAATTTAAAATCAGTTCTTTGATCTAGCTCTTTATGGGTCAGCAGATTTAAATAAAAGACAAATTTAAAAGAAAATAAAAATGGATCATTTCACGATAAAACAGAGAGAGTAGGGTAAGGCAGAAAGAGAAGTCTATCAAACTTAGCTGTAAAACCAAAACTACCAATTTTATTTATACTATCAGCTTCACAATAGAACAAATCAAAGAAGGTGTCCAACTTTCTAAGATCACCTTCTACTAAGAGCATAAGATAGAGATGGAACAAATCTAAAAGAAAATCATAAACAGAAGGGAAGTCGGTTAAAATTGGTATCTCTCACCAGCAGCATAGCTCACACAGTGAGGACAGAGAAATTAGAACAGACCTGAACCTTAAATATGTGGTTTTCCCTAGCATACAATAAAACGAATGAAGCCCAAAAACATATTTTATCTTGATAACACGAATTTACAGCATATATTTAATAAAATTTAACGAGATGAAAACAAAAGAAAATGAACTTAGCACAATCTGAAAGAGATTAGGCTCCTGGCCACGCTATCACAGAAAGCAAAAAGCACATCAACTCCAAGTCCAGAATAAAGCATTTAACAATATTTGCAAGAAATTGCTTCAATAGCCTTTTATTCTAAGTTTTTGCCCCCAAAAATTACATTCATAAGAAGTATTTATAGACTCAAGACAGACCCTGATATTTTCAGAAATATCTTCTTCTCAAACCCTAAATCTTATCACTCCAAACTCTACTACTCGGGTTTTACAATATAAGGCCTTTTAAAATAGAGTCTTGATAAAACTTAATCATTCTACAAATCTCATTATAGTTACTTGCCATAAATAGAGAAGGCAGAATTTGATATTACTTGCATCCACTTGTAACTGTGTAAATGTCTTCATTAATTCCCTTGGAAAATTTGGATGAGTCACCACTTCTTTGACATTTCATCTCTGTAGAGCCATCTCTGAGTTGAAAATCTCTGCATGCCATTACTTCTGCCATAAATTTTCATTAAATGCGTCCATCGGAAAATTTTGATAACCGTGTGTAGATATTTTCATTTTCCGATCAATTTTCGACATATTCCATTAAATGGGCAGCTGCTTAGTCACCGTAAAGTCACTTTGCGGCCAAATCCACAAAATCTGGATGAAACAGCAATTCTCGGCATCTCAAATTTTAATGTGACAGTCCTCGATTAATCTATGCTTAACTTTGTCTTTCTCATCATTTCTTTCGTTAGTATGCAACTGCCAGATGGCTTTCTGCAAAAAACATGCAAGAATTAGTATTTTAATAATATTAAATCAAAACCTTAATTATTAAATCAAAACCCTAATGTTTATCACACGTGGCTTGCTTTATTTGACACGTGTCGCAAAAATCGCGACCTCCCCGCACTTGCTTCTAGCTATTTTTTATTTGGCTATCTCTATCGCAAAAATGCGACATGTCATGAAATCGCGATAGAAACAACACCCACTGCTCTTTTGTTTGTCGTTGTCGCGAAAACGTGACATGTCATGATTTTGCAACATGTCGTGAAATCGTGACAGCGACCCTACATTGGTTTTGCCTTGGTAATTAGTGTCACGATTTCACGATGTCACAATTTCGTGACACCTTTGCCTTGCCTTGGTAATTAGTGTCATGATTTTGTGACATCACGAAATCCTGATGTCGCGATTTCACGACACTATGGCGAATTTGCCTTGCCTTGGTAATTAGTGTCGCTATTTCACGACGTCGCAATTGTGTGACACTATGGTGCCTTTGCCCTGCCTTGGTAATTAGTGTCGCGATTTTGCGACGTCGCAAAATTGTGACGTCACAATTTTGTGACACTTCCCTAAATTGCACTTTGTTATCCTTTGCTTTTCCTTCTGCCTTAGATTCTTGATTACTTTCTACTTCATCTGTCACAAAACCGCAACATGTCGCAATTTCACAACGTGTCACGAAATCGCGCCCTTTCCAGTGCCTTAGCAGCTTTCTGCTTCCTCTGTCGCGAAACTGCAACACATTGCAATTTTGTGACATGTCATGAAATCGTGATGCTTTCTGCACTTGCTTCCTTTTTGCCTTACGCTACAGCAAAACTGCGACATGTCACAAAATCACGACGCTTTCTTCCCTTTTCTTCCTTTTTCCTTACGCTGCAACGAAACTGTGACATGTCACTATTTCGCGACATGTTGTGAAATCGCGATGCTTTCTTCCCTTTGCTTCCTTTTGCCTTACGCTGCAGCGAAACTGAGACATGTCGCGAAATCGCGACGCTTTCTTCAAGTCTTGCATTCATCCAAAATGTGTCGCGATATCGCGACGTTTTTATCACTTGCACTTTTCTTCCAAAATATGTCACGATTTCGCTACGTTTTCCACAAGACTTGCATTCTTCCAAAATATGTCACGATTTCGCTACATTTTCATCAAGTTTAGCTTTCGACTCAAACCTATCGCGATTTCGCGACCCTTCCATAAATGGAAAGTGTCGCGATATCGTGACCTTTCCAAAAATGGAAAGTGTCGCGATATCGCGACGTTTTCAGGACTTAGCCGATTTTTCTAAAACCCGTCGCGATTTCGTGACATTTCCAAAAATGAAAAGTGTCACGATTTCGTGACATTTCCAAAAATGGAAATTTTTGGCTTCTAATGAATTCATCTATCTGGAATCTGCATTTTTTCATATCAGTGAAAGATTTTATTTACTCATAAATGATTCTAATATTTGAAAAATGAATTCTAAAATAAATTAAAGCCAGATGCAAGTCTGCTTGGATACTTTGGTATAGGCAAAACTTGAAGAAGGAGGCAAGAAAAAATTTGGAATTAAAATCTAAAAAACATCAAGAGGGTCCTTACTGCAAAATGAAAGCTCAATATTTTTAAAGGATGGAAATTCATTTTTCAGTGGGGGTGTGTTGCTTCTCAACAAATGGCGATATCTACGGGTAAAATAGTAGCATTATTTTAGAACCCAGGACTCTAGTTTCAAAAAAACATAGACCATGTATCATGCCTTGCCACAAATATTATTCAAAATAAATTGACTACTAACTGATAGTTGTTAAAATTTTCTAAAAACATTCTAGGTTGAACCACTTAAGAAATATTTCTGATGTGCAATTATAAGCATATAAAACTTTCTTCAAGAATGACTGGGCCTATGTTGTACTCTAGATTGATTAGCTTTCCTAGAAAGGGGAAATCGAGTTGTGAAAGGGGAAACCGAGTAGAGCTCTGTTTACTAGTTTAGCCTTTTACAGCCCCGACAAAGTTACTCTTTAGATTTACACGACCCTGATCCACAACTGTGAAGTAGTATCTACCACTTGGTAAAAGAAAACATCTTCTAAAGCCTTGGCTACCTCTTTCATAACTTTTTTTTTTTATTTTTAATTTATAGGAAATAACAAAGTGCCAGTTTTATGCTATCTTGCTCAACTTTCACCTTCTCTCTCTCTTCTTTGAAACATACTGAAATCTGAAAATCCTTTAAAAAAGAACAATTTTCTTTTAATATTTCATCAATTTGGAACTGCTTCAGCCTGGGTACTGATAGCCTCTATTGATACTCAAATAATTTCATGAATCATAGTCCCCTATTATGACCAACTTTTCTTGGATTCCTTAGGAGTTTCTCCAGCCAAACAGTATAGCAGTTTCTTTATAATTAAAATAACTATGGCAAGCAAGACACAAAATCCAATCATCTTTCTACTGCTGTTCTGAATAACAAAATAGTTCCACTATTCAGTGTAAGCAGACTATCTCACAATTAGAATAATGAACACTAGATTTTGAACTCAGAGCAAAACAAATTTAGAAGGCTGACTTTTTCTTTACTGCCCAGAAAAAACTTAAAAAATAGAATTTTAAAAGCTAAAGAAATTTGTACAGACCTCAAAGGATAAAACACAGAACTTTAAAAACAAACAAAATAAAATAAGACAGACTACTTAAATAAAATAAAACAGACTACTTTGTACAGACCCCAAAGGATAAAACACAGACCTTTAAAATGAAATAAAACTGTACAGACCCCAAAGGAAAAACATAGACCTTTAAGATAAAATAAAATTGTACAGACCTTTTAAAATAAAATAAAACTATACAGACCTTTTAAAATAAAATAAACTGTACAGACCCCAAAGGGTAAAACACAGACTTTTAAAATAAAATAAAATAAAATAAAACAAACTTAAATAAAATAAAATAAAACAAACTTTGAAGCTTATTTACAATGTATACACATGTTACAACTTCTTTGTGATTCATTCAAATGATATATTGGACGGAATAGTTGAGAAATAATGTTTTAGGTATTGACCGTTAACAAGGAGTTTCAAAAAATTACCATCAAGGTCCTGTAAACGAAATGCGTTATTACCCAAAATCTCAGCAATCTGGTATGGCCCTATCCATAGCGGCTGCAACTTTGTATGTTTACCCTTCTTTTCATGGGCCTTGTCCCATAGAAGCACCAGGTCTACAAGCTTGAAAGCTTTCACTTTGGCTCTTTTGTCAAACCAACGCTTAACGATTTCTTGGTGTTGACTGAAATGTTCTAGGGCTTGGAGTCGTTCATCCTGTAAATTAGTTAGATCCAAAACATGAGCCTCTACATCTGCTTGATCCTCAAAATAATCTAAAACAAATTGATAAGTAGGTAATTTCAGAGAGATGGAAACAATGGGCTGAGTACCATACAACAAAGCAAATGGGGAAGTCTTAAGGGCCACTTTATATCTTATCCAGTCAACCCAAAGTGCATATTTCAATAATGTATGCCATTGTCTGGTTTTGTCTGCTACAGATTTCTTAATGGAATTTATTAAATTCTTATTCATGGACTCAACTAGTCCATTACCTTGGGGATAGTAGTTGGATGAAAATCTGATAACTATCCCCATATGATATGCCCATTCTGCAAATTCTAATGATTAGAAGGCTGGTCCATTATCGCACATCAAATTCAGAGGAACCCCAAACCTGGTTATGACATTTGACTCTAGAAATTTGATTACTTCATGAGCTGTACTTCTCATGGTGGCTACTGCTTCGACCCATCTTGTGCAGTAATCAGTAGCTGTTAGAACATACTTATGCCCTGCTGAAGAATTTGGGTTTATCACTCCCACAAAATCAAGTCCCCATTGCATGAAAGGTTTATTTATTATAATAGGCTACAATGGTAGAGCTCGATTGGCCTCTTTGGATGCAAAAGTTTGGCATTGATGGCGAGTTCTCACATGCTGATGCGCATCTTTAAAAAATGTAGGCCAGTAATAGTCTGCTTTCAATATTTTATGCACAGTGGCAGATCCTTAGGAATGCCCTGCCCATAACTTTTCATGAAAACTGGACATCACCTCCTTGACTTCACTCTGAGAAATATATCTTAAGAAAATGCCAGCATAATTCTCTCTATACAAGTTGCCTCCTTTGAGGAGATAATGAGCAGCTTTCAGTTTTAGTGCTCTCCTTTGGGTTCTGTTCAAGTGAGATGGACAAATTCCAAATTACAACAGATGAATAATATCTCCATACCAGTCATTGAATCCAGAATTCAACTGATTAATTTCTTCTTGTACAGGTATTTCGACAATGTGTCGAGACAAACCAAGTCCTCTGATTAATTTTGCAGGCAAAATTTCTAAGTCATATTCCTGCAGTCTTGTAACCCAATTACCCCTTAGTTCACCCAATTCGTCTTGGCTTAAAAGGTATTTAACTACTGGGTCAAGAACTATAGCATGAACTCTGCTTCTTAGTATGTAGTGCTTGAACTGCTTAATTGCTCTTACCAAGGCATAGGATTGTTTATCTAAGCGAGAATACTTTAGCTCAACCCCATTTAAATTGGTACTCTTGAAAGCAATTGGATGCTCCCCCGTTTCTCTTCGTTGGGTCAAAACTGCAGCAAGTGTGTTCAGAAGAAAAGGTGTACAAGTAAAAATCTGTACTAAAATCCGGGCTCACTAGAACTGGAGCTTGCTTGATGGTAGTCTTGATTTCTTGGAATGCTATTTTAGCTTCTGTTGTCCAAGCAATATGAGTAGTTTCCTTTAGCATGTCATTCAGTGGCTTGACTATCTCTACAAAATCGAAGATGAACTTCCTGACAAAATTAATTTTTTCAAAGAAGGATCTCAACTCTTTCTTAGAGTTGGGAAAGGGTATGCCAGATATGGCCTCAACTCTATCAGGATCCATGAAAATGCCATCTTTGGTGATCAAGTTCCCAAGGAGCTTTCCTTCCATTACATCAAAAATGCACTTCTTCAGATTCAAAGAAATGCCGAACTCCCTGCATTTGTTGAACACAGACTCCAAGTGTTTTACATGGTCAAACCGAGATTTAGAGAATACTGTTAAATAATCCATGTAAACAACAATACATTTACCCATAAGGCCCTTTAAGGCATGATCCATTGCACGTTGAAATGTGGCTCTGACATTTATTAATCCGAATGACATTCTTTTGTAGGCAAATGTTCCCCACTTGGCTGTGAAGGCAGTTTTCATCCTGTCTTCCTTTTCAACCAATATCTGATTATACCTTGAAAAACCATCTAGGAAAGACATCATTTCTGAACCATTGACAATCTGTAACACCTCATCCATAGAATGCAGAGTATAATTATCTTTCTCAGATGCCTTGTTCAAATTTCTAAAATCCACACACAAGCGGATCTCTCCATTTTTCTTTCTGACTGGCACCAAATTGGCCACCCAAGTAGAATGCCTGACGGGAAAAATAATGGTGGCACTCAATAATTTTTCTACCTCCTTCTGGATGAGGGGCTCTAGCAGAGCATTGACATGCCTCTATTTTTGTCGAAAAGGTTTGCAAAATTCTTTTAAAGGTATAATATGAGTGTAAACTTTCGAATCAAAGACCTTTAAGTCTTTGTAAGACCAGGCCATAACATCCTTGGACCTGTGAAGAAAATCAATCATACTTCTTTATTTCTAGGTCACAATTTTTAGCCAACTTGAGGTGCTTGGGATCTTCTTCAGTCCCCACGTTCAGGTTCTCAGTCTCACTGTTTGTTATGCCCATAGAATCCTTAGAATTCACCTTTTGCTTGATTTGGTCAACATCAAAGAGCCGCTCTAGTTCTACCATCCCTTTTGGAATTCTGTTATCTTTCAACCTTATTATTCCCATTTCATCGTCTAACTGCTCCAGTAGAGCATCCCTTTGGCCATCATCGATTATAGCATTTTCAAATGTGTTAGTACTCTGCAAAAAGTTTATAATCTGCTGATCATCAGAGAAAACTTGAAAATTATCCATATTGTTTGGGATTGAAAGACAAGGGACTAATTCAATCGAAAACTTGTTCCATTTGAATTCTTCCAGTGGTTTCAGACTTGCGGCTGATGAAGCCAAGACATCTGCACGTGAATTCTTCTCTCTAGGTATGTGTCTCAGATTAAAAGCATCAAAATCTTCTACAAGATCCCAGGCTCGGTGTTTGTATCCTTTTAAATAAGATGCTTTACACTAGAATTTACCCTTAACTTGATTAGCCACCAACTCTAAATCTGTAAAAACTCGAATATTTCTTACACCTCTGTCTAGAGAAAATTTCAATCCTAATACCAATGCTTCGTATTTCGCTAAATTATTTGTACAAGGGAACTGTAGGCAATAAGACATAAAATATGTCTGATTCTCAGGCCCTTTAAGGACTACCCTTGTACTAGAACCCTATTTAGATTTAGCCCCATCCACATGAAGCGTCCAAACTTCATTACTATGAATAGGATGAGCTTTACTAAACTTATCATTTTGTCCCGTTGTTAAATTATACACTCCAATATCTACATCAACAATATTTACAGTCTCATTTTTTGCATTATATTCAGTGATCGTATGTTTGTATCTGGGTTCTCTTTCAACCCTTAATTGGTTTGCCACTCCTTTCCATGACAACCACGTGTGAAAAGTCAGTTGCCAAGTATCCATTCAAATATCTCGACCAATACCTGCTCAAAAGCATCCCGTACCCCACAGGAATATCCACCACCTGAATTTCAATTCTGTGTTGAGCCCTTGGCTCAGATGCTAACTAGATATGGATATTATAAAGTTCACCTACTACTTTAACCTCTGATTTTTCCAATTGGACAACTCTTCTTTCAGACTTCATTGGGGTCAAACCTAAATGTTGATAAATGGCCAAAGGCATAACATTAGCTGAAGCACCCGAATCTACCAGACAGTTGTGTAAGTTTTTCTCAAAAATACGAATAGTCAGTAGAAAAGGTGGAACCTTAGTTTTATCTTTATACATGGCTACATTCGCATTTGCCATCTTCTTTCCCCTGTCAAAATATTTTGTAGTAGGCCCAAAGTATGTTTTAATCAAGTTGTCCCTCTGTTTTGAAATCTGGGCCAACTCATGAAGAGTGATGTTGGCTTTGATCTTCTTCATGTCCTCCACTATGTTATATCCCTTATTGAGTGGAGGGACAAAAGCATCTGGTCCTCTCAGATTTCCTCCCATGGGTGGAGATGGGTTATTTCTTGGAGATGGATCTGGAAGAACATTGTGAGAGTTTTCTGGAGGGGTAGATGTAGTGTTGGGCTCCAGATTTTTATTTCTTAGTTTTGTTCGTTCCTCCTGCCTAGTATTTTCATCAGCATAACCATGTTGGATCCTCTGATAAATTATCTTCAAACTTTCAACAACCTATTTTTTATTTTCAAAGAGGTTCCCAAAGACCTCTTTGTTTCAATTTCAAATATTTTCCTTAACAAACTTTAATTTTCCAGCAAGTTTAAAAGCTGCACTACCCCTGACAGGCTGCTGCCACCATTGACTTAAGTTATCTCTGAAACTAGAATGTTTGATCTACATAGATTGAAATTTGAAAGGTTTCTTGAAGGACATAGAGTTAGGGATCTCCAAAAAAATGGGATTATGATCAGAGGAAATTTTAGGAAGGGCTTGCAGGGTAGAATCACCGAACAAAGTTGTAGCCTCCTTTGATAGAAAAAATCTATCAAGCCTTTCTTGAATGAGATGAAACCCTATCCATTGATTGATCCAGGTATAATTTTCTCCTCTAATTTTTACATCCATCAACATGTTGGAGTTCACAAAGTCATTGAACTCATCCATGCTCCTGATAGGTGGTCCATTTCCATCCATTTTGTTTGAAGGGTAAAGAGGAGTGTTAAAATCCCCAGCCAAAATCTAGGGGACATTATGGAAGATTTGACTCAGATTGCCTAAGTAATCCCATAGTAGAGCTCTCCCTTGCATTGAAGTCAGGGAATAAATATTTGAAAGGATCCACGACTTGTTGTTGTTTATTTCCTTAAATAAAACACTAAGAACCTTGTCATATTTCTGAATAATGGTGCCTTCTAAATCATTTCAACAATAAGGATGATGGTCATTTCAATCCTATATAACCAGTTGAAAAAATAATAAAATAAATATTATAATATGGAAAATAGATAATTCAATATATATACTCAAATTGATGTGCCAAAGTACAATGATGAAAATCTAATGGAATTTATAAAGCAAGACTTAAGCAATAACAATTTCATTGAATTAAATTGTTTCAACAATAAGGAGGATCCTATTAATGTAGCATCCCTTTATTTCGAAGGAAAACACAAAAGTGGTATACTTGATGGCATGAAAAAATACAACGGTTTACATAGACACAAAATAGATTTCTTGTAGATTTTAATAAATGATTTGAACCACTAAATATTCATTAAATTAAAATAAATTGAAATGAATAAAACAATGAATATTGATGAATGAATACACATTTAAATTTGAGTTATTTGCAATATTAGCAACTAACATAATACAGAGTCAATTAGGTTAATAGTAAATGAGTAGATTAAAAATTGATATAAAATATGAAATTCAAGCTAGACATGATTTAACTCTACCTCTAACTATTAGGTTAGCTTGGAAGTATGAAAATAAGATATTAAAAAATGATCAAAACAAATTATTTTAAGTTGGTCATGACATAATAAATAAAAATATGACATAATCAATAAGATATATACCTCCACATCAATAAATTCCTAATTACAAGAAATATTAGTGAAACAAGATAAAGAAAGATTCCTGAAACCATCAACCTTCAAATATTTAAAAATATATATAGTTTTGAAGGAAGGAATACTAAAGAGAAAAACTAGTGTAGGAGTAGCATTGATAATGAGGATGTATCTAATAGAGAAAAATATCCTTCACTAGATACAAATAAACCTATAATCTTTATAGCTCCATTAAAATGAATCTAATATGCATGAAACATCAAGATACAAAAGTTAATTAAAATTCACCTAGCTATGGGCTTAATGGACTTAGGTAGCACACAATTTTGTTGATTTAGCCATTGCTAAGTGACTTAGGTTAATGTATATCCAACAAAATATTTTGAAATGGAAATTACATGGTATAATTGCCTAAATCACAAATCAAAATGTCACAAAGTGGATCTATGTATGATGATTACAAATACCAAAATTAATTTTATAGTATAGCATGAGGAGAGTTAGATGTAGTACATGGAGCAAAATTATTAAATCCCCTAGGATTTTTAAATATGGTATTGAAATTCTCAAATTAAAATAGCATTCCAAAAGTAATTCTTAAAAGGATTTCATGCTTCTCCATCATAGTTATTTTCTTCAAATAAAATAGAAAAGATGATTAGAAAAGGAACATCAATAATTATTGCTCAATTTTTTACCACCAACCCTATACTCATAGACAATGTATAAGATAATAGAGTAAATTAACTCATTAATAAATATGCTTTCATATTTAGGGATCCACCTATTAAATAGAGCATGTTATTGAATTTTAACTAGATGCACCTCTAGTAAATATTAAACCATGTCGATATCATAAATAAACTAAAATGACTTCTTTCACAACATTATATGGTTATGAACCCCCATGACATAAATACTTTGATCATAATAAAGAAAGGGTTCTAGTTGTATATGATAATTATGAATAATCCAATATTACCGTAGACATGAAAAAATGACTCATTTTCCTTAGTTTTTCTCCTAGAAAAGTAAGGTCATCTTCAAGAGAATTTTTACCCTATCAAATCATATCAATTCTTCTCAAATTTTATACCATTGGATAGGGCTCGAAAAGAGCTTTCCAACGGTATATTATATGTCCAATTTTGACATCGTTTTCCTCGATTTTTATGCCAATAACAAATGTTGTTGCAACCGTGTGATGGTATCGTCCCTGATTAGACAAAATCATCTCTAATCGGACGAAATCGTCCCAAAATCTGTGCAAGATCGTCTGGACGATTTTGTCCAAAATAGAAATTTTCTTAATTTGATAATAAGACAAAATTTGTTGTAACCGCACGATGACATCGTCCCTGATTAGACGATATCGTCTCTAATCGGACGAAATCGTCTGAAATCCTGCAACAAAATCGTTTGGACGATTTTGTTCAAAACGAAAAATCTCCTAGCTTAGCAAAGCGACCAAGTTAGCTCCAACTGATCTTTGGTGTGTTCTAATGGAGGCATGTTGGTTACAGTCCTAAAATCCCGCAAAATCACCTAAATGGAGAAGCATCCTAACCCCCTAAAACAAACTCCTAAGCCTATTTAATCCAAGGCATTTTCTTGGATTCACTCTAGCTTCCTGACTCCTGACCTCCTTGACTCCATAGTTCTCTAGCTGATGGAATGATTGGAGTCTCTCCCTCTTCAATTCCCCTTTGTTGCATTGTGTTTTCGTCATTTTATTGTAGGTCTGGACTGCGCATCATCTTGGAGCGTACGAAATCGTCCGAGACTATTTCGTCAAATTAGAGATGATTTTGTCAAATTAGAGATGATTTTGTCACATTGGAGATGATTTCATCACCAGATCACTTGGGGGCAACTTCAGAACTCTGTTTGCATCTATTTGCTTTTAATTTCAATTTGCATTGCATTTGGTATTATATTTAACTACTGCATTTGGTGTTCACCTTCATTCTATTTCAATTTACATAATGTCATTATTTAAAGTATGAATTATCACATTTGCCTTAGTAGAATTAATTTTGATCATTTAGCAAACATTCTATATCATTGATCTATGCCTTTATCCTAGAGTTTTAATCATATAATTGCATGTAGCACCATTTCTGCCATCAAATTGTTCTGTTGCAGGTTTCTGACAATCCGAGACTATTTCATCAAATTAGAGACTATTTCATCAAATTAGAGATGATTTTGTCAAATTAGAGATGATTTTGTCAAATTAGAGATGATTTTGTCAAATTAGAGATGATTTTGACAAATTGCAGATGATTCTGTAAAATCAGAGATGATTTTGACCTACAACAAATGATAGAATCTTCATCAAGATGGCCGGAATCAGATAAGTTTAGTCAAATTTCTTGAACAAGCGCATGCATTTATTTAAATATTAATTGTTTATGTATTCTCTGTTTACATTGAAATTATAAATTGCATATAGATTAGTTTAGTTTGCATTTTGGCCAAACCTAGGTGTATGATTGATTTTGAATTAAAAAGAACTCATCAAAACAAATCCTACAACCTAGGCTAGAAAACTGCCATAAATGCTTCCTGGTGAACCCAAAACCATTCATCGAAAAATCACCATATATAGAAAGTACGATTAAGTACTTCTCATTTTGAGGTGTAGATATACTATTTTCCCATTCCCCTCTAAGGCATGGATCCATCATTCTAGAGGAAAGGAGTGCGAAAATTTTTGGCCTACATTCTTTGGTGAACCCGACGTGAATAACATAGGCATCTTTCTGATTCAAAAACATCAAAAAAAAAAATATATATACAAGAAAAACAACAAAAAAATCATCATTTCAAATTTGTATGTTTTAGATTCAATTCTAAATGGTAGATACCAAATATTACTTTTAGAAGTACTAAAGAAACCATGAGTCTTAACTCAAATCAATATGAGCCCATCAGTAATGTTGGGAAAATTCAGCCAAATGCATTTGTTGATTATGACCAACCTCATCCATATTCAACATCACCTTTATCACACTTTTCTCATTTTTCATCCTTACCCCAACAAGAAAATCCCTTTTCTAATCCTCTTCATAATGATATTATCTTTTCTCCCACATATCCATATTATGTCTATCGATCCACATACAATCCTTCTCCACCATTTCAACATTCTTCTTTCAACACAACACATCCATTTCAACAAGGAAATACTTCTTCTTCCAATCCTACCATGCACTCACATCATACTTCACAATCTTCCTATCATCATTCTACCCATAATAAAGAAAAAAGAGGTAATAAACCATTAAGTCCTTTTATGGCTGAATGCCTAAGACTATTATCAAAAGCCTCTCGAAAACCTTCACCACGTAAATTTACTAAGCTCAATCAACCAATGGATATAATTCTCAAGCATTTACTTGATACAAATAGGATTGAGTTCCCTCCCATAAGACAACCTGATACCACAACAGATTGGTATAAACCTGAGCTACATTGTGAATATCATAGAATGGATGGACATATGACACAAAAATGTAGAAGTTTAAGATGTGCAATTCAATATTTGATTGATGAGGGTCTTTTTACTATAAAGGAATTACAATCTACAACTGATTATAAATCTCCAATAAACAATCAAACTCCTACACAACAAATACCCATAATCAATCAAGACATGGGGATCTCCCAAGAACCCCTATTCAATTATCAACAATAGGAAACCAATCAAATATTGCATCTTAATATGTCCCATCACAATGATATCACTAATATTGTAATAGAAACTACAAATGAGCAACCTCAAGTTCAATCAACTCAATTTGATATTCAAGAGATGGATTCCTCATTTGACCAACCTTCAAAACTATCTTTGGCTCTAGAGAATGATCCAAAATGGAATGTAAGCATAGAAAGCCCATATTTAGCATCAAAATCTCAATCTGAAATCCACTTTGATAGCCAACAACAAGTGATTAATCCTCAAGCAAAGATATCCCTTTTAGAAGTATTACAAAGTTCTCATGTTCATAGGGAAACTTTGTTCAAGATACTTAGCCAACAATTTGTTCCTCATGATCTTTTCCCTAAGAACACAATTAATGGTGTAAGCCCTCTTGAGGTTAACCATATTTCATTCTATGATGAGGAGATTCCTTCCTCTACTCCACAAGAAGACTCCTCTCTTTACATTACAGGATTTATTAAAGAAACATCTATTAAAACTATCATGGTAGATAATGGCTCCTCTCTTAATTTATGCACTTATCAATTATTCCAAAAACTCGGATTAAAGGAAGAAGATCTCAATGAATCAAATGTTATTATAAAATCTTTTAACAATGAAATTCAAGAAGCTCGAGGCACTATAATTCTTCCCCTTAAGAGTGGATCCAAGATCCTGGATACTTTGTTTTATGTAGCATCTTGCCCTTCACCTTACAACCTACTTCTCAGAAGTCCTTGGATTCATACGATGAGGGTTGTCCCTTCCACTCTTCATCAATGTTTGAAGTTTAAACTTGCAAATAAAATTGTTACCATACATGGTGACCCAACACCATTTGAAGAATATTTAATGGTTGAAACATCAAGTTCTATACATTCTCCATTGTCACAACTACCTCCTATCAATCACTTTTCTTCATCTATATCTGATCATCATCCTTCATCACAACAATCTCAACTATCAACAAATCAACTTCAATCACATTCACTACAACCAAATTATCCTTCAAAACCTCTTTTGATTTTGAAGCCACCTTAGACATGCTATACGCAAATCATCTCATATAGTGTATATAGATCATCTTGTATATACCACCAATTCCATCATCAAAAGTAAAAAAATAAAAATAAAATAAAACAACTAAAAAAATAAAAAAGTATCAAAATCTCAAAATTATTTCAAATCATTCTGCATTGTTATTTATTGTTGTATTTCAAAATTTTGAAGCTATATTTTCCTTTATTTCAGATTAATTCAGAAGTTATCTTGAACCATACACTTAATTTCACAAATTAATTATTTTGATTTTATCACTATGATTATAAATCTCTCTTGTATCGAAGATCACTATTTCACTAAATAATATTTTGAGTTTTGGGAAATGATCTTGCTACTTCTTGAACCAAGTACACTTTTACACATTAAAATGATTTGTTGCAAATTCGAAAAATGATACTACATAGTAGTCTTAGTCTCTTGAGCAAAAAGTTTCCCCTGCTATCCTATCATGCGCATGGTCTAGAATTTTTGAGAATTGGCAAAAGGACAAGCTCACCCCTACCCGAATAAAAATCCCTTGCTCTATAGCCAATCCGAGCAAGTATCCCAAAAAAAAAATCAAGAAAAGAAAAAGTCAAAAATCAAAAGAAAAAGAAAGAGAAAAAATAAAAAAGAGAACGAAAAGAGAAAAAGAAAAGCAATAAAATCCCCTTGTTCAAAACAAAATGAACAAAATCCCTACCCCTTGAAAGTGAAGAAAATAAGGGTGAATGAGCTTGAATCCTTGGAATTCTCAGTTATTCGAAAATCATGAGGTAAGCCCCATAACAGGTGATTTGTGCCCAACTTGCTTGACATTGGGTAATTCCTTTTCGCGTGGCGACATGTCTGTCACATTAGCGACCTTCTTTTGTATAGACCTATGTCCACTTGTGGATTAGCTAGCTTTTGATGACTTGACTTACATAGTAGTCTGGTACGGTTTCATGCACAAAAATCATGGTTAATGAACCCTTCACTTGCACACACATTGGTTCATTCAAGTTCGCTTGCATCACTACCTTACTCAAAATTGGTAAATGAACATTACAAAGCACACACATTTGATCCTTGAGAGATTTTGTGTCATTATGATGAATCAAAATGGATGATGAACTCACACAATCACACACTGGGTTCTTGATAAATTTGACTTTATCCTTGAAATAATTTAAAATATTTCTTTGATTTTTGCTATAAAACATAAGTTTGTAACCATTTGCATTAATCCCCACAACTCACTTCATTTTAGCACATACAATATATATATTATCTTCAAAATTTTCCAACATGTGACACAATGATTTATTTTACATTACTTTGCATTTTAAAAAGAACAAATAATTTCATATCATCATGCATTTCATTTTGATTTTCATGATGATGGTATAATTCCTAAGTAATTATTTCATATAATTTCACACTTAGGAATTATATGCTTAGCGCAAATCATATTTCAAATTTTTCATGCTTAAATTCATACATTTTCACAACATCTATCAAACATCTTGTCCCAAAACAACATCAAACATTTCTTTCTCATCATAAAGCCTTAAGATTATTCTTAAGCACACAATATTTTGGTATTAGCAATACAAAACTTCCTCATAACAGGATCCGCTTCATGACCTAGCGAGCATTGATCTCCACCAACGGTCATATAACAACACAACATCCTTCGAGGTTCATTGTTAATCCATCTATTTTATCACCATACAAAAACATCTTTCTCAAAACACACTTTACAAAATCATTTTCCTTTTATGTTAAGCATGATCAAAATGTTCAAAAATCAAAGCATGACTACAAGAAATTATGTAACACAACCATCATAAGAAAATGTAATAAATCATCCAATAAATCACACAAAGTCACATAAAACAAAGAAGATCAATTTCGAGTTTTCCACCAAACGTAGAATTTGGTGTAAAAACTCGAGGGGGCATCCTAGTCAGTAAATTAGTAATTATTTTTCTAAAACATCAATTTCACATAAACTATTCATTCTAAACCATCTACTCCATTTTTGCCCATGTCAAATCATAATCATTTCTACTCAAGTGTCTACACTTTTCTTTGACGCATTTATTGTTCATAAATACGTCAAAGAGGGGGAAAAATGTAGACATGAAAAATTGACTCATTTTCCTTAGTTTTTCTCCTAGAAAAGTAAGGTCATATTCAAGAGAATTTTTACCCTATCAAATCATATCAATTCTTCTCAAATTTTATACCATTGGATAGGGCTCAAAAATAGCTTTCCAACGGTATATAATATGTCCAATTTTGACATCGTTTTCCTTGATTTTTGTGCCAATAACAAATGTTGTTGCAACCATGTGATGATATCGTCCCTGATTAGACAAAATCATCTCTAATCGGACGAAATCATCCCAAAATCTATGCAAGATCATCTGGATGATTTTGTCCAAAATAGAAATTTTCTTAATTTGATAATAAGACAAAATTTGTTGTAACCGCATGATGACATCGTCCCCGATTAGACGATATCATCTCTAATCGGACGAAATCGTCCGAAATCCTGCAAAAAAATCGTTTGGACGATTTTGTTCAAAACAGAAAATCTCCTAGCTTAGCAAAGTGACAAAGTTAGCTCCAACTGATCTTTGGCATGTTCTAATGGAGGCATGTTGGTTATAGTCCTAAAATCCGCAAAATCACCTAAATGGAGAAGCATCCTAACCCCCTAAAACAAACTCCTAAGCCTATTTAATCCAAGGCATTTTCTTGGATTCACCCTGGCTTCCTAACTCTTGACTCCCTTGACTCCATAGTTCTCTAGCTGATGGAATGATTGGAGTCTCTCCCTCTTCAATTCCCCTTTGTTGCATTGTGTTTTCATCATTTTATTGCAGGTCTGGACTGCGCATCGTCTTGGAGCGTACGAAATCGTTCGAGACTATTTCATCAAATTAGAGATGATTTTGTCAAATTAGAGATGATTTTGTCACATTGGAGATGATTTCATCACCAGATCACTTGGGGGCAACTTCAGAACTCTGTTTGCATCTATTTGCTTTTAATTTCAATTTGCATTGCATTTGGTATTGCATTTAATTACTGCATTTGGTGTTCACCTTCATTCTATTTCAATTTACATAATGTCATTGTTTAAAGTATGAATTATCGCATTTGCCTTAGTAGAATTAATTTTGATCATTTAGCAAACATTCTATATCATTGATCTATGCCTTTATCCTAGATTTGTAATCATATAATTGCATGTAGCACCATTTCTGCCATCAAATTGTTCTGTTGTAGGTTTCTGACAATCCAAGACTATTTCATCAAATTAGAGATGATTTTGTCAAATTAGAGATGATTTTGTCAAATTAGAGATGATTTTGACAAATTGCAGATGATTATGTAAAATCAGAGATGATTTTGACCTGCAACAAGCGACAAAATCTTCATCAGACATCCAGATTCAGGTAAGGTTTGAAATTTCTTCAACAAGCATTGCATTAATTTAAATATTACTACTTTTTGTATTCTCTGTCCACATTGAAAGTTAAAATGCATATAGTTTAGTTTAGTTTGCATCTTGGCCAAACTTAGGTGTATGTTATTTGAATTAAAAAGAACTCATCTAAACAAATCCTACAACCTAGGCTCGAAAACTGCCACAAAACATTTCCTGGTGAACCCAAACCCATTCGTCGAAAAATCACCATATATAGAAAGTACAATTAAGTACTTCTCATTTCGAGGTGTAGATATACTATTTTCCCATTCCCCTATGAGGCGCGGATCCATTAGCCTAGAGGAAAGGAGTGCAAAAATTTTAGGCCTACAATTACTATGTATTAAAGAGTAGCTTGGAATGTGTTAAAAATAGGATAAAACAATAGGTAAATAGTCATCATTATAAACATAAATTCTAATAAAATAATTAGGTTTATGTGTGACTTCATCCATACAAGCAAACATCTCTTAAGAATATTGGAAATTATTTAAATTTAGCCCTAAATATTATGGTCTTTATTGTATTAGAAGGAAGATCAAACATGTTTCCTATGCTATTAAATTTTGAAATAAATATTACATCCATGATGTTTTTCATATTTCATTCTTAAAATACAAATTGAATAAATGGAAAATTGGAGATATATTTTCTTTTTTATTTGTATTTATATCATTATCTAGAATAGATATAAATATTACAAGTGACTATGATAAGAACCATAGGGACAAATTGGGAGACTGGTGAATAGTAGGACAAAAAGGAGATAATGGTAAACAATATGAATGGGTCCATGGTGATCAAGGATTAGTAATAAGATAACACAATTAAGGATTTTATAGGAAATAAGGTGGTAATGATCATCATGATCAACAACCAAGAAAAAAGAAACAAAGTCAAGTGAATTACTATAAGGTGAGAGTACTTCAAATTTAAATCATGGTAAAATTCAATAAATGCATTAGTATTATAACATTATATAACAAATAAGAAGTTTAATATATACGTTTATACACATAATTGATTATTGTTCATTGCTACAATAATGTTCAAGTAAACAACGGTAATAAATATGAAGATGGTCATGAGGGATAGTATATTAGAAAAATAGAAAAATTCATGTGGAAATAATAGAGAAGGTAAATATAACCCGTACATACAAGCATCTAAAAATATAGTGGATATGGAGGTAGACTATATCAAGAATAAAATATATGAAGAAAACTGAAAAGCATTGATGTAAATAAAGTTATTATTTACATAAGCATTGACTTTTATTTGGTGTTTGCACTAATTGTATTTCCATTGGTCACATTCATATTTTTTCTATAATATAAAATAATTTTATGACCAAAAATATAAATTGTATAATGGAAGACCTATTGTTGAATCATTATTCTAAATCTAAAGTAAATATACCACACTTCATTCAAGTGAAGAAAAATATTGATATTTTTTTCCCTATATTGGTTGAATTTATGAAGATGGTTAATCTTAGTTTTGGAATTATATTTTGGGCTAACATTACAAAAAAATATTTATGCTTTTATAAAGTAAAATTTAATAAAATGTTGATCTACCTTCATTGTGAAGAAAATATTTTAGTTTCAAAGTGAGCATTGAATGAAATATGTTGTTAGAAATACCATAAAACACTTCAATCCACTTGATAGAATATGGGTTGAATTCAAAGGTATAATATTATAAATATCATATTAATCTATTTAGAAGTTGGTAAAAAAACTAAGGAGAATTGTATAGTAGTTAATTATATATAAAATCAATGATTTATTAATCCAAATGAAAGTTTCTTAATATGATTTAAAAATCAATCAATCAAAATGTGTGTAAATTGATATTTTTAGGCAAAGGCCAAAGGTTAAAAAAAGTGTTTATGAGAACTATTAATGTAACTTATGAGCATGTGGATATATAAGTTGACACACATTTTTCCTATAAAGCATTTGGAAATTATTTATGTAAACCTAAAGAGCACTCTTCATACTTAACCCTTTGGTGATATTGGTTAATCTACCTTAATGGGTAACCTTGATTAAAATATATAATTTATTAGTATTTAGTACTAATTTAACCTCATAATTATGTTAATATCAGCTTGAGGTTAACTCTAGTTGGGGTTTTAATATCACTACAAATACCCTCCAATGACTAATTCATTGTATAAATGTGTATAATATATGAAATATTGTAGGGTTCCCATGGGTACCCACCATTTATTCATTCTCTAAAATCAAGTCATTTATTTATCTCTTTCTTTAGTTTTTTCTTTCTTCTATCAATGTTATCCTTCATTTTTTCCTTAATCATTTTGAGGTATGATTATAGTCAATAAATTTGTTAGAATATTTCTAGAAATGTTGTGAATTATTATATGGGATCAAAAAAAGGACTAAATATACACCACTCCATAATCAAAAATATTCTCCTTCCTTGGTGATTAAAGAAATAAATTTAGTATGTAGTATTTAGAAGGAATATTGTTGGAATTTGAAACTTCAAATTAAAAATTTTCTTTTCCATCAATTTCCTTTGATTCCAACACTATATTTTCATGATATTTTTTATGCACTTCATGTGCATATAAGATTGCTTGTATTCCTAATTATTAACAATATGTTTTGGGACTAACAAAGGTAAGGAGTGCATTGGTATCAAAACTAGATACTATTGTAGATATTGTGGTTTCAATTCTTTGGATCTAAATTTTTTATTTCATGTTTCTATATTTTAGATTTTTGCATCCCATCATCTCTTTTCTATAATAGAGAGAGTGTCACGATGTATGGATGTTAGCTTTTTAATATTGTGTCTCTAGTTTGAGCCATGGTTTAAATATATTTTAACTTTAGACTAGAATCTAAAAGGACATTAGCCATAGGTAATGTTCATGTGGCATACATAGCCATCTCAACTTACCAGTAGATCATTTGGAATATACAATATGTGTTCTCCTTCCAAGTGGCTCCATTGTAATGGTTAGAATTTTTCTATACCTAGCAAAGCTTATCAATTTAAACTACAAGATTTTTTTAAAAAATGTATTGCTCGTCAAGGAGGTTTGGAGATTTTATTTTCCTTTATTCTTATATGTAAGCACTATGGTAGAATATTTGAATAGTTCTCTTGTTTCATAGAGGTTGATGGTTCGATTCCTGTAAGGAGTCACTTTTTAGAGGGGATTTTTATTTTTGGATGATATATGCATTGTTAGGGGAAACATGGTTTCCTCTATTTTTCTAATAGCATATTTGGAAAAATGGTTGATTAATTCTATTATGGCACTTTATTTTGAAGGTCAAACCTTGGTGCTAATACTCATTTATTGGAATATAAGTAACAACTAGTTTTTTTCATATTCCTCTCCCTCTTGATTTTAAAATAATGCACATGGTGCATTTAATTTTTTGTATTCTTGTATTAGAGACATTATTTTTTTTATCCCCATCAACATATTTAGATCATATTGATCAAATTGTTAATCTATGATTCACTAGTTATATAATGTGGTATCTAGTTTAGTTGCTTCAAGTGGTTCAATTTGGTTTGGTAAAATTCTTGTAAGGTGATGTGGAGAATACACTTTGTAGAATATATTTCATAAGTTAAATGACAACTATAATTTACTTTTTAATATTCAATAAAATGCATGACATTGTTTTTTTAAAAACATTGAAAATTTTGTTACTAGAAATAAACATCTCTCAATAGTAATTGATTATACTTTAGATGCAAAATTTGGAAATTCCAAATAAGGTATTAATTAATTTATGAAACATCGATGTGCTATTTTCATAACTTACAAAAGGAAAAGGAAAGGAAAATAAATCTTCCATGCAAGAAGAGGAAAATAGAGTGCTTAGGAAAGAAGAAGAAAAATAATATCTATGAAAGAGGAAAAAGAACAAAGCATCTAAGATAAGAGAAGAGTGTTTAGAATAACTGAAAAAGGTAGAGGAATGTAAATAAAATTAAAGGAGAATGATAAAGAAATAATAAATAAGGCAAGGATTCTAAGCAGAGATGGATTTTCATGGATAGAATATAAAAAAAATGGTCTAGGAGAGAAGGATAGAGGATGGTGACTGGGGGAGGAGAACAAGTTTGAACAAGAATATAGAGAAGAAAGCAAAATAATCTTAGAGATATTTGTGTTTTATCATTAAAAAAAATCATCTATTTCACTCTATTATTCCTACAAATTGATAAAATAGTTATATTAAAAATTTCCATTACCTCAAGTTTTGAATGAGTGATTAATGTGTCAATTAGTAGGGTCATGCATTGAAAATTTTATGTGTAGGTCTATAGGTTTCCAAAAAATATATAACAAAGCCTTATCATAGAGTACAAGAGATAAAAGTTTGGATAATGAACACTGACCCAAAATGATAAGGAGTTATGAAAATTGTCATCTCAAAAGTGGACATCATGAAGTTCTAGAAGGGTTGTGTAAATAAAGGAAATTGTTGTACAAACTTAAAAAAGTTGTACAATCCAAGTGTCATACCATTGAACCTGCCATGCATTCAAATATAATCACATGATGATGTTGTCATACAATAGCTTGTCATACTATTGTAGGAAATATATCATATTACTTGATGAATTATAGAGTTAAAGGACCCATTGTACTATAATATGATGCAATAAAAAGACTACACATGTGCCATCTCAAAGGAGTATAACATTGTACAATGAAGTATTACCACATTGTAGGAATGTAATCATGCATTTTTCATCAAAAGGACTTACTAGCCATATTGCAACCTTAACTACATATGTGATTACCATACATCTTGAGGTTATCGAGAAAAATAAAACTTATATTGCTTTATAAGGTAATCCATAGGACTCTATTCTCTTGTCTACATCATGTTGGTATTAGAGCTAACTTATCTATAAGGTTTGGTTCCTACCAAAGGAAATATGGTAAAATGAGAAAGAGGAATATTACAAGACCCTCAAGCCATAAATATAGCTAATATTATTATAGGAATCATCGTTTTATTAGATGCCCTTGAAACTATTCAAATGAGGAGAAAGTGGGAAAACCAGAAGCTTGTAATGACAAAAAAGAAAGATATCTAGAAGAATAACTAATTTAGATAATTTCAAACATGGGTAGGAAGCTGAAGTTAGAAACCCTATCATATAATAGAAGTTTAAGTCTTGAGGAACTCATTTATTGGATCATAGAGACAGAGATGTATTTAATTTTGAATCAATAGATGATACAAAAAAGGTTAAATTCACTTGTACAAATATAAAAGGACATGTGTCTTTATGGTGGGATCATATCCAAATAGAAATAAAACAAAAAGGGAAGGATAAAATTTGAACATGGGATACGTTTTTAATCAAATTGAAGTCTAATTTTTTGCTTATTAATTACCAAATAAGGTTGTTTATAAGACTCTAAAATGCCAACCAAAATATGAAGGGAGTGAAAGAGTATACAAAATAATTCTATAAGCTGATCATTAGAGCTAGTCATATTGCAGATAATGAGGAATAAGTAGCAAGATATATTAATGGACTAAGGTTATTAATACAAGATGAAATTTGTATGCTTCAAATTAAAATAATTGAATAAGATTTTCAATATACATTCAAGGTAGAAGAAACATTAAGTTGCAAGGAAGAGGATATTTATCTAGAGGAAGAGCATAATCAAATCATACTAGAGGAAACATTTGCAAGAAGAAGTTAGTATTTCTCAAAGTTATTATATCCCAATAACCTAATAAAATGGTGACTTATCGATAGGACGAGGTGTATTTGGTATAGGAAGAGGATGTGGTTTTACTTACATGTGTTATAGGTGCTTGGAAGAGGGACATAGATCATTTGAGTATCCTAAAGAACAATAGACTAAAAAACATGGAAATGAAGCTCATAACCAAATGGAACAAGCAGATGAAGAGAATATTGCTTGACTGAAGCACATGGAGGAACTCAAAAAAGGATAATCCCTTATTATGCAAAGATTATTATTAAAATAAACAAAGAAGATGCATTAGTATAAGTAAAGAAGGAACATATTGAAGATGATTTGTAAATTTAGGGGGAAATGTTACATGGTGATTGTGGACATTGAGGGTATGGACAACTTAGTGTCTACAAATATGTGGTAGTCAAGCTTATATTTAAGATAATTGAACACCTAAATTTGTATAGAGTCTCATGGTTGTAGAGGCAACATAAAATTTTGATAACTAAAAAATGTATGGTAGACTTCCAAACTAGTTTTTACATGGATGAAATACTATGTGATGTTATGCCTATGGATGGTTGTCATGTCTTGCTAGGTAGACCATGGGAATTTGATATAAGGTTATTGCATGATGGTAGGGTGAATAATGACACTATTGAGAAGAATAGCAAGAGGTACACATTAAGTATTTTTAAGTACAAAGGGAAAGAACTAGAAGGAAATGGTCATATAGTGTATGAGGGTACAAAAAAATAATCCTTGAAGGGAATGAAGAAGAAGGAAGCATATTTTACTTTCATATATAAATACATAAAATAAGAGATAATGGACAAGTTGGATGGAATTATATATGAAGTGAATTATTTATTGGAAGAATGTACAAAGATTATTTGAAACTATTGATTTTCAACCATGCAAATTATTGGTCATCACATAGATTTCAGCCCTGGATTGATCTTTCATAATAATCTAACTTATAAAATAACAACAATAGATAATGAGGAGGAAAAGGTAGAAATAATAAAGAGAATAAAATAGAGAATAAATAGATATCTGAAGTTTAGTTATGATGATGATGATGGTGCAATGATTCCTAATATCGGTAATAAGAAAGATAAAGATAAATATAAATAGTAAAGAGATAAAAAAATGAATATGAACATCATCAAGTCATTGATGGTTGAAAAAGACTATATTATTAAAGAATAGACAAGGGATGGAGAATTTGGAAGCTTTGAAAGACACAACAAAGGTTTTGATTACATGTAAATGAGAAGAATGTGATATGATGGCAATGGATTGGGAAGATATGGAAAATTTGTAAAAATACCTATAATTATAGAAATAAGGCTAAGGAATGAAAGCCTTGGATATACAATCTAAGTAGGAAGAAACAATACTAAATTTATGAGAGCAAAAATTAATATAGGGGATGAATATCATAGGATGGGTTGTTTTAGTCAACATGGAGAATCTAGACATGTAGCAAGTAAGTATTGGAACTTACATCCTTGTGATATTTGTGGAGGATATGATCACTTAAAAATAAGGTGTTGCACCATAATCAATTCAACCATATAGTGCATGTTGAATGTGGTTGAATGGATGTGATCGAATATGAAAAAGTGCAAAAATATTGAGTGCATTATATAAGAGGAGGTTGAGTTCTTAGAGCAAGGATAGAACATGACAATAAAGTTGACCTTATGGAGATAACCAAGCTAAAATGATATTATCTTGGAAGAATTATTCATGTTTATGATATAGATTTTGTGGAACATTTCCTCTTACATGGTGAGCATGATTTGGGGAATTTCCTTTGAAGAATACATTTCATAACTTCAATGACAACTATAATTTAATTTTTAATATTCAATGAAATTCATTACATAGGCATTTGGAAAGCATTGAATATAATGTTAATGAAATTAAACATATCTTGACACTAAATGATCATACTTCAAACATAAAATTTAGAAATTCTAGGTAAATATATTATTTAATTTATGAAATAATGAAGTACCATTTTTACAACTACAAAAAGGAAATAAAAGCATACCTTTTAAGAAGTAAAGAAAAATAGAGCATCCAAGAAATAAGACGAAAAATGAAGTATCTAGAAAAGAAGATAAAATGGAGCATCTAGGAAAGCAAAGGAAAAATAGAGTGTCCAGGGGAAGATAAGAGATTTTGGAAGAACCAAAATGAGTAGAGGGACAAAACTTTAAAAGAGAATAGCAAAAAAATAAGAAATAAAATGAGGAGGAAGATAAGGGATAGATTTTGGCAAACAAAAGACCAAGAAAAAAGAGAAGTTATGGGAGAGAAGGAGAGACCATGGTGACTTATGATAGATGGAAAATTTGAATAAGAATAAAGAGAAGGAAGAAAAAGGATCTTAGAGATGTCTCTATTTTATCATCTAATATATCCATTTGTTACACTCTATTGTTCCTACAAATTAATAAAGTAATTCTATTCATAATTCATATTGCATCAAGATTTGAATGAGTGTTGAATGTTTATATTGGTAAGTATCATCCATTGGAAATTTTGTGTGTAGGTTTGTAGGTTTAAAGATAAAAATAGAATAAAGCCTTAGATTTGAGCATGAGAGATGAATTTTTGGATGATAAACACTAGCTCTAAAGGGTAAGGACATAAAAATATTATCACCTCAAGAGAGGATATCATGGAGTTCTAGGAGGGTCATCTCAACAAAAGAATTTTTTGTATACAAATTATAAAACGTTTCATACAATCCATGCATCGAACCATTGAACCTACCATACATTCGTATATTAGTGTACAATTATGTTTTTGTATGATAGCATATCATACTTTTGAAGGAAACCTATTGTATAATTTTGCCAACCATACAAGTGGATCAATTGTATAGTTAAAGGACCCATAATACAATTTGAACCAATCATGGAATACAAATATTACTAGTGTACCATATTGAAGGGTTATCACCTTTTGCAATGAAGTATTACCACATTGTAAAATTGTAGTCATAGATTTTGCCATCTAAAGGGTTTTACTAGCTATCATGCAAATTTAATTTCATGTGTGATTTGTATTCATATTGATATTGTGGAGAAAAAGAAAACTTGTGCTACTTGAGAAGGTCATCCATATGAAGACTACCTTATCTTATTTGTATTATTTTAGTACTAGAGATAATTGATCTCTCAATTTTGATACATGGAAAAGAAAATATGGAACAATGATAAAGAGGAAGACTATGAGGGTCTCGAGCCATGGATATAGTTAAGACGATGATAGGAATAATAACTTGATTAAATACACTTGAAACAACCCAAAGGAGAGGTATTCAATTAGAAGATATAAGTGATAGTGAAGAGGAGGAATTGGGCCAACCAAAATCTTGCAATAACAAAGAAGAAGGAGATCTAGAATAACAACTAATTTAGGCAACTTCAAACATGGGTAGGAAGCCAAAGTTAGAAACCCTGTCATAAAATAAAATTTTGAGTCCTAAGGAACACATTGATTGGATAATGAATATGGAAAATTATTTTAATTTTAAATCAATAGAATACCAAAAAAAAAAAAAATTGCATGTATAAGCTAAATTGACATTCATCCTTATGGTGGGATCATGTCCAAATAGAAAGACAATGGAAAGGAAACGATAAATTTGAACTTGGGATAAGTGTGTAATAAACCTTAAGACTAAATTCTACCTATTTATTACCAAATAAGGATGTTTAAAAGACTCAAAAATATCAAGCAAAATGATATGAGAGTGAAATACTATATAGAGGAATTCTATAAGTTGACCATCAAAGCTAGTCATATTGAAGATAATGAGGAAAAATGGAAATATATGGAATAATATTTATCCATACAATATGAAATTGGTATACTTTGAATTAGTATAATTGGATAACCATATCAATATGCACTCAAGGTGGAAGAAAAGTTGACTCACAAGCAACAAAACAATTTTAAATAAAGAGGATAATTATATAGAAGAAGAGAATAATCAAATAATAGTTAGTACTTATCAAAGTGATTTTAACCAAAACATCTAAGAAAATGGTGAATCATAAATAGGATGAGGTGGATTTCATAGAGCAAAAGGACATGATTTTATTGGCAATTGTTATAGGTGTGTGGAAGAGGGACATAGAGCATTTAATTATCCTCAAGCATAATATAATAGTGGGAATGGAAAGGAATCTCATAGCCAATGTTCACAAGTAGATGAAGAGAATATCACTTCACCAAAGCATATGGAGGAACCAAAATAAGGAGAATCCCTTATAATGGAGAGAATATTATTGAAATCAACAAAGGAGTTGAATGAAATTGAGTAACGAAGTAACCTATTCAAGAAAATGAGAGTATGAACAACTTAGTGTCTATGGATATGGTAGAAAAGTTTGGGTTGAAGAGAATTGAATAGCCAAATATATTTAGAGGGGACATTGAAGTTTGATAACTAAACAATGTATTTTAGACTTCCAAATTGGTTATTACATAAATGAGATACTATGTGATGTAATGCATATGGATTATTGTCATGTCTTGTTGGGTATACCATGGTACTTTGATAGAAGGAAAATGCATGATGGTAGAGTGAATAGTGTGCAAGGGAACAAAAAAATAGTCCTTGAAGGGAATGAAAAAGAAGAAAGAATATTTTTGTTTTATCTTTAAACACATAGAAGAAGGGATATTAGATAAGATGAATGAAATTCAAAATGAAGTGAAGTATTTTTGGAATAATATGCAAATATTATTTCAAAATATGGATTGACATCCATGAGGAGCATTGGTCATTACATAGATTTTAGTCTTGGATCAAGGTTATGTAATAAGCCAACTTATATGATGACACCAATGGAGAATGATGAGTAAAATGTAGAAATATGTAAGATAATAAACACATAGAAGAAGAATATACTCAAGGTCATGAGTAGCAATTATGATGAATATGAAGGTTCAATAATTCCTATTACAGACAAGGACAAAGAGAAATAGAAAATAAATTATAAAGAGATAATAGAGGAAGATGAACATCGTCAAGTCATTGATGAAAATGAAAATATCCATATTATTCAAGAACAAAGTGGGGATGGAGAATTTGGGTGCTTTGAAAGGTACACCAAAGGTATTGGTTTCAAGTTAATGAGAAGAATGAGATATGATGTCAAAAGATTAAAAAAATATAGGCAAGGCGTGAAAATTTCCATAATGTCATAAATAAGGCCAAGGAATGAAGGCTTTAAATATGCAAGGCAATCAATAAGCAATGAGACTAAAATTGTGAGAGAGTATAATACATGTAAGGTTATGTATAAGGGGTTGATCCTAAAATGTATTTATAAAAATGGGACGAATTAGTTTTGAAATCCAAATTTATTTATAATTTCAAGGTGAAAAGGTCCCTTATTATTAGGGGTAATATTGGAGATTTAAACTTAAAATGGTCCAATTATTATAAAATTGGGGTGAATCTACCCAAAATAAATTTACACCCAAAATATTTTTGCCAATGGGCCCTAGTAAAGGGTCCCTAATATTAGCAAATTTCAAATTTCAAAAATTAGAAAATATTCGTTAATTAATGATGATTAGCCACTATGCATAACCCTATATACAAGGGATGAAGGTCCTAGGATAGGTTTTTATAGTCAGTGTGGAATATCTAGATATGTAGTACCTAGGTATTGGAACATACATCCTTATGAGAGTTATGGAGGACATGATCACTCTAGAAGAAGGTGTTGGCACCATGAGAAAGTCACCAACAAAGTGCATGTTGAATGTGGTTGAATGGATGTGATGGAATAGGGTAAAGTGAAGCGAATGTTGAATGTATTCTATAAGAGGAGGTTTAGTTCTTAGAGTAAGTCTAAAAAAAGACAAAAAATTTAGCCTTATGGAGATAACCAAGATAAACTAATTATAAATTGGAAGAACAATTCATGTTTATGAGTTGGAGCTCATGGAAATTTTCCTCTTACACAATAAGTATGATACAAGGCATCTCCTTTACATAACATATTTCATAATTTCAATATTAAATGTATTATACTTTTCAATATTTAATAAAATTAATGTCATGGGTATTTGGAAAACATTGTGGACACTTTTAATAGAATTAAAAATATCTTAACACTAGATGATCATACTTCAGATGTAACATTTGGAAGGTCTAGATAAGGTATTAAATAATTTATGAAATATTGATGTACCATTTCAATAACCATCACGAGGAAAGAAAAATAGAGTATCCATGAAGACAAGTAAAATAGAGCATCTGGGAAATAAGAGGAGAAACATATCTTTGATAAACAAGAGCAAAGTGAAGCATCCAGGAAAGAAGAGGAAAAAAGGAACATCTAGAAAATATGAGGAAGAATAGAGCATTCAAGGGAAAAGAAGAAATTCTAGAAGAATCAAAATGAGAAGAGGGATGTAGAAAAATTAAATTAAAATGATAGATAGATAATAAAGAAGGTGATGAGGCACAATAGGGCTAGATTTTGGTGGATATAAGATTAAAGAAAAATAGAAGAAATTCTAGGAGAGAAGGAGAGAGGATGTGACTGAGAGTGGATGAAAAGTTTAAATAATATTATAGAGAAAAAAGAGAAAGGATCTAAGATATATTTATGTTTTATCATCTAAAATATTCATTTGTTTCACTCTATTGTTCTTGTAAATTAATAAAATGATTAAATTCAAAATTTCTATTATGTTGAGCTTTGAATGAGTTTTGAATGTTTAGATTGGTAGTGTTGTGCATTGGAAAGTTTATGTTTTTAGGTATATAGGTTGTTAGAGAAATATAGAACAAAGCTTTAGCCTAGAGTATGAGAGATAAAAATTTTGACGATGAACACAAAGACACAAAAGGATAAGGATTTGTGAATCTCATCATCTCAATAGTGGACAACACAAATTTCTAGTAGGGTTGTCTCAACAAAAGAAATCATTGATAAATTTTGAAAACTTGTCATATAATCCAAGTGTTGTACCATTAAACCTATTGTACATTTGAATATCATCATACAATGATGTTATCATATGATAGCCTATCATACTATTGGATAAATCATGCCATACAATTTGGCTAATTGTATGGTTAAAGGAGCCATCGTACAATTGTGCGATGTTGTACAAAGACTACCAATGTACTATATCTAAGGAATGACATCTCATGCAATGATGTATTTCCACCTCGTAGGATTGCAATCATAAGTTTTACCATCAAAAGAATTTTTTAGCCATTGTGTAATCTTAATTGCATGTGTCATCACCATGCATGTTGATGTTGTGGAGAAAAAAGAAATATGTCTTGCTTGAGAAGGTCATCCATAGGAGGATTCCTTTCTCTTGTTTGCATCAAAAGGTTTGATAATTTGATTTTTCCCTAGTTTTAATGCTAATATACCAAAACTTCCAAAGGCCCTAACTTTTTTATATAAAAGTGTTTTGAGCCCATTTTTCAAAAATTGTATGGTTTTTTGAGCTCCATATATTGGTGACATTATTTACATACTTGTTATAGTTTTTCATGGGATTTATGCATGAAATGAATTCTTCATGATATTTTACTCACCTCATTGGGTGAAATTATAGCACTTGGTTAGTACAAATGGAAGGATTGCTTAGAAGCAATACTATTTAGTTTATTTTTAATGATGAGTCAAAAGAAGGTCTTAGTGATCATCAACATTGTATGAAGGAGGAAGCTATTGGACTGTTTTTCATGTTAGTTGAAGTAGATATACTTTTTCACATAAGATATAAAACTAATTATCTTGAGTTGTGGACCACCTTGAAAACCTCTATGAAATAGTAAGTGGTAGTCAATTTAACTTAATAGAAAAAAAAATTTAATCTAACATTGTTAGATTTTAGTAGAGTCAAAGAATTCATATGTCACTTCAAATCCCTAAAAACTAATTTAGATACAATTGGAGGTAATGTAAAGGGTGATGAATACTATACAAAATTTGTTACCTTCAATATTTTTTGAATGTAAAGGCCTAACTTTTAATTAATTTAAAAATACAAGTCTTTACAACCAAAACAATGGGTGGATAGGCACACCCCAATATGAATTCACACTAACTCAATATTTATCATCGTTATTCAACCTTTATGAAGAACATTGATGAAAATGTGTAATTTATTATTATTTTATTATAGTTTAACCTCAAATTCAAGTTAATGTTAGCTTGAGATTAACTCTAACTAGAGTTTCAGTATCACTAAAAATACCCTCTAATGACTAATCCATTATATTAGTGTATATTATATGTAGACTATTATGGGGTTCCTATCACACCCATCCTTTATTCCTTCTCTCAAATCATATCATTTATTTCTCTTTATTTTGTTTTTCCTTTTGTCTATTAATACTATCTTTAATGCACTCGTACAAATTATATCTATGGTCTTGTTCAATGTAGGTTTTAGAATGTTTTTGGAAAGTATTGTGAATTTCGACACCAATTGTAAGAGATATTGTTGAAGTTAGACATATATTGAAAAACATCAAGTACTAATTATATTTTCATTTGCATGTCTTTATTGTACTCTGATATTGCATTATTGTTTTGAATTATTGCAAGATATAATATTTTCATTTATAAATTTTTAATAAATAAAATATGTAAATTTTATATTCATTTGCATTAACTCACACTATGAAATGGATGTATGGATTTGAATCTAAAATAGAAATTTGTATTCCACATGCAAAAGAGTATCAGTGAAGTTTTTGATATATATATAAAATAATGTGCCATATTTTTTTTTGATTAGTGGAAAAGGTTTTGAAAGGGTCCCTGAACCTTTTAGAGAGCAAAATAGGGGAGAAACCAAAATGTTTTACCACCAAGAATAGCTAAAGAACAACATACCATAAAAAGAAACAAGCCAGGAAGAAAACCAAAGATAGAGACAAGACAAAAACTTAAAACTAACCCACCAAACCAATCAAAAGTTTAATCTACCATTTTCTTCTCACTATCTTATTTATGGCTGGTGGCTTTGAAAGTGTTGTTGTGGCTAGTAGTAATTGCTTTCCAAACATGAATTACGTGATGCGATATTGAATTGATCTTACAGTGAGATTAATAAATATTTTCCAACATTTCAATCAGGATTTTGGAGAGATTGCGCTTGGCTCTGGCCATGATCTTAGCATCCTTTACAGTTTGATCAAACTCAAGGTCAATGCTCTCATCATGGATAAGTTTTCACCGAGTTCCAATAGATTGTCAAGAAATGTTTTTTTTTAGAGGTTGTGGTCCTAGAAGGACAAAGGCAGTTTAATGTGGTTGTTCATCACCTTATCCTTCGATATATTCTCATCATTGAAGATAATAACAGTGTCATTGAGAGACACATTGGATGCCACATTTGAAGCATGTGGTTGAAAATGATCAAGTGCTTTATTCTTGAAGTGAGGAGGGGACTTCTTCCTAATGCTCTCAATGGAGATCTCAATAGATTTTCTAAAATAATCAAGAATATTAACTTCTTTGACGTCCCTAAGATGATTTAGGAATAAGATGATTTAGGAATGTCAGGTGAAATTTTTTTAAAGGCTCATCAATTTTATCTACTGTACAATACTACATCATGGGGATTAACCTTCTGTTCCATCTCTTTGGTAACTCTTTTCTGATGATTCCTCTCTGATATCTGACCAATTTCTTTCCCCTGTCATGAAAATGCTTTAATTCTTCCAGGATGGTGTGGTTGTTCCCGTAAAGTTTGAAACCATCCTCAGTAAGCTTTGTTATCTTTGCTAGCAATGAGAAATCTTGTTTTACACTTCCTCTTAGTTGGTCATATGACGATCATTATAAAGGGATGCATTTATAAATTGAATTTTTTATAATTTTTTTAAATATCATCTTAATAAACCTATATGAAGTCCTGTGTGTTGAGCTTTATTTAATATTTGCAATCGATGGGATAATATAACCATAAATGAAGCTTTACCTTCATGCATTTTAAACTAAGTTTTTTTTATAATAAATATATTAACTCATTTCCAAAGGAATTTAACTAAAAATAAATATCTACTTTCTATATCCACAAGTGAAAGAGATTTTTGAAAATATTTTAAGAGCTTTAGAAGAAAAATTTTGAAATGAAGAAAAAAATTGAAATGAAGAAAAATGTATAATAATTCATGCATATATTTTTTAACTAGTTATTATTTTAAAGAAACCATTTTTCATTTTTATATATTCAATAATATTGTGATCAAGAAGAGTGAGAAAATCAAACTACTTACTATACTCAATATTTCTATATTTCTATCTAAATCCTCTACCATTGTGTTGCAGTGGAACTTTCCATCATTCTAAGTGTAGAATATAGTTATCGTGAATGAATTACCATGGAAAAACAATATTAATATTTGAAATTATATAATCGTAAATACTTATATAGTAAGATGAAGTCTCGTGAATGAATTATCTTGGAAAAATAATATTAATATTAGAAATTATATAATCGTAAATACTTATATATAGTAAGATGAAGATGTCAATTATCTGCTATAAAATTTATAACTAAATTTGGATTTGTTAAAATATATTGGCAATGTCCAACTTCTTATATAAATTTAAAATAATAAATATTATTATTTTATTTTAAATTTACATGGTGGAACCAGTAGTTGCCATGAACCCGGGTAAGATGTCCGGGATTTTATGGCCATTACAACATTTTACATTATTTGTCTCAAAATCTATCATAAAGATCTTCGTGCAATCCATCCCTATAACCATCATGCCACAATCACTTTAAACCTTTTACAGCACTCAAAGTACTAGGAAAGGGACAAAAGTTCAGTCCGGCGAAACCATTTGAACCTTGGACCTCTGCCTCCAAATAATAAATATTATTATAAAGTTATTTTGAATGTGATTTAAATTTAAACAAACATATTCCATTTAGAATGATATTTTATGTTGTCTTAAGTATTTTTTTGAAATTTTTTATAAGAAAGATAAGTATAATAAATTCTAACAAATATTTTCTTATGCTTATCTATGTCACAATGATGTATTATAAATATAATAATCATAACAAAAATAACATTTTTTAAAAGTGAAAACAAATCATGTATTTCAACTCTAAAAATTTTCATAACAAATTACACAAAGAGATTTTAAAAAATATGATTAGCAAAAATATATTTTTTTTCAAAATATTATTTTTAAAATAGTCTATTAGGCCTATGCTCCCACTCTCTACATAACATAAAGAAATATGGATAAGGATAGGGCTCCTCTTAAAATTTAAGATATTTATCCAACTCACTCTCAATAAGATGTACATATGTAGAGAAGGAAGGCATCCCATTTGACTTTCATAAAATGAAAATATATGGATAGGTATAGGCCTCCCCATTCACACTAAAATATAAACAGATATACAGAAAGGGAGTGGTTTATTTCATTGTCTAAAATAATTTATCCATTTATATAACCTCTACTTCTATTGTCTATTCACATCAAGTAAATAGTAATATAATATATAATAAAAATAGAAAGATAAAATATCTCTAATCCTTTACGCAAAAATTAGGTTAGTGTGAGAAAAACCTAGGATCTAGGAATATGCCTTCGTCTTTTTAATGGTTACCACTCAGATGGTAGTTTCAACTTATGTTAAAGCTGCCAGAGTAATGAATGACGTCAGGGAAGATACCCCACAAGTTCATACCAAAAGTTTTCCACGAGGTAACAATATCAATTCTATTATTAAAATTCTTGTTATTGAGTTTGATAATGCATGTAAGTGGCTAAGAGAATACCCTGATAGGATATTTCTTGGGTCGTATCCTCAATGATACTATGATTCGATATTGGATTTAGTAGTATTGGAAACCTCATGGCATTAAGATAGAGAATATAAAAAAAATTCAAAAGGGTTTTTTTATTTTTCACTTTTTTGATGCTCAACATGTGTAAGAATTTTTTAGTTAGGGTCCCTGGTATGTTTGAAGCTCTTTGCTTGTATTTCAATAGTGTTCCAGAGATTTATTTTTCAATGATGAGGCTTCTCTGGAAGTGCCTATTTGGGCTGAGTTCCCTGGTCTTCTGAAGGTCTTTTGGTCATTCCTACAAAGTATTGCTTCCACCCTTGGGAAGGTGGTCTACTTAGAACCAAATAAATTCTATAATATCTTCCCTAATAGGCGTGTGTGTGTCAAAGTCAATCTTTCCAAGGACTTTACTAAGTCTATTGACCTAAATATTGGTGATAAGTTTTTTACGTAGTGTGTTGTGTACATTAATCTACCCAACACCATCTACCATTTTCAATCTATAGAGCATAAAATTAAATATTGTTTGCTTATGGTTGATAAATTCAAATCACGTAATGTTGTTGTTCCTCCCCCTACTTCAACAAATCCATATTCAGGAGCCAAGAATCATCCATATGAATGGACTACTGTGATAAATAAAAAAAATTATCAACCTAAGCATTCAGTGTTGCAAGGAGTTCGAGTTCCAACCCTCTAGTGCAACAATCCTCAGTATCATGCATGCTAGCCCTTTTGGCTCCCATTGCTCTAGTATAGTCGTATCCCTCAACACCAGGAGGATCCTCTTCTATACCTACTTCAGATGGAGTTTCACTATCTCTAGTATCTTATTCTTTCAATGATTTTGCTACATTCATTCTTAAGCAAGTGTTACTGGAGGATATTTCATTCTCAATGTCTTATCATTCACGTAGTCTGGATCATGATGAGTTACATCAATAAAAGAGACATCAAACTAATTTTCTTAGGGAAATTCATGAATAATTTCTCATCAATTTGTTCACTTTCCTAGGAGAGTTGGGAGATACTAAAGATGTTCTCGAGAGAATGAACCTTGATCGTCCTTAATGATTTAGTATCCTAGAATGTAAGAGGATTGATAGACCCAATCCAAAAATATCAGGTCCATAAAGAGATTCAAAATGTTTATTTCCTGCATGGTAGTATGGATTTTTTGTGTTTGCAAGATGTTAAAGTTGCTGACTTAATTTTGGATAGTACCTGTATATTTTTATAGCCGACAAGTAAGTTTTTTTGTTCCCATTATACTCCTGGCATAGGAGGAGCTATCACTTTCATTTCTCCTAGGTGGCATTCTCATATTTTCACCTGGGGGTGGACCCCTCAAATAAAGCAGCTTGAATTCTTTTTGAAGTTGATGGTATCCCTATTAGTTTGATTAATGTGTATGCTTTTAATAATGCATCAAAAATGTATGCTTTATGGTGATGGCTTACTATTTCCTTGACTAAGCAATTTGGGTGGTGTGTGGTGACTTCAATATGGTGGAGAAATCGGTTGAAAAACTTGGTTTTCTCCCTATGTGTTGGAATATTAGAGAGCGAGAAGCATGGTCTTTTTTTAATAATAATCTTGGGCTCAGTGACCCTAATTCCTACTTTATACCCTCTAATTTTCCTGAGTCGATGTGGTATACCTGGTCCAAATTTCAAGCTGGCAATGCCCATATTTTGAAGTAGCTTTATAGAGCTATGATATCTAAACATTCTTATTTTCATTTCCATTGCTTATCAGCTTCTTTGCCCTTTGTTTCAACTATTCTTGATATCACCCTTTCTCATCATGCTCCCATTGTGTTTTCCATTTCTTATTCTCTACCTTTGCCTTTTCAATTCAAGTCTCAGTTCTATCTAAATGTTTATTTTTTGAAACATCAAACTATGTCTACTCATATTCATAGGATTTGGAATCTAGCTCCCATACCAACTAGAATTTATGGTATAATTACTTGGTGGAATGTAGCTATCTCTAAAATAATTATTATTCTCAAGAATTTAGGAGTTGAAGTTACCAAACAAAGATGAATCTCTAATGCATCCCTTAAATTTGAACTAGCTTGATCTTCTTTCAGACTAGAAATGAGCCCTCTAAGTTCTATTATTCAATCCCAAGTTACAAGTATTAGGCATTATCTTAAAAAAATGAGCTTTATGAAGCAAGAGGAGCTTAGCTTCGTACTCGACTTCACTGGCTAAAAATTGACGATAGGGTTTCAAAAGATTTTTTTTCAGAAAATAAATCCCTTGAGACAAGTCATTTAGTTCAATGCTATTTAGGATGTAGGGGTTCGTTGGACATGACTTCTTGATGTTATTAAAGTTTTTATCAAGAATTATCAATTTTTTCTTTCTTCTTTGGAGTTAACTCCTGAACAACAGGCTACAATTCAAGCTTGTTGTGAAGTTGTTCCTAAGAAGCCTTCAACTCTACAAAAGGAATCTTGTGAATACCCTTTGTCATTGTATGATATTTTTGAAGCCCTTTATAGGATTTCTAATGATAGAGCTCTAGGATTAGATTGATTTCCTTACGAATTTTATAAAGAAAATTGGGATGTGGTTGGCCCAAATTTATTGTATGTTTATCAAGAAGCAGTAGCTTCTAGTTCTCTAGGTTCTATAATTAATAAGGGCAATATTAAATTAATTCCTAATTAGGAAGATCCAAAAGTGCTCACCAACTAGAGGCCTATTACTTTACTCAATGTGAGTTGCAAAATTATTGCTAAGGATTTGGCCTTATGCATTAGACCTCTATTACAACTAATTATTTTCCATGAGTAGATTGGGTTTGTGTAGAGTAGATACATTTTGGATAATGTAATTTCTATTTGGGAGCACATGGAATGGTCTAGATCCACTCCAAAAAATACTATTTTCATCAATATTTATTTTGAGAAAGCCTATGATAGGATTGAAAGGAATTTCATACTTACCATGCTTTGAGCTCTTGGTTTTGGGCCACATTTTTTGAGCTTGGTTAGTATATTTTTTGTGGATACTTAAGTTGTGCTTACTTTGAATAATTTTCAGTCTAAATTAATTATATTATTCAGATCTATCAGACAGGGTTGTCCTTTGGCTCCTTACCTTTTCATATTGGCAACTAATGATTTTGGATACCTTCTTTCTAACCAAGTGAGTCAAGGTAAAATTAAGGGTATTTCTTTACCTGAAGAAAATTCTCAATTTATAAATGGGTATTCTGCATATGATTATTTTTTGACATTTCATTAGGATGAATGCTTTGTCAAACAGGCACTATATTTCCTCGATATTTTTTGCAAAGCTTTAGGATCTAGCATTCAATGAATGAAGACCTCATGCCATAGGCAATCCTCTTTGGACCTTCTCTAGCTTGAAAGATTCCAATAGAATTGGATCCAACCAGGGGAGATGTTTAAATTCCTTGGCATCCCATTTGCATTCCAGAGTTCCCCTATTGTCTTTTGGAATTATGTTTTATTAAAAATAGGGAAAATTTTCCTTTTGGATCACCAAAAAACTTACTCTAGCTGGTAAGTTTTAGTTTTGTTCTAAAATCATTGCTACTACTCATGTGTATTATTCATTAGGTTGGGTCTCTTCTCAAGATTGGTATAAAAATTTGAAAATATTTTAAGGTATTTTCTTTGGGTTAACTTGTCACATAAACAAGGGTGTCATCAAATTTCCTAGGAGATTTTTTGTCTTCCCAAAAATCGGGAGGTATGAGACTACATGATTGTCAAAGATAAGGCTTTTCTTTGTCTGCTAAATGGATTATTCGAGCCTTAAGTAGTTTTGAAGCTTGGAAAATTCTAATTCGGTACTAAATTTCCACTAGTTTACCTCTTGGTAGGAAGTCTTGGAAAGGTATAAATTTTTAATCCCTCTTGGTTGCTCCCATACCAATTAAAATTAAAGGCTCTTCTGTCATTCAGAGCATATGGATGGCTTGGGAGAAAATTAAGCCCTAGTTGTATTGGCAAGGGAATGGGCATCATAAAGGGGCTTCTATTTCTAGTTATAATGTTTGGTTGTCACCTTTTATTACTTTTCAAGGTTCCCCTCACTTCTATGCAATGGATTCATGCTCAACGGTTCTTCAAGAAAGGGATTTCAACATTGGCATATTTGTTTTCAAAATGTTCCAAGAATTGGATCCCATGGGATGATTTTAAGAGATTATTTGGTTTATGTCCAGATGATAAGAATACTTATGAAATTGTTTTAGATTGTATTCCTTTTTCTCTTTTGTCCATGATCTATATACATTCTCAAAAGCTTTGGTGGTCTGACTGGGGATGGTTTAATAAAACTCTACTTCTTACTTACAAATATAAATTAGGGTATGCTTGGATTACTCCCAATGTACCTATAGTTAAAAAACTCAATGAGCAGTGGGATCTTCTTTGCACTCAGACTCATTGGAGTCTAAGATTTAAAATGGCTTGGGTAGGATATATTGAACCCAAAAAAACTTTCTTTGCAAGGATCTTATTATCCTATGGTCTTCCTCTTGGAAAAATATTAAAATATCTTGGAATAGAGAATCCTTCCTACCATTTTTGTGGTGCTCTAGAGAAATTTCTTATCTTTTTTGGTAGTGCAGGTAATCTCAAATAGCTTGGGATTGGCTTGAGTTCTTCTTTTGATCTCATATGGCCAGTTCATTCTGCATCATGCTTTGCTTGGCAACCCACCAGATTTTTCTTTACCATTTTTAGAAGTGTGGAAAATTCTTTGCATCAGTGTGCTCTTTCATATTTGAAAAAATCATAACAAAATTCTATTTTCTTAGAAGCATAGTTCAGATGAATTTTCAATTGTTGATAAGTGCATAGTTTATTTTGATTTTTGGCTCTAAATTTTAGTTTAAGTGGATAAAGTTCATATGGAGGTGGAGAATCTTCGTGCTCTTATGCAAAACTAGGGTAATACCCCATGTACTATCATCTAAATGCCTTCTAAAGAGCCTTCTCGATCTCACAAAGTTTCTCGATCGTGCTCTCATCGATGAATTTTCCCCCGATCTACAAAAAGACATTAGTCTCAATCGTCTCCTATTCGCCAACCCCAAGGAAATATTGGCAATAATACATATCATCATGGTAGTGGTTGGGAGGTTTACAAGGTGGATCCAAATCCAACTATTGGTTGGGGAGATCCCATTCCCATGTGTCCACTCACTCCAACTAATGTGGCGGTTTGGGGTGTACTTGATGGCATTGATGGCTTTGATATAGATGATAATGTTCACATGCCTGGGGAGGATGGGTGGCTCATTTCCATTCCTTATAATACTATTTGGTAGCATATGGAGGGTGAGGGATATTCACCTCGTGAGCATACCCCCCATGATTGACATGATTTAATACATACTTTTTGGTAATGTGGTTTGTGATGGATTTAACGCTATTGTGTTGTTTTGAGTAACTACCTCCTAAATCAACCTAAGTTAGTATGACTACCTATTAGGGTGTGCCTATCAACTAATTTTTTTTATTTTAAAGACTTTTATTATTAAATTAATTAAAAGTTTGGCCTTTACATTCAAATATATATATATATATATATATATATATATATATACAAAAGTTATTCTTGAGAGTCATTTATGAAGGAATACTTCATTGTGGAAGCTAAGAATTACCCCAATCAATCAAGCATTGTTAATTTATAAGGGTAGCATACAATAAATATATCAATAAAAATGCTCATAAACTATTATATTTATATCCATGGTACCTAAAAGAAATAAAAAAAATTATAAGGTGCAAGTAAGGAAGGTTCTAATCTTGTAAATACAAAAAATACTAGCTTATGTCCAATATGAAAATAAATGTGGTAAGAGTTAGATAATATACTAAAAATAAGGATTATTTATTTATATAGACACTAAATAGATGAACATGGTGGTGATTTGTAAAAATAAAATGATGAAAACTAGAATCTACATGAAATTCATATAAGATATCACTATATATATATATATATATATATATAGTGATATATATATATATATATATGACAATGAATCTATTCAACACCATTTATATAATATGTTTTATAATGTGTGACAAGCAAGAAAGTATACTTCTTGATTAATGGGGTCTAAGATACCACCTATTGAATATTATAGAGGATATAGATCTAAGACCATTTTTACAATACAATGTAATCAATTTATATAAACTATAGTGTTATTTTGAAAAACAACTAATTTTATAGTATTTTATATAACTATGATAAATACTCCAAAGGATTTCATGTATGGTTTCATGAATATACACATTGAAGTATAAATTATATATGTTTTATCAAATGATCATATTCAAACATTGAAGTTGACACTTAAAATATATCATCAACATTAGATTGCATTAAACTCAAATAATTATGATGTATTATATGGTATTACTATGGTATATCACATGTAAAGAGGAAACAACAATGGACATACAAAAAAAAAATGTGATCACCATCAAATAGTCAAATACGAATAATGAAATATTATTATAAATTTACAATAATCTATTTAAAAGTAATGGACACAATTAAAAATTCAAGAAAGGAATACATCAAGTGGTCACTAATTGTATCAAAATTGTACACTAAAAAGGTCAATTTTGCTAAAGAACACATTTTTATATTTTTGAAGTAGAATTATGATATATATATATATATATATATATATATATATATATATATATATATATATATATATATGCATCAAGGATTGCACTAAAGAATAATTGCACCCACCCAATTCATATTTACCGTATAAATGATATTCACGTTATTTATGCATGAATATATTTTTGACTATCTAAATAAAATATCCATCTCAAAAAGGTGAAAGTGTCAAAAACATAAAGATAAAAGTGTCAATAAGGTAAAGATATGAAATCTCAAAATACAATTTGAAGATTTAAGAATGAAGGATGATGAAAACATTAGTACTTATCTACTTCGTGTAGATGAGGTTGTTAACACTTTGCAAGGAATTGGAATTGAGATTGAAGAATCTGATGTTTGTGATAATATCTTAAGATCTCTTCCAAAAAGTTTTAGTGAAAATATCTTAAGATCTCTTCCAAAATAGGTTAGTGAAAATATCTTAAGATCTCTTCCAAAATAGTTTAGTGAAAATATCTCTGCTATAGAGGAATTAAAAGTTGGTGATATTTTGACAAGAGATGTATTACTTGGTATTCTTATAGATATTGAGATGAGAACAAAAGAGGAACCTAATATTTGAAAGGAAGTAGCCTTCAAAGCTACTAAGAAGACAAAGGGAAAGAAGTCAGATTCTAGCAATACATCATCCAGTGATGAAGAAGCAAATTATGGTAGAAGGAATAAGGATCAATAAAGATTTAAAGATGCAAAATCTATTAGATGTTTCAATTGTGGAAGGTATGGTCACTATGAAATTGATTTTCAAGAAGCCAAAAATAGCAATGATGAATAAAAATAGGATCATAAGAATAGGGAATCAAAAAAATATAGGTACCAAAAGAAAGGCAAGGATGGACAAGGCAAAAAAAGAAAGAAGTTATTTCAAAGACAGAAGAGGAGTTACTATGCAGACAAGGCAAGTAAGTACTCAAGTTATAGTGAAAATAGTTTCTCATATAATGATAAAGATAAAATTTTATCTCTGAAAGAAGAAAAAGCAGAAGTTAAGAAAATGTCACCAATAATTCTCAAGTGTTTTAGATGTGGTAATTTTTGACATCTTGAAGATAGTTGTACAAAGAATGGTTTCAATTTCAGTGATGATGAATATGAAGATACACTTCAAGTACTAGAAGAGAATATTCTAATGGCACTAGAAGAAGAAGGGGGTGATCCTATAGAAGACAAGTTAGAAGAGAATGACGATGTTTTCAAATGCAAACAAATAGAGGAAGAATAAAAAAGAGGAGAATTTGATCTTGGGGGAGAGCTTATTTATGCTCTTAACACATTGAAGAAGGTATGAAAGCAAAATTCCCAACTTAAGCTTTAGTTTCAAGAATATGATGAAGAGAGAGGAAAGCTTATAGAGGATATAAATAAGTCAATGTATTAGACAAAGGATTTCAAGGATAAGTTAGAAGCAAATGACTTAGACTGTGAAATATTAGAACAAGAAGTAGCTCTACTAAGGGAAGAAGTATAAAAGTCTAAGGATAAGCTACACAAGTTTAGAAAGATCTCAAAGATCATAGATAAGATGATCAAGGTACAAAGAATGTCAACAAATAAAATAGGTCTTGGTTTTGAATAGGTACAAAAAAATAAGAAGAGGAGTCAACCTCAAAGTCTGAAGAAGAAGAAACTTCAGAAGAAGATAGTGTGAGAGAAAGTGAAACTTTTGAGGATGAGTTGGACAATAGAAAGTTCAACAAGGAAATGAATAATGCACAAAATAGGAATAGATGAAACATGAACCAGGATAGGGTAAAAGAGACTAAGAGACCAATAAGATCAAGGCAAGGGAATTTGAAGGGACGATGTTCCTCATGTCACAAATTTGGGTACAAGGCTTCACAGTGTAGGACACATGAAATACAGGAATATGGGAACTTCAAATAAAGGTAGTTTTTTCACGGGTATTACTACTCATGTAATCAGTTTGGTCACAAGGCAATGAACTGCAGGGTCCATGAAACGAATAGATATGGCCTCACTAATCCCAAGAAATTTTCACCTTCAAGGGATAACAATATTAAGTGCTACAAGTGCAATAATGATGGACATACAACAAAGTGGTGTAGAACAAAATTACAGAGGCAAGCAGGAATAGGAAGAGTCAGAGGAATTAGAAGGATCAAATGAGAAGGAAACTGGATAAAGATAAATATCAGTGCATGCTGGGAGTAGAAATACTCCCACCCCAGAATTAACCACCACAAGAGGAGGTGGGGGAGGGGCTAAGCTAAGAGAATCATTCTTAGCCCCGAACTCCAAAGGTGACCCTTTGCTATTGATGTCAAAGGGGGAGAGATTTGATTTAAGAAAAAAAGAAATAAGTCAGGGGGAGCAATTTCCTAGGGGGAGCAAGACATAAAAATGTTAAGGAAATTTGAAAAGATAATTGGGTTGCCATCAATGACAAAGGAGGAGATTGTTGGATATTTTTTGAGCAGATGAGTTGTCATTGATGTCAAGAGTGAGTGGTCATTGATGTTAAAAGTCAGTTTAAGTGAGCAGAACAAGAAGAAGCAGTTCCACAATAAGTGCAAAAAGGAGAGTTTGGTCAGATTCGGTTCTAGGTAATCAGATGTGATCAAAAGTGCAAAGAATAGGCCCAAGAAAATAATATTATAATATTTTATTATAATATTAAAAAGAGAAATTTAAATTAATTATAAATTAATTAATATAATTTTATTATAAATTAATTTATTAATTAATTTAATTAACTTCCAAAGTTATTTAAGTTAATTATAATTTAATTATAATTTAATTATAAATTAATTTTTATTAATTTAATAAACCCTAAAGAGGGTTATAAGGCTAAGTCAAAAATAAAATTTTAAATTTGATTTAATAGCGCTGACGTGTTATGGCATAAAGCATCATGTATAAATGGTGGCAAAGACCTTTCCTTACACCCCCAATGCTATCGATCGAATTCCTATGTTTCAAAAATTGTGTTCAAAACGGACAGATTTTTTCAAATTTGAAAGGTCTCTGATGGCAAAAGTGTGAAAAAATAGAAGCAAGGCTCCTCTTACTTTACACAGTGTTGTGTAGTGCAATTGGCAATGGTGGATAGTTCTAAGTCATGTGGCAGGCAAGGCGTGTAGGGTTTGAATCCTATCGGGTTCATTTTGCAAGGAAGAGAGGGCAGTTTTTATTTTTGAGTAGCACCAAATGAAGGGATAAAGGAAGGCTTTTGCCTTCCCTTACCTATGGAAGATCTTAGCCCATGTGGTGGGCTAGCGCCTTGATAAGGCGCTTGACGAGGAGTAGTATCACCTTTGAAACCCATCGAGGCATTTTGATAATATTAAGGTATGCACTGATGTCATTTGTGTTGGTTGCTTGATTATTTTGGATGTGCTAAGGTTGAGAAAAATAAAATATTTTTGATGGTTATAAAGTTTAATTTTTTCTTGAATTAATTTGGATATTGAGTATTTTGAGGGAGATAAAAGGGTAGGCAAATATTATTTTGAAAGGTTAATTTTTGGATATTGATTAATTAAAATTGGATATTATAAGGAGTAATTGAGTAATTATTTTTATGTGTGATTTTATGATTTATAATTTCAAGAAGTAATAAGGTGTATTTGAGTTTGATTATTTTTGTAATTGAGAAAATAATTTGAGAGATTGTTAGTGTGATATTTGTCATCTAACCATTGAAATTGGTAGAGAAGAAAATTGTGATTGAGACAGGTTTTGAAGGGCACTTCTACATCAAGCAAAAAGGTATAGGCACATATTCCTAATTAGTAATTGTTGGATATAGTGAATGTTAATTTGGAGTGAAAATAATGTTTTATCAAGCATTGTTTTTTTTTTTAATTTTTTAAAAAACTTGTATTAAAACAAAGATCAATTACAATATGGGAAGAGACTCTTCCCAGCCGAATTCAAAGAGAACACAAGCTTACAATAGTAGAAGAATATTTGCAATGGAGCCAAATCTCCTAAACCATTAACTAGCTAGCAGGGGGTCGACATGGACAGTTGATGCAGCTTGTCACGAAATCGTGACACTATTCTTCTCCTTAGACCACGAACATGCAACATGTCGTGATAAAGCATTGTTGAGTTTGATTATTGAAGGTTTTTCTAAGTAAGAATTGATAATAAAAATAATTTTTTATAAGCATTGTTGGGAATATTGAGCTATCTTGAGCTAGGGTTTGTGCAAAGGACATGAGTATCATTGTTATGTGAATTTACGAAAGAACATGAGTATCATTGATATGTGAAGTTATGAAATATCATGAGTATAATTGTTATGTGAGGATCACTTGATAAGCATTATTGTTGAAGTGATTGGTTGAGTGAAGAACTTGAACTAGGGTTTGCAAATATCATGAGTATCATTGTTATGTGAGATTGTTTGATAAGCATTGTTGGAAACAATTGAGTGAGTGTTCATATGTTTACACTAGGATTTGTGAGCAAGAATTATTTTATTAAGTGATTGGTTAAGTAGATTTGGTTGAGCCTAGTCAAGTGGATGTGTTGAAGTGATAGTTCAAGTTTTGTGAAACAAATTGTTCTACATTCTAAATTGATTTGAGAAATAGGTTGAATGTTGTGGTGAATGTGAAGCATATTGAGTCTCTAAAAAGTCTTTATATGTTTTTTGGTAAACATAAATATTAAAAGTAATTGATCATTGTGATGAGTGTGAAGCATATTGAGTCTCTAACAATTCTTTATATGTTTTTGTGAGATTGGACAAGTTCAAGTGAGGACTTATTCAACAATTTTGATGTAATTATTTGAGAATACTTGTGGATAGATTGATGTGAGCTTTTAAGGATAGATATTGTTGAGAATATTGGACAAGTTCTAGTGAGGACTTGTTGAGCAGGTTTGAGGTAAGTATTTGAGAAGACTTGTAGATAGATTGATGTGAGATTTTGTGGAAGCTTACAATGCAGTTTTGAGGACAAAGATTGTTGAGCATATTGAACAAGTTCTAGAGAGGATTTGTGGATAGATTAGTGTGAGATTTTGTGGAAGCTTACAAGGCAAATTTTGGATAAGTATTTTAGAAGAATTGAGATTAGATTTGATTGATTGATTTATTCAAACTTTGAGTTAAATTTTGGGGTAGATCTAGCAGAGTTGATTTATGATTGAGTCAAATCTTTGTGTTAAGGCTTGAGGATAGATATTGAGGATATATTTATGCTAGACTGAAGGACTATTTTTAGTGCAAATTTGAGTACAGATTTTGGTGCATGTTTGAGGATAGGTTTTTGCCAGACTAGAAATAGAGATTGAGTAGATTTGTGCTAGACTGAAGGACTGTGTTTAGTGCAGATTTGAGATAGAGCAAAGAGCAATATTTGGAGGTGGTAGAGTATAGAGGACGATAGTCTCTAGTGGATAGAGATACATTAGTGATGCAGGAGCATCCAACGTTAGTAGAATGATCGGGCATCAATCGGAGTTTTTAAGCAATTTGTTTTGTTCGACAAGGCAAAGTGGCAAAGTTGGGAATGGGGGTCACGAAATCGTGACATGTCATGATTTCATGACCCCAAAGGCTCAGCTGGGCGCAGGGCGGTTTTCGTCATGATATCACGACGTTTCAGAAGGCAGAAGGCAGAAGAGGCGGGGAGCCGTGACATGTCACGATTTCACGACATGTCACAAAATCATGGCTCCCAATGGAGAGGCAAGTCGAAAGGTGAGGGGGAGCCACGAAATCACGACATGTCATGATTTCATGACATGTCACGAAATTGTGGCTCCCAAGGGCAAGAGGAAGGTGCGGAGGTGGCTGGGTCACGATATCGTGACGTCGCGATATCGCGACAGTGTATGTGGGCAGAGGCAAGATAGTAGTTGGGTCACGATATCGCGACGTCGCGATATCACGACAATGTATGTGGGCAGAGGCAAGACAGTAGTTGGGTCGCGATATCACGACCAAGAAGAAGACGAACAAGGGAAGAGAAAGCGGACGGCTGAGCAAGGCCATTTTTTACATGTGAACTGCCACGTGTATCATGGCAGTTGAGGAGGACACATGTGCCGTATATATATTGTGACATGGAGAAGTCATGGAAGATTTACACACGATTGGCTACGTGTAAGAAATTAAAGATGAAGGCCACGTATCGAGAGTTAAATTTGACAGCCGCATGCATTAAAGGGGGAGAACCACCTTTTGGAAGGATTTTTTGACAAAACAAGATAGGGAGGAGATAGCAGTGCAGAGTACGGTCTGAGCAAAGCGGGCGGTGCAGGCTAAGGGAGGCCATCAATGCAAGCATTTTGGTGGATCGGGCAGTGGCCCATTAATGTCGAAGAATTTAAAATTCTCGGGGGGAAAGGAAAATTTGAATTTTGTTTTAGGTGGGAGACATTAATTGCCTAGAGGATCGAGGCCTTTATAAAAACTTGGATTTTTGTATTAGACGGGAGGATGGTGGACCGGAGAACAGAGGAAGTAGTGACAGTGGAAGAACCGAGCCGAGCATCGGTTAATGTATGCCTGCGGGCTGTTTTATTTTGAATGCATGTAAATATTTTCCGAGGATTTTAATGAAAAAGTTGAATTTGTAAGGTGTTGAATTTCTCGGTCCCCATCAGTGGTATCAGAGCCAGTGGTTCCTGAGCGTACAGCAGACCGCCGAAGGAGAGGCAGTTGTACCAGGACTTGTGGGAGGGCTTGAGATCAGGTGAAGATGCCTTCGAGAAGAAACCCCATTGGTGGAAGAGGCATGGTAGCAAAAGATTTTCGGGCTTTGCAGCGGCAAGTTCAGGCCCTGCAAGAAGAACTGCGCAGAGGACATGAGCCGAGAAGAGATGCAGATAGTGAGGATGAAGCGGAGGAAGAGAATCAGTTTGAAGAAGAGGAAGAAGATGTAGATCCGGCACAAGCCAGACTGTGCAAGGCCATATCCCAGATCGGGAAGAGGCCAAAGATAGAAGTTCCCACGTATTTTGGGAACTTGAATCCAGAGGAGTTGATAGACTGGGTGAATGATTTGGAAGAATACTTCGAGTATGAAGAAGTTGAAGATCTTGAGAGGGTCAGATTTTCTAAGACCCGACTGAAGGGTCATGCTAGCATATGGTGGAAGGGAGTACAGCTGGAACGAAACCGAAGAGGAAAGGAGCAGATAACAAGATGGGGCAGAATGGTAGAAAAATTAAAAAGACAATTCATCCCCGTAGATTATGAACTGGACCTGCTACGTAAAATGCAGAGTTTGAGACAGATGAATAAAACTGTCCAGGAATATACGAAGGAGTTTTATAAAATCTCCATCAGAACCGGTCATTTGGAAGCAAGTAAGGAAAAAGTGGCCCATTACATTAATGGGTTGAGACCCAGTGTTCAGGAGGAGTTGAGTTTGGTTCGGGTAAGCACCATTGAAGATGCTTACCAATTTGCTTTAAAGGTCGAAGAAAAACTGAACCGAAATTTTGAGAGAAAGCAAAGAGTAAAAGGGCCTGGAGGAAAGACCGGTGGAAGGAAAGAGGAAGGAAAAGAGGAGAAGAAAGAAGAGGAGAGCAGCAGCCGAGGTCAAAAGGAAGACGAAGAACCCAAACTGCAAGTTCAGAATAATGGCTACCCAAGAGGAAGAGGTAGATCTGGACGCGGGTATGGAAGGGGAGTGTTCCGAGGAACATGTTTCCACTACGAAGAAGAGGGGCATCGGGCATATGAATGTCCCCAGCACCCCGAGAAAGTAAACCAGAAACAAGTGGGTCCTGCCAGAGCAGTTGTGGCAGTTGAAGATGCTGATTCAGAACATTCTAAAGAAGCTAAAAAAGGAGAAGCAATGATTGTGAGGAGGACCATGCTGGTGGAGGAAGACAAATCTGAACAAAGGAGAAGCCTGTTCCACACCTGGTGCAAAAGTGCAGGCAAAGTCTGTAATGTCATTATAGACAATGGGAGTACAGACAACTTAGTTTCCGAGGAGATGGTTACTAAGTTGCAGCTGGAGAGAAGGAGGCACCCGCATCCATATCGGATTGCGTGGTTGTGGAAGGACCATAGAGCTTGGGTCCATGAATAGTGCTTAGTCATGTTCAATATTGGGAGATACCAGGATGAAGTCCTGTGTGATGTTTTTCCCATGGATGCTTGCAATTTGCTATTGGGCAGGCCATGGCAGTTTGATCAGAGTGCAGTGCATGATGGTCATGCAAATACTTACTCCTTGGTGAAATATGGAGTGTGGCACAAGTTGAAGCCATTGCAGACCGAAGATGAGAAGGTGTGCAGCAATGCCAGAATTTGTCTGGTAAAAGGCAAAAATTTTTGCCAGGAAACGGGATTTGAATAGGTTGTAAAGGTCAGTGAATGTTCGAAGATATTTCAAAGGACACGGACCGAACAGCGTAGAAGTTAAGGTCACTTCTCATTTTTACCCGGGGTTTCTGATGCAGGATCATCCGACGTCAGCAGAATGATCGGGCATCAACCGGAGTTTTTAAGCAATTTGTTTTGTTCGACAAAGCAAAGTGGCAAAGTTGGGAAGGGGGGTCGCGAAATCGTGACATGTCACGATTTCACGACATGTCACGAAATCGTGACCCCAAAGGCTCAGTTGGGCATATGGCCATTTTTTTCGTGATATTGCGACGTCGTGATATCATGACGTTTCAGAAGGTAGAAGGCAGAAGAGGCGAGGAGTCGCGAAATCATGACATGTCACGATTTCGTGACATGTCACGAAATTGCGGCTCCCAACGGAGAGGCAAGTCGAAAGGCGAGGGGGAGCCAAAAAATTGCAACATGTCACGATTTCATGACATGTCGCTAAATTGCGGCTCCCAAGGGCAAGAGGAAGGCGCGAAGGTGGCTGGGTCGTGATATCGCGACGTCGTGATATCGCAACGTCGTGATATCACAATGATTTTCAAAAGAGCAGGGCGTGGAGGTGGTTGGGACGTCACGATATCGTGACAGTGTATGTGGGCAGAGGCAAGACAGTAGTTGGGTCACGATATCGCGACAGTGTATGTGGGTAGAGTCAAGACAGTAGTTGGGTCGTGATATCACGACATGTCACGATATCACGGCCAAGAAGAAGACGGGCCAAGGAAGAGAAAGCGGACGGTCGGGCAAGGCCATTTTCGACACGTGGACTGCCACATGTATCATGGCAGTTGAGGAGGACACGTGTGCCGTATATATATTACGACATGGAGAAGTCATGGAAGATTTACGCACGATTGGCTACGTGTAAGAAATTAAAGATGAAGGCCACGTATCGGGAGTTAAATTTGACAGCCGCGTGCATTAAAGGGGGAGAACCACCTTTTTGAAGGATTTTTTGACAAAACAACATGGAGGAGACAGCAGTGCAGAGTACGGTCTGAGCAAAGCGGGCGGTGCAGGTTAAGGGAGGCCATCAATGCAAGCATTTTGGTGGATCGGGCAGTGGCCCATTAATGTCGAAGAATTTGAAATTCTCGGGGGGGAAAGGAAAATTTGAATTTTGTTTTAGGTGGGAGGCATTAATTGCCTAGAGGATCGAGGCCTCGATAAAAACTCGGATTTTTGTATTAGACGGGAGGATGGTGGACCGGAGAATAGGGGGAAGCCGTGACAGTGGAAGAACCGAGCCAAGCATCGGTTAATGTATGCCTGCGGGCTGTTTTATTTTGAATGCATGTAAATATTTTTCGAGGATTTTAATGAAAAAGTGGAATTTGTAAGGTGTTGAATTTCTCGGTCCCCGTCAATTAGCCAGGGCAATGAGGATAGGTATTCTGAGTTGTGACATGAGTCTTCAGTGGATAGAGATCCATTAGCCAATGCAGTGGATGCAACAGTTCTTTTAGAAGATCACCATCCAGAGCAGAGGAGAAATAAGTTCTCCTATGGATAGATATCCATGAAATTGGTTACGGTATTGGTTTCTCCTTTGGATAGATATCCATAAACATTGTAATAGGGAAAAGATTCCCAAGAGATTGATTGAGACAATTTTAGTGAAATATTTTCTCCATGGAGTAGCCTACATTGGGTGAAACATGTTAAATTAGTGTTTCTATTGTGTGTGGTGATTTGTGTATTGCTTTGATTACTGTTGTTGATATTTTTATTAATACATTGCATAATTTTAATTGGGAAATAAAAGTAAAAAGTGGTCTTATACTATTCACCCCTGTCATGACCCTCCCTAGTTAACTTTATGACACAAAGGACCAATGTATTAACCTATGGTGGTGATACTTAGTTTGAATAATTGAACCAACTATATGATGTTTAGTTGATTTGAGAAGGGTATGTTATTGCTAACATATTGCCAAGTGTGTAGGATCAGGTACACTCATAGGTGGAGAAGGCATAAGCATCCACAAAAAATGAGGGTACCTAAGATCAGGGGAAATGATGATTAAGGTACTCGAAGGTAACATGGATAGATACCTTCATAAAGGCATGCATTATTGGAAGGGACAATCATCGATGTCTGATTGCCTTGAGCCTTAGTTGATAGAATAGTAGCTATCATAAAATCTTTGGCTAAGATAGGTGACTGGGTCGATGGAAAGATTCCCTCTTTGTTGTTTTATAAATTTGTTTGCTCTTTGTTGCATCATGGTTGAAGTAGCATAATGTTGTAACTACTATAGGAAAACAACTACCAAGTATATGTGGATGCATAAAAAGATAAAGCATCATTTTCATAGAGAAAAACATATTAAATTTGAATGTTAAATGAAGGTTCATTCAAAAGGATCAATGAAGTTTGATTACATAATGGTTGATTTAATTAAGCTCATTAGTAAACCTCATTTTATTTAATAGATGAGAGCTTATCCATTGAAGAAATATGTCTTTTATTTTAAAGAGATAGCAATTATGAAATTGTGTAAATAAAATAAGTATTTTAATAGTGATAATTATTACAATAAAGGATATATGTTTAAAATAATGCCATTCTTCTAAAAATAAAAAGGGATAATATAAAATATGTAAATATCCCATTCCCTTATAGCTTGTAAGCTATGAAATAATCTAGGATGACTGCTAAGTTTCCAAATATGGAAACCATCAGACAAAGGTTTTCTTGCTGCTAGAGAAAAGGATGAAGAATTGAAGGTAGATAGGGCTCGAGAAAGAGCTTTAGGTTCGAGACGGGCCACTTGGAGGTGAGCATGCATTATGCTAGAGAAGCAAAAATAAATGACAAAAAAATTAAGAGTAGAAGGGATGACGTGAGGATGAAGGGCATAGGGAGAAAATGCAGACCAGGGATGAGAAAAGGAGAGGAACACACCGTAAGCAAAGGAGAGGCAACTGAGATGTCATCGATTCCCATTATACAATAGTATTGAGGTTGGAGTGTTTAGAATTTAACCTAATTTTTTTACATGCTTTGCTATGGTGAAATCATGGTTTGAAACTTGGTTATACCACCCTGTTGCTCTATTGAAAGCTATGTGTTTCTTGCCCTGTTGGTGTTTTAAAAACCACCCTATTGCTCTATTGAAAGCTATGCATTTATTGCCCTGTTGGTATTTTAAAATCCACCCTATTACTCTGTTGAAAGCTATACGTTTCTTGCCCTGTTGGTATTTTAAAAACCACCTTGTTGCTTTGTTGAAAGCTATGCACTTCTTAGGTGCTGTGTGTTTTAGGAAACCACCTATGCAAGCTAAGGCACTATGTGTTTTTAGGAAACCACCGGTGCAGTTGAAGGTGTTATGTGTTTTAGGAAACCACATGTGCAAGCTAAGGTACTATGTATTTTTAGGAAACCACTGGTGCAGTTGGAGGCATTGTGTGTTTTAGAAAATCACTTGTGTCAGCTAAGGCATCGTGTGTTTTTAGGAACCACTTATGCAAGTTGAAGGTGTTTTGTGTATTTTTAGGAACCACATATGCAAGTTGAAGGTGTTTTTGTGTGTTTTAAGAACCACCTGTGCAAGTTGAAGGTGACGTGATTTTTAGAAACCCTCTGTGCAAGTTGAAGATGTTGTGATTTTTAGCAAACCGCATGTGTAAGTATGAAAGTGTACTTTTTTTAGAATACTGTTAGCGTTTTATAAATCTGAGAGTGTGTGAGTTCAAGAGTGTTGGGTGTGTCTCTAGAGCACTAAAAGAATTTGAGAGAACTATTTTCCTTAGACCTTTGTATCGAAAGGAAGAAGGGGGTGTCACTTTTTATGAAAACCACCTATGGAAAATCCACCTGTAGGTATGAAGGACTACGTCTAGGAAGTACCAAACTACTCTGTTGTGCCTATTGAAATTTTGGCTTGGTTGTTCCTTAAACATGCACCAAAGGTTGCTAGTATTGCCATGAAGAGCATTAGTTTTGTTTAATCTATTTTGGGAAGGTTTACTATGAAATTTAAATTAAACTGAGACATTTTATTATGTGGAATACTGAAGAAAAATTTATTAAATAGAGACCCTTTATTATGTGGAATACATTGAGGGATATTTAATTAAATAAAGACCTTTGAATATGTGGAATATTGAAGGAAATTTAAATTAAATTGAGACCTTTGATTATGTGGAATATTGAAGGAAATTTAATTAAATAGAGACCTTTGATTATGTGGAATATATTGAGGGATATTTAATTAAATAGAGACCTTTGAATATGTGGAATATTGAAGGATATTTAATTAAATAGAGACCTTTGATTATGTGGAATATATTGAGGGATATTTAATTAAATAGAGACCTTTGAATATGTGGAATATTAAAGGAAATTTAAATTGAACTAAGACCATTGAATATGTGGAATATTGAAGGATATTACTTAAATAGAGACATTTGATTATGTGGAATGTATCGAAGGGTATTTAAAAAGGGAGAAACTTTGTTTGATGATTTATTATCTTAAGGTTTTTAATTAAAAAAGGAACCTTTGATTTTTTATTGATTATCTTAGGGCTTTTAATTAAAAATGAAACCTTTGATTTTTATTGATTATATTAAGGTTTTTAATTAATAGGAAAACATTTGATTTATTATTTATTATCTTAAGGTTTTTAATTAAAAGGGAAACCTTTTATTTTTATTGATTATCTTAGGGCTTTTAATTAAAAAATAAATCTTTTATTTGTATTTATTATCTTAAGGTTTTTAATTAAAAATGAAACTTTTGATTTATTATTGATTATCGTAGGGTTTTTAATTAAAAAGGAAACCTTTGTTTTTGATGATCTTCTTAGGGTTTTTAAAATTAAAAAAGGATGTGGATTTATTATTTAAATTGAAGTTATGGGGATTTGATTTAGGGAATGAATGAATGCTTGTTTAAATGTTAAAGGGGTGTGATTTTAATGCTTAAGACAATAATTGATTTGATTAGAATTTGCGAACTAAAAGGGATGTGGATTTATTCCTTAAATTGAAGTTATGGGGCTTTGATTTAGGAAATGAATGAATGATTTATTTAAAGGTTAAAGGTATGGAACTTTAATTCTTTAAGACATGAATGGATTTGATTAAAGTTAGACCTTGATCTAAGTAGCACATGTTGGATGTCTCTCTAAGGGAACTTAAGAGGTGAATATAAAAGTAACAATTTTTTATAATATCCAGTATGCATTAGATGGTTGAAAACTTTATTATATTTTGTATAGTTGCAATTTGGTAAAGTAAATGAGTAGATGCATTTAAAGGTATGTCTATCCAAACCATGAGTACACTGATCCCCTACTACCTTCAAAGAATCAATGGGAAGTTAGGAGAAGTAAGGAGTTCAATGGAAGCAAAGTATAGGTAATTGTATTTTATGTTGCTTTACTTATGGTCAAATAGATTAGAATTATGGGGAGATATCCCCAATGTAATTACTGTGATATTCCTTAAAGTAAGAAGGATTTACCATGCAAATTCTGATGCAATAATTTTTCATTGGATTAAAGAAGGTATTTTACTTTATGTTTGTATTTGGTTATGTTATGTAGTTTATTCTCTTTTAGAGTTAATCTTGCTTGTTTTCCAAGATGCTTGGTGAATTCTTTCTGATGTTGTAGTATCTAGATGTATTATTTTTTGGATTTCTTTATGTTAGAAATCTAAGTGTAGAGTTCTAGGGTGAACTCAAAGTTGACCTAAGGGAATTAAGAACCCCTTCGGGTGAACATAGGTGACCTAATGGAATTAAGAACCCCTTAGGGTGAATAGTGAAGTTCAACAAACAAGAAACACACCATGAATAAGGGTTTTCCCTTTGATCATGTCAGAAACCAACATTTTCCATTACTTTTTAGAAGAAGAGGATACAAAAATGAAAAACCCCCTTTTACAATTTCGAATTTTCCACTAATACTCTATTTTCTCATTTTCCCTCCTAAAACAATGCATTTGAAATTTGAATTTTAGAGGTAAACTTACAAGGATCATAACTTCGTGCTCGTTGCTCCGATTGACTCGCACTAGATATTTTTGAAAAGAGCATGAGCCAAAATATGCGGTGTAAAACTTAGCTAAGTCATACAACCAATTTTAGAATTGCCAAATTTGACTTTTAAGACCCTCAAAATCCACCTGCAAGATTAGGTACATTAATTTCACTATTTTTGGTAGGGTTTTGCCATAAAATGCACATAACTCCCAAACCGTTCAGGGTATTGGGGTGATTATTTCACCATTGGATCTATTTTCCTATCCTCTAGATAACTAAATACAATTGAAAATAATTAAAGCAATTACAAATTTTAGGTGATGCAAGATCACTCTTACATCGCTAAATGCTCTTGCATCCTTGAACATAGGAGACCTAAGGGAATTGAGACCCCCTTAGGAAGATAAATAACTAAGTTATGAAGAGACTACATCTGAGTTAAGATATTTCATCATGGAGATGAGATAGATAGCTTAAATCATAATACTTGTAGTATACCTACACACAACGATTTGTGTATGGCATGGAGATGTGTGTATACCTTCTATTGATGGAAGGTCATAAGTCTAGCTCATCGATAATGATGGGAAAGATGGAATTATTTGTAGTAACACATGATACACCTACATAGATAGACTTGTGTTAGATTACCTCATGAGATGTAGCTTTCAAGAAAAATTAGGAGATTGAGACTTAAGGAAAATAGCGGTTTGGTTAGGGGTCCATCAAGGGTTCATGTACCTCTTCGCATAGTAAAAAAAAACTTTTTCTTTTTTTTGTAGTTTTTTGTTTGTAAATTTTTTTGTCATTATATTTGGTATCAGAGCTTTAGGTATGAGGGTATAGAGCTTCTATGTGTGGTAAGGGAAATTATATGAATCCAATGAAGGCTTGCTTAAGGTAAAGGCTAAATTTGGGATGATCTAGGATACCTTATTTGCTAGAATATGACAGGAATTAACCCCAAGGGAGCAAGGATGTTAGGATACATTAGTATGGGCTTTGGTATCGGTGACACATCCTAGCCTAGGATATTACCCTATTTAGATTGATGAATGCATATATAAAGATAACTTTGTATTATAGCTTGAATTAGAGCTACAACTTAAGATGAAATTGTAATTTAATCATTTTTCTTCGATGGAATTAGGTTAATATGCCACCTAAAACCAAAATAGGGAGGCCTATACCTAGAAAAACTCAACAAAGTGATATTGAATAGGAAAAATAGGACGAGGAAGCAACAAACCCCAATAGAGAGGTAGAAGACCTCACTGTTATGATCGATGCTATTCAAGATCAGATAAGACAGTTGCTAGAAATGACTACAAATAAGAATTCATAAGTTTATGGCTTAGATATCAGTTTAGAAAGTGGAATAACTTTAGAAAAATTAGAATTCAAAGCCTTAGTAGAAAAGGAAACAACTAGGGACATGAAAAACATCAGTATCTCTAAGTTTTATGGATAGGGTTATGGTGATGCAACGAAAGCATAGTCGAGAGAAGTAGAGGTTCACTTTATGATAAAAGGCTACTCATCAGGAAACCTAACACTTTGGGCTATGATTAACCTGTAAGGGGTTGCTCTGGAGTGGTGGGAAACCCACTATGAGGAAACTAATATTGAACCCATTGATACTCCATGGTAAGAATTTATAAATATCTTTAAAAATATATTCCTCACCGAGCATTTATATACCTTAAAGTGTGAAGGATTTGCTAGTCTCAGACAAGAAACTAGTATAGTAGAGGTGTACTACAAGAAGCTGGTAAGGTTGTTCAAATATGTGTCTATTTATAATGAGAAAATGTAGGTACACAAGTTCATTCATGGATTGGAATCTAGGTTAAAGCATGATATGGAAATGGAGGAGAGCAAATATCTACAAAAGGCATATGACCTAGAAAAGAAAGCATAGTCACACTTTTGTTATAAATATGACACTCTAGCCGAGCAAGCTCGGTAGGAGTTAAATAAGAGGAATAGTGCTAGGTTTGTAAAATGGGAGTCTCATCAAGAGAGAATGGCTAAGAACCCCTAAAATCCTAAGAATAAATCTCACAAAAATTAGAAGAAGTTCAAGAAGAAATTTTGTAAGAATGATAACAAACTCAAAAACACGAAATCTCAACCACAGAAGTTGCAAGTTCTAACTCTAGCAGTTAAGAATGGGAATGAGAAACTTAAAAAATAGCAAGGACCCAATGAAGGGTGTTAAAATTTTTGGGGATGTCATTACTACAATTAGTGTCCATATCAAGCAGGGACTAGCACCACTAATGTGAAAGAGAAGGAACTAGAAAATTGGATTTATGCCGCAACGGGAAGCAAAAGCTAGAGGAAAAAGCCACTCAATTAATTGTGAAAGGTAAGGTTTTAAATAACAAGTAAATATTTTGATAGATAGTGGAACCACTGAAAATTTTATTTTGTCTAGTCTAGAAAGGACTATATCGAAAAGGTCTGGATATTTGGCTCAAGGGTGGAAGGTTGAGTATGGTTATGGGTAGACCTACTCGATGAACCAGTGTTATCCTATGGAAAAAATAACTCTATCAAGTGGAACTATGGAAGGTTGTTTATATGTAGCTCCCTTACATGCCTTTGATGTGATCCTAGGGATGGATTGGTTGCAAGATCATAAAGCCTTGGTCAATTTTCAAGATCGATGGATTGAGTATTTAGAAGAAGATAGAAGGAGACTAAGAGTTTATAGTGAGCAAGGGGTGTTTGAACCATAGATGTTGTCCACTATGCAAGTGAAAAATACCCTAAAGAAAGAAGGAATAGTGTATGTGGTAAAATTTAATGAAGTGGAAGACCATGAGAAAGGAGAAATACTAAGACAACATCTGATCTTATAGGATTTTCAGGATGTATTTCCAAAGTACCTATCAGGGCTAGCTTTTGTACAAGAATTTGACTTCACAATTGAACTTATGATAGGAGCTAAACCTATTCATAGATCCCCATAAAGGATGAATCCTACTAAAATGCAAGAACTCAAGGTTCAATTGCAAGGATAATTGGATAAGGGTTTGATAAAACCACGTGTGTCACTGTGGGACGCACCAATTTTGTTTGTGAAAAATAAATGTGGTTTGCTGTGATTGTCTATTGACTATAGATAGTTAAATAAAGCTACAATATTTACCTAGGATCAAATATTTATTTGATCAATTAAAATATTCCAAGGTGTTTACTAAGATTGATTTATGGTTAGGATATCACCAGTTAAGGATCCATGCGGAAGACACTCACAAGATGACATTTAAGACTAGGTATTGGCATTATGAGTTCATTGTTCTACCCTTTGGACTGACTAATACCCTAGATTATTTCATGAAATTAATGAATAGTGTGTTCAAAATATATTTGGACTAGTTTTTCATGGTATTCCTAGATGATATCTATATATATTCTCGAGATAAAGAGGAACATGATAAAAATCTTAAGATCATGTTGGAATTGTTAAGGAAGAATCATATTTATTGGAATCTGACTAAGAGTGAATTCTATGTCCCAAAGGTACGATATCTCAGACACATTATATCAGTAAAGGGTATTGTTGTGGATCCAGAAAATATAGAAGCTATTATGAATTGGCCATACCCAACTAATGTCACTGAAGTGCAAAGTTTCATGGGGTTAACGAGCTATTATAGAAATTATATAAAGGACTACTCCAAGATTGTTGTACCCATAACAAACCTTCAGAACAAGGGTAAAGAATTCAAGTTGTCAAAAAAGTGTGAGGTTGACTTTGAACTACTAAAGCATAAGATTACTACGGAATAAATATTGAATGTTCCTGATCCCCAAGGGGGATTTTTAGTGTGCACTAATGCATCAATAGAGGGGTTGGGTGGGGTGCTCTCACAAGAAGATTTAGTAGTGGCATATAATTCAAGTAAGCTCAAAATACATGAATTTAATTATGCTATGCATGATTTAGAGCTAGCTACAGTGGTGCATGCTTTAAAGGTTTGGTGCCACTACTTGGTGGGGAGACCCTTTGAATTAAAAACTTACCATCAAAATTTGTGATACATATTCACCCAACCAATACTCAATGCAAGACAAATAAGATGAGTGGAATTTCTCATTGAGTATGATTTTGATATTGAGTACATAAAAGAAAAATAGAATAAATTAGTTGATGCTTTAAGTAGAAGGAAATATATAGTAGCCATAACTAGAATTCACATGGACCTGATGGATCGAGTAAGACAGGAGCAATCTCAAGATGAGTATTGCCAAGGAATTCAAGTCAATATGGACTGATATCCTAAAGGAAATAAGGAATTTAGTGTGAAATATGACTTTTTGTGTTATAAGGGAAGAGTCATCATACCAAATATGAACAATATGAGGAACTTGATAATGCAATAATCTCATATATCTCCTTATTCTGCTCATATGAGAGGAGCCGAAATGTGAGAAAATATGAAAAGAGTCTTCTTTTATGTAGGTATGAAGAAGGACATCATGAATTTTGTTGCTCGATGCCTCTAATGTTAGAAAGTTAAGGTAGAATACCAACATCCTGCAGGAAAACTATGTCCGCATGATATACCTACGTAGAAATGGTAGGTTATATCTATGGATTTTATAGTGGGTTTACCCAAGACTCGGTATCAACATGATGCCTTATTTGTAGTGGTTGATAAATTGACTAAGGTTGTCCATTTAATACGAGGAAACACCAAGGACAATGCTTAGGTGGTGGCTAGCAGATTCATCAAAGAGGTATTCCGATTGCATGTATTTCCTGACATAATCATATCAGATAGAGACTTAAAATTCACTTTTGAATTCTAGAAATCCCTTCATAGTGTGTTTGGTATGAAATTGAATATGAGCTTAGCATACCATTCCTTTATAGGGATTTTGCATCGAACGAAGGGTTCCTTGCTACCAGAGAAAGGGATGAAGAATTGAAGGTATAAGGGGCTTGAGAAAGGGCTCGAGGTTCGAGATGGGTCACCTAGAGGAGGAGAGCATGTATGGTGCTAGAGAAGCCAAAAGATACAACAAAAAAGAGAGTAGAAGGTACAATGTGAGTATGAAGTGTAGGGGAAGAAAATGTAGACCAGGGATGGGAAAAGGAGAGGAAGGTGTTGCGAGTGAAGGAGAGGCAACTGAGACACCATCAATTTCTATTTTACAGTAATATTGAGGTTGGAGTGTTTAGACTTTAACCTACTTTGTTTACATGCTTTGCTATGGTAAAATCGTGGTTTGAAACTTGATTATACCACATTATTGCTCTATTGAAAGATATGCATTTCTTGCCCTATTGGTGTTTTAAAAACCACCCTGTTTCTCTATTGGAAGCTATGTGTTTCTTGTCCTGTTGGTGTTTTAAAAACCACCCTATTGCTCTGTTGAAAGCTATGTGTTTCTTGCCCTGTTGGTGTTTTAAAAACCACCCTGTTGTTTTTGAAAGTTATGCAATTATTAAGCACTATGTGTTGTAGGAAACCACATGTGCAAACTAAGGTACTGTGTATTTTTAGGAAACCACCAGTGCAGTTGAAGGCACTGTGTGTTTTAGGAAACCACCTGTGCAAGGTAAGGCACTGTGTATTTTTAGGAAACCACAGATGCAGTTGAAGGTGTTGTGTGTTTTAGGAAACTACCTATGTGAGGTAAGGTGTTGTGTGTATTTTTAGGAATTGCTTGTGCAATTTGAAAGTGTTGTGTGTGTTTTCAAGAACTGCCTATGCAATTTGAAGGTATTATGTGTGTTTTTAGGAACCGCCTATGCAAGCTAGCATTTTAGAAAGTTGAGAGTGTGTGAGTTCAAGAGTGTTGGGTGTGTCTCTAGAGTGCTAAAATAATTTCAAAGCACTGTGTGCGTTAGACCTTTGTGTCCAAAGGAAGAGGGAGACGTCACTTTTGGGAACGTCGCCTATGGAAAATCCAGTCGTAGGTATAAAGAAGGACTACATCTAGGAAGTACCAAACTACTCTGTTGTACCTATTGAACTTCTGGATTGGTTGTTCCTTAAACACACATCAGAGGTTGCTAGTATTGCCATAAATAACGTTAGCTTTGATTAATCTATTTTGGGAAGGTTCACTGTGAAATTTAAATTAAACTAAGACATTTGATTATGTGTAATATTGAAGGAAATTTAATTAAATAGATACCTTTGATTATGTGAAATACATTGAGGGATATTTAATTAAATATAGACCTTTGAATATGCAGAATATTGAAGGAAATTAAGATTAAATCGAGACCTTTGATTATGTGGAATATTGAAGAAAATTTACTTAAATAGAGACCTTTGATTATGTGGAATATATTGAGGGATATTTAATTAAATAGAGACCTTTGAATATGTGGAATATTGAAGGAAATTTAATTAAATAGAGACCTTTGATTATGTGGAATATATTGAGGGATATTTAATTAAATAGAGACCTTTGAATATGTGGAATATTGAAGGAAATTTAAATTAAACCGAGACCTTTGAATATGTGGAATATTGAAGGATATTAATTAAATAGAGACATTTGATTATGTGGAATGTATTGAAGGGTATTTAAAAAGGGAGAAACTTTGTTTGATGATTTATTATCTTAAGGTTTTTAATTAAAAGAGAAACCTTTGATTTATTATTGATTATCCTAGGGCTTTTAATTAAAAATCAAACCTTTGATTTTTATTGATTATATTAAGGTTTTTAATTAATAGGAAAACCTTTGATTTATTATTTATTATCTTAAGGTTTTTAATTAAAAGGGAAACCTTTTATTTTTATTGATTATCTTAGGGCTTTTAATTAAAAAAGAAACCTTTGATTTATATTTATTATCTTAATGTTTTTAATTAAAAAGGAAACCTTTGATTTATTATTGATTATCTTAGGGTTTTTAATTAAAAAGGAAACCTTTGATTTATTATTGATTATCTTAGGGTTTTTAATTAAAAAGGAAACCTTTGTTTTTTATGATCTTCTTAGGGTTTTTAAAATTAAAAAGGATGTGGATTTATTCTTTAAATTTAAGTTATGGGGATTTGATTTAGGGAATGAATGCTTGTTTAAATGTTAAAGGGGTGTGATTTTAATGCTTAAAACAATAATTGATTTGATTGGAATTTGTGAATTAAAATGTGTGTGGATTTATTCTTTAAATTGTAGTTATGGGTCTTTGATTTAGGGAATGAATGAATGATTGCTTTAAAGGTTAAAGGTATGAGACTTTAATGCTTTAAGACATGAATGGATTTGATTAAAGTTAGACCTTGATCTAAGTAGCACATGTTGGATGTCTCTCTAAGGGAACTTGAGAGGTGAAGATAAAAGTAACAAATATTTTATAATATCCATTATGCATTAGATGGTTGGAAACTTAATTAGATTTTGTATAGTTGAAATTTGGCAAAGTCAATGAGTAGATGCATTTAAAGGTATGCCTATCCTGAACCGTGAGGACCCTGATCCCCTACTATCCTCAAAGAATCAATGGGAAGTTAGGAGAAGCAAGGAGTTCAATGGAATCAAAGTATAGGTAATTGTGTTTTATACTGCTTTACTTATGCTCAAATTGATTAGAATTATGGGGAGATATACCTAATGTAGTTATTGTGATATTCCTAAAAGTAAGAAGGATTTACCATGCAAATTATGATGCAATAACTGTTCATTGTATTAAAGAAGGTATTTTTACTTTATGTTTGTATTTGGTTATGTTATGTAGTCGATTATATTTTAGATTTAATCTTGCTTGTTTTCCATATGCTTGGTGAATGCTTTCTGATGTTGTAGTATCTAGATGTATCATTGTTTGGATTGCTTGATGTTAGAAATCTAAGTTTAGAGTTCTAGGATGAACTTAGAGGTGACGTAAGGGAATTAAGAACCCCTTAGGGTGAACATAGATGACTTAAGGGAATTGATAACCCCTTAGGTTGAACATAGGAGACCTAATGAAATTGAGAATCCCTTAGGGAGATAAAGGATTAAGTTGTGGAGAGACTACATATGAGTTAAGATAGTGTAGACACCAAAACAGCACCAATCCGATTATGTGACTGCAAACACTGATCGCTTTGACACACACAGCCCCCAAGGCAGCCCTCAGAGGTTAAACAGTGGTCCTAACCACTTTTGTAGCAATTTTGGAAGGTCAGAAGGCAATTTGGCACATTCAGGCACCTTGCTCAGTATCCGTCCCACCCAGGGATGAATTCAAATTGGGATCCGTCTCATCCAGGGATGAATTCGGAATTCGCTCTGGGGTCAGGACGAATTCCAGGTTTAACGGGCAAAAAGAAAAATTGTGCCAAGTGGCAGCCGAGGACAGTCAATTAATGCCTCCTGCCTTGCATGCACGTGTAGGTGGGCAGAGTGGGCATTAGAGGACTATCACAAGGGCAGTCATGGAAGCCCAAGTCAGGGAGGAGTCTCCTCCCTCTTGAGAAGGCATGGCCGCCACATGGCACCCCTGCATGCCCCTCCAAAAGAGACCCCTTGGGTCTATAAAATGGTGAACTTTCTCACCCAAATAGGAGACAAGTTGGAGGCATTTTCAAGCAACGAAGTGCTGCCAAATTGATACCAAGTTTTACCCTTTTGATTCACCTCTTCCACATCCTTGATCTCTTTCGCAAGAGAGGTTATTGGGTGGCTATTGGAAGTGTGAATCCGGACCCAAAACCCGACATTTGACCACATTGATCTACCAATTCACCAACAACCCATTACAAGAGATTTTGGGCCCATCCCAAGTGGATTGGTGCCGAAATCAGGTTCCAACGGTGGGCGGCCCACCCGGGCGCCCCGCATTGATGCGAGCCTAATCTTATTTTTAGAACGATTAGGAATTCATGGCAGATTGTTCCTTTTTGTCACTTGTTTATCTTGCATTTCATTTTATGTTGTTTCAATAGTTTGTAATTCCAATTTTATAATGTTGTGATCAAATCTTATCATGTTTTGTCGCTTTTGTTGTCCCCACTAACTTGCAGGTAGCGACGTCAAATTCCCATTGATGGAGGTCAAATTGGGGAAATCCGACCATCTGGGTCGTCCCAAAATGCCCCCAATTAGCTAACCCCTATGTTTGCAGGTCTTTTGGAGATCCCGAGACATGACATTTGGGCAGCATCACTTCGGCGCTTTGTCGTAGGCGAATTCGTCCTACCCGAGGACGAATTACAGTCGAATTCGTCCTGCCCGAGGAAATTCGAATCGGCGGCAAATTTTCTGACTGTTTTGATGGCAGTGGCCCTCTGGTAATGTTCCCTGGTTCCTGTCAAATTTGCAAGTTGTTTAGAATCAGTTCATTCATCATTTTATTCAATTTTATGCATACATCCTTCATCGTTTTTAGAGAACAAATGTTTCATCTTTGCAATAGGTGCTACTAACAATTTTGTTGTTTCTTTGAATGCAGGAGGAGCAGCAAAGATCAAGGATTCATTCACACCAGCGGCGGCAACACTTTGGCCCGCCCATTTTGCATGTGGGCACGCGGAAGGAGGATCACTAGTCACTATTGTAACCAAAACATTTTAACGCTCCTAGCCCCTGAAAAGGTGGGAGACGTCTTTGTAACCGATATTGAGAGAGTATAAATAAAAAGGGCTGTGCTTTCTATACCTCTTTCCTTTCGTCTCAATTCGTCTCTTTTCCTTATTTCATGCATTTCAAATTCATAGGATTAAAGCGTTACATTTTGTTTTGCATTGCATAGCTTTAGTGTTTCTTTTTGTTTCTAGAATCTCGTGCTTTCAGTGGCGATCACGGTGGGACCCCTGTCCCCTACTTTTTAAGATCAAGAAACTGATCAAAAATTTGTGTTTTCTTGCTTATAGGTGCCATTTTTAGAACTCGACTGTAGTTCGTTCCCCCCCTGTGGGGAATAATATACAATAAATTGTCCCCCCCCACAGGAGAATTATAATTCATCCCCACCAGGGAAAAAATATTATGTAATAATCCTCCCCCCCAGGGACAGATTTTTGTCTATGGAATTTTGGGGGCGGGGAGAAAAAAAAAGCCCAAGAGGGAGAGAAAAGGAAGGGGTCCTAAACAAAAAAATATCTATTTTTTTTTTTTTTTTTTTTTTTCTATTTTTTATTTTTTATTTTTTTTATATTATTTTTTTTTTTTTTTTCAAAAAAAAAAAAACCACACACACATCACATGGCATTTTTAAACCACAAGGGACCACACAACCAGCCCCTTGATCAAGACCAACGGTGGGTTCATCACCACCTTGGCTTGATTTTTGCATCCATTTACCCCGATTGTCACTGTTGCTCGACGTAAATCCTGATGAAAGCTGACCGAGTGTCGTTGGGGTGATTCCCAATGCACGAGGATAAGTCTTCTATGGTAGGTGTCATAAACAGGACAATCCCCCTTCCATACCGCCTATGTTCCACGTACCATCTGCTCTCACGTACCTATAGTTTCCCTCTCGTAAGGGCGGGTATATAGAGAGGTTGGTATATCGGTCCGGCAATGGTATATTGAAGGGGCGACCAATTATGGGAGTCATATGAGCCTTCATTATGCATTTAAACGTTCTTCAAAACTTTCAAAAAAAAAACAAAATAAAAAACACACTAAACCAGTCTAGGACACACCATTAATCTTTAAAAGAGATAATCACCGTTTGTGTATGCATGTGTTCATTTCTGCTTAGTGTAACAAAAAAAAATCAGAAAAATCATAAACAAAAGATAAAAATCCATGCATTTTGTCACTCGCTCCAAAAGCTCCAAGGATTCCCACAATCGCTTGGTCACTCCAAAATGCCCCAAAGGTGTCCATGAACCCTTTGGTCAACCCAAAAGCACCCCGAAGGTGCCCATAAGTGATGCAGGAGCATCCAACAAAATATGGGAAATCTTATTTTTTTTCCCTAAATTTTAGTGCATTTTGTTGGGGCCATAACTTCTCAACCGTAGCTCCGATTGATGTGAAATTTGACAGGGAGCTAGTTGGGAGATTTTTAAACAAATACAACTCCCTAGAGTTGTATTTGTCCAGAAAACCAGTTTTCGGGGCCAAATTCCATCATCTAGTGCCCCGAAATTAGGTTTTAAAATTGCTCACCTAATTTTTTATGCTTTTTGAGTTGTTCAAAGGTTAATCTCTCCTAATGTATTTAGAGTTAGGACTTGAAACTTTATTTATGGCTTATCTATTGTAAGAGGGATGCGCACCCCAATTTTGGGCCCCATATGACTCATTTCAATTTTAGGGTTTTTAGAGAGACATCATCATGGTGCTCACCTGCAGCCAAGCCCAATCACGGGCGGACGCTATGGGGAATATCCAAGGAGGCACAAGTCACCTCCGATATAGCCCCAAGGATTTGGTCATACCACCTTGGTGGCCTGACACACAAGGCAGACCCCTCCGCGCCCTGACGAAATGGGACTATAAGGGCACCCCTTCTAGGGGCACTCCCTGCCAGCACAACACCCAGCACACACCCGTTCAGGAGAGGTATACCCATGGGAGAACTCCCTTGGACACCCGCTATAAGTGGCCATTACGTGATGAAGCACTAGAATGGCAGGGGGTCCATAAGGGGGGGCCACATGACTATGCCATCCCTCCTACACCTCGCATCATTGTTAGCAACAACCGGTCAAATCCAGAGCGCACGACTCTTCAGGCAGGGCGAGCCAACTCCGTCCGTCCCTTTTTCACTTATGAAAGAGAGCACGAGGAAGACCCCTACCTTCCTCAAGAGCAATATACAGTGCGGGAGCAATACGCCTCCGCACCTGCTATCTATCAGGACCACTCACTGAGGCCAAAGCCCCGAGGGAATGCCGCTACCCCCAATAGAGGGAGGTGGCCTATAGAGATCTCGGATCACCATGACCGAGATAGATATGTAGGAGAGGCGTCTAGCCCTTCTAGACATGAGACGATGGGACCAACTATCTTAGAATTTGCCAAACATGTCGCCCGTCGGGCGCAACTCATGCAACTTGAGCTAGAGCGACTACAGTTAGAGGAACTGTACCATATTAACAAAGAGCACCTTCAGCGCCAGAAGGATGAGTTGTTCCAACACACTATGCAGGAGAGGACTCCAACCCCTCACACGCATAAGACAAAACATTATGAGAGGCACAACCCCTGGGTGCGAGACAAGTCTTCGTGACCTTATCGAGCACCACCCCTGATGCCTCCTAGACATGAGCGGGAGGCTACTCCTATAACCAATGATGGGCGCCTTCCTCGAGGAACCCACTCAGGTTTATGGGCCACCCTTAGAAATTCATCAAGAAGCCTTTGAGGAATCAGAGCGAGAAGAAGAGCGGGATGAAAAGCCCTACCAAGGCATGGGGGTGCTATCTGGCCACCCCTCCATAGGCCCCAAGTTCCTCAACAAGAACCAACCAAAGAGGAGGAGCTCAAATCCCCTGATACATGCAAAGCGCTAGAGCACTTCGAGTCGGTAGAGACCAAGATTTTGGAGCTCCCAAGGCCCAACTTACATGAGGCTCCTTTCAAAGAGGATCAACCTCTAACCGTAGGGCTACCTGATGATGCAGTCTTCCATGTCTCAGAATCGCCAGATTCTGATGAGCTGGACTCACTGGCCGAAGGTGAGGATAAAATAGAGATGGCCCACAGCAATCACATGCGACAACATCAACACCCCATGGATATTGATGATGCACTTCAATAGCTAAACATAAGGCCAGGGCATGAGTGGCGCGTTAACCCAACGCAGTGGAACCAACTGTTGAATCCACCACTTTGGGCACACAAAGATCAACTTTCGCCCAGAGACCCCATAGCAATATCAGTATCGAGGGTAGACCCTATCCTCCTATCCATGCATAGGGCCGATCCATTCATGCCAATCCCTCCAGAGCCAGATCCGAAGCACAAATATCATCAAGCTGGGGGTACATCTATCCCCTGAAGAGCAAGCCAAAAGCTCCAAGGATTATCGCAATCACTTGGTCACCCCAAAAGCTCCAAGGATTATCGCAATCGCTTGGTCACCCCAAAAGGTCCAAGGATTATCACAATCGCTTGGTCACCCCAAAAGCTCCAAGGATTATCACAATCACTTGGTCAAACCCAAAAAGCTCCAAGGATTCCTAAATCACTTGGTCAATCCCACAAAAGCTCCAAGGATTATCGCAATCACTTGGTCACCCCAAAATGCCCCAAAGGTGCCTACAAACCCTTTGGTCACACCAAAGGCTCCAAGGATTATCGCAATCTCTTGGTCAACCCAAAAGCTCCAAGGATTATCGCAATCGCTTGGTCATCCCAAAAAGCTCCAAGGATTCCCGCAATCACTTGGTCAAACCCAAAAGCTCAAGGATTAATCAGTCAACCAAAACTCAAGGATTATGCAATATTGTAAAAAAAAAAAAACCGCTTGGTCATCCCAAAAAGCTCCAAGGATTCCCGCAATCGCTTGGTCAAACCCAAAAGCTCCAAGGATTCCCGCAATCGCTTGGTCAAACCCAAAAGCTCCAAGGATTATCGCAATCGCTTGGTCATCCCAAAAGGCTCCAAGGATTATCACAATCTCTTGGTCAACCCAAAAGCTCCAAGGATTATCATAATCCTGTCATCCCAAAATCTCCAAGGATTATCGCAATCTCTTGGCCAACCCAAAAGCTCCAAGGATTATCGCAATCGCTTGGTCATCCCAAAAAGCTCCAAAGATTATCACAATCTCTTACAAACAATTAAATTTCATCCCAAAAGCTCCAAGGATTATCGCAATCTCTTGGTCAACCCAAAAGCTCCAAGGATTATCGCAATTGCTTGGTCACCCCAAAATGCCCCAAAGGTGCCTACAAACCCTTTGGTCACACCAAAAAGCTCCAAGGATTATCGCAATCCCTTGGTCACCCCAAAAGCTCCAAGGATTATCGCAATCACTTGGTCAAAAAAATCCAAAAACAATCAAAATCATCAAAAAAAAAAAAATCTGCATTTCAATCTCATGCATACTTCAAAAATCAAAATACAAAATAGCTGCATAGACACCACATCCATCCATTGCATATTGTTGATCACACAAGGCAAAGGCACCATAGACTGTCATTACTTGGCAAATCCACCACCTTTCACATTTTCCATTTTATAACAAAAGTACACCATAATAAACGCCATTCACCATTCTAAGTCTGTTGATTTAAAGTATCTAGCGTTTTCGTCATTCAGATGTCTTTAGATTTCTAGCCAAGAATTGTACAAAGTCAAATGATGTTACAACGGTAGAGTTTTACTTGAAATACACCTTGTTACGTAGCATCCCATCACAAGTTCAAAAGCACATAAAAACAATTCCCAAGTTGTGTGAACGAAAGATGAAACCTGCAAAGCAATCCAGGTCACCATAAGCGAAACGGTTATCTTGCTCATCCCCCTGTGCGAATGACCCCAAGAATGTTGAGAGTTGGCAAAAGGACAAGCATCCTCCCTACCCAATTCCCCAAGAATCCCAAGTTCTCAAAAGTTGCAAAACATCAAAAATTTGCACATGTCAAAACTCCAAAAATTTGACATCACCCTCAAAGTGCATACATCAAAAGGCACATACAATAGTGATTCTCATCACTCAAAATCCAAATCCCTTGCTCAAAAGAAAAAAAATATATATATAAAAAATAAACAGTGATTTTTATCACTATAAAGAGCAAGTATCCCAATACAATTGAAGAAAAGAAGGGAGTTGAACTTGAATCCTTGGAACTCTCAACATTTCGATAGGTCATGAGGCAAGCCTCAGTATCGGTTTGGTTGATAGCCTATCGGTCACTCGTGGAAAACCTCCCGCATGACGATATATCTGTCACATTAACTTGTGTGCAGATCAATGTTTGCATGTGGATGAGCTAGCTTATGGTATCCTAGATAGCACCGTAGATTAATCTGACTAAATACAATAAAGGAGTTAGTGGAGCTAATTAGGTGATCCTCAGTAAAAGTTTGGTTGACAGCCTATCTGGCACTGGTGGTATCCTGACAAATACCACATAAATGAACTCAATTGCACACACGGGGATGTGAAATAGCTTGGTCAAAGACAAGTCCGATTCATACCTTGTTCAAAAGTCTTGTAAGATAAAGTACAGTCGTGGCTAGTGAGTTAAAACCGTCCGAGTCTTAGAAAACCTTAGCTACATTTCTAAACCAACTGCGCTACTTTTCATCCTTACAATACCATCAAAAAATACAAAAAAAAACCACATGTATACATGCAAAGTCATTTACCACAGCAATCGCCTAACAACAAAATCACAAAGTCCTAAACAGTCTATGGTGCCCTAACCAAACAACACAAATTCAATTCATCCATTACATTTTGCATATCACATATACATCAAAAACATTTGCATTCATCATAACATATGCATCCATCAAAATAAATTAACATGCATACATCCATACTCATCACTCATCAGGCATAAAATCAAATCATCACTCGCATAAACAAAATAAAGTCATATGTATATATCATCAAAAATGCCCGTAGGCTACAATAACCGGTCATCTGACCCCGCACAATCCAAAATCTCAAAAACCCCCAAGCCTAGGGCGTCGACCACCATGATCACGTAGGATCGGTGTGACGGGAACTACCCCCCATGGTGTGGGTCCTATGGGACCCCTCAGGGTGGCTACTGCTAGCCCCCGCATCATGCCTACTCGCCCCCCCTCATCTAGTCGCCTGTGCCGAGAGGATGTTGACTGCTCAGTCTCACTCCCTCTCGAGCGACGTGACGATCCGCCTATGTTGAATGTAGGGACCCACCCACCAAGGCGGCTAATCTCTGCCTCCAGCTCTAACCGCTGCCACAATGACTCCATCTCTCGCTGGCGATACGTCGCCAAGTTCTCCTCGCACCGTGCCAAAGCCCTATCCCTCTCTACTAGCTGCGTCCGTAAGAGATCCCTCTCTCGTGCCGCATCAGTACCCCCATCCTGTCGGTGAGAAGCAGCTAATGCATTCTCTCGCTCCACCAGCTACATCCGTAGGAGATCCCTCTCCTACAGAGCTTCCCCCAACTCCTCATCGCGCCTTCGTAGCAACCCCTCCAACCGTGCAATCTCAGCACGTAACCCTGCATCCATGTCCGCCGCATCTGCCCGAGGCATGGGCATCTCTGGAATAGTAGCCTACTCTGGCTCCCACTGCTCTGCGATGTCCTGCATCTCCTGTTGATCTGGAGCCCCAAGATCCGCATCCATACCATCCACCTCTACCATCTTTGCATCCTCCAGTGGAGCTCCCCAATCATCCCTTGGTGCCTCGGCACCCTCCCCGCCCACTGCTAGCTACCTCTGCGCCTCCCAATGGCCCCTCTCCCCGCCATCATCGTAGTACCCACCACTGGTCGTACTCAGTGGTAGTCCCGACGTCATCCACGTCCGGGACATCGATCATCGCGTCTAAATCCTCGCCCAATGGCATGATGATCGGTCGGTCCAGAGTCCTCTCATCCCCCCAGCGTCGATAGACCACGGGCTCACCAGGAAACCCCTGGTGCACCCCAAACTGTCGGGTCACCCAGCTATATGAGAAGAACTCATGCTCGGTCCCGTGTCGCCCAATCAGCCATCGCTCTCTACGTACCCGTCGGAGCCACTCTCTAGCCTCCGGCCAGGCTGGACAGTCCCGATAAGGGCGCCAAACCACCTCCCCTGGAGTAAGCCGAGAGAAGGTATCGGCATAGTGCCCTACGACACCTGCCCACCGTCGACTCTGCCCCTGCTCCCCGGACCGCCGCCACAGAACTGCATACCCTATCTCCCTATCCTCCATCTCCGCCCGAGTCATCCATGGTAACCCGGTTGGCCTCTCCACTGCTATGTGCTGCCAAGCCCAGCACTGCAACAAGTAGCTACAACTAATCCCCTTCTACTGCCGACAGCGGACCTCGTACAGCTCCCCATAGAGCTGTGCCAATAGTGTTTGTCCCCATCTCATAATAAGCGGTGCCTCTATCGGGCACTCTACCAACTGCCAAACCAAATCCAACAGGTTCCATGGGAACCTCATGCACTGACGAGTTAGGTAACAACATGTTGGACATGAGGCCCATAAGGAATGCGTGCCTCACGCCCAACACCCCCCTCTCCAGCCACCATCGGACCAAAATCTCGCCAATCTGGCAGTCGCCCTCTGCCCTCTCCAGTGGATCCTCCACACCCAGCTCCTCCCCATGCCCGAAGCATCTCGTCAATACAGTTGTCCGCTGATCACGCGGCGATGTCTTGATCGACAGTCCATCTATCGAAATCCACAGAAGCCGATATCCCCTATTGGGAGATGAAAGGTGTTGGTCCACAGATCCCAAAGATTGATCAGGGCTATAAAATAGGCTTGATCCACGACCACGAGCTCTATTCGAGCCACCTGCTTGAGCCCAAGGGCATCAAGCCACTCCCGGCCGGCTATAGTCGCCCCCGCGCTTCAAGTAAAGTAGTGGGTACACGGTACCGGCTCCTAACAACCTGCAAAAGAAAACAATTCAAAAACATTAAAATCATGGAAAAGAACTATACAACAATAACATAAATATACAACATTGCCTACCAATGTACAACAAAAAAAAACAAACATAAAAATTCAAACAAAAATTAATTTTTCAGTTCTAGGGTTTCTAATCCTAACTGATTAATTTAAAAACAAAAATTCAAAATTCAAACAAAAAATAATAATTTTTCAGTTCTAGGGTTCCTAATCCTAACTGATAAATTCCAGAAAATAAAACAAAACAAAATTCAAAAATTAATTTTTCAGTCCTAGGGTTTCTAATCCTAACTGATTAATTTAAAAACAGAACAAAAATTCAAAAAACAACAAAAATTAAGTCTTAGGGTTTTACGTTCCGTTTATCCTAGGGTTTAGTTATAAGCAAAATAAAAATTCTCTCCCTAGGTTTTGCACTACATTTAGTTGTACTCTAAGTCTTAGTTGTCTTCAGCTCAGTTTCAGGGTTTAAGTTTTAAAATTTTGAAAAACATCATCACAAAAATAATTAAACAAAACACTTGCAGTTTTAAAACAAAAGTAATAATTCTAGGGAGCACTTACTGGTCTCGCTTCGGCTCCGTCGCTCGACCCGGTTTGTGCACTCATGATGGCAGGGAAAATCCGGCAGTGCTTCGCTTCGCAGAATTAACCTCCTCCTCCCCAGAGCTCCAAATCGCAAGAAAAATCAGATGCAAATGAGCCCAAACCCTAGATTTGGCCTTTAAATAGGCCTTTTGAGCTTAAATTCGTCCTCCCCTGGGACGAGCACTCTGGTTAGTGCTCGTCCCACCCTAGGACGAATTCTAAGCTAGTATTCGTCCCACCCTGGGACGAATTCAGGCCAAAAATTTCAAAAAACATCAAAAATTGAACAAAAATGCACTAAAACAGCTAATAAACTTGCCCGATGAGAGTGTTGTTGCACTTGACATCCCGGGCATGCAAAACCGATGTTGGGGTCATGAATTGTCACTATCCTACTCCCTAAGAAGGCTACTTTAGCCGGACCACTCCACGGGAGGATGAATTTTTGCCAATTTCAGCTCCAAAAAGCGTCGCAAAAAGGGTTACCACCCACCAAAAATAGGTCTAAATGTCAAAAAATTGCACATGCTTAAACGCTAAACCATCTAAGGGCACCCTTGCAAAAGTCATCTTGGGTCAAGCGACTCGTCGCTTTTCTCATGAAGGTCATTCCCTCATCGATTCGTCACTTGAGGGGGTAGTCACACTTAGTCACCAATCAACAAACACACACCCAATTAAGGAAAATGACATGCATTCAAAGAATCATTGACAAAGACAATTACGCTCCTGCTTGGGGCAATAAACAAGCAACAATCACAATCTGATCAAATCACTTGGCATTTCGTGAATCATGAACTCAAGGTTCATCACAGACAAAAGGTTGCGCCCTTTGCCTATTCATGACTCGATCAATGTCCAAGATCAAGTAACACCTCACCAAAAAAGGTTAACACTTGAAATTGAGTGCCTTAGCTCGTCAGAAGCAAGGATTCAAGAATGCATGCCCTTTCCATACTTGGGGCATCAAAAGTTGGTTAGGTTACCAAGAAACCCTAATCATTAGTGCTTTGGTTATCTATTTTTGCTCGACGCTACGCCATGCACAACGCATCCCAAAAAGGGGCATCTGTAGACACCAAAACAGCACCAATCCGATTATGTGATTGCAAACACTGATCGCTTTGACACACACAGCCCCTAGGGCAGCCCTCAGAGGTTAAACAGTGGTCCTAACCACTTTTGTAGCAATTTTGGAAGGTCAGAAGGCAATTTGGCACATTCAGGCACCTTGCTTAGTATCCGTCCCACCCAGGGACGAATTCAAATTGGGATCCGTCTCACCCAGGGACGAATTCTGAATTCGCTCTAGGTCAGGACGAATTCTAGGTTTAACGGGCAAAAAGAAAAATTGTGCCAAGTGGCAGCCGAGGACAGTCAATTAATGCCTCCTGCCTTGCATGCGCGTGTAGGTGGGCAGAGTGGGCGTTAGAGGACTGTCACAAGGGCAATCATGGAAGCCCAAGTCAGGGAGGAGTCTCCTCCCTCTTGAGAAGGCATGGCCGCCACATGGCACCCCTGCATGCCCCTCCAAAAGAGACCCCTTGGGTCTATAAAATGGTGAACTTTCTCACCCAAATGGAGACAAGTTGGAGGCATTTTCAAGCAACGAAGTGCTGCCAAATTGAATACCACATTTTACCCTTTTGATTCACCTCTTCCACATCCTTGATCTCTTTCGCAAGAGAGGTTATTGGGTGGCTATTGGAAGTGTGAATCCGGACCCAAAACCCGACATTTGACCACATTGATCTACCAATTCGCCGACAACCCATTACAAGAGATTTTGGGCCCATCCCAAGTGGATTGGTGCCGAAATCAGGTTCCAACGGTGGGCGGCCCACCCGGGCGCCCCGCATTGATCTTAGTTTAGACTATTAGGAATTCATGCGATTGTTCCTTTTTGTCACTTGTTTATCTTGCATTCCATTTTATGTTGTTTAAATAGTTTGTAATTCCAATTTTATAATGTTGTGATCAAATCTTATCATGTTTTGTCGCTTTTGTTGTCCCCACTAACTTGCAGGTAGCGACATCAAATTCCCATTGATGGAGGTCAAATTGGGGAAATCCGACCATCTGGGTCGTCCCAAAATGCCCCCAATTAGCTAACCCCTATGTTTGTAGGTCTTTTGGAGATCCCGAGATGTGACATTTGGGCAGCATCACTTCGGCGCTTTGTCGTAGGCGAATTCGTCCTACCCGGGGATGAATTACAGTAGAATTCGTCCTGCCCAGGGACGAATTATAGTCGAATTCGAATCGGCGATGTTTTTCTAACTATTTTGATGGCAGTGGCCCTTTGGTAATGTTCCTTTGGTCTCTGTCAAACTTGCAGGTTATTTGGAATCGTTCATTCATCATTTTATTTAGAATTTTATGCATGCATCCTTCATCGTTTTTTAGAGAACAAACGTTTCATCATTTGCCACAGGTGCTACTAACAATTTTGTTGTTTCTTTGAATGCAGGAGGAGCAGCAAGGATCAAGGATTCATTCACACCAGCGACGGCAACACTTTGGCCCGCCCATTTCGAATGTGGGCACGCGGAAGGAGGATCACTAGTCACTATTGTAACCAAAACATTTTAACGCTCCTAGCCCCTGAAAATGAGGGAGACATCTTTGTAACCGATATTGAGAGAGTATAAATAAAAAGGGTTGTGCTTTCTATACCTTTGTTTCATCTTCGTCTCAATTCGTCTCTTTTCTTTATTTCATGCATTTCAAATTCATAGGACTTAAGCGTTACATTTTGTTTTGCATTGCATCGCTTTAGTGTTTCTTTTTTTTTTCGGAATCTCGTGCTTTTAGATAGCTCATCGTGGAGATGAGATAGATATATTAAATCGTAATACTCATAGTATACCTAAAAATAATGATTTGTGTATGGAATGGAGATGCATGTATACCTTCTATATATGGAAGGTGATAAGTCTAGCTCATCAAGAATGATGGGAAATATGGAATTATTTACAATAACACATGATACACCTACACAGATGGACTTGTGTTAGGGTACCTCGTTAGATGTAGCTTTCAAGAAAAATTAGGAGATTGAGACTTTAGGAAAATAGTGGTTTGGTTAGGGGTCCATGAAGGGTCCATATACCTCTCTCCATGGTAAAAAAAAACTTTTTCTATTTTTGTATTTTTTTGTTTGTGTATTTTTGGGTCGTTACAACCCCCCCTCTCATTATAAGCTTGTGTTCTTCAATTGTTTTCAAAGTGGGTTCCTTCAGAAGAGTTTAATAGCTTGAAGGAAAATCTTACAAGAACACAATGGATTCTAAGAATGGATCCTCAAATAATTCAACACCAATATTTTATGGAAGCAATTATTTATTTTAGAGTATGAGAATGAAGATTCACCTGATGGCACTTGGCAATGAAATATGGAAAGCAATTGAAAATGGATGTACACCACTAGCTAATACTCCTACATATAAATATGGTAAGCTTCTACATAATTACAATTCAAAAGCAATGAATGCAATTTTGAGAGGTTTGCATAGAATAGAGTTCATAAAGGTTATGCATTGCAAATCAGCAAAAGGAATTTGGGATAAGTTGTAAATCATATATGAAGGAGATAAAAGTATCAAAAATGTAAATATAGAAAATATCAAAGGACAATTTGAATATTTAAGAATGAAATATGAGGAAAACATTAGTACTTATCTACTTTGTGTATATGAGGTCATTAATGCCATGCAGACTTGGACTTGATATTGAAGAATATGATGTTTGTGATAAGATCTTAAGATCTCTTCCAAAAAGGCTTAGTGAAAAGATCTCTACTATAGAGGAATCAAAAGATGGTGATATTTTGACAATATATGTATTACTTGGTATTCTTACAATTTTTGAGATGATAAAAAAAAAGGAACCTAATATTTGGAAGGAAGCAACCTTCAAAGCTACTAAGAAGATAAAGGACAAGAAGTCAAATTCAAGCAATGTGTCATCCAGTGATGAAGAAGCAAATTATGGTAGAAGGAATACGTATCCATGAATATTTAAAGATGCAAAATCTGATAGATGTTTCAATTGTGGAAAGTATGGTCACTATGCAAGTGATTGTCAAGAAGCCAAAATAGCAATGATGAAGAAAAACAGGATCATAAGAATAGGGAATAAAAAAAATATAAGTACCAAAAGAAAGTTAAGGATGGACAAGGCAATCAAGTAAAGAAGGTCTTTCAAATATAGAAGAGGAGTTACTATGCAAACAAGGCAAGTAAGTACTCAAGTGATAGTGAAAAATTTTCTTAGATAATGATAAAGATGAAGTTATATCTTTGACAGAAGAAGAAGTTAAGAAAAGGTCACCAATAATTCTCAAGTGTTTTAGATGTGGTAATTTTTGACATCTTGAAGATAGTTGTACAAAGAATGGTTTCAGTTTTAGTGATTATGAATATGAAAATACACTTGAAGGACCAGAAGAGAATATTATGATGGCACTAGAAGAAGAAGACGTGATCCTATATAAGACAAGTCAGAAGAGAATGAATATGTTTTCAAAGGCATACAAATAGAGGAAGAATTAGAAAAAGGATAATTTGATCTTGAGGGAGAGCTTATTTATGCTCTTAACACATTGAAGAAGGTAAGAAAGCAAAATTCCCAACTTAAGCTTCAATTCAAGAATGTGACGAAGAGAGAGGAAAGCTTATAGAGGATCTAAATAAGTCAATGGCTAAGACAAATAATTTCAAGGATAATTTAGAAGCAAAGGTCTTAGAATGTGAAATATTATAACAGGAAGTAGTTATACTAAGGGAAGAAGTATAAAAGTCTAAGGATAAGCTACACAATTTTGAAAAGAGCTCAAATATTGTAGATAAGATGATCAAGGTACAAAGAAAGTCAAAAAATAAAATGGCTCTTGGTTTTGAATAGGTATATAAAAACAAGAAGAGGAGTCAACCTAAAAGTTTGAAGAATAAGAAACTTCAAAATAAAATAGTGTGAGAGAAAGTGAATCTTCTGAGGATGAGTTGGATAATAGAAAGTTCAACAAGGAAAAGAAAAATGGACAAAAGAGTAATAGATGGAACACGAACCAACATAGGGTAAAAGAGATTAAGATACCAATGAGGTCAAGGAAAGGAAATTTCAATGGACAATGTTTCTTATGTCATAGATTTGGGCACAAGGCTTCATAGTATATGATACATGAAAGAATGGAATATGCGAACTTCAGAAATAGCTAACTTTTTCATGGGTATTGCTACTCATGTAACCATTTTGGTCACAAGGCAATGAACTATAGGGTCCATGATAGGAATAGATATGGCCTCACCATAATAAATCCTAAGACATTTGCACCTTCAAGGGATAATAATATTAAGTGTTACAAGTGCAATAATGATGGACATACAAAAAAGTGGTGTAGAACAAAAGTTCTAGAGACATGCAGGAACAAGAACAATCAGAGAAATCTGAAGGATCAGATGAGAAGGAATGTGGACAAAGGTAAAGATCAATGCATGCTGGGAGTAGAAATACTCCCACCCTAGAGTAAATCACCTCAAGAGGAGGTGGGGAAGGGGCTAAACTAAGAGATTCATTATTAGCCCCAAGCCCCAAAGGTGACCCTTTGCCATTGATGTCAAAGGGGAAGAGATTTGATTTAAGAAGAGAGTATTAAGTTAGGGGGAGTAGTTTCCCAAGGGGAGCAGGAAAAAAAAAGGTTAAGGAAATTTGAAGAGATAATTGGGTTACCATAAATGACAAAGGGGGATATTATTAGAAATTTTGAGTAGATGAGTTGTCATTGATGTCAAGAGTGAGTGGTCATTGATGTCAAAAGTCAGTTTTAGTGAGCAGTACAAGGAGAAACAATTTTGTAATCAGTGAAAAAAGGAGAGTTTTGTTAGATCCAGTTCTAGGTAGTCAGATGTGGTCCAAAGTGCAAAGAAGAGGCCCAAGCAAATAATATTATAATATTTTATTATAATATTAAAAAGGAAAATTTAAATTAATTATAAATTAATTTATTAATTAATTTAATTAACTTCCAAAGTTATTTAAGTTAATTATAATTTAATTATAAATTATTTTTTATTAATTTAATAAACCCTAAAGAGGGTTATAAGGCTAAGTCAAAAATCAAATTTGAAATTCGATTTAATAGCACCGATGTGTTATGGCATGAAGCATCATGTATAAATGGTGGCAAAGACCTTTGCCTTACACCCCCAATGCTATCGATCAAATTCCTATGCTCCAAGAATCATGTGTAAAAAGGACACAAAGTTTTTCGCATTTGAAAGGTCTTTGATGGTAGAAGCATGAATAAATAGGAGCGAGGCTCCTCTTACCTCGCACAGTGTTCTGTAGTGCAGTTGGAAATGGTGGATAGTGCTAAGTCATGTGGTAGGCAAGGCGTGCAGGGTTTGAATCTCTTCGGGTTCATTTTGCAAGGAAGAGAGGGCAATTTTTATTTTTGAGTAGCGCCGAATGAAGGGATAAAGGGAGGCTTGTGCCTTCCCTTCCCCGTGGAAGTGCTTAGCCCACGTGGTGGGCTAGCACCTTGATAAGGTGCTTAGTAGTGAGTGGTATCACATTCAAAACCCACTGAGGACTTTGGTTAATATTAAGGTATGTGCTGATGTCATTTGTGTTGGTTGCTTGATTATTTCAGATGTGCTAAGGTTGAGAAAAATAAAATATTTTTGATAGTTATGAAATTTAAGTTTTGCCTGAATTAATTTGGATATTGAGTATTTTAAGGGAGATAAAAGGGTATGAAAATATTATTTTGAAAGGTAAATTTTTGGAGATTGATTAGTTAAAATTGGATATTATAAGGAGTAATTGAGTAATTATTTTTATGTGTGATTTGATGATTGATAATTTTAAGGAGTAATAAGGTGCATTTGAGTTTGATTATTTTTGTAATTGAGGAAATATTTTGAGAGAGTGTTAGTGTGATATTTTTTCATCTAACCATTTAAATTGGCAGAGAAGAAAATTGTGATTGAGACGAGTTTTGAAGGACACTTCTACATCAAGCAAAAAGGTATAGGCACATCTTCCTAGTGAGTGATTGTTGGATGTTGTGAATGCTAATTTTGAGTGAAAAGGATTGTTTAGCAAGCATTGTTGAGTTTGATTATTGAAGGTTTTTCTGAGTAAGAATTGATGATAAAAACCTTGTTTTATAATCATTGTTGGAAATATTGAGCTATCTTAAGCTAGGGTCTATGCAAAGGATATGAGTGTCATTGTTACATAAAGTTATGAAAGAACATGAGTATCATTGTTATGTGAAGTTTTCAAAGATCATGAGTATCATTGTTATGGCATAAAGCATCGTGTATAAATGGTGGCAAAGACCTTTTCCTTACACCCCCAATGCTATCGATTGAATTTCTATGCTTCAAAAATTATGTGCAAAAAGGACAAAGTTTTTCATATTTGAAAGGTCTTCGATGGTAGAAGTTTGAACATATAGGAGCGATGCTCATCTTACCTCGCACAATGTTGTGTAGCACAGTTGGCAACAGTGGATAGTGCTAAGTCATATGGTAGGCAAGGCGTGCAGGGTTCGAATCCTATCAGATTTGTTTTGCAAGGAAGAGAGGGCATTTTTTATTTTTGAGCAGCACCAAATGATGATATAAAAGAAGGTGTGTACCTTCCATTCCTTGTGGAAGCACTTAGCCCATGTGGTGGGCTAACGCCTTGATAAGGTACTCGAAGGGGAGTGGTATCACCTTAAAAAACCACTGAGACCTTTTGATAATATTAAGGTATGCACTGATGTCATTTTTTTTGGTTGCTTGATTATTTCGGATGTGTTAAATTTGAGAAAAATAAAATATTTTTGATGGTTATAAAGTGTAATTTGTGCCTGAATTAATTTGGATATTGAGTATTTTGAGGGAGATAAAAGGATAGGCAATATTATTTTGTAAGGTTATTTTTTGGAGATTGATTAATTAAAATTGGAGATTATAAGGAGTAATTGAGTAATTATTTTTATGTGTGATTTGATGATTGCTAATTTCAAGGAGTAATAAGGTGTATTTGAGTTTGATTATTTTTGTAATTGAGGAAATATTTTGAGAGAGTGTTAGTGTGATATTTTTTCATCTAACCATTAAAACTAGCAAAGACGAAAATTATGATTGAGACAGGTTTAAGGGCACTTGTAAAGGTATAGGCACATATTTCATGTGAGTGATTGTTGGATGTTGTGAATGCTAATTTTGAGTGAAAAGGATTGTTTAGCAAGCATTTTTGAGTTTGATTATTGAAGGTTTTTCTGAGTAACAATTGATGATAAAAATCTTGTTTTATAAGCATTGTTGGAAATATTGAGTTATCTTGAGTTAGGGTCTATGCAAAGGACATAAGTATCACTGTTATGTAAAGTTATGAAAGAAAATGAGTATAATTGTTATGTGAAGTTGTGAAAGATCATGAGTATCACTATTATGTGAGGATCACTTGATAAGCATTGTTGTTGAAGTGATTGATTGAGTGAAGAACTTGAACTAGGATTTGCAAAAATCATGAGTATCATTGATATGTGATATTTTTTTATAAGCATCATTGGAAACAATTGAGTTATTTTTCATATGTTTGGAATAGGGTTTGTGAGGAAGGATTATTTCATTGAGTTATTGGTTAAGTAGAGTTAGTTGAGCCTAGTCAGGTGGATGTGTTGAAGTGATAGTTCCAATTTTGTGAAATTGTTTTTCCATATTTTGAATTGATTTGAGAAAGAGATTGAGTCTCTAACAATTCTCTATATGTGTTTGTGGTAAAAATAAATATTAAAAGTAATTGAGCATTGTGGTGAGTGTGAAGCATATTGAGTATCTAAAAATTCTCTATATGTTTTTTTGAGAATGGACAAGTTCAAGTGAGGACTTGTTGAGCAATTTTAAGGTAAGTCTTTGAGAAGAATTGTGGATAGATTGATGTGATATTTTGAGGATAGAGGTTGTTAAGAAGATTGGACAAGCTCTAATGAGCACTTGTTGAGTATATTTGAGGTAAGTCTTTGAGAAGACTTGTGGGCAGATTGATGTGAGCTTTTGTGGAAGCTTACATCAGATTTGAGGATAGATATTGTTGAGCAGATTGGACAAGTTCTAGAGAGGACTTGTGGACATATTAGTATGAGATTTTGTGGATGCTTACAAGGTAGATTTGAGATAAGTCTTTGAGAAGACTTAACAACAGATTTGATTGATTGATTTGTTCAAACCTTGAGTTAAGGTTTGGAGAAGATCTAGTAGAATTTATTTGTGATTGATTAAAGCTTTGTGTTAAGGCTTGAGGATATATATTGAGGATAAATTTGTGCTAGACTGAAGGACTATGTTTAGTTAAGATTTGAGGACAGGTTTGTGTCAGACTAGAAATAGAGATTGAGTAGATTTGTGCTAGACCGAAGGACTGTGTTTAGTGCAAATTTGAGATAGATCAAAGATCAAGCTTTGGATGTGGTAGAGCATAGAGGATGATAGTCTCCAATGGGTAGAGATACATTATCCAGGGTAGTGAGGATATATATTTTGAGTTGGGACATGAGTCTTAAGTGGATAGAGATCCATTAGCCAGTGCAATGGATGCAATAGTTCTTTTAGAAGATCACCAACCAGAGAAGAGGAGAAATGAGTTCTCCTGTGAATAGAGATCCATGAAATTGATTAGGGGATTGGTGTCTCCTTTGGACAAATATCCATAAATATTGTAATAGGAAAAAAATTTCAAAGATATTGATTGAAAAATTTTTAGTGAAATATTTTCTTCGTGGAGTAGCCCACATTGGGTGATCCACGTTAAATTGATGTCTCTATTATGTGTGGTGATTTGTGTATTACTTTGATTATTGTTGTTGATATTGCTATTGATACATTGCATAAAATTGATTGGGAAAGAAAAGTAAAAGTGCTATTGATACAAACAAAAAAATGATAGAAAAAACACACAAACAACAAAGGAAAACACATTAAAAAATAAATAAATAAAATAAAATAAAATGAAAAAATAAACAACACCAAAACACAAAATACATAGAAAAAACCACCAACATAGCATAACAAACACTACCATAACAAAAACAACAAAAATAAACAAAAAAACACAAAACACAAAACACAAAAAAAACACCAAAAGTAACATAACAAAATAAAATCAATATAGAAACAACAAAAAGAATAAAAAATACCACAAATAAAATTAGGAAAACAAATACAATAAAAAGTAAGCCAAAGGAGCAATTGACAAATAAAAAAAAATATGGTAACACTAAGAAAAAACCAAAGCTTGAAAAATTACCAAAAATATCAAAAATAGCTTAGAAAAAAATCCAAAGTTTCCAACATTGCCATAAAGAAACTAACTATTGAAAGCACGAGATTCCGGGCAAAGGAAACACTAATTATGCAATGTAAGACGAAATGTAACGCTTTAACCTTATGCACCAAAACAAAGGAAAGAGACAATTTGGAAAGGAAAGAAAAGATGTAAAGAAATCACAGCCCTCTTTATTCAAATATCTTATCCTCGGTTACATAGACGTCTCCTCCCTTTTTAGGGGCTAGGAGCGTTAAATTTGTCTTTGTTACAATGTGTGACTTAGTCTTCCTCCTTCCGCGTGCCCACGATTGCAATGGGCGGGCCAAGATGATGCCGCCGCTGATGTCGATGAGTTCTTAACCTCCGCTTCCTCTCCTGCGAACAAAGAAACAACCAAGATGTCAGTAGCATCTGCCACAAATGAAAAGTGTTTGTTCTCTAAAACTAACGAAATATGCATGTAAACATTTGCCTGAAACAGTAAATACAGTGAGTCCAAATGGCTTCAAAACTTGACGAGAAGATAGGAAAAGTTACCAGAAGGCCACTGCCACTGAGACAGCTGGCCAATCTACCTTCAAGCTGGAATTCGTCCACAGGCGGGACGAATTCGAGCTGCAATTCGTCCCTGGGTGGGACGAATTCTTCGTGTTGAAGAAACCGACCTGCTTCTGCTCCAATGTCGAATCCCGAGACCTGCAAAACGCCTGCAAACAGGGGGTTATGTAATTGGGGCCATTTTGGGATGACCCAGATGGTCGGATTCTCCCAATTTGGCCTCTACCCTCGGGAATTTGATCTCGACACCTGCAAGTCGGTGAAACAACAAAGCGACACAAAACATACTAGAATCGACCAAAAGTTACAAAATTGCAGCTATGGGTTAATCAAACCTAATAACACAAAATGCAACCTGAAAAAGTAATCTAAAATGCTCTAAAACTTAAAATAGGACTTGGGAAGTGCGGGGGTGCCCAAGTGGGCCTCCCACCGTTGGCACTTGATTTTGGAGCCAATCCACTAGGGATGGGCCCAAAACCTCTTAGGATTGGGGGGTCGGCGAATTGGTTGGTTCAGGTGTCCATGTGTTGGATTTGGGTCGGGTTCGAGCTTCCAAAGGCCACCCAACAACCTCCCTTGCAAAAGAGATTGGTGGATGTGGGAAGGTGAACCAAAAGGGATGCAAGTGGGTCTTCAACTCGGCGGCACTTCGTTGCTTGAAAACTCCTTCAACCTGTATATTTTGGGTGAGAAAAGTCCCACCTTTTATAGACCCATGGGGTCTCTTTTGGGAGGGAAGCACAAATGCCATGTGTTGGTCATAGGCGCCATGTGGCAGTCTTGTCTTCCCATGATGGAGGGAGTCCTCCGTTGACTTGGGCTTTGATAAATGCCTTTTGTGACGGTCTTCTAACGGCCCCTCTGTCCACCTACACACGCGTGCAAGGCGGGAGTCATCAAGCGGCATTACTGGGCTGCCACTTGGCGCCATTTGTCTTTTTGCCCGTTAAGCTTAGAATTCGTCCCACCCGGGGACGGATTCAGAATTCGTCTGGGGTGGGACGGATTCTATTTTGAATTCGTCCCTGGGTGAGACGAATCTGGGCAAAGTGTCCAAGTGTGCCAAATTGCTTCTTGACCTTACAAAATTGCTATGAAAGTGGTTAAGACCACTTGTTTAACCTCCGAGGGCTGCCACAGGGAGCTGTGTTTGTCAAAGCGATCGGTGTTTGCGAGTCACATAATCGGATTGGTGTTGTTTTGGTGTCTACGAGATGCCCCTTTTTGGGAAGCGCTGCGGGTGATGCGGTCTTGAGCAAAAATAGATAACCAAAGCACTAATGATTAGGGTTTCTTGGTAACCTAACCAACTTTTGATGCCCCAAGTATGGAAAGGGCATGCATTCTTGAATCCTTGCTTCGACGAGCTAAGGAATTTGATTTCAAGTATTAACCTATTTTGTTGAGGTGTGACTTGAACTTAGACATTGATCGAGTCATGAACGAGGCAAAGGGCATTTTTATCCTCGGGGGGAACCTTGTGTTCATGATTCACGAAATGCCAAGTGTTTGATTGATTTGATTGTTGCTTGTTTACTGCCCCAAGCGGGAGCGTGATTGTCTTTGTCAATGATTCTTTGAATGCATGTCGTTTTCCTTAATTGGGTGTGTGATTGTTGGTTGGTGACTAAGTGTGACTACCCCCTCAAGCGACGAATCGATGAGGGAATGACCTTCGTGAGAGAAGCGACGAGTCGCTTGACCCAAGATGACTTGTGCAAGGGTGCCTTTAAAGGGTTTACCGTTAAGCGTGTGCAATTTTTCCAACATTTGGACCTATTTTTGGTGGGTGTTAACCCTTTTGGTGATGCCGTAATGAGGTGAAATCATCGAAAATCTAACTTCCCGTGGAGCGGTCCGGCTATTGTAGCCTTCTTGGGGAAGTAGGAGAGCGATAATTTGGACCTCGACATCGATTTTCTTTGCCTAGAGGTTAAGTGCAAGAGCACTTATGTCCGGCAATGTTTTTTTTGTATTTTTGTTGAATTTTGTACTTTTTTTTTTTGAGTGGGCTTTGACCCTTTTGTGATGTCGTTTGGGGATGAAATTGTCTAAAATCCGTCTTCCCGTGGAGCGGTCCGGCTATGGTAGCCTTCTTAGGGAGTATGATAGTGACAATTTGTGACTCCAATGTCGATTTTGTATGCCCTTGTTGTCAGGTGCGGTAGCAATCCTGTCGGGCAATTTTATTGTCTATTTTTAGTGCATTTTTAGTCATTTTTTTTATTTTTTTTGTTTTTGGCCTGAATTCGTCCCTGGGTGGGACGAATTCCAGCTGGAGAATTCGTCCCTAGGTGGGACGAGCGCTGATCAGAGTGCTCGTCCCAGTCAAGGACGAATTCCAGTGCAAAAGGCCTATTTAATGGCCAAAACTTGATTTTGGGCTCATTTGTGTCATTTTTTTCTTGCGATTTTGGAGCTCTGGGAGGAGGAGGTAATTCTGCGAAGCGAAGCGCTACTGGAATTCTCTCTGCCATCATGAGTGCACAAACTGGTTCGAGCGGCGGAGCCGAGGCGAGACCTGTAAGTGTCCCTAGAGTTTATTTTGCTTTTATTTAATGCATTGTTTTTGTGTTGACGCTTTTCAAAACTTTAAGATTTTTTTGTGATGTTTTTGTTTAACAGTTAAGGTTAGAAACCCTAGAACTGAAAATTTGATCTATATATATATATATATTTTTTTTTTTTTTTTTTTTTTTTGCTTTGCAGGTTGTTAGGAGCCGGTACCGTGTACCCGTTGCATTTACTGAGGCGCGGTTGGCATTGACCGATGATGACTGGGAATGGCTTGATGCCCTTGGGCTCAAGCAAGTGGCTCGACTGGAGCCTGTGGTTTCGGATCAGGCCTATCTGATGGCCCTGATCAAGCTTTGGGATCCGCGGACCAATACTTTCCATCTCCCGACAGGGGAGATGATTGTGACTCTTGAGGACGTCTATCGGTTGCTTCGGATTTCGATAGATGGTCTGCCTATTAGGACATCTCCGTTTGATCAGTGGACTGCTATACTTACGAGATGTTTTGGGCATGGGGGGCAGGTGGGTGTAGAAAACCCAGTGGAGACAGCCGAGGTGGATTGCGCTGGCGGGATTTTGGTTAGCTGGTGGAAGGAGAGGGGGTGTTAGGAGTGAGGCACGCATTCTTGATGGGCCTCATTTCTAACATTCTTCTCCACGATTCGTCGAGCGCGAGGTTCCCGTGGAACCTGCTGGATTTGGTGTGGCGGTTGGCGAGTGCCCGATAGAGGCACCGTTGATTACGAGATGGGGACAGACTTTGTTGGCACGGCTCTACGGGGAGGCTGTATGGGGTCCGCTGTCGACAGCGGAAAGGGTGTCGATTGCAATTTTTTGTTGCAGTGCTGGGGTTGGCGGCACATAGCTGTTGAGAGGCCTATCGGGTTACCGTGGATGACTCGGGCGGCGATGGAGGATGAGGAGATTGGTTATGCAGTTTTGTGGCGACGGTCTACGGAGCGAGGCAAAGTCGGCGATGGGCAGGTGCCGTTGAGCACTACACTGATGCCTTTTCTCGGCTCACTCCAGGGGAGGTGTTTTGGCGTCCCTATCGGGACTGTCCAGCCTGGCCTGAGGCTGGAGAGTGGCTCCGACGGGTACGGAGGGAGCGATGGTTGACTGGGCGGCACGGGACGGAGCATGAGTTCTTTCCGTACCGCCGGGTTACACGACAGTTTGGGGTGCGCCAGGGGTTGCCTGGTGAGCCCGTAGTCTATCGGCGTCGGGGAGACGAGAGGGATCTGGAGCCACCGGTCACCGTGCCATTGGGCGAGGAGTCGGATGCGGTGATTGAGGTCCCGGATGTGGATGACGTCGGTACTACCACTGAGTATGACTCGTGGTGGGTATTGCGGCGCTGGAGAGGAGAGGGGCCACTGGGAGGCGCGGAGGCGGCAGTGGAGGATGCTGAGGCGGAAGGGGGTGATTGGGGGGGCCGTTGGATGATGCGGACATGGTGGATGTGGGAGATGAGGATGTGGACTTGGGTGTTCCGGAGCGGCCGGACATGCGGGATGTGGAGGAGCGGTTGGAGCTCGAGCGGGCTACTGTCCCCGTGAGTCCTATGCGTCCGAGAGATACGAGAGGAGGTGGGGTCAGATGTAGGTGTTGAGATTGCTCGACTGACGAGGCTACTGCGGATGCGGGATCTAGAGCTAGGGGATGCGCGGTAGGAGAGGGATCTTCTACGGGCTCAGTTGGCAGAGCGGGATAGAGTTTTGGTGCAGCGTGATGATGCATTGTCTATCTATCATCGGCGAGAGGCGAGTGGTGTCTATATCGGATAGACTTGGAGAGGGAGGTCATCCGCCTTGGCGGGCGGCTACCTGAGCCTTCGATCAGTAGATCTTCTCGATGGACGAGGGATAGTTTGACTGAGCAGTCAGCATCATCTCGTCGCAGGCGGTTAGATGAGGGGGGTGGTAGCAGGCATGATGCGGGGGCTAGTAGTAGCCGCCTGCAGGGTCCCGTAGGACCCACACCACGGGGGGTAGTTCCCGTCGCACCGATCCTGCGTGATCATGGTGGTCGACGCCTTAGGTTGGGTTTTTGGATATGATTGCGGGGTCTGAGGACCGGTTTTGTAGCCTGCGGGCATCTTTTTGACGATATATATATATATATATACCGGTTTTATTTTTGGTTTTGTACATGTGATGATGTGATTTTTTTGTTATGCATGTTTATTTATTTTGATGAATGCAGATGTTATGATAAATGTATATGTTTTTGATGTCTATGTGATATGCGAGGTGAAATGGATGAATGACATTTGTGATGATTGCACTGTAGGCTGTTTAAGAAGCTCTTTATTTACATGGTTTTTCTATTTTTTTTTTTTTGATGGTATCATAAGGATGATAAGTAGCGCAGATGGTTTTGGGATGAATGTAAGATTTTCTGAGATTCAGTCAGTTTTAACTCACCATCCATGACTGTACTTTATCTTACAAGACTTTTTGACCAAGGTATGAATCAGACTTGTTTTTGACCCAGTTATTTCATATCCCTGTGTGTGCAATTGAGTTCATTTAGTGGTATTTGTTAGGATACCGCCAGTTCCATATGGGCTTTCAACCGAACCTGTATTGAGGATCACCTAATTAGCTCCACGAATTCCTTTGTTGTATGTACTAAGATTAACCTGCGGTGTAATCCGGGATGCCATAAGCTAGCTCATCCACATGCAAACATTGATACGTACGCAAGTTAATGTGACGAGATATATCGTCATGCGGGAGGTTTACTTACATTACCGATAGGCTATCAACCAAATTGAGTACTGAAGCTTGCCTTATGACCTATAGAATCCTTGAGAGTTCCAAGGATTCAAGGTCAACTCCCTTCTTTTCTTCAATTGTATTGGGATACTTGCTCATTGTAGTGATGAGATCACTGTTTATTTTGATTTGTTTTTCTTTCGAGCAAGGGATTGGGGATATGGAGTGATGAAAATCACTATTGTTTGTGCCTTTTGATGTGTGCACTATAGTTTGTCAAATTTGGAGTTTTGACATTTTGCTTTTGTGTTTTGCAACTATTGAGAACTTTAGGGATTCTTAGGGAATTGGGTAGGGAGGATGCTTGTCCTTTTGCCAACTCTCAGCATTCTAGGGGTCATTCGCACGGGGGGATGAGCAAGATAACCGTTTCGCTTGTGGTGACCTAGATTATTTTGCGAGGTTTCGTCTTTCGTTCACACAATTTGGGAATTTTAGTGTTTTGATTTGTGTTGGGATGTTACGTAACAAGGTGTATTTCAAGTATGACTCTACCTTCGTAAAATACTGTTCGACTTGATACACTACATGGCTAAAGAGGAAAATGATGGCTGAATCACTGAAACTCTTGGTACATTCCCAGGACCACTGTGTAGTGTGGTAAAAGTTATGCTTGGTGTTTTTGTTGTTTTTGTAACATGAGACAATGCGGAACAAGGTGGACTATCGGAGCTATTGCAGCTTATGGTGCCTTTGACCTGTATGACTACAAATATGCAATGTATGGATGCAATGCTTAATGCAGCTATATATTTTTGTAATTTTGATGGATTGTTTTTGGTGAAGGTGAAGATGAGGTGCGAGAATTTGAATTTTTTGATGAATTTGAGTATGCCTAGAATTGAGATGCAAATCTTTGTTGTTTTTGATGATTTTTGTTGTTTTGTTTTTTGAATTTCTTGATTTTTTTTGACCAAGCGATTGCGATAATCGTTGGAGCTTTTTGGGTTGACCAAGAGATTGCGATAATCCTTGGAGCTTTTTGTAGTGACCAAGAAATTGCGATAATCCTTGGAGCTTTTTGGTGACCAAGAGATTGCGATAATCCTTGGAGCTTTTTGGGTGACCAAGAGATTGCGATAATCCTTGGAGCTTTTTGGGTGACCAAGAGATTGCGATAATCCTTGGAGCTTTTTGGGTGACCAAGAGATTGCGATAATCCTTGGAGCTTTTTGGGTGACCAAGAGATTGCGATAATCCTTGGAGCTTTTGGGTGACCAAGAGATTGCGATAATCCTTGGAGCTTTTTGGGTGACCAAGAGATTGCGATAATCCTTGGAGCTTTTTTTTTTTTTTTGGTATATGGCTTTCTTAGATATGAAATGGTCGCAAATGACTGATATTCAAGGGTTATGTTTCCTTGATACCGTCAAGAGAAGCTAGCCTGTACGTTCCCGGTCCTATTTTGCTATCAATGACATAAGGACCTAACCAATTTGCCATGAATTTGTCCCTCATATGGGACGGCAAATTAGAGTTTTGTTGGTTTTCCTTTAGAACCAAATCACCAACCCGAAAGTCTCTTAGGTGAACTTTCATGTTGTAAGCTCTCTTAAGCCGCTCTTGATAGATACGTAAGTGCTCGAGAGCATTAACGCGTCGTTCGTCAAGCAACGTAAGTTGGTCTAATCGGGCCTGCCGCGCAGTGTTATCATCGATGAACTCCTGCATTGATATGCGCGGGGAAGGAATTTCCAACTCGAGAGGCATTACTGCCTCTGAGCCATACACTAGTGAAAACGGAGTTGCCCCAGTGGGCGTCCGAATGCTAGTGCGATAAGCCCAAAGGGCAAGTGGGATTTGTATGTGCCAATCCTTATGATTGTCTGCGACGGTCTTTTTAAGGATGGCGACTAGCGTTTTGTTTGACGCCTCTGCTTGCCCATTTGCTTGCGGATAATAGGGTGTTGAAAAGCTGTGCTGAATTTTGTACTTTGTGGTTAAAGCACGCACGTCTTTGTTCTTGAATGATGGCCCATTATCCGAGATTATTTTGGATGGAATACCAAAACGACATATGATGTAATGCAAAATGAACTCCGCAATGCGGGGTCCTTTCGTAGAGGTTAACGGAATTGCTTCCACCCATTTGGTAAAATATTCTGTGGCCGTTATGATAAACGTGTGACGGCCTGACGATGCAGGGAGATCTTTTCGATTAGATCGAGGCCCCACTACGAAAATGGCCAAGCGGATGGGTATGTCCGTAGGGCACTGGGAAGGTGCGTGCATCAAATTGGCATGATGTTGACATTTCACGCACTTCTTGACATACTCGCAACAATCTCGCTCTAAAGATGGCCAATAATAGCCCATGCGAAGAATGCGCTTTGCGATGGCCATACCGCTAAAGTGGCCACCACATGTACCGTCATGCGCTTGGGCGACTGCCCAAGTGGACTCTTGCTGGTCCAAACAACGAAGAAGAATTCCGTCATAGCTTCGACGATACAAAATGTCTCCTATCAAGACATATTTTGCCGCTTTCTGTTTGAATGTTCGTTTTGCGGCGTGCGTCAATCCAAAGGGAAGATTACCTAACTTGAGGTAGTCTCTTATGGGTAAATACCAGTCCTGTTGATCGGATACCTCGATAGTATGAACAGCCAATCCCTTTTGAAGTTCTTCCCTAACAAATGTTGATTGGGATAGAACTTGTAAGAATAGCGTTGTGTTGCTATTAATGGGAGTGGGGGAAAACAAAGACCCCCAGTTGGCACGTTTCAAACAGTCTCGGATTCGAAAGAACTTATCCGAAGATGGTTCGATCTGGATCATGTGGACTCCTGGCGTCAAGTCTGAGCTTGCGCGCTCCATCGCGGGTTGCGATAAGGTTTTGACCTGAATGGTTGTTATATCACCGGAAAGGTCTTGCGGGATTAGTGACCCCAAGGAGGCCATTGTGTCCGCAAAATGATTCGATGATCGAGGGAGTGCCTCGATGTCATACCACTCAAGTTTTGCCAGGAATTTATCCACGAGGGCTTTATAGGCCTTTAGAGCTGGGCATTTGCATTGATATACCCCTTTGACTTGATTGACGATTAACGGCGAATCGCCAAAGATGTTCGAGTCTTTTGATGTTCATGGCGATTGTTGTTTGAAGACCTAGGAGCAAGGCTTCATATTCTGCATTGTTGTTGGTGCACTTGGAAATTTAATTTAAATGACGGGGGGCATTGGAGCGCCCTGCGGTGTGAAGAATACAATTCCTGCGCCACCACCTTGCTCGCATTTAGAACCATCAAAAAATAAGGTTATGTCGGCTCGAGACTCGGGCTCATAAGAATCTGGCGATTATGAGACATGGAAGACCCCATCATCGGGTAGTTCTATGACTAGAGGCTGATCGTCTTCAAGAGGAGCCTCTGCTAGTTGATCGGCTATGACTTGTCCTTTTATAGATTTTTGCCCAATAAACTCAATGTCAAATTCCGTCAACAACATGATCCATTTCGCCGTGCGACTACTATGATAAGTACGACTCATCATGTATCGCAATGGATTCTCCTTAGACACAACATACGTAGTGTTGCTCAGCATGTAGTGGCGTAGCCTTTTGGTAGCAAACACCACTGCCAAGCAGAGTTTTTCAACGTATGCATAGTTAAGTTACGTAGACCGACCGGGTGCGGCTAAGATAGTAAGTAGCCTATTCTTTGTGAAGTTCATTCTTATGGGCTAGCATTGCGCCCAGTGCCACCTCAGTAGCTGAGATGTATAAGTAGAATGGCACACCTGGTCTAGGTGGTGCCAATACTGGCGGCGAAGCCAAGTACTATTTGATTTCGTCAAAGGCTGACTGGCACTCGTCATCCCAATGAAATGTGACCCCCTTGTGCAATAATTTGTTCATGGGTCGGCATTTGTCAGATAATTGTGCTATGAAGCGTTTAATCGACGTGACCTTTCCTTGCAGACTTCTAAGTTGCTTGATAGTGGTTGGGGGAGCCATTTCAAGGATTGCCTTGACTTTGTTTGGGTCCACTTCGATGCCTCTCTTTGAGACTATAAAACCCAAGAGTTTTCCAGATGTGACGCCGAACACGCACTTCTTGGGATTCAGTCTGACCTTATGCTCTATGAGGCGATCGAGAATCTTGCTTAAGTCATCGAGATGATCTGAGCGCAAGAGAGACTTGGCTAACAAATCATCCATGTAATCTTCCAAAGTTTTGTGCATGTAATCATGGAAGATATAAGTCATAGCACGTTGGTATGTAGCGCCAGCATTTTTAAGGCCAAAAGGCATGACCTTATAGCAAAATGTCCCCCAAGGCGTTGTGAATGCCGTTTTGAGTTGGTCTTCAGGATTGATACGAATTTGATTGTATCCTGAGAAACCGTCCATTAGGGAGAGCATTTCGTGACCTGCTGTAGCGTCTACCAATGCGTCGATGCTTGGCAAGGGGAAATCATCCTTAGGACTCGCTTTGTTTAGGTCTCGAAAGTCGGTGCATATGCGAATCCTCCCGTCGGGCTTCTTGATGGGAACCATGTTGGACAACCATGGCGGATAATCCACGCAGATGAAAAATTGTGCATCCAATAGCTTTTGCAATTCATCTTTGACCATCAAGGCCATTGTTGGGTGCATCTTTCTTAGTTTTTGCTTTACAGGCTTGATTTTCGGATCAAGCGTTAAATTGTGCATGACTAGCTGCGGGTCTAGTCCTGGCATATCTTTGTACGACCATGCAAAAACTTCCTTCTTCTCTTTGAGAAGGGCAATATATTCGGCTTGCTCTTCGGGGGAAAGGCTTACCCCCGACTTGAGAATCCGTGGATTCATTGGATGCATGCTCGATGTCTACGTCGGTCGTCTCCTCGACTGACATGTGGGATCCGTCCTCCAACTGATGTGGAGTTGGGATTAAATGGATATCATCAGCTGAGTTAAGATCTACGTTTGGAACCTCGGGTCCCTCTTGAGCTTGAAAAATATCCTGAGTTGTCCTTGGGGTAAAATGAAGCATTTCACCGAAAGGCCAGTACTCTGATGGTGACAATGGTGAATTGACGTGATCCCAATCGATGGCATCCATGTCTAGATGCAATGACCGTGATGGATCGGTCGGATTGCGGATGGGTGCGGTCAAATCAATGGAGATCATGTGGATGGAATGAATTTGGTCTCCAGAACCGCGGGTGTGATGACTTGATTCTTTTAGATGTTCCCTATACTCCGGATCTGGCTCTACGGGAACAGGCACGAATGGATCCTCTCTAGGTGCAAATTCATCTCTATGTGTGAAAAGGAAGGCGGGGTCTTCCCTTGGCACTTCTGTCATGATGGGATCTCGAGGTGGACGATGCTCATCTTGAATTTGGAGCCATAGGTCTAACACTTGGTCCCACCTCGCTGGGTCTACGTGCCATTCATGTCCTAACAGTATACCCATCTGTCCCATTAGATCTTCATGAGTTAGAGCGCGGTGATGTCGTCGTGCATGTCTGAGATAGTCCATTTCAGTTTCATCTTCTGAATCGCTTTCATAGATCCAAAATTGTTCATCCTCTTCAGCATCTATTGCTTGCGACATTGAGGACTCTTCCTGTTCCAGTGAATTAATCTGGTCCCATTGCGGTTGTTCCACTCTTAGTGGAGGGACCTGATTCTCTTGAGACTGTGTTATTTCATCTGGAACCTCTAAGGGGAACAGTTTCAGAAAGATGTCTGGCAGCCGTTGATGTTCTCTTTGAGGATTAATCTCTGAACTTTCGCTTCTCTCTAGCAAAGAAGAGGGATTATTGTTGCTGCCAGGGGTGTTTGTTGACCATGGGAGGTAGTCTCCCAATGTGTATTATGTATTCGGATTGGCATAAGGATCCAATGCCAATCCCCCCTTGTTGCCTATTTCTAGGCCTTGCATATTTTCAACCAAGATGTCTAATGGCGGGGGATGGTTGAACCCTACCCCTGACTTGTCATATGGCATCTGATATCTTGGTTGGCAAAGGATCCGCATCCCTTGCTCATATCTGCCGAGCCCGTATCCATGCCAATTGCATTGGCCGAGATATTTTAGGGCAAATTATGGGTTTGACAGATAATTGATGTTTTCAACAAAAGGCTCTTCGTCTGTTTCCTTTTGTTGGCATGGTTCAAGACCATGATCAAAGCCCCCATACACAAAATTTGTCTAGTTTGGTGGGTAGCCTAGAGGGACGATTGTTCCAATGGGAAGGCGAGGTCTTCCCATGTCTTATCTTGACTCCGGTGTGGGGGTTGCCACAACATTTTGCACTAAGTATTCCCCCGGGCTGTCATCGGCCATTTCAACGATGATTGTTGATGATTGGGTGGGAGGAAACGGTAGTCCTTCCTGAGTCCATTCCATGTTTGGTGGTTCAGGAATCTTGGTTTCCGTTGCGTTGGGCGCTTCCTCTGTTGTTATTGTTGAAATTGTGGGCAACTTTTCTTCTAAGGGCTTAACCTCTTCCATGATTTGTTTTCCCTTGTCCTTCTGTTGGGCCATGATAAGTGGCGTTGATGATGAAGGAGCCGATGATGAAGTCTCACCTGGCTGGGATTTTGTCTTGTTGGCCACCAGTGGTGCCTGCGGTATTGGACCCTGTTTAGATGGATTTAATTGGAAATCCAAGTGCGTTGAAGGGAGGGTCGATTGAGGTATGAATTGTACCGCATTGCAATACTTGAAGGGCTCTAAGTCCATTGGGACTACATGTATTTCTCCTTCATAAGCATACTTCAAGAACTGGTGGGCGATCGAAGGGACACATTTCATATCCACTGATCCAAGGCCGCCCTAGCAGTATATTATAAGCCATTTCTCCTTCCAGCACATGGCACAGTGTAGGTATTGACTTTTGTCCTACCGAGGTGGCGGAACGACTATGCCGACTGTCGAGCATATTGCATCGTTAAAAGCTCGCAGTGTGTACGTGGAGGCTGTGATGTGAGAGGCTGGCGACTTCAAATGCTTCAAGGCTGCGGTGGTTATGATGTTACTGGACGAGCCGGTATCTATCGGCACTCTCTTGTACGGAATCCCGTTGACCCGTGCGATTATGTGCAGGGGTGGATCTGCCATGTCATTTGATATCGTTTTGACCTCATCTTCTCTGAATGTGATGACCGGCTCCGTACATTGTTTCACATGTCCCACGAAGGCGTTGAAAGAATTTGCCTCGTGGGGTTGTAATTCAATGGCTTTTAAAATGTCCATAAGAGCTTCTCTATGGGGAGCTGATTGTTGAATAAGCTCGTAGATGGACAGCCTAGCCGACGTGGTCCGCAAACTCTGCGTGAGTTTGGTTCGTATCGTGACCTCAGGTCTAGGCGGAGGTAACTGCGTTGGGCGTTGTTGAGGATGCGATGTTGCCGGAACTTCCCTCGTAGCTACCTCGGGGGCAAGCTGTCGGGTACCTTATGTTCCTTGTTACTATGCTAATCATTCCCACAAATCCCTGTGTGGGAAGATCTTGTCGCACCTCGTTAATCTGGAGTGGTTTTGTTTGTGCCTCGTGGGCTGGCAAGGGGTCCTTGAATACCCCCATTTGCTGGTTGTTTGGTGCGATGGGATTGTCCACAACTAATGTTCGGTTGTCGATCAAATCCTGGACTAGTTCTTTGAATTTCCAGCACCCATTCAAGTCATGTCCTCTGCGCCTATGGAATCTACAATACAATTCCTCTCTGTACCCCCTAGGCTTGGGAATGTTAGGGTCTATAATTTGGATTTTCGGTAGAGTGACTAAATTTGCCGCTGACAAGCGGTCAAATAAGGAGTCCCTAGACTCCGCATATGGGGTGAAATTTTGCCTAGGGCGACGCGGGTAATTTTGCTCCTGTCTTCTATTATCTCTTTCATAAGCAGGAGAGCCTTTGCATGGTAGTTAGCCTTTTGAGGCTGCGTTTCTTGCACAAGCGCGGGAACATTTATCGCAACTTGGTTGGCTGCAGCGTGTTGTGGTTGCGTTGTCCCAGTTTTAGTGGTTTTATTCCACTCTTTCTTCTTAGGCTTGGCAATTGCGCCTTCGCCTATCTTAATCTCTTCTATGACTACGGCTTGCGCCAAAGCTTCTTCTAAGTTGTCGTATTGTCGCGGCAACAATAGACCGAGAGATTGATTTTAAGCAACTTTTTGCGAACATCTGCGTGAGATCAGACATAGGAGGACGGTAGGGTAACCTAGAAAGCAAAGCTCTCCATCGATTCCCGTACGCTGCCATTGTTTCCTCTTCAAATTGCTTGAGGCTCGCTAAATCACTTAGTGATGCCTTCTTCCTTGTGTTGAAGGCAAAGCGTTCAAGAAACGCGTCTACTAATTGATCTAAATTGCTTATGCTTGTGTTTGGGCGGTTGTGTGAACCAATCCGAGGCAGGGCTTGCGAATGTGGTTATGAATGTTCTAAGCAACAATGCGTCATTATCTTGGATGTCGAAGCATTGGCTTAGAAATCGTGTAACGTGTTCCTGTGCGTCCTCTTCACCTTTAAAAGCTGCCAATTGAGGCAACATGAAGTGTTCGGGGTAAAGAGGTGTAGGCACTGAAGGATGCATCGGATTACTACAGAGTAGACGTAATGTGGGTTTTTGATGCCCAGAAGCTTTTGTCTCCACAGACTCCAAACGCTCCAATAGCGCTTGGTATGCATCGGAAGATTTTATTTCTTCCTCTCTTGTTCGCTCTTGTTGCAAGTTACGGTAAGCTGGAGGCCTATGGAGGGGTGGCCGAATGGCATCCTTCCTGCCTTGATGGGGAGTTTCAACATATTCCTCTTACGGTTCATACTCCTCGTAAAATTCTTGAGGAGTCTCACGAGGTGAAACCTATGACCCTGATCAAGCTCTTCCTGAAGGTACCCATCATTGTTTCGGGGAGTTGCCTCCCTCTCGAATCTATGAGGTCTTGGAGGCGAGCTTGACGAGGTCGTGGAGACCTGTCCTGCACCAACGGATTACGCCTCTCATACTGTTCAGCTCTTTGGATGCGAGGGGTTGGCCCCCTCTCAGGTATTTCATAGCGTAACTCATCCGCTTCGCGTTGCATGCGCTCTCTATCCAAGCGGTGTCGATACTCTATCTCCTGATGACTTTGTTTAAGCCGCATGATTTGGGCTTGACGGGCGGTATATCTGGCGACAATTGGGTCAATTTGGTCTACCCTATTTTTCTCAGGAGGTTCGAATGTTTCTTCTATGTGTTTACCTCGAGTTTGCTTGTCTAAGGTTTCAATGGGTCGCTTCCCTCTGTCGAGGTAAGCGGTATGTGCTCGAGGTTACGGCCTCAAGGGGTGATCATGATATCCTGCTGGTGCGGAAATGCAAGGTTCCCGCATTGTTTGTTGCCCTCGAGGAATGCGATGGCTTTCCTCGTACTCCCTTTCACGGGTGTAAAGGGGGTGGGCGGAGTTAGGTCGCCCTATGTAAGGAGCCCTGCGCTCCGGATTTGGTCTCTCTGTTCTGATGATAGGTAAAGAAGGGACGCCATATCCACGTTGCCCCTCCAAATGGACGGTGTGCCTGTCTAGCGCTTCATCGCGCGGTGGCCACTCATGCCTAACTTCAAGAGGTGATTCTCTATTTATGTCAAGGTCTACATGTAAGGCATCTTCCCGAAAGGGGCTGCTTTGAATAGGCATACCCCATCGAGGATTCTGAATTGGATTCTTTTGTAGGTTAGACCTATAAGGTGGTATGACCAAATCCTCAGGACTGAAGTGAAGGCGACTTGTGCCTACTTTTTGTGTACCTTCGGAGCTTTTGCCCTTGATTGGGCTTGACTGCGGGTGTACACCATTGCGGTGCTTCTATGCTATCTAAATAAGTTTTTATCTCGTTTATGATTTTTTTTTTGTCTACACTAAGCGGAATTAAGCACACACATTCACAAAACCGTGATTATCTCTTTTAAGGATTAAATGGTGTGCCCTAAAGCTGGTTTAGTGCATTTTGATGTTTTGTTTTGTTTTTGTAGGTTTTGAAGATCGTTTAAATGCATTATGACGGCTCATATAACTCCCAAAACGGTAGCCCCTTCAATATACCAACCAGGCCGATATACCAACCTCTCTATATACCCGCCCTTACGAGAGGGAGACTATAGGTACGTGAGAGCGGAAGGTACGTGGTACGTAGGCGGTACGGAAGGGGGATTGTCCTGTTAATGGCACCTACCATAGAAAACTTATTCTCGCACGCATGGGAATCACCCCGGCGACACTCGGTCTGTCTTCGTCGGGATTTACGCCTAACAACGGGTTGACAATCGGGAAATGGATGCAAATCAAGCCAAGGTGGTGATGAAATCCACCAATGGTCTTGATCAAGGGCTGGGGTCTTACGACCGGCTCCTTGGTTTAAAATTGTTTCGTGATGTGTGTGGGATTCATTTTATTCAACAAAAATGAAACAAGCATACATGACTTTTCTTATGCAATGCGAGGACAAGATGAAAACAATCAAAGGAACGAAAGAGAAACAAAAAATATAACGAGAGATCATGAAAATCCCTACCTCTTCTCTGCTGCTCTCGATTGTCTACGAATTTCTGCTCTAAAAATCTGTAGGCAGGAATTCGTCCCTCTGGGAGACGAATTGCAGAACAGAATTCGTCCCTCCCAGAGACGAATTTGAATTCGTCCCAGGGTCAGACGAATTGCAGAATAGAATTCGTCCCTGCCAGAGACGAATAGCAGTCTGCAACAAAAAAAATGTACTGTCAAGCACAAAACACAAAAATTTAATCAATTTCTGTGATTTTAAAAACCGGGGAACGGGGTCCCACCGTGATCGCCATTGAAAGCACGAGATTTCGGGCAAAGGAAACACTAATTATGCAATGTAAGACGAAATGTAACGCTTTAACCTTATGCACCAAAACAAAGGAAAGAGACAATTTGGAAAGGAAAGAAAAGATGTAAAGAAATCACAGCCCTCTTTATTCAAATATCTTATCCTCGGTTACATAGACGTCTCCTCCCTTTTTAGGGGCTAGGAGCGTTAAATTTGTCTTTGTTACAATGTGTGACTTAGTCTTCCTCCTTCCGCGTGCCCACGATTGCAATGGGCGGGCCAAGATGATGCCGTCGCTGATGTCGATGAGTTCTTAACCTCCGTTGCTTCTCCTGCGAACAAAGAAACAACCAAGATGTCAGTAGCATCTGCCGCAAATGAAAAGTGTTTGTTCTCTAAAACTAACGAAATATGCATGTAAACATTTGCTTGAAACAGTAAATACAGTGAGTCCAAATGGCTTCAAAACTTGACAGAAGATAGGAAAAGTTACCAGAAGGCCACTGCCACTGAGACAGCTGGCCAATCTACCTTCAACTGGAATTCGTCCCTGGGCAGGATGAATTCTGACTGCAATTCGTCCCTGGGTGGGACGAATTCTTTTGTGTTGAAGAAACCGACCTGCTGCTGCTCCAATGTCGAATCTCGAGACCTGCAAAATGCCTACAAATAGGGGGGTTATGTAATTGGGGCCATTTTGGGATGACCCAGATGGTCGGATTCTCCCAATTTGGCCTCTACCCTCGGGAATTTGACCTCGACACCTGCAAGTCAGCGAAACAACAAAGCGACACAAAACATACTAGAATCGACCAAAAGTTACAAAATTGCAGCTATGGGTTAATCAAACCTAATAACACAAAATGCAACCTGAAAAAGTAATCTAAAATGCTCTAAAACTTAAAATAGGACTTGGGAAGTGCGGGGGTGCCCAAGTGGGCCTCCCACCGTTGGCACTTGATTTTGGAGCCAATCCACTAGGGATGGGCCCAAAACCTCTTAGGATTGGGGGGTCGGCGAATTGGTTGGTTCAGGTGTCCATGTGTTGGATTTGGGTCAGGTTCGAGCTTCCAAAGGCCACCCAACAACCTCCCTTGCAAAAGAGATTGGTGGATGTGGGAAGGTGAACCAAAAGGGATGCAAGTGGGTCTTCAACTCGGCGGCACTTCGTTGCTTGAAAACTCCTTCAACTTTGTATATTTTGGGTGAGAAAAGTCCCACCTTTTATAGACCCATGGGGTCTCTTTTGGGAGGGAAGCACAAATGCCATGTGTTGGTCATAGGCGCCATGTGGCAGTCTTGTCTTCCCATGAGGGAGGGGAGTCCTCCGTTGACTTGGGCTTTGATAAATGCCTTTTGTGACAGTCTTCTAACGGCCCCCTCTGTCCACCTACACACGCGTGCAAGGCGGGAGTCATCAAGCGAGCTGTTCGGGCTGCCACTTGGCGCCATTTGTCTTTTTGCCCGTTAAGCTTAGAATTCGTCCCACCCGGGGACGGATTCGAGAATTCGTCCTGGGGTGGGACGGATTCTATTTTGAATTCGTCCCTGGGTGAGACGAATCCTGGGCAAAGTGTCCAAGTGTGCCAAATTGCTTCTTGACCTTACAAAATTGCTATGAAAGTGGTTAAGACCACTGTTTAACCTCTGAGGGCTGCCATGGGGGCTGTGTTTGTCAAAGCGATCAGTGTTTGCAGTCACATAATCGGATTGGTGCTGTTTTGGTGTCTACAACTATAAACCTTAGGATTATGGCATCATTATCCTTTTATTTACATGTTGCTTCATTCTAGTTGGGAATAAAGGCTGGTTACTTGGTACCATGACACTACTATTGGAATTTGTATGGTATTTTTGAGGATATGTTTTGTTTGTAGTTTGAACCCACCCTTTTGTTTTGCACTTGGGTTGGTTTTCTATATTGTATTTTTTTCTCTTTATTAATATTTATCAGCATCAAGGCAAGCTTTTTTAATGAAATCTCATCATGCAATCCTTCCTGTTCCCTATCTTCATCAAACTATGTCTCCATAATAATTATTTTCATTTGACCATCCTCATCATCTGCTTGTTCATCCTTGGAGAGAATTTCAAAGGTGTTAGGAGAAATAACTATTTTCTCTTTTGTTGCTATTTTTTTATATATATTTTTGTTTAGGAATTTGAAACCCTTCCAAGTACCCATCCTCTTTCTCTTTGTTAAGGACCTTATGTGGAAAATCCTTGGCTAGATGACCATATTCATGATAAATTCTGCATCTCAATGGAATATTTACATAATCTACTACTTGGTCCCATATTTATTCCCCATATTGTAGAGTTTTCTTCACTAGAAGTGTATTTTCAAAATCAATCAAAACACAAATCCTTGCATAAATCATAAGATCTTAGTGTTGGGTAAAATAAGAAGTCATCATATAAACTCCTAAATAATTTCCAATTGTTTTGAATATATTTGGATGTCAGTATTCTATTATAAGACCAAATAAATGAACACAAACAAGGGCAATTGATGACATCTCTTCCTTAGCTTTGAACTTGGTATGCCAGGGCTTCATGAAGAGCCCTACCCTACCAAAAAACCATGGCCCCCCTTGAAAAATGTTCTCCCTATCTTCTTCATTTAAAAAAAAATAATAAAGTAGCCATTAGGTATGTAAAAATTTAGAACTTACCTTTAGTGCTCTAGTTATTGGCAACCCATTCCTTGAAGGTAGCAACAGTTGGTCGGAATCCCATGAATCGACAAATTAGGCTTTTCCTCTCAATCGCATCTATTCCTTTATGAACATCCATTATTTCCAACTTCACTATTGGGGATCCATTAGTTGCTTTCATGCAACCCATATCTATTTTCCTTGGATCAACATTTGGCATCCTCAATGGTTTTCTTAGAAATTGTTGATTGTGTTCCCCTCCTATTTGAGGTGGTCCTCCATGGATTGCTTCTTTAAAATTTATTTTTGACTTAATGCATGCATCTCTATTGAAACCCTCCATCCCAATATCCAAAAAATGAAATTGCAGGAAACCCTAAATTTTCACTGTAAACCCTAATGCAACTGCTTTCACCCTCAAACCATTCTTCTATAAGAAGAATTATAAATCCATAATTTGCGTCTTCAATTCCTTAACCTTTAGAAAAATCTATTGTCCGCCATTAATTCTCCACCATGCAATGTTCCTGACCACACTTTTAAATAAAATATATTTACATTAATGTTAATTATAAACAATTACAATTATTTCTAATTTTCAAAATCTAGATCTATATTATTGTATTTTTTAATATCATAATATTATGTGTTTTGTATGCTAATAAGAACATTTTTTCCATCCTTAAAGGATGGATTATGCACCTAACGAATCTAAGAACATTGTTATTTTCTTGGAAGTAAAAGATTCATCTAAGAAAATAAGGAAACAAAGAAAAAGATTAATTATAAATTATATTCCCTAAAAGAGGAGATATAAGATAAATTGTATTTGCTAAACACTCATTGATATTCATTTATATAAAATTAAATTTTCTAAAACAATCACACTACCTCATAACATGAAAACATCCTTAATGATATGCTTAAAGCAGTAGCAAAAAAACTATTGAAATAGAACTAGTTTTCAAAAGAGAATTATTTATTCTAATCGACAAGTTATTGTAATTATGATTTTTTTTTTTTTATAAAATATTCTAAAATTTATGGGAGGGTGGGTAAACAAAGAGGAAAGGGAAATGATAAAATGTCACTATATTAATGTTTCCATTCAAAATATTTAAAAATTTAAAATTAATTTTATAATTTATATTATTTTACTAATAAATTAAATTTATAATGAATAAGATTATATATATTAAAGATTAGGCTAATGTGTGATATATTTGTCATCAATATTTATGGTTAAACATATTTATTTTATTGTGATTTTTTATATAAAGAAGAGCTATGCTTATCAATAAGAAATTTAACACACAATCATACACTGAATTGTTGTGCTATCCCACCGAAGACTTTAATTATTATTTTTTATCTAAGGTATAATTAGTGTGACAAATTCGTATGATCAATGCTAAAGGTTGGGCATACCCATTCCACCATGATCTCTTATAAGGGGGAGAACTTTATCAATAGGGAATTTGACACATAGCTACACATATGCCATAGGTTGAAATGATCTCTTATAAGGAGAAGAACTTTATCAATAGGGAATTTGACACATAGCTACACATATGCAATAGTTTGAAATTTGGACCTTTTGAAGGAGAGCCAAAGCCCAAAGTTTAAGCTTTGACCCCCTAAGACATTAAATATATTTTTAAAGATTTGATTAGTGTGAGAAACCCTATGACCAATGTGGGCTTGACATTCCCATGCCACCATTGACCTCTTATATGGGGAGAGTTGAGCTTATCAATAGGGAAATGTTGCACTGTCTCTCATAACTAAAGGTTTGGTTGCTGTGAGAAACCTCTATGACCGAAGCTCAAGGCTGGACATTCTCATCCCACCATGACCTTGCAAAGGAGAGAGTTGAGCTTATCAATAAGAAATTTAATATACATCCATACACCTACCGTGATTTGAACTTTGAAACTCTTGAACAATAGTTAAAACCTAAACCATTACGCTGTCAGTGGATATTAAAGGTTTGGTTAGTGTGAGAAACCCCTACTACTGACCGTGACTTCTCATTTGGAGAAAAGCTGATTTTATCAATAAAGAATTTAACACACCCCATACATACTGCATATTTAAACTTTAAAATTTTCCAAGAAAAAACAAAACCAGAAATATGCCCTTGAATGTATAAAACAAAATATTTTACATAACAACCAAGTTCTTAGATGAAATTGTTATCCATATAATTTAATAACCAAGGACAATATAAATTACAAAGTTTAACATTTTATCAATAAAGACTTCCATATCTCCCCAATCACTATGTTGACAACATTGAAGTTTCTAATAAGAACCCAAATTAACAAAGCCAGTTATAATCTTTACAAGTTCACCTCAATCACACCCCATCCACATAGCTCCACTTCCTCCTGCAGTTCTAAGGTTTATTGATTTCGATGAAATAAACTCTGTTCAAAAGCTTTCTTACGCGATCCTTCTATAAACCACGGTCGCAACAGTTCAAAAGATTAGAGATTTTCTGACTTCATGATGAGGCATCCTAGCATCTATACCAGCATCGTTCAAGCTAATGACAATATTGAAGATTTTACGAAGACCCCAAAATTAACAGAGGCGATTATAAACATTACAAATTCCAGCATCACCCATATCGTTCCTCTTTCAGTTGCAAAGTCATTCAGGTTTAGAGATCTAGGGGAAGTAAAACACGGTCACAACACCTCATTTCTTCGCTGATGTCAAATTTTGTAAGTCCGAATCCTGATTCTTGTCATCATCGGCAGGCCAAGTGATTCAGGAGTGATCCCAAGTAGCCCTAGGTCCTGATAAAAATATGTGCATCATATAAACCGTGCCGAGAACAACCAGGTCCAAATGCTTAGAAAATGTAAACTAAAAGCTAAGCTAAGAAAAAAGAAGAAAGGAGACAAAGGAAATAGCACTATTTATGGCAGATTACCGCTGGAGGTTTGAAAAAGCCAACGTGCTCATTTTGTGGACTTAAGATCGATGGGTAGGCTGCACACATACACAGCTGTATGATCAGAAAATTTGTGTATAAAGTTATTCTAGCACCATTAGAAAAAAAAAAAAAAAACTCAGGAAGTACAGAATGGTGACATTTCTAAGAATCAAAACTTGGCTTACCATGGCTAAACCATTCGGAGGTGATACTTTCTGTTACATCACCGTATGTTTTGAGTTGATCATTAATCTGCTTAATGTCGTCGGAAGAAGGGTTGCATATGCCTTGTTTGTAGTACTGTCTCAGAATCCCTAGTTGTTGTGTATTCGGATTCCACCTTGATGTAACTTCATCTTCTTCTGTTCCTTCTTTCCCTTCATTGCCCAAGGACCACAGATCCTGCTCTTACTTGGAGATGATTAAATTTCCATTCTTACCCCTCGACATTCTTCTTGTTCTTGCGTGGCTTCTCTCCTTTAAAAAAATGGTCAGACAGACGATTAATTTTCATAAATGTTAAGGAAACTAAGATTAGAACAATAAATCAAGAAGCATTAAAAAAGAAATAGGCGAGAGGATTATTTACAATATCAATTCCTTGGAGGTCGACAGGATGACGCCACACAGGCCAGTAATGTCTTGCAACTCCGGTAGATTTCGCTCTGTATATTTCTTTCAACTCTGGATTCAATAAAATAAACTTTCTCTGCGTCTCCCGAACCTAACGCATCGTACACCTGGGGCACCGCCGCCTTGTTTTTGCCCTTCTCTTCCAGCTCTGGAGTAACTTTGTTAGATTTAGCCAGCTCTTACGGGACTGGAAACTGCGATGATCGAGAAAGAAAAGCTAAAAGAGAATGAAGAGAGGTAAGAGACGCAAACAAAAATGAGGGTGTATGGTTGCATATTTATAGAAAAAATGGGGCTCTGACGTGGAATCGTGGTTGCGTATTCCCTAGAATCACTGCGTGCGGGGGACGCCAGGGCCCAGGGTGGACATGGTATCCACTATCCCAAGGGAGTGACTGCAGTACAATATAAAAGCACTGTTAGAACGTGGTTTTGGTTTTTTTTTTGGTTTAATGTGTTAAATTTTTTTTTATTTTTTTTATATGTTCAGTTTTTTTGTGAGAGATTAAGGTGGGATGAGGTTGTTTAAACTTAAGCGTTTAGAAGTTTTTTAAACTAACCAAATCAAATAAAAAAATAATTTATAGCTGGAAATAAAGAAAAGCTTAGTAATTAGAATAATAGCTGGAAATAAAGCAAAGCCTAAGGATTAGAATAATAGTTCGCTAGCTCTTTTCATTTTTTTTGTGTGGAAACAATGGGGTTTTGTTTATTTTGTCTAACAGACCAAGCTAGGTCTGCTACCACAGTTTGATGGCCGAACTGAATAGTCAGGGTCCCTTGATTTTTTTTAATCCATCAAATTAAAGTTTATAATAACAACATCTTAATTTCTTATCTATTTTTTTATATAAATAATCCATAACTCTTGATTTTTTTTTTAGTGGTTGATGTTTAAAGATCATTCACTAATAACTTATTTTAAATCATCAAATCAAAGTTTATAATAACAACACTTATAATATTAATAATTTCTTATTTATTTTTTTAAATAAATAAATAATCCATAACTGACCGAAATGCCTAACGTCTCGTCACTGGTGGCGGATTCTGAATAATTAATAATATTGAATAATTAATTATCGATTTTATTTCGTCCGGCTTTGGAACCCGTCTGAGATTTACGCAGATTTGGACGGCTGCTATTCTCTTGGAAAAGTAACGTTTAACCTAGAAGAGAGCATGCTAGAAAAGTACGAAAAACATTTTGAAAGATAATAGATTGATATATAACGAATGGAAGGATAAAATACTAATACATTACGTATTTGAATAATAATCCATTAAATATTAAAAAAAATAATAATTAATTTTGTGACCTACGTTACTTTTATTAAAAATAAATCATATTTATAATAAAACAATTTAGAAGAGTTATAAACTTTTTCTATGCAAATTTCATCCAAAGGTAATAAAAAATATTAAGTAAAAAATATTAAGTTTTAATGTTTTTTAAGTACATAGTGAAATCATTCGATACACGAGGGAATCATAACATCATTAGCTAAATATTTTATTGGATAATAAAATAATAAAATTTTAATATATTAAATATTTGAAAAGTAAATAATTGATTTTGTAATCTATATGACTTCTATTGAATATAAATCATATTTATAATCTTTCAATAAAAATTTTACTAGGTAGAAAAAAAAATGATGCAATCCAAAAATTAAAGCATAATAAAGTTCTTTGATGCCATCTCAAGATAATATTAAATATTAAGTTACATTTTTTTTTATACATAGGATACATTTGGCTGGATATTTTATTATAGGTAAAATGATAATACATTATGTATTCAAAGAACAAGTAATTGATTTTGTGATCCATGTGACTCCTCTTGAAAATAAATGATATTTATAATCAGTCAATAAATATTTTATGAGATAAAAAAAGGTGAAGCAATCCAAAAATTAGATTATTTACCGACATGCAGTTGCCCTAGTGGTTAAGATGATGGTTGTTTCTTAAGTGGTCTTGTGTTCAAACCCCTTAAGGGTGGTTGTTGATGTAATTTGTAAACGTTCTCCTAAAAAAAATAGATCATTTTAATGTTTTTTTGAGAAAATATCATCCCAAGGTAGCATTAAATATTAACATGGAGTTTGGTCATGTGTGTGGGGGTTGGTCCTCTTGCTTTCTAATTGGTTAATGTGATGATGCAAGTCTAGTGGCATATTTTATGATTGGAATTCTCTTCACTTTAATACCTATATATCTTGTTAGTGTAGTTTATGTGTGTTGTGAATAATTCCACATTAATTGTGTTGTGGGACTTGTGGTTTATAAACCCCAACACTTGCCATACTCTTTTCCAATTGGATAGCAGATTTAAAGGCGAAGTCCTTGGTCCCATTTTCTTGGGATTTTTCAATCATATTCTATTTATAAATAGGAGAATCAATAACACCTTTTGCAAGATATTTTATTAAATGAATCAAAAAATAAAATAATAATACATTAATTATTAAAAAAGTAATACATTAAATATTTAAAAAGTAATCTATAAACACGAGAATCAATAACACCTTTTGCAATATATTTTATTAAATGAACCAAAAAATAAAATAATAATACATTAATTATTAAAAAAGTAATACATTAAATATTTAAAAAGCAAGCAATAAATTTTGTGATCCACGAGATTCCTGTTGAATATAAATCAGATTTATAATCCTTCAATAAATATTTTACGCAGGTGACTCCTCTTGAATATAAATTATATTTATAATCCCTCGATAAATGTTTTATTATGTAGAAAAAGGTGAAACGATCCAAAAACTTGAGTCATCATATAGTTCTTTGATGAAAATGCTATCTCAAGCTCATATTAAATATTATTAAGTTTTTTTAGATGCATAAGAAAATTCATAAAACTTTTTTTGAATATATTTTACCAAGATGATTAAATAGATAAAATGCTAACGTAAAATATATTCAAAGAGCAAGTAATTTATTTTGACCCAAGTGACCCTATTGAAAATAAGGTGAAGCAATCCAAAAACTAGAATTATTATAAAGTTATTCTATGCAAATTTGATTCCAAGGTGGTACTAAATATGAAGTTACAATTTATTTTTGTGATACATAGACCTCATATTTGATTAAATCGACCAAAATATAAAATTTTAATACATTACTTCTTAAAAATTTATTATATTATATTATATTTATATATATATATATATATATATATATATATATATATATATATATATATATATATATATATATATAACATGGTGGAATTGGTAGCGGCCACGAATCCCGCATAAAATATATTTGATTCAGATGAATGGAAGGATAAAATACTAATAAATTAAGTATTTAAAAAATAATATACTAAATATTAAATTGAAAATAAATCATATTTTATCATCCAAATATTACCTTACAATTGATTTTTATGATACATAGGAGAATTAGTGCGTCCAATATCTCATTCCACATGAGTGAAAGGATAAAATACTAATACATTAACTATTTTTAAAGTAATACACTAAATAGTTAAAAAGTAAAAATAAGTAATTAAATTATGCATGGTCTTACCTATGTACTTTGGTTTTGGAAGGGGTGACTCATGTGATTGGTCATTCCTATTACCGGATGTAAGTAATTTTGACTCCTTATTTTTGGGTAGGGCTTAGTTTCTTTTATACAATATTTGGAGATCTTTTCAAAACTTCTTCTTCAATCTAATAAAAAAAAATTGTGGTCCAAGTGATCCCTATTGAAAATAAATCATATTTATAATCACTCGATATTTGATGGTGATAACAAAAAATTAAAATGCTAATACATTAAGTATTTAAAAAATAAATAATTGATTTTGTGATCCATTTGACAACTCCTATTGAAAATAAATCATATTTATAATCACTCAATAAATATTTTATGCCGTAGAAAATGATGAAGCAATCCAAAAATTAGAGTCATCATAAAGTCCTTCAATGAAAATGTCATCCCATGGTAATATTATATATTAAGTTACATTTTTTTTAATATATAAAGGAATCATAGTAACACCTTTTGTTGGATATTTGATGAGATTCAAAGGTTGTCACTGTAATATTTCATACATAGGAGAATCACAAACATCTTTTGTCAAATATTTTAGGATGACCAAAAAGATAAAACATTACTTCATGGAAAATATTTTTATCAATAAAATTAAAATACATTTTCCTATTAGTTTTAATATTGAATGTAATTTGCATTGAATTCACCTCATGTATCTTTAAATGAAGTGGTACATTGATTTCTTTCACATTTAACAAATATAAAATTGGCATGGAGATTACCTTAACTCAACATTAAAATTTCGTAGTTTTGTAAAATAAAATAATAATTTCATTTGTAAAGTATTGTTTGAAATTCCAAAAAAATATACTTATTCTCTTTTATGTAATCTCATTCATGGGAATATATAAAATAATTTTACCAAGAAATTTCAATACATTTGGAAACATGTAGACAAAACCATATATATGTGATAAATATTCTTGCATTAAACTTATAATTATAAGCAGGATGTTTACAATCATAGTTGTTCTAATTATCAATGTCTCACACATGACATATTATTTGCATCATAAGCAATGAGTCATTCATATTCATTTTATAAAAATTAGTAGTTTATGGTTCTAAAGTATCTTTCTAAGAGACTAGTGTTATTGAATTGTACTTCACATTATCTACATAATATACATAACCATAATAGAATATACATGTATAATATGTTAAATATATCATAACATTATTTTAATTTTGCATGGCATGAAAAAATTATGTAATACCTTTTTTTTTTAATTTGATTTTTTTAATCTAAACTACTTTTTTAAGCTTAGACAACACCATCAATATTATATATATTGCTCACTAATATTTTTATTGTTTCTTCCACCTAAAAAAATATATTAGATGTTATCCTCTACGTATATATATATATGGAGTCAAATCCTTTCTATTTTATGAATGTACATGTAAACCAACAAAAGAAAACCATAAAATAAGAGAATAAAATCCGCTCCTGTAAAGGAGTTGGAGAGCAAGTGGGTAGTTAAAACTCTCCAATTATCGATAGGCCCAAGTTCAAATCTTTCCCCTCGCATGTTGCGGATATGTGTATATAAAAAATTCCTCATCAAAAAAATAATAATAAAAGAATAATTAAATAGCATTCATTTTATATTTGACAACTAAACTCTTACACGAGGAAAGTAGTCACATTCAATAATATAAAGAGTACCATAGAAATGAAAGAAAGAATTATTGTGGAGCCACCCAATACAACAATATTAAATAAAATATATTTGCATTAATATTAATTATAAACGATAACAATAATTTTTAATTTTTAAAGTCTTGGTTTATGTTATAGTATTTGTTAATATCATACAAAATGTTAATTATAAACAATTATAATTAATTTCTTATTTTTAAATTCTTGGTTTATGTTATAGTATTTGTTAATATCATACTATACGTTTATTATCCTCATAAGGAACATTTTTTCCCATCCTTAAAGGATGAATTATGCACCTAATGAACCTAAGAACATTGTTATATTCTCATAAATAAAATATTACATTTAGAAAAAAAAAATTATTATTATAAATTATATTCCCAGGGCGGACATGGCATCCACTATCCACAGGGAATGACTGCAGTACAAAATAAAAGCATTGTTAGACAACAATTCATAGCTGGAGTCTCAGCAACGACCTGTGCTTTGGTTTTGGTTTTTGGAAAGGTTTAAAGTTTAAATGGTAGTTTGTATTTTGGTTTTGTTTTTTTGAGAGGTTTAAAATTTAAATGGTAATTTTTTTGAGAGGTTTAAAATTTAAATGGTAGTTTTCTATAGATGTATGTTAAATTGTTTTTTTTTATAGGTTTATCTTTTTTTTCCTGAGAGGTCATCCTTGCTCTGCCCTTCACGCGGGCAGTAAGGATTTCTTCCTGTTTGAGATAGATCCTCTCCAGAACTATGTTCCACATTGATCCTAAGGTAGAATTTCTCAAACTAACCAAATAAAATAAAAAAAATAATTGATAGCTGGAAATAAAAGAAAGCCTAGTGTTTAGAATAATAGCTGGTTAGTGCCTTTATTTTTCTTTGGAAAGGTTTATAAACTGAACAGACAGATCTTCTTAACTTCTTTTAACCTATAAAAACAGGGTTTATGATAACAATACTTATAATATTAGTGATTTCTTATATGTTTTAAATAAATAAATAATACATTAATTTTTTTTTAAAGTGGTTGACCCGATATTAAATAATTAATTATCGATTTTATTTCGTCCGCTTTGGTACTCGTCCGAGATTTACGGAGATTTGGACCGCTGCCATTCTCTTGGAAAAGTAATGTTTAACCTAGAAGAGAGTATGCTAGAGAAGAGGTAATTAGAAAATATAAAAGTGTAGTATAAGTGGAATTAAAAAATTTATAAATAAAAATTAAGTTTATAATAAAAATATTTTATAATATTAATGATTGTTTATATATTTTTAAATAATTAAATAATAAATAAATTTTGATTTTTTAGTGGTTGATCGAAATAACATAAAGAAATGGATAAGGTGACGGCCTTTAAAATTTAAGATATTTATCCAACTCACTGTCTATAAAATGTAGAGAAGGAAGGAAGGCCTCCCATTTGACTTTCATAAAATGAAAATATATGAATAAGAATAGGCCTCCCCATTCACACTGTAAACTATAAATAGATATAGAAAGGGAGGGTTTTATTTCATCGTTTAAAATAAGTTATCCATTTATATAACCTTTATTTTTATTATTTATTTATATCAAATAAATAGTAATATAAATACATAAAAAATAATAATTTACAAAAGTTATTTTTGAGAGTCATTTATGAAAAAATACTTTATTGTGGAAGTTAAGTATTACTTCAATCTATCAAGCATTGTCAATTTATAAGGGTAGCATACAATCAATATATCAATCAAAATGCTCATAAACTATTAGATGTATGTCCATAGTACCTAAAAGAAATAAAATAATTATAAGGTGTTGAAGGTTCTAAGATTGTAAATACAAGAACTAGGTTATCTTTAATATGAAAATAAAAGTGGTAATATTAAGATAATATACTAAAAAAAAAGATTATTTATTTATATGAACAGTAAATAGATGAGCATGGTGGTGATTTGTAAAAAGAAAATGATGGAAACTAGAATCTACATGGAATTCATATAAAATATCACAATAATATATATATATATATATATATATATATATATATATATATATATATATATATATATATATATATATAGCAATGAACCCACCTATTTATACTATTTATATAATATGAAAGTCTATTTCTTCATTAATGGGGTCTAAGATGCCACCTATTGAATATTATAGAGGATATAGATCTAAGATCATTTTTACCATACAATATAATCAATTTAATAAATTATTGTGGTATCTCGAAAAATAAATATTTTAATAGTATTTTATATAACTATGATAAATACTCCAAATATTTCATATATGTTTTCATGAATATACACATTGAAGTTTAAATTATGTATGTCATCAATCTTAGATTGCATTTAACTCAAATATTTATGATGTCTTATATGATGTTACTATGGTATATCACATGTAAAGAGGAAATAATAATGGAGCTACAAAAAATTATGATCATCAACAAATAGTCAAATATGAATAATGGAATACTATTATAAATTTACAAGAATCTATTTAAAATTAATGGACATACTTAACTCTTCAAGAAAGGAATACATCAAATGGTCACTAATGGTGTCAACATTATACACCCAAAAGGTCATGTTTTCTAAAGAACCCATTCTTATATTTTTAAACTAGAATTATGTTTTTTATGTACATATATATGCATTAAGGATTGCAATAAAGAATAATTGCATCCACCCAATTCATCTTTACCACATAAATGATATTATGATATTCATATTATTTATTTATGCCTATATATATTTTTGACTATTTAAATAAAATATTTCCTTTTGTTAAGAATATTTTTTATTTTAATAATTACTCTTTACACTATAGGGTAAATCAATTATAATTTTCTAAGTATTGCCACAATAAATTTTAGGTTTAGTTATTTTCTATATAGAATATTATATAACATCTTTGTTAAATTATAAAATAATTTTACTTCATGGAAAATATTTTTATCAATAAAATTAAATTATAAAATAATTTTACTTCATGGAAAATATTTTTATCAATAAAATTAAAATGCATTTTCCTATTAGTTTTTAATATTGAATATAATTTGCATTGAATCCACCTAGTGTATCTTTAAATGAAGTGGTCTGTTGATATTTTTCATATTTAAAAAATATAAAATTGGCATGGAGATTACCTTTACCAAGTAACTCCACATTAAAATTTGTTAGTTTTCTAAAATCAAATAATAATTTCATGTGTATCTTATATTTTGAAATTCCAAAAAATATACTTATTCTCTTTTCTCTAATCTCATTCATGGGAATATATATACAATTTCACAAAGAAATTTATATACATTTGGAAACATTTAGACAAAACCAAATATATGTGATAAATATTCTTGCATTAAACTTATAATTATAAGGAGTATGTTTATATACATATTTGTTTTAGTTATCAATGTCTCACACATGACATATTATTTGCATCATAAACAATGAGTCATTCACCTTCATTTCATACAAAATAGTAGTTTATGGTTCTAAAGTATATTTCTAAGAGACTAATTTAATTTAATTGTACTTCACATTATCTATATTACACATGTAACCATAATAGAATATACATGTATAAGGTTTTCAATATATCTTAACATTATTTTAATTGTGGATGGGATAAAGAGATTATGTAATAGCTAACAATTTTGTTTTAATTTGAATTTTTTAATCTAAACTACTTTTTTAAGCTTAGAGAACACCACCAATATTATATCTATTGCTCATTTCTTAGCCACTATATTGAAATAGGCATAATATTTTCTATTGTTTTTTCCACCTAAAGAAGATATTAGATGCCTACCCCCCATGCATATATGGAGCCAAATCCTTTCTATTTTATGAATGTCCATGCAAGCCAACAAAAAACTATAAAGTAAGAGAATAATTAAATATCATTCATTTTGTATTTGAAAACTAAATGCTTACACCAGAAAAGTAGTCATATTGAATATAAAGAGTACCATAGAGGTGAAAGAAAGAGTTTTCATGGAGCCATAAAATGCAACAACATTAAATACAATATATTTGCATTAATGATTTTTTTTTTTTTTTAATATTAAGATATGAGGGTTTTTTATCAGGAATCCCCCCACCTGTTACAAAAAATCCACTATGGAGACACACACTCACCCCCTCACACACTCACTCATGCCACGGTTTGAACCTTGGACCTCCCAAAGAAAAGCCAAAGCCCAAACTGTTGCGCTTATATTTTCATAAATGTTAATTATAAACAATCACAACTATTTCTTATTTTTAAAGTCTTGATCTATGTTATAGTATTTGTTATGCTAATAAAAAACATTTTTTTCATTCTTAAAATATGGATTATGCATCTAATGAACCTAAGGACATTTTTATATTCTTGAAAAAAATTAATTATAAATTATATTCTTTAAAAAGAGAATATATAAGATAAATTATATTCACTAAGCACTCATTGATATTCATTTATATAATATTAAATCCCATAAAGTTGCCAAAACAATCGCACTACCTCATAACATGAAAACATCCTTACTGATATGCTTAAAAGAGTAGCAAGCAACTATTGAAATAGAACTAGTTTTCAAAAGAGAATTATTTATTTTAATGCACAACTTATTGTAAATATGAAAAAATTCTATTATAAAATCATATAAAATTTATGGGAAGGTGGGTAAACAAATAGGAATGGGAAATGATAAAATGACACTAGATTAATGATTTTATTCAAAATATTTCAAAATTTTAAAATTAATTTTATATTATTTTATATTAATATTTTTATTAAAATATTTAAAATTTTAAAATTAATTTTATGATTTATAGCATTTTATTAGTAAATCAAATTTATAATGAATAAGATTATATATATGTAAGGTTTGGTCAGTGGGTAAAATTTGTGTGACCAGTGTTTAAGGTTAGATATTTTCATCTCATTGTGACCTTTCATAGAGGGGAGAGCCATGCTTATCAATAGGAAATTTAACACACAACCACACAAGTCGTTGTAGAAGATCCAAAGCCTGAATTATTGAGCTATCCCACCCAAGACTTTAATTATTCTTTTTTTTTAAGGTTTGGTTAATGCGATAAACTTGTATGATCAATGTTAAAGTTTGGGCATATCCATCCCACCATGACCTCTCATAAGGGGGAGAACTGAGTTTATCAGTGGGAAATTTAACACATAGCTACACACATGCTATAGTTTGAATTTTGGACCTTTGAAGGAGAGCCAAAGCCCAAAGTGTTGGTCCCCCTAAGACAATATATATATATTTTTAATATCTGGATCCTTCGACCAATGTGGGCTTGACATTCACATGCCAACATGATCTCTCATATGCGGGAGAGATGAGCTTATCAATAGGGAATTGTTGCACTGTCTAAAGGTTTGGGTATGACCAAAGCTCAAGGTTGGACCTGGGAGAGTTGAGCTTATCAATAAGGAATTTAACACACATCCACACAAATGCAGGGATTTGAAATATGGACCTCTTGAAGAAGAGCCAAAACCTAAACCATTGCGCACTGTTAGTGGACACTTAGTGTGAGAAACCACTCCTACTGACATCCCACCGTGACTTCTCATTTGGAGAAGAGCTTAGTTTATGAATAGGGAAATTAACACACATTCCCAAACACCAAAAGATGAGTTTATCAATAGAAAATTTAACACACATCCCCACACAAACCACGTTTAAACTTTAAACTTCGTGAAGAAAAACCAAAACCTGAACTATTTTATACAACAAGATATAAGAACAAAATTCTTACATGAAATTGTTATCAATATAGTTTAATGACCAAGGTCAATATAAATTACAAAGTTAAACATTTTATCAATAAAGACTTCCATATCTCCCCAATCATTATGTTGACAACATTGAAGTTTCTAAGAAGAACTCAAATTAACAAAGCCAGTTATAATCTTTACAAGTTCACGTCAATCACACGCCATCCACATAGTTCCACTTCCTCCTGTAGTTCTAAGGTTTATTGATTTCGATGAAATAAACCAAAGGTTTAAAAGCTTTCTTACGCGTTCCCTCTATACACCACTGTAGCAACAGTTCAAAAGATTAGAGATTTTCTGAATTCATGATGCGGCATCCTAGCATCTATACCAGCATCGTTCAAGCTAATGACAATATTGAAGCTTTTACGAAGACCCCAAAATTAACAGAGGCGATTATAAACATCACAGAATCCAGCATCACCCATATCGTTCCTCTTTTAGTTGCAAAATTATTCAGGTTTAGAGATCTAGGAGAAGTAAAACACGGTCACAACACCTCATTTCTTCGCTGATGTCAGATTTTGGGAGTCCCATCTCGGATTCCTGTCATCATCGGTCGATGTCTGCCTGTTAAGCAGGCCAAGTGATTCAGGAGTGATCCCAAGCAGCCCTAGGTCCTGATAAAAATATGTGCATCATATAAATCGCGCGGAGAACAACCAGGTCCGAATGCTTAGAAAATGTAAACTAAAAGCTAAGCTAAAAAAAAAATAAAAAAGGGGGACAAAGGAAATAGCACTATTTATGGCAGATTACCACTGGAGGTTTGAAAAAGCCAACTTGCTCATTTTTTGGGCTTACGATCGATGGTGAGGCTGCACACATACGCAGCCGTGTGATCAGAAAATTCGTGTATAAAGTTATTCCAGCACCATAAAAAAAAAGCGAAAAAAAAAAACAAAACAAAATAACAGAAATTAGTGGTGACATTTCTATGAATCAAAACTTGGCTAACCATGGCGAAACCATTCGGAGGTGATACTTTCTGTTACGTCACCGTATGTTTTGAGTTGATCAGTAATCTGCTTAATGTCGTCGGAAGAAATGTTGCATATGCCTTGTTTGTAGTACTGTCTCAGAATTCCTAGTTGTTGTGCATTCGGATTCCACCTTGATGTAACTTCATCTTGTTCTGTTCCTTCTTTCCCTTCATTACCCAAGGACCACAGATCTTGCTCTTGCTTGGAGATTATTAAATTTCCACTCTTACCCCTCGACATTCTTCTTGTTCTTGCCTGGCTTCTCTCTAACAAAATGGTCAGACAGACGATTAATATTCATAAATGTTAAGGAAACTAAACCTAGAACAATAAATCAAGATGCGTTACATAAGAAATAGGCGAGAGGATTATTTACAATATCAATTCCTTGAAGGTCGACAGGATGACGTCACACAGGCCAATAATGTCTTCCAACTCCGGTAGATTTCGCTCCGTATATTTCTTTCAACTCTGGATTCAATAAAATAAACTTTCTCTGCGTCTTCCGATCCTAGCGCACCGTACACCTGGGGCACGGCCGCCTTGTTTTTGCCCTTCTCTTCCAGATCTGGAGTAACTTTGTTAGATTTAGCCAGCTCTTTCGTTCCACTTTTCTCTTCTTATGGGACTCGAAACTGCGATGATCCTGAAAGAAAAGATAAAATGGAAGGAAAAGAGGTAAAAGACGCAAACAAAAATGAGGGTGTATGGTTGCATATTTATAGGAAAAATGGGGCTTTGACGTGGAATCGTGGTTGCGTATTTCCTAGAATCATTGCGTGCGGGGGACGCCAAGGCCTAGGTTGGACATGGCATCCACTATCCCAAGGGAGTGACTGCAGTACAATATAAAAGCACTGTTAGAACCACAGCAACCACCTGTGTTTTGGTTTTGGTTTTAGTTTTTAGTTGTGTGTTGAATTATTTTTTTTTATAGGTTTAATTTTTCTTAAAAGGTTAAGGTGAGATAGGGTTGTTTAGACTTAAGTATGTAAAGGTTTCTTAAACTAATCAAATCAAATAAAAAGATAATTCATAGTAGGAAATAAAGCAAAGCCTAGTGATTAGAATAATAGTTGGTTAGTGCTTTTGTTTTTGTTTGGAAAGGTCTAATGTTCAAGATCATATCTTTACCTAGAAAGAGATAGACTAGGTTGGGGTTTTGTTTATTTTGTCTAAAGGACCAAGCTAGGTCTGCTACCCCAATTTGATGGCCTGAACTGAACATTCAGGATCGCCTTGACTTCTTCTCATCCATCAAATTAAAGTTTATAATAACAACACCCTAATTTCTTATCTATTTTTTTAAATAAATAAATAAATAATCCATAACTCTTAAATTGTTTTTTAGTGGTTGACAAAAATGTCTAAAAATCTACTCACTATTGATATTTTTAATCCACAAAATTAAAGTTTATAATAACAACACCTATAATATTAATAATTTTTTATGTATTTTTAATTTATTGATTTTTTTTAATCCACCAAATTAAAGTTTATAATAACAACACCTATAATATTAATAATTTTTTAATGTATTTTTTAAATAAATAAATAAATAATCCATAACTGACCGAAATGCCTAGGGTCTCGTCACTGGTGGCGGATACTGAATAAAATATTCAATAATTAATTATCGATTTTATTTGGTCCCGCTTTGGAACCCGTCCGAGATTTACGGAGATTTGGACCGCTGCTATTCTCTTGGAAATGTAATGTTTAACCTAGAAGAGAGCATGCTAGAACCCGTCCGAGATTTACGGAGATTTGGACCGCTGCTATTCTCTTGGAAATGTAATGTTTAACCTAGAAGAGAGCATGCTAGAAAAGTAAGAGAACAATTTGAAAGCTAATAGATAGGTAGATAATTTTTTTGGAGAACGTTAAGGATTACATCAATAATTATTTTTAAAGGGTTTGAACACAAAACTATTTAAAAAATAACTATCATCGTTAATTTCTAAAACAACTGCTTGTAGGCAATGAAAAGATAAATTACTAATACATTACTTATTTGAAAAATAGGGTTTGAACACAAAACCATTTAAAAAATAACTATCATCATTAACCTCTAAAACAACTGCTTGTAAGCAATGAAAAGATAAATTACTAATACATTACTTATTTGAAAAATAATATATTAAACATTTAAATAGAAATAATTAATTTTGTGACCTATATCACTTCTATTGAAAATAAATCATATTCTTAATCACTCAAGATATATTTTATGAGGTAAAAAAAGTGAAAAAATCTAGAAGGAAGTCATTATAAACTTTTTCTATGCAAATGTCATCCAAAGATAATAAAAAATTATTAAGTTTAATTTTTTCCTAAGTACATAGTGAAATCACGGTAACATTTTTATTTTTTTTAGATATCTAATAATAACATTTCATACATGAGAGAATTAGTAGTACCTTTTGCTAAATATTTTATTGGATGATCAAAAAAATAAAATTTTAATATATTAAATATTTGAAAAGTAAGTAAATGATTTTGTGATCCATCTGACTTCTATTGAATATAAGTCATATTTTATAATCTTTCAATAAAAAATTTACTAGGTAGAAAAAAATGATGCAATCCAAAAATTAGAGCCATCATTAAGTTCTTTAATGAAAATGCCATCAGAAGGTCATATTAAATATTAAATTACAATTTTTTTTAATACATAGGATACATTTGGCTGGATATTTTATTAGGTAAAATAATAATACATTATGTATTCAAAGAACAAGTAATTGATTTGGTGAGCCATTTGACTCCTATTGAAAATAAATCATATTTATAATCACTTAATAAATATTTTATGAGGTGTTGATTTTTGAAGGCCTATTTTTCTTGCAGAGCTAAAAGGTATTGTTTTTCATATGAAAAAGGAAAAGCTCCGGGGCTAGATGGTTTTCTAGTTGAATTCTTTCAGGAGTTTTTGAAAATCATCAAATTTGATTTGTTAAGGGTTTTGTAGGATTCCTTGAATAATAAACAAATGTTAAAGGCTTTGAATTCTATTTTCCTGGCTCTTGTTCCTAAATGGGAGGAAGCAAATTATTTTAATATGTTTCGACCTATAGCTCTATGTAATATTGTTTATAAAATCATTACTAAGTTGATTGTTGATAAGCTAAAACCTTGGTTGGAAATGGTTATTTTTTATGAGCAAGGAGGCTTTGTGGCAGGCCGTCAGATTATTGATGGTGTTGTTATAGTTGCTGAGACCATTAATTCAATGGGTATGTCTAAGGAAAAAGCTATGTTTATGAAACTTGACATGGCTAAGGCTTATGGCAAGATTTGATGGTCATTTTTTCAAAAAAATCTTACAACATTTGGGTTTGATCCTATGTGGATCAATTGGGTTATGAGTTGTATTACAACTCCATATTTTTTGTTCTTATTAATGGAGATTGTTCTTCTTTATTTAATGTTTTGTGAGGTTTGCGTCAAGGTGATCCCTTGTATCCATACTTTTTCATCATTATGACTAAGGTTTTGGGTAGGTTGTTAAAATATCACGTGAATCAAGGTCTGCTTCATGGTTGAATGTGGGGTAGTAATTTTCCTACCTATTCTCATTTGCAGTTCGTTGATGATGCTGCTCTAATGGGTTTTGCTTCTATTAGGGAGGCAACTAATTTTAGAAGAATTCTAGATATTTACTTGGCTTCTTTTGGCTACAAGATTAATGAGGCTAAATATTCAAATTTTTCTTTAATACTAATCCCCATATTCAAGAAAAAATTATTCAGATTCTTAGATTTTAGGTTGGAGTTTTTCCTTTTAAGTACTTGGTTATTTCTATCTCTGTTGGTCCTCTACCTAGGAGTGTTTGGTCAAACATTTTGGAGAAATTTTATACTCAGGTTAGTCATTGGACTTACGGATGCTTGTCTTTTGCTGGTTGGGTTTTGCCCCTCAAATATGTGGTTCAAGCATTACCTGTGTACAGGTTTTTAATTCAGGTTGCTCTGATAATTTTTCTTTATGATCTTGATTCTCTTTCATAGAGATTTTTGTGGTCTGGTAATTTGGAATCCACTAAATGGATTTTTTTGAAATGGGAGTCTCTTTGTAGACCTTAACAAGAGGGTGGTTTGGGTCTTCACCCGAGTTCTTTTTTTGGGTAATCTCTAGCTGCCAAAATGTATTGGCGTTGGTGTACTAATCATGACCAAAATTGGGCTAAAATTATTTCTTATAAATATCTCTGTGGGGTGGAATGTGATGAGCTTTCTTGTTATAGCTTGATTAGGAAAGGTTATTTTGTTTGGAATACTCTAAATAAGGTAGATTCTCTTATTAAACATGGGCTATTTGGATTTGTCATAAAGGGTCTAAGGTTATTTTTTGGCACGATTCTTGGGATGGTTTTCCTACTCTTTTATTTGAGTATCCTTATCTTCTTGGTCTTGCTTAGTATTTTTTGGTTGTTGGTTGGTCCAGAGTGATGGATTTTAAAGTTGCTAAGAGAATTGGTCAAATGGAAATGTTCCAATGGAGAGATCCCAGTGAATGGCCTGTTGGAGGATCTATAGAGGATAAAGAGGAGTTTTCATGCATTCTAGATTCTAGATAATGATCTTATTCATAATATGATAATGTGTTGTCTTGGGGTCAGGTCGATAGAGGGATTTTATCAGTTGCCTCCAAATATCATGAATTGGATTGCTAGTGTTATGTTCTTGAAGAAGTTCCTTGGTGGAAGCAAGTGTAGAATAAATTTGTGTGGCCTAAGTGCAATTTTTACTTGTGGGTTGGCACTCGTAATTGATGTATCACTTGGGATAACCTTCATAAAAGAGGTTTTCATGGCCCTTCCTTTTGTTTTCTATGTAATAATAGTGAGGAATTTGTTGGTAATGTGCTTTTCAATGTGGTTTTGCATGTCAACTTTGGAATTTGTGGTGGGGTGTGTAGAAATAATCTTGTGTTCATTCTTCTTCTCTTTTGGATTTCTAGAGGAGTTTTGGAAGGCCTTCGACTAAGGTCTTATTTTTATAAGTTGCTTGGCATATTGGTCCCTCCTGCATCTTTTGGAAAATCTAGCTTGAAAGGAATCAAAGAATTTTTCAAGGGAGAAAGTTCTCTATTTTTCAAGTCTGGCAAAGAATTTTGAGAATGATCCAGGAAATTATGTCTACTAAATGTCAGATTAATATTCCTATGAACATAGTGGAGGTCCATATTATGCATGGTTTGGGGTTGATAGTGTCTGGTCCATGTGCAACTATTTATTTTAGTATAAGGGGATTCAATAATAGAGTGCAAATAGATAGCAGACTAAGGGGTTATTAATATTAATATTGATGGGTCTTGAAGAGGTAATCTTGGAAATGTTGGTATTGGTGGAGTGGGACGTGATTGTAGTGGTGTGGTATGTTTCTTTTTCTCAAGTTTTAAAGAAAGGTATACAAATAATTATATGGAAGCCCTTGCCATTCTTTATGCATTAGAGCAATGATATGCTTTAGGTTGGTGCAAGATAATTTGTGAATTAGATTCTCAAATTATCATTATTTTTTTGAATACTTGTAATCTTACGAATGTTAATTGGAGGTTGGCAGGGGTAATTAGGCAGATTCTTCATTTTTGTTGTCATATGGAGTTCATCACTTTTACTCATATTCCAAGGGAGTGGAATGGTGTTGTTGACTATTTGGATAAATGGACCTCTGAATTTCAAGAAGGTTGAAGTATTAGGGAGTGGTACCAGCTTCCTTCAATGTTCTCTCAAACTCTTACTAGTTTATTAAAAGCTGATATGCCTAGATGAGGCAGTTTTTTTGTAATCTGATTCTTGACTCTTTTATGTTTTTCTGATTTCAATAAAAAATTTACCCCTCTTTTATTTAGAAAATAATACTATTTTATGAGGTAAAAAAATGTGAAGCAATCCAAAAATTAGATCATTTCAAAGTTCTTCTATGCAAATTTCATCCCAAGGTAGCATTAAATATTAACATCGAGTTTGGGCATTTGTGTGGGGGCTGACCCTCTTGCTTTATAATCAGTTAATATTATGATGCAAGTCTAGTGATATATTTCGTTATTGGAATTCCGGTGCAGTATGTGTGTGAATAATCCCACATTAATTGTGTTGTGGGACTTGAGTGGTTTATAAATCCCAACACTTGTCATACTCTTTGCCAATGGGGTAGTAGGTTTAAAGGTGCAAGTCCTTGGTCCCACTTTGTGGGACTCCTCAACCCTATTCTATCTATCTATAAATAGGAAAATCAATGACACATTTTACAAAATATTTTATTAGATGAACCAAAAAATAAAATAATAATACATTAATTATTAAAAAGTAATACATTAAATATTTAAAAAGCAAGCAATAAATTTTGTGATCTAGGTGACTCCTATTATAAATCATATATAATCCCTAAAATAATAATACATTAATTATTAAAAAAAGTAATACATTAAATATTTAAAAAGCAAGCAATAAATTTTGTGATCTAGGTGTCTCCTGTTATAAATCATATTTATAATCCATAAAATAATAATACATTAATTATTAAAAAAAGTAATACATTAAATATTTAAAAAGCAAGCAATAAATTTTGTGATCTAGGTGACTCTTTTTTAATATAAATCATATTTATAATCCCTCAATAAATGTTTTACTATATAAAAAAAAAGGTGAAGCAATTCAAAAATTTGAGCCATCTTAAAGCTCATTGATGAAAATGCTATCCCAAATAACATTAAATATTAAGTTACAATTCTTAGTTTATACATAGGGGAATTGATAAAGCCTTTTTTTGGATATATTTTACCAGATATTTGATCAAGATGACTAAACAAATAAAATGCTAATATATTCAAAGAGCAAGTAATTGATTTTGTGACCCATGTGAACCCTATTGAAAATAAATCCTATTTATAATCACTCAATAAATATTATATGAGGTAAAAAAGGTAAAGCAATCAAAAATCTAGAGTTATTATAAAGTTCTTCTATTCAAATGTCATTCCAAGGTGGTATTAAATATGAAGTTACAATTAATTTTTTGATACATAGGAGAATCAATAACACCTTTTGACAAATATTTTATTAGATGAACTAAAATATAAAATACTAATACATTACTTATTAAAAATGTAATATTTATAAAATAGTGAAATTGATAGTCGCTACGAATCCAAATAGATTGTCTCATGTTGTATGCTCCAAAATACATAAAGCCACAGAGTATGCCCCACAGTATTTAAAATACAATTAATATTTGAAAAGTAAGTAATTAAATTTGTGACACAAGTGACACTATAGAAAGGGAATCAAATTTATAATAACTCAATATATATTTTACAATGTAGAAAATGGTGAACAATCTAAAAACTTATAAATACTATGTTACAATTTTATTTTTTAATACATAGAGGAATCAATAACTTATTTACCAAATATTTGATGGCCATTACTGAAAAGATAAAATGTTAATACATTAAGTATTTAAAAATTAATCAATTGATTTTGTGACCCATGTGGTTCTATTGAAAGTAAATCATATTTATAATAACATGAAGGAATCCAAAAATTAGAGTTATTATAAAGTTCTATGTCATCCCAAGGTAATATGAAATATTAAGTTACAATTGATTTTTTTAATACATAAGAGAATCAATAACACCTTTTGCCAGATATTTGATTCAATCAAAAGATAAAGTACTCATACATTAATTATTAAAAAAAAAATACATTAAATATTTAAAAAGCAAGTAATTAATTTTGTGACCCAGGTGACTCTTATTTAAAATAAATCATATTTTTAATCACTCAATATATATTTTACAAATGTGAAGCAATCTAAAAATTAAAGTCATCATAATTTTCTTCCCTGAAAATGTATTAACTATTATGTTACAATATATTTTTTTAATACATAGAGAAATCATTAACCAATTTACTATTTGATGGTGATACCAAAAAAATAAAATGCTAATACATTAAACATTTAAAAAGCAAGTAATTGATTTTGTGACCCATGTGGTTCCTATTAAAAATAAATCATATTTATAATCAATGAATAGATATTTTATAAGGTAGAAAAGTGAAGCACTACAAAAATTAGTATCATCATCAAATTCTTCTATGCAAATGTCATTCCAAGGTAATATTAAATATTATGATATAATTGCTTTTTTTTAATAAATAGGAGAATAAATAACCCCTTTTGCTAGATATATGATTCAGATGAATGGAAAGATAAAATACTAATACATTAAGTATTTAAAAAATAATATACTAAATATTAAAAAACAAGTATTTAAAACTCTCAGGGGTTGAACTTGGGTCACATCACTGATAATGCAAGTGGTGTCATTTCTAGTATACCACAGAAAGTGCATATTAAAACATTTTTTTTTGTTTACATAGATGATTGGTTACAATCACAATTTTTAGTAACTGTCAGCACAACTACCAGGGTTCAAACTATCCACGAAGGCTTCCAACACATCCACTATTAATGGTAACCTAACATGCTATGGGGACCCCTAGAGATATTAAAACATATTTTAAACATCCCAAGGTAATATTAAATATTACATTAAAATAGATTTTTATGATACAGAGGAGAATTAGTAACATCTTGTGCCCAATGTCTCATTCGACATGAGTGGAAGGATAAAATACTAATACATTAACTATTTTAAAAGTAATACATAAATATTGAAAAATTAAGTAATTAAATCATGCATGGTCTTACTTATGTACAGGTTTGTCTTTGAAAGGGGTAATTGTTGTGATTGGTTATTCCACGATTATTATTACCAGTTGTAAGTAATTTTGGTTCTTCCTTTTTAGGGAGTTCTTAGTCCCTTTTGTACAATATTTGGAGATACTTTCAAAACTCTTTCCTCCATCTATTAAAAAAATATTGTGGTCTGGTGGTTCCTATTGAAAAATAAAACATATTTATAATTTCTTTATATGTATATATTACAATATTGAACAAGGTGAAGCAAGTTAAAAATTAAAGTAATCATAAAGTCCTTCCATGTAAAATGTAATATTATACATTTGGTTACAATTTTATTTTTTAATACATAGAGGAAATAGTAACCCATTTACTGGATATTTGATGGTGATAAAAAAAAATTTAAAATGCTAATACATTAAGTATTTAAAAAGAAAATAATTGATTTTGTGACAGATGTGACTACTATTGAAAATAAATCATATTTCTAGTCACTCAATATATATTTTATGAGGTAGAAAAAGGTGAAGCAATCCAAAAATTAGAGTCATCATAAATTCCTTCAATGAAAATGCCATACCATGGTAATATTATATATTAAGTTACAATTTTTTTAATACATAAAGGAATCATAGTAACACCTTTTGTTGGATGTTTGGTTGGGTTCAGATGTTGTCACTATGAAATTTCATACATAGGGGAATTAGTAACATCTTTTTTTTAATATTTCATGATGACCAAAAAGATAAAATATTAATACATTAAGTATTTAAAAAGCAAGTAATCAATTTTGTGACCCATCAATATAAAAATTATAGTTATCATAAATTTCATTTATGAAAATGTCATCCTAAAGTAATATTAAATATTAAGTTGCAATTTTTACTATACATAGGGAAACCAATAACACATTTCATAAAATATTTTATCAATAAAATGCTAATACATTATGTAGTTAAAATGTTAGTAATTTTATGATACATGTAACTTCTATTGAAAATAAATCATATTTATAATCAATCAATATATATTTTACGAGGTATAAAAACATGAAGCAATCCAAAACTCAGAGTCATGATAAAGTTATTCTATGCAAATATCATCCCAAGGTAATATTAAATACTACTTTACAATTGATTTTTTTATACATAGGAGAATCATGCAAATATCTAATCAGGATGAATGGAAGGATAATTTATTAATAAATTAAGTATTTATAAAGTAAATATTTAATTTTATGACCCAAGTGACTCCTACTAAAATTAAATCACATTTATAATTACTTAATATATATTTTACAAGGTAGAAAAAGGTGAAGAATTAATGTCATCATTAAGTCCCTTGATGAAAATGTAAAATATTAAACCACACTTCTCTCCTTATCATGGTGAGTTATCTTTATTTCCTTTGATCTCCATGAAAATTTAGAAAAGAATCCTTTGCGATACTGACACTGAAAATAAAATAGGAAAGCCCTCCTTCTAGGGCTTGTGAAAGAAAAATATTGAAGATGACATAGCCAATGGTATCCAGCCCACTCTTGTGTCATCCCTCTTTGAATTATCATGCAAATAAATCCTTAAAGAATAAGGTTAAAAATTCAAAACCCTCTAGTCCTAGACCACAAGGGGGAAGAAAACTTCATCCAATTCTAGAAAATGAAGATCCTCTCATGGAATGTGAGGGGTCTCAATGGGTTAACCATGCAATGTGTGGTTAAGTCCACGAGGAAGGATCTTAAACCTGATATTTTACTACTCTAGGAAACTAAATTAGATTCATCTAATATTGATATAATTTCTAGAGGTATTTGGAATCATATTAATTTCATTGGTAGCCCAACTCAAGGATCTTCTCAAGGACTTATCTATTTTTGGAATCCTACTATGTTTAAAGGGTTGTTGTTGTCTTCTTCTAATACAATCATCAAAATTCTATTCCAAGGTAAATATGTGAATATAAAATGGGTTCTTTCTAACATTTATGCCCCCAACAACCCTTTAAAGCATATTTCTTTTTGGGATACTATAACTCAAATGAGAAACACTTTATCTAATAAAATCTGGATGCTTATTGGAAATTTCAATAATCCTCTTTTTCTTATGGATAAGGTAGGAAGGACTCCCATCACTCCAAGATGTTATGAGGAGTTTTCTGAATTCATTAATAACAATTAGCTTCTGGACATTGAGCTCAAAGATCCAATTTTACTTGGATTAATATGAGGGTTGGGAATAACCTCATACAACTTAGATTAGATAGATTCTTTATATCAAAAGAAGCCATTATGTTCTTTGGGAATTCTTCCCTCCACTATCTTCCTCAATTTGCTTTAGATCACAATCCACTAGTTTTTGAAGGTCTTAAGAAAACCTTAGCTTATAAACTTCCCTTCAGATTTGAGACTATGTGGATTTAGCATCCAAACCTTAGGACTAAAATTTTTGAATGGTGGTATCAAGATTTTAATATCCCTCGTACTTTTTAGATTACTAGGAAGCTCTGATTTATCAAAGCCAACATCATATTTTAGAATAAAGAAGATTTTGGTAATATTTTTGAATAAAAAAAAATCATTATTAGCCAACTCAACAGTGTGGAAGAGGAGTTTCAAAAAGTAAATTCAAGCACCTATCTCAGATGCAATGAAAGGATCCTTCTTTGTTAATTTCAAAACATCTTAGCTAAAGAAGAAATTTTTTAGAGGTAAAAATCTAGAGATATTTGGCTTAAGGAAGGGGATTCAAATACTATGTGCTTTCATTCCTCTAATATCAAACACATAAGTACAAATAAAATAAAATAATTTTGTAATATATATGGATCTATAACCGATAACATTAATAAAATTAGAGCTGAGAGTGTCAATCATTTCCAAGAAATCTTTATTCCATATGATCCTTGTTCAAGCTCAGTTTCAAATTCTCTTCTTTAGCATATTTTGAAGCTTGTATCTACATTTTTAACAACTCCTTGTTTCATCCATTCATCCAATAAAAAAATAGAGAGGTTATATTTTCTATGTAAGCAGACAAGGCAAGTGGTCCAAATGGGTTTCCAACCAAAATTTTTAGATATTTTGGGATATTTTTGGTGTCGATGTCACTATTGTCATCAAAGAAGTCCAAAGCAAGAAATTTATACCAAGGGATTTTATTTTGACATTCATAGCTCTTATTACTAAATCTAATGATTATAAATCCTTTTTTGATTATCGACCCATTAGTCTATGTAATGTAATCTACAAAATATTAACAAAAGCTATAGCAAATATGCTGAAGGATATTCTCCAAGTTATCATTTATCCCTGCAAGGGATGCTCTATTAGGGGATGAATTATCACTGATGGAATCATTAGAATCCATGAACTTATCCATTTGGCTTCCTCTAGTAAAAAATTAATCCTTCTTCTCAAATTAGATATGAACAAATTTATTGACAAGGTATCATGGGACTTCCTTTTTTATGTCATTTCTAATTTTGGCATTAAAAGTGATTGGATTGATCTCATAAGAGCATGTATTTCTTCAACTTGGTTTTTTTTTCTAGTTAATGGTTTTACAGTGTTTTTTTGTTAGAGGGCTAAGGCAGGATGATCCCTAGTCCCTTGTTGTTTTCATTATTTTAGTAGATTCTCTTGGAATATCTCTCAAATTTGTGCACTTCTATAGGACTATATCAGTAATGAAAGCTTCCTCAGCTCTTAATCTCATTTCTCATAAATAATTTATGGATGATAATATATTAGCCTGAACAACACAAGATTATACTGAGAGGGGATGTGAACAGTATAATATAAAATTTTTACTTTTCTTTCCAAATCATTATTATCCAATATTATCAATTGCATTAACTTTCCAAAGTAATAATATCCAATATCATCAATTATAATAATTATACAATGCACAAATCATCACACACATGAGATACATAGATTTAACGTGGTTCACCCAATGTGGGCTACATCGATGGAGAAAATATTTCTTATAAATTTTCTCAACCAATCTCTTGGGAACCAATTCCCTATTACAATGTTTATGGGTACCAACCCAAAGGAGACACCAATTCCCTATGCTCAATTTCATGGACCTCTATCCACAGGAGACCTCTATCCCCACTACTTTGGTTTGTGGACCTCTATCCATAGAATACCTTTATCCCCACTACTTTGGTCTATCTATAAAACCTACTAAAACCTACTTAAATATACTTATCAAACCTTTCTCTTAATTTTGCTCAAATATGCTTACCAAAACCTGCTCTCAATTTTGCTCAAATCTACTTCAATTCTACACACAAGACTTGCTCAAATATTCTCACCAAAATATACTCTCAACTCTACTCAGATCTGCTCCAAGTCTATACATAAGACTTGCTCAAATCTGCTCCAAGTCTACACATAATAATTGCTCAAATTTGCTTACCAAAACCTGCTCTCAATTCGGCTCCAATCCTACACATAAGGCTTACTTAATTTTGCTTCAAAATATTTTCTAATATGCTCATAAGGCCTACTCAATTTAGATATTAAAATGCTTAAATCACTGCTCAAAATTGCTTATAAAGCATGCTCAGTCTAGCTCTTAAAACCTACTTAAATATTCTCCAAGCCTTCTTACAAGGCTTGCTCAAATTAGCTTACTATCACTGCTCACACCAAATCAGATCTGCCTTAATCCCATTATCAGAAACTACTCAAATGTTCCCAATTATTGCATATAAATAATTTCATATATCTTTCCCAAAAGTATTTTCTTTGACTAAAGTAATTCAGATATATTCTAGCAAGAATTCTTTTTCTTCATGAACATAAATATAATGATATGCAATACAAATACTCGATATGTTATTTTCACATTCATTAAGTCTATCACTTTCACTTGTTCCATAGTTATTGATTTCAAAAGATATCTCTTGTATAACACTTAGTAGTTGACCTTCTTATGTATTTCTCAAAATCAAAACCAATGCACACACTTGCTTCAAAAATCTAATTTCTAACACTTGCACATTCACCTCCAATATCACTCAAACCAATGCTCAATTATGCTTTTAGAACCTTGCACCAATATTCTCAATTTCATTCTATAGAGCGGAAAAAATTGTTGGACATTTTGAGTAATTGAGTTTTCATTGATGTCAAAATTCAGTTTCAGTGAGCAGTGCAAGAAGAAGAAGTTCTACAATTAGTGCAATAGGAAAATCCACCACCAGTTGGTCAGATCTGGTTCCAAGTTGTCAGATGAGGTTCAAAGAGCAATGAAGAGTCCTAAGAAAAATAATATTATAATATTTTATTATAATATTAGAAGGGGGATTTAAATTAATTGTAAATTAATTTAAATAATTTCATTATGAATTAATTTACTAATTATTTTAATTACCTTATAAAGTTATTAAGTTAATTATAGATTAATTATAATTTAAATTATAAAATTAATTTATATTAATTAAATAACCCTAAGGTTGGGTTATAAAGGTTAATTATTTATTCGAATTTGAAATTCAAATAAGGCATCGAATTTTCTATGACATTGGCCTTTGTGTATAAAAGAGGGCAAGAACCTTAGTCAAAAATCCCTATGCAATTATCAATGAAATCAAAGCTCCAAAATTCATGCACAAAGAAGAGTGTAAGGTTTTTAAATTTTTGAAAGCTTCCAGTGGTAGAGGATAAGATAAATAGGAGCAGGGATCCTTTGTCTTCACACAATGCTATGTAGCATAGTTGGCAACAGTGGGTAGCACTAAGACATACAATAGGCGAGGAGAGCAAGGTTTGAAACCCATCTAGTAACTTTTGCAAGGAAGGAGTACATTTTGTTTTGCACTGTATCGATTGGAAAGGATTAAGAGGAAGGCTTGAGCCTTCCCCTTCATGTGGAGGCTCGTAGTCCATGTTGTGGGCTAGTGCCTTAATAAGATGCTTGATTGGGAGTGGTCTCATGTTCGAAATCCGTTGAGGCCTTTTGCTTGAGATAAAAGGTATGCATTAATATTTTCCAAGGTTGCATCACGTATTTCGGATTTGCTAAGGTTGAATGGAAATTAATTATTTTGAAGGGTTATAAAGTTTATATTTAAATTTGATTATTGAGTATTTTAGGGAGATAAAAGGATATACAACATTATTTTTGAGATTTTGATTTTTGGAGGTTGTTATTTAAATATTGGAGATTATAAGGAGTAATTGATTAATTATTTTTTATGTATAGTTTGATGATTTCTAATTTCAAAGGAGTAATAAGGTGTATTTGAGTTTGATTATTTTTGTAATTAAGAATTTTTGTATCTAATAATTAAAATTGGCAAAGAAGAAAATTGTGTTTAAGATAGGTTTTGAGGTTATTTTCTTCATAAAACAAAAGGTATGGGCACATCTTCCTAGTGAGTAATTATTGGATGTTGTGAATGCTAAGTTGGAGTGAAAAGGATTGTTTTATAAGCATTGTTTGAAATATTGAGTAAAGCTTTCATATGCTTGAAGTAGGGTTTGTACAAAGAACATGAGTATCATTGTTATGTGAAGTTGTAAACTATATTGAACTAGGGTATGTGAAAGAACATGAGTATCATTGTTATGTAAAGTTGAGAACTATCTTGAACTAGGGTTTGTTAAAGTACATGAGTATCATTGTAATGTGAATTTTTTTATATGCATTTATTGGAAATAATTGAATGAGTATTCATATGCTTGAACTAGATTTTGTGATCAAGGATTGTTTCATTGAGTGATTGGTTGGGTAGAGTTTGTTTAACCTAGTCAAGTGGAAGTGTTGAAATGATAGTTCTAGTTTTGTGAAATAAATTGTTCCATATTCTAAATTGATTTGAGAAAGAGATTGAGTGTTTGTGAGTGTGAAACATATTGAGTCTCTAACAATTCTCTATATATTTATGTGATAAAAATAGAGAGAATGAAAGTATTTGAGAATTTTTGTGAGTGTGAAGCATATTGAGTCTCTAACAATTCTCTATATGTTTCTATGACATTGGACAAGTTCTAGTGAGGTCTTGTTGAGAATATTTGAGGTAAGTCTTAGAGAAGACTTGTGGATAATTTGGCGTAAGCTTTTTATGGAATCTTACAATACATATTTGAGGATAGAGATTGTTGAGCAGATTGCACAAGTTCTAGATAGGACTTGTGGAAAGATTAATGTGAGATTTTTTGGAAGATTAGAAGGCATATTTGAGATAATTTTTTCAGAAGACTTGTAAGCAGAGTTGGTTTATTGATTTGTTCAAATATTGAGTTAATATTTGGGATAGATCTAGAAGAGTTGATTTTTTTATTAAGTCAATCTTTGTGTTAAGGCTTGAGAATAGATATTGACGATAAATTTGTGCTAGACCAAAGGACTATGTTTAGTGCAGATTTGAGGACAGAGTTTGGTGTATATTTGAGGATAGGTTTGTGCTAGACCAGAGATAGATATTGAGAAAATTTGTGCTATATTGAAGGATTATGTTTAGTGCAGATTTAAGATAGAGCTGACAATAATCTTTGGAGGTGATATAGTATAGAGGATGATAGTATCCAGTGGATAGATATCCATTAGCCATAGTAGTGAGAACAAGTCTTCTGAGTTAGGACATGATTCTTAGTGGATATAGATCCATAAGCCAATGTATTGGAGGCAATAATTCTTCTAAAAGATCACCAGCCAAAGTAGAGGACATTGGTGTCTCCTATAGATAGATATCTATGAAACTAATTAGGATATTGGTGTCTCCTTTGGAAAGAGGTCCATAAACATTGTAATAGGTAAAGGTTTCCAAAGAGATTTGTTGAGAAAAATTTAGTGAAATATTTTCTTCATGGAGTAGCCCACATTGGGTGAACCACGTTAAATTGATGTCTCTATTGTGTGTGGTGATTTATGCATTTTTTTTATTACTGTTGTTTTTATTATTATTGATACATTGCATAATATTGATTGAGAAATAAAAGTAAAAAGTGGTATTATATTGTTCAACCCCCCTCTTAGTATAAGCTTGTGTTATTAAATTGGTATCAGAGCAGGGTTCCTTCAAAAGAGTTTAACAACTTGAAGGAAAATATTACAAGAACACAATATATTCTAAGAGTGGATCCTTAGATAATTCAGCATTAGTATTTGATGGAAGCGATTATGTATTTTGGAGTATGAGAATGAAGATTCACCTGATGCACTTGGTAATAAAATATCTGAAGAAGTTGAAAATGGATACACACCACTAGCTACTCCACCTAAAGATAAATATGGTAAGCTTATATATCATTACAATTCAAAAGCAATGAATGCAATTTTTAAAGGTTTGCATAAATAGAATTCATAAAGGTTATGCATTGAAAATTAGCAAAAGGAATTTGAGATAAGTTGCAAAACATATATGAAGGAGATAAAAATGTCAAAATGAAAAATATACAAAATATCAAGGGATAATTAGAAGAATGTAGATTGAAATATAATAAAAACATTAGTTCTTATCTACTTCATGTATATGAGGTTGTTAACTCCATGGAAGGACTTGGACTTAAGGTTCAAGAATTTTATGTTTGTGATAAAATCTTAAGATCTCTCCCAAAAAGGTTTAGTCAAAATATTTTAGCTATAGAGGAATCAAAATATGGTGATATTTTGAAAAGAGATAAATTACTTGGCATTATTACAACTTTTAAGATGATAACAAAAGAGAAACCTAATATCTGGAAGGAAGCAACCTTCAAAGATACTAAGAAGACAAAGGGTATGATGTTAGATTTAAGCAATGAGTCACCCAGTGATGAAGAAGCAAATTATGGTAGAAGGAAGAAGGATCTAGGAAGATTTAAATATGTGAAATATGTTAGATGTTTTTATTGTGGAAAGTATGGTCACTATGCAACTGATTATCAAGAAGCTAGAAATATCGATGATGAAGAAAAATAGGATTATAAGAATAGGGAATCAAAAAATACAGGTACCAAAATAAAGGTAAGGATGGACAAGGAAAAAAAGGAAAGAAGTTCTTTCAAAGACAAAAGAGGAGTTACTATGCAAACAAGGTAAGTAAGTACTCAAGTGATAGTGATAATAGATTCTCATATAATAATAAAAATGAAGTTCTATTTTGACAAAAGAAAAATAAGAAATTAAGAAAAGGTCACCAATAATTCTTAAGTGTTTTAGATGTGGTAACTTTGGCCATCTTGAAGATACTTGTACAAGGAGTGGTTTCAGTTTCATTGATGATGAATATGAAGATACACTTGAATTACTAGAAGGGAATACTCTAATGGCACTAGAAGAAGAAGGATGTGATCCTATAGAAGACAATTCAAAAAAGAATGAAGATATTTTCAGAGGCAAACAAGTAGAGGAAGAATAAAAAAAAGGAGAATTTGATCTTGAGGGAGAGCTTATTTATGATCTTAACATTAAATAAGGTAATAAAGCAAAAATCCCAACTTAAGCTTCAGTTTCGAGAATATTACGAAGAGAAAGGAAAGCTTATAAAGGATCTAAACAAGTCAATTGCTAAGACAATGAAGTTCAAAAATAAGTTATAAGCAAAGGTCTTAGAATGTAAAAGGTTAGAACAAGAAGTAGATTCACTAAGGAAGGAAATAAAATATTCTAATGATAGGTTACGTAGGTTTGGAAAGTGCTCAAAAATCGTAGATAAGATGATCAAGGTACAAAGACACTCAACAAAAAAAATAGGTCTTGGTTTTGAATAGGTACAAAAGAAACAAGAAGAGTCAATCTCAAGTTCTGAAGAAGAAGAAACTTTAGAAGAAGAAAGTGTAAGAGAAAGTGATACTTTTGACAATGAGTTGGACAACATAAAGTTCAAAAAAGAAATGAACAATTCACAAATGAGAAACAGATGGAACAGGAACCAACATAGGGTAAAAGATACTAAGATACCAATGAGGTCAAGGCAAGAAAATATCAATGGATGATGTTTCTCATGTCACAAATTTGGGCACAAGGCTTCACAGTGCTAAACACATGAAAGATAGGAATATGGGAACTTCATAAACAAGTAGTTTTTTCATGGGTATTGTTACTCATGTAATTAGTTTTGTCACAAGGCAATAAATTGCAGGGTTCATGACAAGAATAGATATGGCTTCACCAAGAGAAATCCCAACATATTTGCACCTCCAAGGAATAACAATATTAAGTGTTACAAGTGCAATAATTATGGACATACAACAAATTGGTGTAGAGGATAAGTTCTAGAGACAAGCAGGAATAAGAATAGTTAGAGGAATCAGAAGGATCATATGAGAAGGAAAGTGGACAAAGGTAAAGATCAGTGCATACTTGGAGTAGAAATACTCCCACCCCAAAATTAACCATATCAAGAGGATATGAAGGAGGGACTAAGCTAAGAGTATCATTCTTAGCCCCGAGCCCCAAAGGTGACCCTTTACCATAGATGTAAAAGGGGAGATATTTGAGTAAGGGGGAGAGATTTGATTTAAGGGGAGAGCATTGAGTTAGGGGGAGTAGTTTCCCAGGGGGAGCAAAACTGAAAAAGGTTAAGGAAATTGAAAAGATAATTGGGTTGCCATCAATGACAAAGGGGGATATTGTTGGATATTTTGAGTAACTGAGTTGTCAATGATGTCAAAAGTCAGTTACAATGAGTAGTGCAAGAAGTAGTTCTACAATCAATGCAAAAGGAAAATCTACCTCCAGTTGGTCATATATGGTTCTAGGTGGTTAGATGAGGTTCAAAGAGCAATAAAGAGGCCCAAGAAAAATGATATTATAATTTTTTATTATAATATTAAAAGCGGAGATCTTAATTAATTATAAATTAATTTAAATAATTTCATTACAAATTAAATTATTAATTAATTTAATTAACTCATAAAGTTATTAAGTTAATTATAGATTAATTATAATTTAAATTATAAAATTAATTTATATTAATTAAATAACCCTAAGGTTGGGTTATAAAGGTTAATTATTTATTCGAATTCAAAATTCAAATAAGGCACCCACGTTTCTATGACATTGGCCTTCGTGTATAAAAGAGGGCAAGAACCTTAGTCAAAAATCCCTATGCAATTATCAATGAAATCAAAGCTCCAAAATTTGTGCACAAAGAAGAGTGTAAGGATTTTGTATTTTTCAAATATTTCTATGGTAGAGGATAATACAAATAGAAGTGGGGCTCCTTTGTCTTTGCACAGTGTTGTGTAGCATAGTTGGCAACAACGGGTAGCTCTAATACGTATGACAAGCAAGGAGAGTAGGGTTAAAAACCCGTTGAGTTGGTTTTGCAAGGAAGGAGTACATTTTGTTTTGTATCATACAAATTGGAAAGGGTTAAGAGGAATTTTTGAGCCTTCCCCTTCGTGTGGAGGCTCATAGCACACATGGTGGGCTAGTACCTCGATAAAGTTTATTATTAAATTTGATTATTGAGTATTTGAGGGAGATAAAGGATAGGCAATATTATTTTTGAGAGTTTGATTTTTGGAGGTTGTTAGTTAAAGATTTGAGATTATAAGGAGTAATTGAGTAATTAATTTTTATGTATGCTTTTATGATTGCTAATTTCAAAGAAGGAGCAATAAGGTGTATTTGAGTTTGATTATTTTTGTAATTAAGAAATATTTCTAAGAGAGTGTTAGTGTGATATTTTTTCATCTAACCATTGAAATTGGTAAAGAAGAAAATTGTGTTTAAGATAGGTTTTGAGGTCATTTTCTTCATAAAAAAAAAGGTATGGGCACATATTCCTAGTGAGTAATTATTGGATGTTGTGAATGCTAAGTTGGAGTGAAAAGGATTGTTTGATAAGAATTGTTGGAAATATTGAGTAAAGCTTTCATATGCTTGAACTAGGGTTTGTGCAAAGAACATGAGTATCATTGTTATGTGAAGTTGTGAACTATCTTGAACTAGGGTTTGTGAAAGAACATGAGTATCATTATTATATAAAGTTGAGAACTATATTGAACTAGGGTTTGTGAAAGTACATGAGTATCATTGTTATGTGAGATTGTTTGATAAGCATTGATTGGAAATAATTGAGTGAGTATTCATATGCTTGTACTAGGGTTTGTGAGAAAGTATTGTTTCAATGAGTGATTGGTTGAGTAGATTTGGTTGAACCTAGTCAAGTGGAAGTGTTGAAATAATAGTTCTAGTTATGTGAAGCAAATTATTCCATATTCTAAATTGATTTGATAAAGAAGTTGAGTGTTTGTGAGTGTAAAACATATTGAGTCTCTAACAATTATCTATATGTTTTTGTGATAAAAAGAGAGAGAGAGTGAAAGTATTTGAGAATTGTTGTGAGTGTGAAGCATATTAAGTCTCTAACAATTCTCTATATGTTTCTGTGATATTGGATAAGTTCTAGTGAGGACTTTTTGAACATATTTGAGGTAAGTCTTAGAGAAGACTTGTGGATAGGTTGGTGTGAGCTTTTTGTGGAATCTTACAGTATAGATTTGAGGATAGATATTGTTGATTAGATTGTAAAAGTTCTATAGAGGACTTGTGGACATATTAGTGTGACCTTTTGTGGAATATTAGAAGGCATATTTGAGATAAGTTTTTGAGAAGACTTGTAAGTAGAGTTGGTTGATTGATTTGTTCAAAACTTGAGTTAAGTTTTGGGGCATATCTAGAAGAGTTGATTTTTGTTTAAGTCAAGCTTTGTGTTAAGGCTTGAGGATAGAGATTAAGGATATATTTGTTCTAGACAAAATTACTATGTTTAGTTTAGATTTGAGGATAGAGTTTGTTGCTGATTTGAGGATAGGTTTGTGCTAGACCAGAGATAGATATTGAGTAGATTTGTGCTATATTAAAGGATTGTGTTTAGTGCATATTTGAGATAGATCTGAGAACAAGTTTTGGAGGTGATAGAGTATAGAGGACGATAATCTCCAATGGATAGACATACATTATCTAGAGCAGTGAGGACATGAGTCTTTAGTGCATAGAGATCCATAATCCAGTGTAGTTAAGGTAGTAGTTCTTCTAGAATATCATCAGCAAAAGTAGAGGAGATTGGTGTCTCCATTGGATAGAGATTCATGAACCTGATTAGGGGATTGGTGTCTCCTTTGGACAGAGGTCCATAAATATTATAATAGGGAAATGTTTCACAAGATATTTGTTGAGAAAATTTTAGTGAAATATTTTCTCCGTGGAGTAGCCCACATTGGGTGAAACATGTTAAATTGGTGTCTCTATTGTGTGTGGTGATATGTGCATTGCTTTGATTATTGTTGGTGATATTGCTATTGATACATTGCATAATATTGATTGAGAAAGAAATTTAAAAATTGATTTTATATTTTTCACCCCCACCTCTTAGTATAAGCTTATGTTCTTCAAAAATTCTCGTCTAGCAAAGGGAAATGAAATGCATCTATTGTTTTATTGATTTAAGCACTACAAAAGCGACATTTCAAAAAAATAGAAGAGACAAATAAGTGAAATAAATGGGTGTTTCTATTTATATTAGTGCAATTTATAAATATTGAATTATAAAATATCCCCTCGAGGGATATCAATTGATACAACTCATTACAATAGCCAAAGGATCAAATCCTTTTAGAAATCTAAGGTGGGCTTGCAGTGTCTTGCTTGCACTCAGGATTGAAGAGCGAGATTCTGGTGCCACTACTAAAATGTTTTATCACTATTCTAAATTTATGCTATTTTCTTGTGCACTCTAATACCTAGATCTACACATAGAAAAATATTTTTTTTTAATAGCATGTGTGGATTGAAATGCAATGAAAGAGATATATGTGATAGTGAGCTTGAAAAAGGAAATGCATAATAGATGGTTCAAAATTGTTTCAAATGCTACAAAAAATAGGATCATACATATTATGTGCTCTAGAAATGATCTAATAAAAAATAGAAATAAAATGGCACACAGATTTATGATCATCCTAAGGTGTGCCAATCAAGACTGCAAAACAAGAAATGCATAATAACATATGAAAAAATCTAAAAATTACATCAAAAATTAACAAAGTGTATAAAATCTATCCTAGAATATATCTATGCAAAAATAGAAATAAAATGGTGCTCAAATTTGTGGCTATCCTAGGGTGAGCCATTTAGGACTGCTATAATTTGGGGGTCGTCCTAGGTGGGACGACCACCAAATCTAGTAGTTTTTGCCATCAATTCCTTTGGAATTGGGTCTAAATTACTCCCAGGTATGTTTTCATCAAATTTTGGTATCTACTTCACTCGAATGGGTCGATTTTGTAAATGGATTGCATGTTTTGAAATCACTTGAAAACCTCCTTCACTCGATTGAGATCTCAAGGGAAAATGCGCAGTAGATTGGGGATAAATATTGACAACACTTGATGGTGAAATATTACAAAGACTCCTTAAAATTGGGTGGAATAAATCCACTTTATAGCCCAAGAGGGCATATGGTCAATTGGGCATGCGAGGCCATGCAAGGCAGGTACTCCCATTATTCTAAATCTTGCCATGCATTGGAGGGGGAAGGAATATCTATTTTTGTCCTCCAATTTGGAACTTGGCATGAGATATATGCACCCTCACACTGGCATGCTTCAATGCGTAGGGTAAATGGCAAAATATGGGTGCCATTTGTCCCTCCTTTAACTTTTTGAGGATCCATGGCCATATCCCACCTAGGGATAGCTACTGGTAGTTGTCCTTGGGTGGGATGGCCATGAACTATGGCCATACCTCGGTGGGATGGCCATGCCTACATGGCCCAAAACTTCCCAAAAGTGGGGTAGAACCTCCCAAAAGCGGGTAGGACCACTATTTAACCTTTGAGTATTGCCCAATGTGGCCATAGGCTGTTGATTAGAATGTGTCTTGGCTGTCTAATTAGATTGACATAATTTTAGTGTCTACACATTCAAAAATGATGCACAAATTATTCACAAAACCTAGCTTGTATGTTTCCAATTTAATTCAATAATTATGCATAACTTTTTTCACAAACCCTGGCTCATATGTTTCCAATTTCATTCAATAATGATGCACAAATTTTTTCACAAACCCTAGCTCATATGTTTTTAATTTTATTCAACAATTATGCACAACTTTGTTCACAAACCCTAGCTCATATGTTTCCAATTTCATTCAATAATTATGCACAACTTTGTTCACAAACCCTAGCTCATATGTTTCCAATTTTAATCAAAGCAACGCACAAATACTTTCAAATTTAATCAATCACTAATGCTCATCAAATCAATACTTATACCTCCACCATATGATATCACAAATATTTCCATTCAAACAACACCACTTAGAGTAGGAGTTAAAACACCATACCTTAAGAATACCTTGATGAAGTTGTGCCCTTTAAAACCTGTCTCAAAATAATTTTCCTTTTGGTCCTTCAAAATCTGGTTAGTTATTTTCAAATTCTAGCATAGATAGAAAATTCATCCACTCAAATATCTCCAAAAATTTCACAATAAATATATAAAATAATACCTTATTTCTCCTTTTAATATTTAAAAAAGAAGCGAATTTTCTTTCTTGTGTTTTCAACATTTGCCTTAAGGGGGTGAGATCTAAGATGTTGGAAGAGAAAACTAGGGAATCAGTTGAGTAGCCGAAGATATTTCTGGTTACTGTGGATTTGAAGACAAGATTTTTGTCCCAGGAGGGCCCAATGGAGACACCTCTAGATCCTCTTCTAGAGAGACAATTATTTTATAGATTTTTTAAAGGATAAATCTCCATAAAAGACTGAAGAAGCATAAAAAATTGCATTAAAAATGCTCTTTATGGTTACTGGAAATAGATCAACATCTCAATGAGTTAATGGATGCTTGACATAGTCAAAATCAAGGCTAAATAGTGTTATTAAGGAAAGTATGGTCTAAGAAACAGTTCTATATAGAGCCAATCATGATTTGATATGTAAATTCATGGGTATTTGCCCTACCCTGAATTTTTTGCATTCGTGGGTCCAAAGAAACTGGGAGCCCCTTGGTGAGTATTCTTTGTGTTTTATTAGCAATGGATATTCTATTGTTAGTTTTTCATCACTTGCCGATAGAAATAGGGCTTTCAAATTAGAAAATATGAATCATGGTCCGATATAATTATTTGTTCAACCCTGGAGAGTGGGATTTGATCCTCGAATTGAACCCACTACTATCCCGGTTTGGATCCATTTGTATGCACTTTCATTGGAGTTTTGGAGTGAGCAGGTATTGGAAATTATCGGTAATTTTCTTAGAAGACATTTGGGTGTTTCCAAAGACACAATAGAAGGAAACACAGTTGTTTATGCAATATTATGTGCAGAAATGGATCTTAGCCATCCTCTACCGGTATATGTGGAACGTGAAATTGTAGGACTATCTTGGATTCAACAATTGTATTATGAGGCATTGCCCTTCAAATGCAAAGTTTACCACAAATATGGGCATTTGGCCCGATCTTGCCCAAATAATATGAACATAAAAATGGAGGCTCCTCTAGGAATGTCAAATCTTCCTAATGAGGGTAATTCAACAATCAAAAAATAACCAACCAATATTTCTTAGGATAAATAAGCACATGGATATGGTTTTGAACAACCCAAAAGAAGTAGAAGGAAAAAGAAAAAATATTGTAAAGAGTAAACCCAACTCAAGCCCTCCAATAGGTATGAGATATTTAAGACACTATTGGACCAAGAAGAAGAAAAATTCATGGAAGGAGTGGATGGGAATAATGAAAATAATAACAACCATATTCAAGCTCCTCTTTCATCTCACCCATCATAGAGTAGGTAATTTAGTACAGTGAGTTACCGTAGTCAGAGAGTGCAGGGGTATTGATAGTGCATAACCAAGAGCAACCAATAATTAAGGATGTCATCATGGACATAGCAAAAAAGAATATAGAAATTCCAACTCTAGGGATAACTTAGGTGGAAAAGAGATAAAAAAACAGCAGCTCTCAAGGAGGTAGAAAATCAAATAAGGAATTGATAGCAGTTCAAGGAGATAAACTAATCACTCAAGGATAGATGATGCCAATAGATTTTTACTACTCTCAAGGTAACCAATGATTATACAATCATGGAATATTAGGGGTTTAAACAGTAGAACCCATCAATTTGTTGTTCGAAGACTCTTAGAAAAATGTAAAACAGATTTTTTGCTTATCTAGGAGACAAAAATGTCATTGTATCTTATGTGTAAAATAGTTAACAGACTTCGGAGGGGTGTTGGTCATATGGAATTGACTGCCCAAGGGTCCTCAGGGGGGATAGTTACTCTTTGGAACTCTCTTGAATGGACTGCAATAGAACATATAGCTTGGAGGGGTGTTATCACATCACATTTTAGAAATAATGTCATAGCTCAACATGTTTTAATCACAAATTTTTATGGGGCTCAAAACCCAGATGGTTAGATGCATCAATATAAAGTTGTGCATAACATGAGAGTCTCAAGGGAAGAGTTAGACTCGATTATTGCTGGGGATTTTAATGCTAAATTATCCTCTAGATATCGGGAAGGGGGAACCCCAATTTTGGACCCAGGGGATCGACTTATGATTGCCCAAGTATAGGAATTACACTTTGTGGATATACAAAGCCCTAGAACCAACTATACTTTGACTAATAAGAAGAGGGAGCCACATAGTAGGAAGGTAAAGTAAGAACATTTTTTGCTTTCAGAGGAGGCATTTGTAAAATGGAATATAAAATTTTAGATTTTGGAGGGTCCAGTTTCATATCACTTTCCCATTTTTTTGGAAGGAGGGATAAAGACAGTGCAACATCACAAGCCATTTAAATTTAAAAAATTTTGGTTACAAAAAGAGGAACTTTGAAAGAAAATTCCATAGTGGTGGGAAGAAGGTCGCCCAACATATGGGACAATAATGTTTAGATTCCACAAACAACTTCATTATATCAAAGATCAACTGAAATAATGGAGGTGAGCTAACAAGACAGACTTCCAGGTCTAAAGAGCTCCATTGGTGGCCAGATGGGATGATATTCAAAAACACTTTAGGGAACGAACAATTACAGAGCATCTCAAATAAGAGGATGATGCATTGCGTAAAATAGTTGAGGACATTGAAAACCAAGAGGAGACCTACTAGAAACAGAGAGCAAGAACCACTTGGTTATTAGAAGGTGATAAAAATACCAAATTTTTCATCAGATTGCTTGTGCTAGGAGGCAAATGAACAACATGGAAGCTCTTCAATATGAGAACGAACACTCCTTTGATACAATTCCAAGTATTCATTTCCATTCAATGGATTATTTTTATAAAGTATTTATGGAAAGTATGGTGCAAGATGAAGAGGATCAAAAATAATTTATTGTTGTCATACCCTCTATTATCTCTGAAGAAGAAAATCAGATCCTACTTAAACCCATTGATAGAGAGGAACTAAAGAATTTAGTCTTCAGAATGAGCACCAGAAAAACACTAGGTCCAGATGGCTTTCCAATTGATTTTTTTCAGACCTTCTGGGATAACATGGAGGATGATGCAATGGTTGTTATAGAGGAGTCCAAAGGTAGTAAAATAATGCTTAAAGCATTAAATAATACTTTCATTACCTTAATTCCAAAAGGGGATGAGGGGGTACATATTTCAGATTATAGACCTATTGCCTTATGTAATTTCATATATAAAATAATCACAAAGGTAATGTTTGAGCGGCTAAAACCTCTTCTACATAGCATTATCTCCTTAAAGCAAGGGGGTTTTGTATAGGGTAGGAAGATCTTGGATGGTTTGGTTATAGCTTAGGAGGCAGTCCATTCAATGCAAACATCTGGTAATAGAGGAATGTTCATAAAATTAGATATGTCAAAGGCTTATGATAGGGTGGAGTGGAGCTTCATGTCAAAGATGATGGCAGCCATTGGTGTCTCTTAGGATTGGATAGAATGGTTCATGAGTTTTGTTTCTACTCTGACATACTCAGTGTTAATCAAGGGTCTTCCCTCACAACCATTTGGAACTACTAGAGGCCTTTGTCAAGGAGATCCTTGCTCTCCCTATATTTTTCTCATATTTACTAAAGGATTGGGTAGAATCATCTTGAGGAGAAGACAACAAGGTTTGCTAACAGGGATCAAGGTGTGTGAGGAAGTTTTGACTAACCTACAGTTTGTGGATGACACAGGATTGGTGGGAGTGGCCAACTTTAGGGAAGCAAGAATGATTAGAGATACACTTAATGTCTACCTTAGGGTTACAAACCAAGTCATCAATGATAAAAAAATTGAAAGTGGTATTTTTCAATCTTGATCAAAGGCTTCAGGATAGAATTTTAGAGATCTTGGGATTCACAAGGACTTATCTCCCAGTGGTATACTTGGGGGTCCCTTTGCATTTTAAAAAACTAAAAATAGATATCTCGGAGGAATATTTTGGATTGTATCAAGGATAGAATTAATCATTGGTCTCACAAATGGTTAATCTATGGGGGTAGATTAACTTTTTTACAGTCATTCATTCAGGCCATGCCAATTTATAAATTTTCTATCCTGCTGCCCCACATACCATATCGAAAGAGTTGGACAAGATGGCTAGAAAATTTTTATGGGAAGGAGTAAAAGGAGAGAGGAAATGAGCCTTAGTAGGTTGGGATAAAGTAATCCATCCCAAGGTAAAAGGAGGTTTGGGACTGAGAAGAACAAATTTAAATAATAAAGCTTTGGCTAGAAAGCTTTACTGGAGGTGGATTTCCCAACCAACTTTTTTATTTAGTAGAATCTTAACTAGTAAATATTTGGGATAGGCAAACCCAAATGAGGTGGGCCATTTCCCTTTGTATGGTAATGGATCTTTAGCATGGCATGCTCTCAATTTAGGATCTCAGGTAGTAAAATATGGACTATTTTAGAAAGTGGGGAGAGGGGAGAAGACACGATTTTGGATAGATTCATGGGATCAATACCCACCTATCATTATTTAATTTCTTGAACTGCAACCAATAAAAATAGCCATAGAAACTAGGGTGTGGGTCTAAATTAAAATTTGTTTCAACACTAGTCAGCTGGGGGATTATAAATTTAAGCAGTTTAAAAATTTGGATGAGTGGCCAATTTCAATCCCTCCGGATTTGACACCCATCATGACTAAAATATTGGTAGAAATATTTATCATAGGTAGATAGGAGGATGAATTAGCTTGGGTCTATGGGAGCCTTGGTGTCTACACAGTAAAGGATGAATATGATAATATCCTTCTAGAGCCTCCTCCTCATTCATATCAGGTTGAGGATTGGAGAAATATTTGGCAGTCCAAGGGTTGGACGAAAGTAATTTTTTTTGTCTAGCAATTCATGCATAATGGAATTCTTACTTTTGATAATATCATATGTATGGGAATCATTGGTCCATATAAATATGGTTTATGTTACAAGAGTGAGGAAACATATGATCACTTGATGTTTGAGTTCTCATTCACGCACCATATTTGGGATAAATGGTTTTAATATTATAAAATTCAAGTTAATGGTGATTTGAATCGGATTAATATTTGGTAAATATGGAAGAGAGGTAGATTTAAATATAAATATCTTTGTCTTGGTTGGGAGCTTGGATTTAAATTCATTTTGTGGCAATTTTGGTTGGAGATAAATGCCAAAAATTTTAGAGAAGATTTTTCTTCTTTATATGGAGTTTGGAAGGTCATTTGGAGAAAAGTAACAAAAACTATGGCAGTCTATGCTAAAGAGGAAAATTAAGTTTTTATTGGGGCAATGTAGAAGGAAGTTGAAGTGCAATAGGGACAAGATAAATCTAGTTGGAAACCACCCCCATAAGGTTGGATTAAAATTAATACTGATGGAGCTACAAAAGGCAATCCGGGTAGAGCTGGAATTGGAGTGGTTTGCCGAAATCATATTGGAATAGTGCTCTATTTGGAACTACAAGGCTTGGGAAGAGCCACAAACAATGAATCAGAAGCATTAGCTATCAAATATGCTTCTATTTGGGTAGTAAAACAATATCACAGGAGGATAATCCTAGAATCAGATTCTCAAATAATGGTTGGAGCTCTAGATTGCATGAGGAACTTTGCTTTGAAAACATGGAGGTTGAGGATTCTTGTCACTCAAATTAAGGAATTATGGGGGGAATTAGATTATGTGACTCTAGTTTATGTGATTAGAGATCTAAATAAAGTTGCAGACTTCTTGGCTAAGATGGGTACTAAGAAGGAGGTAGGGGTTCAGTGGCACAATGACATGGCTATTGAGGATGAGATGATTAGGCATGTTGGTGAGAAAATACAAAGCTTAGCTAATTTGGATAACCATTCCAGAAATACTATTTAGGAGATTTGTGCTTCAATGTAGATCTTATTTTATAGTTGTAAACAAGTGAACAATCATTGTAGAAATATGGTTTAAGATATTTGGATCCAATGCAAATCTTCTTTTACTATTGTAAACATGTGTTCTCTTTGGCTAAGGCTGGGAAAAGTCTCATCCCAATTTGTAAATGATCTTTGTTTTAATACAAGTTTTTCAAATTATTTTTCAAAAAAATATTTTATAAAGAAGCTTTTAAAACCCTTAAATTTCAACTCCTAATACACAAAATATGATCATCATCAAGTACACCTTATAAATGCTAACTTATAATCATTCAAAAATACACCCTAGTTTTCAAATCAAAATGCACAAAATATAATAATAAATAAGTATACCTTATGAATTTTAAATTATAATCATTCAACAATACACCCTAATTTTCAATTCACAATGCACAAAATATAATAATCATTAAGTTCACCTTATAACCCCTAACTTTAGAATATAATCAAAAAATTATTTTCCATACCTTGCTCAATATGTTGGTGCACTTCAAATCTCATTAACTCCGTCAAATCCAAGCAACCTTAGTGTGTTTCCCAAAATAATCATCAACCATCATCAAAATCCAAATAAAACACATCGGACGGGTTTCAACTCATTGACCTCTTTAACATAGTGCTATCACGAGCACCCTGACCAACTGTGCTACTGTATTGGTTGAAACCCAAAGGAGCACCCATGAATATATCTCTATGCTCAATGTACAATCTAAAAAACTCAAACACCCAAAACAATGTCTAGGATTTTTGACCCTACAATCCTTCTCTCAACAGTGCTCATGCAAGCTAACCAACCATTGGGCTACTCCAGACTAGTGAGACCCAAAATACGTGCACACAAATTTATCAATGCCAGCACTTGCACACTCTAAAATTTTGATATCTCTTTTATCTCCATCGTTCACAAGAATCATGCTCAAAAATTATTAATGAAAAATGCTTGCGACCACTTCCAAAGGTGAAAGGGCAATGTATTTATATGCTTTATCTTCAAATTTTTAGAGGTCGCCTTCTATTTCGAAACCTCAAAGTGTTTGTGCTTTTGGATTTAAATATTATAATATAAAATTTATATTAAAATATTATAATATTATTCTTTTAGATATTTGGCCTTACTATTTAAACCTTACCTCCTCTTTTAAGTCTTGGCATTTTTCTTTAAAATTTGGATCCAAAACACTTTTTTAAAAGCCTTGTGCCAATCAACCTCTTTGACCTTATTTATAATATTTAAATTAAATATTATAAGTCTTTTCTGAACAACAATTTTCCTTTCTTTTGGATATACCTTGCCTTGAAGAATATTTTTGCCTTGAATGCCATGCAACCTTTGACATTAATGACAAATGTTGACATAAATCCTTTGACATCAATGACAACTCAATATGCTTAATATTTCCAACAGTCTCCCCTTTGTCATTTATTGCAACCCTTATAAAATATTCCTTTTACTGTAACTAGATTCCCAATTTTCTCCCCATGACAGGTTGCTCCCCCTTACTGAATTCTCTCCCCCTTTGACATCAATGGCGAAGGGCTCCTTGGGGCTAAATATAAGAAACTTAGAATACCCCCCTCACCACCTCCTTTCTTGAGGTGATTAGTTTTGGGATGGGAGTAAACCTACTCCCAATAAATAATGTTTATAATTATCTTCTTCTCTTTCAATATTTTTACATATTTTTGTAGTCATACCTCTTTGATCCTTTTGACTATCCTTCTTCTTGGTAGTCTTTGGAAGTTCCTGAAATTATGTTTTACAACTTGATTTATTCCCAAACTTATTATAATTGTAACACTTGATGTTGTAGTTATTTTAAGGTGAAAATTAATTGAATTTTCTATTGGTGAAGCCAAAATCATTCCTACTATGAACCCTGCAATGTATAGCTCTATGACCAAAATTATTACATGAGTAACAATGTCCTTGAAAGAAGTATTTATATTTTATTGGAGAGTGTGGTCTCATAGTTATTTCCTTGCCTTTTTCTTGATGATCCATGTTCCTTGTTTATGCATTTTTTCTTCATTTTTTATGCTTCCACTTCTCAACTCATCATCATAGGTCTTAGGTTCTTCTTCAATCACTTCCTTTGAACCTTCTTTTTCTTTCGATCTTGACACCCCTTTTTGTATCTCTTGGCCTTCTTCATAAACGAGTCCTATCTTGATAAATTGAGAACTTTGTACTTTGAGAATGTCATCCAAGGTTTTTGAGCTTTCCTTAAACCTAGTTATCTTATAAAAATATTTTCCAAGTCCTTTATTTAGAGATATAACTTCATCTTCTAGATTTTCAAACTCTAACTCTTTTGCCTCTATTTTTTTAGCCATACTTTATTCAATTTTCTTTTCCTCTCCAACTCTAACTCTTAATTTGGTGGGATCTTGTAGAATTATTGCCTTTGTATCCTCATCCTATTGAACTTGAGCCTTCAATATTAAGTTATCTCTTTTTAACTCTTCAATTTCCTTTTCCATATCAGTTATAGCTTCTTCTTCCTTTTATAAATTTTTCTCTATCTCTAGATATACAATAGCAAGAGCATCTTATTTTTCTTCTACTCGAACTTCAAAAACAACATATTTTGTTTGGTCTTCAATGGGATTACCTTCTTTCTCTTCTATATCCAAAAATATAATCTCATATTTTTCACTATTTGAAATACTTTCATCACTCTCACTTGAAGCATTACTTGCATTTTCAACATAAAAACTCTTTTTGTGCCTCTAAAATATCTTCTTCTCATGTTTTCCTTGACCATATCTATTTTTATTTTCAAGACAATATTTTCTTTATTTATTTTTCTTGTATTCCTTTTCATATTCACTGCTACAATATCCATTTTATGGACAAAAAGTTGCATAGTGACCAATATTGCCACAACTAAAACATTTCATACTCTTCATATATTTGTTTTTTCTTGGAATATTTTTATTTCTTCTCACAAAGCTAGTCTCCTCTTCACTGCAAAATTCATCACTTAATTTTGGTTTATTATCCTTTGTCTTCTTTGAATATTTGAATGTTGCCTCTTTTTTATATTTTTGTTCTTTTTATGTTCTCATATCATAAGCTGTGATAATTCCATGTAGTTCATCTATCCTCAATGTTGCTAGATCATTCATATCTTCTATTGCTAAAACCTTTTCATCATATCTCATGGGAAGTGACCTTAAATTTTTTTGAACAATAGTATAATCTTCAATATTTTCTCCAAGTCCATAGATGGTGTTAACAACCTCATCAAGATGAAGTATATACTTAACAATATCTTCCTCATATTTCATATTTAATTCCTAAAAATTCCTCCTGTGAGTCTGAAGTTTTGCCATCTTAACCTTTTCATATCCTTCATATATATTTTGTCCCACATTTCTTCTATTTTTTTGCAGTGCATAATCTTCACAAACTTTGTTTCTTGTAATCATCTTAAAATTACATTAATTGCCTTGGCATTATTTTTATATAGTTTATATCTATGGGAGGAGTTGCAGGTGATGTGTACTTATTCTTAATTGATTTCCATGTATCAATTCCTTGTGCCATCAAAAATATCTTCATCCTAATACTCCAAAAAGTATAGTTAGTCCCATTAAACAATGGATCTCTATGTGTTGAAAATACTTCCTGATGAGCCATTTGTGTTCTTGTAAGATATTTCTTCAAGTTGTTAGGCTTCCCTGAAGGAAATCGCTCTGATACCAATTGAATAATATAAGATTATATTGAGAGGGTGTGAACAGTGTAAGATACAAATCAATATTATCAATTGCAATAACTTTACAAAGCAGTATTATCCAATATCATCAATTCCAATAATGAAATAAAGCATAAACCATAAACCATCACACACATGAGAGACATATATTTAATGTGGTTCATCCAATGTGGGCTATTTCTACAGAGAAAATATTTCTTATAAATTTTCTCAACCAATCTCTTGGGAACCAATTCCCTATTACAATATTTATGAGCACCAACCCAAAGGAGACACCAATCCCCTATGCTCAAGTTTATGGACCTCTATCCACAGGAGACCTTTGTCCCCACTGCTTTGGTTTGTGGACCTCTATCCATAGGAGAAATATATCCCCACTACTTTGGTCTATCTACAAAACCTGATCAAACTCGCTTAAATTTGCTTACAAAAACTTGCTCTCAATTCTACTCAAATATCCTTACCAATACCTACTCTCAATTCCACTAAAATATACTCCAAGTATACACACAAGACTTGCTCAATTCTTCTCACCAAAACCTACTCTCAATTCTTCTCAACTTTGCTCTAAGTCTATACACAATACTTGCTCAAATATGTTCCAAGTATACACATAAGACTTGCTCAAATATGCTTACCAAAACTTACTCTTAATTATGCTCCAATCCTACACATAAGACTTACTCAATTCTACTCCAAAACCTATTCTAACATACTCATAAGGCCTCCTCAATTCATATCTTAAAACACCTACTTAAATCACTGCTCAAACCTGCTTATAAAGCACGTTCAATCCAACTCTTAAAACGTACTTAAATCTGTTCCTAGCCTTCTTACAAGGATTTCTCAAATCAGCTTAATATCACTTCTCACACCAACTCAGATCTGCATTAAACAAACCTTCTCACATTTGCCTTAATCATGTTCTCATAAACTGCTCAAACATTCCCAATTCTTTCATACAAATAATTTCATGTCTTTCCCAAAAGTGCTTTCTTTGACTAAAGTAATTTAGATATATTCTACCCAGAAATGTTTTTCTTAATGAACATAAAGAGAATTATATGCTATACAAATACTCAATATGTTATTTTCACATTCATTAATTTTGTTGCTTTCACGTGTTCCACATTTATTGCTTTCAAAATATATCTCGTGTATAACACTTAGTAGTTGACCTTCTTATGTATTTATCAAAATAAAAACCAATGCACACACTTGCATCACAAATATGATTTCTAACACTTATAAATTAACCTCAATATCACTCAAACCAATTATTAATTATGCTCTCAAATCATTGCACTAATATTCTCAATTTCATTCAACAATGATGCACAACTTTTTCACAAACCTTATCTCGTATGTTTCCAATTTCATTCAATAATGATGCACAAATTTTTCCACAAACCCTGCCTCATATGTTTCCAATTTCATTCAATAATTATGCACAACATTTTTCACAAACCCTAGCTTGTATGTATCCAATTTCATTAAACAATGATGCACAAACCCTAGCTCTTATGTTTCCAATTTCATTCAATAATGATGCACAACTTTGTTCACAAACCCTAGCTCATATATTTTCAATTTTAATCAAAGCAATGCACAAATAATATCAACTTCAATCAATCACTAATTCTCATAAAATTAATCCTTATACCTCCACCATATGATATAACAAATATTTCCTTTCCAACAAAACCACTTAGAGTAGGAATTAAAACACCATATCTCAAAAATGCCTTTATGAAGGTGTACCCTTAAAAACCTATCTCAAAATAATTTTCCTTTTGGTTCTTCAAAATCTGGTTAGTGATTTTCAAATTCAAGAACAGATATAAAAATCATCTACTCAAATCTCTCCAAAATATCCACAATAAATCTAGAAAATAATACCTTGTTTCCCCTTTTAATATTTTAAAAAGAAGCTTTTAAAACCCTTAAATTTCAACTCATATTACACAAAATATGATAAATACAAGTACACCTTATAATTCCTAACTTATAATCATTCAACAATACACCCTAGTTTTCAACTCATAATGCACAAAATATAATAATCAATAAGTACACCTTATGAATCATAACTTATAGTCATTCAACAATACACCCTAATTTTCAATTCACAATGCACATAATATAATAATCATTAGGTTCACCTTATAAACCCTAACTTTAGAATATAATCACAAATTTCTTTTCCATACCTTTCTCAATATGATAGTGCACTTCAAATATCATTAACTCCTCCAAAGCCAAGAAAACTTAGTTTATTTCCCAAAATAATCATCAACCATCGTTAAAAGCCAAATAAAACACACTAGATAGGTTTCGACCTACTGACCTCTCCAGCACATCGCTATCATAAGTTCCTTGATCAATAGCACTTCTGATTTGGCTGAAACCAAAAGGAGCATACACAAATATATCTTTTTCCTCAGCGTGCAATCTGAAAAACTCAAACACCTAAAATAATGTCCCTGAATTTTGACCCTACAGTCCTTCTCTCAATAGTGCTCACACAAGCCAACCAACCATTGGGCTACTCCATATGGGTGAGACCCAAACTGCGTGGACACAGATTTGTCAATGCCAACACCTACACACTCTAAAGTTTCCTTGTCTCTTTTATCTCCACTATTTGCAAGAATCATGCCCAAAAATTATTAGTGAAAAATGCTTACAACTTCCAAAGGTGAAAGGTCAATGTATTTATATGCATTGTCTTCAATTTTTCAAAGATAAAATTATATTTTCAAAACCTCAAAGCATTTTCTCTTTTGGGATTAAATGTTATAATATAACTTTATATTATATTATTAAAAATATTATAATATTATTCTTTTAGATCTTTGGCCTTAATATTTAAACCTTGCCTCCTATTTTAAGTCTTGGCCTTTTTCTTTTAAACCTTGGACCCAAACCACTTTTTAAAAGCCTTGTCCCAATCAACCTCTTTGACCTTCTTTATAATATTTAAATTAAATATTATAAACCTTTTCTTTACAATAATTTTCCTTGCTTTTAGATATACCTTACCTTGAAGAATATTTTTGCATTGAATACCATGCAACCTTTGACATAAATCCTTTGACATCAATGACAACTCTTGACATCAAACCTTTAACATCAATGACAACTCAATATGATCAATATTTCCAACATAGCCACCCGAGTCTCTATCCCAAAAGTCAAATAAATCAAGCAAATCATAAATTATTATGAGGAAGGTGTAGGAAAAGAGGTAAATTTCAACAAAAGTAGTCTTTATTTTATTATTACCCCTTGCAAAGGTAGAACTCTATTGCTGAAAATATTGGTTGTACAATTGCCAACCTGCCTTCTACCTATCTTGGGCTTCCTCTATTTCAAGAGAGGCATGTTGAAAGTATGTGGAATAATGAGATTCAAAGACTCATGAAGAAACTTGGTGGATGGAAAAGTGCTCTCCTCAGTCAAGCTACCAAATCTACTTTAGTCTAGGCTTGTCTTCAAAGTATTCCAATTTTCTTTTTATCTTTCTTCAAAGTTCCACTATCTATCTATCAAAATATTAAACAAATTCAAAGAAAAATCCTTTGGACTAGCTTCAAAAATATATTCAAATTTCCTTTAGTGACTTGGGACAAAGTGTGTTCTAAGAAAAATCATGGTGGTCTAGCATTCAACAGGATTGGTAAGACGAATTCTACGCTAATTTGTAAGAAAGGCTAGAAAATTATTACTAATACCAAGGTCCCATGGTATGATATAGTTAAATCCATGTACCTCCATAGTAATTACTTTTTGTATGAAAACTACCTTCTTGATGGCTTAGCCTTTTGGATTGTTTTTTCCAAAATTATATATATCCTCAAAAAAGGCTTGAGGTGGAACTTAGGTAATGGGAATTGTATTTGGTTTTGGGAAGATACTTGTATCACTGATTATCATGATCCCAAATTGTGCTACATCAATCCTATATTTGATCATATTTTTGGCAATTTGGTGTGTCATTTAATTTCTCATAAACCATCCCAAGATCCTACATGGAAATCCATCCATATTAATGATTTTAACCCTGAGAACTTCCTAGATGTTAAAGCTCTATCTCATTTACTTTGAATTAGTACTAGTCCAAGTAGTTCATCATTATATCCTTCTTGATGAACGTAGGCATGTTTGGTTTTTGGCTAGCATGATCTGGTTGCAGAGTTTGATTCCTAAGATATCATTATTTTTTTTGTTGGTGGTACAAAATAAATTATAATCATTAACATTATAATCAACATAGGCTTGTTAATCCCCAATAGATGCTACCTATGTCAGTTCAATTGGGATTTGGTTCTTCATCTCTTTCTTGAGTGCTCTTTTTTGTCTCAGTTTTTTAAGTCTCTTTTTTCTATCTTCGATATCACTTGGGTGTTCCCTAATTCCTTCCTAGAGTTGTTGGTCCAGTGGCTCAAAAATTTCACTTTATCTTGCCTAAATTTCATGTGGTCCTTTGCATTGCCACATTATCTATGGAAATTTTGGTTTGAAATAAATAATTGCACCTTTCACGAATCTTGTAGAGATTCAAATTCAATTCTATCTAGAATTCTTTTTTTTCCTATGATAATGCCAATATCAGTTCTTCCTTAGATGTTCCTTGTAGTGAAAATGAATCTAGACTGGTCAATTCCCTTAATCTTTGCTCAAATTATTAAGAACATAGCTCATCTAAGGTGGATAGATCGAGGGTTGCCTAGTCTCATCCTCCTTCTGGAAGGGTTAAACTCAACTTCAATGGGGCTTCTAAAGAAAATCCTAATAAAGCTAGATGCAAAGGTGTTATTAGGGATGATCAAGCTAGAATTATTTTGGTGTATACTGAGAACTTATGCTTGAATAATAAAAATGTGAAAGAAGTTAGAGCATTGTATCAAGATCTAGTTACAACTCAAATACTTTAGATTCAAAATATTATTATTGAAGGGGATTCTCTAAACACCATAAATTATCTTAATGGATATCAAAATCTGAGTTGGTGTGTTTCTACCATGATTGAAGAATCTAAAATTCTTCTTACAAGTTTCAACAATATCCTCATCCAATATTTGCTAAGAGAATGTAATATGGTTACAGAAATCATGGTCAACTTTGGATTATCAATTGAATCCTAAAATATATGGGACGATAATTTTTCTCAAGCCTTTCTTATTAAATGTTCAACCAATGATGTGTCTTTAAGCTCCCTTCATTTGTACTTTTAGGGTCAACCTTGTCCTTTTATTGGGTAGTTTAAACCCTCATCATATTGTTCTAGCAATCTAAAATCCTCAACATCATGTCACTAGACCCTCTGATGAAATTTGAACTATATCCACATATCATCCTTTGTTTGGGTGGTAGTCGTATCAATGGTGTATTTTCTTTTTTATTCGATAATTGCTTTCCATATGGCTTCTCTTATGAGTGGGGCTATAGTGTCTATTATGTTTTGGTTGTGCTTTATTTATTTTAGAATCATGTGGGATCATTTTTGGATGTGTTTTATTTACGGTGTCACAAGAGATATTTATTTCTTGATAGACTTATTTTTTTGAAATTGCAATTATTGTCAAATATTATTTCCTTTTATTCATCCCTAGCACTCCGTCTGTATCCTTCCTAACCTATATTTTATTTTTGAGGATGTGGATATTATAACCATGAAGGCTAAACAGGAGAATTTCATGACTTCCCTACATCCATGTGTCATTATGATTGGTGATTTCTCCAACGGGTCTGATATGGCTTTCATGTTAATAATTCTCTTGTTTGGGATCTCCCAACAACAACCAATATTTTCTAATTGTTTCTCCTTTTGCAGAATGAAAATCTATGGAAAACTCTTGAACTGATGCTCCTCTTTTGCATATGTCATTGTATCCCAAAACTCACTTTATTGATTGAGGTAAATTTTGGATGGTTTAAGGTCTATTGTTGGTCTACGTGTTGGGAAGTTGTTAGAAGAGTGAGTGTGTTATATTATTGTGGTAAGATGGTTATGTTTGAGTCTAAAACTCTAGAAATTGATACTTTGGTGGAAGATATTCTTTGATCCCATCGATTTATTCCCTTCCTATGTAAATTCAGTGGTAGTGATCCAAAAATTTCAAGGAAGTTCATCAATTTGTGGAACAATAGTGTTGTGATGCTTCATGGAAGTACCTTTAAGCTAACCTTCAACATGTTGGCAGAAATAACAAAGCTTATCAATAATGGTGATGTCATACATTGGGACAAACACTCCATAGTGGTTGATTTGAGATATTTTAGGGTAAAGAAAAATTCCTTTCTAAATAAAATAATGGTTTCATCAGAAAGGATCTCCCCGCTCCCTAGGATAGGGTGTTTATCCCAATCATGTAGTACTTTACGATTGATGATCCGAATTCAATATTGTGAAGTTTCCACATGGAAGTTATTAATAATTTAAGAGATGTCATTTTTATTAGTATCCCATAACATATTTATAGGTCCATGGAAATATTAGTTGGTAGAGTGAGGGAAGGGAATTCATTCCTTTTGAAGCACCAAGGACTCTATTTAATCATTTTCAAGCATGTTGTTGAGTTCCAGGTATAGAATCCTACCTTATCCATGGTAGGTAATCTTGAAGATCTTCCTACAACTTTGGCTCCCAATCAGGAGTTACCTTTGGGTTCTCCCCAAATTAAAGTGAATTATTTTTAAGAGGAAGGTGAATTCACTGGATCTAGGAAATCCGATAGAAATAAGTACATGCATGGCTTATCTAAAGTAGTCATAACACCTTGTCTATGGTCTACCAAGAATAGATCCTTAGGAGATAAGCTCAAAGGTGTAATGGTCATTTATTAGGATCAAAGTGTTCTTGAGGCATCTCTACTGGGTTGAAATAATATGGTTGATGCAATTTTCTAGTCGGGCTCTCTTCAAAGATAATATTGTGGATCGTTCTCTAGGGGGAACCTTAGCCCAGTTTGTGGATACCTCATACACAATCATTAATTTGGATTACCTGGTGTCTCTAGCATGAACCATGCTTCTTCGAGCAATAAAAATTATTAGCAAGCTAAATTCTAAGAAGAAGGTTGACCAGGTTACTAGTTGTGAAAAGGATCTTGTGGATGTAAATAAGTATCAACCTGCATCCTCAAATTAGAACCTGCATCCTTAAATTTAAAATGGTCTAATTATTATAAATTTGGTACGAATCTACCCAAAACAAATTTACACCCAAATTTTTTTGGCTAATGGGTGCCATTCAAGGGTCCCCAATATTAGCGAATTCCAAATTTAAAAATCAAAATATTCATTAATTAATGAAGATTAGCCACTATGCATAACCCTGTATGCTAATATTTCTAAAAATTCAACTTTTATTGATAGAAATTTACTATATGTGTCATGTCATCGATAGTAATGGTATTTTATTAAATATTTCAAAGGAAAAGGTAAAATTAGAATAAACACCCTGTACTAATATCATTGATGCTAAAGGAGTGTGGGGTAAGGCCTCTGAAGTGGGTATTTGCACTCCCTCGGCTAGCCCCACTGTTAAATTTGATTTATCCCCTAAGGATATTAATGAGGAGCCTGTGAAGTTGGACCTAAACCCACTTGTATTGTTTTCAGTAGTGGCTTACGTAAATATAAACATCTACACAATAAAGGTGGTGAGGATGATGGTTTCTCCCCTCTTTCTTCCCACCCTGATATTGATGTTCTTCCATGGGATTTCCATCGAGAGAAATTGGTTGAGGAGGTCTATGTCCCGGAGGCCTCTGAGGAGATTAGAAACTTGGTCTTTCACAATTTGAAGCTTATCGATATCAATCAAAGGAAATTGTGGAGTTCGTTGAGATCGACAATGGATCTCTCTAAAACATTTCTCATCTGGATTCTTCTATTTCTCAAGGATTGGGTAAGTTGAGGTAGAACCATCTCAGTTCTCCTCTTCTTAGGTGTCTTTAGATCCTGGTATTAGTATTTATGTTTTTGTCTGCCTCATGTTGTCTAGTGAGGTTTAGTTTTGTTCTTTCTTGTCCAGGTGGTATTTTGATTGTAGTGGTTGTGGGATCCCTTTAAAACCCTCTCTATTTTTAATATTACCAAAAAAAATATAATTGATGTTAAATTCTTCATCTAATAATAATTATATCATCATTTAATTATACAAATTTTATCTATGCTTACTAATATTATCACTACAATTAGATAGGAAATGAAACAAATGATAGAAAAAAATTTAACATTTATGGAATTGAAGTGGATTTTGATAAATGCACCCATATTGAGTAAAATTGATCCAAAAATATATTTTAAGGTTTGTGTTGGTGCTTCTAGAGAATATAAAGGAGGAATATTAGCTTGGGATGGATGCATGATTTCTTATAAATTACAAAAGTTCAAATATTCTAAAGAAAACTATATTGTGCATGATATTGAGTTTCTTGTCATTGTCTATGTTTTGAATTTATGAAGATACAATTTCTTGGCCAAATATTTCAATTAAAATTTATTCATAAAATTCTAAGCTTCACTCAACTTAGTTTCAATACCCATTAACAGAAAAAAATGAAATTATTATGTAAGCATAATTTTGACATTATATATATCAAGCATAAGGATAATAAAAACATAAATCCTTTTAATTAAATCAAATATATTTGAGTAGATATGGTCTTGATAATGGGCACAAATGATCATCTCAAAAATATATTACAATAGGATAGTTGGTACAATGAGATGAAAGAGGTTATCCATACAAATACAATTGAGAAGGTAAATTTTACAATATATTCTTTTGATGAGGATTGAGTATATAAATTCATGTGTTTTTTATATTTGAACTAGTAGGTAATTTAATACAAAAAAAATTAATTGAATCTCATAAGATACTATATGTTATCCACCTAAATATTAAAAAATGTATTAAAATTTGATAAATCCTAAATAATAAATTGATAAATTAGCAATATTAATGATGCAGGAGCATCCAACGGTGTAAGAGTGATATTGCATAACCCAAAATTTTTATTTGCTTTAGTTATTTGCTAAATGTATTTAGTTGTCTAGGTTATAGAAAAATAGATCCATTGGTGAAATAATCATCCCAATATTATGTAATTTTTAATTTGTCCTACCCTGTCAAAAACTAGTGAAAAAATCCTGCTAGAAAAACTAGTAAAAATTACAAGTGATTTTTGAAGGTCTTAGATGTTGAATTTGAGGATTTTCAATTAGACATAATGAGCCAAGACCTTCCCCGCTTAGTTCATCTCATGCACTTTTTTAAAACATGTTGTAATAGTCAATAGGATCAATGAGAGTGAAGTTATGACCTCAGAAAGTTGCCCCAAAAATTCAAATTTGAAATAGATGGTTTTAGGTGGGAAAAGGGAAAAACAGGGTATTAGAGGGAAATTTTGAAATTATAAAGGTGCTCTTAGCTTTTGTATCCTCTTCTTTGAATAAAGTAATGAAAATTTTGGTTTTCTAACATGATAAAAGGAAAAATACTTGTGCATGGTGTGTTTCTTATTTTTTTATCTTCACCAAGTGGTATCAGAGTTGGAGTTCTTGAGTGTGTAAATAGATCACCGGACGTGAGGCAGTTTACACCAGGATCTGTGGTTAGGGTTTGTGAGAGGAGTGAGAAGAATGCCTCTATGAAGAAACCGTGGTGGTGGGAGAAATATGGTGCCAGAAGAAGATTTCAGAGCTTTGTGGAGGCAAGTTCAGGCCCTACAAGAGGAGCTATGTAGAGGGTTTAAGCCAAGGAGAGAATATGGTAGTGAAGATGAAGTTGAAGAAGAAGAGAATTAGTTCAAGTAATAAGAAGAGTTAGTAGATACTGCACAAGCCAACTTATACAAAGCCATATCTTATATTGGAAAGATACTGAAGATGGAGGTTTTTATGTATTCTAGAAATATTGATCCAGAGGAGTTGATTGACTAGATCAATGGTTTAGAAGAATACTTTGAGTATGATGAGGTTGAAGATCCTAAGAGCTTCAAGTTTTATAAGACCAAGCTGAAGGGTTATGCTAGCATATGGTCGAAGAGAGTGCAACTAGACATAAACAAAAGAGGAAACGAAAGGATAACAAGGTGGGAGTGGATGGTGGAGAAGTTGAAGAGGCAGTTCATTCTAGCTGATTATGAGTTGGATCTTATAAATAATATGCAAGGTTTGAGGTAGTTGAGAAAGTTTTTCAAATAATACACAGAGGATTTTTACAAAATTTTAATCAGAACAGGTCATTCTGAGGCCAAAAAAGGGAAGGTATCCCATTATATTAAGTGGTTTAGAGCAAGTATTCAAGAGGAGTTAAGTCTAGGTAGTATGACCACCATAGAGGATGCTTACCAGTTTGCCTTGAGGGTTTAATAGAAGCTGAACATAAGGTTTGATAGCAAGCAAATAGAAAGAGGTCGTGGTGGAAGAAATGATGGGAGAACAAACGAAGGGAAAAATAAATAGTAAAATAAGAATGGATAAGCCAGTAGTGGTCAAGACCAAAAGGGAGATAATGCTTACCACCCTCATGATCAAAACAATGATTACCAGAGAGGAAGAGGAAGGTTTGGATGAGGGTTTGGAAGAGGAGTATTTTATGGAACTTGTTTCCACTATGGGGAAGAAGGACATCAAGCATACGGGTGTCCACAACACCAAGAGAGGACAAATAAGAGGCCCTAAGGTAATGCTCAAACTGCTGTTGTAGATGAAGGTGCTGAATTTGAGCACTCTCAAGAAGCAAAAAGAGGAGCAGTGTTGATCACAAGGAGAGCCTTCTTGAATGAGGAGAAAAATTCAAATCAGAGGAAGAGCTTATTTCACACAAGGTATAAATGTGCAAGTAAGGTCTATAATGTTATCATAGATAATGGTAGCATAGATAACCTAGTTTTAGAAGGAATGGTTTCCAAATTACAGTTAGAGAAGAAGAGACACCCACATCCATATCGGATTATGTGGTTGAAGAAGTACAATAGGGATTTGGTCAGTGAGCAATGCTTGGTAAAATTTAATATTGGGAGTTACCATGATGAGGTACTGTGTGACATCTTGCCTATGGATGCTTGTAATTTATTTTTCGAAAGGCCATGGTAGTTTGATCGGCATGCAATACATGATGGACATGCCAACACTTACTCCTTGAAAAAGGATGGAGTGCACCATAAGCTAAATCCCCTAAAGGAGGTGGATGAAAAGGTATGTAGCAATGCTAGAATATGTTTAGTTTATGGTAGGAAGTTTTTGGATGGTCTGAAGCATGAGCATATGTGCTCTACATTACCTCCTAGATTTAAATAATAACAATGTAAGGATGTCCTAGTAGAGGTATAATTTTTGTTAAGATAATTTCCAGATATTATATCAGACAATGTGCTTGAGGGTTTGCCACCAGTGAGGAAGATCAGTCACCATATAGATTTGGTACTAGGAGCTAGTTTACCCAATAATGCAACCCATAGAATGACTCCTATATAAAGTGAGAATCTAAACAGACAAGTACAAGAGTTATTAAAAAAATGACTGATTCAGGAGAGTATGATTCCATGTGCGGTACCTATAGTACTAGCACAAAAGAAATATGGAGAGTGGAGGATGTGTATAGACTCCCAAGCCATTAACAAGATCACCATAAAATATAGATTTCCATTGCCAAGGATGGATGACATTATGGACTATTTGAGTGGAGCCAAGTACTTCACAAATATTGACCTAAATAATGGGTACCATCAGATTCATATCAAATAAGGGGATGAGTGGAAGATTACCTTCAAGACTAGAGAGGGTTTGTATGAGTGGTTGGTCATGACATTTGGGCTAACCAATGCACCAAGCACATTCATGTGGCTAATGAATGAGGTATTGAAGGAGTTTTTAGGAAAATTTGGCATTGTCTATTTGGATGACATTTTATTATTTAGCAAGACCTTGGAAGAGCACCTGATGCATGTCAGAAGAGTTTTTGAGAAACTGAGAGAGGAGAAGTTGCTAATTAATTTGAAGAAGTACAGTTTTGTGAAGAAGGAGTTGGTGTATCTGGGATTCGTCATCTTAGTTTAAGGTCTAAAAATATACCCAAAAAAAGTGAGGGCTATCATCGAATGGCCTACTCCAAGGAGAATTACAGAGGTAAGATAATTTCATGGTCTAGCTAGTTTTTACAAAAAAATTATTAGAAATTTTAGCAGTATTTGTGCACCCCTAACAGAAATAATGAGAGGGGATAAGAAATAATTTAAGTGGACCTTAGGAGTAGATAAGAGCTTTGATATTTTGAAGAAGAAGGTCACATAGCAACCTATTTTAGCACTCCTAGATTTCAATAAGGTATTTTAGGTAGATTGTGATGCTAGTGGTAGTACCATAAGAGTTGTGTTGAGTCAAGAAGGTAAATTTGTTGCCTATTTTAGTGAGAAGCTTAATGATGCTATGAAGAAGTATTTTGTATATGATCAAAAGTTTTATGCTATAGTTCAAGCCCTAAAGAAATGGAGGCACTATTTATTTCCAAAAGATATTTTTTTGTATACTGATCATTAGGCCTTACAATATATTAATAGTTAAGAGAAATTGAATCAGAGGCATTTAAAATGGGTTGAGTTCCTATAGAGTTATACCTTTGTGTTGAAGCATAGAAGTGGAAAGTCAAATAGAGTTGCAGATGCCTTAAGTAGAAGGTAGTGTTTGTTGATAGAAATGAAGGTGGAAGTCATAGGGTTTGATGAACTTAAGAGTTTATACCCTGAAGATCTAAATTTTATGCAGAGGCTTGGAGAGATTGTATGGCACCTGTTACTTTGGACAAACAAAATGGTTGGATTTTCTAATCCAAGATGGAATTTTATTCAGAGGAAACCAATTATGCATTCCAAGGAGTTCAATGAGAGAGAATTTGGTCAAGGAGAAGCACAGTGGAGGGTTGGCTGGACACTTTGGTCGGGACAAGACCATTGCTCTTGTTAATGAGAATTACTATTGGCCATAGTTACAGTAAGATGTGAATATATTTGTACAAAGTTATAGATTATGCCAGATGACCAAGGGTGTGAGACAGAACACTAGATTGTATCAGCCATTACCTATACTAGAGAGACCATGGGAGGATATCAACATGGATTTTGTTCTTGGTCTACCAAGGACACAAAGGAGGAATGACTCCATATTTGTGGTGGTTGATAGATTCTCAAATATGAAACATTGTATTCCTTAACAAAAAACTAATTATGTAGTTCATGTTGCAGGGTGTTTTTCAAAGAGGTGGTATGAATTCATGGTCTATCGAAGAGTATTGTTTTAGATAGGGATACCAAGTTTATTGGGTATTTCTAGAGGATCCTATGGAAGAAATTGAAGATAGACCTGAAATTCAGTTTTGCATACCACCCACAAACTGATGGACAAACAGAGGTGGTTAATAGAAGTTTGGGTAATCTACTGAGATGCTTAGTAGGAGATAAGCCCAAGGGATGGGATCTGGTTTTGCCATAGGTAGAATTTACATACAATAATTTTGTCAACAAGAGTACTAACAAGTCTCCATTCCATATTGTATGTGTTAGTAGCCCAATAAATGCTTCTGAGTTGAGGAATATGTATAGAGGGGAAAAGTGCAATGCTAAGGCTAAGTATTTTGCTGAGCACCTGAAGAGCTTGCATGAGGTAGTAAAATAGCATTTTAACAAGATGAAAACTCAGTACAAGATAAGAGTAAACTAGAAGTGATGAGTTAAGTAGTTCCTAGTGGGATATCAATTTATGGTTCACTTGATAAAGGAAATATTTCCTGCTAAAACCTATAAGAAGTTAAAAATGATGTTTGGACCATGCATGGTCATAAGGAAATGAGATTTAGGGAATGCCTATGAGGTAGAATTGCCAAGTGGGCTGAACATATCACCTATGTTCAATATTTTAGATTTGGCAGAGTATCATGAAGGTGACAATAATGATGGACAAATCACATAATTATGGATTATTTTAGCATCTACTCGAGATACAGAAGAGATAAAAGAGATCTTGGATACCCGCATCGGCAAGAGCACAAGGTACAGGTAGTATGGAGAATATTTGGTTAAGTGGAAGGGAATTCTTGTAGAAGATTCAACTTGGTTGTCCAAGATAGAGGTTTACCACCTTGGTTTTCCTCCAACATCAGCGAAGTGAAGGTCATGTCTCAATTTACCCTGGGTGTTTGATGCAGGAGCATCCAGTGGTGTAAGAGTGATCTTGCATCACCCAAAATTTATATTTATTTTAATTATTTTCTAAATGTATTTAATTTTCTAGGGGATAGAAAAATAGAGCCATTGGTGAAATAATCATCCCAATATCCTAAGCGGTTTGGGAGATATGTAATTTTTAATGTTTCCTACCCTATCAAAAACTAGTGAAAATTTCCTGCTAGAAAAACTAGTAAAACTTGCAGGTGATTTTTGAAGGTCTTAGAGGTCAAATTTGAGGATTTTCAGTTAGACATAGGCCTTGGCACGATAAGCCAAGGCCTACGCCGCTTATTTTGTCCTTGTATCCTTTCCTAAAACATTTTGTAATAGTCAATCAAGTCAACGAGCTCAAAGTTATGACCTCAGAAAGTTGCCCCTAAAATTCAAATTTAAAATAGATGGTTTTAGGTGGGAAAAGGGAAAAACTGGGTATTTGAGGGAAATTTCAAAATTGTAAAGGGAATATTGGCTTTTGTATCCTCTTATTTTGAGAAAGTAATGAAAATGTTGGTTTTTGACATGATCAAAGGAAAAACACTTGTGCATGGTGTGTTTCTTGTTTGTTGATCTTCACCAATTAAACATTAAGCAATGAGGCATTAAAATTTGACATCCCTATGTTATTAACAATTCGTTTAAAGATGTCATTCAAGACCTATTTAAAATTTATTTAGAAGTAGCCATATTTAATATATGTAATATAAATAATTGAGGTTAAAATAATAATATGAAAATTAGTTGTTATTTTTTAATATATAAGGGAATTGGTAATATTATTAGGTGTTACCAATATAAAATCTAGCCTACTGGGTTAGATGAATTCAGTGGTATCCCTGACCCTCTATATTGGGTAGGGCAATCCAACTAGAAAACACTCAATAATTACCATCTAGTCAACCCTATTTGGGTATGTCATGGTTGGAACCTTGGTCCTCCCCAAAGAGATGTTAAAACCCTAACCATTACATTGTACTTGTTGGACCAAAATAAATTATTGTTAATTTGTTATTTAGAGAGAGGTAAAATTGAGGTTAATCATTTTATCCTTCAAATATTTACTCTTTTGAATGAAATTGATAAAGGAATGACTAGCCATATTTTTGTCAGTTCAATTATTGATATTGATTTATTAGCAAATTAGTCTATTAATAAAATAAAAAATGATAAGTATATTAGTTGGTTGGAATTTAGTTTTTACGTGGTTGGTAAATCATAGAATCATGCTATTGGAACTATTTCTAAATAATATTAAATTTGATAAGACAATCAAAGAATATATTTTTATAAGAAGAAAATACTCTTTGACTTACGTCACAAAGAAATTGATCAAAAAATTTCTTGATAATGTTAGAGTATTTATTTAATCATTCATATACAACAATTTCAAAATATTATTGAACTTTAAAATTGACCTAGAATATACCAATAAGATAATATCATATCTTCCAAATGTTATGTAGATAATAATTCTTAATATTTATTTAATTTTTTAAAATAAAAATTGTATAGTTATCTTGACGAGTTATATCTTAGTTAGATGATATAGTAAGGTGCACCATAAATTAGAAAATAAATCATAGAATCCCTATAAAATCAAAATCCATTAGTCAAAGTAATTAAGATAATCAACTAGAAGTGAGTGCGAGCATGAGCTAGGAGTGAGTGTAGTTGAAAGTGAGTGTGAGCATGATCTAGGAGTAAGTGTAGCCATAAGCGAGTACGAGCATGAGCTAGGAGTGAGTTAGTTTAAAGTGATTGAGCACATGCTCAGAGTGAGTGCAATTGTACATGGAATAATGTGTGAGCATAATATAGGAGTGAGTGCAACCAAAAGTGAGTGTAAGAATGAATATAGAGTGAGGAGGAAGTGTGAGAAGGGAAATATAAAATATAAGGCAAAGTGTGATAAAGGAACAAGTGCCACTTCTTGTTCTAGATCTTACCAGAATTTAAATGATTTATTTTAAGAAAATCTAGGTAACATGGAAATAAAGTCATTTATGAAATTCCATACTGAAATTATGAGTGGCCAAGTTGGAAGTATGGATGCCCTAGCTAGCAATAAGAGGAAGAATGAATCTATGGAAAACCCAGTCTAGGTAGAATATTCTACACCACAAGTGGTTATCAAGGAGAAAATTATTGAGCATGATATAATGGTTCTTAAAACTAGAGGGTTAATATGTAATTTTCATGGATATTGGCCATGTTTTTTTAAGATTCAAAATTGGATCAATTGAAAGTGTGGATTGAATTCAAATTACTCCATGACTTTTCTTCCAAAAGTATTTTTCTTATTTTTTTCTAGTTTAGAAATAAGAGATAAAATAATGGATGGAGGCTCGTGGTTTAGGGGTAAAGATCCATTATATTTTACAACTTAGAGTGAGAAATATTTTGTGGACATAGAAACTATTAAAAGGCTTATGGTATGAATTAGGATTTTTTGACTTCCTTATCAACTCATCAATAAGTAGATTTTGAATAATATTGGTAATACTCTAGGTGAATCCATCATGGAGGGACCAACTACTAAGGAGATAGCTCATGGTGTTTACACTAAAATATGTGTTGCCATGGATATTTACAAACATTTACCATAGTCAATTAGTATTAGTTCTAAATCAAGAGAATGTAATCAACAATTAGATTATGAAAACATTACATTTTGATGTTGCAAATATCATGAAATTGGGCATGTGGCAAGATATTGCAAAGTAAAATTGGAGGAAGAGATAGAAATTTTTGGGCATGAGCGTAGATTCAATTTGAAAAAATATCATATCACACGAGAAGCTAGCTCAAATAAAGGATTTTCCACTCCTAAAAAAGTGGCTAGAAAATTCCTCTACATCATTAAATGATAAATGCCATTATAGTTCACTCAAATCAACCATTACAAGAGAAAAATGATACAAGGGATGAGGAAGTACAATGCATAAGTTCAAATATAGAAGGAACTAAAGGTATGAAGGAAGAGGGGAAGGAAAATTTTGAAACAAAGGAATATGGGGATATGAATTTTAAAGTAAATGAGGTGAAGGAGGTCAAGCTTAATCTAGGTAAATTACCTTTATTATGCTTCTGTAACATAAAATATTATCCTTATAATAAAAGTGAAAGTAGTATGAATTGTATTCCTTGCACTTTAATATTTCAAGAGTAGTATAGTAGATAAAATAGAGGATATCCAAGAAATCCAACATAAGAAAGTAATGATTACAAAGGATCATCTATGTAGTTTAGTGTTTTTAGGGCAATAGAAGAAAAAATGTTGGTGAGGCTATTCCTTGCACTTTCAACTCTTTAGGGCAACATAAATATTTAAATGATAAGTCTCATTTTGAATTATCTAAAAAAATATATTAGAATGATGAAGATGAGAGTGTTGGAAGGAAATGAAGAAGGAAAGGAAGGCCATTAACATAGTGTTGCAGTTTGTAACTTGGCCACATTGAAATATTTTGATCATAAAATTTTGATAAATTTACTAAAGAAAGATGCTGCAATTTTATTGCTTAGTTTACTATATTTTTACCCTGTTTTACTACTGCATCACTATAAATAACATGGAAATCATGAATGCAATGAATAATTTTGTTTAAAAAATTCTAAGGAACAAGAGCACTGGCAAGGAATCAATTTTGAAGAAAGAGGCACCGAAAAATAAGATAACTTGTTTTAACCCTTGTTAGGCATGAAATTCCTTTTCGCTTCTCACAAAGATGAAGCACAACACAAGTGTGGATTTTCTCCAATTTCAACTTGTAGAAGATTTTCACCCTAGAAAATGTGAAAATTGTGATTTAATTCAAAGATAAAGTTGAAGGGAGGAAAGAAATGAGTTTCACCCCAATTGAGGGGCAAAAATCACTTTCACCCCTCTTAGAGGTGAAACATAATTCAAAGGAGTAAAATAATCCAATGGAACAAAGGAAGTGAAAGCCTCAATTTTAAAATGGAGGAACATAATGCTTTTGTTCCAATTGTGGGGTGAAAACCCTTGTCACCCATCTTTTGGGAAAAAGTTATATTTAAAAATGCAAGTGGTCATAGATTAAAATTTAAAATATCTTTCGCCCCAAGTGGAGGTGAAACTCCTTTTCTCATTTCGCCTTTGGGGCAAAATGTAGCGTAAAATAGGATTTTAAGTTGTGCTTAATGGGTAGGTCACCAAAAAATTAAATCCAAAAATTAAAAAGCTTTTATCCCAAGTGAGGGGTGAAACTCCTTGTCACCCCTCTTTGGGGTAAAACACAATGTAAATTTTTTTAAAAATAAGTGTTGTGTGGGCCTGACGTGGGTGAATCAATAAAATTTTGAAGAGTGCTTTCACCCTAAGTGATGGGGGAAGCTCATTTCCGCAACTCTTTGGGGTGAAAAGGGATTTCAAATATTTTAAAAGGGAAATAAATAATGTTAACATCGTGGAGGTTTGCCTTAAGGTATTTCATATTTTTGCCCATGACTAGGATGTAAATAAAATTAAGGTGCTCAATGTAAGTTCGAGGTGTAGAAAATTGAAGTCACCCCTATGGAGAGGCACCATGTGGTTTTGAATCTCTAGGAGGTGAATAAGGTTTTTAAATTTTGAATTTGAGTGAAAGAGTTGTGCTACACTCTATGCTGAATTAAAATAATTAAGAATGATGTTGCCTCCCCAAAGGGGAAAAAGTCTCTATCACCCACCTTTGAGGTAAAATAGAAGAATATGATTATGATAGAAGGTTATTAATGGGTGAAATTATCAAAGACATCAAATCATGTCATGTTGTCCCATGTTGCTGCCTTGAAAAGGCTATTTTGACCCGTTATTGGGTGAAATCAATTATTTGGCATTAAATTCCCAGGGACATTACTTTCAAGGGTATGATTTTATAGATTTTCTTGGGAAGATGTGAAGAAAGTTAAAATTTAATTCTTGGATCAATGCAGGTAGTGCTTCTAGGATATCTACTTAAACTTTGTAGGATTTAATGCTTGGTAGACTTTCTTGATGAAAGTGTATTTCCAAGGTGCAAAGGCAAAGTAAATTCAACGATCAAACACCCAATTTCTAGGAGATTTTTCTACATCCCAATGCATCGATGTTCAAGGTTTCTTCTTAGAATTTAATCATACTGATTTCTCTATGTGATTCTCCTACCATAGCTGAATCATGGTTTTCATGCATAATATTTTGACTAGAACATTATTGATGCCGACGAGGAAAATATTCTTGTTGGTTTTTGATCTACCAACATTTTGTTTGTAAGCACATTAAATACAACCCTCTATAAATATTAAACATTTTCATATAATAAAGGAGGATGTACACTCTATAGAAAATACTCCAAGTTTTTTGGCATTAATAGGAACAATTCAGCTTCTGGTTCTTCGAATAGTTTTGCTCTTTATAATTCTTTTTGTGTGTCATTTCTGAATACTTCCATTTCCATTAATTTTTGTGTTTAAATTATACTTCTGAATTTATTTTTACTGGTAATGGATTTAACACTGATATGCTCTTTTGATGTTGTCACTGCATAATTGCAATGAGTTTATGTGCTTGTGTTTTCTGTTGTATGCTACTAATCATTGCTTGGTGGAATTTTGGCTGTTACTTTGGCTTTCACAGTGATTGGAATGATATCATAAGAGCATATATTTACTAAACTTGGTTTCTTTTTTTAGGTTAATGGTTTTGTAGTGGTTAATAATCATAATAGCATATATTTCCCCTATTGTTTTCATTATTTTAGTAGATTCTCTTGATATATCTCTCAAAGTTGTGTGCTCCTCTAGGACTATCTTAGGAATGAAATATTCCTCAGATCTTCATCTCATTTCCCATAAACAATTTGTGGATAACACTATATTAGCCATCCGAGCCTCTATCTCGAACGCCAAAGAAATCAAGCAAATCTTGAATTGTTACAAGGAAGTTCTAGGGCAAAAAGTATATTTCAATAAAAGTAGTCTTGAAGAACATAAGCTTATACTGAGAGAAGGGAGTTAACAGTATAATATGAAACTTTCTACTTTTCAATCCAAATGATAACAACAATAATATAAAAATAGTAAACAATACACATCATCACACACATGAGAGACATGATTTAACATGGTTTACCCATTGTGGGCTACTCCACAGAGGAAATTTTCCATATAAATTTTCTCAATGAATATTTTTAGAATCAAATCCCTATTACAATGTTTATGGACCTCTATTCAAAGGATACACCAATCCCCTTATGCTCTGGTTTTTGGATCCCTCTGCATAGGAGAACTATATACCCTCTTATTTACTCAAATCTGATCATCTCTGCTCACAAATTTGATCTAATATGCTCACAACACTATCTTAAATTTGTTCACAAGTCTACCTCTAACTTGGTCACAATTTTGCCTTAAACCTACTCAAAATTCTACCTATAACCTACTCATAAATTTACCTCCAAGGGGCTCAAAAGTCTACCTCTAATATATTCACAACTATTCCTCAAAACTACTCAAAATATACCTCTAAACTTCTCATAATATCTGCTCAATTTTACTCTAATACATGCTCATAACTGCTTATAACACATGCTCAAAAAGGTTTTCACAAAGATACAAAAACTTATCTTCAAATATAGCACAAGTATTTCACAATCTATAGCATAAATATCTCAAACTCCTTAAAAAATAGAAGCACACTTGTTCTCAAACTATAACTAAAATATTTTCAATAATGCTTACCAAACAACCCTTTTAACTCCACCTTAGGTTTCAAAAACATCCACTCAACAAAACACTATAAACAAGGAATGATGTGCCCATAGCTCCTAATTTCTCTTATGTAGATATGTCTTCAAAAATCTGTCTCACAAATAATTTATCCTTCTAGTGCCACTTCAAGAGTTAGATATCAAAATACTTTCTCAAAACATCCACATGAATTTCCTTTTAAAAAAGATATTTCATCATGCAAAAATTACAATAAAATATCAAACCACTATAACACATTATTACTCCTATTATTGCATGTAAAACATATTCCCTTTGTTTTCCTTAATGCTTTTGCAAAAATAAAATATATAAGGCAGTCTTTGTAATTAATGTTTGCAAAAATAAAACTCTTAAAGCAAATACTTGCACAGAAAGCTTTATGTCTTCACAACCTTATTACTCCCTAATTATAAACACAAACCTTTAATAGAATCAACCCTTATAACTCCTAATAGCAAAAATCATGCATCATTAATTTACAATACTTATGGGACTCTAAACAACTCCTAACCCTTATGAATCCCTAATAGCAACAAAAACTTTATTTAAAAAATAAACCTTATGACTCCCAAATATTAAACAAAATTTTATAAAATATTTGCCCTTACCAAATTGCTATCATGGGATTTTGAACACATGACCTGATGGAACCCACACTCTAGCACATGCTAGAGCACTGCATGGGCTAACTACCCACACAAAACCTTAAGCCACTTATCTTACTTTTAACCTACTACCGCTGAATGAACTACTACTATGTGAAACCCAAGACACAAACAACCTATCACTTTCGAATGTCGAATACGAGATCTCCTTCATGCTACTCCCTATGCAGGTTCTACTCACCAATTGAGCTACATGATCAATTGGAACCAAAGTCCTGTGCTATCCTTATTAACTTTTGTGTGTTGTCTAAAAAGTAAAACGTGGATCCTTTTTCCCTTGTGCTGCCTTGCTCAAAAATAGAAAATTGTGCACTCCAATTCGCAAAGGATTTTGATGCCTAGGAATTTTGAATGCCAAGCCTTAATATTCTTCTAAAATCTTCCCAAATGATTTTAGGTTCCAATTTATATATGCATTTCAACTTTGGAAGATGATGTCGATGCTTGCCACCTTAGGAGAATATTTAAATTTTGGCACCCATTTAAATAATATTATTATAATATTTAAACTTTTAATTTAAATATTATAATTAATCCATTTAACCCTTTGTCTTTTGCCTTGGAAATGTCCTCAACTTGTATTTAATTGAACCTTTTTCAAAGGAGTTTGTCTACCTTGTCTTCTTTCTCAATGGAGGTATTTGCCTTGCAATTTAATATGTCAACCTAGAAAATGATTTTTAATCATTTTAATTTTGACATCAATCCTTTGACATCAATGACAACAAATTACTCAAAATTTCCAACAATATCACCTTTTTTTATTGATGACAACCCTTTCTAAATTTTTTTTTTTCCTATCACTACAAATCCAAATTTGCTCCCCTTGAGAAACTGCTCCCCTTGACTGAATGCTCTCCCCTTTACTCAAATCTCTCCCACTTTGACATCAATGGCAAAGGGACTCCTTTGGAGCTAAATATAAGAGTCTTAGATTAGCCCCCTCCCCACCTCCTCTCCTTGAGGTGATTAATTTTGGGGTGGGAGTAAAACTACTCCCAATTTCCTTCTAAGATACTCAAAAGTTTCCTTTGGAAGTGGCTTAGTGAAAATCTTCACAATTTATTCCTTTGTAGTAACATATTCCAATTTGACTTGCTTATCCGTCACCTGTTCTCTTAGAAAATGATATTTAATCAAAATGTACTTGGTCCTTGAGTGCATCACTGGATTCTTTAAAATGTTTATGGCACTTGTATTATCACATAGTATGGATATGGTATGATCATGCTCTATCTTGAAGTCCTTTAAAGTTTAATTTATCCATAAAAATTATGTACAACAAGCAACCACTGCAATGTACTTTGCCTCTACTATGGATAAGGATATTGATGCCTATTTCTTGCTTAGCCAAGAGACTAAACAATATCCAAGAAAGAACACTCCTCCACTTGTATTTTTTCCATCATCAATACCGCCCACCCAATCTGCATTTGTATATGCTATGAGAGTGAAATTATCACTTTTGGGATAACAGAGTCTAAAATTCATAGTCCCTTTTAAATACCTCGAAATTATCTTTACTATCAGTACATGTGTGTCCTTTGGTGCTGCTTGAAATCTTACCACTAGTCCCACTGCCTGTGTTATATCTGGTCTTGTAGCTGTGCATATAGTAAGCTACCAATCATAGATCTATACAATGTTTGATTTTCCTTAGGAGGTTCATCATATTTACTCAACTTGCATCCTATAACCATGGGGTTACTTATTAGTTTGCAGTATTCTAATTTAAATTTCTTCAACATATCTTTTATATACTTTGTTTGTGAGAGAAATACACCCATCTCTGATTGTGAAATATGTAGTCCAATAATGAAGGAAAAATCACCAAGCATTGATATTTCAAATTCATTTTGCATACTCTTTGTAAATATTTGACACATATTATCATTATTGCCTCCAAAAATGATATCATCCACATAAAAAACCATTATTAATAAGTCATTTCCTTAATTTTTGATGTATAAATTGCTATCAACTTGTAGACACCAAAACAACACCAATCCGATTATGTGACTGCAAACACTGATCGCATTGACACACACAGCCCCAAGGGCAGCCCCCAGAGGTTAAACAGTGGTCCTAACCACTCTCACAATAGTTTTGGAAGGTCAGAGATCAATTTGGCACCTTCAAGCACTTTGCTCAATATCCGTTCCACCCAGGGATGAATTCAAACTGGGATTCGCCCCACCCAGGGACGAATATCAAGATTCGCTCCAGGGTGGGGCGAATTGCAGGTTTGACGGGAAAAAAGTCAAATCTTGACAAATGGCAGCTCAGATCCACCACTTAACGCTTCCTTCATTGCATGGGAGTGTGGGTGAGCATTTTTGAGCATTAGAGGCAATTACAAGGGCAGTCATGAAGTCCCTAATCAGGGAGGAATCTCCTCCCCCCTGGGAAGGCATGATTGCCAAGTGGCGCCTCTGCATGCCCAATTCAAGAGACCTCCAGGTCTATAAATTGGTGAGTTTCCTCACCCCAAAAGATACAGAGAAGGAGCATTTTGGAGCAACGAAGTGCTGTCATTTTACTTTCACACCCACACCCTTTTGAGTTGTGTCTTTCACATCCTTGATCTCTTTTGGAGAGGAGGTCATAGGGTGGTTATTGGAAGCACAAATCCGGAACCAAAACCCAACATTTGGCCACAATATCCCACCAAATTTTTTGAAAATACCCCACAAGAGGTTTTGGACCCATCCCAAGTGGATTGGTGCCGAAATCAGGCCCCAAACGGCGGGCGGCCTGCCCTCGGGCGCCCCCTCCCACACTGCTACAGTCCTAATCGCCCCTCTTCGGAGCGATGGGAAATCTATGGTAGATTTTCTTTCTTTCATTTTTGCATTCAATTCTATGATGCTTAGATAGGTTGTCATTTAAATTTCATCTCGTTTTGAACAATTTTGATCATGTTTCTATCTTCGTTCGCCTTTACTAACTTGCAGGTAGCACCATAAAATTCCCATTGATGGAGGCCAAATTGGGAAAATATGACCATCTGGGTCTTCCCAAAATACCCCCAATTAGCTAACCCCAACTTTGCAGGTCTTTTGGAGCTTCCTAGGTAGGACATTTGGGACGGTACCTTTTCGGCATTTTGTTGCAGGTATATTCGTCCCGCCCGGAGCGAATTCAAATCGGTGAGGAATTTCTCGATTGTTATTTTTGTAGTGCCCTCCTGGTGATGTTCCCATGCCTCTACGAATTTTTTAGCTCATTTGGATTCATTTTAGTCATCGTTTTATTCATTTTCCTCATTCATTTATCGTAGGCTTGGGGATTGCATGCTTTATTTTATCTACAGGTGCTACTGACTATTTCTTGTTCCTTTGAACATAGGGTCTAGACATCGGAGGAGCAGCAAGGAGTCAATATTCATCAACGCAAGTGGCGGTGATGTTTGGTCCACCCATTTTTACATGTGGGCACGCGAAAGAAGGAAGGGCATCCATGGATGTAACAAGAATGCATACTTAAACGCTCCTAGCCCTTGAAAAGGGAGGAGGCGAATTGTAACCGAGTTTTGAAACATATCAATAAAAAGGGCTGTCTTCTTTATTTGCCTTTGTTTCATTTTGATTCGTTCATGCTTTACCTCTTTTCATGCACTTTCAATTCCTAGGATTTAGCGTTAAGTTTGGTTCAGTTTGCATCGCATCTTCGCTTTCCTTTTTGCTTCCGTATCCTCGTGCTTTCAGTGGCGATCACGGTGGGACCTTGTCCTCTATTTTTAAGATCAGAGATCTGATCCAAACTTGGTTGTTTTTTCTTGCAGGTACCGAGTTTTCATACGTTGACTGTTGTTCGTTCCATCAGGAGGCGGATACAGAGCTGGAATTCGTCCTACCCAGGGACGAATGGGAATTTGCCCCACCCTATGATGAATACAGTCCTGTAATTCATTTCTCCCCGGGATGAATTTCTATCTGTGCAGTTTCAGGGTAGAAACTCAGAACCGACAGATTTGGGCAGAGAAAAGGTAGGGATTCTGAACTTTTCTTGTCATTTTCTGTTTTTAGTTTTTCTATTTTTAGGTTACTTGTTTGCTTAGGGAAAGTTTTCTTTTACTGCTTGCTTGTTTCCATTTTGCAAAATAAAAATAACCCCACACATCACGTGGCAACATAAACACCAAGGAGCTGGTCGTAAAACCCCAGCCCTTGATCAAGACCAACGGTGGATTTCATCACCACCTTGGCTTGAATTTTGCATTCATAAACCCCGATCGCTACTATTGCTAGACGTAAATCCTGACGAAAATTGACCGAGTGTAGCTGGGGTGATTCCCAGTGCATGAGGATAAGTCTTCTATGGTAGGTGTCAAAAATAGGGTGATCCCCCTTCCGTACCGCCTACGTTCCACGTACCATCTGCTCTCACGTACCTATAGTTTCCCTCACGTAAGGGTGGGTATATAGAGAGGTTGGTATATCGGCCTGGCAATGGTATATCGAAGGGGCGACCATTTGTGGGAGCCATAAGAACCATCATATTGCATTTAAACGTTCTTTACAAAAGCTTTCAAAACAAAATCAAAACACACTAAACCAGATTTAAGGCACACCTTTAATATTTAAACGAGATAATCATTGCCTTGCGTGTGTGATATTTTCTATTTAGTGTAGCATAAAAATTATAAAAAGAAATAAAAAAAAAATCTACGCATCTTGTAGGAAAGCACCACCATGGTGTACACCCGTAGCCAAGCCCAAGCAAGGGTGAAAGCTACGAAGAGTGTACAAGGGGGCACAAGTCACCTCCGCTATAGTCCCAAGGACTTGGTCATTCCGCCTTGGCGGCCGGGCCCACAAGAGAGTCCACATCATGGCATCTCAGAATGGGACTATAGGGGCACCCCTTCGAGGGGCACTCCCATCCAGCATAGACCCTTTCAGGAGGAGTCCTTACACGTGGCACTCAACATAAATGGGAAAGCTCCCTTAGAAGCTCGATACGAGTGGCCACCGCATGATGAAGTGCTAGAACATAGGGTCCATGAGGAGAGGCCACAGGATTATGTCATCCCTCCATTGCCCCCTCTCATTGTCAGAAACAATAGGACAAATCTGGAGCACAAGGCTCCTCTGGCAGGGCGAGCCAAATCTCCACCTACCCCTTTCACACTTATGAAAGGGAAAATGAGGAAGACCCCTACATTCCTCAAGAGCAATATACAGCATGGGAGCAATGCGCCTCCGCACCTGCTATTTACCAAAATCATCTTTCGAGGCCAGAGCCTCGAGTGAATGCCGCCAACCTCGATAGGGGGAAGCGACCTATAGAGATCTCGGATCACCACGACCGAGATAAATGCGTAGGAGAGGCATCTAGGCCTCCTAGACTCAAGATGGTGGAACAGATCGACCTGGAAGTCGCCAGACATGCCGCCCACCAAGCGTAGATTACGCAGCTTGAGCAAGACCAGCAGTAGCTAGAGCATCTATATCACCTTAGCAAAGAGCGCATTCAGTGCCAAACAGATGAGCTGCTCCATAACACTATGCCTGAGAGGGTCCCAACCCCTCGCACCCAAAGGGCAGAACCATATGAGAGGTGCAACCCCTTGGTACGAGACAGGTCCCCACGACCTTACCAAGTGCTGCCTCCAAGACCTCCTAGACCTGAACGGGAGGCCACTCCCCAGAACAACGATGGGCTCCCTCCATGGGGACCCACCCATGGTCATAGGTCTCACCCAGAAACTCCTCGAGAAGCCTATGGGGAGTATGAACAAGAAGAGGAGTGGGCCGAAATGCCCTATCAAGGTGGAGGGGCTGCTATCCGGCCACCCCTCCATAGGCCTCAAGTTTCCCTTAACCCACAATGGGAGCAAACTAAAGAGGAAGAGATTAAATCTTTCGATGCATATAAAGTGCTGCTAGAGCATTTGGAGTCTATGGAAACCAAAGCTTCTGGGCCCCAAAAGCCCATGTTACGCCAACTCCGTAGTCATCCTGTGCATCCGTCAGTGCCTGCACCCCCTTACCCTAAACACTTTAAGCTGCCTCAGTTGGCAATATTTAAGGGTGAGGAGGATGCCCAAGAGCATGTGACCGGATTCTTGAGCCAATGCTTTGGCATTCAGGACAATGATGCATTGTTGCTAAGAACATTTATAACCACATTCACGGGCCCTGCCTCGGATTGGTTCACTCAATTATCGAAGCACAACATCAGTAACTTGGATCAGTTAGTGGATGCGTTCCTCGAACGCTTCACCTTCAACACCAAGAAGAAGGCATCACTAAGTGACCTGGCCAGCCTCAGGCAGTATGAGGAAGAAACCATGGTGGCCTACGGGAATCGATGGAGGACTCTGCTTTCCAAGCTACCCTACCTCCCTCCTATGTCCGACCTTACACAAATGTTCTCAAGAAGCTGTTTGAGATCGATCTCTATGCTATTGCAGCTGCAACAATATGCCACCTTAGAGGAAGCTCTGGCGCAAGCCAGAATCATCGAAGAGATCAAGATACAGGATGGTGAGATTGCCAAGCCTAAGAAGAAAGAATGGAACAAGAACACAAAAATAGGGACTACGCAATAGAAACCCATTGCGGTCAATCAAGTTGCCATAAATGTCCCTAAGCCTGCACAAGAAGTACAACCTCAAAAGGCTAACTATCAGGCGGTGCCTCCTAACAATTATGAAAGAGAAAACCAGAAGCAGGAGCAAAATCAGCAGCGTCACCCTAGGCGACAATTTACACCTTATACAGAGTCTAGGGACTCCCTATTTGACCGCTTGTCAATGGCAAACTTGATCAACCTTCTAGAGATTCAAACCATAGATCCCAATGCATCGAAGCCTAAGGGATACCGAGAGGACTTGTATTGTAGGTTCCACAGGTGGAGGGGACATGACCTTAATGCATGTTGGAAGTTCAAAGGTTTGATACAAGACCTAATTGACAACAAGACATTGGCAGTGGACAACCCCGTAGCACCAAACAACCAATAGATGGGAGTCTTCAGAGACCCCTTGCCTACCCATGAGGCACAGGCAAAACCCCTTCAAGTCAATGAGGTGCAACAGAATTGCCCCATGCAAGGGTATGTAGGAATGATAAGCATAGTGACTAGGAACAAGAGATACCCAGGAGTTGCCCCCGAGGTAGCCACAAGAGAGGTTCCATCGACGTCACAACCTCAACAACACCCTACGCAACCACCTCCGCCTAGACCCACGGCCACGATTCGGACCAAACTCACGTAGAGCTTGAGGACCACGTCGGCTAGGCTCTCCATATACGAGCTTATACAACAATCAACGCCCCATCGGGAGGCTCTAATGGAGATATTGAAAGCCATCGAGTTGCAGCCCCACGAAGCGAATTCCTTTAACAACTTTGTGGGACATGTCAAATGATGCATGGAGCTAGTCATCACCTTTCGAGAAGATGAAGTTAAATCGAGTAGTCGATGACATGGCAGATCCACCCCTGCACGTTATCGTATGGGTCAACGGGATCCCGTATAAGAGGGTGTTAGTAGACACTGGCTCATCTAGTAACATCATTACCACAGCAGGCATTGAAACATCTAAAGTTGCTAGCCTCTCACATCATGGCTTCCACCTATACACTGCGAGCATTCAATGATGCGATATGCTCGACAGTTGGCACAATTGTCCTACCCATTCAAGTAGGACAAAAGATGATACCTACATTGTGCCATATTTTGGAGGGTGAGATGGCCTATAACATCTTGCTGGGGCGGCCATGGATCAGGGACATGAAGTGTGTCCCTTCGATAGCTCATCAGTGTTTGAAGTATACATTTGAAGGGGAGGTACATGTAGTCCCGACGGACTTAGAACCCTTCAAGTATTGCAATGCGGTGTAGCTGATGCCGCAATCGACCCTTCCATCGATGCACTTGGATTTTTAGTTAAATCCATCTAGACAGGGTCCGATTCCGCAAGCATCCCCGATGACAAATCCATCAGAACCCTAGCCAGGTCCATCTTCATCATCTGGTCCTTCACCAACGATGCCACCTATCATGGCCAAACAGAAGGACAAAGGGAAGAAACCCCTGGAGGAGGTGCAACCGGTGCTGCCAATAGTATCAACCATCTCTACTGAAGAGATGTCTAGCAGAATGGAAGTTGAGGCTCCTAGTTCACCCAACATGGAGTGGATTCAGGAAGAGCTTCCATTCCCTCCTCCTCAATCGCCAACAATCACTGTTGAAATGGCCAACACGGGCCTGGGGGAGTATCTAGTGTGGAATGTCGTAGCAACGCCCGCACTAGAGTCCATGCAAGACATGGGGAGACCTCGCCTCCCCATCGGTACAATTGTTCCTTTAGGCTACCCACCAAACCAGACAAACTTTGTGTATGGGGGCCTTGATCATGGTACTGAGCCATGCATGCAAGAGGACGAAGATGAAGAGCCCTTTGCAGAAGATGTCAACTATTTGTCCAACCCGGACTTCACTCTGAAATATCTTGGCCAATGCAATTGGCATGGATATGGGTTAGGTAGGTATGAGCAAGGAGTGCGTGTCCTTTGCCAACCAAGATACCAAATGCCTTACGACAAGTCGGGCGTGGGGTTCAACCACCCCCTGCCCTTAGACATCTTGGTAGAGAACATGCAAGGCCTAGGGATAGGCAACAAGGGTGGATTGGCATTAGATCCCTATGCCAACCCTAACACAACGTATACATTGGGGGATTATCTCCCATGGTCGACAACCACCCTTGTTAACCTCAATAACCCTTTCCCTTCGCTAGAGAGAGGCGAAAGTTTGGGGACTCATTTTCAAGGAGGGTATAGACAGTGTCAAGAGGGATCTTCGGAGGATGAATCAGAGTATGAACCAACATCATATGACCCCTTCGAATCAGATAGTGATCACTCACAAGTGATCCCCATGAATGACTATCAAGAGAGCCTCTTGACGATGTTCCCTCTAGAGGCTCCAATCGAGCCAGTGCCACGTCAAGAGAATCAGGTCCCCCCATGGAGAGTGGAACAACCACAATGGGGCCAGATTAATTTGCTCGAGTAGGATGAGCCTGTAATGCCTCAAACAGTTGTCGGAGCCAACGAGGGCTTTTGGATCTCCGATAGTGATTACGAAGATGAAACAGAAATGACATATCTTAATCACATGCGATAGATGCAGCAACCATACCCCTTGGAGATTAACGACATATTTGAATAGTTGAACATAGTGCCAGGGCATGAGTGGTACGTAGACCCAACGCGGTGGGACCAAGTGTTGGATCCGCCGCTCCAGGTATACGAAGAGCACCTTCCACCCCGAGACCCTAGAGTGATATCAGTGCCGAGGGCAGACCCTATCCTCCTATCAGCACATAGGGCCGATCCATTCGTGCCAATACCTCCAGAGCCAGATCCGGAGCACAAGAATCATCTAGAATGTTCAAATCACCACACCCATGGTAATGGAGACCAAAATCATTTCATCAACATGATCTCCATTGACTTAACCGCCCCCATCCATAACCCGACTGATCCAGCATGGTCATTGCATCTAGACATAGATGCCATAGACTGGGATCACGTCAATTCACCTCCATCCCCATCAGAGTATTGGCCTTTCGGTAAAATGCTTCATTTTACCCTAGGGCCAACTCAGGATATCTTCCATGCTGAAGAGGAACCCGAGGTTCCCAACGTAGATTTAAACTCAGCAAATGATATCCATTTGATCCCGACTCCACACCGGTTGGAGGATGGATCCCACATGTCGATCGAGGAGACGATCGACGTAGACATCGGCTCTGATCCAATGAATCCATAGATTATCAAGTTGGGGGTAAGCTTATCCCCCGAAGAGCAAGCCGACTACATTACCCTTCTCAAAGAGAAGAAGGAGGTTTTTGCATGGTCCTACAGAGACATGTCGGGGCTAGATCCATAGCTAGTCATGCATAACCTAACGCTTGATCCGACAATCAAGCCAGTTAAGCAAAAACTACGCAAGATGCACCCAACAATGGCCTTGATGGTCAAAGATGAATTGCAAAAGTTGTTGGATGCACAGTTTGTCATCTACGTGGATTACCCACCATGGCTATCCAACATGGTGCCCATCAAGAAGCCCGACGGGAGGATTCGCATATGCACTAATTTTTGAGATCTAAACAAAGCGAGTCCTAAGGATGATTTTCCCTTGCCTAGCATCGACGCATTGGTAGACGCTACAGCGGGCCATGAAATGCTATCCCTCATGGATGGTTTCTCGGGATACAATCAGATTCGTATCAATCTCGAGGACCAACTAAAAATGGCATTCACAATGCCTTGGGGGACATTTTGTTATAAGGTCATGCCCTTTGGCCTTAAAAATGCTTGCGCCACCTACCAACGTGCCATGACGTACATCTTCCATGATTACATGCATAAAACTTTGGAAGATTACATGGATGATTTGTTGGCCAAATCTCTTTTGTGCCCAGATCATATCGATGACTTAAGCAAGATCCTCGATCGCCTCATGGAACATAAAGTCAGACTGAATCCCAAGAAGTGCGTATTTGGCGTCACATCTAGAAAACTCTTGGGTTTCATAGTCTCAAAGCGAGGAATCGAGGTGGACCCAAACAAAGTCAAGGCAATCCTTGAAATGCTTCCCCCAACTACCATCAAGCAGCTTAGAAGCCTATAGGGAAAGGTCACGTCAATCAAGCGCTTCATAGCGTAGCTATCTGACAAGTGCCGACCCATGAACAAATTATTGCACAAGGGGGTAGCATTTCACTGGGATGACGAGTGCCAGTCAGCCTTTGATGACATTAAAAGATACTTGGCTTCATCGCCGTATTGGCACCACCTAGACCAGGAGTGTCATTCTACTTATACATCTCAGCTACTGAGGTGGCACTGGGCGCCATGCTAGCCTAGAAGAATGAACTTCACAAAGAATAGGCTACTTACTATCTTAGCCGCACCCTGGTCAGTTATGAACTTAACTATGCATACGTTGAGAAACTCTGCTTGGCAGTGGTGTTTGCTACCAAAAAGCTATGCCACTACATGCTGAGCAACACGACGTATGTTGTGTCTAAGGAGAATCCATTGCGGTACATGATGAGTCGTACTTATCATAGTAGCCGCATGGTGAAATGGATCATGTTGTTGACGGAATTTGACATAGAGTTTATTGGACAAAAATCCATCAAAGGACAAGTCATAGCCGATCAACTAGCAGAGGCTCCTCTCGAAGACGATCAGCCTCTGGTCATAGAACTACCCGATGATGGGGTCTTCCATGTCTCAGAATCGCCAGATTTTGATGAGCCTGAGTCACAGGCCGACATAACCCTATTTTTTGATGGTTCTAAATGTGAGCAAGGAGGTGGCATGGGAATTGTATTCTTCACACCACAAGGGGCTCCAATGCCTCTGTCATTTAAATTAGACTTCCCGTGCACCAACAATAATGCAGAATATGAAGCCTTGCTCATAGGTCTTCAGACAACAATCACCATGAACATCAAACGATTGAACATCTTTGGTGATTCGTTGCTAATTGTCAACCAAGTCAAAGGGGTATTCCAATGTAAATGCCCAGTTCTACAGGCCTACAAAGCCCTTGTGGACAAATTCCTGGCAAAGCTTGAATGGTACGACATCGAGGCACTCCCTCGGTCATCGAATCATTTTGTGGACACTATGGCCTCCTTGGGGTCACTAATCCCGCAAGACATTTCTGGTGATATGACAACCATTCAAGTCAAAACACTATCGCAATCCATGATGGAGCGTGCAAGTTCTGACTTAACACCAGGAATCCACATGATCCAGATTGAACCACCTCAGGATAGGTTCTCTCGAATCCATGATCATCTGAAACATGCCAACTGGGGGTCCTTGTTCTCCCCTACTCCCCTTAATAGCAACACAACGCTATTCTTACAAGTTCTTTCCCGCTCAACGTTTGCTAGGGATGAACTTCAAGAGGGATTGGTTGTTCATACCATCGAGGCTTCTGATCAGCAGGATTGGTATTCACCCATAAGGGACTACCTCAAGTTAGGTAACCTCCCACTTGGATTGATGCATGCTGCAAAATGAGCATTCAAGCAGAAAGTGGCAAAGCATGTCTTGTTAGGAGACATTTTGTACCATCGTAGCTATGAAGGGATCCTCCTTCGATGCTTGGACCAACAAGAGTCCACTTGGGCGATCGCCCAAGTGCACGATGGTACATGTGGTGGCCACTTCAGTGGTATGGCCATCGCCAAGCGCATTCTTTGCATGGGCTATTATTGGCCATCTTTAGAGCGAGATTGTTGCGCATATGTAAGGAAGTGCATGAAGTGTCAACATCATGCTAATTTGACACACGTACCTTCCCAAGCCTTGCAGCCGATCCAATCGGCTTGGCCATTTTTGTAGTGGGGCTTAGATCTAATCGAAAAGATCTCCCCTATGTCGTTAGGTCATCACACGTTTATCATAACGGCCACAGAGTACTTCACCAAGTGGGTGGAAGCAGTTCCGCTTACCTCTACGACTGGAACCCGCATTGCGGAGTTCATTTTACATAACATCATATGTCATTTTGGTATTCCATCCAAGATCATCTCGGATAATGGGACGTCATTCAAGAACAAAGATGTGCATGCTTTGACCACAAAGTACAAAATTTAGCATAGTTTTTTGACACCCTATTATCCGTAGGCAAATGGGCAAGCAGAGGCATCAAACAAAATGCTAGTTGCCATCCTCAAAAATATAGTCACAGACAGTCATAAGGATTGGCACATTCAGATCCCACTTGCCCTATGGGCTTATCGCACTAGCATTCGGACACCCACTGGGGCAACTCCATTTTTGCTCGTGTATGGCTTCGAGGCTGTCATGCCTCTCGAGTTGGAAATTCCTTCCCTATGCATATCAATGCAAGAGTTCATCGATGATGACACTGCATGGTAGGCCCAGTTAGACCAACTTACATTGCTCGATGAACGATGTGTTAATGCTCTCGAGCATTTACGTATCTATCAAGAGCGATTGAAGAAAGCATACAACATGAAAGTTCACCTGAGGGACTTTCAGGTTGGTGACTTGGTCTTAAAAGAGAACCAACAGAACTCTAGCTTGCCGCCCCATCTAAGGGACAAGTTCATGGCAAACTGGTTAGGTCCCTATGTAATTGATAGTAAAATAGGACCTGGAACATACCGGCTAGCCTCTCTTGATGGAATCAAGGAACTAGAACCCTTGAACATCAGTCATTTGTGGCCATTCCATATCTAGAAGAGCCACAACCCAACCAAAATGCTCCAAGGATTCCCACAATCACTTGGTCAATCCCAAAATGCTCCAAGGATTCCCACAATCACTTGGTCAACCCCAAAATGCTCCAAAGATTCCCATAATCGCTTGGTCAAACCAAAATGCTCCAAGGATTCCCACAATCGCTTGGTCAAAAATAAGAAAATTCAAAAAACAATAAAATCATCAAAAATAACAAAAATTTGCATCTCATCTCCATGCATGCTCAAAATCATCACAAAAATAAAGAGGTCTTTTTGCATCTCATCTTCATACTCATAAATATCAATCCATCAAAAACACAAACATATAGTTGCATTAGGCATCACATCCATACATTGCATATTTGTGGTCATCCAGGTCAAGGCACCATAGACTGTAATTACTTGGCAAATCCATCTTGTTCCATATTTCTTCACTTTATAAAATAGTCCATCAAAAATAAATGCCATTCACATCTTTTCACCATATTATAGTCAGTTGTCTTCTAATGTATCAAGAGTTTTTATCATTCAGTTGTCAATAGCTCTCTAGCCAAATACTGTACAAAGTCAGACAGATTTTACGAAGGTAGAGTTCTACTTGGATTACACCTTGTTACGTAGCATCCCAACACAAATTAAAACACATAAAAATTCCCAAGTTGTGTGAACGAAAGATGAAACCTGCAAAGCAATCCAGGTCACCATAAGCGAAATGGTTATCTTGCTCATCCCCCTGTGCGAATGACCCCAAGAATGCTGAGAGTTGGCAAAAGGACAAGCATCCTCCCTACCCAATTCCCCAAGAATCCCAAGTTCTCAAAAGTTGCAAACATCTAAAAATTTGCAAACGTCAAAACTCCAAAAATTTGACATCCCAACCAAAGTGCATACATCAAAAGGCACAAACAATAGTGATCCTCATCACTCATTATTCAAATCCCTTGCTCAAAAAAAATAACAAAAATAAACAGTGATTTTTATCACTATAAACGAGCAAGTATCCCAATACAATTGAAGAAAAGAAGGGAGTCGAACTTGAATCCCTGGAACTCTCAACATTCAGAAGGTCATGAGATAAACCTCAGTACCGGTTTGGTTGATAGCCTATCGGTCACTCGTGGCAAACCTCCCGCATGACGATATATCTATCGCATTAACTTGTGTGCAGATCAATGTTTGCATGTGGATGAGCTAGCTTATGGTATCCTAGATCGCACCGCAGATTAATCTGACTAAATACAACAAAGGAGTTAGTGGGGCTAATTAGGTGATCCTCAGTATAGGTTTGGTTGATAGCCTATCTGGCACTGGCGGTATCCTGACAAATACCACATAAACGAACTCAATTGCACACACAAGGATGTGACATAACTTGGTCAAAGACAAGTCGGATTCATACCTTGTTCAAAAGTCTTGTAAGATAAAATATAGTTTTGGATAGTTAGTTAAAACATCTGAGTCTCAGAAAACCTAACTACATTCTAAACCAACTATGCTATCCTCCATCCTCGCTTCACCATCAAAAAATACAAAAAATAACATGCATACATAAACAGTCATTTACCACAACAATCGCCTAAGACAAAAAGCCATCAGTTCTGAACAGTCTATGGTGCCACCACCAAAAATCACAAATTCAATTCATTCATTTCCATTTGCATATCATATAAATTAGAAACATTTGCATTCATCATAACACATGCATCCATCAATGTAAATTAACATGCATACATACACATTCATCAATCATTAGGCATAACATCAAATCATGACACATGTGCATAAACAAAATAAAGTCATCTGTATATATATATCATCAAAAATGCACCAAAACAGCTAATAAACTTGCTCGATGAAAGTGCTTTTGCACTTGACATTCCGGGCATGCAAAATGGACGTCGGGGTCACAAATCCTCACTATCCTACTCCCTAAGAAGGCTACCATAGCCGGACCACTCCACGGGAGGACGAATTTTCGAGAATTTCATCCCCAAGCGACGTCGCCAAAAGGGTCAAAAATCCAACCAAAAATAGCAATAACATTGCCGAACGAAGGCGCCTTGGCACCTGACATTCTTGGCATCCAAAATAGACGTTAGGGCCACAAATTGTCACTATCCTACTCCCTAAGAAGGCTACCATAGCCGGACCGCTCCACGGGAGAACAGATTTTTGCCAATTTCAGCTCCAAAATGCGTCACCAAAAGGGTTAACACCCACCAAAAATAGGTCTAAATGTCAAAAAACTGCACACACATGTAACGCTAAACATCTGAAGGCACCCTTGCACAAGTCATCTTGGGTCAAGCGACTCGTCACTTTTCTCATGAAGGTCATTCCCTCATCGATTCGTCGCTTGAGGGGGTAGTCACACTTAGTCACCAATCAACAAGTACACACCCAATTAAGGATATGACATGCATTCAAAGAATCATTGACAAAGACAATCACGCTCCTGCTTGGGGTAGTAAACAAGCAATAATCACAAACTGATCAAATCACTTGGCATTTCGTGAATCATGAACTCAAGGTTCCCATAGACAAAAGGTTGCGCCCTTTGCCTATTCATGACTGATCAATGTCCAAGATCAAGTAACACCTCACCGAAAAAGGTTAACACTTGAATTAAGTTCCTTCGCTCGTCAGAAGCAAGGATTCAAGAATGCATGCCCTTTCCATACTTGGGGCATCAAAATTTGGTTAGGTTACTGAGAAACCCTAATCATTAGTGCTTTGGTTATCTATTTTTGCTCAGCATTGTGCCTTGCACAACGCATCCCAAAAAGGGGCATCTGTAGACACCAAAATAGCACCAATCCGATTATGTGACTGCAAACACTGATCGCATTGACACACACAGCCCCAAGGGCAGCCCCCAGAGGTTAAACAGTGGTCCTAACCACTCTCACAATAGTTTTGGAAGGTCAGAGATCAATTTGGCACCTTCAGGCACTTTGCTCAATATCCGTTCCACCCAGGGACGAATTCAAACTGGGATTCGCCCCACCCAGGGATGAATGTCAAATTCGCTCCAGGGTGGGGCGAATTGCAGGTTTGATGGGCAAAAAGTCAAATCTTGACAAATGGTAGCTCAGATCCACCACTTAACGCTTCCTTCATCGCATGGGAGTGTGGGTGAGCGTTTTCGAGCGTTAGAGGCAATTACAAGGGCAGTCATGAAGTCCCTAATCAGGGAGGAATCTCCTCCCCCCTGGGAAGGCATGATTGCCAAGTGGCGCCTCTGCATGCCCAATTCAAGAGACCTCCAGGTCTATAAATTGGTGAGTTTCCTCACCCCAAAAGATAGAGAGAGGGAGCATTTTGGAGCAACGAAGTGCTGTCATTTTACTTTCACACCCACACCCTTTTGAGTTGTGTCTTTCACATCCTTGATCTCTTTTGGAGAGGAGGTCATAGGGTGGTTATTGGAAGCACAAATCTGGAACCAAAACCCGACATTTGGCCACAATATCCCACCAAATTTTTTGACAATACCCCACAAGAGGTTTTGGACCCATCCCAAGTGGATTGGTGCCGAAATCGGGCCCCAAACGGTGGGCGGCCTGCCCTCGGGTGCCCCCTCCCACACTGCTATAGTCCTAATCGCCCCTCTTCGGAGCGATGGGAAATCTATGGTAGATTTTCTTTCTTTCATTTTTGCATTCAATTCTATGATGCTTAGATAGGTTGTCATTTAAATTTCATCTCGTTTTGAACAATTTTGATCATGTTTCTATCTTCGTTCGCCTTTACTAACTTGCAGGTAGCACCATCAAATTCCCATTGATGGAGGCCAAATTGGGAAAATCTGACCATCTGGGTCTTCCCAAAATACCCCCAATTAGCTAACCCCAACTTTGCAGGTCTTTTGGAGCTTCCTAGGTAGGACATTTGGGACAGTACCTTTTCGGCATTTTGTTGCAGGTATATTCGTCCCGCCCCGGAGCGAATTCAAATCGGTGAGGAATTTCCTGACTGTTATTTTTGCAGTGCCCTCCTGGTGATGTTCCCATGCCTCTATGAAGTTTTTAGCTCATTTGGATTCATTTTAGTCATCGTTTTATTCATTTTCCTCATTCATTTATCGTAGGCTTGGGGATTGCATGCTTTATTTTATCTACAGGTGCTACTGACTGTTTCTTGTTCCTTTGAACGTAGGGTCTAGACATCGGAGGAGCAGCAAGGAGTCAAGATTCATCAACGCAAGTGGCGGCGATGTTTGGTCCACCCATTTTTACATGTGGGCACGTGGAAGAAGGAAGGGCATCCATGGATGTAACAAGAATGCATACTTAAACGCTCCTAGCCCTTGGAAGGGGAGGAGGCGCATTGTAACCGAGTTTTGAAACATATCAATAAAAAGGGCTGTCTTCTTTATTTGCCTTTGTTTTGTTTCGATTCGTTCATGCTTTACCTCTTTTCATGCACTTTCAATTCCTAGGATTTAGCGTTAAGTTTGGTTCAGTTTGCATCGCATCTTCGCTTTCCTTTTTGCTTCCGTATCCTCTTTGTAAATATATGACACATCTTATCATTATTGCCTCCAAAAATTATATCATCCACATAAAAAACCATTATTAATAAGTCATTTCCTTCATTTTTGATGTATAAATTGCTATCAACTATTCCTTTTATGAAACCCTATTCTTGAAGATACTTATCCAACCTTGAATACCAAGATCTAAGAGCTTGCTTTAGTCCATAAAGAGCCTTTTTTAATCTATATACATAATCTAGCTTATCAGTTAGGCTGAATCCCTTAGGTTGCTCAATGTAGACCTCTTCTTCCAATAAACCATTGATAAAAGTTGATTTTACATCCATTTGATATACTTTGAAGATTTTGAAACTTGAGAAAGCTAAAAATATCCTTATAGCCTCAAGTCATGCAATAGAAGCAAATATTTCATCAAAATCAATCCCTTCAACCTATGTATTACCTTTGCATACTAGTCTTGCTTTATTTTTGACTACCTAATCATCTTCATCTAACTTATTTCTAAAATCCCATTTAGTGCCAATTAAATTATTGTCTTTTGGTCATGGGAAAAGTTACCAAGTATCACTCTTTTCTATTTGATCTAATTCCTCATCCATTGCCTTGACCCAAAATTTATCTTCTCTTGGGTCATTGAAATCCTTGGGCTCAATTTTAGACAACAAAGAAAAATTTGCATGTTTACTTGTTCCTATAATATTCCTTCTTGTTTGTCTCTCATATGGATTTCCAATAATCAGATCTCTTGGATGATTATTTTGTACATACCTGGATGGAGTCTTAGATGGCGTTATTTGTGTTTCCTCTTCTTCTAATTCTTCACCTAATTCTTCTGGGTAACTTTCTTCTTATTGATACACAATTTCTTGGGCTGGTTCTTTTGACCCTATATGTTCATCAACTATCACATTTATACTTTCCATAATTGTATGTATCCTATTATTGTAGCACCTACAATATTTGATCTTAGTGGAATAGCCAAGGAAAATACCCTCATCACATTTTGAGGTAAACTTACCCAAATTTTTTTCTTCCCTTCTTATGTAGTATTTGCTTCCAACAATTTTGAAACACTTTACAGTAGTTGGTCTCCCTTTCTAGAGCTCATATGGGGTTTTGTGATGATTTACTCTTATTTGAGTTGTATTAATTATATATACAATTGTATGACCTGCCTCTCTCCAAAAACCATCTAAAATATTGGAATCATTTAACATAGCTTTGGCCATATTCTTAATAGTTATATTTTTCTTTTCAACTACTCCTTTTTGTTGTGGAGTTCTTGCTTTCGAATATTCTCTTTTTATCCCATATTTTTCATAAAATTCTATGAATTCACCTAAAGTAAATTCTCCTCCTCTATCTGATCGTAAAAACTTAATCCTTCTACCTGATTTATTTTCTACCAACTCTTTGAATGCCTTGAACTTCTCAAAGGCTCTTGAATATTATTTTAAGAAAGCTATCCAAGTCATTCTTGAGAAATCATCTATAAATAACATGAAGTAACTTTCACCTTGTAAACTCTTTGTCCTTGTAGGACCACATAATTTATTGTGAACTAGTTTCAATGGTTTAGATGATGTAAATTCTTTTGAATTGAAACTTGTTCTTATTTGCTTTCCATGTTGAAATTGTGCACAAATTATGTTTTATGATCTCTTTATCTTGGATAAATATCTAACTACCTGCTTGTTGCGTATTTTCACTATGTTGTCAAATTTTAGATGACCCATTCTTCTATGACATAATGAACTCTCATATTCTTGTGATAAGAAATATTTTTCTCCCTTAATTTCACTTAGCATGTAGAGATTATTTGTAGTTCTACTGGCATCTACAATGAGCTTTCCTATTTTAGATTTTCTGATCTCACATCTATTTGGATGAAAAGTGACTGTGTGCCCCTGATCACAAAGTTGGTTTACACTTAGTAAATTGTGCCTCAATCCCTTGACATACAATATATTTTCTATCTTTAATTTTCCATTATCTAAACTCAAAGTTCATTTTCCACAAACTTTTTCTAAACCATTATCACCAAATTTTACCGATCCTCCATTGATTTCCTTAAGTACAAGAAATTTTATCTTATCCCATGTCATATGACTTGAACAAACACTAGCAAAAAACCACTATTTTCTCTTATATTGTACATGAAGAGCTATTTGTATCAACATTGACTTCACTTTTTCTTGTTTTTTCTCTCTTTCCAAATTGTTGAGGTTGTATTTTTTTGAACCTTTTGATCCTTTTTCTTTTTTCTTAATTTAGGAAATACTATTTTACACCATTTGGCTTTGTGTCCAAAGTTATTGCATTTGTAATAGATGATATTGTCATTCATGAGAGGTGCAAAAGAATTGAACTTTCTATTAACATTGTCTCTCACATAAACAATGCAATGTACAAATCTATGACCATATTTGTTACATAAAAAATAATAGCCATGGAATTTTTTTATAACATGTTGGATTGCCTTGAATAATATGGTCACATGCTTCTTCCTTTGTTGTTCCTATAATTGACTTTTATATATGAATCATCTCTGCTTTCTTCCTTCTTGATACTTTTACTTTTCAATGTGTTAGCATAAGTCATTATATCTTCTTTTTTTGATGTCTTTGTTTCTGGGGAGCTTGAATCCTCTTTCTGTTTCCCTAATTTCATATCTTGTTGTAGCTTATCCTTAGTCTTTTCAACTTCATTTCTTAGATATATTATTTCAAATTTCAATATTTCACATTCTAACTCTTTTTCTTTTAACTGTTCTGCCATATCCTATTCAATTTTCCTTCCCTCTTCAATTTTTACCTTGAGCTCTATGAAGTTTTGTAGAAGTTCCATATTTGATTCCTCATCCTCCTGGATTTTATACTTCAAAATTGAATTCTTCCTTCTAACCTTTTCCATATTTCTAAGAGTAGCAATAAATTCCTTTTTTATGTCAATCATGGCTTCTTATTCATTTTCTAAATCCATGTATGTTCTTGTGGGATCTTCCTTCACGCTGTTAGGCTTTTCACGAAGGAACTTGCTATTAATAATTTTTCCAAATTTTCCTCCGAAAATTTGAGTCATCATAAAATTCTTCATGAAAATGTTATGTCAAGTATTTTTTTATACATAAAGGACCTTTTACTTGAAGAAATCGAAAACTTACGCTCATCATAATTAGATGTTACCACTATAACCCTAGTCGAGTAAAAGGAAATCAAAAGGACCCCAACCCTCCATGGTATCCAACACTCGCTATGATCTAGACCATCCCATTTTTTTAATTTGATATATAGGGAATAAATAACACCTTTTGCCTAAAGCAATCTATAAATTAGGGTCATCATAAAATTATTCAAAAAAAATGTAATCCCAAGGTTTTTTGATAGACATATCACTAATATATTTTGTAGGTTAAATATTGTATGGGGTAAAAAAATGAAACAATCAATAAATTAGAGTTATTGGAGTCATAATAAAGTTCTTCAATGAAAATGTCATGCCAAGGAATTTTTTGTACATAGGAAAATCAATAACACATTGCTTGGAGTAATCCAAAAATTAAAGTGCTGCCACTATAACCCTAGCTCGTTGGGTAAAATAAAGTGAACACAACCTCAAATCTACTAGCATCGGCCTATATCCTTCTAGTTACATCATGGCTTGAACCTTAGACCTAAATATCCCTACTACTATCCAGCCTATCCCCTTTTGTGTATGCCACATAGAATAGGGGAGTCAATAACACATTACCTGGATTAATATAAAAATTAAACTCATCATAATCAGGATTTGTAACTATAACCCTATCCCGCCAGGTACAATAAAATCAAGAGAACCTCGACCCTCTAGTGCATTTAACACTTGGCCACTACTACCATTTAGATTATCCCCTTCTAGTTACATGGTGGTTTGAACCTTGGACCTCTCGAATGCTACTAACATCCAGTAGATTCCCTTATGGGTATGGCTACACTGAACACTTAGCTTCTACTAAAATTAAGTCTATCCCCTTCTACGTACATTTAATTTAAACCTTGTATGTCTTGACCTGCTACTACTATTAAGCCTATCCCATTTTACGTACACTTAATTTTAACCTTGTATGTCTTGTCCTACTACTACCATCTAGCCTATTCCCTTCTAGGTATGCTACATAAAACACTCGGCCACTAATACCATTAAGCTTATCTCCTTTTGGGTGCACCATGGTTTGAAATTTGGACCTCTCGACAACTACTACCTTCAAGCTTATCTCCTTTTGGGTACACCATGGTTTGGATCTTGGACCTCTCAGTCGCTAATACTATCGAGCCTATCCCATTATGGGTAAAATGTCATTTGAAACTTGAACCTCTCGACCATTACTACCATCAAGCCTATCCCATTTTGGGTACACCATGGTTTGGATATTTTAATACCATATGGCCTATATCATTATGGGTAAAACATGGGTAAATCATGGTTTGAACCTTGGACCTCTAGGCTCTACTACCATCTAGCCTATCTCCTTTAGGTTACACCATGGTTTAAACCTTAAACCTTCCCAAAAAGAAGCCAAAACCTTAACCATATATCCTATATCCTCTCTATTATTACCATCCATCCTATCTCCTTTTGGGTATGTTATAGTTTGAACCTTGAACCTTACCAAAATGAAACTAAAACCTTAATAATCTAACCTATCTCCTTTCCTCTATTGTCCTCATGGGACTTATTAGGTTACAATTTTTATCACTAAAATATTTGAGATTTCCTTACTTCACCTAGCATCTATACCAGCACTGCTCAAGCTATTGACAATATTGAAATCTTTAAGATGATCCCAAAGTTAAGAGCCAATTATAAACATTATAAATTCTAGCATCATCCACATCATTCTTCTTTAAGTCATCAAGGTTTAAATATTCAGGAGTAAAACATGGACACAACACCTCAAAAAATTTATTATAAGATTAAAAGTTCCTTCTCTAACCCAAACCATAATCCTATGAATGACATAGAAGTAAAATCTCCTTCTTTATCTAGCTCTTAAACTTAACGGGAGCATCAAGGAAGTTTTTGCATCAACTAAGGATTTCTACACAAAAACTTACATTCATGGTGTCTTATAAAAATTATCATTTTGTAAGTATAAATGAAAACAAAGATGCCATAGGATTTACTTTACATCAAAACATGCCAATAAATTTTTTTTGTCCATGAATATGAACCATTCTAAATCACATGAATACCTTTCTTAGACACAAACAACAACAAGAAGTTAAACGCATAAAATTCCCTAAAATGGTACACAAAAGTGGTATCATAGTAGCCACAAAATGATCTCTTCCTGGATGAAATTAGTTCTGCAAATTCTCAACAAGAAATCCAAATGGGTATGTTGTTGACTTATTTCCTAACATTGAAATAAAGTAAACATAATAAGAACATCGCATGGACGATTTCTCATTTCTTCACTGATGTCAGATTTCATGAGTCTGGCCTCTGATTCTTGTCATCATCAATTTGTTACAAAATTAAACCAGATTTAATGCCTGACAGACTGTATCGCCACACATGTGGTCATTGTAATTTCAAACGTGTAGGTAGTTGAGTTTTTCACCCTTGACCTCAAAGCCCAGTTATAAATACTAGTGTAGTTGGCATTTTACGTGTGGAAGAATACATCAGCAGAAGAAGAGTAAAATTGGGAGTTGAATGAGAAATCGGAGAATCAGCTTATGAAATCCTCTATTTTTTGTTAATCATGCAACTTGGTTACAAATGTATGTAAAAGGTTTTATTCTCATAAATAAAATCTAAGTTTTTTCGAGTGTTTAATAAAGTGCCTTGTCAATTTTCATAGTGGGTTGATTTACTACCACTAAATCCCTCTGGTTCACCCTTTATTTTGTTATTTCCTCTAAACAAATCCTTAATCATTATTGAGAGATTGAGCGAATACAAGATTCACTCCCTTTCACAAGCGAATACAAGAATCACTCTCTTTAGTAGTGATTCCAAGGCTAGAATATTTTCCACAAAGTCAAACTATGCCACTTATAAAATTAAAACATTTTAACTACTCCTTATCGCTTGATTTGATTAGCAAACTTAAGCACTCCCATTTCTCGCGTGTGAACTCAAGAATTATTTTTCATCTTCTTCACCTCGCTCAAGTTTCATCTTGCTCCGTTAGTGAGTGATTCCAATTTTTGCTCAGGCTAGAGAGTGATTCTAGGTCTCGCTCAAGCTGGCAAGTGATTCCAAGTTTTTCTCAAGCTAGTGAGCGATTTTAGGTCTCGCTCAATCTAGCGAATGATTCCAAACTTCACTCAAGCTAGCGAGAAATTCTAAACCTCACTCAAGCTAGCGAGAAATTCCAAGAATCACTCATCACTTGAGCAATCTACGTCATTGATGTTATTTAAATTCTTCAAATTGGCATTAGAGCTTGTGTCGTCCTATGGAATATTGAAGCATGGCTTCTAGAAAAAACTCATTGTAGTTGCAGATCTAGTGGTTCAATGACAAGAACTATGATATGTGAGCATCCACATGAAAATTCTTTTCGAGTCTCAGGAGTTATGGGACTTGGTTGAGAGTGGATATGTAGAATCGATATATGCAAAAACACTGACCACACTCTCCCAAGTAGATAAAGACCTGCTAAAGGAAAACTGAAAGAAGGATCAAAAATCATTATTTTATATAATATAGGTGGTTGAGGAGACTATTTTCCCGTGAATTGTAGTAGTAACAAAAACAAAGTAGGCTTGGGAAATTTTAGTCAATTCTTATTCGGGCACCAACAAGGTGAAGTTGGTGATGTTGTAGATGTTAAGGAGGGAGTTTGAAAACTTGTATATGAGCGAGTTGGATTCCATGAGCAACTTCTTCACCCAGACAACGGATGTCATCAACCAGATGTGATTAAATGGAGAGATTATGCAAAACTAAATAATTGTGGAGAAGATTATGAGAATCCTTCTAGTAATGTTTGAATCAATCTTAATAGTGATTGAAAAATTGAAGGATTTTACAATCCTCTCAGTATATGAGCTCATGGGTTCCCTGCAAATGCATAAGTAGAGGTTGAGCTGCTCAACTCAGTCCTCATTAGAGTGGGAATTCAAGGCACAAGTCTCATTCTGAGATATTAGCAGAGGAGAATCCCACCAAGGAACCTCTATTTATCAAGGAGGAAGAGGAAAATGCAAGCATGGTAAATGCGACAACCAAGGAAGAAGGTCAAAATACAATGATAGAGAGACCAACTGCAACTTCCATCAGCAAGGAGGAAGAGATAGTGGCAAAAATCAGCAATATGAATATAATCAGAATAAAGATAAATCCAAGAGCCAATGCTATTACTGCAATATATTTGGCCACTATATCTCTCAGTGAAAAAAGAATATGACCAAGGATAACCAACAACAAGTGCATTACACAGATGAAGCTGGAAATAGAGATGCCTATGGAAATATGTTGTTGACATGCAATATTGAGGAGGAGAGCTAGAAGAATGTTTGGTATCTCGATAGTGGGTGCAACAACCACATGACTGGGAACAAAGAGATATTCTCACAACTGGATGAAACAGTCTATTATGAGGTAAAGATGGGGAACAATAAGGTTCCTATGATGGGGAAAGGAAAAATTCTCATTCACACTAGACACAGTGAAAGGAAGTAGATTACTGATATGTACTATGTGCCTAGTTTGAAGCACAACTTACTAAGCATTGGACAATGTGTGCAGAAGGGGCACACCGTTCAATTTAAATACATAGTCTACACCATCAGAGACAAATATTATGGGTATATTACAACTATGTCCATGATGAAGAACAAGAGTTTTTTGTTGTAGATTCATAATGAATCTTTGATGTCATTAAATGCAGTTGTGAAGGATGCTACCTGGTTGTGGCATCTCAGATTTGGTCACCTGAGTTTCAGTGGCCCAAAATTATTCCACAAGAAGTAGATGTTCAAGGTTTTACCTCTTATTGAGCAACCAAATTAGGTTTGTGAGGGTTGCTTAGTTGCCAAGAAACACAAGGATGTGTTCCTTGCAGGATAGTCTTGGAGGGATTCATAACCATTGGAGTTGGTGCACTTAGACATTTGTGATCTGATGTAGACCAGCATTTTTACCGACAGTAAATACTTCATGACCTTCATTGATGATTTTATCTTGAAAATTTTGGTTTATCCCATCAATAAAAAGTTAAAAGCATTTGCAAAATTCAAGGAGTTTAAGGCATTATTTGAGAAATAGAGCAAATATTTTTTTAAGACACTCAGGATAGATGGTGGAGGTGAATACATCTCCAACGAATTCCATAATTTTTGCAAGTAACATGGAATTTGCAGGTATCTTACTACAAGATACACACCACAGCAGAATGGTGTAGCTGAGAGGAAGAACAAAATTATCAGGGATATGACACAAAGTATGCTGAAGGTGAAAGAATTATCATGTGAGTTCTGGGTAGAAGATGTAGCTTTTGTAGTCTATCTACTGAATATATGTTCCACCAAGAGTGTGAAGGACAAGATTCCTTAGGAGGTCTGGAGCAATAAAAACCTGAGTGTGGATCATTTGAGAGTTTTCAAGTGTATAGCATATGCACATGTTCTATAAGAGAAGAGGTAGAAGTTGGATGACAAAGCATAGAAGTGTATCTTTACAGGGTACAATGAACAAGAGAAGACGTATAGAATATATAATCCTATGATGAAGAATCTTATCATTAGTCGAGATGTAAAATTCCTAGAGAATGAAGCTTGGAACTGGAAGTCTAAGACTAGATAGTTGTAACCAGTAATTATTGAGTCTAAATACTTGGAGGAAAATAGGGTGCAACCACTTTTAGCTTGAAGTAGTAATAGTGGTGCCAACAACAACACCACCTCAACATCTCAATCACCTCCACTTGCAAGTAGGATCCCCAACTTGAGGACACCCTTGAAGACGAGGATCTTGCAAGACATCTACGTGGTAACCTAAAATTTTCTTTATTTTCTAAGTGTGATCCAATTTTGTTTAAATAAATAATTTAGAATAAAAAATGGGTGAAGGCAATGGATGAAGAGATAAAGGCCATAGAGAAGAATGAGACATGGTAGTTGACGGATCTCCTAGCAGGGAATAAGACCATTGGGATCAAATGGGCATACAAAACCAATTTTAATGCCCAAGGAGAAGTTGATCGGCATAAGGTCAGACTAGTGGCAAAAGGCTACAAGAAGAAGTCAGGGATTGACTATCGTGAAGTGTATGTGCCTATAGCCCAACTTGACATAGTTAGAATAATATTGACATTGGCAGCTCAGAAGATCTAGAGTGTTTACCAGATGGATGTGAAGTCTGCCTTCCTCAATGGAGTGTTGGAATAGGAGGTCTACATAGATCATCCACCAAGCTATGAGCTGGAAGAACATGAAGGCAAGGTCCTGAAGCTAAAGAAGGCCTTGTATGGGTTGAAGCAAGCACCCAAGGTATGGTACAACCAGATTTATGGCTATTTTTAGGATAATGGGTTCATCAAATGCCCATATGAGCACACCATGTACCTAAAGACAAATGCAAAAGGAGGGATGATACTCATCTGTTTGTATGTGGATGATCTAATTTATACTGACAATAGTGGTGTATTATTCAACCAGTTCAGAACAACCATGAAAAAGAAGTTCGATATGATGAACTTAGGGTTGATGAAGTACTTTCTTAGCATTGAAGTTGACCAATCAGCAAATGACATCTTCATTTCTCAAGTCAAGTATGTGAAGGATAACCTAAAGTGGTTTAATATGGAGAATATCAAACCTGATATCACACCTATTGCCACAGGTTTGAAGCTAAGCAAGATGGATTCCAGTAGAAATGTTTATCCAACTCTGTTTAAGAGGTTAGTTGGTATTCTCATGTATTTAACTGTAACTCAGCCAAATTTGATCTTTGGAGTGAGTTTAATCAACATATTTATGGAGACTTCAAAGTACATGCACTGGTAATCAAGCAAAAGGATTTTGTACAATATCAATGGGACGTGGAACCATAGAATTTTTTATGCCAAAAAATACCAACTGGAATTTGTGGGCTACACAGATAGTGATTGGGCTAGTATCACTAATGATCGAAAGAACACTTTCAAATATCCTTTCCATATTGGTTTGAGAGTAGTTTTATGGTTATCCAAGAAATAACTAATAGTTGCATTGCCAACTATTGAGGTAGAGTATGTTGCTACCATATCAACCACATGTTAGGCAGTATGGATACGAAGAATTTTGGATGAGCCGAATCATACATTGGAATGGGTGACAATCATTTTTTGTGACAACAACTTTGCCATAGCACTATTGAAGGATCCAATTTTTCATGATCGAATGAAGCACATTGACATCCAGTATCATTTCATCAGGGACCTAGTAAAATTTAACAAAGTGCAATTACTATTTTGCAGGTCCAATGAGCAAGTAGCTGATATTTTTACAAAACCTTTGAAGGATGAGGACTTTAATAAGATTCAAGAAAATCTGGGAATCAAAGTTTCCATGAAATCTGGTTTAAAGGAGGGTGTTAAAAAATTAAACTAGATTTGATGCCTGAAAGACCGTATCGCCACACATGTGGTCACCGTAATGTCAAACATGTGGGTAGCTGATTTTTTCTTGTCCTTTTCCTCAAAGCCCAACTATAAATACCAGTGCAGTTGGCATTTTGCACATGGAAGAATACATCAGTAGAATGACAGTAGAATCAGGATTTGAAGGAGAAATCGGAGCAACAGCTTCATATATTCTCTATTTTTTATTAATCCTACAACCTAGTTGCATATGTATGTAAACCATTTGATTCTCATAAATAAAATATGAGTTTTTTTGAGTGTTTGATAAAGTGCCTTGTAAATTTTTGTAGTGGGTTGATTTACTACTACTAAATCCCTCTGGTTTGCCCTTTAGTTTGTTATTTCCTCCCAACAAATCCCTAATATTCGTCGGGAGGTTGAGCGAATACAAGCTTCACTCCCTCTCACAAGAATCACTTTCTTTAGCAGTGATTCCAAGGTTGGAATATTTTTTGCAAATTCAAACTATAGCACTTATAAAATTAAAACATTTTTTTGCTCCTTATCACTTTATTTTATTAGCCAACTTAAGCCCTCCTCTTTCTTGCATGTGAACTCAAGCATTATTTTTCATCTGCTCCACCTTGCTCGAAGCTCTATATCGCTCCATAAATGAGTGATTCTAGGTCTCGCTCAATCTAACGAGTGATTCTAAACCTCGCTCAAGATAGTAAGTGATTCTGAACCTCGCTCATCACTTGAGTGATCTAAGTCTACGTTGTTAGTGCTACTTAAATTCTTCATGGTTGATGTCTATTTATTAAGCAGGGTAAGTGATTCAGGAGTGATCCCAAGTAGAAATAATTCCTGATAAAAATATGTGCACATCATATAAATTATCCATAGAAAAACTAGGTCCCAATACATAAAAAATGTAAACTAAAAGCTAATAAAAAAGAAGAAAGGCAACAAAAGAAATAACACTATTTATGGTAGTTTACCGCTGGAGATTTAATTAGGCCAATGTGCTCAATTTTTGGATTGAAGATCGATGGTGAGGCTACACACATACACAATTGTGTGATTAAAAATCAATCCTCCACTTTGGCTTTGCTCTCTTCCTTCCCATCCTCTTCCTCAACTTCCTTAGGGTCGTCTTCCTTTGGTTCAGTCTTCACAGTAGCCATGACCACTTTAGTAGGTCCTTCACCCTCTTGACTCCCCTGATCAGTGTAGAACAACTTATGAAACCCCTATATGATATCCATGGTGCAGTTCATCATGCAATTCATCATTGTCATGGTGGAAGCAATAATGAATTCCTTGAGTTTCTTGTTCTCCTCTTGGTCATCCTTGATCTCAATCACATTACTCTTGGAGGCCATGTTCTAGAGTCTCATCGATTTTCTCACTGGTTCTTCAACATTATCAAAAGTAATACTCTTCCTTGCCTTTAATTTGGAGAAGGCTTCAATGACATTTTTCTTTTTTTTAGCTTGGGTCAGGCACTCTGAGGAGGATTTGGGTTTGGCAGGGCTACTTGCAGTAGGGTTGTATTTGGGGCTATTGGCCAAAATGTAAGTGTAGATGACTTTAAACATGCCTTGATGGCAAGGAAGATCATGGTTATTTTTATCTCTGTAGGATGAAATGGAATGTTTCATGGAATTGAGGAAGAAATGCAAAATACTCAGAGGATTGATGTCACGAAAGTGATTGACAAAAGCCAAATGATAGGTTTTCAGAGATTTTTTAGGGTCATCCACACAGATAAACTCCATAATTGGCTTCATGACAATGTTCCAAGGGATGGTTAGGTCGGTTTTGAATATGCCAGGGCTTTTGGCCTTTTTGAGGATTTTCTCATTGCCTTTGAAATGCTCCAATTCCACCTCCCAATTATGCTTGTGGTGATGGATAGATCGACCCTCAGGGTTTTGGCCGATAATGGAGGCAAGCAGGTGGACGTCTACCATAAAATGATGCCCATGAATAGTGACAACCCCATTATCCCAAGATTCAAGGAACGCCATGGTTATGTCAAGGTCATCCCCAGAGAACATGTTCAGGAAGGGGAAAAATCTTCTATCTTGGAGGATTTTATCAGTCATGACGTCAGGCTCATAGACTCTCGGTTCAATATAGTCACTCGATATGGTGGGGGAAAAGGTAAGCTTGGTAGAAGATAGGGAATGGTGGGATAAACGTAGACAATGATAGAGGTGGGTGGGCGAGAAAAGGATGGCAAGAATAAAAAATCTAAAGGTTAAAAAGGGAATAGGGAGAAAGGTCTAGAACTGTGGAGGAATGAAAGGACATGTAGCATAGTGGAGGGGAATACACGTGGAAGAGGCTAGCCCAACCAACTCAACAAGGATGGGCATTGAAAGCAAGCGAGTGACAAGGAAGGTGACCGAATGATGACTAAGATTTTTGGAGGGAAAAACCATGAACCACCATAGTCTTGGGCCTAAGAAACTCAAGTTATGATGCTCCACTTGTGTGAGGTTTTTTAATGATGTGGCCTGCTCTGTGGATGTGGAGGAAAAAATCATGCAAATAGATTTCTTAGGTCGAAGAAATCCTGGACACAAGACTCTGCATGACCAAGATCATTTGGTGATGTGGTCTACTCCTAGATGTCCACATTCAAAGTCTGGGGATATGGAATGTTGTTTTAGCATGAATAGGAGGAGTCGGGTAGACGTTGGAAGAATATGTCTCATGAACCAAGGATTTTTACCTTTGAATATATTGCCAGCAAGTGAAATTATTAGTAGTCTTCACATTTCTAGCATTGGGAGCCACTTTTCAGGATCTACACATTTTGAACAAAAAGTGTCAATGATTGAAAAAAAAATTATAATTCATGCCAATATGATTCACCACTCGAAAGGAGCACGGGCAGTGAGAGGTGACAGGTATTTGATGGATGGATAAGGGGTGGTGGATTATGGTGAGGGAAGACACGTCGAGCTTGATGCGATGGACAAAAGGAGGAAGGTGGAGGCTAAGTTGGTGATGGTGGTGGGGATGTTAGGATATCACGTGAGAAAGGGATTCCTGCTTCTTGGAGAAGTTTCCCTTTTTATATAGGAATTGGAAATGGTGATGTGGAGAGGGTGAGGCCGACACAGATGAAAAATTGCTTTACACATGAGGAAATGAGTGGCTTAGGACCTTCCTTCCTGGTGGGGAAGGTTTATTTGATGATTTTCTTGGTTGACAATGGTCTGAATTTTCTCAGGTATTTCATTGTGCCAGATTTGGAGATTAATCATGTTGGCTCCTATATTAGCAAGCTTGTCGGCAACCTTGTTGGATTCCTTGAAGGTGTGCTAAAAAATGACTTCCTGCATGTTAAGGACAAGGGTCCTTGCTTCCTCAATGTAGTCCCTGACTCTCCAAGACAGGTTGGAGTTGGTGTTCTTGAGATAATTGATGATGTTAAGAGAGTCTCCTTCAACTATCAAATTGGTAGTGAGGTCTTTAACCAATTGTAAGCCCCTCCACATACTTTTGGCTTCAGCGACATGATTTGTCTGCTCTCCTAGTCCCTCAGCAAAGGTGAGGATAGGATTTCCTTGATGATTTCTCAGAATACCTCCTGCTCTAGCCTTACTTGGATTTCCTTTAGCAACTCCATAAAAATTGAGTTTGGTCCATCCTTCAGGGGGAGGAGTCCAGAATGACTCCAAATGGATAGAAGATGGTGGACGAACATCCTCTAAGGACAATCCAAGTTCTTTACCAAGATCAGACTCAACTTTGGAAGCAGGTTTGGAAGAGGGGTTAATGAGGAAGGCATTTTCTAGGGTGAAGGCCAAGATTTTGGAAGATATAAGCTTAGGGGCCTTAGGCTTAAGGGAGAAAACTCTGTTATTTCTTTCAAGCCAAACTTGCTAGAGGAAATGATGGAGGGATATTTTCTAGAATAATTTGAGGCGAGGATCATGGAAAGGGGTAGGCCAAGTGATTGAAGAGGTCTCCTATGGAACAGGGTTTAGCCCATTGAATGTGGAAGGAGTGGAAAATGGAATTAAGGATGGAAGAGGAGAAGGGACAATGGATAAAGAGGTGGTTGGTGGATTCCAGGGCATTTTGGTAGAGGTAGCATCTATTTGGGATGGGCATTCCTTTTTTATAAGATTATCAATAGTTAGGATTTTCTCTTGGATGGCAAGCCAAGAGAAGAAGGAGACCTTAGGGATGAGATGCTTGATCCAAACATGCTTGAAAGGTAACAAAATTTCCTCATCATCAAGGAGGAGGAGGTAGGCTGATTTGACTAAGAATTTCCCACTTTTGGTGTGCTCCCATATGAGCTGATCAAAGGGCTTGGATGAGGGGATTATGGTGGATGAGAGGTGAGAGTTTAGCAGTTTGGACTCAAGAGGAAAGGTAGGACAAACAATCGGATTCCAAGTAGGAAGTTTGCTCAGGGTTATAAAGTTGGAAACCTTATGTCCTATCCTTGAATCATTAAAAGGCTTAAGTTTGGGTAGAATAGGATCATTAAGGAGGGGTTCTTACCTTATCCAGTTATCATTCTAGAAATTGATGCTTCCTCCATATCCTAGTTTCCACCTCAGACCTTTCTTGATTAGGGGCCTAGTACTCTTGATGGATTTCCAAAATGTTGATCCTCTGTTGGGGATGTCATCATTGAAGAAATCACCATTCTGAAGATACTTCCTCTTGGTAATTGAGATCCATGCAGCATTGTCTTTGGAGGCCAGTCTCCAGGATTGCTTGGAAATTAGAGCAGTGTTGAGAGTATGAATTCTTCTAAGGCCTATTCCTCCTTTGATTTTAGGTCTGTACACTTTATCCCAGGCCACAAGATGAAATATTTGTTTGTTTTCAGCTCCGGTCCATAGAAAGTTTTTTTGAATTTTCTCTATTCTTGAGGAGACCATGGCTGGGGCCCTAAAAATAGATAAGAAGTAAACAGGGATGCTTTGGAGGACATCAATAGTGAGGGTGTGTTTGGCAGCCTGGGATAAGAGATTTCCTTTCCACCCTGCAAGTATTTTCTGGATACGCTCAATAACATTATGCCACATTGAAGCTGCAGGTTGGCCATAGAACAAAGGAAGACCAAGGTAGGTGGTTGGAAGGTCAACGATGGTGCATTCTAGGATTATTATAATTTTGATCTGTCTATGCATAGGAGTGTTTGGGAACTATAATTTACTTTTTTTGAAATTGACCTTCTTGCCAACAGCTACTTCAAAGAATTTGAGGATGTATTTGATCACTTATGCTTCAATAACTGAGGCTTTCATGCACAATATGGTGTCATCTATGAATTGCTAATGTGAGACTGCAGTGGTCTGAGATGAAGCCTTGATTCCAAATAATAGGCCAGTTATGGAAGCAGCTTGGATGGTTCTACCTAAGGCTTTTGCAAGGATAACAAAGAGCATTGGAGAGATGGTGTCTTCTTGTCTAAGCCCTCTGCTACTTTGGAAGTAACCTACAGTGGATCCATTTATGATAACAAAAAACCAAGATGAGGATATACAGTTGTGGATGAGATCAATCCATTGAGGATGGAAGCCAAATTTGTGAAGGATGGCTAAGAGGAAATTCTAGTTCACTCTGTCATAAGCTTTATTCATGTCAAGTTTGAGGACACAGGTAGGATTTTTGGTCTTAGAGGCTGAGTGGAGGGCTTCATGCATGGATATGACTCCATAAAGAATAGACCTACCCTGAATGGAACTTCCTTGACAAGGGTCAATTATGGATGGCAAAATGGATTTTATTCTGGTAGCCAAGATTTTGGTAAGAATTTTATAGACAACATTGCAGAGGCTGATGGGTCTAAAGTCAGCTAAGGACTTGGCCACTGGATTTTTGGGAATGAGGGCTATGAATGTGGAATTGAACCCGCATGGTATCCTTTTGGTAGATTGGAATTCTTTGACTATGGAACAGACATCAGGGCCAAAAATATCCCATAAGGTCTAGAAGAAGCATGGGGGGAAGCCATCAGGGCCCGGAGCTTTGTCAGGACTCATGGAGAACAGGGCTGATTTGATTTCTTCATCCTAAAAAGGGGTAATGAGGGATGAATTGACCAAGTCAAAGATGGATTTAGGAGGAATGTGATGGAGTAAAGCCTCCTGGGCTAGAGCTAAACAAGAATTGTCATCCTCTAGCAATTTAGAAAAATAAGAACTGGCTACATTCCTGATTTTGTTGATGTCAGTAGTGATATTGCCATATTCTTTGGTAAATTCCTTAATTTAGTTGTTGCTTCTATTGTGGAGAGTAGAAATGTGAAAAAATTTGGTGTTGGAATCCCCTTATTTGATCCAAAGGGCTCTCGAATTTTTTTACCATAAAGTTTCCTCACAGGCGAGGACATTGTGGTATTATGTAAGGACCTGCTTTTCATAAAATCTGGTTTGGGTGTTTGGCTCCTCATTTTGGACTTTGGCCTCAATTTGATTCAATATTTCCTTTGGAGATCTCTTGTTTATGAAGATATTACCAAAAACCTCCTTTTTCCAAATATTTAGGTCTTTTTTGAGGTTTTTTAACTTCTAAGCTAGTCTGTAGGAAGGGAGCCCTTGAAAAACTTGTTTCCAGACATGGGATACTCGCTGCCTTAGGTCTGGGTGGTGAAGCCACATATTTTAAAATCTTAAGGGCTTTTTTTAAATTTTAGGTCTATCCATGCTCAAAATAATGGGGTCATGATCTGATCCCACTTTGGGGAGGGGATGAAGAGTTGCATCACCAAAAAGTTGTACTGCTTCCTAGGAGAGGAAGACTCTATCTAGTTTGACCTAGATATGGTGAACCCCACATATTCTATTGCTCCAAGTAGATTTTGCCTTTTTGATATTAACATCCATTAGATTATTTGTATTGACAAATTCAATGAAGTCCCCCATGCTTTTTATAGGGGTTTTAGATCCTCCTTTTTTATCAAATGGATAGAGGGGGTATTAAAATCTCCTACCAAAATCAAAGTCAATTTTTGAAATATGTCTTTCATACTAGTCATATTTTCCCATAGTTGAGCTCTTTTGAAAATGGTATTGGGAGCATAGACATTGGTGAGAATCCAGGATAGATCATTGTTGATGTCATGGAAGAGGATGCTTAGGAGCCTTTCACTAGATTGGAGGATACGTTCTTCAAGTTGTTGCTTGTCCCACGGGCACATGAGATCTCCAGAGGATCCTCTGGCATCACTAAAGGTTGCACTTGCATTTTTCCATATTGCCTTAGCTACATATGAAGAACTATTAGAATTTATTTTGGTTTCTTGCATGATGAATATGGAAGTTCTGATATCTTTTCTCATAGACTTTGCAAGTCTTTGTTTAGGTGCTTTATTGAGGCCTCTTGCATTCCATGAGAGGATCTTCATTTAGGCATTTTGGTGTATTTTTGGCCTCCTATTCCATCGGGGTGAGGGGGTTTGATGCTTTTACTCTCTTCCTTGAGTTGAGAGGTAATATTTGGGAAAATGGTCTTTTGAACACCATTAGAAATATCATCCACTATTTAGGAGTTTCTGATTTCTTCTTTCGAAGGTCTCCCTCTTTTATTTTCACTACCAAAGTCAACAAGAGATTTTTTGGAACTTTTGGTATACTTTGGGCTAAGTTTATAGGGAACTATCTACCCCAAAACCAACCTTAGAGGCCTTGCAGTGTGACTTAGGCTAGGAGAAGAAGTTTCTTCCAATATATTGGAGGTAGCTACAATTTCATCCAAAGGGCTACGAGAAGGTCCTGACTTGGACGATGTATTAAGAAAACTGAGGTCAATGATTGGTTCTGTAAGGGTTTCTGGCTAGGATTTATGTCTCGATTGGGATTGCAATGGAGAAGGGTTAACCTCTTGTTGAGTGATCTTGGTGGATTAAGGACTATGTGTGACAACACTTCCATTAAGAAGAGTTTTAGGAGGAGGTTTAGGATTGGGGGAAGTTACCTTTTCTTCTAACAAAAGGTCATAATTATTTAAGATACTGAACGTATTAGGAGAAGAGAAGGAGGTACTTACTAAACTCGTCATTTCCTTGAATTTGAGGGAATTATGCTCTTTGAGAGGCACTAGAGCACATATTTGTTGTTGCTAAGGATCTCTTTGCTTGATAATGATGTTGCCCTTTCTTCTGGTATTTTAAAAACCTCTTGTGGGAGGGTTAGCCTCAATGAGGGGAGCTTAAGGAACTTGTCTCTATTATTTCTCTTTCAAGACAGGGCATTGAGACCTCAAGTGACCTTGGGTATGACATTTCACACAGAAGGGTGGTTTGTTTTCATACTCTAGTGGCTTCTTCTTGAAGAAATTATTATGATTTAGGTTGACGAATGTTGGAATTTTTGACTCTAGGTTAGCATTAACAAAAATTCTACCAACATTCATCCTCTTGCGTGCTCTTGTGACTGGTTCAATGGTCAAAATATCCCCTATAACATTTGCAATAGAGAGTAAGATATCATCACAACAAAAGTGAAAAGGGAGGTTAGGTATACGAACCTAGATAGAGGCAATGTTTATGTCCTAGGATTTTAGATTGAAGTCTAAATCCTATTTCCTAAGAAATAGGCTTTTATGACCTAAAAACAATTGCCCTGCCAGTGAGGATGCATTTAACATCCTGTCATTACTTAATATAATGGTGAAAAAACCTCTGGATAGAATGACAAATTCCATATCTCCCAGGGTTTTCCATTTGGTGACCGCCCACCTACAGATAGTTTCAATGTCAAGCCTTCCACCTACAAATTTCCCAATCAAAACAAACCTTTCCAAGTCTATATAACTTTGTGTAATGTTATCTGAGATATTGATATTTTGACCATCAGGGACAATGGCAATGCTAGGATGCTGAAGGGTGACCCGTTCGTTTAAAATATTGGCATAGGAAAAAACTTTGGTGTTAGTTCCAATGGGACCCTAGCTAGGGGCCTCAGAGTTAGGAATGTCATCCCCCCAGTTATTTGTATGCTTATCCCACTTTTTGGCTGTATTTGGTGGAACAACGTCTATCTCCTTTGTCCTCCAACCCCTCATCATTTTCCTCACTATTGTCCGTAGTAGCTGACGTCTTACCAACATTTCCTATAGGAGGTTTCCCATTGGTATAGATCTTGGTTCCTCCATACTTATCTACAGATCCTGATATCCAGCATTTGCCAGTACTTGGTTCTCCATCTCTTTCAAGGGTAGTAGACCTATTTCACTCGTTCTATTTCAACTTGTAGAAATTCAATAATGGTTAATATCTCCTTCATTAAATTGAATCATTAAAACATTTTTTTGCCTTATATTTGTATAGGTTAGGCATGTTTATGAGATTTGACATTAACAAAGTGTTAGAAAAAACTCAAAACTAATGACATTTTTGCACCTAAACCTCTGGCTCTATTTTAAATATTTAAAAATAAATTAATTGATTTTGTGAACTACATGACTCCTATTGAAAAAAATCATATTTATAATCACTCAGTATATATTATACAATAAAATATTACATTATAATTTTTTATTATTTTTATTTTTATACATAAGAGAACAAGAAAATATTGCATTATAATTTTTTATTATTATTATTTTCATACATAAAAGAATAAATAACACCTTTTATCAGATCAACATGATTAGAATAATAAAATACTAATACATTAAATATTTAAAAATAAAATAAATTATTTTGTGACCTTCATCACTACTATTGAAAATAAATCATATTTATAATCACGAAAAAAGTGAAGCAATCTAGAAATTAAAGTCATCATAAAGTCCTTGAATGAAAATGCCATGGCAAGGTAATATTAAATATAACAAGCTCTCCAACAAAGATATTTGATATATGATTGGATGACCAGAAAGATAAAATGTTAACACATTAAGCATTTAAAAGACAAATAATTGATTTCCTCAGCCATATGATTTTTATTAAAAATAAATTATATTTATAATCACTCAATATATATTTTACCATGTAAAAAAAAGGTGAAATAATTTAGAAGTTAAGAATTATCATAAAATTCTTTCATGAAAATGTCATAAGGCAATGTTAAATATTATTATATATTTTTTAAATCATTGTAACCTTTGATAAATAAGGAAATGTAATATATTTGATAGAATGAATAGAAAGATAAAATGTTAATACATTAAGTATTTAAAAAGCAAGTAATTAATTTTGTGGTTCATGTGAATCCTATTGAAAATAAATTATATTTATAATCATTTGATGAATATTTTAGGAGATAAAAAAGGGGAAATAATCCAAAAATTAGACTCGTCATAAAGTTCTTCCATTAAAATGTTATCCTAGGGTAATATTAAATATTAGATTATTTTCAAGGTAATATTAAATATTAGGTTACATTTTTTTTAATACAAAGGGATATCAATAACACTTTTGTGAGATATCTTATTGAGCTTAGATGTTACCACTAAAACCTTAAAGCCATCATAAATAATATTTATAATCACTCAATAAATAGTTTATAAGGTAGAAAAAGGTGAAGCAATACATAACCTAGAGTCATAGTAAAATTCTTCAATAAAAATGTTATAGTAAAATTCTTCAATAAAAATGTCATCTCAAGGTTTTTGTTTGATACAAAGGGAATCAATAACAATTTTTTTTTTAAGCAATCCATGAATTAAAGTCTTATAAAGTTGTACGATAAAAATGTAGGTTTTTTTTTATACATAGTGAAATAAGAAACACCTTTTGATGGATAAATATTTTGTGAGGTAGAAAATGGTGAAGCAATCAAGAAATTACAATCATCATAAATTTTTCCATAAAAAATGTTATGTCAAGTATTTTTTTTTTATATCAGACCTTTTTTCTAAAGCAATCCAAAAATTACAATCATCATAATTAGATGTTGTCACTATAACTCAAGGGGACTCCAACCCTCTAGGGTATTGAACACTCCCTACCATCTAGACTATTCCTTTTTTTTTTATACATAAGGAATAAGTAACACCTTTTTCCTCAAGAAATCCAATCCCTTTTTTTTATACATAAGGAATGAGTAACACCTTTTTCCTAAAGCAATCCAAAAATTATATAAGACTTTTTTCCTAAAATAATCCAAAAATTACAATAGTTATAATTAGATGTTACCACTATAATCCTAACTAGTTAAAATAAAATCAACGCGACTCCAACACTCCAGGATATTGAACACTCACTACCTCCCAAACTATTCCTCTTTTTATATATAAGGAATGAGTTACACCATTTTCCTTAAGTAATAAAAAAAATAGGGTCATTAGAAATTTCTTTAAAGAAAATGTCATCCAAGGTGTTTTTAATATATAAGAGAATTAGTAACACTGTCTACAAAATAAATATTGTATGAGGTAAAAAAAGTGAAGCAATAAAGAAATTAGTGTCATTAGAGTCATCATAAATTTCTTCAATAAAAATATCATTCAAAGGGTTCTTATACATAAGATAATTAGTAACATATTGGAGTCATTAGTATCTAATGATTACCCAAGTTTTTATTTGATACATAGGGAAATTAGTAAGACCTTTTGTGGGGTAAATATTTCATGAGGTATAAAAAAGTGAAACAATCAAGAAATTAGAGCAGTCATAATTTTTTTTGATGAAAATGTCATGTAAGTTTTTTTTTATATACATAGAGGACCTTTTTCCTGAAGAAATTTAAAAATTAGAGTCATCATAATCAGATGCTGCCACTATAACGAATACTTACTACCATAAGACTATTCCCCCTCCCCCCATTTTTTTGATATACAGTGAATCAATAACACCTTTTACCTAAAGCAATCAAAAAATGAGTAATACTTTTTGTAGGATAAATATTGTATGAGGTAAAAAAAGATGAAGCAATAAATAAATTAGAGTCACCAGAGTCATCATAAAGTTTTTCAATGAAAATGTCATATTAAGGTTTTTTTTAGGGGAATCAGTAACACATTGCCTAGAGTAATCCAAAAATTAGAGTCATCATAAATTTTTTATTGAAAATGGCATGTCAAGTATTTTTTACACATAAGGGATCTTTTGCTTGAAGTAATCCAAAACTTATAGTCATCACAGTCAGATGGTGCTACTATAACCCTAATCGAGTAAAAGGAAATCAACAAGACCCCAACCCTCTAGGATATCCAACACTCCCTACCATCCAAACTATCCCATTTTTTGTTTTGATATACAGGGAATCAATAACACCTTGTGCCTAAAGCAATCCATAAATTAAGGTAATCATAAAGCTCTTCAACAAAAATATCATTGCAACATTTTTTTTAGATAAAAGAAGATTTAATACATTTGTAGTATAAATATTGTATGCAAAAAATTGAAGCAATCAATAAATTATATTCATTAGAGTAATCATAAAATTCTTCAATGAAAATATCATATCGAGGATTTTTTATACATAGGGAAATTTTTACGATGTTGCTTGGAGTAATCTAGAAATTAGAGTGATCCCACTGTAACCCTAGCTCATTGGGTAAAATGAAGTAAATGGGACCTGGACTCTCCAACACATTGAACACTTGACAAATACTAGCATTGGCCTATCTCCTTTTGGTTACATCATGGATTGAACCTTTGATATTGCTATCACTACTACCATCTAGCCTATCCCCTTTTGGGTATGTTACATCAAATAGGAGAATCAATAACACATTGCTTGAAATAATATAAATATTAGAGTCATCATAATTAGGATTTATCCCTATAACCCTAGCTCACCAAGTAAAATGAAGTTAATAGGAACCCAAACCTTCTAGGGCATTGAACACTTGGCTGTTACTACCATTTATGCTATCCCCTTCTAGTTACATGATGGTTTGAACCTTGGACCTCTAGACTGCTACTACCATCGAGCTGATCATGTGGTATTCTAGGGCATTGAACACTTGGCCACTGGCTATCCCCTTATAGTTACATGATGGTTTGAACCTTGGACCTCTTGATCGTTACTACCATCCAGTCAATCCCCTTCTGGGTATGCCCCAATAAAACATTTGGCCTCTACTACCATTAAGCCTATCCTCTTCTAGGTACACGTAATTTGAACCTTGTAAGTCTTGGTATGCTACTACCATATAGCCTATTCCCTTTTGGGTATGCCACATAAAACACTCGATCACTACTACCATCAAGCCTATCTTCTTTTGAATACACCGTGATTTGAACCTTGTACCTCTGAGTTGCTAATACCATCCAGACTATCCCCTTATGGGTATAATATGGTTTGAAATTTAGACCTTTTGACCATTACTACCACCAAGCCTATCCCCTTTTAGGCACACCATGGTTTGAATCTTGGACCTCTCAGTCACTAATACCATCGAACCTATCCCCAGGGTACACCATGGTTTGGATCTTGGACCTCTCAGTTGCTAATACCATCCAACCTATCCCTTGGGTACACCATGGTTTAGATATTGGACCTCTCAATCGCTAATACCATCCGACCTATCCCCTTATGGAAAAATCTCATTTGCTAACACCATCCAACCTATCCTAGGGTACACCATGGTTTGGATCTTGGACCTCTTAGTCACTAATACCATTTAACGTATCCCCTAAGTACACCATGGTTTGAATCTTGGACCTCTCAGTCACTAATACCATCCAACCTATCCCTTTATGGAAACCTCTCAGTTGCTAATACCATCAAATCTATCCCTTTATGGGAACCTATCAGTCTCTACTACCATCCAACCTATCCCCAAGGTACACCATGATTTGGATCTTGGACCTCTCAGTCGCTAATACCATCGAACCTATCTCCTGGGTACACCATGGTTTGGATCTTGGACCTCTCAGTCACTAATACCATCCAACCTATCCCATGGGCACACCATGGTTTGGATCTTGGACCTCTCAATCGCTAATACCATCCAACCTATCCCATGGGCACACCATGGTTTGGATCTTGGACCTCTCAATCGCTAATACCATCCAACCTATCCCATGGGCACACCATGGTTTGGATCTTGGACCTCTCAATCGCTAATACCATCCAACCTATCCCATGGACACACGATGGTTTGGATCTTGGACCTCTCTGTCACTAATAGCTACTCTTATCCAACCTATACCCTTTCGGGTACACCATGGTCCTCTTCACGCTACTCCTATCCAACCTATCCCATTTCGGATACACCATGGTCCTCTCCTATACAACCTATCTGATTTCCGGTACACCATGGTTTAAATCTTGGATCTTTCAGCTACTATTATCATCCAACCTATCTCCTTTTAAATATGTCATGATTTAAACCTTCAAACTCCCAAAAAAACCAAAACCATAACCATCAAACCTATGTCCTCTGTTGTCCTCATCGGACTTATTAGGTTACAATTTTTATCACTAAAAGATTAGAGATTTCCTCACTTCATGATGCGGCATCCTAGCATCTGCATCGCTCAAGCTAACAAAAATATTGAAATTTTTAGAAGATCCCAAAATTAACATAACAAATTCCAGCATCACCCACATCGTTCTTCTTTCAGTTACAAAGTCATCAAGGTTTAAAAATTAAAGATTAAAACACAGACGCAACACCTCAAAACCATTCTTATAAGATTAAATGTTCCTTCTCTAAACCAAACCATAATCCTATGAACGACATAGAAGTAAACTGTCCTTTCTCTGGCCCTTAAACTTAACGGGAGCGGCAAGGAAATTTCAGCATCAACTAAGGATTTCTACACAAAACCGTACATTGATGGTGTCTTATAAAAATTATCGTTTTGTAAGTATAAACGAAAACGGAAACGCCACATGATTTACTTTACATCAAAACATGCCAATAAATGTATTTTGTCCATGAATATGAACCATTCTAAATCACATGAATACCTTGCTTAGACACTAATAACAACAGGAAGAAGTTAAACGCATAACATCCCCTAAAATGGTACACCAAAGAGGTATCATAATAGCCACAAAATGATCTCTTCCTGGATGAAATTAGTTCTGCAAATTCTCAAAAAGAAACCCAAATGGGTATGCTGAAGACTTATTACCTGACCTCGAAAGAAATTAAACATAATGAGATCATCGCATTCACGATTTTTCATTTCTTCGCTGATGTCAGATTTTGTGAGTCCCAGCTTTGATTCTTGTCATCGTCAATTGGTGCCTGTTTATTAAGCAGGGACAGTGATTCAGGAGTGATCCCAAGTAGCCCTAAGTCCTGTTAAAAGTATGTGCACATCATATAAACCATCCAGAGAACAACCAGGTCCGAATACATAGAAAATGTAAACTAAAAGCTAAGAAAAAAAGAAGGCAACAAAAGAAATAGCAGTATTTATGGCAGTTTACCGCTGGAGGTTTAATTACGCCAAGGCGCTCAATTTTTGTACTGAAGATCGATGGTGAGGCTGCACACGTACACAGCCGAGTGATCAGAAAATTCATGTATAAAGTTATTCTAGCACCATAAAAAATAAAGAAACAGAAAGTACAGAGTGGTGACATTTATAAGAATCAAAACTTGGCTTACGATGGCGAAACCATTCGGATGTGATACTTTCTGTTACGTCACCGTATGTTTTGAGTTGATCAGTAATCTGCTTAATCTCGTCGGAAGAAGGGTTGCATATGCCTTGTTTGTAGTACTGTCTCAGAATTCCTAGTTGTTGTGCATTCGGATTCCACCTTGATGTAACTTCATCTTCTTCTGTTCCTTCTTTCCCTTTATTACCCAAGGACCACAGATCCTGCTCATGCTTGGAGATTATTAAATTTCCACTGTTACCCCTCGACATTCTTCTTGTTCTTGCGTGGCTTCTCTCCTTTAAAAAAATGGTTAAACAGAGAATTGATATTCATAAATGTTAAGAAAATTACAATTACAACTATTAATCAAGAAGGATTGAATAAGAAACAGGTGAGAGGATTATTTACAATATTTACAATACCAATCCCTTGCAGGTGGACAGGATGACAGGATGACGCGACACAGGCCAATAATGTCTGTGGATTTCTATCTGTATCTTTCTTTCAACGGTAGCAGACCTATTTTAGTCGTGGTGTTTCAACTTGCAGAAATTCAATAATGGTTAATGGCTTCCTTCCTTAAATTGAATCGGTAAAACATTTTTTCCCTTATATTTATATAGGTCAGGCACGTTTACAAGATTTGACAGACAATAAGTGTTGTTTACGAGATTTGACACTAACAAAGTGTTAGAAAAAACTTGAAACTGGTGACCTTTTCACACTTAAACCTCTCGCTCAATATTCTATGAAACCAACCCTAAAAATTCTAGAATTACATTACTTTAATGTTTTCGTCTCATATTTGTTAGAAAAGTTAATTCATTTTTATCATTATGATGAAATTTACAACTAATAAATATATTAAAATAATATATAAATAAATTGGTGATAAGCAAAATAGTCGCAGAATCTTCATTGATAGTTTATTATTATTAGTTAGTTATTTTTAAAATTATATTTTAAAATTTTATGCAGTCGTTGGTAAATGATGACATTAATTTAAGATTGAAAGAGAGGTTAGTTTTAGAAATAAACACTTCACAAATTAACTACATCGTTAAATTACAATTATTTTTTAATAATATTTTATTTTAATATAAAAACATATAGGTCAAGAAAATCAATACATAGTTGACCCAAAAAAATTTAACTTGTATTTATTTATAGGGACATCTATATACTATGTAATTTTTATTTATTTATAGGGATATCTATATACTAAATAATTTGGATGCTTATCCTTAGCTAAGGACATCCATTCCTACAATAAATATTTAATATAATATATATCAAATATATTTGTGTGAGTATTTTCTTTTACTTATAATTTTAATTTCATTATTAAAAACATATTACCATCATTTTCTATTTCATAGTAAAAACTAATATCATTAAATAATTAATTTAATGAAATTATCCATAACTTTCCTCCTTGACTAAAAAATAACTTTTCTATTTCATAATAAAAACTAATATAATTAAATAATTAATTTAATAAAATTATCCATAAATTTCCTCCTTTATTAGACTAAAAATAACTCTCATTTGTATTGCCTTAATGACATTAAAGCAATAAAAATCACCTCTCATTCACATAAACCTCCATCCAACCCTCTCTCTTCTCTTATCTTCCTCCCTTCCATGTAACCCCCACACAATGCCCCTCCCCTTTCTCCTCTCCCTCTCCCATGTGTCTCCCTTCCCATTAATTATTTAAAATAAGAAAATCCATACTACACACAAAATGCAACCCCACCTAACTTCTCCTCTCATCCACGTGTCAAAGTAATCTTCCCACTTAATATTAATAAATAGAATTAATTTATATTGTATATAAATTGTATTATATATAAAATATAATTATATATATTATATAAAATATTACATATAAAATATAATTGGCTCTTCTTGGGGAGGTCTAAGGTTCAAGGTTCAAACCTCAAACCGTAGTGCGGGTGAGTGTGTGAGGCGGTGGGCATGTGGTTCTTATGTGTTAAATTTTCTATTGATAAGCATAGCTTTTGGACTTTACGAGGGGTCATGGTTGGGAGGAGACTACTCACCCTTGCATTGGGCGTAGAGGTTTCTCACACTAACCAAATAAAATAATAATAATAGTAATATATTTTATATTATATATAATAAAAAGTAACAATAAAGAAATAAATATGAACACTAGAGTGAAAATTGTTGGAGTGTGTGTAAATTTTAAAAATTTGAAGGATAAATAATGTTTAAATATAATTAATGGCTGGATCATTACAAAATAATGTAAATGAAATAAAAGGAGATATAGAACAAATAAATAAAATATTTAACAAATATAGGAAGGTATTAAAAATATTGATGCTAACATCTAGCATTGATATATAAGAATATATCCCTAGGAGTGTTAAGTTCTTGAGTTACACAAATATCAAGGCTATATCCTAATTAGATGTATAAAAATATCATTATTCATAGGTCACAATAACAAAATCAGTATTACACTATGTAAAATAGATCATTAAAAAAAAACACTCCATTTGATGTGTCAAAGTTTAATGGTAAAAATATAAGAGAATATTTCAAGTAGATTTTAAGCATTAAAAATTGCACTACACTAAATTATTTCAATAAGGATGAGAATTCTATTAAAGTAACACCTTTATTTCGATGGAAGTATGAAAGTGGTATACTTGGTGGCATGAAAAAATACAAGGGCTTATTCCTTGAATATTTTAATAAATAATTTGAACTACTAGAGATTGATTATTTAAATCAATTGAAATGAATAAAAAAATGAAGATTGATGAATGAATTCACCTTTGAATTTGAGTTATTTGCAATATTAGTAACTAAAATAATAGATAGTCATTTAATTTAATGTTATGTGGGTGGATTAAAACCTAATATAAAACATAAAATTTAAGTTAGGCCTTATTTAACTCTACCTATAGCTATAATATTAGCTACGAAGTACAAAAATAAGATATTAAAAAGAATCAAAACATATGGTTTCAAGTTGATCATGAAGTAAGAAATAAAAATATGACAATAAAAAAGATATATGCCTCCAAACCAACAAATCCCTAGAAACAAGAAATGTCATTGAAATAAGGAAAAAAAAAAATCCCCTAAACCATAAAACTTTAAAGATTTAAAGAAACTTTATAGTTTTGAAGGAAGGAATTCTAAAGAGAAAAACTAGTGTGGAAGTAGCATTAGTAGGGAGTATGTTTCTAATAGATAAAGAGAACCTCCACCATCTCTAAAGGATCCTATAATCTCCATAGCTCCATTAAAATGAATCTAATACACATGAAACTTCAATATACAAAGGTTTATTAAAAATCACCTGGTTATGGTCTAAATTGACTTAGGTAGTAACATAATTTTATTGATTTAGATTTTGATAACTGACTCAAGTTATTATCTATCCAACAAAATATTTTGACATGGAAATTACATGGGATAATCATCTAAATTACAAAATAAAATATCACAAAGTGGATCTATGTATGATTAGTAAAAATATCAAAATAGCTTTTATGGTATGTCATTAGGAGGGTTGGATGTAGTAATTGGAGCAAAATTATTAAGTACCCTAATATTTTTTAATATGATGTTGAAAAAAAATTTGCAATTTCAAATGACAAGCCAAAAGTACATTTTAAAAGGATTTCATGCTTCTCCATCATAGTTAGTTTCTTCATATAAAATGGAAAAGATGATTAGAAAAGGAGCATCTACAATTATTGCTCAATGTTTTACCATCAACCCTATACCCACAAATGATGTATGAGATAATATTGTAAATTAATTCATGAATAAATATGCTTTGATATTCAAGGATCCATCCTCATAAATACTTATCAAATGAGATATTGAGCAAAGCATGTTATTGAAATTAAACTAGATGCACCTCCAATAAATATCAAACCATATCATTATCATACATCAACTAAAATGACTCCCTTCACTGCCTTAATTAGGAAAGGATTCCAATTGCATATGATTATTATGAAGACCCAAATGCAATTATTATACCATAAAAAGTAACTTGTAATGTGTTAAAAATAGGATGAAGCAATAGGTAAATAGTCATTATTATAAATATAAATTCTAAGAAAATAATTAGGTTTATGTGTGACTTCTTCCATACAAGCAAACATCTCTATTATGGTCCTTATCGTATTAGAAGAAATATCAACCATGTTGCCTATGCTATTGAATTTCAAAGCAAAGGTCACATCCATGATGGTTTTCATATTTAATTCTTAAAAGAGAAATTGGGTACCCTTACTCTAGTTCAAACTAAGCTTCTAATATGTGATGAGGAAGGTTAACTTAAAATTTAACCTAAAGGTATTTTACATAGTTGTACATTGTCATTACATACTCATTACAATACTAAATACCTAATTAAGTGGAAAGGTATTTCTCAAGATGTAGCTTCATAGGAATCCCACTCCTTTGTTTTTTGTCATCCTTTAATTCGTATGCCTTGAGGGTACATAATTATTAGAAAAGAGGAATTTTTATGAATCATTGTGTCCATCTATAAGGGCATCTACATGCTATATAATTTGGGTACTTACCCTTAGCCAAGGATATCCATTCATTCAATAATTATTTAATATAATATATATCAAAAATAATTTTTTGAGCGCATCCAATACACCTATCCTCTTTAAATACACATAGATAAAATTGTAATAATTCTTATAAAAAGAGATACATTAGCATTATATTTTCTTGATCTTTTTTTCTTACTTATTAACACATAATTGGTTCAAAAAAGGATATACATGTATTTCAATTTTTGTGTTATCATGATAGGGTATGGGTGAGTGTGTCTACAAAAAAAATATGTGTTATGTTTAGTTTAAATTTAAATATAATATCCTACCATTATCTTTCATAACCACTAGCTTAAACAAATCAAATCTTACAAGCATCAATGCATTGAAGTTATTGGTGATAAGAATTAAAAATAACATACATAGGAGGACTTCTATTACCTAGAAAAGCATGCAACAATGATTCACTTTGGAATTTAAGAATATAAAAGGCATTTTTGTATAATATTTTTACACTTCTCATGAGATGTCATAAGCTCAAATGTTTCAAAATAACGACTTCCAAGGCAATAGTATGTTCAAAATCTAATACATATAATTGTTAGTTGTACTACCACTATGTGGTTAGTTGAAATAGGATAATAACATGGTCATGATGTAATTATTTGGGTCCTATCTCAATCTCATATAACCAATTAAAAAACATGTGAATTATCATGATATTATATAGTTGCAATATATAGGTGTTAATATATCTTGAGATTATTAGGATAAATAACATCTCTCTCTATACATATATATCATATTGTATCTATGTATATGTATGTATGTATAGATAGATAGATAGATACACACATACACACACACATACATACATACATACATAAATACATGCACTATAATTTATAAGAAAAAATACCCTAGCTAGTCATCTTAAGAATTCAATTTTAATACACATTTATAGTGACCCTTGAATGCACTATTTACTATATATAACCTTGGGGGACCTAACAATGGAGACTTTCAAACTTCAAATAAGGGGTTGCAGGTTCAAATACTACAAATTGTAGTGTTGTATACCATATTTGATTATGCTCTAATCAAAATTATAATTCAACATTAACTACATTTATATACAAAATGTCATTTTACCATATGGATTATAGTCCCATATATGTTATAATATCCTATTTTAATTTCCAACATAATATATCCAATTTTAGCTTCTTTCAATAGCCCACAATTTTTCTAAACTTATTTGAGACTTGAATATTGATAGAGAATCATCACTTTAAATGTGTGACAAATTAGAATCATGTATATTTATAAAATCTCTAATAATTTTAGAATTATAAGATCATAGAATGAGAATCTATTGCTACAAAAACCTATAAATGCTCAACTTTAGCATTGCACCTCCTATTATAATGTTTCTAGTATTTAAAGAAAATTTGTAACTACCAAATTTTTTTTTGCATACTAAAATCAATATATTGTTATGTCCTAAGATTCCTTTCAAATACATTACATGTAAATTTGTACTATTTTATTATATTGTCTATCCTATACTATAATTAGGTATAGATTTTTATATATTTGTATTTACAATTTTACATATAAAAATTTGTATCAAACAATTGAATTAGACTTGAAATATTATAAAATAACTTAATACTAATACAGGTTCAACTAGACGATGTAAACTACATTGCTCTAGGGAGTTAGGACCCGTCCTATCAAACTACATCCACATTATGATCCCTACAAACTCTTCCAATAGATCTGAGGATAGTAAGAAATCAGGTGATCTCTTTGTGATGTAAAAAAGGGGTGAAGGAAAAGAACAAGATGTGGTCAATCCTATAATTTTTTGGGTGTGTGCCATGGGGTGTGTTAATTCCACCCAACATTTTTGTATGAAAGTGATTATTTTCAATTAATATAAGGTCCTTTCATTCAAAAAAAGAACAAGATGTGGTCAAGGATATTGTCAGAAATGAAAACGCCTAATTTGGACTTGAAACATAAGCTAGGACTCTCTGGTTTGGGGGCCTAGTTTGAGGTGAAGCATCATGTTTGGCTTAAAGTATTGGGAGCTTTTGACTCTGCCTGGACAAAATCACTCTACAATTTGTTGTAGCTAGCCACAAATATTGATGAGAAATAGAAGATAATTTTGGGTACCCTCAAGATAGCTATTGAATTTACAAAGGATTAGAATCATCTCAAGGGCTGCCTCTTGGATATTGTCTCCTTGGGACTGAATGCTTCTACCAAATCCCAGATTTTGTCCTAAGAAATTAAAAAAAAAATTCTATTTTATGGAGTATTTTTGGTTGGATTTGGGTTGTTGTCCTGATACGTTGTTTGCTCCTGGTGATAGGATTTGTTTAGGTCAGGTTGGTTGGTAATACCTACTAGGATTTTAGTTCTTTTTGATCTCCCATGGGAGTGGATGTTTTTTTTTTTGTGGGTTCCTATCAAAACCCTCACTACTTAATATATATATAGGTTCTCTTATAACTGAATTGCTATAAACATAATTACATATATCTTGCAACACAATTTTGTCTAAGTGATGTTCAATTTTCCTTGTAATCATCATATATTTATAATATCTTTGTAATGATTGAACTTGAATTTTACATTATAGTGAATTTTGTATCCAATAATTCATCTTATTGCATATGATTGGAAGTCAAATGGTTTCCATATACACATATGAGACCTATTAAACTTGTAGAGGCTAAAACACAAGTCTTAACCATAGAATATGAGCTAGGCCAACCACTATATGATATTTTTAATATTCTATGAATGGCTATTATGCATGTCTAGCTTGATTCCAAAATAAAATGTTTAATAAGAGTGGTTATGAACTAAATATTTCTTTAAATTGTTACTTTTATATTAGCAAACTAAACACTTTTTTATTTTTCTTGTGATGCAAATATTTTGATACCTGGTGTTTTACATAGGATGAACTATGCAATAAGGTGATATTGGAATTATTAAAAGACCTTTTGCCAATCCAATTATTGATACAAAATTATGCACAAATTAGTTTCTTATAAATGAAAAATGACAAGTACATTAATTGGAAGGAATGGAATTTAACTAATAGATGAATTTTTAAGGAATAAAGAAATAGACAATATTATAAACAATATTAGAACTAACAAGATGATTGTAGGATACTCTTATATTTTAAGAAACACTTTTTTACTTTAATATTGTATAGAAATTGAAATCAAAATTTGACCTCTACTATTGTAAAAATTGTGACATTAATTCATCATCAATACTTAGATATTTTTTATTCTATTGTGACTTAAGAAAACTAATATAACAATAATAAAATTAGTAGTGGTTAATATTTTTTGAGTTTTTAAGAAAATAATTTGCATAGCTATACAAATTAATCATATGGTGTAGTGAGGCACATCAGACATAGTATCAAAATGTAGGTTGCAATGATCATGTATCAAATGTAAAATTTACTAGATATGTTTATTATATATACTATTTTTATATGTGTATATGTTATGAAAGAGAGGATGTCGAGTTAATTTTCATGATTAAAAGTCATATTTTGTGAATAAATGAAAATTGAATCCATTAGGATAGTATTCCTTCTACTAAAATAGCAAGAGAGCTCAACCATTAAACATATAAAATTCTATAAGGTAATATAATTACAATACCCGTAGAGAATGACATACTACATCTGATAACTCAATATTGGAGGTCAAACAAAATAGGACCAATATAATGATTTACTAGTTTCAAACAAGGAAAAATGGAAGAGGATACCAATAAGGAGTGGGGTATGATGTTCCTTTAGAACTAGCTTATATTTATGAATATCATCACAATTTAAGTAGATGAATGATCAAAAAATATATATTTATTTAAATATCCTAACACGACAGTTGAACAAACCAAGTTTTATAGTTCAACAAAAGAAAAGGTAGCTATAATACTACTTATAGAGATATAATGTTGCTTTAAGGTGGATAATTTCACGAGTCAAGATAATTCTAAAATAGTTGCCTTCTAATTTAAATATACTATATCCATTTGGTGGTACAATAAGGAATTCATAGTAGTATATAGATAAATAAATATGACTTGGGACTCATTTGAGGAAAATATACATAAGAAAAATATTTCTAAAGTACGATTTAGAGGTTATGTTTTTAAAATAAATTACAATAGGAACACAAAAAAATTATGGAATATGAGTAAATGTTTATAGATATCTTGAGTGAGATACTCTCTATAGAAAGTAAAATTATGCATGTGAATTTAATCCTAATGGTATTATGAACTTTAGTAGCTTATATTATTGGAAGGAACACACCATCAAATTGATAGGAGAATTACACCAAGGATTAATGATAAAATATGGTTTTAGGTGGTCCACTACAAGTAAGAAAGTATAAAAATTAATTTAATTACTAAGAAAAATTTTAGGTGCATTAGTAAATTCTCATAATCTTAACCATAAACCACGAACTTAGGATTAAGAGAGATGTAGTATTTTTTAATTTCAACACTATATTTTAGCTATGTATATGTAATACATGTTCTCGACATAGTTTAGAGGAATATTTGTAGTACATAGGTTGTCATCTATAATATGTCCTCTTCCATAAGCACCCATATTCTAGTCTAGGATTTTGCAAAAAATTAGGGTACGATTGATCAAAGTGAAAATAATATCATGTTCTAAGCAAGATTATTTATCTTTGAAGGATATTATTTTTCTAACGATTCCTCAATAGTCATTTCCCATGGGATGTAATACTCCTAATATTCATAGAGATATAATACCATAAATATATGCATAAATTCATAATGATAGAATCATCAAATATGATTTGTGTTTATCATATTTTTAATTTATTTGATTGTAAAAAATTTATGACTTTTTCCAGTTCAATAATAATAGATAAGCATATTTTACTAGCACAAAATTAAGTTATATTTAGTAATTGGACATGGTATTTAGTTCTCTTTAAGTAGATATGGGTGTTGTGAAATAATGTTAGAACAATTTTAAAAGATGAAAAATATATCTATAGCTGACAAAATCATCTTTAAAATATTATGATATTTTTATAAGCATGGACTGGTTAGCTAATCATCAAGTGAAGCCCAATTACCATGATATTGACATTGAATATATTAGTGATGGGGGAGAAAATAATTTCAGATCTATAACATAATATATATTTTAGAAAAGAATGCCAAAAAATTTATTATGGTTCATGATGATAAAATTTTAAGAAAGAAGATGGACATGAGTGCAAATCTTGTCCTTGGTGAGTTAAAAATGACTTTCTAGAAGAATTTATAAGAGGTCATTGATAAGAGAATTTGATATTTCTATTGAGATAGTTCTAAGAAATGAGTGTATTTCAAAAATATCATATAAAGTGACTATTATTGAGTTGTGTTAGGTAAATATATTACTTTTGAATTTGTTGAAAATTATTTTCTCCAGTATAGTGTGTCATTTAGGCAACTTAAGAGATATTTTTTAAAAGTAAGAGTGAGTTGAAAATATTATGACTTGATTATAGATAATTTCATAAATCCATCAATATTTTAAATGTACTTTATCTTTTTTTTTTTGTAAAAGAGGGTAAAAATTTATTAACTCAACAAAACATTCATGATACAAAGAAAAAGCAGAAGCTATTCAGACATATCAGCTCTCAATAAAGAAGAGAGAGATTGAGAGCAATCAGAAGAAAGTTGAGACCAATTTTGAACATCCCAACCATCTTGAAACTTAGAAGCCCATTTAGCTAACAAATCCGCTACCCTATTCCACTCCCGAGGAATATGCACAAAAGAAATGAAGTCCAAGTGAGCAGATATATTAAGAATTTGCCGAGCAACCCAACTCAACCGCCAACAACCATGAAGACTATCTCCAGAATTTAACAAATTTATAACAATCTAAGAATCAGATTCACAAACAATCCGACGCCAACCCAAAGCATACCCTTGCTCCAAAGCATATAAAATTGCGAGTGCTTCCATGAAGTTATTAGAATGATGTCCCTTAAAGCAAGAGAAAAAAAATTGGATAATACCACTACTATCCCGCCCCACACCACCAATACCAGCATTACCCGAATTACCCCAAGAAGATCCATCCGTATTAATTTTTAGCACTCTCGGAGGAGGCGGATTCCATTTTCCAGCCCTCCGCACCTGATTATTCTGACCCATCCATCTGCAAGAGACATTAGGACTAGGACCATTAACCATCAAGCCTAATATTTCCATGATCTGACGTTTTGCATGGTCCACGGGAGAAATAATCTGACATTTTGCAGACACAGTTTCCTAGATCATTCGCAAAATCCTCTCGCAGACCTGGGAAGTAGTTAACTCCTTACCTTGGAAAATCCGACGGTTCCGTTCAAGCCAAATCTGCCAAAAAATGCATGAAGAACCAATACTCCATCCAACTTGTAAAAAGAAAGCCGCTACAGGAGGCCGCCCCATACTCCAAAAATCAACTATTGATGAAGCATGCGAACAAGGGTGATTCCATACTCCCCACCAATAATGCCAGACTTGTCGAGCAAAGTCACATTGGAGAAGTAAATATCCAACATATTCTTCAGCCTTCCCACAGTTATAGCATAAAGAGGGGTCAGCAAACCCACGCTTTTGAAAATTATCCCAAGTGAGACAACGATTATGAGTAGCCTACCACCCATAAAAACTACACTTCGGCCAAATAAACTTATTCCAAACTTGCTTCCACCACGGAACCTCCTCCTCACCAAACCGCTGCCGATCCAAAACACAATAACCAGCAGCAACCAAAAATATCCCTCTATTATCTCTTCCCCATGCTAGCACATCATCCCCAGGTAGAGAAGAGCAGGGACGACTAGCGATAATACGGGCCAGCTCTGCCCTCACATCCATAGTGCCACCAGTAGGCCATTCTCGAGGATCCTTCCACTGGAGACTAACCATCTGACCAAAGGACTTAACAGTTTTGAAATCTGCCACCTTCAACCATCCAGCATCCCAAAAGCATTGAGCAAGATCTTGAAGATGTGGAAACTCACTAAGAAGAGGAGCAAAGCCATCCCAAGAATCCTGCCAAAAAAGAGCCCGAGACCCAGTATAACAAATCCAAAATAACCCCTGCTTAACCAGCTCTGCTCCCTTTTTCAAAGTATTCCAAACAAATGATCCTCGACCGACCAAGTCGTATCGAGGAATATCCGAACCTTCCACTCCCCTAAGATACTTGTGGGAGATAATATTGGCCCAAGTTTGCTCCTCGATTACTACACCAACGCCAATACAGACTTAGCAGCCAAAGCATTCCCGGGAAAGAGAGCTTAGACGAAGACCCAACCCCCTGGCTTGCCTTGGTCGACAAATAGTCTCCCATTTAACAAGACTCCATTTTGAGGAACCAAGATTACCAGCCCATAGGAATTGCCTAGAAAGAGAATCCAAGTCATGAAGAAAACTTGTCGGAGCAATCTGAATAAGGCATCTATACACCGGTAAAGCCTGAACAACTGACTTCAAAAGTAAAACCCGACCAACAAAATTTAACCATCTATGAGTCCAATGACTAACTCGACTACGAAATTTGTCAAGTATGTTAGTCCAAACCGCCCTAGGTAGAGGACCAATAGAAATGGGAATCCCCAAGTATGTAAGAGGAAGAGTTCCAACCTGAAACCTGAGAATCTGAACAATTCTAGCTTGAACCCTGGGATCTGTATTGAAAAATAAAATAATAGACTTGTGCTCATTAATCTCCTGACCAGAGATAGCCAAATACAAGTCCAAAGCATGTCTAAAGTTGGTTGCTTCACAAATAGAAGCTACACCCAAGAGAGCAGTGTCATCAACAAACTAAAGATGGGAAATGGCTGGCCTACTATTCTCCCATTTCCATCCATGAATAAGACCCTGGTGAACCTGATCTTTAAGCCAATGACCTAGACCTTCAGCCATAATTATAAACAAGTACGAAGATAAAGGATCCCCCTGTCGAAGACCCCGGGAAGCATGAAACAAAGGAGAGGGCTTTCCATTAATTAGGATAGAATATGAGGGAGTTGTAATACAACTCATAATCCACTCAATCCAAGAAGGATCAAATCCAAAGGCCAAGAGGATTTTGTGAAGAAAAGACCATTTCACCCTGTCATAAGCCTTTGCCATATCCAACTTCATAAACATAAACTTATTCTTAGAAGTGCTCATAGAATGAATCGCCTCGGTAGCAATAGCCACTCCATCCGAAACTGCGTCGGCTAGCCACATAGCCACCCTGCTCATCAGAAACAAATCTATCCAGCCAAGGCTTGAGACACTCCGTAATCAGCTTAGTAATAATTTTATACACCACATTGCAGAGAGCAATAGGCTGAAACTGATCAAAAGATCTAGCACCCTCCTTTTTAGGAATTAGCATCAAACAAGTGGAATTCAAAGCTTTCAACAATTGATGGTTATGAAAGGACTCAAGAACAACCCTCAAAAGATCAGATTTAATAATTTCCCAAAAGTGTTGAAAGAACTCAACCGGGAAGCCGTCAGGCCCCGGAGCTTTCCCAGTCTTCATAAGGAAAACTATCCTTTCTAGTTCATCAATGGAAATAGGTTGAAGAATGCATGCATTGATCTCTTCTGAAATAACAGAAGGAATACAACGCAAAATAGTATGATCATAAACATGATCCCCACAAAAATCCTCAGAATATAAGGATGAAAAAAATCGAACAGCTTCCCGAGAGATATCCTGAGAAGCAGACAACTGAATACCTTGAGAAGAAATAATCGAAGAAATACCATTACCGTGTCTTCGAGCCTTAACAGTGTTAAATAAAAAAGCTGTATTTCGATCTCCTTCTTGTAACCATTCCACCTTGGCCTTTTGCTTCCAGAAAATCTCTTCCCGAAGCTCCCATTCTTGAAGTTCATGCAAAGCTTCAGACTCCTCCTGCAAATTCTGCTCTGTTAACCCATGATCTCTGATATGTCTGGTGATAACATCAAGCCTTATTTGGGCCAAAGTTTTAGCCTGAAATAGATTCCCGAAACACTGCCTGTTCCACTTTTTGAGTTGATATTTCACAAATTGGAGTCTTTTAACAAAAGAGTACATAGCAAGTATCGTGGGAAGGACAACCCCGACTCCACCAGACTTTCATCAACTCGTACAAAGAGGGATCCCTAAGCCACATTAACTGGAATTTAAAACTTGGATGATGATCCATTTCTTGCCGAGAGATAACAAGTTTATTAGGCCAGTGGTCTGATCCCCTCTAGTCAAGAATCATTGAGTTAGTAACCCAAGAATTGCTAATCCAAAATGAAGAAGTAAGAAACCTATCCAACCTCTTAGAGATCGAGTTAGAACCACACCACTTATTCATCCAAGTGAACACACCATTCTTTGGCTTAATATCCACCAGATTAAGAAGCTAAATATTATCATTAAGGAGTCTAGAGGTAGGCCCCAAAGTACCCACACCACCCCTCTTCTCATCAATACTAGATACAACATTAAAATATCCAGCTATAATCCAAGGATAGAATGGAACCAAGGCTCGAACACTTTGAATATGATTCCACAGCAGCACCTTCCCAGCAATATCCGAGGGGGCGTAAATGTTAGTGAACAAAACCACTTCTCCAGACTCATGGCAAGAAGCTATCATAGAAAGAGATGACTTATTCGATACCCACCAAAGAGGAGTAAGCTTCTACGGATTCCAAAGGATAAAAAGCCCCTCAGCACTACCCACAGCCCCAACACACTGACAAAGACCTCGAGGCCAGAGTTTAGAAGAAATACTAAATAGACCCTCCACTGATAATTTAGATTCTTGAAAAAAAACAACATCCGGCTTATGTGCCTGAACCAAATCCCGAATAGCTTTTTGACGAGGTAAGCTATTCAAACCTCTCACATTCCAAGAAAGAAAAATCATTTAGAGAGAGAAGAAAAGTGAGACTCCAGGGGTTTAACCACCCCACTCTCAACCAATGTTTCTCCCTCCATATGCAGTTTATGTGCATCTTTCTTTCTACCCGCCTTAATCAGCTTCACAAGGGCCTCTTTTTTAAAGTTCTGTTGGAGTAACCCTAGATAAGGACTAGGCCAAGAACCCTTTCCTCTACTAGAAGTCAGCAAATCAGCCAAAAGAGGTTCATCCCCTTTCACACCATCCTGTTGCCCCTCCGAAACAGGAACAATTGCCAGGGCTGTGTTCAAAGAAGAATCTGTCACTTCCTATTGCCCATTAGGATTCAACACCTCAGTTACATTTTGAGTATCCATATTCAAATTACCATTCATTCCTTCATCAAGAGATACCAACTCATCTAATGCATCAAACTTATTATACAGGCCATCCATTTGTCTAGCAGTAAAGGTCCGCTTCAACCCTTTTCCCTTATTATGATTCTTAACTGGAACAAAGCCTTCTTTGTCTACCCCACTAACATCCATGGGAGCCCTCCCCTGTCCAGGTCCAGCCTCTTGTGTAACTGAATTCCCACCCTGAGATTGTAGATTTGGATTTTTAGAACCAAATGATTTATTTTCAGGCATTTTAGGGCATTTACGCTGAAGATGCCCATACTCATGACACAACCGACAATGAAAAGGAATAGTTTCATAGTCTAATTGTTGAACCCAAGAAAAATAGCCAACACATATTTGCATAGAATCAGGTAGAGGCTTAGATAAATCCAATTCCACACAAATACGGGCACATGAGACTACCTTTTTGTCTGAAGTTTGCTGAGACGGTCCCACCGGTTTTCCTAACACCAATGCAATCATGTGCAAAATATCCGTCCGCAAAAACTCCAAAGGTAGCCATGGAAGTCAAACCCACACTGGAACCCTAGAAGGAATCTCCTCAGTCGGATTAAAACCCATATGCCAGGGTTTAATAAACAGGCCAATCTGGTTGTAAAAGTATGGGCCCCCCTCAAAAGCCCTATTCCGGTCTGCCAAGCAGGAAAACACCACTAGAAAGAAATTATTAGCTCCCATCATGATTTCCATATCACCGACCGGGTTCCAAGTACTCCTGGCCCACTTTTCAAATGCCAAGAAAGGGATGCGAATACCCAAGAATTTGCATATTAAAGCATGATTTTTCCCATATTCAACATCATCTACAATTGACTCAGGTTGAATCACAAGAACAGGCCACTCCCCAGCCCTTTCCAAGCATCCATTAACTCACTTTGCACGAAACCCTCCTTCCAAAAAAGAATTACTTGGGCCTGAAGAATTACCCTCTGCATTATGCCAAACAGAATAAAAGCCTGAGCCAAGAAGGGCTTCCTTAAACGAGACATTATTCCGACATTGGGTACCTCCTGGCAAAGCCATTCATGCTGTTCCAAAAATCTCAGAAATCCCTTCTCCTCAGAGCACCTCCTAATTTTTTCCTCAGCTGTCGCAAAATGTTCTTTATCTCATTCTAATATTTGGTAATAAAATTAAAGAGGTGACGGTCTTTATGATAACTAAACTAAGATTGAGCTATTATTAATTATATTTTAAAGATGTCGACATTCAAAAAAAGACTTTTGTGCCTCAATATAGATATTGATAAACTCATGGTAGTTCTATTTAGGTTAATTAATTCATCAATATTGTTTGTGTTCAATGAATAGTGTCTTGAATAGATTGTTAGATAAATTTATGGTGGTTTTTTTAGATAATATATTGTTCTACTCAAAGAATGATAAATAACATGAAGGGCACCCAATATAATTGTTGTAGTGTCTTAGAGAACCAATGATATATGTTATGCTAATATTTCTAAAAATTCATTTTTTTATTGATGGACATTTACTATCTATGTCATGTCATTGATAGTAATGGGATTTAGTGAATATTTCAAAGGAAAAGGTAAAATTAGAATAAAAACCCTCTAATAATATCATTGATGTTAAATGCTTCATCGAATAAGAAGGATATTATCATTTAATTATACAAATTTTCTCTATTCTTAATAATTATATCACTATAATATATAGGAAATGAAAAATAAATGATAGAAAAAAAAGAACTAACATTTATGGAATTGAAGTGGATTTTGATAAATGCACCCATATTGAGTAAAATTGATCCAAAAATATATTTTAAGGTTTGCGTTGGTGTTTCTAGATAATAGAAATGAGGAATATTAGCTTGGGATGGATGCATGATTTCTTATAAATTACAAAATTTCAAATATTATGAAGTAAAATATATTGTGCATGATATTGAGTTTCTTTTCATTGTCTATATTTTGACTTTATGGAGATTCCATTGCTTTACCAAATATTTCAATTAAAATCTATTCATAAAATTCAAAGCTTCACTCAACCTAGTCTAAATACCCATCAGTAGAAAAAAGTGAAATTCTTATGTAAGCATGATTTTGACATTATATATATCAAGCATAAGGATAATAAAATTATAAATGCCTTTAATTAAAAAATATATATTTTAGTATATATGGTCCTATTAATGGGGACAAATGGTCATCTCAAAAATATATTACAATAGGAATCCATAAAAATACAATTGAGAAGGTAAAATTTGCAATATATTCTTTTGATGAGGATTGAGTACATAATTTCATGTGATTTTTATATTTGAACTAGTAGGTAATTTGATACAAAAAAATTTAATTGAATCTCATAATGTACTATATATTTTCCACCTAGATATTGAAAAATGTATTAAAATTTGATAAATCCTACATAATTGATTGATAAATTAGAAATACTAAACATTAAGCAATGAGGCTTTAAAATTTGGCATCCCTATGTTATTAACAATTATTTTAAAGAGGTAATTCAGGACCTATTTAAAATTTATCTAGAAGTAGCCATATTTAGTATATGTAATTTAAATAATTGAGGTTAAAATAATAATATGAAAATTAGTTATTGTTTTTTGAATATATAAGGGAATTGGTAATATTATTAGGTGTTACCACTACAAAACCTAGCCTAATGGATCAGATATTAAGTGGGACACTTGACCCTTGATATTGGATAGGGTAATACAACTAGAAAACACTCAGTCATTACCATCTAGTCAACCCTATTTGGGTATATCGTGGTTTGAACCTTGACCTCCCAAAAGAGAGGTTAAAACCCTAACCATCACATTGTCCTTATTAGAATAAAATCAATATTGTTTATTTATTATTTAGAGAGAGGTAAAATAAACGTTAATAATTTTATCCTTCAAATATTTAATCTTTTGAATGAAATTGAGAAAATGAATGACTAACCATATGTTTATCAGAGAATCATGCTATTGGAACTATTTCTAAATAATATTAGAGTTAATAGGACAATCAAAGAATATCTTTGTATAAGAAGAAAATACTCTTTGAATTATGTCACAAATAAATTGATCAAAATGTATCTTGATAGTGTTAGAATATTTATTTAATTATTAATATACAACAATTCAAAAAATATTATTGAACTTTAAAATTGAATATACCAAGAAGATAATATCATATTGTCCAACTTTTATGTAGATAATAATGCTTAATATTTATTAGCTTTTTGAAAATAGCAATTGTATAGTTATCATGACAAGTTATATGTTAGTTATATGATATAGTAAGGTGCATCATAAATTAGAAAATATATCATAGAAGCCCTATAAAATCAAAATCCATTAGTCAAAGTAATTAAGATAAGCAACTAGAAGTGAGTGTGAACATGATTTAGGAGTGAGTGTAGTTGAAAGTGAGTGTGAGCATGATTTAGGAGTAAGTGTAGCTAGCAATTAGTACGATCATGAGCTAGGAGTGAGTTAGTTGAAAGTGACTATGAACATAAACTGATATTGAGTGTAGTTGTACGTGGAAGAATGTGTGAGCATAAGTTAGGAGTGAGAGCAACCAAAAGTGAGTGTAAGCATGAATAGGGAGTGAGGAGGAAGTGTGAGAAGGGAAATAGAAAATATAAAGTAAATTGTGATCAAGGAACAAGTGTCACTTCTTGTTCTTGATCTTAGGAAAATTTAAAGAATTTATTTGAAGAAAATCTAGGTGACATGGAAAGAAAGTCATTTGTGAAAATCCATACTAAAATTATGAATGGCAAAGTTGGAAGTATGGATGCCCTATATAGCAATAAGAGGAAGAAAAAATCTATGGAAAACCCAGTCTAGGTAGCATACTCTACACCGAAAGTGGTTATCAAGGATAAAATTATTGAGCATGATGTAATGGTTCTTAAATCCAGAGGGTTAATATGTAAGTTTCATGGATATTGGCCAAGTTTTTTTATGATTCAAAATTAGATCAATTGGAAGTGTGGATTAATTTCAAATTACTCCATGAGTTTTCTTCCAAAAGTATTTTTCTTATTATTTTTTCCAGTTTAGAAATAAGGGATAAAATAATGGATGGAGGCTCATGGTTTAGGGGTAAAGATCCATTATATTTTAGACCTTAGAGTGAGAAATTTTTTGTGGACATAGAAACTATTAAAATGCTTTTGGTGTGGATTAGGATTTTTTTACTTCCTTATCAACTCATTAATAAGTAGATTTTCAAGAATATTGGTAATTCTCTAGGTGAATCCATCGTGGAGGGACCAACTGCTAAGGAGATAATTCATGGTGTTTACACTCAAACATGTGTTGCCATGGATATTTCCAAACCTTTACCATAGTCAATTAGTATTAGTTCTAAATCAAGAGAATGCAATCAAAAATTAGATTATGAAAACATTACATTTTTATGTTGTAAATATCATGAAATTGGGCATGTAGCAAGATATTGCAAAGTGAAAATGGAGGAAGAGAAAATTTTTTGGGCATGAGGGTAGTTTCAATTTGAAGCAATATCATATTACATGAGAAGCTATCTCAAATCAAGGATTTTCCACTTCTAAAAAAGTGGCTAGAAAATTCCTCTACATCATCAAATGGTAAAGGCCATTATAGTTCACTCAAATCAACTATTAGAAGAGAAAAAAGATATAGGGGATGAAACTTTAAAACAAAGGAATATGGGGAGATGAAATTTAAGTAAATGAGGTGAACAAGGTCAATCTTAATCTAGGTAAATTACCTTTATTATGCTCAAGTAACATAAAATATTCTCCTTAAAATAAAAGTGAAAGTAGTACGAATTGTATTCCTTGCACTTTAAGATTTCAAAAGTAGTATAGTAAATAAAATCTTATAGAGGATATCCAAGGAAATTTAGGGTTTTCAATCCAACATAAGAAAGTGATGATTACGAAGGATCATCTATGTAGTTTAGTGTTTTTAGGGCAACAAAAGAAAAAATGCTAATGAGGCTATTCCTTGCACTTTCAACTCTTTAGGGGAACATAAATATTTATATGATAAGTCTCATTTTGAACAATCTAAAAAAATAGAAGAGAATGATGAAGATGAGAGTGATAGAAGGAAAGAAATAAGGAAAGGAAGGCCATTAAAGTAGTATTAGCAGATTTGTAACTTCACCACATTGAAATTTTGTTGAATGTTGATTGTAAAAATTTGACAAATTTACTAAAGAAAGAAGATGTAATTTTGTTGCTTAGTTTACTGTATTTTAGCCTCTTTTTACTATTACATCATTGTAGATAACATGGAAATCATGAATACAATGAAGAATTTTATTTAAAAAATGCTAAGGAATAAGAGCACTGACAAGGAATCAATTTTGAAGAAAGAGACACCTCAAGAAAAAGAAGATAACTTGTTTTACCCCTTGTTACGGGTGAAAGTCCTTTTAACTTCTCACAAAGATGAAGAGTAGAACAAGTGTGGTTTCGCTCCAAGTTTCTCTTGCAAAAGAGTTTCACCCCAGAAAATGTAAAAATTGTGATTTAATTCAAAGATAAAGTTGAAGGGAGGAAAGAAATGAGTTTTACCCCAATTGAGGGGTAAAAATCACTTTCGTCCCTCTTGGAGGTGAAACGTAATTCAAAGGAGTAAAATTTTCCAACTGAACAAAGGAAGCGAAAGCCTCAAATTTAAAATGGAGGAATAAAATGCTTTCTCCCCAATTGATGGGCAAAAACCATTGTCGCCCCTCTTTGAGGCAAAATTTATGTTTAAAAATGCAAGTGGCCATAGATTAAAATTTAAAAGAGCTTTTGCCCCAAGTGGAGGTGAAACTCCTTTTCATTTCACCTTTGGGGAGAAACATAGCATAAAAGAGGATTTTAAGTGGCACTTCGTGGGCAGGGCACCAACAAATTAAAGCAAAAAATTAAAAAGCTTTCACCCCAAGTGAGGGGTGAAACTCCCTGTCACCCCTCTTTGGGGTGAAACACAATGTAAAATATTTTAAAAAGAAGGTGTGGTGTGGGTCTCGACGTGGGTGAATCAATACAAAATTTTGAAGAGCGATTTTGCCCCAAGTGAGGGGGAAAGCTCATTGTCACCCCTCTTTGGGGTGAAAAGGGATTTCCAATATTTTAAAAGGGAAAGAAAGAATTTTGACATCGTGGTGGATTACCTTAAGGTATTTCATGTTTTCGTCCATTACTGGGATAGAAATAAAAGTAAGGTGATCTATGTAAGGTCGGGGTGTAGCAAATTGAAGTCACCCCTATGGAGAGGCACCATATAGTTTTGCCTCTCTAGGGGGTGAATGAGGTTTTTAAATTTTGACTTTGATCGAAAGAGTTGTTCTATGCTTTGTGCTGAATTAAAATAATTAAGAATTATGTCACCTCCACAAAGGGGTGAAAGTCTCTATCGCTTGCCTTTGAGATGAAATAGAAGAATATGATTATGAGGGAAGGTGATTAAAGGGTGAAATTGTTGAAGACATCAAATCAAGTCATGTTATCATTTGTTGCTGCCTTGAAAAGGTTGTTTTACCCCGTTCTTGGGTAAAATGAATTCTTTGACATTAAATTCCTATGGACGTTGCTTTCAAGGGCATGATTTTATAGATTTTATTGGAAAGAGGTGAAGAAAGATAAAATTTAATTCTTGGAGCAATGTAGGTAGCACTTCCATGATATCTTCTTCAACTTTACAGGATTAGAGATAATTCTTATTTATTTCCAATGCAACACCTATCAACCTTTCCAATTTTTGAAGCATATTTAATGCTCAGTGGACTTTCTTGGTGAAAGTACATTTCCATGTTGCAAATGCAAACTAAATTCAGTTACCAACCCGATTTCTAGGTGAATTTACTATGTACTAATACACCAACATTCAAGGTTGCCTCTTAGAATTTAATCATGTCAATTTATCTATTTGATTCTCCTACCAAATATGGATCATGGTTTCCATGTAGAATATTTTGACCAGAACATTATTGATACTGATGAGGAAACTGTTCTCACTAGTTTTTGATCTACTAGCATTTTATTTGTGAGTGAATTAAATGAAATAGGTACAACCCTCTATAAATACTAATAATTTTCATGTAAGAAAGGAGGATGGACACTCTACAAAAAAATACTCCAAGTTTTATGTATTAATAGGAACAATTAGGCTTTTGGTTCTTCAAATAGTTTTGCACTTGATAATTCTCTGTGTGTGTCATTTCTGAATACTTCCATTTCCATTACTTGCTATGTTTAAATTCTGCTTCTAAATTTATTTTTACTGGTAAGGGAGTGAACACTAAGATGCTCTTCAGAGGTTGTCACTACATAACTGCAAGGAGTTTTTGTGCTTGTGTTTTTTGTTGTATGTTGCTAATTACTACTTGGTGGAATTTTGGTTGTTAGTTTGGCTTTCAGATTGATTGGATTGATCTCATAAGAGCATACATTTATTCAACTTGGTTTTTTGTTCTAGTTAATGGTTCTGCAATGGTTTTTATTTTTATTTTTAGAGGGCTAAGGTAGGGTGATCCCTTTTCCCTCTATTATTTTCATTATTTTAGTATATTCTCTTGGAATATATCTCAAAGTTGTGGGCTACTCCACAGAGAAAATATTTCTTATAAATTTTCTCAATGAATATTTTGGGAATAAAATCCCTATTACAATATTTATGGACCTCTATCCAAAGAACATGTCAATATCCTTATTCTTTGGTTTGTATATCTCTCTCCATAGGAGACATTTTTCCCCACTGCTATGGTTTGTGTATCTCTCTCCATAGGAGAACTCTATCCCCTTTGCTCTTCTTAACTTTTATGAGATCTACTCACAAATTTGATATAATATGCTCACAAAACTATCTTAAACCTATTCACAAGTCTTCCTCTAACCTGTTTACAAGTCTACCTAAAACCTAATCAGAATTCTACCTCTAACCTACTCATAAATCTATCTCAAACCTGCTCAAAAGTCCACCTCTAATCTTTTCACAAGTCTACCTCAAACCTACTCAAAATCTACCTCTAACTTGCTCACAATATCTACTCAATTTTTCTTTAATGCATGCTCATAAATTTTTATAATACATTCTCAAAAATATTTTCACAAAGATACAAAAACTTCTCTTCAAACATATCACAAGTAGTTCACAATATCTAGCACAAATGTTTCAAACTCTTTCAACAATGGAAGCACACTTGTTCTCAAAATTTGACTCAAATATTTTCAACAATGCTTTCCAAACAACCCTTTTAAGTCCACCTTAGGTTTCAAAAATATCCACTAAATAAAACATTGTAAACAAGGAATGATGTGCCCATACCTCTTAATTGCTCTTATGTAGTTATTTCTTAAAAAATTTGTCTCACAAACAATTGATCTTTCTAGTGTCACTTCAAGAGTTAGATATCAAAATACTTTCTCAAAAAATCCACATGAATTTCCTTATTAAAAAGATATTTCATCATACAAAAATTACAATAAAATATCAAACCACTATAATACCTTATTACTCATATACTTTCATGCAAAACATATCCCCTGTGTTTTCCTTAATGCTTTTGCAAAAATAAAATATATAAGGCACTCTTTGTAATTTATGTTTGCAAAAATAAAACTCTTAAAACAACTCCTTGCACACAAAGCTTTATGACTTCACAACCTTATTACTCCCTAATTATAAACACAAAGCTTTAATAAACTCAACCCTTATAAATCCTAATAGCAAAAATAATGCATCATTAATTTTCAACACTTATGTCACTCTAAACAACTCCTAACCCTTATGAATCCCTAATAGAAACCAAAAATTTATTTAAAAATAAACCTTATCACTCTCAAATATTAAACAACACTTTATAAAAAATTTACCCTTACCAAATTTTTATCATGGGATTTCGAATAGATGACCTGATGGATCCCACACTCTATCATGTGCCAGAGCACAACATGGGCTAACTACCCACACAAAAACTTAAGCCACTTATATTCCTTTTAACCTACCACCGTCGAACGAACTACTGCTATGCAAAACCTAAAACATGAACAATCTATCACTGTCATGTCTCAAACACAAGATCTCCTTCGTGCTACTCCCTACGTGGGGTTCGCCTACCAACTAAGCTACAAAGTCCTGCACTATCCTTATTAACTTTCGTGTGCTGTCAAAAAAGGAAAACATGCATCCTTTTTCCCTCATGTTGCCTTGCTCGAAAATAAAAAAAAATTGTGCACTGTAATTCGTAAAGGATTTCAATGCCTAGGAATTTTGAATTCCAAGCCTTAATATTTTTGCAAACTCTTTCCAAATGATTTTAGGTTCCAATTTATATATGCATTTCAACTTTGGAAGACAACATCAACGTTTTCCACCTTAGGAGAATATTTAAATTTTTGCACATTTAAATAATATTATTATAATATTTAAACTATTAATTTAAATATTATAATTAATCCTAAAATTTGGTTAAAAATCTAACATAAAATATTAACATTTTCTATTGGTTTGCTGTGTAAAACAAAATCCTCTTGATCAAGAATCTTCTCAAGAGGTAGATGTGCCTATTCAATAGGTGCTATTTATACAAGAATTATTGGGAATTGATGACTCATCTTTTGCTTAGTTGTCATAGTGCATAGAAAATAATGGCTTTCATTATCTCTTGGTTGGACTATGAGAAGCGAAACAATAATTGATTATCATTGATGAAATATATAGCATACATAGAGCTTAGATTAGCCCGTCAGTTATGGAGCTAATAAGCGAGATTAGAAACATGCTAAATAATGAATAACAATATAGCCTAATAATGAAATGAAATATAGCTACGCTATCATCCCCCCTTATTACATTATTTGGGTAATAGGAAAATTACTAGGTATGTTAACATCCCCCTTGATTACATCATTTTGCAATACATAGAGAGCTGCGAAACAATTCAAATTTGACACGTGCAAGTGCCTTAGTGAAAATATCTGCAACTTGAGCATTGGTGGGAATGTACTAAAGCTGAATTTGATGTCGGGGAACTTCGTCTCGAATGAAGTGACATTGTGTGTCAATGTGCTTGGTTCTTTCATGATGCACTGGATTCTTGACTAGGTTCAGAACACCCTGGTTGTCGCAGAACAAGTGTATTGGAGATTTTTATGGATGACCCATACTTGTTAGAATGCGATGCAACCATATTACTTCACACACAGCTTCACATGTGGCGTGATACTCTACCTCTGTAGATGAAATAGCAACCACCTGTTGCTTCTTGTTGTGCCAAGAGACAGGACCGGATCCAAGATGAAAAATATATCCTGAAGTTGACTTGCGATCATCAAACGACCCAGCATAGTCGGAGTCCGTGTATCCTTGCAAGAAGAATTTACCATTCCTCTTGTATTCTAGGCCATATTCCATAGTACCACGGACATAGTGAAGAACACATTTTGCTGCTTTCCAATGAGTGGTCTTAGGTTCCTGCATGAACCTCGAAAGATAGTTGACAACAAACACAAGATCTGGCCTAGTGTTCATCAGATATATGAGACTCCCAATCAGTTTGTGATAGAGAGTACTATCTACCTGAGGTGAATCATCATACCATGATAACTGAAGTCCTGATTCCATCGGTGTTGCCATTGGCTTGCAATCAGTCATGCGATATTTTTCTAACAATGTCTTGGCATATTTTGTCTGAGACACTTTGATGTAGTGCTCCTTCTGGCTCACTTCTAGACCAAGACAGTAATGGAGAAGTCCAAGATCTGTCATCTCAAATGATGTACACAAGTCACTTTTGACAGCAGAGATCATTGTTTCTGAACTCCCTGTAATGAGCAGATCATCAACATAGAGTACAAGCAACACTATCTCAAAACCCTATTTCTTGAAATAGAGGTTTGCATCTGATGGACATCTCTTAAATCCATGCTGCAGGAGGTGATTATCCATTTTTATATACCAAGCTCGAGGAGCTTGTTTCAAACCATACAAGGATTTGACCAACTTGCAAACTTTCTGCTCTTGGCCTTCCACTTCAAATCCTTTAGGTTGAGTCATGTAGACTTCCTCTTGGAGATCACCATTCAGAAAAGCACTCTTGACATCCATTTGGTGAACTTTCCACCCATACTGTGCTGCCATAGCACAAAGAACTCGAATGGTGGTCATCCGAGCAGTAGGTGCAAACGTTTCCTCATAGTCAATGCCTTCCTTTTGAGCATAGCCCTTTGCAACAAGATGGGCCTTATGCTTATCAATTGTCCCATATACCTTGTACTTGACTTTGTAAACCCATTTGCATCCTATGGGCTTCTTTCCTTGTGGCAGATTGACAAGCTTCCATGTTTTGTTCTTTTTCAGAGACATGTACTCAGCATCCATAGCAACCTTCCATTGTGGCTCACTAAGGGCATCTTGTACTGAAGCAGGTTCAAGTTCATTCGTTGAGGACATAAACACCCTGTCATCATCTATATCCATATCCTCTATTTCTCTATCTGGATCTACAGAGAGTTCCTCAAAATATTGACAAAGATCATCAACCTCAGTAGTCTCTTCTGCTGCTCTTTCCTGTCGAGCCATACTGCGAGTACGAGGTCTATCCAAAGTCAAATTTGGTGGAGTGGATAACTTGGAGTCTCTGATTGTACTTGTATACCATTTTGGATTCTTCTTCTATGGTGATGAAGAAGATGAAGAAGGTCCTCCAATTTTTGGTAATGAAGGAGACTTCTCAACTTTAGATTCCACAAGATCTAGGTATACATCTGATGTGCTTTGTGATGTGAAAGCCTCATCAAAAACAACATCTCTACTGATGTGAATCTTCTTGGTTAAGGGATCAATCAATCGATAACCCTTAGAGTGCTCATCATACCCAAGAAAAATGCACTTCAATGTTTTCTCATCTAGCTTCTTCCTCTTTTCTTTCGGTATGTGCATGAATGCTTTACAACCAAAAATGCGTAGATGAGAGATGGAAGGTTTCCTACCACTCCATGCTTCTTGTGGAGTCATTCCTTGTAGGGCCTTTGTGGGTGCCCTATTCAATAGATATACTACTGTGGTGACAGCTTCTGCCCAATACTTTTGCCCAATTCTAGCTCCTGTGAGCATGCAACGAACCATTTCCATGATGGAACGGTTCCTCCTTTCAGCCACTCCATTTTTTTGAGGAGTATAAGCAGTAGTCAACTGTCGTGTGATCCCATTTTTAGACAAGAATGCAAAAAATTCTTTAGAGGTGAACTCCCCCCATCGATCTGAGCGGAGGGTCTTTATAGAAGTCCCTGACTCCTTTTCAATAGATTTCTTGAATTGCTGAAAGAAGCCAAATGCTTCAGATTTTAGTTGAAGAAAGAATACCCACATCTTTCATGAGTAATCATCCATGAATAACTGAAAATACCTCTTACCCCCACAACTGTTGGGTGTTAAAGGACCGCATAGATCGGTGTGAACCAACTCCAGAGGTTTCTTTGCTCTTGTAGAGCTTCTCTCGAAAGGTACTCTATGCTGCTTTCCTGCCAAGCAGTCAGAGCAAACTGGCAATGTGGTAGAAAGGGAAGGAAGACCCTTTACCATCTCATACTTACTTAACTCAAGTAAGTAACCAGAACTCATATGTCCATATCTCTTGTGCCACAGGGAAGTTGCCTCCTTTGTAGAGACAAGCATGGCTACATCTGGAGAAGAGATAGTATTTAGGGCAAATAAGCCATGCTTATATGAAGTGGTTGCAATGTGCTTACCTCTCCTGGTGATTGAACAACACTTCTTGCCCCCCTCAACACGAAAAATTACAACCATATCTTTGTCCAGAATTTGTGTGACTGACAATAAGTTGTTTGCCAATCCTGGAACATAGAGGACCTTCTCAATCTGACACTTGCCATCAGGAAGAGTGACGGAAATAGTACCTTCTCCCTGAACCTTGTAGGTTTTATCATCGACAATAGTGACAGGTTTGCCCTCCTTGGCCTTATATGTTTCAAACCATGATTTGTCACCAGTCATGTGCTTACTAGCGCCAAAATCGACATACCAGATAGGATCCTTCTGCTTGGAGGTTGTGGTAGTCATGAGCACCTTGTGTGCCCATTCAGAATTCGAGTCAGATTCTTCAAAAACAACATTCACCTGGGGTTGCTTGTTTTTTTTTTGTGGTTTGTTTTGGCCCTTGTTCTTAGGTTGCTTGTTCTTACTCCAACACCTATTTGTGTCATGGTTGTCTTTGTGACAAATTTTGCAATATCTCTTCATTTTTTGAGGTTGTTTGCCCTTGGAATCCTTGTGAGAGTTACCTCCTTTCTGAACATGACCCTTCTTCTTAGAACCCTGCCTGTTGGTGTATAGGGTGGAATTAGAAGAATCATCTCTTTGAAATTGGTGGGCCTCCTCTTCTTGAAGCAAATTGACCAACTCAACAAAGGTAACTTTTCTCTATGACACCTGAAGTGAGGTGATCAACACCCTATAAGAATCAGGTAAAGCTCTCAATACCACTGAAGTAAGGAGCTTATCATCAATAGTTTCTCCCAAAGAACTCAATTTGGCTTTCAACTCAGACACTCTGCAAAGAAAGAGTTCAACTGTCTCTCCCTGCTTCATGCTTAGACTGTGCATTTGAGATTGAAGAAATAGAATAGTGGAATCATTATTTCCCTCATAGATAGTTTTAAGGGCATCCCATGCCTCTTTACTATGTTCATAGTCAGCAATATGGGGTTGAACTTCATCAGAAACAACAAGCAAGATGAGCACTTTGGTTGTGTTGTCTTTCTTGTCAAAGGCTTTCTGATCAGCAGAGGGAGCTGTAGCTCCAACAATAGATGAAGGTCTTGTTGTTGCTCCAGATACAACATCCCATAAGGCATCCATTTCTAGAATTGCCTTCATCTTATTTTTCCATGGTGTATAGTTAGGACCTTTCAACAACTGATGAGCATCAGTCATTAATTTTGTAGACATAGTGAAGGTTCCTTATATCACCAAATGGTCCCCCTTTCTTTATACCTTAATTCCAGGCCATTATACCATACAAAATACCCGCCCTTACATGAGGGAGACTATAGGTATTTTGAAAAATCAGAGAAATTACCCGCCCTTACGTGAGGGAGACTATAGGTAATTTCAAAGATTATACGATACGTGATACTTAGGCGGTACTGAAAGGGAATCATCTCGTTGATGACACCTACCATAGAAAGTCGTCAATCCTCATGCATGGGGCGTAACTTCCCCTAAACACTTTGGATATCAGTACTTTCGTCAGGATTTATGTCTAAACACAAGAACGATTAGGGTAGTGGATGGAGTAAAAAAATGCAAAAATGGCGTACTTATTCCTCCCCGATGATTGATAGAGAACAAGCTCAGACATCATTTTGGCAGCTATATTAGGTGGTGGATATAGTAGCGCAATCACGACAACATTACCTGTAAGTGCTGGCCAGAGGTATCACAAATACCGAATGCTACAGTGCAATAAATTGCACAGATAGGTTGTATTTATTCCGGGGACTTAGGGAGTGATGTTGATTTTTAACTTTAATGAAGTAGTGCATAAAGGAATGAAAATGCGACATACATCAGAAAAGTGCCCACAGAAATAAACCCATAGGTGTCGGGCACTGCCGAAAATGCACCTTTACAATAATGCCAAATTGCCTTTTTCAATGCTGAAAAAATTACTCACTTTCCCCCTTTGATTTTTGAAATAAATAGGCCTCCCCTTAAGTTTTTAAAAAAAATATTTTCACAAGCCCTTTTAAACAATTCCTCTTATAAAAATTTAATTAAGCATTTAATTATCATTTCTACATTCAAAAAAATATTTGAAATAGAAAAAAATAATTAAATTAAAGTTTTAATTAAATTAAAAAAAAGAAATTATTAAAAGAAAACTATGAAAAAAATAATTAAAAAAAATTACCTATGGTACGTCGGGGAGGGGGAGGGTCGATGGGTTTTGACCCCGCGACCTCGGGGCTCCCTGAGCCCTACCGCTCAGCCCACGACCAAGTGGGCTAGCGGGCTGATCCGCTCAGATCAGGGGAGGCCCTTGTATTTGACAAGGCTCCTTGAGCCTTTCCTCCCGGTCGCGCTGGATTTCCTCTTCTAATAATGCAGCGAAGATAAAAAATCTGCTGCAGATCCAATGGCCTTTAACACCTTTTGTTGTCCAAGCGATGACTGCAACAAATTTTGGTGGCAAGCACGATCTCGGCTTAAAAACATCCAAAATGCATCCGATCGCCAGAATGCATCAGACGTCCGTCGTGCTTCTTCAGAATATCAAAGGCATATTGGTGCTTCCTTCGATGGCAAATCGCTCATCACAGTGACGTCTCTCCTTTGAGCGGCTGCAACTTCGATCGTCCGGGAACAAACCAAACTTGGCTCTTTAGTCAGGTTGACGTCGCGCAGGTGTGTAGTGAGAAAATTGAAAGTTTAATCCCACATGCGTGGGGAGGTCGACTGTATGGAGGTTTATAAGCGCAGACACTTCCCTATTGAAGTGTCTCCTCTCGGGGAGACACTGCCCGAGAGGGCGGTGGAGTCTTGCCCGCGTGGGGTTGCTTCGGCTGCCACGCTTGGGGAGGGCACCACCCTTGTTCGCCTTCGTTTCTCCTCGCCTCTGCTATGCTGCTATCGTTGCCCAAAGTTTTGAGCCTGTGTCTCGTCAGATGTCTCGATCACGTCCGAGTCGGTCCGTCTAGTGGTAGAATGCCACGTGTCCTATTAGGTCAGTGTCCGCATCGATGTCTAGGTCAAACCACCACTCAGATCGCCAGATCTACAGTCCTCCGCCCTCTTAGTCTATGTCTGCCACTTAGTCTCATCGGATCCTATCAGGTCCGAGAGATAGATCTGTGTCCTGTGTCCAGTCCCGTCAGCCTGATGGCTGTTTGTGGGTCTTGAGACACAACAATCAGCCCTCGACCTTCGTGTCCAAGTCCAAGAAATTAGGACCTCAAAAATTGAGCCTTCAACATAGGCTCTGATACCATGTGAGAAGTGAAACAATAATTGATTATCATTGATGAAATATATAGCATACATAGAGCTTAGATTAGCCCATCAGTTATGGAGCTAATAAGCGAGATTAGAAACATGCTAAATAATGAATAACAATATAGCCTAATAATGAAATGAAATATAGCTACGCTATCATGGACGTTGCTTGGGTGTTTCCTAATTCCTTACTGGACTATGTCATCCAATGGAAATCACTCTTTATTTCTTCCCGGTATAAATGTTTTTGGAATTTTTTCCTCCCACACTCCTTTTGGGGAGTGTGGAAGGAAAGAAACTCAAGGGTAAATAAATAAGTGGAAAACATTATCACTCAAATAAGCTTCAATATTTTGTGGAAGGTGTCAAAAAATGTGTCTTCGGCTCTCAACAATTTGAATCCTTTAAAATTAATTTGTGTGCTCTTCCCAAGCGAGTAGTTTTTGGAATAATGACTTGGTTTTGTGTCGTTGGCCCACCCCCCTCCTGCTCCTGATATGAGGGGGAGGTTCATTGTTCTTCACCACTCGTTGGGTGGTTCAAAAGTAACTTTGATGGTGCCTCTAAAGGAAATCTTGGCTTAGCTATCATGGGTGGTGCAATAAGGGATGCTAATGGTGATCTTATTCTAGCTTACGTAGAATGCCTTGGAGTCCAATATTCCACGATGGCTAAATCTATAGTGGATTTAATTTTCTTGGAGTAGCTTAAGAACATTGGCATCAAAAACACAATTATTGAAGGGGATTCCCTATCCATCATCAACATGCTTCATGGAGTTTCCCATTCGGGATGGAAAATAGCTAATTTAATTGATGAAGCAACTTGTCTTACTTTTTCCTTTTCTAGCGTGGATTTCTCCCATGTTTTTAGAGAAGGTAATTTAGTGGTTAATATCTTAGCAAACTTGGGAGTTCATTCTCAAGGCTTATCTATATGGTAGTGGGATTTTCCCAATGATGTACTTCATGACAAAGAGGAAGCTCCTTAACTCTTGTCAGATTTTGGTTCCTTTCAGAGATATGGTTGATCTAGTTGGTGCCCATAGGTTTAAGTGCTTTATGGTTTTTACTGGTCTTTATTATGCTATCCCCTTAGTACATTTATGCCTTCCCTAATTTTCCCTTTTGGCCCCCTGGTGACATTACCCCTTATTATACTTGGGCTTATCGAACGTTGTAGCCTGTTGTAACTTTTAAATTTCAAACGATGCATTTATTTGGGTTGGTAGTTTTTGGCCCCCCACATTGTTTTGCTATTTTTTAGGGTCATTTTGTTTGGGTTTTTCTCCTTCAATTACCTTCGTTGGGATGGCATCAACTCCCCCAGTTCCCCTTCCTCAGGTGGTGCTTGCCTCGATTTGCACTACCTTGTTGTCCTTTTGGGTGGACCTCCCTTATGGAGCTCATCTTGTGCTTTAATTGGCCTTTGGTATTTATTGTTGTATAAGGTTGTGGGACTCCTTTAAAAACCCTCTTTTAATACTAATACCAAAAAAAAATATTATAATTAATCCTTTTAACCCTTTTTATTTTACCTTGTAAGCTTCCTCAACTTGCATTTAATTAAACCTTTTTCAAAGGTGTTTGTCTACCTTGTATTCTTTCTCAATGGAAGTATTTGCCTTACAATTTAATATGTCAACCTAGAAAATTATTTTCAATAATTTTACTTTTGATATCAATGACAACCAATTACTCAAAATTTCCAACAATATCCCCATTTTTCATTTATGGCAATCCTTTCTAAAAAAAAATTCCTATCACTAGATTCTAAATCTGCTTCCCTTGATAAACTGCTCCCCTTGACTGAATGCTCTCCCCTTACTCAAATCTCTCCCCTTGAGAAACTACTCCCCTTGACTAAATGCTCTCCCCTTACTCAAATCTCTCCCTCTTTGACATCAATGGTAAATGAACTCCTTTGGGGCTAAATATAAGACTCTTAGATCAGCACCCTCCCTACCTCCTCTCCTTGAGGTGATTAATTTTGGGGTGGAAGTAAAACTACTCCTAATTTCCTACTAATATACTCAAAATTTTCCTTTGGAAATGGCTTAGTGAAAATCTCTGCAATTTGTTCCTTTGTAGTAAAATATTCCAATTTGACTTGCTTATCCATCATGTGTTATCTCAGAAAATGATATTTAATCGAAATGTGCTTGGTCCTTGAGTGCATCACTAGATTCTTTAAAAAAATTATGGCACTTGTATTATCACATAGTATGCAGATGGGATGATCATGCTCTATCTTGAAGTCCTTTACAGTTTACTTCATCCATAACACTTATGTACAAAAAGAAACCACTACAATGTAGTCTACCTCTACTATGGATAAGGATACTGATGCATATTTCTTGCTTAGCCAAGAGACTAAACAATATCCAAGAAAGAACACTCCTCCACTTGTACTTTTTATGTCATCAATACTACCCACCTAATATGTATATGTATATGTTATGAGAGTGAAACTGTCACTTTTGGGATACTAGAGTCCAAAATCCATAGTCCCTTTTAAATACCTAAGAATTCTCTTTACTGCTAGTACATGTGTTTCCTTTGGTGCTACTTGAAATCTTACCACTAGTCCCACTACCTGCATTATATCTAGTCTTATAGTTGTGACATATAGTAACCTATCAATCATAGATCTATGAAATGTCTACTTTACCTTAGGAGATTCATCATCTTTACTCAAATTGCATCCTATAACCATGGAAGTACTGGTTTGTAGTCTTCTAATTTGAATTTCTTTAGCATATCTTTTATATACTTGGTTTGTGAGAGAAATACACACTTCTTTGTTTGTGAAATCTGTAGTCCAAGAAAGAAGGACAACTCACCAAGCATTGACATTTCAAATTCATTTTGCATACTATTTGTAAATATCTAACACATCTTATCATTATTGCCTCCAAAAATGATATCATCCACATAAACAACCACGATTAATAAGTCGTTTCCTTCATTTTTGATGTATAAATTGTTGTCAACTATTCCTTTTCTAAAATCCTATTCCTAAATATACTTATCCAGCCTTGAATACCAATTTCTAGGAGCTTACACTAGTTCATAAAAATACTTATTTAATCTACATACATAATATGGCTTATCAGATAGGTTGAACCCCTTGGGTTGATCAATGTAGACCTCTTCTTCCAAGATGCCATTGAGAAAATTTGTCTTTACATCCATTTGATATAATTTGAAATTTTTGAAAGTTGAGAAATCTAAAAATAGCCTTATGGCCTCAAGTCATGCAACAGGAGATAATTTTTCATCAAAATAAATCCCTTCAACCTATGTATAACCTTTGCATGCCAGTCTTCCTTTATTTCTGACTACCTGACCATCTTCGTTTAACTTATTTTTAAAAACCCATTTACTATCAATTACATTCTTGTCTTTTGGGCATGGGATAAGTTCCCAAGTCTCACTATTTTCTATTTGATATAATTCCTCATCCATTGCTTTGATCCAAAATTTATCTTCTCATGCCTCATTGAAATCCTTGGGCTCAATTTTAGACAACAAAGAAAAATTTACATGTTCACTTGTTCCTATAATAATCCTTCTTGTTTGTCTCTCATCTGGATTTCCAATAATTAGATCTCTTGGATGATTATTTTATACATACCTGGATGGAGTCTTAGGTGGTGTTCTTAGTGTTTCCTCTTCTTTTGATTCTTCACCTAATTCTTTTGGGTAACTATCTTCTTCTTGATAAACAATTTATTGGGCTGGTTCTTTTGACCCTGTCTGTTCATCAACTATCACATTTATAATTTCCATAATTGTATGTATCCTCTTATTGTAACACCTATAGGCTTTGCTCTTAGTGGAATTCCCAAGGAAAATATCCTCATCACATCTTGATTTAAACTTACCCAAATATTTATCTTCCCTTCTTATGTAGTATTTGCTTTCAAAATTTTTGAAATACTTTACAGTAGTTGGTCTCCCTTTCCAAAGTTCATATGGGAATTTTTTATGATTTACTCTTACTTAAGCTCAATTAATGATATATACAGTTGTATGAACTACCTCTCTCCAAAATCCATCTAAAATCTTGGACTCATTTAACATAGCTTTGGCCATATTCTTAACAGTTCTATTTTTTCTTTCAACTACTCCATTTTATTATGGAGTTCTTGTTGCTAAATATTTTCTTTTGATCCCATGTTGTTCATAAAATTCTATGAATTTACCTAAAGTAAATTCTCCTTCTCTATCTAATATTAAACACTTAATCCTTCTACCTGATTCACTTTCTACTATCTCTTTGAATGCCTTGAACTTCTCAAAGGCTTTTGAATTTTCTTTTAAGAAATCTACCCAAGTCATTCTGAAGAAATCATCTATAAATAACATAAAGTAACTTTCACCTTGTAAACTATTTGTCCTTTTAGGACCACATAATTCAGTGTGAAATAGTTTCAATGGTTCAAATGACATAAATTATTTTGACTTGAAACTTGTTCTTGTTTGCTTTCCATGCTAACATTATGCACGCATTGTGTTTTGTGGTATATTTATCTTGGGTAAATCTCTGTCTACCAGCTTGTTTTTTATTTTCACTATGTTGTCAAAGTTAAAATGACCCATTCTTCTATGCCATAACCAACTCTCATCTTCTTGTGATAAGAAATATTTTTCTCCATTAATTTCACTTAGCATGTAGAGATTGTTTGTAGTTCTACTAGCATCTGCTATGAGCTTTGTTATTTTAGATTTTTTGATCTCACATCTATTTGGATGAAAAGTGACCATGTGCCCCTGAACACAAAGTTGGATTACACTTAGTAAATTGTGGCTCAATCCTTTGATATACAAAACATTTTCTATCTTTAATTTTCTATTATCTAAACTCAAAGTTCCTTTCCCATAGATTTTTGCTGAACCATTATCACCAAATTTTACTGATCCTCCATTGATTTTCTTAAGTAAAAGAAATTTACTCTTGTCCCATGTCATATGACATGAACAACCAATACCAAGAAACCATTTTTTTCTCTTATCTTGTACATAAAGAGTTGTTTGTACCAACATTGACTTCACTTTTTCTTCTTTCTATCTCTCTTTCCAAATTGTTGAGGTTGTATTTTTTTGAACGTTTTGATCCTTTTTCTTTTTGCTTAATTCATAAAATACTATTTTAAACCATTTGGCTGTGTGCCCAAAGTTATTGCATTTGTAACAGATGATATTGTCATTCATAAGAGGTGCAAAAGAATTGAAATTTCTATTAACATTATCTCTCACATAAACAATGCAGTGTACAACTCTATGACCATATTTGTTACATGAAAAACAATAGCCATGGAAAAAAATTTGTAACCTGTTAGATTGCCTTGAATAATATGGTCGCATGCTTCTTCATTTTTTACTCTTGTAATTGAATTTTATCCATGAATCGTCTATGCTTTCTTCCTTATTGATACATTACTTTTCAATGTGTTAGCATAAGTCATAGGCTTTTCTTCTTACAATGTTTTTGTTTCTTGGGATCTTGACTCCTCTTTCTATTTCCCTAACTTCATATCTTGTTGTATCTTATACGTAGTCTTTTCAACTTACTTTCTTAGATAGGCAATTTCATATTCCAATATTTCACATTCTAACTCTTTTACCTTTAACTGTTCTATCATATCTTGTTCAATTTTTCTTCCCTCTTCAATTTTTACCTTGATCTCTATGAGGTTTTGTAGAAGTTCCATCTTTGCTTCCTCATCCTCTTGGATTTGATCCTTCAAACTTGAATTCTTCCTTCTAACCTTTTCTAAGTTTCTAAGAGCAGCAATAAATTCCTCTTTTATGTCGATCATGGCTTCTTCTTCATTTTTTGAAGTCATGTATGTTCTTGTGGGATCTTCCTTCAAGTTGTTAGGATTTTCACGAAGAAACCTGGTATTAATAATTTTTTCAATTATTCCTCCAAAAATTAGAGTCATCATAAAATTCTTCATGAAAATGTTATGTCAAGTATTTTTTTCTACATAAGGGACCTTTTACTTGAACCAATCCAAAACTTACAGTCATCATAATCATATGGTGCCACTATAACCCTAGTCGACTAAAAGGATCAACAAGATCCCAACACTCTAGGGTATCCAACACTCACTATGATCTAGACTATCCCATTTTTTTAATTTAATATATATGGAATCAATAACAATTTTTTCTTAAAGCAATCTATAAATTAGGGTCATCATAAAATTCTTCAACAAAAATGTCATCCCAAGATTTTTTGATAGAAGAATCACTAATTTATTTTGTAGGATAAATATTGTATGGGCTAAAAAAATATGAAAAAATCAATAAATTAGAGTTATTGGAGTCATAATAAAGTTCTTCAATGAAAATGTCATGCCAAGGATTTTTTTGTACATAGGAAAATCAGTAACACATTGCCTGGAGTAATCCAAAAATTAAAGTATTGCCACTATAACCCTAGCTCGTTGGGTAAAATAAAGTGAACATGACCTCAAATCTATTGGCATCGGCCTATCTCCTTCTAGTTACATCATGGATTGAACCTTAGACCTAGCTATCCCCACTACCATCCAGCCTATCCCATTTTGTGTATGCCACATCGAATAGGGGAATCAATAACACATTACTTAGAATAATCTTAAAATTAAATTCATCATAATTAGGATTTGCAGCTATAACCCTAGCCCACCAAGTAAAATGAAGTCAATAGAACCCCGACCGTCTAGCACATTGAACACTTGGCCACTACTACCATTTAGGTTATCCCCTTCTAGTTACATAGTGGTTCGAACCTTGGACATCTCGAGTGCTACTACCATCCAGTCGATCCCCTTCTGAGTACGCTTGCATTGAACACATAACTACTACTACCATTAAGTCTATCCCCTTCTTCGTACACTTAATTTAAACCTTGTATACTACTAAGCCTATCCCCTTCTACGTACACTTAATTTGAACCTTGTATTTTCTTGTCCTCCTACTACCATCTAGCCTATTTCCTTCTAGGTACACTGCATAAAACACTCAACCAATAATACCATCAAGCCTATCTCCTTTTGGGTGCACCATGGTTTGAACTTTTAACCTCTATACCACTACTACCTTCAAGCTTATCTCCTTTTGGGTACACTAGGGTTTGGATCTTGGACCTCTCAGTCGCTAATACCATCCAGCCTATCCCCTTATGGGTAAAACATGATTTGAACCTTGAACCTCTCAACCACTACTACCATCAAGCCTATCCCATTTTGGATACACCATGGTTTGGATCTTGGACTTCTCATTCGCTAATACCATCCAGCCTATCCCCTTATGGGTAAAACATGGGTAAATCAAGGTTTGAACCTTAGACCTCTAGGCGCTACTACCATCTAGCTTATCTCCTTTAGGGTACACCATGGTTTGAACCTTGAACCTTCCCAAAAAAAAAACCAAAACCTTAACCATCTAACCTATCTCCTCTCTGCTATTACCATCCATCCTATCTTCTTTTGGGTATGTCATATTTTAAACCTTGAACCTTCCCAAAATGAAACCAAAACCTTAATAATCTAACCTATCTCTTCTCCTCTATTGTCCTCATGGGACTTATCAGGTTACAATTTTTATCACTAAAAGATTTGAGATTTCCTGACTTCACCTAGCATCTATACCAACATCGCTCAAGCTATCCACAATATTGAAATTTCTAAGAAGATCCCAAAATTAAGAGCCAATTATAAACATTACAAATTCCAGCATCACCCACATCGATCTTCTTTCAGTCATCAAGGTTTAAAGATTTAGAAGTAAAATACGAACACAACCCCTCAAAACATTTCTTATAAGATTAAATGTTCCTTCTCTAACCCAAACCATAATCCTATGAACGACACAGAAGTAAACTCTCCTTCTTTCTCTGGCTCTTAAACTTAACGGGAGCAGCAAGGAAGTTTCAGCATCAACTAAGGATTTCTACACAAAACCTTACATTGATGGTCTCTTATAAAAATTATCGTTTTGTAAGTATAAATGAAAACAGAAACGCCACTTGATTTACTTTACATCAAAACATGCCAATAAATGTTTTTTTGTCCATGAATATGAACCATTCTAAATCACATGAATACCTTGCTTAGACACTAACAACAACAAGAAGTTAAACGCATAACATTCACTAAAATGGTACACAAAAGAGGTATCATAATAGCCACAAAATGATCTCTTCCTGGACGAAATTAGTTCTGCAAATTCTCAACAAGAAACCCAAATGGGTATGCTGATGACTTATTGCCTAACCTTGAAAGAAAGTAAACATAATAAGAACATCGCATTGACGATTTCTCATTTCTTCGCTGATGTCAGATTTTATGAGTCCGACCTCTGATTCTTGTCATCATCGGTTGATGTCTGTTTATTAAGCAGGGCAAGTGATTCAGGAGTGATCCCAAGTAGCCCTAAGTCCCGATAAAAATATGTGCACATCATATAAACCGTCCAGAGAACAACCAGGTCCGAATACATAAAAAATGTAAACTAAAAGCTAACAAAAAAGAAGAAAGGTAACAAACGAAATAGCACTATTTATGGCATTTTACCGCTGGACGTTTAATTAGGCCAATGTGCTCAATTTTTGGACTGAAGATCGATGGTGAGGCTTCACACATACACAGCTGTGTGATCAGAAAACTCGTGTATAAAGTCATTCTAGCACCATAAGAAAAAAAAAAAAACAAAATAACAGAAAGTACACAGTGGTGACATTTCTAAGAATCAAAACTTGGCTTACCATGGCGAAACCATTCGTTGGTGATACTTTCTGTTACTTACCATGGTATGTTTTGAGTTGATCAGTAATCTGCTTAATGTCGTTGGAAGAAGGATTGCATATGCCTCGTTTGTAGTATTGTCTCAGAATTCCTAGCTGTTGTGCATTCGGATTGCACCTTGACGTAACTTCATCTTCTTCTGTTCCTTCTTTCCCTTCATTACTCAAGGACCACAGATCCTGCTCTTGTTGGGAGATTATTAAGTTTCCACTTTTACCGCTGACACCGGAGGGAAAAGACATTCTTCTTGTTCTTGCGTGGCTTCTTACCTTTAATGAACAGAGAATTGATATTCATAAATGTTAAGAAAACTACAATTACAATTTTTTTTTTTTTTTGGTAACAATTACAACTTTTAATCAAGAAGGATTGAATAAGAAACAGGTGAGAGGATTATTTTACAATATTTACAATACAAATCCCTTGCAGGTGGACAGGATGACGCGACACAGGCCAATAATGTCTTCCAACTCTGGTGGATTTCGCTCTGTATATTTCTTTCAACGGTAGCAGACCTATTTGAGTCGTTCTGTTTCAACTTGCTGAAATTCAATAATGGTTAATGGCTTCCTTCCTTAAATTGAATCGGTAAAACGCTTTTTCCCCTTATATTTATATAGGTCAGGCACGTTTACAGGATTTGAGACACATTAAGTGTTTTTTACGAGATTTGTCACTAACAAAGTGTTAGAAAAACTCGAAACTGGTGACCTTCACACACTTAAACCTCTCGCTCAATATTCTATGAAACCAACCATAAAAATTCTACTAAATTTAACCTTACATTATTTTAATGTTTTTCGTGTCAGATTTGTTAGAAAATTTATTTCATTTTTATCATTATTATGAAATTTACAACTAATAAATATTTAAAAATAATATATAAATAAATTGGTGATAACTACAATAGTCGCATGCACTTTATTGATGGTTTATTATTATTAATTATTTTTGAAATTATATTTTAAAATTTTATTCAACGGTTGGTAAATGATGACATTAATTTAAGATTGAAAGAGAGGTTAGTTTTAGAAATCAACACTTCACACTTTAATTGCATCGTTAAATTAGAATCATTTCTCTAAATTATTATAACAATAAAAAATTAATATTTTATGTTGATCATTTTTTTTTATCTCTTATTTATATAAATAATTGTATTTATTTATACGAACATCTATACTATATAAGTTGGATGCTTATCCTTAACTAAGGACATCCATTCATCCAATAATTATTTAATATAATATATATTAAATATATTTGTGAGGGTGTTGTTTTACTTAAAATTTCATTATTAAAAACATATTGTCATGATAAAGTTTTTATATCTACATACTCATAGTAAAAACCAATATCGTCAAGAATTAATTTAGTATGTCATAAAATTATGATTAACATTACGGTAACATATTAAATTATCTATTAATAAGTATAGCTTTCAATTTTATGAGGATCATGATTAAAAGAAAACTGTTAAACCCTATACATTAGTCATACAAAATTTCTCACAATAACCAAACAAACAGATAAATAAACACATTAAAAAAATCACTTTTTTCTTATAATCCTCTCCAACCCTCCCTCTCTTCCTCCCTTCCATGTAACCCCACACAAGGCCACTCCCTCTTTCTCCTCTCCCTCCCCATGTGTTTCCCTTTCCTTTAATTATTTAAAATAAAAAAATCCATACATACTACACACAAAATGCAACCCCACCTAACCTCTCCTCTCACCCACGTGCCAATTCCCCTACCATGCATGTAACCGATCCCCCTAACTAAAGTAATTCCCCACTTAAGCTTAATAAATAGTATTAATGTATATTGTATATAAATTGTATTATACATAAAATATAAGTATATATATGTTATAATATATTTTACATTATAAAATTAAAAATAACAATAAAGAAATAAATAAGAACACTCCAACGATAATTGTTAGAGTATGTGTAAATTTTAAAAATTTGAAGGATAAATAATGTTTAATTATAATTAATGGTTGAGTCATAAATGAAATAAAATAAGATACAGAACAAATAAATAAAACATTTAACAAGATATCTTGGCTTTATGAGGGTCATGGTTGGAGGTGGAGGTCGGTCATAGGGGTTTCTCACGATAACCAAATCAAATAATTAATAAATAAATAAAATAAAATAAAATATTTAATATGATATAGCAAGGAATTAAAAAATATTGATGCTAACATCTAGCATTGATCACTAAGAATATATCCATAGGAATGTTAAGCTCCCAAGCTACACAAATATCAAGTCTAGATCCTAACTAGATGCTAGATGTATAATAATATCATTAGTTATACATTACAATAGTAAAATCAACATTACAATATGTAAAATAGATCATTCAAAACAAACACACAAATTGATGTGCCAAAGTCCAATGGTGAAAGTCTAAAGGAATCTATAAAGTAGGGTTTAAGCATTAAAAATTACACTTAATTAAATTGTTTCAACAATGAGGAGAATTCTATTAAAGTAACATCTCTTTATTTCGATGGAAAGTATGAAAGTGGTATACTTGGTGGCATGAAAAAACACAAGGGCTTACATAGATATGAAATATATTTCTTGTAGATTTTAATAAATAATTTGAACTACTAGATATTATTTAAATCAATTAGAATGAATAAAAAAATGAAGATTGATGAATGAATACGCCTTTGAAGTTGAGTTATTTGCAATATAAGTAACTAACATAATAGACAGTCAATTAAGTCAATGTTTTTTTTGGTACTATTAAAAGAAGAGGGTTTTAACGGGATGTCACAACCACTAAAAATAAATCCATGAGGGAAAAAAAATTGAACAAACCTCAGAAAAAAATAGAGGTAAACTAGAAGGAAATACGGAAACCAAACCACAAGGCATCAAAGGAAGTAGAACTGAGATAGTTCTACACCAAATTATGAGCACCTTGATTTACATTAGCCACCAAGCTAGAAATGTCCAAGCAAGGGAAAGGGGAGGGACAGGTGTAAGGTGCTCTCCAAAAAGGCCAAACAATAAGGATGATTCCAAACGCCACCTTGAACCGCACTTGAAAAGAGCACCATCATATTCAATGTGGAAAGTACCAACGCTCAACACAAACCATGAAAATCCCTTTTCAAAAAAGAACTGATGAATGCAAAACCCTGAGCCCAGGTTCACGAAAGTTCCATTCATAAAAAATCAAATCCCATCCTAAAAATGCCTGAACAAAGACCTCAGAGAATGAAATTCATCTATCCACATGGAATAGACATCCAGAAATAACGTTCTTTTTTGGAAACTCCCCCTAGAGAGGAAAGGACAAAGAGCCCCCCGAGAACAAAAACATCCACCATCAACACATCACCCATAAAGAGCCACCACCAATAAAATGGATAGAGAGACAATAAAGACCCAAAATTTGAATAACAACACCACCATAAGGGACCATCCAATGATCCACACAATGCTTGCCACCTTACAACATTAATGGGAGTAATGAATGTATCACCAAAGACGAACCACCGTATCTTACAAGGAGATTGAATGATGCAATATTCAAATTTTAAAATGAAGGTCTCCCCCATTATTGTAGAATAAACCAGAGACCCAAAAAAATGATTCAAAATTTGAATTTGAATTTTGAAAATCGCTAGGAAAATACAAGCCATATGGCACGACATAATATTCCTAATGTACTCACTACAAATCTCTTGGCTAAGAATCCCATCTAAGAAACTCCTCTATGTCGTCATCCCAATCATGCAAGATAGCCAAAACAATAGCAAAAATGTAGGAAACAAGTTTGATCAACTCCTCAGGAAAGTTAGAATGCCACGCTTTGAAGCCCTGACTTTTAACTACTAAATTTGCCATACAATCAGCCACCGTGTTTCCTTCCCTATACACATGGATGATAGAGAATTCCTCGAAATAAGATAGGTGGGCTCTAGATTCATCAATAAGATTTGAGAAATGCCAACTTGATCTGCAAACTTCTTTCAAAAAATTCACAGTATTTAGAAAATTGCCCTCAATAATGGCCCTGCACACTCCCATATCTTTTAATAATTGTATTCCACTAAAATTAGCTCTACATTAAGAAAAATGAGAAGACTACTCTCCTAGGTCTTTGGCAAAAGCCAAAAAAACATATGTGGATGGATTAAAATCTAATATAACACATGAAATTCATGTTAGGCCTGATTTAACTCTACCTATAGCTATTAGGTTAGCTACATAAAAATAAGATATTAAAAAGAATCAAAACATCTAGTTTCAAGTTTATCATGAAGTAAGAAATAAAAATATTACATAATCAATAATATATATACCTCCACATCAACAAAGCCCTAGTTACAAGAAATTTCAATGAAATAAGGAAAAAAAAAATCCTAAACCTTTAAAATGTAAATATTTAAATAAACTTTATAGTTTTGAAGGAAGGAATCCTAAAGAGGAAAACTAGTGTAGGAGTAGCATTAGTAGTGATGATGTATCTGATGGAGAAAAAAAAACTCAACCATATCCAAAGGATCCTATAATCTCCATAGCTCAATTAAAAGGAATCTAATACACATGGAAATTCAAAATACAAAGGTTTATTAAAAATCACCTAATTATGGTCTAAATTGACTTAGGGGAGAAAAAAATCAGCCCTCTAAATATACCTAAAAATATCCCCATAACACCTAGGAATAGTTAATCCTAAAAATATCCCCATAATTTCTAATAAATAAATATGTAACATCTCATAATATCTAAATAATATAAATAAAATATCCACACATAAGTGGATAGGGAAAATACATGGAATAACAAAATAAAATGGAAATAAATTACCTTGGTGAACATGATCTAAGGTAAAAAACCTACTCTAACACCTCCCCTCAAGTGAAGCTAGGGGCTAAAAATAAAGTGGTATAACAATAGTATGAGTCCTAACAACAAGGCTTGATTAGGTACTCATGTACAATGTGTATCCAAAATATTTCGAACTAGAAGGTCAAAAACCATGTGGAAAAACATCCATCTTGCTAGAAATAGAGAATAAGTAATAATGAAGCCAAGGAGTGCTCCCAACATCCCCTAGGATTACGAGCTCCATGAAGAATTCCTATGAAGAAGTGGATGCCTCTACGATGAACAATGTGTCTCCCACAAGGAAGAGAGTAGCCATGAAGCATATGTCGAATGTCTTCCCACTCCAAGTGAATGTGAGAAGGTGGTAATAAAATATATAATGATGACATAGATTCCTTCAAACAAACTTGAAGTGAATAATATGCCACCAATAAATTATGAAATGAATCTCCATGAATGTAGAAGCCCAAACCAACACCAAAATGGGGGATAATATAGTCCCAATCAACATACAAAATATCAATGTGCATGAAACCATGAGTGTGCAAAAGTGGAAGAGAGATGTGAAGAGAATCCATCAACGATGAATAATCAATGTCCTATTGCATAAGTGATGAAGAGCCTATGGGAGCAACAAGACAAATAAGTAGAGGGTTAAAAACCTCAAAAGAATTAACATGGTCTTTAGGATCTTCAAGTGAGATTCCAACCAAAGATAAAATATTTGTATCCAACTTCTGTAGGAATACATCATAAAATGTCAAAGAAATAGGAGAATAAAATGGTGGACATGGTGGCTTACTCAAATAAGGAGGGCACACCAAAAAGGGTCCTCAAAGGAAGAATTACATGGAGGAGATACAAGGTATACATCATCATCAAATAAATGAGTGAGCTCCTCATACATGTTAATAAAATCACATGTGTGACACTCAATGAATATATTGGTAACACCATCCAAGAATTCATCCATATATAAGGATGTAACATTTCATAAAATCTCTACTATATATGTTGAAATAGCAACATGATTATTCACATAAAACAAGTGTGGAGATGTGTCCTGTAAAATATCTAAAGTAGGTACTATAACATCAATCTCATCATCCAAAATATCATGAGATAATGACTCCAAAAACAAATATGCAATGTCACAAATGATGTCCTCCATGCAAGAAATTGTAAGAGAAGGTGCCTTGGATAAAAAATTATTCTCAACAAGGTGAGATGTGTTCTTGTAAACTCCAATAAATTTTTGAAGCTCCCCACAAACTGAATAATAAAGTATGCTAGATATCCTTAAATTATTCATGAACCATGTCCTATACTCCTTATCCTTCACCATTGGTTTGGGTTTTGTAGTTATAAAAAAAGGATCCAAATATTCACATTTACATAATGAACAAAGTACCTTAAACCATGCTTCAAAAGTTTCAGTATTTTCCTCTATGGTGAGTTTAAAAATAAATAAATTTTCAAGATATCCTCAAAAGTAGAAGAGCCCCTTAAAAATAAAATGCCATTATAATGTGAGAGGTCTAGTGTGATGTCACAAGGTGCTTCAAAATGCCACAAAATTACACCAATGCACAAATGAAGCTTGTAAACTCTAAAAAAAATCCAAAGGAATTTTCAAAAGAATCCCCTCCTTTAAACTAAGTGTGTCAATGGTGAAGATTGGCACAAGAGGATGCACTACAACAAAACAAGGGAAGTCAAATAAAAAGGACTCCTCAAGCACAACAATGTTTAGGCTCTATCGATACTGAACACCAAGTAAGTTGATCACAAAGATCCAAACTAAGTGGAAAAATAGCAAATGAAGGAATATGATACTTTAGAACAATAGTCCATATACAAGGTTCATGTACAAAAAATAAAAATGCCTTTTTTAACAATGAAATATAATGAGAGTGCATCATAAAATCATCATAAATATCTAAATGCATATCCAAATGATCTAAAATTTTAGAGACATATCAAAAACATGACTTTACAGTCCTTAAAAAAAAAATTGTTGAGCAACTCCAAATATTTTCCCTAAAATAATGAGTTTACTAAAAATAGTAAAATCACGGTAATGGTTTGAATATGACTCCAAATGCTTTGAAATTTAAAGGTCCGGTCTATCAGCTTATTTTATGGATTTTGTAATACAATCTACAAAAAGTTTGAATCTTTGATAAATATATATACAAATTATTAAATCTAGACAGGTTTCCATAAAATCATGATAATTAAGGATACTTATCCAAATCATATGAATACATCAACAAACCTCTACATTTTTTTGTGGAAAAATTTACATTCTATCAAAAGATATATGCAAAATACAAAAATGGGTTGTGTTGGTGACCTTGTCAAAAAAGGGGGAATGCTAAAAAAAAAATCAACTACAATAAAAATATACACCAATCTTTGAACCTCCAATAACTTGCATACCACTCACAAATGGGTGACTACAACACCTATTTCTTTGATTCCATAAAAGGAATTATAATCTAATCATTCCAAGCTACAAGGACATCAGGTGTTAATAGAACACCACATTCAACCAAAACAAGAATATGAAATAAAATTAACAACATAAGCTTACAAATAGATATGCAAAACAATGATTAACAATATCATGTATTAGATCTAAAAAATTAACACCAAGTAAAATGAAGGTTCCTTGCTTATAAATGTAATGATGATCAACCATAGTTGTAGGATCAAGCTAAGGATAAATATCCACTATATAAAAGGAATATGTGATATGGTCCATATATCTATAACCGCTATGGGGAGAAATAATCTCAACCCTCCAAATATACCTAAAAATATCCCCATAACACCTAGGAATAGTCAAACCTAAAAATATCCCCATAATATCTAAGTGTACGATCCTAAAAATCATACACCTAATCTACTAACAATTTAAAATCACATAAATCACATACATAAATTAACAAAATTGAAATAACCAAAAGAAATGTGTCTTTTTATTAAAATTGAATCAATTCATGGTTACAAATTCGTCCCTCTTAGGGATATACAATGTGATACAATATTACAATCATAATAAATCCCTCGCAAGGGTAGGTGTAATTCATAGCAGGATTATGCATAAGATATAAACCCCAAAATGTATTTTTAAAAATTTGGTGAATCGGTTTCAAAATCCAAGTGAATAGTTTCGAAACACATGTATAAGATTCTCTATTATTAGGGGCAATGTTGGAAATTTAAACTTGAAATGGTAAAATTATTATAAAATTGGGGTGAATCAATCCTAAATAAATTTGCACCCAATTTTTTTTGGCTAATGGACCCTAGTCAAGGGTCCCAAATATTAGCCAATTCCAAATTTTGAAAATCCTAATTTTAGCCAATTTTGTGAAAATAACCACTATGCATAACCTTGATTCGTAGGCCTTTCAGAATGACACGAACTGCTCCAGGTCAAGTATGACCTTCTTCTCTCCTGTGAAGAGGCATTTGTTGCCTTGAATGCATTGACGAAGGAGTCCTGAAAACCCTGCGATCAAGAAACAACAAGAAACACATTAGAAGCAAAGGTAGCCTCTCTTGATGAGGCCTTGAATGAAAATTTTGTCTAAAAGATGCTAAAGGTAACATGAAATCAAGAAAGTATAAAAAGTATGTAAATCTATGCTAAACTTGATAAATCTGCCATAAAGCATGTAAATGAAATCTAGATCTAGTCATATAACATCCTAATTAAGCATTTAGGAGCCTAAAATGCATGAAGTATAGCCATAACTAATATAGTTGCCCAATGACAAGAAACAAAGGAAGAATGTCCTAAATCACTGATTCAACCATATAATTATCTCTAAGAAAACTGATCTAGGTTAGATTCATCTAATCTAATACAATAGAAAACAAACCTATTGCTATAACAAGGAAAAATGGAGATTAAACCCTGAATGCGGGTCTATAGCGTAGTTGGCACTGTTAACCATGGTTGACAACCATGGCTAAGCTAAAAATGTGTTTGCTCTCCAATTTTAGGCTTAGATATCCAATTCCCCTTGATAAATTGATGATCAAGGGTCGCCTCGGTGTCCTCATATGGATTTGGTGGTTGAATTGCTCAGATTCATGCTTGAAGGCCCTCAATTGGGTTTCTTGATTCTCCTAGGTTCCTAGGACCTTCATGGCTTCAAGTGCCATTTTGATCTCCAATTGGGCAGCAAAAGTGTTCCTCTCAATGGATGCAAGTGAGTATGCACTTTGACAAGGCTTCACCACTCACAATTAGCAAAATTATCTCTCTCTCTTCCCCAATTTGGAGGGGGTCTTATAGCTCTTAGGAAGGCCTTGTCTTGGCTTCATGGAGAAGCCAAGATCAAGAACCTTTAGTTAGGGCAGTTGAATGGAAACTTCCAAAATATTCTACACCCAAACCATTTGAAACTCGAACAACTTGGCCATTGTAACCGATTTTGGGTCGATTGAGATCAAACTTAATTTGAAGGCTAACCATGGCTCTGAGGCGTGATCAGACCTGTTAACCATGGGTGTCAGCCATGACCAACACTGACTAGGCCAAAATGCCTAAATTGAGTGGTTAGAACCACTACCTCACCTTGGAATCTATCCAAGATCTTTCATATGGTCTATTAGCATGTCCCATATGAGTAGTCGCCTCGACATGACGTATTTTAGGTGTCTACAGATGCCCCTTTTGAGATGCATTGTGAGATCGAACAACGTTGAGAAAAAATAGACCTCCTAAAATGATGTCGTAGGTTGCATGATGATCATTAGTCTGATCAACATTAGATGCCCAAGGTCCTACAAAAGGATGTGCATCCTAGAATCATTGCTTCCAACTAGATGGAAGGCTTAAATTGAAAGAACTTGTACTCATCCTATCTCAATCGGGTAGCTTTTGTCGCTACTACAGGTTGTCTAAACCTATAGATCCGAAAGGTAGAGAGCACAAACTCAACTATCATATTTGCTTTTTGCCCCAACAAAGGGTAAGCTTATGATAGTCATTGGCAATGATTCATAAGATGAACGCAATTTTGACAAGATCAAGGGATCTTCTATTGACTTTGATTATGATTATGATATTATGACTACCCCCTCAAGCGACGAGTCGATGAGGGTAATGACAATTAGTAAAGTGATGAGTCACTTGACCATGATGATTGATCTAAATGATTTAAGGTTTAGCACTTGATACTTGGCTAGGCCTAATCAACTATGATTACAACTGTTAATAGTAATTGTATATCTCTATCCCATAGAGCGGTCCAACCATGAAGGCCTTCTTAGGGAATCAAGATGATAACAATTCCAATTAGGCATGTGTTGAATCATATTGTTCGATGATCTACTAAAAATGTCATAGAAGAATTGACATGATTGCTTCATTCCCATGGGGCGGTCCAGCCTCCAAGGCCTTCTTCGAGATTGAAATGAAGCATATCAATTCGACGATGATGAATTTACCCCAAATGTCCTTATGGTAATTTACTCATCTTGCCAGATTGCATGGAGCACTAGTCACTACAACCGCCAAGTGTATAGGGTAAATAACTAGATACGAGGCGCATTTGGCTTGTGAATTATCTAAATTTTTTTGTTATTTTTAATATTTTTGAAAATTTTGGTCAGGTGGATATTTTTAATTTGGCATTTTGAAACTCCTCACGATGGGATTTTGGAGCATTTATTATAGGTTTCTAGCCATGCTTGTCAGACGTAACTGACTTTGGAAAATTTCTTAACCATAGCTTAGACCCATGGGCAAAAAACCCTAATTCAGGGACCACGGTTGTCAAGCACGATCACAGCCAAAATAGGAAATATAAAAGAAAATTTAGCAATTTTAAATTTCATTATTTCTAATTCAAATAGTGAATTTGAGAGCTCTAAGAGGTGAGATTGAAACTCTGACATAAAACAATGCCAAAAACCTGACCTGATTACCCTCCAGATCGATGGCTAACCAACCAGAGGCTTCCACCAATGGAGGAGCCGGTGCTACAAAGGTAACACACAAAACCATAACCATTTATTAGCACTTACCAGTTTAAAATGAACTCATTAATTAATGAGCTAAATGAACCACATTAAACTATCGATAATGAACCTCACCCTAGTCTAGGATTTAGCATAGGTTAGAGTAGATGGGTGGGTTTAATTTTGGGGTGTCTCGGGATGGCACGTGACCCTAAAAAGGTCACTACACTTAGCCACGGGTGATAGATGCAGCTCCCAATTGGTAAATTGGGGGTCACGCTATCATCCATGGCTAGAATCAAATTCCAATGGTCATAAAATTGACCATTGGCACCGATCACGGGTCCCATCCATGGTTAGGCAACTTTAGGAAAAATATTTAATTTTTTCAATTTTTTTTAATTTTAAGTGGTTTAATTGATTTTTTTGAATATTTTAAAATGCAAATTTAATTATTTCAAATGTGTTTCATGTATTTATGAATATTTTTTTTATCTTCTCTTAAATATTTTATTGAATTTATTTTTTATGCTTTCGACCAGACTCTTATTACGCAAGTGAGGGAATATGAGATCCTTCACAACCTACATGATGCCCTCCTAGAGGTAGAGCGAGACTAGTTTATAGTAGTGGGCTTTGGCTATGTCCTGAGATTACCTACTATCCAGGCTGACTAGGCCTATATGACTGCATTGGCCCGATATTGGGATGCGCGGACCAACACCTTTCACCTACCGATAGGTGAGATGACAGTTACCTTGGAGGATGTCTACCACATCTTTAGACTTCCTCTAGATGGCGAGGCCATCACATCTTCATCGATGGAGGTGAAGGATGCAATATTCACTAGGGTCTTTGGTACCCGTAGTGATGAGGTACAGCTGCACTCGGACCATGGAGGGGTCCACATAGAGCATTGGTACAATGAGCAGGTCTTCTCTCAATGGGCAACCATATTTATGCACCTAATCATCCATATCATGCTCCCTGACACTTTAGGAGTGAGGTTCCCTTGGAACCTCCTAGCTAGGACGTGTGATGTCCTCGCCAACACTACCCATCAACCACTTATCTTATCCTAGGGGAGTGCCTTACTTGCACAGCTCTATAATGAGTTGTATCAGATTACATAATAGAGTAGAGTGGGCATTGGTTATAGCCTTCTACTATAGATCTAGGGTTGGTAGCACATCACCATAGAGCACCCCATAGGACTACCTCTAAAGATTGTAGATATTGCTATGGAGTGGTAGTGCTATACAATGTGTTAGCCTTGAGAGCAGGAGGGCTTCAAGAGTAGGTCTCACATAGGGGACCTGAGCTACTATATTGAGTAGTTTGCATGATTGCAGCCTAGGCCAGGTTGAGTGGTGACCATACCTAGACTACCCTGCATGGGTAGAGGTTGATGACTACCTACAATGGACACACAGAGATAGATGGCTCCTTGGGTGCAAGTCTAAGGTACGAGAGTTCTTCTACTTCTCCCATGTCACCAAGTAGTTTAGGATCTGATAGGATGTCCCAGTAGTACCTTCCATCTACCACCATCTCACTCTAGAGAGAGATCTCACATGGCCATAGGTGACTCCTCTAGGTGATGAGGATGATGACATCCAGGAGTCAAGCCTGATAGACATAGGGATGATAACTGACTATGATGCCTGGTGGATGACCATGCTATGGTGGGGTTTGGAGGGCCCACTAGGTAGACCAGTAGATGGCACAATAGTAGAGGGTGTAGAGGGAGTAGAGGTTAATCCTCATGGGCACCAAGTCTATCAGAGGACTGAGGGTGGATGGGGTGAGGGAGGAGCCATAGAGGAGGAGCCCCAGGAAAAGGAGGGTGAGGAGGAGGTAGAGCTAGTGATATTGCCTAGCTCAGGGCCCAGGTGGCTAGCCTACAGACTCAGGTGGGGACCTTGCAGACTCAGATCCTATAGAGAGATATGACTATAGCTACTCTACAGGTACAACTTAGAGTTGTGTAGAGTCAGCTATCCTAGGGATAGGAGTAGTGGTGAGATTACCAGGAGGAGAGGACCCTTCATCTAGCATAGATTGATAATGCCACTACATATATAGAGAAGATCACGCTTGAGAGAGATCTAGCTCGATCTCAGAGGGACTTGACCATAGTAGAGAGGGACCTACTCAAGGGCTTGAGGGGAGACCCCTCATCTTCATAGGCTACTCCAATAGCTCCAACTACTCTAGTAGTACAGGGACTAGTAGGGACAGACCCGATGGTAGAGATCAGGAGACTATGGGCTTTGGTGTAGCGACATGTCAATGAGTGATCATCATATGTTGCTTACATATCTTCCTTGGTGGGAGAGATTGAGCTACTCAAGGGTGAGGTTCCTGAGAGGACCATAGATCCAAGATCTCAGAGGACTCATACTCGGGAGATAGGGCAGTCTTCAGCTAGACCTAGCCATAGGACACATAGATCAGAGAGGTCAACTGGGACCAGCTCTAGGTGGACCCACAAGGGAGGTGGAGATGATGGTGGAGCCTCACAGACTAGGGGTACAGGTGCTACTTAGTATAGATCTATGTTAGATGTTGTTGTACCATTTTTTAGTGTAAGGTCGAGGACCTACATAGTTGTAGCCTATGGGCACTTTGGACATATGTCGATGTACTTATTTTTGGACACATATATATATGATCTGGCATTTGAGACTCATTATATGTGTACTTTATTTGCTTTATGTTTATGAGATGCATATGGATGCAATGCTTATATGTTATGTTTATTTTATGCTATATGATGTGATGTATAGATGACATGCGCTAGATAGCTATGTGATGTATGATTAGATGCAGTGATATATATGTGTAGATGGACTACTTATGATGGATGCATATGAATGCAATGTTTGATTTTTAAATGCATGTTTAATTTATTGTACTTGTATGCATTTAATTTATGATGTTATGATATGGTTCATGTCATATATGTACTGCATAATTTTCATGATGATGATTTAATGTAAATGGACATGTATGCTTTAATCACTTAAAACATAATGTATGAATGCAATATGAGTTTAACAATCTAATGGATGACACCATAGAATGTATAACAATCATGAACTGTAATTGATATATCTTATCATAAGAATTAATCAATTAAACCCCATGTGTGCTATGACATGATATATTGTTTCTATTCATAATCTCTTGTAAGTTAAAAGAATATGCATAACATAGTCAGTGGTCATTTAAATATCATTTCTGATATCCATCCAGTATCTAACCTATATTATGAACAGTATTTAATAAACAAAATCTTATAAAGAGAAATTGATCATTGATGATTGTGATTTGATTGTTGCTATTTGGGAATTTTTGAGGTTTTCCATGAAACTCAAACACCCTAGTTGACTTATCAAAAGTTGTATAATGACTATACTAGACTTCTGAAAAATAAAGTTTTCACTATGAAAGACCAAGCTATTCATTACCCCTATGTGTGCAAATGAATATATTAGATAAGGCATAAGCATACCCTAGTGCCAGGTGGGATTCATTCAGCCCATTGTTGTATTGGGGATCCTCAAATGTCTATCCGATCCTAGGTTTGGATTTAGTTAGACTAGACCACTAGGCAATACAGGCCACCTAAAGCTAGCTCATTTGTGAATTGCTTAGACCTACCCCAATGTCAGGTGGGATTCATTCAGCCCATTGCTGTATTGGGGATCACCCCATGGCTTTTGAGTATTGACCATTCCAGGGATTCAAGCTCACCCCCTTTTTTTCTTCAATTTATTGGGATACTTGCTCATATATAGTGATAAAAATCACTGTTTATTTTTGTATATACTTTTCTTTTTTTTTGAGCAAGGGATTTGATATTGATTTGATTTTTTGGGATTTTTCTCCTTCATTTGTAAGCAAGGGATTTATTTGGGTAGGGATAGAACTTGTCCTTTTTCCAATGACCACTACTCTAGACCATTGCTCCTCACAAGATGAGCAAGTAATAAAACCTTTCGCCTAAGGTGACCCAGACCACTTTTGTAGTGTTCATCCTTCCTTACCCTAAGTAGGATTGTTTAAATGTGTTGATTAGTGATAGGATTATGATATGCTAAGTGCTATAAAAACTAGACCTCATCTACAAAAGCAAAGCAATATTTCTACCAAACTCTTGAGAAGACCACTAGGTATGGTTGAATGACCGAAAAACCCTAGTATATTCTTCATAGCAATAGGAGGGGTTGTGTTGAGAAACATAATTACTCACAAGGGTGATGGATGATGATGATAATGCATAGATGCATGATTGAAATACAAACATGGTGTCATTTGTAAGATTGTAAACACAACCTATCCTAATGCAAGTGCGATGGATGGAAATGCCTAAATGCAATGCAATTAAATGAATGCATGTGCAAAATGAAATGCATGATGCAAATGTTTTTGAATTTTTAATATTTTACAATATTTTTAGATTTTATTGCTTTTTAATTTTTATGGATTTTTGAAATTTTGATTTGACCAAAGGGTTTAGATTCCTTTGGAGCCTTTTATGGGGTGACCAAAGGGCTTATAGATGCCTTTGGAGCCTTTTAATGGTTTTAGGCATAGAACACTTTAAGATGAAGGATGTTGAGAGGTTCAGGCTCTTCAACACCTTCAAGCGATGTTAAGCGATATGTCCCAGGTCCAATCTTCTCAGAGATGATATAAGGACCTAACCAGTTAGCCATAAATTTATCTCATAATTTCGATGGTAGATTTGAGTTCTGTTGGTTCTCTTTTAGCACAAGATCACCAACCTCAAAGTCTCTCAGATGGACTTTGTTATTGTAAGCTCATTTTAAGTGCTCCTGATAAACATGGAGATGCTCAAGGGCATTCACGTGATGTTCATCGAGTAGCATCAATTGATCAAGGTGAGCTTACCATGTAGTGTCATCATCAATGAACTCTTTCAATGCGACGCGTAGCATTGGAATCTCCAACTCTAAGGGCATAATGGCCTCAGCACCATATACCAGTGAAAATGGTGTTGCCCTAGTGGGCGTCCGAATGCTAGTCCTATAAGCCCATAATGCAAGGGGTAGTTGGATGTGCCAATCTTTGTGGTGCTCTTGTACCATATTTTTCAAGATGGATACCACTATCTTATTTGAAGCCTCAGCTTACCCATTTGCCTATGGATAATATGGAGTCATAAAACTATGTTTGATCCTATACTTGGATGTCAAAGCCCTCACAATTTTGTTCTTGAATGACGTTCCATTATCTGAGATTATCTTGGATGGTATCCCAAAATGACTTATGATATTGGTGAGTATGAACTCCACAATACATGCTCCAATTGTCGTTGTTAACGGGATTGCTTCCACCCACTTAGTAAAGTACTCAGTAGCCATAATAATGAATGTATGCCGACCCGATGATGGAGGAGAGATATTTCCGATGAGATCCAAGCCCCACTGAGCAAATGGCCAAGCCGCTTGAATGGGTTGTAAGGCCTATGATGGCAAGTGCGTAATATTAGCATGATGTTGACATTTAATGCATTTCTTGACATACACATTGCAATCCTTCTCCATAGTAGGCCAATAATAGCCCATGCGAAGGATGCACTTGATGATAGCCATGCCATTGAAATGGCCACCGCATGTACCATCGTGAGCTTGCAAAATTTCCCAAGTAGATTCTTGGGGCTCAAGACAATGAAGGAGAACTCCATCATAGCTTCGATGATACAAAATATCTCCTAACAAGACATACTTTGTCACTTTCTATTTAAATGTGCATTTTGTGGCATGCGAAAATCCTTAGGGGATTACACCAAGTTTTAGGAAGTCATGTATTTGTGACATCTAGTTCTGATAGACCTCAACCTCAACTGACAAGACAACATGTTCCCCCTATGGTTTAACATTCACAAATGTAGACTGGGAAATAACCTTATGGTGAATGGTAGTACCATTCCCCGTAGGACCCTACGAGATCAGTGACCCCTAGGGCACCCTCTTGAGAAAGTCTCTGGCTCTGTAGAACCATTCATGGTTTGGTTCTATATGAATCATGTTGACTGATTCTTTATTATCCAAAGCCTCATGCTACATGGTAGAGTGTGACAGCATTTTTACGTGGATGGTAGTAAAATCGGTAGATGGATTCTGAGGAATTAAGGATCCCAAAGATGCCATAGTGTCTACAAATATATTTGATGAATGAGGGATTGCCTCGATGTCATACCACTCCAACTGAGCTAGATAAGAGTCAACAAGATCTTTGTAGGCCTTTAGGATAGGATACCTACATTGAAAAAGTCCCTTCACTTGGTTGACAATGAGAAGGGAATCACCAAAGATATTTAACCTTTTGATCTTCATGGCGATAGCTATTTGGAGGCCCAAGATTAGGGCTTCGTATTCAACATTATTGTTGGTGCAAGGAAAGTCCAACTTAAATGACAAGGGCATGGGAGCACCTTGCGGCGTGAACAACACTATTCCTGCACCACCCCCTTGCTCACACTTTGAACCATCAAAGAACAAGGTCATATCAGCTTTGTTATCCGGTTCTTTAGGTTTGGGAGACTCTGATAATGCGAAGACTGCATCATCAAGAAGCTCAATGGTGAGAGGCCTACTATTTTCTAGTGGTGCCTCTACCAGTTGATCAGCTATGACCTATCCCTTGATGGACTTTTGGCTAATGAATTCCAAGTCAAATTCTATCAATAGCATGATCCACTTTGCAGTACGTGTATTATGATACATCTTGCTCATCATATACTGCAAAGGATTTTGTTTTGATATGACATACATCATATGACTTAACATATAATGCCACAATTTCTTTGTTGCAAACACTACTACTAAACACAACTTTTCCACGTAGGCATATCCTAGCTCGTAACTCACCAAGGTTCGGCTAATGTAATATATGGCTTGCTCTTTGTCCTGCACATTATTTTGGGCTAACATGGTCCCTAATGCAAAGTTAGTAGCCGATATATATAGCAAGAATGGTACATCTGGTCTTGGTGGAGCTAGTACTGGTGGCATCACTAGGTAGTGCTTAATCTCAGCAAAGGCTGCTTGACAGTCCTCATCCCAATTGAATGGGACCCCCTTGTGTAGTAGTCGATTCATGGGTCGATATTTATCCGATAATTGTGTGATAAATCACTTTATGGATGCTACTTTTCCCTGTAGGCTTCTTAATTCCTTGATGTTTGTGGGAGGATGCATTTCTAAAATGGCCTTGACCTTTGTTGGGTCTACTTCGATCCCTCATTTTGAAATGATGAATCCCAAGAGTTTTCCTGAAGTTATGCCAAATACGCACTTCTTGGGATTCAACCTGACATTATGCTCTATCAGGCGATCGAAGACCTTTCTCAGGACCTCTGCATGCTCTTCATGTAGCAATGACTTTGCCAATAAGTCATCGATGTAATCTTCCAAGATCTTGTGCATGTAGTCATGAAAGATGTATGTCATAGCCCATTGATATGTAGCACCAACATTCTTAAGGCCGAATGGCATAACCTTATAACAAAATGTCCCCCATGGCATTGTGAACGTGGTTTTATGCTGGTCTTTGGGCTTAATCCAAATTTGGTTGTAACCAGAAAAACCATCCATTAGGGAGAGCATTTCATGACCCGTAGTTGCATCTACGAGAGCATCTATGTTTGGCAACGAAAATGAATCCTTTGGTGTTGCCTTGTTGAGGTCTCTAAAATCCATATAGATACGGATCCTTCCATCAAGTTTTCCTACAGGTACCATATTTGATACCCATTCTGGATAGTCGATGGAAATGACAAACTCTACATCCAGTAGTTTTTGCAATTCATATTTAACCATTAAGGCTACTGTTGGATGCATTTTCCTGAGTTTCTACTTGACTAGATTTTTTGAGAGATCTAGAGAAAGGTTATGAGTAACCAATTTTGGATCTAGACCAAGCATGTCTTTATAAGTCCAAGCAAAGATATCAGGTCTCTCTTTCAGTAGAGGGATGAGGTTGGCACGCTCATCAGGAGATAAAATTTCTCCAAATTTAACCTTCTTAGGAATTGTGGGATCATTGTTGATATCCACTTCAAAGGTTTCCTCTATTGACATGTGGGATCCCTCCTCAAGCTGGTGAGGCATAGGGATCAAGTGGATGTCATCTACTAGGTTTATGGGTTCCACGTTGGAAGCATCCTCAGCATGATAAACATCATGTGCACAGCCTGGTGCAAAATGAAAAGGTTGCAGCATTTCTTCATTGGGGAAGAAATATTCAGGCTCTAGTGGTGAGTCAGCATGATCCCAATCAATAGCATCTACATTAAGATACAATGGTTTGGAGGGATCGGTTGGATTGTGAAGTGGGGTGGTCAAATAAATGGAGATCATATTGATGGAATGGATTATGTCTCCAGGACCATGTGTGTGACTCTACATTGATATAACTTCCATCCCCGAGATGTGGTTCTAGGGGTATGGGGATCTCTAGATCCGATCTATGGATAGACTTGAAAATAGGATCATTGGGCTCAAGGAGCTCCATGTATGTTGGTGGATCAGGGAAGACCATATGATAAATCACATCGAGATTCGGTGGTCTCCCTCTCAAGAGGTGAGGGATGATTGATATACTCTAGTACATCTTCTCGATGTATGGCGCATTACGATGATGCAAGTAGGGAGGCCCAAGATAGGCTCTCTCTATTTCATCTTCATCATCACTGTCGTAATATAAACCCTTCACCACTACCTACTGGAATTGGGAGATTAGGAATATGGGGCCCCATGTAAGCCCACTCTTGATAGCCATCATTATCAATGAGGGGCTCCTCATTCCTATTTATTGATTCCATGGGTAATAGATGACGTAAATTTAGAGGGCCTAGGTAAGCCAACTCAGTTTCATCCTCATATTACTCATTGTTCGAGGACTCACCATCATCATCACTCTCATACATGCAACTCGGTCCCCCTCTCTCAGATATGGACTCTACTTTATCCTCGTCAGAATGATCCTCTGACTCAGAATATTTCGCTATACTAGCATTCTAAACTTGCAGGCCTATGTCATCGGCTGCCCCATAGATTTTTTCATCCAAGTTGTCTCTTGGTATGTGCTCTGAACCGGTCTCCACCAAGATGTTCTCATGATATATCTCAGGTGGTTCTATAGTGATGTAAGACACTAACCGGTTATCCCTTCGAAAGGAGGAGGGATTGGGGTGATAAGGATTGAAATCTACTTCACCCCCTAGACTAAGGTACAAGTGGTCTAAATATACCATGAGGAGTTCATCATATCCTCTAATATAATACCCTAACCCGAACCTATCATTTGGCAACTGATATTGTGGTTTGTATGGCCTCCTACACCCCTGCTCGAATAATCCGAGACCGTAACCATGCCAATGGTGATGCTCAAAATAATGTAAGGCATATTCTAGGTTAGAGAGATAATGAACATTCATAGTGAATGGTTCATCATCATCCTCATCCATGGGAGTGCGAGATGTAAGTTGGTCGAGCCCTCCATAGATGAAATTGGTTTGGTTAGGAGGTACCCCTAGTGGTACCACCATCCCTATGAGAAGGCGATGGGCTTGTGGTCGGCCCATATCCTGTGCAGTCTCGATGATCGGTGTAAATGTCATGTTCTGCATGATATACTCCCCTAATCTAAGATTAACCAAATGAATGGTCACCTACGATGCAGATGACCCTATTGAAGATGCAGGTGAAGCAGGTTGAGGTGCCTCTTCGACTTCTTCTTGAGCATCCTCTACTTCCATGGGAGTAGGGACCTCGATAGTAGCTGGTTTGGGTGCTTGTTTTATCTCTTTTTCACCCACCTTTGCTTTTAGCTTCCTATCATCATGAGGCATTGTGGATGCCATCGGTTTGGTGGAAGTAGCTATCGTGTGCCTTGATCATTGAGATGCAAATGTTGTAGGTTTGGCACACACTTCCTTCATTTTACCTCTTGGATCTTTGATAAGTGACGCTGGTCGTATGTCTAGGTGCATTGAGGGGAGCATGAAGTCCCTTGACAAATCTGCTAAATTCATGTATTTGAATGGTTCTTCATTTGAAGGTACCATGTGAACCTGTCCCTCATGAACGTATTTAATACATTGATGGAGAATGGAAGGGACACAATGTATTTCTCTTATCCAAGGCCTCCCTAGAAGGATATTGTATTGCATAGCACCTTCAATCACATGACACATCACTGGGATGGTCTTTAGTCCCACCTAAATAGGTAAGACTATCGTACTGACAATTGAGCATAATGCATCATTAAAATCTCTTAACGTGAAGGCAGAAGGTATGATATGCATCTTTGGAAACTTTAGGTATGTCAATGCCTTGGTCATGATTATATTGATTGATGATCCCATATCAATCAAAACCCGCTTGAAAGGTATGTGATTTACACATGCAATGATGTGGAGCAACGGGCATACTGTGATAGTGGAAACCATCTTGATTTCATGATCATAAAATTGTATGATCGGTTCCTGACACTATTGCACGTGTCCCACAAAGTGTGTGAATGCTTTGGGATCCTAGGACTGCACTTCTATGGACCTTATAATGTCCATAAGTGTCTCCCTGTGCTTGGGATACTACTAAATCAGCTCATAAATTGACAACTTCATTGGAGTCATATGTAGATTTTTAACTAACCTACTCCTAATTGTTACCATTGGTTTAGTTGGTGGGCCTAGTGCATTTTGGGTTGGCCTTGGAGGAGGTGCAACTTGGACCCTAATGGGAGCTGGAGGTTTATTTGGTCCTTCATACCTCACATGTCTGTTGATTTCATTAACCATTTTTATGAACCCATGGGTTGGTGGTTCAATGTGTACTTGATTGACTTGGTCAACATTGTTCCTTGGTACCTCATGGTTGGGTAGAGAATTTTTGAAAATCCCCATATTTTGATTATCTAGCACTTGTGGATTGTCCACAAGAAGTGTACATTTTTCAATCATATTTTGCACTAAATGTTTGAAATACCAACATACCTCTATGTCATGACCTTTCATTCGATGAAATATGTAATATTGATCATCCTTATATCCCTTAGGCTTGGTTTGATTAGGGTCCACTAATTTTATTTTCGGTAAGTTTATTTCCTTTGCCTTGCACAATTAATGGAAAATCGATGTCAAAAATTCTAATAATTGATTGAATATGTGAGGAGGGTGTCTTTATTTGTCCTTACCCTTCTAGTTGTTGGTGCACTACTCATATTGCATAAGAGGATCTTGGGTTTGATAATTTCATTTCTATTGCCCCTTATCCCCTTTTTGAAGCTTCAAAAAACATGATTAATGTGGGTTGTCTTGGCCTATTGTTTCTTGGTGCTCTTCTTGTTCCATTCCTTATTTTTTTTGAGTTTTAAGTTACCCTCCTGTAACTTGATATCCTCTATCACTTTGCCTTATGCAAAATCCTCTTCAAATATTTGATATTGCTACAACTACAACAATAACAAAATATGCTTTACACAACTTTTCATAAACATATAACTTAATTCAGAGGCAAGGATGGAGAATGGTAGCTTTACCATTAATTTTCTCCATTGTTTCTCATAATCCATAATTGGCTCATCATCATGTTGCATTAAAGTAGCCATATCAGATAAGTTCATTTTTTTCTTGATGCCTAAGGATAAGCATTCAAGAAATGCATTAGCCAGTTTCTCGAAGCTGGTTATGTTGTGACTTTTGAGTTTATTAAACCACTCTCGGGATGGTCTTGAGAGGGTTGTAATGAATGTCCATAGGATCAAGGTATCATTGCTCTTGATCTGAAAGCACATGTCTAGAAAACTCATGACGTGCTCTTGAGCATCCTCCTCTCCTTGAAACTTTTCCATCCTAGGCATATCAAAATATTCAAGATAGGCCAAAATAAGCACTGACGGGCATAAAGGTTTGTTATGAATCTTATTTAAGGTAGGCTTTTGATAAGCCATTCCTTGCTTCTCGATAGCTTTAACCTTTTCTACCAAGGCCTTGTAGGCCTGTGAAGATAGGATCTCATCTTCTTTGGATTTCCTTTGAGGCACCTTTGGAGGGAGATTCCTCTTTGGTTGAGGTAGATGTTGTACATTTTGAGTCCCTAATGTAAAAGTTGTCATTGATGTCAAAAGGACCTATGTAAGTAAGCACTATGATTTTTCTCCAAAAATAGCTTCATGAGCAGAAAAGGTTTTGATCAAAGTTTCAAGAAGGGATGCATGGCATTTGGTTCCAAAAGGAGCTTCAAGGGAAGCTTAGCAAAATATTTTTTATGAAAATGCAAGGAAATATTTTATTTAAAACCATGGATGGTATATTTGAAATGGGTTTTTCTTAAAACCCAAGTTGGCTCATTTCATCAAAAAAGGACCTCCAAAGATAAAGTTATTAAAGTTTGAAATTTAGGTTTAAATTTAAATTTAAAATATTTTAAAAGGTTTTTCCCTCCTTTCTTATTGGTGTTGTTGTTGGAACAAAATCTGCCTTCGGTTGATAGTGTTGCGCCTTAGACTTTGCCAACATTGAATAGACAGATCTTGCTTGAGATCATCTGTCTAGTCTCTAGAGAAGGCTGGTTCCTTTGAGTTTTTTAGAGAAAAGGGGAACAAGAGATAAGGGAAATATAGCCTAAGCTAGAACTTTTCTCACGGTACAGATTAGACAACAACAAACATTGATGATGCAGTTTAGACAACAACAAAGCTAGAACTCTTCTTTATAGAAAACACGAATTCCTGAATGTGACTTTTAGATGTTCGTCTAAAAAGCATGTAAATATCTGTTAATGTTCAACTCTAGAAACAAGATTCATACGTGCACAGTCCAGATTTCAGAACAGATACATTTATAAAACTCAGAGTGAATAAAAGTTAAAACACCAGATACATACAAGCACACAGAAGTTTCGAAAGCCAGAGGAAGAAATCTTTTATTGCTTGTAATCCAGTACATGCGCATCAAGCTTGTAAACGTCCAAGAGCCGACCCTTTTTTTGGAGTCGCTCACCCCTATATATACCCTAAAAGAGTATCTTTTCCTAAGTACATCTTACTTATTTTACAAGCAATAATCTGCAGTTTCTAACAATACACAACGGATTTCCCGTAGATTGGATAGATTGGCAATCATCCAATGGACCTGCCAGGTTATAATCAACAGACCATTCTTCAAAAATTAGCACTTGATGTCAGTGCTCGTCTCCGATTGCCAAAAATATACTTTATTCCTTTACAGTTGGCATGTCGCGAAATCGTGACATTCGTCTCCTGCTTTGCTCCTCTGCCGCTTCCAGCCACAAAAATGAGACATGTCACGAAATCATGACATTCGTCTCTTCCTTTGCTCCTTTGTTGCCTCCCATCGCAAAAATGAGACATGTCATGAAATCGTGACATTCGTCTCCTCCTTTGCTCCTTTGTTGCCTCCCGCCACGAAAATGAGACATGTCACAAAATCATGACATTCATCTCCTCCTTTGCTCCTTTGCCGCTTCCAACCATGAAAATGAGACATGTCACGAAATCGTGACATTCGTCTCTTCCTTTGCTCTTTTGCTGCTTCCCATGCAAAAATGAGACATGTCGCGAAATCGTGACATTCGTCTCTTCCCTTGCTCTTTTGCTACTTCCAATCGTGAAAATGAGACATGTCACGAAATCGTGACATTCATCTCTTGCTTTGCTCTTTTGTCGCTTCCCATCGTGAAAATGAGACATGTCGCGAAATCGTGACATTCTCTTCCCTTGCTCTTTCGCTGCTTCCCGCTATGAAAATGAGACATGTCGAGAAATCACGACATTCATCTCCTCCTTTAATCCTTTGCTGCCTCCCATCGCGAAAATGAGACATGTCACGAAATCGTGACATTTGTCTCCTGCTTTGCTCCTCTGCCGCTTCCAGCCATGAAAATGAGACATGTCGCGAAATCGTGACATTCGTCTCTTTCTTTGCTCTTTTGCTGCTTCTCGCTATGAAAATGAGACATGTCACGAAATCACGACATTCGTCTCTTCCCTTGCTCTTTCACTGCTTCTCACCATGAAAATGAGACATGTCACGAAATCGTGACACTCGTCTCTTCCTTTGCTCTTTTGCTGCCTCCTGCCATGAAAATGAGACATGTCACGAAATCATGACATTCTTTCCTTGCTTTGCTTTTCTGCCGCTTCCAGCCATGAAAATGAGACATGTCGCGATATCATGACATTCTTCCTTGCTTTGCTCTTTTGTCGCTTCCAGCCGCGAAAATGCAACATGTCATGATATCGTGACACTTTTTCCTCTTGGCTCTTTCTCTCTCTTTTGGCCGCGACAAAGCAACATGTCGCGATATCGCGACACTTTTTCTCTTTTGGCTGCGATAAAGCAACATGTCGCGATATCGCGACACTTTTGCCATCTTGCTCCTTTTCTTCTCTTAGGTCGCGATAATGCAACATGTCATGATATCGCGACACTTTTTCCCCCTTGCTCCTTTTCTTTGCTCTTGGCCGTGATAATGAAACATGTTGCGATATCGCGACACTTTTTCCCCATTGCTCTGCTTCCTTCTTTTCGCTTTTGGCCGCGAAAATGCAACATGTCGCGATATCGCGACACTTTTTCCTCCTTGTGGTGTTTTGCATTTTCTTTGATATTTTAGCATATGGGCCACTTCGGTCTTCTTGGAAAATATGCAAAAATGAGCATCAGATGTTTTTCTGTAGTTAGTCACTTTTTGACTAACATTCTTGGCGCCTTCCGGGGGATTTTTTGCTTGCAAAAATTTTGAACCAAGCCTTTATCCATTGGGCATCGGAGTCAACAACGCAGTTGTAAAAATAATATTTTAGAGAAAGACAAAGAACACAGGAAAATGCACTTAGATCAAACGTGAACATTACCTCGCCAAAACTCCCTTTATACCTTAGTATCTCTATTCAAAAATAAATGTCGACTTCTGATTGGCTGTGACTGAAAATCTTTTTTTTTTTTTTGTTAAGGCCAAAAAATGGTAATATTTACAAATATTGTCTGGATATGCTTATATTATACTGTACATATAATTCCTTTTCTACTTTTGCCTAAAAGGCTTAGCTCCTTGTTTACGCAATTCTATGATCTGGTTCCCTTCCTCTTCATCCTGCAGATCTCGGTTGGCTGAGCGATTCATTTCAGGGATTAAGAAATCCAATATCTGTTCATCATTTTCAAAAACTTGCTGGAAAATATTTTTATCAGTCATCGAAGGCTCGTATATAAGTCTAACAGTTTTAGACTTCGAATAACATTACTTACAGGACAAAAATTAGCTCCCACTGAAGCTAACAAATCTGCATGGGTATTCTGTTCTCTAGGGATAAACTTTATATTTAGGGCCTCAAAGGCCTCTAAGAGATCCCACACTTTGTTCCTGTAAGCTTTCAAATAATCTTGTTTACTTATACCTTTTTTGGTGACTTGATTCACAATAAGTTCTGAATCTCCATAGATGAGTAACTGTTTGATTCTCAATTTCTCAGCCTTTCTTAACCCTAAGCATAGGGCCTCATATTCTGCTACGTTATTGAAGCAACTCCAAGCCAAACTGTAAGAGAAAACCTTTTCCTCTCCGATGGGAGAAAACAAAACTATTTCGGCACTAGCTCCATTCTTGCACCTAGCCCCATCAAAGAAAAGCTTCCACAAATGATTCACAGAACCATCCTTTTCTAGGGAGGGTATCAATTTTCCTTTTGGTTTCTCAATAGAATAGTTTCCTATTTCTGTTTCTATCATGGCATTAAAATTTTGTAGAGAAAAATCGTCCTCAGCTTGGAGCTCTTCTAATGTCTCTTCCATTAGATCTTCTTCTATTGTTTCTTCAGTCATCATATTTATACGGTCAGTTTCACCAATCTTTTCTACATGAAACGTAGATGTTTTCTCATTAAAAATCTTGACCCTTCTACCTTTGAAAGGTATCTCCAAATGAGAATAATCTAAGGATAAGTATCCTCCCATCTTTGTTGTGAACTCTCTGGATAGACACATACCAAAATAGGGCTCCAAGTCTACGACTACTACCTCTTGTATGACTGTCATTTGAGGCATTTTATGCAGCCGTATGGGAATATCCTTTATCACTCCTACAATTTTTACTGGAGTACCATCTAACTGTAGGACGCCTGTGCTGCTCCTAGTGTACTCCATTCCCATAATATCACATATTGCTTTGGGTATCACAGTGGTAGCAGCGCCTGAATCTATCATGCAATTGTGGACAACCCATCCTTCCATTTGAAGGGACAAATAGAAGGGTGGTGGCCTGTTCTTACCAGTGGCAGACGTCAAGTTCGTTAGAACCATTTTTGAAGATGATGCAGTCCTATCTCCATTTTCCATTGTTCTTAGGGATTCCTGTAGGAGATCGATTTGACCTGGGATTTGAAGAGCATCATACATACTTGCCTTAGAAGGAGTCTTTTTCATTTCCTCTACTATACCGAATGTAGGTGAATCAACTATTCTTTCTCTTTCTTTGGCAAAAGTTTCATATTTATTTTTGTATCCCCGGGTAGCTTCAGTTCTTTGCCTTTTTGTCAGCGAGGGGAATCTCAACCTTTCCCTAGCCTGTTCTTGGGTTTCATTTTCCCCCGAGGAATAAATTCTTTGTGTGTTTCTTGCCCTTGAATTTTGGCTGGAAACTGATATTTTCTTTCCTGGGGGAGACTTCCCTTAGGAGTTTCTTTGGGAACTTCCTTGGGAGTAGGGGAAACATTTAATGGTTGAAGCTCTTTAGGGTCTACTTGCAGTGGTTTCTTACCTGATCTTGTCAAAACTGAAACCTATTCTACTATAGGCATCATGAAGTTGTGGTCCTTCTCTCTAATTATATTTATATGGCCTTTCATTCTTTCTCTACTCTTTTCAACTGCTATACTTTGTACATAATGCTAGTGTATCATACACGAACTTTCCCCATGTGGATCGTTACATGTAGTACACCAAAAGTTAGAATCAATGGGAGGCTCTTCGGCCTCCACTGTCTCATTTGTATATACCGTGCTCGGTCTCTCTTGTCCCCTATTGCTTGTTGAAGCACCTTCCTTTTGTATCTGTGGAAATCTTCTTGCTTGGATATTCTGTTCAGCCTCTCTCTTTTTCATGGATGCCATTTCATTTGACAATGTCTTCATTGTATCAATTATGGTCGTGTATTGATCATTGGGGGGAGCTGATGCAAGGGGTGTGACTGGTAATGCAGGGAATGTAGGAAGTGTAGCTATAGATGGGAGAGCATGCTTTGATGGGAGTGCAGGTAGTTTAGGAATTGATGCTTGGGAAAGCTCTGGTAAAATAGGCAATAGAATTTTGGATGGGTATCTTTTTGTAGCGATGAGATCAGCTTCGCCCTTTGCTGCCTCTACATAGATCCCAAGAAAAGTGGTTACACGGGATTGCCTTATTATCATACTGAGTTCTGAATCAAAAGCCCTTAGATAATAGCATATAGCTTGTTCTTCCATGGGCTTTAGGCCTTGCGGTACTCTATCACGAGTTCTGGTAAACCTGATGTTGAAATCTTGGATCTCTTCTTGTGGATGCCTCTCAATGATAGTGAATTGATTCAGCAATGTGAAAGGATCCGCATGTATATTGAATTCATCGACCAGACGGTCGGCCAGTGCTGCCCAAGAAGTAATGGATCCAGCGGGAAGCGCTCTGTACCAATAGAGCATCTTTCCTTTCAAAGATATGATCAACAATCTGACCATTACATCTTCCTCAGTGATGTTGTAAATAGATGCTAGCTCTGATACATCCAAACAGTGTTCATCTACTATTTTGCCTATTTCATCAAAGCTCGGCAATGCTTTTAGTGCAGCTTGTGGAATTTGGTGGTGCGTTCCCAAGTTCAAAGGGCCAGTTTGATTCCATACAAGATGCGCTGGGGCAGGGGTGGCTGCCATGATTGCTAAAGGAGTTACAACCGCTATGGGATTGCTTGTAGATGCTCCTACAACGGGTGTTAAAGAGGTGCTAATGGTGTCGGACGGATTTGATCTTGCGGCTAGCACAGGGTGTGCTTTTAGGCTTTCGAGATGTAGTTCAAAAAACTCGATAGGTTCTTCAGAGTTTCTAGCTCGGGATCTGGTTATCATATGGCTATATAACCAGAAGGCTTCTAGACAAGGTCTTTCTTTTATGGTCTAAATGCAACGGAGTCGCCAGGTGATTTTTTCTTGAGATTTTGCAAACAAAAGGCTCTGAAGGTAAAACACCAAAACTTATACAATACTGTGGGATTGCTGGTCCCACCGGGCATGCCAAAAACTATTGGAACAAAATCTGCCTTCGGTTGATAGTGTTGCACCTTAGACTTTGCCAACATTGAATAGACAGATCTTGCTTGAGATCATCTGTCTAGTCTCCAGAGAAGGCTGGTTCCTTTGAGTTTTTTAGAGAAAAGGGGAACAAGAGATAAGGGAAATATAGCCTAAGCTAGAACTTTTCTCACGGTATAGATTAGACAACAACAAACATTGATGATGCAGTTTAGACAACAACAAAGCTAGAACTCTTCTTTATAGAAAACACGAAATCCTGAATGTGACTTTTAGATGTTCGTCTAAAAAGCATGTAAATATCTATTAATGTTCAACTCTAGAAACAAGATTCATACGTGCACAGTCCAGATTTTAGAACAGATACATTTATAAAACTCAGAGTGAATAAAAGTTAAAACACCAGATACATACAAGCACACAAAAGTTTTGGAAGCCAGAGGAAGAAATCTTTTATTGCTTGTAATCCAGTACATGCGCATCAAGCTTGTAAACGTCCAAGAGCCGACCCTTTTTCTGGAGTCGCTCACCCCTATATATACCCTAAAAGAGTATCTTTTCCTAAGTACATCTTACTTATTTTACAAGCAATAATCTGTAGTTTCTAACAATACACAATGGATTTCCCATAGATTGGATAGATTGGCAATCATCCAGCGGACCTGCCAGGTTATAATCAACAGACCATTCTTCAAAAATCAGCACCTGATGTCAGTGCTCATCTCCCGGGTTGCCAAAAATATACTTTATTCCTTTACAGCTGGCATGTCACGAAATCGCGACATTCGTCTCCTGCTTTGCTCCTCTGCCGCTTCCAGCCGCAAAAATGAGACATGTCACGAAATCGTGACATTCGTCTCTTCCTTTGCTCCTTTGTTGCCTCCCATCACAAAAATGAGACATGTCACGAAATCGTGACATTCGTCTCCTCCTTTGCTCCTTTGTTGCCTCCCGTCGCAAAAATGAGACATGTCACGAAATCGTGACATTCGTCTCCTCCCTTTGCTCCTTTGTCGCTTCCAACCACAAAAATGAGACATGTCGCGAAATCACGACATTCGTCTCTTCCTTTGCTCTTTTGCTGCTTCCTATCATGAAAATGAGACATGTCACGAAATCACGACATTCGTCTCTTCCTTTGCTCTTTTTTTGCTTCCAGCCGTGAAAATGAGACATGTCACGAAATCGCGACATTCTTCTCTTCCTTTGCTCTTTTGCTGCTTCCCGTCGTGAAAATGAGACATGTCGCGAAATCGCGACATTCTTCTCTTCCCTTGCTCTTTCCCTGCTTCTCGCCACAAAAATGAGACATGTCACAAAATCACGATATTCATCTCCTCCTTTAATCCTTTGCTGACTCCCGTCGTGAAAATGAGACATGTCGCAAAATCATGACATTCATCTCCTGCTTTGCTCCTTTGTCGCTTCTAGCCGTGAAAATGAGACATGTCGCAAAATCGCAACATTCGTCTCTTTCTTTGCTCTTTTGTTGCTTCTTGTCGTGAAAATGAGACATGTCATGAAATCGTGACATTCGTCTCTTCCCTTGCTCTTTCGTTGCTTCCTGTTGCAAAAATGAGACGTCGCGAAATCGTGACATTCGTCTCTTCCTTTGATCTTTTGTTGCCTCCCGTCGTGAAAATAAGACATGTCATGAAATCGCGACATTCTTTCCTTGCTTTGCTTTTTTTCCGCTTCCAACTGCAAAATGAGACATGTCACAAAATCGCGACATTCTTCCTTGCTTTGCTCTTATGCCACTTCCAGCCACAAAAATGAGACATGTCTCGATATCGTGACACTTTTTCCTCTTGCTCTTTCTCTTTCTTTTGGCCGCGAAAAAGCAACATGTCGCGATATCGCGACACTTTTTCTATTTTGGCTGCGACAAAGCAACATGTCGTGATATCACGACACTTTTTCCTCCTACTCCCTTTTGCTGCTCTTAGCCGTGAAAATGAAACATGTCGCGATATCGCGACACTTTTTCCTCTTGCTCCCTTTTGCTGCTCTTAGCCATGAAAATGAAACATGTCGCGATATCACGACACTTTTTCTATTTTGGATGCGACAAAGCAACATGTCACGATATCGTGACACTTTTTCTCTTTTGGCCGTGAAAAAGCAACATGTCGCGATATCGCGACACTTTTTCCTCCTTGCGGTGTTTTGCATTTTCTTTGATATTTTAGCATATGGGCCACTTCGGTCTTCTTGGAAAATATGCAAAAATGAGCATCAGATGTTTTTCTGTAGTTAGTCACTTTTTGACTAACAGTTTTCAACATCATGAGGGCAATTTTAAAATGGCCTATGTATTCATATTTAAGGATGGCTTATATAAATAAGCCAAAGGTTTTTCATTTAATTTACAAAATCCAGTCGCATGATTTTCAAAAACCCAAAGTATTGTACATCCGAATATTGTGCAACAAATTTTATGGAGTATGATATGGATGGTCAGGTCATGAGTGGTCAAATTTAGCACCTTGTGAGGAAAGCGCACATGGCTTAAGTAAGAGAGTGCACAAGGCACTCACATGGGTAGTCTTAGCCCACGCGTCTTAGATGTCGCTTGGCAGCATGGTGGGCAAAGGTTCAAAATGCTAAAGCTCTTCAAGGGGTCCTTTGAGGTATGCCCTCTGAATCCGATATTTACGAGGGTAAATATTTTAATTAAAATATTTTATTACTAAAATTTGGTTATAATTTTTGTAGGATATATAAGGTTGAGCAAGCTTTAATATTTTAATAAGGATTTTTGATTAAATTTGGCAATGGAGTAATAAGGGAGTATATGTCATATATTATTTTTGTACTAAATCAATGTTGTGCAAATGTTAATGGAGGATGCTGTAAGTTACCTTGATATTATTTTGTTTCTAAATGCTATGATGGTAATTTCTTCTTGAGAGGTGGTTATTACTTTCATGTGTTGATGAGCTTCTTTCTTGAGATTGGAGTTGATAAGGTGTATGTGGAACATGCTTTGTATTGTTGAGTGGGAGAATAAAATAAAGTATTGTTGAAATTTTTCAAGGGAATATTATTAAGAAAATTTGTGCAATATTCTTTGTCTACTAACCCTCCCTAGTTTGGCAAAGAAGTGGTTATGATCTTGACATAATTGAGATATCTTCTTCATAATCAAAAAGGTATGGGCAATATTCTCCATTGACTTGATTGGGTGATTATTTTTTGAAAATATAATTGCAAAGAAAATTATTGATTGTGGTTTCCTTTTCGAAAGTGATTGGTTAATGCTTCAAGGTTTTCTTAATTTAGAGTTGTAATTAAACCTTGTTTATAAGCATTGTTGTTAAAGCCCATTGGTTGTACAAAGAATAAATGTAAATTTAAAATATTTTAAAAGGTTTTTCCCTCCTTTCTTATTGGTGCTTCCGATGTCATGAGGGAAATTTTAAAAGGGCCTATGTATTCACATTTAGGATGGCTTATATAAATAAGCCAAAGGTTTTTCATTTAATTTACAAAATCTAGTCGCATGATTTTCAAAAACCCAAAGTATTGTACATCCGAATATTGTGCAACAAATTTTATGGAGTATGATGTGGACAATCAGGTCATGGGTGGTCAAGTTTAGCACCTTGTGAGGAAAGTGCACATGGCTTAAGGAAGAGAGTGCACAAGGCACTCACATGGGAAGTCTTAGCCCACGCGTCTTAGATGTCGCTTGGCATCACAGTGGGCAAAGGTTCGAAATGCTAAAGCTCTTCGAGGGGTCCTTTGAGGTATGCCCTCCGACTTTGATATTTATGGGGGTAAATATTTTAATTAAAATATTTTATTACTAAGGTTTGGTTATAATTTTTGTAGGATATATAAGGCTGAGCAAGCTTTAATATTTTAATAAGGATTTTTGATTAAATTTGGCAATGGAGTAATAAGGGAGTATATGTCATATATTATTTTTGTACTAAATCAATTTTGTGCAAATGTTAATGGAGGATGCCCTAAGTTACCTTGATATTATTTTGTTTATAAATGCTATGATGGTAATTTATTCTTGAGAGGTGGTTATTACTTTCATGTGTTGATGAGCTTCTTTCTTGAGATTGGATTTGATAAGGTGTATGTGGAACATGCTTTGTATTATTGAGTGGGAGAATAAAATAAAGTATTGTTGAAATTTTTCAAGGGAATATTATTAAGAAAATTTGTGCAATATTCTTTGTCTACTAACCCTCCCTAGTTTGGCAAAGAAGTGGTTATGATCTTGACATAATTGAGATATCTTCTTCATAATAAAAAAGGTATGGGCAATATTCTCCATTGACTTGATTGGGTGATTATTTTTTGAAAATATCATTGGAGAGAAAATTATTGATTGTGGTTTCCTTTTTGAAAGTGACTGGTTAATGCTTCAAGGTTTTCTTAATTTAGAGTTGTAATTAAACCTTGTTTATAAGCATTGTTGTTAAAGCCCATTGGTTGTGCAAAGAACTTGAACTTGAATTAGAAAATAACATGAGTATCATTGTTATGTGAGATTTGTAGTTGAGCATTGTTGGAAACATTTTGAGTTGGTTGGACTAGGGTTTGTGAGAAAGGATTGATCCTTGAGGTGATTGGTTGAGTATAGTTGTTTGAGCCTAGCCAAGTGATTGTGTGAAGTGGTTGTTCAAGTTCTATGAAATAAACATTTTTATATTTTGATTTGAGTTGAGATTGAGATTTGAGAATAGAACATATTGATTCTCTAAAAATTCTCTTTATTCTTCTATGAGATTGATTTGAGTTGAGATTGGAATTTGAGTATAGAATATATTGAGTCTAACAATTTTATTTATGCTTCTATGAGATTGATTTGAGTTTGAAGAACACAAGCTTATATTGATAGGGGGGGGTGAATAGTATAAGACCACTTTTTACTTTTTCCTTTATATTTCAAAACAGTAAAGCAATATACCCAAAGCAATGCACAAAATCATTCACAACGTGACATCAATTTTAACGTGGTTCACCCAGAATGGCTGGGCTATGTCCACAAAAATTTTCTCTAAAATTTATCTCAAAGTTCTTTTGGAATCCTTCCCAATTACAATGTTTATGAGCCTCGGCTCAAAGGAGATACCTTCCCCAATCAGAATTTATGAGCCTCTACTCAAAGGAGATACCTTCCCCTCTGCTCTAGAAATGATCCCTCAGAAGATCAACTGCCTCTACCTCTTGCCAGCATGTGGAAATCCTTTCCATCGAAGACCTCCTATCCTCAATGCTTAGCCTAAGAGAACTCTACCTTCTATTATCACATCCATAGCAGCTCAACAACCTGTACCAAACATAGTCAGTCAGTCTAGTATAAGTCTTCCTCTGTCTGTCAGATCTGTCCAACTTTGAACAAATCAATCCTCTGCACACAAGCCTTCTCAAAGACTTTCCATATTTGTTCTTAGGTTCTTCTCAAAGAACCAATGCACCTCTATCCTCAAGTAGCAGCACTCTGCATTCATCTTTGCCCTTTGTGCTCTCTACGCCCTCTGCTCTTTTTGCGCAATCACAGTCACACCGTCTTCGCACACTCTGCTTCCTTTGCAATCTTTCACACTTAGAATGATTCGATGAAATGCACTTTGCACACTAAGATCAAATTTTGCACTCTGCTCTCGGTGATCAAACTTCTTGCTCTATGTGCCATCTGTGAACGTCACACATCAATCACTCATTCATCAACTTCTCAACTCTCCAAAAAACCCTCCTTTTATAACAAAATTTTCATGATGAAAACTTTAATCTTAGTCGGTTGTTATAACAAATGCAAACCCTAATATTTGTTGACTGCAAGCCCTAATCTTCGTCAGCTAAAATTTGACTTTGTCGGTTTCACTGTCTCTGTAACTCTTTTGTAGCTTCGGTCATGAAAATACATGTCATGATATCGTGACACTTTTCGCTTTCTTAACCTCTTCTCAGCTTGTACCCACGAAAGCAGAACATGTCGTGAAATTGTGACACTTTCACTTCCTTGCACTTTTCTCTGCTTGCACTAGCAAAAACTATACATGTCACGAAATCGTGACACTTTCGTTGCCTTGTGCTTTTCTCTGCCTTACGCCCGCAAAAATGAAACATGTCGCAAAATCGTGATGCTTTCACCTTTGAGCTCTTCCTCCTTGAATTTGTCACAAAATCATGATGCTTCTTCTTCCATGCTCTTTCATTTTTCTTCTATCATGAAATCGTGACTCTTCTCCTATTGAAGACCTACTTTCTATTTTTGTCACGAAATCATGACACTTTCTCCAACCGTATGCTTCCATCTCAATCTGTCGCAAAATCGTGACACTTTCTACATCTGTAAGATTTCTCTTCAACCTATCACAAAATCATGACACTTTCTGCATCTGTACACTTTCTCTTCAACATGTCACAAAATCGTGACATTTCTTACTTCGAAACCTTTCCTTTGTTGCATGTCATGAAATCGTGACAGTTCTTACTTGGAACATTTTCATCTGTAGCATGTCGCAAAATCGTGATAGTTCTCACTTCGAACTCTACAGCATGTCATGAAATCATGACAGTTCTCACTTTGAAATCTGTAGCATGTCATGAAATCATGACACTTTTCATGTTACTTTCTCTCTCTTCGAACTTGTCGCAAAATCATGACAATTCGCACTATGGACTCTCTCTTCTGCATTATGTCACGAAATCATGACACTTTTTCTTTCGGACTCTCTCTCCTGCAACATGTCATGAAATCATGACACTTTTTCATCTGTACAACCTTCCTTGCAATATGTCATGAAATCGTGACATTTCTGACTCCATACATTCTCTCTCCTCTTTGAGTCGTGAAACTGCGACATGTTGCGATATCGCGACACTTTTCTAACTTGCTTTCTCTCTCCTACTTAAGTCACGAAAATGTGACATGTCACAATATCATGACACTTTTCTAAAATGATCTCTCTCCTACTTAAGTCATGAAAATGTGACATGTTGCGATATCGCGACACTTTTCCAACTTACTAACTTTCAAACCTGTTAGCTTGGGGTTTGCAAAAGACCTTTGAAACTGTCATGCCGTAACCTTCATCAAAACAAATTATTTGACATCAAATCAAATTCCTTCAAAAGCTTCTTGACATCAATGACAACTTATATACTTGAGCAAAGGCAATGTACCCAAAATACCCAAAATTGCCAACAGAGTTGAGATTGGGATTGGAGTATAGAACATATTGAGTCTCTAACAAATCTCTTTATGCTTCTATGAGATTGAGTTGAGATATTTATTGAGCATTGAGTATAGAACATATTGAGTCTCTAACAATTCTCTTTATTATTCTATATGCTGATTTGAGTTGAGATTGAGAATTGAGAGTAAAACATATTGAGTCTCTAACAATATTTTTATGCTTCTATGAGATTGATTTGAGTTGAGATTGGGATTTGAGTATAGAATGTATTGAGTCTCTAACAATTCTCTTTATGCTTCTATGAGAATGATTTGAGTTGATATTGGGATTTGAGTATAGAACATATTGAGTCTCTAACAAATATCTTTATGCTTCTATGAGATTGAGTTGAGATATTGATTGAACATTGAGTATAGAACATATTGAGTCTCTCAAAATTCTCTTTATGATTCTATGTGATTGAGACAAGTCTTTGAGAAGGCTTGTGGACTGAATTTGTGAAATATTGCAATGCAGATTTGAGCAAGTCCTAGAGAGGACCTATTGAGCAAGTCCTAAAGAGGACCTATTAAGTAAATTTGGATAGGTTCTGTGTGGACCTGTTGAGTAGATTTGAATAGGTTATGTGTGGACCTGTTGAGTAGATTTGGATAGGTTTTATGTGGACCTATTGAGAAGATTTGAGTAAGTTCTATGTGGACCTGTTGAGAAAATTTGAGCAGCTTATGTGTGGACCTATTGAGAATATTTGAGTAGGTTCTGAGTGAACCTATTGAGTAGATTTGAGCAGGTTTTGAGTGAAACTATTGAGCAGATTTGAGCAGGTTTTGAGTGGACCTATTGAGCATATTTGAGCATGTTCTGAGTAAGATTCTTGAATAGATTTGAGCAGGTTCTAAGTGGACCTATTGAGCATATTTGAGAAGGTTATAAGTGAACCTATTGATATAGATTTGGAGGTGATAGAGTATAGAGGACAGAGTCTCAGTGGATAGAGATCCAACAACTAGGACAATTGAAGACAAATCTGAGTGAGGAGTCTTCAAGTGGAGAGAGATCCACTAGTCAGTATAGCAGAGAGACTAAGTCTTCTAGAAGATCACTATCCAAAGAAGAAGGGAAAAGAGTTATCTTTTGGAAGATATCCACGAACTTGAGATTATGGGATCAACATCTCCTTTGGATAGAGATCCATAAACATTGTAATTGGGAATAAGTCCCAAGATATTATTTGAGAAATATTTAGAAGAAATATTTTCTCTGTGGAGGTAGCCCACATTGGATGAACCACATCAAAAATTGTGCCTCTATTGTGTATGGTGTTATGTGTATTTCTTTTATTACTGCTATTGATACTGCTATCTATACACTACATAATATTGAATTAAAAATAAAAAGTAAAAAGTGGTCTTATACTGTTCACCCTCCTCTCAGTATAAGATTGTGTTCTTCAATTGGTACCAAAGTGGGTTCTTTCAAAATAGTTTGATAGCTTGAAGAAAAAGCGATCTAAGAATACAATGGATCAAAAGTATGGGTTCTTCAACAATGTAGTACCATTCTTTGATGGAAGTGACTTCTTGTATTGGTGTGTACTGATGAGATTTCACCTGATGGCACTTGGTAATGAAGTTTGGAAAGTAGTGGAATTTGGATATGATTTAGGAGCCAATCCTCCTATAGATAAACAAGGTAAGATTATAATTCATGTAAATTCAAGATCTATGAATGGAATTAAAATAAGGTTTGCATAGATCAGAATCTATGAAGGTTATGGAATGCAAGACAACAAAAGATATGTGGGATCTATTGCATATCATATATGAAGGAGATAAAAATTTTAGGAAAGCTAAGATTAGAAATCTCAAAGGATAATTTGAGAACCTAAGAATGCAGGATGATGAAAAAATTCATGACTATCTCATCAAGGTTGATGAACTTATACATGAGATGAAAGGTCTTGGAATGAAGGTTGATGAATCAGATGCTTGTGATAAGATATTGATAACTCTTCCAAAAAGGTATAGTGAAAAGGTTTTTGCTATAGAAACATCAATTGATAGTGATTCTTTGACAAGGAATTATTTGATTGGCATGCTTACTACATTTGAGATAAGAATAAAATATCCTATTCCTCCAAAAGAAGTTGCATTCACAGTGGACAAAAAGAAAAATGGTAAGAAATCAGAATCAAGCAGTGAATCTTCCAGTGATGAAGAAGCTAACTATGGAAGAAGAGATAAAGGTTCCATAAGACCCATAGATATAAGATCTATTAAGTGCTTAAATTATGGAAAGTATAGATATTATGCAATAGAGTGCAAAGATCCCAAGAACAACAATGAAGAAGAAAAATAGGATCATAGGTACAGGGAATCAAAAAGACACAGGTACCAAAAGAAGAGCAAGGATGGACAAAACATACAAGGGAAGAAATTATTCCAAAGGTAAAAGAGAAGCTACTATGCTGATAATTCAATTAAGTACTCAGTTGATAGTGATACTATTTTTTTAGACAATGATAGATATGAAGTCTTATTTATGGTTGAAGAAAAAGATCCAATTAAGAAAAAGACTCCAGTTATTCTCAAGTGTTTTAGATGTGGTAGATTTGGACATATTGAATATGATTGCACAAGGAATGGTTATAGTTTTAGTGATGATTATTTTGAATATGCACTTGATAGACCAGATGAAAATATTCTAATGGCATTAGAAGAAGTGAGTGATCCTATAGAAGATAAGCCAAAAGGAAGTAATGATGTGGACAAAGGAAAACAAATAGAGGATTATTCAATAGAGAATGGATATTATCTCAAGGGAGAACTTATCTATGCCCTTGACACAGTAAATAAGGTAAGAAAGCAACACTCTAAGCTTGAAAGTTAGTTTCAATAATGTGATGAAGAAATATTATTGCTCATAGAGGATTTAGGAAAGTCAAAGTCTAAGGCAAGAAAGTTCAAGGATAAGTTAGAAGCAAATATTTTGGAATGTGAGAAGTTAGCACAAGAAGTGGATACTCTAAAATAATATTTAAAGTAATCCAATATCAAGATGAAAAATTTCACAAATAGCTCTAAGAAATTAGATAAGTTCATCTGTGGACAACAACGAACATCATGTTCAACAAGTCTTGGATTTGGAAATGTTCAAAAGAAATAGGAAAAATAATCTACTTCAAGTATTGATGAAGAAGAAACTTTAGAAGAAGATACATAAAAAGAAGATAATTTAAGTGTAAGTGGGACATCAGAGGATGAGTTGGACAACAAAGAGTTCAACAAAGAGAGGAACAATGCACAAAGAAGATACATATGTAACAACAATCAGAACAGGATACCAATGAGGTCAAGACAAGGAAGTTTCAATAGAATATGCTTTTCATGTCACAGGTTTGAACACACTGCTTCACAGTGTAGGACTCATGAAAGACAAGTATATGGAAAAGAACAACTTTTCAAAGGTTATTGCTATTCATGCAATGGTTTTGGTCACAAGGCAATGAATTGTAGGATTAATGACAAAAGAGGATATGGCTTCACTAGGAGAAATCCTAATACAATTGCACATCCAAGGAATAATAACATTAAGTGTTATAAGTGCAATAATGATGGTCACATAGCAAGATGGTGTAGAGAAAATATTCTAGAAACAGACATGAATAAGGATATGAACATGAATAGGAACAAGAATATTAACAGGAATAGGAATGTGAACAAGAATAGGAATATGAACAGGAATAGTAATATAAATAGGAATGGGAATATGAACAGGAACAAAGGTATGAATAGAAACAGGAACAAGGATGAGAATCAAAATAGGAATAGAAACATGGATGAGAACAAGAATAGGAACAGGAATAGAATTTATGATAGGAATAGGGATGATAACTTGGAAAGAAATAGTGAGAGAATTTAGAAAAATCATATAAGAAGAGAGAAAGATAAAAGCATAGATCTATGCTTTCGGGGAGTAGAAATACTCCCACCCCAGAATTAACCACCTCATGTGGAGGTGGGGGGAGGGTCTAAGATAAGAGGATCATTCTTAGCCTCGAGACCCAATGGTGATCCTTTGCTATTGATGTCAAAGGGGGAGAGATTTGTGTATTGGGGAGATATTTGGTATAAGGAGAGATTTGATATTTGAGAGAGCATTGAGCCAGGGGAAGCAAAGTCCCAATGGGAGTAGAAAATAAGGTCAGGTTTTAGTAAAAGGATATGGGTTGCCATTAATGACAATGGGGGAGATTGTTGGACATTTTGAGTTCCTAAGCTAAAAGTTGCCATTGATGTCAAAAGGACCTATGTAATTAAGCACTATGATTTTGCTCCACAAATAGCTTCATGAGGAGCAAAGGTTTTGATCAAAGGTTCAAGAAGTGATGTGTTGTGGCTGATCCACAACACACCCCAAAATTGGGGACCCACCTTTTTTGCAGGATTTCAAAGAAAATCTCAGTGACCCAGATGCTAAAAATCAAGAAAAAGGGGCAAAAATGCACAAAGAAGAAAAGTGTCGCGATATCGCGACATGTCGCTCCATCGCGACCGAAAACAAAAAAGTTTCGTGAAATCACGACATGTTGCACGGTCGCTGCCAAAAACAGAAAAGTGTCGCAAAATCGCGACGTGTTGCGCGGTCGCTGTCGAAAATAGAAAGATGTCACGAAATTGTGACATGTTGCTCCGTTGCAGCCAAGAGAGGAGAGAGAAAGGCAAAGCAGAAAGGCGTAGCGAAATCATGACATGTCGCAAAATCATGGGTCAAACTAGTCAAACAGGGCAAAGTGAAAAAGCGTCACGAAATCATGACAAGAAGTGGCAAATGGGGCACGAAGCAGAAAGGCGTAGCGATATCACGACGCATCGCAAAATCACGGTCAACGCAGTCAGGTGCAGCAGGTGGGCAGAACCATCATGAAATCATGACGTGTTTGATTTTCACGGCCTGTAAGTGAGAGGAAGGCATGAAGTGAAAATGGTCACAAAATTGCAACAAAATCGAGCCAAAGGCGATAAGGCCCAGTAGTGTAGCGAAATCATGACAAGAACAGACACAAAGTGCATAAGTTGAAAGGTGTCATGAAATCATGACGCGTCACGTTTTCACGGTGCGAGTGGACTAAAAGGCCTAAGTGGTGAAAGGCGTAGCGATTTCACGCAACTTTTGGAGGAAGCATTCCAGAAAGCAAAAGCATCACGAAATCATGACAGAAAGCAGCAAAGGGGGTATGAGCGTAGTTTAGTTTATTATTCTTTGCATTCCTTTTCTTTTTTCACAATTCTTCATTTAATTTTTTGCATTTTAATTACTGTAATTTAAGTAAATAACTTAAAATCCATAAAAACTCAAGGTCAAAATAAATTCATCTCTTAGATTTATTCACTTTTGAGTCCACTGCAAATTCAAATTAAAATAAACAATAGTGCCCCTTGTTAACATCCACTTGCAACCCTAAGGTGTTCCCAGCATTTTTGAACAACATCATTGGTAAATAAAGAGCCAGCATAACAGGAACCTTGGAGAAATTATTCTGTTATAATTTCTTTGCAAGTAGAGGATTTTGGGACTCAGATCCTACCGGAGAGTGTGCTTTCACAATTGGGTGAAAAAAACACTCAACATATTGGCGCTAGAAGGAGGGCATGATCTGGTTTACTTTATTTTGATTTTCATACATGAGTAATATCTTTTTGAGTTAATTTTGAAATCATCTCTTAAATCTCACAGACAGCTAAACTACAACTTTTGTTTTTCTTTTGGTTGTAGGTTTTCTTTGAAATAATCAAGGGTTTCATCAGGCAGGCTGGACCCATCGCGTCGTATTGCGACCAGGTCCCAAACAACCGAGGAAACCATTTTTCATGACCTTACGCTCACTGGTACTCCCAAGAATAAAACCAAGCAAGTCGTAAGCTTACCAGTCACAAAAGACCTGTTTTCTCCAGGGACATCGAGTGGACCTACACCAGTGATACCCGTTGCCACTAGTGTTCCTATTGTTAGTAATATTTCCACTACTCTTGTAGGTTTGTCTTCTTTGATTTTGAGTCAAATGGCTCAACCTCCAACAGCTCCTTGGTATGGAGCTAACAATATTCCTTTGAACATTGTAGGGGATATCCATGAAATCCCCAGGAACATAGAAAGGTTTTTGCCTAAATACAAACCAGATGGCCTAAGAATAGCAGAAGAGCATATCCAAGCCTATAGGGATGTCTTAATAAGACTACAAGTCCAACATGAAGATGTGGCTTGCAGACTTTTCCCCATGAGCTTAGATCCAATAGCATATGAATGGTATATATGCTTACCAACTGGTTCAATCACTTCATGGACGCAAATGGAGAATGCTTTTGTTAATCAATTTAGGTCACCCTTAGATCTCACAACCATTTACAATCAATTCATTACATGCAAGAGGGGCCAGGGTGAACCTATCAGAACATTTAATCAGAAATTCCAAAAGTGCTATAATAAAATAGTTCGGCATTTTGCCATCGATCCTGCAGTGGCTTTGCAGATATATTTTGGGGCATTGGACCCCATGACAGCTATGTTCGCAAGATGAAATCCTCAATTCACCATGCTAGCTCTGGCCTATAATGAAGCCATGACCATCGAGCAGCAAATGACACCACGAGGCTATGGGTTTCCCCAGATGCCTATGATAGGACAGTATTCTCCATATGGTCAAGCTCCCTTGGAAAATCAGATCATGGCACTGCAAATGCAAAGCATGAATGCCTTCCCATATCAGTAGCCATATCCACCAGAACCTACGTATGCACCCATTCCAATCCAACCAATTACATCCATTCCACCTATTCCTACATTTTTGCATAATAGTCAATCGACTATGCAAGGAACCAGCCAAGTTAATCCTCAGGCTATAGTTCCTTTTCCAAATCCAACTCCGATTCAAACTATCAATCCATATGGGAATAAAATTCCTCAAAACCTAGCCCAAATGTTGAATCAAGACCCCATCAATTATGCAAATCCAACAGGGGTTAACAACAATGTGATTCCACCGAAGGAGATTTATTTAGAGGTCAAAGAGCTCAAGAAATTAGTTCATAAACTGAGCAATGACTGGGTTCAACAGCAGAAGTATGAATCCCATGCCCCTCACTCAAATAAAAATTTTAACAATAGAGGGAGACACTGGAACACCAAACCAAACAATGGGGGAGTACCCGCTCCCATTGCTAATCAACTAGATACTTCTGTAGGACCTATTCAATCCAATTCCCTTTTGAATCTTTCAGATTTGGCATGGGAAAGGGGGTGTAGGTTGCACAACACAAAAGAACACAATGAGAGGAATTTTCCTAAAATTGCTAGATACACTCATTGTCTTCAGGCACAATATGATTTGGAACTGGTATCAAATGAGGGTCTCGCAACATCAAGATGATAACATCATGGTGATGAAAACTATATATCATCAAGAAGGTGAGAGTGAGGAAGAAGACAAAATTTTGGAACAAGAGGTGCAAGATTTTCGAGATTTTAGAAAGGGGAATCATGGATACCATTTGAGAAGTAAATCTAAAGCCCCTAAAACCTCATCAACACCTCCAAATAACTCTATTCTTCCTCCAGACACTAAGGCAAATAATAATCCTCCTCCTCCACTCAGAAGAGAAATGTCTAATGACGTGCAGAAGATAGTCAAATTCAAAAAACCAAACTATGACATAGTGGAGGATCTAAAGAAGTCCAAATCTAGCCTTTCGTTCTTGGACGTGGCTAGATTGCCTGGTCAAAAGGAGGCGTTGATAAAGGCTTTGAACTCACCTGATCAAATGTGGAAGGGAAAAGGAGTTGAGTCCCATCTAATTTTATGAAAGGAGAGACGGGATGTCCCGCCATTCTTATTGACTCTAAGAATTGTGGGTAAGAATTTGCATAACTATTTGGTGGACACTGGTGCCACGAGCAACCTCATGCCTTCAGAGATATGTCAAATGCTGGGTTTGCAACCTGTTTCATCCAAATGCAAGGTCCTGCAATTGGACCGATCAGAGGTAAATGTGGTAGGGACCCGATATGATGTCAAAATTCAATTAAATTCTGAACCCAGGGTCCAACAGGTTGTCGACATTTTGGTTGTGAATATCCCAAGCAGATATGGAATGCTACTTGCGAGGGATTGGATGAAAACTCTGAATGGCTATTTTTCAATAGACTACTCACATATGTGGCTACCATGGAAAGGAATTGCAAACCAAATCAGAGTGGAAAATGAACCGAGGCTCAAAGAAATCATGATAGAGTTTAACAATCCGAATGAAGTTCAGTTTTATGAGCTAGAACTAGGGGTCTATGCACTTGATGTTGAGGAAGCTACTGAAGAGCCTAAAGAGGAAACGTGTCATGGGGGCTCTTCTGAGGAAAATGATTACACATGGTTGCTCAGGTTTGATGGATCAAAATCTAGACAGAGAGCAGGAGCTGGAGTCGAGCTCACTGGTCCAGGAGGTAAACCATTATTGGTTGCCTATAGATTGCAATTTCCTTGCATGAACAATGTGGCAGAATACGAAGCATTGATCTTTGGTTTACGTCTAGCATTGAGCAAGCAAGTTAAATGCTTGAAAGTTTTGGGATATTCTAAACTAGTAGTCAAGCAGATCAAAGGACAGTATACATGCCACGATAGAAGACTGGGCCTTTATAGAACTAGGGTTATGGACCTCATTGAGGAATTCAATGCATTCAATATAGCCCTTATTTCTAGAAAAGGAAATTGAATAGCAGACTCTCTTGCAGTAGCCGTGGGCATGTTAAACCCGGTTGATATAAAAAGATGTAAAAATTTCTCCATTGAATTGGTTCCTTGTCCATCAATACCCGATAATGTCAAGAATTTCTAGGTTTTTGAAAATGACAGACACATTTTCAAATTTGTCACGAACTCGGGTATTTTTGAAAATCAGGTGATTGATGAGGAGCAAAGGTGGCAAGATGAAATAGAAAGCGAGAGTGAAACCGCATGTCAATCCAACAAAATACCTAAAGACATGGTTTCATTAGAGAAAATGTTCGACGTGGGAAACAAGACCAAAAAAGGAAAAAGGGTCCCACTCCCCAAAGATGCATGTGATTCGATTAATCTAGGGAGTGCAGATAATCCAAAGGAGGTGTACATTGCAAAGGCATGTACAGATGAAGAAAGGAGCAACATAATACAGGCATTGAGGCATTACATAGATTGCATTTCTTGGAATTACAATGAGCTAAAAACATACAACCAAGACATTATCACACATACCATCCCTTTGAAGCCAGACTCCAAGCCTTTTAGGCAAAGACAACGAGTTGTTAACCCGCTATTGGAGCCTTTGATCAAAAAGGAGGTTAAAATATTATTGGAAGCGAAAATCATTTTTCTTGTTAGGCACTCAACCTGGGTTTCTAACCTCATTCCAGTAAGAAAAAAGAGTGGAGAGATTAGGCTGTGCATAGATTTTCGAAATCTTAATAAAGCCTCTCAAAAGGATAATTATCCATTGCCATCAATTGATGAAATTCTACGAACGGTAAATGGATCTGAAATGATGTCATTTCTTGATGGGTATTCTGGATACAACCAAATTCTTATACATCCAAACGACAGGATGAAAACAGCCTTCACCACCAAGTGGGGGACATTTGCATATAAGATAATGTCATTTGGATTGTTAAATGCTGGTGCAAAATTTCAACGCGCCATGGATTATGCATTCAAAGGGATTATAGGCAAATGTATCATCGTGTATGTGGATGATATTCCAGTATTCTCAAAAAAGAGAGAAGACCATGTCAAATATTTGAAGAAAGTGCTCCAAAGATGTAGAGAACATGGAATTTCCTTAAATCCCAAAAAGTGCATTTTCGGAGTAATAGAAGGAAAGTTGCTTGGTCACATAATTTCAAAAGAGGGCATATCCATCGACCCAGAAAGGATACAAGCTATCCAAAACTTACCTCTCCCAAGTAGTAAAAAGGAATTGAGATCTTTCTTTGGGCAGGTTAATTTTGTGAGGAAGTTTATCTCTAGCTTTGCTGAGATAGCCAAACCTCTGAACAAGATGCTCAAGAAGGATGTGGATGTAAAATGGAACGAGGAAAGTAGAGTGGCCTTTCAGAACATCAAATATGCCATTTCTAGAGCCCCGGTACTCATAAGTCTAGACTATTTCAAACCTTTCTATATTTATGCTTTCGCATCAGAACACTCTTTTGCGAGTGTTTTGACCCAAAAATGCGAGGATAGTGCAGAAAAAACCATAGAATTTTTAAGTGCCCCCCTAAAATATGCTCAATTAAGGTATTCAATCCTTGATAAGAAAATGTACGCACTTTTTAAAACGGTGAAAAAATTTAGGCATTACATTGTGCACAGCAGAGTTATTGCCATCGTGCCTGACCCTGCTGTTAAGACCATGTTTTTATAGAACGAACTAGGCGAGAAAAGAGGGAAATGGATTTCCACCATCCAAGAATTTGATCTCAAAATCCAACCTATGAAACTAGTTTGAGGACAAGGATTGGTGAAGGCGATCGCTGAAAATAATCTGCAAGTAACATGCCAATACTCGAATACAGAATACATTGCTAAGGATGACTGGTATGTTGATATTGTGCAATTTTTATTGAATGGGAAGTGTCCTTCTAATCTAAATTCAACCCAGAGAAGAGCTTTAAGGCTTAAGTCTGTCAATTATCTGATGAAATCTGGTGTTCTTTATAGGAAGAATTATGAAGGGATCTACCTGAGGTGCCTGAACAAAGAAGAAGCTGCTAGGGTGTTGCGGGAATTTCATAGGAAACATGGAACTGGTCATGGTGCAGCAAATGCTACAGTGCATCAAATCCTGATATCAAGATACTACTGGCCCCATATCTTCAAAGATGCACATGCCCATGTATGATCTTGTCATATCTGTCAAGTGGCTCCCAATAGAGAAAGAAATGCAGCCATGCCATTACAACCTATAGTTGAAATGAGACCATTTGCACAGTGGGGACTAGATTTTATTGGGGTTATTAACCCAAACTCTTCTAATTCTCATAAATTCATATTGATAGCTATAGACTACTGTACAAGGTGGACAGAAGCAATTCCTACTAAACATGCCACCACAGACGTAATAAAATTCCTTGAGGACCACATTATAACAAGATTTGGAATGCCCGATTCTATTGTCAGTGACAATGGTAAAGCTTTTATTTCTACACAATTTGTAGATTGGGCATATGACAACAAAGTGAGCTTAAAATTTGCATCCAATTATTATCCTCAAGGAAATGGTCTGGCCGAATCTTCAAATAAAAATTTGTTGAACATCATTAAGAAATTGCTGGAAAATAACCCTCGAGATTGGCACAATCAATTAAATTTTGCCCTTTGGGCAGATAGGACTAGAGTAAAAGAATCCATAGGGAATACTCCCTATCATTTGGTCTATGGGCAAGACCCGATATTTCCTGCAAATTTGAAGTTGCGGACCTTGCATTTCATACAAGAGTACTTGGGGACAGATGATCAAGTTGAAGCCAGGTTAAGTCATTTGCTGCACCTTGATGAAAAGAGAGAAGAATCCATGAATCATATGAATAAACACCAAGAAGTTATCAAGAGATGGTTTGACAGAAGGGCCAAAATCAAGTCTTTCAGGATTTCAGATTTGGTATTACTATGGGACAAAAGACATGAGGAAAAAGGGAACCATCAAAAGTTTGATTGTCTTTGGTTAGGCCCCTATCAGATTTTAGAAATTCTCAGAAAAAATACCTTCAAGCTAAAAACTTTAGAAGGGCAATATTTTATGCTATCGGTTAATGGGCAGATTTTAAAGCATTATTTTAGCCCTTAGGTTGTGAGAGTTTGATGTTTTCTTTTCGGTTTTGGTGGGGATTTTCAGATTTTGTTTTCATTATTTAGGATTGTTAGTCTAGTTAGGATTTAGGTTGTGGGTTTGATTTCAATTCACATGTTTTGTATGTTTTTATAAAATAAATAAATAAATAATAAAGAATAAAATTGAGATGTCAACTTAGGCTTAAGATTAGGAGAATATGAAATATTGGAATTGTCTTGTAAAATCTCCACAAGTAACACAAACATTTTAAGTTGTATCGTTTGAAACGTGTGATGCATGAAGTAGTCAGTTTTGTATGTCAAATAATTTCATCTGTAATTTAGAGATAATGCGTTCATGTTCCATATCACTTTACATACATTCCATCTTAGTTGCATATGCATCTTAGGTACAAGTCATTAAAGTATGTCAAATCCTCTTAGGGTTGTGTTATAACATAAATGTAAGAAAAGTCCTAAGGTTGGAAACTAAGTCTTGAGATATCTAGAACCAAGCACGTCTTATACATTAAAAAGGATCTTAAGCAAAATGATCAAAACCTAACTTGGAAGAAAAGGTTGGGTGAAAGTGGTTTTCATGTCTATCCTATTATGCAACATGATCCTTAAAACAGTGGTTTTGAACACTTCCATAAATCTTAAAGCCTAAAATCAGAGTAGTAAGGATAGGGTTAAATCCTCATCAAACTTAGGTTGAGGATCCAATTCCCCAAAGCTTTGATTTGACCTACATAGAGTAGTAAGGATAGGGCATAAATTCTCATCTCGCTTAGGTTGAGAATCTGATTCCCCAAAGCTCCTATGTCTCATTTCATAATAAATCTTGGATTGGAAGGATCGTACTACTTGTCCTCTACAAAGGATGGGTAGTCATCCCCAAGGTCTAAGCAATAAAATTAATATTTTCCATTTACATCTAAATTTTGGATTGGAAGGATCGTACTACATGTCCCTAGCAAGGATGGATAGTCATCCCTAAGGTCCAAGAAGTAAAAAATAATTTTTTCTCATCTCATCTTTATATTGGATTGGAAGGATCGTACTACTTGTCCTCTGCAAGGGATGGGTAGTCATCCCCAAGGTCCAAAGAAATGAGGATAAGTTTTGGATTATGGGGTTAGATATGCCCATGCATGGCAACATGTCTTGTCTAAAAAACAAGACCACTGATTGTTCAAAGGGTTAGGCTAGCATGACCATTTCTTCCATAATTGGTTAAATTATTTTGCTCAAAGTGAGGTAATGAACTCTAAATAAGAATAGTAAGGATAGGGTGAAACTCCCATCTTGGTTAGGTTGGGAGTCTGATTCCCCAAATTTCTGATTTCACATTCACTTGCACATAGGTTCAAGATAGTAGGGACTCATAACCAACTTTGGGATATAATAAAAAAATTCATTAGTGGATCCTAAGAGGGTTTGGCACTCTTGAATTTTTGTACATGATACTAGAAGAAATACTATGCCATTTATAAAAGCAAAATCTCCCAGCATATTCATTAGGTTACACCAATCATTCACAATCTCACATGCATTCATGTAAAACTGACAATGGAATGTTGATCAATTTCAAACGACAGGGAATGAAATTCATTGCACACACTGAGCTAATACTTGATGATTCTGATGATTCATGTACTTTTGATATTTGGGCATTTGTTTATATTGCTTATGTGTTAACACATGTTTTCGAGTTTGTATATGTTTCAGGTTGGGTTCTCACTAAAATGCTCAAGAGCATTTGACAGTAGAGTCGCCATTTGTTGTGGCTGATCCACAACACACCCCAAAATTGGGGACCCACCTTTTTGCAGGATTTCAAATAAAATCTCAGTGACCCAGATGCTAAAAATCAAGAAAAAGAGGCAAAAATGCACAAGGAAGAAAAGTGTCATGATATCGCGACATGTCGCTCCGTTGCGGACGAAAATAGAAAAGTGTCATGAAATCATGACATGTTGCGCGGTCACTGCAAAAAATAGAAAAGTGTCATGAAATCACGACGTGTTGCATGATCGCTATCGAAAATAGAAAAGTGTCGTGAAATCGTGACGTGTTGCACGGTCGCTGCCAAAAATAGAAAAGTGTCATGAAATCGTGACATGTTGCTCCGTCGCGGCCCAGAGAGGAGAGAGAAAGGCAAAGCAGAAAGGCGTAGCAAAATCATGACATGTCACAAAATCATGGGTCAAACCAGTCAAACAGGGCAAAGTGAAAAAGCATCGCAAAATCGTGACAAGAAGTGGAAAATGGGGCACGAAGCAGAAAGGCATAGTGATATCGCAACGCGTCGCAAAATCACGGTCAATGCAGTCAGTGGTAGCAGGTGGGCAGAACCGTCATGAAATCATGACGTGTTTGATTTTCACGGCCTTTAAGCGAGAGGAAGGCATGAAGTGAAAATGGTCACGAAATCGCGACAAAACTGAGCCAAAGGTGATAAGGCCCAGCAGTGTAGTGAAATCACGACAAGAACGGACACAAAGCGCATAAGTTGAAAGGTGTCACGAAATCATGATGCGTCACGTTTTCACGATGCGAATGGACTAAAAGGCCTAAGTGGTGAAAGGCATAGTGATTTTGCACAACTTTTGGAGGAAGCGTTCCAGAAAGCAAAAACGTCGCGAAATCGCGACAGAAAGCAGCGAAGGGGGCATGAAAAAAAAAACGTCGCGATATCGCGACAGGTCATGGTTTCGTGGCCCCAAAGCAGCGAAGCAGTACGAAAGTGAAAAACATTACGATTTCGTGAAAGGTCATGGCAGAAGGCATACAAAGTAAAAAAACGTCGCGATTTCGCGACAGCATGCAGCAAAAGTGCCTGAAGTGAAAAAGCACCGCGATTTCGTGACAGGTTGCAGCGAAGGTGCTCAAAGTGGAAAAACGTCACGATTTCATGATAGGTTGTGGGAAAATTGTATGGAACGAGAAAAGTATCGCAATTTCGTGACATGTCACATTTTTTCTGGGCAAGAAGGCAAGAAGGTTGTTGGCTGAAAAACGTCGCGATTTTGCTACCTATCTCATTTTCGCTGTGCTAGCAGAGGAACAAGCTGCATGCATAAGGATGTCACGATTTACATGGGGCCATTACGAAACATGCTAGAAATGCAGAACATGTGGCATACAAGTGTCAGAGTTGTAGAAGCATTACATGCAACAAAAAAATTTGAACGTTTCGACATCGAGCATGAATCAAAAGCAACGAAAAGGCAGGAATTTGAAACGACGCATTCTAGGAGATGAAACGAAGTGACGCAGGGTGAACCAAGGGCCGCGCTAGACAGTATAAAATTAGAAGCACAGATTGAACAGAGGGTTGGAAATTGCTGCTAGTAGAGTTGCAGAGACAAGGGCTGTATGCCATTCTGGACCTGCACTTGGAGCAATTTCCTTCATTTGTTCTAGATTTGTAATACCTGGAACATTCTGTTATTGTAACTGATATACCATTTTAATACAGAAATACAAAAATTTGGCATCTCATTGATGAGAAAGAAGGAGTCATTTCTGCGTGCATGATTTAATGTTTATCTTCCCCTTTCAGATTTTAATGTTTATAGATGGATTTTAATGTGAGTTCTCTCAGTTGCTTCATGCGAAGGCCTAAAATCTAAAATTACAGTAAAACCCTAGAAACCCGCACCTAGCTTATCAGGATTGTGCGAATGTGTAGATTCAATAGGTTAGGTTGCATGTAGAAAACCTCATTATCTTCGGTTTCATCGAATTGAGAGGGCAACATTCTTAGCGTAGTTTATTTTATTATTCTTTGCATTCCTTTTCTTTTTTCACAATTCTTCATTTAATTTTCTACATTTTAATTACTGTAATTTAAGTAAATAACTAAAAATCCATCAAAGCTCAAGATCAAAACAAATTCATCTCTTAGATTTATTCACTTTGAGTCCACTGCAAATTCAAATTAAAATAAACAACAGTGCCCCTTGTTAACATCCACTTGCAACCCTAAGGTGTTCCCAACATTTTTGAACAGCATCATTGGTAAATAAAGAGCCAGCATAACAGGAACCTTGGATAAATTATTTTGTTATAATTTCTTTGCAAGCAAAGGATTTTTGGACACAGATCCTACCGGAGAGTGTGCTTTCACAATTGGGTGAAAACAACACTCAACATGATGCATGGCATTTGGTTCCAAAAGGAGCTTCAAGGGAATCTTAGCAAAATGTTTTTATGAAAAGGCAAGGAAAGGTTTTATTTAAAACCATGGATGGCAGATTTGAAATGGGTTTTTCTTAAAACCCAAGTTGGATTTTCATTTCATTGAAAAAGGACCTCCAGTGATAAAGTTATTAAAGTTTGAAATTTAGGTTTAAATTTTAATTTTATTAAAATTTAAATTTAAATTTAAAACCTAGGTTTAAATTTTAACTTTATTAAAATTTAAATTTAAATTTAAAACCTTTTAAAATGTTTTTTCCTCCTTCCTTATTGGCTCCGTCGACATCATGAGGGAAAATTTAAAAGGGCCAACGTATTCGCATTGAAGGATGGCTTATATAAATAAGCCAAAGGTTTTTCATTTAATTTACCAAGTCCAGTCACATGATTATCAAAAATCCAAAGTATTGTACATCTGAATATTATGCAACGAATTTCGTGGAGTGTGATGTGGACGGTCAAGTCATGGATAGTCAAGTTTGGTTCCTTGTGAGGAAAGTGCATGCGTCTTAAGGAAGATAGTGCCCAAGTAACTCACATGGGTAGTCTTAGCCCCTGTGGCTTAGCTACCACTTGGCAGCATGGTGGGTAGAGGTTCGAAATGCCAAAGCCCTTTGAGGGCTCCTTTGAGGTATGCGCTCCGACTCCGATATTTATGGGGGTCAATATTTTAATTAAAATATTTGCTTGCTAAGGTTTGGTTATAATTTTTGTAGGAGATATAAGGTTGAGCAAGCTTTAATATTTTAATAAGGGTTTTTGATTAAATTTGGCAATGGAGTAATAAGGGAGTATATGTCATATATTATTTTTGCATTAAATCAATGTTGTGCAAATGTTAATGGAGGATGCCCTAAGTTACCTTGATATTATTTTATTTCTAAATGCTATGGTGGTAATTTCTTCTTGAGAGGTGTTTCTTGCTTTCATGTGTTGATGAGCTTCTTTCTTGAGATTGGAGTTGATAAGGTGTATGTGGAACATGCTTTGTATTGTTGAGTGGAAGAATAAAATAAAGTATTGTTGATATATTTTAAGGGAATATTATTGAGAAAAATTGTGCAATATTCTTTATCTACTAACCCTATCTAGTTTAGAAAATAAGTGGTTATGATCTTGACAGAATTGAGAGATCTTCTTCATCATCAAAAAGGTATAGGCAATATTCTCCATTGACTTGATTGGGTGACTATTTTATGAAAATATCATTGGAGAGAAAAGGATTTATTGTGTTTTCCTTTTCAAAAGTGATTGGTTAATTCTTCAAGGTTTTTTGAATTGAGAGTTGTAATTAAACCTTGTTTATAAGCATTGTTGTTGAAGCCCATTGGTTGTGAAAAGAATTTGAACTTGATTTAGAAAATAACATGAGTATCATTGTTATGTGAGATTTGTAGTTGAGAATTTTTGGAAATATTTTTAGTTTTTTGGACTAGGGTTTGTGAGAAATGATTGATCCTTGAGGTGATTGGTTGAGTATAGTTGTTTTATCCTAGCCAAGTGATTGCGTGAAGTGGTTGTTCAAGTTCTATGAAATAAACTATTTTATATTCTGATTTGAGTTGAGATTGAGATTTGAGAATAGAACATATTGATTCTCTAAAAATTCTCTTTATTCTTCTATGAGATTGATTTGAGTTGAGATTGGAATTTGAGTATAGAACATATTGAGTCTAACAATTTTCTTTATGCTTCTATGAGATTGATTTGAGTTGAGATTGGGATTTGAGTATAGAACATATTGAGTCTCTAACAATTCTCTTTATGCTTCTATGAGATTGAGTTGAGATATTTATTGAGCATTGAGTATAGAACATATTGAGTCTCTAACAATTCTCTTTATTATTCTATGTTATTGAGACAAGTCTTTGAGAAGACTTGTGGACTGGTTTTTTTTAAGATTTTGTGAAAGCTTGCAATGCAGATTTGAGAAAGTCATAGAGACGACCTATTGAGCAAGTCCTAAAGAGGACCTATTGAGCATATTTGGACAGGTTCTGTGTGGACCTGTTGAGTATATTTGGATAGGTTATGTGTGGGCCTATTGAGAATATTTGGATAGGTTCTTTGTGGACCTATTGAGCAGATTTGAGCAGGTTCTGTATGGACCTATTGAGTAGATTTGAGCAATTTCTGTGTGGACCTATTGAGCAGATTTGAGCAGGTTCTATGTGGACCTGTTGAGAATATTTGAGAAGGTTTTGAGTGAATCTATTGAGAAAATTTGAGTAGGTTATGAGTGAACCTATTGAGCATATTTGAGTAGGTTCTGATTGGACCTATTGAGTTGATTTGAGAAAGTTTTGAGTGAGCTTGTTAAGAAGATTTGATCAGGTTTAGAGTGGACCTATTGAGAAAATTTGAGAAGGTTCTTAGTGAACCTATTGATAGAGCTTTGGAGGAGATAGAGTACAGAAGATAGAGTCTTAGTGGATAGAGATCTAGTAGCTAGGATAATTGAAGACAGATCTGAGTGAGGATTCTTCAAGAGAGACATAGTCTTCTAGAAGATCACTAGCTAGAGCAGAAGGAAAAAGAGTTCTCCTCTAGAAGATATCCATGAACTTGAGATTAGGGGATCAACATCTCCTTTGGAAAGAGGTCCATAAACATTGTAATTGGGAAGAATTCGCAAGAGATTATTTGAGAAATATTTAGAAGAAATATTTTCTCTATGGAGGTAGTCCACATTGGGTGAACCATGTTAAAATACATGTATTTATTGTGTATGGTGTTTTGTGCATTACTTTGATTAATGCTATTGATACTGCTATCTATACACTGGATAATATTGAATTGAAAAGAAAAAGTAAAAAGTGGTCTTATATTGTTCACCCCCTCTCAGTATAAGCTTATGTTCTTCAATAGAGGACTAGGCCTATCATCCACTTTTACTAGGGATATTTTAGGATACTCTTGATCTAATTCATCTCCTAATTCTTCTTCATACTATTTATGCCCACGATGTTCGATCATTGGACATTGATCACTATGTTGGGTCATATGGCGAGCATGGGTTTCTATATGCTCAGGGTGCAACTTGGGCTATGAATCATCTTGCCTTTCAATGTGCTCCCTGTACTCACTATGGGGAGGTAAACTGACACTAGCCAATTGGTCCTCCCTCTCAGCATACTCCTTTTGATCAAGGATGTTTTTCTCGTGCATGCGTTTTTCATATAAGCATTGTCTTATGAACCTTTGCCTCTGAGTATCCTCATTTTTGAGGCATTCCCACTTTATGAAAAAATCTTCCAATTGGTCTTAGAAGATCTTACATCTCTACTCTGATACTAGCTTGTGAGATCTATCTATGTGATCAGTATTATGAGGCCTCTGGTGTGTGCACTCTATTCGATCATCTTTGTGGGTGTGCCCCTCAAAATACTGATTTGCTACACTCTTGACCTTATTTGTGAAGATGGTATTTACATCCAACTATCACCTATACTATATGCCCATATGGGATGCGGGGGCATGCATATCATGAGAACACTTGGAGCATTCTCTAAATGGTCCTAATTATACTTCCACTATGCACACTCACATAACGAGAGGGCACAGGAAAATATTTATAACCTAGCTACTCTAATACTCTATTCAAACTATCTAACTATGTACTATATCATGGATCATATGGTGGCATGCCATTTTCTCCCACTTTAGACATGTCTATGGTGATATTACAAGTTTCACCTCTATTGAGAATCTACATGGGCCTATGCTCAGAAGCAGATCTCTCTACTTACCCCTGAATGGTCTAATCTTGATCTCATCTATAATTATATGGTGGGGACCTTGAGCCTCCATAAGATACAGGCCAAAGGGGTACCAACCTAGATTCCTCTATGAAATACTCCTTAGCAGATCTCGTGGATACACGCAAAGTGCAATCATGGTAAATACTACCATGTTTGGGACACCCATTCTAGGAATCCCCATGCTCTAATCTATGTCTTGAAGAGTGTCTGGTATCTCCTCTAACTGGGGTATTCTCAATAGGATCCCCATTCATAGAATTATCCCCTCTAATACTTGTTGAACGACATTCGAGAAGATTCTGTGGTTGAGGGCCTGACACGTTGTGTATCAGGTGGATCTTGGGTGTTGACCTCAGATCTATGTTTTGATCAACCCCTTTGTGTAACCAACATAATGTTTATCCTTTGTCTAGATTTAAATTTTATTAACACACAAAGAATACAATGATTATTATCTCTTTTAAAGTTTTAATGGCCCCTAAATAGTTTGATGATTTTTCAAGTTTGTTGTTTCAGAAAGTAACTATCATCATGTTTTTAGAATGTTGATGATATACTCAATTGTTTAAGGGTTTTCACCTTTATACTCATAACTCAAAAATAATTAATGAAAGTCATAGTCACGTAAACCCTCAAAATGTGGAGATGAAACCCACACTTAGGTAGGTAGCATAGGTCCTCCTGGTCCTCACCCAATTCACCCGTGAAAAGTGATACACCCCTCTAAAGAGTAATGTGTGCTATTTTGCATAGGATATGATGGTTCTTGGAGTCGGTATTGGTCTAGTAATAAGGATCAAGGGAGTTGGGCCAACGGATGGAAATAATTGCCACTATCGCTGAACCCTACTAGTGGTTGGATATGAATTCCAACTCATTATAATTTAAATTGTGTCATGGTGTGTGAGATTCCTTTAACTTTGCATGAAACTAAATTGCATCAAACAACACTTAAATAATTTTCCTAGATGCTTTAGAAAAAGAACGTTTGATTTTAAGAGAATGCATGACTATGCTAGATGAATTTTTAGAGAAAGTAATTCTACCTATGAAGGAATATCCCCTAATTGGACCTCATGCATGCAAACTCGAAACATAAAATATCTGGTATATAAGGATGTAACATTCCATGAAATATCTACTATATACGTTGCAATATCAACATGATTATCCACATAAAACAAGTATGGAGATGTGTCTTGTAAAATATCTAAATCAGGTACTATAGCATCAATGTCATCATCCAAAATATCATGAGATAATGACTCCAAAAACAAATATGCAATGTCACAAATTATGTCCTCCATGCAAGAAATTGTAAGATAAGGTGCCTTGGATAAAAAAAAATATTCTCAACAAGGTGATGTGTGCTCTTGTAAACTCCAATAAATTTTTAAATCTCCCCACAAATTGAATAATAAAGCATGCTAGAGATCTTTAAATTGTTCATGAACCATGTCCTATACTCCTTATACTTCACCATTGGTTTAGGTTTTGTAGTTATAAACAAAGGATCCAAACCTTCACATTTACATAATGAGAAAAGTACCTTAAACCATGCTTCAAAAGTTTTAGCATTTTCCTCTGTGTTGAGTTTAAAAAAAATAAATTTCCAAGATATCCTCAAAAGTATAAGAGCCCCCCTAAAATCAAACGCCATTAAAATGTGAGAGGTCTAGTGTGATATCACAAGGTGGTGCAAAATTTCACAAAATCACACCAATGCACAAATGAATCTTGTAAACTCTAAAAAATCTCCAAAGGAATTTCCAAAAGAATCCCCTCCTTTAAACTAAGTGCGTCAATGGGGAATATTGGAACAAGAGGATGCACTACAACAAAATAAAGTAAGTTAAATACAAAGGACTCCTCAAGAAAAACAATGTATAGGCTCTTCCAATGCTGAACACCAATTAATTTTATCACAAAGATCCAAACTAAGTGGACAAATAGAAAATGAAGGAATATGACACTTTAGAACAATAGTCCATATACAAGGTTCACGTGCAAAAAATAAAAATGCCTTTTTTACAATGAAATATAATGAGAGTGCATCATAAAATCATCATAAATATCTAAATGCATATCCAAATGATCTAAAATTTTAGAGACATATCAAAAACATGACTTTACAGTCCTTAAGAAAAAATTGTTGAGCAACTCCAAATATTTTTCCTAAAATAATGAGTTTACTAAAAATAGTAAAATCATGGTAATGGTTTGAATATGACTCCAAATGCTTTGAAATTTTGTGGGCTGGTCTATCATCTTATTTTATGGATTTTGTAAGACAATATACAAAAACTTTAAATCTTTGATAAAGATATATACAAATTATTAAATCTAGAGAGGTTTCCATAAAATCATGATAATTAGAAGGATACTTATCCAAATGAGCTAAATTTTGGGTACATATCATATGAATGCATCAACAAACCTCTAATTTTTTTTTGTGGAAAACTTTACATTCTATCATAAGATATATGCAAAATACAAAAATGGGATGTGTTGGTGACCTTGTCAAAAAATGGAAATGGTCAAAAACAATTCTTAGGATATATCCAAGGAAATAAGGCTATTTTTGTATGGATAGAAGAGATTTTAGGACGTTTATTATGATCTAAAAATGGAAGGAGTGATACAAAATTGATTAAAATCACCAATGAGGACCCAATCACAAAAACTGAAGCTTCCACACCAATCTTTGAACCTCCAAGAAAAATAGTTGCATAACACTCACAAATGAGTGACTACAAAAGCTATTTATTTTATGCCATAAAATAAATTATAATATAATCATTCCAAGCTACAAGGATATCAGGTGTTAATAGAACAGCACATTCAACCAAAAGAAGAATCTGAAAGCAAATTGATAGCATAAGCTTACAAAAATAGATATGCAAAACAAATATTAACAATATCATGTATTAGATCTGAAAAATTAACACTAATTACAATGAAGGTGCCTTGCTTATAAAGGTAAGGATGATCAACCATAGTCGTAGGATCAAGCTAAGGAAAAATATCCACTGTACAAAAGGAATATGTGATATGGTCCATAGATCTATAACTGTCATGGGGAGAAAGAATCTCAACCCTCCAAATATATCTAAAAATATCCCCATAACACCTAGGAATAGTCAAACCTAAAAATATACCCATAATATCTAAGTGTATGATCCTAAAAAGCAAACACCTAATATAATAACGATTGAAAATCACATAAAGCACATACATAAATTGATAAAATTGAAATAACCAAAAGAAAGGTGTCTTTTATTAAAATTAAATCAATTCATGGTTACAAATTCATCCCTTTGAGGGATATACAATGTGATACAATGTTACAATCATAATAAATCCCTCGCAAGGGTAGGTGTAATTCGTAGGACTTTCATAATGCCATAAACTACTCTAAGTTAAGTATGACATTCTTCTCTCTTGTGAAGATACATTTGTTGCCTTAATGTTGACGAAGGAGTCTTGAAAACCCTACAATCAAGAAACAACAAGAAACACATTAGTAACAAAGGATGTCTTTCTTGATGAAGCTTTTAATCAAAATATTGCATAAAAGATGCCATATGAAACATAAAATCAAGAAAACATGAAAAGCATATTAATCTATCTTAAACTTGATAAATCTGCCATCTAGAATGTAAATGAAACTTAGATCTATTTATCATACATCCTAATTAAGTAATTAAAGCATGAAATGTACAATAAATAGCTTCAATTATCCTAGTTACCAAATGATCTACAATTAAATAAAAATATCTTAAATCATGATTCTATCCAGTTAATTGGCTCTAAGAAAGCAATCCTAGGTTAAAATTATCTAATATAATATAGTGAAGAATAATCCTATGACTAAATCAAAGGGAAATGGAAATTAAACCATGACCACAGGTCTATAGCGTAGCTAGTACTTTTAGCCGTGGTTGACAACTGCAATTGATCCAAAAATGTAGTTGCTCTCCAACTTTATCCTTGGATCTCCAATTCCCCTTCATGAATTTATGATCAAGGGCACCTCGGTTTCCTTCAATGGATTTTATGGTTGCTTTGCTTATATTCATGCTTGAAGGCCCTCAATTGGGTTTCTTTATTCTCCTAGGATCTTAGGACCTTCATGGCTTCAAATTCCATTTTGATCTTAAACTGAGCAACAAAATTGTTCCTCTCAATGGATGTAAGTGAGTATGCACTTCGATAGGGCTTCACCACTCAAAATTAGCAAATGATATCCCTTTCTTCCCCCATTTGGAGGGGGGTCTTATAGCTCTTAGGAAGGTCTTTTATTGGCTTCATGGAGAAGCCAAGATCAATAACCTTTGGTTAGGGTAGTTGAATGGAAAATTCTAGAATATTCCATGCCCAAACCATGTGAAACATGAACAACTTGGCTGTTATAACCAATTTTGTGTCGGTTGAGATCAAACCTAATTTTAATGCTAACCGTGGATCTAAGACACAATCAGACCTATTAATCGTGGGTGTCATCTACGACCAACATTGAGTAGGCCAAAATACCTAAATTGAGTGGTTAGAACCATTGCTTCACCTTGGAATTTGTCCAAGATATTTCATATGGTCTGTTAGCATGTCCCATATGAGTAGTCGCCTCGACATGATGCATTTTAGGTGTCTACACTAAGAAATAAATATGTAACATCTCAGAATATATATATAAGATAAATGAAATATCCACACATAAGTGGGTGGGAAAAATACATGGAATAACTAAATAAAAATGAAGTAAATTTCCTAGGTGAACATGAGCTAAGGTAAACAATCTACTCTAAGATTATCAAATGAGATATTGAGCAAAGCATGTTATTAAAATTAAACTAGATGCACCTACAATAAATATCAAACCATTTAATTAGCATACATCAACTAAAATGACTCCCTTCACTACCTTATATGTTTATGAACCCCCATGACATATATACTTTAATATTAATTAGGAAAGGGTTCCAATTGTATATGTTTAATATGAAAACCCCAATGCAATTATTATACCATAAAGAGTAACTTAGAATGTGTTAAAAATAGGATGAAGTAATAGGTAAATAACCATTATTATAAATATAAATCCTAATAAAATAATTAGGTTTATGTGTAACTTCTTCCATACAAGTAAAAATCTATATTATGGTTCTTATAGTACTAGAAGGAAGATCAACCATGTTACCTATTCTATTGAATTTAAAAACAAAGGTCACATCCATGATGGTTTTCATATTTCATGCTTAAAAGAGAAATTGGGAACCCTTACTCTAGTTCAAACTAAGATCCTAATATGTGATGAGTAAGGTCAAATTAAACTTGAACCTAAAGGTATTTTACATACTTGTACATTGTCCTTACATACTCATTAAAATATTAAATACCTAATTAAGTGGAAAGGTCTTTATCAAGATGAAGCTTCATAGGAATACCACTCCTTTGTTTTTGCTCATACTTTCATTATTATGCTTTGAGGGTACATTATTCTTAGACAACAGGAATTATTGTGAATAATTGTGTCCATCTATAAGGGTATTTGTGTGCTATATAATTTGGGTCCTTACTCGTAGTCAAGGATATCCATTCATTCAATAATTATTTAGTATAATATATATCAAAATTATTTTTTTGAGAACATCCAATACAACTATCCTCTTTAAATACACATAGATAAACTTGTAATATTTCTTATAAAAATAGATATATTGGCATTATCTTTTACTGATCATATTTTCTTACTTGTTAACACCTAATTGAATCAAATAAGGATATACATGTATTTCAATTTTTGTGTTATCATGATAGGGTGTGTGTGAGTGTGTTTACAAAAAAAACAAAATGTGTTATGTTTAGTTTAAATTTAAATATAATATCCTACAATTCTCTTTCATAACCACTAGCATAAACAAATCAAATATTACAAGCATCAATGCATTTAAGTTATTGACAATAAGCATTACAAAGAACATACATAGGTGAGGACTTCTATTACCTAGAAAATCATGTGATAATGATTCACTTTGGAATTTAAGAATTAAAAAATGCCTTTTTATGTAAGCATTTTACACTTATCATGAGATGTTATGAGCTCAAGTGTTTTCAAAATAATGGCTTCCAAGGCAATCACTACGTTTAAAATCTATAAAGTGGTATACATATAATTGTTAGTTGTACTACCACTATGCGGTTAGTTGAAATATTAGAATAACATGATCATGATGTAATTAGGTGGGTCCCATATCAATCTCATATAACCAATTATAATACATGTGAATTCTCATGATTTATATAGTTGTGATATATAGGCATTAGTCTCTCTTGATATTCTTAGGATAAATAACATGTGTGTATCTCTCTCTCTCTCTCTCTCTCTCTCTCTATATATATATATATATATATATATATATATATATATATATATATATATATATATATATATATATATATATATATATGTAGACACCTAAAACATGTCATTTTGATAAGACTACCTATGTGGATGCATTTTTAGGCCATATGAACGACCTTAGGTATCCTCAAGGCTTAACAATGGTTTTTACTACTCAAATAGAGGTAACTTACTTTTTGCATCCTAGAGTGTCATACCCAAGAGCAGCCTCTAGAGGTCATTGTACCCCTTGATGGCTAGTAGTCATGACCACTCTACCTTGGGATGGTTGTGCCTATAACAAACTCAGGCTCCTGAGTTGAGAAAAATTAGTTATAGGACAGCTATGCATTAACTGTCAAGCATGAGAAGGTTCTAGAATTAGTATTTTGTCTTCCTAGATCCTAACTATTTCTTGATTATTGGCTTCTCCTACAATCCAAGATTCATATTTTGGAAATCTATAAGAATATGGCTTACCTTCATGAAAATGATCTAAACTCTCCACAACAAAGTGTTACCGGTTTGTTTACTAGAGAGAATATCCTCTCATAAGCAATGAAGTGCTACACAAATCTTTCCATGGAGCTCTCAATTACAAAAATGGATCCTCTTGGAGTTTGAAGAATAAATTAAACACTCTTGCATCAATCAACTTCTCGATTTCATTCTAATTTCTATGTTTTAACCATCCTTCAAAGAGTGTAACCCTTGAACATCAATTTAGCAAACCAATCCTGGAATTTATCTCATCGATCATGAAGAACAAGTTTGTTGTTCAATGGCCACTTCACTCCAAAGTGGCCTATAGGCACCACCGTTCTACCCTAGGATGATCAACATGTCATACTTCTCTACCCTAGAATGGCCTATCAATTTTAGGTCTTTGTAGGAGCTATCAACAAGAAGATTCATCAATATTTATTTCACATCGTGGAGGTCACAAGAAAATCCCCCCAAGTTAGTTTTTAGGGTGCAAATATCCTATAAAATACACCTATCATTGGTTCTTTATTGTAAATTGTATCAAATTAGTATTAAATCCCTAAGAGGGATATCATTGTAACTACCTTATGAAGGATAATTTCAATATTAATGAGGACACCATTTCTTTATTCCTTTTTCTTATGATGGTTACATGATTATGCTTTCAATTTTATTTCATATAATTATTTGTGTTAGATTTTTGCATACTACAATGGTGATCACAGTGTGGGACTCTTTCCACATTTCATAAAATCTATCACTAATTACTTGTTTCTTGATTTTCTTGAATTGTAGTTATCATCGTCCTGGGCTGGAATGATCAGCAGTAGCATCCATCATACCCTATGATGGCCAAAATACCTTGTCGCTCTGCCTCATGAAGACCTCATATTAGAATCACAAAAATCAAAGAAGCAACACCTTCATCAAACGTAAGCTTCACCTGTGAGTTTTTCTATACCTAATTTTCATGATTTAATTTTAAAAAATGATAAAATTTCATGTTTAATTGGAAAATATAGAAGAATTCTTTAATTTCAAGCATTATTCTTGTGATCACTCTTGGGTCTGGAAGCCTTTGTTTCTAGCCACTATTGGGTCAGGCTGCCCCTATTTTTGATCGCTTCTATGTCAGCTGGCCTCTACTATATATGGTCTTACACAAAGATGGCCTTTGTTTGTTGACTACATGGATTGTATACTTGTTGGTTGTGCAAATGCTAATATCATATTAGGGGTTGCAATCTTAGATATCTGAAACTAAAATATCTTTATCTAGGAATATAGAAAATTAAAACATTATTTTACGCATTAGAAAAATATATCAATTGCTCTATGTTTATATTAATTTATTTTACATAAAAGTAAAATGAACCCACACACACCACACATCATATTGAATATCAACGAGTTGGAATTCACATTGAACCATTGATCAAGACCAACGATTATGGACTTCATCACCACCTTTTTGGCTTGTTTGTGGTTATTTTGCACCCTATTTTGGCCAAGGCCAGTCCAAGATCTATTATAGTGAGGACTGGTAGAACTTGGACTCCCTCACCTAGTTTGGACTTCATCACCAAAATTGGGTGGGTTTCATGGCTTCGATTTCACCACCAAGTCTATGTGTGAGACTATACAGGTAAAAACCCTTAAATTGAGAATATCATCAATGAAAGAAAAAATCAAACAAGAAAGTAAAAAAACAACAAATCAAAACACACTAGATAGTTAGGACTCACAAATATTTGTTTGAACAAAATAACTATTTTGTATACTTTGTTTATTTATTTATTATTTACATAATCAACATAAATCCTAACATACAATTTGGGACCTAGTTTCTCAAAAAAAATTATCATGCAAATTGGAGCTATAACAAATAAGTTGTAGTGGTTTTATCATTATTCTATTTTGAGTAATTTTTAAACCAAAAATAGGGAAAAATAGCACCAAAAAAATCATAAAAAGCCCTATACAACCCCAAAAATCCTCAAATTTGTTTTTTTATCTTAGTTAGCCCCTTTTGCACCTTTCACAAAAATTGTGAGCACTAACTCCTTATTTTCTCGAAATTTCTCAAATTTGTCATTTTTCCACTAGCCCTTTTTGGCCAAATATTTCACAAATATAAAATTTGAGTCTTAGCCCATAGTGATCAACTCATCACACTGATCATTTTGATATATAACACCCATATTTTTTTTTTCGAAAGTCAATTTTCTAAAAAAGATAAAAAAAATGGTTAAGGGACCCTCCACGATGACATAAGTAAGGGGGACACTATCCCCCCTACACCCCCCCTTTCATGGAGTTGGTCCAAATGTGGCTGAAAACAAGACCTCCAAATTAGAGAGAGAATCAAGATCCACAACCAATGAACATCTCCAAATTAGTCTAGAGGACATGGCCATCCTTGAATGGCATCCCAAGTTTTATCATAACACCAATACCATCCATAGGAGGTTAGACTTTCAAGACATCCGTATTAGAGAAGCACCTACAAATCATCCAAGAGACCTTCTTGACTTGGATACCCCGATAGAGTTTTATAGAAGGAATAACCCACCCACTAAGGGACCTGGTAGGGCGGTGTCATGGATTCCTCATAGATGAAGAATATGACCCAAGTCATCCTCTTACTCCTCATGAAGAATACTTGGTGCAACCACGTTGTGTCTCTACATCACCCAAATACATAGATCTCATTCATAAAATAGAGTACTAGGTCAATGCAACCTTTAGGAATCATGGGAAACAAGTAATAGATCCTACTAGGGGAGAAAGACAAGATAAACCCATACGTATTTCAAATATGAGGATACATAGACCCCATATAAGTGAGAAAAAAAATCATACTCATCAGGAACTTAGGAAAAATCTTAATAAGCAACAAAAATTAAATCAACAATGGGTGGATCCACAATGGGAACACCTACAAATATTGTATCAACAAAGGATACAACAAAAGCAACAAAAAACAATGCATGAATTAGTTCCTACACCTAGCACCTATAGGATGTAACATTGTGTAACGCATCCAGTATAGTATCAAAATCTCCCCCTTTGACCTCACAAATATTGTGTTCCACATCAAAGGCCACTACATGGTTATCATCAAGAACCTCATACTCTTCAACAATACCAAGACCAACAAGAGGAAGAATTATATGAAGAGCCCCAACAGGGAAATCAAGAACAAGTAGATACCTATCTTGAATTCATTTATGATGAGGTACCTAATGATCATACTTATTGTCCATATCAACATAAAAATTGACCCCCTTTACTTAATCAAGGGTGATAGCAAGAAAATCATATCATTTCACCAGAGGCATACAATGTGCTAATTCTAAATTTATTATAAAAACAAGCTCAAATCTTAGTTTATCAAAAATCCATACTAAAGTAGCTTAGCAATCAGCATGTACATCCATCAGTTCCATCACCGCTATACCCACCACATTTCATTATGCCTAAACTTGAAAATTTCAAAGGTGACAAAGATGCACAAGATTACATGACAAGATTCATCAACATGTGCTTTCAACTTCAAGGTAATGCCCCCTTGATGTTGAGAACCTTCCTTATAACATTATCTTAGGGTGTTTTGTAATGGTATAATCATCTACCATGCCATAGCATATACACTTTTGATAAATTAGCCTATGCATTTTTGGAACATTTTTCCTTTAGTGCTAAGAAAATGGTAAACTTGATTGATTTGTCTAGCCTTCGTCAATTTGATGATGAACTACTCATGGAATATGGTAACAAGTGGAGGAAGGTGATATCTAAATTACCTTTCACTCTACCCATAATGGAAATAACCTGAATGTTTATTAGAATTTGTTCAAATTAAATCTCGCTCTTCTTACATTTACAACAATACCAAACATTTGAGGAGGCCTTGGCACAAGCCAAGTTCATTATGGACATCAAGGTCTAGGAGGATGATATTCAAATCTGCAAAATGGAATGCCCAAACAAGAATATTAAATGTGGCAACATGCAACAAAAGGCAACCCCAATCAATCAAGTTGTTTTGAGTTTCCTAGGATCCTCAAACCAGACCACACCACCTCAACTACCAGTGCAACCTAATTACTAGACTCAATCTCTACTAGCCCAGAATCATATGCAATAGAATCAAAGACAAGGCCAATAGTGTCAACCACCATAATAATATACTCATTTGCCAAAAATATTAGCATAGATATTCAATTGATTTTGTGAGGCATGAGCAATAAATCTTCCTTAGATCCGTCCATTGAAACCTAATAATTATAGATCAAAGGGATATAGGTAAAATCTATACTATGCTTACCATCGACAAAGGGGTCATGACATCCAGACATGTTACCCCTTCAAATATTTAGTACAATATATTATCGAGAGGCAATATATTTAGAGTGGCAATACTCTTTCTCCAAACAACCAACCAATAGGAGTCTTCCAAGACACTTTACCTACACATAAAGCAAACACAACACCTACCAATCAAGCTAAGAAACCTAAGCAAGTGAATTAGGTGCATATCAATATACCTCTCCAAGAGTTTGTGGGAATGATCAGTGTTATAATAGAGGACCAATAATATCAAAATAAATCTATGCAATATGTGGCTTCATCCAATGTTTAATCTTATCTCATCGCATCTCATCAGAATATTGGTATTGCATATAATTTGTTGCCACAATAAGAGGGTTTCAATTTCAGCATTCCTTCCAGTCATATCAAACACATCACATCAAGCACAGTGTATAATGGGGGTGCTCAAGGTGTCACACCTTACCCATCATCCAAATCATAACCAATGAAGCAATTTGGGTACTCTGAAGGTATCTCCACATTTACCAATTGACACACACTTTGGGGTTGCTTAAGGTATCACACTTTTCCCTTAAAAAAAATAAAAAAATAATCAAAATTATAAAAATAACAAAAAATAACAAAAATTATCAAAATTACCAAACAAATAAGAAAACATAAAAACATAAATATAATACAAAACACCAAAACACAAAAACATTTGCATTACATCATCATGCATTTCATTGTATTCATTAATTAGTTGCATTAGGCATTTTCAGCCATTGCACTTACATTAGGATAAACTTGTGTTTACATTCTTACGAATGACACCATGTTTGTATGCTAGTCATGAATCTCAAATCAACCTTATTTATCATCAATATTTGTAGTTTTCTTTATGATATTTTTCTTATTAAGAGGTCCTCATAAGATAGGTTAGATACCGGATAAATATTAGCAATGATGTTTATATGACCACTGACTATTTTATGCACACATTTTAGTTTGCAAAAACTTTTATATAAAACCCTTACATCCCACATATCATTATCATTCACATGTCCCTTTGTGAGTAACTGTATTTTTCAACATAATTAATGAGTTGTTATATGGTGTATACTAGGGTTTTTGGTCATTCGGCCATCCCTAGTTATATTTTCATATTTTATAGAAATCTATCTAATATTTTAGAAGGTAAGGTATCATTTTGATATAACCTTACATATCTCAAGATACCAACATGATTATACACATTAAAATCCATGTTTGAACAAGGAAATATGACACTACAAAGTGGTCGTTATCACCTCAAGTGAAAGGTTTTCCTTTCTCTTATTATTATGGATGCTGATAATTGGATAAAGGACAAGCTCCCCCTATCTAAACAACCCACACAATGAGAATATTCTCAAAATAGAACAAAATAAACAATGATTTTCATTACTAACCAAATCCCTTGCTCTTGAAACAAAAAAAAAATAGTGGTTTAAATTACTATACTTTAGCATGTATCCCAAATAATCAAAAGAAAAGAAGTGGGTAAAGAGATTTAATTCTTAGAATCCTTAGTATTCAAAATGCCATGGGGTAATCTCCATTACAAAAATGGGTTGAATGAAACCCACCTGGCAATGGAGGAGTCTTATGCGGGGTGATATGTTTGTCACATTAGTGATCTTATTTTGTATATACCAATGTTGGCTTATGGTTGAGCTAGATTTTGATGGCTTGTATTGCCTAGTAGTTTATTCCAACTATGTCCAAACTCAGGATACGATGACCATAAGATGATCCTCATTACAACAATGGGTTGGATTAAATTTTTCCTAGCAATACGGTAGTTTTTTTACTTTGCACACACATGGATATTGAATATTTGGGTCTTCCTTGTAGATTTTTATCTTTCATAGTCATGTATAGCCATCATACATTTTTTTATTGATCAACTAAGGTGTTTGAGTCTCATGAAATACCTTGTTGTACCCTCATAACATATCACTATTTCACATCTATCATTTATATTTCACTATATCATTCCATACAATTCAGCTTCAAATGTATGAATTTTTGTGAAAAGGTTGATATTTTGATTCATGAATTTCATACATTCTATGGTGCTTACACTTAGGATGCTTTGCATCTTATATTTATTCATTCTATTTTAGCAAATAAACACAAACATCAAATTTTGCATCATCATGTCATTAGCACATAACATACATGCATACATCTAGGAATATAATTTACATCTATGCATACATGCTACAATGTCAAGACATTCATCCATCATCCATAATTGCATCCATAAGTGAATCCATGCATAACATAACATAAGCAATAATCAAGATCCAAAGGCACTTAAATCCTTTGGTCACATCATTCCAAAAACACTCCAAAGGCACTTAAGCCCTTTGGTCACATCAATTACCATAAGGCCACTTAAAAAAGAAAAAACACAAAAATATTCATATATGGACAAAATCAAGACTGTAATGGGATCTTCCCCCACTCATTTTTAATTTCTCAATAGGACCTAAAAAACCCAAATAAATTCATATTTTTCAAGTGAATTATCACTTTTATCATTTTCTATCTCCTCTATCGACTCATCGTTTGAGGGAGTAGTCATATAATTACAAAATTCATAATCAAATAAACAATCAAACACTCAATCATCGCTAATTACGTTCATTCAAGAACCATTGCTAAAGACAATCATGCACCCTCATTGCTTGGGGTAAATAAACAAAATATCAAAAACAAATTCAAACGGACTTAATCTTGTCTTCCAATTACCACTAAGGCTAAGGTGTAGACTTAAGCTTGTCTTCCAATTGCCACTAAAGCTAAGTTGCAAACTTAAGCTTGTGTTCCAATTGCCACTAAGGCTAAGGTGTAGACTTAATCTTATCTTTCAATTGCCACTAATACTAAGGTACAGACTTAAGCTTGTCTTCCAATTGCCTCTAAGGCTAAGGTGCAGAATTAAGCTTATCTTCCAATTGCCACTAAGGCTAAGGTGTAGATTTAAGTTTGTCTTCCAATGTACCAAATATTATCAAAATCAAATTCTTCAACTTGTCAAAGGCAATGGTTCAACAATGCATTCTCTTTCCATGATTGGGGCATCCAAATTTGATCAGATCAATGAAAATCAATCAACCTTCAATTTGACTTTAGGTTATCTATTGTTCTCTGCATTGTGATTTCACATAATGCATCCCAAAAAGGGGTATTTGTAGACACCTAAAACACATCATTTTGAGGAGGCTACTTATATGAACATATTTGTAGGACATATGATCCACATTGGACATCCTCAAGGTTTAACAAAGGTTTTTACCACTCAAATAGGGGTAACTTGCCTTTCGCATCTTAGATCATCATACCTAGGAGCGGCCTCTAGAGGTCGTCGTACCCCTTGATGGCCAGTAGTCACAACTGCTCTATCTTAGGATGGTCATTCTTGTAACAAAATTAGGCTCCCAAGCTAAGAAAAATTAGTTATAGGACAACTAAGCATTAACTGTCAAGCACGAGAAGGTTCTAAAATTGACTTTTAGTCTTCCTAGATCCTAACTGATTCTTGATTCTTGGTTTCTCCTACAAGCCAAGATTTATATTTTATAAATCTATAATACAATGTATTGCCTTCATAAAAAAGTTCTCAATCCTCCATAATAAAGTACTACCAGTTTGTTTACTAGAGAGAACATCCTCTCATAAGCGATGAAGTGTTGCTCAAATCTTGTCATGGAGCTATCAAATGCAATAATGGAGTCTCTTGGAGTTTGAAGATCAAATTCAACACTATTTCACCATGAAATATCCCAATTTCATGTCAATTTCCATGTTTTAATTGTGCTTCAAAGAGTGCAACCCTTGAACATCAATTCAACAGACCAATCCTAACATTTCTTTCATTGGTCGCAAAGAAAAAGTTTTTTGTTCAGTGGCTTCTTCACCTTGAAGTGACCCACAAGCACTACTGCTCTACCCTAGGATGGTTAACAGACTAGACTAATCTATCATAGAATGACCTATCGATTTTAGGTCTTGGTAGGAGCTATCAACATGAATATTCATCAATATTTATCTCACATTGTGGAGGTCACAAGAAACTCCTTCCTAAGTCAATTTTGAGGGTGCAAAGATCCTATAAAATACACTTACCATTGGTTATTTATTGTAAATTGTATCAAATTAGTATTAAATATCTAATAGGTATATCATTGTAACTGCCTTATGAAAGACAACTTCAATATTAATAAGAAGGGCACCATTTATTTATTCCTTTATCTTATTATGGTTACATGATTATGCTTTCAATTTGATTTCATATAATTGTTTAGGTGTTATATTTTTTCTTAATATATACATACATACATACATACATACATGCATGCATGCATGCATACATATACATATGTCTATATATATATAATTTATTGTAATTTTTATTATATAATAAAAAATACCCTACATAGTCATGTTTTCCTTTGTTTAGTTCTTCTTTTTGGTTCCTCTGGGCACCTTTACCTTAGGTGGCCCCTGTTGTTTTTAGGCTATCTCATTCTACTGCCGCCGTTCTTCCCCTTTGCCTCCATATTTGGAGGCCCATGGCTATCTTGTACAAGGTTCACGGACCTTTCAATACCCTTTCAACCAATCAAAAAAAAAAATACCCTACCTAGTCATCTTAAGAATGCAATATTAGTACACATTAATCATGAACCTTGAATGCACTATTTACTATAAATAACCTTTATGGACCTAACAATGGAGGATTTTAAAATTCTAATAAGGGATTGAAGGTTCAAATACTATGGATTGTAGTGTTGTATACCATGTTCTATTATGCTATAATCAAAATGTAATTCAATATTAACTATATTTATATACAAAAGAAATTTTCCAATATGGATTATAGTTCAATAGATGGTACAATATCATTTTTTAATTTCAACATAATATCCAATTTTAGATTCTTTCAAATCCATTGCAAATAGAATGAGAGATGTTATGTCCTACATCATAGATTCATGCCAGGGAAGCTCTATCCAGGGCAGATCAATCTTGTATGGAGTTATCATAGTTCATGAAGCTCTACACTCTACTCATAAGACTAACAGGTCTGTTTTTGCCCTCAAGCTTGATATGAACAAAGCATTTGACATGCTAAATTGGGAATTTCTAATTGTTGTCCTCCTTAAGTTTGATTTTCACCACAAATGGGTTAATTTGATCAAATAATGCATTTCTAAAGCATGGTTCTCGATTCTAGTTAATGGAAAAACTGTTGGTTACTTTTAAATTCGCAAAGGAATTCGGTAAGGGGACCCTATCAGCCCCATGTTATTCATCATTGTGGCAGAAGCTTTAGGAAAAACCATAAAAAATACTTGCAATTCAAGGCTAATATTAGGAATCAAGGCAACATCTCTCACTAGGTATATTTCTCACCAAAAATTCATCAATGATACCCTTCTATTGACTAAGGCGTCAGTGGTTGAGGCCAAAAGAATTAAATACATCCTATAACTCTACGAGGACGTTGCTGGTCAAAAAGTTAATTTCAGTAAAAGCAAGTTATATTTCTTGAACACCCCCATTCAGAGGAAATGAAGGACTACAAAAATTTTAGGGTGTGATATAGCAAACCTCCCCACTTCCTATCTTGGTCTCCCTATTTTCATTGGTTCTCAAAGAGAGTCAATGTGGGACAGGGTTATTGAAAGAATTCAAAAACAACTCGCTAGATGGAAAGATCATCTTCTATCTCAATAAGGAAAGTTGACTCTCACTAAGGTCTCTCTTTAGAGCATTCCAGTCTATTTCCTCTCTGTTTTCAAAGCCCTTGTGAAATTTTTCCAAAAAATTGAGAAACTCAAAAAAGAATTTTTATTGATTGGATCAGAGGAGAAAAAAAGGATACACCTTGTAGGATGGACCAAAGTGTGTAGACCCAAGGAAAATGGGGGCTTAGGTCTAAGGAGAATTGCTCATAAGAGTTTAGCTTTACTAGCTAAGCAGGCATGGTGCCTCTGGTGAAGAAAATAAATGGACAGCTATCATAAAATGAAAGTATCTTCAAAATATGGAATTTCTAAGTGAATTAGTTCCAATTAGAGGTTATGTTTTTTGGAAAGCAATTCTCAATTGTAAGGAAATCATAAAAAAAGGTTTAAGATGGGTTTTAGGCAATGGTGAGAGGATAAATTTTTGGAATGAAAAGTGGGCTAAGGGCGAACCACTGACATAATATCCTAACTTATCCGAAATCAGAGATATCATAGAAGAACTCATTGGTAGAAAAGTCTTTGATTATATGGTTGAGGATAGAGGCAGAATGAAGTGGAAACAAATAAGGATTTAGGGATTTCAAGAGGAATCAAATGATATTTGTAATATTCTCAGGCAATATTTTATACCCATGAGACCCAAGGAAGATCAAATGACCTGGGCTTCTACGAAAAATGGGCAGTTCACTGTTAAATCAGCTTACAAGCTTCTACTTGATGACGAGGATTTTGTCCTCCAAAAGGACTTAGTTTGGATAAAAAATTTAATTCCAAAAATTACAGTCTTTTCATGGCTGGTTATCCATTGATAATATGATGCGTAAAGGTATTTGTATCACTAATCGTTGTTATCTATGCAGGGCTAATTTAGAGACCATTTATCATATTTTCCTTGAGTGCCCTTTTTCCTTGACTATCCTAAGTGGGAATTTTCAGGCCTTCAATATTTCTTGGGTTAAACCAACCACCGTACTTGATTTTTTCATCTAGTGGCCTTACCCCTTTTCAATCCAAATACTTAGATACATGTGGAAAATTTGTCTCAATCACTATCTTTGGCAGGTGTGGTTAGAAAGTAACTATAGAGTCTTTAATGAGTCTATCCATGATCATAAAACTATTATTTCTAGGATCCTATCCTTTTCCAATGAGAATGTGAACCTTATCCCTTTTGATTGTCATAAACCTCATCTGCATGAGACCATGATTGCTCAATATTTAAGCTTAACCTTGTTATATGAGTCTGCACCTAGGGTAGTCAACCCCAGAGCCAATGTTAAGTGGTCCCCACCTCCTACGGGTTGGTTTAAGCTTAATTTTGATGGAGTAGCTAAGGAAAATCCTAGTAGAGCAGGAACTGGAAGCATTGTGCGATATCATAATAAGAATATTATGCTTGCATTTTTCAAATATTTGGGAACAAGGATGAACAACAAAGCTAAAACTAGAGCTATGTGGAGAGGAATTCAAATGACTCAAGACTTAGAAGGCAATTTGATCATAGAAGGAGACTCTATGCATGTTATAAATCTCCTCAAAATTTTGAAAACACCTCCTTGGAGGATTAAAACAATTTTTGAAGAGGCTAGGATCCTTTTCTAGGGAAGACAAGATAGAAAAGCCCAACATGTCTTTTGGGAAGCTAACAAAGTTGTTGATAAGCTGGCCAATTTGGGTGTCAATGGTGACAGACTTTTCAAATGGGAACATGGTTTCCTGAGCAAAGTAGAGGAGTTTATTCAATAAGAATACCAAGAATGATATTTAAATTTACCAATAGGGAAGGCACTATAAGTTCAAAGGCTGAGTATTCCCGTATCTTTTTTGAAATGGACTGACAATAAAAATTATTCGAGCTATCAGTCTTGGTGGATGCTGCTTGGAAATACCACAAAGACTAATGGGGACAGTCACATGTCAGATAACATGGCTCCTAGTTGTCTTAGTAATTTGAGGTTGGTTGATAATCATAGGGTAAGAAAGAAATGACAATATAAGACTTCAAACCAGAGCCACGTAGACCACCAGATAGCCACTGCCATAAATCTGACCAAAAGGTTCACTTCTCCAAGGTTGATTGGCCAAGACGGGATGTTGTTCTAAAGCATGTCATATATGGAAGAAAGCAATTACCAAAGAATTATTAAGATTAATTGTCAATACAGAGTTTGTGGGAGTTTTTTTCAATACTCTGTTATGTGTGTCTGTAGCTTTTGTTTTCTCACCTGTTTCAAGGAAGGGATCTGTGTCTGTTTCTTTTTTGTAATTATGATGTAGGTGTGTTTTCTCGGGGTGCACCCAAAATTTTTTATGGAAATTTTATTTTTGATAACAAGCTTTGTGCCTTACCGGATGTAATGGCTTTGGCAGTATGTAGATTTGACATATATAGGATCCTTAGTAAGGACATGTTCATCAACATACTGGGCTGATTTTTGTAAAAGGTTTTGGATCAACCTGCAAAACCTTGTATTAATGCTATAGTATTTTATCTACCAAAAAAAATATATGTGGCCACACCCTATTACAAAATAGAAACAAATCAAATTTTTTATTTTACTTTATAAATGTATGCATGAATACAGGGAATCAAGTAAAATATTAAACTATGTGGACTAATTCGACGTATTCTATTTTATCATAATACATCTGATATTGGTTTTGCTTGATTTACATAGATATTTGTGTAGCAGCTGAAAAATAGATGGTTAGTCATCTTTGATATTGTCCCTAGTCTAGTTTTAATGTTGAAATTCCATATATTGCTCCTTGTTGAAATCACATTCTATTTTTCCAACCACAAAGCCGTGTTGGAATTCAGCTTCAATGGGAATTAGGCACCTTATTTTTAGAAGTTAGGATGTAGGTGCCTTGTCTAGAGAAGTCAGGATGTAGGCACCAACATGGGATTCAGGTGCCTAACAGGAAGCAGACACCCATTAGTTAAGCATCGAACAGAAGTCGGGCACTTCAAAGAGAATCAAGCACCTGAATTAGCACTTCATGCTGGTGTACTACAAGTGTTTTGCCTTCATGAAATCAATGGTGCCATGTTCGAGTGGGACCTTGATGAAAACATTTTAAAAAACAAAAATTTCTACAAAATATACACAAAATGCTCTTTGAAAAAATATTAAATAACATGTAAAATAAACTGTTAAATATATAAAATTCTCATTAAACATATATATCTACAAAAATAAGTGCCATTGTTTATATGGAAAGTAGTACAAAAAATGAGCATTTTCAAGGCTCGTCATCCCCCTATGCTTAAGGGGTGACACGTCCCTATGCCACTTTATACTAGTAATTACCAGTTTTGTTTACAAATTTCCAATAGGCCCTAACTATTTCTTTCATTTTCTTTGCAGGAGTATTTAATTTTTTATTGTCTCTAGGATTTTGCTCCTTTGGTCTTTTAGGACCGGTTGCCTCCTATTGCTACTATTTCTAGTGCTTGCTGCACCAAACTAGATACCTTGACCATGCTCTTTTTCTTGGTTTTTCCCTTGTCCAGGCCACCTTACCTTTATCAATATTTAAATAGCAGCCAGTGAAACTGATGGTATCCTTATATAATGTGAGCTAAGCCATTTTCTAGTATTCATGGTGAAGGGATAGCTTTTCGCCCATAGGTACTGTAGATTCATCACCAAATGAGATGCTAGAATTTTTAGTAACCTTGGTTGTGGGAAAATCGGCCCCTATTGGGTTAAGTTCAAGTTTAGCCTTGACCTCTATTTCTACCATCGAAGGGGTTCTACTGATTGATACCTAATTTGTAGGTGGCACAAGATCTAAAAATCCTATCCTCATGAAATATGCCTTCATCCTTGAAGGTTGATCACCTATCAACCCATATATGCCCCAGAACTGATGAGGTTGGGCAATTAGAATTTTCTTGGGAGGCTTCTTGGCCTCCTTTTTGGCATTTTTTTTTTATTCCTTGCATGCCCTCTTAGAAACATTTTTCCAGTTATTCTTGTCTTCTTCTATATCTTCCTTAAGTTTTTCAATTTTTTCCTTTTGGACAACAAACAATTTCTTTGCTGCCTTCCATTCCTCATTAGAATCCAATTCTGATTCCTCATCGGATTTGATGCGCAATTCCTTTAATTATGCAACTCTTTCTCTAGTTATAGGTCTTCACTAAGATGCCCTTATAGTTTTTTTCTTTGATCTTAGCTTTTTGGGATGCATCTTAGGGTATGCTGGTGCTGCTACTACTTCCTAGTTTTTAGTGGATGCAAGTTGTTGAGCCTCTTATACCTATGCATCAAATTGTTTCTTGGGTTCTACCCCTACATTTGTTGGATAATATTCTTGCTCTTACTCCTTACCTGAAACTTGAGGTTCTTCATCTACTTTTTCTATAGATTGTTTTGAGGTATGAGGTTCCTCAACCTCAAACTCATATTCTTGAATTACCTATTTTGTAGAATGAGATGTTGAACAGGGTTACTCTACATCCATTGTAGCATCCACTCTTTGCTCAATTTTTATTTTAGTAGTGGGAACCTCTATTACCCCATTAGTATGCAATGTTGCATCTACTTTGGTTGGTTTCTTGACTTCCACTGCTATACCCTGCAGTTGCAATATTCCTATTTGCCCTTGTAGTTGTCGAATTGTCTGACACAATTCATGTTTCAATGTAGCTTCTTTCTTGGACTCTTGAAATAGAGTTTGTTCTTCCTTAAATTTGGCTTCCCAAGTGGAAGTCTGCTCTCTCAATAACTTTGGTTTTTGCTACAAATCCTCTGCCTAGCCCTCCGATGATAAATCTTCCATTGCAACCTACTGTTGAGGAGTTTTCCCCCTGGAAATATCCTTTAAAATTTGGGCCAGGTATTCTTCCCTATTTAGATCATTGATTTTTGCTTCATCTTTTGATGAGATCAAAACCACCCTATATGCCTTCATCCTTCTGCTTTGATTTATGGTGGAAATTGGCAAGGATATTGGGCTTGGTGGATCATGCCTTGCCTCATCATCAAATTGAGGGACAATGAGGGATAAAACCTATCCTACTTCCTCATAAAATTAGGGAAAAATAGGGAACGCATATTTTCCTACTTCTCATGTATTTCCTCAAGATGGGATGCATGTGCTTCTCTTCTCATTTTACCTCCCTCTCATTTGATTGGTCATTATGTAATGGCACCTCTACTCCTTCTTGTACCCATAGAATTGAATTAGTGTCTTTTATCTCCTCAACCACCATATTTCTTTGTGACTCTGCATGTTGTACCAAGACCAAAATCAGGCCATGGTGAGCTAAGGTAGATGTTGTGCCTTCCTCATATCATTTAACCTCATATTTGAGGATACATACAAGGTAATACGAGACATTAATCTTATCCCCATGTAGTATGTGGTTTAGAAATCAAAAGTGATTCATGTTCAGCTTAGAGTACCTACCAAAATAGGTGAAAAATCATATGATCTATTTGAAAATCACCCTTCAAAGCTTAGTAATGTGGTTCTTGGGCAAACCAGTGTGTTTCAAGTGCTCTATCGGTCTACCAAATAATATCTATGCATAGAGATATGGGTTGTACTTCTTGTAAATGCGCTCCCCTATTAGAGGAAGGCCCATCACCATGGTGATATACTCTTCAATGACTGGAATCTCCAATCCCTACATACACACAATCCCATACCTCATGGATGTTACAAACTCATTGGCTATCAATAGGTTTACTCTTCTTCCAATCATAGTTCTTATATTTCCTCCCATGCTTAGAGTGCAAATTCTCTTCAATTTAAGATTCACTTGTAAACTACTTCACACTTTGATTTTTTTTGAATTTCCACACTCTATAGCTTCCCTCCTTGCATAGTAGTTATTTTAGTAAGAATTTTTTAAAATCAGTTGCTTCCTTGGATGTAGGAGGTTAAATATTGTAATCAGAAGAAATTATGGTTATCCATGAAAATTTTCCTTAGAGCATGTTCCAGATTGTGTGAAGGTCATAACCATAAGCATTTTACCAATAAGCTCCATGATACATAGTAGAGTTCCAAGTGGAATTATATGGGTGGCTAGGACTATAATGGGGGTTGTGCCAACACTTTTACATAGAAACATATGCATATGAAAATAATATAGACATAAAACAAAAAATTTAATCATGTACCTAAATTTATTTTATGGGTGCACCATGTGGATATCAGTGGTGCAAATATCCATGGTGCATTGTTATCGGTTTTTGGATGATGACTAGATAAGCCTCGATGTACAATGATGTCCATATTTCTTGTATGATAAATTTCTCTCCATGTTATTGGTTCTTGATAGCTACAGAATGATTCATTTAAGACATCCTACAAGGTTTCAAAAAAAAGGTTAGAAAAAAACATATCTTCATGGGATGACAAACATCCCCTCATTGGAATTTGGTTAATGTCAGATTTTAATTTTTTCCTTGATATATTTGACTTTGCACATGCGTGGGGTGATAACGTGGCTCGAGCCACTTTTTCGATGTTGAAGTTTGATTTTTACAAGGTAGGAATAACCATGAAAATGGAAAGCAAGTGTCTTTTCTATGTGGAAATAAAGCACCTTATTTTTAAATTATGGAATGTAGGTGCCTCGGGAATAGAATTAAGACACCTTATAAATCTGACACTATACTTAACATGGGAATTAGGTGCCATAACAATTGGGTGCTATACTTAACATGGGAAGCAGACACATCTTACTGACTATCGAGTGTCGTACTTTTAAAGCAAATTTTATACAAACTCAAACATTTTTTATGATGTTAAGAATATTTAGTGTCACTTTATGAAAAATGGAATTCGGATGCCCTTTTTCTTGGAAAACCTAGGAATCATGCATCGGTCTACCAGAAGACAGGACATAGGCACAATTTTCTTAACATACTAGGAGTCAGGCACCTTGTACCATATAAATAGGAATTAGGTGCATTCTACCATAAAATGAGAATCAGGCACCACCATTCTGAAATATGGGAATCAAGAACCTTCTATCGTAAAATGGGAATTAGGTGCTTTTCCATTAGTTAACAAAAAATAGATGCTCCTCATTTATTGCAACGTCCACTTGACATGCCCACTTATATACGCTCAAGATTTCTCAGACCTTTCAGTCCTCTGGTTGAATAATAGGGATAAAATTAGCATCCATACCTGAACTAGTAGTTGGATGTTTTATTTTCCATAAAGACCAACCCAAAAACTCTTGTGTATATTAAGGTATAGTATTCCCCTTTTTATATGGGGACAAGCTACTCCTACTATAAATAATTCTTCTAGAAATTTGGTAAGGTGCATGTTCATGGATCTTGTGCTTGTTAGGCCTAGGTTTCCCAGGCTTCCTAATAGTTGCACTCAGGGCATCATTCCTACAAAACAAAAATACAACTAAAAAATAAAAACTTTAAAGAATAATTGTTTTTCGGACTATGTGGACTACGTCCATATATTACTAACATAATTTAAAATTAAAATCAATTGGGGTTTCCCCCATGCCTAATATGTACTCAATCATGTATGCTTTAGACACATGGTATGGACACAAGTGGTGACCATTGATTGTTAATGTAATGTTACTACTATCAATTATTCTAATCCTCACAAATCCATTTTTGGTGGACTTCAATCACTTCATATGGTCCCATCAAATGTTGCATGAGCTTACCTTTCCTTTCCTAGAACTGGGAGTCATATAGTAATTCCCATTCTCCCACTTTGAGTTGCTTTGTCCTCGTGTGGTGATCATGCCACTTAGACCTTTGTTTTTAAATGATATTTGTTTTCTATAGAGCAGCAAGGAGTTATTCATCCAGATGATTAAGTTTCTGAATTCATTCTTTCTGTTCACATCCAGATTTATGTTTAAATCTATTGCAATCCTAATTATTTTGAATTCAAACTCTATAGGCATCATAACACTCTTCCCATAGACTAACCGAAATGGTATGAAACCAATAGTAGTCTTCCAGGTGGTCTTGTAGACCCACACTACATTTGCTAATCTAGTGGACCAGTACTTCCTATGTTGTTGTACTATATTTTTTAGGATATTTTCCAATTATCAGTTGGTTACTTCAACTTACCCATTCACTTATGGATGGTAGAGAGTGGTTTTTTATGCCTAATTTTATATTGTTGCATGAGTTCCTGAATCATATTTGAAGTAAATTGGGGTCCTTGATCAGTTGTGATCTCTCTTGGAACCCTAAACCTTGTAAAAATAGATTAATACAAGAATTATACTATAGTCTTCTCTTTTGAATCACACAAAGCCTGCACTTCAACCATCTTGGTCACATAATCAGTATAAACTAACATAAACCTCTTACTTGTTGATTGTGGATTAATGAGTCCTACGAATTCCATACCCCATTTATCAAATGGATCTATGTGAACATATGGTTGGAGTGGCATCTCATCTCTAAGATTAGGTCTGCCCATCCTCTGATATTGATCACAATGTCTTACATGCTTGGCTATAACCAACCAACCTGCAACTCTTTGTATATAGTCATTTTTCCTGCAAAATGGCCACCACAAGGTTCATCATGTCAAACCTTCAATATTTCTATTATCTCATTCTCAACAACACACATTCTCATGATCTGATAAGGCCCTGTTTCAAATAGGCACCCATCTATTAATGATAAGTCTACACTTTTCTCAATTAAAGTTTATTTTTCACGAGGTAAAAGTGTAGGGGATAATTTACCATTGTCTAAATAATTATCCATATCTGCATACCATAGTATCTATTCATTTAGATCAAACAAATGCTCATCTATAAATTTATCATCTGTAGCCACATCATCTAGAGGTGTCAATATAGACAAGAAATTAGCTACCACATTGTCTTTACCTGGTTTATCTACTATTGTCACATCAAACTCCTATAGAAGAAATAACCATCTAATAATTCTACCACTAATCCTAGGTTTATTTGTCATGTATCTAATAGCTGAGTGATCAGTATGTATAAAAAATTGATATCCTGTAATATAATGATAAAATTTGTTAAGCACGTGTATAATTGCAAGAAACTCTTTTTTTGTTATAGTATAATTAAATTCAACACCTGTGAGATGTTTACTAACATAATATATGGAATAAAAATCATCACCATCCTTCTGTCCCAACATTGATCCTATTGCATTGTTAGATGTATCAACATATCTACGAAAAGGTATGGTCCAATTTGGACCTCTCAATACTAGGGTAGTAATTAGTTTTTATTTAAGGTGTTAAATGATTTTCATGTTCCTCTATCCAAAAAAAACATATGTCCTTTGATAACAATGTGCTCATGGGTTTAATATTCTTTCTAAAGTCTTCTATAAACCTCCTATAGTAATCAACTAATCCTTCTATTTTTTGGGAGTACGTATATTTTGGATAACTTCTACCTTCTTCCTATCCACCTTGATCCCATCTGTAGAAATATGATGTCCTAAAACTATCCCTTCCTGCATTAGCATGTAACATTTCTCATTGCTGAGGGATAGGTTAGTTTCCTCACACCTCTCAAGTGTTTTCTCCAAATTTTCTATGGCTATTTCAAAATTTTCACCATATATAGTGAAATCATCAATGTATACCTCCATAATTTCTCCAATCATGTTAGATAATATGCTCAAAACTACCCTTTGAAATGTGGTGAGTGCATTGCACAAACCAAAAGGTAAAAATATATAAGAAAAATTCCCCCAAGGGCAAGTAAATATGGTTTTATCTTGATATTATTCCCCTATTTGGATCTGATAGTATCCATTGAACCCATCCAGGAAAGAAAAATACTTCTTGCCTGCTAAGGTGTCAAGGACATGATCTATGAAGGGTAAAGGGAAGTGGTCTTTCTTAGTTGTTTTGTTCAAAAACCTATAATCCACACTAATTCACCACTTGCTATTTTTATTGGGAACCACCACCAGAGGTGATATCCATTCACTATTTGAAATGGGGTAAATGAACCCAACTATGAGGAATTTTTGCAATTTAGTTTTGACAATTTCCTTCATTACTGGATTTATTCTTCTTTGTGGTTATCTTAATGTTTTAACTTGGTCTTCCATATATATCCTATGAGTACAAGTTTTAGGAGCTATTCCTCTCATGTTTGAATAGTCCCAAGCAAAGGCATCTTGATGTTTTACCAATGTTTCTTTTAGTTTGATTTGTTGTTCAGTTGTTAAGTTGTCATCTATGTTCAACACTCTACCAGGTGCAACCTCTATTTATTGAATATGATGGTCTTTTCCTCCCACTAATGGCAACTCATAAGGAGGATAGGAGGATTCTCCTTGGAAATTTTTTGATATTACCCTATCCTCATCACTCTCATATTCAAATTCATCAAGTGTCATGATAAATTGGATCATTGATAGACCACAAATTTTCTAATTTTCATCCTCAGGTTCTCCCAATACTTCTACACATTGTGCAGGTGGATGAATGATTAGTTTTTTATGTTTTGTCCATAAAAAATGGTCATCTAGCCATCTCTATAGCTTATGTAAGCATCGACTATTTCCAGCCAAGGTCTACCTAATATTAATGGATATCCACCTAACTCGAACTTGGATTATAACACTAAGAAGTCTATTGGATACTCCCATGCATCTATTGTAACTATGATATCCTCCAGTATTCATTTTGGAAGCACTGTAGACCTATCTTCCAACTGTTAAATAGTCTTGGTTGGATTCAAGTTAGATATTTTAGGATTTTGCATGGTTTCTTTGGGCATGAAATTAATGGTAGCCTCAAAATATACTAATGTATTGGGTAACACAACCCTCTATTTGTATAGTTAATACAGGGCTTCCTATATTTGAGTATTTTTGGCTGTAGGTGTTCCCTAACATGAGATTAGCTAACTGACCCACCAAACTAATTGAATTTGCAGGTTTTCTTCTTGGTTTTTTTAGGCAAAATTATATTATAGCCTTGCCATAGATAGGAATATCTCTGATCGCTTGAAACAAAGGGATTGTACCTATCAGGTTCTTTAGACTAGAGAGAATATTGAATTCTTATTATATTGAATTTTTAGGTTCCTACAATATTTGTGGAAAATGTGGAACCTCTTCTCTATTATTTACAGGTGTTGATTCCTCTTCTACTTCTACTATAAGAGGTGATTCCTTTTTTCCTAATTTTATGTGTTCCTCCTCTTCTACCAGAGGAGTGACTTCTACACCTACTTGTTTTCCTAATCTTAATTCTATTGTAGTACAATCCACTTTAATATTGTACATGGGGTACATATCATTCTCCACTTGAAAAGCTAGTTGATCTTTGTTATTTGGATTGGTTATAGGCTGTGTTGGTAGTTGAGTAGGCCTGAAAGTAGGAGGAGCACGTAGGGTTGGCTATAGTGGAATTGGAGTAGGCTATTGTGGTTTTTTATTCCAAGAATTTTGGTTCCTCCACTACTGTCCAGGCTACTAGTATTGCATCCATGGATAGGGATTATAAGTATTTTTTCCTTGGGGATACTTATTTCAAGGTTGTTTCCCCCACCAACCCATGTCGGGTGGCTAAGCTTGATATTTATTCTAAAAATTTCTACCTCCATAAGATGGAATTCCCATTGGCATGTTGTTTCCCATAGGATACTACTGTTAGTTTCTCCTATTTCCCACGACGTATGCTTTTGCTACCTCAAGTTACTGTCTAGGTTTTGATAACTGTAGGTACAAATTTGTTTTGTGATCTTTTGAACATACAACACAAACTCAAACTTTGTGATCTGGACATTCATTTCTAGGGTGTTTTCCCCTACACTTTGGATAAAAGTAGGATAATGTTGCCTCATTCTCCTGCTTATTTTTTTGAAGTAGAAGGGTGTCCATTTGAAGATCTAGATAAGATAAAATCTCACTCTTGAGGTCTTCCAACATGTTACCTATTTTTATTTTAGTGACAATGGGTGATTGTTTGATATTTCTAGGGATATACTTACCTTTTATTCTTGAAAAGTTTAACACAAATGTCAAATATCATCCATATGATGTTGGTAAATATCCCCTTATAAATCATGTTTAAAGCTTCTAGGGATTCATTTGTAAGTCCTTTTAAGAAGATGCTTCTTAAGGACATGTCTCCTAGTTTCAAATGGGGTGATCTTTGCAAATTATAGTTGAACCTATCCCAATATTCCTCCATAGATTCCCCTTCCTTTTGTGTGTGTCTAGGAATTCTTCCCTCGCATCATGTGATCTACCAAAATCTTGGTACAGTTCTAGGAAAATTTTCTTTAATTTTTTCCAGGTAGTTATCCATTTATCCCCCAAACTAATGATCCAATGCAAATATGAATCATCAATAATGGAAGGGAATAATTTTACTTTTTGAGCATTAGTGGTGTAATCCATAGATCTACATAAAACATCAAATTTAAATAGAAATATATTTGGATCTTCTGTTGGTATCCATCTAAATGTTGTAAGGTGGGCAACGGATATATGCTTCATCTTGTGATCTCTCCTTGCCTCTCCTATGGGAAAATTGAAACTAGTGGATGCTTCCTCTGCATCATTCATATTGTCTGTGAATAGGGTATCTACACTAGTTGTATTAAAAGAAGCTTTCAAGGCCTCTAGTTCATTTATTTTATCCTACATAAGGATTACTAAATCTGTGTTTGATATAGTTCCTTATCTAACTACTTTCTAGTGTTGAAAGTTTAATAAGTCTTCCTCGGACTAAACTTTACTTATCTTCAATCCTTATCTATGATGTTGTTTATTTGTTTTAGAAGGATCCTATGCAAATAGTGGGTTTTCTCTCCAATGCATAGGTGGATATTGAGGAGAAGAAGATTCAGTCTCAAGATCAGGTATAGCTAAAGCAGAAGACTTTTGAGAAATACCCTTGTTTTTAACAAAATGATCATATAGTCCTCTATTCTTACGTAAACTCATACAAGGCTTTGAATGGAGGTTCTGTAGGTCACAACCTAAACTAATGCTAATATATTTCTTTTAGAATAAGAAATTACAATAGGCTACTCCCCATAAATAGTGCTAAAATATTGGGAAAAAGTATTAGTTAGTTTTCTACATTTAATTTCGCTACCTCATTTAATTTATCAACCTGGGGTAGCTCGTAGACTTGTGAGTAGCCTTGCATAGTATATGCTTATAATTTCCTCCATAGATATGAGTCCCTCAAATTTATGGTTTGGGGGGTGTTGGTGTTCGTTGAAGTTCTAATTTTGCTTTCCAAACCACTAATCTATCCTATGTTTATGAAAACATGCCTAAATTACATTCAGAAATTAAAACTACACATTGCTGGAATTTACAAAAAATAGGGGAAATACAAGAATTTAAATTAATCTACAAAAATGAAATAAAATTAAAGAAAACATAAAATAGAGGAAATAAAATGGAAGAACATTGTTGAGCGTGGACCCACACTTCCAGCAGGTTCTACCCGCATTAAATCATTCATCGAAAACTTAGTTGGTTTAACCAAAAATGACTCAGAAAATATTTATTAAAACTTGCAGTATAAAATACATAGGGGAAATATGAGATCACGTTTTCAAGGGTGGCCTGCATATTTATAGTATATGCAGCCACACCCTATTACAAAATAGAAATAAATCAAAGTTTTGATTTTACTTTACAACCGCATGCATGAATACAGGGAATCAAGCAAAATATCAAACTATGTGGACTAATTTGGTGTATTCTATTTTATCATAATATGTCTAATATTGGTTTTGCTTGATTTACATAGATATTTGTTGGCAATTTTGGGTACCTTGGGTACATTGCATTTGCTCAAGTGAATAAGTTGTCATTGATGTCAAGAAGCTTTCGAAGGAATTTGTTTTGATGAAGGTTATGGCATGACAAGTTCAAATATTATTCAGAGCATGGACAGTGAGTTTCCAGGAAGATCATAGTAGCCCATTTGCAAAAGATCAAAGAAAAAGACAAGTAAGAAAAGTGTCGCGATATCACGACATATACAGCAGGCTGGAAAAACTGTCGCGATTTCGCGACATGTTAGAGGAGAGAGAAAGAGCTGGCAAAACTGTCGCGATTTCACGACATGTTAGAGGAGAGAGAAAGTGCTGGAAAAATTGTCATGATTTCGTGACATGTTAGAGGAGAGAGAAAGTGCTAGAAAAACTGTCATGATTTCGCGACATGTTAGAGGAGAGAGAAAGAGCTGGCAAAACTGTCGCGATTTCATGACATGTTGGAAGAGAGAGAAGAAGCAGGAAAATCTGTCGCAATTTTGCGACATGTTGGAAGAAAAAGGCAAGTGAAAAACCGTCACGATTTCGCGACATGTTGGCAGAGAAGGAGAGCAAGGTGGAAAGTGTCACGATTTCGCGACATGTCGCATTTTCGCGACTTGAAAAGAGCAGGAAGGCAGAGAAGGAAAAGTGTCACGATTTCATGACATATTGCAAGGAAGGTTGTACGGATGAAAAAGTGTCACGATTTCATGACATGATGCAGAAGAGAGAGTCCACAATATGAACTGTCATGATTTCACAACAAGTTTGAAGAGAGAGAAAGTAACTCGAAAAGTGTCACGATTTCGCGACATGCTGCAAAGTTCGAAGTGAGAACTGTCACGATTTCGTGACATGCTGCAAAATATGAAGTGAGGATTGTCATGATTTCGTGACATGTTGTAGAACTCGAAGTGAGAACTATCATGATTTCATGACATGTAGTAAAGGGAAGAGTCTAAAATGAGAAGTGTCATGATTTCACGATAGACAGAAAAGATAGCATACGGATGCAGAAAGTGTCGTGATTTCGTGACAAAAACTGAAAGCATGTCTTCCATAAGTGAAGTGTCACGATTTCATGACAAAAGCAGAGAGGAAGGCTATGAAGACAAAAGTGTCATGATTTCACGACAGAAGTGAAGACAACGTCAACAGAGGCAGAAGTGTCATGATTTCGTGATAAAAGCAGAAAAGAGGTCAACGAAGGGAGAAGTGTCGCAATATCACGACAAGAGCTAAGTTGAAGTCGACAAAGGCTGTAGTGTCACGATATCATGACAAAAGCCAAAAGGAAGTGTACGGCTACAAAGGTGTCACGATATCGTGACATGTTGTAGTTTCACGGGAAAAGCTACAGAACCACAGAGGCGATTGAAGCCGACAGAGTTAAATTTGAGTCGACACAATTTAGGGTTACAGCCGACTAAGATTAAGGTATTGATCTTGAGAATTTTTGTTATAAAAGGAAGGATGTTTGAAGATTTGGGTGGATCAAATGCATTTTTGAAGTGCACAAGTTAAATTCACGGTGCACAGAGAGCGAGTCGTGCCAAATCGAGCTAAGTGCAAAGCAAGAGCGCACAGAGAGCAGAAAAGCACAAGGGAGCAAAAGCTATTGGTGTTGCGACATTCACAGATAGAGCGCAAAGTGAGAAGTTCGATCGTCGAGAGCTGAGTGTCGTTGTGTTTGCGTAGATAGTGCAAAGGTTGGTTTCGACCAAGTGCGGCTGCGACTGAGCAGAGAGATTTTAAGGACAGATTTGTGTGAGCTTTTCTAAGAACTGGCAAAGCAGATCTGAGACAAGTCTTGGTGAAGACTTGGGTGAAGATCAAGCAAGCTTTAGTGAAAGCTTGTGAACCAGACTTGAGGACAGAGATTGGTGCAGATTTGAGGATAGATTTGTACCCAGACCAGAGAAATATTTGAGGACATTTGTGCCAGACCGAAGGACTATGTTTGGTGCAGATCTGAGAAAAAGAATGAGGACATTTGTGCTAAACCGAAGGACTGTGTTTAGTGCAAATTCGAGGACCATCTTTGAGGTGATAGAGTTGAGGATAGAGGTCTCCAACCAGAGCAGGGAGGACAGGCGTCTTCTGTGGATAGAGTTCCATTTGCTAAGGGCAGTGGAGGCAAAGGTCTTCTAGAGGATCACCAATCAGAGCAAAGATTGGGGGATGGTATCTCCTTTGGGCTGGGGCCCATAAACATTGTAATCGGGAAGGTATTCCCAAAGAACTTTGTATGATAACTTTTAGAGAAAATTTTTGTGGACGTAGCCCAGACTTTCTGGGTGAACCATGTTAAAATTGGTGTCACTTTGTGGATGATATTGTGCATTGCTTTGATATTGTTTTGGGTATATTACTTCATTGTTTAGAAGTATAAAGGAAAAAGTAAAAAGAGGTCTTATACTGTTCACCCCCTATCAGTATAAGCTTGTGTTCTTCAATTGGTATCAGAGCCGGTGCCTTCGAAAAGTTTAACAGCTTGAAGGAAAAGCTAGCAAAGAACACAATGGATTATTCAAGTGGCAATGCAGCACCTATTCTCGATGGATCAGATTTTGGTCTTTGGAGTGCAAGGATGAAGGTTCATCTAATGGCACTTGGGAATGAGGTTTGGGAAGTGATTGAAGATGGGTACACTATTCTTGAACATGGTCCTTATACTAAAGAAGACAAGCTCCTACATCACAACAATTCAAAAGCAATGAATGCAATCCTGAAAGGTTTACAGAAGGCAGATCTTACCAAGGTGATTCAGTGCAAGGCAGCTAGTGAAATGTGGAAATAGTTGCAGGTGGTTCACATAGGTGATGTAAATGTCCGAAAGGCTAAGTTGAGACACTTCAAAGGTATGTTTGAACAACTCAAGATGAATGATGATGAAAATATTAGTGACTACATGCTTCGTATGGATGAGGTTGTTAACTCCATGAAAGACTTAGGTCTTGAGCTTGCTGAAAATGATGTTTGTGATAAGATTTTAAGATCTCTTCCTAATAGATTTAGTGAAAATATTTCTGCTATTGAGGAAGCTAAAGATTTGGATAAGTTGAAAAAGGATGAGCTCCATAGTATACTTGCAACATTTGAGTTGAGAACTCAAGTGAAGGTTGATGTCAAGAAAGAGGCGACTTTCAAGGCTACCAAGAAATCCAAGGGTAAATAGCTTCAAGAGAGTGATGAGTCTTCTAGTGATGAAGAGGCATATTACAGCAAGAAAGGCAAGTTCTCTAGAAAGCACAAAAGCATGAAAAATATAAGATGTTTTAATTGTGGAAAGTTTGGTCATTATGCTACTAACTGTACTATTCCCAAGAACGAAAGTGATGAAGATATATAGGATTCTAAGAGCAAGGATTCTGAAAAGCACAAGCATCACAGGAAAAACAAAGATGAGCGCAACAATCAAGGAAAGAGGTATTCTCACAAGCACAAGAAGAGTTTCTACCTAGACAAAGCAAGTAAGTGTTCTAGTAGTGATAGTGAAAGTTCTTCAAGTGATACTGAAAATGAGATGTTGTTCATATTAGAAAAAGAGGAAGAACCGAAACATAGATTCATTATCATGAAATGTCTTAGATGTGGAAATTTTGGTCACCTTGAGGATGATTGCACAAATAATGATTTTGTTTCTAGTATGTATGAGGATGCTTCAGAAAACTATAAGGAAGATGCATGTATGGTTTTTGAAAAAGGTAGCACCTCTAGTGATAAGAAATCTGAAAAAGGCTTTGATGATTCTGAAAGCAAACAAATAAAGGATCTTGAAAGTGAACTTACTAATGCTCTTAGTGTTTTGAAAAAGGAAAGAAAGAAGAATGCTAGACTCAAGGATAAGTTAGATGAATGTTGTATGGAGAGAGATGATCTTATAGAAAGTCTTGACTTCTCTATGGCTAAGACACAAGAACTCAAGGATGAGTTAGAGTCTAAGGTTCTTGAGTATAGTGAGTTAGAATAGAAAATGGCTTCTTTGAAAGAGGAAACTAAAGAGTACAAGGATAAGCTTTACAGGTTTCAAGATAGCTCCAAAAAGGTTAAGTCACTCATCAAAGGTCAAAGAAAGACAATAGATAAAATAGGCCTTGGTTTTGTTAAGCCGCACAAGGAACAGGTTGGGGAATCTAGTAAGAGATTTCAAAAAGAAGAGAGTTCTGATGAGGAGAGTATTTCAGAGAAAGAGTCCATGGATGATAGATGCGTAGAAATAGAAAACAAAATTCAGAATAAGAAGAAGAAGTTTTCGAGACCCATGAGGTCAAATAAAGGAAAATTTCATGGCAGATGTTTTGCATGTCACAGGTTTGGTCACATGGCTGCACATTGCATGGCTCAAATGAAGAAGGTAAACAACAAATTTAGAAGTGCTAGTTTCTTTCAAGGGTATTGCTACTCTTGTCAACAGTTTGGGCACAAGGCAGTTTATTGCAAGACAAATAACAGGAACAGGTTTGGTCAGAACTGGTGGATTCAAAGAACAGGTATGCCTAAAAGAAATAACATTGTTACTTGTTATAAGTGCAACAATGACGGTCACATAGCTAGATAGTGTAGAGCTGATCTTCCAAGGTACAAGAACAAAAATAGTGGTATGAACAGGTCCAAGGATCAAGGCATGGACAAGAACAGGGATGAGAACAAGAACAAGAACAGTGACAAGAATAGGAAGATGGACAAAGAGTTTAAGAGAAGACCCGGCAAGGAAGTTATGGATGCTGATGATGATCAGTGCCTAATGGGAGTTTTACTCCCAACCCAGAATTAATCACCTCATCAGGAGGTGGGGGAGGGACTAAGCTAAGAGGCTCATTCTTAGTCCCGAGCCCCAAAGGTGACCCTTTGCCATTGATGACAAAGGGGGAGAGATATGAGTAAGGGGGAGAGCTTCAAGTAAAGAGGAAAGCTTCAAGTCAGGGGGAGAAAAACTTCAAAGGAATATTCTCAGTTGATAGCACAGTTGGTTTTAGTTTTGGCTCTTGAGAAGTGTTTTCAGTAAAGGTTTGCCATCAATGACAAAGGGGGAGATTGTTGGCAATTTTGGGTACCTTGGGTACATTGCATTTGCTCAAGTGAATAAGTTGTCATTGATGTCAAGAAGCTTTCGAAGGAATTTGGTTTGATGAAGGTTACGGCATGACAAGTTCAAATATTATTCAGAGCATGGACAGTGAGTTTCCAGGAAGATCATAGTAGCCCATTTGCAAAAGATCAAAGAAAAAGACAAGTAAGAAAAGTGTCGCGATATCGCGACATATACAACAGGCTGGAAAAACTGTCATGATTTCAAGACATGTTAGAGGAGAGAGAAAGAGCTGGAAAAACTGTCATGATTTCGTGACATGTTAGAGGAGAGAGAAAGTGCTGGAAAAATTGTCGTGATTTCACGACATGTTAGAGGAGAGAGAAAGTGCTGGAAAAATTGTTGTGATTTCGCGACATGTTAGAGGAGAGAGATAGAGCTGGAAAAACTGTCACGATTTCGTGACATGTTGGAAGAGAGAGAAGAAGCAGGAAAAACTGTCGTGATTTCGTGACATGTTGGCAGAGAAAAAGGCAAGTGGAAAAACTGTCATGATTTCACGACATGTTGGCAGAGAAGGAGAGCAAGGTGGAAAGTGTCACGATTTCGTGACATGTCGCATTTTCGCGACTTGAAAAGAGCAGGAAGGCAGAGAAGGAAAAGTGTCACGATTTCACGACATATTGCAAGGAAGGTTGTACGGATGAAAAAGTGTCATGATTTCGTGACATGATGCAGAAGAGAGAGTCCGAAGTATGAACTGTCACGATTTCGTGACAAGTTCAAAGAGAGAAAGTAACTCGAAAAGTGTCACGATTTCATGACATGCTACAGAGTTCGAAGTGAGAACTGTCATGATTTCATGACATGCTGCAAAAGACGAAGTGAGGACTGTCACGATTTTGCGACATGCTACAGAACTTAAAGTGAGAACTGTCATGATTTTGTGACATGCAACAAAGGGAAGAGTCTGAAATGAGAAAGTGTCACGATTTTGTGATAGGCAAAAAATATAGCGTATAGATGCAGAAAGTGTCTGCAATTTCACGACAAAAACTAAAAGCATGTCTTCCATAAGTGAAGTGTCGTGATTTCATGACAAAAGCAGAGAGGAAGGCTATGAAGACAAAAGTGTCACGATTTCATGACAGAAGTGAAGACGATGTTAGCAGAGGCAGAAGTGTCGTGATTTCGTGACAAAAGCAAAAAAGAGGTCGACGAAGGGAGAAGTGTCACGATATCATGACAAGAGCTAAATTGAAGTCGACAAAGGCTGTAGTGTCACGATATCATGACAAAAGCCAAAAGGAAGTGTATGGCTGCAAAGGTGTCACGATATCGTGACATGTTGTAGTTTCATGGGAAAAGCTACAGAACCACAGAGGCGGTTGAAGCCGACAGAGTTAAATTTGAGCCGACGCAGTTTAGGGTTACAGCCGACTAAGATTAAGGTATTGATCTTGAGAATTTTTGCTATAAAAGGAGGGATGTTTGAAGATTTGGAGGTATCAAACCTACGCAAGTTAAGTCCATGGTGCGTAGAGAGCGAGTCATGCCAAATCGAGCTAAGTGCAAAGCAAGAGCGCACAGAGAGCAAAAAAGCACAAGGGAGCAAAAGCTGTTGGTGTTGCGACATTCGTAGATAGAGCGCAGAGTGAGAAGTTCGATCGTCGAGAGCTGAGTGCCGTTGTGTTTGCATAGACAGTGCAAAGGTTGGTTTCGACCAAGTGCGGCTGCGACTGAGCAGAGAGATTTTAAGGACAAATTTGTGTGAGATTTTTTGAGAACTAGCAAAGCAGATCTGAGACAAGTCTTGGTGAAGACTTGGGTGAAGATCAAGCAAGCTTTAGTGAAAGCTTGTGAACCAATTTTGTGAACCAGACTTGAGGACAGATATTGGTGCATAGCTTAGAACAGATTTGTACCCAGACCAGAGAAATATTCGAGGACATTTGTGCCAGATCGAAGGACTATGTTTGGTGCAGATCTGAGAAAAAGAATGAGGACATTTGTGCTAAACCGAAGGACTATGTTTAGTGCAAATTCGAGGACCAGCTTTGAGGTGATAGAGTTGAGGATAGAGGTCTCTAGCCAGAGCAGGGAGGACAGGCATCTTCTGTGGATAGAGTTCCATTTTCTAAGGGTAGTAGAGGCAGAGGTCTTCTAGAGGATCACCAGTCATAGCAGAGATTGGGGTAAGGTATCTCCTTTGAGCCAAGGCTCATAAACATTGTAATTGGGAAGGATTCCCAAATAACTTTGTTATGATAAATTTTAGAGAAAAGTTTTGTGGATGTAGCCCAGACTTTCTGGGTGAACCACGTTAAAATTGGTGTCACTTTGTGGATGATATTGTGCATTGCTTTGATATTGTTTTGGGTTTATTGCTTCACTGTTTAGAAGTATTAAGAAAAAGTAAAAATAGGTCTTATACTGTTCACCCCCCCTCTCAGTATAAGCTTGTGTTCTTCAATATTTATGTAGTAGCTAAAAAGTAGATGGTTAGTCATATTTCAAATTGTCCCTAGTCTGGTTTTAACACTAAAATTCCATCTGCACTCCTTGCTAAAATTATGTTCTATTTTTCTGATCACAAAGTCGTGTTGGAATTCGGCTTCAATGGGAATTGGGCACCTTGTCTATAGAATTCAGGACACAAGCATATTTTCTATGTAATATGAGATGCAAGCACCAACATGGGATTTAGGCACCTAACTAGAAGTAGATGTCTAACAAGAAGCAGACACCCATTAGTTAAGCACCGAAAGAAATTAAAACGTTTCAAAAGGAATTAGGTGCCTGACTTACACTTCAGACCTATGTATTCTAAGTGTTTTGCCTTCATGAAATCAAATATTCCAGGTTCGATTGAGACCTTGATGAAAACATGCTAAAACACAACAATTTCTATGAAATCTACACAAAATGTACTTAGAAACAAATATTAAAAACATGTAAAATAAAATGTTAAATATATATAAAATTCTCATTAACATATACATCTACAAAATTAAGTACCGTTGTTTACAAAAAATGAGCATTTTCAAATCTCATCAGTCTCAATGCTCATTCGCAACAAAAAGTGAAATTATTATGTAGGCATGACTTTGACATTATATATATCAAGCATAAGGATAAGAAAAATATAAATGATTTTAATTAAATCAAATATATTTGAGTAGATATGGTCTTAATAATGGACATAAATGATCATCTCAAAAATATATTACAATAGGATAGTTGGTACAATGATATGAAAGAAGGTATCTATACAAATACAATTGATAAGGTAAAGTTTACAATATATTCTTTTGATGAGGATCGAGTACATAAATTCATAGGAGTTTTATATTTGAACTAGCAGATAATTGGATACAAAATAAATTAATTGAATCTCATAAGGCACTATATTTTTTCCACCTTGAGATTAAAAAAATATATATTAAAATTTGATAAATCTTACATAATTGATTAATAAATTAGTAATATTAAACATTAAGCAATAAGGATTTAAAAGTTGGCATCCCTATATTATTAAAAATTATTTTAAAGAGGTCATTTAGGACCTATTTAAAATCTATTTAGAAGTAGCCATATCTAGTATATGTAATTTACAGAATTGAGGTTAAAATAATAATATAAAAATTACTTTTTTTTTTGTAATATATAATGGAATTGATAATAGCATTAGGTGATACCACTATAAACGCTATCCTACTAGGTTAGATAAATTCAGTGGGATCCTTGACCCTCGATATTGGGTAGGGGAATCCAACCAGCAGACACTCAGGTACTACCATCTAGCCTATCCCTATTTGGGTATGTCATGGTTTGGACCTTGGACCTCCCCAAAGAAAGACTAAAACCCTAACCATTGCATTGTCCTTGTTGGACTAAAATCAATTATTGTTAATTTGTTTTTTAGAGGGGTAAAATTGAGGCTAATCATTTTATCCTTTGAATATTTACTCTTTTGAATGAAATTGAAAAATGAATGACTAGCCATATTTTTGTTAGTTCAATTATTGATATTGATTTATTAGCAAATTTGAATATTAGTAAAATAAAAAATGACAAGCATATTTTTTGGTTGGAATTTAGTGTTTACATGGTTGGTCAATAGAATCATGCTATTGGCACTATTTATAAATAATATTAAAGTTGATAAGACGATCAAAACATATTTTTGTATAAGAAGAAAATACTTTTTGATTTCAACATCACAAATAAATTGTTCAAAATTTATCTTGATAATGTTATAATATTTATTTAATCATTGATATACAATAAGTTAAAAATATTAATAAATTTTAAAATTGAACTATACTATACCAAGATGATAATATCACATTGTCCAATTGTTATGTAGATAATGATGTTTAATATTTATTAGCTTTTTTAAAATAAAAATTGTATAGTTATCTTGACAAGTTATATGTTAGTTATATGATATAGTAAGGTGCACCACAAATTAGAAAACAATTTTATCTAGTTTATAAATAAGGGATAAATAATGCATGGAGGCCCATGGTTTAGGGGCAAAGAACCATTATATTTTAGACCTTAGAGTGAGAATTATTTTGTGGACATAAAAACTATTAAAAGGCTTCTAGTATGGATTAGGCTTTTTGGAATTCCTTATCAACTCATAAATAAGTAGGTTTTGAAGAATATTGGTAATAATCTAGGTGAATCCATATTGGATGGACTATATACTAAGGAGAGAAGTCATGTTGTATGCACTCAAATATGTGTTGTCATGTGTTAGGATCACATCCTAACATTATTATCTTGTAATTCTCATTGATTATGTAATGACCCACTTACAACATGGGGGATCCCATATATAATATTATTTTATAATATTTTATAATGTATGTGGCAAGCTAGGTGTAGAGTAGAAAAAACTACACACCTAGCAAAAGTAAATTCAATGCATCTATTGCTATGTTGATCTAAGCACTACGAAAGCGACATTAAAGTAAGCATAAAATGATAAATAGATGAAATAAATGGGTGGTTCTCTTTATATTAGTGCAATTTCCAAATATGTGGTTACAAAATTTCCCCTTGAGGGCTCTCAATTGATACAACTCATTACAATACTCAAAGTATAAAATCCTTTCAGAAATCCAAGGTGCACTTGTAGTGTCTTCCTCACACTCACGATTGAAGAGAGTGGGATTTTTATGCTGTTGTGATGTTATATCGATGTTATGACTTGATTCTACTTTGTTGTGCACTATGATACCTGTATCTATACACAAATAAATCAGATTCATTAATAGCATGTGTGTATTGAAATGTATTCAAAGATATATGCGATAATTACCTTGAAATATGAAATGTATAATATACGATTCAAAACTATTCCAAATTCTACAAAAAATTAGGCTCATGCATATAATATATTCTTGAAATTATCTAATGAAAAATATAAAGGAAATTGCACACAAATTTATGGCAGTCCCGAGGTGTGCCATTCAAGACTACAAAACAAGAAATGCATGATAACAGGTGCAAAACAACTCAAAATTGCACCAAAACTTAATAGAATGCATAAAATATATTCTAGAATCTATCTATGTAAAAATAGAAGAGAAATTGTGCTCCAATAGATGGCCACCCCAGGGTGAGCCATTTAGGACTGTCATAATTTGGGGGTCATCGTCAGGTGGGATGACCACCAAATCTAGTGGTTTTTGCCACCAATTCCTCTAGGATTGGGTCTAAATTACTCCTAGGGGTGATTTCATCATATTTTGGGATATTATTTACTCAAATGGGTTTATTTTGTAAATATATTGTGTGCTTTGGAATCACTTGAAAACCTCCTTCGCTTGATGGAGATCTCAAGGGAAAACACATAGCATATTGGGGATAAATCTCGGTAGCACTTTGTGGTGAAATATTACAAAGACTCATCTCTAAAATTGGGTGGAATTGATCCACTTTATAGCCCAAGAGGGCATATGGTCAAATGGGTATGCAAGGCCATGTGCGGCAGGTGCCACCATTTGTCCAAATTTTGCCATGTGTTGGAGGAGGAAGGAATCTCTATTTTGGGCCTCCAATTTACAACTTGGCATGAGAGTTATACACGGTCATACCAGCATACTTCAATGGATGGGATAAATGGTAGATTTTGGTATCATTTATCCCTCATTTGACTTTTGGAGGGTCCAAGGCCATGGTCATCCCACCCAAGAATGACTGTTAGTGGCCATCCCTTGGTGAGATGACCATGAAATATGGTCGTACCTGGGTGGGAGGACCATACCTACATGGCCAAAAACTTCTCAAAAGTGGGGTAGAACCCCTCAAAAGTGGTTATAACCACTATTTAACCCCTGAGGATTGTCCAATGGGACCATATGGTGTCGACTAGAATGTGTGTTGGTAGTCTAATCAGATTGATGTGATTTTAGTATCTACGGATGCCCCTTTTTGGGATGCATTGTGTGCATTATTGTGTAGAGCAAAAATAGATTAATAAAATATCAAATTATTAAGGTTATTAAATAACCTAACCAAATTTATATGCCTCAATCATGGAAATAGCATCCATCTTTTAATCCTTACTTCTGACAAGCTAAGGAACTTGATTCAAGTACAACCTTTCACATCAGGATTACTTGATATTGGACATTGTTTAGTCATGAAGGGGTAAGGCTTATGATACTTCATGCTTCCATGTTCAAATAATTTATTTAGTTAAAAGTTTTACTTGTTTTCTACCCCAAGCAGGGGCATGGTTGTCTTTGGTAATGATTCACTAAAAAACATGATTTGCATGATTGAGTGTCTGATTATTGATTGTGATTATAATTTTTTTATGTATGACTACCCCCTCAAGTGATGATTCAATGAGGGAATGATCAGTGATAAAAACGATGAATCACTTGATGCATATGACTTGGTTTGGGTTTCCTTCAGCTTTACCCATTGTAAAATGTGTCTGTTTTGTGAGGATTTTGATGATTTTGTTGATATTTCATGGAAGAAAGAAATTAAATACCTCATTCCTATGGGGTGGTCTGACCATAGTGGTCTTCTTGGGAATTTAAGTAGAGACTTTTAAATTCATCCATGAACAAATTTGGTTCAATCTTGATCCATAGTGAATTTTATCAGATTTGACCTATTTTTGGTGGTTTTTAAGCCATTTTTGGTGCTTATTTTCTTCTTCTTTTTTGCTATTTTTGAGGTGTTTTATTGTTTTTGAATTTTTTATTTTTGTTGAGATTTCATAGAATAAAGGAAATGAATAACTCATTCCTGTGAGCATTCTGACTAAAATGGCCATCTTGGGGTTTGAAGTGAAGACATTTAAGTTTGACTATGAATAATTTGGTTCAAGTAACCTTATGGTAATTTACTCATCTTGTCGGATTGCATGGAGCACAAGTCGCTGCAACCACCAAGTGTATAAGGTAAATAAATGGGTATGAGGCACACTTGATATTTTGCTTTATTTAATTTTTTTGTTGATTTTGGGAATGTGATGTCTGAGGATCCACTTGATTGTAGCCTATAGGCAGTTTTTGGATGATGATGCACCTTGTTACTGCATACATACATACATACTTACATACATATATATCTATATATATATGAGTTGTTATTATTGTCATAATGTGTTTCTTTATTGCTTTATTGGATGTATGCAATATTTATGTTTGTTTTACTGATGCTTTGATGGATGCATGTATTGTAATGTGATGTTTTTAATGATATGGATACGTGTGCATGCATAATGAAATGGATGATTTTTTGATCTATATGATGAAATATGAATACTATTTGACACATTATGTTAGCACCATATACTATATACAAGTCATCAATTCATTTTGTAATGTTGTCATGAGAATATGTGATGGATTTGTGAAAATGTAACCTGATAAAATATGATAAAATAGTATGGAATGGAATGAATAGTAAGATGTTATAATGTTATAAAATGTTCTTGAGGTTTTCGTGAGACTCAAACTCTCTAGTGAACTAGTCAAAAATTATATACTAACCATCCAAGACTTTTTGGCAAGTTATGAATCTTCTAGGATGACGAAGATACTCAATATCCTTGTGTGTAGGTGATTTCATTGTTATGATAACACATAAAGTTACCCCGGTGCCAAATAGGATTGATGCAGCCCATATGTACTGAAGATCACCCTATGGGTATCCTGATCCTGAGTTCGATACATCATTGGATTAGACCACTAGGTAGTATAAGCCACCAAAAGCTAGCTCATCTACATACAAACATTGGTCTATACAAAAGTAGGATTCTAATGTGACAAACATATCATCATATGTAAGGATACTACCATTGCCAAGTATGCTTGATTCCACCTAACCTGTAATGTGGATCACCTCATGGTTTATCAAATGCTAATAATTTCAAGGATTCAAGTTCAGTACTCCCTTATTTTATTTTTGAATTGCTCCATGTATTTGATCATTTTTGTTTTGGTGAGCAAGGGATTTTTGGAGTGGTGATAACCATTGTTTATTTTCATTTTTTCTTTTGCTTTTGATAGTGGTGAAAAACAATGTTTATTTTGGGTACTTGGATAGGGAGAAGATTTTCCTTTTGTCAATTCTCAGCATTTTTGAACCATTTGCACAGGGGTATGAGCAAGGTAACTTTTCACTTAAGTTAACCTGAACCATTTTGTAGGTTTCATATTTACTTGTGCAAAACTTGGATTTAAAGTGAAAATATATTGGGATTTTGACGTATACAAGGTATAATCAAAGTAAGACTCTACATTCTAAAAATTGAGATAACATTATACAAAATTTGAAAAGAAAACTAGATACGATTAAGTGACTAAAAACCCTAAAAACATCCTATAAAAAATGGCTAGGTGAAGGGAAATAGACACAAATATGAAAGGTTGGAAATATAGATGATAATTATAATATGGACGGGTGTGAATGATGAATTTTGAAAAATTTGACTCTGAAGGATGTCTAGTATACAGACCTAGTTCTAGACGTATATAAGCAACTCTAAAATTTAAAACATAATTATGGGTATGCTTAATGCAAGTGATTGTATAATGCAGCGATATGAAATGTGATGCAATGCAATTTTTTTGAATTTTTGTTGTTTTAATGATGTTTTTGGATTTTATAAATATATATGTATATAAATTTGACCAATGGGCTTATTTCTTGCTATTGGGGCATTTGGGGTGACCAAAGGGTTTATGGATACCTTTGGAGCTTTTAGGGTTACCAAAGGGTTTATGGATACCTTTGGGGCTTTTTGGTGACCAAAGGGTTTATGGATACCTTTGGGGCCTTTTGGGTGATCAAAGGGTTTATGGATACCTTTGGGAATTTTGGGTGACCAAAGAGTTTATGGATACCTTTGGGGATTTTTGGGTTACCAAAGGGTTTACAGATACATTTGGGAATTTTTGGGTGACCAAAGTGTTTATGGATACCTTTGGGGCTTTTTGGGTGACCAAAGGATTTATGGATATCTTTGGCACTTTTTGGGTGACCAAAGGGTTTATGGATACCTTTGGGGCTTTTGGGTGACCAAAGGGTTTATGGATACCTTTGGGGCCTTTTGGGTGACCAAAGGGTTTATGGATACCTTTGGGGCTTTTTTGGTGACCAAAGAGTTTATGGATACCTTTGGGGTATTTTGGGTAACCAAATAGTTTATGGATACCTTTGGGGATTTTTGGGTGACCAAAGGGTTTATGAGCACCTTTGGGGCTTTTTGGGTGACCAAAGGGTTTATGGATACCTTTGGGGCTTTTGGATGACCAAAGGGTTTATGGATACCTTTGGGGATTTTTGGGTGACCAAAGGGTTTATGGATACCTTTGGGGCTTTTTGGATGACCAAAGGGTTTATGGATACCTTTGGGGCCTTTTGGGGTTACCAAAGGGTTTATGGATACCTTTGGGGATTTTTGGGTGACCAAAGGATTTTTGGATACCTTTTGGGCCTTTTGGATTACCAAAGGGTTTATGGATACCTTTGGGGATTTTTGGATGACCAAAGATTTTATGGATACCTTTGGGGCTTTTTGGGTGACCAAAGGGTTTATGGATACCTTTGGGGCTTTTTGGGTGACCAAAGGGTTTATGGATACCTTTGGGGATTTTTGAGTGACCAAAGGGTTTATGGATACCTTTGGGGATTTTTTTAACTTTGATTATTTTATTATTTTTTGGAGGAAGGTGTGATACCTTACGTACCCCCAACATTTTTGGTGATTAATGTAAGCAAGTAAGGTGTGATACCTTTATAATCTTCAATTTGCTTCATTTCTTATGATGTAAATAGTGGAAAATGTGTGACACCTTGGATACCCCTAGTATGTACTATGATTGATGCAATGCTATTGTCTTGGCTAGGAGGAGTTATATAAATTGAATCCCCTATTGTGGCAAGAAATTATGGGTAATGCCAATGTATTTATGGGCTACAATGAGTTACTCGCTTGTGGATAAATATTTCTTATCAATAATATCTTGGACCACATGTCCAAAAATATGACAATCGCTAATGTCATGCTCTTTCATTCAGTGATAGAGGTAAGAATGATCCTCCCTGTATTGTTTATATTTGGGCCTATGCAAGTTGAATAGGGTATGTCGGGTAAGACAATTATCTTTGTTTCTTGTAGGTTGTGAAAAATGGTTGACATGGGCTCAGATAATGGAGTCTAGGTATGACATTTATGCTTTAAACAAGGTGAATGTATTTGACTCATTTTATGAGGCAATAGGGTTGTATGTATCTCATTCACCTATTTAGGTTGCTCTTCTTGAATCCCATCTATATGTAATACATCTTGAAATATGCCAATTTTTTTATTGTTGATTTTAGATCATTCTTTTCAAGCATATCTTGTACCTTGTTCTTGAATGTGATACATGACTGAATGTCATGACCATATACTTGATGATAAGGACAATATTGGTCCTCTTAATACCACCATGTTTTGGACATGTTATGAGTTAAGGTGTGGATGCGTAGTGATATGGTAGCCTTGGCCTTGCATAATCGATTAAAGAATAATACCAAAGATTCAAGCAAGGGTGTATAAGTGTGAGGTTGATGGAGTTGTTGCCTTTGCCCTACTTCTATTTAGACTTAACATTAGACTACATAGGAAGGAGTTGGTCCTAATAATCAAGGGGTTGAGGTTTTGAGGACTCAACCGTAACTCCATGCTTGTGAGTTGATTCAATATTTTTTGTAAATCATTATCTTGGTGACTCATTTGTGACTCAATATTGGTTAGCCTATCCAAAATTATCTGAGAAAATGTGGATGGTTCATGATGATTGTGGCTAGTGAGTATATCTACATGTTCTTGTACTAACTCGGAGTGTTTATTTATGGTTGTTATATTATCCCCACTTTGGTGTCGAGGGTACACTTGTTATTGATTTTGTGGAGGTGTTGAGTGAGATGGAGAAGGTGTGACAAAATCCATAAATGGTAGCACTTATGGTATGGATGGACTATTGCATGGAATTGCAAGTAGCGTAAATGGATTCAGAGGACCTTGGTTCTCTATCAAAACATGGATCATTCCCACAAACTTGTGAGAAAATACATTTGCACTTGGACCAGTAACGGATGCTTGATCGACTCATCTAATATAATCTGCTTATCTCTCATGTTTGGGTGGAGAATAAAAAATGGTATAAATACCCTCATGTATGAGGTTTATTTAATTGGAAGGTATACCTAGAGGTACGATGGTACTTATGGGAAGGATATTTCATCCCATGTTATGTATTGTCTCTATGGTTGGAACTGTTGTGACATTACTCACTATGTATTCTCCTAAGTATCTGCTATCTAGATGGACTATGACCTGTGATGGTGAGGATGGATAAGATGGAAGCAAGGCTTGATATGAATCAATATTTATATCATGTAGTGATTCCTCATCTTTGGGACTAGGAATATCTTTTGTGGAGATAGTAGATACTATGGGAGGGATCTCGTGAGTAGGCCTCTTCCCCATGTTCCTCTACAAAGGATTATATGATGATGAAGGCATGCCTAGAGGTGTCAATGACAAGGATGGAATGGAAAAAGATAGATCAATGGAAGGTGATTGTGAATGAATTGAACCTTGGCAACACGTATTCGGTTGGAAGTCCATATGGATTGACGACAAGATCAACTCTGGGGTTTGCTACATCAAGTTGCAATATTTTAATGGCTCAAGGTCTACAAGGACAACATGTACTTACCATTTGTAAGTGTACTTTAAGAATTGGTGAGCTATATATGGCATGCACTTCATGTCTTTGATACATGATCTACCCAAAAAGATGTATTTTATTTCACCCTCTAAGATGTGGCATAATGTTGGTATGGTATTTTATCCCACCTGAATAGCTAAGACTATAATACCAACCATTGAGCATAGAGTATCATTAGATGCTCAAAGGATATACATGGATGCAACAATGTGGGATGTTTGAAGCCCTAGATGTTTGAGAGTAGTCATGGTGATGATATTGTTAGAGAAACTATTATCAATAAAAACTCTTTTGTAAGGTGTTCCATTTACACATGTGATGATGTGTAGGGGACGATCCACCATGTAATTTGGTACTTGCTGATTTCATGCTTATGAAAGATAATTACTAGTTCTATGCATTGCCAAACATGCCCCACAAAATTGTTAAAGGTGTTAGACTCTTGGGGTTGGAGTTCAATCGACTTAATGATATCCATGAGATATTCTCGATGAGGTGGTTACTATTGAATAATATCATAGATAGAAAGTTGAGCCAATATTGTTTTCAAGATATAAGAAAGCTTCCTATTTATTTTTACCATTGGATGAGGTGGAAGGTTTTGCATTGGAGGTGGTGGAGGTTGTGACGTTGAAGGAATATCACTTGAAGTTGTAGGTGGTGTGACTTGACTTGGGTAACACTTATTCCTTGTCACTATCCTAACCATTCTTATGAAACCTTGTTTAGGGGGTGCTAGATGGACCTCGTTCACCTGTGGTTCTATATTTACATGCTCCTCATGAGTAGGCAATGGGTCTTTAAAAATACATATTTGTTGATTGTTTGGTGCAATAGGATTATCAACCTGAAGATCATTACTATCAATTATGTCATGTATTAGGTGTTTGAACTCATAGCACATCTACACATCATGCCCGTTATAACTATGATACTTGTAGTATAGGTCTTCATGATATCTTGGGGGCTTTGGTGCATTCGGATATATAGGTCAACTTTAATGTATATTAATTGCATTAGTTGCATAGAGGTGCTCAAATAAATATTCCATGGACCCAACAATGGGAATAAATTATCACTTAGGGTGACATTGTTGGTTTTTCCTTTGATTTTTTTAATTGTTATTGTTGTATTTTATAGGTGTGGCCTAATAGTTGGGCTTTTGAGGCAGCATTGGTTGCACAGGCTCTAGAATACTAATAGCAACTTGGTTGACTGTTGTTGGCTTTGGTTGCATTGGATTGTTCTTGGTGTTCTTAGTCCATTTCTTCTTGCAAGGTTTCACAATTTCCCCCTCTTGAATTATAATGTCTTTGATTGTTCTAGCCTATGCTAGAGCATATTCAAGAGTTGGGTACTATTGGAGTTGCAGCAACAAGGAAATTGACTTCAGGTAGCTCTTATAAAACATGCAAGTCAACTTAGACATGGGGAGTAAGTATGGTAGCTTAGAAAGAAGTGTTCACCATATATTGCCATAGTCCATGATTGACTCATCATCATATTGTTTTAACCGTGTGAGGTCAATTAATGTTACCTTTCACTTAGTGTTAAATGTGAAGCATTCCAGGAATGCATCTGCAAATTGCTTAAAATTGTAGATGCTATACTTATGGAGTTGATTGTACCACTCTATGGCAGGGCCAGAGAGGGTAAGTATAAATATTCTCAATAGTAAGGCATCATTTTCCTTGATGTAAAAATAGTGATTGAAAAAACTGGTAACATGCTCTTGTGCATCTTCCTCTCCTTTAAATATATCTATCTTAGGCATTTTAAAATGCTCTAGATAGGGAAGGGAAGGTACTGACGGGTTAAACGATTGACTACAAAGCTAGCGCAGAGTGGGCTTTTAAGGACCAGACCTAGAGGTCTTATTCTCTATTGATTCCATGTGTTCTAGTAATGCTTTGTATGCATCAGAGGATTTGAACTCCTCTTCTTTATTTAGACCCTACGAGGGAGGGCAAAGAATATCAAGCCTATTGTGTGGTGGTTTAATGTCATCCACACTACCTCGATAAGACAATTCAGGATATTCTCCTTCTATTTCAAGCTCAACATAGGCCCCGTAAGGTGTCTCTTGAACTGGCCTACAAGGAGGGGTAAGCACATGTGGAAGGTGATCTATGTTTGGCCTAGGAGGCAAGTTCCTATTAGGCCTAGGAGGTGGAGGAGGAAACATTTAGGTAGGCCTATCTTGATTGAAAGTAGGTTTCCTTTGATGAAACCCCTATCTATGGGTACTTGGGATAGGGACCCTCTCATGTAAGTTCTTTTAAAATAGCTCATTGGTTTGATGTTCAATTATTTTCTTTTCTGATTAATGTTGGCAGTCCAAGTATTCTTTATCCCACCAAATATGATTAAATTACACTTGGTGTTCAACATATCTCATGACTACTTTATTTATCTATTCTATTGTGCAGGGCCTATGAGCCCTAGTAGTATCACCCTAAGACCTATATCATTTAGGACAATCTAAAATATCAATTACGAGCTTCCCTCGATCGAGGGAAGTGCATTCACCTAAGGTTCAGTCTTAGACAAGCATTCCTTGTACTCAACTGGCATAGAGGCACATCGTGCCTGCGTAGCTTAATGGACCTAAGTATAATCAAATATTTCCTCATGCCTTCCTTCATTAATGAGAAATGGAAGGGATAAGTTTGATTTCCCTGAGCAATGAGTTTCATACTCATATTAGTACTTAGGTTACTGTAATCTATTAGGGTGATTTAAGGGCGTAGTTTGATCATTTGGCCATGCCCAATGTGTATACTATTGATATTGCCCATAGGTGGGCATGGTAGACCTAGCAACCATGTGATTGCATGGTAATGCTCTATTTGTTAGTGCCTCAATGTGTAATTGTTGTTCTTGAAAGAATGTGTGTGAAGCATCTGAATAGGGGAGGTTTGTTCCCTGATTGGGACCAAAACCTAAAGGGGTGTCTCGTGTAGGGGTCCCTTATAGGTGAATTTACTAACTAGATATTCTAGGATTTGGGTGAGTAGGAGGATGCCAAGGAGGAATGTCCTTAGGGCTAAATCAGAGATGACTTGTGTCTCCTTGTCTACTCTCCACAACATCCTCCCATGAATGGGATTGGTTGTGGTGCATACCCTAGCTATTTCCTACCAAACCTTAGGTGATTATCTCCTTTAAAAATTTTAATGATGCAACACACAAGAATGGAAACACACAATAAGACAAGTTTTTATCTCTATTTTTGTGTATTCCCTAAAATATTTTTGTGTTTTTTGATTTTTTGTTTACAAGGATACCTTATGTCATATGTTTTGCTCTTGTTGGATGATATTCTTATGTTAAAAGGATTTCACCTATATACTTATAATTTGATAACTTGTAGTGAAATTTTGATCATGTATACCAACCAAAGTATGGAGATGAAGCCCATACCTTATCAAGGAGTACAGGTCCTACCAGTATTCACCCATATTGACCGTGGGTAGTGACACACCCTCTAAAGAGGAATGCATGCTATTTTCCATGGCTAAGATAGTTATTAGAGCCAAGCTTGAATAAAAATAGGTTTTTTAGGATGTGAGCCAATGGGTGGATATGAAACCCACCGTCGTTGGTCTCTATTAGTAGTTGGGGATGAAATACAACTCACTAATGTTCAAAATGTGACGTGGTGTGTGTGGTTCATTTTATACTTAAATATAATAAAACAAGAGAGAACTCAATGAACCTTCACTAAATTCATAAAGCAAGTTTCACTTTTATAAGTATAAAGTAGAAATTAAACCTACAAAATGCATACCCTAAATGACAACCTACCCATTAGGTAGGTCACAAGCAATCAAACCACACAGATGCATTTCTACTAGATTATTTTTTTGTTTTTCTTATTTTTGCTATCCTTGTGATTAAAGAAAAGTGAAATATATCTTTCAAGCAAACAAAGGTAGCAATAAAAACCAAATTTAAGCTTTTTTAACAATAAAAATGCAAACTAAAGGTGCAATTACTTATCTTGAAAGCCTAAGTTGTTGTTTCTAGAATTTTTTGTTGTAGACCCTCTATTTTTTAGTTGTCCTAGGGTGGGAAAATTGTAAATTTGGGGCCCAAACCTAGGTGGGATGGTTGTTGTGGCCATACCTGGGTATTCCAATTAGGGAATCAAGGGCCATTTTAGACCAAAATGACTAAAAACTGCAACATTTCAAAAGCAAAAACAAAGTGAAAAATTAACTAAATAAAATGGGAAATGGGTCCCACCATGATCACCACTATAGAGCAGAAAAAACAGTGCACCTAGCAGAAGTAAATAAAATGCATCTATTGCTATGTTGATCTAAGAACTATGAAAGTGACATTAAAATAAGCATAATATGAAAAATAAATGAAAAAAATAGGTGGTTAACTTTATATTAGTGTAATTTACAAATATAATATTACAAAATTTCCACTCGAGGGCTCTCAATTGATACAAATTATTACAATACGCAAAGTCAAATTCTTTTAGAAATCCAAGGTGTGCTTGCAGTCTCTTCCTTGCACTCATGATTCAAGAAAGTGAGCTTTTGATGTCGTTGTGATGTTCTATCGATGTTCTGAATTGCTGCTCATTATTTTTGCACTGTGATACCTGGATCTACACACAAATAAATCAGATCCATTAATAGCATGTGCAGATTGAAATGTGAAAGCACGAGGATACATAAACAAAAAGGAATATGCCACAAGAACAAGAAATAAAGTATGCAAATCGACACAAGATAAAAGCAATACGAAATATGGTAATCTCTTTTATTGATACGCTTTACAAATTGTGTTACAATACATCTCCTTCCTTTTTAGGGGATAGGAGAGTCAAATGTGTTTCTTGTCACAAGATCCATGGCTAATAATCCTTCTTCCGCGTGCCCACATGTAAGATGGGCGGACCAAAACGTCACCACCACTGTTGTATGTGATTATTTGCTCTTTCCTGCTCCTCTGCTGTTAGAAACCTGCATTCAAAGAAATAGAAAATATTAATAATACCTGTAGACCAAATGAAACATGTATTTCCCAAGGCCTACTGTCAGTAAAAGCATGAAAATAATAAAATGACTATCATATGACCTCTGATTGACCTGAAACTTTGACAGAAGCATAAAAATATCATCAGAAGACCATTGCAAAAAGAACAGTCTGAAAATTCCTCACAGATCTGTACTCGCTCCAGGGTGGGACGAATAGGACTATGAGAATTGGCCAGAAAGCACCCTGTTCAATGTCCTACTTAGGAAGCTCCAAAAGACCTGAAAACTTGGGGTTAGCTAATTGGGGGCATTTTGGGAAGACCCAGATGCTCAGATTTCTCCAATTTTTCCTCTAGGATCCATATTTTGAAGATGGCATCTGCAAGTTAGTGAAAGCGGGAAACAACAATAACCTGGTCAAAAATGATTAGAATGACATGAAATTTGAACTGTAACCTATTTAACCTATCTAGAATCAGATGCAAAATAAAAAAACAAGAAATATATCACATATTTCTAATCATCCCGGGGTGGGGCGATTAGCACTGTGATAGTTTGGGGAGCGCCTAGGGGCAGGACGCCCACCGATTGAAGCACTGTTTCGGCACCAATCCACTTGGGATGGGTCCAAAACTGGTTATGGGGTGTTGTCAACAAATTTGGTGGATAGTTGTGGTCAAAAATCAGGTTTTGGGTACAGATTTGCGCCTCCAATAGTCACCCAATAACCTCCCTTTCGAATGAGAGATTAAGGATGTAAAAGCACAAATCGCAGTTAGGTATGAAATTGGCAGCACTTCGTTGCTCAAATGCTCCTTCTCTGTATCTCTTTTGGGTGGGAAAACTCCCCAATTTATAGACCTTAGGGTCTCCTTGTTTGAATTGCGCATGCGAGGGCGCCACTTGAGTTAACTGTCCTATTTTTAGAGAAAAGCTAACTCCCTGATAAAAAAGCTTCTTGCATGAGGTCTCTAAAATAAAGACATGCATGACTGAAGTCTCTCCTCTTGAATAAAAGCTATTCCTCACAATTGCATGGCCTGAAGCCTCAGTTAACTGGTGGAGTTGCCGAGGTTTGACTTTTTTCCAGTCAAACCTGCTATTCGTCCCACCCTGGAGCGATTGCTTAATCGTCCCAGGGTGGGACGAATACTAGTTTGAATTCGTCCCTGGGTGGGACGAGTAGAGAAAAAGGTGCCAAAAAGGTGCAAAATTGACTTTTGACCCTCAAAACTACTTTTGGGAGTGGTTAGGACCACTGTTTGACCTCTGGGGGCTGCCCTAGGGGCTGTTTGTGTCAATGCGATCAGCGCTTGTTGTCACATAATCGGATTGGTGCTATTTTGGTGTCTATAGATGCCCCTTTTTGGGAAGCGTTGTGCAAGGCGCAACGTCGAGCAAAAATAGATAACCAAAGCACTAATGATTAGGGTTTCTCAGTAACCTAACCAAATCTTGATGCCCCAAGTATGGAAAGGGCACGCATTCTTGAATCCTTGCTTCTGATGAGCTAAGGAACTAATGTCAAGTGTTAACCTTGTTCAGTGAGGTGTTACTTGAGCTTGGACATTGATCAGTCATGAATAGGCAAAGGGCGCAACCTTTTGTCTATGGGAACCTTGAGTTCATGATTCACGAATGCCAAGTGTTTGATCAGTTTGTGATTGTTGCTTGTTTGTTGCCCCAAGCAGGGGCGTGATTGTCTTTGTCAATGATCCTTTGAATGCGTGTCATTTCCTTGATTGGGTATGTTGTTGTTGATTGGTGACTAAGTGTGACTACCCCCTCAAGCGACGAATCGATGAGGGAATGACCGACATGAGAAAAGCGATGAGTCACTTGACCCAAGATGACTTAGGTAAGGGTGCCTTTAGTTGTTTACCATTGAATGCGAAAGCAATTTTCGAACATTCTGACCTATTTTTGGTGGGTTTTAACCCTTTTTGTGACGCATTTTGGAGCTGAAATTGACAAAAATCCGTCCTCCCGTGGAGCGGTCCGGCTATGGTAGCCTTCTTAGGGAGTAGGATAGTGACAATTTGTAACCCCAACATCTATTTTGGATGCCAAGAATGTCAGGCGCAAAAGCGCCTTCGTTCGGCAATGTTATTGCTATTTTTGGATGGGTTTTGACCCGTTTTGGTGACGCCGTTTGGGGATGAAATTCTCGAAAATCCATCTTCCCGTGGAGCGGTCCGGCTATGGTAGCCTTCTTAGGGAGTAGGATAGTGAGGATTTGTGACCCCGACATCTGTTTTGCATGCCCGTAATGTCAAGTGCAAAAGCACTCTCATTGGACACTTTTAGGGCTTTTTTTTGGTGCATTTTTGTGCAGTTTTTATGGTTTGTTTTTATGTACATGTTTTTACATTGATGTATGCAAATGCGATTATGAATGCGATGTTTCTAATTTGTATGATGTATGCAAATGGAATGAATGAAATGAGTTGTTGATAATTTGTCGATGGCACCATAGACTGTGCAAGATTTGACTGGCTTGCTATACTAATGGGATGACTTTGTGGAATGACTGTGCATGTGAAAACTTTGTTTTTGTATTTTGCATATTTTCTGATGGTGATGTACGGAATGAAATGTACCAGTTGTTTTAAAATGTAGTTAAGCTTTTCTGAGATTCAGATATTTTAACTAACTAGCCAAGACTGTACATTTATCTCGCAAGAATTTTGAACAAGGTATAAATCCGACTTGAATTTAACCAAGTTATTTCACATCCCTGTGTGTGCAATTGAGTTCATTTATGTGGTATTTGTCAGGATACCGCCAGTGCCATATAGGCTATCAACCAAACCTATATTGAGGATCACCTAATTAGCTCCACTAACTCCATTGTTGTATTTAGCAAGATTAATCCATGGGACAATCTAAGGTACCATAAGCTAGCTCATCCACATGCAAACATTGGTCTATGCACACGCAAAGCTAATGTGACAGACATATCGTCATGCGGTTAGGATACCACCATTGCCAGGTAGGCTATCAACCAAACCCGTAATGAGGATCACCTAGATGGTTTTTCGAATGCTGAGAATTCTAGGGATTCAAGTTCAGGCTATGTGTATTGGCTCAATGGTTTGGATACTTGCTCGTCTATATAGTGATGAAAATCACTGTTTATTTTTCTTTTTGTTTTTTTTTTTGAGCAAGGATTTTGAATAGTGGTGATAACCATTGTTATTTGATTTTGTATTTTGAGCTTTGTAAGGTTGAGCTTGTGAATGGCCTTGATCCTGTTGGCCTTGGGGATGACTACCCATCCTGTTCAGGGACGTGTAGTACGAATCCTTACGACTTTGGGAACCAAGGGGATGATGGAGATTATGAAGTAAGGGCATTGATCTTTTAGGCCTTGGGGATGACTACCCATCCTGGTTAGGGACGTGTAGTACGAATCCTTACAACTTGGAGACCAAAGGTGAGTGGAGATGGTTGTGATGATGGTTTGTTGGAATTGTGTTTTTGAATAGCGTTGATCCTTTTAGGTCTTGGGGACGACTACCCATCCTTGGCAGGGACGTGTAGTACGAATCCTTACAACTTTGGGGACCAACTATGATTGGGATTTGTGGGAGTGGTGAAAACCACTATTTATTATGGGGAATGGATGGGGAAGAGCTCGTCCTTTTGTCAATTCTCAGCATTCTGGAACCATTCGCACAGGGGGATGAACAGACTAATCTTTCACCTATGGTACCCTAGACTGTGTTGTAGGTTTCTCTTGCGTTCACACAACTTAGGAATTATTTTATGTGTTTTAATTTGTGTTGGGATGCTACGTAACAAGGCGTGATCCAAGTAAAACTTTCCCGTGTAAAATCTGTTTAACTGTGTACAGTTTTTGGCTAGAAATTTAAAGACAGCTGAATGACGAAAACCCTATATACATTAGGAGACAACTGACTATGCTAAAAAATGGCGGTGGTGTTATGCTGGATGTATGCGTTTATGAAAATGGATTTGATGTGGAAAATGATGGACTTGTCAAGTAATGACAGTCTATGGTGCTTTTGACTTGTATGACCTAGCAAATATGCAATGTATGGATGCGATGCCTAATGCAACCTATATTTTTGTATTTTGATTTTTTATGAGAATGCATGGAATTGAAATGCAATTATTTTTGTGATTTTTGATGATTTTATTGTTTTTGTTTGTTTTTGAATATTTATTTTGACCAAGCAGTTATGGTAACCCTTGGAGCTTTTGGGTTGACCAAAGGGTTTATAGATACCTTTGGAGCATTTTTGGGTTGACCAAGCGATTATGGAAATCCTTGGAGCTTTTGGTTTGACCAAGAGATTATAGAAATCCTTGGAGCTTTTGGTTTGACCAAGAGATTATGGAAATCCTTGGAGCTTTTGGTTTGACCAAAGGGTTTATGGACCCATTTGGGGCATTTTGGGGTTTGACCAAGAGATTATGGAAATCCTTGGAGCTTTTGGTTTGACCAAGAGAGTTACTAAATACCTTTGGAGCTTTTGGTTTGACCAAGAGATTATGAAAATCCTTGGAGCTTTTGGTTTGACCAAAGGGTTTATGGACCCATTTGGGGCATTTTGGGTTGACCAAGAGATTTTGGGAATCCTTGGAGCTTTTGGGCATGTCTTTGTAGGACCATGCAAAAACCTCCTTCTTCTCTTTGAGAAGGGAAATGTAGTCGGCTCGCTCTTCGAGGGATAGACTTACCCCCAGCTTGATGATTTGCAAATTCATTGGATTTGAGTCGATGTCTACGTTAGTCTTGCCTCAATCGACATGTGGGATCCGTCCTCCAACTGGTGTGGAGTTGGGATCAAATGGATATCATTTGCTGAATTTAGATCATCATTTGGAACATCAGGTTCCTCTTCGACATGGAAGACATCCTGAGTCTATCCTGGGGTGAAATGGAACATTCCTCTGCAAGGCCAATACTCTGATGGGGATGGTGGTGTGTCAGCGTGATCCCAATCGATAGCATCTAGATCTAGATACAATGATCGTGTCAGGTCGGTTGGATCATGGATGGGTGCGGTCAAATCAATGGAGATCATGTTGATGGAATGATTGTGGTCTCCATTACCATGGGTGTGATAACTCGGACATTCTAGATGTTCTTGATGCTTTGGATCTGGCTCTGTAGGCATTGGTACAAAGGGATCAACCCTATGCACGGAGATGAAGACAGGGTCTACCCTAGGCACTGATGGTTTGATAGGGTCTCCAGGTGGAAGATACTCTCTATGTACCTAGAGTGGCGGGTGCAATAATTGCTATAACTACATCGGGTTGAGATGCCACCTATGTCTTGGACCTATATGTAAGTGTTCAAACATGTCATCTATGTCCAAAGGGTATCGTTGTTGCATTTGTCGCATGTGGTTGAGATAGGCCATCTCAGTTTCATCTTTCGAATCACTGTCGAAGATCCAAAAGCCTTCATTAACTCCAACGGTTGCTTGCGACACATGAAGCTCATCTTGTTCGAGCAAATTGATGTGGTCCCATCTAGGTTGTTCCGCTCTCTACGAGGGGACCAGATTGTCTTGAAGTGGCATGTGCTCAACTGGAGCAGCCAATGGGAACATTGACAGGAAGCTTTCCTGATCATCATTCATGGGATATTCTTGCGACTGATCGTACTCTGACTCATCTTCGAAAGACCCTTCTTGGTCTTGTCCATATTCCCCTTGTGGGTGAGTCCTTGAGGTTTCTCCCATTGCGACCGAAGGGAAAGGGTTGTTGAGGTCAACAAGGTTGTTTGTTGGTAATGGGAAATAATCCCCCAATGTATAAGTTGTGTTTGGATTGGCATATGGAGCTGATGCCAACCCATCCTTGTTGCCTATCCCTAGGCCTTGCATGTTTTCAACCAAGATGTCTAGGGGCAAGGGGTGGTTGAACCCTACTCCTGACTTGTCATATGGCATTTGATATCTCGGTTGGCAAAGAACCCGCACTCCTTGCTCATACCTACCCAACCCATATCCATGCCAATTGCATTGGCCTAGATATCTGAGAGCAAAATCAGGATTGGATAGATAGTTGACATCCTCCACAAAGGGCTCTTCGTCTTCATCTTCTTGTATGCAAATCTCAACGCCATTATCCAGGCCCCCATAAACAAAGTTTTTCTGATTGGGTGGGTAGCCTAAAGGCACCATTGAGCTGATGGGGAGTCGAGGTCTCCCCATGTCTTGCATGGACTCGAGTGTAGGCGTTGCTATAATGTTCCTCACTAGATACTCCCCCAGGCCCATGTTGGCCATTTCAACGGTGACCGTTGGCGGTTGAGGGGAAGCGAATGGGAGTCCTTCCTGAGTCCACTCCATGTGGGGTGAACTAGGCGTCTCAACTTCCATTCTACTAGGTATCTCTTCTGTCGAGATGGTTGAGACTAGAGGTGGTTCTTCTTCTAAGGGTTGCTTTCCCTTGTCCTTGGATGTGGCCACCGTAGGTGGCATCATTGTGGAAGGACTGGCGAAAGAAGATGGACCCACTGGGAATTTGATTGCCTTGGTAATGGAGATTCCTACGTAATCGAACCCTTTTTAGATGGATTTAACTAAAAATCCAAATGCGTTGACGGAAGGGTCGACTGTGGCATTAGTTGCACTGAATTGCAGTATTTAAAAGGCTCTAAATCTGTAGGAACCACATGCACCTGTCCTTCAAATGTATACTTCAAGCATTGATGAGCAATTGAAGGGACACACTTCATATCCCGGATCCAAGGCCGCCCAAGCAAGATATTGTAAGCCATCTCACCTTCTAAAATGTGGCACAATGTATGAATGGTCTTTTGTCCCACTTGTATAGGTAAGACAATTGTGCCAACTGTCGAGCATATCGCATCATTAAATGCTCGAAGAGTATAAGTGGAAGGTACAATGTGAGAGGTTGGCAGCTTCAAATGTTTCAGTGCGGCGGTTGTAATAATGTTACTGGACGAACCAGTGTCTACCAACACCCGCTTATATGGAATCCCATTGACCCATGCAATAACGTGCAGGGGTGGATCCACTACATCACCAGTCACCATTTTTAATTCATCTTCCCTAAAGGTGATGACTGGTTTGGTACATTGTTTTACATGCCCCACAAAATTGTTGAACGAATTCGCTTCGTGGGGTTGCAGCTCAATTGCCTTTAATATCTCCATGAGAGCTTCCCGATGGGGCATCGATTGTTGAATAAGCTCATATATGGAGAGCCTAGCCGATGTGGTCCTTAGACTTTGAGTAAGTCTAGTTCGAATCGTGGCCACTGGTCTAGGCGGGGGCAGCTATGTAGGGTTCAGTTGAGGTTGTGACATGGATGGAACTTCCCTTGTGGCTGTCACGGGGGTAGCTCCTGGGTATCTCTTGTTCCTTGTCACAATGCTGATCATCCCAACATACCCCTCCATGGGGCAATTCTGTTGCACTTCGTTGACATGAAGAGGTTTTGCTTGTGCATCATGTGCGGGTAAAGGATCTCTGAAAACACCCATTTGTTGGTTGTTGGGCGCGATGGGGTTATCCACTACCAATGTATTATTGTCAATGAGGTCTTGCACCAAACCTTTGAACTTCCAACATGCGTTAAGGTCATGTCCCTTATGCCTATGAAACCTACAATACAAGTCCTCTCGGTATCCTTTAGGCTTCGGTGCATTAGGATCTATGGTTTGAATTTTTGGCAGATTAATCAAGTTTGCCACTGACAAATGGTCAAACAAGGAGTCCCTGGACTCTATGTATGGTGTAAATTGTCGCCTAGGGTGACGCTGCTGATTTTGTTCCTGCCTTTGATTATCTTTCTCATAGTTGTTGGGAGGCACCACCTGATAATTAGCCTTTGGAGGCTGTGTTGCTTGGGCAGGCTTAGGGGCATTGATAGCAACTTGATTGACCACGATGGGTTTCTGTTGCGTAGTCCCTATTTTAGTGCTCTTGTTCCATTATTTTTTCTTAGGCTTGGCAATTTCACCATCCTGTATCTTGATCTCTTCGATGATTCTGGCTTGCGCCAGAGCTTCTTCTAAGGTGGCATATTGTTGCAGCTGCAATAGCATAGAGATCGATCTCAAACAACTCTTGGAGAACATCTGAGTGAGGTCGAACATAGGAGGGAGGTAGGGCAGCTTCGAAAGCAATGTCCTCCATCGGTTCCCATATGCCACCATAGATTCCTCCTCATACTGCTTGAGACTAGCTAGATCGCTTAGTGATGCCTTTTTCTTTGTGTTGAAAGTGAAACGTTCTAGGAACGCATCCACTAGCTGATCTAAGTTGCAAATGCTATGCTTCGGTAGTTGAGTAAACCAATCCGAGGCAGAACCTACGAATGTGGTTATAAATGTTCATAATAGCAAAGCATCATTATCCTGAATGCCAAAGCATTGGCTCAGGAATCGAGTCACATGCTCTTGGGCATCTTCCTCCCCTCTAAAGAGTGCCAACTGGGGCAGCTTAAAATGTTCGGGGTATGGAGGTGCCGGCACTGACGGATGCACAGGATGACTACGGAGTTGGCATAAAGTAGGCTTTTGGGGCCCAGAAGTCTTGAGCTCCATAGTCTCTAAGCGTTCTAACAACACTTTGTATGCATCGGAGGACTTGATCTCCTCCTCCTTGGTTTTTTCCCGCTGTGGGTTGTGGGGAACTTGAGGCCTTTGGAGGGATAACTGGGTAGCACCCCTTCTGCCTTGATAGGGCGTTTCAGCCCGCTCTTCTTCTTGTTCATAATCCTCATAAGCTTCTTGAGGAGTGTCTGGCCTAGGCTTGTAAACATTGATGGGTGCCCACGGAGGGTGCCCATCATGGTTTCGGGGAGTGGCCTCCCGCTCAGGTCTAGGAGGTCTTAGAGGCAGTGCTTGATGAAGTCACGGAGACCTGTCTCGCACTAAGGGGTTGTGCCTCTCATACACTTCTGATTTATGTGCGCGAGGAACTAGAACCTTCTCAGGCACATTGTTGTGAAGCAATTCAGCTGTCTGACGCTGAATGCGCTCTTGGTTAAGGCGACACAAATGTTCTAATTGTTGTTGGTCTTGCCTAAGCCGCATGATTTGCGCTTGGCGGGCGGCTAGTTTGGCAAATGCCAAGTCAATTTGTTCCACCGTCTCTTGTTTAGGAGGCCTAGATGCCTCTCCTACATGTCTTTCTCGGTCATGGTACTCCGAGACCCCTATATGTTGCTTCCCTCTATCGAGGTTAGCAGCATTGACTTGAAGCTCTGGTCTCAATGAGCGATCTGGATATAAAGTGGGTGCAGACGTGCATCGTTCCCATGCTGTGTACTATTCTTGAGGAACGTAGTGATCTTCCTCACACTCTCTGTTATATGCATAAAAGGTGTGGGCAGAATTATCTTGCCCTGTCGGGAGAACCTGATACTCTAGATATGGTCTAGTGTGTCTGACATTAATCAGGGGTAAATTAGGAGTAACAAAATCATATGGTTCCTCCTTGTGGACCTTTTGTTGTTCAAGCACTTCATCACTAGGCCACCCATAACGAGTTTCCAAGGGGGGCCTTATATCTAGGTCGAGTGCTACATGTAGGTTGTCTTCTTGAAAGGATCTTTGCTGAGTGGGAGTGCCCCTCAAGGGGGTGCCTCTATGTTGAGTGGGTGTGCCCCTCAAGGGGGTGCCGCTATAGTCTTGTCTAGTGATGGCATGAGTTGGAGTGCCCCTCAAGGAGGTGCCTCTATAGTCTTGTCTAGTGATGGCATGAGTTGGAGTGCCCCTCAAGGAGGTGCCTCTAGAATCATGTTCTATAACTGCATGGTGTGGACTAACTTGGGTATCCTGCCGCCAAGGCGGGATGACCAAGTCTTCAAGACTATATCGGAGGTGACTTGTCCCCCTTGGTGCACTCTCTGCAGCTTCTGCCCGTGATTGGGCTTGGCTACGGGTGTACACCATGGTGATGTTGACCTAAAGATGCGTAGATTCTTTTTTTTGATTTTTCTTTTTATGATTTTTTTTTATACACTAAACAGAAAATAGCATACACACACAAGCAATGATTATCTCTTTTAAAGATTAAAAGTGTGCCCTAAATCTGGTTTAGTGTGTTTTGTTGTTTGTTTTTTTAAAAGATTTTTGTGAAAACCATTTAAATGCAATTATGAAGGCTCTTATGACTCCCAAAATGGTCGCCCCTTCAATATACCATTGTCGGACCGATATACCAACCTCTCTATATACCCGCCCTTACGTGAGGGAGACTATAGGTACGTGAGAGCAGATGATACGTGGAACATAGGCGGTACGGAAGGGGAATCACTCTGTTTATGACACCTACCATAGAAGACTTATCCTCATGTGCTGGGAATCACCCCAAGCTACACTTGGTCAGCTTTCATCAGGATTTACGTCTAGCAATAGTCGCGATCGAGGTAATGGATGCAATATCTCAAGCCAAAGTGATAATGGAATCCACCTTTGGTCTTGCTCAAGGGTTGGGGTTTTATGACCAACTCCTTGGTTTAAATTACCACGTGGTGTGTGGGGTTCATTTTAAGTTGCAAAAAATGAAACAAGCAAGCATCTAAACTCTCCTATGCAAGCAAAAATCAGAGAACAAAAAAAAATAGAAAACAAAAAATTGACAAAGGATGTTTAAATCCCCTACCTCTTCTCTGCCTAAGTCGAATATCTCTGAATTTCTGCCTGAAATAGTCTAGATTTTGAAAACTTGGTACCTGCAAGCAAAAAAACAAGCAACTTTAATCAGAAATTTAATCTTTAAAAATCAAAGGACACAAGTCCCACCGTGATCGCCATTGAAAGCACGAGGATACGGAAACAAAAAGGAATATGCCACAAGAACAAGAAATAACGTATGCAAATTGACACAAGATAAAAGCAATACGAAATATGGTAATCTATTTTATTGATACGCTTTACAAATTGTGTTACAATACATCTCCTTCCTTTTTAGGGGATAGGAGAGTCAAATGTGTTTCTTGTCACAAGATCCATGGCTAACAATCCTTCTTCCGCGTGCCCACATGTAATATGGGCGGACCAAAATGTCACCACCACTATTGTACGTGATTCTTTGCTCTTTCCTGCTCCTCTACTGTTGGAAACCTACATTCAAAGAAACAGAAAATATTAATAATACCTGCAGACCAAATGAAACATGTATTTCCCAAGGCCTACTGTCAGTAAAAGCATGAAAATAATAAAACGACTATCAGATGACCTCTGATTGACCTGAAACTTTGATAGAAGCATAAAAATATCATCAGAAGACCATTGCAAAAATAATAGTCTGAAAATTCCTCACAGATTTGTACTCGCTCCAGGGTGGGACGAATAGGACTGTGAGAATTGGCCAAAAAGCACCCTGTTCAATGTCCTACTTAGGAAGCTCCAAAAGACCTGAAAACTTGGGGTTAGCTAATTGGGGGCGTTTTGGGAAGACCCAGATGCTCATATTTCTCCAATTTTGCCTCTAGAACCCATATTTTGAAGATGGCATCTGCAAGTTAGTGAAAGCGGGAAACAACAATAACCTGGTCAAAAATGATCAGAATGACATGAAATTTGAACTGTAACCTATTTAACCTATCTAGAATCATATGCAAAAGAAAAAAACAAGAAATATATCACATATTTCTAATCATCCCGGGGTGGGGCGATTAGCACTGTGATAGTTTGGGGAGCGCCCGGGGCAGGACGCCCACCGATTGAAGCACTGTTTCGGCACCAATCCACTTGGGATGGGTCCAAAACTGGTTATGGGGTGTTTTCAACAAATTTGGTGGATAGTTGTGGTCAAAAATTGGGTTTTGGGTATGGATTTGCGCCTCCAATAGTCACCCAATAACCTCCCTTTCGAATGAGAGATTAAGGATGTAAAAGCACAAATCGCAGTTAGGTATGAAATTGGCAGCACTTCGTTGCTCAAATGCTCCTTCTCTGTATATCTTTTGGGTGGGAAAACTCCCCAATTTATAGACCTTAGGGTCTCCTTGTTTGAATTGCGCATGCGAGGGCGCCACTTGAGTTAACTGTCCTATTTTTAGAGAAAAGCTAACTCCTTGATAAAAAAGCTTCTTGCATGAGGTCTCTAAAATAAAGACATGCATGATTGAAGTCTCTCCTCTTGAATAAAAGCTATTCCTCACAATTGCATGGCCTAAAGCCTCAGTTAACTAGCGGAGTTGCCGAGGTTTGACTTTTTGCCAGTCAAACCTTCTATTCGTCCCACCCTGGAGCGATTGCTTAATCATCTCAGGGTGGGACGAATACCAGTCTGAATTCGTCCCTGGGTGGGACGAGTAGAGAAAAAGGTGCCAAAAAGGTGCAAAATTGACTTTTGACCCTCAAAACTACTTTTGGGAGTGGTTAGGACCACTGTTTGACCTCTGGGGGCTGCCCTAGGGGCTGTTTGTGTCAATGCGATCGGCGCTTGTTGTCACATAATCGGATTGGTGCTGTTTTGGTGTCTACAAAATGCAATCAAAGAGATATATGTGATAATTAGATTGAAAGAAGAAATGTATAATAAATAATTCAAAACTATTCCAAATTCTACCAAAACATAAGATCATGCATATAATATGTTCTCCAATATCAAGAATCTCCATTTTTGGCCTCCAATTTGCAACTTGACATGAGAGCTATGTGCCCTCAAATTGGCATGCTTCAATGGGTAGGATAAATGGTAGATTTTGGGTATCATTTGTCCCTTCTTTGAGTTTTTGAGGGTCCAAGGCCAAGTCGTCCCACCTAGGGACGATTGCTAGAAGCCATCCCTAGGTGGGATGAACATGAAATATGGTCATCCCTGGGTCAGAAGAACATGCCTAAATGGCCTAAAACTTCCTAAAAGTGGGATTAAACTTCCCAAAAGTGGGACAGAACATCCTAAAAGTGGTTAGGACCACTATTTAACCTTTTAGGGTTTTTGAAGGGGGCATATGGTGTTGATTATAATGTTTCTTGGCAGTCTAATCAGATTGACATGATTTTAGTGTCTACATTAAGCTCCTAGCCAAGTGTAATTGTTTTATGTAATTGTTATCAAGATTGTAACTAATGTTTGGTAGAATATTCTAGCTTGAGTGGTATTTTGCATGTAAGATAAATATTGAGCTTAGGGTTAGGATTGCATGAAGTCTTTCTTTAAAAGATATGAAGCCATGTACGAATTTATTTTTTTGCAAGTTAATGAAATATTGAAGGAGGTTGCCCCCTCAAAGAGACCTACAATTCTGAGTTATTTTTGAGATTTTTTCAATACCGCAATTACTTTTTACAGTGTTATTCCATTATTTGATGTATTTCAATTATTTCTTAGTATTTTGTGTGTATGACCTTTATTTTAATTTTAGGTTTTTAACAAGTGGTATCAAAGCACTTTCTAGGGCTGAGTTATACTATGACTATGACAATTCTTGCTCATCCATTTCCACCTATTAGGTATAATTTTCCTCTATTTTTCATTCTATTTTCCTTTATTTAAAATTTAAAAAATAAACAAAACCTAAAAAAAGCAAAAATATAGTCTTTTCTAGTAGTTGAGTAGGCTAGAAACCCTGTGATAGGGAATTTAAAATATTGCAAAGAAGTTATCATTATTTACTAAGCTAGATAGCCTATACAACATATAGTGAAGTAAGGGGTGATTTGGCTCCAATACCTAGGCCTTAGATAGCACTCAGACATGGAATTGAGCTTCCATGCATCTTCAGGTGTATTATGAGACCAATTTAGGCTTAAACAAAATTTTATCTAACAGGAAGCTTTTTAGCCTTGTATCATCCATAGTCCATGGGACACAACATCTTGGATGATTACCCTCTAGTACTGTTAGAGAGGCAGATAGTGTGCTCAAGGGTATGTGTGGAATCCTCCTTGGGTAGTGGCCTAAAATATTTATCCAAGAACTTTTGTTTGTCATTATGCTATAATAAAGGGCCTATGGGTGTTATATACTCCTTTGCCTAGTGTACCCTAGTTCAATCAAAACTTCAAAATATAACAAACATATCCTAGTTCTGCTAAACATGCATTCATGACCCCCACAAAAGGGAGCATTCAGAGGACTTCCCTATCATAGAAGAACAAAATTGCATGCACCAAAAAGTTAGGACAAAGTCTACAAATATCTATCATAGTCCATAATATTTCAATATCATTTGGATCAGTGTTTGTAATAGTTAGGTTAATGATAGTGACAGTCAAGTCGACAATGATAATAACAGTAAAAAATTCTAGGTGTTGAGAGTCATAATTAGAATCATTAGTGTCAATAACTACATAGTACAGAGGATACCAGAGTCAATGACATGAAATGTATCAGTGACCACAGTAAAAGTAACAAAGACAAAGATAGGACAATGACAAGGTGGTCAGTCACCAGAATGCATAGGTCCAAAATAGTTGATTCAATATGAAACTTTTAAACTATATCTCTAAATTAGAAACCAACCACACTAGTAGACTCATCAAAACTGAGGATAAAAAATTCTAGGGTGTCTAAAATTAGTGTTGTGGGATATAACTCATTATGATCATATTTTTGAGTTGATAATTTTGATATATAATGCCGAAGTACTTTTTTGGACTCCTTACTAGAAATAGAAACTCCTACAATCACACTTCTACTTTTAGTAATTCAATAAAAAAGGTTCAATACTATCCAAAATGGCTGTTGACACTCATGGATATCAAAAAGAGATAGATTAAACCACATCAATGTTGGAAAACCTCAAAAAAACCATGTATAGCATGCAAATCACAAATCAAACCATGATGCAAGAGCTTCAAAATTTTAGAGATGATTATGATACCTCTAGAGCAGCCTAAAAGAATAACTTGTAGATGTTGAGTCTAGATTGTAAGGTAGTCCAAGAAATACTATGTACCATATTGAACAATCACATTCTGATAGAGGTAAAGGGAGGGTAATATATGACTCTCACTCTTTCTATGATCATGATCCTACCTTAAAAATACCTAAATTAGATTTTCCTAAGTTCAATGGAAATGATGTGGATGGGTGGTTATGTCATGTTGCTGAAATGTTTAGACTCCATGATGTCCCTCCATACTATCAAGTTCAAATGGATTCCTTAAAATTGGAATCTGAAGCCTTATAGTGGTACCAATGGTTGAAAAACACTAACCTTGATCCTTCTTGGGAAAAATTTGAGTCTCAATTAATCATTCACTTTGGCCCTAGTGAATATGATGAGTTCAAAGGTGGATATCTAAATTTCCATAGGCTAGACCCTCCTTTCCTCTTAGATTCTAAAATCAGAATGAACAAAAAACTATTGCAACCACTACTACACCCAAATGTCTAACTACTATCAAAATGGATGTGTGACATGAACAAGGGTTCTTCTACAATTGTTATGAAAAATTTTCTTATGGGAATAGGTGCAACCAAAAGAGTTTGTTCCTTGTAGATGTTGATGAGCCTGACACCAACGACCAAAGTGATAATGACACAAAATCAGTAGAGGAACTACCCAAACCGAAGGAAGAAAACCAAGATGAACCATAGGCTAAAATTTTTGTTCATGCTCTTGATAGCATTACTACTTCCTAAACCATGAAAGTTGTGGGTTATTTCAAATGCCTATGTCATACCATCTTTATTGATTATGGAAGTACACATAACTTTATTGATCCCTACATTAAAAATAGGAAAATTGTTACATACATACATGTAATTCCTTTGATGTTATGGTAGCCAATGGTGGAACCTTACCTTGCAAAGGTAGATATCATAATTTTAAGGTAAAAATTGAGGACTATGAGCTTAAAAAAGATATGTTTATGCTTCATCTAGGGGAATGTGATATTGTGTTGGAAGCTCAATGGTTGGGTGCCTTGGTAACCATCTCATGGAAATTTTCCAAGATTTGGATACAATTTTCATAGAATGGATAGTCCCACACTCTCCATGGGTCAAAATTAGGGCATTCACAAATTATTAGTTCAAGTAGTATGGTGAAGTTAAAAAAATTATCTTAGGGAGTCATAGCCAAAATATTTGCAATCCAACCTCACCCCTTTGAGGAGGATTTTTTTCATGCATAATTGCAACTTATTCTAGCCAAGCACAATTCTATTTTTGCTAAACCATAAAAATTACCACCTCATTGCTCTCATGACCATGCTATTCATTTTTTACCTAGCAATGCACCACCCAAAATTATATCTTACTAGTATCCTCATGCTTTTAAATCCAAAATTGATAAGTTATTAAAGGAATTGTTAGAATCCAACATCATTCAGCCAAGCAACAGTCCTTTCTTTTCTCCAATTTTATTGGTGCATAAGAAATATGGGTCTTGGAGGTTGTGTATGGATTACCATGAGATCAACAAACTCACCATCAATAATATGTTTTCTATTCTTATGGTAAATGAATTAATAGATGAACTACATGGTACTATGTGCTTTTTCAAATGTGACCTCTCTAGGTACCATAAAATTAGGCTCAAGGATGAGGATATTCCCAAGAATACTCTATGTACTCATGAAGGTCACTATCAATTTTGGTGATGCCATTTGTCTTGACTAATGCTCCTTCCATTTTTCAAAGCTTCATGAACAAAATTTTCACCCATTACTTCAAAAATTAATCTTAGTTTTCTCTTATGAAATTCTAGTGTATAGCCACTCATGGTAAGAGCATCTTGTTCATGTGGATCAAACTCTCAACTATTGGTACAACATCAAATCTATGCTTAGTGGTACAAGTTTTCTTTTGGATTGACCAAATTGGAGTATTTGGGATACAATATCACCAAGGATGGCATCAAAGTTGACCCCAAGAAGATCCAAGTGGCTTATGAATGGCCAAAAATTGACACTGTCAAGGTTCCTTAGGGATTTTTAGGGCTTATAGGTTATTCTTGTAAGTTTATTCATAACTATGGTAAAATTGCTGCTCCCTCCACTTCCTTGTTAAAGAAGGATTATTTTACTTGGATGGGACACGTTGAACAAACTTTCCTAGAATTGAAGCATGCTATGACCACTATGCTAGTTTTAACCATACTAGATTTCTCCAAACCCTTTGTCATTGAAAGAAACATTACTAGTCATGGTATTGGTATCATGTTGATGCAAGAAGGAGACCCTTGGATTTCACTAGTAAAGCACTATTTAGTCACAATCTAGGAAAATCCACTTATGCTAAGGAAATACTAGCAATTTTACATGCAGTAATCCATTAGTGATCATATCTCATTGGGCATCATCTATCCATCGAAACTGACCACCAAAGTCTCAAATACTTTTTGGAGCAATAGGTTGCTATCCTCCAACAAAAAAAATGGGTTTCTAAGCTCATGGGATATTATTATGATGTCACTTATAAAAAGGGAAAGGGGAAAATTGTGTGTAATGCTCTCTATCACCAATTTGAGGATCATAGTATGCTATGTTCCATTTCATCATCCATTCCATAGTGGATTGATTCCTTATGATAGGCGGTACATCAGGATTCAAGCTTGCAAACTTTGATTACCTCTCTACACAATAACTCTACTTCATGTATTGGCTATGCTTGTGATGATCATAATATATGTTACCACCAATACCTTGTTGTTCCCCACACATCATCCCTTCAATAACTTGTCATGTGGAAATTGCATACCACCCCATCTACCGACCATTGAAGATTCCTCAAAACATATGAGCGACTTAAGCACCTTTTTTTGGAAGGGTATGAAAAAGTACATTCAAAATGTTATGGTAGCTTGTGATACCTATCAATGGATGAAAGGTAAAACAATTCATTCCATAAGAACTCTCCAACCATTGCCTATTCTTGACCAGGTTTAGACCAATATTTCTATGGATTTCATTGAAGGTTTACCTAAGTTTGGAGGTAAATCCATTATCTTTGTGGTAGTGGATCATATTTCAAAGTATGCTCACTATTTTCCCTCTCCCATCCTACACAGCTTCTACCTTCCCTAAAATTTCCTCTATTCTATCTTTCACCTTCATGGTATGCCCACCTCCCTCATGTTTGATCGAGACCCAACCCTTACTAGTCACTTATAGCAAGAATAATTTAATTTTCATGGTACTTAGCTGAAAATGAGTTCAACATATCATCTACAAATGGATGGCTAGATGGAGATTGTCAAAAAATGTTTGAATACCTACCTTTTTTTGCTTTACCTCTAATCATCCTACACAATGGGTGTTGTGGATTCCTTTGGTCGAGTGGTGGTACAACACTTCCTATTACACAACAATAAAGGTTACCCCTTTAAATGTAGTTTGTGGGTGTCCTCCACTCATTCCTTCCTCCTACATTCCAGGTAGTCAAATATACTCTTAGTTAGTAGGCCAGTGTCCTCCATAAACTGAAGGAAAATTTGGATGCAACCTAGAACTAGATGCTCTAACTGACTAAACAATGTCATTATGAGCATAGCTTTGATGTGGGTGATATGGTTTTCCTTTTCTTGTAGTTGTACAAAAAAAAAATCTACAACATCATAGGTGTTAGAAACTTGCTACAAAATACTATGGGCCCTACTAGGTTCTACAACGGATTGGTGCTATAGCCTACAAATTGGCCCTTCCACCTACCTCCAAGCTCCATATTATTTTTCATATTTCCTCTCTCAAAAATGTGGTGGGCACTCAGGTCCAGGTTCAATCTACACTCTTAGTTATATGAAGAAGGTTTTATCTTGCTCAAGCTTGAAAAATTATTGGATCGTAGGACTCACATTCTATGCAACCACACCATTATTGAGGTCCTTGTTCAGTAGCATGGACTCCAACCAAAATATGCTACATGGGAGTCTCTCCATCAACTCTAGCACCCGTTTCCTCATCTTCATCTCTAGCTACATGGGAGTATTTATTTAAAAGTTATTAAGCCATGTACGAATGTATCGTTTTGCAAGTTACTAAAATATTGAAGGAGGTTGCCCCCTCGAAGAGGCCTACAAGTTTGAGTTATTTGTGATATTGTTTCAATACTACAATTACTTTTTGCATGGTGTTATTTTTCTATTTGATGTATTTCAATTATTTCTTAGTATTTTGTGTGTGAGAGCTTTATTTTAATAGTAGGTTCATAATACCATGGATATTTATAAACCTTTACCATAGTAAATTAATATTAAATCTAAATCAAGAGAATGGGATCATCAATTAGATTATGAAAACATTATATTTTGATGTTGCAAATGTCATGAGAAAGTGGTAAGAGACTAAAAAGTGAAAATGGAGGAAGAGATGGAATTTTTTGGGCATGAGGGTAGCTTCAATTTGAAACAAAATAATATCACAAGAGAAGCCAACTCAAATCAAGGATTTTTCAATCCTAAAAAAGTGGCTATAAAAATCCCTCTACATCATCAGATGGAAAAGGCCATTATAGTTCACTCAAATCATCCATTAGAAGAGAAACATAATACAGGGGATGAGGAAGTACAATGCATAAGATCAAATATAGAAGGATATTAAGTTATAAAGGAAGAGGGGAAAGAAAATTTTAAAACAAAAGAAGATGAGGAGATGAATTTTAAAGTAAATGAAGTCAAAGAGGTCAATATTAATCTATGTAAATCACATTTATTATGCTCAAGTAGCATAAAATATTCTCCTTACAATAAAAGTGAAAGTAGTACAGAGTGTATTCCTTGCACTTTAGGATTTCAAGAGTAGTATAGTAAAGAAAATATTATGGACAATATCCAAGTAAATTTGGGGTTTTTAGAGCAACATAAGAAAGTGATGACTACAAAGGATCATCTATGTAGTTTAGAATTTTTAGGGTAACAGAAGGAATAAAATGCTAATGAGGTTATTCCTTGCACTTTTGACTCTTTAGGGCAACATAAATATTTATATGATAAGTCTCATTTTGAACAATCTAAAAAAATAGAAGAGAATTATGAAGATGAGAGCATTGGAAGGAAAGGAAGAAGTAGAGGAAGGCCATAAAAGTAGGAAAAAAGTAGAAAAATAAACTCAAACGAATATTGATCTGGGATAACAAAAAAAATATCATAGGTGTTAATAAGAAGTGGGGCTAATACCACTAATAAAAATAAAAGGTGTTGATTATGAAAATGGTATCATGGAATATTAGGGGTATGAATAAAACCCATAAAAAAGAGTTATTAAGGAATTAATAGGTTTTTATAGCCCTGAATTTATTTTAATACATGAAATAAAATTATCTAGTTTGGAATGTAAGGATGCTTTTAAGAATATTTGGAAGATAGGTGATTGTTTAGCAGTTTCTTCTATAGGAGCTTTAGGTAGTATTGCAATAATATGGGACAAATGCAAATGGTATGGACAACTATTAGAAGAAAAAATTAATTCAGTTGCTGGATTATTTTGTAGGAAAGAGAAAAAAATCAAATTTGGGGTTATAAATGTATATGCTCCAACTATAGTTACTCCTTGTGAAAAATGTTGAAGGACCTTAGCATATTTTTAAAATACATTGATGATTTATTGTGATCTATGAATCCTTGGGGGTGATTTTAATACTATTCTATCTCCATTAAAAAAGAAGTGTGGCATTCTAGGATGGTCTAAATCAATGCAATATTTTACATCATTTGTCAATTCAAATGACCTTTGGGATGTTAGTCCCTCAAGATTTCAATATACATGGGATAATAGATACATTAGGAAACATAATATAGTAGAAAAAATACAATCTCTTCAAATATTTTATTACGAGTAGGATCAAATCATAAAACCATTCTTTTGACTTGTGATTTACCTAATAATGGTCATCCAAATCCATTTTACTTCTAGTCTATGTGGCTCCAAGACCCTTATTTTTCTATATGGTTATGTTATGATGGGATGAATCAAAATTTTAAGGATTACGTATATACAAGTTCATTTAAAATTTGAAATATTTAAAGGATCAAACGAATATATGGAATGCCAAATATTTTTGGTAACATTTAAAGGAAATAAGGTAGCAGATAAATTTGCAAATTATAGTGTTGATATTCATCATGGTAGAATTTAACTTTTATAAGGTAACTGACCATGTGAGATTTTTTCTTAATAAAAATGACGTCAAGGAGTTGATTTTGGAAACATAACACTTTGAGAAAGTTGAAGAATATATTTAAGAGAAAAAAGAAATGAAAAAACTATGATAAAGAGGTATGTTGCAAGAAATGTAATATTTTGCTATTTTAATGGGAGTGGACCCAAATAGAATACACATATAACTTATTAAAAAAATCAATATAAGAACAATTTTTTTTAGATAAATTACCCTATAAATATAGATCCTTTTTAATAAAAGTAAAAAATATGGAAGTATGCATTGTAAGCGTAAACTTGTAGGTACTAACCCAAGACTCGTGGTTGAATTTGGAAGAGATTGTGGATTAACAAGATTGTATAAGAATTTAGTCTGAGCTATGGAAGAGGTAAGAGGGTTCTTGGGGAGCACAACCTGAGAAGGAGAAGGTTTTCATAAACAAGGGGGTCTTCAGGGCCATCACCAGGGAAATTTACAGCTAAATTTTAGTTGTTCACCACAACTATTGAAATATAGTATTATGATATATGGGTGGAGAATGGTAGGCAAGCGAAAATGTTCATCGACCCCCCAAAAATCACTCCATATATATAGAGGAAAAAAACCTGCTATCAAAGATCTTGCTAGATCCTTCTCTCAAGTTTCTCAAAATAAGGTTCTTGCTCAGAAAACTCATTTGGAAAACACATAATTATTTCCAAATAATAAAAATATATTCTAGTATCTAATTTATGAGGTTGAGCAACCTCTAAATCACCCTTGATGAATTAAAATCTTCTATCTTGGAATGTTACGGGGCTCTCCCTCCCTTACCATATTTTTCATGTTTGAAAAGTAGTTGCTAAAAAATATATTTCTGTTCTTTTTCTTCAAGAACTAAATGTCACTGGTCACACTCACACCCATTGTATGAATATTTTTTGTGGTGGATATGCATCCACATTTACTACTTATCATGTTAATGTTAAAGAAGGAGCTACCCTTTCCATAGCCAAGTGTCTTTGATATGCTATTCTACACCATAGTGAATACCCTTCTCATCCTTGTGTGTGGTTTATATTAGATTTCAACTCTCATTTTATTATATTTTGTTCTATATATATTCATAATGACCCTCCTAATAATATATCCCTTTAGGAATGGTTATATGTTTCTATCCCTCCTGAAGAATGGATCCTTGGAGGCGACTTTAATATAATTGACAATCCTAGTGATAAAAGTTGAACTGGTAGTAGATCCCTCTCTAATGTTGTATTTGGTATTTGGTTATTTTGTCATAATAATTTAAGTGTACATGAACCTCTATTAGGTAAAGCATCCTCTCACAAAAATAATTGGTTAACATGGTCTAAATATCATCAATGTTTTTCTAGGAAGCTTGATTGTTTCGAAATTTTATTTTAGTAATTATTTCCTGGATAAATTCTCCATCCACAAGTAAGTTCACATTATTTTTCACACAACTTTGTCTGATCACCTCCCTATCTTATCTTCTCTCCAAATTTCTTGTCTCTCTTAATTCCATGTTGCTTCCTTTAAAATTCAATGTGTGCCACCTTGATAGTTTTGCTTTTTGCCACCTCATAGATCAATTTTAAAATAGATTTTCTATACCAACAGGTAATACTGGCTAAATCAAATGGTTTGAAAAAAGTATTTACAATACAATTTCATCCATTAGATAGCATGTATGCTCTGTTTCCAGGAGGAAGAAGATTCAAAAATGTTACCTTCATAAGGAGATCTCTCATCTCCATTCCATCCTTATGAAAGGCCCTACTAACACTATTGTTCAATATGATCTAGCTAATGTTGAAAATCAATCCAAAGTTTATGAGTCTTACCATGCTAGAGGGACACATGTTAGATCTCACCTTATTTAGATCTCCCAGGGAGACAAGGGAACTCATTTTTTTAACTACCTTAGACAAAAATATTTTGAAAAGGACCACTGAGTTAGAGGACCCTTCAAGTCATTCTCTTTCTGACTCTAAAGAGATCATGAATATTTTTGTCGCTCATTTCTCTTATCATTTTACAACAAAGCCAAGGGATGATATCCAATGTATCTTAATGAAATATGTGCAGAAACATATTCCCTACCTATGATACCCCATTATTTAGGATCAACTTGAATATCCTCTTTCTATGAATGATCTACAAACTGCTCTTTTTTCTATGAAAAATGATAAAGCTCCTGGCTTGGATGGTCTTCCAGTGGAGGTTTATAAAAATTTAGCATATTATATCCTTTGATCTTCATCATGTTTACCTATAAACTCTCCATAATAGTTCCCTCAAAACTTATATCAATGCATGGATTATCAAGTTGATTCCTAAAGGTATGAATCATAACCAAATATCCAATTGGAGACCTATTACTCTCCTCAATATTTTGTACAAGATCATAGCTAAAACTATAACTTTAAAAATCAAATTTTTTTCTCAAGTGATTGTTCACCCCAAACAATTTTCATTACTTAAAGTTTGATATATTCTAGATAATCTTATCCTAGGAAACTTTGCAATGGGCTATCGATAAATCTTATGATAGAATCAGATGGGATTTTATTATTAGTATGCTTTCTTGGCTTGGTTTCAGTCCAAAATTTTATAATCAAATAGGTATGCTCTTTGGTGATGCTTCAACTTGTATTCAGGTTAATGGAGCTTTTCATCCTTCTTCCCTCTTCAATGGTCTATCAGATAAGGTTGCCCCCTTGCTCATTTTTTTTATGTTTTAGTTGTCAATGCTCTTGGTTATATTCTTCATAATGCTCATTATGATGGTCTCATTCAATGCATTAAGATTCATTGGGATAAGCATCTTATTAACTCACAATTTACTCATGATTCCCTTCTTTTTATTCAAAATACCCAACAAGAGATGGAAATGACTAAAGAGATTGTTCAACTATTTTGTGATGTCTCTAGCTCTTGTATCAATGACTCTAAAACTAAAGTCTTCTATACCTCTTCCTCTCCTCTTGGATGCAACTCCTCAACTGAGTGGAAGATCATCCCTCATGGTATGATTGTGCATTATTTGTGAATTCTCTTTGGGATTAATATCTCTTGTAATAATATGTGAAATTGGGTTATGGTAAGACTTCAAAAAAAATTAGTGCTTGGATAGATTGATTTGTTTCCTTAGTAATAAGAATTCAAGTTGCGAATAAAATTATGGCAACCTCTCATGTTTATTACTTCTCTTACTGGATGGCCCCCAAGGTAGCCTATAACAAATTAACTTAGGCCATTTGTAATTTTTTATGGACTAAATGGGATGGGTAGGGGGTAATGACACCAATCTCTTGGAAAATTTATACTCAACCTAAGGTTTTAGGAGGTCTAGGCATCATTGATCCTCTTACCCAGAGCAAAATTTTGGGTGCAAATGGGTTGCTAGAGCCATCATTGGTGAAGAAAACTGGAAACATCTATTTCATTATAGAATATCTCTATCTACTCACAAAGGTAAATGGAAAGAAACCCCTTAGGAGGATAATGTACTTAATGCACCTTACTTTATTATTAACGGATCTATTCTAGTTACCCAACACTAGAAAGCTTGGCAATCAATTTCACATTTATTGGCTTGGAAGTATGATTCCTTGAGACATGGTTTGAGCATAAACCTAAATAGTCTCTAATAAAATAAACGTATCCTCCATAATGATAAAATTTTAGTTTTATGCAGTGCTATTCATGGTCTAGATTTTTTGAACAAAGGAATTAATAGAATTAGTGATATTTAGGATCTAGTTAGCGGCTCAATTCTTACCTGGTAGAAGATATACAATTAATGTTCCCTTTCCTCTAGGTTCAAAGAGTATTATAGCTTAGTTGTGGCTTCCATCCCTTTTTAGGTCTTTATAAATCTGGGAATAACTACTCATAATCTATGGAATAACTGGATATTGCTTAATGTTCATAGAATATCTTCCATTACATCTATTTGGACATACAAAAATCTTTTGTGTCCTCATTATTTAGACTCTAAGCTCAATATCAAGTGGTAAGTGAATTTTACCAATGCCCAATGACAATATATTGCTACTCAAATTTGGAAAGTTCCTATTGAATCCAAAACTCAACTTCTTGAATGGTGCATTTTGCATCAAGAACTTCCAACTTCTAAAAGTTTGGTCTTGATTTTACAAATTTCCCCTCAATAATTTTACTCCCAAATTTGACATATAATCTTTCATCAATTTATTCCCAATTTCAAACACAAAAAATTCACATCCAATAATTCCTCATACCTCCAATATCATGACAACAAAAATATTTCCTTAAAACAAAACCACCTTGAGAAAGGAATCAAATCACCATACCTCTAAATCTACCACAATTGCATGTGTTTTCCAGACCTATTTTGTCAAAGATACTTTTCATTTATTTTTCAACAATAAAAATAGGTTAGAAAATATATATTTTCCTTCTTAAATAAATTTCAAATAATTCACCCAACAACCCTTATCAAAATATAAACAATAAATATCTAGAAATAATTCCTTGTATCTCCCTTATTAAAAATTAATATAAAGCTTTAATACTATCAAAATCACCTCTTATTTATTTTTTGTATAATCCACAAAATATAAATTTCAATTGCCAATGCTACACCTTATAACTCCCACTTATAATATACAAAATACAATAATCAATATCACACATTATAACTCCTAAATTAATCAAAAATATTTTTCATACCTTGCATAACAAAATATTTAACTGTCATGAAGGGGGTTTGACCACTAGACCTTTCCAAAGTGTAGTTACTTGCCAACATCTCCTTGACCAGCTAGGATAGCCAAGTGGGTAACACAAACAAGGGTTGTTGCTTTATTTAAATATCTTATGCACTTTCGCCCAACAAAAACACCACGACATATTCCAAGAAAAAATGCACCAGATAGGATTTGACCATCGGAATTCACACACAACAAAAACTTAGCATGGCCTAGCCAATCAACTGGGTTGCTCTCAAAATTGAGAATGAAAAGGAAGCACTTAGCATATAAACCTTCATTCCTTCAAAATTTCATCACATATAAAAAATATGACACTGCTAGGAATCAAAATCTACACTCTCTGCTTCGTAGTGCCCTAACAATGGCTAAACAACTAGTTGGGATACCCCGATGGTTATAACCAATAGGGGACCTCTATCTTCCTTATTCGCTATTCCTCTCCGCTTCATATTTTTTTGAATTTGTGCATGAGTAGGAGATATTCGCTTTAGAAAATATTTTGATTATAGCATTCACATTTTTTGATCAAATAAAAGATTTTACCTCCATATATATATGCTTTGTCTTTCACTTTGGGAGGTCGGCTCATAGTCTTATGTGTGATTTTAAATTTTCTCTCCAAGTACTTATGCACCTTTGCTTGTAACCCGACCTTATATTATAATATTTTAAATCATTGTCATATTTAAATATTATAAACAAAAGATTTAATTAAAGGCTTGGGACAAAAAGATTTTAAATATTATAAAAGGAGGGCAAAGGTTTAAAAGATTAATATTATAATATTTAAATCAAGGATTTAAATATTATAATATTTATCTTTTAAACCTTTGCCCTCCTTTTATAATATTTAAAATATTTTTGTCCCAAGCCTTTAATTAAATATTTTCTTTATAATATTTAAATATTATAATCCTTTACTTTGAGATATACCTTGCCTTGAATAATTATCCATTGTTTGCTTTGTCCAACCTTGTAAACTTCTCATCCTTGAAGAATATTTCTGCCTTGAATACCATGCACCCTTTGACATCAATGACAACTCAATATTTCCAACAATATAATCTAAGTTTTTTCTCAAAAAAAAACTTGTAGGCACTTATTGCATGTACTACAATAACACCACTGTTTGAGTGGTTAGGAGAGAAAATATACATATAAATAGTGAAAACTATATAATATGCATGAGAAAGAGGACTTGTAGATGTGAACTTATATTTAGCATTTTAATATACTTACATAAAGAGTGAGAGTATTGAAAATCAACTATTTATGTATTTTATACAAATAAAATACCTCATGCACACAAAGCATTCACTTGAAGAACAAAATCTTATACTGAGAGGGGAAGGTGAACAGTACAAGACCACTTTTTACTTTTATTTCCCAAATAATATTATGTAATATATCAATGGAAATATCAACAACAATAATCAAATCAATGCATAAATCACCACACAGTAAAGATACCAATTTAACTTGGTTCACCCAATGTGGGCTACGTCCACGGAGAAAATATTTCACTAAAATTATCTCAAAAAATCTCTTGGGAATCCTTCCCTATTACAATTTTTATGGACCTCTGTACAAAGGAGACACAAATCCCCTAATTTGGTTAATGGATCTCTATCCATAGGAGAACTATGACTCCTCTACTTTAGCTAGTAATCCTCTAGAAGGCTACTACCTCCACTACACTGGTTTGTGGATATCTCTCCACTGAATACTCTATCCTCCCTCAGAATATCTTTGTCCTAAATATCTTGGCGAATGAATCTCTATCCATTGGAGACTACTATCCTTTGCTCTGTCACCTCCAAATATTGCTCTTAGCTTTGTCTAAAATCTGCACTAAATATAATCCTTTAGTCTAGCAAAAATATGCTCAATCTCTATCTTTGATCTGTACTAAACATAGTCCTTTGGTCTAGCACAAATATGCTCAAACTTTATATATGATCTACACTAAACACAGTCCTTCATTCTAGCACAAATATGCTCTAACTCTGTCTCTGATCTGCACTAAACATAGTACTTCGATCTAGCACAAATATGCTCTATCTCTATCATGGTCTAGCACAAACCTGTCCTCAAATATGCACCAAAATTTGTCCTAAAATCTATCTTCAAGCCTTAACACAAATATTGATCAATCACAAATCAAATTTGCTATATCTACCCCAAAACTTAACTCAATATTTGAACAAATCAATCAATCAACTCTGCTCACAAGTCTTCTCAAAGACTTACCTCAAATTTGCTCTACAAGTCCTCACTAGAACTTCTCTAATCTGCTCAACAAATATTCATCAAGACTTGTCTCAAATATACTCAATAAGTCCTCACTAGAACTTGTTCAATCTGCTCAACAAGTCTTCACCAAGACTTACCTCAACTCTACTGAACAAGTCCTCACTAGAACTTGTCCAATATTCTCAACAAGTCTTCACCAAGACTTACCTCAAATCTGCATTGTAAGTTTCCACAAAAGCTTGCTCAACTCAATCCTTAAGTCCATTCTAGGACTTAATCAAATATTTCTACTAGCTTTCATAAAATATTTATACATCTCAACTCAATCTATCACATAAAACCTCTTCAATCGCACAACCAAGTTTCACACAGAATCTTGTTTTAATATCACATAAACATATAGAGAATTTTTAGAGACTCAATATGCTTCACACTCACAAAAATTCTCAATCACTTTCAATATTTCTTACTTCACCAAAGAAACATATGGAGAATGGTTAGAGACTCAATATGTTTCACACTCAATCACTTTCAATATTTCTCAAATTAATAAGGAATAATTTTTTTCATAGAACTTGAACTATCACTCAAACACTTCCAATAAACTAAGTCTAATCAACTCCACTCAATGAATCATTCAATTAAAGCTTAATAAAAAATGCTTATCAAACAAACCTCACATAACAATGATACTCATGATATTTCACAATACCTAGTTCAAGATAGTTCTCAACTTCACATAACAATGATACTCATGATATTTCACAAACCCTAGTTCAAGCATATGAAAGCTTACTTTAATATTTCCAACAATGCTTATCAAACAAGATTTCTAGTATCAAATTTCATTCCAAAAAACCAAACTCAACAATGCCTGTCAAATAATCCTTTTCACTCCAACTTAGCATTCACAACATCCAACAACATGTCACTCACAAGGAATATATACCCATACCTTTTATTTGATGAAGTTTTGACCTCAAAACCCGTCTCAATCACAATCACTCTCTTTGCCAATATCAAGGGTTAGATAACAAAAATATGTCCTTAATATTTCCTTTCAAAAATATTTCACCAAGTCAAAATATCAAAAATTAACTATGCCTTATCTCTCCTTTAAAAAAAATCTTTATAATATAACTTTATTTCAACAAAATATCTAACACCCTTGGCACACCTTATTTCTCCTTTTATAAACTTTAACCACTCAAAAATTAAACACAAAAGTAAAACTTTTCATACCATTTTATCTCCCTTGTATAACTCTTTAATCCTTTTTAAATATGAAATTTCCAATTAAAAAACTTTAAGAAATTAAAAATTAATTTCCACCTTTGCAATTTTTGGATGCAACAATCAAACCTTAGCAATGTGAGTGCATACCTTAATCCAACCACAAAAAAAGCCTTGGTGGGTTTCAAAAACATAAACCCTTCCTCCCAAGTGCCTTTGCACAACATGGGCACACCAAATGGGATATGTGGCTTCATGCAAATGGAAAGGCACACACCTTCCCTTTCTTCCTTCTCTAATGGTGCAGACCAAAAATTTCTCTGCTTTCCAAAAATGAAGACCATGAGAATCGAACCCCTAACCTTGCACCTATGAATGTATTAGCATAGCCCTACCTACTAAAAATTTCTCTTGCACTACCTACTGAAACTAAATCTTGACATCCTTCATTTTGTCCTAATCACTCAAACTGACTCTTGACATCAATGAAAATAAAACCTGCTCATATTTCCAACAATATCTTCCTTTTTCATATATGGTAACCCATTTTTCTTTTATAATTTCCTTTACCTTTTTTTGTGCTACCCCCCTTGAGAACTTGCTCCCCCTGACTAAATGCTCTCCCCTAACTCAAATCTATTCCCATTTGTCATCAATGGCAAAGGGCCACCTTTGGGGATTAGGTCTAATAATGAAACTCTTAGCTTAGCCCCTACCTCACCTCCTCTTGAGTTGGACAATTCTAGGGTGGGAGTATTTCTACTCCTAGCAAGCACTGATCTTTACCTTTTTCCACATTCTTGCTCAACTAATCCTTTTGATTCCTCTAAATATTCTTGTTCCTGCTTGTCTTTGGAATTTTTGCTCTATAGCACTTTTTTGTATGTCCATAATTATTGCACTTATAACACTTAATGTAGTTATTCATTAAAGGTGCAAATATCCTATGGTTTCTCTTGGTGAAGCCATATCCATTCCTATCATGAACCCTGCAATTTACTACCTTGTGCCCAAAATGATTACAAGAGTAGAAATACCCTAGAAAAAGTAGTCTATTTTTCAAATTCCCATATTCTTGTCTTTCATGTGTCCTGTACTGTGTAGCCTTGTACCCAAACCTGTGATATGAGAAGCATTGTCCATTTAAACTACCTTGCCTTAACCCCATTGGTCTTTTAGTTTCTTTTACCCTGTGTTGGTTCATGTTTCATCTGTTCCTCATTTTTTCATTATTCCTTTCCTTGTTGAACTTTCTATTGTCCAAATCATCCTTAGAAGCCTCACTTTCTCTTACACTCTCTTCTTCTAGAGTTTCTTCTTCTTAAAATCTTGAGATTGACTCTTCTCATTGTTTTCTTTGTACCTATTCAAAACCAAGACCTATCTTGCTTGATGAAGATTTTTGTGTCTTGATAATATTATCCAATTTCTTTGAACTTCTCCCAAACCTATGTAACTTGTCCTTATACTATTTTACTTCCTTCCTTCCTGAAGCTACCTCATGCTCCATTATTTCACACTCTAAAACCTTTTCTTATAAATTCTCTTTGAATCTCCTTGTATTAGCTATTGAGTTGGTTATATCCTCTATAAGCTTTCCTTTCTCTTCATCACATTCTTGAAATTTAAGCTTGAGTTTTGAGTTTTGATTTCTTACCTTCCTTAATAAATCAAGGGCATGAATAAGCTCACCCTCAAGATCAACTTCTCCTTTTTTTTATTCTTCCTCTATTTGTTTGCCTTTGGGATCATCATTCCTTTTTGATTTATATTCAACAGGATCACCTCCTTCTTATTCTATTGCCATAATAATATTTTCATCTGGTCCTTCAAGTGTATCTTCATATTCATCATCACTAAAACTAAATCCATTCCTTGTACAACTATCTTCAAGATGACCAAATTTACCACATCTAAAATACTTGAGAATCATTGGTGCCCTTTTTCTAACATCATCATTTTATTTTTCTAGAAATAGTACTTCATATTTATAGTTATATGAGGAAATTTCATCACTATCACTTGAGATCTTTCCTGTATTATCTACATATAAAATCTTATTATATCTTTGGAAAAACTTCTTTCCTTGCTTGCCTTGTCCATCCCTACTTTTCTTTTGGTACATGTGTTTTCTTGTTTCCCTATTCTTATGATCCTATTTTTCTTCATCATTGCTATTTCCAACCTCTGGATAATCAGATGCATAGTGACCATATTTTCCATAATTGAAACATCTAACTAATTGTGTACCTTTATATTTTCTTGAGTCCTTGTTACTTTTGCCATAATTTGCTTCTTCATCACTGGATGATTCACTACTTGAACATGAATTCTTACCCTTTGTCTTCTTAGTAACTTTGAAGGTTGCTTCCTTCTAGGGAATAGGTTCCTCTTTTATTCTCATCTCAAAAGCTATGAGAATGCCATGTAATTCATCCCTTGTCAAAAGTTCAATATCTTTTACCTCCTCTATAGCTGAAATATTTTCACTAAACCTTTTTGGGAGTGACATTAAAATATTATCACACACATCTATTTCCTCAACCTTAAGTCCAAGTCCTTGCATGGAGTTAACAACCTCATCCACATGAAGTAGATATGCCATAATGTTTTCCTCATTCTTCATATTTAGGTCTTCAAATGCTCTCTTGAAATTTTGGAACTTTGCCCTTTTGACATTTTTATCTCCCTCATATATGCCTTGCAACTTATCCCAAATTTACTTTGCTGATGTGCAATGCATAACCTTTATAAACTTTGTTTCACGCAAACCTCTCAAAATTCCATTCATTGCCTTTGAATTGTAATGATGTAGAAGCTTACCATATTTATCTGTAGGTGGAGTTGTTGGTGGTGTGTATCCATTCTCAACTACTTCCCATATTTCATTTCCAAGTGCCATTAGATGAAACTTCATCCTTGTGCTCCATAGTGTATAATTGTTCCCATCGAACAATGATGCTGAATTCCTTGATGATCCATTCTAAGAATCCATCTGTGTTCTTATAAGATTTTCCTTCAAGTTGTTAAACTCTTCCAAAGGAACCTACTCTGATACCAATTGAAGAACACAAGCTTATACTGAGAGGGGGGTGAACAATATAAGACCACTTTTTACTTTTCTTTCCCAAATAATATTATGCAATATATCAATGGCAATATCAACAACAGTAATCAAAGCAATGCACAAATCACCACACACAATAGAGACACCAATTTAACGTGGTTCACCCAATGTGGGCTACTCCATGGAGAAAATATTTCACTAAAATTTTCTCAACAAATCTCTTGGGAATCCTTTCCCTATTACAATGTTTATGGACCTCTATCCAAAGGAGACACCAATATCCCTAATCAGAGTTTGTGGATCTCTATCCACAAGAGACACCACTCCTTCTCCTCTGCTCTAGTTGGTGATCCTCTAGAAGACTACTGCCTCCACTACATTGGCTTGTGGATCTCTCTCCACTGAAGACTCTGTCCTCACTCAAAATATCTCTGTCCTCACTACCCTAGCTAATGGATCTCTATCCACTAGAGACTATTATCCTCTACTCTATCACCTCCAAAGCTTACTCTCAGCTCTATCTCAAATTTGCACTAAACATAGTCCTTCAATCTAGCACAAATCTGCTCAATCTCTATCGAACTACACTAAACAATCTAGAAATTGTAATCTATCTCAAATCTGCACTAAACATAGTCCTTCGGTCTAGCACAAATATGCTCTATCTCTATCCTCAAATCTGCACTAAACATAGTCCTTTGGTCTAGCACAAATCTACTCAATCTCTGTCTCTGAGTTTGGCACAAACTTGTCCTCAAATCTGCACCAAAATCTATCCTCAAATCTATCCTCAAGCCTTAACACAAAGCTTGATCCAATCACAAATCAACTCTGCTAGATCTGTCCCAAACCTTAACTCAAGATTTGAACAAATCAATCAATCAACTCTGCTCAACAAGTCTTCTCAAAGACTTACCTCAAATATACTCAACAAGTCCTCACTAGAACTTGTCCAATATTCTCAACAAGTCTTCACCAAGACTTGTCTCAAATCTGCTCAACAAGTCCTCACTAGAACTTGTCCAATCTTCTCAACAAGTCTTCACCAAGACTTACCTCAAATCTGCTCAACAAGTCCTCACTAGAACTTGTCCAATATGCTCAACAAGTCTTCACCAAGACTTACCTCAAATTTGCATTGTAAGCTTCCACAAAAGCTTACTCAACTCAATCCTTAAGTCCACTCTAGGACTTACTCAAATTTGTCCACTAGCTTTCACAAAAGCTTTATACAACTCAACTCAATCTATCATAGAAAACCTCTTCAATCACACAAACAAGTTTCACATAGAATCTTGTTTAATATCATAGAAACATATAGAGAATTGTTAGAGACTCAATATGCTTCACACTCACAACAATGCTCAATCACTTTCAATCTCTCTTACTTTACCATAGAAACATATGGAGAATGGTTAGAGACTCAATATGTTTCACACTCAATCACTTTCAATATTTCTCAAATTAGTAAGGAACAATTTATTTCATAGAACTTGAACTATCACTCCAACACTTCCAATCAACTAAGCCCAATCAACTCCACTCAACCAATCACTCAATGAAAGCTTAGTCAACAATGCTTATCAAACAAACCTCACATAACAATGATACTCATGATATTTCACAAACCCTAGTTCAAGATAGTTCTCAACTTCACATAACAATGATACTCATGATCTTTCACAAACCCTAGTTCAAGCATATGAAAGCTTACTTCAATATTTCCAACAATGCTTATCAAACAAGGTTTCTAGTATCAACTTTCATTCCAGAAAACCAAACTCAACAATGCTTATCAAACAATCCTTTTCACTCCAACTTAGCATTCACAACATCCAACAATATTTCACTCACAAGGAAGATATGCCCATACCTTTTGTTTGATGAATTTTTGACCTCAAAACCTATCTCAATCACAATCACTCTCTTTGCCAATCTCAAGGGTTAGATAACAAAAATATTATCCTTAATATTTCCTTTCAAAAATATTTCACCAAGTCAAAATATCAAAAATCAACTATGCCTTATCTCTCCTTTCAAAATAATTTTTATAATATAACTTTATTTCAACAAAAATATCTAACACCCTTGGCACACCTTATTTCTCCTTTTATAAACTTTAACCACTCAAAAATAAAACACAAAAATAAAACTTTGCATACCCTTTTATCTCCCTTGTATAACTCTTTAATCCTTTTTAAATATGCAATTTCCAATTAACAAAACTTTAAGAAATTAAAAATTAATTTCCACCTTTGCAATTTTTGGATGCAACAATCAAACCTTAGCAATGTGAGCGCATACCTTAGTCCAACCACCAAAAAGGCCTCGACGGATTTTGAACACGCAAACCCTTCCTCCCAAGCGCCTTTGCACAATGTGCACCCACCAAGTGGGCTATGTGCCTCCATGCAAAGGGAAAGGCACGTGCCTTCCCTTTGTTCCTTCTCCGATGATGCAGACCAAAACCCTCTCCGCTTGCAAAAATGAAGACCACGAGAATCGAACCCCTAACCTTGCACCTGCGAACATCTTAGCGCAACCCCTAGTTGCCAACCACGCTACCCAGCGCCTTGTAATGTGAAGTGGGCTCCCCACTTACTTGTCCTTTGTTCTGCTTCAATAAACCTTTCAAAACACACGCGATTCTTTCTCTTTACTTTGCACACAATTTTCTATGGCATTCGATGGATCACATGGATAATTATTTGAAATGAAACTTGCCCCTTCTTATATGCAATATGCCATGTGCTCAAAATGTCGGCGATATTTTTAAATTCGATTTTAATTCAAATTAAAACTTTGTGCCCTTATAACCCTAACCTTTAGGGTTATTTAAATTAAATCATAAACTAATTTATAATTAAATTATTATAATTAACTTATAATTAATTTAATAACTCTTAGAGTTAATCAAATTAAATTATAAATTAATTTATAATGAAATTATTATAATTAATTTAAATCTCTAGGTCTTAACCTTAGACCTTTAATATTATAATATTATTTTTCTTGGGCCTTCCTATTGCTCTTTAGACCTCATCTGACCACCTTGAATATTATAATAAGAGATATTATAATATTATTTTCCTTAGGTCTAGAAGCAATCTTTCTCTTGCACTGCTTACTAAAACTGACTCTTGACATCCTTCCTTTTGTCCTGCTCATTGAAACTGACTCTTGACATCAATGACAACAAAACCTGCTCATATTTCCAATAATATTCCCCTTTGTCATTGATGGAAACCCATTTTAATTTTATCATTTCCTTTACCTTCATCTATTTTGCTCTCGTTGAGAACCTTCTCCCCTTGACTGAATGCTATTCCCCTAACTCAAATCTCCCCCCTTTGCCATCAATGGCAAAGGACCACCTTTGGGGCTTGGGGCTAAGAATAAAATTCTTAGCTTAGACCCTCTTCCACCTCATCTTGAGGTGGTTAATTATGGTGTGGGAGTATTTCTACTCCCATAAAGCACTGATCTTTACCTTTATCCACTTTCTTCCTCAATTGATCCTTATGATTCCTTTGACTATTCTTGTTCCTACTTGTCTCTAGAAAATATTTACATAACTTTGTTGTATGTCCATAATTATTACACTTATAATACTTAATTTTGTTATTCCTTAAAGGTGTAAATGCCTTGGGGTTTCTCATAGTGAAGTCATATCCATTCTTGTCATGAACCATACAATTTACTGCCTTGTGCCCAAACTGATTATAAGAGTAGCAATACCCTTGGAAAACTTGTTTGTTTCTGAAATTCCTATATTCATGTATTTCATGTGTCTTGCACTGTGTAGCCTTGTGCCCAAACCTATGATATGATAAGCATCATCCATTAAAACTACCTTTCCTTGATCCCATTGGTCTTTTAGTTTCTTTTACCCTGTGCTAGTTCTTGTTCCATTTGTTCCTTATTTGTACATTGTTCCTTTCCTTGTTAAACTTTCTATTATCCAACCCATCCTCATAAGTCTCACTTTCTCTTACACTCTCTTCTTCTAAATTTTCTTCTTCTTTAGAGCTTGAGATTGACTCCTCTCCTTATTTTCTTTGTACCTGTTCAAAACCAAGACCTATCTTGCTTGATGTAGGTTTTTGTGTCTTGATAATATTATCCAATTTCTTTGAGATTCTCCCAAACCTATGTAACTTATCCTTAGAATATTTTACTTCCTTCCTTAGTGAAGCTACCGCATGCTCCCAGATATACGATTACAAAATTTCCACTCGAGGGCTATTAATTGATACAACTTATTACAATACTCAAAGTATCAAAACATTTTAGAAATCCAAGGTGTGCTTGTAGTGTCTTCCTTACACTCACGATTGAAGAAAGTGAGCTTTTGATGCCACTATGGTGTTCTATCGATGTTATGACTTGTTGATCATTCCTTGTGCACTGTGATACCTGGATCTACACACAAAGAAATCAACTCCATTAATAGCATATGTAGATTGAAATGCAATCAAAGAGATATATGCGATAATTAGATTGAAAGAGGAAATGTATAATAGATAATTCAAAACTATTATAAATTCTACCAAAACACAAGATCATGCATATAATATGTTCTCCAATATTAGGAATATCCATTTTGGGCCTCCAATTTGCAACTTGGCATGAGAGCTATGTTCCCTCAAATTGGCATGCTTCAATGGGTAGGATAAATGGCAGATTTTGGGTATCATTTGTCCCTTCTTTCAATTTTTGAAGGTCCAAGGCCATGGCCATCCCACCAAGGGATGATTTCTGGTGGTCATCCCTGGGTGGGATGACCATGAAATGTGGTCATCCCTAGGTCAGACGACCATGTCGAGGTGGCCAAAAACTTCCCAAAAGTGGGATAAAACTTCCCAAAAGTGGGATAGAACATCCTAAAAGTGGTTAGGACCACTATTTAACCTTTTAGGGTTGCCCAAGGGGGCCATATGGTGTTTATTAGAATGTGTCTTGGCAGTCTAACTAGATTGACATGATTTTAGTGTCTACACTAGGCTCCTAGCCAAGTGTGACTATTTTATGTAATCGTTATCAAGATTGTAACTAATGTTTGGTAGAAGATTCTGGCTCGAGTGGTATTTTGCATGTAAGCCAAATATTGAGCTTAGGGTTAGGGTTGCATGAAGTATTTCTTTAAAAGCTATGAATCCATGTACAAATTTATCTTTTTGCAAGTTAATGAAATATTGAAGGAGGTTGCCCCCTCAAAGAGGCCTATAATTCTGAGTTATTTGTGAGATTTTTTCAATACTGCAATTACTTTTTACATAGTGTTATTCCACTAGTTGATGTATTTCAATTATTTCTCAGTATTTGTGTGCATGAGCTTTATTTTAATTGTAGGTTCTTAACAAGTGGTATCAGAGCACTTTATAGGGATGAGTTCTACTATGACTATGACAATTATTGCTCAGACATTTCCACCTATTAGGTATAATTTTCCTCTATTTTTCATTCTATTTTTCTTTATTTAAAATTAAAAAAATAAGCAAAACCCCAAAAAAGAAAAAAATATGGTATTTTTTCAGTAGTTAAGTAGGCTAGAAACCCTTTGATAGGGAATTTAAAATATTGCAAAGAAGTTATCTTTATTGACTAAGCTAGATAGCCCATAAAGCATATAGTGAAGTAAGGGGTAATCTGGATCCAATACCTAGGCCTTAGATAGCACTCAAACATGGAATAGATATCCCATGCATCTTTGGGTGTATTGTGAGACCATTTTAGGCTTAAACATAATTTTATCTAGCAGGAAGCTTTTTAGCCTTGTATCATCCATAGTCCATAGGACACAACATCCTGGATGATTACCCTCCCATATTGTTAGAGAGGTAGATAGTTTGCTCAAGGGTGTGTGTGGAATCCTCCTTGGGTAGTGGCATAAAATATTTATACAAGCACTATTGTTTATCACTATACTATAATAGAGGGCCTATGGGTGTTATATACTCCTTTGCCTAGAGTACCCTAGTTCTGTCAAAACTTCAACCTATAACAAACATATCCCAGTTCTTCTAAACATGCATTCATGACCCCCACAAAAGTGAGCATTCAAAGGACTTCCCTATCATAGAAGAACAAACTTGCATGCACCAAAAAATTAGGACAAATTCTACAAGTATATATCATAGTCTATAATATTCCAATATCATCTAGATCAGTGTTTGTAATAGTTAGGTTAATGACAGTGACAGTCAGGTCAACAATGATAATAATAGTAAAAAATTATAGGTGTTGAGGGTCATAATTATAATTGATAGTGTCAATAACTACATAGTATAGAAGATACCAGAGTCAGTGACATGAATCGTATCAGTAACCATAGTACAGGTGACAAGGACAAAGATAGGACAATGACAAGGTGGTCAGTCACCAAAATGCATAGGTCCAAAATAGTTGATTCACTATGAAACTTTTGAATCATATCTCTGAATGAAAAACCAACCACACCAGTAGACTCATCAAAACTGAGGATAAAAAAAGTCTAGGGTGCCTAAAATTAGTGTTGTGGGATATAACTCATTGTGATCATCTTTTTTGAGTTGATAATTTTGATATATAATTCCTAAGAACTTTTTCAAACTCCTTACTAGAAATAGTAACTCCTACAATCACACTTCTATTTTTAGTAATTCAGTAAAAGAGGTTCAAGACTATCCAAAATGGCTCGTAGCACTCATGGATATCAAAAAGAGATAGATCAAACCACCTCAATGTTGAAAACCCTCAAAAGCACCATGGATAGCATGCAAATCACAAATCAAACCATGATGCAAGAGCTTCAAAATTTTAGAGATGATTATGATACCTCTAGACCAGCCTATAAGAACAACTTGTAGATGTTGAGTCTAGATTGTAAGGTAGTCAAAGAAAGACTGTGTACCATACTGAACAATCACATTCTAACAGAGTTAAAGGGAGGGTAATATATGACTCTCACCCTTTCTATGACCGTGATCCTACCTTAAAAATACCTAAATTAGATTTTCCTAAGTTCAATGGAAAGGATGTGGATGGGTGGTTATGTCTAAAGCCTTATAGTGGTACCAATGGTTGAAAAACACTAACCTTGGTCCTTCTTGGGAAGAATTTGAGTCTCAATTACTCACTCGCTTTGGCCCTAGTGAATATGATGATTTTACAGGAGCATTAACAAATTTGAAACAAAATATGATAGTTCGAATTACCAAATACAGTTTGAGAAATTGGAAAACAAAACTAAGGGTTTAAATGAAGGGTTTTTTATGAGTTATTTTTTTAGTGGTTTGAGGGAAGATCTCTACGTTGAGGTCATGATTTTTAAACCACAATACATGATGCAAACTATCAAGTTGGTTCATTTGGTTGAATCCATATTTTTAGTTCAAAGGTGTATATCTAAATTTCCATAGGCTAGACCCTCCTTTCCTCTTAGATTCTAAAATAAAAATGAACAAAAAACTATTGCACCCACTACTGCACCCAAATGTCTAACTACTGTCAAAATGGATGTGCGACATGAAAAAGGGTTGTTCTACAATTGTTATGAAAAGTTTTCTGACGAGAATAGGTGCAACCAAAATATTTTATTCCTCATAGATGTTGATGAGCCTGGAGCCAACGACCAAAGTGATAATGACACAGAATCAGTAGAGGAACTACCCAAACTAGATGAAGAAAACCAAGATGAACCATAGGCTAAAATTTTTGTTCATGCTCTTGCTGGCATTACTACTCCCTAAACCATGAAAGTTGTGGGTTATTTCAAAGGCCTATGTCATACCATCCTTATTGATTATGGAACTACACATAACTTTATTGATCCCTACATTTCTAAATAGTAAAATTGTTACATACATACATGTAATTCATTTGAGGTTATGGTAGCCAATGGTGGGACCTTACCTTGCAAATGTAAATATCATAATTGTAAGGTAAAAATTAATCACTATGAGCTTAAACAAGATATGTTTGTGCTTCATATAGGGGGATGTGATATTGTGTTGTGAGATCAATGGTTAGGAACCTTGGGAACCATCTCATGGAACTTTGCCAAGCTTTGGATACAATTTTCATAGAATGGACAATCCCACACTCTCTATGGGTCAAAAGTAGGGCCTTCACAAATTATTATTTCAAGTAGGATGGTGAAGTTGTTAAAAAAATAATATTAGGGAGTCATAGCCAAAATATTTGCAATCCAACCTCACCCCTTTGAGGAGGATTTTGTTCTTGCAGAATTGCAACTTATTTTGGCCAAGCACAATTCTATTTTTGCTAAACCATAAAAATTACCACCTCATTGCTCTCATGACCATGCTATTCCTTTTTAACCTAGAAATGCACCACCCAAAATTATATCGTACCAGTATCCTCATGCTCTTAAGTCCAAAATTGATAAGTTAGTAAAGGAATTGTTAGAATTCAACATCATTCAGCCAAGCAACAGTCCTTGCTTTTCTCCAGTTTTACTAGTGCACAAGAAATATGGGTCTTGGCGATTGTGTATGGATTACCATGAGCTCAACAAACTCACCATAAATAATATGTTTTCTATTCTTATGGTAAATGAATTAATAGATGAACTAAATGGTACTATGTACTTTTTAAAATGTGACCTTTGCTCTAGGTACCATAAAATCAGGCTTAAGGATGAGGATATTCCCAAGACTACTCTTTGTACTCATGAAGATCACTATAAATTTTGGTGATGCCATTTTTCTTGACTAATGTTCCTTCCAATTTTCAAAGCTTCATGAACAAAATTTTCACCCATTCCTTCAAAAATTAATCTTAGTTTTCTCTTATGATATTCTATTGTATAGCCGATCATGGTAAGAGCATCTTGTTCATGTGGATCAAACTCTACAAATATTGGTACAACATCAAATCTATGCTAAGTGGTACAAGTGATATTTTGTATTGATCAAAGTGGAGTATTTGGGACATAATATCACCAAGGATGGCATCAAAGTTGACCCCAAGAAGATCCAAGTGGCTCAGGAATGGCTAAAAACTCACACTCTCAAGGGTCCTTAGGGATTTTTAGGGCATACAAGTTATTCTTGTAAGTTTATTCATAACTATGGTAAAATTGCTGCTCCCTCCACTTCCATGTTAAAGAAGGATTATTTTACTTGGATGGGACCCATTGAATGGAATTTCCTAGAATTGAAGCATGCTATGACCACTATACTAGTTTTAACCATACCAGATTTCTCCAAATCCTTTGTCGTTGAAAGAAACATTTCTAGTCATGGTATTGGTATCGTGTTGATGCAAGAAGGAGACCCTTGGATTTCACTAGTAAAGCACTCTTTAGTCACAATATAGGAAAATCCACTTATGCTAAGGAAATACTAGCAATTTTACATGTAGTTGTCCATTAGTGATCATATCTCATTGGGCATCATTTATCCATCAAAACTGACCATCAAAGTCTCAAATACTTTTTGGAGAAATGGGTTGCTATCCTCCAAAAATAAAAATGGGTTTCTAAGCTCATGGGCTATGATTATGATATCACTTATAAAAAGGGCAAGGGGAACATTATGTCTAATACTCTCTATCACCAATTTGAGGATCATAGTATGCTATGTTCCATTTCATCACCCATTCCATAGTGTATTGATTCCTTATGATAGGCGATACATTAGGATTCAAGCTTGCAAACTTTGATTACCTCTCTACAAAATAAATCTACTTCATGTTTTGGCTATGATTGGGATGGTCATAATGTGTGTTACCACCAATACCTTTTTTTTTCCCACACATCATCCCTTCAGGAACTTGTCATATGGGAATTGCATACCACCCCATCTACTGACCATTGAAGATTCCTCAAAATATATGAGCGACTTAAGCACACTTTTTTCTGGAAGGGTATGAAAAAGTACATTCAAAATTATATGATAGCTTGTGATACCTATCAATGGATGAAAGTCAAAACAATGCATTCTATAAGAACTCTCCAACCATTTCTCATTCTTGACCAGGTTTGGACCAATATTTCTATGGATTTCATTGAAGGGTTACTTATGTTTGGAGGTAAATCCATAATATTTGTGGTAGTGGATCATCTTTCAAAGTATGCTCACTATTTTCCCTCTCCCATCCTACATAGCTTCTACCTTGCCTAAACTTTTCTCGATTCTATATTTCACCTTCATGGTATGCCCACCTCCCTAATGTCTAATCGAGAACCAACATTTAAAAGTCACTTCTAGCAAGAATTGTTTAAGATGCATGGGAATTAGATCAAAATGAGTTCAACATATCATATACAAATGGATGGCTAGATGGATATTGCCAACAAATTTTTGAATACATATCTTTGTTGCTTTACCTGTAATCATCCTATGCAATGGGTGATGTGGATTCCTTTGGTCGAGTGGTGGTACAACACTTCCTATTACACAATAATAAAGGTTACCCATTTCAAGGTAGTTTGTGGGTGCCCTCCACTCATTCCTTCCTCCTAAATTCTAGGTAGTCGAATCTACTCATAGTCAGAAGGCCAATGTCCTCCATCAACTGAAGGAAAATTTGGATGCAACCTAGAAGTGGATGCTCCAACCGACTAAACAATGTCATTATGAGCATAAATTTGATGTGGGTGATATGGTTTTCCTTTGCTTGTAGTTGTAAAAACAATTTTTCTACAGCATCGTAGGTGCTATAAACTTCCTACAAAATGTTATGGGCCCTACTAGGTTCCACAACAGATTGGTGCTATAGCCTACAAATTGGCCCTTCCACCTACCTCCAAGCTCCATATTATTTTTCATATTTCCTCCTTCAAAAATGTGGTGGGCACTCAGGTCCATGTTCAATATGCACTCCTAGAGTTAGATGAAGAAGGTTTTATCTTGCTCAAGCCTAAAAAATTATTGGATCATAGGACTCACACTCAATGCAACCATATCATTATTGAGGTCCTTGTTCAGTAGCATGAACTCCAACCAAAATATTTTACATGGGAGTCTCTCCATCAACTCTAGCACCCGTTTCCTCATCTTCATCTCTAGCTACATGGGAGTCTTTCTTTAAAAGTTATGAAGCCATGTACAAATGTATATTTTTGCAAATTACTGAAATATTGAAGGAGGTTGCCCCTCGAAGAGGCCTACAATTTTGAGTTATTAGTGATATTGTTTCAATACTACAATTAATTTTTGCATGGTTTTATTATGCTATTTGATGTATTTCAATTATTTCTTAGTATTTTGTGTGTGTGTGAGCTTTATTTTAATATTAGGTTCAGAATACCATGGATATTTATAAACCTTTACCATAGTCAATTAGTGTTAAATCTAAATCAAGAGAATGGGATCACCAATTAGATTATGAAAACATTATATTTTGATGTTGCAAATGTCATGAGAAAGTGGTAAGAGACTACAAAGTGAAAATGGAGGAAGAGATGGAATTTTTTGGGCATGAGGGTAGCTTCAATTTGAAACAAAATCATATCACAAGAGAAGCCAACTCAAATCAAGGATTTTTCAGTCCTAAAAAAGTGGCTATAAAAATCCCTCTACATCATTAGATGGAAAAGGCCATTATAGTTCACTCAAATCATCCATTAGAAGAGAAACATAATACAGGGGATGAGGAAGTACAATGTGTAAGATAAAATTTAGAAGGATCTTAAGTTATGAAGGAAGAGGGGAAGGAAAATTTTAAAACAAAAGAAGATGAGGAGATGAATTTTAAAGTAAATGAAGTCAAAGAGTTCAATATTAATCTAGGTAAATCACATTTATTATGCTCAAGTAGCATAAAATATTCTCCTTACAATAAAAGTGAAAGTAGTATGGAGTGTATTCCTTGCACTTTAGAATTTAAAGAGTAGTATAGTAAAGAAAATATTATGAACAATATCCAAGGAAATTTGGGTTTTTTAGGCCAACATAAGAAAGTGATGACTACAAAGGATCATCTATGTAGTTTAGAATTTTTAGGGTAACGGAAGGATGAAAATGCTAATGAGGTTAGTCCTTGCACTTTCGACTCTTAAGGGCAACATAAATATTTAGATGATAAGTCTCATTTTGAACAATATAAAAAAATATAAGATAATAATGAATATGAGAGTGTTGGAAGGAAAGGAAGAATTAGAGGAAGGCCATCAAAGTAGGAAAAAAATAGAAAAATAAACTTAAACGAATATTGATATGGGATTCCAAAAAAAATATCATAGGTGTTAATAAGAAGTGGGGCTAATACCACTAATAAAAATAAAAGGTGTTGATGATGAAAATGATATCATGGAATATTAGGGGTATGAATAAAACCCCTAAAAAAGAGTTATTAGGGAATTAATAGGTTGTTATAGCCCTAAATTTGTTTTAATACAAGAAATAAAATTAACTAGTTTGGAATGTAAGGATGTTTTTAAGAAGATTTGGAAGATAGGTGATTTTTTAGCAGTTTCTTCTCGAGGAGATTTAGGAAATATTGCAATAATATGGATCAAACGCAAATGGAATGGACAATTATTAGAAGAAAAAAATAATTTAGTTGCTGGATTATTTTGTAGGAAAGAGAAAAACATCAAATTTGAGGTTATAAATGTATATGCTCCAACTATAGTTACTCCTTGTGAAATATGTTGAAGGACCTTAGCATATTTTTCAAATACATTGATGATTTATTGTGATATATGGATCCTTGAGGGTGATTTTAATACTATTCTATCTCCCTTAAAAAATAAGGGTGGCATTCTAGTATGGTCTAAATAGATGCATGATTTTACATCATTTGTCAATGCAATTGACCTTTAAGATAATAGATATATTATGAAAAATCATATAGTAGAAAGAATACAATCTCTTCAAATATTTTATTGCGAGCAGGATCAAATCATAAAACCATTCTTTTGACTTATGAGTTACCTAATAATGGTCATCCAAAGCCATTTTTCTTCTAGTCTATGTGGCTCCAAGACCCTTATTTTTCTATATGGTTATGTTATGATGGGATGAATCAAAATTTTAAGGATTATGTATATACAAGTTCGTTTAAAATTTGAAATATTTAAAGGAGCAAATGAATATATGGAATACCAAATCGTTTTGGTAACATTTAAAGGAAATCAGGTAGTAGATAAATTAGCGAATTATAGTGTTGATCATCATGGTAAAATTCAAATTTTATAATGTAATTGACCATATGAGACTTTGTCTTAATAAAAATGACATCAAGGAGTTGATTTTGGAAACATAACACTTTGAGAAAGTTGAAGAATATATTTGAGAAAAAAGAAATGAAAAAACTATGATAAAGAGGTATGCTGCAAGAAATGTAATATTTTGGTATTTTAATGGGAGTGGACCCCAATATAAGACACATATAACTTATTAAAAAAATCAAGATAAGAACATTTTTTTATAGACAAATTACCCTAAAAATATAGATCCTTTTTAATAGAAGTAAAAAATATGGAAGTATGCATTGTAAGAGTAAACTTGTAAGTACTAACCCAAGACTCGTGGTTGAATTTTGAAGGGATTTTGGAAAAACAAGATTATATAAGTATTTAGTATGATCTATGGAAGAGGTAAGAGGGTTCTTGGAGGGCACAACCTGAGAAGGATAAGGTTGTCAGAAACAAGGGGGTCTTGAGGGTCATCACTAGGGAATTTTATGGCTAATTTTAGTTGTTCACCACAAATTTTGAAATATAGTCTTATGATAGATGGGTGGAGAATGGTAGGCAAGCGACAATGTTCATAGACCCCCCAAAAATAAATCCATCTATATAGAGGAAAAAAACCTTCTATCAAAGATCTTGCTAGATGCTTCTCTCAAGTTGCTCAAAATAAGGTTCTTGCTCAGCAAACTCATTTGGACAACACATAATTATTTCTAAATAATAAAAATATATTCTAGGATCTAATTTATGAGGTTGAGAAACCTCTAAATCACCCTTAATGAATTTAAATATTCTATCTTGGAATGTTATGGGGCTCTCCCTCCCTTACCATATTTTTCATGTTTGAAAAGGAGTTGCTAAAAAATATATTTTTGTTCTTTTTCTTCAAGAAATATATGTCACTGGTCACACTCACACCCATTGTATGAATATTGTTGGTGGTGGATATGAATCCACATTTACTACTTCTCATGTTAATTTTAAAGGAGGAGCTTCCATTTCCCTAGCCAAGTATCTTTGATATGCTATTATACACCATGGTGAATACCATTCTCATCCTTGTGTGTCATTTATATTAGCTTTCAAATCTCAGGTTATTGTATTTTGTTATATCTATACTCCTAATCACCCTCCTAATAATATAGCCCTCTAGTAATGGTTATATGTTTCTATCCCTCCTGAAGAATGGAACCTTGGAGGCGACTTTAATATAATTGAGAATCCTAGTGATAAAAGTTGAACTGGTAGTAGATCCCTTTCTAGTGTTGTATTTCGTAGTTGGTTGTTTTGTCATAATAATTTAGGTTTACATGAACCTATATTTGGTAAAACCCCCTATCACTAAAATAATTGGTTTACATGGTTCGACTATCATCAAGGTTCTGCTAGGAAGCTTGATTGTCTCGACATTTTATTTTAGTAATTATTGCCTGGATATATTCTCCATCCACAAGTAAGTTCACATTCTTTTTCACACAACTTTGTCTCATCACCTTCCTATATTATATTCTCTTCAAATTTCCTCTCTCTTAATTCCATGTTGCTTCCTTTAAAATTCAATGTGTCCTACATTGATAGGTTTGCTTGTTGCCACCTCATAGATCAAGTTTAGAATAGATTTTCTATACCAACAGGTAATACTGGCTAAATTAAATGGTTTGAAACAAGTATTTATAATACATTTTCATCCCTTAGATGGCATGTATACTATGTTTCCAAGAGGAAGAAGATTCAAAAGAGTTGCCTTCATAAGGATATCTCTCATCTTCATTCCATGCTTATGAAAGACCCTACTAACACTATTGTTCAATATGATCTAGCTAATGTTGAAAATCAACCCAGATTTTATGAGTCTTAGCATGATAGAGGGACACATGTTAGATATCACCTTAACTAGATCTCCTAGGGAGACAAGGGAACTGATTTTTTTAACTTAGACATAGAAATATTTTGAAAAGTATCACTGAGTTAGATGACCCTTCAATTCATTCTCTTTATGACTCTAAAGAGATCATGAATATTTTTGTAGCTCATTTATCTTAAATTTTTATAGTGAAGCCAAGGGATGATATCTAATGTATCTTAATGAAATACGTGTAGGAACATATTCCCTACCTAGGATATCCCATTATTTAGGATCAACTTGAATATCCTCTCTCTGTGAATGATCTAAAAACTGCTCTTTTTTCTATAAAAAATGATAAAGCTCATGGTTTGATGGTCTTCTAGTGGAGGTTTCTAAAAATTTAGCATATTATAACCTTTGATCTTCATCATGTTTACCTGTAAACTCTCCATAATAGTTCCCTCAGAACTTATATCAATGCATGGATTATCAAGTTGATTCCTAAAGGTATCAATCATAACCAAATATCCAATTGGAGACCTATTACCCTCCTCAATATTTTGTACAAGATCATAGCTAAAGCTATAACTTTAAAAATCCATTTTTTTTCTCAAGTGATTGATCACCCCGAACTATTTTCTTTACTTAAAGGTTGATATATTCTAGATAATATTATCCTAGGAAAATTTGCAATGGGATATCGATAAAACTTTGGGATTTTATTCTTAGTATTCTTTCTTGGCTTGGTTTCAGTCCAAAATTTTATAATCAAATAGGTATGCTATTTGGTGATGCTTCAACTTGTATTCAAGTTAATGGAGCTTTTCCTCCTTCTTCCCTCTTCAATGGTCTATCAGATAAGGTTGCCCCCTTGCTCCTTTTTTGTTTTTTTTAGTTGTTGATGCTCTTGCTTATCTTCTTCATAACGCTCATTATGATGGTCTCATTCAATTCATTAAGCTTCATAGGGATAGGCATCTTATTAATTCATAGTTTACTCATGATTCCCTTATTTTTCTTCAAAATACCCAACAAGAGGTGGAAACGGCTAAAGATATTGTTCAACAATTTTTTGATTTCTATGGCTCTTGTATCAATGAATCTAAAACTAGAATCTTCTATACCTCTGTAGACACCAAAACAACACCAATCCGATTATGTGACTGCAAACACTGATCGCTTTGACAAACACAGCACCCAGGGCAGCCCTCAGAGGTCAAACAGTGGTCTTAACCACTTTCATAGCAATTTTGTGAGGTCAAGATGCAATTTGGCACATTTAGACACTTTTCCCAGTACTCGTCTCACCCAGGGACGATTGTTGTAATCGTCCCACCCAGGGACGATTGTTGTAATCGTCCCAACGGGAAAAATGACAAACGATGCCAAGTGGCAGCCCAAAACAGTCAGTTGATGACTCCTGCCTTGCACGCGTGTGTAGGTGGACAGAAGGGCCGTTAGAGGACTGTCACAAGAAGCAATTATGAAAACATAAGTCAATGGAGGACTCCCCTCCCTCATGAGGAGACATTACTGCCACATGGTGCCTATGACCAACACATGGCGTTTGTGCTTTCTTCCCAAAAGAGACCCCTTGGGTCTATAAAAGGTGAGACTTTTCTCACCCAAAACATAGAGGTAAAAGGAGTTTTCAAGCAACGAAGTGCTGCTGAGTTGAAGACCCACTTGCATCCCTTTTGGTTCACCTTCCCACATCCACCAATCTCTTTTGCAAGGGAGGTTGTTGGTTGGCTTTTGGAAGCTTGAATCCAACCCAATTCCAACACATGGACACCTGAACCAACCAATTTGCCGATGCCCCAATCCTAAGAGATTTTGGGCCCATCCCAAGTGGATTGGTGCCAAAATCAAGTTCCATCGGTGGGTTGCCCACTTGGGCATCCCGCACATTTTGGATTTAGTTGTAGTTAATTTTCTATCATTTGTTCATATTCCATGTTATTCTCTGCTGTTCAATAGTTCAGAATCTTGAATCTTGATTTCAAAAGGTTTTCATTGAATATTATCATGCTTTTGTTATTTTGGTTGTCCCACTGACTCGCAGGTAACAACGTCCAATTTCTCGATGATGGAGGCCAAATTGGGAGAATCCGACCATCTGGGTCGTCCCAAAATGGCCCCAATTACATAACCCCCTTGTTTGCAGGTGTTTTGCAGGTCTCGGGAATCGACATTGGAGCAGCGGCAGGTCGGCTTCTTCAACACAGTATCAATCGTCCCTGCAGGGGACGATTAACAGCAGCAATCGTCCTACCGGGGGACGATTAACAGTAGCAATCGTCCTTACCAGGGACGATTACCAGGTGAAAGCAGATTGGCTGGCTGTCTCAGGGGCAATGGCCTTTTGGTAACATTTTCTATCTTCTGTCAAGTTTTCAAGCCATTTGGACTCACTGTATTTACTGTTTCAGGCAGATGTTTACATGCATATTTCGTTGATTTTAGAGAACGAACCCCTTTCATTTGCAGCAGGTGCTACCGACATTTTCATTGTTTCTTTGACTCGTAGGAAAAGCAATCAGAGGTGAAGAACTTATCCACATCGAGGCGACAAGCATCTTGGCCCGCCCATTGCAATCATGGGCACGCAGGAAGAGGAAGACTAGGTCACACATTGTAATGAAGACAAATTTAACGCTTCTAGCCCCCAAAAAGGGAGGAGACATCTATGTAACCGAGGATAAGATATTTGAATAAAGAGGGCTGTGATTTCTTTACATATTTTCTTTCCTTTCCAAATTGTCTCTTTCCTTTGTTTTTGTGCATAAGGTTAAAGCATTACATTTTGTATTACATTGCATAATTAGTGTTTCCTTTTCCTGGAATCTCGTGCTTTCAGTGGCGATCACAATGGGACAAAGTACAATCATGGCTAGAGAGCTAGAATTGTCTGAGTCTCAGAAAAACTTAGCTACATTTCTAAACCAACTGCCCTACTTTTCGTCTTTGCAATACCATCAAAAAATACAAAAAAAAAAAAAACCACATGTATACATACAAATTCATGCATCACAAAAATCGCCTAAAAACAAAATAACAGAGTTCTAAACAGTCTATGGTGCCATAGCCAAACATCACAAATCCCATTCATCCATTTCATCTATGCATATCACATATAAATAAAAAACATTTGCATTCATCATAGCATATGCATCCATAAAAATAAATCAACATAATACATCCATATTCATCAACCATCATACACAAGATCAAAGAAAATCAAAACAACAAAAACATCACAAAAAAACAACACAAAAACATAGCAATAAACATTGCCAGACACAAGTGCTCTTGCACTTAACCTCTTGGCATAGCAAAACTGATATCAAGGTTTACATTGTCACTATCCTACTCCCTAAGAAGGCTACCATAGCCGGACCACTCCACGGGAAAATGGATTTCAGACAATTTAATCCCCAAATGGTGTCACAAAACAACAAAAACATCACAAAAAAGCAACACAAAAACATAGCAATAAACATTGCCAGACACAAGTGCTCTTGCACTTAACCTCTTGGCATAGCAAAACTGATATCAAGGTTTACATTGTCACTATCCTACTCCCTAAGAAGGCTACCATAGCTGGACCGCTCCACGGGAAAATGGATTTCAGACTGTAATCCCCAAATGGTGTCACAAAACAACAAAAACATCACAAAAAAGCAACACAAAAACATAGCAATAAACATTTCCAGAAACAAGTGCTCTTGCACTTAACCTCTAGGCAAAGAAAATAGATGTCGAGGTTCAAATTATCTCTCTCCTACTTCCCCAAGAAGGCTAACATAGTCGGACCGCTCCACGGGAAGTTAGGTTTTCGATGATTTCACCTCATTACGACATCACCAAAAGGGTTAACACCCACCAAAAACAGGTCCAAATGTTGGAAAAAATTGCACACGATTAATGGTAAACCCTTTAAAGGCACCCTTGCACAAGTCATCTTGGTTCAAGCGACTCGTCGCTTCTCTCACGAAGGTCATTCCCTCATCGATTCATCGCTTGAGGGGGTAGTCACACTTAGTCACCAACCAACAATCACACACCCAATTAAGGAAAATGACATGCATTCAAAGAATCATTGACAAAGACAATCACGCTCCTGCTTGGGGCAGTAAACAAGCAAAAATCAAATCAATCAAACACTTGGCATTTCGTGAATCATGAACACAAGGTTCCCCCTGAGGATAAAAATGCCCTTTGCCTGTTCATGACTAATCAATGTCTAAGTTCAAGTCACACCTCAACAAAACAGGTTAATACTTGAAATCAAATTCCTTAGCTCGTCAGAAGCAAGGATTCAAGAATGCATGCCCTTTCCATACTTGGGGCATCAAAAGTTGCTTAGGTTACCAAGAAACCCTAATCATTAGTGCTTTGGTTATCTATTTTTGCTCAGCACTGCGTCACCTGTAGCGCTTCCCAAAAATGGGCATCTATAGACACCAAAACAGCACCAATCCGATTATGTGACTGCAAACACTGATCGCTTTGACAAACAAAGCCCCCAGGGCAGCCCTCAGAGGTCAAACAGTGGTCTTAACAACTTTCATAGCAATTTTGTGAGGTCAAGATGCAATTTGGCACATTTAGACACTTTGCCCAGTACTCGTCTCACCTAGGGACGATTACTAACTTGCAATCGTCTCACCTAGGGACGATTGTTGTAATCATCCCACCCAGGGACGATTACCAAGTTTAACGGGCAAAACGACAAACGACACCAAGTGGCAGCCCAGAACAGTCAGTTGATGACTCCTGCCTTGCACGCATGTGTAGGTGGACAGAAGGGCCGTTAGAGGACTGTCATAAGAAGCAATTATGAAAACACAAGTCAATGGAGGACTCCCCTCCCTCATGAGGAGACATGATTGCCACATGGCGCCTATGACCAAAACATGGCGTTTGTGCTTTCTTCCCAAAAGAGACCCCTTGGGTCTATAAAAGGTGAGACTTTTCTCACCCAAAACATAGAGGTAAAAGGAGTTTTCAAGCAATGAAGTGCTGCCGAGTTGAAGACCCACTTGCATCCCTTTTGGTTCACCTTCCCACATCCACCAATCTCTTTTGCAAGGGAGGTTGTTGGTTGGCTTTTGGAAGCTTGAATCTGACCCAATTCGAACACATGGACACCTGAACCAACCAATTCACCGACCCCCCAATCCTAAGAGATTTTGGGCCCATCCCAAGTGGATTGGTGCCAAAATCAAGTTCCATCAGTGTGCTGCCCACTTGGGCACCCCGCACCTTTTGGATTTAGTTGTAGTTCATTTTATGTCATTTGTTCATATTCCATGTTATTCTCTACTGTTCAATAGTTCAGAATATTGAATCTTGATTTCAAAAGGTTTTCATCGAATATTATCATGCTTTTGTTATTTTGGTTGTCCCACTGACTCGCAGGTAACAACGTCCAATTTCTAAGTGATGGAGGCAAAATTGGGAGAATCCGACCATCTGGGTCGTCCCAAAATGGCCCCAATTACATAACCCCCTTGTTTGCAGGCATTTCATAGGTCTCGAGAATCGACATTGGAGCAGCGGTAGGTCGGCTTCTTCAACACAGTATCAATCGTCCCTACAGGGGACGATTAACAACAGCAATCGTCCTGCCGAGGGATGATTAACAGTAGAAATCGTCCTTACCAGGGACGATTACCAGGTGAAAGCAGATTGGCCGGCTGTCTCAGGGGCAATGGCCTTTTGGTAACATTTTCTGTCTTCTGTCAAGTTTTCAAGCCATTTGGACTCACTGTATTTACTGTTTCAGGCAGATGTTTACATGCATATTTCATTGATTTTAGAGAAAGAACCCCTTTCATTTGCAACAGGTGCTACTGACATTTTCATTGTTTCTTTGACTGTAGGAAAAGAAATCAGAAGTGAAGAACTTATCCACATCAGCGGCGGCAGCATCTTGGCCCGCCCATTGCAATCGTGGGCATGCGGGAAGAGGAAGACTAGGTCACACATTGTAATGAAGACAAATTTAACGCTCCTAGCCCCCAAAAAGGGAGGAGACATCTATGTAACCGAGGATAAGATATTTGAATAAAGAGGGCTGTGATTTCTTTACATCTTTTCTTTCCTTTCCAAATTGTCTCTTTCCTTTGTTTTGGTGCATAAGGTTAAAGCGTTACATTTCATCTTACATTGCATAATTAGTGTTTCCTTTGCCCGGAATCTCGTGCTTTCAACCTCTTCCTCTCCTCTTGGATGCAAATCCTCAGTAGAAGATCATCCCTCATGGTATGATTGTGCATTATTTATGAATTCTCTTTGGGATTAATATCTCTTGTAAGAATATGTGAAACTAGGTTATGGATAAAATTCAAAAAACATTAATTCTTGGATAACTTGATTTATTTCCTTAGTAATAAGAATTAAAGTTTCAAATAAAATTATGGCAACCTCTCATGTTTATTACTTCCCTTGTTGTATGGCCCCCAACGTAGCCTATAAAAAATTAACTTACGTAATTTGTAATTTTTTATGGACCAAATGGGATGGGGAGGTGGTAATGACACCAATATCTTGGAAAATTTATACTCAACCTATGGCTTTAGGAGGTCTAGGCATTACTGATCCTCTTACCCAAAGAAAAATTTTGGCTGCAAATGGGTTGCTAGAGCCAGAAAACTGGAAACACCTATTTCATTATAGAATATCTCAATATACTCACAAAGGTAAATGGAAAGAAATCCCTTAGGATTATAAGGTATTTAATGCACCTTACTTTATGGTTAAAGGATCTATTCTAGTTACCCAAAACTAGAAAGCTTGGCAATCACTTTCTCATTTATTGTCTTGGAAGTCTGATTCCTTGAGACATGGTTTGAGCATAAATCTAAACAGTATTTGGTAAAATAAACTTATCCTCCATAATGATAAAAATTTAGCTTTATGCAATGCTATTCATGGTCTAGCTTTTTTAAATAAAGGAATTAATAGAATTAGAGATATTTAGGATCTAGTTAGCTTCTCAATTATTACCTGGTACAAGATCTACAATTAATGTTTCCTTTCCTCTAGGTTTAAATAGTATTATAGCTTAGTTGTGGCTTCCATACCTTTTGAGGTCCTTATAAAGTTGGGAATAACTACTCATAATATATGGAATAATTGGATATTGCTTAATGGTCATAGGATCTCTTCCATTACTTCTAGTTGGATATACAAAAATCTTTTGTGTCCTCATTCTTTAGAATCTAAGATCAATATCAAGTGGTAAGTGAATTTTACCAATGCCCAATGACAATATCCTGCTACTTAAATTTGGAAAGTTCCTATTGAATCCAAAACTCAACTTTTTGAATAGTTGATTTTGCATCAAGAACTTCCAAATTCTAAAATTTTGGTCTTGATTTTACAAATTTCCCCTCAATGCAAGTTTTGTAATGATTTAGAAACTCGTATTCACTTGTTTTTATTTTTTTTTGTGGTTAAATATTTTTAGCATGTCTTGTACACTTTTATTTTTTCACTCTTTCACTAGATCTTGGAAGCTTTCTCTACTTGATTTTTATTAGTTGGATTAGTGCTCCAAACTCTAGGATATTTTTAGACTCGTCCTGCTTAAGCACATTTGGAAGCGTAGATGCAAAAAGGTGCTCACTGGATTTGCTCCTCTATAGGATATAGTTTTAGAAGACTTGACATTTTATATTTTTTTTACATGTGGGACACATTCATTCCCAAGTCTATGGGACTTCCAACACACTTTCAGATGTTATTTATAGACTTCATCAACTTTATCATATGGTTCAATATCTTTAGAATGTTCAATAGGAAACTAAAAAGAAGGTAGTTAACAATGACAAGCAATTTTAGGTTTTGATTACTTCTATTTCTTTTTTGAAGACTTCAGAAGATAACATGAAAGATACACCAATAATTTCTCCATATAATAGGCTATCCCACAAATGAGTGTTGATATCTGGTGTATTGTAGCAAGATATAGCTATAGTATTTTTTTTACTATTAGCTTCTATTCTTATATATATTACATTATGGATGCTTTACTCCTTATCCACCTCATTTTGTCTTTTAGTTGGTGTATAGTGTTAGCTCCATAATATTATAATATTCTAGTTAATGAATTAATATATGAAAAACAAAAGCTTATACTGAGAAAGCGAGGGATGAAGAGTATAAGATAAAAATTTTACTTTTCTTTCCAAATAAATACTATCAATTATTATTAATTGCAACAATGAAACAATGCACAAATTACCACACACATAAGATACATACATTTAACGTGGCATCCATAGAGAAAATATTTATTATAAGTTTTCTCAACAAGTTTCTTGGGAACCAATTCCCTATTACAATTTTTGTGGACTCCAATCCATAGGAGACATCAATCCCCTCTGCTTTAGTTCATGGACCTATATCCATAGGAGACACCAATCCCCTATGTTCTAATATGTGGACCTCTATCCACAGGAATAACCAATCCACTCTACTTTTGTCCTTGGACCTCTATCCACAGGAGACACCAATCCCCTCTGCTTTAGTTTATGGACCTCTATCCATAGGAGACACCAACCCCCTTTGATCTGGTTCATGGAACTATATCCATAGGAGACATCAATACCCTATGTTTTGGTTTGATCTAAAACCTACTCAATATTGATCACAACAACTACTCAAATATACTCACAAATCTTCTCAAACCTGCTCACAACTCTGCTCAAACTTGCTCACAACTCTGCTCAAACTTGCTCATGATGTTGCTCAAATTTTATCACAACCACTAATCATCCACTCATACAAACAATGCTTATATATTTCATAAATATTACATAAAACAATGCTGATATCTTTCCCAAATCTTGCATACAAACAATGCTCATATCTTTACCAAATATTGCATATAAACAATGCTCATATCTTTCCCAATTCTTGCATGCGAACAATGCTCATACCTTTCCATGTTATTTTCTCAACTAAAGCAATTCATACATATTCTACCCAGAGTTCTTTTATCTTGAAGAACATATAGAAAATGATATGCATTAACAAATACCTAATATATTATTTACATTAATTAAGTCTATCACTTTCACATGTCTTAGATTTATTGCATTAAAAAATATAGCTCTAGTCTAGCACTTGATAATTGACCTTCTTATGTACTCACAAAACCAATAAAAATCAATGTACCAATTTGCTTCACAATTATGATCTATAACTCTTGCACTTTTACTTACAATTTCAATCAAAATAATGCATAAGTTTACTCCCAGATATGACCTATAATATTTCATCAATTTGTTCCCAGTTTCAAACACAAACAATGCACATCCAATAATTCCTTATACCTCCAATATCATGACAACAAAAATATTTTCTTAAAAAAAAACCACCTTGAGAAAGGAATCAAATCACCATACCTCTAAATATGCCACAATGATGGTAATATTCTTTTACATGTGTTTTATAGACCTATTTTTTCAAAGATACTTTTCCTTTATTTTAAAACTATAAAAATAGGTTAGCAAATCTCCTTTTCCCTTCTTAAATAAATTTCAAATAATTCACCCAAAAACCCTTATAAAAATATAAACAATAAAGCTCTAGAAATAATTACTTGTATCTCCCTTATTAAAACTTAATATAAATCTTTAATACTATCAAAGTAATCTCTTATTTACTTTTTGTATAATCCACAAAATACAAATTTCAATTGCCAATGCTACACCTTATAACTCCCACTTATAATATACAAAATACAATAATCAGTATCATACATTATAACTCCTAAATTAATCAAAAATATTTTTCATACCTTGCACAACAAAATATTTAACTATCATGAAGGGGTTTTGACCCCTAGACCTTTCCAAAGCGTAGTGCCTTGCCAACATATTCTTGACCAGCTAGGCTAGCCAAGTGGGTAACACCAAAGGGGGTTGTTGCTTTATTTAAATCTCTTATGCACTTTCATCCAAAAAAAAAACCATGACATCTTCCAAGAAAAAATACACCCGATAGGATTTGACCCTCGGACTTCACGCACAACAAAAAACTAGCATGGCCTAGACAATCAACTGGGTTGCTCCACAACTTGAGAATGTAAAGGAAGCACTTAGCATATAAACATTCACTCCTTCATAATTTCATCACATATAAAAAATACGACACTGCTAGGAATCAAACTCTGCACTTTCTGCTTCCTAGTGCCCTAATCATGGCTAAACATCTAGTTGGGATACCCCGATGGTTAGAACCAATAGGGGACCTCTATCTTCCTTATTCGCTATTCCTCTCTGCTTCAGATTTTTTTGAATTTGTGCATGAGTAGGAGATATTCACTTTAGAAAATATTTCGATTATAGCATTCACATTTTTTGATCAAATAAAATATTTTACCTCCATATATATATGCTTTGTCTTTCACTTTGGGAGGTCGGCTCATTGTATTATGTGTGATTTTAATTTTTCTCTCCAAGTATTTTTGCGCCTTTGCTTTTAACCCAACCTTATATTATAATATTTTAAATCAATATTATATTTAAATATTATAAACAAAAGATTTAATTAAAGTCTTGGGACAAAAATATTTTAAATATTATAAAATTAAGGCAAAGGTTTAAAAGATTAATATTATAATATTTAAATCCTTGATTTAAATAATATAATATTAATCTTTTAAACCTTTGCCCTCCTTTTATAATATTTAAAATATTTTTTTTCCGAAGCCTTTAATTAAATCTTTTTCTTTATAATATTTAAATTTGATATTTAAATATTATAATCCTTTAATTTGAGATATACCTTACCTTGAATAATTATCCATTGTTTGCTTTGTCCAACCTTGTAAACTTCTCATCCTTGAAGAATATTTCTACCTTGAATACCATGCATCCTTTGATATCAATGACAACTCAATATTTCCAACAATATAGTCTAAGTTTTTTCTCAAAAAAAAAACTTGTAGGCACTTATTACATGTACTACAATAACACCACTGTTTGAGTGGTTAGGAGAGCAAATATACATATAAATTGTGAAAACTATATAATATGCATGAGAAAGAGGACTTGTAGATGTGAAATTCTATTTAGCCTTTGAATATACTTACATAAAGAGTGAGAGTATTTAAAATAAACTATTTATGTGTTTTATGCAAGTAAAATACCTCATACACATAAAGCATCCACTTGAAGAACACAAGATTATACTCAGAGGGGAGGGTGAACAGTATAAGTCAACTTTTTACTTTTATTTCCAAAATAATATTATGCAATATATCAATGGCAATATCAACAACAATAATCAAAGCAATGTATAAATCACCACACAATAGAGAAACCAATTTAATTTTTTTCACCCAATGTGGGCTACGTACACAGAGAAAATATTTCACTAAAATTCTCTAAAAAAATATCTTTGGAATCCTTACCTATTACAATGTTTATGGACCTCTATACAAGGGAGACACCAATCCCCTAAGTTGGTTCATGGATCTCTATCCATAGGAGAATAACTTCTCCTCTACCTTGGATGGTGATCCTCTAGAAGGCTACTACCTCCACTACACTAGCTTGTGGATATCTCTCCATCGAATACTCTATCCTCCCTTAGAATATCTTTGTCCTCACTACCTTGGCTAATGGATCTCTATCCATTGGAGACTACTGTACTTTGCTCTGTCACCTCCAAAGCTTAATCTTAGCGTTGTCTCAAATATGCACTAAATACAATCCTTTAGTCTAGCAAAAATATGCTAAAATCTCTATCTTGAATTTGTACTAAACATAGTCCTTTGCTCAAATATGCATAAATATGCTATAAATATATCTCTGATCTACACTAAATACAATACTTCAGTCTAGCACAAATATGCTCTAACTCTGTCTCTGATCTGCACTAAATATAGTCCTTCAGTATAGCACAAATATGCTTTATCTCTATCCTGGTCTGGCAAAAATCTATCCTCAAATATGCACCAAAATCTGTCCTCAAATATATCTTAAAGCCTTAACACAAATCTTGATCAATCACAAATCAACTCTATTAGATCTACCCCAAACCTTAACTCAATATTTGAACAAATTAATCAATCAAATCTGCTCACAAGTCTTCTCAAAGACTTGACTCAAATTTGCTCTACAAGTCCTCACTAGAACTTCTCTAATCTTCTCAACAATACTTCATCAATACTTGTCTCAAATATATTCAATAAGTCCTCACTAGAACTTGTTCAATCTGCTCAACAAGTCTTCACCAATACTTACCTCAAATCTGCTCAACAAGTCCTCACTAGAACTTGTCCAATCTTCTCAACAAGTCTTCACCAAGACTTGCCTCAAATCTACATTGTAAGTTTCCACAAAAGCTTACTCAACTCAGTCCTTAAGTCCATTCTAGGACTTACTCAAATATTTCTACTAGCTTTCACAAAATATTTATACAACTCAACTCAATCTATCACATATAACCTCTTCAATCACACAACCAAGTTTCAAGCAGAATCTTGTTTTAATCTCACAGAAACATATAGAGAATTTTTAGAGACTCAATATGCTTAACACTCACAAAAATTCTCAATCACTTTCAATATTTATTACTTAGCCAAAGAAACATATGGAGAATGGTTAGAGACTCAATATGTTTCACACTCAATCATTTTCAACATTTCTCAAATTAGTAAGCAACAATTTGTTTCACAAAACTTGAACTATCACTCAAACACTTCCAATCAACTAAGCCTAATCAAATCCACTCAATGAATCATTCAATGAAAGCTTAGTCAACAATTCTTATCAAACAAACCTCACATAACAATGATACTCATGATATTTTACAAACCCTAGTTCAAGATAGTTCTCAACTTCACATAACAATGATACTCATGATATTTCACAAACCCTAGTTCAAGCATATGAAATCTTACTTTAATATTTCCAACAATGCTTATCAAACAAGGTTTCTAGTATCAACTTTCATTCCAAAAACCCAAACTCAACAATGCCTGTCAAATAATCCTTTTCACTCCAACTTAGCATTCACAACATCCAACAACATTTCACTCACAAGGAATATATACCCATACCTTTTATTTGATGAATTTTTGACGTCAAAACCTCTCTCAATTACAATCACTCTCTTTGATAATATCAAGGGTTAGATAACAAAACTATGTCCTTAATATTTCCTTTCAAAAATATTTCACCAAGTCAAAATATCAAAAATTAACTATGCCTTATCTCTCCTTTCAAAAATATATTTATAATATAACTTTATTTCAACAAAATATCTAACACCCTTGGCACACCTTATTTCTCCTTTTATAAAATTTAACCACTCAAAAATTAAACACAAAAATAAAAATTTGCATACCCTTTTATCTCCCTTGTATAACTCTTTAATCCTTTTTAAATATGCAATTTCCAATTAAAAAATTTAATAAATTAAAAATTAATTTCCACCTTTGCAATGTTTGGATACAACAATTAAACCTTAGCAATGTGAGTGCATACCTTAGTCCAACCACAAAAAAGGCCTTGGCAGATTTTGAACACGTAAACCCTTCCTTCCAAGTGCCTTTGCATAGCATGCGCACACCAAGTGGGCTATGTGCCTCCATGCAAAGGGAAAGGCACACACGTTCCCTTTTTTCCTTCTCCAATGGTGCAAACCAAAACTTTCTTCGCTTTCCAAAAACTAATACCATGAGAATCGAACCCCTAACCTTGTACCTATGAACGTATTAGTGCAACCCTACCTACTGAAACTTTCTCTTGCATTACCTACTGAAACTGGCTCTTGACATCCTTCCTTTTGTCCTACTCACTCAAACTAACTCTTGGCATCAATGAAAACAAAACCTGCTCATATTTCCAACAATGTCTCCCTTTATCATAGATGGTAACCCATTTTACTTTTATCATTTCATTTACCTTTTTTTGTTCTACCCCCCTGAGAACTTGCTCCTCCTAACTAAATTCTCTCCCCTGAATTCAAATATATTTCCCTTTGTCATCAATGGAAAAGGACCACCTTTGGGGCTTAGGGCTAAGAATTAAAATCTTAGCTTAGCCCCTCCCCCACCTCCCCTTGAGTTGGTTAACTCTGGGGTGGGAGTATTTCTACTCATAGTAAGCACTGATCTTTACCTTTTTCCACTTTCTTCCTCAGCTAATACTTCTGATTCCTCTGACTATTCCTGTTCCTCATGTATTTCATGTGTCTTGCACTATGTAGCCTTGTGCCCAAACCTATGATATGAGAAGCATCATCCATTAAAACTACCTTTCCTTGATCCCATTGGTCTTTTAGTTTATTTTACCCTGTGCTAGTTCTTGTTCCATTTGTTACTCATTTGTACATTGTTCCTTTCCTTGTTGAACTTTCTATTGTCCAACCCATCCTCATAAGTCTCACTTTCTCTTACACTCTCTTCTTCTAAAGTTTCTTCTTCTTCGGAGTTTGATATTGACTCCTCTCCTTATTCTCTTTGTACCTGTTCAAAACCAAGACCTATCTTGCTTGATGTAGGTTTTTGTGTCTTGATAATATTATACAATTTACTTGATATTCTCCCAAACCTGTGTAACCTATATTTATACTCTTTTACTTCCTTACTTAATGAAGCTACCTCATGCTCTAACATTTCACACTCTAAAACCTTTTCTTCTAAATTCTGTTTGAATCTCCTTGTCTTAGCTATTGAGTTGGTTATATCCTATATAAGCTTTGCTTTCTCTTCATCAAATTCTTGAAATTTAAGCTTGATTTTTGAGTTTTGATTTTTTTACCTCCCTTAATGCATCAAGGGCATGAATAATCTCACCCTCAAGATCAACTTCTCATTTTTCTGATTCTTTCTCTATTTTTTTACCTTTGGGATCATCATTCCTTTCTGATTTATCTTCAATAGGATCACCTCTTTCTTCTTCTATTGCCATAAGAATATTTTCTTATGGTCCTTCAAGTGTATCTTCATATTCATCATCACTAAAACTAAATCCATTCCTTGTAAAACTATATTCAAGATGACCAAAGTTACCACATCTAAAATACTTGAGAATCATTGGTGCCATTTTACTAACATCATCCTTTTATTTCACTAGAAATAGTACTTCATATTTATAGTTATATGAGGAAATTTCATCACTGTCACTTGATCTCTTTCCTGTATTATCTGCATAGAAAATCTTCTTATGCCTTTGGAAAAACTTCTTTCCTTTCTTGCCCTATCCATACCTACTTTTCTTTTGGTACATGTGTTTTCCTGTTTCCCTGTTCTTATGATCCTATTTTTCTTCATCATTGCTATTTGCAGCCTTTGGATAATCAGATGTGTAGTGACCATATTTTCCATAATTGAAACATCTAACTAATTTTGTAACTTTATATTTTATTGAGTCCTTGTTCCATCTGCCATAATTTGCTTCTTCATCACTAGATGATTCACTACTTGAACCTGAATTCTTACCCTTTGCCTTATTAGTAACTTTGAAGGTTGTTTCCTTCTAGGGAATAGGTTCCTATTTTATTATTATCTAAAAATCTATGAGAATTCCATGTAACTCATCCCTTGTCAAAAATTCAATATCTTTTACCTCTTCTATATCTGAAATATTTTCACTAAACATTTTTGGAAGTGACCTTAAAATCTTATCACACACATCTATTTCCTCAACCTTAATCCCAAGTCCTTGCATGGATTTAACAACCTCATCCACATGAAGTAGATATGCCACAATTTTTTCCTCATCCTTCATATTTAGGTCTTCAAATGCTCTCTTGAAATTTTGCAATTTTTCTCTTTTGATATTTTTATCTCTCTCATATATGCCTTGCAACTTATCCCAAATTTCCTTTGCTGATGTGCAATGTATAACCTTTATAAAATTTGTTTCATGCAAACCTCTCAAAATTCCATTCATTGCATTTTAATTGTAATGATGTAGAAACTCACCATATTTATCTGTAGGTGGATTTGTTGGTGGTATGTATCCATTCTCAAATGCTTCCCATATTTCATTTCCAAGTGCCATTAGATGAAACTTCATCCTTGTGATCCATAGTGCATAATTGTTCCCATCGAACAATGGTACTAAATTCCCTGATGATCCATTTTGAGAATTCATCTATGTTCTTGTAAAATTTTTCTTCAAGTTGTTAAGCTCTTCTGAAGGAACCCACTTTGATACCATTTGAAGAACACAAGCTTATACTGATAGGTGGGGGTGAAGAGTATAAGACAACTTTTTATTTTTCTTTCCCAAAAAATATTATGCAATATATCAATGGCACTATCAACTATAGTAATTAAAGAAATGCACAAATCACCACACACAATAGAGACACCAATTTAACATGGTTCACCCAATGTGGGCTACGTCTACGAAGAAAATATTTCACTAAAATTCTCTCATTAAATATCTTGGTAATATTTCCCTATTATAATGTTTATGGACCTCTGTACAAAGGAGAAACCAATCCCCTAAGTTGGTTCATGGATATCTATCCATAGGAGAACTCCTTCTCCTCTACTCTGGTTATTAATCATCTAGAAGACTACTATCTCCACTGCATTGGCTTGTGGATCTCTCTCCATTGAAGACTCTATCCTCACTTAGAAGATATCTATCCTCACTACCCTAGCTAATGGATCTCTGTCCACTGGAGACTATTATCCTCTACTCTATCACCTCAAAATCTTGAAATTAGATATATCTCAAATCTACACTAAACACAATGCTTTGATCTAGCACAAATATACTCAATATCTGTCTCTGATCTATACTAAACATAGTATTTAGGTCTAGCACAAATCTTCTCAAACTCTATCTCTGATCTACACTAAACACAATTCTTCAGTCTAGCACAAATATTCTCAAACTCTGTCTCTGATCTACACTAAACACAATCCTTCGATCTAGCATAAATTTGCTCCAAATATATCTCTGATATGCACTAAACATAGTTATTCGGTTTAACATAAATATACTTTATCTTTGTCGTGCTCTGCCACAAACCTGTCCTTAAATCTGCACCAAACTCTATCCTCAAATCTTTCTTCAAGCCTTAACACAAATATTGATCAATTACAAATTAACTCTGCTAGATCTACCATAAACCTTAACTCAAGGTTTGAACAAATCAATCAATCAACTTTGATCATGAGTATTCTCAAAGACTTACCTCAAATTTGCTCTACAATTCCTCACTAGAACTTGTCCAATCTTCTCAACAAGTCTTCACCAAGACTTATCTCAAATCTGCTCAATAAGTCCTCACTAGAACTTGTCCAATGTGCTCAACAAGTCTTCACCACAACTTACCTCAACTTTTCTCAATAAGTCCTCACTAGAACTTGTCCAATATACTCAACAAGTCTTCACCAAGACTTACCTCAAATATGCATTGTAAGCTTCCACAAAATCTTACTCAACTTGGTCCTTAAGTCCACTCTAGGACTTACTCAAATCTATCCACTAGCTTTCACAAAATCTTTATACAACTCAACTCAATCTATCACATAAAACCTCTTCGATAACAAATCGAAGTTTCACATAGAATCTTGTTTTAATCTCAAAGAAACATATAGATATTTGTTAGAGACTCAATATGCTTCACACTAACAACAATGGTCAATCACTTTCAATATTTCTTACTTCACAAAAGAAACATATGGAGAATGGTTAGAGATTGAATATGTTTCACATTCAATCAATTTAAATATTTCTCAAATTAGTAAGGAAAAATTTGTTTCAAAAAACTTGAACTATCACTCCAACACTTCCAATAAACTAAGCCCAATAAAATACACTCAACCAATCACTCAATGGAAGCTTAGTCAACAATGCTTATCAAAAACACCTCACATAACAATGATACTCATGCTATTTTACAATCCCTAGTTCAAGATAGTTCTCAACTTCACATAACAATCATACTCATGATCTTTCAAAAATCCTAATTCAAGCATATGAAATCTTACTTTAATATTTCCAATAATGCTTATCAAACAAGGTTTCTAGTATCAAATTTCATTCTAGAAAACCAAAATCAACAATGCTTATCAAACAATCCTTTTCACTCCAACTTAGCATTCACAAAATCCAATAATATTTCACTTAGAAGGAAGATATGCCCATAACTTTTGTTTGATGAAGTTTTGACCTCAAAACCTGTCTCAATCACAATCACTCTCTTTGCCAATATCAAGGGTTAGATAACAAAAAATTGTCCTTAATATTTCCTTTCAAAAATATTTCACCAAGTCAAAATATCAAAAGTCAACAATGTCTTATCTCTCATTTCAAAACAATCTATATAATATAACTTTATTTCAACAAAATATCTAACAATCTTGGCACACTTTATTTCTCCTTTTATAAAATTTAACCACTCAAAAATAAAACACAAAAATAAAATTTTACATACCCTTTTATCTCCCTTGTATAACTCTTTAATTCTTTTTAAATATGCAATTTCCAATTAACAAAACTTTAAGAAATTAAAAATTAATTTCCACCTTTGAAATTTTTGGATGCAACAATCAAACCTTAGCAATGTGAGCGTGTACCTTAGTCTAGTCACAAAAAATGCCTCGATAGATTTTGAACATGCAAACCCTTCCTCCCGAGCACCTTTGCACAGTGCGTGCCCACCAAGTGTGTTACGTGCCTCCACACAAAGGGAAAGGCACACACCTTCTCTTTGTTCCTTCTATGATGGTGCAGACCAAAACTTTCTCTGCTTGCCAAAAATAAAGACCACGAGAATCAAACCCCTAACCTTGCACCTGCGAACGTCTTAGCGCAGCCCCCGACTGCCAACCATGCTATCCAACACCTTGCAATGTGAAATGGGCTCCCAACTTACTTGTCCTTTGTTCTGCTTCAATAAACATTTTAAAACACATGCAATTCTGCCTCTTTAACTTGCGCACATTTTTCTATAGCATTCTATGGATCGCATGGATAATTATTTGAAATAAAACTTGCCCCTTCTTATATGCAATATGCCATGTGCTCAAAATGTTGGTGATATTTTTAAATTTGATTTTAATTTGAATCTAAACTTTGTGCCCTTATAACCCTAACCTATAGGGTTATTTAAATTAAATCATAAACTAATTTATAATTAAATTATTATAATTAACTTATAATTAATTTAATAAATCTTAAAGTTAATTAAATTAAATTATAAATTAATTTATAATGAAATTATTATAATTAATTTATAATTAATTTAATCCTTAGGTCTTAACCTTAGACCTTTAATATTAAAATAAAATATTATAATATTATTTTTCTTGGACCTTCCTATTGCTCTTTAGACCTCATATGACCACCTTGAATATTATAATAAGAGATATTATAATATTATTTTCCTTAGGTCTAGAAGCAATCTTTCTCTTGCACTACTTATTGAAACTGACTCTTGACATCCTTCCTTTTTGCTCACTGAAACTGACTCTTGACATCAATGGCAACAAAACCTGCTCATATTTCCAACACCACTCATAAAAGAAAATAAAAGGGATAATTTAGAATATTATTAATTAGTGTCTATGGTATTTAGAAAGAAGGAATCAAATTAAGAGTACGACATGCATCAACTTTTACTTGAAGAATATAATATAAAGAGGAATAAAAATAATATATAATTTGTAAATATGAGATTCTTACATGAAGAATGGAACACTTCTACATGTAGAATATAAAAAGTGTAAGCTAATATATAAGGACGAGAAGGTAACATATACTATACATCCATGGAATATCTTGTATTTACATCAATAAACCAACTTATTTTGAAATGCTAGTGAATCTTCATTGATTTTTTCCATGAAATGTTTGGTTATTTTCTTCTTAGTAAGAAATGTGTCACATAAAAAATAGATTATATTTTTACTAAGCATACTAGATATTCAATGAAACTTTGATTACACATCCTTTTGAAGCAAATCATTTAACTATATTTAAAAAAAATATAAGATTCATTAAAGTAGGAATTATGTTGAATGAGCTCATTATTTAAAATTTTGATTAAAAATCAAAATTTTGATGAAGCTTTTAATGACCAAAGCATGATGTACACTTTCATAAATGTATGTAGGTGTATATATGTATGGGGAATTCATTCTACAATTATAAAGATATGAAAATTGGTATGACATTTCATAGAATTGATTGATTATGACCACCACATGATCACATAAATTCTCATCATAAAGATATATAAGAAAGATGTGCCCTTCATGTTATTAGATAGTGATATGTAATAAAGATGTTATTGAAGAACGTTTTCTTAGGTTATTCATCACATATAATATTGCTTTTAGATACAAGCAACACTATAATTAATATGTTTAATATATTATGCATAGTCATGTCATAATTTTTTTTTCTTAGAATTTAATTTTGAAATTTCCAAATATCATGTAAAATATAGCCAGAGAGACCATATTTACGAGTGATAGTGAAGTATGACATTCTCAAAGGTATAGCTACAAGAAAAATTTATTATAACATTTACTAGCAAACAAATTTTAGAAATTATTTTGAGATTTAAATTGCCAAATATTATGGTAAATACTTTATTTTTCTATTTTCCGTAACAAGTAATGTGTTAGCTGATTAATTAAATTCCAATAAATGACATGTTCGGGTTGTAGGATATACATATGGGAAATATGCTCAATTGTGTTTCAATGTGCTTTCTAGGTGAGCTCCTAAATATGGTTGATCATAGGTTTATAGTCAGTATGGAGGTAATAACAAGGATAGTAGCCTTGAACTTTATGAAGCCAATATTGTCAAAAGTAGGTCCAATGGTGATCTCAATGCTAATGATACTAGAGGCCATGGAAATAATTATAGTTTTTATAGTTAATGCTAATGGTGACATAATATAGTTTTTATGATGTATGACACCTTATTTAAGTTAACAATATTATTTTGGAGGAGCTCTTGGTGTTTATAGTGGTTGATGCAATTCTAATAAAGGTTGTTTCCTAGTTGTCAATTATCATGCGATATATAGTTAAATTATTCTATAGCCAATGTGGCCCTCAATCACACCTATTACTTTACTAACAATAAAATGTTATTTAGATTTTAAAACTTTGAAGTTCATGAATTTAAGACGTTTTTTTATAGAAGAAGTGACATAATAATCTATCCTCTAAGAACAATTTTTATATTTAAATAGTTATGGGTTATCAATTTTGTTTCTTTAGATCCACTTTCTATATAACGTGTATCATTTTTTTAAAAATATTTAAATATAATTTAGATAAACATATTATTTATTGATATGCATTTTTCATTTTCTATGTATTCCTAATGAAATTATATTTTCTAGATATTTGGGACCTTTCCATGGAACCCAAATTAGCATACTTCTCTTAGTGCCTACCTTCTAAGGTCTGCCAATTGGGGACCGATTAGTTCATATTGGGTTATATAACTGTAGATGCCCCTTCTACCACCAACATAATATTTTTAAGCACCTATTTTGATTGTATTCCTAAGGCCAATCTATCTGGGTTTTGATTCATGATTTCTTCTAGACTTTTCACCCTCATCACTTCTCTTGGTATATGGATCTTCTAGGGGACAAGACATGTATGCTTGCTAGAATAGATTAGCTATGACTATTTTTTAGAGTAAAATTTCATTTTAGCATTTGGAAGGATCATAAAACTATTATTTTTCTCTAATATGACTACTTGTATTGATTTCTTAATGTCTTATCCTTTTGAATGGGAGCCTACTCCTGATGAATTTGACAACCTTTAGGTGGGGTAATACTAAAATAAAATGATCCTCCACCTATTGGTAGTGCCCTAACTACTTAATTTTTGTTTCCTTGATATGAATGGCTATTTTTGTTTTGGTACTATTATGATATGGTCTCTAATATACCTAGAGCACAATTTTCATACTCTAGACTGTTCCTTGGTTTAAATTTTTGGGGTGTGATTTTTATTTCTACATTTTTTCTGTGAACAAGTGTATTATTTATTCTTTTAGTAATTTCACAACCCAAAATTCCATTCCAATGGTGATATTTGTTGTTCAAGTGATAAAGATGAAACTTTGATTTTCTTTAAGGGAAATCATAAGTATTATTAACATACTTTAGGTTCTCCTATCTTTCTTATAAGTCCATTCTATAGTGATTACCACTTAGAACCTTATTCAAGGCACATAAATCCCTACATATTACATATATACATCTATGTAAGTGTGCTAGGTAAAAATATTTAATTTACAAGCTATTCTTGTCATTAATCCCCAATGAGCTAGTTATTCCTTATTTCTTCCTGTCAAAAGAAACATGTTGTTTAACACACCACTACATAAGTCCATCTATGTAGGTGCTATGAGTGTATAGGAATTGAATATACTTATCATCTCTATGATGATATAGCCATTCTATTAATAGACCTCTTTCCAAAACTTCCTTCAAGAATTTAGCATTGTAGTTAATAATGTTATTCTATAAAATTACTATATTTTACTACATTACGGGTCTAATTACAAATAAGTTAGTTTATTTCAATTTAATTGAGTCATACTTTAGATACACCCATAAAGATCCTTTATGATGTATTTAAATAATTCCCTAGCACATTGCATTGTAGTTGCTTACTGTGAGTTACCAAACAAGGCTTAAACTATTCCATGCTTTAATGACCAACATTTATTGGATAACCCTAGGAAGTAGAATTTTATCATGAAATGCCCATATATTTGAAGAGTATAAAAATTTCATTAACAATTTCAACTTTATTTTCTACTAAAAGCAAAGTACAATTAATTCCCCAATGGTAGCAAGATTTCACTTACATAACTCATAAAAAATCCATGGTTCCATATCAAAACGAGTGCATAACTGATTAAATGTTAACTCCATAAATAATTTGATCATTTCTCCTGAAGAATAACATCACTATCCATTGAAATTTTAAGAAAAATACTACTATAAAATATAGTCCTCACAAAAGCCAAAAAATAACTCTTTTACCTTGGGAGAAACCCCTATAGGGAAAATCCAGCCTAAAAATTGTTCCCTTATTCTATTTCAGCAAGAATTAGTTACTTACATTGGGTTTTAAAAGCACCCCATAATGCATTTAATTCCAACTAAGGAATTTCCATTTTCCTTACCAAACATTATGAATGGATCCTTAATTCATATGTACCATTTGGCCCATGTTTGAGTCAAAGCTAGTCCATACTACCTTTTATTCACATTTAGTCTTTCAAATGTCACATGGGAATATTTTATGAATTTATAATTTAATTCATAAAGAATCAATTACCCAAAATAAAATTCAAAGGTATTTCCAATAACCCTCTTTTCCTTCAATAAGAATTATGTGCTTCCTATGTTATTACAATTGTTGAACCTATCCTTCGATTCAAAAAACAACCAAGTTACAAAACAAAGATACCATAACCATTATCGTTAACACATTGTAAAATCATTGAAGAATTTCTCTTTTTCTCTTTGCAACCTAATGTATATAATAATACAAAATCAAGACCACTCTGATTTAATTTTTTTAAAGTTTGATCTCTACCTTTTAGAGGTTAATAGCATGGCCCATAATAAAATTCATTCTTTCATTGTGTGCATATTAGCTTCTCACCATATAATTAAATTAAAACCACAAGTAGTCTTTTAAATGTAGCCCCATATCCCTTTCATTAAGCAACACTCCAAAAATATTCATGCTAAATCACATCAAATTCAAACACTGTATTCCAAAACGCCTTCCACAATGCTAATTTAGCAATAGATAAATATACATGGAAAATAATTTTCCAAAGCTTTCATTCCAAATTTCAATGATCCTATATTACTTAGATTAAAATCTAGTTCTCATCTGCAAAATGACATGGTATTGATAATGAATAAATTATATTACAACCATACTTCAATATATATTATAATAGACATTAAACCAAGATACTTCCAAATTTCTCCCACAGTGGATAACAAAAAAATTTAATGATAATCTTAATTTTATTCACAACTAACTTCACGTTTGAGAGGTTATTCATTAACTAACTAGTGCCGACTAATCCAACAAAATTTTGGTTGGGTATAACTCATAACAACCACCCTTTTTGAAAATAGGAATATCATAATGGTGGCTTCAACCACTAAGTTTAACTAACTAATATCCATATTAAAGCATTATATTTTTGGGCTGACTTACTCAAAAGCCTCCTAGCTTTTCTCAAATTTTGTAGAACATCCCTGGCACCAATATTGAACCAAAATATATTCTCAATTTAAATGATTCTCTTTTCTATAAATTTCAATAGTCTTTTTTTTTGTATGCTTTGATACTATGGTACCATGACAATCACGTATGCATTCTCTCACATTATTTCTCATGACATAAGTAGAGTATTACACCTCATTTTCCAAATAAGAAGGCCCTTCTAAATGTTTTTAAAACACCACCCTTCAGTATTTTAGATATTTTTACCACAATCGTAGTACCCATCTCAATCAAGTGTTGTGGTAGAATTTTTCAATTCACTATGATAGCACTCCTAATCCAAACTCTATTAGTAAAGCTTTGATACATCACATTGCAACTAAATAATTCATAAGATTTATCTCTAACAATCTTTTCTATTTCCAGAAAGAGTCTTCTTTAAACCCAATGATCCCAACTCCTAATATTCATAGGGTAAAGAGATATCATGACTAATATACTAGGAGTATAAATGAATACATGCATATATATAATTGTGCCATGTAACATACCTATACTCAACAGATGTATGGCGTATTACTCTCCTCTTTGTGGACTAGAAATGATGTTCTAATTTCAAATCTAGTTCTTTCTACCATTATTTAACAATCAATAGGTTTCTAATTAAATAGAAGCACTACTTGCATCTAAGATAAGAGAAAAATTTATACAACAATCTACCTGAGGGTCATAGTGCAATCTATAGTATGATTTTTATAAATTCTTGGTCTCGCTATCATCTGCAAGCTCCTTTTCTTCCTTCGCTCTTCCTCTCTTATTCACTGTCACAAAAACCTACAAAATTTGTGAAGATGCACTTTACTACCACCCTACCACTCATGTTTCTACCCCTTCATGGAAAAAGAGAAATTGAATCCAATCATTACCCCCACAATGATTACCATGACACATGCTTATTCTTACAATTAAATATATTCTAAAATCCTCTTTCCTAAGTAAAAATTAAAGGTTTTAACGGTACCGAGATATTAGTTTAGTAACAATATCCTCCTTATTTACCTTTTCTATGGTGAGAAAAATTAAAATATTTACAAATGCATTAATTAAAACCTTATTCAATATTGCATCTAAAAAATATATTCATAGCTTCCTTTATCAATGTCAAATCAATAACACAAATTAAAAGTTTATTCCCTTGTACCTTTCCAAAAGAACTAATATTTCAAACATATACTATTCCTTGCAATGAGCACTAAATACCTCATAACAGATAAAATTACTTCTAAAATAAGATAATTATGCAACAAACAATCGAAATTCTCTTAACAAACAACTACATGGAAAGAGCTCATTTTATTTCCCTTCCTTTTAACATTTCAAATCCAATGGTTATTTTCTTTCTTTCCCTTATATGAATCTTGTTCCTGAAAGATAAATGCAAATCCATTAGAAACATCTCATTTTTCCATATAGTGTATTTTTGTAGAACTAGACACATATAAATCCATCATTTCATCAACAAAATATATATCATTTTTCTTCATGAAATATATGTATTCCATATACTAATCATGAAATAGTCAGTCATTCCATCAACAAAAAAATATAGCAAAGCATAAATCCGTCCAATGAAAATTTTGTCAAGGGAGGGTCATGACATCCTACCCCCTTAGGCTTAACACAATCCTTTGCGTTCATCAAAATTCAAACACAAATAATAATTATACATCATTTTCAAATAGGAATGCAAAGTGTCTTTGCATATATTTCACTTTCTCCCAAGTAGAATTTCTCTTAGAGTAATGGTTCCACTGGACCTTGCATTGCTCTAGAGTCTCTTAAATTTGGAATGAAACTCAAGGATCCTTACTAGATGCACCTCTATAGACTCTAGATTTGCTACTTGCAAATTAAAAAAGTCTTGCACATGATTAGTATTAGCAATATATTTCCTAAGCAAGGATATATGAAAGGTGTTATAAATATTTGAAAAACTAGGTGGTAGAGCAAGTCGATATGCCAGATGACTAATATTTTCTATAATTTCAAAGGTTCCAACAAAACACTCTATTTTTCTTAAGTATTTCCTTGATTTGTGGACTTAACATCACTCTCCCTTGGTATCACCCTTAGAAACACTCTATCAAAAATAAAAAACTCTCTTGGTTATCTCTTAAGATCGATATAATTTTTCTAGCAATCACTAGCTTTCTTAAGCCTTTCCTTGATTATCCTTAACTGATTCTCCATATCCTTTACTATGTCTATTCGAAGCACAACTCGTTCCTTTATATTATCCCATGTCAAAGTTATCCTACACCTCTTACCATATAAATATTCGAAAGGATCCATACCCAAGGTTGAATGGTGACTATTGTTGTATGTGAATTCCACCATGTGAAGATAAGATTCCCACCTAGTCTTTTGATCCATACAATACATGCAAAGCATGTACTTTAATATCTAGTTCACCATTTTAGTTTTCTCATTGGTTTTTGGGTGACATACGAAACTAACATTTATTCTAGTTCTAATGACAGAATGTAAAGCTTGTCAAAACACAGATGTAAACCTCGAGTCTCTATCTAAAATAATCACTTCTAGAAAACCATGAAGCCTAAATATTTTCTTGGCAAATTTGTTAGTGTCAAAACCCAAAATCAACCAATTTCCTAGTAATATATTTTTTTCTTTATATATATATGTATATATACATATAATTCTAGTATGTCTACCATGCCTACCTCTTTATTCACAAGGCCCACCCATCCCTACAAATTACTTATGTCGGTCTAAGTAAATACACTCGGTGAAGTCAATCTTCTAAAAAGCTATCCTTCTCAATTTCTGTTATGAGCTAGCTCCTTTTTCTTTCATTCTATTGAAATACACTACCTAATTTACTCTACATAAGTCCATTTAGATGGGTTTTGAGAACATAGAGGATTGCCTATCCCTCTCATCTACATGATGAGCTAGACATATCGCTCCTAGACCTTTTTCCAAATTTCTTATTTGAGGTAGTAATATAGTAACTAGCCCTATTTTTGATTTGTTATAATTAGGAACCACTATTCATTATGTGTTACTATTATGGGGTTTTTAAGATTATGTTCCATTCTTTCCATATGGGACATTTTTTACTTCTTTTAATCTAGATCCCTATGGTATATTTGAAGTACAATTCTTATTTAGATATAAAATTAGCCATTTACTACCATGAAATTATTAAATCCATAAATATAGTCATTGCAAATCATAAGTTCCTCTATCTATTAATTTGATTTCTCATAACCCACGAAGATACAAAATATTTCCTTAAACATTTTATTTCATTTGCACATTACTTTGCATTTGCTTAAATAAATAAGCCAAACAAGGCTTAAACCATTCCATGCTTAATTGACCAACATCTATTTGGTTAATTTCTAAGATGTAGTATCTCACATAAAATATTCATATGAACTAAAAATGTACAATATAAATTTAATTCAACATTGATTTCTTATAATCACAATGTATATTCATCTTTATGTGAAATTAGCTATAACAATAATTAATTCTTCAACAACAAAGTACAATAATATTTCTTAGTTCTTTAAAAGCATTCACCAATACAAATATAATCCACATAAAATCACACATTACACCATGTTTACCCTGGGAGAAACCCCAAAAGGAAAACCCATCATTAAATCCTTTCCCTTTTTATTTATTTATCATTTAAACTTAATTCATACATTGGATGAAACATTCCAACAATATTAGAAACTTTTCTAGGGGATAATCAGTATACCCTCATCTCATGCTATGAACTATATCTTGGTCCATAAATATAAACTTGGCTCAATATTTTTGATCCTAAGACATTCCCACAAATTTCCATATCATTTTTGGAACTACATCATGGGTTTTTCTCTTAGCTCGTACATACATTATAATTTTGAACTGAAATGGAGATACTCCAAAAACACATTCTCTGATCTCCTAATCTCTTTGTGCCTTCTCCAGTCATTCAAAAAGAACCTAACAACACAACATATATTTTCTCTAAATAGATAAACACATTGTAGAACCAATCATTACAACACATGCAATCCCGTTCTAGCATAAACACCTTAAGGAAACTATAAGAAGTGGTACTAAACAATTAAATCTCCTATGCTTATCTTATTTCTATGATTTTGCTCTCCAAAATAAATACATTAGCAACATTGAAGGTGCACCACCCAGACATACTTGACAAGCACATTCCATTCACTCAAATACTACTAGACTTAATATTTTCCATTCAATAACATGGTCCTAATAGATTGTATTCAAATCCCATACTGTAGGTGATAAAAATATAGAACATTAAAGGATAAATTATAAAATATGGATAGAAAAAATATCATAGCATAATTTTTTACCTTCATAACTAATCAAAACACCTTATCCAAGGTTTTAAAATCATTCCTATGATTTACCTAGGAACTCTCATTCAAAGCCTATCGGTTTGGAGTGCAAACATAATATTCGCACAACACCTACCACATAAGATGTAAAACCATTCCAAAAGGTTATATAAATCATTCAATACTGGTATTGAAGAAACACATGCTTATACTGAGAGGGGGGGGTGAACAGTATAAGATAAAACTTTTCTTTCCAAATAATAACTACAATAATATGAATGCAATAATGAAACAATCCAAAAATTACCATACACACAAGAGACAAAGATTTACATGGAAAAACCCTTTCAGGAGAAAACCACAAAAAAATATTTCTTATATCCTCTTTAATAAATGTTATGGGTACCAACCCACAAGAGACACCAATCTCTAAGTACAAGTTCATGGGCACCAACCCATAGGAGATACCAATCCCTTAAGTTCATGGGTACCAACCCATAGGATACACATATCCCTCGAGTTTGTGGAAACAAACCCATAGGAGAAACCAATCCCCTAAGTTTTTCGGCACCAATCCCCTAAGAAAGTTCATGGGAACAAACCCATAGGAGACACCAATCCCATATACAAGTTCATGGGAACCAACCCATAGGAGATACCAATCCCTTTGAGGCACCAATCTCAGCTCAAAAATTTGGTTCAAAACTCTGCTCAAGTCTTCTCAAAAATTTTATTGCTGACCTATGTTCTCTCAAACTGTGACTGTTACTCCTCGTTCAAATGACAACATCTAACGGTGGTTTGATTTTGATTTATTCAAAGTCTACGCTACTACAAAAATGGTGACCATTGGATTTCTTTTAACTATTGTGTTCATTATCATTTTCCATGTGATATATGACCTCAACCTAATGCTAGCATTTAGTTCATATATTTTTTTTTGGTAGATAAGATACTATAGCATTAATACCGAGTTTTACAGGTTGACCCAAAACATTTTACAAAAATCAGTCGAGGGCTTTTGATGAACATATCCTTACTAAGGATCCTATATATGTAAAATCTACATGCCGCCAAAGCCATTACATCCGGTAAGGCACATAGCCTGTTATCAAAAAGAAACTTCCCATACAATATTTTGGGTATACCCCAAGAAAACACACATGCATCATAATTAAAGAAAAGAAACATACATGAATCCCTTCCTTGAGACAATGGAGAAACAAAAATATGCAGACACAAATAGGAGAGTAATGAAAAAAACTCCCACAAGCTCTGTATTGACAGTTACTCTTAATAATTATTTGGTAATTGCTTTCTTTCGTATATGACATGCTTTGGTACCACATACTATCTTGGCTAATCAGCCTTGGAGAAGTGAACTTGCTGGCTAGATTTATGGCGGTGGCTATCTAGTGGTCCACGTGGCTTTGGTTCGAAGTAATATATTATCATTTCTTTCCTTTCCTGTGATTATCAACCAACCTCAAATTAATAATATGGCTAGGAGCCATGTTATCTGACATGTGACTGTCCCCATTAGTCTTTGTGGTATTTCCAAGTAGCATCCATGAAGACTGACAACTTAGATAATTTTTATTGTGAGTCCAATTCAAAAGAGAGATGAGAATACTCCTAGCCTTCGAACTTACAGTGCCTTCCCTATTGGTAAATTTGACTATAATTCTTGAAATTCTTGTTGAATAAGCTCCTTTACTTCACTCAAGACACTGTGTTCCCATTTGAAAAGTCTGTCACCATTGACACTCAAGTTGGCCACCTTATTAGCAATTTTGTTAGCTTCCCGAAATACATGTTGGGATTTTTTGTCCTGTATTCCCTAGAAAAGGATCCTAGCCTCTTCAACAATTATTTTAATCCTCCAAGGAGGTATTTTCCAATTATTGAGGATATTTTTTTTTTTGGTAATTATTTTAACAGTGGGTTTTTATAGAGGATCCCAAAACCTTATGTACAAAAATAGCCTTTCTAAATGATGTATCATGCCTCCTGGCTGAATGTATAAGCCTATTACAGAAATCGTAAACCCTAAACTAATTGCCTGAAGGCTACAGAAAGGCATTTATGCCTGATTAACCAGGTAACAAACCGAAATTTAAACAGGATAATGAAAAGTAACAGCCGAAGAAAATGAAACTTAGAGAGTAAAAACAAACCAGCTAAACACCAGACAAGGAAACAGATAATCTGGATCCTCCTGATCCTCAGAGTTCAGTCATATCACAGCTACTATGGATCCTCCAGATCCTCTAAGTTTTGACTCTCCTGGGTTTGCTTCAGAATCATCTGGATAGTTTGAAGATCTTCTTGCCTCCATTACCATGTTGGAAGGGAGGTTTAGGTACATGCGTATCACCCGTCTGAGTGTTAGAGTCATCTGAAAATAGCAGACATTGGGAGCCATTTGCGATGTCTGCCACTGTCTCTTTGTCTCTTCTATCTTTGTTGGGAGGTCGGCCCTACTTCCTCACACTTCCATAATCCACATTTTGCTTTCAGATCCTAGTGATTCGAGGGCTAATATGTTCGATCTGATTGACGCCCCTCCTTCCCAGGAGGTAATCTTCTAGCAAGGTTTGGGACTGGCTAAAATCAAAAGGGCCCAGGTCCTGGAGCCTGGGAGGCTCTGACTGAGTGGTGATTTGGGGGGGTCACCCCTCTTTCCTAGTAGGTAATCTTCCAGCACATTTTGGGACTTAGAAGGGTTCTGGTACTAAAGTATGGGTTGGGGGGACTGTTCCTTCTCCTCCTGAGGTCCTAGAAGGGTGCTAGCAACACACAGTTGAGAGTCTAGTTGGAGGGAGATTCCCTCTACTAGGTGGGAGGATTCAAGAAGGTCCCTGGGTGGCCCTAGAGACTTATGGTCTTTCACAGTAGGGGGCTTCATCTGACCATCACCATGTTCCAAGGGGTTACAAGATTCCTGTTTCTTTTTCCCCAGCTTTTGAAGAGGACAATTATGCTGGAGCTGCCCTTGAGAACTACACTGGGGGCAGAAAGCTGGTCTATTCTCAAATGCAATGACTTGCTTGTGGAGAATGGAACCTCCAGACCATAGAGTGATGGAGGAGGGGAGGTCCGCCGCCAAGTCCGCCAAAACATAGAAACGAGCTTGGACAAATCTTGTTCGAGCTCTGGTGGGAGGGTCAATGGTGACCAACTCCCCAATGGAGCAGGCAATACCTCTAATTACATTTTCATGCCAACAAAAAAGAGGGAGACTCGGGAGCCTGACCCATATTGGAGCAATGTTGATGTTCTGGGTATCAGGGTTGAAGTCCATACCCCACTTCCTTAGAAAGAGACTCCTACGACCCAGGAACCAAGGACCTCCAGATAGGATTTTGTAGAAGTCCTCCTTGTTGTTCAGTCTAATCATGAAAAAACCTCGGGTTAAGGCCGCCAACTCCATGTGACCAGAGGTTCTCCATTTGCCTGACACCCATTTGCGAATGGTCTCCATATCTGGATGACCACCAATGAACTTTCCAATGAGGGTAAATTTTTCAAATTCCACGAAGCTTGAGAGAATTTTCGTTGGGATGTCCAACTCGTCCTCGGCTAGAAACAACTCCTCGATGAAGATATCACTTAGGGTTTCTAAAACTGCTACCTGAGCAAATGACTTAGGGCTTCTATAGCCGCTTAGGGTTTCTGAAGCCGCTGCCTGAGCATACGACTTTTGATGTCCACCTCCCCCTTTGTCTGGCGGATCCTTGCCATGGCTGACACCATCTTCCTCAGTGCCCCCGGACTCTGGTTGCTCTCCCTCCACCCTGTTGTGCCCATGGTTCGACCTGTTGGTGCTCCTGTGCTCTCTCGCAGAAGCCTTCCCACCCACCGTCATCCCGTTTACTCCAGTCGAAATGAGAAGAAGATATTATTATTCAATTATTGAGGATATTTATAACATGCATAGAGTCTCCTTCTACGATCAAATTACCTTCTAAGTCTTGATTCATTTGAATGCCTTTCCACATAGCTCTAGTTTTAGCTTTGTTGTTCATCCTTGTTCCAAAATATTTAAAAAATGCAAGCATCATATCCCATTATGATCTCACACAATGTCACTAGCACCTACTCTACTAGGATTGTCCTTAGTTGCTCCATCAAAATTAAGCTTAAACCAACTTGTATGAGGTAGAGACCATTTAAAATTGGCTCTGGGGTTGACTACCCTTAGCATAGACTCATATAACAAGGTTAAGCTTAAATATTGAGCAATCATGGTCTCTTGTAGATGAGGTTTACAACTATCAAAAGGGATAAGGTTCACATTCTTGTTGGCAAATGATAGGATCCTAACAATGATAGTTTTATGATCATGGATAGACTCATTAAAGACTCTATGGTTCCTTTCTAACCACACCTACCAAAGATAGTGATTGAGACAAATTTTCCACATGTATCTAAGTATTTGGCTTGAAAAGGGGTAAGGCCACTAGATGAACAAATCAAGTACGATGGCTGGTTTAACCCATGAAATATTGAAGGCTTGAAAAACCCCACTTAGGATAGTCAAGGAAAAAGGGCACTCAAGGAAAATGTGATAATGGTCTCCCAATTAGCCCTGCACAGATAACAATGATTAGTGATACAAATACCTTTACGCATCATATTATTAATGGTTAGAATTCTTCCTTGGATAACCAGCCATGAAAAGACTACAATTTTTGGAATTAAATTTTTTATCCAAACTAAGTCCTTTTGGAGGAAAAAATCCTCGTCATCAAGCAAAATCTTGTAAGTTGATTTAACAGTGAACTGCCCATTTTATCTAGGAGCCTAGGTCACTTGATTTTCCTTGGGTATCATGGGGATAAAATGTTGCCCAAGAATTTTACAAAGATCATTTGATTCCGCTTGAAATCCTTGAATTCTGATTTGTTTCCACTTCATTATACCTCTGTCCTCAACCATATAATCAGAGACTTTTCTGCCAATGAGTTCTTCTGTGATATCTCTGATTCGAGCTAAGTTAAGATATTGCATCAGTGGTTCGTCCTTAGCCCACCTATCATTCTAGAAATTTATCCTCTAACCATTTTCTAAAACCCCATCTTAAACCTTTTTCAATGATTTCCTTACAATTAAGAACTGCTTTCCAAAAAGTAGAACCTCTGATTGGAACTGAGTCAATTAGAAATTCCATATTTTGAAGATACTTTTGTTTTATGATAGTTGTCTATTCATTTTCTTCACCAAAAATGAGACGCCACGCCTACTTAGCTAGTAAATCTAAATTTATATGAGCAATTATCCTCAGACCTAAGCCCCCATTTTCCCTAGGTTTGCACACTTTGGTCCATCCTACAAGGTGTATCCTTTTTTTTTCAATTGATCCAGTCTATAAAAATTCTTTTTGAAGTTTCTCAAATTTTTGGAAAACCTTCATAGGGGCTTTGAAAACGGAGAGGAACGAGACTGGAATGCTATGAAGAGATGCCTTAGTGAGGTTCAACTCTCCTGCTTGAGATAGAATATGACCTTTCCATCCATCAAGTTTTTTTTGAATTCTTTCAAAAACCTTGTCCCACATTGACTCTCTCGAAGAACCAATGAAAAGAAGGAAACCAAGATACGAAATGGGGAGGTTTGCTATATCACACCCTAATTTTTTTTACAATCCTTCCTTGCCTCTGAATGGGGGTGTTCAAGAAATATAACTTGCTTTTACTAAAATTAACTTTCTGACTAGAAGCATCCTTGTAGAGTTGTAGGATGTATTTAATTATTTTTGCCTCAACCACTGATGCCTTAGTCAATATAAGGGTATCATCAATGAATTGTTAGTGAGAAACAACCCTAGTGAGATATGCTGCCTTGATTCTCGATATTAGCCTTGAACTATAAGCATTTTTGATGGTTTTACCTAAAGCTTCTGCCACAATGATGAATAACATGGGGCTGATAGGGTCCCCCTACCAAATTCCTCTACGAATTTGAAAGTAACCAGTAGTTTTTCCATTAACTAGAATCGAGAACCATGCTTTAGAAATACATTCTTTGATCAAATTAATCCATTGGTGGTGAAAAAAAAACTTAAGGAGGACAATAATTAGAAAGTCCCAATTTAGCCTGTCATATGCTTTGTTCATATCAAGCTTGAGGGTAAAAATAGACCTGCTAGTCTTATGAGCAGAATGCAGATCTTCATGAACTATGATAACTCCATCCAAGATTGACCTACCCTAGACAAAGCTTCCCTGGCATGGATCTATGATACGGAGTAGAATATCTCCCATTCTATTTACAATGGCTTTAGTTAGGATCTTGTAAGAAACATTGCACAGACTGATTGGCCTAAAGTTAGCCATAGATTTAGGGGTTTTCTTCTTAGGAATTAGAGAAATAAAATAGATTTGATACCTTTTGGGATATTATTTCTTGCTTGCAATTATTTGACAACAAAAATTACATCCTCACTTATGATGTCCCAAAAAGCTTGATAGAAATGAGGGGGAAAGCCATCGGGTCCCGGGGCTTTTTTTGGCTCCATGCTAAACAAGGCTTCCTTAATTTCCTCATCAGAAAATGGAGCTAGAAGCTTAAGGTTTATATCCTCATTTATTATGCTAGGAATGGATTACAAGAGAATATCTTTGGCCTCCTCATTGCACTACGATTCCTGACCAAGGATAGAATTGAAATAAGTTACTGCATCCTTTTTTATTTATGTTAAGTCTTCAGTAATAGAACCATATGATTTTTTTTTTAATTTTATCTTGTTAGGTCCCAGGTGTATACCAATTGGTTCATCCAAACCCCATAAGGGGGGTAGATGTCCAAGGTTCAAATCTTGGGCCTCATCAAACTGAACGCTTGTCCCTTTCCTGGTGCTTTCAACGGTGTAAAAGGTTTAAAATGATTGTGGCATGGTGGTTATAGGGGCGTACTACATGAATATTTGTGTGGTGTATTCTAGGGAGGATAGCACAAAATACTGTGGCAGCCATAAAAATCTAGACAGCTTGCTCGGATTAGTTGCGTCTACCGATTCCACCATGTAAATTCAAGAAAAAAAGATCTTGTTATTGCTTCTGTTTCTAAGCATTGTGACATGAAAAAACTTGGAATTTGAATCTCCATATTTCAACCAAAGAGCCCTTGATTTTTTCCTCCAATAGATTTCCTCACAGGCCAAAATGTTATGAAAATCTACTAGTTTTGTTCGTTCCTCCTGCCTAGTAGTTTCATCAGCATCACCATGTTGGATCCTCTAATAAATTATCTTAAAACTTTCAACAACCTATTTTTTATTTTCAAAGAGGTTCCCAAATACCTCTTTGTTCCAATTTCAAAGCTTTTCCTTAACAAACTTTAATTTTCTAGCAAGTTTAAAAGTTGCACTACCTCTGATAGGCTGCTACCACCACTAACTTAAGTTATCTCTAAAACTGGAATGTTTGATCCACATAGATTTAAATCTAATGGGTTTCTTGAAGGACAGAGAGTTAGGGATCTCCAAAAAAATGGGATTATGATCAGAGGTAATTTTATGAAGGGCTTGTAGGGTATAATCACCGAACAAAGTTGTAGCCTCCTTTGATAGAAAATACCTATCAAGCCTTTCTTGAATGAGATGACACCCTATTCGTCGATTGCTCCAGGTATAATTCACTCCTCTAAGTTTTACATCCATAAACATGTTGAAGTTCACAAAGTCATTGAACTCATCCATGCTCCTGATAGGTGGTCCATTTCCACCCATTTTTTTTGAAGGGTAAATAGGAGTGTTAAAATCCCCAGCCAGAATCCAAGGGATATTATGGAAGATTTCACTCAGATTGCCTAAGTACTCCCATAGTAGATCTCTCCCTTGAATTGAAGTCGGGGCATAAATATTTTAAAGGATCCATGACCTGTTGCTATTTATTTCCTTAAATAAAACACTAAGAACACTGTCATATTTCTAAATAATGGTGCCTTCTACTATCCAGGGATCCCACAAAGTCATAAGGCCTCCAGATGCTCCTCTGGATGATTTGCAAACCATCTCCCCTTGATTCCAAATTTTTTTTGCTATTTTTTTTACTGAATCTCATCATTTTTTTTCTTGCAACATGATAATAGTTGGATTCACTTGATTTATTATTGCACTAACTTCCCTGTGTTTGGGTAGGCTATTGAGGCATCTCATGTTCCATGAGAGGAACTTCATTTAGATTTTTTGGGATTTATTTCTCTCCCCCTCCCTTGAGGGGGTTTTCCTAATTTTTTGTCTTTAGAACATGAAATAACTTGTTGAAACAAGGTTCTTTGTTTTCCATTGGCAATGTCATTATCAGTTTTAATTTTTTGATGCTCAGCATTTGATATTATCCCTCTTCTTTTTTCACTGCGAAAATATATAGGAGAATTCATAATGCTCTTGGTAGGTTTAGGACTAAACTGAGGGGAAGTAAGTTTTTTGCAGAACCAGACTGCCATATTCCTCATTCTAAAGAGTTTCACATATCTCCACCCCTATATCCAAATCTTCTCCTTTTTTCCTATATTCCCCTAGTCTACGGGATGACCCCTCAGTAGGATTCACTTGGCTCCTAGTGATGATGTTAGGGAGGAGATTTTTTATTTTCCAATGCCTCAACTTTCTTCCTAAGTTCTTCAAAATTAGGGTTTGGCTTTGGGATACCCATTGGGATTGAAGTATTTCCAAAATTGGGGTTTAAGGATCCTGACTTGGATGTGGATTCTAGATATTATGCATTAGGGTTTGGATTTGTGATGCCCATGAGGCTTACAGTAATTTCAGCATTAGGGTTTGAGTATCGTGACTTGGATGGGGATTTGAGAGAGTCAGAAAGGTTAGCCTAAAGGTTTTGGGCTTCCATGTCTTCTGATAATCCTCTTACTCCTATATTGGATAGAATTGAAAAATTATTTGAAACTCGAGGATTGGAACTTACCTGAGTATTTTAGTTGCCAACAACCTGTTGTTTTCCTTTGTCTTGTTAGGACCCTGCACCCTCTCTTTTATTTTTTTTTGGTAGATATAGTTTGCCTTATTGAAATCACCTCTGCCAGGGAAAATCCTCAAATTTCCTCTGTCTAGCATTCCTTGCTTCTACTTTTCTCTATTCATTGCCAGGTTAGGGCACTTATTGCATAGATGTCCTTGATTTTTACATTCTACATAGAATGCTGGTATATTCTTGTATTCTATTGGCTATTTTATATAGTATTCTCCATACTCTATCTCCACAAACCTTGGCAATTCATTACTCAAATGAGCATTTACGTAGATTCGTGCATGAGTCAACCTTGTCCTGGCCAAGGTCTCAAGGTCAATGGAGATAAGGTCCCCTATAGTTCTGGATATGCCCTACAACCAATATTCATTGAAGAACTGGGTAGGTAGACTCGGGAGATGAACCCAAATAGGGAAAATGTTAATATTTTTCTTTTTAGGGTCAAAATATTCACCCCATCATTTGAGAAAAATGCTCCTTTTGCCTAGAAACCAAGGACCTCCTGTTAAAATGTAGTTAGCATCCTCCATATTGTTAAAATGGATAATGAAGAACCCTCAAGTTAGAGCTACCAACTCCAAGCTACCTACCAGTCGTCATTTACCCATCGCCCAAGCCCTGATAGTCTCCATATCCGACCTACCTCCCAAAAACTTTCCTACCAGGGAGAATTCTTCCATTAAAAGAAAATGGCTCATGGAACTTGCCGAGGCTGAAATTTTATTATTTATTGGAACTAGGGGCGAAAGAGACAAAACCTCCTTTCTTTTTCCTCTAAGAGTCTCATCAAGAGATAGCCATTTCTTTGGCCCCATATTTTCCTTCGTATCTTTTTTTTCGGGGTATTTTCGAGGAGGGTTGGGCCCCCATGTGATGCCCACCTCCAAATCTACCATAGCCTGACCGTCTTCCTTCCTAGCTTGATCCATGCTTGAGGTTCCCACCCAACCCTTCCATACCTGCTCTACCTCTACCACCTTGGCTGAGATTCCTACCCAAAAAATTCAAACCCTCACTCCCGTCGCACCTGCTAAACCTCAGCTCAGTCATATTCAATTAAAAAACATTCGCCTATTTTTTCAAAGTGGCATTAAATTTCTTGTCTCGTGGTGCTTTGATATTTTGACTTTTCTCATGTTGAAAAATGGCTCCTTCGATAATTGGTGCTTCATTTCCAAGGTGCCAAATGACATCTACTTTCTTCCTATTTACTTTGGATATTCTCCCAACAATTTTTGATGCTCGAAATCCTCCTTAATCATGCTTTTTTTTATGAATGTAATGTCTACTACCTGAAAAAGTATGAATGTAATGGTCCTTTCCTCTTTTCCTTTGCATGTGTATCCAAATAACCCTATCAGCTCCTTATGATAATTTTCAATTGGTGCCAATGATTCTGCTTTTACACTATTTTGAATTCATCTAATGGTTGTTGTCTGTCTCCATTCCTCCATTAGTTGCACCACCTCAATTTTTCTTCTGAGTTTTAAGACTTGAGAATCGATCACTCTAAACTAAAACTTTAAAGGTGAAAAATTAGATGCTACATTCCCTTCAAAGAACAAATCTGTAAGGCATTTGCATTCAAGAATTTAAATAAAAATCAAAGAGAAACTTATGTATACCCGAAACCTCCATAGAGGCAACTCCAAAAAGCTTCTCTTTATTAGATAAATGTCATTTGATTTGGAGCTTGATTTGTATGATTTGGGCGTACTCCTGCTTAAACTTTGCGGTGCAATATCTTTGGAGATAGTTGTTGACATATTTATTACGTGTGATTTGGTCTCTATCTAGTGGTTCTAGTTAGCTTCTTTTGATGACTCTTTTCATAGTCTTTCAATGCATTTTCAATTATTTTCATACATTTTCTATCAAGGAGAGTTTTTATACAACTTCCATGGCTTTAGGTAAACCATCATTTCTATGTCCTCTTGTCGTTCGATGGAATTTTTGCTCAACTATGTTATTCTTCTCTCTTTGTATCTAGGCACATTAGGGTATCAAAATATTTTCACTTCTTGCAACACTACATACTGATATACACTCTGGAAAACACTTCTCTCACTAGTGCATTGCTCATAAGCTCATGCCTTCACTTGGGCTCAGTTGCTACTTCTCAATATTCTCAAGCACCCTTGGTGTCACCGCCTCTACCTTGCTTTAAAAATCTATTGTAGCATAATTATAGCTTACACAAGTAACTCAAAGGCATAAATTACTTAAAAATATTTCTCAAATGAATTTCAACCTTTTATATATATACAACCTTTATTTATATGCACAAGGTCGGCCCATATACTTTATTGATATTTAAAACTTTAATTTAAATATTTAAATATTTAAATATTTTAAAAATCAAGTAAACCCTTTGATTCCTTATGGTAAAACCTATAATTAAATCTCTCTTGAAAATATATCTGCCTTGTAAACTTCATCCAAGCACACCACGGTTTGACAACAACCAAGTTGTCCTTTGACATAAATGAAAAATTAATAATTCTAACATGCATCTCTAATTCTTTATAGGGTTTCCATAACTCTCAACCCATTTCCATATAACTTACTATCTATACATGAGTAAGAGTAGCCTAGTATTCTCATTACGCCTATCATCCAAACAAGAATAGCCATGGGAGGTCCTATAATCGAACAAACTACCTATTTAAGACCTTATGGTTTTCTCACAGTAAAAAATGAAAAATGTTGGACTAGATAGCCAACTACACACCCTTTAATCTAGCATATCCAATTCTAAAAGCTATTACTAGGCCAAAATTCGTAAAGTATTCCATGCTTCTAACTGTGTCACCAAAATTTTCATCTAAGTTTAAGGTACAAAGATCATCCAAACTATCTACAAAATATTTTAGCATGAAGTAAATATCAATATATTCAATAGTTTATGGACATGTTCTTCTTGTGACCACCACATTCATAATAAATATGAATTTTGAGTCAAGTCATACCTTAAAGATCTAGATATTTTAATTGATAACACTTTAGACAACATCAGGTTCATTACCAGTCTACATTCGGAACATAGGTTGTACTTATCATTCCTATTCTTTGAATTCTAGAGTGAAAGCATTATTTTCTAAAAGTTAAACTAAAGATATAACCACTTTAACCTTTGGCATAAGAAGACAAATACTATCTCACCATAAAAATTTCTTATACATGTTGTAAAGTAGCTATAAATGAAGATTTTCACCAGTTCAATATAAGAAAGGAAATATGTTGATATCTACCTCTATGCTATTGTTTTCTTCTCCTAGTTTTTTAGTCTATTTTGATCTCCAGATCTCATTACTCGGTATCTCCTCTTCCTTTACTGTTACCTCATACTTTAATTTCCTCCCCTTTCTCCACATATTCCCTTGATCGAAGCACCATTCCTTACCCACTTCATCCATAATTCACATTCCCTCTTTAATTAATGAAAATCATATCCATTAAAAATATGGTAAATATAAAGTGATTAAATCACTACTATCCATGATTTGATGCATGCATCAACAAAACCGTAACTCAGACTTAACATCCCCCACCATGAAATAAATATAGAATTATATATTTATTACAAGTATTGCTCATCAATATCATTTGAAGACCTAAAAAAATATTTACCCATCATCTCGGTATTCTCATCCTAAGAAATCACAAGGTAAGTCATCAGTCCAAAGTATTTAAGTTAAAATATGCATGAGAGATTGTTGAGAGTTTATAAGAAAATTAAAAATCTTGTTTCACATATCGTACAAAACTCACATGAAATAAATATATCATTTTTCAATAATTGTTATGTGACACAAAATTTTTTATCTGGAATAATCAATCATTCCATTCATAAAATGCATTACATCTTCCATGAAATATATTTTGCATACTAGACATGAAATAGTCAGTCTATGCATTGATAAAACAACACAAAAACCTAAATCTATCTACATGAATTTTTTTTTCAAGGGTGGGTCATGACATCCTCCCTCCCTTAGTATTAACATAATACTTTGTGTTTCATCATAGTTTGTATATATGACAATAACTATATATCACTCAAATAGAAAAGAAAAATATTTTTGCATAGCTACTACTTTCTCCCAAGTAGCATTCCTTTTAGAATAGAGGTCCCACTAGAACTTACATTTCTCTAGAGTTCCTTTTATCATCAATTTGGAATGAAATTCAAGGATTTTTACTGGTCGAACCTCTATAGCCTTTGGATCTTCCATATGCAAATTGGAAAAATCCCACACATGATTAGGATTAACTATATATTTTTTAAGCAATGAAATATGAAGGGTTTCATGAATATTTGATAGACTTGGTGGTAAGGCAATAATGTATGCCACAAAACTATTTTTTTACATAATTTCAAATGGTATCACAAAATGACGATCCGGTTTGGTAGATTTAATAGCACTCTTCTATGGTCTCACCCTAAAAAAAACTTTGTCACCCACAATGAACTTCCTTGGTGATCTCTTAAGGTCAGCATAACTTTTGTTATGATCTGCAACTTTTTAAAGTCTTTATCCAATTGCCTTTAAATGCTGCTCCATTTATTTGACCATCTCAGGTTCAAGCACAACCCTATCTTCTAGATTTTCCCAAGATAATGGTGTTCTACACCTCTTCCCATATAGAGTTTCAAATGGCGCTACACCTACGGTCGAGTGGTGATCGTTGTTGTAGAAAAACTCTACCAATTGCAGGTAATATTCCCATTAGGTTTTCTAATATATATAGTACATGTGAAGCATGTCCTCTAAAACTTGGTTCACCCTTTTAGTTTTCCATCATTTTTTGGGTGATATGCAAAACTAATGTTTAACCTCATACCAATGGCTTGATGTAAATCTTACAAAAACATGGATGTGAATCTCAAATACCTATCTAAAATGATCATTTGTGAGAAACCATGAATCCTAAATATTTCCTTGGAAAATTTGTTAGCCATAATCACGATGTCATCCTTGGTATTTTTAAATATAAAGTGCACAACCTTGGTTAGTCTACCAACCACAACTAGTATTTTGTCATGTTGGAATCTTGTATTTATAATGGAATCCATTGAAATCACCTATCATTTTTGTGTTGCTATATCATGGGGATACAATAGTCCTGTAATATGTCTTTTTTTACCTTTACTTTCTAGAATTATAGACATTGGGTGACAAATTTTGTTATGTATCTCTTCATTCCTGGCTAGTTGAAATTTTTCTTCATATTCTCTCTCATTTTTGCTCCTCCTATATGAGTAGAATATGGATATCTATGATCTTCATTCATGATCATTTTATTCAAGTTAACAACCTATAGAACTACTACCCTATCCTCAAAGCATAAGAAATCATTTTTTGATTCTAAAATCCTTACTATCATCATATTTCATTTCCATATTTTCTTGGATTTGATTGCAAAACACATTCTTTTTGTTTTATTTCGTTAACCTGTTCCATCAATTCTACATGAATGTGAGACAAGATAGCTATATTACTTCTACTAATTTCATCAATGACCTTATTTTATTTCTCTTTGATGTATTTGATGCCAAAATCATATTCAATGAGAAATTCCATCCACCTCCTCTGCCTGACATTCAAAAAACTTTGAGTAAATATGTACTTCAGACTTTGATGGTCTATTATCAGCTCAAAGGGTCTCCCTAACAAATAGTTTTACCAAATTTTAAGAGCAATAACCACTACTATCAATTCTAGATCATGGGTTTCATAATTGATTTCATGTCATTTTATATTCTTGGATTCGTAGGCTATCACTACTTCATATTGTGATAGCAATCCTACCAAACCTTCCAATGATGCATATATACATATAGAAAAGCTACCTTGAGGGTATGGTACCTTTATTATGGGAGGTGTAGTGGCTCATTATTTTAGCAAATCAAAAGCTTCTTCATATTTATCCATCCATTTGAATTATTTTCCCTTCCTCTAAAGGTTAGTTATTGGAGAAACTATATTGGTGTAGTCCTTCACATAACACATATAATATCTAGTCAAATCCATGAAACTTAAAATTTCCTTCACATTTATTGGTGGTGACCAATTCAGTATAGATTCTATCTTCTTAGGATCCACCGTGATCCATTTTACCGATACAATATTCCATAAATATTGTACCTTTGATAAATAAAATTCACATTTCAATAGATTCCCATGTAAATTATTCCTCCTTAGAAGATCCAACACAATCTCAAGGTGTCTATCATGCTCTATATTATTATAATAATATATCAAAATATCACACAAGAATACAATAACAAACCAGTCCATAAGTTTCCTAACAATATTGTTCATCAAATTCATAAATGTTATTAGAGCACGATCTACCAAAAGGCAAGACAATAAACTCATAATGTCCATAAAAAGTTTTAAATGTTGTCTTATGGGTGTCCTCTTCTTGAATCCTCAACTGGTGATATCCTAACTTTAGACAAATCTTTGAAAAAATAGTGGCATTTTTAAGTTGATCAAAGAGATCTTCAATTTTGGGTAGAGGATATCTATTTTTAATGGTTTCCTTGTTTAACATACTATAATATATACATAGTCACAAGGAACCATTCTTCTTCTTGAAGAATAGAATTGGTTCACCCCACGATGACACACTTGGTCTAATCAATCATTTTTACAAAAATCCTTGTAATTGTACTTTATGTTCTTGTATCTCAATTAGATTCATTCTATAAGTATCTCTATGAATAGGTTTTATTCTAATTTGAAGTTCAACTATAAAATAAAATTCACGCTTAGGGGTAATCCAGGTAAATCTTCTTGAAATACATATCTTAACTTCTAAAGGACTAGGTGTCTCTCAAACACCTCTCCCTTCTTTTCCTCTCTCGTATCATTTAGTTCCGCTACATAAATTGTTCCTCCTCTTTTCATTACATTATTAAGTTACATTGTAGAGAGGATCTAGGATCAAAAATCTCCCTATAAGCTATACACCCCTTGTACCTTCCAACTATCTTCCAAGTATTCAATCCATATATATTGGAAATTGATTACAATCTTATGTGCTTACAACCAATCCATTCCTAGCACTACATCAAAAGCATGTAAGGGTGCTACATAGAGGCAACCTATAGTTTTTCCACTATGTAAGATGATTTTAGACATAGAGTAACACTGATCTACTGAGTAGGTGTACCCTGAGACATACTCAACCTTCCACCCATGTGCTAAGATTCATGGCATTTCTCGTATATATTTAATTAAGCTAGTGGAAACAAAGTTATTTGTGGCACCAATATCAATAAAAAATTTAACATTTCTACCAAATATCTTACCTTTTATTAAGAGTGGTGTGGATTTTACTTCTAGATTCTAACTCTCTATCAATGTATAAATCTTATGTGCAGGAACTTTATAAGTTGGTTCCTTTCCATTTTAATTAGTTATAGATTTAAGTGGGAATTTTTTGGTATAATGTAGACCACAACATTCATAACATCCTACTTTGGGTCCTGGATGTGTTTTCTACTTCTGTCCATATTTTTTTTTTATTGCATGTGAAGGATTGACTGACCCTATACTAGTGATCGATTATCACCATTGTTGTGATTATTAGAGTTATAGTTCTTCTCCTTGAACTTCTACCTAGACTTTCCTTGCTTCCTATCATTCCTTATTTCTTTTATAAGGGGAATCTTGTTTTCTTGATCAATTTTCCATTTTATAAACCTTATAGTGTTTCTTTTTCTCAAAGCTTCTTTGTCTTGCTCAGATTCCCCTTCATAGTCAAAGTAGGGCTTGAGATAAGTTTCATCTTTCCTGGCAAGATCATAGGACTTCTGAAGAGTACTAGATTCTCGTATATTCACTTCATACCTTGTCCTAGGATCCGCTCCTAGAATAAAATTATGTATCTTCATTTTCTCATTATGCATGGGCACATACTTCAGAAGCTTGATGAATGTTTGATAGTGTACCTCTATAGTCCTAATCCCTTGTCTAAGTTTAGTGGACTCTTAAAATTCTTGGTGTAGAAAATTTCAATGAGGAATATTTCTTTGAAATTTATCACAAATTTTTCCCATTTAAAATAGACTACAACCTCAATCCCTAGTTCACTACTATACATTTACCATAAATCCAGGTCAACCTCTTGCAAATGCAAAGTAGCATAGGATGTACGGGTACTAGTGGAATAGTTTTTCATATTATAGTAGATTTCTATCTCTTTTAGCCAAGCCTCAGCTTTGTCTCCATCTTCCTCTCCATTGAACTTGGAATAATTTAGATGGTTCATATCTCTACCCAACTCAGTCTCTAGTCGGACCTCAGCATGTTGTACCTATAAAAGGGATTCATTCTCTCATCCCATCCTAGTATTCCTAGCTTGTGAATATCGATTTAATAAAGCTTCCAATAGTTATTTTTGTGATTCCATATGTTCTCTTAGTAAAACAACTATTGTAGTGAGGTCCTACCTCTCATTATTAGGAGCATTCATGCTTAAATATGGGTTTTTGAACTCTACATTATTTTTATGAGTTTTTCTTATCTATGGGGCAACACTCCCTCTCCTTCTCTTTGGAAGCATTGTCCCTAGCCACACATAGGAGAGATAGTACAATTTAGTCCATAATTTCATCTTCAAAATTATTCTCCTACTAGCAACTATAATTCTAGTTATCTAATTAGGCAATCATAGCCTTTTTCAAATAGATATGTTTTTCCTTAAATTTGAGCCTTTACAAGGTGTGCAAACCAATTACACTCATCTATTATTGCACATGGAAAATTTTTCCCTACGAACTCTACTATGATACCAAATTTCACATCCCAAATCTACCAATTCTCTAGAAATATTAGATATATATACTCCTAGGATGTCTACCATGCCTAACTCTTTATTCACAAGGCCCACACATCCCTATAACTTACTTATGTTAATCTATGTAAATGCATTGGGTGAATTCAATCTTATGACAAGCTATCCTTCTCAATTTATGTTATGAGCTAGCTCCTTTTTCCTTCATTGTATCAAAAGAAATACACTATCTAATTTAATCTGCATAATTCCATATAGGTGGGTTTTGAGAATGTAGAGGATTGCCTATCCCTCTCATCTACACGATGAGCTATACATATCACTCCTAGAACTTTTTCCAAATTTCTTCTTTGAGGTAGTAACATAGTAACTACCCCTATTTTACATTTGTTATAATTAGGTACCACTATTCATTATGTGTTACTATTGTGGAGTTTTCAAGATTATATTCCTTTATTTACATATGGTATATTCTTTATTTTCCCACATGAGATTTAAGGTATTCCCAAAAGTTATATGGGAGCCCAATACATTCCCACAAGTTTCCATATCACTTTTGGAACTACATCATGGGTTTTTATCTTATCTTGTACATACATTAGAATTTTAAACTAAATTGGAGATACTCCAAAAACACATTCTTTGATCTCCCAATATCTCTATGCCTTCTTTGGTCACTCAAAAAGAAACTACCAACACAACAAAATGTATTTTATATAAACATATAAACATGTCGTAGAACCAATAATTACAACACATGTAATCTCATTCTAGCGTAAACATCTTAAATAAACTATAAGAAGTGGTATTAAACAACTAAAGCTACTATGTATCTTCTTTCTACAATTTTGTTATCCAAAACAAACATATTAGCAACACTGAAGGTGCACCACATAGACATATCCATCAAGCATATTCCCCCCACTTAGATGCTACTAGAATTAATCCTTTACATTCAATAACATGGTGCTAACAAATTCTATTCAAATATCATCTTGTAGGTGTTGAAACTATAGAGCATTGAAGGCTAATTTCTAAAATATGTATAGAAATAGTATTATGGCATAATTTTTTACCTTCATAACAAATCAAAGTACCTTATCAAAGGTTTTAAAATCATTCCTATGATTACCTAGGAACTCTCATGTAAAGCTTACCATTTTGAAGTGCAAACATAATATTCACACGACAACACCTACCATATAAGATTTAAAACCATTTCAAAAGGTTATATAAATTATTTGGCACTGACATCTCTAATTATTTACAATGTTGCTATAACTCTCAATCAATTTCCATATAACTCACTATCTAGACATGAGTAAGAGTAACCAAACATTCTCATTACACCTCTCAACCAAACAAGAATAGCTATGGGAGGTCCTATAATAAAAAAAACTACCTATTTAATATCTTATGGTTTTATCATAGCTAAAAATAGAGAATATTGGAATAGATAGCCAACTATGCACCCTAGAATTCGGTATATCCAAATATAAAAGCTATTACCAGGCCAACATTCGTAAAGTGTTCCATTCTTCTAACTATGTCACCAAAATTTTCATCTGAGTTTAAGGTACAAATATTGCCCAACCTATCTACTAAATATTTTAACATTAAGTAAATATCAATATATTCAATAGTTTACAAACAAGTGCTCCTTGTGACCACCACATCAATAATAAATATCAATTTTTGAGTCAAGTCTTACCTTAAAGATCCAAATATTTTAACTGACAACACTTTAGACAACATCGGGTTCGTTACCAACCTACATTAGGAACACAGGTTGTACCTATAATTCCTATTCTTTGAATCTCAGAGTGAAAGCATTGTTTTCTAAAAGTTAAACCAAAGATATAACTATCGTAACCTCTAGCATAAGAATATAAATACTATATCACCATAAAAACTTCACATACATGTTGTAAAGTAGATGTAAATGAAGGTTTTCATCTGTTCAATTTAGAAAAGAAAATATGTCGATATCCACCTCTCTGTTGTTATCTTCTCCTAGTACGTTAGTCCATTATTATCTCTAGATCATGTTGCTCAATATCTCCTCTTCCTCCACCATTATCTCGTACTTTCCTTTCCTCCCATTTCTCCCTATCTTCCCCTGGTTGAAGCACCATTCCTTACCCACTTTGTTCGTAATACACATTGCCTACGAATATCTATTCCCTCTTCCATTAATAAATGATATATCCATTTTAAAGGTGGTAAACATGAAGTTATTAAATGAATACTATGGATACATCAACAAAACCATAACTCGAACTTGCACCAGATAGGAAAAATGTCCCCCACCATGAAATAAATATATATATTTTATATATATTACAAGTATTGCTCATAAATATCATTCACAAACTTCTAAAAATATTTTCCCACCATCTTGGTATTCTCATACAAATAAATCACAAGGTAATTCATTATTCCAAAGTATTTAAGTTAAAATATGTATGGAAGATAGTCAAAAATTCATAAGACAAGTAACAAGCCTATTTCAAATATCCTATAAAAATCACATGAAAGTATCATTTTCAATAAATATTATGTTATACATAAATTATCATCTAGAATAATCAATCATTCCTTTCATAAATATATTACATCTTACATGAAATATATTTTGCATACTAGAGATAAAATAGTCAGTCTATCCATTGATAAAGTAACACAAAAACATAAATCCATCTACATGAAAAAGTCTACCAAGGGTGGTTCATGATAGTTAGCCACAACCACGATATCATCCTTGGTATTCCTAATTATAAAATGTGTAACCTTGGTCAATCTATCGACCACCACTAGGATTACATCATGATGGAACCTCGTCTTTGGCAAACCCACAATGAAATCCATATAAATCACTTGCCATTTTTGCATAGGCACCTCATGCAAATACAACAATCCTATGGGGTGTCTATGTTCAACCTTAAATTCTGGTATTTAATACATTGGGCAACAAATTCAGTGATGTCTCTTTTAATTCTTGGCTAGAAGAATGTTTTCTTCATATTATCTATCAATTTTATCCTCATAGGTAAGTAGAATATAGAGATATATGTGCTTCATTCATAACTATTTTTCTCAGATCATCGGATTCAAAAATTTATACCATGTACTTGAAGCATAAGAAACCATCCTTGATGCTAAAATCCTTGTTTTTATTAGGTTTATTTTTCATACTTGATTGAATTTGGTTTTAAAACACATCCTGATGTTATACCCTTGGCTTATACCATCAAATCAACATGGATGTAAGTCAAAACGACAATGTGTCTCCTTCTACTAAGCGCATCATTAAACTCATTTTTATTTCTCTTGGATGTAATCGATGAGAAATTCCATCCACCTTATCTTCTTGGAATTTATAAAATGTTAAATAAATATATATTTTAGACTTTTATGGTCTATCCTCAACTCAAAGGGTCTACCCCTAGATAGTGTCATTAGATTTTGAGATCATAAACAACTACAACCAATTCTAGATCATGAGTAGCATAGTTGACTGAATGTCTCTTGATTTTTCTTTATCCATAGGCTACCACTACTCCATCCTATAAGAGAACTCCTTCCAAAGCTTCCAATGATGCATTTGTATACATAGAAAAACTACCCTAAGGATATAGGATATTTAATATGGGAGTTGCAGTGAGTTTTTGTTTAAGCAGATTAAAAGTTGCCTCACATTTATCTATCCACTTGAACTCATTTTATTTCCTCTACATGTTGGTTATTGTAGTTGTTATCTTGGAGTAACCTTTCACATAACACCTATAAAATATAGTCAAACCCATGAAGCTTCACACTTTGGTCACATTTTTAGACACTGACCAATTTAGTATGGTCTCTATCTTCTTGGGATTCACAAATATCCCTTCAACTAATATGATATATCCTAAATATTGCAATTCTAACACATATAAGTCATATTTTGATAGGTTATCATTTAATTAATTCTTTCGTAGTAGACCGAACATAATCCTAAGGTTTTTGTTGTTCTTTGTATTATTCCAAAAATATATAAAAATATCATCCAAGAATACAAGAATGAATATATCCAAATGCTTCTTGAAAATGCTATTCATAAAGCTCATAAATGCTACTGGTGCATTTTTTAGACCAAAAGGTAAGACAGTAAAATCATAGTATCCATATCAAGTTTTAAATGCCATACTATGGGTATCTTCTTCATGGATTCTTAGTTGATCATATCTGGATTCCTATAATCCTCTTAGGAATAAAATCCTCATTTATTATTTCCACTAAGATTATCTCTAACCTATGGATAGAATTCCATTCTATTATTTTTGTATTATGCATGATCAAAATTTCATCAAGATTAGAATTCCAATTCTAATATTTCTCAATCAATGATCTCAACCTAACTAGGAGTTAGGGTTATGTATAGTGGCTAATTATTATTAATTAACAAATATTTAAATTTTTGAAATTTGGAATTGGCTAATATTGGGGACCCTTGACCGACGCCCATTAGCCAAAAAAAATTGGGTGTAATTTTTTTGGGTAGATTCACCCCAATTTTATAATAATTGGACCGTTTTAAGTTTAAATCTCCAATATTACACCTAATAATAGGGGAACTTTTCACCTTGAAATTATAAATAATTTTGTATTTTAAAACTAATTCACCCCATTTTTATAAAGGTATTTTAAGGCCAACCCCTTATGTATAACATTGTTCATAACTATGATAATTTCCTAAAGAGCTATGAATATCATATTTTCATGATTAATTTATGAGATCAACAATGATGATTCAAACATGTCATACCAATTGTGAAAATTCTCAATAATGATGTCAACATCACTTGGATAGAAGAGAGTAAAAAAGCATATTGGGATATTAAAGATGAAAACAAGATCTTAAATGTTGATTAACTTAGACTTCAATAAAGATTTTAAAATGGAAATGTTTGGGATAAATGGTAGTGTCACTCTGGGGCTCAAAAAAAAAAATTATAAATACTAAGATCATCCAATATCCTTCTTGATTTATACCTATGTAGCAGATACATGATTTTTAAAAAGTAAGTCTTTTCTATAATGAAAATTTTAAGACCATTTAGATATCATATTTCATTAAGAAATATTAATATGTTTATGATATTTGTGGATGTTAGCTTTGTTATCATGCATGTAGAATTTGGTGAAAATATAGATAGATAAATAAAATTTAGGAGATTGATATTAAGGTCATGCCCAAATAACCTAGCAAAAGGAATAGTAGTATATGAGTATTTGGTTGTGCATCAAGCTAATGGTCAAGTAATATTATTAATGAAATTGAACAATCGAAAGGATATGTAGAAAATGATATATAAGGTGGATGCAAGATGTGCAAGAATGTATATGGACTAGCAATATTTCATATGGTTTGGCACAAATATAAAGAATGAATTTTAGATAAAAAACAATGGATTATTATTTAATGAAAAATTATTTTAGAAACAAATGAGAATTTCTTCTTAAGGTGTGTCAAATAAGAAAGAGTAAATGATTTATTATGTAAGTATGATGATGAGGGTGATAATATACTCTAATTATACAACTCATAAGATCCTAGGAATGAGATATTATTGGATTACCATTTTCTCATATATATTTTAATGGGTTAAATATTAGAAATCTTATTATATATTTGTTAGGTAGAGGAAAAGGCTTCAATATCATTATAACTAAGAATAATATCTAAACTATTTAGTGGGGATTGGAATTCTTTGGCAAGATTAATACTTTATCAAAAATAAGTCATGGTTGGATATTCAAAATGATAAATTCCTTAACTTAGTGGATAAATATCATGACCCTCATTGGTAAGACTTATGGTATGGAAAACTATGTGTTGATCAATAGTACTTTGATACTTAGTTTTGTTGCAAATGAATGACTATTCAATGTTTAGATTGATTCATTTTTGAAGAACATGGTACTACTAATATATTATCAATGTGCAGGATTAGGTACTCTTGTGAGGTGGAAGAAATAGAATTGTCCACCAGAAATTGGGTGCTTGAAATAGGGGAAGTGATGATTACGGTGTATTAGGGTAACATGGATGGCTACCCTTCATATAGGCATGCATTATCACTTTAGGAATAATCATCAACTAGCCAACCACCTAGAGCCACAATTCATAGCCTAGTAGATATCATAATTTCTCCAACTAAGATAGGTGACTGGGTTGATGGAAATAATCCCTCTTTGTTTGTTGCATATGTTTGGTTGTATTTTACTTCATCACTCTATTGCATCTTGATTTTGGAATTTGTGCATGATTTGGTTACCTTTAAGTTCACTAAATTTACCTACAAATATTTTGGAGAATATCAAATTTTGCTTGGGTATGGTAAAAGAATCTCTCTAAATATTTAGTAGAACCTATTTAAATAATAATATAATTTTATTTAAATAGAAAATAAGAGCTTTTATTTAAATAATAATAAAATTTTATTTCAATTCCCATCCTTTTCGGCTGGAATGCATTGCAAACAATCTCCTTTTGGGGGGGATATCATTGTTCCATTGTTCTCCCCTTTCCTTGACCTATGGTGGGAAAACCTGTGTTACACTTTTGCTCCATTGTATTACCTTTTCCTTCGGTGTCTGGGTTCTTGGTTGGGTTTAGGTTTTTCCCTAGGAATTTTCTTGGGTTTTTGGATCTTTTAGGGTTTCTCCTTGAATTTTCCTTTTTTCTCAGGATGTTTTTGGAAGTCTTCCTCTCAATTTCCTTTGGGGATCTTCATTTGTGGATTGTTGGGTCTGAGGATTTCTGTCTTCATGAGAATTTTTGCACAACATCCTTTTGGTTTTGGAGGAGACCGTGTTATTTCTACTGTGACTCTGCTCTGTGTTCGAAGTGGTGGTTCTTGCAAGATTTCATCTCCTTTCACGGCTTTCAGCAGGGCCTCTATTCTTCTTGTTGTTGAATCCTTTCAATATTTCCTCTTTTGTGTCCTTGAAGCTATTTGTTGGTGGGTCTGAGGAATTTTGGCTTCATGAGCAGTTTTGCACAACATACTTTTGGTTTTGGAGGAGACCACGGGCTTTATACTATGACTATGCTATTTGGGTTTGTGGTTTTGGATCCTGTAGGTTTTTAGTTCCTTTCATTTCTTTTGGGGTTGGCATTTGCTTTTCTTACTATTGAATCCTTGTAGGTTTTCCTTTTTTGTGTCCTTGAAACTATGGTGTTGAAGGTTTTCTAGGATGCCTAGATGTTTTCTTTCATTTTGGGCTCTAATGTCTACAACCGTGCCTCCTCGTGACTCCTTTTTGGATTCTTGTGGCACTTTCCTACTTTTTCCTTCAGACGTGTTGTTCCACTGTTGATGTTTCCTGCATTGGGCTATTGTTTCTTGAAGACTTCCCTTTTTCTACTTGAGGATTTCGTAGCCTAGGAATTTCCTCTTGTTCTTGATCCATTATTGCACCATCCTTCAGGATGTTGGTCCATTGCATAAGGATTTCGTAGCCTACACAATTCCTCTTTATGCTACTTCTTTTTCTAGTCTTTCAGGGAGTGGTTTTTCCAGTTTTCATATTCTTTCACCATCCCTTTATGATTCCCGCTCCCCTACATGGGATTTTTTTTTCCTTTAGATATTTGTTTCCCAAGGGTGGTTTCTGGTTTTACTAGCCTTAGGATGATTCAAATTTTAAAATTTTGGCTTTTTTTCCTTTTCCCACCTATGGGAAAGTTTCAAATTTATTTTTAGTGGTTGGGGTGGTTTGACACTTTCTCCCATCATTAGTTTGCTTCAAAATATTGTTTGGCACCTTTTGATTCAAATTTGATTTTCTAGTGGGCTTTCTCTTCCTGCTTATTTTTCCTTTGGTGCATAGGAAGACTTCTTCCTCTGGTGCAAAGGAAAGCACCTTCCTCTGGCACAAAGGATGGTGCCTTCCTTTTCCTATTTCTGTTCCTCTAGCATGTTACTTAATTTGTTCCTTTTGGTTGCATTCTGATGTAATATGTTGTAATATGATCCTTTGTAATCAGGTTTTGGGATCCTTGACAAAAACCCACTTTTAATTTAATTTAACTTACCAAAAAATAAATAAATGAGATTTTTTATATCTAAATAATAGTAAGACCATAACTTGAATAATAAAATATTATTATTTAAATATGAGGTAAGACCTCAAATTAATTAATAAAAGAGATTTGTTAAGATATTAAGGTAATGGAATTTATATACTCTTACAATTTTAATTTGTAAAATTGGTTTTAGAAGTCTCTCCTTTGAAAAATAAGAGATAAGGCTTTGCTTATGAAATCTTCCAACCAACTTGAAATATTAATTTATGATAAAAATTTGAATAAGGTGAAAAATAATTATAAAAATAACAAACATCCTACTACCGCTTGTTGGATGAGAAGGAAGTAAAGACAGACATATTGAAGTTAAAAACACTATAAGAAGGCATGGGAAATGTGGAAATGATTCTTTAGGTATGATAGAGAATAAGGCAAGAGGAAGGAGCTCTCTTTTCATACAGATCAAGGTGGTAATAAATGGAAGAAGAAAAAAATAGCAAGCACTAACGTTCTCAAGATGACACAAAACAAGAAGAAGGACATCACTTCCATTAAAACTTAGGTTGGTTTCAGAAAAATATATTTTTCTTAATATATTTAGAATAATATTAATAATTAAAACCAGGGGTCCATCACTAGTCTCCTTTAGCTAGGTTCATCAAGTTTTCTTTTAATTTCAATAGCTAGCCAATATCTAAGAACCTAAGGCTTTCATATGTTAAGAACCATCATAATAATCCCTTGTTGAGTCAATCCTCGGTCAATGGGCCATGCTCATATGTTTTCTTTGTTGGTCCATTGGTATTAGAATGCCCTATTAGCTAGTCTACATTTGTTGTTACAGTAATCCTTGGTTGTCTTGGAACTACCCATTCTTGGGAGGGAATATTTATCTTGGATGTTTTTAAGCATCTCACCCTCCATATTTAGAACAAATAACTAGCTTAGACTACTCTTTGTGTAGCAAGGTCTGAAGAAGGAAACAACTTTGTATTTTTCTCCTCTAAACAGCTTAGGTGTTGTCCACACCCTCTTGTTTTCAATAAATGGTGCATCCTTAGGGTATATATTTCTTGTGCCATGTTTGTGTTTCTCCCAATTCGAATGTGCATCTTGTATTTCATAGAATAAACGCCCTAAAGAATCATCCTATACAGGGTGTATTTTAGACAAGAAGATGTACCTACATGTTGCTAAATTTGCTTTACCTATTCAACCTAATAAGGGATGTTATTTATTTGTTGTAGGGCTGTTTTTATGGACTACTAAAGTACCACATGGATAGCAGTCACCTTCTAAAAACCCTTACCTCAGTTTCCCGTAGTTTGTGTTATACCTTGTTCTCCTAGGAGGTTGCTTTTCATGGAATTTAGTTTTTCCTTAGCTAAAATGATTCTAATTCTTATTCAAGTAAGAGATCCATTGGATGCACGAGGAGTGAAGGGTCCCTTTTTTTGTAAAACTTATTAGTAAGTTCTTTAATTTATAAATAAGAAAAAACTCATAGTTGCAAAAAGGATATTAAAATATTTAAATCTGTAATTCATGTGAAAGAAGAAATTAGAATGAATAAGTTTCTTATTGGATTATTTATTTGATTAAAGTAATGGAACATTAGTTAAATGACTAATTTGATTATTGGATTATTTGATTGATTAAAAAAATGAGACTTTAGTTAAATGAATAAGTTGTTTATTGGATTATTTATTTTATTAAAGGAATGAGACTTTAGTTAAATGAATAAGTTGGTTATTGGATTATTTATTTGATTAAAGGAATGGGACTTTAGTTAAATGAATAAGTTTCTTATTGGATTATTTATTTGATTAAAGGAATGGAACTTTAGTTAAATGAATAAGTTGGTTATTGGATTATTTATTTTATTAAAGGAATGAGACTTTAGTTAAATGAATAAGTTGGTTATTGGATTATTTATTTGATTAAAGGAATGAGACTTTAGTTAAATGAATAAGTTGCTTATTGGATTATTTATTTGATTAAAGGAATGAGACTTTAGTTAAATAGATGAGTTTTTTATTGAATTATTTGGTTGATTAAAGGAATGAGACTTTAATTGATTAAATAAACAATTTAAATGAATTATTTTATTAATTAAGGAATGAGATATTAGTTAATTGGAAGAATGATTTATTGAACTGTTAAAATACAATGATGAAATGTGAATTGTCTATGTTTCATGGAATGACTCACTTCTTGATTTAATAGAGATAAGAATGGAAAGGGTGAAATTCTTATGAGATCAACTAGACAATAGATGGCTAAATGCTTCTAACTAACAGATTTATATAGTTATAATTTGACAAGTCAATCTATATAGGCAATTTATTTATATTTAGTAGAAGCATATAGATGCATGTTTTTCATAGGACCATGAGTTGTCCTGATCCCCTCCTACGCTTCAAATGAATGATGGAATATAGGAAGAACCAAGAGGACACTTGAAACTAGAGCACCAACTTTTACTTCAATTTAGTAGGTATTATATTGGGGAATATTCCATACGTAATCATTGATGTTATACTTTATTCCTTTAAAGTATGGAGGTTTTACCATAATTGGATTTATGTAATGATTTAATGAATGAATGAGGAATGTATTTTAATTTACTATTTATATAATATGTAGGTATGATGACTATTTAGTATTCATTTTATTTAATTTTTATATTCTTTATGATGTTTTATTTATGATGCTTATTAGATGTTTGGTTGATTTTATTCCATATTTAGATTAATTAGATAAATTTAGTCTTGTATTTCTAAAATAACATATAATAGACCTAAGAGATTAGGATTTCTTAGGGTGAACATAGAATGGACCTAAGAGATTAAGACCTCTTAGGATGACTATAGAACATGCCTAATAGATTAAGACCTGTTAGGGTGATTTAAACTTTGCAAACAAATTGATAATCTACAAATGGTTTAAGTTAGCTTATTAGGAAGACATGTTGGATGACTTAACTCGTAGTATGCATAACATACTTGCACATATGAACTTGTACATGGTATGAATATGGGTGTATACCTTCAACTATACTTAAGGTAATGAGTTAGATCATCAAGATGGATGAGATGGATAGATTATCTTTGGTGTGCACAATATACCTTCAACTGTACTGAAGGTGATAAGTTATCTCATCCAAAAGGATGATATGGATAGCTTATCTATGATATGCATGATATACCTACATAGATGAACTTGTGTAGGGTATTAAGTGTGACATGATTCTTTGTAGATTTGGGTAGTTTGGTAAACCTAAACAATAGATTAACTTAAACTATTATGCTAGTTAGGTATTTATGGATCCCTCTCTATTAGCTCAAAAAAAATCTTGTTAGCTAAATTTTGGGTCATTACATCTGGTATCAAAGATCTAGGTATGAGGGTATAGATATTATTAATGTGCTTAAAGGATTTGGATTTCTTTCTATTTCAAGCTTTGGAATAATGTCAGGAAGACCTAGAATTTCTACTTGCTAAGAATCTAATGGAGACTAACCCCAGGGGTGGCTATAACATTATGACACCTTACTTATAGTAAGAATGGACATGTGTATTTAAGCTACTTTCTAGCTTAGAATACCAACCTAATTAGAACATAGATGGTTTTAACAAAGGAAATTTGTATTATGGCTTGAATTAGTAGTGCAGTTCAAGGTGAATTTGTAGCCTAATCCTCTCTTATTGGTTATGGCTAGGATAAATGGCACCCAAGACAAGAGGATGGAATTATACTCCCTCTAATAGAAAACACTATGAGGTTAATATTTTGGGAATGATCCAATACAAATGCTTGAGAAACATGAGCAAAGAGGTAGGGAACCACATCACCATTGCCACAGTGTTATAGGGGTATATAAAATAATAACAAGAGTCAATAGACCAACAAAGAGAATAAGTAAATTAGCACCGAAAATGGAATGATTCATATTTTGTAAACTTATCAAGGAAATATCAGCCACTCCTAAAGAGGAGAGAAAGCATTGGACTTTTAAAATGGAAATAACAGAAAAAATAGAAAAACCAACTCAAGCCAACTATTAAAACCTACTTAAATAAGCATAGGGGTGATGAACAAAGAAAGTGGAGACCCACTCAACTTGAGGAAAGTATTTTTAAATATTGTTATGAAGGAAACCAAAGGCAACTATAGACACCCCAAGTGGAGAAAGTTGTAAAATAGATCTAGAAGAAACACCAAGGTCCCAAGGAAGGTTGCTATTGGTGTGGAGGATCCCAAATAAAGTAGGACTAGGTATTTTGTTGAAAGGAGTAAACCCTATGATACATCCAATAGTAGGAAATTAGAACTAAAATAGAGCACCCTTGTAATTGATCTAGGAGTTTAAATTCTCTACTCCCCTCTTTAAAAAATTGCTTTAGATAAATTTGTTTTCTAAGTTCTTATTCTAGTTTAGCCAGGGGTATGCTAGAAAGTCTAGGATATTTGGCCCAAGGGTGGAAGGTCAAGTATGGTTTTAGGCCAATGTACTCCATAAACCAATGTTTCCCAATGGTAGATATTACTCTAATTAGTGGTTCTACAAAATGGTATTTGTATGTAGCCCAACTTCATGCTTTTGATGTGCTCCTAATAATGGATTGGTTACAGGATCATAAAGCCTTGATCAATTTCCAAGATAGATGGATCGAGTATTCAAAAAAATGTAAGAAGAGACTAAGAATTCATATAAAACAAGGGTCATTTAAACCATATATGTTATCATCTATGCAATTAAATAAATCCCTTAATAAATGAGGGATAATATATGTCATAAAAATCAATGAAGTGGGAGAAGATTAGAAAAGAGAGGAATTGGAGAAACACCCAAATTTGCAGGACTTTAAAGATGTGCTTCCTGAGGATTTACCTAGAATAACTTATGCATAGTCGTGAATCATAATTAATTCATGAATATTAGGATTTTAAAAATTTGAAATTTAAAAATATAGGGACCCTTAATAAAGGTCCATTCACCCAAATGTTTTAGGTGTAAAACTTTTGGGGTCAGCTCACCGTGCTTTGATAATAATTTTACCATTTTTATTTTAAACTGCCAACATTTTCCATCTAAATCATGGACTTTTTCACCTTGAAATTATAAATAATTTTATTTACACTACAAAAATTATCTATTATACCACCAATATATATAACTAACATGATAGTGATACTCTACATTTGAAAATGACTTGTAGAAGTAAAAAATGATATGTAAAAGCCTAATATTATCAATAGTAAAGAAGAGGAGAGACAACCGATTGTAGTGAGGAGCAAAGATGATTGATAGAAAATGAGAGTTGATATGATCAATAGAAACAAAATATAAGATGATTGGTTTTGAAAGCACGAGGATACGAAAGCAAAAAGGAAACACCAAGTGCGATGCAAGCGAAGCCAAAGATAATGCTAAATCCTATGAATTGAAAATGCATGAAAGGAGAGAAACATAAACAAGTGGAAACCATATGGAAGGCGAATATGAAGTACAAACCATTTTTATTAATTTGCTTTAAATCTTGGTTACAACACGTCTCCTCCATTTTCAAGGGCTAGGATCATTAAATGAGGTTTCGTTACACCATGGGTGGTATGCCTTCTTCCGTGTGCCCACATGTAAAATGGGTGGACCAAACATTGACGCCACTTACATGAAAGGGTATTTGATTATTTATTCTCCTCTAATGTCGAGGTCCTACGTTCAAGGAAACAAAAAACAATCAGTAGCACCTACGGATAAAAATAAACATGCAATCCCTAAAGCCTAAGATTAGTGCATGCATAAAATAAATAAAAGGATAACTAAAACTTATCTAAATGAGCTAAAAACTTTATATATGCATGATAACATCATCAATAAGGCACTGCAAAAAGAACAGTCAGAAAATTCACCATGGATTTCTAATTGCTCCGGGGTGGGACGATTAGACCTGCAATAAAATGTCAGAAAGCACTGTCCCAATTGTCCCATATAGAAGGATCCAAATCACCTAAAAAGTTTGGGGTTAGGTAAAATGAGGTATTTTGGAAAGACCCAGAAGGTCAGATTTTGACAATTTGGCCTCTACCACTGAGAATTTGATGATGCTACCTGCATGTTAGCGAAAGCGAGAAATAACAAAAACATGATCAAAACTGCTTAGAATTACATGAAATTTGAATGCAAGCCTATATAATCAACCTATAATAAAATGCAAAAATAAAAAAACTAAAATATGCTACAAATTTCTAATCGCTCCGGGGTGGGGCGATTAGGACTGCAGTAGTGTGGGGGGCGCCTAGGGGCAGGACGCCCATCATTTGGGGCCCGATTTTAGCACAAATCCACTTGGGATGGGTCCAAAACATCTTGTGGGGTGTTTTACATAAATTTGGGTGGGATACTATGGCCAAATGTTGGGTTTGGGGTGCGGATTGCACTTCCAATAACCACCCAATGACCTCCCTTCCAAAAGTGAGATCAAGGATGTGAAAGGCACAATCAAAAGCGAGTATGCAAAATGGAAACACTTCATTTCTCAAAATGATCCTTATCTGTACCTCTTTTGGGGTGAGAATACTCACCATTTTATAGACCTTATGATCTCTATGTAAGAGCATGCAAATGCGCCACTTGGAAATCATGCCTTTCTAGGGGGGAGAAGATTCCTCCCTGATTAAGGGCTCCATGACTGCCTCTGTAATTGCCTATAGCACTCCAAAACGCTCACCCACACTCCCATGCAATTAAGGAGGAGTTAATTTATGGATCTGGGCTACCATTTGTCGAGATTTGACCTTTTTCCAATCAAACCTGCTATTTGCCCCACCCTGGAGTGAATACTGCTAATCATCCCTGGGTGGAATGAGTACCAATTTGTAATCGTCCCTAGGTGGAACGAGTATGGAGCAGAGTTCCTAAAAGATGCCAAATTGACATCTGACCTTCCAAAACTACTATGGGAGTGGTTAGGACCACTGTTTAACCTCTGAGGGTTGCCCTGGTGGCTGTGTGTATCAATGCGATCAGTGCTTGCAGTCACATAATCGAATTGGTGCTATTTTTGTGTCTATAGGTTTTAGTAAAATAATATGATAAATTGTAGTAAAGTGAGATGATAAATTGTAGAGGAAGGCTCGATGATCATTTATAGTAGAAGTAATAATATTAGTTTCAAAGGAAGGCTCAAATATTGGTTGTAGTAGAAGTACAATGACCGATTATAGAGAAAGACCCAATGATTTGTTGTAGTACAAGTAAGATGATTGGTTGCAGTAAAAGTAAGATGATTGGTTGTAGATGAAGGATCAAATATTGGTTGTAGAGGAAGGATTGATGACTATTTATAAATGATCAATTACAAAATAAGGATTGATAATTGGTTGTAGTAAAAGTAAGACAATCAATTGCAAAGGAAGGCTTAATGATTGGTTGTAGTAAAAGTAAGATGATCAATTGTAGAGGAAGGATCGATAATTAGTTGCAATAAAATTAATATGATCAATTGAAAAGGAAGGCTCAATAATTTGTTATAGTAAAAGTCATATGATCAATTCTAGAGGAAGGCTCGATAATTGATTGTAATAAAAGTAATATGATCAATTACAGAGGATGGCTCGATGATCGATTTCTATAAAAGTAAGATGATCAGTTTGTATAGGAAGGCTCAATATTAGGCTACATATGATAGGTAGAACGAACAATGTTTTTTTTAACTTCTAATGTAGGGAACCTTCTAAAAGGTGTAACTTTTGATCTACAAATCTGTTTTCAATATTTTGTAGGCCACCTAGCTTGATGAGATCTACAATTTTAAATAGATCTATGATGGGTTTGAATATTGATAAAATATTAAAAAAACCCTTAGAAGACCTCCAAAATAAGCTCTAAAGTTTTTGAAGTGTGATACCAAAGAAAAGGCAAGTAGAGATCTAGTAAGGGTAATGTGCAAAAACCCTTAAAGGATGCTAGATATTGGAAATCTAAAATGATGGATCTAGTAAATATTATTGTTAGAATATTTTATGCTAAGCCTTATATAGAGGCTAAGTCCTATCACAATATTATATGATAGATGAGAGATAGTAGGATTTTGAAATTGATTCGCCCTATTTTTATTTATTTTTGGTGGAAAAAATGCAATTTCCCATGTCTTCTACATGAGTTTGGACACAATTTTCCTAGATTTAAAAAGTTTTTTGCCCCATTTTTATAAGTATATTTTTGAGCCGACCCCTTACACATAATCCTAAAATTTACCCCTACAATTTGTAGTTTTAATGACATTCTTTTCCACATAAAAAGTTCTCATATGGTAATGAATATTGTTTTTTGTTGATCCTCATTTCTATCTCAATATTATTTTATATATTAAGAGTCTATCAAGTAGTGACATCATTTGATACGCAAAATTTTTTTATAATAACTATTCCATTAAGATTAGGAGATAGTGGTCTTTAGCTAAATCCCTATTTATTTTGTAAAACTAATTTGCAACTCGTTATTAGCATTTTTTCTATATAAGGACCATATTTGTAACCCATGTTAAGTGTTTTGCTAGAAATATAATTTATACCTAGAGTAATTTTTTTAATTCCTTATTCATTATTGTATTGATTTTGGGGTTTCTTGGTTTTTATTTTTGTACTAATAATTTATATCCAGGTTCTTGATTTTTTGTGTATTCTATCATATTTATATCATATTCCTTAAAGTTATAATAGATATAATAAATAATGTCATCATACTTGGTACAAATATATTTGAACACAATGGTATCATATTTTGCACACTCCTTACCTAGCATTAAATATTTACCTTTAGAACTCAATAGGTTAATATGAATATGATGTTACCTTTGTCCTCAATTTCCTTAAATTGTCATTAAGGATGAAAATATTCTCCAAGTGGTGAGACATATGGATAGTTGGTTTGACTTTATTTCATGACCTTTCTTTGATGTGATCTCCATAATCATTATTTTTATTGACAAGATAATATTCTTGAATCATAAATTGAATTATTTGATTATTATTGTTAAATACATGCTAGTGTTTTATGTTATCTTTCATGTCTAAAAACCACTTCTAAATATTTAAGTTTATTACACACATCTATTATTGTATTTGATCAAAAAACTAAATATGATAATTCATCAACTTTCAAAATATATTTTCTTCTTGTAATTTTATAAGTTTTAAAATTTTTTATTAGGTCTCAAAATCTATGTTTGTAGGACTTCAATTACTTATTTTTAGCTACATATTTTAACTTGACAAAATTTACCATAAATGTTAATAAAATTAAATTATTTACATATTTATACTATGATTTTTCTTCTTTTTTCAAATTGATGAATAATGCTTTGTATTCTACCACGTTATTGGTCTAGTTAAATATTAACATAAAAGTATAATAAATATATTTTCCTTGTGGGTTTATAAATTGTATTCATGTTCCTATATTGTTATTTTCTCTATCCCATCAAAACATAGAATCCATGGATCATCTAATTTTTTTGGCATGTTCTTCTATCAAGGTTTATATTCTTTCAAATTTTTAAATAAATAGTTGATGTAAATACCTAAAATTTATCTTATTGAGTTCAAAGCATATTTTCTATTGACCATCATATTAGACTAATAAAATCATGATGAATTAAATGTATATAAAAAATATGAACATAGATACTCAAAAATGTACCAATTATCCTTCAAATATTCAAAGCTTAAGTTGACCTTCATTAATGTCCCCAAATCTATTAACCTAAACCAATTTAATTTAAGTAAATATTTTTTATCAACTAACATTAACATTAACTAATTGTATTCTTATTTATGCTAATGCTTATTTTGATTGACATCATACCAAATCACCAAGCCATAACTCAACCCCCTTGCAAAACTTTTCTCATGTCGGTCATTACATCATTGATTCGTCGCTTGAGGGGGTGGTCACACTTAGTAACCAATCAACAAATACATACCCAATCAAGGAAATGACATGCATTCAAAGGATCATTGGTAAAGACAATCACGCTCCTGCTTGGGGCACAAACAAGCAACAATCACAAGATGATAAAACATTTGGTATTCTAGAATCATGAACTCAAGGTTTTCGTAGACAAAATGTTGCGCCCTTTGCCTATTCATGACTGAACAATGTCTAAGATCAAGTAACACCTCACCAAAAAAAGGTTAACACTTGAATTAAGCTCCTTAGCTCATCAGAAGCAAGGATTCAAGAATGCATGCCCTTTCCATACTTTGGGTATCAAAGGTTGGTTAGGTTATCGAGAAACCCTAATCATTAGTGATTTGGTTATCTATTTTTTCTTAGCACTGCACCATGCACATCGCATCCCAAAAAGGGGCATCTGTAGACACCAAAACAACACCAATCCAATTATGTGGCTACAAGCACTAATCGAATTGACATACACAGTCCCCAAGGCAGACCCCAAAGGTTAAAAAGTGGTCCTAACGACTCTCACAACAATTTTTGAAGGTCAAAGGTCAATTTGGCACCTTTCAAGCATTCTACTCCCTACTCATTCCACCCTGGGATGATTACAAATTGGTATTCATCCCACCCATGGATGATTAGGGAGTAGAGTGCATGAAAGGTGCCAAATTGACCTCTGACATTTCAAAACTACTGTGAGAGTAGTTATGACCACTATTTAACCTCTGGGGACTGCCCTGGGGGTTGTGTATGTCAATTTGATCAGTGCTTCTATCCACATAATTATATTGGTGCTATTTTGGTGTCTACACATTAACATTAACTAATTGTAGCCACATAATCTGACTGGTTGAGTGTTTGACCTTAGAGCCACTGATTATGAGGTGGGGTCAGACACTAATGGCATAGATCTATGATGAGCTTTACGAGGTCCACTATCGGAGGCAGAAGGGGATTGGATGTAGCTACCTATTGCAATGCTAGGGATGGCAGCACATAGCTATGGAGAGGTCACAATGTTTGTCATGGACTACTCAGGTAGAGATGGTGGACAAGGAGATAGGGTATGCAGTGCTGTGGCAGAGGTCCAAGGAGAAGTGGTAGAGTCGACAGTGGGTAGGTGCTATAGGGAACTATGTTGATGCCTTTACATGAATTTCTCTAGGGGAGGTGTTTTGGCATTCGTATCGGGACTATCCAACCTGGCCTGAGGCTGGAGAGTGGCTTCAACAGGTGCATAGGAGGAGATGGATGATCGAGAATCATGGGACCAAGCAGGAGTATTTCCTATACGTCTGAGTGACACGATAGTTTGGGGTGCACCAAGGGTTGCCTAGTGAGACCTTGATCTATCGGTATTGGGGCGACAAGAGGACTCTAGCCTGGCTGATCATTGAGCTGCTTGGTGAGGAATCAGATGTAGTGATCAATGTCCCTGACGTGGACAACATTGGGGTGACTACTAAGTATGACTAGTGGTGGACGTTGCTATGGTGATGGGGTGAGAGGCCTCTAGGAGGTCCTAACATGGTAGATCAAGGGCTCAATAGGAAACCCTTGGTGCACCCCAAACTATCACGTCACTTGGATGTACGAGAAATACTACTACTTGGTCCCATGCTGGCCGATCAACCATCTCCCCCTATGCACTCGCCGAAGCCACTCTCAAACCTTAGGCAAGGCTGGACAGTCCTGGTACGGATGCCAGAACACCTCCCCTAGAGAAATTCATGCAAAGGCATCAACATAGTGCCCTACAAAACCTGCCCATCATCGACTCTTCCCTTTCTCCTCGGACCTTCGCCATAGCACCGCATACCCTATCTCCCTGTCCACCATCTCTACCCGAGTAGTCCATGGCAAACCCTATGGCCTCTCCATAGCTATGTGTTGCCATCCCCAGCACTACAATAGGTAACTACATCCAATCCCCTTCTACATCGAATAGTGGACCTCGTACATCTCATCATAGAGCTGTGCGAGTAGTGTCTGATCCCACCTCATAATTAGTGGCTCTGAGGTCGGACACTCAACTAGTCAAAAAACAACCTCCAAAAAGTTCCACGGGAACCTCGCACCCTATGATATAGGAAGTAGCATGTTGGATATGAGGGTAATCAGTAGTGCATGCCTCACCCCCAACATGCCCTTCTCTAACCACCACTATACCAAAATACCACCAATCAGGCAATCCCATTATCTTATTGAATTCAAAGTATATTTTCTATTGACCATCATATTAGACTAATCAAATCATGATGAATTAAATGTATATAAAACATATGAACATAGATACTCAAAAATGTACCAATTATCCTTCAAATATTCAAAGCTTAAGTTGACCTTCATTAATGTCCCCAAATCTATTAACCTAAACCAATTTAATTTAAGTAAATATTTTTTATCAACTAACATTAACATTAACTAATTGTATTCTTAGTTATGCTAATGCTTATTTTGATTGACATCATACCAAATCACCAAGCCATAACTCAACCCCCTTGCAACACTAGCATTGCTTTTGTAATAGAATCACAATGCTTTTTTTAGAGTTATAATTTTATTCAAAACATAATAAAAAATAGAAGTGAACTGTTGTTAACTCCATCCATTCAATTCATAAAATATCATATGGACATCCTCCTGAATAGATATTTGTAAAACATAATACTATATCTAATTTAGAAATATTTCACACTATAATTAAAGAAAATCTACCTGGGTAGATTGCTACTTTTTTAACAAACTAGCATCGCCCCATTTAACTTCATCTTTCTAAGTTCTCAAAAAAATATAAAATTTTAGTCTTTTAGAAATAAATCTATTATAAAGTCATGCAAACTAAAAACTTTATTGAATTATTGATATTGCATTATGAAAATTTGTCATTATTTGCAATTGATGATTCATTCACTTATCCTAACTCATGACTTACTTTTACAATTAGCATTATTTGTTTATAAAAATATTAATTTTACAACTATCAGCCATAGTGTTTTTTGTGTAATTTTATTCTAGAGTATTGGAAGGAATAAAAGCATAGGCTAAAGGCACACAGAAATTCTCACAACTTATTGGATGCATACAAGATATCTATTAACACTTATCACTTCAAATAGTTTATTTCAATTCTATATGATTTGATTAATTTTTATTAGATATAGTTTTGTTAAATATGTTATCATTTTCTTAATGTTTTATCAAAGGATCACCTATTTGAAGAGTTTGATTATATAATAGCTTTTATATATTCAAATTCACCTATAGTTTAGTAGTTGTTAGATATATTTCTTATTTTTGAACTAATTTAATTATTATTTTAATGTGAATCCTTTCCCATTAAATCATACTAAATGTTTCTTTTAATAATCATGCTTTATTAAATTCAAAGTTATTTGTTATTTATTGATCACTTTTTTTGGTAGGTTTATTGATATTTATAGGGGATTTTAAAAGGTTCCCAAAACCTTATTACATAATATTCAAATATAGACAAAGTAGAAATAGCAGCAAAAACTTAGACCAGGGTAACCAGCAAAGGAGTACTCTGAACAACAAAATAGGAAAAATGTGTTGGCAATTTTAGGTTTGAGATCCTAGCTTCTTGTATATGAGTTGTCATTGATGTCAAAAGGAACTGGCATTAATGTCAAGAGGATTTATTGGCTTCAGAGGTTGAAGATTACAAATAATATTTTCTAGAAGATTTCGAAGAGATTCCATGTGGCAGATGAAAAGGTTTTTATCAAAACCATGGCAGGTTTAAGGGTTTTTATTAAAACCAGGTGGATGCATTAAGGGTTTTTCTCAAAACCACTCTCAGCTTAATGCAAAGGATGGAGACAATTATTAATTAAATAAATAAATTAATAAAACCTTTTTAAGGTTTTTTAATTAATTATTTATTTGATTTAGTGATTAAATTATTTTAATAATTTAATGGGTTCTCCACCTAAGGTCTAAGGTCTAAAAGACCTTTGATTATTTTTTAAATAATCAAAATGGTTTCATAAACCCTAAAGTTGTTTCGAAGGCACAAAAGTAATATTAATTCGAAAAGTTTGAATTATCCTCCCGCCGACATCGTGCATAGCATGGAAGTTTGGCTATATAAGCTATAACCTATAGTCCAAAGCAGATGTGAAAAATAAATTGGAATTGCACAAAGTTTGGGAAGTAAAATCTATGGCTATCATTTTTTTGCCACGTTTATCCACCGCCAAAGGGTTAAGGAGAAGGAGACTCTTGCTAGCCTTCAAGCTAGCACCATTGGCCTAGTGGCAATGACTGTTCTGCGAAGGCGCTTGAAGGGAGGTCAAGCGTTTGACTCCCGCCATGGAGTGTGAGAAGAGTTTTTGCGCTCCAATTTTTTTGGAGGCACTGTTGACCCGCGATTTTCAAAAGCATTTTTTTGGTAAGGTTTTTTTAAATAAAATCTGTATTTTTTTAAAGAAGAAGTGGTTGGGCAGATTTATTTAAAATTATTTTTGAGGTTAAATGCTTCTTTGGAGATATAAGGTTGATAGTGTGTGGTTGAAATTTTTGGCTTGATTGTTGAGTGAGATTTTCTTAGAAGCTATTATTTCTTGAGCATGGTTTAATTAACTTGGAGAAATAAGGTGTGAAAGAATATATTGTTTGTATGCTTTATATTTTTGGTAGTTGACTTCTAAGGATTGGATTCATAAGGTGTTTTATGGAATAAATATTTTTGTGGTTACTTTTATGATCTAACCCTAACTTTGTGGCAAAGTTGAGGGTAGTGTTGGTAACAGGTTGAAGAACTATTCTCTTCTTCCTCAAACAAAGGTATGGGCAAATTCTTCCATGTATATTGTTGATGGTGTATTTTCTGAAATTGAGTTTGGAGTGAAAAGGTTGTCTACTAGGGATTCTTGTTGGTGTAAATCCCATTTTCTGGATATTGAAGATTGTTTATGCATAAAATCATTGATGAGTTTTTGGGTGAATGCATAATTCTGGTTGAGGAAGAGGAAGCATTTGTGCACTAAGGTTTATGTTAGTAAGTCTTGCTACTTACTTTGAGTTGCTGAAACCCTTAGTTGGCTGTTTTGAGATTAATGTTTGAGTTGCTTCCATAGAGGTTGTTTTGATCAAGTTAATGCTTTACTTGATACATGATTTGGGCTTACTCCATTGAGATTTATTTGAGCAATTTATTCTTTGCATTGGTGATTTATGTTGGTGGCTATTTTGTTCAAATATATTTGGAGGGAAAAGGATGTCTACTAGTTTCCTTTTCATGTAGTGATTGGTTGAATGCTTCAAGGTTAATGTTGAGTTGAATGATTTTGGTTAAACCTTGTCTATAAGCATTATTTTTAAAGCCCTAATTGGTTGAGAAAAGATATTGGTTGTGGAAAGAACATGAGTATCATTGTTATATGAGATGTTGCATGGTTGGCGATTGTTGGGTTGTGTTTCATGTTCTTAAGAAAATCATACTACATCTATCTTATTCTTTTGAGATTGAGATTGAGTTGAGATTGAGATTGGGAGTTAAGTATAGAATATATTGAGTCTCTAAAAAAAAATTTTATGCTTCTATGAGGTTGATGAATCACATTGAGTCTCTAACAATTTTCTTTGTGGGTTCATGCTAAGCAAGTTTTTCTTGGTGAGCTTGCTGATTTGGACAAGTTCTAGTGAGGACTTGTGAGCTGATTTGGACAAGTTCTAGGGAGGACTTCTGAGCTGATTTGGACAGGTCCTAGCAGAGGACTTGAGGACAGAGTTGAAGAGGTTCTTTGAGAAGAACCTAAGGAAAGTTTTGACAAGTCTTTGAGAAGGCTTGTGTGTAGAAGATATTGATTTGTTCAAGCTTTATGAGTTGAGCTTGGGACAGATCTGATAGAGTGAGGAAGACTTGTGCTGGACCGACTGACTGTGTTTAGTATAGGTTGATGAGTTTCTATGGAGGTGATCAGTGAGGACAGAGGTCTCTTGAGGCTGAGCATTGAGGACAAGAGGTCTTCTATGGAAATGAGTTCCACATGCTAGCGGAATAAGAGGCAGGTGATCTTCTGAAGTATCATTTCTAGAGCTGAGGGGAAGGATTCTCCTTTGGGAAGGAGGCTCATAAATTCATGAGGAGGGGAAGGATTCTCCTTTGGGTAGAGGCTCATAAATACTAGAGTTGAGGGGAAGGTTTCTCCTTTGGGATGAGGCTCATAAACATTGTAATTGGGAAGGATTCCCAAAGAACTTTGAGAAATATTTTAGAGAAAATATTTGAGTGGACGTAGCCCACCTTGGGTGAACCACGTTAAAATGGGTCTTCATTGTGTGATATTTTTTGTGATGATTAATGCTATGATGATGCCACTGCTATCTAAAGTAAAAATTGATAAATGGTTAAGTCTTATACTGTTCACCCCCCCTCTCAGTATAAGTCTATGTTCTTCAAAATGTAGTAGAGTAAACCCTATCAAAGGAAATAACAAGAAAAATTGACATACTGACCTCCTAGCTACAAGCTTGCTAGAAAAAAACTAAGAAAGAGAACTGATAAATACTGACATAGGGTCCCTGAGCAATTCCAAACATACATAAAAAAATACCAAATATCAAAAGGTATTGTAGGAGAAACTTAGAATAAAATCCTTGAGAATTATAAAAATATACATATATTCCATAAAATCCCTAACCACTAAAGTAAAGATAGATGACTAAGATAAAGTAAAAGAAAAAAAAAAACCTTGTAATAATGTAGATCAGATCAAGGCTTCGAATTTGGTTGAGGAGCTTGATTTCCCATTATCATTAATGACAATTTGTTTAGCATCCTAAATATATCCTCCATGGCTCTGAGAGAGTCAATCATAAAATTAGTAATCATCTGAATGAGGAGTTTGTTTTTGCACAAAATGATTTATCACTTCGAATAGCATTTTGGGTTTCTTGAGGAATACAATTAACCCCTTTGGAGAAAATTTTAGTAGTAACAACAAAATTTGCTAACAAATCAGCTATGGTATTTGCCCTCCTATATATATGTTGTATGACTGTCTCTCCATGAATCTGAATTAACCTCATCACCTCATTAACTATATTATGGACTTTCCATGGCAAATATCTACTATTCTTCATGTAATTGATGACATTAAGGGAGTCTCATTTTATGATAAAATTAAGTTTGTTAGAATTTCCCAAAATAGACATGCAAAGCATTACACAAAATATGAAGAAAAGAGTAGAACTGATTGATTATTCCATGGATCAACTTTGTATAAATAAAAAAAGTTGATCATTGAGAGTCGTTGGATTACAACAACTCATCAAATATGATGTAGACTATAACTGAGAGTTCACCCGACTCATGAAGGAGTGGAAACTCAAGTAAGTCTATCCTAGTAGAACTTAAGAGAATAATTACTTATTCTAACACCCCCCTTAAGTGATACTAGGGGTGTATTGTGCAAATGAGTCCCAGAAATAGAGCCTGATGAGGTACTCATGTACAATGGTTTCTTTTTTGAAGAGATGGTAAAAACCCCATGGGAAAAACCATCTATAAAAAAAGAAAAAAGGAAGAGGCATGTCTTCGGTTTGCGAAGATTGTCCTCTTAATACAAAAAAAAGGTGAGTCCTAGCAACATGGCCTGATGAGGTACTCATTTACAATATATATGAGAGATGGTGAAAAAACCACATGGGAAAAACCATCTGCTATGAAATAAAGAGGCATGTCTTCGATTTGCGAAGATTGTCCTCTTAATACAAAAAAAATGTGAGTCCCAACAACATGGCCTGATGAGGTACTCATTTACAATATATATGAGAGATGGTAAAAAAAACCACATGGGAAAAAACCATCCTCCAAAGAATACAATAATAAAAGGAGAGGTGAAAGACCTCTATTTCAATGTAGCTGTAATACTCCAAGTTTCTCTCACAATTGTATGTAATGCGGAGAAGGAAATGACTTGGTGAAGATGTCTGCAACTTGATTTTCAGTTGGAATATAGTCCAAGTATATATCCCCATTCTGAATATGCTGTCGAATGAAGTGCATGTGTATCTCAATGTGCTTGGTGCGTTGATGCTCAACTGGATTGCGTGCAATATGAATTGTGCTCTAATTTTCACACCAAAGAGTAATAGGTTTGTCATGGGAAAAACCAAATTCTCTTAGAATATGACGAAGCCAAAGAGCTTCTTGACTTGCTAAAATTGCCGCCATGTACTCTACCTCTGTAGATGATAAGGCCATTGCTTGTTGTTTTTTGCATAACCAAGCAATTAGCAAAGAACCAAGACAAAAAACATAGCCAAAAGTTGAACATCTGTCTTCTATTGAACCTGCCCAATCTAAATCCGTGTAGCCAATGATATCCATGGATTTTCCCTCATATAAGAGCCCAAAGTGAGTAGTTCCTTGCAAGTAGCGGAGGATTCTTTTTGCTCCTTTCCAATGACTGAAATGAGGTTGATGTGAGAATCTGGATATTAAGCCAACAACATATGAGATATATGGATGAGTATGAGTAAGGTATAACAGAATCCCTACAAGCTGATGGTATAGAGTTGTATCACATAGAGGGGATGTGCAAGAAGTACTTAGATTGACTCCAGACTGAAAAGGTGTAGGAGAAGGTTTGCAATCTATCATTTTAAACCTTTGAAGAAGATCTAGAGTGTATTTTTGTTGACATAATGAAATTCCTGCATCTGTTTGATTTATTTGGATCCCAAGGAAGTAATGAGCTAGACCCAGATCAGCCATATCAAATTTTTTAGAGAGGGAGTCTTTTATAGTCTGAATGTGAGCGAAGTCACTACCAATGAGTAGTAGATCATCAACATATAGAACAAGTATGGTGATTTTTCCTTCATCTCTCCAAATGTAGACTGTGTTATCAAACTCACAATGAGAAAAACCTGAGGAAAGAAGGAAGGAGTCCATTTTTTCATACCAAGCTCTAGGAGCTTGTTTGAGGCCATAGAGAGACTTCTTTAGCCTACAAAACAAGAGAGGAGTCTTGAGTGAAACCATTAGGTTGTTCCATGAATATCTCTTCCTTTAAGTCCCCATGTAAGAAAGCACTTTTTACATCCATTTGAAAGACATGCCACTTTTGGGAAGCATCCAGAGCAAGAACCAGTCTAACAAAATCCATTTTGGCAACTGGTGCAAAGGTTTCAACATAATCAATTCCTTCAATTTGAGAGAAACCTTTGGCTACTAGGAAAGCTTTGTGTTTGTCAATTTCTCCATTAGGCCCATATTTTATTCTATAAATCCATTTACAATGAACTAATTTCCTTCCTTTAGGTAGGGGAACTAAATCCCAAGTTTCATTTTTTATTAAGGAAGAGAATTCATTTTCCATGGCATCATCCCATTCTTTAATACCAGTTGCTTCTTTGAAGGATTGAGGATAAGAGGAAATAGACTGATAGACAAGACCAATGCCTATGGAGTTGGTTAATCTGGATGATGGAAGATTTTGGATGTAAGGAGTAGCTTCTTTAACAATGGTGCGGGCCCATTTTGGCATAGTGGAAGGAGTAGAAGGAGTGGAAAGACTTTGAGTTGGAGTTATAGGTTCCTCATCTTGATCATCAATCTCTAAATTAATCTCTAAAGTTGGTTCTTCATTATATTGAGGTTCTACTATAGGAGAAGGCTCAATAGAGGAAGAGGATGGTTGAGGATCTTTCTGAGGGAATGTTTCATCAAATTGGACATTCCTATGAAAAAATACCTCATGAGTTGTGGGATCAAGGAGCCTGTATGCTTTCATTTCCTCACAATAACCAACAAATATGAGATTTTTGCTTTTCTTATCTAGAGCCTTCCTTTTCTTCTTTGGGATGTGTGCCCAAGAAGTACACCCAAAAATATTGAAGAAGGAGACATCCGGTTTTGAGCCAGTCCATGCTTCTTCAGGAGTTAAATGGTCAAGAGCTTTATGAGGTGTGTGGTTTTTAATATAGTTTGCACAATTAATAGCTTCTGTCCAAAAAACTTTTGGAAGATCTCTTGAATGGAGCATATAGTTTACCATTTCCTTCAATGTTCGATTTTTCCTCTCTGCAATGCCATTTTTCTGTGGATTATGGGAGATAGAATGCTTATGAATGATGCCATGACTTGATAGAAATATTGAGAACTCATTACTACAATATTCCCCCCATTATAAGTGTGAATTTTCTTGATGTTGCAAGAGGCCTGATTTTCAACTAAGGCTTTGAAGATTTTGAAGTGGGATAGAACATCACTTTTGTATTTTAGGAAGTAGACCCAAGTTCTTCTGGAAAATTCATCAATGAAGGTTAGAGCATATTTTTCTCCTTTGAAAGAAGGCTCTGGGAAAAACATCAAGTCACTATGGATTAACTCTAGAGGGGATGAGGCTTTTAGAGAACCACTTGGGTGGAAAGGATCTTGATGTTGCTTTCCAAGAGCACATCCAAGACATACTCCATCAATAGAAGAGACTTGAGGTAAACCTGTTACCATTTCATGGGTGTTCAATTCCTTTAGGTAGTTATAACTGAGATGACCAAACCTTTCATGCCAAATTTTGCTTTCAAGATCTCCATGAGCCACAAAATAGGAGGCCCCTTCTGGATTTTTGAATCCTTTGAAGTGAAATAGGTGATTTTTGTGATCAATATCTCCTTTGGCTATAATAGAGTGGGGGTCTTGAAAGTCTCTTATCTCAACTCATGTTGGAGAGAAGAGAATAATTTTCCCCTTTCCAAAAGTACAAATATGATAGATGGAGAGGAGATTTGTTGCAATGTTTGGAACATAGAGAACATTATTGATAGAGCCACCATCAATGGATATGTCACCCTTTCCTTTGACTGGGATAAAGGAAGAGTCACCAAATTCTATGCTACATGTTGAACTTGAGGAGATAGAAGAGAATGACTCATCTAAAGCAGTCATGTGATGAGTTGCTCCAGAATCTAGGACCCAATAATTAGATGAAGTATTGGTGGTCTTACCTTGAAAATTTAGGGCTTTTCCTATCTACCTTTTATTGTCTATATTTTGATCCTTCATAGCTGCCTCTAGTTGTTGTAATCATTTCCAACATTTATTTGCAGAATGACCATTCTTTTTGTAGTGAGTGCAAGTTATGGGACTTATTTCTTTCTTTTTTAATTTTTCTTTAGTGGAGGTGGATGCTACTAAGGCTTTAGAGGAAGAGGAAGAGATCTCATACTTTGCAAGTTTTGTTTCTTCTCTAGTTAGTCTCTCACAAAATTCTTCTAAGGAGGGCATTTTGAAACTTGCACCAAGAGCATATTTTGTAGATAGAAATGTGGTTGCGAATATTTGAAATACACCATTTAATTTAGAAAGAATTAGATAGATGCATTCTTCATATTTTTTATCCTTGCCACTGCCTTTAAATTGAGTAAGGACTTCTTTAAATTTGGTGAGAAAGTCAACAATATTGCTAAAGTCTTCAGGAGATAATGTTGTTAATTCTGCCTCTAATTGCATTGACCTCATTTGATCTACTTTTCCAAATAAGTTCTTTAGTTTCTCCCAACTTTCATAAGGAGTTTTACAATCCATAATGTGAAACCATAAGCTTTCATTTACATTAGTGCTTATAATACCCATTGTTTCATACAACTTCCCTTTATGAACAAATTTTTCATATTCTTTTTCAAATTTAGGTTGCTTCTCTTCTAGAAGGTGTGTGAGCCCTTTTTGAGAAATGAGATTTAATATTTTGGGTTTCCATGTATGATAGTTATGAGGGGTGAGAGGATCAATTATATTCATTGTATTCATTTTTCCAAAGAAAATTGAAGTGAACCAATAATTCCCCCCTTTAACTTCAAGTTCTTTAGAGAATGGATAATTTTTAAAGAAGGATTTATAAGCCGATTTAATATCACAATCCTCAATATACCCACCCTAACGAGAGGGAAACTATAAGTAAATGAGGTGTGACACTATATTTGCTTATAAGAGATAAAGCCAGGCCTTAATACCAATTTTCTCAAAAAAACCCGCCCTTACATGAGGGAAACTATAAGTTTTTAAGATGTAAAAGGTACGTGGAACATAGGCAAAATTATTTTTTATTGATTTGAATATATTTTAGGGCTTGCTTTGAAGTTATATAGAACCTTCTTAAATGCAAATTAGGTGAAATAAGAAGATAAAAGGAACAAGCAAGGAGAGGCAAATAGATGAAAAAAAAAAATTATATACCTTTGAAATAGAATTGCCACTATAAAAAATGTAAAAGAGAGATTAGAGATATTTTTTATTTTGTTTGATATATATGAGGGCTTTCTTAGTTAGTGAGTACCTTATTTATCATATATTTATTTTAAATGAATATTTAAACAATATACACCTTTGTAATATATTAGCCACTTAAAAGGGGATCTAGAAGAGAGATTAAAGAAGATAGACACACAAATAATAAAATCCCCCCTCAAAAAACAAAACAAAATGGTGCAATAATTAGCACCCTTAACCCCCCCAAATAGACCTTTGTATTACTTAGGTTACAATTGACTCTTTTCACTTTTTGAAGATAGCCTTTGGAAAAAGATAAAGGCTTAGTGAAAAAAGGAGTCAGAAATCAAAAGATAAATACAAAGAATTAGAGATATTTTGCAAGGGTATACCTTCGAAATTGAAGGGATTATAAAAAACCAATACAAAATAGCCTAATTAAAAGAAAGGAGGAATAGAGATACACGACAAACAAGGTGCCTACGGTCAGAATCGATACAGAAGATGTGTGTAGCGTCTGTCCCAAAGCAAAGGGACAAAGTTGCACACCCCTGAAAAATGATTTTGTTGCTAGATGAAGAGGAGACCCCTGTAAACTTAGAACAAGGCAAGATTTTAGATTGAAATTTATTTTTTCCAAATGACGTGGATAGCCTACAAAAAAAACAATTATTATTTTAAAGGGTATGAAGTACACGGGTGGGCACCACGAAACAGTCAGCGAATATGCTTGAAATGTGATCTTCTGATTAGCTTTCGATCAATGTTGTTCCTGCTTCGTGAAGATGATGCAGACCCAACGCCTCGTAGAAATAATGATGCCACTGGGTGCCTTCGAACAAGGTTGTCCCTCCTTCGTTTAGGTGCGCAGACCAAGAGCTTTGGCTCTAGAAATCAATTTTAACCTATAGATGAAAAAATAACAGGAGAGGTGTAAAAGGGAAAAAATATGCCTAATATCTAGCAAAAATGCTGAATGAAAGATAATCAAAATGAATATAAAAAGAATTCATTGATGTTCCTTATCACCTGAAGAGCAAATTGAATAAGCATGAATGCAGAGATAACCTATCAGAGAATTGAAAAACAAGCTATTTGAACATAAGTAAAATCGACTGCAATGCAAAAGGAAGAGGGCCTGAACAAGATAAATAGGAGCATAAAGATAGTCATTAAAACATCACCAATCGAGAAGAGAAGAGATCGGCATGAAATGAAGATAATTTCGGCTTAAGCAGGCTCCTACGAAGTTCATCGATGCAAATTAAGAGACGTCAAAAAATAATAGCGCATTAGATGAAATGTTTATTTAAAAAATGTATCTTTGGAAACTGAATATGACGTTCGCTTTAAGCGCACGAAGGCAAACCATTTTTTTTAAAATCTTAACAATAGATATTAATTAAATGAGTTGCACCAATCGAGAAAGAAACAGAGAGCACCCTCTCAGATCTCTAGAGATGGAGATTTCAAAATCAAATAGAGGGGCACTAAGAGAGGCGTCACGATGAGCGATGATGACACCCAATATTTGGTGCTCTGAGGATGATTTGTGAGCCTCAATTTGGTCTTCGAGAGCAACGAAAAGGCAGCAAAGCGGATCTCTTGCCTACAAAAAAAACACTAAAGATAGGAAAAAAATACCTATGATTTCAAGCTTAAAATAATTTTTTTTTAATAATAGGCTTAAAAAAAATTAATTTGCTTGAAAAAAAGTGTTCTTTTTTAAGGAAAAAATTTAAAGGATAATATATATGATTATTTTCATAGAAGAGAGCTAGTCAAGAGCTTTTAAAAAAAATAGATCTATGAAAAAATGGGCAATTATTCTGAAAAAAATATTTACACTAGAAGACAATGAATCTTCCCTTCCCTTTTTAACTTGTGAAGGAGACAAATATTATTCAGAATAACCCACATACATATATCTCAAAAAAATATAGCTGAAAAAAAACTATATATAAAATCTTATTGAAGGCTTAAAAAAAGAGAAGCCAACAAAAGATACAAAGAACCAACTCCTAGAACCTTCAAGAGAGAATGCTAGCAAAATCTATCCAGCTCTAGTACCATGTTAGAATTTTCCAAAATAGACATGCAAAGCATTACACAAAATATGAAGAAAATAGTAGAACTGATTGATTATTCCATGGATCAACTTTGTATAAATAACAAAGTTGATCATTGAGAGTCGTTGGATTACAACAACTCATCAAATCTGATGTAGACTATAACTGAGAGTTCACCTGACTCATGAAGGAGTGGAAACTCAAGTAAGTCTATCCTAGTAGAACTTAAGAGAATAATTACTTATTCTAACAGTATTTGGTCTTCTTGAATCAATTGTAGACCTCTCTAGAGTGCTCTTGCCTCAGCAATATGATTGGAATGGAAGCCAAGATATTCAACATAAGAAATAACAATGTTACTATTGCGATATCTTATAATTACACCAGCTCTTGATTCACCAGGATTTCCCTTAGAGACCCCATAAAAATTTAGTTTGATCCAATTTTTTTGTTGGCATTACCATATGATATTCAGCCTGGGATTAAAATCTTGTTGGCTAGGAACCTGGGTAGGAATTTTAAGATAAGACAAGATACTGGACCCTATTTTGGATAAAGGAGACTCACTCCAATTAAGGTATAGAACATTTTCAATAGAAAAGGTAATGATTTTGGCCACCACAAAACCAACATCCTTTGAGCTATCAGTGAAGGCCCTGTTATTGCATTCCAACCAAACCTACCATTAAAAATGGTGCAACATAAAGTTCCATAAAGTGCTCAATTTGCGACTACAAAAAGGGTTAGACCACTAGAAGAAAATATCTAATATGGAATTAGGAATGGCCTATTGAATATTGAACCTAATGCTCAACTAGCTCAATATAGCAATGGAAAAATTGCATCGAGTAAAAATATGATTAGTGAACTCCAATTGGGATTTACATATATAACATCTATTTGGTATCATGATTCCTATTTTTTTGAGATTTTTTGTAGTTAGAATATTGTTTTGAATTGTAAGCCATGAAAAGAAAGCAATTTTGGGGATTATATTTTTTCTCCAAACAAGATTAGCAAGAAAATTACGAACTTGAACCTAAGTTTGAAATTCATATGTTGATTTAACTATAAAGTTTCCTCCATCAGAGCCTCTCCAAATTAGTTTATCAACCTATCCATGATGGGAAAGAGTGTATGAATTCAGATCTAAGGACATGGATTTCGATTTACAGTGTTGTATATCTTCTAAAATATTCTTCCAAGAAGGATCCCTGTCTAACCAAGAAATAAAATCAATGACTTTGGGCCCATAAATTCTATCAATAAAGGATTTAAGACTTACCATATATCCATATTCAATTATATGCTCCTACAACAACCACCTGTCATTCCATAAATCCACACTCCTTCCATTACCTATGATCCATATTAGCCCCTTTTGAACTAACTATTTTGTTTGAAGAATTTCCTTATAGAAAGCTGAGCCAATTTGTGTAACATTTTCACTAAATTGATCAGGTATGGAGATATTTTCTTTTGACTATTGCAATCCATTCAATTTTGAAATTGGGTTAATATTTTTCATGCATGTTTGGCCAATAGAGTAGTGTTCATTTTAGATAGTCTTATGAGACAAATACCTCCCTTATTTTGTTGCAACGCACTGACCCCCAAGATACTAGATGAATATTTCTTTTATTCTCAGTTCTCATCCAAAGGAAATTCTTTTGAATTTTTTCAATCTTTTTATAGACTACATATGAAGCCTTAAATATAGATAATAAGTAGACTAGGATGGTTTGTAAACAAGATTTAGTGAGGACAACCTTGGCAACCTGGGACATAAGTTGACCCTTCCATGTAGTAATATTTCTTTGAAATCTCTCAAATACATTCTTCCACATATGCTCAGTAGGGATTCTAGCAAATAAATGGAGACCTAAATATGTAGTAGTAAGGGAGGCAATGCTACATACTAAAATTCTAGCAATTTTACTTTAACGAGAGATAGGAGTGTTAAGGAAATAAACTTTGCTTTTAGCAAAATTGGCCAGCTTCCTCATAAAGCTTAAGCATAATTTTAATGATTATGGATTCAATCATTGATGCAAGAGTAGGTAAAATAGTATCATCCAAAAAATATTGGTGAATTATGGGTTTTAAATTTGAGGCTACTTTTAACCCTAAAATAAAACCATTTCTATTGGCTGCTTTGATCATTCTGTCTAAAGATTCAACTAAAGTGATAAAAAAAATGGGATACAAGGAGTCCCCTTGTCTTAAACCCCTACTAGTATGAAAGTAACGAAAAGGGGAGCCATTAACCATAATGGAAAACCATGGGGAAGAAATACAACATTTAACAAGGTTGACTCAATTTGGATAAAAACCAAATTTATGAAGGATATCAATCAAAAATCCTTGTTAACTCTATCAAAGGTCTTGTTCATGTCAAGCTTAAGGAGAAAGGTGTTTTTTTGGTCCAAAGAAATTGAATGGACTCATGAATAATGATAATTCCATCAGTTTATATTTCTTCCTTGGATAGAGCTACCTTGCAAATAATCAATGATTGAAGGTAGAATTCGTCTTAACATGTTAGCAAAAGCTTTAGTAAGTATCTTGTAGAGGACATTGCATAGGTTTATTGGATGGAAATCAGCCATAGATTCACTAGAAGTGCTTTTGGAGATCAGTGCTATGAAATTAAAGTTAATTATATGATGAATATTTTTTGGGCCCTAAAAATATCTAATAGTAGAACATAATTTCGAATGAATAAGATCCTAAAAAGCCTAAAAAAATAGGGAGAAAACCCATTTGGATTAGGGGCTTTGTCTGGGTGCATTGAAAAATGTGCTTGTTTGATGTCCTCCTGAGAAACGGGGCAAATAAGCATAGAATTGGCCTTTGGAGACACTAACCGAGGAATATTAGACAAAATAATATTTGTGGCCTCAAGACATTCAGGAGAAGGGGTTCCAATAAGGGACTCAAAGTAAGATACAACTTATCCCCTTATTTGATCAATATATTTGGATAGAGACCCATCAGATAATTGAATCTCCCTAATATTATTGGTGCTTTTGTTTCTAAGCATAGAAGCATGAAAGAATCTTGTATTTGAATCACCTTCTCTCAACCATAGGTCCCTTGAATTTTGTCTTCAATAAATTTCCTCTTTAATTAACATGTGGTACTCTACTAATAGGCAATGTTCTTCCATTATAGTATTATTGTCATGTTCTAAAAAGTTGCAATTTTATCTTGAATAAGTTGTAATTTTTCCTTCATATGCTCCTTGTTAAAAAATTTTTTACCAAAAAACTCTTTATTACACACTCTAAGCTTCTCTTTAATAAATCTAAGTTTTTGGAAAAACTGATGTGAAAGAGACCCTTGAAAAATTTGTTGCCACCAGTGATGAATTTGATTACAAAAATTAGGATGCTGAAGCCACATTAACTCAAACCAAAAGGGGGTTTTGAAGGTTGGCCCTCTGCCAGCTTCAAAAATTAGTGGATTATAATAAAAACCAATTCTAGGAATATTTTGGATAGTGGCACCCACAAAAAGGGGAACAACCCCTTTACAGATGAAAAATCGATCAAGCCTAACCTAAATAAGGTTGTTCCCACTTCTTCTGTTACTCCATGTGTACTTAACCCCCTTTAGTTGAACATCCATAAGTGTTAGAATTTTCCAAGAGTAGAACTACACAACATTACAATATTTGAAGAAATAAAATAGAACTGATTGATTTATTCCATGGATCAACTTTGTATAAATAGCAAAGTTGATCATTGAGAGCCATTGGATTACAAAAACTCATCAAATCTGATCTAGACTATATTGAGAGTTCACCTGACTCATGGAGGAGTGGAAACTCAAGTATGTCTATCCTAGTAGAACTTAAGAGAATAATTACTTATTCTAACACCCCCCTTAAGTGATACTAGGGGTGTATGATACAAATGAGTCCCGACAATAGGGCCTGATGAGGTACTCATGTACAATGATCTTATTTGATGAGATGGTAAAACCACATGGGAAAAAACCATCTATCAAAAAAAGTAAGAGGCATGTCTTTGGTTTGCGAAGATTGTCCTCATAAAAAAAGGATGAGTCCTAGCTACAGGGCCTGATGAGGTACTCATTTACAATATATATGGTGAAAAAAACCCTTGGGAAAAACCATCTATCAAAAAAATAAAGATAGAGGCATGTCTTCGGATGGTGAATATTGTCCTCATTAAAAAAATAATGAGTCCCGACAACTTGGCCTGATGAGGTACTCATGAACAATTTATACTTTAGGAGAGATGATAAAAAAAACCACATGGGAAAAAACCATCCTCCAAAGAATACAACAATAATAAGAAAGGAGAGGTGAAAGACCTCTATTGTTTTATTGTAGCTGCTTTACTCCAAGTTTCTCTCACAACTGAATGTAACGTGGAGAAGGAAATGACTTGGTGAAGATGTCTGCAATTTTATTTTTAGTGGGAATATAGTCCAAGTATATTTCCCCTTTTTGAATATGTTGTCGAATGAAGTGCATGTGAATCTCAATGTGCTTGGTGCGTTGATGCTCAACTGGATTACGTGCAATATGAATTGTGCTCTGATTGTCACACCAAAGAGTAATAGGTTTTTCATGTGAAAAACCAAATTCTCTTAGTATCTGAAGAAGCCAAAGAGCTTCTTGACTTGCCAAAAATGCTACCCTGTATTCTGCCTTTGTAGATGATAAGGCTACTGCCTATTGTTTTTTGCATAACCAAGCAATTGGTGAGGAGCCAAGACAAAAGACATAGCCAAAAGTTGAACATATATCCTCTACTAAACCTGCCCAATCAGAATCCATGTAACCAATGATATCCATAGATTTTCCCTCATATAAGAGCCCAAAGTGAGGAGTTCCTTGCAAGTAGTGGAGGATTCTTTTTGTTGCTTGCCAATGACTGAAATGAGGTTGATGTGAGAATCTGGATATCAAGCCAACAACATAAGAGATATCTGGGTGAGTATGAGTAAGGTATATAAGACTCCCTACAAGCTGATGGTATAGAGTTGCATCACATAGAGGGGATGTGCAAGAAGTACTTAGAGTGACTCCAGACTGAAAAGGTGTAGGAGAAGGTTTGCAATCTATCATTTTAAACCTTTGAAGAAGGTCTAGAGTGTATTTTTGTTGACACAATGAAATTCCTGCATCTATTTTATTTATTTGAATCCCAAGGAAGTAATGAGCTAAACCCAGATCAGCCATTTAAAATTTTTCAGAAAGGGAGTCCTTGATAGTCTGAATGTGAGCGATGTTACTACCAGTGAGTAGTAGGTCATCAACATAGAGAACAAGTATGATGATATTTTCTTCATCTCTCCATATGTAGATTGAGGCATCAGACTCACAATGAGAAAAACCTGATGAAAGAAGGAAGGAGTCCATTTTGTCATACCAAGCTCTAGGAGCTTGTTTGAGGCCATAGAGAGACTTCCTTAGCCTACAAACAAGGGAGGAGTCTTGAGTGAAACCAACAGGTTGTTCCATGAATATCTCTTCTTTTAAGTCCCCATGTAAGAAAGCACTTTTTACATCCATTTGAAAGACATGCCACTTTTGGGAAGCAGCTAGAGCAAGAACTAGTCTAACAGAATCCATTTTGGCAACTAGTGCAAAAGTTTTAGAATAATCAATCCCTTCGATCTGAGAGAAACCTTTGGCTACCAAGAGAGCTTTGTGTTTGTCAATTTCTCCATTAGGTCCATATTTTGTTATGTAAATCCATTTAAAGTGAACTAATTTTCTTCCTTTAGGTAGGGGAACTAATTCCCAAGTTTTGTTTTTGATTAAGGAAGAGAATTCATTTTCCATGGCATCATCCCATTCTTTAATACCAGTTGCTTCTTTGAAGGATTGAGGATCTAAGGAAATGGATTGACAGACAAGACCAGAGCCTATGGAGTTGCTTAATCTGGATGAAGGAATATTTTGGATGTATGGAGTTGCTTCTTCAACAATGGTGCAGGCCCATTTAGGCATTGTGGAAGGAGTAGTAGTAGTGGCAGGACTTTGAGTTGGAGTTATAGGTTCTTCATATTGATCATTAATCTCTAAATTAACCTCTAAAGTTGGTTCTTCATTATATTGAGGCTCTAACATTGGAGAAGGCTCAAGAGAATTAATGGTGGAAGAGGATGGTTGAGGATATTTATGAGGGAATGTTTCATCAAATTGAACATTCCTATGAAAAAGACCTCATGAGTTGTAGGGTCAAGGAGCCTGTATGCTTTCATTTCCTCACAATAACCAACAAATATGAGCTTTTTGCTTTTCTTATCTAGTGCCTTCCTTTTCTTCTTTGGGATATGTGCCCAAGTAGTACACCCAAAATTTTTGAAGAAAGAGACATCAGGTTTTGAGCCAGTCCATGCTTCCTCAGGAGTCAAATGGCCAAGAGCTTTATGAGGTGTGTGGTTTTGAATATAGTTTGCATAGTTAATTGCTTTTGCCCAAAAAACTTTTGGAAGATCTCTTGAGTGGAGCATACAGTTTGCCATTTCCTTTAAGGTTCTATTTTTCCTCTCTGCAATGCCATTTTGCTACGGATTATGGGAGAAAGAATGTTGATGAATTATTCCATGACCTGATAGAAAAATTGAGAACTCATTACTGAAGTATTCCCCCAATTATCTGTACGAATTTGCTTGATTTTGCAAGAGGCCTGATTTTCAACTAAGGCTTTGAAGATTTTGAAGTGGGATAGAACATCACTTTTGTATTTTAGGAAGTATACCCAAGTTCTTCTGGAAAAATCATCAATGAAGGTTAGAGCATATTTTTCTCCTTTGAAAGAAGGCTCTGGGAAGACCATCAAGTCACTATGGATTAACTCTAGAGGGGATGAGGCCTTTAGAGAACCACTAGGGTGGAAAGGATATTGATGTTGCTTTCCAAGAGCACATATAGGACAAAATCCATCAATAGAAGAGACCTGTGGTAATCATGTTACCATTTCATGGGTGTTCAATTCCTTTAGGTAGTTATAACTGAGATGTCCAAACCTTTCATGCCAAATTTTGCTTTTAGAATCTCCATGAGCAACAAAACAGGAGGCCCCTTCTAAATTTTTGAATCCTTTGAAGTGAAATAGGTGAGTATTGTGATCAATATCTCCTTTTTCTATTAGAGAGTGAGGGTCTTGAAAGTCTCTTATCTCAACTCCTGTTGGGGAGAAGAGAATTATTTTGCCTTTTCCAAAAGTACAAATATGATAGACGAAGAGGATATTTGTTGCAATATTTGGTACATAGAGAACATTATTGATATAACCACCATCAATGGATATGTCACCTTTTCCTTTGACTGGGATAAAGGATGAGTCACCAACTTCTATGCTACATGTTGAACTTGAGGAGATTGAAGTGAATGACTCATCTGAGGAAGTCATGTGATGAGTTGCTCCTGAATCTAGAACCCAGTATTTTGATGAAGTTTTTATAGACTTGCCTTGAACATTTAAGGCTTTTCCTATCTGCTTCTTAGTGTCTACCTTTTGATCCTTCATTGTTGCCTCTAGTTGTTGAAGTCTTTTCCAACATTTGTTCACAGAATGGCCATTCTTTTTGCAGTGAGTACAAGTTATGGGACTCCTCTCTTTCTTTTTGAATTTTTCTTTAGAAGAGGTGGATGCTACTAAGGCTTTTGAGGAAGAGGAAGAGATCTCATATTTTGCAAGTTTTGTTTCTTCTCTAGTTAGTCTATCACAAAATTCTTCTAAGGAGGGCATTTTAAAACTTGCACCAAGAGCATCTTTTGTAGATAGAAAGGTGGTTGCAAAAATTTGAAATACACCATTTAATTTAGAAAGAATTAGATAGATGCATTCTTCTTCTATTTTATTCTTCCCACTACCTTTGTATTGAGTGAGGACTTCTTTGAATTTTGTGAGAAAGTCAACAATATTGCTGAAGTCTTCAGGAGATAATGTTGTTAATTCTGCCTCTAGCTGCATTGACCTCATTTGATCTACTTTTCCAAATAAGTTCTTTAGTTTCTCCCAAATTTCATAAGGAGTTTTACAATCCGTAATGTGAAACCATAAGCTTTCATTTACATTAGTGCTTATAATACCCATTGTTTCATACAACTTCCCTTTATGAATAAATTTTTCATATTCTTTTTCAAATTCAGGTTGCTTCTCTTCTAGCAAGTGTGTGAGCCCTTTTTGAGAAATGAGATTTAATATTTTAGGTTTCCATGTATGATAGTTATGAGGGGTGAGTGGATCAATTATATTCATTGTATTCATTTTGCCAAAGAAAATTTGAAGAGAACCAATAATTCCCCCCTTTAACTTCAATTATATTATTTAGAGAATGCAATGGATCTTATAAAGAAGAGAACAAAAAACCTTTTAGAAATACCAAGCTCCTCAAAATACCCACCCTAACGTGAGGGAAACTATAAGTAAATGAGGAGGTTTGATAAAACTATAAGGCCAATGAAACAAGTTTTATGCCAGGCCTATATATCTCTTCTTCTCAATTACTCACCCTTACGTGAGGGAAACTATAAGTAAAGAGGAGAATTGATACTTGGAACATAGGATTTTAAAAGAATAATCAGCCAGACCTCTATATTGGAAATCTAAAAAACCCGCCCTTACGTGAGGGAAACTATAAGTTATTTAGATTCCAATACGTGGTACATAGGTGATTATAATTTAATGGATTTGGTTTTAATTTAAGAAAGGAACATCAATTAAGGAATAGAAAAAAATTATTTTATAAAATACTAGTGAAGAGAAAGATTGTAACTAAAGTGTTTTAAACAAATTATCCTCACTATAAGAACTCAAATGAATGAATTAAATGTATTTTATAAAATACTTAAAGTTGAGAAGGATTTTAATTTAAGTGTTTAAAACAATTAATCTCACTACAAGAATTGTAATGTATAAATTAAATGTATTTTATAAAATACTTAATGTTAAGAAAGAATTTATGTAAGTGAATAAAAGAATTTCCTTTCTATGAAAAAATAACTCTATATAATAAAAGAGCTTTGAAAGAAAGGAAAAAACAATTATATCAAGGGGAATGAGGCAAAAATAAAGGACACAAAAACAACCCCCCTTAATGCTAATGATAGGTGCAAAAATTAGCACCTATAAAACCCCCCAAAATATTTTATTTATGAGATTACAACTTTATTCCTTTTCTTGGGCCACTGGTAGGCTGTAAAGAAAGGATAGATGATATTTAGAAGGTTACAATTTTAAAAGAACTAGCAGATCTAAATTTTTTATTTTTTATTTTAAATGAAATAATATTATAAGATCTGAGCTCTGTGATTTCTTTGAACAGCTGAAAGAGGCAACGAAGGAGATGAAATCATCAAGGCTTCCGCAATGAACATGAGACGTCAGTTGGAAGCGAGGAAGGAGCTTGGAAAGCATCTAAAAGCTACGAATTCGCTGCACTGAGAGGAGATGATAAGGCAAAAAAAACATAAGAAAAAACTTATATTTTTACCTGAAGGGTTCGCTCGCACGATGCTGGAATGAGCTTCGAAGAACGTGAAGGATATGGTTGGATTTTGTATCACTGCATATAAGTAAGATAAAAGGGAGCCAACACTAATAATTTAAATATATATATATAAATATTACCTCTATGTTGCGTTACGAAGGAAAGGTTCCCGAAGAATGCAGAGAAGGCACGTTCCTAGAAGACATTTTTGCAGATGGCGCCATGCATAGAGTGGGAAGGAGGTCTCATAGACGACGCCACACGAAGAGAGGCTTCCAAAGAGACGTCGCTTGAAGAACGCAAAAAATATGAAGACACAGAGAGCTCTCTAGAAGACGTCAGAGAGGGCAACAAAATTCTCACAGACATCTCTCTCAGATATTGAAATCAGAAGATGTTAGGCAATTAAAAATCATCAAAGTATAATGCTTAAAATGAAGAAATAACATTCAAACCAGAGACAATATAAAATTCTCAGAGAATAATATTTCCAAGCTTTCAGTAGATGAATTTATAAATATAATCGAAGTTCTTCCGGGAGCGCCAAAGGATGAAATAAAAGGAAGAAGCTTTAGTTAAATGATCTGGGAAATCATAAGATCTTTGAACGTTATAGAAATTAATAGGGAAAAAAACCATTTTTAGAAGACGTAGTCCCAACTGCACGCCAATAAAATGTTGGCAAAATGCCACATTTTTAGAAAAAATAAATGGACTTTGGTCTTTTTAATAGACCAAATGTCCACTGTTTGTATTTGACATCAGAAGTGGCGCTTTCCCTTAGTTCAAGATCTCAAAAATACCCGATTAATATTTTTTTATTATTCCCCACCAAAAGGATATGCCTATTATTATGATCTCCACTTAGGACGATACACAGAGCTGCGTTCATTTATGGACGATACGCAATGATGGCTTTTATTGAGCCAAATCAAGTTGTGTTCGTCAATATTGATAGAGAATATCAGAACGCAAAAATAGGCATACGAGGAGGAAAATAAAAAAAATTCAAAAAATATATATTTTTGCAAAGAAGGAGCAGCAATTTTTATATTTTTGAAAAAATTGAGGAGAATATTTGCATAATATGGTAAAAAAACTAGTTAAACTATTTAGATATTACCATAAACAAATTTCTCAATAAAATTGCAGATTTAAAATAAGCAATCTACAAAATATATAAAAGACCTCTTTTCTTTCTTTAAAAAAAAAAAGATAAGAGATTAAGAACCAGTTCGTGAAACTGCCTTCAAGAGAGAATGCCTAGCAGAATCTATCCTACTTTGGTACCATGTTAGAATTTTCCAAGAGTAGAACTACACAACATTACAAGATTTGAAGAAACAAAATAGAACTGATTGATTTATTCCATGGATCAACTTTGTATAAATAGCAAAGTTGATCATTGAGAGCCGTTGGATTACAAAAACTCATCAAATATGATCTAGACTATACTGAGAGTTCACTTGACTCATGGAGGAGTGGAAACTCAAGTATGTCTATCCTAGTAGAACTTAAGAGAATAATTACTTATTCTAACAATAAGTTTGTTAGCATCAATAAATTCCTTGAAATCTTCCATACTTCTACTGAAGGAATTATTTCCACCTTTCTTGTCAGATGGATACAGGGGTGTATTAAAGTCCCCTACTAGTATCCATGGTGTCAAACCCAAGGTGTTCTTCAACTGAGAAATACTATTCCAAAAATAAAATCTCTCAACTGGAGAATTAGGTGCATACACATTAGTGATAATCCATGTTTGGTCATTATCCTTATTATGGAAAAGGACATTGATTGTTCGGTGAGAAGCATAAATCAATTTGCCTTCAATTTTGGTTGGATCCCAGAGGCACATTAGTCCTCCTAAAGTGCCATGAGCTGGACTGAAAACCATTTTTTCTTTGTTCCATATAATTTTAGTAACCGTAACTGAAGAGGAGACATCCAACTTGGTCTCTTGTAATAAGAGAATGGTAGGTTTAACTTATTTTCTAATATTTATTGATCACTTTGGCATAAGCTTGTAGGTTATAATTTCTATGTTGTAGGTTTAAGTTGTAGGCTACAAAGTTGAGATCTATGATCTTCAACTTTTCCTTTGATAGGCAATAGTGTTAGCCATAAGTAGTGCCTCTATTAGTATGTCCATGCATCTATTACGACTATTTTCCTTTAGTAATTTTCTCAAAAATTCTTTAAAACATATATCATCAAAAAATGAGCATATTTATTCTATGTATTCATGTCTTTTTATTTCTATAGCTACTACTTAATTATTTCATCATAATTACCTTTTAATCTAGTTAAATATTGGTTATTTAATATAATTGTTAGTTATCATAGTATTAGGTCAAGTTGGTTCTTGTTTACTTTTCCTAACTATACATATCACTTAAATATCACTGACTATAATTTCTAATTATCTATTCTAATATAAAATTTGATCATGAATGTATTGTAACCCATATGTTCATGATTGCATGATTTTATTGCTAGAATGACCTATTAGATTACCATTTGGTTTATTCTTATGTTATAATTATAGGAGTCATTCACTTCTATCTGATCAACATCCAAAAGCAACATTATAATCAACTTTAGATGTTCTAGAAACAACATCACTTAATAGCATCATTTTTGTAATAAATATATAGACAAAGGAATAATGTATAGATTCTAACCCTCTCCATATTAATGGACCACATGCCTTACTAAAATAGGCCCCTAAACAAATCTAACTACTTTTTTTGATCTTGTGAGTAAGCTTTAAAGACATAACATCAAAAGTCATAACCACCTCCAACCATCAAAAATAGGGTAATATTTCTTTTATTTTAAGATTAAAAAATAATTTAGTTTATCTTCACTTCTCATAAGAGGCTCCAAAAATAACCATAGATTTAAATAATTTTTAAAATGGAATTTTGCTTACAACTTAAAACTTTTAGAAAATTATTAATATTTATCTACACTATACCATTGAAATTATAATCTTGTTGATGAAAGTGATTACATTTGGTGCTCTTATTTATGTACTATCCATTCTATTTCATGTTAAATATAATAATTATATGAAGGTTTTCCCATTCCTATTTACCCTTAATACATCAAATATTTAAAGATTTATAAAATTAATCTAAATTCATGTTTATTTAAAATGAAACTTAATATTAAATGAACTAATTTTTTAGTCTAAACATTTAAGTTATATTACACTTCCTCCTATTTTTGTGTTGTCATATCCATGTTAGCATGGGGAATATATCAATTCAAATAAGATTAAATACATCCCTAATTATTACAAATATTTCATAAAACTTAGAAGAAGTCAGTGATTTAAAGGACATTGGTTAACAATTTGGAAAGATGTATAAGGATAGAACTTAGCCTAATAGAGATAAATAGCTATTATATATAAGTGGCCTTATTTTTATGCCATTATTGAAGATTTTAATAAATTCTAGAGAGGTATATAAAGAATGTAATTTCATATTTTCTTAATATAAAATTACCACTTTGTTCCCTATATATTATTTTTTTTAAAACTAATTAAAAATACATAGATGGCACGTCCACTACTAGACGATGATGATGTGGCTTTGGATCTCTATTTTTTCTCATAAACAACTTGATGCTCCTAATAATTCACAAGTGGCAACTTCTATGGTGTTTTGATCCTCGTTCATCCTCTTCATTGGTGGTGCTTTTCTCAACCTCCCCACTTTCTTTGATTCTTGTACCAAGAGGTTTGGTAATCACCACCTAGTTACCTCGAGTAACTGTGTGTTTAGCCCTTGAAACTATCAATGGAATCCTTCTTCAAAGGTGTTGACAATAATTGCTTTTGAATCTGGTGTTGATCCTTAAGACAAAGATTTTTCTTCATGCAATGCTTTCTATATTTTGGTCTATCTTTCCCATTGGATCTCTATTTCTAGCATCAACCCATTCGTATTGTTCACTTCTACTTTATCTTCAATCATGATTCATGATTTTTTGAAGTGTGGCATGCATGTTTTATGCCATAACTTGTGGATTTGGTCTGAGGTAGGGTCCCCTATATTTTTATTCTTCTACGCATTTTGGTGTTATTTCCCTTCCATAAAACACCTACTCTAGTAGTTCCTCTACAACTCCCTCCTTCTAGTCTAGCTTTGTTTTGATGGTTGAAGTCAAACATGTCATTCTCCATTTAACTACCTTGGTCGAGGATACTTTCCATGATCATGGCCTACTCAATTTCCTCCAACTATTTCAAGGGTATGACCCTAAACTATCCTTAGATTTTGTTCATACGTGGAATGGAGGGAATGTTGTCATCTATGAATTGAGCTTTACTATCATTAAAAATCTTCTTGCTAAAATAATGGGGATATTGAATGATGAAGAAATCATAAATCGATAGAATAACTCACTCTAGGGTGATTTGGTCCTCTTTCAAGACCACGAAGAATACCTACATGTGGCATCTTTCATGATTCTCTCTTGAAGTCATGAGATGTGGTAATGGTGACTATCCTCCAATATTTCACTTTGGACAGTCTTGGTGCAGTGCTATGAAGTTTTCACCTCGCTTTCCTCAACCATTTATGGGGAAAGAAGACTATTAACATACTGGAGTATCTCTTATGGTCTATTGAAAGATCAATTCTCAACATCAAGCGAGGAGTATCTTTTCTCCCTCTGCACTAAGGATTGCACTTGCTACTGTACCGATATGTTCTAGAGCATAAAAATTGGAGGGTCATGGGAGTGGTGGTTTTGGGACCTACAAACGACACTAGAGCAGTTGGTGGTGATACTTTTGTATCCCCAAGAATTAACAAGATGCTGCATTTTGATATCAATATGGATGGTACCTAGGGCACCCAATGATCCATTAGAATCAAAGCTAGTAGTGGTAAGCGTAAGGCCCTAATTGTGGTTGATAACAATGCTTCTTATTACTCTGTATTTTTAGGTCAAGCAAGAGACTGATCCCAAGAAAATCCATCCTCTTGAGGGAATATCCACCAAACTACCTCCTCTTTTGGCTTCCATGCTTTCTTGTTGGTCCAATCTATCTGAAAGAGGTCACCTCTAGGACCTCCACAACATTATGAAGGCCTTGGGAAGAGTGACCAAGATGACTTCTTCTCTACTCTCTTGGGTACAAACCCTCCTGGATGAGTATAAGAATCAATTTGAGATCATAGAGGAGTTTAAGAGCTTGGTGGTGGCTAATGGATGTGATGCAGTCAGCAAAATGAATATCTAAAATTTGTAGATCTTGGATTCTCCTGCATAGGATTTTATCTTTTGTTTTCACTTTTTGCTACCCCTGCGAAGCTCTTGTTTACTATTTTATTTTTTTGCTGCCCCTGCATGGGATTTTGAGAATGTTACTCCTTCGTGTCTGTGAGAAGGCTACCCTTTTTTATACTGGAGGATTTTGTTTTTTGGGTTTCCCTATTTTTACCGCTACCCCTGCATGGGTTTCTGAGAAGTGCTATGTTTCCAAACCTTGCGTGGGCTCTCTACTCCTCCCCTATGGCCCATAGAGGGTTTCATTTTTGCCTTAGGAGGTCTACATATTTTTGGGTTTTAGTTTTATTTTGTCTCATATTTCCATTGGAGTATTCCTCGGTTTGAATCCATTATTGTAAAAGGTTACATGATCCTTTCAAGACCCCTATACCAATAAAAAAATACATAGACAATAAAAGATAATCTTAATTTAAGTTTTAACATTATTCAAACTTTTTAATTTGTATAAACTCTACATTTTGCTTTAGTGAATCTAACATTAAACAATCCAACTTTTGAAGAAATGTTGAATTCATCCTTAAAATTACTATAAATATTTTAAATGTTTAAAAATTATTAAAATTTTAATCCAAATATTTAAATTGATTAATCATTATGCCTAGTTAGTTATCGCCCTCTTTTCTTTAGCATACATAAAAAGTTACAATAATCTTAATAATATTAAATTAAAATCTCTCTCTCTCTCTCTCTCTCTCTCTATATATATATATATATATATATATATATATATCATTGAAAAAAATCTATAATAATTTTTAAAAATACAATGAGATGGGTATTTTAGGCCCATATATGCGTTACTAAATCAGATATGTTACAATAATAACAACTTATTGCAAGATTTTAGTCATCTTATAGAGTGTCATTTTGGTACTTCAACCTTGTAGCCATCAATCATCTTTCATATATGACCTTAATTATCCAAAGACATAAAAAAGAACATGAAAGGTATCCTAAACCATAACTTCTATCAAAAGGAAAAAAGTATAAAAATAGTACAAACAATGGTGGTTTAACCAAGTACCAACTAGAATATCCAAGGTAACTTTTGATATCTGCTTCCTCATTTATTTTTCTCTCTCTCTCTCTTTAAAATATATTTTAATACATTATGTGCATTTTCTTAATATTAATGTTAAGGTTCAAAATAATTAGTTGATAAGAAAATATTTAGAAAAGTAACATAAAAAATTTGAAGTGCTACTACAACTCATCAATTTCTCTCTACTATTATTCTAAATATATATATTCAATCATTCTTAAAGAAAAAACACACACATTATACAATTAATCTATAGTGTTATATCACTTATTCATCTCTCTCTCACTCTCTCATTATTGTAAAAATATTTTAACACATTATGTATTTGCTTAATATTAATGTTAAGGTTTAAAATAATTAGTTGATAAGAAAATATTTAGAAAAGTAACATCAAAAATATGAAGTGCTACAATTCATCAATTTCTTCCTATTGTTATTATATATAGATATATATTTTCAATCCTTCTCAAATAAAAACACACACATTATCTACAATTAATCTATACTATCACTTATAAATTTTAAAAGTTTAAATTTTATATTATAATTTTTTAAAAATCCATAAATTATAATTACAAATTATCCATCTATTATGTGAATACCACCACTACAACACACTATTACATTAAATAATTAACTACCATTAATAGTAAATTGATAATAATTTTAAAGTAGTTAAAAGGGATTAAAAATATCTCATGACCATTATCATGATATTTCAATAGATGAAACTATGATGGGTATCCATTAAGATTATATATTTAATATATTCATATTGAAAGTTAAATTACTATATTTCCTTCTAGGAGTTTCTTCACTTCCAAAACTCTAATGGATACTGTAAACACTTAGCATCCACGGTAGAATTTCTATACAGTTCTTTAATTTCTCCTCATATTGAGTTCAACTCACTAGTTTTTCCAATTGTACTTCAATCCTCCAAAGTCACTAGTTCCTAACACAAAAAACTTGGAACTCACTTTGGACATGAATAGTCCACTCAAATATTAAAAAAATATATCAAGTTATTCATAAATATTTTTACCTTTAATTAGACGTAACCTCAATATAGACACTTCTATCATGAAATTTTCACATGTTTCCCCTTGATTCAATATAGTTCTCTTTTTATTTAGGAGTGAATCATCCTTATTAAAGGCAATATACAACTCTTCATTGTACTATACTATTTAAATGTGCTTGTTTTCATTCCTTCTTTATTCTAAATGGAAACGGAAAATAAAAATAATGATAAAAAGTGAAAAGAAGACCATAAAGTACCCTCCTAGTCAAATCATAGATACTCTAAGTTCTATTTTTGAATATTCTCCCATCATAAATTGTTTAGGATATGGATAAATATATCCCATTACATATATCTAGGGATCATTCATAGTGACTACAGGAGTTGAAGAACAAGGATATTTTACTTCAGCATTATTCTCTTCTTATGACTACATCCAATCTCTAGTCTTGTGAAAATATTGATATAATGTTTAAATATTCCATTTAAAAAAGGAATACTCAAGGAATCCTATTTTCCATTGATTCCTCTGGTCTTTCAAAGAGAAAGTATGCAAAAATTTGAATAGTATGCATTGTTAGATGCTTCATTTTATGATATTTAAGTTGAACTTTAGCCTATCCTCGAGATATAGTCATCCATAAACTAATAAGAGCTGTATGAATTCTCAAGAAAAAAAGATCCATAGATAACCATGCCCCTAGAACTTCCTAGATCCCACCAATGAATAAAAATTTGAGTCTATATTTGACCTCAGCTAAATCACCTCATCTATCCTCCTACGGATAAAATAGGTTTTAAACCTAATTTATAATAAAGTAGGAGAATTATGCCATGGTAATGTACCTTGAATGATCCACATATTTGAGTCAAAAATTATGAGTATGTTGAATTGTCTATGTGGCTAATATTCTTAGCAGCCTCAGTACAATGATACGATTATATGGAGCATGCTCTAACACTACGTAGATAGCTCTAGATGTCTTCCATCTAGTGGAGTAGAAGCCTTTTATAAAATAGTAAAAACCACTCTTCCTTACCCTATTCTTAGGTACATTTGCTTTTTCACAAAATAAATTTTTTATTTAAACACGTGATGTCTATTAAGAAAAAAACCATGGCAATAATACACTAATCCATAATATTTATAGATAATACTTATTTATATCAAATAAAATAATTTTTATATAATGTCAATATAGTTTTGAAAACCTAAAGAATTAACGTTTTGTTTCATATAGTGTATTCCCGAATTACACACATGTTCTTTAGAAATATAATCTTGAAAACCTTAAGTATTAGCATTTCATATCACATAAAGTATTCCCCAATTACATTAGTCATTTAAGAACCTAAATTATTTGATATATTATTATAAAAACAACTCAATGATGCATATGGCATGTTCTAATCTTCATCTCCTTGTTAATTTTTTTTAAATTAATTAAATTCAAATGTATATCATTTTATCTCACATCATTTAATGTTATTTAATTAATAAAAACATATTTATACTTATATCTTAAATATTAACATCAATTATACTTATTTTCATTTACAAAACTAAAACATTTAATTTAAAAAAATTAAATCCAAAATTAATTTATTTTTAAAAAATACAATCTATTTATTTGATATTTTTAACCACAACTACCTCTATATATATATATATATATATATATATAACTCAGACTTTGCAGGCAAATCCCAGATATTGTACATAAACGTGCTAATAGTACTAGAGGTGTTAAAAAAAAAAAAATGCACCTTCATCTAAAAATCGCAATACACATTGAATTGCAATGATTTTATTAAATAATTCTAAAAAGTCTTTTATCAGTGATCACTGAATTGAAGTCTTCTTTAAATTCTACATGCTAGCATCCGGCATATCAAATCAGAAAAATTGTAGTCTACAAGCAATTCAAATTTCGTAGGCAAGCACAGCCTTAGTCAGGTTTGTGGACACTTTGTCAAGACAAAGGGTCAGTGGAACATTTGTTACATTCAATCTCCCGCCGTTCTTGATCTTCCAGAGTCTCGCAGAGAGGTCGATCCTTCGTCTCCGGCAGGCCTAACACAAACAAACCGCTTATAATTACTGCAACGCCAAATACAACGAAGGAAACAGATGGAGCATCACGTCCAATAACCGCAATAACGGGACAAACAATTGCTCCAACGTTGATTGCCTGCCTCAGCATCGACATTGCTGAATTGCGTACACTCGTCGGAAACAACTCTAAGCAGTAGATGAGCAACACGTTGAACGCTGTCACTGAACTCAAAAACGCCCCTAGCTCCCCCACAAGCCCTGCCCAATTCCTAAATTTTGATAATTTGCTTTTATCAGTGGAATCGGGTTTATGAGTTCTATACGTGGAAAGCAATACACAGGCAATGCAGAACATACCGCTTATTAGCGTAAACAGGAGAATCGATGCTCGACGCCCGGTTTTGGAGACCAGAACAGTCGATACAATGGCCGCTGGAATTTCAGAAAGAGCATTAAACGTGACACTCAAATATAAATTGAAGTTCAAGTTGCCGACACCTAAAGGCATTCCGAAATAAAGAATGCCCATCCCAAATCCCACTGCCATAATCAACACCAACCTTCTACGAGCCCATTTTGTTGCCCACAGGAGTGATAATGCAGAACATCTTTGGCTCTCAGTATTGCTGTCGTGGATGCCCAGGTTTTCCGGCAATAGTCTCCCGTTCAATTTGGCCATTCGTCTTAAACTCTGTAGAGCATTTTCAGATTTTCCTCTATGAAATAACCACCTTGGTGATTCCCAAACTAAAGGGAGAAGGAATATGGTATAGGCCACAGGTAGTATGGATATGTAAACATATGTTTTTCTCCAGGAAAAATGATACCTAGTGAGGTAGGACAGGCCTGGAAGTGAAAGGAATCCCATAGTAGCAAACAAGAATAAGAAGAAACCAACTATTCCTCTCCATTTGCGTCCTACAAGTTCTGTAGAAAGTACAGGACAACAGGTTGCAACGGGGGCTTTGCCAAAGCCACTGAGTGTTCTAAGGAGAGCGTACATCCAAAGATTGGGAGAAAGTGCTGTTAAAAAGCCGCTGAAAGAGAATATTAGAGAGGAAAGCACGAGCATCCGTTTCCGACCAAGCCATGAATCCGCTAATGGGCCTAGCATTATATAGCCTGCAAGAAGCAACCAGCATTAGCTGTGTCAGCTAAACAAACACTGCAATATAATTTCAAAAAGAGTGGCAGGTAATACATTATCTCTGTATGTTAAACGAAATTACATATAAAACTGAAGAATAGCATACTATAAAAATCAAATATAGTAATAGATATATGCATAATAATGATGTTGAGAATTCGTAAATCTGCGAGCTTTTAATAGCACGCATCCCCTGCTTCTGGAAAAATCAGTGCCTAGTTTTATTATAGTTATCGTTTTTATTCCCAAATTAGACATTATTACAGAAGCGTGAGATTGAACATAGTAGACACGAATATATCTCAGGATCATAGCAGAACATCTTCAGTTACCCTGACACGATCCATGCTAACCTGGAATAAAAGTTTAATATAAAACCGCTATCGGAATTCTCTCTTGAAAGTTGAGCTGTTGTGAACCATCTTCGTATATTATTGAATTGTTATCCAAAATTCAAATTACCTAAATTAAGTCGGAAACCTCTAGTATGTGCCAGTGACTGTGAAGGAAACCTCTAGTATGTGCCAGGTGACTGTGGCTCCTACTGTGCCAGTACTTGACCATACTCAAAAATAAATGATGAACGATAACGAACTCTGTTAAAAACGTTTGGCACTCACTTTGAATTGAAATACACTTCAAATTTCCTTTGCAACATAAAAAGAATGATTTTCGTACTGATTATTATCATGTGTTACATTCAGAACAAATGTTTCTTTTTAAGCTATAGGTTGTTTGCATTCCATATTCTGAGAGCTGTAACTTGTTTATTTTAATTTAAAGGATTTTAAATAAAAGACAAAATAATGTACGAATTGTAAAAAAAACTTCACTGTGGATATGTTTTTTTTTTTTGACAGAAAGAATATACATTCAGCAGTACTATATATTGAAAATATACAGTTGTTATTGTTGATATCCGCTAAGGAGAAAAACTGAGGGGGAAATATGAAAAGTAAACAGCTTATGAATACAAATGTTATTGTCGATATTGACTAACCAAGTATCACCCTAGATGGCCGAGATGAAAGAAAAATAAATAAACATCTTATTGAAGGAGAACGAAATAGTTTTAATGGCGAGTGAACTACTACAAAACATTAAGCGATATCATAATGGCGAGTACATGTCCAAAACAATATCAAACATTCCATGAAAATGCTACCAATAATTTCCAAATGCTACTGTAAGATGAAATAGGGTTAGATAGGCTATGTACATTCTGCTAAGCCCAGGGAAATGAATTCCGATCATCCATTCGAAGAAAAGTTAGTTGTTTGATTTAATCAATCAATCATTTTATTATATCACTGATGATAGTTCTGAAAATTAATTTTAGGAGAGATCATAATGCTTCAGGTTACTTTAATATACTCTTGTTATCTAAAGAGAGAGTATTATTATGGAAACAAACCTGTAAAACGACAAATCTTTTAATTTGAAAGGGTAAAAGAGGACTCACCTAATTGAGCTCCGACGAAAAAACACAACGTAAGAATGCCTGCTTGGATCTTGTTGGCGCAGAAAAGATTCCATTATGAAACGATGGATACCTCTTTGCCTTTCTCCCATTCCCACATGTTCTGATCCATCTTACATATTGACAATTCCACCGTGCAATTATGAGTTTCTTTTGGGTGGACCTCAGAGGGTCTGCTACAACGCCAGGAAGGTTGGGCATCGGTGAAAATGGTGATGAAGGTATGCTGAGCATCGAAAGCCCAAGACAAGGCAACAACAACCACTTGAAAGAATTGAGCATATCCAAATCCACCAACATATGTTTCAATGATTTCGTCCACCGACAACATATGCTGTTGCTCCTGTTAGAAATAGTATTTAACCCAAATTCCGTACCAGCTTGCGCCGCTGGAATGTCCCGTCTGGCAGAGGAGGCATGGGGCGAGTTAAGGAGTAGGTGAACTCCGTATGCCTCCAGGCTGGCCTCGGGAGTCGCGCCAAGCCAGCCTCAGACCCCCTGCAACTATAAATGGAGACCTCGGGCACGATCTCGGTATTCTGGGCAGCAGCCCCAGTTTCCCTGCACACCTACTGTGCAGGCCATTCCTGCCTGAGAGGATCCGGCGGCAAGCCTTGCCGCTGTTGCATGCACAAAAAGGGTTCGGGGGTTCTTGCTACTCCTTAGCGCAGAACCTTTCCTGGCAGTTTAGCAGACCCTTCTCTGTCGTGGTGCAGATCTATTTGTATGCCCAGCAGACCAATTCTGCAGATGGGTTGTGTGTGTGGTTTTATCCGCAGGCGGCAGATGTCGTAGATGTAAGGCTCCGCAGAGCCAGTTATTTGTATTGCAGCCCTCCCCTGTTTTAATATTATAAACTCTGTATTTTATCTGCCTCCACCTGTGTTTGTCAGCCTGTAACAGGGCCTGTCTAAAGATCCTCAGAATTTTTCCACATTTAATTTGTTTTGTTAAAGTTTCAACTTCTAACATGGTATCAGAGCTGATTGAGCCATGATGTGGAGATAGAAGATGGATTCCAAAAAGAATTCCCTGTAGTTGCAGATCCTACGATTTAATGGCAAGAACTACAATTACTAGAGCATCTGGATGAAGATCCTATTCGGATCTCAGGAGCTATGGGAGTTAGTCAAGAACAGCTACCCAAAATTGGTAGATGCAGTAGCATTGGTCGCCCTCTCTCAAGTAGACAAGGATCTGTTGAAAGAGCACAAGAAGAAGGACTAGAAGGCCCTCTTCTACATCATGCAAGCGGTTGAGGAGACCATCTTCCCATGGATTGCATCAACCACCAAGGCCAAACAGGCCTAGGAAACCTTGGCAAGTTCATATCAAGGCACCAACAAAGTGAAGTTGATGAAACTGTAGATGCTCAGGAGAGAGTTTGAGAACCTGTAGAAGAGAGAGTACGAGTCGATGAGTGACTTCTTCACCCGGACAATAGATATTATCAACCAGATGCGGTTGAATGGAGAAAATGTGCAGAGCCAGAGAATCATGGAGAAGATTCTTAGAAGTTTGCCCGCAAAGTTTGACTTGGTTGTGATAGCAATGGAAGAGTCGAGAGATCTGACAACCCTCTCAATAGACGAGCTCATGGGTTCATTGCAGACACATGAACAGAGGCTGAGCCACTCAACTCAGTCTTCTTTGGAGCAAACCTTCAAAGTGCAAGTCTCAGCCTGAGATAGTGGCAGACAAGACTCCCACCACAACACTTCTAGTTCTCAAGGAGGAAGAGGCAGAAGAAGACGTGGGAGAAGTAACAAGAAAGGAGGGAGATCAAACCCTTAGGAAGCTGAGCCAAGTTGCAACTTTCATCAACAAGGAGGAAGAGGCACTGGAAAAAATCAGCAAGGAAGCTCTCAGCAGAAGGACATGTCAAAGGTCCAATGCTACTACTGCAGTAAGTTTGGCCATTATGCCTCACAATGCAGGGAGAAGATGGCAAATGAGAATCATCAGCAAGCCCATTATACGAAGGAACCCAGAAATGTGGCAGGAGGAAATGTACTGCTGACTTGCAGTATTGAAGAGGAGAGCAAGAAAAACATTTGGTATCTTGACAGTGGTTGCAGCAACCACATGACTAGGAACAGAGAGATGTTCTCACAACTGGATGAAACAATCCAGTCCAAAGTCAAGATGGGGAACAACAACAAAGTTCTTGTGATGGGGAAAGGAAAGATCCTCATTCACACCCAGCACGGTGAAAGTAAAACAATTCAAGATGTTTTTTATGTGCCTGGGTTGAAGCATAATCTGCTAAGTGTTGGACAACTTGTGCATAAGGGGCACACTGTATTGTTCAAAGATGGTGTCTGCTCCATCAGAGACAAAGTGCATGGATAAATCACAATAGTGTCCATGACAAAAAACAAAATGTTTCCACTACAGATTCAGAATGAATCTATAGTGGAAACATTTTGTTTTTTGTGATGTCTGAATCTGTAGTGGAAACATTTTGTTTTTTGTGATGTCTCTGAGTGCAGTTGAGAAGGATGCTACCTGGCTGTGGCATCTCAGATTCGGCCACCTAAGCTTCAATAGCTTGAATCAACTACACAGGATGCGAATGGTGAAGGGTTTACCCCTTATTGAGCAACCGAACCAAGTGTGTGAAGGTTGCCTAGTCGACAAGCAGCACAGGGATGCATTCCCTGTAGGACAGTCTTGGAGAGCATCACGGCCATTGGAGCTAGTGCACTCAGACATTTGCGGTCTGATGTAGACCACCATGTTTGCCGACAACAAATACTTCTTGACGTTTATAGATGACTTCAGCCGAAAGACTTGGATTTATGCCATCAAGTTGAAGTCAGAGGCGTTTGCAAGGTTTAAGGAGTTCAAGGCTCTGGTTGAGAAACAAAGTGGTCATTATGTGAAGACTCTCAGAACTGATGGAGGTGGAGAGTACATCTCCAACGAATTCCACAACTTTTGCAAGCAGCATAGAATTCGAAGGCAGTTCACTGCCAGATACACGCCACAGCAGAATGGCATAGCTGAGAGGAAGAACCGAACCATCATGGAAATGGCACGAAGCATGATGAAGGCGAAGGGGTTGTCGCATGAATTCTAGGCAAAGTTTGTAACATGTGCAGTCTACCTGCTAAATAGATGTCCCACAAAAAGTGTGAAGGACAAAATCCCTCAAGAGGCCTGGAGAGAAGTGAAGCCAAGTGTGGCTCACTTGCGTGTGTTCGGGTGCATTGCATATGCACATGTTCCAGAAGAGAAGCGGTGGAAGCTGGATGATAGAGCTGAGAAGTGCATTTTCACAGGGTATAGTGATCAGACGAAGGCATATAGGCTGTACAACCCTATGATGAAGAAGCTCATCATTAGCCGTGATGTGAAGTTTCTTGAAGATAAAGCCTAGAATGGGAAGTCAGAGACTGGCCAGTCAGAGCTAGTAGTAGTACAATCTATTGATTTGGAAGAAGGAAGTCTGCAACCACCTGCAACTTCCAGTAGCAACAGCGGTGCCAGCAGTAGCACAGCCACTCCATCTCGGTCGCATCCACTCGTAAGTAGAATCCAAAACCTGGTGAAGCCAGCGAATACAAAGAGCTTGCGAGAAATCTACGAAGCAACCCAAACCCACATAGATGAAGAGCACTCTAACTTTGCATTCTTTACTAAAGTTGATCCAGTAGAGTTTGAAGATGCAAGTCAGAATCATAAGTGGGTGCAGGCGATGGATGAAGAGATAGCAACCATTGAAAAGAATGAGACATGGCAGCTGACTAATCTTCCAGCAGGGAAGAAGACCATTGGGGTCAAATCGGTGTATAAGACAAAGTTCAACGCCCAAGGAGAAGTTGACAGGCATAAGGCCAGATTAGTGGCAAAAGGCTACAAGTAGAAATTAGGAGTTGACTATCATGAGGTGTATGCACCTGTAGCCCGACTTGACATAGTCAGAATGATTTTGGCACTGGCAGCTCAAAAAGGATGGAGCATGTACCAGATGGATGTGAAGTCTGCTTTCCTTAATGGAGTGTTGGAGGAAGAGGTCTACATAGACCAGCCACCAGGTTACGAAATTGAAGGCCAAGAGGGCAAAGTCTTGAAGCTGAAAAAGGCCCTATATGGTTTGAAGCAGGCGCCCCGAGCTTGGTATAGCCAAATTGACAGCTATTTTCAAGAAAATGGGTTTGTCAAATGCCCATATGAGCACTCCCTGTACATGAAGACAAATGCCCAATAGGTGAGCTCATCATCGTTTGCCTGTATGTAGATGATCTGATATATACTAGCATCTTCAGAACAGCCATGAAGTTTGAGTTTGAAATGACTGACATGGGCCTAATGAAATATTTTCTCGGCATTAAAGTTGACCAATCAGTAGATGGCATCTTCATTTCTCAGGGCAGGTATGCGAAGGATGTCCTAAAGTGCTTCAATATGGAGGACAGCAAACCTGCCATCACATATGTAGCCACAGGTTTGAAGTTGAGCAAATTGGATTCAAGGAGGAATGTCGACCCAACCCTGTTCAAGAGGCTAGTTGGCAGTCTGATGTATTTGATCGCAACTCGGCCAGATCTGATGTTCGAAGTCAGTCTGATCAGCCATTTCATGGAGACTCCGAAGGACACACACTAGCAAGCAGGCAAGAGGATCTTGCGCTATGTCAATGGGATGCGAAACCATGGCCTATTTTATGCCAGATAGGACAAGCTGGAACTGGTCGGCTTCACAGATAGTGACTGGGCTGGCAGTACCAATGATCGAAAGAGCACCTCCGGGTATGCTTTACATCTCAGATCAGGGGCAGTTTCATGGGCGTCCAAGAAACAACCTATCGTTGTGTTGTCCATAGCCGAAGCAGAATATGTCGCCGCCACGTCAGCCGCATGCTAGGCAGTTTGGCTACGAAGAGTTTTGAGTGAACTGAAATTTCCTCCAGAAGGCGCAGCAACAATTTTTTGTGATAACAATTTGGCCATTGCACTGTCAAAGGATCTCGTCTTCCATGGTCAGACGAAGCACATAGACATCCGGTATCATTTCATTAGAGAGCTGGTGAAATTTGATGAAGTACAACTGCAGTTTTGCAGGTCCAGGGAGCAGCTGGCTGACATCTTCATGAAGCCTTTGAAGGAGGAAGACTTCAGTAGATTGTGAGAGATGCTTGGAGTCAAAGTGCTCGTGAAATTAGGCTTAAAGGAGGGTGTTAGAAATATTTAACCCAGATTTCACGCCTTCGCCAGATTGCACTCCAAATTTGGGCAAAGTTGGACTACGCTCGCATAGTTGGGGATCCCAGCAAAAAGGGCTGACATGACACCGCACCTACCCTCTGATAGATGTGACGTCTGACAGATCCGATCGCTGCAGAAGTTAATGCCAGTTCGGCAATTTAATGCTAGTGCGGTGATTGGTCAGAAACCCTAGTTGAGGGCCTGTCAGAACCTGTCAGAGGATAAGCCCTATCCTCCACTTCCTGCGGCTATATAAGGCATCTCAAGTATTTCAGAAGTAGTAGGGAAGTAGAGAGAAGTAGAGTGCAAGAAGCAGAAGGCAGAGAGCAGAGAGGAGTCAAGAGAAGAAGAGTATCTCAGTGAGCAGTGTGGCTCAGCTGATTAATGTTCGAGCAGCCGACTCGACATTTTGTCTATTTAGTTTATCCTGCAGCGTAGCCTGCAAATGTTATTTCCTCGGTTGAGGAATTTCTGTAACCCTAGTTTTTCATATGAATAAAGTTTGTTGTAGTTTGTGGCATCTTTAGGGTTTACAGTTTTAATGTGCTAAAGATTATTGTTCTCTGTTCCGGCATTTATCTTCTCTCATACGGGCCTTGCCAAGCCAGGCAAACCCAGCGGCGCTGCGCAAGACGAAGAAGTCAAGAAAAGACTCCAAGGCAGAAGTTGGGCAAGTCTCAGCGAAGCCTTTCCAACTTCGCTGCCGAAGTGCAAACTTCGCCCAGTTTCGGGCGAAGTCCGTCAACAGGCCCGAAGTGCAAACTTCGCCCAGTTTCGGGCGAAGTCCGTCGGCGCCCGCGAAGTTCGAACTTCGCCCAGTTTTGGGCGAAGTCCGTCGGCGCCCGCGAAGTTCGAACTTCGCCCAGTTTCGGGCGAAGTCCGTCGACGCCCCGACGTTCGCACTTCGCCCCAGTTTTGGGCGAAGTCCGTCGTCGCTTCCGACTTGCGCACTGCGCTGTCTGAGCTGCGACGTCCGACTTCGGCGGCGAGAAGAAAAAAAAGAAATAAAATTCCTTCCTGTGTACTGACCTTTCTTCCTTTCCAATGTCCTCCTCCTCCTGCTGGACTTGTGTATCCATAGAAAACGCCATTGACCATGTGATCTCAAATTTGATGAATTTTCTCATCAGCATTATTGTATAAATCGAAAGATTTGGGTTGGGACCATTGACCATATGATTTCAAATTTGATAAATTTTCTGATCAGCTTTATTGCATAAATCTAAAGATTTGGGTGGGTGTTACAAAGTCTTAAATATTTTTATTTTGTTTATCTGTCACTGGATGTCACTTGTATTGTCCGTATGCGACCCAGATTCAACCCAAGACGGATAACAGATATGTATAAGAAGCATTGCTTAAAAAAAAAACATGAAAACTATATCGTAGAATGTTAAGAACATGGGTCTCTCCTGTTTTTTTGTTTTTTCCCATCCATTAACTACAGATGCTCGGCTAGTTTTGTAATGCCTGCGAGAAGATTGCTTCTCACATACATATATCATATGCAACGTGAATTTCCAAGAGGACGCTCTAAAAAAAACCATGAAAACTATATCGTGGAATGTTGAGAACATGGGTCTCTCCTGCTTTTTGTTTTTTCCCATCTATTAACTACAGATGCTCGGCTAGTTTTGTAACGCCTGCGAGATTGCTTCACACACATATATCACATGCAACGTGAATTTCTACGAGGACGATATTTCACATGTTGTTCAACAAGATTTCCGTACTAATTAAAATTAGCTAAACCACTTTTCGAAGCATCTCATAAAACCTTAAAATAATGTTTCTTAGGTTCGCCTTTGTCTGCAGAAAAGACCAGAAGACGTGACATATTATAACATTAGAGACACTCTTGCTGGTTATGCTTTATTTTTAAGCAAGACACATGAGCGTTTCTCCTCCGGTTGGTTGTAAGTAAGATACTTTGGATGGTGTTACCAAGGATAGTGGATAAGTAAGTTTTAACGTTTACTAAAAATGAATTTGAGTTTAAATTTTAGGGGTATAATTTGAATCAGTTGAGTTAATCTGGTTAAACAACAATTAGGTTACTGGTTGTTTCAACACTGATTGGACTTGGATGTTATTGATTATCCTCTCTATCAAAATAAATAAAATATATTTGTTTTTAGTATCATTTATACAGTGGTTTGAATAATTAAAATAAATAAAATATATTTGTTTTTAGTATCATTCACACACGGTGGTTTAAGTCTGATTTTTGAAAAGAAAGTCCAAATCCCTAACCATATGTGTATCCTAAGAGGAATATAAATAAATACTTTGAATGATAGATAAGTCTTTTAGTAGGAGTAAAGTGTTTGTGAGGGGTTACTTTAGTTCAATTTTTGGAGGGTCTATTCTGGTTGACCTTGTCTTTACCTAGTGGTTACTTTAGTTTGATTCTATAGAGAATTGGTCATGTTGACCAAGTCTTTACATAGTGGATTAGAAATTATGTAGGTTTCTAATGCAACAAAAATATATATACGGTGGTGAGAAAAAAGAAAAATAAATAAAAGTTCTTAATTATGAATTATTGAGTTTTCTTATGCAACCAAAAAGAACTTTGAATGTTGGTCACAAAAAAATAAATAAATAAATAAAAGTTCATTCATAAATTATTAGTTGCATCCACATTAATTATTTAAAAATATAATTATTTTTTTTTGAAAAATTTGAAAAAAACTTGTATTAAAACATTAATCAGTTACAATTGGGATAAGACACATCCCAGCCGAAAACAATGAAAGCACATGATTACAAGAGAAGAGGAAGATTTGCACTGGATCCAAATCTCTTGAACCAATACCAAGCTAGCTGAGAGAGCTAATAGATCTGATACAACAACTTATCGCGAAAACACGCAACAAACACCAACTTCACCTCTGTCCGCGAAAAAGCTACAAGTCGCGAAATTGCGACACAAGACTCCTCTGACCGCAAAAAAGTCAACCTGTCACAAAATCGCGAACATAATTATTATAAGAATTAATTATATATATTTTATTTATTTAATTTGTATTTGTAAATATAATGTTAATAAATATTTATCAATATTTCACTACATTTTCAATATAGCATAATTATGAACTACCATAGGTAAAAGGGAGGTAATATAATGTAAGGTGTGTGAAATTTCCATAATTATTTAATATACTATAGTAATAGTACATGATGGTAACCTTCACAAGTACTATTTTTAGTGCACTATGAATAATTACATGACTAACTTGACTAGCATTCTATAGTGAAGGTTTGGATAAAGGTTCCTATTAAGGGTCTATTGATATACGTAAGGTACATGGGAGCTCAAATCCATATATGGGTGTTTGATAAGGCCTAGGTATTACATTTTGTTCACCCCTTACTTCATTAGGTGCTTTATGGGTAAACTAGCTTAGATAAAATGATAGCTCCTCCATATTATTTTAAAATGGTCAAGTTAGCATTTTTAAGCTATAGACCTAAGTTTAAAAGAACAAAATGCTCAAAATAGAAGCTTACCACACCCTAGAAAGTGTTTTGATATTACTTGGAATTAATATTTTCCTCTGATGTGAAAAGTTCAACTTGAAATTCCTAGTTTTGAGATATACTAAGATAAGAAATTTAGTTCCAAGGATAATTCTAACTATAATTATAATAACTATCAATAAAATTAGAACTAATATCACATATTTAATAATATAAGAATTAAATAAATTAAACATGATAACTTAGAATAAGATTGAAAGCAAAAATTTAGGACAATAAAGATTACTATTTTTGACCTCTTAGCAAAATATTCCAAATCTTCTCTAGTCCTATGAGGGTCACTTTGATTTTTATAATATTTACAAGCATATTTCTTGACTATTCTATGATAATATTATATGATAGTATTTTATGACATTATTCATGACTACATACTCTATGATAGTTGCATACATCACTGCAAGGAAATTACATGCATGATTCTATGACACACCCTCCTACCTATTTCTAACTTAACATGTGGCCCTCTTTACATACTCCATATGGTACAATATCATATGTCAATATGAGTTACATTCATGGGGTATACGAAATGTTTTATAGACTTTCTCCACGTCTCACACCTAGGTATCAAAAGCACTCATAATAAAAGAGTTTGCATAGGCAAAATTAAACCCACAAAAGCATTAGTTATTCATATAATGCTAAAAATATTTATGGTAAGTTCTATTTGAATGTCACCCAAATCTAGAATTTGGGTATAAAAAACAACTTATTTTGGAGCTGAACATACTAAAACATAAGGTTAGTTAAACAAGTTTAATCTCTTTCTTAGGTAAGAGTGTCTTCATTCAAAGTCAAATTTCTTGAATGAAGGTACATCAATGACTAGGCATTTGAACCAAATTTCCTTTTTAGTCAATTAAAGGTGACCATCAACAAGGATTAATTTTTTTGTTCCCATACAAAAACATGTTTGAGTTTCAATTTTGGGCTATTGTTTACCATTTAAAAAATAGTTATATCATTATGTTTATGTTTGATTTAAAATTCAAGTGCAGGTTTAATTTATGGGCACATTTTAAGAGTAGGTGCTAGAAACATGTTAATCTTAGGCACCTATAATGGCTAAATAGTGTACACATATCAAGCATTATACTAAGAAATTTCTAAAATTAGGAATCCATACCCATTAAAGGGTGTGCACATAGGGCACAAAACCATGCAAGTTTAAAACATAGACATTCATTCCAAAATAGCTACCGATCATACATAAATATTTTATAGGTCTAATATTTGGAAGTTCAAGGACTAAAAATTTGAGATTCAAAAAGGGTGGAATTAATATTTTAAACATAGTACACCAAAGGACCAAAGTTCAAACTTCATAGTTTAAATAAGTATTATGTAGAATCTAGAGTTTAATGTTTGAAATTCTAATATCTCATTATGGTAAGGAAACACATACACTAGATTGGCTAGTTTTTGTCTATAGACTTAACTTAGTAGTTTATTAATTTAGGATAATTAATATGTCATCAAGGGAAATATATTAACATTAAGGGTTCTCCTTGCATTACTCCTAGGTTACTCCTAGTTAGTTAGTTATTGTTTAATTATTACTCCTAATTACTTCCCTCTAGGATTAAACATATAGGAGTTCGAGTTGTAATCCATTCATTCATTTTTTTATTTTCCACATAAAAAATTATGTTATATAGAAAAATATTAACTTAATCATCAGAACTGACTATTAACTCTACCATATAAATTTTCAACATGAATATAGAAATGATGATTTCAAATAAAATTGAACCTATAATCACATGAACCTAAACCAATTGGTATGGATACTTTCAACATATAAATATCTTTTATCCATTGGTAACATTAGACCCTTTCTACTCTATCACACAAGGGTATTCCCATTGTATGGTCACAAGGTATAATGATTAATCCAATAGGTTCAACTATCCTTAACGTGATCAAAATTGAGGTAAGGGTTTACCATATTATATCCCTCTAAGACTCACAAGAATTCCAAAAATAGGGTAATATAAGGCCTCTTACAATCTCATCAAACTAGAAATATAAACACAAGAATACAACAATGTGTAAACCTAAAATTGGTGGTATTTATCTTTAAGTCCCAAGGTTCACACTCAGATAATGATTCTTGTATGAATTCTATTTTTACTTGAGTTCTTGGTGGAGAGTAGGGGTTCACCAAGAGTGTTTTATAGATTCAATGTGCGATCCTCTATTTTATGTGATAAATTATGAAAGCACAAAAGTTTTAGAATTTAAAAAGAGAATATGCCTTATGGAGGAAGATGTAAATACAATTCAATTTAGGGAAGATAACAATGCAATAAATAAGACTAACCCTACATTCATTTCTTAATTTTTTGCATGAACTATGAAACTTATAAAAAAAGTTACAAAAAACTAAAAGGAAATATCTTTATCATTTCATGAAGGGTTCAAGAAGATACAAAAAATAAATTTTATCATGTGTGTAAACTATCTGTAATTTTGATTTAATGCCTAATGAAAAGATTTCAAAACTGTATTCTTTAATCCTTATTTTATTTAATGTGTTTAAAACTAAATGAGTATTTATGCCTATTAAAAGTAGCAAATAAGACCCTTTTCTATTGCTAAAAAATTGACATGAAACTATGTTACTCAAAGGTTAGTAGAGTACAAAATCATAGTCTAGACTCTAGTTTTTCACCCATGATATATTTATCGCCTACCCATAAATTTGTCACCTATGACATTTTTTATTTGTGTACTTGTGAGTTTGCAAAAAATATTAAAAAGGGAAAGACAATAGATGTGTTAGCTCAAGGGTCTTGCTCATCATTGGGGAAGTTTTTAAAGTTCCCTATTTTATAGTCAACCTCCATGTTCCATTTTATAAAATAAAATTGGATTCTTAGGAAGAATATTAATGAAATAAAACTATAAATTTAGCTGCTACAAAAACCAACTCTAGTGTGATGTGAAAATTCTAAGATGTCCCTATGCTTAGTTGTATATTTCTAAATATTAAATTTTGTTGGGCATTGAGAAAAATGAGTTCATACTTTTCAAGGAAAATTCAAAATGGAAGATAGCCTCAGTCCCATAGACCAAGGAATAAGGAATCATACCATTATGAGTTTAAAAACTAGTTCGATTGGCCCATAGTGCGAGATATAGTTGAAGGTTCCATTTCTATCCATTTTAGTTTATAAGTGTTAGAATGTGAAGCATTAGAAATATTATTAATAATCAAAGGTTAAATAGAAATGGTAAACATAATAAAATTGATTATGACAACTAACCTACCGACTAACCTATCATCCATAATATATGTCGTCCATAGGGAAATGACGGTAAGGTAAGTTACTAACCTAGGTAACTAGTAAAAGTAACTACTAGTGGTAAAAAGTAACAAACTACTTTTTACCATGCAGTAAATAAAATCTACCTAATGTAGGGAAAGGTTAAAATATCCAAATGATGGAATATTTACTCTAAAATCCCCCCTTATTACATTATTTGGGTAATACATACATATCCTCTAATACAACAATATTTAGGTAAAGTATATAACTGCACCAATACAGTGAAGAAGATGTTGATCTGCTGGTTCTTTGCTCTGTCACAGTACTCTAGCTACTCCTAAGCAAAAAGTGGTTCATTCCTTACTTTTGTCTTCATGCCAATAAATTTCCTTATGGTAATCACATCATCCAACCGAATTGCATGGGTAACCAGCCACTGCAATCGCTAGGTGTAGTAGAATAGATCACTTCATAAAAGGTTCATTCATTTACAATATGAATTTGCAAAATATAAGGTAGCTAAGGTGTTGGTCACTTCTGAAAATGCACCCTTATAAGTTCCCCCCTTCTCATTGCAAAACATAGTGTATTCAATTTCTGAAGGAAGTGTGACTAAGGTGTCAGTCGAAGTCGAAAATGCAACCTTATAAGCCTTCTTCCCTATTTATAAAAAAATTGTGAAGAAAAGAAATTGATATCCCCCTCAATTACAAAAAGTGTGCAACACAAGAGTGTTGTGAAGGATTTTACAAATATTGCCTCCTAGAAAATTTTACATCACAAAAAATCGCTCCTCTTGTTACAAGTGCTTCAAACACCTAGAATTTGCTATTTATGAAGCCTAAAAGAGGTACAAGCACCCCTTATTACAATTTTTTCAAACAAAATACTTATGCTATTTATGAATCCAAAAAGAGGAGAGAGATAAAATGGTGCTTTTGCCTAAGGTGACACATGTGTTTTCCCTCTACAATACTGTTTTAGCCATGAGCACTCTGTGTGCTCTCTTTGAACCAGAATCAGAATCACAACCAGAATGAGACACTTCACTAGAAATATGGCTTTTGTGATGTGCCTTTTCCATTTTAGTTTTGTTTGTTTTGAAACCAACATTGAATGGTGTCATGGTTGTCATTTTTACAATTTGTGCAAAACTATGCTTTCTAGGCAATTTTATCAAAAAGGTCACCAAATCATCCTTCCTTATTGTAATAACTTCAAGCATGATTGCTATTATAAATTCTAAAAGTGTAGACACCAAAACAACACCAATCTGATTATGTGAAACAAGCACTGATCACATTGACACACACAGCCCCCAGGGCAGCCCCTAGAGGTTAAACAATGGTCCTAACCACTTCCAAAAGTAGTTTGGAAGGTCAATGGTCAATTTGGCACCTTTTTGGCACTTTGCTCTCTACTTGCCCCACCCTGGGATGAATACAAACTGGTGTTCATCCCACCCAGGGATGAATATCATAATTTGCCCCAGGGTGAGGCGAATAGAAGGTTTGATTGGCAAAAAAAGTTAAACCTCGATAGGTCTGCCAGTTAACTACAGGTTCAGGCCATGCAATTACGAGGAATGACTACAAATAAAGGAGAGAGACTTCAGTCATCTATGTCTTTGATTTTTGGAAGCCTCATGCAAGGAGACTCTAAATCAGGGAATAATATTTTCCCCAAAATAGGACATGCAACTCTAGTGGTGCCCTCGCATGCACATTCAAACAAAGAGACCCTGGGTCTATAAATTGGTGAGTCTTATCACCCAAAATATGGGGAGAGATATAGAATTTTTATCAATGAAGTGCTGCCATTTTACATCCACACACATACCCTTTGATTTGTGCTTTCACATCTTTGATCTCTCTTTTGGAGGGAGGTTATTGGGTGACTATTGGAAGCGCAAATCCAAGCCCAAACCCAAAAATTTGGCCACAATATTCAACAAAATTTGCCTACATAACCCCATAAAATTTTTTGGACCCATCCCAAGTGGATTGGTGCCGAAACAGAGTTCCAAACCATGGGCGTCCTACCCCCGAGCGCCCCCAAATTGTCGCAGTTCTAAACGCCCCCACCCCCGAGTGAATAGAAATATATGGCATATTTATTTGGTTTTTCTTTTGCATATTATTCTAGGTTATTTAAATATGCTGTATTTTAAATTTCACTTCATTCTGACAAGTTTTGATTATGCTTTTATCATTTCCCGCCTTCACTAACATGCAGATAGCGCCATCATATTCTAGATGATAGAGGCCAAATTGGAGAAATATGACCATCTGGGTCATCCCAAAATACCCCCAATTAGCTAACCCCAACTTTACAGGTCATTTGGAGCTTTCTGGATAGGACATTGAAGAGGGTGATTTTTAACAATTTGTTGTAGGTTTATTTGTCCCGCCCTGGAGTGAATACAAATCTGTAAGGAATTTCTTGACTGTTCTTTTTACAGTGGCTTCCTGGTAACATATTCATGCTTCTATAAAAATTTTAGGTCGTTCTGATAGTATTTGGTTATCAGTTTAATATTTTCTTGCATATACTAACAGTAGGCCTTGGGAAATACATGTCCTATTCTATCTGCAGGTGCTACTGATCTTTTTTGTTTAACTAAATGCAGGTCTTTGACATCAGAGGAGAAGGAAGGATTCAACAATCATATACACAATTTGTGCCTTTGCCATTTTAGTTTTGCTTATTTTGAAACCAACACTGAATGGTGTCATGGTTGTCATTTTTACAATTTGTGCAAAACTATGCTTTCTAGGAAATTTTATCAAAAAGGTCACAAAATCATCCTTCCTTATTGTAAGAACTTCAAGCATGTTTGCTATTATGAAGTTTAAAAGAAAAGGTATAATTTTTTATGACTTTTACTTTTATGGTTGACTTTACAAGTTTTAGTTTCCTCTTGTCAAAAATATGTGTTTTGAAGGAAGAAAGGAATTATCCCCCCTTAGTGCAAAGGATTGCAACTTTTTAAGGTTCCTTATTTTCAAAAACTTGTTCTTTATTTTGATTACCCTAAAAGAGTACCAAAATATAAATCACTCAAATAGATATTTAATGGCACCTACTTTAACTCCCTTCAATAAGGATGAAAAGTTTGAGGAATTTAAGCCAAACAAATAAGAGTGAATTAGGGGTTTTTTTTATTTAGGAGAAAAATATCAAGTGAATTTTGGCTTTAAATCTGTGTAAGTATTTACACAAATTTGTGAAATTTTGGGGTTTAGTGTGTTCTTGATTCTATGACTTATAATTGCAAAATAAATAATGCAATAATCAAACAAGAATTCCCACAAAATTCTTATCACCTAGGTGTCGGATGCAACCGAAAATGCACCTAATTTACCAATAAAGGTGTCGAGTAAAATTGAAAATACACATTTTAATTTTTGCAACAAAATATTAATGTGTGTTGTGCAAAAAAAATGATATTTTTATGTCTCCTACTTTGTTTTACAATTTTGCAAAAGAAGTACAATATTGTCTTCCCCCCTTTATTTTGCAAAATTAACAAATCGAGCACTCCTTCCAAGACAAGTCGACACACGACACTTTTTTGAAAGGCTTCCAGAACCAGTCGAAAAATGACTTGGTTTTAGTGCACCCAAGGCTTCAAATTCTTCTCAAGTTTACAAAAAAAAAAAATGTGCAATTTTATATCTTATATCCCCCCTCGAAGAAAACAAATGCACAGTTTGCATTTTGAATGTTACCAAAAAAATTTAGTCTCCTTGTTGTCTAATTTGCAAAAAGAATTCAAGTTTGATCCTTTTTTTTATGCTAAATTAACAAGGTTGAGAAGAGTTTTATGGCTTTCTAATTTGCAAGAAAAATAAGTGCTCTTCTATGTCTTATATCCCCACTTGGAGAAAACAAAATCTCCTTTTGATTTGATTGCAAAAATAGATCCTTAATTCTATATTTTAATGCAAAATTTTAATAAATCTAATCATTATTTAACAATAAAATTAATTTTGTAAAAAATCAATGTAATTTATGAAAAAAAAATTGATTTTAGACAAAAGATATTAAATTATTAAATAAAATGATTAAAAATAATTTAAAAATTTACAAAAAAAATAAAAATTTACCTTTAATTATGCTTGTTGTGGGCTCCTTGTGGCATAAGGTTTTGGCACCGAAGGGACTCGAAACCCTGACACCCCCCCCCCCGCATAGGGACTTAGCATAAGTATTTTGTTTTAGGATTCATATTGGTTATTACCTTGAGGATAGTAAGGTGTGGATTACTTATGTTAAATTTTGTACTCAACACAAAGTTTAATAATATTCTTATTTTTGAAAGAAGTGTCATTATTAGATATTATGAACAAAGGGATGTCATAACAGGATAAGATTGTATTGAGGATAAAGACATGGCCTCAACCCATTTGGTAAAATATTTGGTTGTGACGATGATGAACTTGTGACTATCAAATAAGGTAGGATTTATTGTTCTTATAATATATAGACCCCATGTAGAAAAAGGCCAAGGACAATTCAAGTATTTTAGCTCTTACAATTGGGAATGGACAAGATTATTTTTTTCTGATATTTATTGCACTTATGAACATAAATGAAAGATCCATTTTCTATAGAAGGCCAATTATTTCCTAGCCTAGTAAGCTTTTTGGTCATGAAATTTTGATTGAAATAACCAACATTTATTCTATCATGGACTTCTTGAATTGGATACTTAGTGTCTTCTACATTAAGCCACTAGACGAGGATACCATCAAAAGATAACTTGTATAATATATCATTTATGACAATGAAGTGACAATCAAGGTATGTAATATTTTTACATTCACTATGATTGAGTTCTTTAGTCAATGTGCCCTCAAGAAAGGCATAAATATCTATGTACCAAGGTTTTGGGTGTATTATTAATTTTATAACAAATATTGTTAAATGTTTTAGCTACATTTGAGGGTTCCCAAATGTATAATATGTTAAATGATTATAGTGACTTGATTAACCTCCAATTCTAGGAGAATGAGGGAAACCATTGCTATCATTGCATCAGTATGATTTTCACCCAACCTAGAAATGGTAGCAATAATAACTATATCAAAGGTAGCCAATAAATGGTTGAAAATATCTTTATGGAGTTTTAACTTGTCATCTTTAGTTTGATAATCTAATTAAAGATAAGCGGGGAGTCTCCAAAAATAGATAGGATTGCAAATTTTATGATGAGATGAGATGTACTTGAGGATGGAAAACATGCATATTTAGTTTTTCCTTTTTTATGGACTAATAGTAAGCAAGAGATTAATATCTTCATGAATAGTGTGAAGTTGTCCTTGGTAATCGAATCTTAAGCATTAATGATAGTTGGTTGGTATTACCTACATTGTATGGATCTAGGGTTATTTTATAAGAAGATTATGGTTCAATCCACAAGGTGAAACAAGTGCTGAGTATGTGGGGTCCTACTTTTATAGGAAGGAAAAAGGTTCTAATAACTTGATGTTCTTCATTATCATAGCCTATGATAATGAAATTTCATTTTCTAAATTTTGTTTGTTCAATCCAATCCTATTGAATAATTTGAGGTTACATATATTAATGGTAGAACCATTATCAATAAGCACTCATTTTTTAAAATTATTACTAATTTCATATGTGATATAGAGTAACACTCCCAACATAGATGCGGGTGGGATATATTCCTCATAAAAGGCTATGATTGTATGATTAATGATAAAATTTCCTAACACATGAGTTCGACTGATATTTTGAGGTACTATTTATTCATTCAAAAGTTTGAAGATGTTTTCTTTATGGACTAGAGAAGTTTTTAATAACTCAATTAGAGAAATCTTAGCATGGATATATTCAAGCTATTTTAGATTAAATGTCCATTTTCCTTTATTATGTTTCTTTAATATTAAGGGTATCCTCTCAGAGGATGGTTTTTGTTTAGATTGTATAACTAGAGAAGGATTGGTAGGTAAATTAATTACTAGCACGTTTGTTGTTGTCATGTTATTGCATGAATTATCCCAACCATATTTTGGTAAGGTAAAAAAATATTTTGATACTAAATATTATTAGTCATATTTTGATGATTTGGTAATGAATTTTGGAAAATGCCCAAGTCTTGATTAGAATATGTAGATTGTTGGAAGTCACTAAAGATAACTTTCCCTTCATCTATGAGGTTTTAAATGAGGTCCCTAAGGGTTTTTGAATTATTAGTATAATTTCCATGGATGCGATGAAAGTGCATTGTTCTATAGCATTGAGTCCTAGTAGTTTTTCTCTTTTATGATTTTGAGGTCTTAAAGGTGGGAGTTCAACTATTTTTATCTCTAAAATTTGTTCTAAAATCATATATGGAGGTTAGTTTAATCTAGTGTATTGCCTTATTTCCCCCTCTTGTTTATTCAAAATTATTTTCTAAGGTGTTGCCACAATACTTCTACTATTATTATTTTATCTAGAGTCAATGACTTCATCTCCTAGAGCATGTTTATTCTTATACTTCCTCTTTTGAATATAAGAGGACTTGTCATCCACCTTATTAAGCTTTAATTATCCCTTCCTAATAAGTGTAAATTCTACTTGTTTGTCCAATTGAATAGCATGTTCAAAAGTAGGTATTATAGATATTTCTAAGGGATAGGATAGATTTTCATTTAGGTTTTTTAAAGACATTGAGAAGATCCTTTGGACTGGATTTATAATCTAATTTTACTACTTGTGACATCTAATGTTTTAAGTAAATTGATAAAATTCCATCCTACCCTTGCTTTAAATCATATAAATCAGCAATGATAGTGGTTTCTTCTATGTCAATAATGAATTATTAAACAAATTTCTCACCTAGTTCTCTAAAACTCTTGAGATAATGATGAGTCACCTGATAATATTATTCTTGTCCTAACCTATTAAGACTCTTTGGAAATATTTTTAGTAGTAGTAATTCATCATATGTTACATATGTAGGTTATCATAAAGAGTTTTATTACTCATAGGATAACTTGAGACATCATACTTGGATAATTTAAGGACTTTAAGATGATGTAGAAAAGGGAAATTAGCTACATGTGGATCCAATGGTTGATTGCACATAGCACGTATTTGCTTTAAAACTCCTTGTAGTGAACGTGTTTGTTGATTCAATTGCTTTACTTGGTACATAAGGGCTTAGAATTTAGGAGAGGATTGTTTTGTCAAAATTAGAAAAAAATTTGATGAGGGAAAAGGATTTAAGATGTTAATCAAAGTATGCATTTGATAATTTTGCTTAAAATAAGGATTTGACTAAGAAGCAAAGTGGTTTGAGTAATTATTGAAGAGAATTATTGGGTGATTTAGAGTATCAATCATGGATTTCATACTAAAACTATTGAGTTTAAATATGTCAAAGGAAATGGTATTAGAGGTAGGAGAGATAGGATTATAGGCATATCCTCCTCTTGGGTTTAATAGATATGTTTTCTTGGAAAATACCAATTGATATGTTGGTCTACTAGGAATAATTTCTAATTGGTTTGCTACAATAGTTGGTGGATTAGGATGACTAGGAGTTGTCTTCAACAATTCTACCATAGAGGGAAATGGGGTGTTTTACCACATAGAAATAGTTGGACTGTAGAAATAGTTGGACTAGGATTTGTTTTCTTATATAGTAACAATAGGAGGTTTAGAATTAAGTTCCATATGTAAAGACCCATGGGAAATATTTATCATATTAGAAGTAGGAGTAAACCTATGTTATTGAATATGTTCTAAATGGGACATCTCATTAGTGGGATAGGACAATTTATCTAAATGTTCTAAATTGTGTGTTTTCATGGTCATTAGAAAATTTTCTTTATTTTGTGAGTGAAACAAACAAGGTGATATGGGATATATTTCCATAAGAGGAAAAACATTCCTCCTCTTGTTCATATATAATGTTCTTGAACACTGTTGAATTTTTAGGAAGGGGAGATAAAGGTTCTTTACTACATGTCATTTGATGATCATGCTTCTAGTTATGTATGAAGGTTGTTGTTCAGTCATACTTGAAAAGAGGAGTTAATTTTATTAAATTTTTGTTTATAGAATTGATTAGAGAAAAATGATATGTTTAAATATTCCTTATATCCCCTTGGTGATACAATTATCCCATGTTATGAATCCCATTAGCCCAATATTTTATACTCATAAAGAGAGATAACCTTCAAGGTTTATATGAAAATTTAGTCAAGGGGTCGTTAGACTTCCCATAGTAGGACTAAATTTTTGGTATGCTCTCGTTATCTGTAATCAAACAATTTAGGTGGTCTTTTATTAAAGTGTAGTAAACTTTTAAGTTTTATTAAGAAAAAAGGTTTAGGAAAAAATTTTTAATACCCATGTGGTGTTCATGTTGGGTTCACCAAAGAAGAAAGCTCGAATTTTGTGATGTTGGTATCCAAGACCAAATGTTCACACTCAAACAATAATTATTCCTAATATCATAGTTACTTGAGTTATTTTATGGGGATCAAGGGTTCACCAAGAGTGATTTATGGTTTCACTCTAAATCCTATGTTTGATGTATTCACTTGTACAAGCACCTAACTTTCAAAATTTAGAAAAGTTAATATGCCTAATGGAAGAATGTGCAAATACAATGCAATTTAGGAAATACAACAATGCAACAAATAATACTAGCCCTATAAGCCTTTCTAAATTATTTGCAAGCACTATGAAACTTATAATGGAAGTTACAAGAAAATAAAAGGAAAATTCTTTGTTTGTTCATGCAAGAGATGAAGAAAATAAATTTTATCCTATATGTAAATTATATGTAATTTAGATTAAATGCCTAATAAAAGGAATTTAAAACTTTATTCTTTAATCCTTATTTTCTTTAATGTATTTAAAACTAAATGAGTATTTATGCCTATTTAAAGTAGCAAACAAGACACTTTTTAATGCTAGAATTTTGACATGAAATTATGTTACCTAGAGGTTTGTAGAGGACATCATAATATACACTCTAGTTTATCACTTGTTACATGTTTATCACTTGCCCACAGATTCATTTTCTATGACTATATTGTAACTTATAATAACTTATATGTCTATGTAGCTATGAATATGCAAAAAAAATAAGTTGAAAAGGTAAATACAATAGAAGTGTTAGCTTTAGGGGGTCTCATTGATGTTGGTAAGATGTTAAAATTCCTTGTTTTGCAATCAAGCCCCATGTTCCATTTTACAAAATAAAATTGGGTGTTTTAGAAGAAGATTAACTACATAAAAATAGAAATTTAGCTACTATAAAAACCAACAATAGTGTGATGTAAAAATGCTAAGATGTCCCTAGGCTTAGTTGTATATTTACTAATGTTAAAAAAAATATTGGGGGGGGGGATGTTGTTGAACAAAATGAATTCATAGTTTGTAGGGTAAATTCTCAGTCTAACAAATTTATGGCATGTGGCTTCTAGGACCTATGAAATTTATTTTGAGGTTAAAACAAGGGGGTTTTAGGATGGAAATGTTAGAGTTAAAGTGCACTATGCCTTCACCTTGACACTTGTCAGTTTCTTTTGACAAGTGTCATGTGTTGAATATAGGCTTATGCCTATATATTGTAACATATTTTTATCAATAATTATCCCTTCAAGTTTCTCCTCCTAACATTTGGTATCAGAGCAGGCCTTCCCTGCCCTGTTCCATGATTTTTTTTTTTTTTTTTTAGAAGGGAAAAACTTAAGGGGATATATTATTGATAAAAATGTGTTACATATATAGGCAGAAGGCCTATATTATAAACTGACAAGTGTCAGTATAAACTGACAAGTGTCAAAATAGAGGCATAGTGCACTTTAACTCTAACATTCCTCGACACTCTTATATGGCTCGTTTTTCCTTTATATTAGGTGCATTTTTGACAGAGACCGACACCTTCTAGATTGAGTTCACCATGAGGAGGGATTTCATACTCATGGTGGATCTAGTCAGTGACCTATGAGAGGTAACATCCTCTAAGGATGACCTGTAGAGGCAACAGAACCAGAAGTGGCTAACCCTGAGGCACCCATGATGACCCTGAGGCACTTAGACAGCTGACCCAGTGGCAACAGACTCATGGAAGTGGCTAAACCTGAGGCAACAGACCGAGATGTGTACATAGTGAATCTAGCATTATTCACAGTTGGAGATCCAAGTGCAAATAGCACGAGCCTAGACCAAATCAATAATAAGAGAGGATGATAGGTTGTTTTAGAGAAGTCAACATTAAGGGGGAATGTTACCTAATGTTGACTTGTTTTGTTTCTTCTTTAGTTAGGATAGTGCACTTTAAGGGGGAATGTTAGAGTTAAAGTGCACTATGCCTTCACTTTGACACTTGTCAGTTTCTCTTGACAAGTGTCATGTGTTGAATATAGGCTTATGCCTATATATTGTAACCATGTTTCATTTGTAATATCATCTCATTGTGTTCATTCTAATATAAGGCCTGACACGAGATTTTTTGATATTAATATAATATATCAAATAGTTTATGTTCTTAAATCGCTCCTTTATTTATTTATTTATATATTTCATAAATGCTAAAGTGAAGATCGCAATAAACTAGAGTAATGATTAAACAATTTAAATAATGAAATTAAAATTTTAATTTTTTTTAAACATTTAATATACTTATAGTAATTTTAAGAATTAATTCAATATCTTTTGAACATTTGGATTTTTTTTAATTCTAGTTTCACTAAAACAAAATGTAAAGTTGATACAAACTAACAAATTTTGAATATATATATATATATATATATATATATATATATATATATATATATATATATATATATTAAATTTGCATGGTGGAATTGGTAGCCGCTACAAATTTTAGCAGGTTGTCCCCTTTTTATGGCCACCACAGTATTCTATGTTGTTTGTCCCAAAAGCTGCCACACCCCTATAACCATCATGCCACAATAATTTTAAACCTTTTACGCCATCAAAAGCACTATAAAAAGGGACAAGCATTCAATCCGACGAGGCTTGAGATTTGAACCTTGGACCTTCGCCCTCCCTTATAGGGTTTGGTTGAACCAATTTGCCTACACCTCGGACCTAAATTTTGAATAATTTTAAAATTGAATTAAGATTCTATTTTATTGTCTACGTGTTTTTAATAAATTTTAAATATATAATATATATGAAAAAGTGGTAATTTTATACATATATATTTTTATTAGGGTAGAAGAAGGAATTTTGAAAGAGGCTCCAAACCTTTTAAAAAAACTACATATCTACTAAACTACATATCTTAAAATTGACACATCACAAGTAATGCAACCCATTAAACTAAAATATTTTGAAGTGCAATAGATCACAAAGTGAAAAGATCTCTTAGGATCAAATCGAATAAGAACCCAAAATAGCAAAACACCCTTAAGAAACTCGATTAAAATACCATGACACCACAAAGGATATGAAGATCTTTGTTCTCGTAATCAACATTGTCTCCATTATCATATTTTTTATTTTCCTTGTGCACCTTTTTATTTCTCCTATTCAAGGCTATTATTATTTGGATTCCATTGGCAATATATGTCTCTCTTTTTCTCTAATTTTCATATTGGAAGGTCTCCCCTAAGATTTAACAATACCCACATCAATTCTTAACTTCTTTTGAGGTTTGGTTTTTGGAGTTTGGGTAGCTTTTTATGGATTAGCTAAATTTACTAGGTTTTTTATTTGATCTACCCACTTTTTAAAAACTATTTGATTTACTCATCTTCATCTTCCTCATTTTCTAAAAAAAGGTTTCGATGATTTGCCTTTTCCAAGATACCATTACCTTCATCTCCAAAATTAATTTCTTAATATATCAAAGAAATTTGGAGAAAGAATAATATTCATTTGTGAGGAGGGTAAAGTATCACATACCTTCATCTTATCTACCATAACTTGATTTTAAAAGGAAGAATTATTTTGCATATCAGTTTTACTTCATTTTTAGGGATCTCAGCTTCCAAGATACCTTCTAATTTTGTATCAAGAAAATATTTCTATATTATTTTTTTTTGTTCATGCCAACCATCAAAGCATACTAAATCTTCAACTTAGTCTTTTGCGTAGTTGAGACTTGATTTTTCTCATTTACACAAATATTTTAAAATATTTCCTCCCCTCTTCTCTAGAAGTCCCATAAATATTTATACACATCATTCTCAAATTAGACATAACTCAAGAACTTAAAAAATGAAAATAAAGATATCAGCAAGAGTTTCTTTGACAAGGAACAATCTTGATAGTAATGTTTTGGAGCATTTTGGGGTCTTCTTTGAAGAAATATTTTTCCTTCATGTCTCCTAGGATTTTGCATGCATATGCTTTTCTTCTTGTGTGTGAAAGGGAATTTTCTTGTTACTACGTTTTTCTTGTCATGGTATATTTATTCTTGATTAACTTTTCCTTTAATCAAATGAATTTCATATCTATTAATCTTACCTCTTTTTAGTGTATTATTTTATCCCTCTAATTTATTTAAGCACACTAATTTTGTAGTAGGATGCAATAGACTCTATCTTGGTTTTGTCCTTCCAACTACAAACTAAGAATTCATAGCTAATAAGAATGAGAAGGTATGAATTCTTCTATCTAATACTTTATCTTGGTTTATGTATTATAGAATAAATATCTAACATCCTTTTATCCAATCCATCATATTTCTTGTTAGGAGGAGAAACTTGAAGGGATAATTATTGATAAAAATAGGTTACAATATATAGGCATAAGCCTATATTCAACACATGACACTTGTCAAGATAAACTAACAAGTGTCAAGGTGAAGGCATAGTGCACTTTAACTCTAACATTCCCCCTTAAAGTGCACTATCCTAACTAAAGAAAAAACAAAGCAAGTCAACATTAGGTAACATTCCCCCTTAATGTTGACTTCTCGAAAACAACCTATCATCCTCGCTTATTGCTGATTTGGTCTAGGCTCGTGCTCTTTTGCGCTTGGCTCTCCAACTATGAATAATGCTAGATCCACTATGTATACATCTCGGTCTGTTGCCTCAGGGTCAGCCACTTCCACGGGTCTATTGCCACTGGGTCAGTCGTCTAAGTGCCTCAGGATCATCATGGGTGCCTTAGGGTCAGCCATTTCTAGGTCTGTTGCCTCTGTAGGTCATCCTCAGAGTATGTTGCCTCTCGTAGGTCACTAAATAGATTCACCATGAGTATGAAATCCCTCCTCATGGAGAACTCAATCTAGAAGGTGTCGGTATCTATAAAAAATGCACCTAATGAAAGGAAAAACGAGCCATATAAGAGTGTCGGTCTCTGCCCAAAATGCACTCAATACAATAAAATGAGCCATATATCCAAATAGGAGGAGAGAAGAAGAAAAGAAGAGAATCTTAATCTTCTGAAGTGTCTTCGTCTATAGTCTTCAGAAGGAGATCCAGAAAAAACATCAGATAGAGTCTAGGGTGTCTTTGTCTGTAGTCCCTAGTATAAGTGTCCTTATGGTGACCATGTCATCCTATCAAAATGCATGGGTAACCAGCTACTACATTTTCCAAGTGTATAGAAAATATCACTAGTTACAAGGATCACATATGAAAGTACCTTGGGAGTGTCGGGTACAACCGAAAGTGCACTCCAAGGTAGAAAAATTTTGAGGCTAAAAAAACTGAACTGAAATAGCCTCAAAATTACAATTTGACACCACCATTGTGTTGGTCATGGAAAAACATTTCCAACGACTATAAATACCCCTATATTCCATTATCAAAGGGGCCTTCATCATGCTAAAAAACCAATGTGCCTCTCTACGCAGCAGAAAAAACAATTCAAGTATACCCTTGAAAAGCAGAAAATACAACCCATTACATGAAAGTGGTGCCCTCCACTTTAAAAAATTGCCCCCATTGTTTGATAGCCATGACCATAATTTAAAAAAAAAACTCCCCTAAGACCACCCATTACAAATCCTCCAACATAAGACATTGTTTCTTGCAAATATATATACTCCCTATACTCCACTTTATATAAAGTGGTCCCCTTCCACTTTATAATATAAAGTGCCCCTTGATTTAAAAACAAACATTTCATGATTATATCTCCTCAACGCCCAGCGCATCCAGCGACCTTACAGATAGTCACAAATTACAGGTCGTCGCGAGACAGGGTCAGGCATGGGACCCACATGGCTTCGATGTGCTGGAAGGTTTCACTGTCAAGAGGGCCGTCAGTGGGGCACCGATGGAACATGTGTATGGCAAAAATCAAACCGAAACACATCGTTCACTATGACTCCAACTGTAATTGCATCGAGGCCGTGGATTTCACTCCTTTGATGGACGTGCTGTTTGGGATCAACGACACGGGGCTGATGAACGGCATTTTTTTGTCGAAGGGTGGCATCATGATCCACGTCCAATGGTATGGCTGCATAGAGTTTTCAACGGATAAGGGCATGAATTTTAACTGCCCGCTGCCCATCACAACTTTGCCACCAATTTCCTCCTCTGAACCCTCGCCTACGCTTTCTCCACCATCACCATTGGGGGTGTATACGTATAATCAAGTCTGTGGGTGTATAGTGTTGCATGTGGTAAGGAGGTTCGTCTAATGTGGCCAATGCAGCATGTTATACACCACAGCCAGGATGGGGACTGTGCACAACACATATCATAGTGATCGAGATGATGCGATTTTCATTCGATAGCCCCAGCGGATGCGATGGCGATGACACGGGAACTCACCGTTTTGAAGTGGAGAAACCCGAAAACAACGATCTCAAAATTGATGATTTAAAATACCATGAATGGTTACAGTGGGAGGATTTCAGAATTTAAACCTCATAATCAAACACCATGACAGGATGGCTTGGCCAGCATGCCCAGATTTCCTCTGTTGATGTTCATTGCCTCGAATGACAGAAATTGCTTGCTCCCTCAGTACAAAAATCTCCTCAAAATTCCTCCATATCCATGAGTGGGAACTCGCCAACACAAATCCATGCTCATCGTCGCCTTTGCCCGCTCGTTCTCTGGCATACGTGGCTTCTCACAGAGTTGCAGATCCAAAACCATCATTGCCACAGCACCAACGAGCACTTCGTCTTTTCTCTATGCTCTGTCTGCTGATGTATATTGATAGTTTGCAGTGGATACGTTGCGCAGCAACATCCAGATATGCAGATGTGGTCGACCCATGCACAGGAGAAGTCATGAGCAAACAGATTTATGGCCAGTGCCATTATGAGAAAGAAATGTTGCACTGATCTATGGCTTCTTATTCCAATCCAGGCCCAAAACATATCGCTAAACTCTGCTGCTTTCACACAAGCTGAATGAATATTCGTGAACAAATTCACGCGGTTCATAGAACAGTGCCATCCAATGTTTATGGCTATAGAGGGCAACAGTGTTGCATATCCACCACAGGGATCTAGAAATCTGGATGCGTGCCGCCCAGCGATGCTTTACCATGAGCTTGCCCAGTGCAACCACACCGTCCACGTCTTCCTCTTCTCTCATGGATGCATGCTCCAACGAAAGAAGAAAAAAAATAAAAATAAAAATTATAGCTATTGATCTCCTGAAGAATCATTGCATCAGTAAAAAATACAGGTAACAAAATGCGGCAACGGTCTTCAATGGCCACGACTTGACTGCAATGTTAGAGGTGCCATAAAAATAGACCATGCAGCTCTTCACATAGAAGAAAAAATAATCTTTCATCACACGAGAACATGGCAGAGAAAAAAAAAATTCTCCCTAAATTAAAATCTTACCATCTGGTTTCTGATCCATCAAATGATGGAGAGCATACTCCCTCGATAAAAAAATTTAAAAAAAAAAAATGGGGGGAGGGAGGATTTCCATGAGGGAAATCCCCCCTCAAGCTCACAAGCTCAGGAGACCGCCTGGAGCTCTGATACCAAATGTCAGGCCTTATATTGAATGAACACAATGAGATGATATTACAAATGAAACATGGTACAAATTATAGGCATAAGCCTATATTCAACACATGACACTTGTCAAGAGAAACTGACAAGTGTCAAGGTGAAGGCATAGTGCACTTTAACTCTAACAGCTCGTGCATATTTGTTGGCCTCGTGCCATGTAATACATCTCAACTGATCTTATTTAACTTAAAAAATATTAATTATATTTAAAAATATTAATTACATATTTATTTATTTTAATAATAAATTTTTAAAAATAATTAAATAAATATATATATATATTAAATTTTAATATTTTTAAGCGAATTTTTTTTGCAGGGTGTCTTAGTCAAAGTTACCATCAAAGTCACCTGGGAGCAGGGTCAGCTTGGTCAAAGTTGCCATCAAAGTCATCCGGGAGCAGGTCACCTTGGTCAAAGTTACCATCAAAGTCACCTGGGAGCATGGTCACCTTAGTCAAAGTTATCGTCAAAGTCACTCGGGAGCGGGATCGCCTTGGTCAAAATTACCGTCAAAGTCACCCGGGAGCAGGGTCACCTTGGTCAAAATTGATGCAGGAGCCTATCTTTAGAGGGTTTTTTTAAAAGAAGTTTTAAAACAAATTTTTTATTACTCAAAATGGAATTATTTGACACAAAATATAATTTGCCGAAAATGGTAATTATTAAAAAAAGCAATTTTTATTGAAAAATAATTTGCCGAAAATAGTAATTACTTAAAAAGACTTTTTTTGGTGGAAAAATCAATTTTTCGAAAATAGCAATTTTTTTATTTTTAGGGTTTTAAGATTTAGGATTTTATTTTAGGGTTTCTTTTAGGCTTTAATTTTTGGGGTTTTCTTTTACGATTTCTTTGGGGATATATATTCCCTTGGTATTGCATTGTAAAAGGGGAAGTGAATCCAAGAATAAGAAAATAAATCATTTATTGGTTTATTTACATGTACTATAGTTTTTATTTGAATTAAGGGTTTTATTGATTATTTTCATTTATTACAGTTTTTATATAAATTGAGGGTTTTACATATAATTTTCATTTACCGTAGTTTTTATGTAATGAGAGTTATTTTATTTTGACCTATTCCAACTGGGTTTATGAAATTTGGTATCAGAGCAAGTTGGATTTTGTTGGGAGAAGAAAAGAGAAAAGGAGAGGAGAACAAAGAGGATCCAAAAACAAAATTGGTACTCTATGTAGTGTTTGCAGAAGGTTTGTAAAACCTTCGAGACAGAAATTGACACTCTGTGTAAGTTTTTACAGGAGGTTTTTTATATAAAATCCTAAAAGAAAGAGATTGGCACTTTTTGTAGTGCTTATAGAAGGTTTGTAAAACTTTGGAGAAAAAATTGGCAATTTGTGTAAGTGTTTGCAAGAGGTTATTTTATATAAAACCTCATAAGGAGGAATTGGCACTTTGTGTGGTGCTTACAGAAGGTTTGTAAAACATTAAAAAAATAAATTGGCACTTTGTGTAGTGCTTACAGGAGGTTTTTTTTCATTAAAAACCTCAGAGGGAAGAATTGACACTTTATGTAGTGCTTGTAGGAGGTTTGCTATTTTAAAACCTTGAAAGAATAAATTGGCACTATGTGTAGTGCTTGTAGGAGGTTTGAGATATAAAACTTCATAAAGAGATTGGTACTTTGAGGAGTACTTGTAGATGTGTGGCACTCTATGGAGAGCGATTATGAGTTTGATCAGAGGAACTCGCACGAGCAGAGTTCTTTTCAACCAAAGGAGAATGATGCAGGAGCTTATATTTAGAGGGTTTTTTTTAAAAAAAAATTTAAATAGTTTTTTTTTTACTCAAAATTGAATTATTTGACGCAAAATATAATTTGCCGAAAATGATAATTACTAAAAAAGGTAAACTTTTATGGAAAAATAATTTGTCGAAAATAGTAATTAATTCAAAAGATATTTTTTGGTGGAAAAATCAATTTGTCGAAAATTAATTTTTTTATTTTTAGCGTTTTAAGCTTTAGGATTTTATTTTAGGGTTTCTTTTAGGGCTTAAGTTTTAAGGTTTTCTTTTAAGGTTTCTTTGGAGATATATATTCCCTTGGTATTGCATTGTAAAAGAGGAAGTGAATCCAAAAATGAGAAAATAAATTATTTATTGGTTTATTTCCATGTACAATAGTTTTTATGTGAATGGAGGGTTTTACTAATTATTTCTATTTATTGCAATTTTTATGTAAATTGAGGGTTTTACATATTATTTTTATTTTCCGTAATTTTTATGTAATGAGAGGTATTTTTTTGACCTCTTGCAGCTGGATTTACATCAAAAATTATCATCAAAGTCACCCGGGAGTCACACCCGGCCTTGGTCAAAATTACCGTCAAAGTCACCTATGAGCGGGGGTCGCTTTGATCAAAACTATCGTCAAAGTCACCCAAGTCACCCGGGAGTGACACCCACATCAACATTATCAATTATATTTTGGGTACCCAATTCAAATTTTTGGTATCCACGTGCTATGGTCTATCGGCAAGGATGCCACTTGCATTTTCGGTGATGTGACCCGGATTCAACCCTCATTGCGGATATGTATATGTATAAAAAGTATTTCCTCAATTAAAAAAAAATACTTTTTGATAAGATGGAGATTCGAACCTAAAACCTTCCTTGGAAGATTGCCCTCTCTGATGCAAAGTACATAAACGTAAACGTGCTAATAGTAATAGCACTAGAGGTAAAAAAAAAATTAAAATTAAAATCAATTCTAAACATAGGCTTAAAATATGTTAAATTATAAAGTGTTTTATCTGCGATCACTCAGTTGAAGTCTTCTTTAAATTCTACTAACATCCGCCTTATCAAATCAGTCAAATTTAAGTCTACAAGCATTTCAGATTTCGTAGACAAGCACAGCCTTGGTCAGGTTTGTGACACTCTGTCGAGGCAAAAGGCCAGTGAAACATTTGTTACATTCAATCTCCCGCCGTTCTTGATCTTCCAGAATCTCGCACAGAGGTCGATCCTCAGTCTCCGGCAGGCCTAACACAAACAACCTGCTTATAATTATTGCAACGCCAAATACAACGAAGGAAACAGATGGAGCATCACGTCCAATAACCGCAATAACGGGACTAACAATTCGTCCAACGTTGATTGCCTGCCTTAGCATCGACATTGCTGAATGGCGTACACTCGTCGGAAACAACTCTAAGCAGTAGATGAGCAACACGTTGAACGCTGTCACTGAACTCAAAAGCGCCCCTAGCTGCCCAACCAGCTCAGCTCTACCGAATTTAATCTTGATATGTACTTGCATATCCAAGTATAATATTATTAGATTGTTATCTAAACTATTTAAATATAAGTCATGGAGAAGCAGGACTCTAATGTGTGACCGGTGACTGTGGCTCTACTGTGCCAACTATCGTACTTGGCTATACTTAAAAAAAGGATGAACAATAACAAACTCTATTAAAAACGTTTGGCACTCACTTTTTTCTTCTCTTTGAATTAAAATACACTTTAAATTTGCTTCACAGCATATGTAGTATGATTTTCTAAATGAAAGATAAGGAATTATCGTACTGATTAATATCATGTGTTACATTCAGAACAAATGTTTCTTTTTAAGCTATAGGTTGTTTGCATTCCATATTCTGAGAGCTGTAACTTGTTTATTTTAATTTTTAGCATTTTCAATAAAAGACAAAATAATTTACGAATTATAAAAAAATCTTAACTGTAGATATTTTTTTTTTACAAAAAGAATATACATTCAGCAGTACTAAATATTGAAAATATACACGTAAATAAACAACATAGAGATACAGTTGTTATTGTTGATATCCACTAAGAGAAAAACTGGGGAAAATATGAAAAGTAAACAGCTTATGAATACAAATGTTATTGTCGATATTGACTAATCATAAAACAGAGTATCATCCTAGATGGCCGAGATGAAAGAAAAAAAAAACCTATATTCTTTTAAGGGTAAACATCTTATTGAAGGAGAACCAAATAGTTATTTAAAAAATAATAAAAGCATATATAGTTTTGAAGGCATCTACAAGTTCGAATGTGAACTACGAAACATTGAGCGATATCATAATGGCGGGTACATGTCCAAATCAGTATCAAACATTGCATGAAAATACCACCAATAATTTCCATATGCTACAGTAAGATGAAATAGTTAGATAGGCTATGTATATTCTGGTAAGCCCAGGGCAATGAATTCCAATCATCCATTCGAAGAGCTGTTAGTCGTTTGATTTAAACAGTCAATCATTTAATTTTATCACTGATGATAGTTCTGAAAATTAATTTTACAGCAGATCATAATGCTTCAGGTTACTTTAATATACTCTTGTTATCTAAAGAGAGAGTATTATTATGGAAACAAACCTGTAAAACGACAAATCTTTTAATTTGAAAGGGTAAAAGAGGACTCACCTAATTGAGCTCCGACGAAAAAACACAACGTAGGAATGCCTGCTTGGATCTTGTTGGCGCAGATAAGGTTCCATTCTGAAACGATGGATGCCTCTTTGCCTCTCCCCCATTCCCACATGTTGTGATCCATCTTACATATTGACGATTCCACCGTACAATTATGAGTTTCTTTCGAGGGGACCTCAGAGGGTCTGCTACAACGCCAGGAAGGTTGGGCATCGGTGAAAATGGTGATGAAGGTGTGCTGAGCATCGAAAGTCCAAGCCAAAGCAACAATAACCACTTGACAGAATTGAGCACATCCAAATCCTCCAACATATGTTTCAATGATTTCGTCCACCGACAACATATGCTGTTGCTCCTTCTTATGCACTGACATTTCTTCCTTTCCATTGTCCTCCTCCTCGTGCTGGACTTCTGAATCCATAGCAAACGCCATTGACCATGTGATTCAAATTTGATGAATTTTCTAATCAGCTTTATTGCATAAATCGAAAGATTTGGGTGGGTGTTACAAAGTCTTACTTATTGCCATTTTTTATATTTGGTATGGCCGCCGACCCCTCAGGAATAACGGATTGCTTAAAAAACAATGAAAACTATATCGTGGAATGTTAAGAACATGGGTCTCTCCTACTTTTTGTTTTTTTCCCATCCATTAACTCCATATTTCTGCTAGTTTTCTAACGCCTGGCGAGAAGATTGGTTATCATATACAACGTCTTTTCACGAGGACGATATTTCACATGTTGTTCATCAAGATTGCCGTACCAAAACTACTTTACAAAGCATCTCATAAAACCTTAAAATAATGTTTCTAGGGCAAAAGTCTTGCTGGATATGCTTTATTTTTACGCCAGACAGATGAGCGTTTCTCCACTTGGTTATAGGTAAGATACTTTGGATGATGTTTATAGAGGGTAGTGAATTGGTAAGTTATGGTTTAAATTTTGGAATATGTTTTTTTTGTAAAGGTAGTAGTTTGACTTTCGCTGAGTAACTATGGCCGTATCAATCCTGGTGGTCCATTTACCGCTCAGTTGGAATAGGGAATATAGGGTAGTAGAAAAATGCTATGGATGTAAAAATTTACATTTGATGGTAGATAAGTACTAATATATTAGTAGGAGTAAAGTGGCCAATCCTAAGCCACCCTCCTCCATTTAATGTTGGGTTGGAATAGGGGTTATAGGGTAGTAAAAAAGAAATGTGGATGTAACTAATTCCCATGTGTATTAAAAAAAAATACTTTGGATGGTAGATAAGTCTATTAGTAGGAGTAAAGTGTTTGTTAGCTATTACTTTAGTTCAAGTTTTGGAGGGTCTAGTCGGTTGACTTGATCTTTACCTAGTGGTTACTTCATTTTCATTTTGGATTAGGTATGTATTAAAAAAAAAAAAACAACTTCAATTTCATTATGTAGAGGGTTTGGTGTTGATTTGGTCTTTACATAGTGGATTAGCAATTATAGAGTTTTTCTATCCAACCAAATAAAATTTAGATGGTGGTGAGAACAAAGAAAAATAAATAAAAATTCCTAGATTATGAATTAGAGGTTTCCTATCAAAAAAAAAAAAACTTTGGATGGTGGTGAGAAAGAAAGAAAAATAAATAAAAAATAGTTTATAAGTTATTAGTGACATCCACATTAATTATTTAAAAATATAATTATTGTAAAGAATAATTATATGTTTCTTATTTATTTAATTTGTATTTTTAAATATAAATATCTATAATGTAATACAAAATTTTATTTTATGATATATATATTTTTTTAAATTGACACCTAAGATTTTATTTTATTAACATGTTCATAAATAATAATAATAAAACATATTAATAAATCATAATAAAATAAAGATGTAATAGAATAATATTTTCATATTTTTAAAAATTTTAAATTTATAAAATTATTATTTTATTTACTTTTCAATGGTTAAGCAAGCATTAATACTACTATGTTTTATCAACATGATTAAGGTTTCAAATTATAATTTAATATAAACATTTTAAAATGTATATATATTACTAATAAAAATAAAAGTGAGATTGTTTATATTAATGTAATTATTTTTAAAATGTGACTTATGTTTCATAATAAGTTGGTTTGATATTCAAAAGGTAATAATGTACTAGCAAATAAAAATATAAAATTATACGATGTTGTGAAACAAGTATGTTGGATAGGTATTGTGCTAGGGCTATGGAGGCCACATGACAAATCTGTGTAGATGGACACTATGCTAGGGTAGCCAGGTTGTGAAGCAGATATGTGTGGATAGGTTTTGTGCTAAGGTAGCTAGGTTGTGAAGTAGATCTGCATAGATGGACCTATGTGTATGAGCATTATGCTAGGGCAGCTAGGTTGTAAAGCAGATATGTGTGAATGAGTATTTTATTAGGGTTGTGGAGGTTGCACGACAAATCTGTGTTGATGAATACTATGTTAGGGTATCCAGGTTATGAAATAGATGAACACTATGATAGGATAGCCAGGTTGTGAAGTAGATTTATGTGGACACTGTGCTAGGATAGCCAATTTGTGAAGTGGATTTATATGCATGAGCAATATGCTAGGGTTGTGGAGGCCACATGATAGATCTATGTAGATGAGCATTGTGCTAGGGTAGCTAGGTTATGAAATACATCTTTACATAAAGGTATTATGATAGGGTTATGGAGGCCACATTATGGATCTCTATAGATAAGCACTATGCTACGGTAGCTAGATTTTGAAGCAAATCTATGCAAATAGATGTTATGCTAGGATATCTAGGTTGTGAAGCATATCTATGTGAATGGGTGCTATGCTAGGACTATGGAGACTACTGTGCAAATATGGGGGTTTCATTGATGATTCACCCTAAAGCTAGGGTTTGCTACAATGGGATAACTATTAAACACTACAATCCATACTGCATCATTGTCTCCCATTGCATCTAATAAATTCTAGCTCTGATCGATAATAGACATCAAGGCTTTCAAATATCGATGGACTCAATATTTTTTGAACTTGCCTTCGAGTGAGAATGGTGTACCTGATAGTGAGGATGGATTTCATGGTTGTAGAACCGATGGCCAAGGTAGTGGGATTGAGGAGAATATGGTGGGTGAAGATTTTGAATAGGTGGAAAAATGGTGAGTTGGAAGATGGTTTTGTTGGCCCTATGGTGGATCACATGTTTTTTCTAGGTGGAGAGGTAGATCCTTTGGTAGGTATGGGTTTCTTGCCAGGTGGTACTCTGAATGGGCCCCCATTGGAGCTTCACTCTAAAAGCCCTTCAATCTAGGTGCTGGAACTTTATTTGTAGTGATAGTTTCATCTCATTCAATTTTATGTTTTTGAACACTATTTTTAACATTTCTTTAGTTGAAGACACTATTTGTGTTCCTGAGGGCCGTATTAAGCTCATGATGGATGTGTTAAATATAGAAAATCTGATTTGTAACAGATCATTCAATGATGATATTGTTTAGATTCGGCTTTATTGCTTTTTTTAAAGATTAGATGTTTTTTTGTAACTTCCTAAGTTTAGATGATTTTTGTAACTATTTTTTGGTGTCTAGAATTTTCCAGGTTTATCCTTCTAAGGTTATAATTTTTTTATATTTCTCATCCATGGTAGCAGAAGAAGAAGAAGATAAAAACGTTTTTTTGGAGGCTTTTTGTGTTAATATCTGTAGTTATGTTTTGTGTGTTCATTTTATCTCTTTTAATATTGTCCTATTTATTTTATTACCTCCATAATCTGGTATCAAATATAGGATCAAAATGTCAAGGAATCCTAATAACATGTAGCTCCAAATTCCCAAATTCAATGGAAAAAATTATGATTTTTGGTTTTTTTAGATGAATATTTTATTCATATCACAAGAGCTATGGTATATGGTGGAGAATGGATACTCAAAAATAGCATATATAGCAGCATTAGCCATGCTCACATAGAATCAAAGAGACATATTGCAAGAAAATAGGAAAAAATATCGAAAAGCTTTGTTGCTTATAGTGTAGGGTCCTGATGAAACCCTCCTCCCAAGATTTACAGCCACTATGAGGGCAAAATAAGTGTGGGATCTCATTGCACAATCATTTCAAGGTACGAATAGAGTAAGAACAATTCACCTATAATTACTTAGAAGATATTTTGAAGTTTTACAAATGTCAGATTCAAAAATTTTAGGGAATTTCTTTACTCGTATAATGGGGTTAATTAATCATATGAAATCAAATGGTGAAGTTATGAGCAATCAAAAAATTGTAGAAAATATTTTAAGATATATACCTTCAAATTATGATCCTATAGTTATAGCCATTGAAGAATGTAAAGATCTAACAACTTTATCTATATATGAACTTATGGTTTCATTGTACACACATGAGCATAGAATAAATAGATCTACAAATGAACCACTGGAGCAAGCCTTCAAAAGTAATGTTTCAATGTCTAAAAAGAAGAACCATCAGAAGCATAATTTTCACAAAGAGAACAAGGAAAAAGTCTAATAGGAAGATGAGGTCACTTTCAAAAAAGAGGAAGAGGTCCAAGAAGCAATATATGTTATGAAGAAACCAACAACTACACTCAGGAAAGAGGTAGAGGCAGAGCAAATTTTCAACAAAGAGGTAGAGGTAGAGCAAATTTTTAGCAAAGAGGTAGCAGCTCTCAAAGGTATGATAAGTCATATGTTTAGTGCTATTATTGTCAAAAGTATGGACATATTGCATCTAAATGTAGAATTAAAATAACAGATGAAAAAAAATAGGAAGCTCAATATGCAAATGAAGGTGAATGGCAGGAAGAATATATGTTGATAACATGTAGCACAAAAGAGGAAATAAATGAAGATAAATGGTATGTTGACAGTGGGTGTAGTAATCATATGATAGGAAGCAAAGAGATATTCCAAGATTTATATGAGTCCATCAAGTCAATAGTAAATATGGGTAACAATACAACTGCACCAGTCATGGTCAAATGGAGGATGTTGCTCAAAACAAAGCAAGGTGAGAGGAAATTTATTGGTGATGTATTTTTTGTACCAGGTTTAAAACTTAACTTGTTAAGTGTAGGTCAAATTTTGCAAAAAGGCCACACTGTGAATTTTGATAATGATACATGCTTTATTACTGATGGTAAAAATAATATGATAACCAAAATACCCATGACTGCTAATAATATGTTTCCTCTTAGCATTAAGATAAATATACCTTTGAGTTTCAATACCATAGTAAAATATTCACAATAGATATGGCATCTCAGATTTGGTCATTTGAATTTTGGTGGACTAAATATTTTGAATAAGAAGAACATGGTAATAGGTTTACTGCTGATCCAAAGGCCAGATGAAGAATGTGAAGGATGCATTATTGGAAAACACCACAAAAAGCCCTTTATAGTAGGGAAATCTTGTAGAGCTTCAGAGCCATTGGAGCTAGTATACTCAGATCTATGTGGACCACTTGAAGCCACCTCATTATCTGGTATGAGTTATTTCTTAACATTTATTGATGACTATAGTAGAAAACTTTGGGTGTATCCATTGAAAGAAAAATCTGATACTTTCAAGAAATTTAGAGAATTTAAAGCATTAGTTGAAAATCAAAGTGGCTATTTTCTCAAAATTTTAAGGACTGATGGAGGTGGAGAGTACATTTCACATGAATTTCAAAAAAATTGTATTGAGAATGGTATAAAAAGGAATTAACAGCTAGGTATACTCCTCATTAAAATGGCATAGCTGAGAGGAAGAACAGAAAAATTCTAGATATGGTGAGGAGTATGCTTAAAGCTAAGAATTTACCTAAAAAAATTTGGGCAGAGGTAGTTTGTTGTGTGGGTCATATTCTAAATAGAAGCACTATGAATTCATTTTAGGGTATGACACCTGAAGAAGCATGGGGAGGATTCAAACCTCATGTAGATCATTTTAAAGTTTTTGGATGCATTGCTTATCCTCATGTTTTAGATGCACTTAGAAAGAAATTTGATGATAAGGCAGAAAGGTGTATCTTTGTGGATACAGTGAAGAATCGTAAGCATATAGACTATATAATCCAAAAATAATAATTTGGTGATAAGTAGAGATGTTAATTTTCTTTAAGACCAGGTTTGGTGTTGGAAATTTAAATACAACAATCAGCAAGTCAGCATTAAAGATGAAGAAGTAAGTCCACGCCAAAATTTGGTTGGTACCAAAAGACCTAGCAGTAGTAGAATTCACAAACTAAGAAGTAACTCTTCTTCACTAGGAAGTAGCCTTTCTTCACCAACTACCAGAAGTATATTTTCATCACCCACATCAGAATATCCATAAAGAAGATAAAACATAAGGAGTTTGTCTGACATATTAAGAAACAACAAAGGTAAGTGAATATGCTTGTCATTTTGTATTTTTGGGGGCTGATTGTGATCCCATTATATTTGAAGAAGTAATACAAGATGATAAATGGATTAAATCTATGAATGAAGAAATTACAGCCATAGAAAGGAATAAAACTTTGAAACTAACAGACCTCCCAGAGCACAAAAAGCCAACTGGATTAAAGTGAATTTATAAAACCAAGTACAATGAGCAAGGATAATTGAATAAATACAAGGCCAGGTTGGTAGTGAAGGGCTACAATCAAAAATTAGGTATTGATTATCATGAAGTATTTTCACCTATTGCTATAATAAATACTATTCGAATTATGTTAGCTCTTTCAACACAAAGGGGTTGGAGACTCTTTCATATGGATGTCAAATCAGCATTCTTGAATGGTGTATTGGAGGATGAAATATACATAGAACAACCACCTAGTTTTGAGAAAGAAGTTTATAAAGGTAAAGTGCTCAAACTAAATAAAGCTTTGTATGGTTTAAAGCAAGCACCTAGAGTCTGGTATGAAAGAATTGAATCATATTTTTTGAAAAATGGTTTTGAAAAATATCCTTATGAGCACACCTTATTTACAAAAATAAAATCAGCAAGGAGATGTTATGATGGTTTGCATTTATGTTGATTATTTAATTTATATTGGGAATAATGAAACCATGCTTAGAGAATTATTAGTTGCAATGCAAAATGAATTTGAAATGACTGATCTTGGTTTGATGTGTTATTTTATTGGTATTGAAGTCACTCAAAATAGTGATAGAATTTTTCTTTCTCAAGAGAAGTATGCCAATGATATATTTAAAAGGTTTAGGTTGGATGATTGCAAACTAGCAATTACACCTATTGTTATGGGTGTGAAGTTGAGCAAATAATATGATAGTATAAATGTATATTATACCTTGTATAAAAGCTTGGTTGGCATTTTAATGTACTTAATTACAACAAGGCCATATATCATGTACACAGTAAACTTAATAAGTAGGTTCATGGAGGATCCTCATGCTACACATTTCCAAACAGGTAAAAGAATTCTCAGATATGTGAAAGGGACTATAAATCATGGGATTTTTTATGAAAGGAAGGATACCTTGAAGTTAGCTAGTTACACAGACACTGATTTGGTAGGAGACATAGATGACAAGAAAAGTACTTTAGGATATGTTTTTAATCTTGGTTTAGGGGTAATTTCATGGCCATCAAAAAAATAAACTATTGTTGCATTGTCCACATCAGAAGTAGAATATGTAACAGCCACTTTTGTTAATTTCCAAGCATTTTGGTTACATACGATGCTTGAAGAATTGATGTAGCCCCATATGGAAGAGACCACTATTTTATGTGATAATAATTCTGCCATTCAACTTTCAAAAAATCTAGTTTTTCATGGAAGAAGCAAGCACATACATATCATATTTCACTTCATCAAACAACTAGTTAAAGATAAATAAATCAAGATTTCTCATTGCAGGTCCAAAGATCAGGTTGCTGATATTTTGACAAAGCCATTGAAGGAAAAAAACTTTAATAAATTTAAATCTTTTGGGAATGAGAGCCCTTTCACATAAATCATATTTGAGGGAGGATTGAGCAATTATTTTTCACAAATAAGATTTAAGGAAGGATGTTAAATATATAAAATATGATTTTTAACAGATCATTCAATGATGATCTTGTTTAGATTAGGATTTATTGCTTTTTTCTAAGATTAGATGTTTTTGTGTAACTTTCTAAGTTTAGATGATTTTTGTAACTGGTTTTTGGTGTATAGAATTTTCTAGGATTATCCTTCTAACATTATAAATGTTTGGCATTTCTCAGCCACGGTAGCAGAATAAGAAGAAGATAAAGAAGTTTTTTTGGGGGCTTATGTTAATATTTGCAATTCTGTTTTGTGGATTCATTGCTCTATTTTTTAGTTTCTCTTTTAATATTTTCCTACTTATTTTATTATCTCCATCAGGAGGATGGATTCTTCAATTTGGTGGGCAAGTTTCTATATGCTCACCAAAAGCTGGACAATTTTAGGAGGTGGGCTTAATCCAAATGGTGACCTCAAGGTCACTTGGATATTGTTGCTTTTCCTAAATATTTTTCATGTTCAAGTTCAATTGTGAAGAGGATTCTAGGTGGGTCCTCTGTGGAGGTTCATGGTTCTTTGGGAAGTAGGGCCTCTTCCTGCATTAGTGGATCCCAAGTTTTTGCACTAGTACATAAAAATAATTATGGCTCCTCTCTAGGTTAGATTTCTTGGCGTACCCTTTTAGTATTGGCACATTGATATTCTGCATGGTATAGCTAAGGTGATGGATGAATTGGTTTCTATCGATGCCACAACTAAATCAAAATAAAGAATAATTAATGCAAGAATGTGTATAAATACATATTTTGAAGCTAGTATTCCATACTCTTTAAGCTCACTTTGATATTAAGGTCTTGGACCTAGCCCATTGTATATGAGAATCACCCTAATTTTTGTACCAATTGCAAATATATTGGTCATATTTTGGGCCAATGTCCCATGAAGAAATTAGTGTTGAGTTCCTACACAAAGACAAGCTCGAAGGGTAAATATTATGAAGAGGAACCCTCAAAGAGGATAAATTTATAGGGTAAATTGACCAAGAGAAGCATCTAAAGGATGCAATCAATATGGATAGATAATAATCTGAACCTGTTGAGTTCCAAAAATTTGAGGGAGTTGATAATCTAAGCTCTATTGTTATTCAGAGTGAGAAGCCACCCCTAGTTGAAATTCATGTTGTGACTTCCCTAGTTGAATATTGTGATGTACCTCCATATTTTTTCAAATTAGAGATTCAAAAACACTTTGAAAAGGTAAGTTCCCATTCTCTGTTGGCACCATTGTTTTTGCAAAATTCCTTTGATTACCTTAATATCCCTAGGTTGGATGTTTCATTCAATTCAATAAATCCTCCCATCCACTCCTATGGAAAGGGTCCTAAAACTAGAGAAAGGGTCTTCAGGACCTAAATCCAAAAGTCATAAATGTCTCACAAAAACCTTCTTGGAGAAGGGATTTATTTACCCTAATCCAATAAGTCTTAAAAAAAAATTGTAGATGTTGGGGTGGAGCATAATGTTGGGAGACCATCAACTAAATCTCTGAGGAAAAAGTAAACATAGTTAGAGATTGTGAATGGCTCTCAATATTTATTGATGATGGGTGTTATAAGTTCTTTTGGACCCTTTGCTAAGAAAAATAGATCTAATTCTAGAGCTTTAAATAATAGATGAATTTTTAACAAGTTATGGGTATTATTTTCAGAACAGTTGCTATTTTTCAGTTTAAGTTTGTATTTTTTTCTTAACTCCCCTAGGTGGGTTTGCTCCATGTTGGTTTCTCTTAGTTCTTCCTTGGAAGCTTCTGCTTCTTTGTTGTAAAAGGTTTAGGAATCCTTTCAAAACCCCTTCTTCCACAAAATAAATATATATATAATTATACTAAATATAATTGTAATATTTTGGTAAAAATAATTATCCCATGTTAAAAATAAAATAATAAAAATAAGGTTTGAGGACATGGTTCAATGGTGAAAATTCTTCTGTGGAGACCAGAGTTTCAATCCCTCAAGCCCCATGGTATATGTGGGTGTGTCGAGTGTCAGATAAGTAAAATGTTTACTCAATGCAATGCAACTGGAGGTTATAATGGCAACAAGTAACAAGATTCAAGCTCATGAAGAGGTGTAGAAAATTCCTCTCGTATAATCAAAAATAATAAAAAATAAATAAACTACTATTAAAAACTATATCCACGTAAGATAATTTAAAAATAAAATAAAATGGTTAGTATGTTTTAAAACTATTTTTTAATTATTAATCTAATTAAATTATGTTACCATTTAAGTCCATGGTGCTCAACATTTTTTATTTTATTTTATTTGTGGAAAACATCCCAAAAAGGATGCCACTTTCGGGTAATACCCAAGGAGGCAAGGGTATCCATTCCGCCAACATAGTGCTCAACATCTTAAATTAAACTAAAGATCATATTTATTTATTTAAATGGGAAAAATATTTGTTCAGAAAATTCAATTAAATAGAAAAGCAAAAACTTTTACTAAAATAACATCATAATAAAAATTTCAATTGAATAAATAATTTGTAGTATTATCATCTCTTTAATTTCATTTAGATAATTATGTAATTTGTTTGATCTATACTCAATGCAAATGTAAATATGGTATGAGAATAACAAGTAATATATGTAAAAAGGATTTTTTTTCCATAAATTAATGTATATGCTTATGATTTATATAAATATTAAATAAATAATTTTTTTTTTTTTTTAAATTGATCTTTTAAAAAAAATTTAATGATAAAAATATATATATCTAAAAATTTATCAAAGATATTACCTAAATGTTATGATTTAGTATAATTAAAATTAGTATTGTTTTATAATAATATAAATTTAAAGCTATAAAACTTAACTCTAACAAGAATAACATCCTAAACATTATGATTTAATATAATTAAAAATTATTATTATTTTATAGTAATACAAAGGTAAATCTATGGAACTTAGTTTTAAAAATAATAACATTAAAATATATTCAAATTATATTTAATTAAGTAGGTGTAATGGTAAGACATTAGAACCACAATTAGAGGTTCGAATAATGGGATTTAGAGTTGTACACCATATTTCAATAATCAAATTTTCATTTAATAAATATATATTGGTTAAATAACATCCTTCAAAAGTCATCTCATATGACCTATGATATTATGGATGTTAAAAATTACTTTATATTTTACCATACCTTTTAAGAATAGGAATATATACAACCATAACTGGTCATGTCAACCTAAATCACAACAATTTAAGGATCTATTTCGATTCAAGAGAGTTGATATATCTAATCATTATTGATGTTTGTGAAGAATTTATTTGCGAAGACATATTGTTCTGATTAGATAAATAGTTACCTAACCTTGTTTTTAAATATATATTATTCTTTAATATATGAACATATTTAAATATTACTTATTTTTAAAATAACCATTTTGTAAAGATAAAATAAGGCATGTGTTTTTTTCTCTATCCATATTCTATCATGTTTTGAGTAATATTATGTTTAACACGATAGAATTTTGCACATAGAAGAGTGTTTCCTTTGAGTTTGTACAAACCTATCACATGGAAACTTTGTCCTTTAATAGGCTAGATCATAAAAATAAGATACATTAATAAACATTAGCATTCATATCTTAAATACAAAAATATTATTATTTTGTGATAATACAATATTTAAGTTGTGGCATGTACTTCTAACAAAACTACCATGGAAAATATAGTCAAAGTAGTCTAAAATGGGAATGTATACAACCATAGCTTATCATAACAACTTAAATAATATTGACTAAAGGACCTATTTTTAACTCCAAATATTTTTTATTTCTACTCATTGTTGATATTTATAAAAGTGAAGAATTTATTTAGTAAGATATATTAATTTAATTAATTAATTAGTGATTTAACCTTGTTTATAGGTTAAAAGGATTCCTTGGATATATATATCAAAGCTATTTTTCAAAATGAGTATTTTATAAAGACAAAATTAAAAATATTTCTATTTCTTTATTCATATTTTATAATGGTTTTATAATATTATGTTTAGCATGAAAGTGTTTTTGTGTGTTCAAGGAGATTACTATTATATTTAAAATGAAAGTCACTTAGCTATTTGGTTTGAGAGAGCCCACACATTTCTATGATAAATTCCAAAAACAATAGGTATATGTCTATTATAGGTTAATTTTATTATATACAAATCCCTATTTCTAATTCCATATCTTTAGTTAAATTCTAAATATCTTAATAATTATTTATCATAAATAAAATTTAAGCATACCATCCAAATTGATTCACATAAAATTTATACAATCTATATTGTCATCTCTAACACCCTTTGTTGGGTAATAAAAATCACTTAAATTTTTCATTTAAAATAGATGTACATAATAGTTAAATTAGATTTGCATGTGGCTACACCATCAATGATATTTAAATAAATAATATAACACACAACATCTAATAAAAATATCTAGAATACGAGATAAACATAATTCATTTTGCTAGGGTTTGATGAGGAAAAACTACTCTGCTAAGGTTTTATGAAGAAAAAATGCTATGCAGGGATGGCAACAACTTCTAGAGGAGGTCTAAAAAATTGGAGGAATGTCAATATGGCATCGGGTTCGACACAGAGAGTGCATGCTCAAGATATTTTTTCATCTAAAAATGACTAGAAGGAACAGGATTTTCCAGTGCATATCGAGAACCACTTATTAAAGAACAATGGATGTTTGGAATGATGTGAAGCCAAACCATTTCTAGTGGTTCAACTAGAATTGGTGGTGGAATATGTGGAGTATCTAACCAAACATGCCCTTATTGGCAAATTTTTAGGCATCCAAATTTCTCTCCCCTTTGTAGAGGCTTGGGTCAGGAAGACATGGAATCTTGAAGGCGATGTGGAGGTGATGCTGAGTGCGAACAACTATTTTACGATGGTTTTCTCTTGTATTGCAGATCGTAACAAAGTATTTGAATGTGATACTTATTTCTATAACTAGGTGGGACTCTTTCTTAAACCCTGTAATGTGGGTTTCAACCCATTAGAGGAGCGATCATCATAGGTTCCAGTATGGGTGCAGATTTCATGGCTCTCGTTGGAATTTTAGAGAACTGATATCTTGCATAAGATTGCCCTTCTCCTTGGGAAGCCGGTTGGACCATCACAATAGACAATGGATAAAAAGGTAATCTTTTTTGCTCGTATTTGTGTTGAAACTGACTTAAATAATCCTATTCCAGATTCTATTGAAATACAATTTGGATCAACTACATGGGTTCAAAAACTTGACTATGAAGCTCTTCCATTTCGTTGTCGGATTTACCATGAATATGGCCACCTACAAAGAAAATTCCCTAATTTTGTCTTGCCTAGGGATTCAAATCCTAGGACCTCTCAGTCTAGACAAATTTTGGATAAAGGAAAAACCTCGATAAAGGAAGGGGAACGGGATAAGGAAAGTTTTTTTTGGTAAAAGCCCGAAATAGAGGATGAAGGGCAAACAAAGACCTTAAGGATAGCCATCCAAATGCTCTATTCAACCATTTTTAAATATTATATGATCTTGATCAGTGCATGGATATACTTGAAATGTCACTACATGATGCAAATATAACAATGTCAAATCAGATGTCTCTTCTTGAGGGGGAACTTAAGGAATTAGATCTAGAGGGTTTAAATGAAGAACAAAGGGCTTTGGATCTGAGTATAGGGGGCATGGTTAGGTCTAGACCTATAAGGGAAACTATTTTGGAAAGTGGTACAGATTTAGTTATGCCCTCTCCTACTCAAGCACTAATGTAGTCATCTTTGGACTATAAAACTCCTACGGTGTTGGGATTGCAGTAAAAAATAATTAAAAAAAATTAGATAAGAATATGAAGGTGGGTTGGAAGAAGGACCAAGATAAAATTAAGTTAATGGGGGATACTTTTGTGGAGTCAAGCTTGGTGAGAATATTGGACTCCCATTTTTACAACCCCCAAAAATTATTATCCTCTCATGGAATGTAAGGGGCTTGAATAACATCCCTAGAAAAAAATTTATTCATGATTTGGTTCTTGTGCATTCTATGGATGTGGTGTTTATTCAGGAGACTAAATTGGCTATTGATAGTATGTTCAATATTACTCCCAAGTTGTGGAGAAGAGGGCAGTTCCAGTGTATTTTTGCATGTGGATATGTTGGTGGCGTTGCTTGTTTATGGGATCCTATTAAGATATCCCCTCTTACTTGGATTTCCAGCAGATGGTCTATTTCAATGGTTGGGCATGATAATGAATATGGTGAAATCATCCTACTTACAAATGTGTATGCTCTTGTTGATTACAATGGTAAAGTGAATTTGTGGAAGCATATTTGCTTTGTGAGAAGTTTGGTTCCCCTGTACCCATGGATTTTTGCTGGAGACTTCAACTCTATCACTTGTCTAGAGGAGAAACATGGTGGGGTGGACCGTATCGAGCCTTTTTCTTCTGTATTCATTTCTCATATCTAGGCCCTAAACTTGGTTGACATCAAGCCAGATAATGGTATCTTTAATTGGCATAATAGAAGGTGTAGGAAGTTTCCATCTCAAAGAGATTGGATAGGTTTTTGATATCCAATTATTGGATGGGTAATAACAGAGGTGCTAGTTCTATGATTTTGGAGGGTAGGGGATCTGATGATTGGCTTATCAAACTCTCTTCTTTGGAGTTAGGGCTAAAAAAGAATCCCTCCTTTAAGTTTCAACTTATGTGGCTTTGTGATCCTAAGCTTCATGATTTCATGTGAGGTTAGTGGACCACTTGCAAACCTCCCCATGGCACTGCTATGTATTCCTTTATGAAGTGACTACAATTTGTAAAACATAAATTGAAGAGATGGAATAGATTGAATTTTGGGAACCTTTCCTTGGCTAAGCTAGAAGCTCTTATGAGGATGGAAGAAGCTTCAAGGAAGATTAGAGATTAGGGATTCATGAAGGATCTTCTTATTGAGTAATCTGAGGCTACAAAAGACCTTACTGAATGGGAACTGAAGGAAGAAATTTTTTGAAAACAAAAATCACAAGTAGATTGGCTTCAGGAAGGGGATAGGAACACAACCTTATTTTATAACTCATTTAAGGCTCACCGTAATGGTAACCTGATTACCTCTCTTGTGAATTCTCATGGTTCCCTACTATTTTCTTTCAGGGATATTTCAAAAAATACTAATAGGTATTTTTCCTCTCTCTTCAATGAGGACTCGCTATCAGATGATGATAATGAAAAGCTTATTCTAAACTGTATTTCAGTGATTGTTTCTAGAGATATTAATGAGCACTTGATGGGTCCAATTTCCCTTGAGGAGTTGTAAAATGTTGTATTCAAGATAAAAAAAAAGAAAAACCCCAGGCCCAGATAGATTCTCGATTGAGTTTTGTCAAGAGTTTGGAAATTTAATCAAATTTGATCTTTTGGAGGTGCTCCATGAGTCCCAAAAGAATAAAAAAATGCTAAGGGCCCTAAATGCTACCTTTGTGGTGCTTATACCCAAAATAGAGGGATCAAATTCCTTGGATATGTTTAGGCCTATTGCTCTCTACAATTTTGGGTATAAGATCATCACAAAAATTATTACTGAGAGGCTGAAGATATGGTTGAGCAAAATAATCTCTAAGGAGCAAGGAGGGTTTGTTGTTGGCCAAAAAATCTTGGATGGGATTGTTTTTGATACAAAAGCTATTCACTTGATGGAAAATTCTAAGGAGAAAAATATTTTCATTAATTTGGACATGGCCAAAGCCTATGATCGGGTCAAATGGTCCTTTCTTTAGAAATTTCTTGCTGCTTTTGGACTTGAGGAGGAATGGATTATATGGGTGATGAGTTGTGTTTCTTCTTCATCATTCTTTGTTCTTGTTAATAATGAGCCATCAAAGTTGTTTGAGGCCTCAAGGGAATTGAGGCAAGGATATCCTTTATCTCCTTATTTGTTTATCATTATGGTGAAAGGGTTGGTAATATTGCTCAAGTCTCAAGTCATGCAGGGTCTCATTCAGGGGTGGAAGTGGGATAGTAGTTTACCACATCTTTCCCACCTTCAATTTGTTGATGATACTACTTTGTTGGGATTTGCCACTATCAGGGAAGCTGGCAATATTATACGGTATCTTGACATATATCTTGGTGCTTCTAGACAGTTGATTAATGAGGAAAAGTCTTCTATTTTATTCTTCAATACCCCTCCTCTTATTCAATCCAGGATTGCTCGCATTCTAAGATTCCAGGTTGGGACTCCCCCCTTAATTTATCTTGGTATTCCAATTTCATCTCACCCTCTACCTAGATATTATTGGTAGTCTATGCTTGATAAGTTTAGAAGGAAGGTGAATCACTGGAATTTCAGATGGCTATCCACTGTAGGTAGAGTGTTGATTTTAAAATTTGTTGTTCAAGCTTTTTTCATTTATAGATGTTTTGTACAAATAGCTCCCTCTCACTTCATCAAGGACATGGATGCTTTGTCAAGATAATTTTTATGGTCTGGAAAACTTGATCAATCTAAATGGAGTTTGGTTAGGTGGAATTCTATATGTAGGCCAGTGCAAGAGGGAGGCCTTGGATTGCGACAGACAACTCTTTTTGGGCAGGCTTTGGCTGTAAAAATTTATTGGAGATGGTGTACCTATCAAGATCATATTTGGGCTAAAATATTATCTTGTAAATACTTGAGAGGTATTTATGAGGCTAAAATCCCTAGATTCAATTTGGTTGGAAAAGGTTCAGTTATCTGGGAAACTTTGAAAAGAGGACCTAATTTAATCAAGCAGGGTTTGTTCTGGATTTGCAATCAGGGATAAAATGCAATTTGTTGGGAGGATTCTTAGGATGGCCACCCTCCTATCTTAAATAAATATCTTAGGTTACATTCCCTAAGCATTGCTTCTTGGAATCAGGCTGGTCTCATGTGGAGGACTTTCAAAAAATCTAGTCTTTTGGAAATATGGATATGTATAGGTGGAAATATCTGCAAGAATTGCCCCAAGAGGTATTGGCCAATGACAGAGAGTTGCTTGCTATTATTCTTATGGGGAGGCATTTTTCTTCATTGAGGGGTAAATATATTCTATCTTGGAACCCTGATCCTAAGGGAACCTACTCGGTAGCCTATGGTTATCAGGTTCTTGATAAGAAAAAGTATGGGAGTCTTCATGTCACTTGGTGGAAAAATGTGTGGAACAGATTTAACTAACGAAAATATAACATCTTTCTCTGGTTGGTAGCTCGTAATAAATGCCTCACTTGGGATAATGTGAGGAAGAGGGTATTTTAGGGTCCCTCTTTTTGTGTCCTTTACAGTAAGAATGAGGATGACTCTTCTCATTTTTTTTTCCAATGCTCCTTTGCCAAATACATTTGGCACCATTGGTGGAGCGCCTGGAACCATCCATGTTTTCATGTGTTGTCCCTGGTGGATTTTTGGAGTATTTAGGGTAGACCTCTGACTAGGACTCCCTTCCTTTGGGTGGCTTGGAATTTGGGCCTTTCTTGCATCATCTGGAAAATTTGGTAGAACCAGCACATATTTCAGGGTAGTTATTTTGTTGTTCAACATATATGGTAAAAGAATCATGTATATGGTTTAGGAAACCATCCATAGCAAATGTGATGTGGACCCTCTTTTGGATTCTATGGAGGAGAAGGTATAGCAATCCCTTGGTCTCTTTGGGGATGGTGTGAACTCTTCTATCCCTAGTAGGGTTCCTCAGCTTAGCAAGAATGTTAGGAGAGATGTCAAGTGGAGGCCACCCCTAGAGGAGTTTTAAAAATTAATTCTGATGGATCATCCAAGGGTAATCCTAGACATGCTAGCATTGGCGGTGTTGGGAGAGATTCTATTGTTGGTGTCAGTTTTTTCTTTTCCATTTATAAATATGTTCACTCCAATAATTTTATGGAAGCTCTTACAATTCTTGAGGCCTTGCGAAGGGGGTTTTCTCTTGGCAGGCATAGGATTATCTACGAGTCTGACTCTCAAATTATGTTTAATATTTTAAACAGTAAAAGGGTGCAGGAAGTTAATTGGAAGTTGTCCTTTGTAGCCATTCAGATTCTCAGAATGAGTGAAGAGTTTGAATTTATATCCTTTATGCACATTCCAATGGAATGGAATGTGGTTTCTTATTACCTGGCCAAAAGGGATTCTAAGCTACTGGATCCTTGGAGTATCGATAATTGGGAGAGTCTAACGTCTAGGGACTCTCAAAACCTATGGAAGTTGATCCACAAGGATGTACAAACTTAATGTGGTTTATTCTTGTTGTCTTTTCTAGGTGTCATTCTAGTCTAGTGGTTTTAGCATGTTTGGCTATTTATTTGAGTCCTGGTTGGAAGCTCAATTGTACTCTGTAATCCAGAATTTTTATCAATAAATTTTTACCCCTTTATTTAGAAAAAAAAATTAGAGCTAGAATACAATTGGTAATTTATCTACAAAAGTGATCAATTAGTAATTTTTCCAATAATAGGGAAAGACTCAAACATGGAATAATACAAGTTGTATACTTTTAATATTTAGACCAAGGTCAAAACCATAGAATACTGAAGAACATGTGCTTATACTGATAGGGTGTGAACAGTATAAGATAAAAAAATTTGCTTTTAAATCCAAATAATAGCATCAACAATATTAAAACATTAAACATCACACAAATCATCACACAAATGATACATGATCTTCCGTGGTTCACCCAATGTGGGCTACTCCATGGAGAAAATATTTCTTATAAATTTTTCTCAAATAAATTCTCTTTGGGAATCCTTTCCCTATAATGTTTATGGACCCCTATCCAAAGGAGACACCAATCCCCTTGATCAATTTAGTGGATCTCTATCCATATGAGGCATCAATATCCTATCTCTGCTCTGGCTGGTGATCATCTAGAAGACCTCTACCTCCACTGCCCTTAGAAAATTGAAATCTATCCACAGAAGACACTTGTCCTCCCTAATCTAGCTAGAGATATATGTCCTCAACTTTATCACCTCCAAATTTCTATCTCAAATCTGTACTAAATAGAGTCCTTCGGTCTAGCACAAATTTATCCTCAATTTTTGTCTCTGGTCTAGCACAAACTTGTCCTCAAATATGCACCAAACTCTATCCTCGAATATGTACTCAATATATGTCCTCAAATCTATCCACAAGTCTTCTCAAAAACTTACCTCAAATTTGTTCAAAAATTCCACACTAGAACTTGTCTAATCTCATAGAAACATAAAGATAATTATTAGAGACTCAATATGCTCTATCCTCATCACAATGCTCAATCACTTTCTCTAATCAATTCATAATATAGAATAGTTTTTAGAACTTGAACAATAACTTGACACATCCACTTGGCTAGGCTCAACCAAATCTGCTCAACCAATCACTCAATGAAACAATCCTTCCTAGTTCAAGTATATAAGCACTCACTCAAAATGTTACCAACAATGCTTCATCAACCAATATCACATAACAATGTTACTCACGTTCTTTTCAAATCCTAGTTCAATTTCTTCACTTAACCAATGGATTCAACAACAATGCTTATAAAATAAAGTTTTAACAACAACTATTTATTTCAGAAAACCTTGAAGCATTAACTCAAAACACTCAAAAATGAAACCCTAATAACGTCCTTTTCACTCCAAACTTATTTTCTAGAAAACCAACCAATCAACTCAACTATGGAAGAATGTGCTCAAACCTTTTTCTTGTTGATGAAGGAACCTCTAAAATCTACCACAACCACAAACACATCTTTGCCAAGCTAAAAGGAATGTTAGAAGATGATAAAACTCTCTCTCAAGATTACAATGCAAATATCAGAACTTACATACACCTTATTACTCTATATTAAATAAAGCATCCATCAACATATACAAAATTGATTAATCAAATACACCTTATAATATCCCAATTAAAATAATACTCAATACCAATAATAATGTCAATACAATCTCCTTAAAATAATGCAATGGCAATAAGTCCTCTTAACAATTTAAATATTCAATAAATCAATGTCACACAAATACTTTATTTAAAAATAAAGCTAACTCTTTATTCCTCCAACTAACCAAAAATAATAATTAATTAGAAACATTTTTAACTAACCCTTTTAACTCCCTAGGACCTCATGTCAAACCTTAGGTAACATAAAATATAATAAAAAAATTATTACCTTTACCTTGGTGGGACTTAAACTCACGACACCACCTCAACCAGTGCCCTAGTCGTAGCTCCAACCACTGTGCAATCTAGACGCTTGCTTAGGTAGTAAAGAGAACCAAATGATCTATAATGCTCCCCTAATGCACCTCACAAAAATTATGTGTCGTTTTCCTTCAATGCTTAAAACACATCCAACAAAATAATGCTACCTCTACAAATCGATCGTGGTTCACTCCGCACCTAAGCACCTTAGCCTTTGACCACTTGGCACTAGGCCACACTACCTATATGGCTCTTGAATTTGACACTCATCGACTTTATCCCTTTTTTATTGGTGCTTAAGACAAGATTCTTGTCTCCTTCTTTGCATGAGTTATCACAACACATGATTGCATGTTTTTCTTATTTGAGAAAAAGGATATCTAAATACCACTAAGGCATATAGTTTATATACCAATTTCCACCTTCAAACTTGAACGTCGGCGCTTCAATATTTAGCTAATTAATTTATAAATTATTTAAATTCTTTAGAATTTAAATTTTATAAATTAACTTTTAAATCCCTTTGGCTTTATTAAAGCCTTCTTTGATTTTACCACTTTGTATAAATAATATTTAGTTATAAAAATTTAAATTCAATTTGAATTTAAATATTTTATAAAATAAATATTAAAACTTTCCTTGGGCTTATGAAAAGCCTTTTATTTTTGCTCAACCATGGTTTTATAAAAACCCTTCTAACTTATGCTTCCACATAATATTAAAAATATTATGAAGCTCTTTTGCCTTTAACCTTTGCATTGTTCCTTTTGATATTTTTACATCAAGGATAGCTTATTCCTTTATATCAATGACAAATTCATTCCTTGACATCAATGATAACTTTGACTCAAAATGTCCAACAATCTCCCCCTTTGTCATTGATGGCAACCCATATTCTATTTACCAAAAACTTAACATTTTCCTTGTTCTGCTCCCCATGGGACATTGGTCCCCCTGGCTCAATGATTTTTTCAAATCTCTCCTCTTTACTCAAATCTCTTCCACTTTGACATCAATATCAAAGGGTCACCTTTGGGGCTCAGGGCTAAGAATGAGTCTCTTAGCTTAGCCCCTCCACCTCCTCTTAATGTGGTTAGTTCTAGGGTGGGAGTCTTACTCCCATTTTTTCTCGAAGATACTCAAAGGTTTCCTTTGAAAGTGGATTAGTAAAAATATCTGCTATTTGTTTCTTTGTAGTAGCATATTCCAACCTAAAATGTTTATCTGTCACCTGTTCTCTCACAAAATTATATTTAATCAGAATGTGCTTTGTCTTGGAGTGCATCACTAGATTTTTTAGATGCTTATAACACTTTTATTATCATATAGTATCATAATAATATGATCATGTTTTATCTTGAAGTCTTCTAGAGTTCGCTTCATCCATAACACCTATATACAATTGGCTACTGTTGCAATATATTCAACTTCTGCTGTAGATAAGGATATTGAAATTTGCTTCTTACTTAGCCAAAATACTAAACAATATCCAAGAAAGAATGCTCCTCCACTTATGATTTTTATGTCATCAATGTTGCCAGCCCAATCTACATTTTTATATGCTTTTAGTGTGAAACCATCAATTTTGGGATACCAAAGCCCAAAATCCATAGTACCTTTTAGATACCTAAAAATTATTTGTACCGTTGCCACATGTGTTTCCTTAGGTGCTGCTTGAAACCTTGCTACTAATACCATTAACTATACTATGGCTGATCTTGTAGCTATAACATACAATAAGTTGTGAATCATAGATCTGTATAATCTCTTATTTGTCTCTCGAGACTCATAATCCTTACTCAACTTGCATCCTGTGACCATGGGGGTACTTACTAGTTTACAATCTTCTAACCTAAATTTCTTTAAAATTTCTTTTATATACTTGGCTTGTGAGAGAAATACCTCTTCTCTAATTGTAAAATATGAAGTCCAAGAAAGAAGTACAATTCACCAAGCATAGACATCTCAAATTCATTTTGCATGTTCTTAGAAAATTATTTACACATCTTATCATTGCTCCCCCAAAAAAAGATATCATCAACATAAACAACCACAATTAGTAGATCATTCCTTTCAATTTTGATGTATAAATTATAGTATGCTATTCCTTTTTTTAATCCCTATTCTTTAAGATACCTATCCAATCTTGAATACCATTCTCTCAAAGCGTAATTTAGACCATACAATGCATTTTTCAATTTGCATACATAATCTATTCTATCTTCTAATATGAATCCTTCTGGTTGTTCAATATAGATTTCTTCTTTTAGAACACCATTTAGAAATGTTGACTTAACATCCATTTGATATACCTTGAAGTTTTTGAAACTTGAGAAGGCTCAAAACATTCTTATGGCTTCAAGCCATGTAACTAGAGAAAATGTCTCAACAAATTTAATTCCCTCTACCTGTGCATAACCATTGTATACTAACCTTACTTTATTCCTGACCACCTATCCATATTCATTTAATTTGTTTTTGAATACCCATTTTGTGTTGATCACATTTTTATCCTTTGGTCATGGAACAAGTTTCCAAGTCGTACTTTTCTATATCTAATCTAATTCCTCATCCATTGCCTTAATCCAAAACTTATCCTCACTTGCTTGAGTGAAGTCTTTTGGCTCAATATTAGATAGCAAAGAAAAATTTACTTGTTGAGATGGTGTTATTATCCTTCTTCTTGTTTGTATTTCATCTAGATTCCCAATGATTTACTCTTTTGGATGATGCTTCTATACATACCTGGATGGATTTTTGGGAAGAAGTCTCTGTGTTTCTTCTTCTTCTTTATATGATTCCTCACAAAACTTTTCTTGACAACTTCCATATTCTTGGTACACAATTTGCTAAACTGGTTCTCTTAAATCTATCTTCTCATAAATTATTATATTTATACTTTCCACCATAGTATGTGTTCTCTTGTTGAAGCATCTATAGGCTTTACTCCTTGAGGAATAACCAAGAAAAATTCCCTCATCATATCTTGGGTCAAATTTGCCTAAGTTTTGATCTTCTCATCTTATGTAACACTTGCTTCCAAAAATCTTGAAGTGTTTTATAGTGGCCGATCTTCCTTTCCAAATCTCATATGGAGTCTTATGATGGTTTACCCTCATTTTAGCCCTAGTGATTATTTATTCTATTGTTTTGACTGCTTCTCTCCAAAATCCATTTGAGAGCTTAGACTCATTTGTCATATCTCTAGCCATATTTTCAATAGTCCTATTTTTCCTTTGAACTACTCCATTTTGTTGAGGAGTTCTTGTTGTTGAATATTATCTTTTGATTCCATGATGCTCACAAAAATCTACAAATTCATTTGAAGTAAATTCTCCTCCTCTGTCAGATCTCAGAAACTTAATCCTTTTGTTAGTTTCATTTTCAACCAATTCCTTTAATTCTTTGAATTTTTCAAAGGCATATGACTTCTCTTTCAGGAAAGCTACCCAAACCATTATGGAATAATCATCTATGAAAAATATAAAGTAGCTCTCACTCTAAATACTTTATGTTCTAGTAGAACCACACAGATCAGTATGTATTAGACTCAATGGGTCAGATGACATATATCCTTTTTATTTAAATTCTATCCTAGTTTTCTTTCCATGTTGACAAGGTGCACAAAATATGTTGTGAGGTCTTCTTATTTTGGGTAAATATTTGATCGCATTTTTATTGCTTATGTTGACTATGTTGTCAAAATTCAAGTGACCCAATATTTTATGCCACAACTAGCTCTCATATTCTTGTGATAGAATACAATTGGTAATTTATCTACAAAAGTGATCAATTAGTAATTTTTCCAATAATAGGGAAAGACTCAAACATGGAATAATACAATTTGTATACTTTTAATATTTAGACCAAGGTCAAAACCATAGAAGACTGAAGAACATGTGCTTATATTGATAGGGGGTGAAAAGTATAAGATAAAACATTTTGCTTTTAAATCCAAATAATAGCATCAACAATATTAAAGCAGTAAACATCACACAAAGCATCACACACATGAGAGACATGATATTCCATGGTTCACCCAATGTGGGCTACTCCATGGAGAAAATATTTCTTATAATTTTTTATCAAATAAATTCTCTTTGGGAATCCTTTCCCTATAATTTTTATGTACCTATGTCTAAAGGAGACACCAATCCCCTTGATCAAGTTAGTGGATATCTATCCATAGGAGACACCAATATCCTATATCTGCTCTGGCTGGTGATCCTCTAGAAGACCTCTACCTTCATTGCCCTTAGCAAATAGAACTCTATCCATAGAAGACACCTGTATCCCTACTATGGATAGAGATATATGTCCTCAACTCTGTCACATACAAATTTCTATCTCAAATTTGTACTAAAAAGAGTCCTTCGGTCTAGCACAAATTTGTCTTCAATTTTTGTCTTTGGTATAGCACAAACCTATCCTAGAATTTGCACCAAACTCTATCTTCGAATCTGTACTCAATATATGTCCTCAAATCTATCCATAAGTCTTCTCAAATACTTACCTCAAATTTTTTCAACAAGTCCACACTAGAACTTGTCCAATATCATAGAAACATAAAGAGAATTATTAGAGACTCAATATGCTCTATACTCATCACAATGCTCAATCACTTTCTCTAATCAATTCATAATATAGAATAGTTTTTAGAACTTGAACAATCACTTCACACATCCACTTGGCTAGGCTCAATCAAATCTACTCAACCAATGAATCAATGAAACAATCCTTCCTAGTTAAATTATATAAGCACTCACTCAAAATGTTCCCAACAATGCTTCATCAACCAATATCACATAACAATGTTACTCATGTTCTTTTCAAATCCCAGTTCAATTTATTCACTTAACCAATGGCTTCAACAAAAATGCCTATAAAATAAATTTTTAACAACAAATATTTATTTCATAAAACCTTGAAGCATTAACTCAACACACTAAAAAATGAAACCCTAATCAAGTCCTTTTCACTCCAAACTTATTTTTCAGAAAACCATCCAATCAACTCAACTATGGAAGAATGTGCTCAAAACTTTTTCTTGTTGATGAAGGAACCTCTAAAATCTACCACAACCACAAACACCTCTTTTCCAAGCTCAAAGGAAGGTTAGAATATGATAAAACTCTCTCTCAATATTACAATGCAAATATCAAAACTTACATACACCTTATTACTCTATATTAAATAAAGCATCCATCAACATATATAGAAATGATTGACCAAATACACCTTATAATCTGCCAATTAAAATAATATTCAATACCAATAATAATGTCAATACAATCTCCTTAAAATAACGCAATGGCAAGAAGTCCTCTTAACACTTTAAATATTCAATAAATCAATGTGACACAAATACTTTATTTTAAAATAAAGATAACTCTTTATTCCTCCAATTAACCAAAAATAATGATTAATTAGAAACCTTTTCAACGAACCCTTTTAACTCCCTAGGACCTTGTGTCAAACCTCAGGTAACATAAAATATAATAAAAATTTTATTACCTTTACCTTGGTTGGACTCAAACTCACAACACCATCTCAACCAGTTCCCTAGTCATGGATCCAACCACCATGTGAGCTAGAAACTCACTTAGGGAGTAAAGAGAACCACATGCTCTATAATGCTCCCCTAATGCACCTCAGCAAAAATTATGTCATTTTCCTTCAACACTTAAAACACATCCAACAATACAATGCTACCTCTACGAATCGATCGTGGGTCACTCTGTGGCCCTTGACCACTTGGCACTAGGCCACACTGCCTCTATGGCTCTTGAATTTTGACGCTCATAGACTTTATCCCTTTTTCATTTGGCACTTAAGACAAGATTCTTGTCTCCTTCTTCGCACGAGTTCTCACAACACATGATTGCATGTTTTTCTTATTCGAGAAAAAGGATATCTAAATACCACTAAGGCATATAGTTTATATACCAATTTCCACCTTCAAACTTGAATGTCGACGCTTCGATATTTAGCTAATTAATTTATAAATTATTTAAATTCTTTAGAATTTAAATTTTATAAATTAACTTTTAAATCCCTTTGGCTTTATTAAAGCCTTCTTTGAATTTACCACTTTGTATAAATAATATTTACTTATAAAAATTTAAATTCAATTTGAATTTAAATATTTTATAAAATAAATATTAAAACTTTCCTTGGGCTTTTATGAAAAGCCTTTTATTTTTGCTCAACCATGGTTTTAATAAAAACCCTTCTAACTTATGCTTCCACATAATATTAAAAATATTATGAAGCTCTTTTGCCTTTAACCTTTGCATTGTTCCTTTTGATATTTTTACATCAAGGATATCTTATTCCTTGATATCAATTACAACTTCGTTCCTTGACATCAATGATAAATTTGACTCAAAATATCCATCTCCCCCTTTGTCATTGATGGCAACCCATATTCTATTTACCAAAAACTTAACATTTTCCTTGTTCTGCTCCCCCTCAGACATTGCTCCCCCTGGCTCAATGCTCTTTTCAAATCTCTCCTCTTTACTCAAATCTCTCCCACTTTGACATCAATGGAAAATGGTCACCTTTGGGGCTCGGGGCTAAGAATTAGTCTCTTAGCTTAGCCCCTCGACATCCTCTTGAGGTGGTTAGTTCTAGGGTGGGAGTCTTACTCTCAGTTTTCCTCAAAGATACTCAAATGTTTCCTTTGAAAGTGGCTTAGTAAAGATATCTGCTATATGTTCCTTTGTAGTAACATATTCCAACCTGACATGTTTATCTGTCACCTGTTCTCTTAGAAAATAATACTTAATCATAATGTGCTTTGTTTTGGAGTGCATCACTAGATTTTTTGAGATACTTATAGAACTTGTATTATCACATAGTATGGGAATAGGATGATCATGTTTTATATTGAAGTCTTCTATATTTCACTTCATCCATAACACCTATGTACAATTGGCTACTGCTGCAATATATTCAACTTCTCCTGTAGATAAGGATACTGAAATCTGCTTCTTACTTAGCCAAGATACTAAACAGTCTCCAAGAAAGAATTATCCTCCACTTATGCTTTTTATGTCGTCAATGTTACCAGCCCAATCTGAATTTTTATATGCTTTTAATGTGAAACCGTCAATTTTGGGATACCAAAACCCAAAATCCATAATACCTTGTAGATACCTAAAAATTCTTTTTACCGTTGCCATATGTGTTTCCTTAGGTGCTGCCTGAAACCTTGCCACTAATACCATTGACTGTACTATGTCTGGTCTTGTAGCTATAACATACAATAATCTATGAATCATAGATCTGTATAATCTCTTATTTGTCTCTCGATATTCATAATCCTTAATCAAATTGCATCCTATGACCATGGGTGTACTTACCGGTTTACAATCTTCTAACCTGAATTTCTTTAACATTTATTTTATATACTTGGCTTGTGAGAGAAATACCTCTTCTCTAATATTGAAATATTAAGTACAAGAAATAAGGACAATTCACAAAGCATAGACATCTCAAATGCATTTTGCATGTTCTTAGCAAATTCTTTACACATCTTATCATTGTTCCCCCAAAAAAAGATATCATCAACATAAACAACCACAATTAGTAGATCATTCCCTTCATTTTTGATGTATAAATTATTGTCTGCTATTCCTTTTTTGAACCCTTATTCTTGAAGATACTTATCCAATATTGAATACCATACTCTCGGAGCCTAATTTAGACTATACAATGCCTTTTTCAATTTGCATACATAACCTAGTCTATCTGCTAATATGAATCCTTCTGGTTGTTCAATATAAATTTCTTCTTTTAGAACACCATTTAGAAATGTTGAGTTAACATCCATTTTATATACCTTGAATTTTTTGAAACTTGAGAAGGCTCAAAACATTTTTATGGCTTCAAGTGATGTAACTAGAGCAAATGTCTCAAAAAATTTAATTCCCTCTACCTGTGCATAACCTTTGTATACTAACCTTGCTTTATTCCTGACCACCTATCCATATTCATTTAATTTGTTTTTGAATACCCATTTTGTGTCGATCACATTTTTATCCTTTGGTCATGGAACAAGTTTCCAAGTCATACTTTTCTATATCTGATCTAATTCCTCATCCATTGCCTTAATCCAAAACTTATCCTCACTTGCCTGAGTGAAGTCTTTTGGCTCAATATTAGATAGCAAATAAAAATGTACTTGTTGATATGGTGTTATTATCATTCTTCTTGTTTGTATTAAAATTGGATTCCCATTGATTTACTCTTTTGGATGATGCTTCTATACATACCTGGATGGATTTTTGGGAATAAGTCTTTGTGTTTCTTCTTGTTGTTTACATGATTCCTCACAAAACTTTTCTTGACAACTTCCATATTCTTGGTACACAATTTTCTAAACTGGTTCTCTTAAATCTATCTTCTCATAAATTATTATATTTATACTTTCCAAAATAGTACGTGTTCTCTTGTTGAAGCATCTATAGGCTTTACTCCTTGAGGAATAACCAAGAAAAATTCCCTCATCATATCTTGGGTAAAATTTGCCTAAGTTTTGATCTTCTCATCTTATGTCACACTTCCTTCCAAAAATTCTGAAGTGTTTTATAGTGGCCAATCTTCCTTTCCAAAGCTCATATGGAGTCTTATGATGGTTTACCCTCATTTGAGCCCTAGTTATTATGTATACTATATTTTTGACTGCTTCTCTCCAAAGTCCATCTTAGAGCTTAGACTTATTTATCATATCTCTAGCCATATTTTCAATAGTCCGATTTGTCCTTTCAACTACTCCATTTTGTGGAGGAGTTCTTGTTGTTGAATATTCTATTTTGATTCCATGATGTTCACAAAAATCTACAAATTCATTTGAAGTAAATTCTCCTCCTCTGTCAAATCTTAGAAACTTAATCCTTTTGTTAGTTTCATTTTCAACCAATTCCTTAAATGCTTTGAATTTTCAAAGGCATATGACTTCTCTTTCAGGAAAGCTACCCAAACCATTCTGGAATAATCATCTATGAAAAATATAAAGTAGCTCTAACTCTAAATACTTTATGTTCTGGTAGAACCACACAGATCAATATGTATTAGACTCAATAGGTCATATGACATATATCCTTTTTATTTAAATTTTATCCTAGTTTTCTTTCCATGTTGACAGGGTGCACAAAATGTGTTGTGAGGTCTTCTTATTTTGGTTAAATATTTGATCGCATGTTTATTGCTTATGTTGACTATGTTGTCAAAATTCAAGTGACCCAATATTCTATGCCACAACCATCTCTCATATTCTTGTGATAGAAAGCACTTTTCCCCTTTGATCTAATTGAGCATGTATAAATTGTTTGGGGTTCTTCTTGCATTAGCAATGAATTTTCCAATTTCTGATTTTTTTATCTCACATCTATCTATATGGAATGTAACCATTTATTCTTGTTCGCAAAGTTGATTTATGCCTAGAAAATTATGTTTTAACCCTTTAACATACAAGACATTTTCTATTTTTTTTTCTCGTTATTTAAACTTAGAGTTTCTCTTCCACCAATCCTTGTTGATCCATTCTCACCAAAACCTACTGATCCTCTATTCGTTTCTTTTAGTATAATAAATTTATCTTTATCTCCTGTCATGTGACTAGAGAAACCACTATCAAGATACCATTGTTCTTTATCCTGAGCATGAAGGGTTTTTTGAACTAACATTGATCTAGCCTTAACATTTTTCCTTTCATATTTCCTAGTTGTTGAAATTATTTTTCTAGACTCAGAAAGTATCATTTTACACCATCTAGCCTTGTGTCAAAAATTATTGCATTTGTAACATATAATATTATCATCAATAAGAGGTGCAAAGGAATTTAAATTTATATTGACATTATTTATTGCATGATTAATATAATGTACAACTCTATGACCATATTTATTACAAAAGAAGCAATGACCATGAAAGAAATTATGTAACCTTTTTGGATGCCTTGGAGTTTGTGGTGGAGTATTCTTCCTCTTGTGATTAACTCTTATCCAAGGTTCTTATTTGCTTTCCTCATTTCTGATATCCTTTGCTTTCTTATCCTTATTTGAAGTTTCTACTTTTTGAAGACTTGATTCCCTTTCTGATTTCTTATCCTCTACATCTTGTAGTACCTTGGTTATTTCAACTTCTTTTCTTAGATAAACAATTTATGCTTCCAATATTTCACATTTTGTTTCCCTTCCTCTTAATAGATCTACACATCCTACTATATTTTCTTTCCTTCTTCCACCCTTATCTTGATTTCTATGAGATTTTGTATACAAGGTTATGCATAAGGGGTCGGCCCCAAAGTGTATTTATAAAATCGGGGTGAATCTAGTGCTAAGGTGTATAGACATTGGGGCGAATTTTTCATTTTTTTGTAGAAAAATTATCAAATTGTGGTGATTTTTTGAAAACCATGCAGCAAATTCTTCAACCTTAAAAATAGCGACTGACAAAAGCGACTGGCACAAAGCGACCGATAGAAGTGACTGACACAATGTGAATGACAGAAGTGACTGACACATTGCGACAGGCAAGAGGCGACCGACACAAGACAAGTGGCGACTGACAAGTGGCGGCTGACAAGCGACGATTGTCAAGTGGTGACTGACAAGTGGTGACTGACAAGTGGGAAGTGATAAGTGGTGATTGAAAAGATGTGACTGACAAGAGGCGGCTAGCAAGAGATGACTGGTAAGAGGTGAGTGACAAGTGGTGTCTGACAAGAGGTGACTATCAAGTGGTGACTGTTAAGTGGTTATTGTTAGATTGTGACTGATAGGTGGAGACTAGAATGGAGTTACTAGCAAGTAGTGACTACAAATATGTGACTTACAAGGTGCGAATGACAAGCAGCAACTAAAAAAGTGTGACTAACAAACAGTTACTGGAAATGTGTGACTCACAAGATGTGACTGGAACAATACGACTATCATGTGGTGACTGTCAAGTGGTGCCTATCAAAGTGCGACTGGTGACATGCGATTGGTAACATACAACTGGCTAGGTGCGACTATCAAGAGATGACTGGCAAGAGGTGACTGACGAGAGGCATCTGATAAGAGGTGGTTGTTAAGGTGCGGATGGTACCATGCGACTGACAAGGTGCACCTGTTAAGAGGTGACTACCAAGAGGTGACCGCCATATTGTGCCTCGCATGTTGTGACTATCAAGATGCGACCTCTCGTATGCCACGTGCCATGTGACCACTAATTACCATCAATAAGATGTTGCCATGTGTCCTCTCATTTGCCATGTGTCATGCATCCATCGACTTTAGGCATGCAGACTTCTATAAATAGAGTAGCAACATCATTTTTACCTTTCGCACGATGATTTCCAGACCAATTTTAGACCTTTTCTAGGCATTTTTCTTAGCATTTTTAGATCATTTTTAGGTCATTTTTAGGGCATTTTTAGATCATTTTCAGGCCATTTTTAGGGCATTTTTAGATCATTTTTAGGCCATTTTTAGGGTATTTTTAGACCTTTTTCAAGTGGTTTTTTAAGCTTTTTTTGATCATTTTCCTAGCATTTTCCCTATATTTTTAGAAATGGCTAGCGGTTCCTCTCCTCTCCCAACCAAGGTATCATTCAAGAGTTGCTATTTCCCGAACGTGAAGAACCTTTTTAACATTCTAGGGAGAGATTCCAACTGGTTGTACACCTCTGGACTTGTTGGAGTCATGAAGATGCCATAGTTGGACGTCAGCATCTCCCTCATGCAACGTATTGTTAGTTGCTATGACCATGATGTGTCCACTGTACAGATCCTATTTGATAACAAGGAAGTTGTTTTTACTGTGAACCCCTCGGATGTCCAACGATTAATAGGACTACCATTTTTGGATGGTCTCCTGGTTAACAACCAGTACGCGTTGACTGATTCTGACAAATCAATGTTGGCATCCAAATATGCCATGAATCCAGACCATTTGAAAGGTACATTTTTTAAAATTTCATTTTTCTTTATCCTTTATTTTGATGTATTGTTGTTTCCAATGTCCATTCTCTAATAATGTTCTCTTTATTTTTTAGTTAATTCTTCAAAATCGAAAAGGGGTCTGAACATTTCAAACATTTCAGATAAATTTCTTTATGGCTGTGTTGAATTGTTCTTGGGAAGGCTTATTCTATAGGGCCGACCTATAGATATGCCCTTTTGGGCTTTGTCATTGTTGATTCATTGTATTGATGGAGGGAGATATGATTGGTCCACTTTAATTTCTAACCGTATAAAACAGGACCTCCTTTCTACGCAGAAAATTCAATCTGCATATACGGTAACCTCCAACAACTATATTCTTTCTCTTTTTTATGAAGCTTATTACAATATTCAAACAAAAAGTCCTCCAACTACATTGCACCCGGATTTGTTGCGTATTGGGTTAAGTGAGAATGAAATACAGGTAAAATTATATATTGGAATAGTCTCTCTTTTTTGTCTTTTCAAATTTCAATCAATCTTGTTATTTTTTAATTTTCTTTTGAAAACAGAGAAGAGCAGCTCACTCATCCAGTAAAAGGGATGCCGCCATCAGGATTCAAGAAGCGTCTGGTGATTCTGACTCGTAGTCGCAATCATCATCGATACCTTCCACCCATAAACGTAGGAGGTCTCCTGATGGACAACATACATGTGTTGCTCCTCATACTTCTGGACATGCATCTGCTACAGTGAACATTGAAGATGAAACCTCCACCTCACAAGGTAAACATATTTTTCAAAAGTTCTAATTTTAATAATGTATTTTAACAATATTCAATTATATTTAGTTTGAGAAAATTTTAACTATTTTTAGAGGAAGAGCAAAGGACAACCATTGTAGCAGCAATGACAATGGTTGCAGAGTCTGAGTCGGGTATGTTTAGTTAAAATTATTATATTTTAATGGCATTGTTTTTAAAAACTAGTTTTAATTTATAATTTTCATGTTAAATTTTGTAGAGGGACCGACTCGATTTACAAGACTCAAAAAATAGATGCTTCCATCAGGTGCACAATAGGAAAAGCAACCAGTCCAACCGCAAGTCCAACGCCAAGTTCATCTATGGCAAGTCCAACAATCACCACAACAAGCACCACCGGTGAGGAACCAATCTCGCATGCATGGGAAATAGTTCCTCACACCATCGCATCAGCCTATTCAGACTTAGACTCAAACTCAGACTCAATATGTTGTTTTAGGGATGGGGTTCCCTATTTTAACACTTGATAATTTATCAAATGTAGAGAGCGCTTCTCAGATGCCCCCTCCAGATGCCAATCTGGAAGATGATTTTATGTATCAAGATATGAATAATTTGAATTTACCCTTAAAAACATGTGATCTGCTTCATGGTCTAGGGTTAGGTGATGAAGCATAGGAGAATGTTGAACGAGATGCCACCAATGTTTCCACTTCCCCCCACCAGCATGTCGATACCGATAATCATCCGACCGATGATGATAAAATAAACTTTTCTAAAAATATTTTAATAGCAAATGTTTGTAGGGCTAATGTTACTAATAATCTTCTTGTTGACATTGATATATTACGACAATGGGAATATCGGGCCAAGGTTATGATCAAAGCAATAAATGGTCGATACAAGAACTTCGGACATAGAAAGGAGTTATTTTCGAAGGTGGAGAATGAGCCACAAAAGCTCGATGCTCTGTTACTAAAAGCCCAATCTGGCACCGTCAAGGTCGATGCTACAAGTAGTGATGAAGTTCTGGCCATTATACTTGACCGATTAGAGAACCTGAATGCCGAAGCCCAAGCATATTTCAATGAATGGGAACTATCCAAGAAGAAAGTAGCAGTGGCAAAAACTGCAAGACTTACAACAGATGTAAGTTTTACACATATCTGAAAATCATTTTTTTCTTTAATATACTTTTTAATTAATATTAATTTTTTTCTCTTGTATTTTGCAGTCTAATTATCAGCATTTAAAGCAGCAGGTGTCAGCCATGAAAACCTGGATCAAGACTACAAAAATCAGTGTGACTAATGCTATTGAATTGAAGAAGAGACTACAACACACTGTTCGACAAAACAATTGGCTGAATAAGCTTATCAAAGAAAAGGGCCTGGATGTGGATGCTGCAATAAAAGAAAATGAGAAAGAGTTGAATGCACCATTTAAGGAAGATCCGAAGGAAGAAGGTTTAATGCTATCAGGGATAAACACTACAACTAAAAGTTTGGTATGGTCTAGTGCATTGGAAGCAAAGGATATTGAGGTAGATGCAGCTGACACTTCAGGCACTTTGCAGCAAGAAAACATAGAAAAGTAGAACTGTTGTTTCTTTATTTGATGATTCAGGAATGTGGCATTGTGGTGAAAAACATGGTTTCAAAGACTCCTATTTTAACATATTTTTAAACATAATATTTTATATTATATAAATTTTATATTACTTTTTAGCTTTTCTTTCAATATTGTAATGGTTTGATCAGTTGTGTGGATGCAATAAATAATTTTGAATTATGTGGATGCAATAATGGAGCACCAATATCTAGTTTGCTATAAACGTTTTATTATACATGGTTTGCTATATCTAGTTTGCTATACATGGTTTTCATTACATGGTTTGCCATACATTGTTTTCAATACATGGTTTGTATACATGGTTTGTTGTATACATGGTTTCAATACATGGTTTGTTTAAATGGTTTCAATATATGGTTTCAGTCAATTTGATATTCAATACATTGTTTGCCATACATTGTTTTCAATACATGGTTTGTCATACATTGTTTTCACTAAATTGTATACATGATTTCAATACATGGTTTCAACCAATTTGATATTCAATACATTATTTGCCATACATTGTTCTCAATAATGGTTAAATTGTATATTCAATACATTGTTTGCCATAAATGGTTTATTCAATACATTTATAAATTATTTTGTATAAATGGTTTCAATACATGGTTTGTTTAAATGGTTTCAATACATGGTTTCAGTCAATTTGATATTCAATACATTGTTTGCCATACATTGTTTTCAATACATGGTTTGTCATACATTGTTTTCACTAAATTGTATACATGATTTCAATACATGGTTTCAACCAATTTGATATTCAATACATGGTTTCAACCAATTTAATATTCAATACATTATTTGCCATACATTGTTCTCAATACATGGTTTGCCAAACATTGTTTTCAATAAATTGTATATTCAATACATTGTTTGCCATAAATGGTTTATTCAATACATTGTCTGCCATACATTATTTTCAATACATGGTTTATTCAATACAAAGTTTATTCAATACATGGTTTGCCATACATAGTTTTCAAAACATGGTTTTTTGAATACATGGACTTTTCAAAATACATGAAATCATAATATACACATATTTTGTTGACAATTGATAGCATAATATATGAAATCAAAATACATGTAAAAAATAGTAATATATGTGATGCAGTAATCAATATTCTATTCCAAAATACATGAAAACATGTCTCAAAATATAATCAAATCTCCATATTTGATATCAAATCAAATAAATGAATTAAATCCCAATATAATATTGGGAAATGAAAGCATCTTTGCATCATAATGGTGAAAGCTGGAACAACCTCTTTTCAGATTGTGCAAATTCTTCTGCACTCATTCCATAAAATTTTGTCATCACAGTGTCATCAGTGTTACCATTATCCTCATCATCCAGAGTATTCATGACACCTCTTCTCTCTGCCAAATATTTCCAATATGACAAAGCTCTTTCATAAGGAAACTTCTCAACCTCATAGATCGACACATATAATCTCAAACAATTTTCCAAATTTTTGTCCAATCTATTCCGAACTTTAGATTTTACATATGATAATGCACTAAATACCCTTTCATCCTCAACAGATCCTAAAATCATCATTTGGCATAATTCATACAAATTAAAATATTCACTCATACTATCTTGCAGGATACTACTGGGATATAAATGTTTCCAGAAACGTGAAATAGAACCCCTCTCATGGTGATTAGCAAATTGTGAAACTTGAGCAGACATTGTTGTTCCAAAATAGTTTGATTGGCTTGTCAAAAGATCTTTGTTGAGAATGCCATTGATTTCAATACCATTGAATACCACAGGTTTAGTGAAATGGCTAGCAATATTGCCCATGTATTTTTGAAACAAACCACTTATATTCTGGTATTCATTACAAGGATTCCAAAAAATCGGGTTAACCACACCCATAGCCTCAAGCAATTCATCTCTTTGAAAATGGTCTCTGATCTCTTTTGTCAATGATTCTGCTATGTGTTTCAGTTTAATTTTTGTATTTGTTACAACTACATGAAATCTGTTGTGTGTTACGGGCATTTGTTCAACTTCATTTGTAGCAATATCCATTCGCTGACAAAAACAATATAAAGGAATTTCCTTTCCATGGACATTAATACAAAGATGATCATTTATATTGAACTTCAAAAATTTCTGAGGATCATTGATGTTTGTCAATGCTCTCCAACTCTCAAACATGGGATCCATAAAACTTTCACCAGATGCGTACATCGTATCAATATGTAAGCAAATTTGTTTTCTCGCCCTGATGAAATCCACAATATAAATCGATCTTTCTTGTGCAATTTTGATCAAAGTATTCATTTCTTCCAACATTGGAAGAATACCACACAATGTGAGAAGTGTTTCAAAGTCAGTCATTCGTAATAGCAAATCCTTAGCCTTATCAACTGCCCTACGGTTTACATACATAAACCCTGCCAAGGACTGCTATTCTTTGAAAACTCTATATGTCGGTTGATACATTGAAATCCATCTAGTATCCACGTCTTTTAAGAGTTTTTTACCATCAGTAACTCCAAGTGCAAACTGCTGAAACTCTGAAAATATTTTTGGACTATGCAAAAAATAATCATGAATTTCACGGACAAGGTCTTCCACTCTAGCTACATTTATAAATGTATCCACAATTTTATATGCAAGATTAATTCTATGAGCCATGCAATGAATAGGGATCAAATATGGGGCAACAGATGTTTGTAGTCTAACACAAAGACCGTTCCTGTGTCCTTGCATTGTAGCAACACCATCGACTCCGACACATATTAACTTAGTGGCTATTTCCATTTCATTCATTCCTGCTATTTCCTTTAAACTAGAAACAACAACATTGTAAATGTTTTTTGCATTGCAATTTTCCACCATCTTACGTAGTCCAAGTAAATGAGGTTGCCTTAAATGATTTTCCAATGTGTAAACATGCATGCAAATCCAAGATGTGTTGTCAACAACAGTCACCTCATCAATTGAAAGTGATATGAATTTGGCCTTTTTAATTTTCTCTTTGAGGTCATCCTGCTCAACCAATGACAGACATTTTGCAATTTCCCAACCACTTCGATCTGACCAATGGGCGTTGGGTAAATTCTGCACATCAGCTAGTCGAAATAGAGATTTATAATCTATGAAATCTGACATAGGTCTACCCTTTTTAAGAATAGTGAGTACAACAACAAACTGTAAAATTTTTGAAGCTAAAGTGAACTTTTCCATTTTTTGAAATTGGGCTTGAATCGTTGCACCTTTCTCAACCAAAGTTTGTTTTTCTTTCATTGCTTTATCATATTCTTGTGCATATCTGATATGGGCACACTCTGATGCATCCTTCCACCTATAATTTTTTTGTATTGGTCCATCACTTTCTTTTGTTTTTATATAAACCTTTCCGCAATGTTTTTCTACTATATCTTTCTTAACTTGCAATCTGTGATCTTTTTCATGTTTCCAACTGCAAATTATGCATCTCAATTTTGTTATTACCTCATTACTATTCTCTGGAAGCACTGGCTCAACAAATGGAAAATCTGAAACCCAATCAGGCTGAAATGATCTGTTAATTGTCCATCTAGATGACCTGGCACGTTTATGTTTTTTAGAAGAAGATTCTCCGGAAGTGGGTACTGCATAAGAACTATTACTTTGTTTTCCATTTGGCATGTTTGTTTCAGGAATCTCTTCATGTTGTTGTTCCATTTCTTTAAGAAAATTTTCATCTGTGGACTTTTCAATATCGTAGTCATGTGGAAGTGGATTCATACGAGGGTCAACACTATTTTCTGTAGAGATAATACTAGGGTCAATACTAAATACCAGGGTCATTATCATTATTCTTTTTAAAAGCATACATTCTGTTAAAAGCATACCTTCTTTTGAAAAATTTAGATAAACAATGGACAAAGCCATACACCAAAAATCACCCTTCTTAATGAATGAAGACATTATATATGAAATGAACAATGAACAAAAATTAACTGGTTAGTAAGTAAAGGCGTTCATACCTTCAATTTGTGCAGATGTTGGTGGCTGACTGGAATTTGAAATATTACGAAAGTATTTGAGGATACTCCTTTTATCGAAACTGGAAGACTGGCCTCCCTTATTTCCATTGCCAATAGGTGACATTTTACCTATATAAAAAGAAGAGTAACAAGAAAATCATTTTGAAAAATGGAAATAACTGGTTAAAGAGAGAACTACTATTCAAGACATCACAATATCTGACACATCACAAACCTCCTTATTGAGCGTCAATGAACACAAATGTATAAAAAAGAAATAAAATTGATAATAAAAACTTATCGGCAAATGGTTGGCCCTCTATGTCAGTCACCCTGTTACAATCGTAGTGTGATGGTCGCATTGTGGTAGTCATGGCTTGTCAGTCATGTTATGAATGTTGTGTCTTGGTGTTCATGCCATGATAGTCATGGCCTATTAGTCATGGTTTGTTAGTCACAACCTATCAATCATGATTTATTAGTCATGGTGTGGCAATCGCAGTGTGCCAATCACACAGTGCTAGTCGCACTTTTCTAGTCGCACTTGCCAGTAGCTATTTTTTAGTCACGCTTGTCTATCACACTTGTCAGTTGCACTTGTCAATAAAACCTGTCAGTCATGCGAAGTCAGTCGCACCGTGTCAGTCACGTGGCGATAGTCGTTGTGTGTCTGTCGCTTCTGTCGATAGCCTTTTGTCCCTCGCTTCTACCAGTCACTTTTTGTGGTCGCCTTGTCAAGTTGAGACTATTAGTGTTGCTCCCAGCCTCCAAGGTTACCTATATATAGTGGGGGTACAAGAGGCGATTTTGGCGGGATAATTTTTTTCTCAAATAATTTTAGGGTGAATATTAGGCGGGAATACATATTGTATAGGGGTGATTTTACCCTAAAAAAATAATTCCCATAATTTTTGGGCGAATGGGCCGACCTCTAGGGTCCCAAAAATAGCAAAATAAAAAATGTTAAAAACCTAAAATTCGCTATAAATTGCGAAATTCGCCCTTGTGCATAACCACTGTTTGTAGAAGTTCCATCCTTGCTTCTTCATCTTCTTGAATTTGTTCCTTCAATCTTGAATTATTCTCTCTAATTCTTTCCAAATTTCTGAGAATAGCAAATAATTCCTCTTTTATGTCAAACATAGTCTCCTCTTCATTTTTTGAAGTCATGTGTGTTACTGATGGATCCTACTCCAAGATGTTAGTCTTTTCGTGGAGAGACCCACTCTAATACCAATTGAATAACATGTGCTTATACTGAGAGGGAAGTGAATAGTATTAGATAAAACTTTTTTCTTTTTAATCCAAATAATAGCATTAGTAATATTAAAGTAGTAAATGGATGATATAATTTTTGGAAGTAAATTCGGCTCTGGCGATTTGGCTTTTGGCGGGAAATTTTTTGTGACGGCGTCTGGTGTTGCTCGAGGGACTCTGGCCCGAAGATCTTGCCTAGGGCTTTGGGGGGTTGTTTCTGCTTTCGCCTGAAGGTTCTTTAGTGGTCCCGGGAGGGCCCGATGGGGTCTCCTCCTGTTTCTCCTGCTGGGAGAAAGACCTCATATGCCGAGAAGTTGAAAGATTTTCCCTCGCCTTCCATGGACGGAGCTCAGTGGAATGCTTTTCAATCGATACTCAAGACTATTGCCAATGGCCCAAATGCTCACCGCGTTAATGGATGCCTCCCACAATCTTCCTCCAGGCCTAAGATTGTAATAGAACCAATGCTGGTCGAAGATACAATCGTCTACCGAGCTAATCACGACTTGATCTGCAAATTCATGGGCATCCGGCCCACACTGAATTTTCTGCATACCTGGTTTTGTCAAAACTGGGAGCCACACGGTGAGTACTCTCTATGGCCTATAAGCAATGGGTATTTCATCATAAGTTTCTCTTCTTTAGCAGATAGAAACAGAGCATTTGAATCAGAAAAGAGAAACCACGGACCAGCAGGGTTATTTGTCCAACCCTGGAGAGTGGGTTTCGACCCCCGCATCGAACCCATGGCTGTCCCGGTCTGGATCCGGCTGTACGCTCTCCCGATGGAGTTTTGGGGTGAGCGAGTGTTGGAATTAATAGGTAATTCCCTAGGCAGATTTTTGGGAGTCTCCAAAGATACCATAGAGGGCAATACTGTTGTCTTTGCTAGAATATGTGTAGAGATGGACATTAGTCAGCCTCTACCAGCTGAGGTGGAACTTGAGCTTGCAGGAGTACCCTGGATCCAACAGTTAGACTATGAGGCCCTACCTTTCAGGTGCCGAGTATGCCATAAGCATGGACATTTGGCAAGGTTTTGCCCAAACGTAGTGAGCACAAAAACGGAGGCTCCGAGTGGAATGTCAAACCGCCCTAGAGAGGGTAAGTCCAGTCCGGTCAATGAACCCTCTAGCAATTCTCCAGGTCCTGATGCTCAGCGGGATGTCTTTGAACAGGTGAAACGAAAGAGAAACAAAAAGAAAAATGGCAAGGAGCGGTACAGCTCAAGCCAAACAATCGATATGAAATTTTTAAGTCATTAGTGGATCTGGAGGACCAATCTATGGAGGGAGTGGTTGGGAATGGTGAGAATGTCAACACTCCACCTCTTGTTTCTCCTTCCTTCACTCCTGTAGTAGAACAGGTGACTGTGCCAGCTGAGTACCTGCAGTCAGAGAATCCAGGGGCTTTGGTTATACACTCCCCAGCACAGCCGGCTATAAAAGATGTTACCATGGGAAATGCAGATAAAAACAGAGAAAGGCCTGCTTTAGGGATTTCCCAGGTGGAAAAGAGATCAAGAAACAATAACTCTCAAGGAGCGGGAAGAAAATCCAATAAGGAACTACTAACAGCCCAAGGAGATAAGCTAATCAATGGAGGATTGGTGAGGACCATTGATTCTTACTGCTCTCAAGGTTTTCAATGATTATTCAATCTTGGAATATTAGGGGTTTAAACAGTAGAACCCATCAATCTGCTATTCAAAGACTCTTAGAAAACCGTAAAATAGACTTTTTGCTTCTTCAGGAGACCAAAATGTCTTTAGATATTATGAGTAAAACTGCTACTAAAATCTGGCGGGGAGCTGGGTATATGGACGTGGCTGCCCAAGGAGCTTCAGGTGGAATTGTTACCCTTTGGAACCCTACGAGTCCAGGACTGCTTTAGAACATGTAGCTTGTAGGGGTGTACTTACTTCTCTCTTCAGAAATAACTTCAATTCTGAGCTGGTCCTTATAACCAACTTTTATGGGGCCCAAGATCTTGATGGCCAGAGGCTCCAATGGGACGCTGTTCACAACATGAGAGCATACAGGGAGTGTTATGACTGGATTATTGCAGGGGATTTTAATGCAAAATTATCTGTTCGGGACCAGGAAGGTGGCTCCCCTATTTTGGATCCAGGGGATCGGCTTACGATTGCCCAAGTTCAGGCCTTTAATCTAGTGGACGTTCAAGGCCCTAGTGTTTTTTTCACTTGGACAAACAAGAGAAAGGAGCCACATAGCAGGAAGGTCAAGTTAGATCGATTTTTGGTCTCGGAGGAGGCTTTTGTTAAATGGACTTTTAAGTTCCAAATTTTGGAGGGCCCTATTTCGGATCATTTTCCCATTTTGCTTGAGGGAGGGACTTCGAGAGGACAGCACCATAGGCCTTTTAAATTTGAGAATTTTTGGTTACAAAAGGAGGACCTTCGACAGAAAATTTCTCATTGGTGGACAGAAGGCCGTCCACCTTTTGGGACAGCAATGTTCAAATTTCATAAACAGCTTCAATTTGTCAAATTTCAATTGAAACAGTGGAGGAAAGGAAACAAGTCGGATTTCCAGTCCCAAAGGGCCCCCTTGGTGGCTAGATGGGGAGGAGGTTCAGAAACCTTTTAGGGAAGGATCAATTACTGAGCAACTCAAATCTGAAGATGACGAACTGCGTAAAGCGGTTGAGGACATTGACAACCAAGAGGAGTTATACTGGAAACAGAGGGCTAGAAATACTTGGTTATTAGAGGGGGACAGAAATACCAAATTTTTTCATCGGTCAGCTTGTGCTAGGAGACAGATGAACATGGAAATGTCTTCGATACTATTCCTGGTATGCACTCCCATGCTATCGATTACTTTTCTAAACTTTTTAAGGAAAGTATGCAGCAAGATATTGAGGCTCAGAACGAAGTTCTTAATGTTATTCCTCCTATTATCTCTGAAGAGGACAATCAGACCCTGCTTAGACCCATTGAAAGGGATGAAGCGAGAAATGTGGTCTTTGGTATGAGATCTTGGAAAATCTCCTGGTCCGAGATGGCTTTCCTATTGAATTTTTCGAGGCTTTACGGGACACCTTGGAGGAGGATGTTACGGTCATTCTTGAGGAATCCGGATCCAATCGAAGAATGCTCAGGGCGATCAATCACACCTTCATTGCTTTAATTCCAAAAGGGGAAGTGGGGACTCATATCTCTGATTTCAGGCCTATTGCTTTATGCAATGTGATTTACAAAATCATCACTAAGATAATGGCTGAGAGGCTTAAACCCCTTCTTCATAGCATCATTTCTCCTGAACAGGGGGGCTTTGTTGAGGGAAGACAAATATTGGATGGGGTGGTTTTGGCCCAGGAGGCCATCCATTCAATGCAAACTTCGGGCAACAAAGGCATGTTCATTAAACTGGATATGTCCAAGGCTTATGACCGGGTGGAGTGGTGCTTCTTGTCGAAAATGCTGGCTGCCTTTGGCTTCTCTCAGGAATGGATTGATTGGGTTATGAGTTGTGTTTCTTCTCCCTCTTTTTCTGTTCTCATTAAGGGCCTTCCCTCGCTTCCTTTCGGCGCCTCCCGTGGGCTCCGCCAGGGAGACCCTTGTTCTCCCTATCTCTTCCTTCTCTTGGCTGAAGGTTTGGGCAGACTATTTTTGAGGAGAAGGCAACAAGGTCTGCTTTCTGGTATCAAGGTTGGGGAGGAAACTCTGACTCACTTGCAATTTGTGGATGATACGGGTCTGGTTGGTGTGGCCACTATTCGAGAAGCTAGAGGAATCAGAGATAATTTGAATTTCTACCTAAGGGCTTCAAATCAGGTTCTAAATTTCAGGAAGTCCAAAGTGGTCTTTTTCAATCTCGACCAACGGCTTCAGGAGCGCGTTATTGAGATCCTGGGCTTCACAAGGACTTTTCTTCCAATTGTTTACCTGGGCTTTCCCCTTCATTTCAAAAAGTTAAATATTGATATTTGGAAGAACCTGTTAGCAGGCATCAAAGATAGAATGAATCATTGGGCCCATAAATGGCTAAGCTACGGGGGTAGATTAACCTTTACGAAATCGGTTATTCGAGGCTTTGCCGATCTATAAATTCTCAATCTTGCTGCCCCTCATACCATCCGGAAAGAGCTGGACAAAATGGATAGAAGATTTTTATGGGAAGGCGCAAAGGGAAGAAAAAATGGGCCTTGGTTGGGTGGGACAAAGTTACCCGACCCTAAGGATAAATGAGGGTTGGGCTTGAGAAGTTCTATGCTTAATAACGAGCTTTGGCTGGAAAAGCTGTATTGGAGGTGGATTTCTCAGCCATCCTCTCTCTTCAGTAGAATTCTTTCCAGTAAATATTTGGGGCATGTTCATCCCAATGAGGTGGGTCGCTTTCCCTTGGAAGGTCCTGGTTCCTTAGTGTGGCAGACTCTCAAGCTTGGGTCCCAGATTATCAAAGATCAATTATTCTGGAAAGTGGGGAAAGGAGACAAGGCTCGTTTCTGGACTGACTCTTGGGACCAGCATCCGCCCATTATTGTTATGATCCCTGAGCTACAACCTATCATGACCGCCTTAGAAGCCCAGGGTTGGATCCTTATTGATAATTATCTTCTTACCAGTCATTTGGGGGGGTATACTTTTAAAAAGTTTAAGCGATGGGAGGAGTGGCCAATTCTCGTCTCTCCGGAGTTGGCGCCTATCCTGCAAAAAATCTTGTCAGAAAGGTTCCTCACGGGGAAGGATGAGGAAGATGAATTAGCCTGGGGCTATGGAAGCCTTGGGGTCTACTCAGTTAAGGCTAGATATGAAGAGATCCTCCCTGAGCCTCCCCCACACTCTTTTCCGGTTCAGCATTGGAGAAGGATTTGGCATTCAAAGGGTTGGCCGAAAGTGAATTTCTTCGCTTGGAAACTTATGCATAATGGTCTTCTCACCTTTGACAATCTCAGACGTAGGGGTTTCAATGGCCCCTCTCAATGTGCTTTATGCCTCCAACATGAGGAAACTGCAGACCATTTGTTTTTTGAGTGTCCTTTTACTCATCAGATTTGGGAACGCTGGTTCTCTCAATTTAAACTCCAGGCTAATGGTTTTCTCAACCGTACCAATATTTGGGAAAAATGGAAATGGGGCAGGTTCAATTCCATAGCTCTCCGAACTGGCTGGCAGTTAGGCTTTCTCTTCATTTGGTGGCAAGTTTGGTTGGAGAGAAACTCCCGGATCTTTAGAAACACTTTCTCCTCGATTGACGGCGTTTGGCAGGTCATCTGGAGCAAAGTCACAGAAACTGTTGCTACTTTTGTCAATGAAAAGAATCAGGCTACTCTTGGGCATCCTGAAGAGGGGGTTGAGGGTCATGAGAGGCAAGGCAGATCATGCTGGAAACCTCCCCCTGAAGGCTGGATCAAGATCAATACTGATGGGGCTGCAAAAGGCAACCCGGGCAACGCAGGAATTGGTGTTGTTTGTCGGGATCACTCGAGTGTGGTTCTTTACTGGGAATTGCAGGGATTGGGCAGAGCCATGAACAATGAAGCCGAAGCCTTGGCCATTAAGTCAGCGTCTATCTGGGCTGTTAAGCAGGGTTACCGGAGGATAATTCTTGAATCTGATTCTCAAGTCTTGATCGGCGCTCTAGATTGCTTGCGGAATTTCTCTTTAAAAGCATGGAGACTGCGGATGTTGATATCTCAAATCAAGGAGTTATGGAGGGAGTTAGATGATGTCATCCCTGTGTATGTGAGTAGAAATCTAAACACGGTAGGCGACTTCCTTGCGAACATGGGTCTTGAGAAAGAGGTAGGTGTTCGGTTGCACAGTGATATGCCTATTATAGATGAAGAGATTCGGACTGGTCTGGAACGATCCCTGCATCCATGAGCTCAAAAATGACTAAGGTTAGTTTCTGTCGTGATATCGTGACATATTGCGCCGTCGCGACCCTGTTTGGTAATCTGTCGCGATTTCGCGACATGTTGCTCTGTCGCGACATGTTGCTCTGTCGCGACCTATCCTGGATAACTGTAGCGATTTCGCTACCCTTTTGGTTGCTGCGGCTTTGGGAGGAAAATTGTAGCGATTTCGCGACATGTTGCGCCGTCGCGGTCGTTGATGAGAAGGTGTCGCGATGTCGCGACCTTTTTGGTTGGTTTTGCTGCTGGAGGAAAAGTGTCGCGATATCGCGACGCTTTGAGAAAAATTGCATGAAAGGGAAAAACCGTCGCGATATCGCGACAATTTTTGTGAAAAGCTACTCTAAGGAAAATTCGTCATGATTTCGTGCCTTTTTTTAGGAAAGGACACAAAGGGGCATACTTGTTGCGATTTTGAGATGTTTTGAGCAAAATTTAGTTAAGGGGAAAAACCGTCGCGATATCGCGACCTTTTTGAGAAAAGCCTCCCAATGGATAACCTGTCGCGATTTCGCGACATGTTTATGGAAAGGAAGCACAGGGGCAAACCTGTAGCGATTTCGCTACAGTTCTGGAGAAAAACTGCTTGCAGGAAAAACATCGTGATTTCGCGACTAGTTTTGGTAATGGGCACCTCGGGGGTGAACATGTTGCGATTTCGCGACACTTTTGCGGATGGGGCGCCCATTGGTTTTCTTGTCACGATTTCGCTACACTTCCGGCCAAGTGGGGCTCCAAGGAAAAGCCGTCGCGATGTCGTGACACTTTCTCAAAGTTGCTGATCAAAGGGGTCCTCGTCGCGATTTCGCGACAGTTTCGGGGAGCAGGTGCCTTCAGGCTTTCTCATCGCGATTTCGCGACGCTTTTGGCGTTTGGGTGATTTGGTGCTGTGCTGTCACGATTTCATGACTTTTTTCGTGTGTTGTGGTTCCGACGCTTTTTGTCGCGATATCGCGACATGTCGCGATTTCGCGACTTGTCGCGTTATCGCGACTGGTTGTTGTGGCGCGGCGGTTGTTTGGTTTGGTGTCGCGATTTCGTGACATGTCGTGTTTTCGTGACATGTCACGTTTTCGCGCCCTTTGTACTTCTGGTCTCTTTGCGCTTGGTTGGGATGCCCTTTCTCCCTCTTGTAACTGTCTTTTGTTTTAATACAAGTTTTTTTTCATTTTTTTCAAAAAAAAAATATTAAAGTAGTAAACATCACACAAAGCATCACACACATGAGAGATATAATTTTACGTGGTTCACCCAATGTGGGATACTCCACAAAAAATATTTCTTATAATATTTTCTCAAATAAATTCTCTTTTTGAATCCTTTCCCTATAATTTTTATGGACCTCTGTCCAAAGGAGACACCAATCCCCTTGATCAAGTTAGTGTATCTCTATCAACATGAGACACAAATCTCCTATATCTACTCTGGTTGGTGATCCTCTAGAATACCTCTACCTCCACTGCCATTAGAAAATTGAACTCTATCCATAGAAGACACTAGTCCTCCCTGCTCTTTTTGGAGATCTCTATCCTCAAATCTATCACCTGCAAAGCTCTATCTCAAATCTATACTAAACATAGTCCTTTGGTCTAGCACAAATTTATCCTCAATTTCTATCTTTGGTCTGGCACAAACCTATCCTCAAATTTGTACTAAACTTTGTCCTTGAATCTATACTCAATATTTATCCTCAAATCTATCCACAAGTCTTCTCAAATACTTACCTCAAATCTATTCAAAAAATCCACACTATAACTTGTCTAATATCATAGAAACATAAAGATAATTGTTACAGACTCAACATGCTCTATCCTCATCACAATGCTCAATCACTTTCTCTAATCAATTCATAATATAGGATAGTTTGTAGAACTTGAAAAATCACTTCACACATCTACTTGACTAGGCTCAACCAAATCTACTCAACCAATCACTCAATGAAACAATCCTTCCTAGTTAAATTATATAAGCACTCACTCAAAATGTTCCCAAAAATGCTTCATCAACCAATATCACATAACAATGATACTCATGTTCTTTTCAAACCCTAGTTCAAGTTCTTCACTTAACCAATGGCTTCAACAACAATGTTTATAAAACAATGTTTTAACAACAACACTTTATTTCAGAAAACCTTGAAGCATTAAATCAACACACTCAAAAAGGAAACCCTAATCAAATATTTTTCACTCCAAAATTATTTTCCATAAAACCAACCAATCAACTCAACTATGGAATAATGTGCTCATACCTTTTTCTTCCTTAAACTGCCACAACCACATACACCTCTTTGCCAAGCTCAAAGGAATGTTAGAAGATGATAAAACTCTCTCTCAAGATTACAATGCAAATATCAGAACTTACATACACCTTATTGCTCCATCTTAAAGAAAGCATCCATCAACATATACAAAAATGATTTAACTAATACACCTTATAATATTCCAATTAAAATAATATTCAATACCAAGAATACTGTCAATACAATCTCCTTCTTAAAATAAATCAATGGCAAAAATTCCTCTCAACACTTTAAATATTCAATAAATTAATGTGACACAAATACTTTATTTAAAAATAAATCTAACTCCTTATTCCTCCAACTAAAAAATAATAATGATTAATTAGAAAACTTTTTAACTAACCCTATTAACTCCCTAGGACCTCATGTTAAACCTTAGGCAACATAATATATAATCAAAATTTTACTACCTTTACCTTGATGGGAATTGAACACACGATGCCACCTCAACCAACGCCCTATCCATAGCTCCAACTGTAGCATGACCTAGGCGCTCGTTTAGGGAGTAAATAGCACTGTGTGCTCTATAATGCTCCCCTAATGCGCCTCAAAAAAAATCATGTGTCGCTTTCCTTAGACTCTTCAAACACAACCAATAAAATAATGTTATCATTGCAAATCAATCATGGGTCACTCCACACCTAAGCAGCTTAGCCTTTGACCACTTTCCAGTAGGCCACGCTACCTAGATGGCTCTTGAATTTCAGTGCTCGTCGACTTTATACCTTTTTTGTTGGTTCTTAAGACAAGATTCTTGTCTCCTTTTTCGCATGGGTTCTCATAACACATGATTGCACATTTTCTTATTCAAGCAAAAGGATATCTGAGTAATTTCATTCTCCTTTCTTTGTGTTTTACTTCGATGAAAACTACTTCGCAAAACTTCCACCCGAAGTAGTGCTGGAAATGCTTCGGGTGTGAAGCTATTTTTATTTTCCTTCAGCGAAGCTCTTTTCTCTAGCTTGTTTGGCAGCGAAGTTCTTTCTTTTTTACTTTATATACAAAGGGGTGGCATTGGAAGCCAAAATTGCTGCAACTTTTCAAAAAAAATGACAAAGCAAAAACTTTACTGTACAAAACTTGTTTCTTTTTCTACCCCTTAAGAAATGTGACAAAATTGTCAACATTCTTGGCGACTCATAGGGCAACGAGCTCGTCTCGGTGGGAGGACCCTTTAACTTTGATCCATTGGGCCAGAGTCTTTTCTTGATCCATCTCCTCCTTCTTCCTGGAGTGCTTCTACAGCTGGTTCTTGTTCCCCTTCTTCTTCTGCTTCTTCTTCATCCTCTGCTCCTTCGTTTGCTAGCATGGCCTCCTATTGTGGTGACGGATGATACGGTCATGGATTTTCTTCATGGTTCAACGAACGTGAGCCTAGACCCCTTTCTGAAATGGTTCTTGGTCTTCGAGTGCCTTGACCAAAACATGGAATCGGTCAATCTGCCCTATGTCGGCATGTTTGATTCTTGCACCTAGGTCATTCATGCAAGCCACAATTTTGTAGTGTCTCAGGATGAAATCAATGACTTGTCCCTCCATGACTGGCTCTTCCCACTCATCGATTTCAAAGATGTCACCTTCGAAATGGAGCCACACTGGCTTAAGTTCTTCCCTGGTGAGAAGGTTCCCATCATCGTCTATGAAACTCGGGAAACCCAAAGAAGAAAGGTCTTCGAAGTAACTCATTGATGTGCGCTGCTCTTGCTCAAATATATCAAGGAGGTCTTTCACCTTTTACGCTTTCTTTACCTTGGAGAAGAAAGCACGAATAGTGTCTTGGGTAGTAGACCAATCCCTAGTTGTTCGACTCATAGTAGCGACCTGCAGGTCTTGATATCTGATTCTTTAGACCTCAAAGGTAAGCTTGAGTTGCCTCTTGATTTTTTGGATCACCTCATCTATTATTGGTCCCTTCTTAGCGATGGCATGCTGAGCTTCAGTGACAAAAATTAAAATTGATAGGGCACTAGAGGCCCGAGATCTGAAACCTTTGAGTAGGTGAGAGTGGATCTCCTTGATTCTACCTTTATCAAATAGTTCCAGGTTTGCTTTTTCATACAATTGTTGCTGAGCCCGTAAGATCTTGCCCTCGAGCTCTTTGGCTTTCAGCTCATTTTTGACCTTTTTTTGTGCTTGATATTCGGTCGAATTCTGTAGTTGTAGAATTTGTTGCTTGAGGGCATGCGTTTCCTTTTTGAGCAACTTGTACTGCTTCTACAAATCCTCCTGCTCAGAGCGGATCCTAGCCAGATCTTCTTCCAACTTGATGCTGGTGTTTTCTGCTTCAAACCTACACTGGTTGGCAATGTTTGCATGTGCTCTAAAAGTTTCAACCCTAACATGCATGGATGTAGATTCGTCATCTATGTTTAAATGCTCCAGGTCCTTGGTCTTCTCTTGGTAGTCATAGTCAGCTGGAGTCATTTCATCTAGAGGCTTCTAGACCTTAGGGACCTTCCTAAATTTATGCAACTTTTTGCCCTTCAAGTCGAAAACTGCACATTTTTCAACTTGAGCCAGAGATTTTCCCCTTTTCTTTCTTGCCCCCTTTAGAATCTTCTCTGTATTCTATCGAGCTAGGAGTAGCTTTTCAACCAAGGGACGCTCCTTTAGTGAAGACAAATATTTTTCAAAGAAGGCCGAATCTCCAGCCAAAGGTGTGAACAAATATAAAGAACTAACAGGGAAATATTCCCTTGATGGCTCGGGGACTGGTGTGGCAGGGACTTCGGTAAGCGGGATTATGCTTTAAGCTATGGGAGAGTGGGCTACGGGGCTCGATGTTGGGACACTACCTTCACCTTGACCTAGGATTGAAGGAATGGTGGCATGGGTAGGCAAAGGAGTTTTAACGGGTTTATCTTGGTCAGATGACTCGAGAGGAGTGGGGCTATGCATGATTGGACTATCAATGGGCAGTTTTTGAGTGGGGGATTGACCCTATGGGCGATGGAGAGATTGATGTGGGCTTCCACTCAGGACTGTCGTGGATGTATCAGAGACCGAAGCAAAGGGAAGAGAGTGCGTACCTGCATGCCCTCCTGGCAAAGTGGTTGTGGTGACTTCTTGCATGGTTGGTTCTTGGCCCTTTTGGGCTTCAACACTCCTGACCTCCACAACTTCTACTTTGGGATCTCTCTCTTATTGGAGGATTTCTTCCACATCAATGATATCTATTTTAGGGACCTTTTTAGCACTTGGTGCCCCTGCATCTTCAATGTTTGTTTCAACTGGGCCTGACGCAGGGGATCCAGCAGGAGTACTTGTAGGCTTTGTGTGAGGGTGCTTTGGGTGGCTCAGAGGCACTTGAATTTGCTCCTACCTTTTCCTTTTCTTTCTCTCTAGCGGTTGCTTTGCTTCTTTGGCCCCCACTTCCTTTTCTTCCTCTGAAGCATCCTTGGCATCACCTGGGCTTTCGCCTAATCCTGGGGTAGCTGGGGGAATAAAATTCGTAAAGGATATGCACTTCTAGGTTTTGACATTGGTGTCATAAAGAATTGTGAAGTCTTTATCCGATGCTAAGAGTCCATAAGAGTTTGCTTTTTGATGATGGACTCTCATTATCCACAATTCCTGAAGCTTTTCCTCACTCCAGTCCTTTACCTCCTCCTTCAAATCGTCCCTTGATTTCTTCCAAAATGTGGAGCTTGGGGTCAGGAGGGGATACTAATCAGGGTCAAACTTGACCTCTATAGGATAGAACTCATGCCATGGAGGCAATGTCCTTATTATTTCTAAATTCCACTCCAGATCCTTTCCATTGGGGTTATTCCTTTGTTCCACAACTTCGAGGTGAGGGCAGACGTGGAAGTTCTTGAATTTTAAATGATCCTTCATCACGCCCAAAGGATCATAGAGCCACTGTTGAGGAATCTGGAGTAGGCCAAAATAGGCAAACTTTTCCTCTAGGAAAACACCCTATTTTAGGACAAAGACTTTGATTACGCCCATCCTGAAGGGGAAGTCACATATATGTGCCCACTTCCGGTTGTGACCATATATTGCATTTGTAGAGTCACTCTACTGAGCGACTTCCAATGCAAATTGATATTATGAGGGGTAGACTAGTAATAGGAAGGGCTTCCCTATGAAGCCAAATAGGTGAATCACTAGTCCCTATGTCAATTGAAAGACGTCCCCCTTTTTTCCCAGCACCACTCTATCTCTCAAACTGAGTGGTACCCAAGGACAAGAGCCTTTCAATAGATGCATGGCGGGTCCCAAAAATTGTTGATTAAAAGAATAATAGGACTCTTCCTTCAGTAAGAGGGGAGTCCATTGATACACTGGCAGAGGATTTCCATCCTTGCCACTTGGTGAGATGGCAATATGAGGAAACTGCTTATGAACTTGATAGAAGTATAGCCAGACAAGAAAAGAATAGGGTGCGAAGTACTGGCCTGCTGCTACATTATTCATGCTGGTGAGCCTTGTATGCAGGTTTCAGGCCATCCATTCTGCCCAGTCGAATAAAAATGGGTTGGTGTTTGGCCTTGAAGCGTCAGGGGCATAAAACTCCCCTCTTGAAATGCATTTGGCCAAAGACACCTGCTAGGGCTATACTGAAGCATCTGTTGACAAGCCCGCTACCCATGCAATAATGGAGAAGATATCAGTATTTTTGAAGGCCTCCAAGGGTAATGGCATTTGGGGCAGCTTGTTTGAAGGTAGCCTACTCTTGAGATTCTCTTGCAGGAATTTCAATATGTAGCTGTTGGAGGTAAATCTCTCCATTTGTTCGCTTAGGATGACATTGCGAATAAAATAGCCCTTGGGTGGACCCTACTATGGAGCAAAGTTTGCTTGTACATCTTCCTTCAAGATGGAGAATAGTTTGTGTCCTGAAGCATCTAACACCTGCCTGGACGCAGGTTGGTAATTATGTGTGATGGCGTAGATCAACTCGGGACAATAGTGGGAAGGCGGGGTTAAAAACTAGTAAATCTAGGAGTAATACGCAACAGCTCTCTTATTTTCTAATGTGATCCTACTTGTCATGAATTCTATGGTGTGTCGTAGATCGGATACACCCTTGGAGAGCTGTGTCTGTGATCTTCTCCTAGCCATCAATTGGTGGCTCCACAAGATGTTCTTCTTTCGATTCGTCCCCCTCTTCCATTGGCTACTTTTCGGGTCAAAGGGGAATATTTAGCTTCTTAGAAGTACGCTTCTTCTCTTCCTTCCCCTTCTTTGTCTTTTTGGGGCCTACACTTCGGGCTCTTTCCCATGTTGCTAGTGATAGCGGCAGGGTTCTTAATACAAAGAGCTTTAATGTAAATGGCCAGATGCGAAGGATGGGAGGGTTGCAGAGTATCTAAAGGTTCTCAGTCTAGCTCTAACTGATGGATAAATAACTTCCCTCTTTCCAGGAACTCGCTTTTATAGCCTAAAAAGCCAACCACTTGAATTTATGGCACCTACTAAAATTAAATTTGTACTTCAGATGAAAGAGGCTACCGTATTCTAAAACCGCTTCTACAGCGACATGGTACACAGGGTTGCATGCTTCCATGATTACCCTTTTGTACTGGAGGCACCACCTGCTGCCACCTCGTACCTTGGTGCGAGATTTTCTTCTCTTTTTTTGACTCAATCATCTCTGGAAGTGCTCCACCACCCTTTTCCTTAAATTTGTCTGCTTTGTAGTCTTTTCAAGGCCATTTTTGGCACATTCTTCGAGGCACGTTTCAAATTTTCCACTTCGTGCGTGTTTGGCTTGGCAAAGAGAAACTTGATGCTAAAAAAATACTTCACGGTGAACCTTTGGTTCGGACTGCTTTTCGATGCTTCGGGTCCGAAGTACTTTTCCTTCGCTACGATGTCGTTTGGCCTTGTGAAGGCCACTAAAGCTTTCCCTTTTGAAAACTGCTTTGCAGAATTTTTGCCTTTGGTAACCTTCTTTGCAGCGAACCTTTTGTACTTGCTACTTCACATCAGAAGTCCTCGAAGAGGATTTGGAAGTGGTACTTGGCTTTTGTGATCTTGGAAGAGAATGTATATACAAATGCAAATTATATACAGAAGTATATATACACATTTTTTTTTTTTATTAAAGAAAGAAATCATCTTTAGCAGTGAAAAGTCTTCAGGTGAAGACCATTGACAGAGATCGGTAGAACTTGACCATCTACATCTTTGAGGATGAATGAATTGGCCAAGTTTACCTTCATAATTTCAAACGACCCATCCCAAAAGGTGTCCATCTTGTCATGATTCCCAGGCTTGGCCTTCCAAGAGTCCCACTTCAATACCATGTCTCCCACATTGAATGTGTGATCGGATGAATTTTTCTTGAACCAGTATTGGATGACCTGAGTATGCTTAGCAAAGTTCTGGTATGCTTCTTCATGATTTTCCTCTAGTCGCAATAGCTAAGCTGACTTTTTCTCCATCGGACTAACTCCATATTCTACTTCTAATAGCTGCAGTGTAGGGATCTCAACATGGATGGGTAAGATGGCCTTCTTGCCATAGACCAGGACATAAGGTGATGTTTTGATAGACCTTTTGATAGAAATCCGATCGACCCACAAGGCCTGATCTAGAAGGAGATGCCAATTCCTTTTGTTCGTCTCTATGATCTTTCTTAGCATCCTCAACAGAGTATTGTTTGTGGATTCTACCAAGTAATTGTCCTATGGATAATAATTGGAGGATACTTTATGATATATCCCATATTTATAGAGGAAATCATTGATTTTAGCACTCGTGAAGCCGGGGCCATTATCTCGTGATGATTTCTTTGGGGATGCCGAACCTCGGTGATCAATCCTTCCAAGAAGGTGACTACAGTCTCTTGATCTGCATGCTTTATGGGAATCGCTTTGGCCCACCTGGTGAAGTAGTCTATTGCTATCAGGATGAACCTATGTCCCGTAGAGGAATTTGGTGATACGACTCCTATAAAATCTAACCCCCATTGCTGAAAGGGGGTTTCTACCTGTATCGAGTGAAGGGGCATCGAAGCATTTATGCTTTGGCTAGCGAACTTCTGACACTGCTCGTATTTACGAAAAACAACAAAGGCATCAGCGAAGAGTGTGGGCCAATAACAACCCGCTTTGATAATATTTAGTGTCGTTGTTCTTTTTTGCATAACTTTTATTATTAAACATGAACCATTCACCAATATGCAGAAATATCAAATCATTCATCCACAATATATTATCCACAATAACAATCCACAAATGAGAGAGAGATAGATAATACCCTTAAGGTAGGGAAACACCAATAATAATCCTTAAGGAAGGAATAACTCCACAAGATCTCCCAAGATGAGAGGCCACTTAGTGGGAACGACGATTACATAAGATTCTTCTTCAATGATATGAATATCCTTACAATGACAAATATCTCTTCTTTATATATCCATATTCTTATTCTACTTTGGAGAGCCTACTACTAATATTATATTATATTAAAATATAATATAATATTATAATACAATCAACCTTGGGTTATGTGTGGCCCATGCCAACCCTTAAACAATATAATAATATATCCCCAAATATCTATTCCTAGGTACCCTACCATGCCACCCTCCTTACAAATGTTTCGTCCTCGAAACATATGAAGAAACCTGATAGTATGATTTGCTAAGCAATGTTAGCAATTGGTACCAATCTCGATCATCCATCCATCCAAGTGAAACTCGATGATGCTTGTATGCCATTTTGTTACTTGAGTATCCAAATCCGCTTCGTTGGCTCCACGCTTTTGTCTGCTGTATTTTGATAACTTGAATGATGGGTCCACTTGTTCCTTGATGCTGATGAACCATGCTGAAAACCATGATCACTATGCTTTCTTTGCCAAACACTGCCATAGTTGGTGCCCTGTTGATTACATGTAGAACCATAATGTTGTTGCCTTGAACCATGCCTCCAATATTGTTTTCGCTCATGGTGGTGTGGATGGCGATATGGTGCAACCTTTACTTGATGTTCTACCTTCTTTGACTTTTCAACCTTTGGCTTCATTGTTATAAATTCTTCTACACCTTGTTCTTTCATGTTATCTTTGTTTGGTGTGTCCTTGTGCTCTTCTATCAAATATTCCTTGGACTCTATGTCTGCTATCGCCTTCGTGGATTCTGTTTCCTGTTCTTCAATTTGTTCTTCTACAACCACTTCTTGATTTTCCTTGTATCCTTGCTCCTCAAGCTGAGAAATATCCTGCAATGTTATTTCCACTGAATTAGTTCTTGCTACTTCTTTCATGGACTCTGTTGCTACTATCGCCTTCTTGGATTCTATTTCATGTTCTTCAATTTGTTCTTCTACAACCACTTCTTGATTTTCCTTGTATCCTTGCTCCTCAAGCTGAGACATATCCTGCAATGTTATCTTCTTTTTTCTATACCATAACTTCATAAACTTCTTTTGCACATTAATGTTAACAGTACCCAAAGAATCTAACCAAGGATAACCAAGAACAATATCCTCATCATCCATCTCAATAGCATAGAAATCTGAATGTAAAACATATTTATCCATGGTGATCTTCAAATCTTCAAAAATCTGAACATTCTCACCCTCTAGTTGTATGTCCTTAATTTTTGTTGCTTGAACTTGCAACTTCTTAGCCAAAGCAATATTAATAAAATTATATCTGCTACCTGGGTCAATGGAAATAATAACTCGTTCCTTTTGAATGCTTCCATGAACCTGCAAAATAGACTTTTTAGATTTAAACAAATTCCTTTGTCCATTTTCTAATTTATCTTCCACCACAGGTATGGTTTCCTCGGTCTGCATACTGACATTTTTTTTATCTTCCCTGACCTTTTCCTCTTTCTTCTTGAGTAATTTTATTTCTTTTTCATAGTCGTTGATCAAATCCCTTAGGCGATCTACATAATATGGGTCCCATTTACTCAAGAATGCATGCTTCACTTCCTCCAAAGTGTATTCATTATTTGTTTCTTGACAAAAATTTACCAACCACAACAAAGCTTTCCCTTGAAGAGAGAAATTAAGGGAGTATTTCCAATAAGGATTACTATGATGTCGATAGACAAACTTTTTCCACCATTCCATAGCATCAATATCATCTTCTCCAGAAAAACTTTGGAGTGCCATTGTGCATGCCCTAATGCAACTAGGGTTTTTTGATAATAAATATCATATCATGCCCTAATGCAAACTAGGGTTTTATGGAATAAAATATATATATATAAAAAAAAAAAAAAAATATATCTTCCCACCAAGTTGAAGCTAAAAATCCCAAAGACAACTACATCTGCAATTTTTCCTTCCAAACAAAATAAAGTGCAACTGATTTGCTTACCCGAACTAAACAAATTGTCTTTTGAAAAATTCATGACTTGAAAATTCGTCACTTTCCTTGTTCCATATGGCTGACTTCAAAAGGTCGTATCTCCCTCAATACTGCTTGGATTCCTTCATATGACCACTCATTTTAAAGCTCTTCAAATTCTGCACAATCTGATCCAAGAATCGCCTCAATCGGATTAGCTATCGCAAAGATATGGCTTCTGAAAGATGAGACGTTTTTCCAAAAAAAATCTGCGAAATTTGTCACTATCTTGTTTCGGATGACTAACTTCAAAAGGTCGTATCTCCCTCAATACTACTCGGATTCCTTCATATGACCACTCATTTTAAAGCTCTTCAAATTCTGCACAATCTGATCCAAGAATCGCTTGAATCGGATAGACTTGCGCAGAGATATGGCTCCTGAAAGATGAGATGTTTTTCCAAAAAAAAATTGCCCTAATTCTAGGGTTTCACACAAAAATCCCCACTTTGCCAAAATCGTTGCTCTGATACCACTTGTTGCATAACTTTTATTATTAAACATGAACCATTCACCAATATGCAGAAATATCAAATCATTCATCCACAATATATTATCCACAATAACAATCCACAAATGAGAGAGATAGATAATACCCTTAAGGTAGGGCAACACCAATAATAATCCTTAAGGAAGGAATAACTCCACAAGATCTCCCAAGATGAGAGGCCACTTCGTGGGCACGACGATTACATAAGATTCTTCTTCAATGATATGAATATCCTTACAATGACAAATATCTCTTCTTTATATATCCATATTCTTATTCTACTTTGGAGAGCCTACTACTAATATTATATTATATTAAAATATAATATAATATTATAATACAATCAACCTTGGGTTATGTGTGGCCCATGCCAACCCTTATACAATATAATAATATATCCCCAAATATCTATTCCTAGGTACCCTACCATTCTTCCTGCGAAGTGACCTCCAAATAGCCCTGAATGGAACTCTCCTAGGACTTTTCTTTTATCATTATCTTTGATGCATTTGAGGACTCCATCAATATTCCTGAAGAATAGGCCTTCGGGCGTAGGGCGTACCCGGAGGACCGCATCCTGAAATGCCTTCGTTGTGAAGCATTTAGATGCAAAGGACAGTCGCCCGGTGTGGAAGTATTGAACTATTTCACTGACCCAGTCTCTCTTGTCCTCTTCTTGGTTAGGAAAGCATCCTTCAATTGGTAAGTCATCCCACTGAGATTCTATAGCTTTGGCCGCTGCATTCTTTGCTAATTGTTGACACAATGCACGGCCACGAACCAATTTTGTGGGCTTGATCTCAGTGTCAAACTCCTGTATCTTGTTCACCCAACCAACTCTTTTGCTTCCCAACTCTCCTTGGATGATGAAATTGCACACGTCAGGGTGAATGACAAAAATTATGATTCGAATTTGGGAAATGAACTGTTTGAAATTATTGAATGATTTCATTATCGCATGCACCTAACGTTCTATGAAATTATATTTCTCTTCATGGGGGTTGATCACCTAGCTCAAGAACGCGATGGGGTGCTCCTCGCCATCTTCCCCATTTTATGTCAGGGCGGCAACATAGCTTTTGGGTTCCCCTATAGCATATAGGATGAAATCTTGATTGTAATTTGGATTGATCAAGACTGACGCCTATGTGATTTGAGCCTTAATCTCTTCGAATGCTTCCTTTATTTCTTTTTTCCAGCTAAATTTGATGCCCTGCTTCAGGATTTGGGACATTGTCTTGATGACTTGGGCGAAGTCAGGGATGAACTTCCTTACGAAGTTAATCTGGCCAAAGAAATATTGAAGTCCTTTCTTGTCGGCTGGGAGTGGGAGCTTCATTAGAGCCTCGGATCTATCAAGATATATAGTGAGTCCCTTTTTTGATATTGCATGTCCCAAGCAACTTTCCTTCACCGATCGCAAATATGGACTTCTTTGGATTGATCGAGATGTCAAACTCTCAGCATTTTTCAAAAACTTGTTGTAAATGTGTGGGGTGATCTTCCCTTCTTCGGGAGAAAATGATCATGTCATCCAGATAGATGACGATAACCTTATTGAGAAGCTTGCCAAAAGCAATATCCATCGCTCTCTAGAAAGTGGCCCTAGCATTCAAAAGGCCAAACAAAATTTGCTGATAGGCAAATGTTCCCCACTTGGTGGTGAATGTTGTTTTGTGTTGGTCTTCGTCTCTGACCTAGATCTGATTGTATCCAAAAAAACCATCGAGTAGAGAGAAGCGTTGACCTCCAGCCACTGAGTGCAAAATTTGATCGATTTGTGGGAGAGGATAGTGGTCCTTGAGGGACACCTGGTTTAGATTGCAAAATTCCATGCATAACCTAATATCTCCATTCTTTTTTTTTACTGGGACCAGGTTCGCTACCCATGAAGAATGCTTGATGGGATATATGATCTTTACATCGAGCATCTTCAATATTTCAGCCTTCATTAAGACCTCGATCTTGGGATTCACCGGTATTTGCTTTTGTCAGAAGGGTTTGACTCCCTCCTACAATTTTATTGTGTTAAACCAGCTACCGATTGTATCCCTGGAGATCTTGATAAGACCAAGCGATTATATCGGAAAACTTTCTGCACAGATTCTGTATCTGTTCTATCTCCTTTGTAGTGCAGTCAGTCCCAACCTTTATTGCTTTCCCAGGTTCAAGATCTAAATCTTGATACTACTTTTCATTAAATTTGATCATGTGGGAGAGGGCTCGATCATTCCAATCAAAGAGGCTTTCAAGGGTGATTAGTCCCTTAGGAACGTGGTTATTCTTCAATTGAATCAGCCCTTCATATTCTCCTTCATCAGAGCTTTGATCTTCGACTGTGGCAGCTTCTTGGATCATGAAATTTACAATCTGCTCATCGTTGTCAAACACTTGCCAATGCAAATATTTGTCTAGGATAGAGGGTCTATAGATCATCCTCACAGCTCTAGGCTTGTGCACCATGTCTTCTGTTGGAGAGTACTTGGCTACGATGGATGCCAGAGCATCAGAATGTTAGTTCTTTTCTCATGGAATGGACTACAGATTGAGGGATTCGAACTGGTCGAACAGGTCCCATACCCTATTGTAGTATGATTTTAGATAATTCTTCTTTGAAGTACACCTATTTGTGACCTGGTTGCAAACCAGTTTGGAATCTCCGAAGATTTGGAGATGCTTTATGCCTAACTTATCAGCTTTCTTAAGTCCTAGACACAATGCTTCATATTATGTTGCATTGTTAGTGCAGCTCCATTTCAACCAGTAGCAATATTCCTTTTGCTCTCCGAAGGGTGAAATTAGAAGAATCCCTGCCCCAGTGCTGTTTTTACATCGGGTGCCATCGAAGAAAAACTTCCATAGTTCTTCCTGGGTACTTGTTCTATCCCCTGGTTGGGAGTGTTTTTTAGGCTTGGCGATCACATAACATCCTATCTTAGTTTCCACCATGGCATTGAAGTTTGCTAATGAAAACTCATCTTCATAACTTAATTGCATAAGAGATTCCTCGACCAGGTCTACCTGCTCTATCTCCTCCACCATTGCGTTTACTGGTTTGCTACTTTCTTCTTTGGACATCTTCTGCACAAGAAAGGAAGAAGGCTTTACATTGTAGATCTTCACCTTATTTCCTTTGAATGGAATATCCAGATGAGAATAATCCATAGAGAAATATCCACCTAGCTTTGTCGTGAATTCCCTTGACAAGCACATACTAAATTACGGCTCCAAGTCGACTACCACCACCTCTTGTATGACTGTGATCTGAGGCATCTTATGTAATCGGATGGGAATGTCCTTGATCACTCCTATAGCCTTCACTAGAGTACCATCCAATTGGAATACACCTTGGCTGCTTCACGTATACTCCATCCCTATTTCTTCGTAGACTACTCTTGGCATTACTGTTGTAGCTACCCCAGAGTCGATCATGCAGTTATGTACAATATACCCTTCCATTTGTAGGGACAGATAGAATGGAGGTGGTCTGTTCTTCCCCATAATTGACATGGATAGGGTATGTACCAAGGAAAGTGATGCTACCTTTTTTACTTTAATTATCTTTAATGATTCCTACAGTAGGTCTACTTGTCCAGGTAGTTGTAGTGCATAGTACAGGCTGATCTTGGTTGGAATCTTCTTCAATTCCTCTATAATATTGTATGCCAGGGATTTGAGCACTTCGGGCTCCTTTCTAGGTTTGTATCTGGTGCGATACTACTCTTTAGCTTCAACTCTCTGCCGCTTAGTCAAGGAAGGAAACTTGAGCTTTTCCTTAGCTTGTTCCTTAGTTTCTACCTGAGGTGGTTCGACAGAGGCCTTTTGAGCCCTTTCTTTGATTGGTGCAGGCGGAGGAGCTTCACTCAGGGCCAAAGTAGATGATTGTCCTTTCTCAGGTCAAACTTGCTCTTTTGCAGGAGCCAACTGAGTAGCATCTACTTCTATTGTCTTTTTTCCTCCTTGGGTGAGTACTGCAATCGGCTCCTCCTTGCCAATTGTCAAGTTGTGACTCATCTGCCTAATGATGTTGACTTGATCGTTGTGACTACTATTTTCTAGTGTTTGTACATAGTGTTGGTGCAGGGTGCAAGTATTCTCTTCATGTGGATCATTGTACGTAGAGCTCCAATATACATAGTCGGAAGTGCTCGGAGCCTCATCAATTGTAGCATTTCTCACCCAAGCCTTCCCTTGCTAGACTGCTTGGTCCTTGGTAAGTGCAGGTGCAAGATAAGATCTTCTTAGTAGGAACTCCTGTTGTGCTTGCTTCTTCTTCACAATGGTCATGTCATTGGACAACATTTGAACTGTAGAGTTCAGAGACTGCATTTCCTACAAAATTTTAGTTTGTATATCATCGACTTTCAGAGTGAGTGGTAATGGAGCCATCGTCGATATTGGAGGTAGGGTCAGGTGTTGAGGTGGTGCTAGCAGTACAGGGAATGTCACAGTGACAATGGGCTATGGAGTTAAAAATGTAGAGAAATGAATTTGTGGAGGGGTGATTTGAGACACGATAAGATTCAGGTTCCAAGATGAAATTAGGAGTGCTTGGGGTTGTAGATATTTGTGAAGTGGCTATGCTTGCATACTCGGAATTGAAGGAATTTGGGAAGTATGGGCGTTGACATCCTTTGGGGAAGCTTGCCCATAGCTATCAAATCCATTTCAGCCCTTTTATATAACTCATACAACTCGGGAAAAGTATTAACATTGGAATAATTTACCATGAAACTGATATCGGGATTGAAAGCCCGAAGGAAATAAAGTGTTGTAGCTTCGTCAGTTGGCCGAAGTCCAATCGGTACTATCTCGCCGGGTTCGAGCGAACCTAACATTGAAATCTATGATTTCTTCTTGTGGATGTCTCTTGATCAAAGTGAATCGATGCGAAGAGAAGTAGGATCGGAAGACTCATTGAAGTTTCCCATCATTTGCCCAGCTAATCTGGTCCCATCCTCGTAATACTACCGGGTGGTAGAGATCTATACCAGTAGAGGAGTTTTCCTCTCAAGGAAAGAACCAGAAGCTTTACCATAATTTGATCTTTTGTAATGTCATGGATCGCCACCAGAGATATTATGTCCTGGATATGCTCTAGAGCAGTCTTCCTAGTTCCATTGAACGTTGGGATCTTCTTTATGGCAGCAGGAGGCACTTGCCCTTGTCTTGCTAAATTTAGTGGTGACAAGGAATCCCATGCTGGGCACAACCTGGGCGGTTGTGGCTGTTGCATTTGTTGTTGTTGTTATTTTTGTTGTTGTTGTTGTGCCATGCTCACTCCTAGATTTTGAGAAATCATAATTCCTGAAGCACCCCCTTGACTGCTAATAGGACAACTAATAGTAATAGAGGGACTATGAGGCTTTAGAGAGTTAGGAGGATTGGGAGGAAAACTATATGTTGTACTATCAGAAGTTGAGCCTTGTCGCACGACAGAGGATGTTCCTTGTAACAGTGAATCGGGGGTGACCAACCTTGATTGTTCCTCGAAGGTGTCAATATTTAGCTCAAAGAATTCGATTTCCTCTTCTCTATTTTTAACTCTCCATCTTGTTTGCATGAAGGCATAGACTTTTGGTACTGGTCTTTACAACTTAAAGATTCTTGGGTAAACAGAGTCGCCAGATGCTAAGAGTCTTTCAGTAATGAGGGCATCGGTCCTCACTACCACTAATCAAGTGAGACTGACCGGGTCACATCGGGAACTGGTTAAAACTATTGGCCCCAGTGAAGATGGGTTTGAGATTTAAAATATGGGATCTTGATTGGTTATGGATCTTACTGAGACAAGTACAGTCTGTCCCATCGGGCGTGCCAAAAATTGTTGGTCATCAAATCTACCTAGGTAAGGATTTTGAGTAAATGTATGCACCCTAGACCTAGATCAACATTGAAAGGCCAAAGGGAAGATATGCCCCTCGTGCCAATATCCGGAGAAAGGTTGGCTCCTATGCTAAACTACCTAGGTGTTTGAAGATAAGAGTGTAGGAAAGAGATAAAAGGAGTTAGGGTTAGAGAATTTGGTGATGTAAGGTGGGAGAAAATAGGAAGCATGATTGCTAACCAGCAACTTGAATAGCAACAAGGAACACCAAGGATAAATGAAGGAAATGCAATATCAATTTTCCTATGTATCCTTCGGGTGGGTTTCAGGGTACTTTCCCCGATCGCACACCAAACGTAGAGTTCAGCATCCAATATACAAACAAATAAAGACAAAAGAATCGAGCATAGAAGGCAACATAAAATAAAGCCAATACAATGCTTTTCTGCTCGTATGTATCCTTCAGAGCGATTTTTAGGGTACAGTCCTTGATCACACACCAGACACAGAGTTCAGCATCCAGTATACAGACGAATAAAGACAAAATAAGTAAACACAGAAGGCAGCATAAAAGAGAAGAATTAAGCTCAAAAACCTTTTAGTATTAATCATAGGACATCAAGTTACAGTAGCTTTCTAGCAGATAGTTTCCCCCCTTTTCCATTACAATGCCTAGGTTTTTATAAAGGACCTGGACCTCTGAATCATAATTACATAGTGAAGAAGAGTATGCTCTCGAGCCCTAAGAATTTGGCTCCTTGAGGCTCTCGTGACCGAGCTTTCAAATTTGTTACCAAAATTGGCAACTGCAATCGGGTCAACCATGGAAAGGTGCATTGATGAGCCGTCTAGATGTCCTCGGTATTCGGGTGCGATGATCGAGTGGCCACCATGCTCTTCGGGCTCTCCATCATGGTGTGATACTTCATTTTTTATTGCCAAAAATGAGCAACGAGCTTGCTAGGCATGAAAAATTGCATTTATGAGGCACTTGATCGCCTCAAGAAAATACTTGACTTGGAACGCGTGCCCGTGGAGTGCTTCACTAATTCTTCGTTCACAACTTCGCTTCACAAGGGCTCCGGGCCGAAGCAAAAACTCCTTGGATTATACTTCGCAAAACTGCTTTTGAAGGCCTCCAAGGGTAATGGCATCTGGGGCAGCTTGTTTGAAGGTAGCCTACTCTTGAGATTCTCTTGCAGGAATTTCAATATGTAGCTGTTGGAGGTAAATCTCTCCATTTGTTCGCTTAGGATGACATTGCGAATAAAATAGCCCTTGGGTGGACCCTACTATGGAGCAAAGTTTGCTTGTACATCTTCCTTCAAGATGGAGAATAGTTTGTGTCCTGAAGCATCTAACACCTGCCTGGACGCAGGTTGGTAATTATGTGTGATGGCGTAGATCAACTCGGGACAATAGTGGGAAGGCGGGGTTAAAAACTAGTAAATCTAGGAGTAATACGCAACAGCTCTCTTATTTTCTAATGTGATCCTGCTTGTCATGAATTCTATGGTGTGTCGTAGATCGGATACACCCTTGGAGAGCTGTGTCTGTGATCTTCTCCTAGCCATCAATTGGTGGCTCCACAAGATGTTCTTCTTTCGATTCGTCCCCCTCTTCCATTGGCTACTTTTCGGGTCAAAGGGGAATATTTAGCTTCTTAGAAGTACGCTTCTTCTCTTCCTTCCCCTTCTTTGTCTTTTTGGGGCCTACACTTCGGGCTCTTTCCCATGTTGCTAGTGATAGCGGCAGGGTTCTTAATACAAAGAGATTTAATGTAAATGGCCAGATGCGAAGGACGGGAGGGTTGCAGAGTATCTAAAGGTTCTCAGTCTAGCTCTAACTGATGGATAAATAACTTCCCTCTTTCCAGTAACTCGCTTTTATAGCCTAAAAAGCCAACCACTTGAATTTATGGCACCTACTAAAATTAAATTTGTACTTCAGATGAAAGAGGCTACCGTATTCTAAAACCGCTTCTACAGCGACATGGTACACAGGGTTGCATGCTTCCATGATTACCCTTTTGTACTGGAGGCACCACCTGCTGCCACCTCGTACCTTGGTGTGAGCTTTTCTTCTCTTTTTTTGACTCAATCATCTCTGGAAGTGCTCCACCACCCTTTTCCTTAAATTTGTCTGCTTTGTAGTCTTTTCAAGGCCATTTTTGGCACATTCTTCGAGGCACGTTTCAAATTTTCCACTTCGTGCGTGTTTGGCTTGGCAAAGAGAAACTTGATGCTAAAAAAATACTTCACGGTGAACCTTTGGTTCGGACTGCTTTTCGATGCTTCGGGTCCGAAGTACTTTTCCTTCGCTACGATGTCGTTTGGCCTTGTGAAGTCCACTAAAGCTTTCCCTTTTGAAAACTGCTTTGTAGAATTTTTGCCTTTGGTAACCTTCTTCGCAGCGAACCTTCTTGTACTTGCTACTTCACATCAGAAGTCCTCGAAGAGGATTTGGAAGTGGTACTTGGCTTTTGTGATCTTGGAAGAGAATGTATATACAAATGCAAATTATATACAGAAGTATATATACACATTTTTTTTTTTTGATTAAAGAAAGAAATCATCTTTAGCAGTGAAAAGTCTTCAGGTGAAGACCATTGACAGAGATCGGTAGAACTTGACCATCTACATCTTTGAGGATGAATGAATTGGCCAAGTTTACCTTCATAATTTCAAACGACCCATCCCAAAAGGTGTCCATCTTGTCATGATTCCCAGGCTTGGCCTTCCAAGAGTCCCACTTCAATACCATGTCTCCCACATTGAATGTGTGATCGGATGAATTTTTCTTGAACCAGTATTGGATGACCTGAGTATGCTTAGCAAAGTTCTGGTATGCTTCTTCATGATTTTCCTCTAGTCGCAATAGCTAAGCTGACTTGTTCTCCATCGGACTAACTCCATATTCTACTTCTAATAGCTGCAGTGTAGGGATCTCAACATGGATGGGTAAGATGGCCTTCTTGCCATAGACCAGGACATAAGGTGATGTTTTGATAGACCTTTTGATAGAAATCCGATCGACCCACAAGGCCTGATCTAGAAGGAGATGCCAATTCCTTTTGTTCGTCTCTATGATCTTTCTTAGCATCCTCAACAGAGTATTGTTTGTGGATTCTACCAAGTAATTGTCCTATGGATAATAATTGGAGGATACTTTATGATATATCCCATATTTATAGAGGAAATCATTGATTTTAGCACCTGTGAAGCCAGGGCCATTATCTGTGATGATTTCTTTGGGGATGCCGAACCTGGTGATCAATCCTTCCAAGAAGGTGACTACAGTCTCTTAATCTGCATGCTTTGTGGGAATTGCTTTGGCCCACCTGGTGAAGTAGTCTATTACTATCAGGATGAACCTATGTCCCGTAGAGGAATTTGGTGATACGACTCCTATAAAATCTAACCCCCATTGCTGAAAGGGGGTTTCTACCTGTATCGAGTGAAGGGGCATCGAAGCATTTATGCTTTGGCTAGCGAACTTCTGACACTGCTCGTATTTACGAAAAACAACAAAGGCATCAGCGAAGAGTGTGGGCCAATAACAACCCGCTTTGATAATATTTAGTGTCGTTGTTCTTTTTTGCATAACTTTTATTATTAAACATGAACCATTCACCAATATGCATAAATATCAAATCATTCATCCATAATATATTATCCACAATAACAATCCACAAATGAGAGAGAGATAGATAATACCCTTAAGGTAGGGCAACACCAATAATAATCCTTAAGGAAGGAATAACTCCACAAGATATCCCAAGATGAGAGACCACTTAGTGGGAACGACGATTACATAAGATTCTTCTACAATGATATGAATATCCTTACAATGACAAATATATCTTCTTTATATATCCATATTCTTATTCTACTTTGGAGAGCCTACTACTAATATTATATTATATTAAAATATAATATAATATTATAATACAATCAACCTTGGGTTATGTGTGGCCCATGCCAACCCTTTAACAATATAATAATATATCCCCAAATATCTATTCCTAGGTACCCTACCATGCCACCCTCCTTACAAATGTTTCGTCCTCGAAACATATGAAGAAACCTGATAGTATGATTTGCTAAGCAATGTTAGCAATTGGTACCAATATCGATCATCCATCCATCCAAGTGAAACTCGATGATGCTGGTATGCCATTTTGTTACTTGAGTATCCAAATCTGCTTCGTTGGCTCCACGCTTTTGCTGTTGTATTTTGATAACTTGAATGATGGGTCCACTTATTCCTTGATGCTGATGAACCATGCTGAAAACCATGATCACTATGCTTTCTTTGCCAAACACTGCCATAGTTGGTGCCCTATTGATTACATGTAGAACCATAATGTTGTTGCCTTGAACCATGCCTCCAATATTGTTTTCGCTCATGGTGGTGTGGATGGCGATATGGTGCAACCTTTACTTGATTTTCTACCTTCTTTGACTTTTCAACCTTTGGATTCATTGTTATAAATTCTTCTACACCTTATTATTTCATGTTATCTTTGTTTGGTGTGTCCTTGTGCTCTTCTATCAAATATTCCTTGGACTCTGTTGCTGCTATCACCTTTGTGGATTCTATTTCCTGTTCTTCAATTTGTTCTTCTACAACCACTTCTTGATTTTTCTTGTATCCTTGCTCCTCAAGCTAAGAAATATCCTGCAATGTTATTTCCACTGAATTATTTACTGCTACTTCTTTCATGGACTCTGTTGCTACTATCGCCTTCTTGGATTCTGTTTCATGTTCTTCTACAACCACTTCTTGATTTTCCTTGTATCCTTGCTCCTCAAGTTGAGACATATCCTGCAATGTTATCTTCTTTTTTCTATACCATAACTTCATAAACTTCTTTTACACATTAATGTTAACAGTACCCAAAGAATCTAACCAAGGATAACCAAGAACAATATCCTCATCATCCATCTCAATAGCATAGAAATCTGAATGTAAAACATATTTATCCATGGTGATCTTCAAATCTTCAAAAATCTGAACATTCTCACCCTCTAGTTGTATGTCCTTAATTTTTGTTGCTTGAACTTGCAACTTCTTAGCCAAAGAAATATTAATAAAATTATATCTGCTACCAGGGTCAATGGAAATAATAATCTGTTCCTTTTGAATGCTTCCATGAACTTGCAAAATAGACTTTTTAGATTTAAACAAATTCCTTTGTCCATTTTCTAATTTATCTTCCACCACAGGTATGGTTTCCTCTGTCTGCATACTGACATTTTTTTTATCTTCCCTGACCTTTTCCTCTTTCTTCTTGAGTAATTTTATTTCTTTTTCATAGTCGTTGATCAAATCCCTTAGGCGATCTACATAATATGGGTCCCATTTACTCAAGAATGCATGCTTCACTTCCTCCAAAGTGTATTCATTATTTGTTTCTTGACAAAAATTTACCAACCACAACAAAGCTTTCCCTTGAAGAGAGAAATTAAGGGAGTATTTCCAATAAGGATTACTATGATGTCGATAAACAAACTTTTTCCACCATTCCATAGCATCAATATCATCTTCTCCAAAAAAACTTTGGAGTGCCATTGTGCATGCCCTAATGCAACTAGGGTTTTTTGATAATAAATATCATATCATGCCCTAATGCAAACTAGGGTTTTATGGAAAAAAATATATCTTCCCACCAATTTGAAGTTAAAAATCCCAAAGACAACTACATATGCAATTTTTTCTTCCAAAAAAAATAAAGTGTAACTGATTTGCTTACCCGAACTAAACAAATTGTCTTTTGAAAAATTCATGACTTGAAAATTCGTCACTTTCCTTGTTCCATATGGCTGACTTTAAAAGGTCGTATCTCCATCAATACTACTTGAATTCCTTCATATGACCACTCATTTAAATCTCTTCAAATTCTACACAATCTGATCCAAGAATCGCCTCAATCGGATTAGCTATCGCAAAGATATGGCTTCTGAAAGATGAGATGTTTTTCCAGAAAAAATCTGCGAAATTTGTCACTATCTTGTTTCGGATGACTAACTTCAAAAGGTCATATCTCCCTAAATACTACTTGGATTCCTTCATATGACCACTCATTTTAAAGATCTTCAAATTCTGCATAATCTGATCCAAGAATCACTTGAATCGGATATACTTGCACAGAGATATGGCTCCTAAAAGATGAGATGTTTTTCCAAAAAAAAATTGCCCTAATTCTAGGGTTTCACACAAAAATCTCCACTTTGCCAAAATCGTTGCTCTGATACCACTTGTTGCATAACTTTTATTATTAAACATGAACCATTCACCAATATGCAGAAATATCAAATCATTAATCCACAATATATTATCCACAATAACAATCCACAAATGAGAGAGATAGATAATACCCTTAAGGTAGGGCAACACCAATAATAATCCTTAAGGAAGGAATAACTCCACAAGATCTCCCAATATGAGAGGCCACTTCATGGGCACGACGATTACATAAGATTCTTCTTCAATGATATGAATATCCTTACAATGACAAATATCTCTTCTTTATATATCCATATTCTTATTCTACTTTGGAGAGCCTACTACTAATATTATATTATATTAAAATATAATATAATATTATAATACAATCAACCTTGGGTTATGTGTGGCCCATGCCAACCCTTATACAATATAATAATATATACCCAAATATCTATTCCTAGGTACCCTACCATTCTTCCTGCGAAGTGACCTCCAAATAGCCCTGAATGGAACTCTCCTAGGACTTTTCTTTTATCATTATCTTTGATGCATTTGAGGACTCCATCAATATTCCTGAAGAATAGGCCTTCAGGGCGTAGGGCGTACCAGGAGGACCGCATCCTGAAATGCCTTCGCTGTGAAGCATTTAGATGCAAAGGACAGCTGCCAGTGTGGAAGTATTGAACTATTTCACTGACCCAGTCTCTCTTGTCCTCTTCTTGGTTAGGAAAGCATCCTTCAATTGGTAAGTCATCCCACTGAGATTCTATAGCTTTGGCCGCTGCATTCTTTGCTAATTGTTGACACAATGCACGGCCACGAACCAATTTTGTGGGCTTGATCTCAGTGTCAAACTCCTGTATCTTGTTCACCCAACCAACTCTTTTGCTTCCCAACTCTCCTTGGATGATGAAATTGCACACGTCGGGGTGAATGACAAAAATAGTGATTCGAATTTGGGAAATGAACTATTTGAAATTATTGAATGATTTCATTATCGCATGCACCTAACGTTCTATGAAATTATATTTCTCTTCATGGGGGTTGATCACCTAGCTCAAGAACGCGATGGGGTGCTCCTCGCCATCTTCCCCATTTTATGTCAGGGCGGCAACATAGCTTTTGGGTTCCCCTATAGCATATAGGATGAAATCTTGATTGTAATTTGGATTGATCAAGACTGACGCCTATGTTATTTGAGCCTTAATCTCTTCGAATGCTTCCTTTATTTCTTTTTTCCAGCTAAATTTGATGCCCTGCTTCAGGATTTGGGACATTGTCTTGATGACTTGGGCGAAGTCAGGGATGAACTTCCTTACGAAGTTAATCTGGCCAAAGAAATATTGAAGTCCTTTCTTCTCGGCTGGGAGTGGGAGCTTCATTAGAGCCTCGGCTCTGTCAGGATCTATAGTGAGGCCCTTTTCTGATATTGCATGTCCCAGCAACTTTCCTTCACTGACTGCAAATATGGACTTCTTTGGATTGATCGAGATGTCAAACTCTCAGCATTTTTCAAAAACTTGTTGTAAATGTGTGGGGTGATCTTCCCTTCTTCGGGAGAAAATGATCATGTCATCCAGATAGATGACGATAACCTTATTGAGAAGCTTTCCAAAAGCAATATCCATCGCTCTCTAGAAAGTGGCCCTAGCATTCAAAAGGCCAAACAAAATTTGCTGATAGGCAAATGTTCCCCACTTGGTGGTGAATGTTGTTTTGTGTTGGTCTTCGTCTCTGACCTAGATCTGATTGTATCCAAAAAAACCATCGAGTAGAGAGAAGCGTTGACCTCCAGCCACTGAGTGCAAAATTTGATCGATTTGTGGGAGAGGATAGTGGTCCTTGAGGGACACCTGGTTTAGATTGCAAAATTCCATGCATAACCTAATATCTCCATTCTTTTTTTACTCGGGACCAGAGTTCGCTACCCATGAAGAATGCTTGATGGGATATATGATCTTTACATCGAGCATCTTCAATATTTCAGCCTTCATTAAGACCTCGATCTTGGGATTCACCGGTATTTGCTTTTGTCAGAAGGGTTTGACTCCCTCCTACAATTTTATTGTGTTAAACCAGCTACCGATTGTATCCCTGGAGATCTTGATAAGACCAAGCGATTATATCAGAAAACTTTCTGCACAGATTCTGTATCTGTTCTATCTCCTTTGTAGTGCAGTCAGTCCCAACCTTTATTGCTTTCCCAGGTTCAAGATCTAAATCTTGATACTACTTTTCATTAAATTTGATCATGTGGGAGAGGGCTCGATCATTCCAATCAAAGAGGCTTTCAAGGGTGATTAGTCCCTTGGGAACGTGGTTATTCTTCAATTGAATCAGCCCTTCATATTCTCCTTCATCAGAGCTTTGATCTTCGATTGTGGTGGCTTCTTGGATCATGAAATTTATAATCTGCTCATCGTTGTCAAACACTTGCCAATGCAGATCTCTGTCTAGGATAGAGGGTCTATAGATCATCCTCACAGCTCTAGGCTTGTGCACCATGTCTTCTGTTGGAGAGTACTTGGCTACGATGGATGCCAGAGCATCAGAATGTTAGTTCTTTTCTCATGGAATGGACTACAGATTGAGGGATTCAAACTGGTCGAATAGGTCCCATACCCTATTGTAGTATGATTTTAGATAATTCTTCTTTGAAGTACACCTATTTGTGACCTGGTTGCAAACCAGTTTGGAATCTCCGAAGATTTGGAGATGCTTTATGCCTAACTTATCAGCTTTCTTAAGTCCTAGACACAATGCTTCATATTATGTTGCATTGTTAGTGCAGCTCCATTTCAACCAGTAGCAATATTCCTTTTGCTCTCCGAAGGGTGAAATTAGAAGAATCCCTGCCCCAGTGCTGTTTTTACATCGGGTTCCATCGAAGAAAAACTTCCATAGTTCTTCCTGGGTACTTGTTCTATCCCCTGGTTGGGAGTGTTTTTTAGGCTTGGCGATCACATAACATCCTATCTTAGTTTCCACCATGGCATTGAAGTTTGCTAATGAAAACTCATCTTCATAACTTAATTGCATAAGAGATTCCTCGACCAGGTCTACCTGCTCTATCTCCTCCACCATTGCGTTTACTGGTTTGCTACTTTCTTCTTTGGACATCTTCTGCACAAGAAAGGAAGAAGGCTTTACATTGTAGATCTTCACCTTATTTCCTTTGAATGGAATCTCCAGATGAGAATAATCCATAGAGAAATATCCACCTAGCTTTGTCGTGAATTCCCTTGACAAGCACATACTAAATTACGGCTCCAAGTCGACTACCACCACCTCTTGTATGACTGTGATCTGAGGCATCTTATGTAATCGGATGGGAATGTCCTTGATCACTCCTATAGCCTTCACTAGAGTACCATCCAATTGGAATACACCTTGGCTGCTTCACGTATACTCCATCCCTATTTCTTCGTAGACTACTCTTGGCATTACTGTTGTAGCTACCCCAGAGTCGATCATGCAGTTATGTACAATATACCCTTCCATTTGTAGGGACAGATAGAATGGAGGTGGTCTGTTCTTCCCCATAATTGACATGGATAGGGTATGTACCAAGGAAAGTGATGCTACCTTTTTTACTTTAATTATCTTTAATGATTCCTACAGTAGGTCTACTTGTCCAGGTAGTTGTAGTGCATAGTACAGGCTGATCTTGGTTGGAATCTTCTTCAATTCCTCTATAATATTGTATGCCAGGGATTTGAGCACTTCGGGCTCCTTTCTAGGTTTGTATCTGGTGTGATACTGCTCTATAGCTTCAACTCTCTACTGCTTAGTCAGGGAAGGAAACTTGAGCTTTTCCTTAGCTTGTTCCTTAGTTTCTACCTGAGGTGGTTCGACAGAGGCCTTTTGAGCCCTTTCTTTGATTGGTGCAGGCGGAGGAGCTTCACTCAGGGCCAAAGTAGATGATTGTCCTTTCTCAGGTCAAACTTGCTCTTTTGCAGGAGCCAACTGAGTAGCATCTACTTCTATTGTCTTTTTTCCTCCTTGGGTGAGTACTGCAATCGGCTCCTCCTTGCCAATTGTCAAGTTGTGACTCATCTGCCTAATGATGTTGACTTGATCGTTGTGACTACTATTTTCTAGTGTTTGTACATAGTGTTGGTGCAGGGTGCAAGTATTCTCTTCATGTGGATCATTGTACGTAGAGCTCCAATATACATAGTCGGAAGTGCTCGGAGCCTCATCAATTGTAGCATTTCTCACCCAAGCCTTCCCTTGCTAGACTGCTTGGTCCTTGGTAAGTGCAGGTGCAAGATAAGATCTTCTTAGTAGGAACTCCTGTTGTGCTTGCTTCTTCTTCACAATGGTCATGTCATTGGACAACATTTGAACTGTAGAGTTCAGAGACTGCATTTCCTACAAAATTTTAGTTTGTATATCATCGACTTTCAGAGTGAGTGGTAATGGAGCCATCGTCGATATTGGAGGTAGGGTCAGGTGTTGAGGTGGTGCTAGCAGTACAGGGAATGTCACAGTGACAATGGGCTATGGAGTTAAAAATGTAGAGAAATGAATTTGTGGAGGGGTGATTTGAGACACGATAGGATTCGGGTTCCAAGATGAAATTAGGAGTGCTGGGGTTGTAGATATTTGTGAAGTGGCTATGCTTGCATACTGGAATTGAAGGAATTTGGGAAGTATGGGCGTTGACATCCTTTGGGGAAGCTTGCCCATAGCTATCAAATCCATTTCAGCCCTTTTATATAACTCATACAACTCGGGAAAAGTATTAACATTGGAATAATTTACCATGAAATTGATATCGGGATTGAAAGCCCGAAGGAAATAAAGTGTTGTAGCTTCGTCAGTTGGCCGAAGTCCAACTGGTACTCTCTGCCAGGTTCGAGCGAACCTAACATTGAAATCTATGATTTCTTCTTGTGGATGTCTCTTGATCAAAGTGAACTGATGCGAAGAGAAGTAGGATCAGAAGACTCATTAAAGTTTCCCATCATTTGCCCGCCTAATCTGGTCCCATCCTCGTAATACTACCGGGTGGTAGAGATCTATACCGATGAGAGGAGTTTTCCTCTCAAGGAAAGAACCGGAAGCTTTACCATAATTTGATCTTTTGTAATGTCATGGATCGCCACCGGAGATATTATGTCCTGGATATGCTCTAGAGCGAGTCTTCCTAGTTCCATTGAACGTTGGGATCTTCTTTATGGCAGCAGGAGGCACTTGCCCTTGTCTTGCTAAATTTAGTGGTGACAAGGAATCCCATGTCGGGCACAACTCGGGCGGTTGTGGCTGTTGCATTTGTTGTTGTTGTTATTGTTGTTGTTGTTGTTGTGCCATGCTCACTCCTAGATTTTGAGAAATCATAATTCCTGAAGCACCCCCTTGACTGCTAATAGGACAACTAATAGTAATAGAGGGACTATGAGGCTTTAGAGAGTTAGGAGGATTGGGAGGAAAACTATATGTTGTACTATCAGAAGTTGAGCCTTGTCTGCCAGCAGAGGATGTTCCTTGTAACAGTGAATCGGGGGTGACCAACCTTGATTGTTCCTCGAAGGTGTCAATATTTAGCTCAAAGAATTCGATTTCCTCTTCTCTATTTTTAACTCTCCATCTTGTTTGCATGAAGGCATAGACTTTTGGTACTGGTCTTTACAACTTAAAGATTCTTGGGTAAACAGAGTCGCCAGATGCTAAGAGTCTTTCAGTAATGAGGGCATCAGTCCTCACTACCACTAATCAGGTGAGACTGACCGGGTCACATCGGGAACTGGTTAAAACTATTGGCCCCGGTGAAGATGGGTTTGAGATTTAAAATATGGGATCTTGATTGGTTATGGATCTTACTGAGACAAGTACAGTCTGTCCCATCGGGCGTGCCAAAAATTTTTGGTCATCAAATCTACCTAGGTAAGGATTTTGAGTAAATGTATGCACCCTAGACCTAGATCAACATTGAAAGGCCAAAGGGAAGAGATGCCCCTCGTGCCAATATCCGGAGAAAGGTTGGCTCCTATGCTAAACTACCTAGGTGTTTGAAGATAAGAGTGTAGGAAAGAGATAAAAGGAGTTAGGGTTAGAGAATTTGGTGATGTAAGGTGGGAGAAAATAGGAAGCATGATTGCTAACCAGCAACTTGAATAGCAACAAGGAACACCAAGGATAAATGAAGGAAATGCAATATCAATTTTCCTATGTATCCTTCGGGTGGGTTTCAGGGTACTTTCCCCGATCGCACACCAAACGTAGAGTTCAGCATCCAATATACAAACAAAGAAAGACAAAAGAATCGAGCATAGAAGGCAACATAAAATAAAGCCAATACAATGCTTTTCTGCTCGTATGTATCCTTCAGAGCGATTTTTAGGGTACAGTCCTTGATCACACACCAGACACAGAGTTCAGCATCCAGTATACAGACGAATAAAGACAAAAGAAGTAAACACAGAAGGTAGCATAAAAGAGAAGAATTAAGCTCAAAAACCTTTTAGTATTAATCATAGGACATCAAGTTACAGTAGCTTTCTAGCAGATAGTTTCCCCCCTTTTCCATTACAATGCCTAGGTTTTTATAAAGGACCTGGACCTCTGAATCATAATTACATAGTGAAGAAGAGTATGCTCTCGAGCCCTAAGAATTTGGCTCCTTGAGGCTCTCGTGACCGAGCTTTCAAATTTGTTACCAAAATTGGCAATCGCAACTGGGTCAACCATGGAAAGGTGCATTGATGAGCCGTCTAGATGTCCTCGGTATTCGGGTGCGATGATCGAGTGGCCACCATGCCCTTCGGGCTCTCCATCATGGTGTGATACTTCATTTTTTATTGCCAAAAATGAGCAACGAGCTTGTTGGGCATGAAAAATTGCATTTATGAGGCACTTGATCGCCTCAAGAAAATACTTGACTTGGAACGCGTGCCCGTGGAGTGCTTCACTAATTCTTCGTTCACAACTTCGCTTCACAAGGGCTCCGGGCCGAAGCAAAAACTCCTTGGATTATACTTCGCAAAACTGCTTTGGGGACGGGGAGTGCCGAAGCACATCTACTTCGCAAAATGGACCTCTTTGCTTTTGCCACTTTGTCGACAAAATTGCTTTGCCGATGCCTTGGAGAAATACTTCACTGCGATCCTTTTCAAAACTATGGTTCGGGAAGATTTCGACCGAAGCAATTGTCTTCAAAAATGCTGCATCCCTTTACTTCGGGTAGAAGTACTTCACAAAAAATTAGCTAAAGAAAATGCTTTGGAATAAGCTTTTTGTGAAGTAAAAATGGTTCGTTGATGGAGGGGCCCGAAGTGAGTACTTCGGAAACTTTCTAGTGAAGTACTCTCAATGCTCCTTTAAGTTCTGCTTCGCTAGTTTTCTGGCCGAAGTGACTGATGGAAATACTTCGGATGCGAAGTAGTTTTCTTGCCTTCTCCTTTGTATTGTACTTTGGCCATGCCGCTTCGCAGAAATCTCTCCCGAAGTATTTGCTTGAAGCACTTCGGGTCCGAAGTTCTTTTTATTGCTATCCTTGTATTTTACTTTGGAGATACTACTTCACAAAAAACTCCACCTGAAGCAGTGTTGAAAATTCTTCGGGTGCGAAGCTCTCTTTTCTTCGGAACGCCGCTTTGCTCAACTTTTGCCCAAAGTAGTTGTTGGAAACGCTTCGGGAATGAAGTAATTTCATTCTCCTTTCCTTGTGTTTTACTTCGGCGAAAACTACTTCGCAAAACTTCCACCCGAAGTAGTGCTAGAAATGATTCGGTTGCAAAGCTATTTTTATTTTCCTTCGGCAAAGCTCTTTTCTCTAGCTTGTTTGGCAGCGAATTTATTTCTTTTTTACTTTATATACAAAGGGGTGGCATTGGAAGCCAAAATTGCTGCAACTTTTAAAGAAAAATGCCAAAGCAAAAACTTTACTGTACAAAACTTGTTTCCTTTTCTAACCCTTAAGAAATGTGACAAAATTATCAACATTTACCTATATCAATGATCATCGTTTGACCTTAGGCATGGCACCATTTAGAGCTCTATATGGTAGGAGGTGCAAGACACCATTTTCTTGGGATAACTCAGAAGATATGGTTATGCTAGGACCAAAAATGGTCTAGGAAATTGAGTAGCAATTAAGGGTGATTAAGGAAAGGTTTAAAGAAGCTACATATTTTTAGAAAATTTATGCCAACCTTAATATGTCACCAAGAGAATTTTCTAACGGTGACATAGTGCTTTTTAGGGTGAGACCAAAGAAAAGTGTTATTAAGTCCACAAAAATTGATCCATATTTTGTGGGACCCTTTGAAATTATAGAAAATATAAATGCTATGGCATATTGACTTACCTTACCATCTAGTCTATCAAAGATTCATGACACTTTTCACATATCATTGCTTAGAAAATATATAGCTATTTTTTATCATGTGTGGGAATTTTATAAATTACAAATGGTGGGCCTAGAGGCTATAGAGTTTTGACCAGTAAAGATCCTTGATTTTCACTTCAAATCAGTGAGTAAATAAATCTTGGAGCAATGCAAGACCCAGTGGGATCAATATTTTGAGAGAAATGCTACTTGGGAGAAAGTCACAAACATGCAGAAACATTTTCCTCTCCTATTTGAAAATAATATGTAATTGTTATTTGCTTTTGTATATGGAACTAGTAAATATAAAGAGGATTGTGTTGAGACTAAGGGAGGGATAATGTCATGACCCTCCTTTGGAAGGCTTATTATGTGGATAAAATTGTATTCTATTATGTTTTTTTTGTTGTATTGATTGACAACTTCATGACTACATGTGCAAGGCAAATAATTTATGGAAATGGCCTATATATTTATTATTGATGGAATGATTGATTTTTCCATGTGTTAAGTTATGTAAGACCTATATTTTATGGTAATGATAGTGTGGTCTCATTTGAATGGTAAGGTACTTGAAAACTGATTTGGTACTTGTGTTATGGATTGTTGATAAAATTTCTAGCATATTCTAATTTAGACTATTGGACTAATGTCTTGGTTTATGATTTTCTTCGGATGAGAAGATTTTGAAGATGGATTGGTCAAGTGCTTACTTCCACATGTTTTTTATGGATAAATATTTTTAAAAAATACAATCTTGTGTTTATTGCATGCTAGAAGTATTTATTTTAGATGTGTAATTAAACCAAGTTTTGATTGTTGTTGATTCACCTTCTATATTTTTAATATTAATGCTAAGCATCTTGTTGGCATCAAGAATTGATATATCAATTAATTGATAGTAGAAGTGAAGTGAGAAGAGGAGTGAGGTCATGAAATGGTGGATGAAGTGGAAGAGTGATGGTTGGTGAAAGATGAGGGAGGTTGGTTCTACATTGAGAGGAGGATATCAATAGGAAAATAAGGTTGAGCGGGGACGTCAGGGTGTGTGTGGATGGGGGTGTGTTCACAACAACTACAAGGAGAGAAAAATACTGGATAATCTTGGAGTGTTACTCAGTGTTCATATTTATTGCAGATGGATAAGGATTCTAGAGAAGCTCGATGTTGTACTTAGTGTTCACAACTAGGTTGCACAACTCAACTTGAGTTTTAGTATACAAAAATTCATTGCTAAAACCATCTTAGTTGTATGTAAAACTATTGATTTCAGTTCTATAATATGATGGTTATTTGTAAGTTTTATCTATTGGATTTGTGTTTCCAAAATACTAGAGACATCTTATGTAGAGAAGCTAATTTTTTCTCTTACGAAAGATATGTGGTAGTATATTACCATTAGTGGATAGTGGTTTATGTAAAATCCAAATTCTTAGAAGTACACAGTATATTAGTAGAATGATAGTTAATAAAAAAAGCCAAGCGAATGTGTGATCTTGCTATGACATCAAGAATAACATCTTGGTGTTGAAATAGTTGTTTTTCTCTCTAAGATGAATAGTCAACATTATGTGGGATAATTTTGAAGTTTTTTGGACTAAATAGTTGGATAGTTGTATATTCATATTCACACTCTTTAAAAATATATATACCTAAGATCATTTGACAATAATGTATTCCAATCGAGTTGCAGGATGCTAAGAAGTTTTGCTCTCTTAGAAGCTTATTAGTCTTAGATTAGACCTTTGGTAAGTGCAAACTATGTGTGATAGCCAAATGGTAATAGATTTTATAGATGACTTAAAAGTTGGACTAGATTTGTGGGTGTTCCAAAGATCATACTTGGGATGTGAAACAAGCCTAGGGTTTAGTCTACCCAGGATAATTAGAAGAACGTCTACAATTAAGAAGAGATTCATCTTTGTAGATGAGTTGGGGTATATTATTTCTCCCAATCTTAGCATAGAGTGTATAGATTAGCATCGATGTACCCTTGGGTAATCACCTAGGAAAAATGGGAAAGCATAGTGGAATATCTATCAATGGGATTACGTAGGGCTTTGTTGTTTATTATAAATATTAAAATGATTGTTCAATTTAATAGGCAAGTGGTGTAGGTTGAACATGAATTAATAGATAATTTAATTCATGTTAATACCAAGAAAAATATGGTAGCGCTATATTTTCATCTCTAAATTATTAAAGCACTCAAGTAACATGCATATTAATTATCCAACATAAGTGAACACATTGGAAATGTAATAGAGCAAACTACAAATGGAAGTTGGCTAATGTGTGACTGTTATCTCTGATTACGGAGGTCAACCTAAATAGGTGTGGGAAAACTCTTTGGAAATTATGCTAAGCTTTTAGCTCAATAGAAGAATTGCGAGTGTGAAAAATTATCTTCAAGAAAGCAAGTAAATAGTTTGTTATTTGATTGATCTCATATGACATTCAGTTTGAGTACAACAAGAATAGGAATGTGATCTAGTTTACTCTTGCTTCATGAGATGAATTTGAATTACATTATGGATTGATTGGATTATTCCAAATTTGGTTCATGGGAAATATATAAAGATCATGGGATGAATTTAAAATAATTGTGAGGGTTCATTTACCCAATCTAATATATTGACTACATTATGAATTAAATAAAGAACAAGGATTTAATGTTATGTTTTCCATTCAGGATTTTTCCTAGAGTAATTACTATGTTGTGATTTTTGTGGAGATCTTATTTTATGATGTATTGTGCTTTTATTTTAAATGGTTATGGAATGAATATTTAATTATGACAAAAGTTCTTATGGAAACCTGAATTATTGTAATGTAATGTTCGATATTACATGAGGACTAGTTGTATGTGTATATTAAGGATTCATTCATAATTTTGTATGTGTGGGCATAGTAATAAAGAATTCCTCTTGGGGTATTCAATTAATATTGACCAATATTATCATGGAATTTTCTTATGACATGTTGGTAAATGGATAATTATATATATTAGTTGAATACCACTCCAAAATAATCATTATAGACCTTTATGGGTGTAGACAAAAGATGTCTCATAAAAACTAGAAGTGATTAGCCTTCTAGCACACAAAGATAATCCTAGTTAGTAATAAGACCTATGAAAAACAAATAAAACAATGGTTAGTTGTGATAATGATTCGACAAAAATAGGAAATGACAATGAGTCTATTTGGTATGTCTAGCTCAAACAAGCATCATATGGATAGTCAATTTCCACACGCATATACCACCATATAGAAGGAATTATGTGGAGGATGGACTTGGCATGCACCTTTTGAAAGAATGAATGAGAGGTCAATGCTAGCTCAATGGATATGTGAGATGGATAGTTTTTACCCATAATATTAAACACCTAGTGCTATTATATAACTAGATTTATGTAAGGCATAAGGATGGGTGTGCCTCAAAATAAGATCTAGATAGGAAACTATTGTGGTGACATGAGTAGTTGATCCAGAGTCTAGATTCTAGAATCCCTCAATAAAGAAAATAATAATAAAAATAAAATTGGGGTTGCGACAACTCTAGCCTCATTTTTATATTGGTATAATTACCTAGCTATGTAGTGAGTCCAATTCATTGGTTGTGAAAGGGAATTATTTTTGAAAACTTTTAGTAGTAGTATTTGTTGGACATTTTGAGTCAAAGTTGTCATTGATGTCAAGGAATAAGCTATTGTTGATGTAAAAAGGTCAAGAGGAATAATGTAAAGGCTAAGTGCAAAAGAGCTTCATAATATTTTTAATTATGTGGAAGCATAAGTTAGAAGGGTTTTTCTTAAAACCATAGTTGAGAAAAAATAAAAGGTTTTTCATAAAATCCCAAGGAAAGTTTTAATATTTATTTTATAAAATTTTTAAATTCAAATTGAATTTAAATTTTTATAAGTAAATATTATATATATAAAATGGTAAAAGAGATTTCTGCAAAGCGGCATGGCCAAAGTACAATACAAAGGAGAAGGCAAGAAAACTACTTCGCATCCAAAGTATTTCCATCAGTCACTTCGGCCAGAAAACTAGCGAAGCAAAACTCAAAGGAGCATTGAGAGTACTTCACCAGAAATTTGTCGAAGTACTCACTTCGGGCCCCTCCATCAGCAAACCATTTTTACTTCGCCAAAAGCTCATTCTGAAGCATTTGCTTCGGCTAATTTTCTACGAAGTACTTCTAACCAAAGTAAAGGGATGCAACATTTTTTGAAGACAATTGCTTCGGCCGAAATCTTCCTGAACCATAGTTTTGAAAAGGATCGTAGCAAAGTATTTATCCAAGGCATTGACGAAGAAATTTTCTCGACAAAGTGGCAAAAGCAAAGAGGTCCGTTTTGCGAAGTATATGTGCTTCGACACTCCCCGTCCCCGAAGCAATTTTACGAAGCCCAATTTTGCGAAGTATAATCCAAGGAGGAGTTTTTGCTTTTGCCTGGAGCCCTTACAAAGCAAATTTGTGAATGAATAATTAGCGAAGCACTCCATGGGCATGCGTTCCAAGCCATGTATTTTCTCGAGGCGATCAAGTGCCTCATAAATGCAATTTTTCATGCCCAGCAAGCCTGCTGCTCATTTTTGGCAATAAAAAATGAAGCATCATGCCATTATGGAGAGCTCAATGAGCATGGCGGCAACTCGATCACCACACCTGGAGACCAAGGACGTCCAGACGGCTCATCAATACACCTTTCCATGGTTGACCTGATTGTAGTTTCCAGTTTTGATAACAGATTTGAAAGCTCAGTCACGAGAGCCTTAGGGAGCCAAATTCTCGGGGCTCAAGAGCATACTCTTCTTCGCTATGTTATTATGATTTAGAGGCCCAGGTCCTCTATAAAAACCTAGGCATTGTAATGGAAAAGGGGGGAAACTATCTGCTATAAAGCTGCTATAACTTGATGTCCTACGATTAATACTAAAAGTTTTTTGAGCTCAATTCTTCTCTTTTATGCCACCTTCTGTGTTTACTTCTTTTGTCTTTCTTCGTCTGTATACTGGATGTTGAACTCTGTGTCTAGTGTGCGATCGGGGACTGTACCTTGAAACTCGCTTTGAAGGATACATAGGAGCAAAAAAGCATTGTATTGGCTTTCTTTTATGCTGCCTTCTATGCTCGATTCTTTTGTCTTTCTTCATTTGTATATTGGATGCTGAACTCTACGTCTAGTGTGTGATCGGGTAAAGTACCCTGAAAACCGCCTGAAGGATACATAGGAAAATTGATATTGCATTTCCTTCATTTATCCTTGGTGTTCCTTACTGCTATTCAAGTTGCTGGTTAGAAATTGTGCTTCCTATTTTCTCCCACCTTACATCACCAACTTCTCTAACCCTAACTCCTTTTATCTCTTTCTTGCACTCTTATCTTCAAACACCTAGGTAGTTTAGCATAGGAGCCGGCCTTTCTCCGAATATTGGCACGAGGGGCATCTCTTCCCTTCGGCCTTTCAATGTTGGTCCAGGTCTAGGGCATGTACATTTACTCGAAATCCTTACCTAGCCAGATTTGATGACCAACAGTAAATTCCACAAAATGTAGGTAATTTCTCCATCAGGTTTTCTGATCTATAAAATATATGTGAAGCATATTATCTAAAAATTGATTTACCCTTTCAATTTTCCCATCAGTTTTTAGGTGGTATGCAAAACTGATGTTTAACCTAGTGCCAATGGCTTGGTGTAAAGTTTACAAAAACTTGAATGTGAATCTTGAGTTTCTATCTAAAATGATCACTTTTGGAAAACCATGAAGCCTAAATATTTCATTGGTAAATCTATTAGCCACAACCATGACATCATCCTTGGTATTTTCAAGTATAAAATGTGTAAACTTTGTTAGTCTATTGACCACAACTAGGATTATGTCATGCTAGAATATATTATTTCGTAAATCTACAATAAAATCCATTGAAATAACCTACCACTTCTGCTATAGTACATCATGAAGGTACAATTGCCATGTAGGATGTTTGTTTTCTACCTTTACTTTCTAGAATTGAAGGCATTAGGTGACAAATTCAGTTATGTCTCTCTTCATTCATGGGCAATAGAAATTTTTCTTCATATTCTCTCTTATTTTTACCCCTCATCAGTGAGAAGAATATGGATATCTATGTGCTTCACTCATGATCATTTTCCTTAGGTTACCAGACTCATGAATTAATAGCCTATCCTTAAAGCATAAGAAACCATTATTGATGTTGAAATCCTTACTTTCCTTAGGTTTCCTTTCCATATTTAATCGAATATAATTATAAAACACATCCTGATGTTACATTCCTTAACTTTTTCCATAAAATCGACATGGATGTATGTTAATGTAGTTATGGGTCTTCTCATACTTAGTGCACCAACAACTTTATTTTCTTTTCTCTTTATATATTCAATGCCAAAATCATATTTGGTAAGAAATTCCATCCACCTTCTCTATCTAAAATTAAGCAAAGGTTGAGTAAATGTGTATTTTAGGCTTATATGGTCTATCCTCAACTCAAAGGGTTTCCCTAACAAGTAATGTCACCAAAACTTGAGAGAAAATATCATTTCTACAAATTCCAGATTATGGGTTGTATAATTAACTTCATGTCATTTCAATTTTCTTAAGTCATAGGCTACCACTACTTCATCCTAAGAGAGCACTCCTCCTAGACCTTCCAACGATGCATTTTTACATATAGAAAGACTACCTTGAGGGTTTTGTATCTTTAGTATGGGATATATAGTAAATTTTTGTTTGAGCAGATCAAAATCTACCTCACAATTATCCATCCATTTGAACTATTTTCCTTTCCTCTAAAGGTTAGTTATTGGAGCAGTTATCTTGGTGTAATCCTTCACATAACTCTAATAATATCTGGTCAAACCAATGAAAATCGAGGGTTTCATCACATTCATGGGTGGAGGCAAATTTAGTATGGCTTTTATCTTCTTAGGATCCACCATGATCCTTCTATTGATACAATATGTCCTAAATATTGCACTTCTAACACATACAATTCACACTTTGATAGATTCCCATACAAATAATTCTTCCTTAGTAGGTCCATAACAATCCTAAGGTATTGGTCATGCTTTGAATTATATTAGAAATATATCAAAATATCATCTAAGAACACCAAAACAAATCAATCCAAAAGCTTCCTAAAAATAATATTTGTTAGGTTCATAAATGTTGTCGGTGCATTTATTAGACCAAAAGGTAAGACAATAAACTCATAATATCCATAACAAGTTTTGAAGGTTGTCTTATGGGTATCCTCTTCATGGATACTCAATTGGTGGTACCCTAATTCAAGATCGGTATTTGAGAAAATAGTGGTATCCTTGAGCTTATTTGGGTAGAGGATATTTGTTCTTTATGGTTACATTATTCAGAATTCTATAATCTATGCACAGTCATAGGGAATCATCATTCTTTTTAAAAAATAGCATTGGTGCACCACAACATGACACATGTGGTCTGATTATCATCTTTTCCAATAATTATTGCAAATTCTACCTTTAGATATTGTATATCAATAGGGTTCATTATGTAATGAGCCCTATGTATAGGCTTTGTTCTATGTTGAACCTCAATTATGAAGTTAAATTCACGCTTCGAGGGTAATCCAGGTAACTCTTCTAGAAATACATACCTGAACTCCTACAACACTAGGTGTTTTCCAAACACATCCTCTTTCTTTTCCTTTTTAATCTCATTTAACTTAACTACATATATCATTCCTCATCTCTTTATGGATTTCTTACGTTGCATTACCAAGAGGATCTGGGATTTAAAATCCCCTTGTAAGCTATACACCCTCTATACTTTTCCACCATCTTCTAAATATTCAATCCACCTATCTTGGAAATTGATTATGGACTTATGGAATTGTAATCCATCCATTCCTAGGACTACATTGAAAGCATATAGTCGTGCTACATAGAGGTAACCTACAGTTGTACCATAAGGTAAGATGATTTTAGTCATATGATAACACTGATCTACAGAGTAGGTCTATCCTGAGTCATACTCGATCTTCCACCCATGTACCAAGATTATTGGTCTTTTTGGTATATTATTATTTAAGCTAGTGGAAATAAAACTATCTATGGCACCAATATTGATTAGGATTCTAACATTTCTACCAAATATTGTACCTTTTATCAATAGTGGAGTTGCGTTTCCTTCTATATTCTAACTCCCTATTACTATACAAATATTGTGGGCTAGTTATTTATAAGCAGGTTCCTTTTCCTTCAAAATTGATCCTACTTTGAGTGGGAATTTGTTGGTGTAATGCAGACTACTTTTAGAATTTCCCAAGAATAGATATGCAAAGCATTATAAGAATTATGAAGAAAATAGTAGAAGTGATTGATTATTCCATGGTATCAACTTTGAATAAATAGAAAAGTTGATCATTGACAGTCATTGGATTACAAAAACTCAAAAAATTTGTACTAGTGTAAACTAAGAGTTCAACTGACTCATGGAAGAGTGGTAACTCAAGTAAGTCTATCCTAGTATAACTTAAGAGAATAAATATTTATTATAACACCCCCCCTTAAGTGATACTAGGGGTGAATGTGAGATAAGTCCCGACAACAAGGCCTAATGAGGTACTCATTTACAATTCCTCTTATTTAAGAGACGGTAAAAAAAACCACTTGGGAAAAAAGCATCTTCTAAAAAAATGAAAAAATACGAGGCATTTCTTCGGATTGTGAAGATTATCCTCTATTGAACACCCACAAAAATAAATGAGTCCCAGCAACTAGGTCTCATGGGATACTCATGTACAATGTATATAGGATAGATGGTGAAAAAACCACATGGGAAAAACCATCTTCCAAAAAAAACAATAAGAAGGGAGAGGTGAAAACCTCTATGCACCCTTCTAATGCATCTGCCTAACCCCAAGTTTCTCTCACAACTAAATGTAACAAGGAGAAGGAAAGGATTTGGTGAAGATGTCTACAATTTAATTTTCTATGGGAATGTAGTCCAAGTAAATATCCCCTCCTTGAATATACTATCGAATGAAGTGCATGTGAATCTCAATGTGCTTGGTGTACTAATGCTCAAATGGATTGTGGGAAATGTTAATTGTGCTCTTATTATGACACCAAATGGTAATAGGTTTGTCATGGAAAAAAACAAATTCCTTTAGTATCTGATGAAACCAAAGGGTGTCCTGACTGGTAAAAATTGTTTCTTTGTATTCAGCCTTTGTAGATGATAATGCTACTGCTTGTTATTTTTGCATGACCAAGCAATAGGTGAAGAACCAAGATTAAAAACATAGCCAGAAGTGGAACATTTGTCTTCAACTAAACCTGCCCAATCAAAATCTATGAAAACAATGATATCCATGGATTTTTCCTTATATAAGAGCCAAAAGTGAGTAGTTCCTTGCAAGAAGTAGAGGATTCTTTTTGCTGCTTGCCAATGGCTTAAATGAGGTTGATGTGAGAATCTAGATATTAAGCCAAAACATATGAAATATTTGGATGAGTATGAGTGAGGTATAATAGACTTCCTCCAAGTTGTCTGTAGAGCATGGCATCACATAGAGGGGATTTGCAGGAAGTACTTAGAGTAACTCCATACTAAAAATGTGCTAAAGATGGCTTACAATCAGTCATATTAAACCACTAAATAAGATCTAGATTATATTTCTATTGACACAATGAAATTCCTGCATCTATTTGAATTATCTGAATCCCAAGGAAGTAATGAGATAAACCCATATCAACCATATCAAATTTCTTAGAAAGGGAGTGTTTGATAGTTTGGATATGAGAAATGTCACTACTAGTGAGTAGTAGATCATCAACATAGAGAACAAGTATGGTGATTTTTTTCATCTCTCCAAATTTAGACTGTGGCATCAAAGTCATAATGAGAAAATCTTGAGGAAAGAAGGAAGGAGTCCATTTTTTATACCAAGCTCTAGGATCTTTTTTGAGACCATAAAGAGATTTTATTAGTCTACAAACAAGAGAGGAGTCTTGAATAAATCCAACAAGTTGTTCCATGCATATTTCCTTTTTTAATTCACCATGCAAGAAAACACTTTTAACATCCATTTGAAAGACTGTCCATTTTTTAGACGCAACACGTGCAAGAACCAGCCTTACATAATCCATTTTTGCAACTGGGGCAAAGGTTTCAAAATAACCAATGCCTTCAATTTGTGAAAAAACTTTAGATACTAAGCAAGCTTTGTGTTTGTCAATTTTTCCATCAGGTCCATACTTAGTTCTATAAATCCATTTATAGCGAATCAATTTCCTTCCTTTAGGTAGATGGACTAGATCCCAAGTTTTGTTTTTGATTAAGGAATAAAATTCATTCTCCATGGCATCATCCCATTCTTTTATACTAGTTGCTTCTTTGAAGGATTGAGGATTTGTTGAAATGGATTGATAGATAAGAACGGATCCCATGGAGTTGCTCAATATGGATGATGGAATATTTTGGATGTAAGGAGTGGCTTATTGAACTATGGTGCATGCCCATTTTTGCATTGTGAAAGGATTCATATATGTGGAAGGACTTTGAGAAGGAGTTGGATTAATGGGACCCTCATGTTGGTCATCTATCTCAAGGGTGGTATCTTCACTATAATGGGGTTGAAATTTTGGATATGGCTCGAGATAATTTTTGTTGGAAGATGATTGAGAATATTTAAAAGGATAAAATGTTTCATCAAATTGAACATTTATATGAAAAAATACCTCATGAGTTATGGGATTAATGAGCCTACAGGCTTTCATTTTCTCACAATAGCCAACAAAGATAAGTTGCTTGCTCTTTTTTTCTAGAGCCTTCCTATTTTAATTTGGGATGTGTGCCCAAGAAGTACACCCAAAAACTTTAAAAAGGGAGATATCAGGTTTGTATCCAGTCCATGCTTCTTCGGGAGTCAAATGGCAAAGAGCTTTATGAGGTGTTTAGTTTTAAATATAGTTTGCACAGTTAATAGCTTCAGCCCAAAAAATTATTGGAATATCTCTTGAGTGGAGCATATAGTTTGCCATTTATTTCGAAGATCTATTTTTCCTTTATGCAATGACATTTTTATGAGGATTATGGGAGACTGAATGTTGATGAATTATGCCATGATTTCATAGGAATATGGAGAACTCATTACTAAATTATTCCCCCCCATTATCTATATGAATTTTCTTGATTTTGCAATTTTCTTGATTTTTAGCTAAGGCTTTGAATATTTTTAAGTGGGATAGCACATTAGACCCAAGTTCTTCTTGAAAAAACATCAATGAAGGTCAAGGCATATTTTTATCTTTGAAATAAGGCTCTAGGAATACCATAACGTCACTATGGATTAACTCTAGAGGGGATGAGCCCTTTTGAGACCTACTTGGGTGAAAAGGATCTTGATGTTGTTTTCCAAGAGCATATCTGGGACATACCCTTTCAATAGAAGAGAATTTTGGTAACCCTGTTACCATTTTATGAGTATTCAACTCTTTTAGATAGTTATAATTGATATGTCCAAACCTTTCATGTCAAATTTTGCTTTCAAGATCTCCATGTGCAACAAAATAGGACGCTCTATATGAATTATTGAACCCATTTAAGTGAAATAGGTGAGTGTTATGATTAATATCTCCTTTGCTATGATAGAGTGAGGTTCTTGAAATTTTCTTATTTCAACCCCTATTGGTGAAAATAGAAATATTTTACCCTTTGAAGAAGTAAAAATCTGATAGATGGATAGGATATTTATAGCTATGTTTGGGACATAGATAACATTATTTATATACCCACCATCAATGGATATGTCACCTTTTCCTTTGACAGGGATGAAGGATGAGTCACCAACTTCTATGCTACAAGTTGAGCTTGAGGATATTGAAGAGAATGACTCATGTGAAGAAGTCATATGATTAGTTACCCATGAATCTAGAACCCAATATTTTGATGGAGTTTTTATATTTTTGTCTTGAATATTTAAGGCTTTCCATGTTTCCTTCTTGATGTATATTTTTTGATCCTTCATTGTTGCCTCTAGTTGTTGTAGTCTTTTCCAATATTTGTTTATAGAATATCCATTATTTTTGCAATGAGTACAAGTTATAGGACCTCTTTATTTCTTTTTATATTTTTCTTTAGTGGAGGTGGATGCTACTAATGATTTTGAGGAAGAGGGAGAGATCTCATATTTTGCAAGTTTTGTTTCCTCTCTAGTTATCCTATCACAAAACTCAAAGAGGGCATTTTAAAAATTGTACCAAGTGCATATTTTGTAAATAAAAAGTGGTAGCAAAAATTTGAAACACTCCATTTAACTTTGAAAAAATAAGATAGATGCATTCTTATTTTATTTTATCCTTGCCACCACCTTTTATTTGAGTGAGGACTTCTTTAAATTTGGTGATAAATTCAACAATATTACTAAATTCTTTAGGAGATAATGTTGTTAACTCTACCTCTAGCTGCATTGACCTTATTTGATCCACTTTACCAAACAAGTTCTTTAGTTTTTCCCAAATTTCAAATGGGGTTTTACATTTTTAAATGTGAAACCATAAGATTTCATTTACATTTGTGCTTATAATACCAAATGTTTCATACATCTTCCCTTTACGAATAAATATTTCATATTCTTTTTCAAATTCAGGATGCTTCTCTTCTCGCAAATGTGTGAGCCCTTTTTGAGAAATGAGATTTAAAATTTTTGGCTTCCATGTGTGATAGTTATAAGGGGTGAGAGGATAAATTGTATTCATTTTTCCAAAGAAAATTGAAGTGAATCAATAATCCCCCCTTTAACTTCAAGAACTTCTTTAGAGAATACAATGAAGCTCTAGCAGAAACACCTTTTTTAAGAAGGCAGCAGAAGTCGAACCTATATACCAATCTCCTCAAATTACCCGCCCTTACGTGAGGGAAACTATAAGTAAATGAGGAGGAATGATATGTGGAACTTAGGCTTATGAAGCAAGAAATATCAGCCATATCTCTATATTGTATCTTCTCAATTACCCACCCTTACATGAGGGAAACTATAAGTATTTGAGGAGAATTGATACGTGGAACATAGGCTTATGAAGCATGAAAAATCAGCCAGACCTTTATACTGAATCTTCTCAATTACCCGCCCTTACATGAGGGAAACTATAAGTAAATGAGAATACCAATACGTGGAACATAGGTGATTTAAAAATTTTAAGTGCTTTGAAAAAATTTTAAGTTTCTTGCTTGAGTTTACAAATGTTCATGTGTTTTTAAAAAAAATAGTTTATGTATGATGAACTTTTTAGAAGATGTTGAAATGATATTTAAGCAACAAAACCAAGTGGCCAAAAAAAATTGCCACACTTAGGCTCCACCTCCAAACTCTCTTCCTATAGATGTTTACTTTAAGGAATGTGTGAACAAGGCCAAGGAGCAAAAATGGAGATGCAAGGACCAGCAACAACAACCCCCCTCAAAGATACCAGCAAAATAATATGTGCAAGAAACAAAACCATAAGCCCCCCTAAAAAAAAATACTTTTATTATGAGATTACAAATGGACTTGTCATTTCGTTAGTGGCCAAAAATAGGTGAACAAGAAAATGACAATGGTCTTTTAGAGGAGGTACAATTTTGAACACTAACTCTCTCAGAGTTATATGAAAAATTTTGAATATCTTCTAACAAGGTACTTTAAAGAACACAAGTTCTTGGAATAGAAGTACTTCCAAATTTGAATCAGCACACTTGAAACAACACACTTTTCTCAAAAGAGAATGACGTTGACCTGATATCTCACTTCATTTCAAAGTTAAACTTAAAAAAAACCTAAAAAAAATTGAAATATACCTCTGTATTATTCCTTTATGTTCAGATTCCAAGGAAGAAAGTTTTTATCTTATGCTTCATTCTGTGAAGTGATTTGCATCATTGGCAGAATGAGTGTGCACGAGAAAAATCACTATCAAGCTCTCTTGTATTCATATTCATTTTGTGAATTCATCTACGTCGGTGGTAGAAAAAATTACATGAGAAAAAATGATGTCTTTCTTCGAATCTGCAAAGGTAGAGCTTGAACTTTTTCCCTTCTTAGGATTCAAACCTTAAATGCAGAGGTAGAACATCTGCTTGTTGTGGTGTAGTGGTAAATTCCCTAGGTGCTGGTAGAGGCTGACCCAGGTTCCATTCCCCTTGATCCTACAGATATATGGTATATTTAGGAATGTCCTATGTGCTGGTAGATGCCGACAAGGCTCCATTCCTCCTATGCCCAACCTGTTGAAAGTGGCACCTCAAAAGGGGTGTTTTCCACTATAAATTAGTTTTTGCTTTTCTAATATTTTTGTTGCTACTCCTCTCGAATCAGCTTCACAACAAAATGTTCTTCAAGAAATCCCTTCTCTTATCACTTTTGAGGAGAACTCTATTTTTACTGCTCTTGTTACTATCAATGAGCTTCAAAAAGTAGTTTTTAAACTACAAAAGGGAAAACCCCAGGTCCTGATGATTTTCCCATTGAGTTCTACCAAGAGTTCTGGGATATCCTTCATGTTGATTTATTAGATGTGGTGGAAGAAGCTAGGAAATCCAAAGAAATTTTGAAGGTTATCAATAAAACTTATATTACTCTTGTTCCAAAAGCTCAAGAGGTTGATCATATCTCAGCTTTTAGACCTATTGTTTTATGTAATGTTCTTCTCAAAATCATTACTAAAATCATGGCAGAAATGTTGAAGCCTCTTTTGCATAAGATTATTTTCCCAGAGAAAGGAAGTTATGTGAAAGGAAATCAAATAGTAGATGAGATAGCTCTTTTTTAGGAAGCCATCCATTCCATTGATATGCAAAAATCTCCTTCCATGTTCATTCGGTTAGACTTATCCAAAGCTTATGATAGAGTGGATTGGCACTTCCTTATCAAAGTTTTGAGACAATTTGGTTTCTCTAAGGATTGGATGGATTGGATTATGGGATGTATCTCTTTAGTTTCCTACTTAGTTCTTATCAATGGCAGGCCTTCTCAATCATTCCCAGATTCCAAAGGTATTAGGCAAGGTGACCCACTATCCCCTTATTTATTCATCATTTTTGTTGAATGCTTGGGTAGGACTATAACCAAAAAGAGGGAAAAAAAAACCCTTGAGGGAGTTACCATTTCTCATGGAGCTAGACCTATCTCTCATCTTCAATTTGTGGATGACTCTACTCTTTAGATAAAGCTACAGCTAAGCAAGCTTCTAATATTAAGCAAATCATTGGCTATTTTTCTAAGGCTACTGGGTAGTTGATCAATGAAGACAAATCTAAAGTTATTTTCTTTAACCACTCTGCTAGACAGGAATCCATGGTCTTGGATAAATTAAGATATAAGAACTCCCTTCTAATAACTTATTTAGGTATTCCCATAAATATTCAAAGGTATAAAAATAAATATTGGAATTGGTTGTTGAACAAAGTCAAGAAGAAAATTGGAAAGTGGACCAACAGGTGACTTTCTTCTGGGGGTAGAATCACCTTGATAAAATCAGTACTTCAAGATTTTCCTATTTATGTTTCTTCCATTTTGAATATCCCAAAGGTTGTTCTTCAAGAATTGGATCAAATCATTCATCGTTTCCTTTGGAGTGGTACTAAGGAGAAAATAAAATGGGCCTTGGTGAAATGGGATACTTTATGCCTTACTAAGAGTGAAGGGGGGTTAGGATTTCGGTATTCTATTAATAATAACAAAGCTTTAGCTGCTAAATTATATTGGAGGATATTGCATAATCCCAATGTTGTTTGGGCCAATAATCTCTGTGCTAAATATGTTGAGAACAAAAGTCCTGAAGACCTTGTTCGCTATCAACTTCCTACCAAAGTTTCTCCCATTTTAGCAGTTCTTAATACTGGTGAGGATTTGATAAAGAAAAAATTATTTTGGATCATTCATAATGGTCAACAAGTAAATTTTTGGACAGATTATTGGGATGGTCACAAGCCTTTGATAACTCAGTTTCTTGATTGGAGGCCTTGTATGGAAGAGCTTCATCGAGCTAATTGGATAAAGGTGGCTAATTACTGTCGAAACCATACTGGTAACTCAAAGGTTGGTAGATATTGGATCCCTATTGAGGATGGCCTATTCAAATCCCAGAAAGGAAAATACAAGATATCCAAGGCATCCTTCATATGAGATCCCTCTCTTGGTCCCATGAAAAATATTGTTTTGGATGGAACAACACTACTAAGGGTGGGTATTCAGTTGCTCAAGGTTATTTAACCTTATGCAATAATAATCCCAACCATTCTTCTGACATATTTTCTCGATTGTGGGCTCAAAAGCTCTGGCCTAAGGTGAGGTTATTTAATTGGATTTTATTGCATTGTAGGGTGCTTACTGGTGAGAAACTTATGAAGTGTGATTTTCATGGCCCTTTTAAATGTGAAATATGTGAAGAGAATGTAGAAAATCTCAACCATATTTTTATTGAGTGTACTTTAGCCTCTGAGCTATGGAGGAGAATGGCCACTTTACTTGGCTTACAGTGGTCCAATTATTTTACTTTTGAACATCTTTGGAGGGATTGGCCTAGTCAAGAGGGTGTTGATCATTTTATTAGGAAGTTAGTTTGGATGGGTTCTACCATTCTTCTTTGGAATATTTGGAATGAAAGTAACAACCAAATTTTTAATCAAGATAGGAAGGATATTCACTATATTTGGAAAATTACCATAGCCAACTTAGTTGAATCAATCCATCAACTCCTTAATCACCCCCAAAAATCCCACCAAATATGGGATCAAGTGATGCAAATATTGAAGATTAAATATTCTAATGGCAACCAATTTAAATGGAATGTGAGTATTAGTAAGATGGATAGGACAAGAAATTGGCAACCTCCTCCTAAGGATTTTGGAAAAGTCAATATTGATGGAGCCTCTAGAGGGAACCTTGGAAAAGCTAGTGTGGGAGGAATTGGTAGACTTTTAGATGGCTCCCTGGTTTTTACTTTTACTGAGAATTTGGGTATTCTTTCCAATAACCTTGCTGAGGGGTATGGTATCCTCAGAGGGCTTCAGGAGGCTACTAAGGTTGTATATGAAAAGGTGTTAGTTGAGTCTGACTCTCAACTTATGATTAATCTCTTGAAGACTCCTTCTAAGAATCATAAGGTGGAGTGGAGAATAAAAAGAATTATTGAGAAGATTCAATTAATCCAGATGGGATTTTTGAAAGTTGGTTACAATCATGTGGTCAGATATCAAAACAAGAATGTTGATGCTTTAGCTAATTGGGATTTGGACAAAGGTGATATTACTTGTTATGGCCACCCTCATAGATGGTGGGCTTCTCAAATTAGGGAAGCTCTTCTTTCTATCATTTCTTTGGATGGCTCTAGTTATGAAAGTACATAGTTTCTTCTTGCTTTTTTTTCTTTTTGCTTCTCTTTGGTTTATTCAGATTTTTTTAGTTCCCTAGCTCATTCTATTCTTTATTTTGTTTCCTCTGTTGATTCTTGCCTTAAAAGTCTTCTGGTCTAGATAGGTCATTGTTATGTTCAATTTTTTTTTCTTTTTTCTTTTTTGTTTTTTTGTTTAGTTTTTTAAGGTGGGTGGGTTCTTTTGTTTTGTTTTTTTTTTGTGTTCTTTGTGTTGTTTTTTGTTGTTCTTGTGTTTTTGTTGTTTTGTGTTTTTTTTTATGTTTTTTGTTATTGTTCTTGTGTTTTTTTTGTTCTTGTTCTTGGGTTTCTCTTTGTTTGTGTTAATTCATGTTTTTATGTGTGAGTGTTTTCTATATTTTTTGTTTTTGTTTATTGTATGTTGTTGGTTGTTTTTTATTTTTATTTTTTTTTTTTTTTTTTTTTTTAGGTTTTGGTTGTGTTTATTTTTCATGTTTGTTTTTGGTTGTCTTTGTAGTGTTATGTTGTTTTTGTCTTGTTTGTGTTTTGTTATGTGGTTCTTGTGTTTTTTTATGCGGTTCGTGTTGTGGTTTATTTTATCTTATTTTGCATGTTTGGTTGTGCTTTTGTTTTTGACACACTCAAGGAGTATGTTTTTTATTTTATTTTATTATTTTTGTTGTTATTTACTTATTTATTTACCTATTTTTTTATTGGTGTTGTGTGTTTGTTTGCTCCTTGAGTATGTCAAATGTGGTAGGCCAGGTCCGAGTCTTGGGCAGTTTTTAGCATAATGGATACCCCTGCCTCCTTGGGTCTTACCCAAAAGTGGCATCCCTTTTGGGATGTTTTCCACACAAAAAAAAAATGCAGAGGTAGAACATGAATTTTTTCCTTTCTCAGGCAATGTCTTTTGATGCTGAGGAATAACAAAGAATGTTGATCACTAGGTGACATAGACGAGCTGCTACGAACTATGATGCACTGGAAGAATCTATATTAATGACTAATGACACTCCAAGAATAATGAATTATTTTAAAGAATGATGCAATATTGGAGAGCATTCAGTGATTAAAAAAATTTTATTTTCCTTAAAAATACTTTGGGAGGCAAATAAGAAATGAAGGCGCCATCAAAATATGGATGTTCGATGAGAGACAATTGAGAACCATCAATAAAAATATTGTTAACCATTGTAGGTGACTATTTGTTGATTGAGTGGATAGTTTATCCACTGAAGCACTCCAGTTGAAATATGAAGCATTAATAGCTTCCCTTAGTTACGTGCCATCGATTGAAGCCAAACGGAGTGCAATAGCTCACTTTAGACAGTAGTGCAGGTGTAGTTCAAATATAGAATGCAACATGTGTCATCTCTTGCATTGGAAGAAGACTTTCGACCAGCAATGAATGGTGTGCTTCAATGCACCACAAAGGGTTGTGATGAACATCGAGGAGGAAGCAATCTCCTTGGAAAAATGTAGATGGCAACACTGCAAAAACAAATTTTAGGTTGCAGAAGTCTAAAAAAAAATAGATATTGAAGCAGGGTTATGCATAAGGGGTAGTACCAAAAACATATGTATCAAATCGGGGTGAATCAACATGAAAACCGTATAAACTATGGGGCAAATTTTTCAAATTTTTGAATAAATTTTTTCAAAACATGGTGATTTGTTTTTCAAGTACAAGTATCAACAAAATTAGTAGAAGGCAACTAGAAAAAGGCGATTGGCAGAAGGCGACTGACAAAAGGCAACTAACATAAGGCGAATGGTAGAAGGTGACTGGCATAAGGTGATTGGCAGAAGGTGGCTGATATAAGGCGACTAACAAAAGGTGACTAACAAAATATGAGTGATAGAAGGCGAATAACAGAAGTCGACTAACACAAGGTGACTGGCAGAAGGTGATTGACACAAGATGACTGATAGAATGTGATTGACATAAGGCGACTGACACGATGCGACTGGTAGAAGGTGACTGACATAAGGCTACTGGCAAAAGATGACTAACATAAGGTGATTGGTAGAAGGTGATTGACATAAGGTGACTGGAAGAAGGTGACTGGCATAAGGCAACTGACACAAGGTGACTAGCAGAAGACGACTGACATAAGGCGACTGGTAGAATGCGACTGACAAAAGGTGATTGGCATAAGGCATATGGTAGAAGGCAATTAGAAGAAGACGACTGGCATAAGGCAACTAGCAGAAGAGGGCTAACATAAGGCGACTAACAGAAGGTGACTAACATAAGGTGACTGACATAAGGTGACTGGTAGAAGGATACCGACATAAGGCAACTAGCAAAATGTGACTGACATAAGGTAACTAACATAATTCTACTGGTAGAAGGCAACTGATATAAGGTGACTAGTAGAAGGCGACTGGCATAAGACGACTAGTAGAATGTGACTGACACAAGGCAACTAGCAAAAGGCAACTGGAATAAGGTAATTGGTAGAATCTTACTGGCATAAGGTGACTAGTAGAAGGCAACTAGTAGAAGGTGACTACCAGAAGGTGACTGGCACATGTCGACTGGCACATGGTGACTGTAAGATGGTGACTGGCACATGGCAACTGGTACATGGTGACTGGTATAAGACAATTGGTAAAAGGTGACTAGCAAAATGTGACTGGCAGAAGGCAACTGACACATGGCGACTGGCACATGGTGACTAGCATATGGTGAGTGGCAAAATGCGAGTGGCACTAGGCAACTAGTAGAAGGTGAGTGGCACATGGCAACTGATAGTATGGTAGATGGTGAGTGTCACAAGGTGATTGACAAATGGCAATTGGTGCAAGGTGACTGGCAGATGGCAAGTGGTACAAGGCGACCGGTAGATGGCGAGTGGAACAAGACAACCACCATAACTGTAAATAATATGGTGCCATGTGTCCTCCCTTCTACCACATGTAGTTTATGCGTTAACTCCTGCCATGCAAAAAATCTATAAATTCATTTGCAGGGTCATTTGTAGCTTTTCCCAGAGCAACTTTAAAACCTTTTTCCAAGATTTTGAGGGCATTTTCCACAATGGTTTTAGAGATTTTTTAGAGCATTTCCAAGCAATTTTAGTGCACTTTGGCAATGTTTTTAGAGCATTTTGGCAGTGTTTTTGTAGCATTTTTATAAGTTTTTGCTAGCATTTTCCTTCTTTTCAGAGATGACTAGTTGTTCCTCCCCTCTTCAATCTAAAGTTCATTTCAAGTACACCTTTTGCACCAATATCAAGAGCATTTTCAACACTCTTGATAGATATTCCCAATGGATTTACACTGCTAGACTTGCTGGTGTGTTGAAGATGCCTCAGTTGAACATTAATATTTAGTTGATGCAACAAATCATTTCTTGATTCAACCATGACGTGTGCACTGTTTCAATCCCTGTGGATAACAATGAAATTATTTTTTTGGTTAAACCCTTTGATGTGCAGCGACTAACAAGGATACCATTTTAGGATGGTGTAATGGTGAACAACCAGTACGCCTTAACTAACGATGATAAATCCACCCTAGGAAACCTTTACGCTGTTCATCCTGACAATCTGAAAGGTATAATTTGAAAATTTATTTTTTATTTAACATTAAATATTGTTCTACTATAGTTTCATTTCTCTAAAAATGTTCTTGTTTTATTTTTGTTTTCTAATAATGTTCTCTTTTTTCAGTCAATTCTTCTAAGTCCAAAAGGGGCTTAAACATTTTGAATGTTGGAGACAAATTTTTGTATGCTTGCATTGAATTTTTTTAGGCAAGGCTTATTCTGTAGGGGCGACCTACAAAAATACCTTTTTGGGCACTTTCTTTATTGCTTCGTTGTATTTATGGTGGTAAATTTGACTAGTGCACACACATTTCCAATTGCCTGAAGCACGACCTTTTGAGTGCCTAGAAAATTCAAGCATCTGCTTACACAGTAACTACCAATAATTTTATTCTTTGTTTATTTCAGGAAGCTTATTTCAACCTTCAACAGAGCAGTCCTCCCACTACATTGCACCCTAGGTTGTTGTATATTGGTATACCTGATAGTGAGATACAGGTAAAAATTTTTTTTGAAATATCTTTATTTTCTTTTTCTTTTCTTTTTTATCTTTTTATTCTCTAATTTTGTTTTGAAAATAGAAAAGAGCATCTCAGTCTTCAAGTAAGAGGGATGCCACATTTAGGATTTTGGAAGTATCTGCTTATTTTGACACGCAATCACAATCATCACCAATGACTCCCAACAAATGTCTGAGGTCTGATGATGGTCAAATTCAGCATACACCCATGACACCTTTTACTGGAGAAATAGTTACAGTTGATGTAGAAGAGGTTACCTCCAACCCACAAGGTAACATTACTCTACATTGTTAAAAAATGCTTTTTTAAATGATTTTTTTTTATTTAAAATTATATTTTTTTAATGTGTTTTACATATTTTTCAAACAAAAGGCAAATGGTTGAAATATCAATGGTTGCAGAGTCTGATTCAGGTATGTATATTTTGAATAATGTTTTTTTAATGCTATTATTATTTACAAATGATTTATTTTATTTTCTTATGTGAAATTTAACAGAGGGACCTCGTAGATTCAAAAGGCTAAAAAAAATATGGCTCCACCACCTAACCCTCCATGACCACAGCCACAACCATAGCCATAGCCATAGCCACAGCCACAGCCAAAGCAGGTTCAGGTCCACCCAAAGCAATTTTAGGTCCATCCACTTCAGGTTCCACCTATGAGGAACCAATCACGCATGCGTGGTAAAATGTTCCTCACACCGCCACCTCACAATGCAAGAAGTGCTACAGAGACACAAAATATGTCATCATATAATAATTTTGTTGTACTGATATTAACCTTAGAGAATTTTTCAAATTCTGAGAGTGCATCTCAAATGCCCTCTATAACTCTTGATTGTGACTTTATTTATCAGGGTATAAATCCTGAAAATTTCCCTTTAAAGGCAAGTGATATTCTTGAGGATGAAGAGGGCATTGATAGAGAAGAATATTATGTCAATGTAGATATCGTCGAAGTTTTCCCCTTTGACCCACAACAAGTCATCGCCTGTACTGTTACAAAAGATGATATCCTAATTTTTTTTGAAAATGTGTTATTAGCCAATGCATATAAAGTTGTAGTTCATAATACTCTTCTTTTGAATATTGATAAATTGAAGGAATGGAAATATCAAGCCAAATTTTTTATTAAAGACATCAATGACCGATATAAGAATTTTTCAAAAAGAAAAGAGTTGTTTCTCAATATCGAGAATGAGCCCCAAAAGCTCGATGCCTTGTTACATAAAGCTGAATATGGAACTATGGATTCTGATTCTACATACATATATAAAAAAATTTCCGTTCTTATGAATCATTTGGAAAACCTCAATGTAGAAGTCCAAGCTTATTTTAATGAATTGGCACTTGATCAGAACAAAGTAGCAGTTGCAGAAACAACATGACTTACAACTGATGTAAGTTCTACACCTAACTAAAAAATATTTTTTTGTTAAATATGTTTTTTTTATAAATATTAACCTTTTTTTATTTCTATTTTGTAGTCTAATTTCCAGCACCTAAAGCAACAAGTCAGTGCCATTAAATTTTTTATCAAGACTGCCAAAATTAGCATTAATAATGCTATTGAATTGAAGAAGAGGTTACAACAGACGGTTAGAGAAAATAATTACCTAAATAAGATTATCAAAGATGGGGGCCTGGATGTCGAGGATAAACTAAAATAAAAGGAGAAGGAGCTGAATGAACCTTTCAAAGAAGATCCAGTGAAGGAAGAGAGTGTCTTGTTATTGGGGATCAACACTACAGTAGAAATTTTGGTTAGGGCTGGGGCATTAGAATAAAAGGATATTGAGGTAGGTGTGGGTGGACCTTCAGGAAACATTGAAAAACAATAAATATTTATTGTTTTGGGTTTCAAGTGAAACAAAAACTCTTTATATCTTTATATTTTTATAAATATTTAAGACTGGTATTTTTTTGAAATTTGAAATCAATGTTAGAGGCAATTTTTGAAAAATTCATATTATCTTTTTGAAGTTTTATTTTTAATTATTGTTATGTTTTAATTTTAAGCGGAATAAATAATGTTTGATATGTTTTGATTGATATGTTTTATATCCTTTTTGAGAATTGAAATCAATGAATGAGACTATTGTCAAAAATCAATGAATTAGACTATTGTCAAAAAATGTTTTATCTATTGGAAATTTTGTTTTCAATGTTGTTATGTTAAGATTATATGTGTTGATTTATTAAGTAATTTGAAGTGGAAGAAATAATGTTTGATATGTTTTTTAAATTGCAAATGAATGGTATCATTTTTTAGAATTGAAACAATGAATGAGACTATTTCTGAAAAATATGTTATCTATTTGCAATTTTGTTTTGAATGTTGCTATGTTATGATTATGTGTTGATACATTAAGTAATTTTAAGTGGAAGAAATACTATTTGATATGTTTTGTGAATTGCAAATGAATGGTATCATTTTTGAGAATTTAAACAATGAATGAGACTATTTTCGAAAAATGTGTTGTCTATTGGAAATTTTGTTTTGAATGTTGTTATGTTAGGATTATATGTGTTGATGTATTAAGTAATTTGAACTGAAAGAAATAATGTTTGATATATATTGTAAATTTTAAATGAATGGTATCATTTTTGAGAATTGAAATAATGAATGACTATTTCCGAAAAATATGTTATCTATTGGAAATTTTAAGTGGAAGAAATAATGTTTGATATGTATTGTAAATAACAAATGAATGGTATCTTCTTTAAATATTGAATTCAATGAAAGAGAATATGTTTTTATTATTTATGATGATGCAAAATTTTGTTGTTCTTAATTTGAAGTGGAATAAATAATGTTTGATATGTGTTATCTTTTTAAACCTTTGTTTTGAATGTTGTTATATTTTAATTGTTTGTGTTGATATATTAAGTAATATTGAATTATGTGAATGCAGTAAGATGTTATTTTATGTTATATGAATTAATTTGAAATGTCATAAAATACAGCATAGGCAATTACTTTCATGAATAACAAATATTACAAGAAAAATAATGTAATATGTGAAATCAATTCAAATGATAGCATCCTTTCATTCAGATATGTGAAATCAAATCAAATAATAACATGTGAACTCAAATTAAATCAAATAAAAAAATATTTTAATTTTGATATGTGAAATCAAATCAAATGATAGCTTCCTCTCATTCTAATATGTGAAATAAAATCAAATGATAATATGTGAAATAAAATCAAATGAATGCATCCTTGCATCATAATGCTGGAAGCTGGAACAAACTCTTTTCAGATTGTACAAAATTTTTTGCACTCATTCCCAAAAATTTTGTCATCACAATTTGACCAGTGTTACCATCATCCTCATCATTATCAATATTTGTTACACCTCTTCTCTCTGCCAAAGAACTCCAATGTGACAATGCTCTTTCTTAAGGAAACTCCTCCACATCATAGGCCGACACATATACTCTCAATAAATTCTCCAAATTTTTGTTCAACCTATTTCAAACTTTATATTTTATATATGAAAGTGCACTGGACACCCTTTCATCTTCCATAGATCCCAAAATCATCATTTGGAATAATTCATATAAATGAAAATATTCACTCATAGTATTTTTCAAGACAGTAATTGGTTGTAATATTCTCCACAAGCGTGAAATAGAACCTGCTTCATGATGATTAGAGAGTTGTGAAACTTGAGCATACATTGTTGTTCCAAAACAGTTGTATTGTTTTGTCAAAATATATTTGTTCAAAATGCCATTTATTTCAATACCATTGACTACAACACTTTGACTAAAATGACCAGCAAGTCTGCCCATGTATTTGAGGAACAAAGAATTTATAATATGGTATTCATTACAAGGATCCCAAAATATTGGATTTACCACACCCATAGCCTCTAGCAATTCATCTCTTTAAAAACAGTCTTTGATTTCTTTTGTCAACGATTCTGCTATTTGTTTTAGTTTAAGTTTTGTATAGTCCACAACCACATGAAATCTATTGTAGGTTATGGATATTTGCTCAACTTCATTTGTAGCTATATCCAATCATACACCATAAAAATATAAAGGTATTTTATTTTCGTGGACATTAATACATAGATGATCATTAATATTGAACTTCAAAAAGCTTCGAGGACTATTCACACTTGTTAATGCTATCCAACTCTCAAACAAGGGATCCATAAAATTTTTACCAAATGCATACATCATATCAATATGCATGCAAATTTGTATTCTCACCTTAATGAAATCCACAATATAAATCAATATTTCTTGTGCAATTTTGATCAAAGTATTCATTTTTTCCAACATTGAAAGAATTCACACAAGTGAGAAGAGTTTCAAAGTCACTCATTCAAAAAATTAAATCTTTAGCCTTATAAACCACCCTACGATTTGCATACATAAACCCTATTAAGGATTGATATTCTTTGAAAACTCTTAATGTCGGTAGATACATCAAAATCCACCTAGTATCAACGTGCGCTTGAGTCGCTCATAAGTTTTTAGGAACCCTAAATGGCCAGTAGATGGAGTAGCATGTGATTCCTTCATGAGGAGCTCTCAAAGTGGGGACTTAGGAGGAAGAACCAGGCATTGATGGTAACGTAGATCCTGGCCATCCCAACTATATCCTGGTGTAGACTCTGGATCATCCCTAAGTGAAGCAACCAGGTCTTTCAAATCTGCATCCTGAAGTATTTCCTGACGTAAGGGCTCAATCCATTAGGGCAATGGTGCAGAGATGGCACACAACATACTAAGGGTCTCAAATTGGCGAGAGAGAGCATCTGCCACAAGATTTTCCTTCCCTTTTTTGTACGTGATGTCATAATCATAGCCCATGAGTTTTGATACCCACTTTTTTTGCTCAACAGTAGCAACTTGTTGTTTTAGAAAGTATTTCAGACTCTGGTGGTCAGTTTTGATGGAGAAATGGCACCCAATGAGGTAAGGTCGCCAATGCAGGACTGCATGTAATATTGCCAACATTTCCTTGGCATATGTGGATTTCCCCAAATTGCGATCAGATAGGGCTTTGCTGGTAAAATCCAAAGGGCGTCCTTGCATCAATACCGCCCCAATACCACGACCAGAAGCGTCACTTTCAATAACAAATTTTTTAGATATGTCTGGCATGGCTAAAACTGGAGTGGTTGTCATGGCATGCTTGAGGTCCAGGAATGCTTGCTCAGTCGGCCCTATCCAAGTAAAAGAATCTTTCTTCAACATGGAGGTGAGGGGGGCGGCTATCTTTCCATAATTGTAGACAAATTTATGGTAATATCTTTTAAGCCCTAAAAATCCTCAAAGCCCCTTGAGTGTGCAAGGTTTCAGCCATTCTTGGACTACTTGGATCTTCTTAGGGTCAACCTTGACACCATCCTTTGAGACAATGTGTCCCAGATATTCTACTTCAGTCAAACCAAAGGAGCACTTGGACCTTTTTGCAAATAGTTTATGGTCGGCCAGTAGTTGGAGGGTTTGATCTACATGCTTGAGATGCTCTTCCCATGTGTGACTATAAATCAAGATGTCATCGAAGAACACAAGGATGAACTTTCACAAAAAAGGGTGAAAGATGTTGTTCATCAGGCTTTGGAATGTGGAAGGAGCATTTGTGAGACCAAATGGCATTACCAAGAATTCATAATGACCTTCATGAGTGCGAAAAGCATTTTTAGGAATATCTTCATCGTTGAGCCAGATCTGATGGTACCCAGAGCGGAGGTCTAGCTTGGTGAAGTACATGGTCCCATGTAATTCATCTAGTAATTCATCAACAACAGGGATAGAAAATTTATCCTTGATAGTTATCTTGTTGAGTTCTCGGTAGTCAATACACAATCGCCAAGAGCCATCCTTCTTGAGGACCAGTAAGACTGGTGTAGAGTAGGGACTAGTACTAGGCCGAATGACACCCGCCTTGAGTAATTCTTGTATCATCTTCTCAATCTCTGACTTCATGGCATGGGGGTACTTGTATGGTTTGATATTGGGAGGTGTACTATCTAGCAATAATGGAATGGCATGGTCGTGAGAGCGATGCGGTGGTAGTGTGGTTGGTTCTAAAAATATGGCCTCATGTTTGTGGAGAATCTGTTGCATGTCTGGTGGGATTTCACCCATTGGAGATGTGGATGTTTGGATGGAGAATAGTTGTGCAATGACCCCACGTGATGATTTCTTTAGCAATTTCTCCATGCAATTTAAACTAATAATTTGAGGTGTTCTTGCTGGGGAGCCCTTGATGATGTGTGTTTGTTTGTTCTAGGAGAACTGCATCCAAAGTTCAGCAAATTTCCAACTAATAGTGCCCAACGTACTCAACCATTGAGATCCCAAAACAATATCACATCCACCCAACTAAAGGGCAAACATGTCTTGCTTGAGTTCATAGTCCCCTATCTTGATTTTAACATTGTGACACTTTCCTTTACAAGGTAAGGTTCCCCCATTGGCTACCATGACCTCAAAGGAATTACAAGTGTGGATATAGAAATTTTCCCACTGAGCAACTCTAGGGTCAATGAATTTGTGTGTGCTTCCCGAATCTAGAAGGATGGAAAGACGTTGGCCCTTGAAAAATCTTGTAACCTTCATGGTTTGAGGAGTAGTAATGCCTGCAAGGGCATGGACTATAATTGCTATCTCAGGTTCCTGTTTCACTTCTTCTTATGGAGGAGGTGTTTTTGGAGGGTCCTCATCCTCATCACTCTCGTATCCTGCTATAAAATAAACTCAAATAACACACTCTCACACTATTTCTTGGAAATAAACTCACATAAACATCATATTAATATAACAAAAATTTGCATAAAGAAACAATCTCACAATAAGACAGAATTGCAGGCCTCTTCGAGGGGGCAACCTCCTTCAATACTTCATTAATTTGCAAAAATATGGTTACATTGGTGCCTTTTCGGGTATTTAAGGAGTTTCCTTCCAAGGTTGGCTTACATGCAAAATGCCACCTGGATTACATGCATAATGCCACCCGAATTACATGCATAGTGCCACTTTGAATTACATGCACAATGCCACTCGAATTACATGCATAATGCCACACGAATTACATGCACAATGCCACCTTACCTAACCTATCTACCATGTGTTACATAAAAATGGTGCCATTTGTCATAGGCACTACCTAAGCTAAAACTTAGAACATTACAAAATATTAATCATGGGTACTACCCACGTTCACTAGGAATTATTACATCAGGGAAATTATTACATTAAGGGTTAGGATGAGATCCTAACATGCCCTTCTCCTTGAAGAAGCTTTGTCCTCAAAGCTGAAAATGAGGAAACTATTGATAGATTTGATGGAGGGAATCCCATGTAGCATCCTCAGGTTGAAGTCCATGCCACTGAACCAGGACCTTTGTAATGGTACGGTTGCATAGAGTGCGAGTTCGACGATCCAATAGCTGCTTCGGTGCAAGTAATATGGAGCCTTCTTCATCTAATTTGGGGAGTGTTGATTGAACCTGTACCTTTGTGCCCATAACTTTCTTAAGAAGGGAAACATGAAAAATAGGGTGGATCTTGGAATTGGGGGGAAGAGCCAATTTGTAAGCTATTGGACCAATCCGTTGTAGAACCTGATAAGGACCATAGAATTTTGGAGCAAGCTTCTGACACCTACGGAGTTGTAGGGATGATTGTTTGTATGGTTGTAAGCAAAGGAAGACCATATCACCCACATCAAAACTATGCTCAGAATGATGTTGATCATCTTGTTGGTGCATCCGATTTTGGGCCATGTTCAAAATTTGCTTGAGTTGGCAGAGGACCTCGGTGTGTTGACTCAGAGCATTATCGACGGCCTGGACCTTGGAGCTGCCCAAAATGTAGGAGGAAGGTGTGAGTGGAGGGCACCCATAAACTGCCTCAAATGGTGTGAGTTTGGTGGATGTATGATAGGAAGTGTTGTACCACCATTCAGCCAAAGAAAGCCATTTTGCCCAATGAGTAGGATGATCGAAGGCAAAGCAGTGAAGGTAGGTTTCCAAGCATTTATTAACAACCTCTGTTTGACCATCCGTTTGCGGATGGTAGGCTGAACTCATTTTGAGCTGAGTCCCCTACAACTTAAACAACTCTTGCCAAAAATTGCTAGTAAAGGTGGGATCACGATCAGATACAATGGAGGTTGGCATGCCATGAATGCGAAATATGGAGTCAAGAAAAATTTGGACAATAGTGGATGTTGTGTAAGGATGGGTTAGGGCACAAAAGTGAGCATACTTTGAAAGGCGGTCCACTACCATGAAAATAATAGACTTGCCTCCAGATTTAGGTAGCCCTTCTATGAAGTCCATGGATATGTCAGTCCACACCTGATATGGTATCGGCAATGGTTGGAGAGTGCCCGAAGAGTGCACTATTTATCCTTTCATCATTTGACATGTGTCGCAGTCCACTACAAAAGAGCGAATGTCCTGTTTCATAACTTTCCAAAATAAGGTGTGCTTGGGTCACTCATAAGTTTTTAGGAACCCTAAATGGCCAGCAGATGGAGTAGCATGTGATTCCTTCATGTGGAGCTCTCGAAGTGGGGACTTAGGAGGAAGAACCAGGCGTTGATGGTAACTTAGGAGGAAGAACCAGGCATTGATGGTAACGTAGATCCTGGCCATCCCAACTATATCCTGGTGTAGACTCTGGATCATACCTAAGTGAAGCAACCAGGTCTTTCAAATCTGCATCCTTAAGTATTTCCTGATGTAAGGGCTCAATCCATTGGGGCAATGGTGCAGAGATGGCACACAACATACTAAGGGTCTCAAATTTGCGAGAGAGAGTATCTACCATAAGATTTTCCTTCCTTTTTTTGTACGTGATGTCATAATCATAGCCCATGAATTTTGATACCCACTTTTGTTGCTCGGGGGTGGCAACCCGTTGTTCTAGAAAGTATTTCAGACTCTGGTGGTCAGTTTTGATGGAGAAATGGCACCCAATGAGGTAAGGTCGCCAATGCAAGACTGCATGCAATATTGCCAACATTTCCTTGGCATATGTGGATTTCCCCAAATTATGATCAGATAGGGCTTTTCTGGTAAAAGCCAAAGGGCGTCCTTCTTGCATCAATACCGCCCCAATACCATGACTAGAAGCATCACTTTCAATGAAATTTTTTTTAGAGAAATCTGGCATGGCTAAAACTAGAGTGGTGGTCATGGCATGCTTGAGGTCCAAGAATGCCTGCTCAACCAGCCCTGTCCAAGTAAAATAATCTTTATTCAACATGGAGGTGAGGGGGCCGGCTATCTTTCCATAATTGTAGAAAAATTTACGGTAATATCTTGTAAGCCCTAAAAATCCTTGAAGCCCCTTGAGTGTGCGAGGTTTTGGCCATTCTTGGACTGCTTGGATCTTCTTAGGGTCAACCTTGACACCATCCTTTGAGACAATGTGTCCCAGATATTCTACTTTAGTCAAACCAAAGGAGCACTTGGACCTTTTTGCAAATATTTTATGGTCGGCCAGTAGTTGGAGGGTTTGATCTACATGCTTGAGATGCTCTTCCCATGTGTGACTGTAAATCAAGATGTCATCGAAGAACACAAGGATGAACTTTTGCAAAAAATGGTGAAAGATGTTGTTCATCAGGATTTGGAATGTGGAAGGAGCATTTGTGAGACCAAATGGCATTACCAAGAATTCATAATGACCTTCATGAGTGCAAAAAGCAATTTTAGGAATATCTTCATCCCTGAGCTGGATCTGATGGTACCCAGAGCGGAGGTCTAGCTTGGTGAAGTACATGGTCCCATGTAATTCATCTAGTAATTCATCAACCACGAGGGATAGGAAATTTATCCTTGACGAGTTATCTTGTTGAGTTCTCGATAGTCAATACACAATCGCCAAGAGCCATCCTTCTTGAGGACCAGTAAGACTGGTGCAGAGTAGGGACTAGTACTAGGCCGAATGACACCTGCCTTGAGTAATTCCTGTATCATCTTCTCAATCTCTGACTTCATGGCATGGGGGTACCTGTATGGTTTGATATTGGGAGGTGTACTATCCGATAATAATGGCATGGCATGGTCATGAGAGCGATGCGATGGTAGTGTGGTTGGTTCTGAAAAGATGTCCTCATGTTTGTGGAGAATCTGTTGCATGTCTGGTGGGATTTCACCCATTGGAGATGTGGATGGTTGGATGGAGAATAGTTGTGCAATGACCCCATGTGATGATTTCTTTAGCAATTTCTCCATGCAGTTTGAAGTAATAATTTGAGGTGTTCCTGCTGGGGAGCCCTTGATGATGTGTGTTTGTCCGTTCTGGGAGAACTACATCCAAAGTTCAGCAAAGTTCCAACTGATAGTGCCCAACGTACTCAACCATTGAGATCCCAAAACAATATCACATCCACCCAACTGAAGGGCAAACATGTCCTGCTTGAGTTCGTAGTCCCCTATCTTTATTTTAACATTGCAACACTTTCCTTTACAAGGTAAGGTTCCCCCATTGGCTACCATGACCTCAAAGGAATTACAAGTGTGGATATAGCAATTTGCCCACTGAGCAACTCTAGGGTCAATGAAGTTGTGCGTGCTTCCCGAATCCAAAAGGATGGAAAGACATTGGCCCTTGAAAAATCTTGTAACCATGGTTTGAGGAGTAGTGATGTCTGCAAGGGCATGGACTGTAATTACTGTCTCAGGTTTCTGTTTCACTTCTTCTTGTGGAGGAGGTGTTTCTGGAGGGTCCTCATCCTCATCACTCTCGTCAGAGGTATCATGTTCTTCAAAATCTATCAAGAACAATTTTTTGTGTGCACACTTATGCCATTTGAAAAAAATTTCATCACAATTGTAGCATAATCCTTGGGCACGACGTGGATCCATCTCTTTGATGGTGAGGTGCTTGGATGTAGCAGGTTTATTATCAGCTGTGTGTTGGGCTCTAGGAGGAAATGAAGGTCTATTTTGAGGAAACTTTGATGGGCATATTTGGGCAGAGAGTTTAGATTCGACCAAACGGGCCAAACTGATAGCTTCCATCATAGTTCGTGGTTTCAACATTTTTACTTTCGCTTGGAGTTCCACCTTCAACCCACTGATATAACAACTCTGGAAGAACCCTTCACTCAATCCTCTTGTCTTATTGGCCAAATTTTCAAATTGAGCTTGGTACTCTCGGACTGACCTTGTTTGTTGTAGTTTGGTCAAGGCTCCTGTAAAGTCCTCATACTCACTAGGACCAAATCGAGTGAGTAGTTGGGATTCAAAATCCTCCCAAGAGAGATTTGGGTAGGCAATACGTAACCATTGAAACCAGTGTAGAGCCTCAGACTCCAAGTTAAAGGAAGCCATCTGGACTCGATGAAATACGGGTACATTATGAAGTTGAAAGAATTGGTCAACCCAACATAGCCACCCATCAACATCCTTCCCACTAAATTTGGGAAAGTCCAATTTGGGCATTCTAAAGGGTGGATCATGGTCACGATTCCTTACAGAACTCTCAGCTTGGTATTCTAATTTGGGTGGTTCTCTTTTCAGTTTGTTGTCTACTTCTGTCAGTGCTTCTTCTAAGCGGTTGCTAGTGGCCTCATGCTCTAGGCGAAGACCTTGGACTTATTCCCTTATGGATTGAAAAGCCAAGTTCAAGTTCTTAATGGCTTTTGTTAGGGATTCCAAGTGTTCTAGTTCTTTTTGGTGTCCACGGGTACCCTGGGCCATTTTTTAAACCTTTTGTGACTAGTTACTAAAAATATAATTGAATTTTTAGGACTTACTATTTTTAGTAAGTGCCTAAAAAAGTGCTTGGGTGCTATATATCAAAACGATCAGCACAAGGATGTGGTCATAATGAGCTATATCTCTCAACACTACTTTTTCGCATCCCAGATTATTATTATTTTTTATCTCCTGTTTTGCTGAGTCTAACGGTGTTTACAGTTTTTGATTCTAAGCTACAGAGTAAAAGTTGGGTACTGGAGCACTATCTATAATTGGACTTGTTTCATACTCAAGATTCTCTATATTTTGCAGGTGACTATTATGACAGTTCTGTTCTGACCCTAAAGACTGTGAATTTTGTCCCGATTTGTCTTGACCTCTCGACTGATCGACTGACTATGGCCCCACTGTAAATTTGACTGTTATTCTCCAGACTATCAACTTAAGTGTCACCCTCATGGCTTATCCCGAATGCATGTCCTTTTTGTTATTTTTTTAGTAGAGGACTCCTTTCTCATATGCTCACTTTTGAAATGCAGGTTTACGAACAGGGATGTTTGGATTTTTATTTTTATTTTTTTGCATTTTTTACAGGTTGAAGTTTTAACAGAACCAGGGAATGCTAAGTATAGGAGTATGTACCACCCATAGGCCCTCTAATATACCGACAGTGATGAACAATAGTGCTCGGACCAATATTTTAGGCCACTACTCAAGGAGGATTCCACACATACCATTGAGCACACTACCTGCCTCTCTGACAATACGAGAGGGTAATCATCCAGGATGCTATGTCTTGTAGACTATGAGTAATACAATGTCGAAGAGCTTCCTAATGGCTAAAAGTTTGTTTAATCCTAGATGGTCTCCCGATATACCCGAAGATACATGGGAGCTCAAGTTCGTGCGTGAGTTATGTCTGAGGCCTAGGTATTGGAGCCTGATCTCCCCTCACTTCACTAGACGCTTTATGGGCTATCTAGCCTAGCCAATAACGATAGATCCTTCACGATATTTTAAAACCCTCGATACAGGGTTTCTACCTACTCAACTAAAAAGATTTTTTTTTTTTTTTTTTTGGTCTGGAAAAAAATGCACTGTATTTTTTGGATTTTTTTTTTAATAAGGAAAAACAAAAATGGGAAAAACACATAGAATTTATACCTAATAGGTGGATTGGATGGCAAGAATCGTTGCAATTGCAGCAGAACTTGGCCTTGGAAAGTTCTCTGATACCACTTGTTAAGATCCTACTATAAAATAAACTCAAATAACACACTCTCACACTATTGCTTGGAAATAAACTCACATAAACATCATATTAATATAACAAAAATTTGCATAAAGAAACAATCTCACAATAAGACAGAATCACAGGCCTCTTCTAGGGGGCAACCTCCTTCAATACTTCATTAATTTGCAAAAATATGGTTACATTGGTGCCTTTTAGGGTATTTAAGGAGTTTCCTTCCAAGGTTGGCTTATATGCAAAATGCCACCTGGATTACATGCATAATGCCACCCGAATTAAATGCATAGTGCCACTTTGAATTACATGCACAATGCCACTCGAATTACATGCATAATGCCACACAAATTACATGCACAATGCCACCTTACCTAACCTATCTACCATGTGTTACATAAAAAGGGTGCCATTTGTCATAGGCACTACCTAAGCTAAAACTTAGAACATTACAAAATATTAATCATGGGTACTACCCATGTTCACTAGGAATTATTACATCAGGGAAGTTATTACATTAAGGGTTAGGATGAGAACCTAAAATTTAAGTTTTTTATCGTCCACAACCACATGAAATCTATTGTAGGTTATGGATATTTGCTCAACTTCATTTGTAGCTATATCCAATCATACACCATAACAATATAAAGGTATTTTATTTTTGTGGACATTAATACATAGATGATCATTAATATTGAACTTCAAAAAGCTTCAAGGACTATTCACACTTGTTAATGCTCTCCAACTCTCAAACAAGGGATCCATAAAATTTTGACCAGATGCATACATCATATCAATATGCATGCAAATTTGTATTCTCACCCTAATGAAATCCACAATATAAATCAATATTTCTTGTGCAATTTTGATCAAAGTATTCATTTTTTCCAACATTGGAAGAATTCCACACAAGTGAGAAGAGTTTCAAAGTCACTCATCCAAAAAATTAAATCTTTAGCCTTATAAACCACCCTACGATTTGCATACATAAACCCTATCAAGGATTGATATTCTTTGAAAACTCTTAATGTCAGTAGATACATCAAAATCCACCTAGTATCAACATCTTTCAACAAATTTTTACCTTCGGTAACTCCTAGTGCAAACTTTTGAAACTCTAAAAATCTTTTTGGACTACGTGAAAAATATTCATGAATTTAACGAAGAAGCTCTTCCACTCTGACAACATTTGTAAATGTATCCACAATTTTGTATGCAAGATTCATTCTATGAGCCATGCAATGAATAGGGATCAAATATGGGGCAACCGATGTTTGTAGTCTAACACAAAGACCATTCCTATATCCTTGCATTGTAGTAGAACCATCAGCTCCTACACATATTAACTTACTGGCTATTTCAATTTCATTCATTCCTACTTCTTATTTTAAACTAGTTACAACAACATTGTAAATGTTTTCTACATTACAATTTTCCACCATTTTGCGTATTTTTTTTTTTTTGTTAATTTATAGCGGGTTTTAACAAGGATCCCAAAACCTGATTACATAAGCAATGGGCCTAGGGCATCAATCCCTTGAAACTGAACACCAAAACAAAAATCCCGTCCAGCGGTAACAGTAAGCATGAAACAATCCCTCTTAGCGGGAAACAAACAAATAAGAAAGGAAGTAGTTTTGGAGATCCCGCCCAGCAGGGAGTAGCCAAAAACCACCATCAAGAAGATCCCGCCTAGCAGGAAGCAAAGAAAAACTGTTACAATAAAATCTCGCCTCACAGGAAGCAGTCAAAACCACCACAAACAGTCCCGCCTAGCGGGAAGCAACAGGGAAATCCCGCCATCCGGGAAACCAACGAGAAAGAAAGGATCCCGCCTCGCGGGAAAACCGGCGGATTTGGCGGATCCCGCCCTGAGGAGAAACCATCCCGCCCATCGGGAAAACATTCAGTTCAGTGAGAGCCATCCTGCAAGAAGCTGATAGCCAGCACAGAGAGGATCCAGCCCATCAGGAAGTGACCATAGAGTTGCACCACAAGGAACCCGCCCCGGGAAAACAAAAGAGGATCCCAGCAGCAGGGACCAATAATCCCGTCCAAGCACAGAGCCTGCCGAGGATTCACATGAAAAATGGGGAAGCTGTCCAAACCCTAAACTGTCACCTCCATCGCACCGAGAAATGCAGGGGACCAGATCCACGCGAATAACCTGCAAAAAACCCCAGGGGGAAGACTGAGGGAAAAAGGGAAAGGATCCCCAACCAAACAGGGATCCCTGGGAAGCACCAGTCCGAAAAAACAACCAAGGAAACCCTAGCCGACCGGGAGGGGCACAGATAGTGGAGAAGGATCTCCCCCCGGGAGATCATCGCAAACAACCACTCCCCGGGAGGGATGACCTGGGTTGAGCCAGAGACTGGGCAGGAACCAGGAGCCATGGGAGGGGGAGCAGGGGAGGGACCAGAGCCCTCCCCTCTCTACTTTCTTCCCTCACCATTTTGCGTATTTTTAGTAAATGAGGTTGTCTTGAATTATTTTCCAATGTGTAAACATGCATGCAAATACAAGATGTATTTTCAACTATAGTCACCTCATCAATTGAAAGTGAAATGAATTTTACCTTTTTTACTTTCTCTCTAAGGTCATTTTGCTCAACCAATGATAGAAATTTTTCCATTTCCCAACCACTTCGATCTGACCAATGAGAGTTGGGTAAGTTCTGCACATTAGCTAGTCGAAATAGAGATTTATAATCTATAAAATCAGACATAGGTCTACCCTTCTTAATAATAGAAAATACAACAGCAAACTACAAACTTTTTGAAGCTAAAGTTAACTTATTCATTTTTTGAAATTGGGCTTGAATCGTTGCACCTTTCTCAACCAATGTTTACTTTTTTTTCATTTATTTATCATATTCTTCCGCATATCTCATATGTGCACCCTCTGATGCATCCTTCCACCTATATGTTTTTGTGTTGCTCGATCACATTCTTTTGTTTTGATATAAACCTTTCCACAATGTTTTTCTATTGTATATTTTTAAGTTGCAATTTATGTTCCTTTCCATGTTTCCAATTGCAAATTATGCATCTTAATTCTATTATATCACCACTACTATTCTATGGTAGCACTAGATCAATAAATGGAAATTCTGATATCCAATTAGGCTGAAATGATATGTTAATTGTCCACCTAGATAACCTTACATGTTTATTATTTTTAGATGAATATTCTCTGAAATTAGGGACTGCATAAGAACTATTAGTTTCTTTTCCACTTGGCATGTTAGATTGAGAAATATCTTCATGTTGTTGTTCAATTTGATTGAGATTACCTTCATGTGTGGACTATTGATTATCATGGATATGTGGAAGTGGAGGAATACGAGGGTTAACAGAGTTTTATGTAGAGATAATTCTAGTGTCAATAGTAGATTCATTATCACTATGGCATTTAAAAGCATACTAGTTTTTTCTACAGATAAAAGTGAACAAATCCATCAACCAAAAAACACACTTCTTTATGAATTGAGGATATTATATTTAAAATTAACAAAGTAAAAAAAATAACTGTTGAGTAAAGGTGTTCATGCCTTTAGTTTGTGCAAATGTCGATGGCAGATTGGGTTTTGAAACATTAGGAAAGTATTTTAGGATACTCCTTTTATTGGAAGACTCTCCTCCCTTATTTCCATTGCCTGTAGTTGACATTTTTACTTGTATGAACAGAAGAATAACATGAAAAAATAACATTTTTAAATATGAAAATAACAAGTATAAAAGAGAACTACTGCTAGAGACAACAGAATCTGTGACTATCCCATGAATATTGTTCACAAGTAGAATAAAACTCCTTATTGAGTGTCCATTAATAAAATGAAAAATGAAATTTAATGGTAAAAGAAGCATACAAATAAATTGATTCACCTTTTTCCAGTCGCTTTCTTCCAGTCACCTTCTTCTAGTCACCTTCTTTCAGTCACATTTTTTCAATCACCTTATGTTAGTCACCTTCTGCCAGTCACCTTGTGTCAGTCACCTTCTACCAATCACCTTCTCTCAATTTCCTTATACCAGTCACATTCTTTCAGTCACCTTATATTAGTCACCTTCTACCAGTCATATTGTGTTAATCACCTTATGCCAGTCGCCTTCTACCAGTCGCCTTATGTTAGTCACATTCTGCCAGTCACCTTATGTAGTCACCTTCTACTAGTCACCTTTTACTTGTCACCTTCTACCAGTCACCTTGTGTTAGGTGCCTTATGTCAGTAACCTTCTACCAGTCACCTTATTTTAGTCACCTTCTACCAATTGCCTTATGTCAGTCACCTTCTCCCAGTCACCTTATGTTAGTCACCTTGTGTTAGTCACCTTCTACCAGTCACCTTCTGTCAGTCACCTTCTATCAGTCAATTTCTGCCAGTCGCCTTGTGCCAGTCACCTTCTGCCAGTCACCTTGTGTCAGTCACCTTCTACCAGTTGCCTTATGTTATTCACCTTCTGTCAATCACCTTCTTCTAGTCACCTTCTACCATTTGCCTTCTATCAGTCACCTTATGTATGTCACCTTCTTCCAGTCGCATTTTTCCAGTCACCTTCTCTAGTCGCATTCTATCTGTCACCTTCTATTAGTCACCTTTTGCTAGTCGTCTTTTGACAGTCACCTTCCACAATTTGCCTTCTTCCATTCACCTTCTGCCAGTCACCTTCTGGTAGTCATGGACTTTGGTTTTGTCAGTACTCTACTTTGTATCGCTCGCTATCCAAAAAAAATGTTGTAATTGTATGGGAGTCGTTTTCAGGTTTAGCTATATATAATGGGGTACAATGGGTGATTTGGACGATATATTTCTTATTTTAAATAAATTTAGGGCAAAAATTGGGCGGGAAAACTTATGACAACGGGGCGAATTTACCCTAAAAAAAATTAGATCCTGAAATTTTTGGGCGAACGGGCCGACCTCTATGGTCCCAAAAATTGTAAAATTGACATTTTGGAAATTTGAATATTCACGCTAAATTGTGAAAATCGCCACTAAGAAAAAACCTATATTGAAACTTTCTTGTGTAGTGTAGCAAGTAAGAGTTTATAGAAATTTAAGAGGCCAATTTGCAATGCAAAGTGGCTAAAAAAATATACTTCTATAATATCACTATGAATACATATATCAGGACAAATTAAAGCTCTTCAACAGTGAAAAAAAAGGAGGCACCCCTCTTATCTTTTGCAGTCTTGGAAGATGAATAAATCTATCATCCAAAGGAATATTTCTACACAATATTGCTAAAAAATATAATTCTATTAAAATAACTATAAGCAAAATCCAAAAAAAAATTGTAGACTTGTAGCTAAAGCATGGAGTGGTCTACAAGATATATGTCAAAAAAGACAATGAACCAGTCCTAGAAGAGCCTTCAAGAGAGAATGTTGAACAAAAATCTATCGTTCTTTGGTACCATGTTAGAATTTCCCAATAATAGACATACAAAGCATTACAATAATTATGAAGAAAATAGTAGAACTGATTGATTATTCCATGCGATCAACTTTGTATAAATAGTAAATTTGATCATTGAGAGTCATTGGATTACAACAACTCAACAAATTTGTACTAGTATAAACTGAGAGTTCATCTGACTCATTGAAGAGTGGTAACTCAAGTAAGTCTATCCTAGTAGAACTTAAGAGAATAAATATTTATTTTAACAACTACCACATTTATAACATCCTTCTTTGGGTCCTGTTTGTGTTTTCTACTTCTATCCATCATCTATTTTCATTGCTTTTGGGGAATTGGCCTAATCCTACTGAGGTAGCATATTATCCCCATCATTGTGATTTTTAGGATTATGGTTTTTCCCCTTGAACCTTTTCCTAATATTCCCCTACTTTCAATCATTCTTTTTATCTTATCTAGAGGAACTCTTGTTTTCTTGCTCCCCTTCCCACTTCATAAATCTTGCACTATTTTTTTTTCTTAGTGCCTCTTTATCCTACTCAGATGCCCCTTCATAATCAAAGTAAGGATTGAGATAAGTTTCAACTTTTTTTGCCAGATCATAGGTCTTCTAAATAGTACTAAGTTCCCACATATTCACTTCATGTCCTACTATGGGATATGCTCCTAGAATAAAATTATGTACCTTAATTTTCTCATTATATGTGGGAACATACTTCAATAGCTCGACAAATTTTAATAATATACCTCCACAATACTAGTCCCTTATCTAAGTTTGGTGAATTCCTTAAATTTCTTGGTGTAGAAGTGTTCGGTGAGGAATATTTCTTTGAAATTTTTTATAAAGTTCTCCCATTTCAAATAAAATACAACCTCAATCTGTTGTTCCCCATTAAATGTTTCTCACCAATCCAAACCAACTCCCTTTAAGTGTAGAGTGGTATAATATGTCTGAGTTCTAGTGGAATAGTTCTTCTGAGCATTGGCTTTATCCCCATATTTATTTCCATTAAACTTGGATGATTTTAGGTGTTTCATGTCCTTATCCAATTCTGCCTCAATTTGAATCCTAGCCTATTATACCTTTGAATGGGCCTCATTATCTTGTCCTACTCTAGAATTTATCGCTTGTAAACCTCAATTTACTATAACCTCCAATAGTTGTTTTTGTGCTTCCATTTGCTTCCCAATTAGGGCAACTATTGTGGAGATATATTCCCTCTCACTACTAGGATTGTTTGCACCTATATCAAGGGTACCAACTTCTCCATTGTTTTTCCATGTCTGCTTCATCGATAGGGAAGCACTCCCTCTTCTTCTCTTTGGTATCATTGTCCTTTACACACATAGGAGAGATAGTAGGAATCAATTCACAATTACATTTTTATATTGTTTCTCCTACTAACCACTATACTCGTAGACATCCTAACTAAAAATTTGAGATATAATTTTAATAGTTTCTCTTCCTTATAGGTACAATATTTACATGGTGCACTATCCTAATAAACTCATCTATACTTGCACAAGGAAACTTGTATCCCTACGAACCAAGTGCTCTGATACCAAATGTTGCAACCCCAATTTCCCATTCTTATTATTTTTTTAAATTATTATTTTCTTTACCAAGGGTTCTAGAATCTAGACTCTGGAGCAACTACTCATGTCACCACAATAGTTTCCTACCTAGATCTTCTTTTGAGGCACACCCATCCTTATGCCTTACATACATCTAGTTATGTAAGAGCACTAGGTGTTTAATTTTATGGGTCAAAACTATCAATCTCAAGGATCCATTGAGCTCGCATTGATCTCCCTTTCATTATTTTAAAAGGTGCATGCCAAGTCCATCCTCCACATAATTTCTTTTATGTGACTCTCATTTGAGCTAGACATCCCAAATAGCCTCATTGACATTTCATTTTTTGTGGAATCATTATCATAGCTAACCATTCTTTTATTTGGTTTTCATAGGTCTTATTACTCTCTAGGTTTATCTTTGTGTGCTAGAAGGCTAATCACTTCTAGTTTTTATGAGACATCTCTTATCTACACCCATCAATGTCTATAATGATTATTTTGGAGTGGTATTCAACTCATATATATAATTATCCTTTTACCAACATGTCATAAGCAAATTCCATGATAATATTTGTCAATGTTAGTTAAATACCCTAAGAGGAATTATTTATTATTATGCCCACACATACAAAATTATGAATGAACCTTTAATATACACATACAACTAGTCCTCATGTAATATCAAACATTACATCACAATAAGTCATGTTTTCATAAGAAATATTGTCATAATTAAAGATTCATTCCATAACCATTTAAAATAAAAGCATAATATGATGGAGGGACACAGAACACACCAAAACTTAAAATTTTCAATCTGCTAATTTCCTTACTGAAACTAGCTTTTACATTACTTGAAATCAATTTACAATACTAGCCCGCAGGTGTAGTTTTCTATTTTCTAATGCAAGTTGCCTAATGTTCGGCAATCTGCCTGCACTCCCAGGAAGAATACCTTCTTCCAATCTGTTAGATTCAACGAACACAATTGAATTATTCAGCAGCAGATTAAATAGCGATTACAATAGCAATTATCCCGGAGGTTGCCAAACCAACCACTGATAATAGCAACTTGTTACAGATAGCTTGTAATAAGCTGAGCTAAACTATGTAATAAAGACAAAATACATATTAGTACGCTAACATCCCCCTTTATTACATTATTTGGGTAATGTAATAATTAATAGCTATACTAACATCCCCTTACATTATTTTGCAATACAAAGTGAGTTGCGAAACAATTCAAATTTGACACGCCCAAGTGCCTTAGTGAAAATGTCTCGCAACTTGAGCATCGGTGGGAATGTGCTCGAAGCTGAATTCGGTGCTTTGGAACTTCCTCTCGAATGAAATGACATTGTGTGTCAATGTGCTTTGTTTTTTCATGATGGACTGGATTCTTGACGAGGTTCGGAACACCCTGATTGTCGCAAAACAAGTGTATTGGAGATTTTGATGGATGGCCCATACTTGTTAGAATGCGACGTAACCATATCACTTCGCACACAGCTTCACGTGCGGCGCGATATTCTGCCTCGTTGAAGAAATAGCAACCACCGTTGCTTCTTGTCGTGCCAAGAGACAGGACCGGATCCCATATGAAAAATGTATCCGGAAGTTGACTTGCGATCATCAAATGATCCGGCATAGTCGGAGTCCGTGTATCCTTGCAAGAAGAATTTGTTGTTCCTCTTGTATTCTAGGCCATATTCTATAGTACCACGGACATAGTGAAGAACACGTTTTGCTGCTTTCCAATGAGTAATCTTAGGCTCCCCGCATGAACCTCGAAAGATAGTTTACAGCAAATACGAGATCTGGCCTAGTATTGGTCAGATATATGAGACTCCCAATCAACTGTCGATAGAGAGTGCCATCTACCTGGGGTGAGTCATCATGTCGCGATAACTGAAGTCCATTCTCCATAGGAGTTGCCATTGGCTTGCAGTCAGTCATGCGATATTTATCGAGCAATGTCTTGGCATACTTTTTCTGAGACACTTTGATGGTGTGCTCCTTCCGGCTGAATTCCGGACCAAGACAAGAATGGAGAAGTCCAAGATCCGTCATCTCAAAAGATTTGCACAAGTTTCTTTTGACAAGAGAGATCAAATCTTCCGAACTCCCCGTAATGAGCAGATCATCCACATAGAGTACAAGCAACACTATCTCGGAACCCCGTTTCTTGAAATAGAGGTTTGCATCCGACTGGACATCTCTTAAATCCATGCTCGCATTAGGTGATTGTCCATTTTTATATACCAAGCTCGAGGAGCTTGTTTCGGACCATACAAGGATTTAACCAATTTGCAAACTTTCTCGTCGTTGGCCTTCCACTTCAAATCCTTCAGCCGAGTCATATAGACTTCTTCTTGGAGATCACCATTAAGAAAGGCACTTTTGACATCCATTTGGTGAACTTTCCACCCATATTGTGCTGCCATAGCACACATAACCCGAATTGTGGTCATCCGAGCAATAGGTGCAAAAGTTTCTTCATAGTCGATGCCTTCCTTTTGAGCATAGCCCTTTGCAACAAGACGGGCTTTATGCTTATCAATTGTTCCATCTCGCCTTGTACTTGACTTTGTATACCCATTTGCAGCCAATAGGTTTCTTTCCATGAGGCAGATCAACAAGCTTCCAAGTTTTATTCTTCATCGGAGACTCATACTCGTATCCATAGCGGCCTTCCACCGAGGCTCACTAAGAGCATCTTGCACCGATGCAGTCCAAGACTATCTATGGTAGACATGAATGCCCTCTCATCATCAATATCCATATCCTCAACTTCTCTACTTGGAGTCACGTAAAGTTCCTCAAAAGATTGACAAAGATCATCAACCTCACCCGCTTCTCGGCTTCTCTTTCCTTTTGAGCCATACCGCGTGTACGAGGTCTATCCAAATTCAAATTGGGAGGAGTGGATAAATTTGCATCTCTCGATTGTATTTGTACACCATTTAGGATTCTCCTTCGGTGGTGGTGAAGAAGATGTAGAAGGACCTCCCTGTCTCGTGTTGACGAAGGAATCTCCTCTTCCTTTGGTTCCACAATATCCTGGTGTACCGTAGATGTGCTCTGTGATGTGAAAGCTTCATCAAAGACAACATCTCTCGCTGATATGAATTTTCTTGGTCAAAGGATCTATCAACCGATATCCTTTAGAGTGCTCGTAATATCCAAGAAAAATACATCTCAGTTGTTTCTCATCTAGCTTCTTCCTTTTTTCTTTCGGTATGTGCATGAAAGCTTGACACCCGAAAATACGTAGATGAGATATGGAGGGTTTTCGACCACTCCATGCTTCCCGTGGAGTCATTCCTTTTAGGGCCTTTGTGGGTGCCCTATTCAAAAGATACACCGCAGGTGGTGACAACTTCTTCGCCCAATATTGTTGCCCAAGAGTTGCACCCGTGAGCATACAACGAACCATTTCCATGATAGAACGGTTCCTTCTCTCAAAGAACTCCATTCTCGTCGAGGAGTATAGGCAGCTGTTAACTGTCTCTTGATCCCATGTTTATCTAGGAATGCAGAAAATTCATTAGAGGTAAACTCTCCCCCTCGATCTGAGCGGAGGGTTTTAATAGAAGCCCCTGACTCCTTCTCAACGGATTTCTTGAACTCGTTGGAAGAATGCGAAAGCTTCAGATTTCAGTTTGAGAAAGAAAACCCACATCTTTCGTGAGTAGTCATCTACGAATAACCGAAAGTACCTCTTCCCTCCAACACCGTTGGGTGTGAAAGGACCGCATAGATCGGTGTGAATTAGCTCCGGAGGTTTTCTTGCTCTTGTAGAGCTCTTCTCAAATGGTACTCTATGCCGCTTTCCGCCAGCGATCGAGCACACCGGCAATGTGGCGTAAAGGGAAGGAAGACCCTTTACCATCTCATACTTGCCGAGCTCAAGTAAGTAGCCGTAACTAAGATGCCCATATCTCTTGTGCCATAGGGAAGTTGCCTCCTTGGTAGAGACAGACATGGCAACATGTGGAATAGAGATAGCATCTAGTGCAAATAAGCCATGCTTATATGAAGTCATTGCAATCGCTTACCCTTCCCGGTAATTGTACAACACTTCTTTCCATTCTCAACACGAAAGTTGACAACCATATTTCTCGTCCGGGATTTGTGTCACCGACAACAAATTGTTGGCCAATCCCGGAACATAGAGGACCTTGTCAATCTGACACTTGCCATCAGGAAGAGTGACTAAAACTGTACCCTCTCCCTGAACCCTGTAGGTTTTATCATCAGCAATGGTGACAAGTTTGCCCTCCTTGGCCACAAATGATTCAAACCACGATCCGTCGCCGACCATATGTTTACTAGCTCCGTAATCGACATACCAAATAGGATCCCTCCGAGTGGAATCGTGGTAGTCATGAGCACCTTGTGTGCCCATTCGTAATCCGAGTCGTATTCTTCAACAAAGAACATTCGCCTCGGGGTTGCTTGTTTTTATTTTGTGGTTTGTTTTGGCCTTTTTGCTTGTTCTTATGCCAACACCCGTTGGTGTCATGGTTGTCTTTCTCACGGATCTTGCACCACCTCTTCTTCTCGTTGAGGTTGCTTGCCTTTTCCTTTCGTATCCTCGTTGAGAATTTCCTCCTTTCCGAAAGTTGCCTCCTTTTTGCCCATTACCTTTCTTCCTAGAACCCCGCTCGTTGGTGTATAGGGCTGTATTGGAAGAATCATCCTTGTGAAGTTGGCGTGCCTCCCGTTGTTGAAGCGCATTGACCAACTCGATGTAGGTAATTTGTCGTTGGGACACCTGGATGGAGGTTATCAACATGTCAAATGAAGAAGGTAAAGCTCTCATCACAAGTGAAATGAGAAGCTTTTCATCCACAAAGATCTCCTAGAGAACTCAATTTCTCTTTCAACTCGTACACTCTGCACGTAAAGAGTTCAACTGTTTCACCCTGTCTCAAACTCAAGTTATGAAGTTGTTGTTGAAGATGAAGAATGGTGGATTCATTCTTCCCCTCATAGATGGTTCTAAGGGCATCCCATGCCTCTTTACCACTTGCTTTATCAGCTATATGAGGTTGCACTTCATCGGAAACGAAGAAACAAAATGAGCACCTTTGCTCTCCTGTCTTTCTTGTCAAAAGCAATCCGATCTCGTCGAAGGACCCGTGGATCCCGCTCGTTGGTGAAGGCCTTGTTGCTACTCCAAAGAATAATATCCCACAAATCTTCCATTTGGAGAATAGCCTTCATCTTATGTTTCCATGGTGTATAATTTGGACCTTTCAATAACCGATGCGGATCAGCCATCAATTTTGCAACAATGGCCATAGTGAAGGTTCCTTATATCACCAAATTGGTCCCCCTTTCGATATACCTTTTGCTAGGCCAATATACCGTACAAAATACCCGCCCTTACGTGAGGGAAACTATAGGTATTTAGAAAGATCAACAAAAATCACCCGCCCTTACGTGAGGGAGACTATAGGTGAATTTTAGAGATCATACGATACGTGGAACATAAGCGGTACCGAAAGGGAATCGCCTTGTTGATGGCACCTACCATAGAAGATTCTTCTCATGCGTGGGGCGTAACTTCCCCTAAACACTATGAAGAATACTTCGTCGGATTTACGCCTAAACACAAGTGCGATAAAGGGTAGTGGATGGAGTAAAAAATGCAAAAATGGCGTACTTATTCCTCCCCGACGATTTATAGAGAACAAGCTCAGACGTCGTTATAGCAGCTATATTAGGCGGCGGATACAGTAGCCAAATCACGACAGCTTTACCTGTAAGTGCCGGTCAGAGGTATCGCAAATACCGAAACGCCGCAAGTGCAAATAAATTGCACGAGATGGGTTTTATATTCCGGGGACTTTAAGGAGTGTTTGATTTTAATTTTTAATGTTATAGTGCAAAAATGAAATATGCAACATACAACAAAAAAAAATGCCCACTAGAATAACCCACTAGGTGCTCGGTCACAGCCGAAAATGCACCTTTTACAATGCCAAATTGCTATTTTTCATAAAAAATTACTCTCAATCCCCCTTTGATTTTTTTTGAAAAAAATCCCCCCTTAAAAGGCTTTCTTTAACAAAGCATTTTGATAATTATTATCAATTTTAAAATTAAAATAAATAATTTTAATTTCTATAGTTTTAAACTTTAGAAAAAATAAATTAAAATTAAATTTAATTTATTAAAGTTTAAAAACTATATTAAAAAAAAATTAAAATTAAAAATTTTAATTAAAAATGATAATAATAAAAAAATGACTTTGACAAAAAAAAATTATACCTTGGGGGAGTCGGCGGGATTCGAACCCCCGACCTCGTAGGCTCCCCGAGCCTTACCGCACGGCTCACGACCACGTGAGCTAGCCGGGCTGATCCGAAAAGATCGGTAGACCTCCTCCCTTATCAACCCGAATCCTCCTCCTCCTCGGCCTCCCGCAGTGCCGGCGCTCCTCTCGGCCGAGGCGTAAACACGTAAACACCGCTCCTCTCTACGGCTGCAAAAAAAAATCTTCCAGCGACCAATTTTTTTTTTTTTAACGGGAAGGGGGGGTGGCTCTGTTTTTTTTTTTTTTTTCTTTCCCGGCCGCGCGCGATTCGCGCTGTGCGCCCGGTGGGGGGGCCGTTTTTTTTTTTTTTTTTTTCCGGGAGGGTTTGGGGGGGGGTGCCGCGCCCTTACGCGCAAATGGCGCCGGGGGGGGGGTTTATACCCCCTCCAATTCCCGCGCGGGCGGGGATTTAAAAATCCCGCGCGGGGGGGTCCGGCCTCTCGCCTGCGCGACCGCGGCCCGTCGCGGGATTTAAAAATCCCGCGCGCGGGAGGGGGGTTCTCCCCTCCGCCGTCGCCAGCCGCGGGGGGGGGGGGGTTTATACCCTGTGGGAGCGGGAGCGGAAATTTAAATTTCCGCTTCCCGCATTTTTTTTTTTTTTTTTTGGGGGGGGGGCCTCGAGGAGCGCGCGCGCAATGTGCGCGTCGCGCGGGGGTGGGGAGGGGAGGGGAGGTCAGGCCAGGGGTGGGCTGTGCGTCCCACACAGTCACTGGACGTCTAACGGCCGGGGGGGGCGGGACAACTGTCCCTCCTCGCAGGACGTGACGTGACGTGACAGCGCTCGGCGCGCTGCGTCCTGCGGCTGGCGCTTCGGACGTGGCCGTCGCGTGCTGTCCGTGACGCGCGCAGGTCTGTGTGCGCGGGGCTCCCTTGCAGCGACAATTTTTTTTTTTTTTTTTTTTTTTTTAATTCTTCTCCGGCTGATATCGCGCGACAGACAAATCACGTCGCCGAGAGAGATAAAAAAAAATTAAAAAACCACACTCTTCTCTGCCTCTCGTTGCTCCCTACTCGTCGCCGGCTCTGATGCCATGTTAGATTCAACGAACACAATTGAATTATTCAGCAGTAGATTAAATAGCGATTACAATAGCAATTATCCCGGAGGTTGCCAAACCAACCAGCGATAATAGCAACTTGTTACAGCAGTTGTAACAGTGAGCTAAACTATGTAATAAAGACAAAATACATATTAGTACGCTAACACAATCTCCAAAACTTGGCTTCTCCCCATTTTTACTGTCATATTCACATCTTTTATCCTATTTGGAAACTACCACCTGGTCAACCCTAAAAACACACATTGATGACCCATCTGGACACCTCTGACCTCTGGGCACAACAGTCGAGTGGCCGCCATGCTCAGCAAACTTATTGGGCAAGAAATCTTGTATTAATGAGGCCTTTGACTGCCTTGAGAAACATCATATGGTAATGCATGCCTTCTCGAATCGTGCACCAGCAGTATATCGCAATATCACGATATTTTTCTTCCATGCTGTCTTTCTCTCCTTCGGGTCGTGATATCGTGACATTTCTCTTCCCTATTGCCTTCCTTCCTTTCAGGTCGCAATATCGTGACATTTCTCTTCCCTATTGCCTTCCTTCCTTTCAGGTCGCAATATCGCGACATGTCGCGATATCGTGACATTTTCCTTTCTCGTTGTCTCTTCCTCCTTTGGGTCACGATACCACGACATGTCGCAATATCACAACATTTTCTTTCATCGTTGTCTTCTTCTTCCTCGGGTTGCGATTTTGTGACATGTCACGATATCGCGACATCTTTGCTCTCTGCTTTATTTCTCCACTTCGGGTCATGATTTCACGACATGTCGCGATATCGCGACAAATTTTCCTTCCTCCTTTGCTCTCTGCTTTGGGTCATGAAATCACGACGATTTCCTTCCTTGGCTTCTTCCTTCCCCTTCGGTCATGATTTCATGACATGTTGCGAAATTGCGACATTTTCCCCTTGTTGCTTCTCCTTTTCTTTGGGTTGCAATTTCGTGACATGTCACGAAATCATGAAATTTTTCTCCTTCACTGCTTCTCCTTTTCTTCGGGTCATGATTTCATGACATGTCATGAAATCACGACATTTTTCTCCTTTATCCTTCCTTCTCTGCTTCGTCGCAATTTTGTGACAGTCATGATTTCGTGACATGTCGTGATTTCGTGACATGTCATGATTTCATGACATGTCACGATTTCACGACATTCATCCTCGCTTCAGTCATAATTTCATGACATGTCACGAAATTGTGACATCTTTTGCATACACCTTCTCTTTCCTACTTCGGTCACGATTTTGCGACATGTCACGAAATCGTGACACTTTTCACTCTTGCGCCTTGCTCTGTCATTTGGTTGTGATAATGTGACATGTCATGATATCGTGACACTTTTCCTCCCTTGCACCATCTTTCGTCTTCTGGTCATGATTTCATGACATGTCATGATATCGTGACATATTTGCTCTGCTCCTTCTCTCTCCTGCTTTCATCACGATTTTGTGACATGTCACGAAATCGTGACATTTTCTTCTTGCACCTTCTCTCACCTGCTTCGATCGTGATTTCATGACATGTCACGAAATCATGAAATTTCTCCTCCGTGCTTTCTCTCTCCTCTGTGAGTCATGAAAATGCGACATGTCACGATATCACAACACTTTTTCCTGTCGCGATATCGCGACACTAAGGCAAACACTTAGAAATTTTTGTGTTGGTGAGAGATTGCTCTGCTGCCACCGGATGCTCTCTGCATCAGACAACTGGGGTGGATGGAGAAGTGACCTTCACTTCTGTGTTGTTCTGTCACCTTCTCACAATTGGCAAAATCTTCAACCTCTTCATCCTCCACCCTCATTGTTGTCAACAACCTCCTTTCATCCATCCCCTTCAGCAAACAGATTCTAGTGCTGCTACATACTCCTTCGCCCACCTCCTTAAAGGGCTTCAACTTATGGCGTGCTCCATTCTTAGTCACTAAGTAAGTGTTGGCACAACCATCATGCATTGCACATTGATCAAACTGCCATGGCCTCCCCAACAAAAAATGGCAAGCATCCATAGGTAGGATGTCACACAGGACCTCATCATAGTAATTCCCAATGTTAAATTTGACCAAGTACTGTTCACTAACCAATTTCCTATGGTCCTTTTGCAACCACGCAATTCGGTATGGATGCTGGTGTATCGTCCTCTCTACCTATAACTTAGTAACCATCTCTTTAGAAACCAAGTTATCAGTGCTACCATTATCTATAATCACATTACAGACCTTACCCGAACTCTTGCACCTTGTGCGAAACAGGTTCCTCCTCTGGTCTGATCCTTTCCTCTCATTCAACAAGGTTCTCCTTGTGAACATCACTGCTCCTCTCTCTACCTCATTAGAATGTTCTTATTTAGCATCTTCATCTACTAAAATAGCCTTGGCAGGACCCTCAGGTCTCCTATTCATCCTTTCTTGGTGTTGTGGACACTCAAATGCTCGATGTCCTTCTTCACCATAGTGGAAATAGGTTCCATAGAATCCTCCTCTTCCAAATCCACGTCCAGATCTACCTCTTCCTCTTGGGTAGCCATTGTTCTGGTCATGGGGTCTGTAATCATTATCTCCCTTCTAGGCCTGACTTCTACTAGCTTCTTCTTTCTTCTCATCTCTTCCTTCATATTTTCTTCCACCAGTCCTTCCTCCATGACCTCTTCCTCTATTCTTACCCTCAAACCTTCTATTTAGCTTCTCTTCAACCCTCAGGGCAAACTGGTAAGCATCCTCTATGGTGGTCATTCTAACCAGACTTAACTCCTCTTGAATACTTGCTCTCAACCCATTGATGTAACGAGCCACTTTCTCCTTGTTAGCCTCTGAATGGCCAGTTCTCATGGAGATCTTATAGAACTCCTCTGTGTATTCTTTGATAGACTTGCTTGCCTGCTTCAAACCTTGCATTTTCTTCAGTAGATCCATCTCATAGTCAGTTGGGATGAACTGTCTCTTCAACTTCTCTACCATTCTATCCCATCTGGTTATTCTCTCCTTCCCTCTTCTATTTCTTTTCAGCTGCACTCCCTTCCACCATATGCTGGCATGAACCTTCAGCTTTGTCTTGGAAAATATGAACCTGTCAGGATCTTCAATCTCTTCATACTCAAAGTATTCTTCCAAATCATTGATCCAGTCAATCAAATCCTCTGGATCAAGATTTCCTGAATATGTAGAAACCTCCATCTTTGATCTCTTTCCAATCTAAGAAATGGCTCTGTACAACATGGATTGTGCAAGATCTACATCCTCTTCTTCTTCCTCAAACTTGTCCTCCTCTTCATCAACTTCATCTTAACTTCATTCTTCTCCTCTAGGTTCTAACCCTCTACGCAGCTCCTCTTGCATGGCCTAAACTTACCTCTGCAAAGATCTGAAATCTTCTACTGGCACCATGTTTCTTCCACCACCACGATTTCTTTGTGGAGGCATTCTGCTTCACCCTCTTCTCATAACCCTTCCACAGATCTTGGTGCAAGCTGCCTCACTTTCGATGATCTGTTTGCACACTCAGGAACTCCCGCTTTGATACCACTTGATGGGGGGACACAAAACACACCAAAACTTCAAATTTTCAATCTGCTATTTTCTTTACTAAAACTAGCTTTTACATCACTTGAAACCGATTTACAATACTAGCCCGCAGGCATAGTTTTCTATTTTCTAATGCAAGCTGCCTCACATTCGGTGATCTTCCTGCGCTCCCAGGAAGAATACCTTCTTCCAATATCCAAAACTCGGCTTCTCCCCCTTGTTACTGTCATATTCACCTCTTTTATCCTATCCAGCAACTGCCATCGGGTTAGCCCCAGAAATACGCATTGATGACCCATCTGAACACCTCTGACCTCTGGGCATAGCAATCGAGTGGCCGCCATGCTCAACAAACTTATCGGGCAAGAAATCCTATATTAATGAGGCCTTTGACCACCTTGGGAAACATCGTCTGGTAATGCGTGCCTTCTCGAATCATGAACCAGTAGTATGTTGCGATATCATGACATGTCGTGATATCATGACATTTTTCTTCCATGCTGTCTTTCTCTCCTTTGGGTCACGATATCGTGACATTTCTCTTCCCTGTTGCCTTCCTTCCTTTTGGGTTACAATATCATGACATGTCATGATATCGTGACATTTATTTTCCCTATTGCCTTCCTTCCTTTCAGGTCACGATATCGTGACATGTCGTGATATCGTGACATGTCACGATATCGTGACATGTCGTGATATCGTGACATGTCACGATATCATGACATTTTCCTTTCTCGTTGTCTCTTCCTCCTTCGGGTCGTGATACCATGACATGTCACGATATTGTGACATTTTCCTTTCTTGTTGTCTCTTCCTCCTTCGGGTCGCGATAGCACGACATGTCACGATATCACGGCATTTTCTTTCATCGCTGTCTTTTTCTTCTTCGGGTAGCGATTTCACATGTCACGATATCGCAACATCTTTGCTCTCTGCTTTCTTTTTGCACTTTGGGTCACGATTTTGTGACATGTCGCAATATCACGACAAATTTGCCTTCCTCATTTTCTCTCTGCTTTGGGTCATGAAATCATGACAGTTTCCTTCCTTGGCTTCTTCCTTTCCCTTCGATCGCATTTTCGTGACATGTCGCAAAATTGTGACATTTTCCCCCTTGCTGCTTCTCCTTTTCTTTGGGTCGCGATTTCGTGACATGTCACGAAATCATGACATTTTTCTCCTTACTGCTTCTCCTTTCCTTCGGGTCACGATTTTGTGACATGTCACGAAATCATGACATTTTTCTCCTTTGTCCTTCCTTGTCTGCTTTTGTCACGATTTTGTGACAGGTCATGATTTCGTGACATGCTGCGATTTCATGACATGTCACGATTTTGTGACATGTCATGATTTCATGACATTCATCCTCGGACCCTCTCTCTCCTTTGCTTCAGTCGTTATTTTGTGACATGCCATGAAATCATGACATCTTCTGTGTACGCCTTCTCTTTCCTGCTTCGATCGCGATTTCGCGACATGTCACGAAATCATGACATTTTTCACTCCTGCGCCTTGCTTCGTCATTTGGTCGTGATAATGTGACATGTTGCGATATCATGACACTTTTCCTCCCTTATGCCTTCTTTCATCTTCTGGTCGTGATTTCGTGACATGTCGTGATATCACGACATCTTTGCTCCGCTCCTTCTCTCTCCTACTTTCATCGTGATTTCATGACATGTCACAAAATCATGACATTTTCTTCGTGCACCTTCTCTCACCTGCTTCGATCGTGATTTCATGACATGTCATGAAATCATGACATTTCTCCTCCATGCCTTCTCTCTCCTCCCTAAGTCGTGAAAATGTGACATGTCACGATATCGACACCTTTTCTTGTCTTGATATCGCGACACCAAGGCAAACACTTAGAAATTTTTGTGTTGGTGAGAGATTGCTCTGCTGCCACCGGATGCTCCTGCATCAGACAACCGGGGTGGATGGAGAAGTGACCTTCACTTCTGTGCTGTTCTGTCACCTTCTCACAACTTGCAAAATCTTCAACCTCTTCAACCTCCACCCTCATTGTTGTCAACAACCTCCTTTCATCCATCCCATTTAGCAAACAGATTCTAGTGCTACTACAAACTCCTTCGCCTGCCTCCATCAAGGGCTTCAACTTATGGCATGCTCCATTCTTCGTCACTGAGTAAGTGTTGGCATGACCATCATGCACTGCACACCGATCAAACTGCCATGGCCTCCCCAACAACAAATGGCAAGCATCCATAGGCAGGATGTCACACAGGACCTCATCATAGTAATTCCCAATATTAAATTTGACCAAGGACTATTCACTGACCAATGTCCTATGGTCCTTCTACAACCACGCAATCTGGTATGGATGTGGGTGTCTCCTCCTCTCTACCTATAACTTAGTAACCATCTCTTCAGAAACCAAGTTATCAGTGCTACCATTATCTATAATCACATTACAGACCTTACCCGAACTCTTGCACCTTGTGCGGAACAGGTTCCTCCTCTGGTCTGATCCTTTCCCCTCATTCAACAAGGTTCTCCTTGTGAACATCACTTCTCCTCTCTCTGCCTCCTTAGAATGTTTTGATTTAGCATCTTCATCTGCTACAGCAGCCCTGGTAGGACCCTCAGGTCTCTTATTCATCCTTTCTTGGTGTTGTGGACACTCAAATGCTCAATGTCCTTCTTCACCATAGTGGAAATAGGTTCCATAGAATCCTCCTCTTCCAAATCCATGTCTAGATCTACCTCTTCCTCTTGGGTAGCCATTGTTCTGGTCATGGGGTCTGTAATCATTATCTCCCTTCTAGGCCTGACTGTTGCTAGCTTCTTCTTTCTTCTCATCTCTTCCTTCATCTTTTCTTCCACCAGTCCTTCCTCCATGACCTCTTCCTCTCTGCTTACCCTCAAACCTTCTGTTGAGCTTCTCTTCAACCCTCAGGGCAAACTGGTAAGCATCCTCTATGGTGGTCATTCTGACCAGACTTAACTCCTCTTGAATACTTGCTCTCAACCCATTGATGTAATGGGCCACCTTCTCCTTGTTAGCCTCTGAATGGCCAGTTCTGATGGAGATTTTATAAAACTCCTCTGTGTATTCCTTGACAGACTTGCTTGCCTACTTCAAACCTTGCATTTTCTTCAGCAGATCCATCTCATAGTCAGCTAGGATGAACTGTCTCTTCAAATTCTCTGCCATTCTATCCCATCTGGTTATTCTCTCCTTCCCTCTTATGTTTCTTTCCAGCTGCACTCCCTTCCACCATATGCTGGCATGACCCTTCAGCTTGGTCTTGGAAAATCTGACCCTATCAGGATCTTCAATCTCTTCATACTCAAAGTATTCTTTCAAATCATTGATCCAGTTAATCAACTCCTTTGGATCAAGATTTCTCGAATATGTAGAAACCTCCATCTTCGATCTCTTTCCAATATGATAAATGGCTCTATACAACATGGCTTATGTAGGATCTCCAGCCTCTTTTTCTTCCTCAAACTGGTCCTCCTCTTCATCAGCTTCATATTCACTTCCTTCTTCTCCTCTAGGTTCTAACCCTCTATGCAGCTCCTCTTGCAAGGCCCAAACTTGCCTCTGCAAAGATCTAAAATCTTCTGCTGGCACCATGTTTCTTCCACCACCATGGTTTCTTCGTGGAGGCATTTTGCTTCACCGTCTTCTCACAACCCTTCCATATATCCTAGTGCAAACTGCCTCACTTTTGGTGATCTTTTTGCACACTCAGGAACTCCCGCTCTGATACCACTGATGGCACAAATCGCCAATCTAATTTCCTTACTGAAATAGCTTTTACATCACTTGAAACCGATTTACAATACTAGCCCACAGGCGTAGTTTTCTATTTTCTAATGCAAGCTGCCTCACGTTCGGTGATCTGCCTGCACTCCTAGGAAGAATACCTTCTTCCAATCTCCAAAACTTGGCTTCTCCCCCTTGTTACTGTCATCTTCACCTCTTTTATCCTATCCGGAAACTGCCACCGGGTTAGCCCCAAAAACATGCATTGATGACCCATCTAGACACCTCTGACCTCTAGGAACAGTAGTCGAGTGGCCGCCATGCTCAGCAAACTTATCAAACAAGAAATTCTATATTAATGAGGCCTTTGACCACCTTAGGAAACAACATCTGGTAATGCGTGCCTTCTCAAATCATGCACTAGCAGTATGTCGTGATATCATGACATGTCGTGATATCGCGACATTTTTCTTCTATGCTATCTTTCTCTCCTTCGAGTTGTGATATCATGACATTTCTCTTCCCTTTTGCCTTCCTTCCTTTTGGGTTGCGATATCATGACATGTCATGATATCGTGACATTTCTCCTTCCTTGTTGCCTTCCTTCCTTTTAGGTCATGATATCGCGACATGTTGTGATATCACGACATTTTCCTTTCTCGCTGTCTCTTCCTCCTTCGGGTCATGATACCGCAACATGTCATGATATCATGACATTTTCTTTCATCGATGTCTTCTTCTCCTTCGGGTCACGATTTCACGACATGTCACGATATCGCGACATCTTTGCTCTATGCTTTCTTTCTCCACTTCGGTTCACGATTTCATGACATGTCACAATATCGTGACAACTTTGCCTTCCTCCTTCGCTCTCTGCTTTAGGTCGCGAAATTGCGACGGTTTCCTTCCTTGGCTTCTTCCTTCCCCTTCGGTCGCGATTTCCCGACATGTCGTGAAATCATGACATTTTCCCCTTGCTGCTTCTCCTTTTCTTCGGGTCGCGATTTCGTGACATGTCGTGAAATCACGACATTTTTCTCCTTACTGCTTCTCCTTTCCTTTGGGTCACGATTTCACGACATGTCACGAAATTATGACATTTTTCTCCTTTGTCCTTCCTTGTCTGCTTCTATCGCAATTTTGTGACATGTCGTGATTTTGCGACATGTCATGATTTTGCGACGTTCATCCTCAAATCCTCTCTCCTTTGCTTCAGTCGTGATTTTGTGACATGTCACAAAATAACGACATCTTCTGCATATGCCTTCTCTTTCTTGCTTCGGTCACAATTTCATGATATGTCACAAAATCGTGACACTTTTCATTGTTGTGCCTTGCTCCGTTATTTGGTCGTGATAATGCGACATGTCGTGATATTGTGACACTTTTCCTCCCTTGTGCCTTCTTTCGTCTTCTAGTCACGATTTCACGACATGTCACGATATCATGACATCTTTGCTCTACTCCTCTCTCCTGCTTTCATCGCGATTTCATGACATGTCACGAAATCGCGACATTTTCTTCTTGCACCTTCTATCACCTGCTCCGATCGCAATTTTATGACATGTCACAAAATCATGACATTTCTCCTTTGTGCTTTCTCTCTCCTCCCTGAGTCGCGAAAACGTGACATTTCGCGATATCGCGACACTTTTTCCTGTCGCGATAGCACGACACCAAGGCAAACACTTAGAAATTTTTGGGTTGGTGAGAGATTGATCTGCTGCCACCGGATGCTCCTGAATCACAATACCATCATAAAGTAAAATCTCTACAAATGTCACAACACAATAATTACCTTAGGAAAAGTCTTGAAGGGAAAATCCAACATTAAATACTATTTTTTATTGAATTTATAATGTAGTAAATATATTACATTGGATAAAAGAACCCTCACAATGCTTTTAAATCATTTTCATAATATTTATATATTCCCCATGAACCATGCTATGTAATTAGACAATCAATCCATAACTGTAATTCAAATCCGTAACATGAAGCAAGAGCAAACTGGATCACATTCATGTTCCTATTATACTCAAACTAGATGTCATATGAGATCAATAAAATAATAAACTATTTACTTGCCTTATTGATAATAATATGTCACACTCGTAATTATTCTATCAATATGAAATCTCATCATAATTGCCAAAGATTTTCCCCACACCTGTTTAGGTTGACCTCCATAATCAAAGATAATAGTCACACATTACCTAGCTTCCATTGGTATTTTTCTCTATTATATTTCGAGTGTGTTCACTTACATTGGATAATGAAGACACATATTTCTTGAGTGCTTGAAGGCTTTAGAGTTGAGAATAAAATGCTACCATATTTTTCTTGGTATTAACATGAGTTAAATAATCTTTTAATTCATGTTCAACCTACACCACTTACATATTAAATTGAATAATAATTTTAATATTCACAATAAATAGAAAATCCCTATGTAATCCAATTGATACATATTCCACTATGATTTCCCATTATACCTGGGTAATTACCCAAGGGTACGTTGATGCTAATATCTACATTTTGTGTTACTATTTGGTAAAAAAATGCGTCCCAACTCATATAAAAAGATGAATATTTTATGAATCCTATATGTTCTTCCAATTATCCTAAGTAGACTCAACCCTAGGCTTGTTTCACCTCCCAATCATGATCTTTAGTACACTCATAGATCTAGTTCATCGTCTAAGTTGACTATAAAATCTATTGCCCTTCAACTATCACAAATATTTTGCACTCAACAAAAGCCTAATCTAAGACTAATAATATTCTAAGAGAGCAAATTTTCTCAGTATCCTGCAACCCAATTGGATTTATTTCTGAATGGTCTTAAGTTTCTTTTTTTAAAGAGGATGAACACGAATCTATAACTATCTAACTATTCGGTCCATAACACTTCAAAACCATCCTACACGATGTCATATATTCATATTAGAGAGAAAACCAAGTATTTCACAACCAATAAATTACTCCTAACATCTTAGCAAGATCACACATTCAACTAACTTCCTTTCTTAACTATCATTTTACTGAAGATACAGTGTACTTTCGAGGATTTAGATTTTATCTTCCACAATCCACTAATGGTAATCTACTACTACATATCTTTCCTAAGAGAAAAAATTAGCTTCTCTAACACAAGGTCTATCTAGAATTTTAGCAACACAAATGCAATGGATAAAACTAATATATAACCATCACCTTACAAAACCAAACTCAATAGTTTTACATGCAACTAAGTTGGTTTTAGCAATGAATTTTAGTATACTAAAACTCAAGTTGAGTTGTGGAACCTACCTATGAACTTTGATTGCAAAACCGAGCTTCTCTAGTGTCCTTCTCCACCTGCAATCACTATGAACACCAAGTAACACACCAAGTTTCTTCAATGTATTTCTCTTCCTACGATAGCTATGAACACACCCCCCATCAACACCCTCCCTAGTGCCCCCACTCAACCTCTTTTTTATACTATTCTCCTTCTCCCAATGTGGAACCAACCATACTTCTCTTCCATCATCCATAACTCTCCCACTTCGTCCACCATTTCATGATCTCAATCCTCTTCTCACTCCACTTCTGCTATCAATTAATTGATATATCCGTTCTCGATGCCAACAAGACACTCAATATTAATCTTAAAAATCTAGAAGGCAAATCAACAATAATCAAAACTTGATTTAATTGGATGTTTAAAATAAATACTTCCAGCATGCAATAAACATAAGATTGTATTTTTTTAATTACTTATCCATTAATAATAAGAAGAAATAATCACTTTACTGATCCATATTCAAAATATTTTAATCCTGAGAAAATCATAAAGCAAGACATTAGTCCAATAGTCTAAATTAGGATATACCAAAAAAGTTACCAACATTCCATAACACAAGTACCAAATAAGTTTCTAAGTACCCTACCATTCAAATGATACCACAATATCATTACCATAAAATATTGGTCTTACAAAACTTAACACATGGAAAAATCAATCATGACATCAATAATAAATATATAGGCCATTTCCATAAATTGTTTACTTTGCACATCTAGTCATGAAGTTTTAATCATTACAACAAAAAAACACAACAAAATCCAAGTTCATGCACTTAATAAGTCTGCCAAAGGAGTTCATGACAAGAGGTCATAAAATTAAAGCTCTTTTTTGCAATGTTGATGTTTTCTTATGAAAATATTTGTTTTATCTACACCTAACTTTCTAACTTGGGTACTAATGGTATTTTAAAAAATAATGGATGCACATACAAAGCCAATGTTTTTAAGAGGAATTATACTTATTCAAAGCTTATCATGGCTAAAGTCTAATTTATTAAGGTTGACATATGTGTATATAAGGCTTTTTGGAATGAACCTCTTCCTCTAATGTGAATACTTCATGTCAAAATTATTGGTTATAATTTATACAATGATAAGAAATTTAGTTCCAAGGATAATTTTAACAATGATTACAAGTTCTATTGATAAAATCAAAACTAATATGGCATAGCCAATAATAGAAGCAATAAATAAGTGAAATATGGAAACTTATAATAAAAGAAAATGTAGAAATTTGGGACAATAAATATTACCATTTATGGTCTCTTTGACGGGAAACCTTATTAAAAAAATATTCCAAATATTCTTTAGTCCTATGAGGGTTACATCCTTCCCTTTTTATAATATTTACAAGCATATTTTCTAAATATTCTATGATAATATTTATAACCATATATTCTATGATAGTTACATGAATCTACATCCTCCTACCTATTTCTAACTTAACTTGCGGCCATTTTATATACTCCATATTATACAATATCATATGCCAATATAATTTATATTCATGGTGTAGGTAACATGACACCCCCTTAGAGAAGATTTATCCTTAACTTTAAAGGGTTGGAAACTCTTGTTGTAGTTCCTACAATGGATTCCATAGGGCATATTCTTGTTGGAGCCCATACCATTACATAAGCACTTTAGTGATGTTGCAAGAGTTAAGATGTTAAGTAATTCAATCAAGGATGGCTTCTAGTTTTAAAATAATATATCCTTGTTCCTCTAGTTCAAGAAGGACTGTATATGATTGGGTATGCTTTCCCAACTGTAGACATTAAAATTGTGTAAATCAGATAAGACTGCGATGATGCCACTCTTATCGACACAATATGGCCCCATTGGGCAACCCTCAAGGGTTAATTATGGGCAATAACCATTTGGGAAGGTTTACACCATGTCGCCATGGCCATCCCACCCTAGGATTACCATATTTCATGGTCATCCCACCCAGGGACGACCACAAGAAACTGTTCCTAGGTGGGATGACCATGGTCTAGACCCTTAAAAAAGTCAAGGGTGGGACAAATGATAATAAATTTCTACCATTTATCCTACATAATAACTTATGACAAATTGGGAGAATATCTAGGCCATCACAAATTGCAAATTGGAGGCCTCCACCACCCAATGTATGGCAAGGGCTTTGATAAGTGGCAGCACCTGCCTTGTATACCTCAACATACTCCTTTACACCTTATTCCCTCTTGGGCTATAAATTGGAGTGATTCCACTTAAATTGAGACAAAGTTCTTTGCAAGTATTCACCATGAAGTGCTACCAAGATTCGCTCTCACCTTTTGCCCTTGTGTTTGCCCTTGGAAACTTCATCAATCGAAGGTGTTTTCAATACATCCCAAAAAATGCACATCCCTTCCAAAACCCATCAATTTTTGTTAATAAAATAATCAAATTTGATGACAACACCTCTAGGAGTAATATAGACCAGATACAAGTGGATTTGATGGTAAAAACCATCCTTTTTTTTAGCCATCCCCACCTGGGATGGTTAACAGTCCCAATTGGAACACCCAAGGATGGCCATAAATTTCCATATAATTCTGAATAAATTTTAGTGTATATAATTTTTAGAGTAGTATATAAGCATCATACTTGAATTTGGTAAAGTTTGGATTGGTTTTGGACCTTCAATTAGGGTTTTTGTGATGACAGTCCTAATTGACCCACCTAGGGATGATCACAGATTCTTCTCATAATTTCATTTCAATTTCTACATAGATCATTACAAAAGTATATAATATACATCATTTTAAGATTCGATATCATTTGGAGTAGTTTTATATTATCCACTTCACTTTTTGTATCCTATGTTAAATGCATTTCATTGATATTATCTTAATCCACACATGCTATTAACCATTTTTAATTTCTTGTGTGTAGGTACAAGTATTCAAGCACATGAGGAAGGAGCTAAATATTTGAAGAAGAATATCTCATCACAGTAGTAAAAAAAAACTGCACTTCAATCGTGAGTGCGAAGAAAACACTGAAAGCATGCCATAATTTTATGAAAGGATTGGATCCTTCAACATTGTAATTGGATTGTATCAATTGAGAGCCCTCAAGGGGACATTTGTAACCTTATATTTGAAAAATTAATCAATATAAATATAACCCCCATTTCTTTCAAATATTTGTCATTTATTGTTTACTTTATTGTCGCTTTTGAATGCTTGAGTAGAACAATAGATGTAGTTCAATTTCCTTTGCTAGGTGCACCATTTTTCTGCTCTACACCAACACCTTCTCTAGGCAAGACATGTGAAATAATGGGTGGAAATTATATTCATATATAGCTCCATAAAACATGGGTGCTAGCTTGTATCAACCATTTTTTTAATAAGATCTATTTTTAGGGTTTAAGGTGAATGAAAACCATGAGTCCCTCTACAAACTCCCTCTCACTCTTGTGTTTATCTACCTATTATTTCATGCAATTTTGAGTAGTCTTTAGATTTTATTTTAGGGTAGCTAAGTCTTCCTATCTTCGAGTGAGGAATGTATCAATTGCTTTATCCTTTGAAATGCATCGCAAGTAAGAGGTAAGTGTTGAAGGAAATTGACTATATACTACCTCATACATAGTCATCTTTGTGGTTATATGAAAAGTGGTGTTGTGCCACCATTCTGATAGAGGAATCCACTAACTCCACTTGGATTGGTGATCATATATAAAGCATCAAAGTTATGACTCTAAATATTTATGTACCACATTTTTCTTGCCACCAATCTATGGGTAATAATATGTGCTTTATTTCATCTCTATTTTCTAAATACGATGGAGTTCATCCCAATACTTACTAGTGAACACCTTGTCCTGATCATTGACTATGGATTGTAGAATACCATGAAGATGAAAGATCTAATCCATGAATATTTATACCATTGTCCTTATAGTATAGGAATGACCTAAGGAGAAAAATTTAGCATACTTAGTCACCCTAATTCATGATCACCATGATAATTGAATCTCCATTGGATAGAGGGATATATTTAATGAATTCCATCAAAATATTTTTCCATGGTACCTCCAAAATGGGTAAAGGTTGAAGAATTCCTAGAGTTTTAACTATTGTTTCTTTTTAGTGTTGGCATGTATTAGAGGAATCCACAAAATATTTCATTTTGGACATCAAATTGGACCAACAAAAATTATATTTTATCCATTAATTAGTTCACAAGAAGCCATTGTGTTCTCCTATTCGAGTAGAATGAAGCTCTATTAAAATATAATACATGAGTTCTAATGTGGATAGAATAACAATCCTTTATTTATAACATAATACCGCTTCCTTCCATTTATGGTTATGATGACCCCTCACCACTACTTAAAGGTCCTAAATTATTATTGTAAGTATGGGATCATATTTCCATTCTAACTTAAACACCTATAGCCACTCAACTTAGAGGATGAATACTACATAAAGAGTATTTGGTATTTTTGGTACTCTAGAAAGGGCATCTGCTATCACATTATCCCTTTTTAGCAATTGACTATCTCATAGTCATACCTTAAGATCTTAGTGACCCATTTCTACTACTCAGGGAATAAACTCTATATTATATGAGATACCTCAAGCTATAATTATCTATTTTGATGATGAAATATCATCCTAACAAATATGGTCTTCAATCGAGGACTATAAAGGTAATAGACATTATTTTCTTCTCATACATTGATTTTGCTAGATTTTACCTTGAAAATGCCTTGATTATGAATGTAATGGATCTTCCTTTTTTATGAGTATTTCTAAAAACCCCACCCTGATATATTATTATTTATTACAAAGGTGTGATAAAAATCAAGTGTTGTTAAAAATATGGTGTGGTACATGGAATTTTTTAGATCGAATAAGGTTTGTTCTACTTCATTGCTCTATGCATATGTGTCTTTGTGAAGCATAGCAATCAAAGGTACTAAAATATTACCATAATCATTGATAAATTTGTGGTAGTATCATATGAATTTGAGGAATCCTTGGAGGTTCTTCCACATTTTGGGTTTAGGGCATTCCTTTATGATCTTGATCTTTGTAGGGTCCATGTGCATACCATATTTGGCCATGATGTACCCCAAATATTCTACTCTTTTTGACCCAAAAGTGTACTTATATTGCTTGAAATATAATTTTTTTTCCTTTAAAAGCTCCAAACCTAGTTGACATGTTAGAGATGTTCCTCCAATATCCTACTATATATGAAAATATCATCAAAAAATACCAATACAAAATCTAATAGATATGGATTGAGAACCATATTCATTAGATAATGAAAATATGATCATACATTGGTGAGTCCAATAGGTATAATAAATAATTCACAATATCCCTTATAAGTCCTAAAATTAATTTTACATATGTTTTCCTCATGGAGGTAAATATCATGATACCTTTTTCTAAGGTCAAATTTGGTAAAATATTAAGTACCATGTGGCTTTGCCAATAGGTCATCAATAACTAGGATTAGGAACTTATCCTTGATGGGGATCTTGTTGAGTCCACACACATTCTCCATGATTCATCCTTCTTTTGTACCAATAAAACTAGGGATGAGAAAGGAATCACACTTGGGAAATTTAGCCCTACATACAATAATTTCTTTACCATATGATCAATATTATTCTTCTAGTGATTGAGGTAGCTATATGATCATATGTTTGGGGGTTGAATTACTAGTACCAAGTTCATCTTATGGTACTCTGGTTGACTAAGAGGTAGATGATTTTAATCATTGAAGATCTTATAATTTTTAGTTAGAATATATAAATATTTTTAAGGCATATTTCTACCCTACATATCATACTACTATATTTGGAAATTTCTACCAACCATTACACTATGGAACTTCTTAATTATTTATTGCTTTTTATGGAGCATTGTGATCTTAATTTTCCCATCACTTATTCCTTGAATGATGTGTTCCATTTTATATAATGAACTACTTCCAAAGTTTTGAGAAGACCCAAAATATTGATCACAAATTTCTCAACCAAGGGTAGCCCAACATAATATCCACACCTCCCAATGGAACTATGTAGAGATCAATTTCAAATTGGTAGTCACCTATGTATAGGTCAACATTCTGACACTGTCCATTGTAGGTTACGATATACACATTGGCAATTTTAACATTAATTTTATCATGACCATAGATGAAAGAATCCACCATTTTTAGTATATTAGCATCAATAAAGTTATCTATGCTCTGAGATTCTAATAGTATAAATACCTAATTCCCCTTTAGAAAATATTAGACTATCATGCAGTGGGCTACCCATATTCCTGTAATAGCATTTAAGGAAAGTGTAGACTATTCTTCTATGGGTTTATTGAGTTAAACTTGTTCATCTATTTATTCCAATTGCTCTTCTAATGAGTCCAAAAATCCATCTCCTATGTCTACTAAAAAATATGAAGTACTACTTATTTATAAAATATAAAGACATTGTGATTTACAGTTGTGTCCTATGGCATATTTTTCGTCATAGTTATAAAAGAGTCCCTTGACCCTTTGGTTGGGCATTTCCTCTAGTGTTAGATTCTTGACTGCTAGATCCTTTAGAGAATTATTGTTTATGGTTGTAAAAGTTTTATTCTAGAATTTTATGGGTTTAAAGGTTTTTTCTTGGGCATTCCATTTACTTTTTACAATTTTAGCTATTCTCATTGTAGTCATGTATGTAGCTAGTTTGACCATTTGAATCTTAATTCTAATTTCTTATTTAATGATACTAATGAAATAAATTTTGGAGAGGATATCTGAAAGACCTAATCTGATGGCTAACTTCTCAAAATTTATAATGTACTCAAATACTATACTTGTTTGTCAAATCTTAGTGAGTGCTTTAGTAAAATATTATAATTTTGAGGGGTTAAATCGACTAAGGATTTCCTTCTTAAAATATGCACCTAATGTTTGACACTTGTTTTCTCAACCATTGATACCAATGGGGTGGATCAAAATGAAAGGTAGCCATAAAAATGTATTAGCTGATGGGTGGTTCATGTATTTAATACCATTCCTCAACCTTAATTAACCAACTTTATGGATTGGTCCCATCAAACCTTGGGAAATCTATTTTAGGAATTCTAGGGTTTATGCCTATATTGTTTTATAAAAGCTAATAGTTGTCCTTAGTAAAGTCTTAGGAAAAATTCTTCTATCAAGAGATTTTTATTTTTTATATTCTTGGGTATTTTTATCATACCCATCAAGATTTGGATATTTAGGTTTAAGCACTTCAATATCATGGATTATTGAGTCTTGCACATGATTGAAGTAAATTATGAAACTAGTAAGGGAGGACACTTGAGCATTAAGCTCACTTAATGTATCCAACCTAGCACGTTGTTCAAGATTATGCACAAGGGTGAATTTCATAATTTATAATGAATTTTAGGATTTTAATTTTTTTTTTTCGAATTTTAGGACCCTCAAGGTCAGCCTATTCACCCAAAAATTACGAAGTTAATTTTTTTAGGGTAAATTCACCCTGGTACAATATGTTTTCCCACCTAATTTTTACCCTAAAATTATTTAAAAAAAAATGTATCCCACCCAATTTACCTCTTGTACCCCACTATATATAGGTAACCCTGACAGTGCCACTCATAGTATCAAGATGAATGGCACAAGGTGAACACAAAAAGTGACTAGTAGAAATGACTAACACAAGGTGATGAAAAGAAGTAACTAACACGATGCGACTGTCACAAGGTGGATGACACAAAGCGACTATCACAAGGTGATTGATAGAAGGCGGCTATCACAAGGTGACTATCACAAGGTAACTGATAGAATATGACTGACAAAATGTGACTAACACAAGGTGATCAACAAAAGCAACTCATAAAAGGTGACTATTACAAGGTGACTGAAACAAGGTGACTGGTAGAAGCAACTGACATCGACTTTCACAAGGTGACTATCACAAGGCGAATATCACAAGGTGACTGTCACAAGGTGACTATCACAAGGTAACTGGTAGAAGTGACTATCACAAGGCAACTACCACAAGGTGATTGATAGAAGGTAACTATCATGAGGTGGCTATCACAAGGCGACTACCACAAGGCAACTATCACGAGGTGACTGTCATGAGGTGACTGACACAAGGCGACTGACATACAATGCCAACCATTTACCAATAAATATTTGTTACCATTTATGTTTCTTTTTTATACATTTTTGTTCATTGAAACTCAATAAGGAGGTTTTCCTATTATTTGGGCACCAATATTAAGCTTCCTTTGGTCAGATATTTTATTGTCTTGAATAGTAGTTCTCTATTTTACCAGTTATTTCTATTTTTAAAAATAATATTCTTCTTATCACCTATTGGAATTGGAAATAAGGGAGGCGAGTCTTCTAGTTCCAATAAAAGGAGTATCCTCAAATACTTTCATAATATTTTGAAATCTAGTGAACCATTAATATCTACACAAATTGAAGGTATGAACGCCTTTACTTACTAACCGGTTAATTTTTGTGCATTGTTAATTTTATGTATAATGTCTTCATTTTATTAAGAAGGGTGATCTTTGGTGGATGGATTTATCCATTTTTTATCTCTATTTTTTAAAATAAGGTATGCTTTTAAAAATAATAATGATAATGACTCTAGTATTTACCCTAGTATTATATCTATAGAAAACATTGTTGACCCTGGTATGAATCCACTTCCACATAACTACGATAATGAAAAGTCCATAGATGAAAATTTTCTTAAATAAATGGAACAACATGAAGATATTCCTGAAAAAAAAATGCCAAATGGAAAACAAAGAAATAGTTCTTATGGAGTACTTACTTCAAGAGAATCTTCTTCTAAAAAACATAAACATGCAAGGTCATCTAGATGGAAAATTAACTAATATTTCAATATTATTGGGTTTTAGATTTTCCATTTGGTGATCCAGTGCTTCCATAGAATAATAATGAGGTAATAATAGTATTGAGATGCATAATTTTCAACTTGAAACATGGAAAGGATCGCAGATTGCAAGTTAAGAAATATAAAGTAGAAAAACATTGTGGAAAGGTTTATATAAAAATAAAAGAAAGTGATGGACCAATACAGAAAAATTATAGGTGGAAGGATGCATCAAAGTGTGCCCATATCATATATGCACAAGAATATGATAAAGCAATTAAAGAAAATAAAACTTTGGTTGAGAAATGTGCAATGATTCAAGCCCAATTTTGAAAAATGGAAAATTTCACTTTAGCTTCAAAAATTTTACAGTTTGATGTTGTACTCACTATTCTTAAAAATGGTAGACCTATGTCAGATTTCATTAATTATAAATCTCTATTTTGAATAGCTGATATGCATAACTTACCCAGTGCTCATTGGTCAAATTGAAGTGGTTGGGAAATGGTAAAATATCTATCATTGGTTTAGCAGAATGATCTCAAAGAGAAAATTAATCACAGGATGTCCTCATTTACTTGGACTACACAAGATGGTGGAAAATTGTAATGCAAAAAATATTTACAATGTTGTTGTTTCTAGTTTAAATGAAATCGTAGGAATAAATGAAATGGAAATAGCCATTAAGTTAATATGTGTCAGATTCTATGGTGTTGCTACAATGCAAGGACACAATAATGGTCTTTGTGTTTGACTACAAATATTTGTTGCCCCATATTTGATCCCTATTCATTGCATGTCTCATAGAATTAATCTTGCATCAAAAATTGTGGATACATTTACAAATGTAGTGAGAGTGGAAGAGCTTGTCCATGAAATTCATGATTTTTTTTCACATGGTCCAAAAATATTTTCAGAGTTTCATCAGTTTAAACTAGGAGTTACTGATGGTAAAGAACTCTTAAAATATGTAGATACTAGGTGGATTTCGTTGTATCAATCGACATATAGAGTTTTCAAATAATATCAATCCTTGGAAAGGTTTATGTATGCAAATCGTAGGGCAGTTTATAAGGCTAAATATTTGCTATTTTGAATGAGATACTTTGAAACACTTCTCACATTGTGTGGTATTCTTCCAATGTTGGAAGAAATGAATACTTTGATCAAAATTGCACAAGAAATATTGATTTATATTGTGGATTTCATTAGGGTGAGAAAATAAATTTGCTTACATATTTATACGATGTATGAATTTGGTGAAAGTTTTATGTATCCCATGTTTGAAAGTTGGAGAGCATTAAAAAATGTGAATGATCCTCAAAATTTTTTGAAATTCAATATAAATGATCATATTTGTATTAATGTCCATGGAAAGGAAATTCCTTTATATTATTTTGGTCAGTGAATACATATAGCTACAAATGAATTTGAACAAATACCCATAACATAAAATAAATTTCATGTACTTGTAACAAATACAAAAATTAAACTGAAACAAATAGCAAAATCATTGACAAAAGAGGTTAGAGACCGTTTTTAAATGGATGGATTGCTTGAGGCTATGGATGTGGTTAACCTGATATTTTGGAATCCTTGTAATGAATACTAGAATATAAATGGTTTTTTTATCAAATACATGGGAAATCTTGCTAGCCATTTCACTAAACCTGTGGTATTCAATGGTATTGAAATCAACGGAATTATCAACAAATATCTTTTGACAAAACAATCAAACTATTTTGGAACAACAATGTCTGCTCAAGTTTCACAATTCACTAACAACCATGAAAGGGGTATATATTTTATGTTTGTGGAAACATTTATATCTCAGTAGTATCCTTCAACATACTATGAGTGAGTATTTTAGTTTATATGAATTATGCCAAACAATGATTTTAGGATCTATTGAGAATGAAATGGTATTTAGTGCATTATCATATGTGAAATCTAAAGTTTGAAATAGATTGGAAAAAAATTGGGAAAATTTTTTGAGAGTATATGTGTCGACATACTAGGTTGAGAAGTTTTCTTATGAAAGAGCCTTGTCATATTGGAAATATCTGGCAGATAGAAGAGATATCATGAATATTCAATATGATGAGGATAATGGTAACACTGATGATATAGTGATGACAAAAACATTTGGTATGAATGCAGAAGATTTTGCACAATCTAAAAAGAGTTTGTTCTATCTTCTGCCATTATGATGTAAAGATGCTTTCATTTGATTGATTTCACGTACTAAACTATTATTTATCAATAGAATATTGAGATTTGATTCATTTATTTGATTTGTTTTCACATATTAAGATTGATTCATTTATTTGATTTGATTATATTTTGAGACATGTTTTCATTGACTTTGGAACAGAAGATTGATTACGAAATCACATATATTATTGTTTTTCACATGTATTTTGATTTCATATATAATGTTATCTTTTCTTTTCTTTGTGGAAAAAAATACCAAAAGGTATGCCACTTTCGGGTAAGACCCAAGGAGGCAGGGGTATCCATTCCACAAAAAACACCCAGGACTCGGACCTAGCCTACCACCTTTGACATACTCAAGGAGCAAACAAACACACAAAACCAATTTAAAAATAAGTAAAAAAAAAAAAACATGCTCCTTGAGTGTGTCAAAAACAAAAGCACAACCAAACACGCATAATAAGATAAAAGAAACCACATAGAAAAACACAAGAACCACATAACAAAACACAAACAAGACAAAAACAACAGAACACTACAAAGACATAACCCAAAAAAAACATGAAAAATAAACACAACCAAAACATAAAAAATAAAATAAATAAAATAAAAATATAAATAAAAAACAACCAACAACAGATAATAAACATAAACAAAAAACATAGAAAACACTCACACATAAAAACACGAAATAACACAAACAAAGAGAAACCCAAGAACAAGAATGAAAAAAACACAAGAACAATAACAAAAAACATAAAAAAAACAAAACAACAAAAACACAAGAACAACAAAAAACAACACAAAGAACACAAAAACAAAACAAGACAAAAGAACCCACCCACCTTAAAAAACTAAACAAAAAAAAAATAAAGAAAAAAGAAAAAAAAAATATGAACAAAACAATGACCTATCTAGACCAGAAGACTATTAAGGCAAGAATCAACAGAGGAAACAAAATAAAGAATAGAATGAGCTAGGGAACTAAAAAAATTGAATGAACCAGAGAAGCAAAAAAAAAAACAAGAAGAAACTAGGTACCTTTAGAACTAGAGCTATCTAAAGAAATGATAGAAAGAAGAGCTTCCCTAATTTGAGAATCCCACCATATAGGAGGGTGGCCATAACAAGTATGATCACATTTGTCCAAATCCAAATTAGCTAAAGCATCAGCACTCTTGTTTTGATCTCTGACCACATGATTGTAATCAACTTTCAAAAATCCCATATGGATTAACTGATCTTCTCAAGAATTCCTTTTATTCTCCAATCCACCTTATGATTATTAGGAGTCTTCAAGATATTAATCATAAGTTGAGATTCGGACTCAACTAACACCTTTTACCATCCAACCTTAGTATCCTCCTGAAGGCCTCTAAGGATACCATACCCCTCAGCAAGGTTATTGGAGAGAATACCCAAATTCTTAGCAAAAGTAAAAACCAGGAAATCATCTAAAAGTCTACCAATTCCTCCCACACTGGCTTTTCCAAGGTTCCCTCTAGAGGCTCCATCAGTATTGACTTTTAAAAAATCCTTAGGAGGAGGTTGCCAATTTCTAGTCCTATCCATATTATTAATACTCACATTCCCTTTAAGTTGGTTGCACTTAGAAGTTTTAATATTCAATCTCTGCATCACTTGATCCCATCTTTAGTGGGAGTTTTTGGGGTGATTAAGGAGTTGATGGACTGATTCAACTAAGTTGGCTATGGTCTTTTGCCAAATATAGTGAATATCCTTCCTATCTTGACTAAAAATTTGGTTGTTCTTTTCATTCCAAATATTCCAAAGAAGAATGGTAGAATCCATCCAAACTAACTGCCTAATAAAATGATCAACATCCTCTTGATTAGGCCAATCCCTCCAAAGTTTTTCAAAAGTAAAAAAATTGAACCACTGTAAGCCAAGTAAAGTGGCCATTCTCCTCCATAACTCAGAGGCTAAAGTACACTCAATAAAAATATGGTTTATATTTTCTACATTCTCTTCACACATTTCACATCTAAAAGGGCCATGAAAATCATGCTTCATAAGTTTCTCACCAGTAAGCACCCTATGATGCAATAAAAACCAATTAAATAACCTCACCTTAGGCCAGATATTTTGAGCCCACAATTGAGAAAATATGTCAAAAGAATGGTTGGGATTATTATGGCATAAGGTCAAATAACCTTGAGCAACTGAATACTCACCCTTAGTAGTGTTGTTCCATCCAAAAAAATATTTTTCATGGGACCAAGAGAGGGATCTCATATGAAGGATGCCTTGGATATCTTGTATTTGCCTTTTTGGGATTTGAATAGGCCAGTACTCAATAGGGATCCAATATCTAGCAACCTTTGAATTACCAGTATGGTATCAACAATAATTAGCCACCTTTATCCAATTAGCTCGATGAAGCTCCTCCATCCAAGGCCTCTAATCGAGAAACTGAGTTATCAAAGGCTTGTGACCATCCTAAGAATCTGTCCAAAAATTTTCTTGTTGACCATTATGAATGATCCAAAATAATTGTTTCTTTATTAAATTTTCACCAGTCTTAAGAACTGCTAAAATGGGAGAACCTTTGGTAGGAAGTTGATAGCGAATAAGGTCTTCAGGACTTTTGTTCTCAGCATATTTAGCATGGATATTATTGGCCCAAAGAGCATTGGGGTTATGCAACATCCTCCAATATAATTTATCAGCTAAAGCTTTGTTGTTATTAATTGAAGACCGGAATCCTAACCCCCCTTCACTCTTAGGAAGACATAAAGTATCCCATTTCACCAAGGCCCATTTTCTTTTCTCCTTAGTACCACTCCAAAGGAAACGATGACTGATTTGATCTAATTCTCGAAGAAAAACCTTTGAGATATTCAAAATGGAAGAAAAATAAATAGGAATAGCTTGAAGGACTGATTTTACCAAGGTGATTCTACCCCCATAAGAAACCCACTTGTTGGCCCACTTTCCAATTTTCTTCACCTTATATATAATGTTATCAATTTTCAATAGAATATGTATATTATGATTTCATATATTTTGAAAACTATTTATAGCAAAGTTCAAACATGTATTGAATAAAGTATAAGCCATGTATTTAATAAATTATGTATTGAAATAAACAATGTATGGCAATCCATATTTTGAAAACCATGTATTGAATAAAACATGTATTGAAAATAATGTATGGCAAACCATGTATTGAATAAACCATGTATTGAAAGCAATGTATGGCAAACCATGTATTGAATAAACCATGTATAGAAAACCATGTATATTATGATTTCATATATTTTGAAAACCATGTATAGCAAAGTTCAAACCATGTATTGAATAAATCATGTATTGAAATAAACAATGTATGGAAATCCATGTTTTGAAAACCATGTATTGAAAATAATGTATGGCAAATCATGTATTGAATAAACCATGTATTGAATAAACCATGTATATTATGATTTCATATATTTTGAAAACCATGTATAGCAAAGTTCAAACCATGTATTGAATAAATTATGTATTGAAATAAACAATGTATGGCAATCTATGTTTTGAAAACCATGTATAGCAAACCATGTATAGGAAACTGTTGAGTGGTATTTTCACCCAGTTGTGAAAGTACACTCTCCTTTAGGATTTGGGTTCCAAATCCCCTCTTGCAAAGAAGTTAAACAAACAACTTCTCCAAGGTCTCCGTTGTATTAGCATTTTGCATATGTGTATTAGTAATCTCAAATAAAGATATTCAATTTAAATGCTTGGAACACCTTAGTGATTGCAAGTAACTGTAAACAAGGGGCAATGTTGGTTTATTTCATCATGAAACTTTAGTGATTGTTCATTGTTTTTTTGGATTTTGAAATTTTTTAAATGTTTATTTTTAATGCCTGAAAATAAGTTAAAATTTTTGGGAAAAAATAAAATGCAGAAAAATGAAAATGAAATGCAAAAAAACTGAAAATAAAATGCATTCAGTATGATGCTATCCTGTTTCGACAAAACCGAAGATGTGAGGTCTCCATGCATGCAACCTAACCTATTGGACTTGCAAAACAAGCACAATCCCCATAGACTAAGTGTTGGTTCCTAGGGTACGAAATAAAATTCAGATTTCGAATATTCGCCTAATGTAACCCAAAAAACATGGCATTAACATTATCTATAAATTCGAAATCTAAAAAATGAAAGAATAAACATTAAATCCATAGCATGCAAAGAAAATCTCCTTCTTTCTTGCCCACAAGATGCAAATTTTTGAACACTTTTGCATTAAAAATATGTCATTTTACAATAGCAGAATTTTTGGTTTTTCCAAACCAGTCTGTGGAAGAAAAACTACTCAAACAGGTCCAGAATGGCCTTCTCGCCTTCAGCTCTGCAACTGCTTGCAATGGTTTCCAACCCCAGTCCATGGAAGAAAAATGACTCAAACAGGTCCAGAATGGCCTGTCACCTTCAGCTCTACAACTCTGTTTGCAGCTTTTCCACCCCCTCTGGCCTCTTTGAATGGCGTATTTAAACTTCTAAAAAAAACTGTTTCTCCTTCCATGACGGTTTGTTTCATTTTTTGATGGCTGTTCGTTTCACCTTCCCTGACTGTTAGTTTCACCTTCCCTTGTATGCGTGTGCTTTGGTTTCCATTTTGTGGCCCTTCGCTACGTTTCTCCACATGGGCTTGCGTCTGTTTCCCTCCGTGTGTAACGACCATCTTAAATGATCATGTAACGCTTTGTCTTATTCATTAGATTTTGTCCTTATGTCCATGTCACTATGCAGGTCCATTACCTTGGCGAAAATGGAACATGTCGCGATATCGCGACACTTTTGCCTCCTTGCTCTCTTTTGTTGCTTGTAGCCGCAAAAATGTAACATGTCACGATATCGCGACACTTTTTCCCTTTTGGCCGTGACAGTGCAACATGTCGCGATATCGTGACACTTTTTCCCTTTTTGCCACGATAGTGCAACATGTCGCGATATCGTGACACTTTTCTCCCTTGCTTTGAATCGCGAAAATGCAACATGTCGCGATATCGTGACACTTTTTCTCTTTTGCCTTCTCTCTATGCTTTGAATCGCGAAAATGCAACATGTCGCGATATCGCGACACTTTTTCTCTTTTGACTGTGACCATGCAACATGTCGTGATATCGTGACACCTTTTCTTGTTTGGCAGTGAAAATGCAACATGTCGCGATATCGTGACACTTTTTCTTGTTTGGCCGTGAAAATGCAACATGTCGCGATATCGTGACACTTTTTCTCCTCGCTCTTTCTCTTTGCTTTGTGCCATGAAAATGCAACATGTCGCGATATCATGACACATTTTCTTTCTTCTGTTTGGCCACGATGATGCAACATGTCGCGATATCGTGACACTTTTTATTTCTTTTGTTTTGGTCGTGAAAATGCAACATGTCGTGATATCATGACACTTTTTCTCTTTTGGCCGTGATGGTGCAACATGTCGCGATATCGTGACACTTTTTCTTTTTTGGCCGCGATGGTGCAACATGTCGCGATATCGTGACACTTTTTCTCTTTTGGCCGTGATGGTGCAACATGTCGCGATATCATGACACTTTTTCTCTTTTGGCCGCGATGGTGCAACATGTCGCGATATCGTGACACTTTTTCTCTTTTGGCCGTGATGGTGCAACATGTCGTGATATCACGACACTTTTTCCTATTTTGGCCATGAAGGTGCAACATGTCACGATATCGTGACACTTTTTCCTGTTTGGCCGTGAAAATGCAACATGTCACGATATCGCGACACTTCTTCTCCTTGTGGTGTTTTGCTTTTTCTTTGAGCTTGAGCATATGGGCCACTTCGGTCTTCTTGGAACACATGCAAAAAAAGGTGGGTCCCCAATTTTGGGGTACGTTGTGGAGCAGCCACAACAAATGGCGACTCTGCTGGGAAATGCTCCTGAGCATTTCGGTGAGAACTCAACCTGAAAACACATAGACTCAAATACAAGCATCAGAAAATATCCCAAGAATGAAACTAGACGAGAAATACATGAAGCATTAGAATTATTAAGCATCAGCTCGGTGTGTGCAATGTGCTTCATTCCCTATCATTTGAAATTGATCAACATTCCATTGTCAGTTTCACTTATGATTCGTATGCAAGGCTATGAATGATTTGTGTAGGATTTGATGTATGATGAAGATGCTAGAGATATAACAACCTGCTTTGCAAAGGCTCAGACCTTCTAGTATCATGAACAAACATATTAAAACTATCAAACCCTCTTAGGACCAAATATATGTATACTGAATTAATTTACTAGATCCCAAAGTTGGTTATGTGTCACTACCATCTTGAACCCATGTGCAAGTGTAAGTGAAATCAGAGCTTTGGGGAATAGGATTCCCAACCTAAGCGAGATGGGAATTTAACCCTATCCTTACTACTATGATCTGGAGTTCATTACCTCATCTTGAACAAAATGATTTAACCTGTTATGGATGAAACTATCAGGCTAGCCTGTCCGTTTGAGCAATCAGTGGTCTTGCTTTTAGACAAGACATGTTGCCATGCATGAGCATACTCCATTGCCAGCCAGGCGTCTATAGCCCCGATGGAGATCAACCCCATAATCCAAGATTTGGCTCTACTTTTGATTTCTTGGACCTTGGGGATGACTACCCATCCTTGCAAGGGACATGTAGTACGATCCTTCCAATCCAATATTAATAAAGAAATGAAAAATATTTGCTTTGGAATTTCAAGTTCTTGAATGGGCAAAATAGAAGCTTTGGGGAATCGGATTCTCAACCTAAGCGAGATGAGAATTAGACCCTATCCTTACTACTCCATGAAGGTCAAATCGAGGGCTTTGGGGAATTGGATCCTCAACCTAAGTTCGATGAGGATTTAACCCTATCCTTACTACTCTGATTTTAGGCTTTAAGCATTATGGGAGTGGTAAAAACCACTATTTTAAGGATTATGTTGCATGATAGGACAGACACGAAATATTCCTTTCGCCTCACCTTTTCTTCCAAGTATGGTTTTGACCATTTTGCTCAAGATTCTCTTTAATATGCGTAGAACGTGCTTGGTTCAAGATAGTTCGGGCATCAGTTCCCAACCTTAGGATCCTTTTAATATATGTTATGTAATAACCCTAAGAGGATTCGACACCTTTTCAATGATTGTACATGAAATGAAGATGCAAGCTGAGATGAAATGTATATGCAATGCGGAATGTAATATGAGATATGAATGCATTGCTCCTTTTGAAATGCGGATGGAGTATATATCACCTACTTTACCATAATGTGAAAAACCGACAACTTCATGCATCACAAGTTCCAAACGATATTCTTTAATGTGTTTGCGATATTCGTGGAGCTTTTTGCAATACAATTCCGATGTTTCATATTCTCCTAGTCTTAGTCAACATTCATAAGGACCTAAGTTGACAAACCAAAAATGTCCAAAGGACCAACACACAAAACTTAAAACCAAAATGAGATCCATTCCGAAACCAAAACACGAAAACCAAAAGTATATACAAATGTACAAAAAGTTTGGATTATCATTTTCCCGGATCCCAAACCTGATTAGAATTCTTTAAAAGACATATGACGTGATACACATACCAAGTTTTGCAGGAATCCAACAAAAACAAGATCAAACCAAACAAAGAAACAAACCTCCACTTGCCCCTCTCACCATACCAATTTGATTTAGTTTCATTAATAATCCTATGGTGGAGCTTCAAGTTTTCAAATTGATTAGACAATGATTGATGTTCAATTCTTTTATGTCTATTCTTTAAGATGTCCATTCCACACTTTGATTCATGGTGTAGAAATAAGCTTTCATTTTCATTCAATAAAGCCATAACATTAATAATATTTGAATCAAACCATTCATTAGGCAAACCTTCATTCGAATTTTGCATGGTGAAACCAAAAAGGTGAGATTTTACCTTTGGCATGCTTTCATTTGACCTTACTTGAAGAGGATTTGAAAATTCCTCTTTTCTCTCATGACATTCATCATCATGTAGCACTTGTTCTTTCTCCATGACTTGTTTATCAAAGGCACCAAACTTAGGTACCCAATTGAAAATATGTCCATCCCTTTCAAACCATAAGTCTTGTCTATCTAGGGGTGGGTTAACTAACACATTTCCATGATCAATCACTTGGGTTGTTTTGGGTAACGTGAGATTTTCAATTGGATCATCAATGATATCAAACCCAAATGATTTAGGTTTTGTAACAATACAAGTAAGTGGATCAAGATTTTCAATTTCTTTTCCTTCAAAGGAATCTAAAGCAAATGACTCTCTTTCTTGATTCATGGTTGTAGAATCCTTATCATGTTCCAAAATTTGATGAGATTCTAATTCCTCTTCCAAAACTTTCTCAAATTGTACAAGATTTATAGTATCCTCATGTGAGGAAGCAATTGAGTTATCCTGCATATTAATTGGCACAACAAGTTTATTAGAAGATTTAGATTGATAATGTTCTTCCCATTTCTTCCACGAATCATAGTAATCATCCTCCAAGTTCAAGTTGTGACGCTCAAGTACTTCTTCTTCATCTTCTGATTCATCAACATGTTTCTCATCCCATTCATCTTCATTTTCCTCATTCTCACTCTCTTGACGATATAGAGTTTCCACCACCAAAATGTTGTCCACTCCTTGTTGATGTTGGGGTGGACCATTATTTGGCACAAGTTCCAAATCATCCACTTGAGCTTGGAGACAATGGGTATACCTAGCCATTTTGGGACAATTCCTTTCATTATGCTCCTTTGTATTATGCAATCTACACCCCTTTTCCCATGCAAAATCAGAAATATTAAGAATGGAACTAGAGTGACTTGGTCCTATAGAAGTATCTATCTGATTAGCAATAGGGGAAGGCACACCCCCATTGTTTGGATTCGTATTCCACTGTCTCCCTCTATTGTTGAAATTTTGATTTGGGTGAGGGGCATGGGATTCATACTTCTATTTTTGAACCAAATCATTACTCAATTTGTGAATCATATTTTTGAGTTCTTCAACCTCTGAATAAATCTCTTTTGGTTGAGCTATGTTATTGCTAGTTCCAATAGGATTTGCGTAATTGGTGAGATCTTGACTTAACATTTGAGTTGGATTTTGAGCCACTTGATTTGCGTAGGGATTCACACTTTGAATCGGAATTGGATTGGGTGCGTAAGCGGGTGTTGATGAATATGGTTGTTGATAAGGCAAAGCATTTATGCATGATATTTGTGGTGCCATGATTTGATTCATCATAGGAGCTTGACCATATGGACCATATTGTCCTACCATAGGCATCTGGGAAAACCCATAACCCTGTGGTGTCATTTGTTGTTCAATGGTCATAGCTTCATTGTAGGCTAGAGCAAGCATGGTAACTTGAGGATTTTGCCTTGCAAACATTGCCATCATAGGATCCAATGCCCCAAAATATATTTGCAAAGCTACTATGGGATCAATGGCAAAATGTCGAATTGCTCTATTATAGCACTTTTGAAATCTCTGATTAAAAGTTCGGATTGGCTCACCCTGGCCTCTTTTGCATGTAATGAACTGATTATAGATGATTGTGGGATCTAATGGTGACCTGAATTGGTTGACAAAAGCATTCTCCATTTGCGTCCATGACGTAATGGAACCAGTAGGTAAGCAAATATACCATTCGTAGGCCACTTGGTCTAGGCTCATGGGGAAGAGTCTACAAGCCACATCTTCATGTTGAACTTGCAATCTTATCAAAACATCCCTATAGGCCTGAATATGTTCTTCTTGCGGTCCTTGGGCCATCCGATTTGTATTTGGGCAAAAATATCTCTATATTCCTAGGGATCTCGTGAATATCCCCTACAATATTCAAAGGAATGTTATGGGCTCCGTACCAAGGAGGTGGTGGAGGTTGGGCCATTTGATTCAAAATCGATGATGATAACCCTACAAGAACCTGAAAAAACTCTCAGTACCTCAAAGAAAACCTGTGACACACAAAAAATCTTGCAATTAATGAAATTCAAAGAATAACTTCAAAATCAATTTGTTAGTCATGAAAGAAGGAACCTTGACAAAGCAGTATTCTAAAAATGTAAGTTTCTGATTCACCAGATCGCATATGCACAAGTGAAGAGCATACTCCTAGTGTTGTAGGCTTTCTGATTCACAAGATCACATTACACGCAAGTGAAGAGCATAATACCGACAACAAATACATTTTAGACAAAAAATAATTCCTTACAAATAAGCATGAAATTGACTAGCAAATATCAAACCAATTTTTTTTTTAAATCAAATCAAAACACATTATTCTTGTCTGAACAATCAAAAGCGTTAGAACAATGCATAGCGATTCATGTCCTCCTTTTAACACTACAAGGTTGTGTTGTTAAAAGAGGGCTAAAGATAATAATCAATAGGGCATGAAATATTCAAAATTTAAATCCCTATAGCATTTAAATCACTCTGAAATAAAACAATTCAGGCCCTCCTTCTAGCGCCAATCTATTGAGTGGTATTTTCACCCAGTTGTGAAAGTACACTCTCCTTTAGGATTTGGGTTCCAAATCCCCTCTTGCAAAGAAGTTAAACAAACAACTTCTCCAAGGTCTCCGTTGTATTAGCATTTTGCATATGTGTATTAGTAATCTCAAATAAAGATATTCAATTTAAATGCTTGGAACACCTTAGTGATTGCAAGTAACTATAAACAAGGGGCAATGTTGGTTTATTTCATCATGAAACTTTAGTGATTGTTCATTGTTTTTTTGTATTTTGAAATTTTTTAAATGTTTATTTTAATGCCTGAAAATAAGTTAAAATTTTTGGAAAAAATAAAATGCAGAAAATGAAAATGAAATGCAGAAAAATTGAAAATAAAATGCACTCAGTATGATGCTATCCTGTTCCGACAAAACCGAATATGTGAGGTCTCCATGCATGCAACCTAACCTATTGGACTTGCAAAACAAGCACAATCCCCATAGACTAAGTGTTGGTTCCTAGGGTACGAAATAAAATTCAGATTTCAAATATTCGCCTAATGTAACCCAAAAAAATGGCATTAACATTATCTATAAATTCAAAATCTAAAAAATGAAAGAATAAACATTAAATCCATAGCATGCAAAGAAAATCTCCTTCTTTCTTGCCCACAAGATGCAAATTTCTGAACACTTCTGCATTAAAAATATGTCATTTTACAATAGCAAAATTTTTGGTTTTTCCAAACCAGTCTGTGGAAGAAAAACTACTCAAACAGGTCCAGAATGGCCTTCTCACCTTCAACTCTGCAACTCTACTTGCAGCGGTTTCCAACCCCAGTCCATGAAGAAGAAAAACCAGACTACCAAACTAGGTCCGAGAATGGCTATCTTGCCTTCAAACTCTGCAACGCTACTTGCAGCAGTTTTCCACCCCCTCTGGCCTCTTTGAATGGCGTATTTAAACTTCTAAAAAAAACTGTTTCTCCTTCCATGATGGTTTGTTTCATTTTTTGATGGTTGTTCGTTTCACCTTCCTTGACTGTTCGTTTCACCTTCCCTTGTATGCGTGTGCTTTGGTTTCCATTTTGTGGCCCTTCGCTATGTTTCTCCACATGGGCTTGCGTCCATTTCCCTCCGTGTGTAACGACCATCTTAAATGATCATGTAACGCTTTGTCTTATTCATTAGATTTTGTCCTTATGTCCACGTTGATGCAGGTCCGTTACCTTGGCGAAATTGGAACATGTCGCGATATCGCGACACTTTTGCCTCCTTGCTCTCTTTTGTTGCTTGTAGCCATGAAAATGTAACATGTCACGATATCGCGACACTTTTTCCCTTTTGGCCGTGATAGTGCAACATGTCGCGATATCGCGACACTTTTTCCCTTTTGGCCACGATAGTGCAACATGTCGCGATATCGTGACACTTTTTCTCTTTTGCCTCTCTCTATGCTTTGAATCGCGAAAATGCAACATGTCGCGATATCGCGACACTTTTTCTCTTTTGACCGCGACAATGCAACATGTCGCGATATCGCGACACTTTTTCTTGTTTGGCAGCGAAAATGCAACATGTCGCGATATCGCGACACTTTTTCTTGTTTGGTCGTGAAAACGCAACATGTCGCGATATCGCGACACTTTTTCTCCGTGCTCTTTCTCTTTGCTTTGTGCCACGAAAATGCAACATGTCGCGATATCGCGACACTTTTTATTTCTTCTATTCTGGCCATGAAAATGCAACATGTCATGATATCGCGACACTTTTTCTTTCTTTTGTTTTGGCCACGATGATGCAACATGTCGCGATATCGCGACACTTTTTCTCTTTTGACCGTGATGGTGCAACATGTCGCGATATCGCGACACTTTTTCATTTTTTAGCCGCGATGGTGCAACATGTCGTGATATCGTGACACTTTTTCTCTTTTTGCGACGATGGTGCAACATGTCGCGATATCGTGACACTTTTTCTCTTTTGGCCGTGATGGTGCAACATGTCGCGATATCGTGACACTTTTTCTCTTTTGGCCGCGATGGTGCAACATGTCGCGATATCGCGACACTTTTTCTCTTTTGGCCGCGATGGTGCAACATGTCGCGATATCGTGACACTTTTTCTCTTTTGCCGTGATGGTGCAACATGTCACGATATCGCGACACTTTTTCCTATTTGGCCGTGAAAACGCAACATGTCGCGATATCGCGACACTTCTTCTCCTTGCGGTGTTTTGCTTTTTCTTTGAGCTTGAGCATATGGGCCACTTCGGTCTTCTTGGAACACATGCAAAAAAATGTGGGTCCCCAATTTTGGGGTATGTTGTGGAGCAGCCACAACAAAAACCATGCATTGAAAACAATGTATTGAAAACAATGTATGGCAAACTATGTATAGAATAAATCATCTATAGAATAAAACTATGTATTGAGTAAACTATTTATGGGAAACTAAATATTGGTGCTCCATTATTGCATCCAATATAATTAAAAATTATTTATTCCATCCACACTACTGATCAAAACATCACAATATTGAAAATAAACTATGAAAAAGTAATATAAAACTTATAAAATTTATGTAATATAAAATAATATGTTTGAAAACATGTTAAAATACAAGTCTTTGAAAACATGTTTCTTTTTTTTTATTTATTTGTGGAAAACATCCCAAAAGAGATGCCACTTTCGGATAAGATGCAAGGAGGCACGGGTATCGAAAACATGTTTCTTTTAACACCATTCTTGAATCATGAAATAATGAAACAATAGTTCTAATTTTTTAATTTTTCTTCCTGCAAAGTGCCTGAAGTATCAACTTCATCTACCTCAATATATTTTGCTTCCAATACACCAACCCATACCAAAATTTAAGCTATAGTGTTTATCTTTGATAGTAATAAACCTTATTCCTTCATGGGATCTTCTTTAAATGGTGCATTCAGCTCTTTCTCATTTTATTTTACTATAGCATCCACATCCAAACCCTTATCTTTGATAAGCTTCTTTAGCCAGTTGTTTTCTCGAACAATGTGTTGTAGTCTCTTCTTCAATTCAATAGCATTAGTCACACTGATTTTTGCTATCCTAATCCACATTTTTATGGTTGACACCTACTACTTTAAATGCTTATAATTAGACTACAAAATACAAGATAAAAAGATTAATATTATTTTAAAAAATATATTAAATAAAAAAAAGTTTTTCAGTTTAATGTAAAACTTACATCTATTGTAAGTTTTGTTGTTTCTGCTACTACTAATTTCTTCGTATCAAGTTCCCATTAATTGAAATATTCTTGGGCTTTGAAATTTAGGTTCTCTAATCGATCAATTATAATTGCCAAAAATTCATCACTACTTGTAGAATTGACCTTGACGGTGCTAGATTGAGCTTTACATAATAGAGAATCGAGCTTTTGTGACTCATTCTCTACCTTTGAAAATAACTCCTTTATATGTGTGAAGTTCTTGTATTAGCCATTTATTACTTTGATCATAACCTTGGCTTGATATTCCCATTATCTTAATGTATCAATATCTAAAAGAATATTATTTATAACAGTAACCCTACATCTATTTTCCAATAAAACATTTTCTAGAATGTTTATTTTATCATCATCAGCCGGATGATGATGGGTGTCAACTTGCTAGTGGGGGAAGAGGAAACATCGAAAGAATATCCTTCAACATTATCCTTTGCTTCATCATCTATCCCTAGAACATGAAGCAGATAACTTGTCTTAAGTGGCAAATTCAAATTATTCATATCCTTATACATAAAATCATCTTCCAGATTTGCATCTGGAGGGGTAATTTGAGATGCGCTTTCTACATTTAATAAATTATCAAGTATTAAAATTTGGAATGACATCCCTGAAACAAAATACTAACCCACAGTCTAATTATGTGTTTGAAACTGACTGTTGGTTTCCTAAAGCAACTATTGTGATGGTGTGAGGAACTATTTCCCATGCATGTTAGATTTGTTCCTCATCAATGATGTGTGATGCGGAGATTGTCAGAATTGTTTTATATGAACTTGTTATGGATGGACTTGTTATGGGAGAACTAGATACTTTTCCTGTTGTGCACCCGATGGAGGCATATTTTTTCTAGAGTCTTTTAAATCTAGTTGGCCCCTCTAAAAAAATTTAGATGAAAATTATAAATTAAAACTAGTTTTAAAAACAATGAAATTAAAATATATCAATATTAACTAAACATACTCGACTCAGACTCTGCAACAATTATTGTTGATGGTACAAGTGTTGTCCTTTGCTTTAAAAATAGTTAAAATATTTTCTCAAACTAAATATAATTTTATATTGTTGAACTACATTATTGAAATTGGATCTTTTGAAAAAAAAATTACCTTGTGAGTTGGAAGTTTCGTCTTCAATTTCAACTGTAGCAGATGCATGTCCAGAAGTAAGAGGAGTCGTACATGTATGTTGTCCATCAGGAGACCTCCTACATTTATGGGTGGAATTTACTAGTGATTATTGCGACTACATATCAGAATTGGCAGATGCTTCTTGAATCCTAATGGCAGCATCTATTTTACTGGAGGAGTGAGTTGCTCTTATCTATTTTCAAAAGAAAAATAGAAAATAACAAGATTGATTGAAAAGATAGACTATTCCAATATATAATTTTACCTGTATTTCATTATCATTGATCCCAATAGCAAACAAATATGGGTGCAATGTAGTTGGAGGATTTTTTTGTTGAATATTATAATATGCTTCTTGAAAAAGAAAAAGAATGAAGTTGTTGGAGGTTACTATATACGCAGATTGAATTTTCTACGCAAAAAGAAGGTTTTATTTTAGGTAGTTTGAAATTTGAGTGGACCAAACATATCTTCCTCCATCAATACAATGAAACAATAATGACAAAGCCCAAAATAGAATTTCTATGGGTTAGCCCTACAGAATAAGCCTTCCCAAGAAAAATTCAATACAGGCATAAATAAATTTATCTGTAACATTAGAAATGTTCAAACCCCTTTTTGATTTAGAAGAATTAACTGCAAAATAGAGAAAACATTATTAGAGAATGAAAATTGGAAAAAATAATACATCAAAATTAAAAATAAACAAAAATGAAATTTTTAAAAATTTACCTTTCAAATGGTCTGGATTCAGGCCATATCTAGATGTCAATGTTGATTTATTAGATTCAGATAATGCGTACTGGTTGTTAAAAAGGATACCATATAAAAATGGTAGACCTGTTAATCACTTCACATCCAATGAGTTCATGGTAAAAACAATATCCTTGTTATCAACTTTGATCTGTACACTAGACACATCATGGTCATAGAAATTAACAATACATTGCATCAGGGAGACATTGACATCCAACTATGGCATCTTCATGACTCTAGAAACTCTGAAGGTGTAAATCCAGTTGGAATATCTCCTAGGAGTTCTAAAAATGTTCTTCATGTTTGATAAATAGTAGCTCTTGAAAGATACCTTGGAATGGAGAGGAGAGGAAGTGCTAGCTATTTTTGATAACCCTCTGTAAATATCTGAAAATGATCTTAAAACACTCTAAAAATGTTGGGAAAATGCTTTGAAAACCCTTTGAAAAACTCAAAAAATACTCTAAAACCTCACAGAAAAAGCTCTGAAAACACCCTAAAAATGATTAGAAAATGCCCTGAAAATGCTCAAAAAATTCCCTGAAAATGATCAAAAAATGTTGTAGAAAATGCTCTAAAAATGTTGGAAAATGCTCTGACAATTATCTAGAAATTGTAGTGCGAAAGGTGAAAAATGACCCTGCTATTCTATTTATAGAAGTATGTATGGTTGAAGTCAACATATGCATGACATGTGGTAGAGGAGAGAACATGTGGCACCTTCTTATTGATGATCTTTGGTGGTCGCTTTTTCTTGTCACCATGTGACAGTCACCTTGTGATAGTTGACTTGTGATAGTTGCACTGTGACAGTCACATTGTGAAATTTTCCTTGTGATAGTCACCTCATGACTATCGTATTGTGATAGTCACCTTATGACAGTCACCTTGTGACAGTTACCTTGTGATAGTCGCCTTGTGACAGTTATGTTGTCTCAGTTGCCTCATGATAGTCACCTTGTGATAGTCACCTTGTGACAGTCGTGTTGTTTCAATCACCTTGTGATAGTCGTCTTGTGATAGTTGCCTTGTGACAATCACCTTTGGCAGTCACCTTGTGATAGTCATTTTTGTCAGTCACCTTGTGATAGTCACCTTTGGTGGTCGCCATAACGACCCAAAAATACACACAAAAAAATACAAAAATAGAAAAGTTTTTTTTGCGTAGAGAGAGGGATACATGAAACCTTCATGACTCCTAACCCACTATTATAACCTAAAGTTTTGATCACCTAATTTTCCTTGGAAGATACATCCCACAAAGTACCCTAACACAATTCCATCTATGTAGGTGTATAATGTGTTACTGTAGATAATTCCATCTGTCCCATCATCCTTGATGAGCTATACCTATCACCTTTAGTCCATCGAAGGTATACACATATCTCCATCTCATACATAAATCCTTATATGTAGGTATATTACGAGTATCGTGAGTTAAGCTATCCATATTGTCTCCATGATGAGCTATCTTAACTCTGATGTAATATCTTCACCACTTAGTCCTTATCTCCATAAGGGAGTCTCAATTCCCTTAGGTTGCCTCTTAGTTCACCCTAGAACTCTACACTATAATTCCTATCATGAAGCAATCACACAATAATTCTACTAGCTGCTACCATATCAGAAGGTAATCAAACAATGATAGGTAAAATAAAGCAAGCTCACACTAAAATAGAATCTACTACATAACATAAACAAAGATAGAAATATAGTAAAATTACTTTCACTAACCCAATAGCAATTATCTCGTTACTTCTTGCATAATAAGCCTTTTCTAATCAAAGGTATCACATTAACTGCATTGAGGATATCTCCCCATAATTCTATTCTATTGAACATAAGTAAATCAATGTAAGATACAAATACATATTCCTTGTCTCAATTGCATTACTTGCTTCCCTTTGGTTCTTGGATGGTAGTAGGGGATCATGATACTCATGGTTCAGGATAGGCATGCCTTTAAATGCATCTAATCATTTACTTTGCCAAATTACAACTATACAATATTTCCATTTAAGTTTCTAACCATCTAATGCATAATGGACATCATAAAAGAACCCTTACTTTTATTTTCACCTCCCCAAATCCCTTTGGAGAGTCACCCACCATACTATCACTTAGATCAAGGTTAAAATCTAAATTAAATTCATTCATGTCCTAGAGAATTAAAGTCCCATACCCTTCATCTCCAGAACAATAATTTATTCATTCTCTAAACCAAAGCCCCATAACTTCCATTTAAATAATAAATATTCACCACATTTTTTTTAAAGCTCCTAATATAATCATTAATCCAAGGGGTTCTCTTTAAATTAAAACCTTCAGTATCTTTCCACAAAATAAAAGGTTCCTTTCAATCAAAACCTAAAATGTACATATCTCATATAAATCAAAGGTTCCTTCAATTAAAAGCATAATATATAACTGCATATAAATAAAAGCTTCTTTTAATTAAAACCCAATCATATATCTTCATATAAATCCAAGGTCTCTTCAATTAAAAGCATAATATATGGCTGCATATAAATCAAATCTTATTTTAATTAAAACCCTATTATATAACTTCTTATAAATCCAAAGTCTCTTCAATTAAAATCATAATATATGGTTGCATATAAATCAAGCTTCTTTTAATTAAAACCCTATTATATAACTTCTTATAAATCCAAGGTCTCTTCAATTAAAAGAATAATATATGACTGCATATAAATAAAAGCTTATTTTAATTAAAACCCTATTATATAACTTCTTATAAATCCAAGGTCTCTTCAATTAAAAGCATGATATATTGTTGCATATAAATCAAAGCTTCTTTTAATTAAAACCCTATTATATAACTTCTTATAAATCCAAGGTCTCTTCAATTAAAAGCATAATATATGGCTGCATATAAATCAAAGCTTATTTTAATTAAAACCCTATTATTTAACTTCTTATAAATCCAAGGTCTCTTTAATTAAAAGTATAATATATTGATGCATATAAATCAAAGCTTTTTTTAATTAAAATTCCTATTATATAACTTCATATAAATCAGATGTTTCCTCCATTAAAACCCTATTTTATAAAGCTCATATAATTTTAAGGGTAATTTTAATTAATCCTAGCTACATAACCAAAACATAAAGCAAGGCCTACAATTAGCGCTAAAGTCTTCCAAGGCATACTGAACAACTATGGCGATAATTAGTTTCTCATAACCCTACACTTCTTAGACATAAGGTGAATTTCTTTTTTCAAACATGGCGTTCGACTTACACAATGTTGCTCCAATAGTACAAAGCATCTGACGTTGCTTAGGAAACTACAAGCACACACAACGCTTTATATAGTGCATGACATTTCCCACAAGAAACACAGTATCATTTTCAAACAACACCCAGTGTTGTCATAGCGCACGATATTCCATAGGACATAGTGTTGTTTCCAAAAAACATACAACACTGACATAGCGCATAGTATTCCACAGGACATAGAGAAATTCCAAACACCACATAGCCAAAATGTAAAGCAAGGTGCTTCCACAAGGAACATAGAGCAATTCCAAACACCACACAGCCAAAATGTAAAGCAAGGTACTTCTACAAGGAACATAAAACAATTCCAAATTCCACACAACCAAAACATAAATCAAGGTGCTTCCACAAGGAACATAGAGCAATTCCAAACACCACACAGCCAAAACTTAAATCAAGGTGCTTCCACAAGGAACACAGAGCAATTACAAACACCACATAGTCAAAATGTAAAGCAAGGTGCTTCCACAAGGAACACAGAGCAATTCCAAACACCACACAACCAAAATGTAAAGCAAGGTGCTTCCATAAGGAATATAGATAAATTCCAAATACCACATAGCCAAAATGTAAAGCAAGTTGATTCCACAATGAACACATAGTAATTCTAAACACCACATAGCAAAAATGTGAAGTAAGGTGATTCCACAAGAAACATAGAGCAATTCCAAACACCACACAACCAAACATAAAGCAAGGTGATTCCACAATGAACACAGAGCAGTTCCAAACACTACATAGCCAAAACATAAAGCAATGTGCTTACATTACTCTACCAAACTCCAAGATCACACACACAATGTGGTTTCATAATTAACCAATATAATTTTAAACCATAGCCAGGCTTAGAACAACCCAACCTGTAGGTCTCAACTGTTATGAAAATCTGGTAATGTCGGCTCTTGGTGCGTTTCCTCTCGCTTTCTCAGTTCCTCCCTTCCTCGTCTGTCTCCCTTCCTTGCTCATTTCTTTCTCTCTTTCTCCTTTTTCGTATCCCTTCCTTTCCCATCTTGTGTGCCCTTCTACCCAGGTGGTTTGTTCACCACCTTCTCGAAAACTTCACCACCATATTGAGCATCCTTCCCTTCAATGCCCGCCCCCTAACCTCTGTGCAATATTCCCTTTTTTCCATTTTTGGCAAATAAATATATTTGTAGTATTTTACATAGGTTGCACTGTGTAGGAGAGGGATCATGATATTTTATTTTTTATTCTTTTAATATTCAAAGATATAGGTCCGAGGTGTAGACCAATTGGTTCATCCAAACCCCATAAGGGGGCGGAGGTCCAAGGTTCAAATCTCGGGCCTCATCGGATTGAATGCTTGTCCCTTTCCTGGTGCTTTCAACGGTGTAAAAGGTTTAAAATGATTGTGGCATGGTGGTTATAGGGGTGTACTACGTGAAGATCTGTGTGGCGGCTTCTAGGGCGGACAACGCAGAATACTGTGGCGGCCATAATTCGTGGCGGCTACCGATTCCACCATGTAAATACAAAATATATATATATATTCAAAGATATTTATAATATCTATATATTCTCATTATTCAAATGAAATATCTCTTTCATTTATTTTTAATTAATTAAACCCCTTTTAATGAATTCTCCCTTATCATTAAAAATATTAATTTTTTTAATTAATTTTAAAATATCATAACCACTTTTAATTAAAATAAACACTATCAATTAAAATAACCATATTTAGTTAATTGAATTAAAATTCCTTAATCAATCGTAAATTAAGCTTACAAAAGAGCTCTAATGAGCCAATCATTATTTTCTTAACTTCATTAATTAATTTAAAGGCATCTAAATTAAACATAAGAATTTAATTTGTTTTCTTTCACAAGAAGGATGTTTTATTTTCATTTTGAATATGGCAGTTAACCTTATGCATCTATAATCATCTTGCAATGGTTCCCATATAGAAATTAAATCACCAAAACATTCAAGTTATGATGCAGTAGAGAGCAAACACATTTATACCATCAATCAAAGAGGGAGTCTTTCCATCGATCCAATCACCCATATTAGCTAGAGATTTTATGATATCTACTAGGATATCAACTAAAGCTCAAGGTGATCATCCATCTATGATTATCCCTTTTGTCAATGCATGCCTATATGAAGGTATATATCCATGTTACCTTCAAGTACCTTAATCATCATTTCCCATGATCTTTTGTACCCTCTTTTTTGGTGGGTAACTCTACCTATTCCACCTACGAGTGTACCTGATCCTACACACTTGGAAATATGTTAGCGATAAAATGACATTATAAATCAACTAAATATCACGTAGTCGGTTCAGTTGTTCAAACTAGGTATCACCACATATTAGGTTAATACACTAGTTTTTAGGTACCATAAATTCAGCCAAGGAGGGTCATGACATCCTCCCCCACTAGGATTAAATATCGTCCTCGGTGTTTCTAGTTTTTATTTTGTTGTTTAACAGAAAGTAAAATTATTACATCATATAGCTTCAAATGAAAAGAGAAAATATTTTTGCATAACCTCCTGTTGGCATTTTTGCCACATTTATTTTCATTATTGATTATGAATGCTTAAGTTGTGGCCCAATGCAGTTTTGTGAGTTTCGATGATTCAAAGCAGTCCAAAATTAAATATTAAGCTGATTTCCAATGCATTCAAGATAGAAGAATGCGCCCAAGCTACCAGAATTGAAGATTTTATTTATTCGAAGCTGCTGTTCACGGATTGTTCTAACGGTTTCATGCACATTTTCAAGAACACAATTTAATGAAGACTGCCGACTCTTTATGGCATTTAACTTTTGGGTTCTTCGAGGCTGCAATTAAGGGGATCATGTTCATTGTTTTCATTGCACAAATTGTAGATCTCAAGGAGATATGTTGCAAATTTTAAATGCTGCAAAGAGGCCAGCCCTCTATAAAAATCAATGTAAATCTCATTTGCAAATGTCAGGAGTTTTCTACTAAAAGCTTGAAGTTCATTTGCAGGAATGAAAGAATTGGCCTCTAATTTTTCAAGCGGCTGTTTGTGAGATTTTCCTTTCTGTTATTTACGTTTCTAATAACACTCATATTCCTTGGTTCCTGTTTCATTTGAATTCTGCATGTTGGATTTAAATATTGCTTGTAAGGGAATGAGTCCTGGAATGTAATCTTGGAGGGATTTTTTGCGTACGGTTGTGAGGGAATTAAGTTGATATCTTTTGTTACTTGTTGTTGCTATAATTTAAGTGATCTGCTGTTGTTCTTCCCGATCTTATAACTTCGGCTATGGCCATATTTCCCGTTTCTTTCCGCAAAGTTTTAATCTCTTTCCAGCAACTCTGATCTTAAAACAAACTTAGTTTAGTAAGGGAACCAGCCCACTCTGGAGATTGGTCTGGGAGCCATTTCTTGCTTCCAGTATTTCAATGTTGGCCGATTCTAGGGTGTAGTTTATATAAAAATCCTTTCCTGTGGCAGATTCGTGACCAACAGTTTTTGGCACGCCCGGTGGGACAGACTTCTTCTGTCTCAAAAAGATCCACATTTGTTAATACCCCGGAGGTCTCAAGATTTGATGAGCTGTCTTGGCCTCATAGCGGAGATTTGTAAGTTCATCTGGCGACTTTGCTGAGTTGAAGATCCGAATTTCTTGATCGTGGACGCCTACCTTTTTCAAGTTAAAAGAATGTTCATTTGGTGACTCTGACTTAATGGCGATAGTCGTGATCCCGCAGACCACTGCCACAAAGGCGAGGGTTTTTTCTAGATGGGATGATCCTGGCCCTCTGAATCTCCAAATCCGGCATGAAATTCCCAAAGGTGCCCTGAAGGCCCTAGCAAAATATGATGGTACCAAAGGCATGGCTCTGGAGCATGTTGAAGATATTGCTACTTTTTCAATGATCCATGTCATAAATCATGAAGATGTCATGATCAGACTTCTGGTTCAGTATTTGGAAGGAAGGGCATTACAGTGGTACAGACTGCTCAAGCGTCAAAGCATCAGCTCATGGGATGATCTAGCGGGAGCACTAATCAAAATATTTGACGAAGATCCCTTTTACAGTTCTTTGGATCTCTATCAGTTTTTAATGTACATCAAGCGAGCACCTCTAGAGAGCATCACGGACTTCAATGTTCGATTCAGCAGAAGCTGGAAGAGAATTCCAGAAAATATCTGACCATCACCCACCCAAGCCCACCTCTTCTATGTTCGAGCTTTCCATTCTGACATAGGCCTCCTCTTGCTGCAATCAGGTGAACGAAGGTTCCCTCAAATCTTTGAAGAAGCAGTGCAAGCGGAACAACTTTTTCTCTTATCAAGAAAATTACCATGGGGAGAAACTCCATCACTTTCTCCAGTAGTTGTTGCTCCTGTCTATCCCGTGCAGTATTTTTCATGCCAGATCCCTTATACTGAGTAGAAACCTGAGATGCAGTTGTGTGGATCTCAAGGGACAGATATCATCCAAATACAAGGATTGGAATATACAAGAACTTTCCTGGAAATGAACAATATGGTTGCTTGCAGTTTTCATAAGGAGATGGATCCAGAGGATATAAGTGAAGAAGAATAAGAGATTCAAGTTCAAGAACCTGAGCACAAGGAGGGCACATCTTTGCACCTTGTTTGTATCCCAGGGCACGACACACAAGCATTTAGTCAGAACCTGTTAAAAATGTCAGATCAACAGGTAGAGCCTAAAGAGAGCCTGGAGAAAGGACTGTTGCTGGATAATTCCTGTGATTGGATCCAAGAATTGGAGGAACCTGTTCTCAGTCCACAATCAGAGAACCCTTCAAGATGGTGGGATTTGCTTCAGTCATTACTACAACTGGTACCTATGAGAGCCCGTCATGTGGTAAATTTCTTTGCTGCATTTGTCAATTGTGTGGGTACTGGCATGCATGATAACTTACCCATGTCTGCAACATGGAGAACTTCAGGAAGAAGCCAGCCCAATTTCAAGGACCAACTTAAGTATGATCAGATCTGGTTAGGACACTGCAGATTTATCGGATAACTCCTTAGACTGGGTTTGTGGTGGCGACATGACAATCATGTCGTGAACTATTGTATATAGTATAAAAACAAAAAAACAAAAAAAATAGAAAAGAGAAGAAAAAAAAAAAAAGAGGTATTTTTTTTATTTGTTCATCTCGGCTCTTTTTGAATGCTAGTCGTAGGTGCTTGTTTTTCTTTTGTTTTTCTTTTCCCAGCAGTTGGTGGCTTTCTATAAAATTCTTCCTTTCCCTTCCCTTTTTCTTTCCTTCCTTTCTTCATCTTCCTCCTTCTTCTTCTTTTTCTTTTGCAATAAAAAAAAAAACAAAGCCACGGCTGTTGTTTCTTTTCCCCATTCCTATTATTCCCGTTCCTTCTTATCCCTTTCTTCTAAGTTCTGTCATTTTACGCATTTATTTACAGTTTAGTTCATTCTCATTCCACAACCTTCATATTTCTCATTAGCATTCCATTAGTTCATTTACTTTTATTTCATTTCCATTGCAGCCGGTAGTATAGCAGCATTTTGTTACTGTGTCTACCACATCACTTTATCACTACATCATTCCATAATTTTCACTATTCCATTTGCATTTCACCGCCTGCGCATCCGCGGGATCTCATTCCATTCATTTCCATTCCATGTTCAGTTGAGCCAAATGCAGATTTCTTTAACTTTTGATTATTCAGCAAAAGTTTCTATTGCAGCATTCCACTGAGATGTACCACAGCAGCCAGCTTTTTGTTCTAAGTTTTCATGACTCTGTTGCCCAATGGATTCAGGCCTGGATTCTTGCATACAACGAAACTGTATACCCCGTAAGCCACCAAGAATGTTGGCATTTTTGCCACATTTATTTTCATTATTGATTATGAATGCTTAAGTTGTGGCCCAATGCAGTTTTGTGAGTTTCGATGATTCAAAGCAGTCCAAAATTAAATATTAAGCTGATTTCCAATGCAGTCAAGATAGAAGAACGCGCCCAAGCTACCAGACTTGAAGATTTTATTTATTCAAAGCTGATGTTCACGAATTGTTCTAACAGTTTCATGCACATTTTCAAGAACACAATTTAATGAAGACTGCCGACTCTTTATGGCATTTAACTTTTGGGTTCTTCGAGGCTGCAATTAAGGGGATCATGTTCATTGTTTTCGTTGCACAAATTGTAGATCTCAAGGAGGTCTGTTGCAAATTTTAAATGCTGCAAAGAGGCCAGCCCTCTATAAAAATCAATGTAAATCTCATTTGCAAATGTCGGGAGTTTTCTGCTAAAAGCTTGAAGTTCATTTGCAGGAATGAAAGAATTGGCCTCTGATTTTTCAAGCGGCTGTTTGTGAGATTTTCCTTTCTGTTATTTACGTTTCTAATAACACTCATATTCCTTGGTTGTTGTTTCATTTGAATTCTGCATGTTGGATTTAAATATTGCTTGTAAGGGAATGAGTCCTGGAATGTAATCTTGGAGGGATTTTCTACGTACGGTTGTGAGGGAATTAAGTTGATATTTTTTGTTACTTGCTATTGTTGTACTTTAAGTGATCTGCTGTTGTTCTTCCCGATCTTATAACTTCGGCTACGGCCATATTTCCCATTTCTTTCCGCAAAGTTTTAATCTCTTTCCAGCAACTCTGATCTTAAAACAAACTTAGTTTAGTAAGGGAACCAGCCCACTCTGGAGATTGGTCTGGGAGCCATTTCTTGCTTCTAGCCTTTCAATGTTGGCCGGGTCTAGGGTGCAGTTTATATAAAAATCCTTTCCTGTGGCAGATTCGTGTCCAACACCTCCACTTTCTCCCAAGTGGCATTCCTCTCAGAAAAATGGTCCCACTGGACCTTACATTATTCAAGAGTCCAATTTCATAGATATTTGGAATGAAACTCAAGAATATTCATCGGTAGTACTTCAATGGCCTTTAGATTTACCATCTGTAATTTGGAAACATCCCACACATGTTCAGGGTCAGAACATATTTTCTAAGCAAGAATATGTGGAATGTGTCATGGATTTTGTATAGATTAGGTGGTAATGCAAGTAGGTATACAACTGGACCGATATTTTCCATGATCTCGAAGGGTCCCACAAATAGTGGATCCAACTTCATGGATTTTATAGCACTTTTATTTTGCTTAAACCTTAAGAACACCTTATATGAAATAGAATATTCTCTGGTAGTCCTTTTTAGATCCGCATAACTCTTTTGTCTATCCATAGATTTCTTAAGCCTTTGCCTAATTTCTTTTAGCTGCTCTTCCATTACCCTGACCATTTTTGGTCCAATCACAACTCGATCTTCTAGGTTATCCCAAGACAATGGTGTTCTACACTTTCACCCATACAAGGCATAGAAAGGTGCCATTCCTAGTGAGGAGTGATATCCATTATTTTAGGCAAACTCTACCAAAGGTAGGAAATCTTCCCACTAAGACTTGTGATCCATGTAGTACATGTGAAGCATGTCTTAAAAAACTTGGTTTATCTATTCCATTTGCCCATCGATTTTTGGGTGGTATGCTGAAATCATATTCAATTTCATACCAACTACACTATGAAGGGATTTCTAATATTCAGAAGTGAATTTGGAGTCTCTATCTAAGATAATTACTTCAGGAAACCCATAAAATTAGAATACATTTTTGACGAATCTCCTAAAAATATGAAGGGATTTCTTGGTATGAAGTGGGCAACCTTGGTCAATTTTTTGACCACTAAAAATATGGCATCATGTTGGTATCGAGTCTTGGGTAAACCCACAATAAAATTCATGGATATAACCTACCATTTTTGCATAGGTACCTCATGCATATGAATCTTCCCTAAAGGATGCTGGTGTTATACCTTAAATTTCTGACATTCAAGGCATTGAGCAACAAAATTTGTGATATCCTTCTTCATTCCTACCCAAAAGAAGGCTCTTTTCATGTTTTCTCATATTTTGGACCCTACCATATGAGCAGAATAAGGAGATCTATGAACTTCTTGCATTATCAAGTTCCTAAAATCACCTATCTTTGGTATGATTACCCTTCTATTATAGCACATAAAGTCATCCTTCACAGTAAATTCCTTATTTCCTTCAGGATATTTATCCATATTGACTCAAATTCCCTGGAAATACTCATCCTGAGATTACCTCTATCTCACTTGATCCATCAGATCCATGTGAATTCTAGTGATAGTTGTTATATATTTCCTTCTACTTAAAGCATCAACTACTTTATTCTCCTTTCCTTTTATGTACTCAATCTGGAAATCATACTCAGTGAGGAATTCAACCCATATTCTCTATATTGCATTAAGTATTGGTTGGGTGAATATATACCATAGACTTTTATGGTTTGTTTTTAATTCAAAGGGCCTTCCCACCAATCAATGGTGCCAAACCTTTAGAGCATTCACCACTGCAGCTAGCTCCAAATTATGTGTAGCATAATTAAATTCATTCTTTTTGAGCTTCCTTGAAGTGTATGCCACTACCGAATCCTCTTGTGATATTACCCCTCCCAACCCGTCTATTGATGCATCAGTGCATACTAAAAAGTCCCCTTGAGGATCGGGAACCTTTAGTATTGGTGTTGTAGTAAGCTTATGCTTTAGTAGTTCAAATGTAGCTTCACACTTCTCTGACCACTTGAATTATTTCCCCTTCTTCTAAAGTTTTGTTATGGGTCCAACAATCTTGGAATAGTCCTTTACATAACGTCTATAATATCCCGTTAATCCCATGAAGCTTTGCACTTCAGTGACATTAGTAAGGGATGGCCAATTCATAATAGCCTCTATATTTTTTGGATCCATAGCAATCCATTTTTCTGAAATAACATGTCCAAGATATCTTACCTATGAAACATAGAATTCACTCTTGGCCATATTTCCATAAATTTGATTCTTTCTCAACAATTCCAACATGATTCTAAGATGCTTATCATGCTCTTCTTTATCTTGAGATTATATAAGGATATCATCTAGGAATACCAAGACAAACTAGTCCAAGTGTCTATGAAACACGTTGTTCATTAGGTTCATGAAAGCAACTAGGGCATTAGTCAGTCCAAAGGGTAGAACCGTAAACTCATAATTCCCATACCTAGTTTTAAATACTATTTTGTGAGTATCTTCCTCAAAAATTCTTAACTGGTGATACCCCGACCTCAGATCGATCTTATTAAACACCTTGGCATCCTTTAGTTGATCAAATAAATCTTCAATCCTAGGTAAAGGATATTAATTATTGATTGTAGCATTATTTAGCATTTTGTAATCAATACACAATCTTAGCAAACCATCCTTCTTTTTCATGAATAGAACTGGTGTGCCCCACGGTGACACACTTGGTTTTATCAAACCCTTTTTCAATAACCCTTACAATTGAACCTTTAATTCATGCATTTTAGTAGGATTCATTCTATATTGGGACCTATGAATAGGTTCAGCTCCTGTCATAAGTTCAATTATAAAATCAAATTCCCATATAGGAGGTAACCCAAGTAGGTCCTCTAGAAATACATCCTAAAAATCTTGTAAAATTGGATTTTGTCCTAGTATTTCTTCTTTCTCTTGGTCCTCCACTTCATTGAGTTTTACCACATACACTATCCCTCCTCTCTTTAGGGCCTTTTTCAATTACATAGCAGACAACATTTGAGGTTCAAAATCCCCTTGATCATTGTAAATTCTTAGTATTTCTATGCCTTTATCTGAATACTCAATCGAGCGATCATGGAAATTGACTAAGGATTTATGAGCCTGTAGCCAATCCATCCCTAGAATTACATCAAAGGTGTGCATGGGAGCTACATATAAACAACATTCTATAGTCCCTTTAGATAGAGTAACTCCTACCATAGGATAACACTGGTTTACCGAGTAGGTATATCCAGAACCATACTCAACCTTCCACCCTTGAGCCAAATACCCAAGCCTTTTCGACATAGTCCTTGCTAGACTAGACAAAATAAAACTGTCAATGGCTCCACTATCTATTAAAATGTTTACTTGCTTATTGAAAACCTTACCTTTCACAAGTAATGGGGTGGTTTGTCCCTCTAGCTTCTGCTTCTCGATTGTGGCATAGATCCGATGTTTCGGTTCCTTCCCCTTTGCACTAGCTGAGCTAGTCCCTACTCAATATGGACACTGATTATAGTAATGAGATCCTCAAAAATTGTAGCATCCTTCCTTGGGTCCTTGTTGTTTCTCAAGTTTCTCATTCCCATTCTTAATTGCTGGAGCTGGAGCATGCGACTTCTATGGTTGAGGTTTCGTATTACTAGGCTTGTTATCCTTTTTATAAAATTTCTTCTTGAACTTGTTCTAATTCCCATAGGGTTTCTTCACAGGATTTTGGGGATTTTTGGCTTTTCGATCTTGCTCAGCCTCCCACTTTACAAACCCATTACTATTCCTCTTCTTTAGTTCTTGTCACGCTTGCTCGGGTAGAGCATCATACTTATAACAGAAGTGTGACTCTGGTTTCTTTGCTAGGTCATATGCCTTTTGCAATGATTTAGGCTCCTGCATCTCCACATCATGCCTTAATATCGATTCCAATCCAAGAATGAATTTATGAACTCAAATTTTCTCATTATAAACAGTTACATATTTGAATAGTCTTACAAATTTCTTATAGTACACTTCTACTATGTTGGTTCCTTGTTTGAGACTAGCAAATTCTTCAAACTTTAGGGCATAGAAATGCTTCATTAGAAATCTCTTTTTGAATATACTTATAAATTCTTCCCATGGAGTATCGATGGGTTCAATCTTAGTTTCCTCATAGTGGGTTTCCCACCACTCCAGAGCAGCCCCTTCTAATTTAATCGTATCCCAAAGTGTTTGAGTTCCAGATGAGTACCCTTTTACTATAAAATGAACCTCTGAATCTCTCAACCATTATTCTGTTGCATCCCCATCACCCTCTACATAAAACTTGGAGATACTGATGTTTTTCATGTCCCTAGTTGTTTCCTTTTCTGCTAAGGCTTTGGATTGTACTTGTTCTATAGTTATTCCATTATCTAGGCTAGCCTTCGAGCCTTGAACTTGTGATTTTTTATGTGTAGACTATTTTGAGCAATTGCCTTATCTGATCCTGCATAGCAGTGACCATAGCGGTGAGGTCTTCTACTTCCCTATTGGGGTTTATTGGTTCCTCATCCTGGTTTTCTTCTTCGATATTACTTTTCCAAGTTTTTCTAGGTGTAGGCCTCCCTCTTATGGTCTTAGGTGGCATCTTAACCTGATTCCATCCAAGAAAGGGGATTAGATTATAGTTTCACACTAAGTTGTATCTCTAATCAAGCCATAATATAGAGTTCTCTTTGCTATATGCATCAACAACCTAACTAGGGTAATATCCCAGGTTGGGATGTATCACTAATACCAAAGCCCATACTAAGGCATCCTGATACTCCTCACTCCCTTGGGTTAATTCCCATTAGATTCTAGCATTTGGGGTATCCTATATCATCCCAACTTTATATTTTTCTTAATCAAGCCTTCAATGGACACATATAATTTCCCTTTAGCACACACAAAAGCTCTATACCCTTGTACCTAGAGCTTTGATACCAAATGTAATGACCCAAAAATACACAAACAAAAAAATACAAAAATAGAAAAGTTTTTTTTTTTGCCTAGGGAGAGGGATACATGAACCCTTCATGACCCCTAACCCACTATTATAACCTAAAGTTTTGATCACCTAAGTTTTCCTGGAAGATACATCCCACAAAGTACCCTAACACAAGTCCATATGTGTAGGCATATAATGTGTTACTATGGATAAGTCAATTTGTACCATCATCCTTGATGAGCTAGACCTATCACCTTCAGTCCATCGAAGGTATACACGTATCTCCATCCCATACACAAATCCTTATGTGTAGGTATGTTATGAGTATCATGAGTTAAGCTATCCATATTATCTCCATGATGAGCTATCTTAACTCTGATGTAATATCTTCACCACTTAGTCCTTATCTCCCTAAGGGGGTCTCAATTCCCTTAGGTCTCCTATGTTCACCCTAAGGGGTTCTCAATTCCATTAGGTTCCCTATGTTCACCCTAAGGGGTTCTCAATTCCCTTAGGTTCCCTTTGAGTTCACCCTAGAAATCTATGCTAGAATTCCTATCATCAAGCAATCACACAATAATTCTACTAGTTGCTACCACATCAGAAGGCAATCAAACAATGATAGGTAAAATAAATCAAGCTCACACTAAAATAGAATCTACTACATAACATAAACAAATACAAAAATATAGTAAAATTACTTTCACTAACCCAATAGCAATTATCTCATTACTTATTGCATAATAAGCCTTTTCTACTCAAAGGTATCACATTAACTGCATTGAGGATATCTCCCCACAATTCTATTCTATTGAACATAAGTAAATCAACGTAAGATACAAATACCTATTCCTTGTCTCCATTGCATTCCTTGCTTCTCCTTGCTTCCCTTTGGTTCTTGGAGGGTAGTAGGGGATCAAGATACTCATGGTTCAGGATAGGCATGCCTTTAAATGCATCTAATCATTTACTTTTCCAAATTGCAACTATACAATATTTCCATTTAAGTTTCTAACCATCTAATGCATAATGGACATCATAAAAGAACCCTTACTTTTATTTTCACCTCCCCAAATCCCTTTGGAGATTCACCCATCATACTATCACTTAGATCAAGGTTAAAATTTAAATTAAATTCATTCATGTCCTAGAACATTAAAGTCCCATACCCTTAATATCCAGAACAATCATTTATTCATTCTCTAAACCAAAGCCCCATAACTTCAATTTAAAGAATAAATCTTCATCCCATTTTGTTTAAAGATCCTAATATAATAATTAATCCAAGGGGTTCTCTTTAAACTAAAACCTTTAGTATCTTTCCACAAAATAAAAGGTTCCTTTTAATCAAAACCTAACATTTACATATCCCATATAAATCAAAGGTTCCTTCAATTAAAATCATAATATATAACTGCATATAAATCAAAGCTTCTTTTAATTAAAACCCAATCATATATCTTCATATAAATCCAAGGTCTCTTCAATTAAAAGCATAATATATGGCTGCATATAAATCAAATATTATTTAAATTAAAACCCTATTATATAACTTCTTATAAATCCAAGGTCTCTTCAATTAAAAGCATAATATATGGCTGCATATAAATCAAGCTTCTTTTAATTAAAACCCTATTATATAACTTCATATAAATTCAAGGTCTCTTCAATTAAAAGCATAATATATGGCTGCATATAAATCAAAGCTTATTTTAATTAAAACCCTATTATATAACTTCTTATAAATCCAAGGTCTCTTCAATTAAAAGCATAATATATGGCTGCATATAAATCAAAGCTTCTTTTAATTAAAACCCTATTATATAACTTCTTATAAATCCAAGGTCTCTTCAATTAAAAGCATAATATATGGCTGCATATAAATCAAAGCTTCTTTTAATTAAAACCCTATTATATAACTTCTTATAAATCCAAGGTCTCTTTAATTAAAAGCATAATATATGGCTGCATATAAATCAAAGCTTCTTTTAATTAAAATTCCTATTATATAACTTCATATAAATCAGAGGTTTCCTCCATTAAAACCCTATTTTATAAAGCTCATATAATTTTAAGGGTAATTTTAATTAATCCTAGCTACACAACCAAAGCATAAAGCAAGGCCTACAGTTAGTTCTAATGCCTTCCAAGGCATACTAAACAACTATGGTGCTAACTGGTTTCTCATAACCCTACACTTCTTATACCTAAGCTGGCTTCTTTTGTCGAACACGACATTTGACTTACACAACGTTGCTCCAATAGTACAAAGAATCTGGTGTTTCTTAGGCAACTACAAGAACACATAGTGCTTTCTATAGCATACGGTATTTCCCACAAGGAACACAACATCATTTTCAAACAACACCCAATACTACCATAGTGCACAGTATTCCATAGGATATAGCATCATTTCCAAACAACACATAGTATTCCACAGGATACAGAGTAATTCCAAACACCACATAGCCAAAACATAAAGCAAGGTGCTTCCACAAGGAACATAGAGCAATTCCAAACACCACACAACCAAAATGTAAAGCAAGGTGCTTCCACAAGGAACACAGAGCAATTCCAAACACCACATAGCCAAAACGTAAAGCAAGGTGCTTCCACAAGGAACACAAAGCAATTCCAAACACCACACAACCAAAATGTAAAGCAAGGTGCTTCCACAAGGAACATAGAGAAATTCCAAACACCACACAACCAAAACGTAAAGCAAGGTACTTCGACAAGGAACACAGAGCAATTCCAAACACCACACAACCAAAACGTAAAGCAAGGTGCTTCCACAAGGAACACAGAGCAATTCCAAACACCACAAAACCAAAATGTAAAGCAAGGTGATTCCAAAAGGAACACAGAGTAGTTCCAAACACTACATAGCCAAAACATAAACCAAGGTGCTTACATTACTCTACTAGACTCCAAGCTCACACACATAGGGTGGTTTCATAATTAACCAATATAATTTTAAACCATAGCCAGGCTTAGAACAACCCAACCTGTAGGTCTCCACTGTGATGAAAGTCTAGTAACGTCGGCTCCTGGTGCATTTCCTCTCGCTTCCTCTATTCCTCCCTTCCTCGTTCGTCTCCCTTCCTTACTCATTTCTTTCTCTCTTCCTCCTCATTCATCTCCCTTCCTTGCCTACATTGCATGCCCGTCTACCCAGGTGGTTTATCCATCGCCTTCTCGAAAACTTTGCCACCATCTTGAGCCTCCTTCCCTTCAATGCCCGCCCCCTAACCTCTGTGCATTATTCCCATGTTTTCCATTTTTGGAAAATAAATAGCTTTGTAGGCTTTTCCATAGGTTGCACCATGTAGGAGAGGGATCATGACATTTTATTTTTTATTCTTTTAATATTCAAATATATTTATAATATCTATATATTCTCTTTATTCAAATGAAATATCTCTTTCATTTATTTTTAATTAATTAAACCCCTTTTAATGAATTCTCCCTTATCATTAAAATAATCATTTTTAATTAATTTTAAAATATCATAACCACTTTTAATTAAAATAAACACTATCAATTAAAATAACCATTTTTAATTAATTAAATGAAAACTCCTTAATTAATCACAAATGAAGCTTACAAAAGAGCTCTAATGAGCCAATCATTATTTTCTTAACTTCATTAATTAATTTAAAGGCATCTAAATTCAACATAAGAATTTAATTTATTTTCTTTCACAAGAAGGAAGTTGAGTTTTCATTTCGAATACGATAGTTAACCCTATGCATCTATAATCATCTTGCAGTGGTTCCAATATAGAAACTAAATCACCAAACCATTCAAGTTATGATGTAGTAGAGAGCAGACACATTTATACCATCAATCAAAGAGGGAGTCTTTCCATCGATCCAATCACCCATCTTAGCTAGATATTTTATGATAGCTACTAGGCTATCAATCTAAGGCTCAAGGTGATCAACATTCGATGATTTTCCCCTCCATAAATGCATACCTATATGAAGGTATCTATCCATGTTACCTTTGAGTACCTTAATCATCATTTCCCTTGATCTTTGGTACCCTCATTTCCGGTGGGTAACTCTACCTATTCCACCTACGAGTGTACCTGATCCTACACACTTGGAAATATGTTAGCGATAACATGCCCTTATAAATCAACTAAATATCACATAGTTGGTTCAATTGTTCAAACTAGGTATCACCACATCTTAGGTTAATACACTATTTTTTCGGTGCCATAAAGTCAGCCAAGGAGGGTCATGACAGTCACCTTATGATAGTCGCATTTGATGGTCGCCTTGCGATAGTCACTTTTGTCAATCACCTTGTGACAGTCGCTTTTGTCAATCACCATTTTAGGAGTTGAAAATTTTGGTCCACAGTTTTCAAAAAAATACCATTATTTGATAATGTTTTGCAAAATTTTAAAAAATTCACCCTAATGTTTATACACATTAGGACTAGATTCACCCCAATATTATAAATACACTTTGGAGTTGACACCTTATGCATAACCCTAACATTGTCTCTTCATCTTATGCATTTTGTCCTCCATCACTTGAGTGTAGGTCTTTGGTGGCATTTACTAGATGTAGAATTTCTTCTTTAGCAATTACTCTTTTAAGGGTTCTTTGAAAATGTATGAATGTTATATACAAAAAAAATAGCTTGAAAAGGCAATAAAAATGGCTATACCATAAAATAATGATTTAGGGTCCCCAAAAAATTGTATGGGTGTTATGTACCAAAATGATCAGTGAAAAAAGATTATTAAAATTGGAAATACCACTAAATGCTTCTAATTTGATATTTTAGACTTCTTTTTAGATCATTATTTTGAGGTTGTGTATATTTTTTAGAATGATTTGAAATTCAAAATAAACTCAATTGTGTTCATATTATGCCTACATATATTGGGTTCTTTAGTTCTCTATTTCACCGTGTTTTTAATTTAGCACATTTATGAACTACCATAGGTAAAAGGGATGTAATCTAAGGTAAGGTGTGTGCAATTTACATAGTTATCTAATATATTGTAGTAATAGTACAAGAGGGTAATCTTCACGAGTACTAATTTTAGTGAACTATGGATTTTTACATGACTAACTTGACTAGCTTCCTATGGTGAAGATTTGGATCAGGGACCCTATTAAGGGTCTCTTGATATACTAAGGTAAATGGGAGCTCAACTCCATATATGGGTGTTTTCTAAGGCCTAGGTATTAGAGTTTTTCATCCTTTACTTCATTAGATGTTTTATGGGTAATCTAACTTGAATAAAATGATAGCTCCTCCATATTATTTTAAAATGGTCAAAAAACCATTTTTAACCTATAGACCCCAGCTTAAAAGAAACAAATTCCTCAAAATAGAAGCTTACCACACCCTCGAATGGGCTTTGATATTACTTTGAATGAACCTCTTCCTCCCATGTGAAAAAATCATCTTAAATTCCTAGTCTTGAACTATACCATGATAAGAAATTTAGTTTCAAGGATAGTTCTAACTATGGTTATAAGAGCTATCAATAAAATTAGAACTAAAATCACATATTCAATAATACAAGCATTAAATAAATGAAACATGAGAACTTAAAATAAAAGTGAAAGCAAAAATTTAGGACAATAAATATTACTATTTTTGACCTCTTAACAAAATATTCCAAATCTTCTCTAGTCCTATGAGGGTTACATCCTTTGATTTTTATAATATTTACAAGCATATTTCTTGATTATTCTATGATAATATTCTATGATAGTATTTTATGACAATATTCGTGACTACATATTCTATGATAGTTACATACATCATTTAAAGGTAGTTACATAGATGATTCTATGACACACCCTCCTACTATTTTTAACTTAACATGTGTCCATATTTACATATTCCATATGGTACAATATCATATGCCAATATGAATTACATTCATGGGATACATAAAATATTTTGTGGACTTTGTCCAAGTTTCACACCTAGGTATCAAAAGCATTCATAATAAAAGGGTTTGCATAGGCAAAATTGAACCCACAAATATATTAATTATTCATATAATGCTAAAAATATTTATGGTAAGTTCTATTCGAATGCTACCCAACTCTAGAACCTAGGTATGAAAAAAAACTTAATTTGGAGCTAAACATACTAAAACATAAGGTTAATTCAACAAGTTTAATCTCTTTATTTTGTAATATCATATTCATTCAAAGTAAAATTACTCAAATGAAAGTACATCAATGACTAGGCATTTGAACCAATTTCTTTTTTTTATCAATAAACGTGACCATCAACAAGGATTATTTTCTTGGTTCCCACAAAACAACTTGTTTGAGTTTACATTTTGGGCTATGATTTACCATTTTAAAAATAGTTAAATCCTAAAGTTTATGTTTGATTTAAAATTCAAGTGTAGGTTTAAATTATGGTCACATTAAAAGAGTGAATGCTAGAAATATGTTAATCTTGGGCACCTATAATGGCTAAATAGTGTACACATATCAAGCATCATGATAAGCAAGTTTTAAAATTAGGAACCCATACCCATTAAAGAGTATGCACATAGGGCATATACCCATGCAATTTTTAAACATAGAAATTCATTCCAAAACAACTCTCCATCATACTTAAATATTTTATGGGTCTAATATTTGGAAGTACGAGGGCTAAAAATTTGAGATTCAAAATTAAAAGGGTAGAATTAATGTTTTGAACTTAGAGGACCAAATAACCAAAATTCAAACTTCATAATTTAGATATATATTATGTAGAACCCAAATTTTGATATTTGGAATTTTAATGTCTCATTATGGCAAGAAAACACATACACTAAATTGGCTAGTTTTTGTCTATAGACTTAACTTAGAAGTTTATTAATTTAGGATAATTAATATATCATAAAAGAAAAAATTATTAGCATTAAATTTCTCCTAGAATTACTCCTAGGTTAATCCTAGTTAGTTAGTTATTGTTTAATCATTACACCTAGTTAATACCCTTTATGATTAAACATATAGAAGTTTGAGTTGTAATCCATTCATTCATTTTTTCCTTTTCCACATAAATAAATTATGTTATATATAAAATATTAAATTAATCATTAGAATTTACAATTAAATCTATCATATAAATTCTCAAAATGAATATATAAATGATGATTTTAAATAAAATTGAACCCACAATCACATGAACCTAAACCAAATGGTATGGATCCTTTCAACCTAAAATCATCTTTTTTCCATTGGTAACTTTAGACCCTTTCTACTCTATCACACAAGGGAATTACAATTGTATGGTCACAAACTATAATGATTAATATAATAGGTTCAACTACCCTTAATGTGATCATAATTGAGGTAAGAATTTACGGTATTATCTCCCTACATCACAATCATTCTAATAATAGGGTAATATAAGACCTCTTTTACCATATCATCAAACCATAAACATAGACACATGAATACAACAATGTGTAAACCCAAATTTAGTGATATTTATCTCTAAGCCACGAGGTTCATACCTAGACAAGAATTCTTGTATGAATACTTTTGTTACTTGAGTTCTTAGTAGGGAGCAATGGTTCACCAAGAGGGTTTTATGGATTCATTATAATATCCTATGTTTGATGTGATCAAGTATGCAAGCACCAAATTTTAATAATTTGGAAAAGAGAATATACCTTATGGAAGAAGATGTAAATAAAATGAAATTTAGAGAAGACATCAATGCAGTAAACAAGGTTAACCTTGTATGCCTTTATTAATTCCTTTCATGAACTATGAAACTTATAAAGTAAGTGAAAAAAAACTAAAATAAAATATCTTTATCTTTTAATGAAAGGGTTCAAGAATCTACAAAAAATAAATTCTATCGTATGTGCAAACTATATGTAATTTTGATTTAATGCCTAATGAAAAGAGTTTAAAAATTTACTCTTTAAACCTTTTTTTATTTAATGTGTTTAAAACTAAAAGAGTATTTATTCCTATTGAAAGTAGCAAATAAGACTCTTTTTTCACATGAAATAATGTTACCCAAAGGTTTGTAGAGTGTAAAAGCATAGTCGAGACTCTAGTTTGTCACCCATGATATGTTTATCATATACCCACAAAATGGTCCCCTATGACATGTTTTTTTCTTGTGTACCTATTATTTTACAAAAGAAGTTGAAAAGGGAAATACAATAGATGTGTTAGTTTCAAGTATCTTGCTTATCATTGGGGAAGTTGTTAAAATTTCCTATTTTATAGTCAAGCTCCATGTTCCATTTTACAAAATGAAATTGGATGCTTTAGAAGAAGATTAACTACATAGAACTATAAATTTAGTTGTTGCAAAAACCAAATATAGTGTGATGTGAAATTCTAAGATATCCCTAGGCCTAGTTGTAGATTTTCAAATATTAAAATTTTTGGGCATTGATCAAAATGAATTCTTACTCTATAGGAAAAATTTAAAATGGAACATAGCCTCAGTCTCATAGACCAAGGAATAGGTCATCACATCAGTCTGAGTTTAAACACTAGTTTTATTGGCCTAGAGTGTGATATATAGTTTAATATTACAATCCTATCTGTTTTTATTTATAATTTTTTAAATAATTCAGATAAGAGTTTTATTTTAGGCTTCATCTTGGCCATTACCTTGAGTATAGTAAGGTGTGGACAACTTATGTTAAATTTTGCACTCAACAAAATGTTTATCAACATTATTATTTTTGAAAGGATTGTCATTGATAGATATTATGACCAAGGGGATGTCATAACATGGTAATATCCTATTATGGATAAAGACATGACCTGGACCCATTTGGTGAAATATTTGGTTGCGATGATGATGAACTTGTGAGTATCAAATGAGGTAGGATTTATTGTTCTTATAATATCTAGACCCCATGTATAAAAGGACCAAGGATGAGTCAAGTATAGTAGCTATTACAATGGGGCATGAACAAGATTATTGTTTTTCTAACATTTATTGCACTTATGAAAATAATTGAAAGAGCCATTTTCTATACAAGGCCAATACTATACTAGCCTAATAAGATTTTTGGTCATGATATTTTGATTGAAATGACCAACACATATTCTATAATGGTCTTCTTAAATTACATACTTAGCCTCTTCTACATTAAGGTAGTCAGGGTTATGCGTAAGGGGTCGGCCCCAAAATATATTTATAAAAATTTGACGAATCAGTTTTGAAATCTAAGTGAATAGTGTCCAAATGCATGTATAAATTTCAATATTATTAGGGGCAATGTTGGAAATTTAAACTTAAAATGGTCAAATTATTATAAAATTGTGGCAAATCAACCCAAAAAAAAATTGCATCCAGAAATTTTTGGCTAATGGGCCTTGGTCAAGGGTTCCAAATATTAGCCAATTCTAAATTTTGAAAATCCTAATTTTAGCCAATTTGGTGATAAATAGCCACTATGCATGACCTTGAAGGTAGTAGACATGGATACCATCAAAATATCACTTGTATAATATATCACCAATGATGATGAAGTGACAATCCTACTATATAAATTTTTTGCATTCACTATGATTTACTCATTTAGTCAATGTATCCCCCTTAATAAAGGTATAAATATCTTAAGGGTTTGGGTGGATTAATGATTTGATAACAAATATTCTTAATTGTGTTTGGTTGGATTTGAGGGTTTCCAATTATCTAATATGTTGGATGATGATATTGAGTTGCTTATCCTCCAATTTTAGGAGAATGAGGGAATCCATTGATATTATTACATTATCATTATGATTAACCAACCTAGGGATGATAACAATAATAATTATATCAAAGGCATGCAATAAATAGTTGACAATATCTTTATAGGGTTTTAACGTATCATATTTAGTTTGATAAGTTTCATTGATCTAATTAACAATAAGTTGGGAGTCTCCAAAAATAGAGAGGATTTCAAATTTTAGGTATTGATCAAGAGTTAGGGTTTTATATTTTGAAGTAATACTTTTGCATAAAAATTGAAGCTTCAATGATAATAGGATAATGCTTTGTTATGAGGAGACTTGAACTTTCTCTACTCCTGTGCCCTTGGCACATCTAGTGCCATCAAAGTAAAAGGGATAATGTGTTAAGTTGTAAAGTATCCCAATTATATATAATGTCATCTAGAAAATAAATTCTATGGGTTGATGATATTCTAATAGTGATGTTGTTAAAGGGCCATTATAATTTATCCTTTTATGGATTTTTGTATTACGAAGTTGACCCAAGCTAGTAAAGCTTAAGCTAAAAAAAATGCACCCTAAGGTAACCCTAATTATCACTATATTAACTCATTAAGGGACATTACCCACTTAGTAGTGCAACCTAAGAGGAATGGTTTTGACATGAGATATCTTAGAGAATCTACTTGAGCTATACAATGGTCCTTTTGCAAAGCATATAATGCCTCAATTTTTGAGAGGCAAAAACTATAATTAGAAAAAGGTTTTCCAAAGGTGTATAATGGTTTTGATAATATACTAGATGTTTTACTAATGTAGTAGATTTCCCTTTATTTATGTTGGTCATTGGATGATCCAACATGACTCCTAAGGCGTGCATAGTTGTGATGTACAATAGTAAATATTTATGGGATTCTAGAGGGATAAAGATTGGAGGATATAGAAGGTATGTTTTGGCATAAAAATCCTTTTGAAAATCATCATGCCATTTGAACTTGACATATTTTCTTAAAATTTTACTAAAAGGTTAGCATTTATCAATAAGTTGGAAAATAAATTGCCTAATAGCTTACAACTTGGCTTAAAGAATGCATAGTTATATTAATGTCTTAGGTGAAGGCATGTTTGTAATAGTAGAAATATTTTATGGGTCAACTTAAAATGAAGAACCCTAGAATTTTCTTGAAAGTGACTCCAAAGACACACTTAGAGGATTAAGGCCAACTTTATTTTGACATAAGCATTCAAAAATGTGTCTTAAATTTTGAATATGATATTTTCATATTGGGTAATAGACAAAGAGATCATTGACATAAGCTTCTCTCATACATGAACTGGATCATAAAAGATATACATCATAGCATGTTAGTAATTTGCCCTAGTATTTTTCAAGCTAAAATGCATGACTTGCTAGTTAAGGGTCCCTCATGGGTTGGTAAAATCTATCCCATGTTGATGTTTTGGTGTTATCAAAATTTTATTATATCCAAGAAATCCATCCATAAGGTACAACATCCCAAATTTAGTAGCTAAAGCAAAAATCATGTTGATATTTGGTTGAACAAAATCATCTTTGGGACATGTTTTATTAATTCTCTAAAATTCATGTAGACATGAATGGTGTTTTCTTTTTAGTGATGGATCGTATATTAGATATTGAATTAAAATAGTCAATGGGGTTGATAAATTTAAATTCAAGGATATTTTAAAGTTCCTCTTTGATGAGTAGGTCTACCTTAGGGTGCATTGTATCAGCTTCAACTTTACTAGATTGATATCTACTTGAACATCCAAGTGATGTACAAAAAGAGAAGGATGTAATCCTAGAATATTAACATATGACTATGCAAAGACATCACAAAATTTTATTAGAATATTTGCATTTATTTTGTACTCTTTAGGAATCAAGAATTATCCTAATTTAAGGATTTCAATATTATATTGAGTTCAAATATTGATATAAATTCTTTCTTCAATGAGGATGTGACACTCTTCTTCAAAATGTGAGGGTATAGGACGTACCCCTAAGCTTTCAAAATTTGTTGGCTCTAAGGATGATTTATCAAAATTAAATGATTTTGAGGTATTAGCCATGTTTATTAACACATGAATCTTTTTTATGGGAATCATCCATGGTAATATTATTACTAGGAGGGATATGTGTTAAGTGTTATGCCTCATAATTTTTATTGGTTGCTATTAATAGAGATTTTTTTTTTTGTCTCATAGTATCTATTAGTTTTGAAGAATTATTAGATTTGATATGAACAATATCTAAGGCAATTACGTTAAGCATATGGATGGGAAGAAGAGTATTTTATTGGTCTCTTTCATGGTTTGATTTTGAATTGTTTTCTATTGCAATGTCTACATAGGGTTTGACAAAGTTGTTTTATTGTTACTATAAGAGGATGATAAATAGAGTTGACACTTATTACAATGGGATTTATACCCTAGGTCCCATTTACTTATCCATGATTTGGGTTCCAAAGGCTCTTTGAGACCTTTTTCAAATCTTTCTAAACCCATCCCATGATACCCAAGGTTGCATAGGTTCTATTTAGATATCTGATAGAGGTTAGATGTGTAACAAGAAGTATATCATTGTTCAATTGGATGGGGTTGCTTTGATAAATAATTTTTGTGTTAGACATTCCAATACAAACAAAGGTATAACTCTCTATTTGCACTAACTTTCCCTTACAAGAAGTTATTACTAAGGTTTGGGGTGAGGGAGGTAACATTGATAGGTCTAATATTATTAATTTGATTTCTGGATTAGCATGGTCAATATCTTAAAACTTTTGGATTGGCTTTTCTTGCTTTTTAGTTTGACTAATAGTGCTTGATTAATTTTAATTGTTACCTCACCCTTAGTGTATAAGGTTTATGACAAGGTGAGATGTACTTAAAGATGAAAAACATACATATTTGGTTTTTTTTCTTTTTGATGAACTGGTATTAAGCAAGAGATCAAGATCTTCATGAATATTGTGAAGTTGTCCTTGTTAATCAAACCTAAAGCATTGATGATAGTTGGATGGGATTGCCTACATTGCATGGATCTAGGATCATCTCAAAAGACGATTATAGTTCAAGTCACAATGTGAAACAAGTGTTGAGTACATGGGCTCCTACTTTTATACGAAGGACCAAGGTTCTAATAACTTGGTGTTATTTATTATCATAAGCTTTGATAATGATATTAAACATTTCTAAAATTTATTTTTTAATCTGATCCCACTGAAGAATTTGAAGTTACATATATTATTGGTATACCCATTATCAATAAGCACTCCTTTTAAAAAATTATCACTAGTTTCATAGGTGATTTAAAGGGATAACTCTCCCAACATAGACAAGGATGGGATATCTTCCTCATAAAAGGCTATGATTGTATGATTAATGATAAAAATTCCTACTACATAAGTCATATTAGTTGGGTTGATATTTTGAGGTACTATTTAGTCATTCAAAATTTTGAAAAGGTTTTCTTTATGAACAAGAGAATTTTTTAATAACTCAAGTAGATAAATCTTAGCATGGATATATTCAAGATTTTTAAGATTAAAGATCTATTTTCCTTTATTATATTTCTTTAATATTAAGGGTGTCCTCTTAGAGAAAGGATTTTGTTTAGATTGTATAACTAGATGAGGATTGGTAGGAAAATTGATGACTATAACTTTTGTTGTTGTCATGTTACTACATGAATCATCCCAACCATATTCTGGTGAGTCAACAAAACATTTTGATACTAAATATTATTAGTCATATTTTGATGATTTGATAATAAAATCTGGAAAATTCCCAAGTCTTGATTAGAAGATATGGATTGTTGGAAGTCATTAAAGGTAATTTTCCCTTCATCTATGAGGTCTTAAATTATGTCCCTAAGGGTTTTTTAATTTATTAGTATAATTTCCACGGATGTGATGAAAAGTGCATTGTTCTACAATATTAAATCCTATTATTTTTTCTCTTTTAGGATTTTTAGGTCTTATATGTGGGAGTTCAACAATTTTTACCTCTAAAAGTTGTTATAAAATAGTAGAGGGAGGTTGGTTTAGTCTAGTGTATTACCTCCTTGGCTCCTCTTGTTTATTCAAAATGAGTTTTTAAAGCACTACCACAATACTTCCACTATTGTTGTTTTATCTAGAGTTAAGGACTTCATCGCCTATAACATGTTTATTCTTATACTTTCCATTTTGATTATAATAGGACTTGCCATCCTCCTTCTTGAGCTTTAACTATACCCTTCTAATAAGTGTAAATTCTACTTGCTTTTCCAATTGGATAGCATGTTCAAAAGAAGATATTATAGATATTTCTAAGGGATATGATAGATTTTCATTAAGGTTCTTTTAAAAAATATTGAAAATATCCTTTGAAGTGGATTTATAATCTAATTTTATTACTTGTGACCTCCAAATTTTTAAGTAGCTTGATAAAATTTCAGCCTCCCCTTGCTTGAACTGATAAAAATCAATAATGATAGTGGTTTCTTCTACATTAATAATGAGTTGCTAAAAACAATTCTCACATAGTTCTCTAAAACTCTTGAGGTAGTGATGAGGCACTTGGTAATACCATTCTAGTATTAACTTAGTAAGACTCTTTGAGAATATTTTTAGTAGTAGTAAATCATCATATATTACACATGTAGGTGATCACAAAGAGTTTTATGACTCATAGGATCACTTGAGACATCATACTTGGATAATTTAGGGAGTTTGAAATAATGTGGAAAATGGAAAGCTATAGGCAGGTCCAAGGTTTATTGCAAATATTTATATGCACATATTTACTTTAAAACTCCTTGTATTGAACATGTTTTTTGAGTCAATTGCTTTACTTAGGACATAAGGGCTTAGACTTTAGGACAGGGTTGATTTGTGAAAATTAACAAAACTTTTGATGAGGTAAAAGGATTTGAGATGTTAATAAAAGGATGCATTTGAGAATTTTTGTTAAAATAAGGATTTGAATAAGAAACAAAGAGGTTTGATAAATTATTGAAGGGATTTATTGGGTGATTTAGAGGATCAAACATGGGTGTCATACTAAAAATTTTAAGGTTAAATATGTCAAAGGAAGTGGTTTCAAAGGCAGAAGGGACATGATTATAGGTATATCCTCCTCTTGGGTTTAATAGAGATGGGTTTTTGAGAAGACCTATTAATATGTTGGTCTATTAGGGATGTAGACACCCAATTTTGACACACCTATCACTATCTTCCAAAATTCATCACAAACACTTCAAAAACTTCAAAAATTTAGCCTAACCATTACTAAACCTCGAAATCAGTATTCCCAATCACCCTACACATCCAAAAATACCTTATACCAAATTTTCCACTTTGACCAAATTCACTAGTGGCGAATTTGGTAAACTAAATGGCAAATTTGGTAAAACTGCCAAAAATAGGGTTTTTAAAAAATCCCATTTTTACCAAATTTGCCATCCCAGTGGTGAATTTGGCTAGTGGTAAATTTGGTAGCTTTCCTCAAAATTTAAAATTTCAAAATCCTGTCTAACCAATCACCAAAATTTTCCATTCTAAACCAAATTTGTCACACCTATGGTGAATTTGGTAAACAACGGTGAATTTGGTGAAACAATCAAAAATATTTCATACGAACCAGGTAGTAATGGATTGAGCATATTTCTACCTCCACCATCGATCCCACATGCTCCATCAAGGTATGAGATTTTCTAGTTTGAATGCATTCTTATCCAATTATCCCTTTAATCCCTCCTCCAAATCCTATTTAAGGACCTCCTTGGGTAGGCATTTGGCAAGGATTTCTACTATATAAAAGCTCTACCCACATTTCTCTAGCATTTGCATTTCTTCTCTAGGCTCTTCTCAAGCAATAGCATAAGTTTTGTCAAGCATTAGAGTAGTCTTCACAAGCATTGGAGGTAAGCCAAGCAAGGCTAGGGAGGACTTGGGAGCAAGGAGGTCACCATTGGAGGTAAGAAGGGAAGCTCTCCTAGATCCCTTCTTCTCTCCTTTCACCTTGGTTCCACAAAATTTTTTCCCCTATGGTTGTATTCTTGCTAGCTTAACACCTCTTGCTTCCTTTTGTGCATTTCCATTTATATGCTAGATATTTCATCTTAACTTCCTCTAACTATCTTCTTGGCAACCTATAACTTAGTGTTTTTAGATCTCTAGCTATATTTTTGTAGCCTCTTTTAACATGTTTTACTTCTATATTATAATTTATCATAACTCTCTTGCATGTTCATCTAAATTCACCACTTATTTTGTCATAATTTATGATTATAATACTCCATTTTGTAGGGTTTATCATATTCTCCATCATATTTTCTCACTAATATCTTTTTTTACAAACTCTTTTATCTTCCTACAGCATACTAACACATATTTTTCCATTCCATGTTATTCTACTTTCATAGATTTAGCATTCTTCTCTTACATACTATTTCTTCATTGCATGCATTTCATGTATTTGTCTTTTTAATTTCATGTGTGAAATATCTATATCATTTTATGAAGATTACTTATATTTTGTTTGGATTAGGTGTAGTTAGTATTTCCTATTATATTACATCTAATTTTACATGCAATTTTATTTCAGTTGAGTTTTATCTTTAGCTTCATACATTTACTTGTTCTTGCTCATCTACTTTGAAGAATTGTACAAATTTCTTAACACATTCTACCAAGTATTCAAATAAGTCCTCAAATTCATCCTTATAGCATAATTATTAACTAGTTTCACCTTACTTTAGCATTTACTTAGCATTTTATCTCCCTCCCTAGACTGTCATAAGTCTTATTTCTCAATATTTACAAATTCCCCTTCGGATATTTCATCCTTTTCCACTATCAAAAGAATTTTAGTTTGTCAATTCTCAGATTTGAAAACTTAATCCCATAATTTATTTGTAAACATACCATCCAAATCATAGTGGGAACCTCCCTTGTTTATCTCGAACCAAGTCTTGCTCATATCAAGCCCCAATTTGACTCTAAAAACTTAAAAAAATTTCTAGTACAAAATTCACCACCCCTATGGTGAATTTGGTAAAACCTGACATCTGAGACTATAATCTCTAATTTTCTCACTCATAGGTCCTCTAGACTTCAGTAGGAACCCTATAACAAATTTCCATAATAAAACTCACAGTGTAACACACCAAAATCAGCCTCAAAACTTAGTTCTCTCCACCCAAGACCAAATTTGCCATCCCTATGCTGAATTTGGTGGTCTGTTCCATAGAAATTGATTTACAACTTAGACCAAATTTTCTAATGGTGAATTTGGAAAGACCTAGTGGTGAATTTGGAAACAAGCCAAGATTATTCCAAAAAAGTCATTCATATTCATATTTTTTGTAAAACAGAGGGTTTGATCAATAGTGGGGAGAGCCTATCAACCTCACTACCCTCAGATAGGCCCAGAAAAATAGAAACCCTAATTTTTTTTGTCTTTGTGTAGGTTTACCAAATTTGTCACCCCTGTAGCAATTTTGGCTCCAGTGGCAAATTTGGCTCTGTGTTGTGGTAAATTTGGTAGACAAGCTCTAATAGAGGTAACCCAACCACTTGGCCCTTCCCTAGCCCTGTCATTGTATTTTTTGTACATTATGTTCCTGATTTTCTATTGTTCTAAAAACATTAAAGTATATCTATTTTGGAAAATTAAGGAACCTCAACTAGGAACACAATATTGTTTACAAACCCTTGAAGCTATTTACAAAACATAGCAAATTTCTTTTGCAAAACATTAAAGGATAAGTTAATTAAAGAATCCTAGGTTATACTTTAGCATATCTTTCATACTTAAGTACTTAGGCAAGAAACAAAATTGCATTTAGTTGCATTAGGCTAATTATTTTTGGTTGCATTCTCCTTTGTTTTCCCTAAAAATTAAAACTTCCTTAAACTAGTGCATTCAAAACTTGAATTGCATTTAGGATAGCTCTTGTTTGCTTGCATTTGTGTGGATTAAGATAATATTTGCATTTTAGATGGTTCTAATGATTTAGGTTCAAATAATTGTTAAGGCTCGATAAAAATTCAAGATTACTAGGGATACAAAATTTTTGGGTGATTATCCTAATTGAACACATAAAACACTGCAAAACAAGCATTACATCAAAATTTCACAACCTTTATAATTTATGAATAATATGGGTCTAGTTGTGTTGAGGATTCATATATCCTCAAGATATCCTTTGGAAAGAGATCCTAAAGTGGGGAAGCAAAGATTCTAACAAATATCCCCCGCACACACTTGACATTAATTATATTTAAAAAGGGAAAAGAACATGAGGTTTTCCCGCAGCCCACATAAATTGGTGAACCCAATGTGAACACTTCATTTTGCCTTAACTAAGATAATTTTTTTTTTAACTTAAACAGACCACTTAATTTGTTTGCTTAGTTTACATCACATTAATATAACAAGAACATAACCAATTGCTAATCCTACTAGAGGAAGGTTAACGACCCCTTGAGTAAACCAACATACGAACCTTATGGGAGCAATCTTCTTTGGCTAGTATATTATGGTGGATTAGTGGAGTCATAAGGAGGGTTTCTTATTTGGGTAATATAAGGATCTCAAACATCATCACTTATTTTATATAAGTACTCTCAAAACAAAACTCTAATAATTTAACTCCCTCTTTGAATCTAAGTCTTATAATTATGTCTCAACATCCTTATAACACCCAAAACAAGGGTTTCCAATGTAGTGGATGAAGTAGTCTTCTAGAGGATCACCAACCAGAGTAGAGGAGAAGGAGTTCTCATGTGGATAGATATCAATAAAATTGATTTAGGGTATTGATGTATCCTTTGGATAGAGGTCCATAAGCATTGTAATAGGTAAAATATTCCCAAGAGAGTTATTGAGAAAATTTTAGTGAAATATTTTCTCTGTGGAGTAGCCCATATTGGGTGAACCACATAAATTATGGTGTCTTTATTGTGTGTGGTGATTTATGCATTGCTTTGATTACTGCTATTGATACTACTATATTTACATTGCATAATATTGTTTGGGAAAGAAAAGTAAAAAGTGGCCTTATACTGTTCACCCTCCCTCTCGATATAAGCTTGTGTTCTTTAGATTGAAGACAAGAAATCCCCTAGTAAAGGATAATACAAAAACAACATGTTGTAGGAGATGGTGTAATCGATTCTAGATAAAACAACAATGTAAATTCTACCCAAAATGACCCTCAAAAAATCATCATTAAAAAGAAAGATAAACCTAAAAGGCAATACACAAACATGGGGTAAAGTCAAACTACCATGTTGAAAATGCTGCTTGAGTCCAAAGTAATAGAATTTCTACATATTATACCATGGGACTTATCAAATGGGGTTCTTTTTTGGTATAGACAATATGAATACTACTATTATCATCAAAAAAAAGGAAATACTACCAAAAAGTGTATAACCCTCAAGAACATCATCCAAGACCTCATAAAAGAAGAAAAAGTAACAATCAACAGAAAACCAAACCCTAATTAATATATGGGGATGTTTCAAAATTCCCTACTAACGCCTGACCAAAATATGACTAACTTCCTAGGTGCCATCCATCTATCAAGATCTTCTCATGCCATAACAAGGCAATAAGAAAAATCAACTTTCAGACCAACCCCCAATGGCTTTGCAAAGAGCAAACGTTAATATCCCCAATAAATCACCTTTAGTGGTTATACCTTCTCAAAACACTTTACATAATTTTTATCTTCATCTAAAATTATAAGAGATACCCACTAAAATCTCCCTCTTAGAACTATTAAAGATATTGCCTACTCATAGAGAGATTTTGATAAAACTCTTGAGTGAACAAGAAGTCCCTCAAGACCTATCTCCAAATGATGTCATCAACATTGTCAGATTTATCAAAATTAAAAATATGATTTTATCCATCCATGAGGAAGATTCTCCTCTCGATACTATATTAGGGGATTCTCCCTTCTATATTATAATGCAAATAGGTGATAAATACATCAAAATAGTCTTAGTAGATAATGGATCGGCCTTAAATATATGTAATGTTAAATTTCTATGAAATTTTGACCTAATTGAAACTGACCTACAAATATCAGACCTCATTATTAGGGACTTCAAGAACAAAGAATGAGAAGTAACAGACATTATTAAATTACTCATAAAAGTAGCACCTCATGTCTTGAACATCCTTTTTTATGTCATATCATGTGACGTAACTTATAATATGCTCTTTGGAAGACCTTGGATACATGCCATGAGGATCATCCCATATACCTTACACCAATGCCTTAAATATAAATATCAAGGAAAGGTTATCCACATACCTGGAGACCCATAACCTTTTACCATGTGCAACTCCACAGACTTACAAGAGCTTAACCTTTGTCCTTCCATACAACCATCCAAGCCAAATGGTCAAGTGCAAACTGATAAAGGGAATAAAATAGTAGAGGAGCCTCTTATATTCTTATAAGGAACCCCCTAAACCTCCCTTAGCACAAATCATATCAACCACAATTATCATAAACCAGATCCTTTCACAAAACTAGTAAGCATGTTCCTCTCTCATCGAGACATAGGAATGCATAATAGAAGGGGACTCAAAATTCAAATAGGATCCTACACTTTCATCCATGGTGGAACCACATTGAATGAAAATATTCAAGGACATAATTTCTCGCCAATCGAACAAACCTACATCACATGTTACATGTCACCTGCATACCCCCTAGTTAAACAAATGCTCACCAACATGGGATACCAAGGTAAAGTTCTAGTATGCCATGAAAAAGGTATTAAAGAACCTGTGGAAGTCTTACCTTGGCCAACATGACGTGGTATTGGATTTATCCCTAACAAAAATGAACCTCCTCTATTTAAAGAAGAAGACGAAGATGCCAAATTTGGCTCAATACAAGCTCCCAATGGGGTGAAGAGGATAAAGAAGAACTTTGATATCTCATCAATAAAACCCCTCATAAAACCATACAATTTAGAAGCATCAACATGCTATAATTAATTCATATGTAGGCTATTTCAATAAATAAGGACCTCGAAGGATCTCTAGATGATGGTCATATAGAAGAATCTCTAGACCACATCTTCAACCTAAATGCAGGCCAACCTCCTAGCCCAAAACAAATTTCCATATACCCTCAATAATTCAAATACCTAGGGCTCATAGATACCCCTCTCCATTTTTAGGATGAGTTGCAAGCTTTAATTGATGAAACCATAGAAGTTAACATTGAAATTGATCAAGATCCATGCCTTATAAAACTAGTGAAAATCTTGACCCAAGAAGAGAAAATGGAATACACAAACATACTAAAATAATTCTCTTTCTTGGGGATACAATGATATTATAGGACTAGACCTCTCATTAGTAGTCCATCACCTAGTGTCAAGCCCCGACACAAAACTCATCAAGGAAAAAATAAGAAAGATACATCCAAGAGTTGCCCTACTAATAAGGGATGAACTCCAAAAAATACTAGATTTTGGGTTGCAAAAACCATATATTATTCAGATTGGATCTCCAACATTGTTCTCATACACAAGAAGGAAGGATCCATTCAAATTTATATTGATTTTAGAGACATAAACAATGCTTGTCCTAAATATGACTTCCTCTTACCCAACATAGATATGATAGTCAACTTCATCTCAGTATCTAAGATGTTATCCTTAATGGATGACTTCTTAGGATACAACCAAATCCAAATTATGAAAGAAGACCAATCTAAAATTACTTTCACCACCCCTTGGGGAAAAAAAATCTATTAGGTCATGCCCTTTAGCCTAAAAATGTAGGAGCAATTTATCAAAGAATCATGACCTACATATTCCATGACCTTATGCAAAAAATAGTAGAATATTATGTGGACAAGATTATAGCTTGATCCCAATAAATAAAGGACCATACCCAAGACCTTAGATGTATCTTCCAAATATTACGAGACTACAAAGTCTGACTAAAATCCCTTAAGTGTATTTTTGGGGTATGATCATGAAATATACTAGGGTTCATCATATTCCAATGCGGTATTGAGATCGATCCCTCAAATATCGTTGCCATAACGAGCATGCCACCTCCTAAAAATTTAATTAAACTATGTAGCCTTCGGGGAAAACTACAAGCTATACCTAGATTCATATCGTAACTTGCAAACAAGTTCCAATATTTCTCTAAATTGATGAAGAAAGTATCAAAATTTGAATGGGACAAAGGATGCCAAGAAGCCTTCAAAACTCTAAAAACCTATATCTTAATACCACTGGTTTTAGTACCACCAAACTTAAACCAATCATTGCTATTGTACATATATGCTACCAAACATACCCTAGGAGCACTATTATCCCAATATGATGATCAACATAGAGAAAGGGTTATCTATTACATCAATAGGACCTTGGTAAACTATGAAAATTTCTATACACCCATCGGGAATATTTGCTTAGCAGTTGTCTTCTTATCTATCAAATTAAGGCATTACATGCTTATCCAAAAGACTTATGTTTTAGAAAGAGTAGAAAATTTATGCTATTTTATGTCAAAACCTTATCTATCAAGAAGAACAACAAAATGGGTCATTACCCTTAGTGAATTTGATGTATACTTCATAAACCAAAAATCACTAAAGGGGTAGGTTTATAGCTAACCAACTCACTACTACCCCTTTAGAAGCTAACCATACCATAAATTTCTCTTTATCAGATGAGATGGTTGCATCAATAGAGGCCCAAAAACCCTAAACATGGACCTTATACTTTGATGGAGCATGATGCATAAAAGGCACAGGGGCAAAAATTATTCTAGTCACTCCACAACAAAAACTCATCCCATTATCATTGAAGCTACATTTTCTTGCACCAACAACACAACAGAATATAAAGCTCTTATCTTAGGGCTTAGTTTTGTAATAAAACTAAACATTAGAAACATAACCTTATATGGTGATTCATAACTAGTAGTCAAGCAAACACACGACACCTATCAGACCAAAGGTAAAAATCTAAAATCCTATGAAGATATTGTAGACTTACAAAAAACTCACTTCGATCAAATAATCATAGAAGCCATACCTTGCTCTAGGAATCACCATGTTGACACCATGGAAACAACTACATCCCTAATTCCTCTAGAATTGGAGCATGAATAAGCCGCTATCATCATAAGTTCAATTAAAGAACCTTCTACCATGGAATCATACCTCCTACCACTCAATATATACAGTATTGATGTAGCCATATCTCAAGCAACTTGGTATCAAGACATATTCAACTTCCTCAAGGAAGGAATATTCTCCGAATGATTCAATTCCTAGAAACGTAGGAAATTTATGCTAAAAGCTTGTAAATATGTCATCATTGGAGATATATTATATCGATGCTCTTTTGAGGGTATAATCCTCAGATGTGTAAACTTATAAAAATCACAAACCCTCATAAAAGAAGCCCATGATGGATCATGTGGTATTCACTTTAGAAATTTAACCATCACCACAAAGCTCCTTAGGATGGGCTATTATTGACCCTCCATGGAAAAGGATACTCATAACTATGTCAAGAAATATAATAAGTGTCAATGTCATGATAATATGGTACATACCCCCTTCTCAAGAACTACAACCTATAACATCCTCATGGTCTTTCTCCTCCTGGGGATTGGATATCATAGGTAAAATAAATCCTCAATCATCTGATGGACATAAATTCATTATAACTACCACAAAATATTTCACTAAATGGGTCGAGGCAATGCCTATGTCCTCTACCACTGGTATTCAAGTATCAAAATTTATCTTGAATCAAATCATTAGATGATATGGTATTCCCTCAACTATAATTACAAACAATGACACCCCCTTTAAAAATAAAGAGATCACCAAAACATGGACCAAGCATAAAATCCAATAAATATGGTCTTAACCCTTACTATATGCAAGGAAACAAATAAGTCAAATCCTCTAAAAAAATAATAATCAGGATTCTTAAGAAAATAGTCAATAAAAACAGTCAAGACTACCACCTATAGCTTTACCCGATGTATCGCACAAGTGTACTTACTCCCACTGGGACAACACCCTATGCCCTAGTATATGGTATGAAATAAAACTTCCCTTTTGAACTTGATATTCCCTCCTTAAGGGTATTATTGCAAGATTTATCTGTAGGAGATGAATACCAAACAAACCGCCTGCAATAGATTTAAATCTTAGAGGAAAAATGCATCAACACTTTAGAACATATTAGAAAATACCATCATGGGATTCAATGAGCTTACAATAAGAAAGTGCATCATAAGTCTTTTGAAGTTGTGTATTTACTCCTCAAAGAAAATTAAAAGAACACCCACACTAACATTGATCTCAAATGAAAATTTGAACCCAACAGGTTAGGTTTTTTATTGTCACAACCAAATTTAGATCGGGAGCTTACTGCCTAGCCACATTGGATGGTAAAGAACATAAAGAACCAATTAAAATCATTCACCTCAAATGATACTATGCATAGATGACATCAAGTCAACTACTTGCTCAATTTATTTACACACAACAAGAATCACCACATAATCATACACACTCTACCCTTTGTATGTTTACCTTGTTTTCTTGATCGTGCCATTGATTTAGGAGGGTTTACTATGATGCAAAGGCCAAACCTTATTATAAATGTTGGAAATATTGAGTATATTGGTTTTCATTGATGTCAAATATGAAATAGTTGAGAAATACCTTTAAGGTTGAAATATCAAAGTGCAAGGCAAATATCTTCAAAGGGTACATGAGGCAATAATTGTCAAGGCAAAAGCATTCTCCATGGTTGTGTGAGCAAGAAAAAGACAAGGTTATCCATGGTTACATTTGCAAGAAAAATAAAAGGTTTAATTAGTTCTCCATGGTTGCATTTGCAAGAAAAATAAAAGGTTTAATTAGTTCTCCATGGTTGCATTTGCAAGAAAAAGAAAAGGTTTAATTAGTTCTCCATGGTGGCATTTGCAAAGAAAAAGACAAGACTTTATTTTGTGAGAAAGAGGCCCAAAAGTGAAAAGTCTAATTTATAATATTTAAATCTTTTAAGATTTAAAATATTATAATTAATTAAAAGTTTTAATATCTGGGCGCCAAAAGGTTTTAAATCTAAAAATATAATTATATTCCAAGCACCGGCATCAAAGTTCCAAAGGGTAAGAAAATATATATAAGAAGGTAAATTATTTGCATGGCCTAAGGTTGAGATAGAGAACCATTCGATATCCATTCAAGAATGGAAATCATGGAGGCAGAGAGAGGTAAAAACATTTGCACCATTCATCAAAGGCAGTGAGGCTAAGGTTGAGCACACCAATCGATATTTATATTCAGGAAAAGTTTGTGTGGGTAGGGAGAGAAGAAAAATCATAGCACACACATTTCAAGAAGGAGCAACAAACTAATAAGGAGGTAACACATGATTTGTTCCAAGTGGGCAGCTAGCCCACGTGGTTAACTACCTTGCACTAGGATGCAGGCCAACGAAAGGTGGAGGTTCAAGTCACGGTGGTAGCACTTGAGGTAAGGCAAAAAAAATTAATTAAGGTATGCATAGCGCTTGACCTAGGGAGGCATAAGGTTTTAATTTTGCATTGTTTGGTGTGCATATTGCTTGATCTAGGGAGACATAAGGTTGAAGTTCTTGAAATCAAAATATTGTGTGCATTTCAGATTTTTGTGTGTGGCTTTATAAAGATAAAATAATTTTTAGAAATATTGGAGGTATAAGGTGTATGAAAGTGGAATTAAAATTGTTGTATGAACTTAGGGTTTTGGTTGATAATATTGAAAATTACTTGTGGCCTTTACAAGTAGGAGTTATAAGGTGTTTTGTGGTTTAATTATTGTGTGTATTTTTGCATGGTGAAATAAATTTTGAAGGGTGTTGTTCATTGATTAAAAGCCTTATCTTAGGAAATTAAAAGGAGTTGTAAAGCAATATTTTTGTGCACATTTTTTTGAGGAAAGGTTTTCATGTGGATGGTTGAAAAAGTGTTATGCTAACTAACCCTTGAAGTGGCATAAGATAGATAGAATATTTTGAGACAGGTTTTGAGGGCTCATCTTCATCAAAGCAAGCTAAGAGGTATGGTGACATTATTCCTTATTTGAGGTGTTTAGTTGAGAAAATATTTTTGAATATTAAGGTGGAGAAATAAGGATTGTATATGTGCATTGTTGGAATTATTTGAGCTAGGGTTTGTGAAACAAGTTATGCTTCATTGTTTGAACTCCATTGATGGATGAGATTGGAAACACATATGCTAGGGTTTGAGAACAAAAGTGTGCTTCATTGTTGAAAGAGATTGGAAACATTTGTGTTAGGATTTGAGAACAAATTGTGCAGCATTGTTGAATTATTGTGTGAAGCATTTGGGCATTGGTTTGAGTAACATTGAATGTGAGTGGGCAAGTGTTAGAGATCAGTTTTGTGAAGCAATTTGTGCATTAGGTATTGAGTTACTTTGGAAGATAACATATTGAGATTTTTCATTGCATATTAATATCTATATGTTCTAGAAAAAATTCTAGGTAGAATATGTTTGAATTGCCTAGTTGGACAAAACATTTCTGAAAGATATATAAGCATTTTTTTAATCTCATTTATGTGCAAGATTTGGGATTGGTTGAGAATGTGCTATGATTTTTTTTTAGCTTACCTTGTGAGCATGAGTGATGAGCAGTCTTCAGAAGAATTAAGAATAGATTTATGAGTTGTGAGTGAGTCTTGAGCAGAGTTGAAAGTAGGTTTGTGAGCTGATTTGAGCAGGCCTTTTGAGAAGGTTTGTGAGTAGTTTTGTGTAGATATAGTAAGAAAATTTGAGCGAGTCTTGTGATAGGACTTGAAGTAGGTTTGAGGTACATTTGAGAAAGTCTTGTAAGAAGACTAAAAGCATATTTGAAGTATATTTGAGAAAGCCTTGTAAGAAGACTTGAAGTAGGTTTGAGGTAGATTTGAGCAAGTCTTGTGAGAAGACTTGGAGTAGTTTTGAGATAGAATTGTGCATGTAATGTGTGCATATTTAGATTAAAGTTAGAGTATATGTGTGTACTAGATTTGTAGGAAATAGATCAAATAAGAGGTATCTCCTATTTATATATTTCCATGAACCAGAGCAAAGGAGAGGAGTATCCTATGGATAAAGTTCCATAAACTAGAGAAAAGGAGAGGAGTCTCTTGTGGATAGAGTTCCATGAACCAAACCAGTAAGGGGAGAGAGTTATACTATGGAAAGAGTTCCATGAACTAGATCAAAGGAGAGGAGTATCTCGTGGATAGAGTTTCATAAACCAGAGCAAAGGAGAGGAGTCTCCTATGGATAGAGTTCCACAAACCATATGAGCAAGAGGATATTGTTCTCCTATGGATAGAGTTCCATGAACCAGAGTTAAGGGGATAGAGTTATCCTATGGATAGAGTTCCACGAACCTAAGTATAGGGGATTGAGATCTCCTTTGGAAAAAGGTATATAAATATTGTAATAGGGAATTGTTTCCTAAGAGATTTTTTGAGAGAATTTAGAAGAAATGTTTTCTCCGTGGATGTAACCCACTTTGGATGAACCACATTAAATATGTGTCTCTCATGTGTGTGATTATTTATGCATTACTTTTATACTACTATTGATGATATTGGTTAATATTTCTTTGGAGAATTATTGCAATTGATAATATTGGATGCTATTGTTTGAGAAATAAAAGTAAAAGTTTATCTTATACTACTCACCGACCTCTCAGTATAAGCTTATGTTCTTCAATAAATACATCTACATTGCATCCACCTAGGCTAACTTATATGTCGAGTAAACTCTCTCGGTCCAAAAATATTGTCCTCTACTATCTTATTGTATATATATCCCATTTTGTTATCTTCATATTTCTTCTCTCCTTCTCCCTCTCTTGGGTTAAGTGATGTATGATGCGATCATTTTCAACCTTGATTACCCGACCCCCTCCCTTTCTTATGGTTCAATTTAAGGGATAATCAAACAAACAAACAATCATCAAAATATCTATCTACACTCTTTCCTCTACTATTTGAAAATTAAAAAATGCATGCAATCTAAATTCTTCTATCCTACACATAAGTCATCCCATCAATCTCAAAAAAATTCTACACCCTTATCAATAATATACATCTACATTTTTTCAACAAAGGAATTTTATGTTCTCAACAATCCTCACAATTATTCTATAGATTTCTCAAGGATAAAAAATAGTGTATTGAATAAGAGAATATACAATAAATATATCGAATGTATCATGATATCTAAACATCATATTCAATCCATTTGATAGTCCATTCAGGTATGGAAAATCACATTCAACCAAATTTTCATAGATTCATAATCATTTGTGATTTCTACTAGTTATTGGTTAAATGGGGTTCTCTTTCTTGATTGACCTATCAAATGAGTTCACAATATCATACCTAATACATCAACACCCACCTTCTCATTCGGTTGGTCACGAGGGCTAGGAGTAATTTAATCATCCATTCATATGTGGATTAACAATTACTTGTCAAATTTATATACAAATGGATGATTAAGGATACTCCTCTATCGATATACCATTTTAGTACACGATCAAGCATAAATCAGATTCTCACATGTCATTTTTCCAATTAATGATAGGAATTATAAGGTTCCCTTGATCCGATGATGCGCAAGTTTGCAACTTCCCCACGGACCTCACTAGACACCATATCAAGGCTACTTTTATTTCCTCTTTGATCTATTGCATTGACATGCTATCAACCACATCAAAATCTCAATGAATTCTCTAAAAAATCCATGAGGGTATCAAGGATGTCATTTATCTAATATCTTGTAGGTCCAAAATTACTTGTGTACCTCATTAGCCACTGGATCAATGTTATCTTTGTATCAACTGGATCCTATTGTATGAATTCAAAAAAAAAAAAATCAAGTCTCTCACAATCGATTGTTTAAAAGGATCTACCAAACTATGAGCCCTTATGGATCCAATGCCCTGTAAGCATGTAATTTTTTGTACGCTTCACCAGATACTAGATCGATATTGTATTCTTAGTCGTTTGAGCCTCTACGATAATAGATCATCCAAAAATCATGTTCTTGCCATTTTCTATTTGCCTAATAGCGCTATTGGATCAATAGAATTATATTCCCAGTCAGTCATATTATGTAGACATACAATAAAATATCATAAAAATAAAAATTACTCATCAAACAAATATTCTCTATCTATCCACATGAAATAGATAGAGAACTTCCTCCTTCTCGATAGGTGATGGTAACTTATAAACTTTTATTCTAAAATCAAAATGTCTTGGCTACCTTATATGCTCTTTAGAGGCATCAAGGGTTGGTAATCAACACTTTATACACCCATAATCATTATGACTACATAAAGCAGTTGATTATCGAATCCTTGTGTATCCTAATGACTTATAAGATAGCATGGATGATTATTCATTCAAATGAGTTCATCCAAACTCAAGACACAATTATTGTATGCACATTGAATATGAGGGGAGTTCCTTCTCCCATATCCTAAGCATATACATTTCTATGTACATACGTTGAATACTAGAGAAGGAGCTCTTCTTATTTGGGAACTCTACCCATAGTTTGAAAGATCCTATCCATAAAATGTGAAATAGATAAGAGCTTTCAAAACTGATAAAATATCATCACAAAACAATTACAGTACCAATTTATCACTCCTCAAGAAATTTGTAAAAATTATTTCGCAAAAATATTTACAAAGAAAATATAATCAAGTCATAAAAAAAATTTCAAAATCATCTTATCACCTTACAAAGCATCTTTAGAACAAAATTTTCTATCACTTTGTAAAAATATTTGCAAATAACATAAAATAAAATCACAAGACACATTTTTAACATTCATCCTATTGCTTTAAAAAAACAATTGTAAAGACCACTCACCCTCACTTTAAAAATAATATTTTTGCGAAGAATACTAAATAAATATTTCACAAAAATAATTAGATCTAAACCCTTATCTATGCAGTCAAATATTTGTAGAGAGCAACATTCAAACATTGATGAGGATCATACTACATCTACCTTATCTACATAGTTGAATGTTTGCAGAAATCAATATTTGAACACTGATAAGGATCATACTACATCTACCTTATCTATGTAGTTGAATGTTTGTAGAGAGCAACATTCGAACACTGATGAGGATCATACTACATATATCTTGTCTATGCAATCAAATTTTTATAGAGATTAGCATTCAAAAATTGATAAATATCATACTACATCTATCTTATCTATGTAGTCAAATGTTTGTAGAGAGCAGCATTCAAACACTGATGAGGATCATACTACATCTACCTTATATATGTAATTGAATGCTTGCAAAGAGTTACATTCAAACACTGGTGAGGATCATACTACATCTACCTTATCTACATAGTGAAATATTTATAGAGAGAAAAACTCAAATACTGATAAGGATCATACTATATCTACCTTATCTACATAATTGAATATTTATAGAGAGCAACATTCAAACGTTGATAAGGATCATACTACATCTACCTTATCTATGTAGTCAAATGCTTGTAGAGATCAACATTCAAACATTGATGAGGATCATACTACATCTACCTTATCTACGTAATCAAATGTTTATAGAGAGCATCATTCAAACACTAATAATGATCATAATACATCTACCTTATCTACACAATCAAATTTTTACAGAGAGCAACATTCAAACATTAATAAGGATCATATTACAGGTACCTCATCTATGCAATAAAATGTTTGTAGAGAGCAACATTTAAACATTGATGAGAAGAAAAACAATATATGTTCTCTTGTACATATTACAAGTACATCATCTACACAGTCAAATGTTTGCAAAGAGCAACATTTGAACATTGATGAGAAAAAAAATAATATACTATCTCATGTACATATTACAAGTACCTCATCTACATAGTTAAATTTTTGCAGAGAGCAACATTTGAACACTGATGAGAAGAAAAAAAATATACTATCTCTTGTAAATATTACAGGTACCTCATCTATGCAGTCAAATATTTGTAGAGAGTAGCATTTGAACACTAATGAGAAGAAAAACAATATACTATCTCTTGTACATATTGCAGTCACCTCATCTATGCATTCAAATGTTTTCAAAGAGTAGTATTTTAACACTGATGAGAAGAAAAACAATATACTATCTCTTGTACATATTACAGGTACCTCATCTACGTAGTCAAATGTTTCAAAAGAGAAACATTTGAACATTGATGAGAAGAAAAAAATATATTTATCTCTTGTACATATTATAGGTTTCTCATGTACGTAGTCAAATGTTTGTAGAGATCACCATTTGAACACTGATGAGAAGAAAAATAATATACTATCTCTTGTGCATATTACATGTACCTCATTTACGTAGTCAAATATTTTTAGAGAGAAACATTTGAAAACTGATGAGAAGAAAACAACAACATACTATCATTTGTACATATTATAGGTACCTCATTATGTTCTAAATTATATCACAAAATATGGCATCATGGGCCATAATTTGGACATAATGAGACAATAGCCCTACCTATGGGAACATTATGGTAAATCTTACCTCCTAACAAGTGTTATCTTTAACTTCATACATTTACTTGTTCTTGCTCATCGACTTTGAAGAATTATTCAAATTTCTTAACACATTCTACAAAGTCTTCAAATCAGTCCTCTAATTCATACTTATAGCATAATTAGAAACATGTTTCATCTTAATTTAGCATTTTATAAGATTTTTATCTCCCTCCATAGAATGTCATAAGTCTGATTTCTCAAGATTTACAAATTTCCCTTTGGAGATTTCATCCTTTTCCACTATCAATAAAATTTTAGTTTGTCAATTGTCAAATTTGAAAACTTAATCCTCTAAATTCTTTGTAAAAAGATCTTATGGAGCATAGTGGGAACCTCCCTTGTCAGTTTCAAACCAAGTCTCACTCAAATCAAGCCCCAATTTGGCTTTGAAAACTTAAAATCTCGTCTAGTACAAAATTTGCCACCCTTACGGAAAATTTTGTAAAAGATTGTACACTCTGATTTTATCACTCAAGGGTCCTCTAGACTTCATTGTGAATCCTATGAAAAATTTGCACCTCAAAAATCATAGTGTAGCCCACCAAAATTAGCCTCAAAACTTAGTTTTCTCCACCCAAGACCAAATTTGCCACCCCTATGGTGAATTTGGCAGTCTATCCACAGAACAAGATTCACCGCTTAGACCAAATTTTCCAAAGGTGAATTTGGCAAGACCTAGTGGTGAATTTGGCAATAGGCCAAGATTACTCCAAAAAAAGGCATTCAAATTCATATTTTTTGTAAAATAGGGGGTCTGATCAGCAATAGATATAGCCTATCAACCTCATTGTCCTCATACAGGCCTCCAAAAATTGAAATCCTAATTTATTTTTTGGATTTTGTGTAGGTTTACCAAATTTTCCACCCCTGTGGTGAATTTGGCTTGAGTGGTGAATTTGGCTCTGTTTTGTGGTGAATTTGGCAAACAGGCTCCGATAGAGGTAACCCAGCCACTTGACCCTTCCCTAGTCCTTCATTTTATTTTTTGTATGTTTTGTTCCTAATTTTCTACTATTCTAAAAAATATAAAAGCACATATATTTTGGAAAATTAAGGAACATCAACTAGGAACACAATATTGTTTATAAAACCTTGAAACTCTTTATAAAACATAGCAAATATATTTTGCAAAATATTAAAGGATAATTTAATTAAGGAACCCTAGGTTCTACTTTAGCATATCTTTCATACTTAAGTACTTAGGCAAGAAATCAAATTGCATTTAGTTGCATTAGGCTAATTCTATTTGGTTGCATTCTTCTTTGTTTACCCTGAAAATGAAAACCTCCTTAGACTAGTGCATTCAAAACTTGAATTGCATTTAGGATAGCTCTTGTTTGCTTGCATTTGTGTGGATTAAGCTAAGATTTGCATTTTAGATGGTTCTAACAATTTAGGTTCAAATAATCATTAAGGCTCGATAAAGAGTCAAGATTACTAGGGATCCAAAACTTTTAGGTGATTGTCCTAATTGAACACATAAAACATCACAAAATAAGCATTACATTAACCTTTCACAACCTTGATGTTGTGAACTGTAGGGGTCTAGTTGTGTTGAGGATTCATATATCCTTGAGATATCCTTTGGAAAGATGTCCTAAAGTGGGGAAGAAGATATTCTAATGAATCTCCCCCACGCACACTTGACATTAATTATATTTAAAAAGGGAAAAGAACACGAGGTTTTACCACCATGTACAAGGGAAATTTCTAATTGATTTACTACAATAGTTAGTGGATTAGGATGACTAAGAGTTATCTTCAATAGTTCCACTATAGAGGGAAATGGGGGGTTTTATCCCATAGAAATAGTTGGACTAAGACATTCTCCTTATATAGTGACAATAGGAGGTTTAGCATTAAGTTCTATGTGTAAGAACCCATGGGAAATGTATATTATATTAGAAGTAGGATTCAACCTATGTTATTGAAAATGTTTTGAATAGGGTATGATCTCCTTAGTGGGGTAGGATAACTTATATAAATATTCTAAATTATGTGTGTACATGGTCATTAGCAAAATTTCATTATTTTATGAGTGAAACCAACAAGGTGATCCAAAGATCCAAATATTACTTATTATTTTTTATTATAGATAGGAGAAAGATTTCCATAGGAGGAAAATTGTCCCTCCTCTTCTTCATATATAATATTCTTGAACATTATTGAATTTTCAAGAAGGGGAGATAAAGGTTCTATAATACATGTCTTTTGATGATCCATACTTCTAATTATGTATGAAGGTTTTTGTTTGGTCATACTTAAAAATATGAGATAAATTTATTAAAGTTTTGTTTATAGAGTTGATCAGAGAAGAACGAAAATATGTTTAGAAACTCCTTATATCCCCTTGGTGATAGAATTATCCCATGTTATGAATCCCATTCTCCCAATATTTTATACTCACCAAGAGAGATAACCTTCAAGGTCTATATGATAATTTAGTCAAGTGGTCGTTAGGCTTTCCGTAGTAGGACTAATGTGTTGGTATGCTCTTGTTATCTTTGTTTAATATTCTTTAGTCTAATCAAACAGGTTAGGTGGTCTTTGATTAAAGTGTAGAATTTTTTTAAGATTTTTTAAGAAAAAAGGTTTGGTTCAAAGGTTTTATTACCCATGTGTTGTTCATGTTTGGTTCACCAAATATGTAAGCCCAGATTTTGTGGCGTTGGTCTCCAAGCCCAAATATTTATAGTCAAACAAGGATTCTTTCCTAATATCATTGTTACTTGAGTTATTTGGTAGGGAGCAAGGGTTCACCAAGAGTGTTTTATGGATTCACTCTAAATCCTATGTTTGATGTATTCACTTATGCAAGCACCTAAGTTTTAGAATTTAGAAAATATAATATGCCTAATGGAAGAAGGTGTAAATACAATGCAATTTAGGAAATATAATAATTCAGAAAACAAGACTAACCCTATAAGCCTTTCTCAATTCATTTCAAGAGCTATGGAACTTATAATAGAAGTTACAAAAAACTAAAAGAAAATTTCTTTGTCAATTCATGCAAGGGCTTAAGAAGATGAAGAAAACAAATTCTATCTTATATGTAAAATATATGTAATTTATATTAAATGCCTAATGAAAGGAATTTAAAACTTTATTCTTTAATCCTTCTTCTCTTTAATGCATTTAAAACTGAATGAATATTTATGCCTATTTTAAGTAGCAAACAAGACATTTTTTTATGCTAGAATTATGACATGAAATGATGTTACCTAGTGAAAGCACGAGATTCCGGAAGTTGAAAAGAAACACTAAAGCTATGCAATGCAAAACGAAATGTAATGCTTTAATCCTAGAAATTTGAAATGCGTGAAATAGGGAAAAGAGACAAATTGAGATGAAATGAAAGAAGTATAGAAAGCATAGCCCTTTTTATTTATACTCTCTCAATATCGGTTACAAAGACATCTCCCGCATTTTCAGGGGCTAGGAGCGTTAACATGTTTCGGTTACAATGGGGACTAGTGATCCTCCTTCCGCATGCCCACATGTAAAATGGGCGGGCCAAAGTGTTGTTGTCATTGGTGTGAATGAATATTTGATCCTTGCTACTCCTCCTGCATTCAAAGAAAAAACAAAATTGTTAGTAGCACCTGTTGCAAAGATGAAACGTTTGTTCTCTAAAAACAATGACGGATGCATGCATGAAATTGAATAAAAGGATAAGTAGACTGAATCAAAATAGTCTGCAAATTTCATAGAAACAATGGAATATCACCAAAAGGTCACAGCAAATGAAACAGTCGAGAAATTCTTCACTGATTTGAATTCGCTCCTGGGTAGGACGAATTCGACTGTAATTCGTCTCAGGGTAGGATGAATTCACCTGCAACAAAGTGCCGAGGTGATACTGCCCCAAATGTCATGTCTAGGGAGCTCCAAACAACCTAAAAACTTGGGGTTAGCTAATTGGAGGAATTTTGGGAAGACCCAGATGGTCAGATTTCCCCAATTTGGCCTCCATCCATGGGAATTTGATGCTACTATCTACAAGTTAGTGAGGACAACAAAAGCGATAAAGAATGATAAGATTTGATCAAAGCATTATGAAATCAGAATTACAAGCTATTTGAGCAGCATAAGATGGAATGCAAAATAAAAAAATGACAAAGAATGATCTGACATGAATTCCCAATCATTATTAAAAAATAATATTAGGCCCGTAGCAGTGCAAGGTGCCTGGGTGGGCCGCCCACCGTTGGAACCTAATTTTGGCACCAATCCACTTGGGATGGGCTCAAAATCTCTTGTAATGGGTTGTTGGTGAATTGGTAGATCAATGTGGTCAAATGTCAGGTTTTGGATCCAAATTCACACTCCCAATAACCACCCAATGACCTCCCTTGCAAAAGAGATCAAGGATGTGGAAGAGGTGAATCAAATGTAAAGCATGGTATTAATTTGGCAGCACTTCGTTGCTTGAAAATTCTTCCAACCTCTCTTTTCTTGGGTGAGAAAGCTCACCATTTTATAGACCCAGGGGGTCTCTTTGGATGGGCATGCATGGGCGCCATGTGGTAGTCATGCCTTCCTAAGAGGGAAGAGACTCCTCCCTGACTTGGGCTTCCATGACTGCCCTTGTGACAGTCCTCTAACTTTCAATCTGCCCACCTACACACGCATGCAAGGCAGGAGGCATTAATGGACTGTCCTCGACTACCATTTGGCATAATTTCTCTATTTTCTTGTTGAACCTGGAATTCATCCTACTCAAGAACGAATTCATAATTCATCCCTGAGTGGGGCGAATCCTATTTTGAATTCATCCCAGGGTGGGATGGATCCCATTTTGAATTCATCCCAGGGTGGGACGGATACTTAGCAAGGTGCCTGAATGTGCCAAATTGATCTCTGACATTTCAAAACTGCTGTGAGAGTGGTTAGAACCACTATTTGACCTCTGGGGGCTGCCCTTGGGGCTGTGTGTGTCAATGCGATTAGTGTTTGCAGTCACATAATTGGATTGGTGTTGTTTTGGTGTCTACAAATGCCCCATTTTGGAAAGTGCTATGGGTGATGCAGTGCTGAGCAAAAATAGATAACCAAAGCACTAATGATTAGGATTTCTTGGTAACCTAACCAAATTTTGATGCCCCAAGCATGGAAAGGGCATGCATTCTTGAATCCTTGCTTCTGACGAGCTAATGAATTTTATTTCAAGTATTAACCTATTTTGGTGAGGTGTGACTTGAGCTTGGACATTGATCAGTCATGAATAGGCAAAGGGCACAACATTTTGTTCACGGGGGAACCTTGAGTTCATGATTCATGAAATGCCAAGTGATTTGATCAGATTGTGATTATTGCTTGTTTATTGCCCCAAGCAGGAGTGTAATTGTCTTTGTCAATGATTCTTTGAATGCATGCATTTTTCCTTAATTGGGTGTGTGTTTGCTGATTGGTGACTAAGTGTGACTACCCCCTCAAGCGACGAATCGATGAGGGAATGACCTTCATGAGAAAAGTGACGAGTCGCTTGACTCAATATGACTTAGGTGAGGGTGTCTTCAAATGTTTTTCGTTTAAATCTTAAGCAGTTTCCTCACATTTGGACCTATTTTTGGTGGGTAAAATCCCTTTTGATGATGCGATAATGGGGTGAAATTGAAAGCACGAGATTTCGAGCGAAGGAAACACTAATTGCGATGCATTCAAAATCAAATATGCTTAAGTCTTAGAAATGTAGAATGCATGAAATGAAAGAGACGCATTGAAATGAGATACAAGAAAATGGAGAAAACACAGCCCTTCCATTAAATTCTCTTGATCTCTGTTACAAATATGCCTCCTCCCTTTTCAGGGACTAGGAGCGTTAAAAGAATTTGACTACAATCGAGACTCAAGGTTCCTCTTTCCATGTGCCCACACTTGAAATGGATGGGCCAAGATGATGCCGCCGCTGATGTCGATGAGTATTTGAGCTCTGCTTCTCCTCCTGCGAACAAAGAAACAATGAAGATGTCAGTAGCACCTGCTGCACATAAGAAGTGTTTGTTCTCTAAAATCGCCAAAAGATGCATGCAAACATTTGTCTGAAACAGTAAGTAAAATGACTCTAAATGACCTGAAAACCTAACAGAGGAAAGAAAACATCACCATAAGGCCACTGCCATTGAGACAGTCGGCCAATCTACCTCCAACTGGAATTCGTCCCTGGGCAGGACGAATTTTGACTGCAATTCGTCCCTGGGTGGGATGAATTCTTCTATGTTGGAAAAGCCGACCTGATGCTGCTCCAATGTCGAATCCCGAGACCTGCAAAATGCCTACAAACAGAGGGGTTATGTAATTGGGGCCATTTTGGGATGACCCAGATGGTCGGATTCTCCCAATTTGGCCTCTATCCTCGAGAATTTGATGTCGCCACCTGCAAGTTAGTAGGACAACAAAGCGACAAAAGGCATGACAAAATCTGATCAGAATGTTATGAAATTGAAGCTATGAGCTAACCAAACAGAATAACATGAGATGCAACCTAAAACAATAATCTAGAATGCTTTTGGAATAAAACTTAGAAAGTGCGGGGGTGCCCAAGTGGGCCTCCCACCGTTGGCACTTGATCTTGGCGCCAATCCACTAGGGATGGGCCCAAAACCTCTTAGGATTGGGATTTCTGCAAATTTGTGGTGTAAGGTGGTCAAATGCTAGATTTGGGTTGGATCCACACTTCAAAAATCCACCCAATAACCTCTCTTGCAAAAGATATTAGTGGATGTGAGAAGGTGAATCAAAAGGATGCAAGTGGGTATTCAATCGGACAGCACTTCGTTGCTTAGAATTGCCTCCAATCTATTTTTTTGGGTGAGAAAAGTCCCACCTTTTACAGACCCATGGGGTCTCTTTTGAGAGGGAAGCATAAGCGTCATGTGTTGGTCATAGGTGCCATGTGGCAGTCAAGTCTTCCCATGAGGGAGGGGATCCTCCATGACTTGGGATTTCATAACTGCCCTTGTGACAGTCTTCTAACGGCCTATCTATCCACCCACACACGCATGCGAGGCAGGAGTCATCAACTGACTATCCTAGGCTGCCACTTGGCACCATTCTTCTTTTTGCCCGTTAAACTTGGAATTCGTCCCTGGGTGAGACGAATCCTAGTTAGTATTCGTCCCTGGGTGAGACGAATATTGAGCAAAGTGTCTAAATGTACCAAATTGCCTCTTGACCTTACAAAATTGCTATGAAAGTGGTTAGGACCATTGTTTGACCTTTGAGGGCTGCCCTGGGGGCTGTGTTTGTCAAAGCGATCAGTGTTTGCGGTCACATAATCGGATTGGTGCTGTTTTGGTGTCTACAGATGCCCCTTTTTGGGATGCGCTGTGCATAGCGCAGTGTCGAGAAAAAATAGATAACCAAAGCACTAATGATTAGGGTTTCTTGGTAACCTAACCAACTTTTGATGCCCCAAGCATGGAAAGGGCATGCATTCTTGAATCCTTGCTTCTAATGAGCTAGGGAGTTTGATTTCAAGTGTTAACCTATTTTGGTGAGGTGTGACTTGAGCTTGGACATTGATCAGTCATGATTAGGCAAAGGGCACAACCTTTTATCCTCAGGGTAACCTTGTGTTCATGATTCACAAAATGCCAAGTGTTTGATTGATTTGATTGTTGCTTGTTTACTGCCCCAAGCAGGAGCGTAATTGTATTTGTCAATGAATCTTTGAATGCATGTCATTTTCCTTAATTGGGTGTGTGATTGTTGATTGGTGACTAAGTGTGACTACCCCCTCAAGCGACGAATCGATGAGGGAATGACCTTCATGAGAAAAGCGACGAGTCACTTGACCCAAGATGACTTGTGCAAGGGTGCCTTTAGATGTTTTACCGTTTAATAAAGTGTAATTTTTCCAACATTTGGACCTATTTTTGGTGGGTGTTAACCCTTTTGGTGATGCCATAATGGGGTGAAATCGTCAAAAACCCATCTTCCCGTGGAGCGATCCGGCTATGGTAGCCTTCTTAGGGAAGTAAGAGAGTGACAATTTGAACCCCGACATCGAATTTCTTTGCCTAGAGGTTAATTGGAAGAGCACTTGTGTCCGGCAATGCTTATTGCTGTGTTTTTGTGTTGCGTTTATTTGTTGTTTTGATTTTTTTTTTTTTTTTGTGACACCATTTGGGGATTAAATTGTCGAAAATCCGTCCTCCCGTGGAGCGGTCCGGCTATGGTAGCCTTCTTAGGGAGTAGGATTGCGATAATTTTGTGACCCCAACGTCTTTTTTGTATGCCCCAGATGTCAGGTGCAGTAGCACTCCTATCGGGCAAGTTTATTGTCTGTTTTGAGTTCATTTTTGATCATTTTTTTGATGTTTTTGAAGTTCTGGCCTGAATTCGTCCCTGGGTGGGATGAATTCCAGTTGGATAATTCGTCCCTAGGTGGGACGAGTGCTAACCAGAGCGCTCGTCCCAGTCAATGACGAATTCTAGCTCAAAAGGCCTATTTAAGGGCCAAAACTTGAATTTGGGCTCATTTGTGTCATTTTTTTCTTGCGATTTTGGAGCTCTGGGAGGAGGAGGTAATTCTGCGAAGCGAAGCATTGCTTGAATTCTCTCTGTCATCATGAGTGCACAAACTGGTTCGAGCGGCAGAGCCGAGGCGAAACCTGTAAGTGTCTTCTAGAGTTTATTTTTGTTTAAATTTGCATTTGTTTTATTTAATTGTTTTTGTGATGTTGTTTTTCAAAATGTGTTATAAAACTTAAATCCTGAAACCTAATTGAAGACAACTACTTGAATTTTCTTTTTATGCTGACAGTTCTTTTCCATGATTTTTAATTTTTTTTTTGTTGATTGTTTTCTTTTGCAGGTTAGGAGCCGGTACCGTGTACCTGCTGCTTTTACTGAGGCGCGGGGTGCACTGACTGATGATGATTGGGAATGGCTTGATGCCCTTGGGCTCAAGCAGGTGTCTCGACTAGAGCCTGTGGTCCTGGATCAGGCCTATCTGACGGCCTTGATCAAACTTTGGGATCCATGGACCAACACATTCCATCTCCCGACAGGGGAGATGACTGTGACTTTGGAGGATGTCTATCGGTTGCTTCGGATTTTGATAGATGGACTGCCCATTAGGTCATCGCCGCGTGATCAGCGAACTGTTGTACTTACGAGATGCTTTGGGCATGGGGGCGGTTGGGTGTAACAAACCCAGTGGAGATAGCCGAGGTGGACTGCCAGGTTGGCGAGATTTTGGTTGGCTGGTGGCAGGAGAGGGGGGTGTTAGGAGTGAGGCACGCATTCTTGATGGGCCTTATTTCTAACATGCTTCTACCTGATTCGTCCGGCGTGAGGTTCCCGTGGAACCTGCTAGATTTGGTGTGGCAGTTGGTAGAGTGCCCGATAGGGGCACCGCTAATTTTGAGATGGGGACAAACACTATTGGCACAGCTCTACGGGGAGCTGTATGGGGTCCGCTGTCGACAGCGTAAGGGGGTCAACTGTAGTTATCTGCTGTAGTGTTGGGGTTGCAGCATATAGTAGTTGAGAGGCCAACCAGGTTACCATGGACGACTCAGGCGATGATGGATGATGCGAAGATATGCTATGCAATTTTGTGGCGATGGTCTGCGGAGCAGGGTCAGAGTCGACGATGGGCAGGTGTTGTAGAGCACTATACCAATGCCTTTTCTCGGCTCACTCCAAGGGAGGTGTTTTGGAACCCTTATCGGGACTGTCCAGCCTAGCCAGAGGTTGGAGAGTGGCTCCATCGGGTACGTAGGGAGTGGTGGTTGACTGGGAGGCACGGGACAGAGCATGAGTTCTTTTCATACAGTCGGGTTACACACCAGTTTGGGGTGTGCCAAGGGTTTCTTGGTGAGCCCATGGTCTATCGGCGGCAGGGAGATGAGATGGATTTAGATCCACCGGTCATTGTGCCATTGGGTGAGGATTCAGATGTGGTTATTGACGTCCTGGACGTAGATTACATTGGGACTACCACTGAGTATGACTTGTGGTGGGTACTACAATGATGGAGAGGAGAGGGGCCACTGGGAGGCATGGAGGCGGCAGTGGAGGGTGTTGAGGCAGTAGGGGATGATTGGGGAGGTCCGTTGGATGATGCGGACATGTTGGATGTGGGGGATGATGATGTAGACTTGGGCGCTCTGGATCATCTGGACATGCAGGACGTGGGGGAGCAGTGGGAGCCAGAGCAGGTTGCTGTTCCAGAGGGTCCTGTTCGTCAGGCAGACACAGAGGAGTTGGAGTCTGAGATACGCGCTAAAAATGTACGACTGACAAAGCTACTGCAGATACGGAATCTAGAGTTGGGGGATGCGAGGCGATAGCTGGGGGACGCTCTACGGGAGAGGGATATTCTCTTGATATCTATTACAAATACGCCTCCTCCCTTTTCAGGGGCTAGGAGCGTTAAAAGAATTTGATTACAATCGAGACTTAAGGTTCCTCTTTCCGCGTGCCCACACTTGAGATGGGCGGGCCAAGATGATGCCGCCGCTGATGTTGATGAGTCCTTGACCTCTGCTTCTCCTCCTACGAACAAAGAAACAACAAAGATGTCAGTAGCACCTGTTGCACATAAGAAGTGTTTGTTCTCTAAAATCGCCAAAAGATGCATGTAAACATTTGTCTGAAACAATGAATAAAGTGACTCCAAATGACCTGAAAACCTCGACGAAGATAGAAGACATCACCGGAAGGCCATTGCCATCGAGACGATTAGCCAATCTGCCTTCACCGGAATTCATCCCCAGGCGGGACGAATTCTGACTGTAATTCGTCCCTGGGTGGGACGAATTCTATTGTGTTGGAAAAGCCGAACTGACACCGCTCCAATGTCGAATCCCGAGACCTCCAAAACACCTGCAAACAGGGGGGTTATGTAATTGGGGCCATTTTGGGATGACCCAGATGGTCGGATTCTCCCAATTTGGCCTCTATCCTCGAGAATTCGATGTCGCCACCTGCAAGTTAGTAGGACAACAAAGCGACAAAAGGCATGATAAAATCTGATCAAAATGTTATGAAATTGAAGCTATGAGTTAACCAAACAGAATAACATGAGATGCAACCTGAAACAATAATCTAGAATGCTTTTGGAATAAAACTTAGAAAGTGCGGGGGTGCCCAAGTGGGCCTCCCACCGTTGGCACTTGATCTTGGCGCCAATCCACTAGGGATGGGCCCAAAACCTCTTAGGATTGGGATGTCTGCAAATTGGTGGTGTAAGGTGGTCAAATGTTGGATTTGGGTTGGATCCACGCTTCCAAAAGCCACCCAATAACCTCCCTTGCAAAAGAGATTAGTGGATGTGAGAAGGTGAATCAAAAGGATGCAAGTGGGTATTCAATCGGACGAGCACTTCGTTGCTTAGAATCGCCTCCAATCTGTATCTTTGGGTGAGAAAAGTCCCACCTTTTATAGACCCATGGGGTCTCTTTTGAGAGGGAAGCATAAGCGCCATGTGTTGGTCATAGGTGCCATGTGGCAGTCAAGTCTTCCCATGAGGGAGGGGAGTCCTCCATGACTTGGGCTTTCATAACTGCCCTTGTGACAGTCCTCTAACGGCCTATCTGTCCACCCACACACGCGTGCGAGGCAAGAGTCATCAACTGACTGTCTCGGGCTGCCACTTGGCGCCATTCTTCTTTTTGCCCGTTAAACTTGGAATTCGTCCTACCCGGGGACGAATTCAGAATTCGTCCCTTGGTGAGACGGATTCCAATTTGAATTCGTCCCAGGGTGGGACGGATTTGGAGTAGGTTTTTCGAAGGTGCCAAATTGCCTTTTGACCTTCCAAAATTGCTTGTAAAAGTGGTTAGGACCACTGTTTGACCTCTGAGGGCTGCCCTGGGGGCTGTGTTTGTCAAAGCGATCAGTGTTTGTAGTCACATAATCGGATTGGTGTTGTTTTGGTGTCTACAGATGCCCCTTTTTGGGATGCGCTATGCATAGCGCAGTGCCGAGCAAAAATAGATAACCAAAGCACTAATGATTAGGGTTTCTTGGTAACCTAACCAACTTTTGATGCCCCAAGCATGGAAAGGGCATGCATTCTTGAATCCTTGCTTCTGACGAGCTAAGGAGTTTGATTTCAAGTGTTAACCTATTTTGGTGAGGTGTGACTTGAGCTTGGACATTGATCGGTCATGATTAGGCAAAGGGCGCAACCTTTTATCCTCGGGGGAACCTTGTGTTCATGATTCACGAAATGCCAAGTGTTTGATTGATTTGATTGTTGCTTGTTTATCGCCCCAAGCAGGAGCGTAATTGTCTTTGTCAATGATTCTTTGAATGCATGTCATTTTCCTTAATTGGGTGTGTGATTGTTGATTGGTGACTAAGTGTGACTACCCCCTCAAGCGACGAATCGATGAGGGAATGACCTTCATGAGAAAAGCGACGAGTCGCTTGACCCAAGATGACTTGTGCAAGGGTGCCTTTAGATGGTTTACCGTTAAGCATGTGCAATTTTTCCAACATTTGGACCTATTTTTGGTGGGTGTTAACCATTTTGTATGCAAGAGGTAATTGTTTGTTTGTTGTTTTTTTTTGTGATGCCATTTGGGGGTGAAATTGTCGAAAATCCGTCTTCCCATGGAGCGGTCCGGCTATGGTAGCCTTCTTAGAGAGTAGGATAGTGACAATTTAAACCCCGACATCAATTTTTCTATGCCAAGAGGTTAAGTGCAAGAGCACTTGTGTCTGGCAATGTTTATTGCTTTTTGTTTGTGTTGCATTTTTTTTGTTGTTTTGTTGTTTTGATTTTCTTTGATCTTATGCATGATGGTTGATGAATATGGATGTATGCATGTTGATTTATTTTGATGGATGCATATGCTATGATGAATACAAATGTTTTTGATTTATATGTGATATGCAGAGATGAAATGGATGAATGAGATTTGTGATGTTTGGCTATGGCACCATAGACTGTTTAAGACGCTCTTTATTTTGTTTTTTTGCTATGATGCATGACTTTGTATGTATACATGTGGTTTTTCTTTTTTTGTATTTTTTGATGGTATTGTAAGGATGAAAAGTAGCGCAGTTGGTTTAGAAATGTAGCTAAGGTTTTATGAGACTCAGACGGTTTTAACTCACTAGCCACGATTGTACTTTATCTTACAAGACTTTTGAACAAGGTATGAATCGGACTTGTTTTTGACCAAGCTATTTCACATCCCTGTGTGTGCAATTGAGTTCATTTATGTGGTATTTGTCGGGATACCACCGAGTGCAGATGGGCTTTCAACCGAACTCGTACTGAGGATCACCTAATTAGCTCCACTAACTCCTTTGTTGTATTTAGTTAGATTAATCTGCGGTGTTATCCAGGATGCCATAAGCTAGCTCATCCACATGCAAACATTGATCTGTACGCAAGTTAATGTGATAGATATATCGTCATGCGAGAGGTTTACCGCCAGTTACCGATAGGCTATCAACCAAATCGGTATGTGAGGCTTGCCTCATGACCTATTAGAATGTTGAGAGTTCCAGGGATTCAAGTTCAACTCCCTTCTTTTCTTCAATTGTATTGGGATACTTGCTCGTTTGTAGTGATAAGATCACTATTTATTTTGATTTGTTTTTCTTTTGAGCAAGGGATTGGGGATATGGAGTGATGAAAATCACTATCGTTTGTGCCGTTTGATGTGTGCACTGTAGGATGTCAAATATTTGATTTTTGACATTTTGCAAATTTTTGATGTTTTGCAACTATTGAGAACTAGGGATTCTTAGGGAATTGGGTAGGGAGGATGCTTGTCCTTTTGCCAACTCTCAGCATTCTTGGGGTCATTCGCACGGGGGGATGAGCAAGATAACCGTTTCGCTTTTGGTGACCTGGATTACTCGTGCAGGTTTCATCTTTCGTTCATACAACTTAGGAATTGTTTTATGTGTTTTAATTTGTGTTGGGATGTTACGTAACAAGGTGTATTTCAAGTATGACTCTACCTTCGTAAAATCTGTTTGACTTGATACATTACATGGCTAAAGAGCAAAATGATGACTGAATCACGAAAACTCTTGATACATTAAAAGACCACTGACTCTAGTGTGGTAAAAGCAATGCATGGTGTTTTTGTTGTTTTTGTAAAATGGAACAGTGTGGAACAAGATGGACTAGCAGAGCAATTATAGCCTATGGTGCCTTTGACCTATACGACCACAAATATGCAATGTATGGATGCAATGCTTAATGCGGCTACATATTTTTGTATTTTTGATGGATTGATTTTTGTGAATATGAAGATGAGGTGCGAGAAGAGCTCTCTATTGATGAATTTGAGTATGCCTAGAAATGAGATGCAAATTTTTGTTGTTTTTGATTATTTTTGTTGATTTTGAATTTTCTTGATTTTTGACCAAGTGATTGTGGAAATCCTTGGAGCATTTTTGGGGTGACCAAGTGTTATAATCCTTGGAGCTTTTGGGGTGACCAAGTGATTGCGATAATCCTTGGAGCTTTTGGGATGACCAAGTGATTGCGATAATCCTTGGAGCTTTTTGGGGTGACCAAGTGATTGCGATAATCCTTGGAGCTTTTTGGGTGACCAAGTGATTGCGATAATCCTTGGAGCTTTTTGGGTGACCAAGTGATTGCGATAATCCTTGGAGATTTTGGGTGACCAAGTGATTGCGATAATCCTTGGAGCTTTTTGGGTGACCAAGTGATTGCGATAATCCTTGGAGCTTTTTGGGTGACCAAGTGATTGCGATAATCCTTGGAGCTTTTTGGGTGACCAAGTGATTGCGATAATCCTTGGAGCTTTTTGGGTGACCAAGTGATTGCGATAATCCTTGGAGCTTTTGGGGTGACCAAGAGATTGCGATAATCCTTGGAGATTTTTGGGTGACCAAGTGATTGCGATAATCCTTGGAGCTTTTTGGGTGACCAAGAGATTGCGATAATCCTTGGAGCTTTTTGGGTGACCAAGAGATTGCGATAATCCTTGGAGCTTTTTGGGTGACCAAGTGATTGCGATAATCCTTGGAGCTTTTTGGGTGACCAAGTGATTGCGATAATCCTTGGAGCTTTTGGGGTGACCAAGTGATTGCGATAATCCTTGGAGCATTTTTGGTTTGGATTATGGTTCTTCAGGGGATAGAGGTACCCCCAGCTTGATGGTCTTTGCACTTCGGATCTGGCTCTAGAGGTACGGGCATGAACGGATCGGCCCTATGTGTTGATAGGAAGACGGGGTCTTCCCTTGGTACTGATGTCATGATGGGATCTCGGGGTGGATGGTGCTCATCATGGATTTGGAGCCATGGATCCAATACTTGGTCCCACCTTGCAGGGTCTACCCACCATTCATGCCCTAGTAGTATGCCCATCTGTCCCATTAGATCTTCATGAGTTAAAGGGCGGTGATGCCGTCGCGCATGTCTGAGATAGTCCATCTCAGTCTCATCTTCTGAATCACTTTCGGAGACCCAAAAATGTTCATTCTCTTCAACAACTGTTGCTTGCGACGTTGAGGGCTCTCCTTGTTCCAGCAAGTTAATCTGGTCCCATTGTGGTTGTTCCACTCTTGGTGGAGGGACCTGATTCTCTTGACACTGTGTTGGTTCAGCTGGAACCTCTAAGGGGAATAGCTTCAAAAAGATGTCTGGAAGCCGTTGATGTTCTCTTTGAGGATTAATCTCCGAACTCTCACCTCTCTCTAGCAAAGGAGAGGGATTACTACTGTTGCCAAGGGTGTTTGTTGACCATGGGAGGTAATCTCCCAATGTATATTCTGTATTCGGGTTGGCATAAAGATCTGGTGCCAATCCCCCCTTGTTGCCTATTTCTAGGCCTTGCATATTTTCGACCAAGATGTCTAAGGGTAGGGGGTGGTTGAACCCTACTCCTGACTTATCATATGGCATCTGATATCTTGGTTGGCAAAGGACCCGCATCCCTTGCTCATATCTGCCTAGCCCGTATCCATGCCAATTGCATTGGTCGAGATATTTTAGGGCAAAGTCTGGGTTTGACAGATAGTTGATGTTTTCAACAAAAGGCTCTTCGTCTGCTTCCTTTTGTTTGCATGGTTCAAGACCATGATCAAGGCCCCCATACACAAAATTTTTCTGGTTTGGTGGGTAGCCTAGAGGAACAACTGTCCCTATGGGAAGGCGAGGTCTCCCCATGTCTTGTACTGACTCCAATGCGGGGGTTGCCACAACATTTTGCACTAAATACTCCCCCAGGCCCGTATTGGCCATTTCAACAATGATTGTTGATGATTGGGTGGGAGGAAACGGGAGTCCTTCCTGAGTCCATTCCATGTTCGGCATTTTAGGAGTCTCCGCTTCTGCTGTGTGAGGTGTTTCTTCTGTTGATACCGTTGAAATTGTGGGCAACCCTTCTTCTAAGGGCTTAGCCTCTTCCATGATCTGTTTTCCCTTGTCCTTCTGTTTGGCCATGACAGGTGGCTTTGATAATGAAGGAGCAGATGATGAAGGCTCACCTGGCTGGGATTTTGTTGTTTTGGTCACCAGTGGTGCCTGCGGTATTGGACCCTTTTTAGATGGATTTAACTGGAAATCCAAATGCGTTGAAGGGAGGGTCGATTGAGGCATGAATTGTACCGCATTGCAATACTTGAAGGGCTCTAAGTCCATTGGGACTACATGTATTTCTCCTTCAAAAGCATACTTTAAGCACTGGTGGGCGATCGAAGGGACACACTTCATGTCCCTGATCCAAGGCCACCCTAGCAGTATATTATAAGCCATCTCGCCTTCCAACACATGGCACAATGTAGGTATTGTCTTTTGTCCTACCTGACGAGCGAGAACAACTGTGCCGACTGTCGAGCATATTGCATCGTTGAAAGCTCACAGTGTGTACGTGGAGGCTGTGATGTGAGAGGTCGGCAGCTTCAAATGTTTTAAGGCTGCAGTGGTAATGATGTTCTTGGACGAGCCGGTATCTACCAACACTCTCTTGTACGGGATCCCGTTGACCCGCGCGATAACGTGCAGGGGTGGATCTGCCATGTCATTCGATATTGTTTTGACTTCATCTTCTCTGAAGGTGATGACCGGCTCCGTACATCGTTTCACATGTCCCACGAAGTTGTTGAAAGAATTTGCTTCGTGAGGCTGTAATTCGATGGCTTTTAAAATGTCCATAAGAGCTTCCCTATGGGGTGCTGATTGTTGAATAAGCTCGTAAATGGACAGCCTAGCCGATGTGGTCCGCAAACTCTGCGTGAGTTTGGTCCGTATCGTGACCTCGGGTCTAGGCGGAGGCAAGCTGCGTTGGGCGTTGTTGAGGCTGCGATGTTGTCGAAACTTCCCTCGTAGCTACCTCGGGGGCAACTGTTGGGTACTTTTTGTTCCTTGTCACTATACTAATCATTCCCACAAATCCTTGCATGGGAAGATTCTGTCGCACCTCGTTAATCCGGAGAGGTTTTGCCTATGCTTCGTGGGCGGGCAAAGGGTCCTTGAATACCCCCATTTGTTGATTATTTGGCGCTATGGGGTTGTCCACGGCCAATGTTCTATTGTCGATCAAATCTTGGATTAATTCTTTGAATTTCCAGCATCCATTCAAGTCGTGTCCTCTGCGCCTATGGAATCTACAATACAATTCCTCTCTGTATCCCCTAGGCTTAGGAGCGTTAGGGTCTATAGTTTGGATTTCTGGCGAGTGACTAAATTTGCCGCTGACAAGCGGTCAAATAGGGAGTCCCTGGACTCCGTGTAAGGGGTGAATTGTCGCCTAGGGTGACGCTGCTGATTCTGCTCCTGCCTTCTATTATCTCTTTCATAACCAGGAGGCATTGCATGGTAATTAGCCTTTTGGGGCTGCATTTCTTGCATAGGCGCGGGAACATTTATCGCAACTTGGTTAACCGCAGCGTGTTGTGATTGCGTTGTCCCGGTTTTAGTGGTTTTATTCCACTCTTTCTTTTTAGGCTTGGCGATTGCGCCTTCGCCTATTTTGATCTCTTCTATAACTCTGGCTTGCGCCAAAGCTTCTTCTAGGTTGGCGTATTGCTACAGTTGCAATAGCCCAGAGATCGATTTCAAGCAACTTTTTGCGAACATCTGTGTGAGATCAGACATAGGGGGACGGTAGGGTAACTTAGAAAGCAAAGCTCTCCATCGATTCCCGTATGCTGCCATTGTTTCTTCCTCAAATTGCTCGAGGCTAGCCAGATCACTCAGTGATGCCTTCTTCCTTGTGTTGAAGGCAAAGCGTTCAAGAAACGCATCTACTAATTGATCTAGGTTGCTTATGCTGTGTTTGGGTAATTGTGTGAACCAATCCGAGGCAGGGCCTGCGAATGTGGTTATGAATGTCCTAAGCAACAATGCGTCATTATCTTGGATGCCGAAGCATTGACTTAGGAACCTTGTGACATGTTCTTGTGCGTCCTCTTCACCTTTAAAGATTGCCAATTGAGGCAACTTGAAGTGTTCGGGGTAAAGAGGTGTTGGCACTGAGGGATGCACTGGATGACTGCGGAGTTGACGTAATGTGGGTTTTTGATGCCCAATAGCTTTTGTCTCCACAGACTCTAAACGCTCTAATAGCGCTTTGTATGCATCGAAAGATTTTATTTCTTCCTCTCTTGTTTGCTCCCGTTGTAAGTTATGGGAGACTGGAGGCCTATGGAGGGGTGGCCGAATGGCAGCCCTCCTGCCTTGATGGGGAGTTTCAGCATGTTCTATTTCTGGTTCATACTCCTCATAAAATTCTTGAGGAGTCTCTCGGGCGAGACCTATGACCCTGATTGAGTCCTTCTTGAAGGTACCCATCATTGTTTCGGGGAGTGGCCTCCCTCTCGGGTCTATAAGGTCTCGGAGGCAAAGCTTGACGAGGTCGTGGAGACCTGTCCTGCACCAACGGATTATGCCTCTCATATTTTTTGGCTCTTTGGGTGCGAGGGGTTGGCCCCCTCTCAGGTAGTTCATAGCGTAACTCATCCGCTTCGCGTTGCATGCGCTCTCTATCCAAGCGGTGTCGATACTCTATCTCCTGATGACTTTGTTTAAGCCGCGTGATTTGGGCTTGACGGGTGGCATGTCTGGCGACTATCGGGTCAATTTGGTCTACCCTATTTTTCTCGGGAGGTTCGAATGTTTCTCCTATGTGTTTGCCTCGATCTTGATGATCTAAAATTTCAATGGGTCGCTTCCCTCTGTCGAGGTAGGCGACATTTACTCGAGGCTCCGGCCTCGATGTATGATCATGATACCTAGCAAGTGCAGAAACGCAAGGTTCCCACGCTGTTTGTTGTCCTCGAGGAATGCGATGGCTTTCCTCGTACTCCCTTTCATGGGTTTGGAAGGGGCGGGCGGAGTTAGCTCGCCCTGTGTAAGGAGCCCTGCGCTCTGGATTTTGTCTTTCTGTCCTAATGGGAGGTAAAGAAGGGATGCCATATCCATGTTGTCCCTCCAAATGTGTGCCTCTCTATCGCTTCATCGCGTGGTGACCACTCATAGTGAACATCTAAGGGAGCTCTCCTATGAATGTACCCCTCATGGAAGGGTGTGTGTTGCGTGCTATGCTGAACAGAAGTGCTCTTAGAAGGGGTGCCCCTATAGTCCCTATCCGTTAAGGTGTGGAGGGGTCTGCCTTGTGTGTTAGGTCACCAAGGTGGTATGACCAAATCCTTGGGATTGTAATGGAGATGACTCGTGCCTCCTTGGACATTCCCCACAGCCTCCGCCCGTGATTGGGCTTGGCTGCGGGTGAGCACCATGACGATGTCTCTCTAGAAAACCCTAAAAATTAAAATGAGTCAGATGGGGCCCAAAATTGGCGTGTGCATCCCTCTTATGGTATATAAGACAAAAATGAAGTTTCAAGTCCTAGCTCTAAATACATTAGGAGATATTGACATCCGAACAGCTCAAAAAGTGTAAAAAATTGGGCACGCAATTTTAGAACCTAATTTCGGGGCACTAGATGATGGAATTTGGCCCCGAAAACTGACTTTTTTGGGAAAATAGGATTCTAGGGAATCATATTTGTTTAAAATTATCCCAACTAACTCCCTGTAAAATTTCAAGTCAATCGGAGCTACGGTTGAGAAGTTATGGCCCCGGCAAGATGCACTAAAATTTAGGAAAAAAAGTAAAATTTCCTAAATTTTGTTGGATGCTCCCGCATCACTTATGGGCACATTTGGGGTGATTTTGGGTTGACCAAAGGGTTCATGGACACCTTTGGGGCATTTTGGAGTGACCAAGCGATTACGGGAATCCTTGGAGCTTTTGGAGAAAATGACAAAATGCGTAGATTTTTATCTTTTGTTTATGATGATTTTTCTTTTTGTTACACTAAGCGGAAATGAACACACACATACACAAACAGTGATTATCTCTTTTAAGGATTTAATGGTGTGTCCTAGAATTGGTTTAGTGCATTTTGATGTTTTGTTTTGTTTTTGAATGTTTTTGAAGAACGTTTAAATGCATAATGAAGGCTCATATAACTCCCAAAATGGTCGCCCCTTCAATATACCAACCAGGCCGATATACCAACCTCTCTATATACCCGCCCTTACGAGAGGGAGACTATAGGTACGTGAGAGCAGAAGGTACATGGTACGTAGGCGGTACGGAAGGGGGATTGTCCTGTTAATGGCACCTACCATAGAAGACTTATCCTCGCGCGCATGGGAATCACCCCAGCGACACTCGGTCGACTTTCGTCGGGATTTACGCCTAACAACAGTGACAATCGGGGAAATGGATGCAAAGCTAAGCCAAGGTGGTGATGAACCCACCGTTGGTCTTGCTCAAGGGCTGGGGTCTTACGACCAGCTCCTTGGTTTAAAGTTATTGCGTGAAGTGTGTGGGATTCATTTTATTTAGCAAAAATGAAACAAGCATAAATGACTTTCCCTAAGCATGCGAAATATGAAAGAAAACAGAAACAAAAAAGCAAAAAATTTAACGAGAGATTATAAAAATCCCTACCTCTTCTCTGCCTGGACCAGTTGCTTCTGAATTTTTGCTCTGAAAATCTACAGGCAGAAATTCGTCCCTCTGTGAGACGAATTTCAGAACAGAATTCGTCCCTGCCAGAGACGAATTTGAATTCGTCTCAGGGTCAGACGAATTTTAGTAAAGAATTCGCCACAGTCAAGGACGAATAATAGTCAGAAACAAAAAAATGTACCTGTCAAGCACAAAACACAAAAATTTAATCAGTTTCTGTGATCTTAAAAACCAGGGAACAGGGTCCCACCGTGATCGCCACTGAAAGCACGAGATTTCGGGCGAAGGAAACACTAATTGCGATGCATTCAAAATCAAATACGCTTAAGTCCTAGAAATGTAGAATGCATGAAATGAAAGAGACGCATTGAAATGAGATACAAGCAAATGGAGAAAACACAGCCCTTTCATTAAACTCTCTTGATCTATGTTACAAATACGCCTCCTCCCTTTTCAGGGGCTAGGAGCGTTAAAAGAATTTGATTACAATCGAGACTTAAGGTTCCTCTTTCCGCGTGCCCACACTTGAAATGGGCGGGCCAAGATGATGTCGCCGCTGATGTTGATGAGTCCTTGACCTCTGCTGCTCCTCCTGTGAACAAAGAAACAACGAAGATGTCAGTAGCACCTGCTGCAAATAAGAAGTGTTTGTTCTCTAAAATCGCCAAAAGATGCATGTAAACATTTGTCTGAAACAGTAGGTAAAATGACTTTAAATGACCTAAAAACTCGACAGAGGAAAGAAGACATCACCGGAAGGCCACTGCCATTGAGACAGTCGGCCAATCTACCTTCAAACCGGAATTCGTCCTCGGGAGGGACGAATTACGATTGCAATTCGTCCCTGGGTGGGACGAATTCTTCTGTGTTGGAAAAGCCGACTCGATGCTGCTCCAATGTCGAATCTCGAGACCTCCAAAACACCTACAAACAGAGGGGTTATGTAATTGGGGCCATTTTGGGACGACCCAGATGGTCGGATTCTCCCAATTTGGCCTCTATCCTCGGGAATTCGATGTCGCCACCTGCAAGTTAGTAGGACAACAAAGCGACAAAAGGCATGATAAAATCTGATCAAAATGTTATGAAATTGAAGCTATGAGTTAACCAAATAGAATAACATGAGATGCAACCTGAAACAATAATCTAGAATGCTTTTGGAATAAAACTTAGAAAGTGCGGGGGTGCCCAAGTGGGCCTCCCACCGTTGGCACTTGATCTTGGCGCCAATCCACTAGGGATGGGCCCAAAACCTCTTAGGATTGGGATGTCTGCAAATTGGTGGTGTAAGGTGGTCAAATGTTGGATTTGGGTTGGATCCACGCTTCCAAAAGCCACCCAATAACCTCCCTTGCAAAAGAGATTAGTGGATGTGAGAAGGTGAATCAAAAGGATGCAAGTGGGTATTCAATCGGACAGCACTTCGTTGCTTAGAATCGCCTCCAATCTATCTTTTTGGGTGAGAAAAGTCCCACCTTTTATAGACCCATGGGGTCTCTTTTGAGAGGGAAGCATAAGCGCCATGTGTTGGTCATAGGTGCCATGTGGCAGTCAAGTCTTCCCATGAGGGAGGGGAGTCCTCCATGACTTGGGCTTTCATAATCGCCCTTGTGACGAGTCCTCTAACGGCCTATCTCGTCCACCCACACACACGTGTGAGGCAAGATTCATCAACTGACTGTCCTGGGCTGCCACTTGGCGCCATTCTTCTTTTTGCCCGTTAAACTTGGAATTCGTCCCTGGGTGAGACGATTTCAGAATTCGTCCCTGGGTGAGACGGATTCCAATTTGAATTCGTCCCAGGGTGGGACGAATTTGGAGCAAAGTGTCTAAATGTGCCAAATTGCCTCTTGACCTTACAAAATTGCTATGAAAGTGGTTAGGACCACTGTTTGACCTTTGAGGGCTGCCCTGGGGGCTGTGTTTGTCAAAGCGATCAGTGTTTGCGGTCACATAATCGGATTGGTGCTGTTTTGGTGTCTACAGAAATCATCAAAAACCTATCTTCCCGTGGAGCGGTCCGGCTATGGTAGCCTTCTTGGGGAAGTAGGAGAGTGACAATTTGAGCCCCGACATTGATTTTCTATGCCAAGAGGTTAAGTGCAAGAGCACTTGTGTTCGGCAATGCTTATTGCTTTGTTTTTGTGTTGCATTTATTTTTTGTTTTTGTTGTTTTAATTTTCTTGTTGTTTTTGAGTGGGCTTTGACCCATTTTGGGATGCCATTTAGGATAAAATTGGCAAAAATTCGATCTCCCGTGGAGCGGTCCGGCTATGGTAGCCTTCTTAGGGAGTAGGATAGTGACAATTTGTAACCCTGACATCAGTTTTTTTAATGCCAAGAGGTTAAGTGCAAGAGCACTTGTGTCCGACAATTTTTATTGCTTTTTGTTTGTGTTGCATTTTTTGTTGTTTTTGTTGTTTTGTTGTTTTGTTGTTTTGATTTTTTTTTGTGACACCATTTAGGGATTAAATTGTCGAAAATCCGTCCTCCCGTGGAGTGGTCCGGCTATGGTAGCCTTCTTCGGGAGTAGGGTAGTGACAATGTAAACCCCGACATCAGTTTTCTATGCCATTGAATGTCAGGTGCAAAGGTGCCTTTGTTTGGCACTTTTATTGCTATTGTTTGTGGATATTTGATGTTTTTGTTGTTTTGATTTTCTTGCTTTGTGTATATGTCATAATTTCATGTTATGCACAATGATTGATGTTTATGGATGCATGCTACTTTATATTTATGTATGCATATATTATGATAAATGCGAATGTTGTTGATTTATATGATAGGTAATAGAGTGGATGAAATTATTTGTTGATAACCTTGCATTGGCACCATAGACTATACAGGACTTATGGATTTGTGTACTGGGTGATTGTTGTGGTAAATGCTTTTGTGTATATATGTTGCTCTTTTTTTTTTCTTTTTTCTTTTTTTATGGTGATATAGGGATGGATTATATGCAACGGTTGGCGTAGAATGTAGCTAAGTGTTTCTGAGACTCAGATGGTTTAACTAACTAGCCAAGACTATACTGTTGTCTTACAAGATGTTTGAACAAGGTATGAATCGTGCTTGTTTTTGACCAAGTTATTTCACGTCCCTATGTGTGCAATTGAATTTTTTTTTGTGGTATTTGTCAGGATACTGCCAGTGCTAGATGGGATTTCAACCGAACCTGTACTGAGGATCACCTAATTAGCTCCACCAAATCCTTTGTTGTATTTAGTCAGATTAATATGTGGTGCTATCTAGGATACCATAAGCTAGCTCATCCACATGCAAACATTGATCTGCGCACAAGTTAATGTGACAGATATATCATCATGCGGGAAGTTCTCCTCGAGTGACCGATAGGCTATCCACCAAACCGGTACTGAGGTTCACCTCATGACCTTCTGAATGCTGAGAGTTCCAGGGATTCAAGTTCAACTCCCTTCTTTTCTTCATTTGTATGGGGATACTTGCTCTTTTATAGTGATAAAATCACTGTTTATTTTTGTTTTTCTTTTTTTGAGCGAGGGATTTGAATTTGGGAGTGATGAGAATCACTATTGCTTGTGCCTTTTGTGTATGCACTTTATGGGATTTGATGTCAATGTTTTGGAGTATTGAATTTTTGCAAATTTTTGTGAGGTTTTGCAACATTTTGAGAACTTGGTATTCTTGGGGAATTGGGTAGGGAATATTCTTGTCCTTTTGCAAAATTTTAGCATTCTTGGGATCATTCGCACAGGGGGATGAGCGAGATAAATTTTTCGTTATTTGGTATCCTGGATTGCTTTACAGGTTTCATATTTCATTGACACAACTTGGGAATTTGTTTTTATGTGTTTTTGAACTTGTGATGGGATGCTACGTAACAAGATGTATTTCAAGTAAAAATCTACCGTTGTAACATCTATTTGACTTTGTACAATTCTTGGCTAGAGATCTAATGACAACTGAATGACAAAAACTCTAGATACATTGGATGACAACTTATTTATGATATGACGAAATGGTGATTTTTGTTTATTTTTGTTGTATTGTTTTCAAAATGGAAAATGTGAAAGGTGGTGGATTTGCCAAGTAATGACAATCTATGGTGCCTTTGCCTTGTGTGATCAACAATATGCAATGGATGGATGCAATTTTTATGTAGGTATATGTATTTTGAATTTTGAAGTATGCATGAATTTGAGATGCAGATTTTGTTTGTTTTTGATGATTTTGTTTGTTTTTGGATTTTCTTGACCAAGCGATTGCAATAATCCTTGAAGATTTTGGGGTGACCAAGGGATTGCAATAACCTTTGGAGATTTTGGTTTGACCAAAGGATTGCGATAATCCTTGGAGCTTTTTGGGATGACCAAGCGATTGCGATAATCCTTGGAGCTTTTGGGGTGACCAAGGGATTGCTATAACCCTTGAAGCTTTTGGTTTGACCAAAGGATTACGATAATCCTTGGAGCTTTTTGGGATGACCAAGCGATTGTGATAATCCTTGGAGCTTTTACCAAGGGATTGCAATAACCCTTGGAGCTTTTGGGTTTGACCAAGAGATTACGATAATCCTTGGAGCTTTTGGTTTGACCAAAGGATTGTGATAATCCTTGGAGCTTTTTGGGATGACCAAGCGATTGTGATAATCCTTGGAGCTTTTGGTTTGACAAAAGGGTTTGTGAGCACCTTTGGGGCCTTTTGGGATTGACCAAAATATTGCGATAATCCTTGGAGCTTTTGGGGTGACCAAGGGATTGCGATAACCCTTGGAGCTTTTGGGGTTGACCAAGAGATTGCGATAATCCTTGGAGCTTTTGGTTTGACCAAAGGATTACGATAATCCTTGGAGCTTTTTGGGATGACCAAGGGATTGTGATAACCCTTGGAGCTTTTGGGGTTGACCAAGACATTGCAATAATCCTTGGATCTTTTGGTTTGACCAAAGGATTACGATAATCCTTGGAGCTTTTTGGGATGACCAAGTGATTGCGATAATCCTTGGAGCTTTTGGGTTTGACCAAAGGATTGCGATAATCCTTGGAGATTTTTGGGATGACCAAGCGATTGCGATAATCCTTGGAGCTTTTGGTTTGACCAAAGGGTTTGTGAGCACCTTTGGGGCCTTTTGGGATGGACCAAAAGATTGCGATAATCCTTGGAGCTTTTTGGGATGACCAAGCGATTGCGATAATCCTTGGAGCTTTTGGGTTTGACCAAAGGGTTTGTGGGCACCTTTGGGGCTTTTATGCAATGAAGTGCTATCTTTGTGAGGTAATATTTTCCAAGTTTTGAATGAGAACTGGTTTGAGCAAGCTTGGCTCTCCATCAATAAACCCTCATTTTGTGGCTATATAGCCAAAAAAAACCTAAAAATTAAAATGAGTCGATTGGGTCCAAAATTGGGGTGCGCATCCCTCTTATAATATACAAGCCAAAAATAAAGTTTCAAGTCCTAAATCTAAATACATTAGGAGATATTAACCTCCAAACAACTCAAAAAGCATAAAAAATTAGGTGAGTAATTTTAAAACCTAATTTCGGGGCACTAGATGATGGAATTTGGCCCCGAAAACTAGTTTTTTGGGAAAATAGGACTTTAAAGAGTCATATTTGTTTAAAAATCTCCCAACTAGCTCCCTATCAAATTTCACATCAATCAAAGCTATGGTTGAGAAGTTATGGCCCCGGCAAAATGCACTAAAATTTAGGAAAAAATAAAATTTCCCAAATTTTGTTGGATGCTCCTGCATCATTTATGGGCACCGTTGGGGTGCTTCTGGGTTGACCAAAGGGTTTATGGACACCTTTGGGGAATTTTTGGGATGACCAAGTGATTATGAGAATCCTTGGAGCTTTTGGGTTGACCAAGCAATTACGGGAATCCTTGGAGCTTTTTGGGTTGACCAAGCGATTGTGGTAATCCTTGGAGCTTTTTGGGTTGACCAAGCGATTACGGTAATCCTTGGAGCTTTTTGGGTTGACCAAGTGATTACGGTAATCCTTGGAGATTTTTGGGTTGACCAAGTGATTGCGATAATCCTTGGATATTTTTGGGTTGACCAAGTGATTGTGGTAATCCTTGGAGCTTTTTGGGTTGACCAAGCGATTGCGGTAATCCTTGGAGCTTTTTGGGTTGACCAAGTGATTGCGGTAATCCTTGGAGCTTTTTGTGTTGAACTATGGCTCTTCAGGGGATAGAGGTACCCCTAGCTTGATGATCTTTGTGCTCCGGATCTGGCTCTGGAGGTATGGGCACCAATGGATCGGCCCTATGCACGGATAAAAGGACGAGGTCTGCCCTTAGAACTGATAACTCTATGGGGTCGCTGGGCGGAAGTTGATCTCTGTGTGCCCAAAGTGGTGGATTCAACAGTTGGTTCCACTGCGTTGGGTTAATGTGCCACTCATGCCCTGGCATTATGTTTAGCTATTGAAGTGTGTCATCAATATCCATGGGGTGTTGATGCTGTCGCATGTGATTGCTATGGGCCATCTCTGTTTTATCCTCACCTTCGGCCAGTGAGTCTAGCTCATCAGAATCTGGTGATTCTGAGACATGGAAGACTACATCATCAGGTAGCTCTATGGTCATAGGTTGATCCTCTTCGAAAGGAGCCTCATGTAAGTTGGGTCTTGGGAGCTCCAAAATCTTGGTCTCTATCAACTCTAAGTGCTCTAGCGCTTTGCATGTATCAGGGGATTTGAGCTCCTCCTCTTTGGTTGGTTCCTATTGAGGAAATTGGGGCCTATGGAGGGGTGGCCAGATAGCACCCCCATGCCTTGGTAGGGTATTTCATCCTGCTCTCCTTCTCGCTCTAATTCCTTAGAGGCTTCTTGATGAATTTCTAAGGGTGGCCCATAAACCTGAGTGGGTTCCTGAGGAAGGCACCCATCATTTGTTATAGGAGTGGCCTCCCGCTCATGTCTAGGAGGAGTCGAGTGTAGTGCTTGATAATTTCATGGAGACTTGTCTCGCACTCGGGGGTTGTGCCTCTCATAATGTTTTGTCTTATGTGTGTGAGGGGTTGGAGTCCTCTCCTGCATAGTGTGTTGGAACAACTCATCCTTCTAGCACTGAAGGCGCTCTTTGTTAATATGGTACAGTTCCTCTAACTGTAGTCCCTCTAGCTCAAGTTGCATGAGTTGCACCCGACAGGCGACATGTTTGGCAAATTCTAAGATAGTTGGTCCCGTCGTCTCATGTCTAGAAGGGCTAGATGCCTCTCCTACATATCTATCTCGGTCATGGTGATCCAAGATCTCTATAGGCCGCCTCCCTCTGTTGGGGGTAGCGGCATTCCCTCGGGGCTTTGGCCTCAGTGAGTGGTCCTAATAGATAGAAGGTGCGGAGGCGTATTTCTCCTGCACTATATATTGCTCTCGAGGAAGGTAGGGGTCTTCCTCGTTCTCTCTTTCATAAGTGAAAAAGGGACGAACGAAGTTGGCTTGCCCTGCTTGAAGAGTCGTGTGCTCTAGATTTAACCGGTTGTTGCTAACAATGATGCGAGGTGTAGGAGGGATGGCATAGTCATGTGGCCCCCCCTTATGGACCCCTTGCCATTCTAGCGCTTCATCGCGTAGTGGCCACTTATAGCGGGCATCTAAGGGAGTTCTCCCATGGGTATACCTCTCTTGGACGAGTGTGCTGGCAGGGAGTGCCCCTAGAAGGGATGCCCTTATAGTCCCATTCCGTCAGGGCATGGAGGGGACTGCCTTATGTGTCAGGCCGCCAAGGTGGTATGACCAAATCCTTAGGGCTGTATCGGAGGTGACTTGTGCCTCCTTGGATATTCCCCGCAACATCCGCCCATGATTGGGCTTGGCTGCGGGTGAACACCATTGTGATACTTCTCTACAAAATGCGTAAATTTTTGTCTTTTGTTTATGATTTTTTTTATTTTTATGCTACACAAAATAGAAAATATCACACACATGCAAGCGATGATTATCTCTTTTAAAGATTAAAAGTGTGCCCTAAATCTAGTTTCGTGTGTTTTAATGTTTGTTTTTGAAAACTTTTTGAAGAACGTTTAAATGTAGTATGAAGGCTCTTATGACTCCCATAAATGGTCGCCCCTTCGATATACCATTGCCAGGACGATATACCAACCTCTCTATATACCCGCCCTTACGAGAGGGAAACTATAGGTACGTGAGAGCAGATGGTACATGGTGCATAGGCGGTACGAAAGGGGGATTACCCTGTTTATGACACCTACCATAGAAGACTTATCCTCGCGTTATGGGAATCACCCCAGTGACACTCGGTCAGCTTTCATCAGGATTTATGTCTAGCAACAGTGACAATCAGGGTAATGGATGCAAAATCAAGCCAAGGTGGTGATGAAATCTACCATTGGTCTTGATCAAGGGCTGGGGTTTTACGACCAGCTCCTTGGTTTAATTTTACCACGTGATGTGTGTGGGGTTCATTTTAATGGAATTGAAACAAGCAACAACATCTTTACCTAAGCAAGCAAGAATGGACAAAAAACAAAAAATAGAAACAAGAAAATGACAAGAACTGTTAAAAATTGTTACCTCTTTTTCGCCCAAATCGGCTATCTCTGACTCTCGGCTCTGAAACTGCACAGACAAAAATTCATCTCTGGGTGAGACGAATACCAAAATAGAATTCTTCCTAGGTTGAGACGAATTCAAATTTGTCCTAGGGTCATACAAATTCCAGTACTGTGTTCACCACAGGCTGGAACAAACAACAGTCAGAGTTCAAAAAATGGCACCTATAAGCAAGAAAACACAAATTTTGATTAGTTTCTTGATCTTTCAAAACTGTTGTGAGAGTGGTTAGAACCATTGTTTGACCTCTGGGGGTTGCCCTTGGGGCTATGTGTGTCAATGCGATCAATGTTTGTAGTCACATAATCGGATTGGTGATGTTTTGGTATCTACACCTAGAGGTTTGTAGAGGACAAAATCATAGTCTAGACTCTAGTTTATCTCTCGTTGCATGTTTATCACTTTCCCAGAAATTCATTTCATATAACAAGTTTGTAATATATGATAACTTTTTTGTCTATGCAGCTATGAATATGCAAAAAAAAGTTGAAAAGAGATACAATAGATGTGTTAGCTTTAGGGGGCCTGATTGATGTTGTTAAAGCTATTAAAATTTCTTGTTTTTTAGTCAAACCCCATGTTCTTATTTATAAAAATAAATTGGGTGTTTTAGAAGAAGATTAACTACATAAAACTAGAAATTTAGCTACTATAAAAACCAACTTTAGTGTGATGTAAAAATGTTAATATATCCCTAGGCTTAGTTGTATATTTACTAATGTTGAAATATGTTGGGGGTGGAGGTTGACCAAAATGAATTCATATTTTTTAGGGAAAATTATCAGCCTAATAAATTTATAGCATGTGGCTTCTATGACCTATAAACTTGATTTTGAGGCTAAAACAAGTGGGTTTTAGGATGGAAATATGATGTATTGTATAAGATAATGTTAGATATTTAGTCTATGATTTAGAAACCGAGATAAAGGATTACCTAGAAGAATTCATAGTTTATCAATCTTACTAGCCATGAATTATTAATTTGTAGCTGCAAATATAAAACCAAGATAGAGTCTAGTGCATCCTGCTACAAAATTAGTGTGCTCAAATGAATTAGAGGGAGAAAATAATACCCTACAAAGAGGTAATATTAATAGATATGAAATTCAATTGATTGAAGGAAAAGTTAATCAAGAATCAATATACCACAAAAAGAAAAGGGTAGTAAGAGGAAAATTCCCTTTCCATCACAAGAATAACATATGCATGCAAATTCCTAGGAGACTTGAAGGCAAAAAACATTTTCAAAGAAGATCCCAAAAAGATTCAAAACATTGCTATCAAGATTATTCCTTGTCAAAAAAGCTCTTTCTAACATCCTTATTTCCATTTTTTAGTCTTTTGAGTTGTTTCTAATTTGAGAATGAGGTGTATAAATATTTTTGGGGCTTCTAGAGTAGAGTGGGAGGAAAGGATTTCAAATATTTTTGCAATTGATAAAAATCAAGTTTCAGCTAGGTGAAAGGCTAAGATAAAGATTTAGTATGATTTGATCAAGTTGGCATAAACAAACAATAAATTAAATTAGAAATATTTGCTTAGAATAAAACTAGAAGATATCTTGGAATCGGATATCCCTAAAAATGAAGTAAAATTGATATGGATAAGGATTCTTCCTTTGAGAATCAAGTTATGGTAGATAAGATGAAGGTATGTGATACTTTACCCTCCTCACAAATTAAAACTATTATTTCTCCAAATTCCTTTGATATGCTAAGAAATTACTTTTGGAGACAAAGATAATGATCTCTTGGAAAAGGTATATGATGAAATATTTAGTTAGAAAATGAGGAATATAAATATTTTTGAAAAAGTGGGTAGATAAAATAAAAGAAAACCTAGGAAACATAACTAATCTATAAAAAGCTACCCAAACTCCAAAAACTAGATATCAAAAGAAGTTAGGAATTGATGTGGGTATTGTTAAATCTCAAGGGAGACCTTATAACAGGAAAATTAGAGAAAAAGAGATAGGCAAATATTTCCAATGGAATCCAAACAGTAATATCCATGAATGGGGGAAGTAAAAAGGTGCACAAGGTAGAGGAAAGATATGATAATGCAAACCATGTTGAGACTAAGAACATAGATCTTACTATCATTTATGGTTTCATGAGATTTAAATCTAGTTTCTTATGGATTTTTCTATTTTGGGTTCCTATTCGGTTTGGTCCTAGGAGAACATTTCACTTTGTGGTCTATTGCACTTCAAAATGTTTTAGTTTTATAGGTTGTCTTGTTTATGATATCTCAATTTTGAGATTGTTATACATATATAAGTATTTTCTTGTAAAAGGTTTTTGCTTTAGTGAGGCTAGCATTAAACAATCTAAATTTTCAATAAATGTTGAAATATTTCTTAATATTACTATAAATATTTTAAATGTTTGAAAAATATTAAAATTTTAATCCCAAAATTTAAATTGTTTAATCATTACTCCTAGTTAGTTATTCCCATCTTCACTTTAGCATACATGAAAAGTTACAATAAACTTATTAATGATATATATATATATATATATATATATTTTAGTAAATTATTTGTATTTGCTTGATATCAATTTTAAGGTTAAAAATAATTAGATGATGAAATAATATTTAGAAAAGCGACACAAAAATGTGAAGTGCTACATCTCATCAATTTATCCCTACTCTTATTATAGATATAAACACTCATTACTTCTCAACGAAAAAATACATACATTATATATAATTATTCTATAATGTTATATCACTTATACATTTTAAAAACTTAAATTTTATATTATGATTTTAAAAAATCCATAAATTATAATTACACACTATCCATTTATTATGTGAAATCCACCACTACAACACAATATTACATTAAATAATTAACACCATAAATAGTAAATTGATAATAGTTACTATAGTTAAAGCAATTAAAAGTGTCTCATTATTATTAGCATGATATTTCAATATATCAAATATTATGGATAGAAAAATATTATCACATCATCCATTAAGATTATATCTTCAATATATCCAAATTAAAATTTTAATTGTTATATTTTCTTATAGGACTTTCTTCATTTCCATGACTCTAATGGACATTACTAACACTTAGCATCCATGGTAGGATCTGATGGATTTCTACAAAAATCTTCAATTGTTTTTCACCTTAAGTTCAACTCACTAGTTTACCCAAATGTATTTCAATCCTCAATCATTAAAGTCACCAATTTCCAACACAACAAACTTGGAACTTAATTTCGATCCAAATAGTTCACTCAATTTCTCAAAAAATATATCAACCTAATTATTTATTTTTTACCTCGAATTGGAGGCTACCTCAAGTTATACACTTCTATCATAAAATTTTCAAATTTTTCTCCATTATATATTTTAGTTCTCTTTTCATTTACGAGTGAATTATCCTTCTCAAATATAACATACAACTCATTATTGTAGTATGATCTCTAAGTGTGTTTTTTCCTTACTTATTCATTCTCAAAGGAAATTAAAAAGAAAAAATTTGATGAGAAATGAAAAGGAGACAATAAAAGACCCCCCTAGTCAAATCATAGACACTCCAAGCTTATTTTTTTACACCCCCATAATTAATCGGTTAGGATATGGATAAAGATATCCCATTGCACTGATGCAGGGATCATTCGCAGTGACTGTGGGAGTCGAAGAACAAGGAGTTATTTACTCCAAGCATTCTTCTCTTCTTATGACTAGATCCAATCCCTAGTCTTGTGAAAAAATTGATAGAATTTTTTAATTTTCCATTTAGAGAAGGAATACTTACACAAACATATTTATCATTTATTCCTCTAGTCCTTTAAATAGGAAGCATGTAAAGGAGCATATAGTAAAATCCCTCCATCACTCTAGATGGGTTTAATCTCATATTTATTGGTCTATTAAAATGCGTTGTTAGGTTCTTCATTTTCTAGCATTTATTTTGAACTTTAGTGTGCTCCCTAGAGATATTCATCCATCCACTTGTAAGGGATGTATGAATCCTTAAGAAGAGATGATCCATAGATAACCATGCCCCAAGGACCACCTAGATCCCACCAATAGATAAAAAGTCTAATCTACATTTGACCTCATATGAATCACCTTATATACCCTCCTAAGGATAAAAGTGTTTTCAAACCTTAATTTAAAACCAAATAAGAGTATGTCATTGTAATGTTCATTGGATGATCCGCATATTTGATTTTGATGAGTATGTTGAACTATTTGTGTGACTAATAACCTTCACAAGCTAAGTACAATGATACAATTATATCGACCATTATCTACCACTGAGCTAATAGCCCTAGAGGTCTCCCACCTAGTGGAGTGGAAACCTCTTATACCAATAATAACAACTACTTGTTTACCCTATCTTTATATAAATTTGTTTTTCATATAACAATTTTTTATTTAAACATAAATACATGACATTAATACACAGATTCACAATAATTAATTTATAAATACCTATTATATCAAATAAAAATATTTTTAGTTAAAATAAAAAAACTATATATATATGATTTTACACAATCTAATGTAAATGTCTCTTTGATAGCCTAAAATATTAATTTAAAAATATGCTTTGGAAAACCTAAATTTTTAACATTTCATTTCACATAATGTATTCCCCAAGTATAGGAGTTATTTAAGAACTTGAACTATTTATCTAGGTGTTGTAGGTGATTTGAAGAGGAGAAGGCAATCCTCCAATGGAGGTCTCAGGTTCAAATCTCCACCCTACCAAAAATCTGAATTGGGTATCCAAAATCCAATTGATAATGTTAGTGCGGGCAAGGTCGAGTGCAACTCCCAGATAACTTTGATGATGTAGAACCACTTGTTCGTAGTCTCTCAAACCAAGATGACCCCACAAAGGGTTTTTTGCTTTAAAAAAAAAAAAAAAACCTGAACTATTTGATATATTAATATCAAAAGAGCTCATGCAAACTAAAAAACTTTAACTAGTTGACCTCGTGCTAGCAAATCATCTCAACTTTTCTTATTTAACTAAGATAAAAAATATATATATATTTAAAAATATTAATTATACATATTTTCATTTGAGCTAAATTAATTAAATAAAAATATGTACTAAATTGTCGATAGGCAGTTGTTCTAGAGAGGTTAAGATGGTGGTTGTTTCTTAAGTGGTAGTTGACCTCGTGCTAGCAACTCATCTCAACTGATCTTATTTAACTTTGATAAAAAATATATATATTTAAAAATATTAATTATACATATTTTTATTTAAGTTAAATTAATTAAATAAAAATATGTACTAAATTGTCCATAGGCAGTTGTTCTAACTGTTAAGATGATGGTTGTTTCTTAATTGATGTTGTGTTCAAAAACCCCTTAAAAGTGATTGTTGATGTAATTTGTAAACGTTCTCTTCAAAAAAAAAATATTAAATTTCAATATTAATTAATTTTTAAAATATACCATCTATTTGGTATCATATCTAAATGTATATATTTGGCAGACAAATCCCAAATATTGTACATAAACGTCCTAATAGTACTATAGGAAAAACAAAAAACAAAAAAAAGTACACCTTCAGCTAAAACTCGTAATACACACTGAATTACAGGACGCTTTTATTAAACATATATAAAACAACAGATATAAGGATTCAAGGGCCTTTCTACTGGTTGTAAGGTGGATGTTGGTGGTGCTCATAAGTTTGTTTGGCTGGCTTAGTGGTAAAAAGATGGATTTGGCGGATTTCTCTCCTTTTTTCAAAGAGGATGTAGTGGAGGTTCTTTCTAGACATTTCGTTGAAAACAGGTCGGTGGCTGTTGTATATACTTTGGTTCAAGTTGCGATGAAGAAAAGTGTATAGCTTGCATTTGATGAAAATCAAACAATGTGCAGTTTTGAGCTCTATTAAGATGGCTCTATATTATGCTGAGAGGCCGCCCAAATGTCTGATAATATTGTTAACGATTTTGATTTAATGATGTAGAACTATCTTAGTTCACTCAATGGTTGAATCGTCTGGTTTTCCTTGTTATTTTGGGGGCCTTCTTATTCTCTGTGTTTGTTTTGTTGTGTGTTCTGTTTCCTTTTTGTTACCTTTGTATATGGACTACCTTTATATATGGATGCTCCATAAAAGATTGTGGATCCCTTTCAAAGCCCTCTTTTTTCTTAATAATAGCCCTCTTTCTTCTTAATAATACCAAAAATATATATATATAAGGATTCAATAACGAACAAAGGCTTATAATATGTCAAATGATAAATTCTCTTATCTGTGATCACTGAATTGAAATATACTTTAAATTCTACCTGCTAGCATCCGCCATATCAAATCAGTCAAATTGAAGTCTACAAGAATTTCAAATTTCTTAGACAAGCACAGCCTTAGTCAGGTTTGTGACACTCTGCCGAGACAAAGGGCCAGTGAAATATTTGTTACATTCAATCTCCCACCATTCTTGATCTTCGAGAGTCTCGCACAGAGTTCGATCCTTGGTCACTGGCAGGCCTAACACAAACAACCCGCTTATAATTATGGCAACACCAAATATTGAAAGTTAATTTTTGGTCTCGGTAGGCTTAACACAAACAACCTACTTATTATTATTGCAATGCCAAATACTGAAAGTTTTAACATGAGCACTATGTGGGAGCGGAATGGCGCATGCTCCGTTTTGGAGCACGTAACTGCTTGCTGGAAATACAAAGCAAGTTAGCTGACCGCTGAAAAATATGAGCCGTTTTTCTCTAGCACAAAAAACATAGCAGAATGCAGCATGCCATGGATTTAAACAAGTTTGAAGTCCGCGGGATACAACAAAGTGTTACGGTCCGTTGGAGACAATAGGCTTGCAAGCTTTTCTATGCAAAAATTGAGCAGATGGGAGCAAAGGTTGTATGCCGCTCAAAAGAACAAAGAAAAACTCGTGGAATGGAGAATGCACTATTCCGCAAACTTAAACACAGAATAAATCCGTGGTTTGGAGCTAAAGTAAATATCATGAATGCTGCGGCCCGCGAAATTAAATAAATAGAGTGTGCGGTCTAATGCAAGGATAAAATTTGTCCTACGTCGCTGACCTAATATTTTGGCACGTTTTGAAAGGCAATTTTTTAAAAGGGCTATAACATGCTTGTTCTACGCCGCTATGAAATACAAAGCTATATGAGCGGGATAGAGCATGTTCTCATCTGCTAGAATTAACAAAGAAAATCCAGCGGGATATAACACGAACAACAGATAATATAAAATACAATAGACCCGACTTTGTTAAGTTAGAATAATATGTAGGAGAAATACATAGATGTTATTTATATTGTTAAATATTGGAAATACATCCACAGAACTGCAGGTTAGGAATATGCCGTATACATAAACTGAGGAGATTTTTAAGGCTTTAGCTTTAACTCCTCGCTTAGCTTTCTGTTGTGCTGCTCTGCACTTGGCTTCTCTGCTCCTTCTATCACTCTACTCTCTGTGCTATTGTGCTCTCTCTGATCGCTCTTTTCTTGAGCTCTATAAATAACTGATAATTGCAACTACCGGTAATAACTGCACCTACTACAAAATATAGCGAATGGATTTGGATGATAAGATATGTCAGAGATCTATCAGATGTGAAATCAACTTTAATTTCTAACATCCTCCTTTAAACAATATTTCACAAAGACTTTGACACTTAGCATTTCCCTTAATTTATTAAAATACTCCTCCTTCAAAGGTTTTGTCAAGATATCTGCAACATGGTCTTTGGACCTGCAAAATAATAACACAACTTCATTAAAGTTTACCAGTTCCCTAATGAAGTGGTAGCAGATATTGATGTGCTTGCTTCTACCATGAAACACTAAATCCTTCGATAGTGCTATGGCCAAATTATTGTCACAGTAAATATTGTTGCCCATTCTTCGTGATGATTGATCTCACCCAAGATTCTATGCAGCCATACTGCATGGCATGCGACTAAGGTGGCGGTAACATATTCTACCTTAGCAATAGATAATGCAACAATTGGTTGCTTCTTTTATGACCATGAAACTGCACCCGATCCAAGATGGAATGCATAATTGAAAGTGCTCTTCCTATCATCGATATTACTAACCCAATCACTATCTGTGTAGCCAACAAGTTCAAGATGGTCTTTCCTTGCATAAAATATTCCAAGATTTTTGGTCCCATTGACATAACGTAAAATCCTCTTTCCTGCCTACAAGTGAGAGTTCTTCAATGCTTCCGTGAATCTGCTGATCAAGCTCACTACAAACATCAAGTCTAGTCTGGTTGCTATCAAGTAATGAGACTTCCAACTAACCTTTTATAGAAATTTGGATCAATATTATTGTTGCAATCTGTCTTGCTCAATTTTAGGCCTATTAGAACCGGTATGATTGCTGGTTTGTTGTCCTCCATTCTGAACCTCTTCAAGACATCTATTGCATACTTGCCTTGAGATATGAATATGCCATCTACATATTGGTCAACTTCAATGTCAAGAAAATACTTCATCAGGCCTAAATTTGTCATCTGGAATTCCTTCTTCATGACATATCTAAACTGATCAAACAACATATTATTGTTGCTAGTATCTATTAGATCATCTACATACAAGCAGACAATTATCATCTCACCCTCTACATTTTTCTTCATGTACAGAGTGTTCTCATATGAGTATTTAATGAACCCATTCTACTCAAAGTAAGCATCAATGCAGCTATACCAAACCCTTGGTACTTGCTTCAACCCTTATAGGGCTTTCTTCAATTTCAATATCTTGCCTTCTTGCCCTTCCAGTTCATAGTTGGGTGGTTGGTCAATGTAGACCTCTTCTTCCAACACTCCATCGGTAGACTTACCATCCATCTGGTATACATTCCAACCTTTTTGGGATGCCAATTCTAGGATCATTATGACTATGTCAAGTCTCACTACAGGTGCATATACCTCATGATAGTCAATCCTTGAATTTTTCTTGTAGCCTTTTACCACCAATTGGAAATAGCCTTGTCTGCTTCATCTTGGGCATTAAACTTAGTTTTATAGACTAATTTTACTCAAATGGTTTTCTTCCATACTGGAAGATCCAATTAAACCCCCAATTTTGATTCTTATCTATTAATTCTATCTCATTATCCATAGCATTCACCCATTTTCTATTCTTAATTGCATCTTCAAATGATATTGGATCACACTCAAAAAATAAAGCAAAATCAAAATATTTTGCTTCATCAATTTCATTTTTGGTTACCTCATATATATCTTGCAAGCTCTTTATCTTTGATGGTGTCTTCAAGTTGGAGATTATTGTTATAAGAGGAGGTGACAGTGATGATAAGGCAGTGCTTCTGCTAGAACCATTGTTACTGCTTGAAGCTACAGCTGATGCACTCTATTTTCTTCCAAGTCCTAAGACTCAATAATTGTTGGCTCTTGTTGATCAGTATTTGATTTCCAGTTCCATGCTTCATCCTCCAAGAAATTCACATCTCGATTGATGATTAGCTTCTTTGTTATAGGATTATACAACCTATAAGCCTTCGATTATTCACTATAGCTAGTGAATATGCACTTCTCTACCTTTTCATCTAGCTTCTTTCTCTTCTCATCTAGGATATGTGCATATGCTATGCACCCGATCACTCTTAAGTGAGAAACACTTGGCTTTCGATTGCTCCATGCCTCTTAAGAAATATTGTCCTTCACACTCTTTGTGGAACACTTGTTCAGTAGATAGACTACATAAGCTACAACTTCTATCCATAACTCATGTGGCAATCTCTTTACCTTCAACATGCTTCATGTTATCTCCATAATGGTTTTGTTCTTCCTCTTTGCAACACCATTATGTTGTGGTGTGTATCTGGCAATGAATTGCCTTTGAATTCCATTTGCCTTGCAAAAATTATGGAATTCATTGGAGATGTACACGTCCTCCATCTATTCCAAGAGTCTTCACATAATAGCCACTCTATTTTTCAACTAGAGCCTTGAACTCCTTGAATTTATCAAAAGCTTCTAAATTTTACTTGATGGGATATACCCATGTCCTCCGACTAGAGTCATCTATGAAAGTTAGGAAGTACTTATTCTTGGTAAATGTGTTTGTTTGTATAGGATTGAAAATATCTAAATGCACCAACTATAATGGCTATGAATCTCTCCAAGACTATCCTATAGGGAACACATCCATGTGCTGCTTGTTGACTAAACAACCTTCATATGCTTGATTGGGTTGCTCTATAAGGGGTAAAACCTTCACCATTTTCTTCGTGTGCAGCAGGTTCAAGCCACTGAAACTCAGGTGACTGAATTTGAGATGCCACAGATAGATAGCATCTTTCACAACTGCACTTAATGACAACAACAATTCATTATGAATCTATAGGGGAAACATATTGTTCTTTGTCATGGATATTGTTGCAACGAGGTTGTTCTCCTTGTCCTAGATGATACAGGCTCTATTTTTAAAGTGCATAGTGTACCCCTTTTGCACAAGTTGTCCAACACTCAACAAATTGTGTTTCAACCCAGGCACATAATATACATCAGTGATTTACTTCCTTTCACCTTGCCTAGTGTAGATAACAAGTTTTCCTTTACCCATGATAGGTACTTTGCTATTGTTTCCCATATTCACTTTAGATTGGATAGTTTCATCCAATTGTGATAATATCTCTTTGTTCCCATACACGTGGTTGCTGCACCAACTATTGAGACACCATGTATTCTTCTAGCTCTCCTCCTCAATACTACAAGTTAACAATAAATTTCCACAAGCATCTCTACACTCTACATTTTTAGATTCATTTGTGTAGTGGACTTGCTGTTTATTATCCTTGGCCATCTTCTTTCTACACTAATAGCTATAATGACCAAATTTATTGTAGTAATAATATTGGATCTTTGTTTTATCATACCTCTTATTTGATCCTCCTTGTTGATTTCTACCATTGTCTCTTCCTCCTACTTGATGGAAGTTGTAATTGTTCTCTCCTTCACCAGAGTTGGACCTTCCTCCTCTCTTATGGCCTCTTCCACACTTGCCTCTATTGCTTTGTCCTCTTCCTCCTTGAGAACTAGAGGCACTTTGGTGGGATTCTTCTCTTCTAATATTGTCTCAAAATGAGACCTGCATCTTAAATCCTTGCTCTAATGAGGATTGAGATGATCAACTTAGCCTCTACTCATGTGTTTGTAGAGAACCCATGAGCTCATCCACTAAGAGGGTTGTCAAATCCTTCGATTCTTTGATTTCTATCACTACTGAGTTGAACCTTTCTGGTAGGCTCCTCAATATTTTCTCCATAATTCTCTGGTTCTCCAAATTCTCGCTATTCAACCTCATATGTTTGATGACACCCATTTTACAGGTAAATAATTTGCTCATGAACTCTGACTCACTCATCATCAAGTTCTCAAACTCTCTTCTCAGCATTTGCAACCTCACCAACTTCACCTTGTTGGTGCCCTAGAAGGAGCTGGCTAGATTTTTCCATGCCTCCTTCGATTTGGTTGCTACTGTAATTATCAAGAAAATTGTTTCCTCGATTGCTTGCATTATGTAAATAATACCTTCTAGTCATTTTCTTCATTCTCTTTCAATTGGGAGAGAGCGCTCAACACTACTGCATATGTTGGTTTTGCATAGTCATTCTCCACTAGGTCCCATAGCTCCTAAGACCCGAATAGGATCTTCATCTATATGCTCCAGTAATCGTAGTTCTTGCCATTGAAACATGGGATCTACAACTGCAATAGGTTTCCACTGGAAGCCATTGCTTCTTATATTCTACGAGTTTGGTGTTAGCTCTGATACTAATTTGAAATTTTTAATGTGAGCACTGTGCGAAAGCAGAATGGTGCATGCTTTGATACGGATTACGGAAGTAAACTACTTACTGGAATACAAAGCAAGTTAGTGGACTGCTAAAAAATATGAACCACTTTGCTCTAGCACAAGAAACGGAGCGAAATGCAGCATGCTACAGCTTTAAACAAGTTTGAAGTCCGCGGGATACAACAAAGTGTTCCGGTCCATTGGAGACAACAGGCTTGCATGCCTTTCTATGCAAAAATTGAGCAGATGAGAGCAAAGGTTGTATGCCGCTCAAAAGAACAAAGAAAAACCCGTGGGGTGGAACATGCACTATTCTGCAGACTTAAACACAGAATAAATTCGCGGTTTGGAGCTAAATTAAATATCAGACAAAAGTGAATGTTGTGGCCCACGAAATTAAATAAATAAAGTTTGCAGGCTAATGCAAGGATAAAATTTTTGCTATGTCACTGAACTGATATACTTTGCAAGGCAATTTCTCGAGTGGACTAGAACATTCTTGTTCTATGTCACTACGAAATACAAAGTTGTATGAGCGGGATAGAGCATGTTCTCATCTACTAGAATTAACAAAGAAACTCCAACGGGACAGATAATATAAAATACAATAGACCCAACTTTGCTAAGTTAGAATAATATACGCAGAATATTATACGCAGGGAGAAATACACAGATGTTATTTATATGTTATTTATATTTTATTTATATTGTTAAATATTGAAAATACATCCACAGAACTGTAGGTTAGGAATATGCAGTATACATTTACTGAGGAGTATCTGAAGGCTTAGGCTTCAACTCCTGGCTTAGCTTTGTGTTGTGTTGCTCTGCACTTGCTTCTCTGCTCCTTCTACCACTCTACTCTCCACGCTGCTGCGCTTTCTCTTATCGTTCTTTTCTTGAGATCTATTGTTCTCTGCTCTCCACTAAGTTGCTCTCGGGATCTCATTGACTTAAATAACTGGATAAGGAGAGAAAGATTAAATTCAAAACTAGGTTTTCTATCCAATCGCAAAAACAAAATTACAACTGCCGGTAATAACTGCGCCTACTACAAAATGCGGCGAACGGATTTGGATAAAATCTAAGAAATCTATGTGTGAAATCAAGTTTAATGAAGGTAACAGTTGAGCATCACGTCCAATAACCGCAATAACAGGATTAACAATTGATTGCTTGCCTTACCATCGACATTGCTGAATTGCGTACACTCGCCGAAAGCAACTCTAAGCAGTAGATGAGCAACACGTTGAACGCTGTCACTGAACTCAAAAGCGCCCCTACCTCCCCCACCAGCTCTGCCCATTTCCTAAAAATTGATAATTTGCTTTTATCAGTGGAATCATGTCTATGAGTTCTATACTCAAAGAGGAATACACAGACAAAGCAGAACATGCCGATTATTAGAGTAAAGAGGAGAATCGACCCTCGACGCCCGGTTTTGGAGACCAGAACGGTGGATACAATGACCGCTGGAATTTCAGAAAGAGCATTAAACGTGACACTCAAATATAAATTGAAGTTCAAGTTGCCGACACCTAAAGGAATTCCGAAATAAAGAATGCCCATCCCAAATCCCACTGCCATAATCAACATCAACCTTTTACGAGCCCATTTTGTTGCCTCTTTGGCTCTCAGTATTGCTGTCGTGGATGCCTAGGTTTTGTGGCAATAGTCTCCCGTTCAATTTCGCCATTCGTCTTAAACTCTGTAGAGCGTCCTCAGATTTTCCTCTATGAAATAACCACCTTGGTGATTCCCAAACTAAAGGGAGAAGGAATATGGTATAGGCCAGGAAGGTTGGGCATCGGTGAAAATGGTGATGAAGGTGTGCTGAGCATCGAAAGCCCAAGCCAAGGCGACAACAGCCACTTGAAAGAATTGAGCACATCCAAATCTACCAACGTATGTTTCATTTATTTCGTCCATTGTCAACATATGCTGTTGCTCCTTCTTGTGCACTGACCTTTATTCCTTTCCATTGTCCTCCTCCTCCTGCTGGACTTGTCAATCAATAACAAACGCCATTGACCATGTCATCTCAAATCTGATTAATTTTTTGAGCAGCTTTATTGCATTAATCCAAAGATTTGGGTTCAAACGCCATTGACCATGTCATCTCAAATTTGATGAATTTTCTGATCAGCTTTATTGCATAAATCGAAAGATTTGGGTGGGTGTTACAAAGTCCTAATTATTGCCAATTTGTTTACAATTGTCTCAAGCAGGCCAGGGTAATGAGACCCAAATTCAATCCCATTATAAAAAAATATTGATCAATAAAATCTTAACCAAAAAGCTATAAAACTATATCACTATATCCACGAATGTTGAGAACATGGGTCTCTCCTTTTTTTGTTTTTGTTTTTTCAATTAAAAACTACAGATGCTCCGCTAGTTTTCTAGCGTCTGGCGAGAAGAATGATTATCAATACATATATCATCTACAACGTGAATTTGCATGAGGACGATATTTCAAATGTTGTTCAACAACAAGATTGCCGTGCTAATTAAAATTAGTTAAACCACTTTCCAAAGTCTCTCATATAAAACTTTAAAATAATGTTTTTTTTGTTTTTTCAATTAAAAACTACAGATACTCCGCTAGTTTTCTAGCGTCTGGCGAGAAGAATGGTTATCAATACATATATCATCTACAACGTGAATTTGCATGAGGACGATATTTCAAATGTTGTTCAACAACAAGATTGCCGTGCTAATTAAAATTAGTTAAACCACTTTCCAAAGTATCTCATATAAAACTTTAAAATAATGTTTCTAAGGTTCGTATTTGTCATTTGCATCTGCCTGCAGAAAAGACAAAATGACGTGACATATTATAGAAATTGAACCACTAGTTCTAGAAATGTCTTGCTGGCTATGATTTATTTTAAAGCCAGACAGATGAGCGTTTCTCCTTTGGTTGTTACTAGTTTAATTTTTCGAGGGTTTAGGATTTGATTTTTATTTAAAGATTAAAAATAATAAAATTTTACTAAAAATTAAATTTTAAATAATAATAAAAAAAATAAATAAATAAAAATTTTAAATTATAATTTTTTTTATATAAAAACCATTCAAAGAAAGAAAAATAATTAAAATTTCCAATGCCACTAGTTCTACAAACGTCTTGCCTATGCTTTATTGTTAAGCCAAACAGATGAGCGTTTCTCCGATTTGTTGTAACATATTTTGGATGGTAGATAAGTCTTTTAGTAGTAGTAAAGTGTTTGTTTATTTTAGTTTAATTTTTGGAGGGTTTAGTTTGGTTGATTTGGTCTTTATGGAATGATTACTTTAGTTTTATTTTGTAGAGAGTTTGGTTATGTTGACTTGATTTTTACCTAGCAGACTAAGAATTATAGGGGTGTCTTACGTAACCAATATCCAACCAAAAAAAAATTTGATATTGGGAGGAAGAAAGAATTTTAAATAAAATTTATTTTATATGTTTCTTTTTTTTTTAAAAGGTTATATGGGATTAAAACAAGTCTTACTTATATAAATAAAGCTGGGATATTATTCATGTATCTTTTGAAAAGATTTATACGTGAATACTATTGAGGTAATATCACTTACATCCATAGTAATTATTAAAAAAATAGAATTATTGTAAAGTAATAAATATTTATTTTTTATTTATTTAATGTGTATGTTTAAACTTAATGTTTATAAATATATATCAATATTTTAAAATTAAATAAATATTTATAATATATTATAAAATCTATTTTATAATAAAGTTTTTAAAAACTTTGATAGCTAAGTTTTTATTTTGTTAACATATTAATAAATAAACAAAAATAAATAAAATTTAATATAATAATATTTTTATATTTTTAAATGTTTAAGCATTTCTTAAAACAACTATGTTTTATCAACGTGATTAAGATTTTAAATAATAATTTAAAATAAATTTTTAAAATATATATAAATTATTAATAAAAATAAAAATATTATTGTGTATTAATGTAATTAGTTTCAAAATGTGAGTTATGTTTTACAATAGGCTCGTTTGATATTCGAAAAAGTAAATTATGTATATAGTTATAAACTTTTTATTAAAAATAATCATTTCATTTTTAAAATAAAATAATAAAAATAAGTAAATTACTACTAAAATAATTAGAAAATAGAATAAAATGATTGGTATATTTTAAAATTATTTTCCTAATTCTTAATCTAATTAAGTTATGTTACATCCTAAGTTAAACTAAATGATCATATTTAATTATTTAAGTAGAAAAATAATTGTTTTTTAAATTGCAATTAAATAAAGAAGCCAAAATATTTTGTGAATTAATATCCTAATGTAAATTTCAATTGAATAAATAATTTGTAGTATTATCACACCACTTAATTTCATTTAGATAATAATGCAATGTGTTTGATCTATATTCAATGTAAAAATTGTATGTGAATAAGAAGTAATATATGCAAAAAGGATTGTTTTCTTACATTAATGTAAATGGTTATGATTCATTTGTAAATATTAAATAAATATAGTATTTTTTAAAATTTGTTCCAAAAATTTATAAAAGGATATTACCTAAACATCAAATTTTAGTATATTTAAAATTATTATTGTTTTATAATAATATAAATTTAAATCTATATCACTTAACTCTAGCAAGAATAAAATTCTAAACATCATGATTTAATATAATTAAAAAATTTATTATTTTATAGTAATACAAAGGTAAGTCTATGGAACTTAACTCTAACAATAATAACATTAAAATATATTCAATCTATATCTAATTGAATGGGTGTAATGGTAAGATATTAGAATTATAATTAGGAGGTTCAAATCCAAAGGGTCTAGAGTTGTACATCATACTTCAATAACCAAATTTTGGTTTAGTAAATATATATTGGTTAAATAACATCCTCTATGAGGATCATCTTATATGTAATATGGTCTCATGGACGTTAAAAACTACTTTATATTTTACCATAAGTTTTAAGAATGGAAATATATACAACCATAATTGGTCATATCAACTTAAATCACAATGACTAAATGATCTATTTGGACTCAAGAGAGTTAATATGTCTACTAGTTATTAATGTTTTTACAAGTGAAGAATTTATTTATAAAGACATATTGTTCTTATTAGATAAATATTGATCTAACTTTGTTTTTGAAGATATATTTTTCTTTAATGTATCAACATATTTAAATATTACCTCTTTTTCAAAATGATCAATTTCTACAGATAAAAATAAGGTATGTGTTTAAATTCCCTAACCATATTCTATCATGTTGTGAGTAATATTATTTTTAGCATCAAATTTGTTTTGTGCGTGAAAGAGTGTTTCCTTTGAGTTTGTACCAACTTGTCACATCACGAATTTTGAAAACTTAGTGTCTAATAGACTAGATCATAAAGACAACATACATTATTAAAATTTAAAATTCATAGCTTAAATATAAAAATATTATTTTTTTGTAATAATACAATATAAAATCTATGGAATTTATCTCTAACAAAACTACCATAGAAAATACAGTGGAAGGCTTGAAGTTTTCTTCCATAAAATCATAAGTTCATCCAACGGTTGAAGAAGCTGAAGCCCCTCGCCACTACCAATACAAATTTGTGTATTTGGTACAATTTCACCTAAAATAGGGACATAATATTGCTCAGGAGTCTGAACATCCCAACCAAAGGTCGGGCCAGATGGGGCTCTAACTCCATATTCTCCACATTTGCGCTACAGGGGGGTGAGGTTGGAACCAGTGTCTGGTAGCAGAGGGTTGTGGTTGACAACGAGTCCTCTAGTGAGTTGATAACCAGATGCTGTAAGGGTAAGTAAGAGGCACATGATTCATAGTACAATGTGCATTCCTCCAATGATCAATGAGGATATGTAAGTGTTGCAGCTCCACATGTACTTATTCAACCTATACTTAAATTTATAACCAACAATTAAAGAACATAGCATATTTATCAGTAGCATAGAACACACACCCGACATCTTGCTAAGGAAAAATAGCTCTGTTTCGAGACTTTTAAAGATAAAACAAGGTACCAATTCTAAAAATATTACAAACAACACCCAAGTTTGAAGGAAAAAATAATAGGATCACCCAAAATAGCATGCACCTAGATAAAATCCTCTTGCATTTTATATTTCTACTCATTATTAATATTTATATAAGTGAAGAATTTCTTTAGCAAGATATATTGCTCTAATCAAATAAACAGTAATTTTACATTGTTTATATGTTAAAAGTATTTTGTGGAGGCATCCCTTTTTTTAGTATATAAACATATATAAATGTTAGCTATTTTCAAAATGAGCATTTTATAAAGATAAAATTAAAAATTTCTCTATTTCCTTATCTATATTTTATGATGTTATGATAATATTATGTTTAGCATGAAAGTGTTTTTGTGTGTTCAAGGAGATTTTTCCTTTGAATTTGTGCCAAACTATAACATAGTGCATTATTTGTCATCTAATAGACTAGGTCATGAAGATAACAAACATTAAAGGAATTTATAATTCATTATTTAAATGCACTCGAATAAAATCCTTAAAAATAATTGTTTTTTATTTGAAACTATTATACTTAAAATGAATGTCACTTAGCTACTTGAATTGAGAGAACCTACATATTTCTATGATATATTCCAAAAACAATAGATATGTTTCTGTTATAGGTTGATTTTTTAAATTTAAAAGTCGTCATTTTGAATTCCATATCTTTAAGCAAACCCTATATGTCTCAATAACTATTTCTCATATAAAATTTAATAATACCATACAAATTGATTCACATAAAATTTATATGCTCTATATTGTCATCTCTAACACCCTTTTTTGGGTAATAAAAAATACACCTAGAACTTTTCATTTAAAAGAGATGTACTTTATAGTTAAATTATGTTTGCATGTGGCTACATCATCAAGGATACTTAAATAAATAATATCATACACAACATCTAACAAAAAGAGATAAAATGTAATTGTGAATTTATCTAAAAAAGTGATCAATTAGTAATTCTACCAATTATAGAAAAATACTTAATAGAAAAATACTTAAACCTGGAATAATGAAAACTTTTATACTTTTAATATTTAGACCAATGTCAAAACCATGGAATAATACTACAATACCCTTTCAAATATAATTCCCTTCCATAACCAATGAATTGGACTCACTACATAGCTAGGTACTTATACCAATTAAAAAATGGGGCTAAAGCTCTTAAAAATTAAAGCTCTTTTTTGCAATGCTGATGTTGTCTTATAAAAGGATTTGCTTGATCTTTATAAACTTTCTTGGGTATCAATGGTATTTTAAAAATTAATGGATGCACACACAAATCCAAATTAGTTAATAGGAATAACACTAATTCAAATATTATCATGGCTAAAGTTTAATTTCTTGTGGTTGACATATGTGTATATAAGGCTTTTTGGAATGAACCTCTTCCTCTAATGTGAATACTTCGCCTAATAATTATTTGTTGTAAGTTATACTATGATAAGTAATTTAGTTCCAAGGATAATTCTAACAATTATTAAAATTAATATCGATAGAAGTAGAACTAATATCACATATCCAATTATAGAAGCATTAAATAAATAAAATTTGGAAACTTAGAATAAAAAAAAATGTATAAATTTGGAAAAAGAAAAATCACCATTGATGGCCTCTTTGAGGCAAAACCTTCTAAAAAATATTCTAAATATTCTTTAGTCCTATGAAGGTTACATCCCTCCATTTTTATCATATTTACAAGCATATTTCCTAACTATTCTATGATAATATTTCTAACTACATATTCTATGATAGTTACATAATGATTCTATAACACACCCTCCTACCTATTTATAACTTAACTTATGGTCCTTTTTACATACTCCATATGATAAAATATCACATGCCAATATGAGTTACATTCATGGGGTACATAACATGCCACCCCCTTAGAGAAGCTTTGTCCTCAACGTTAAAAGGTTGAAAACTATTGTTGTAGTTTCTATAATTGCTTCCACATGCCATATTTTTGTTGGGACCCATGACATTAGATTAGCACTTCGTGTCATAATAGCAAATATGTCAATTCCTTCAATCAAGGATGGTTTCTAGTTTAATAAGAATATATCCTTGTTCATCTAGTTTAGGAAGGACTATATATGCTTGGGTATGCTTTCCCATCACTTTCTTTAGGCAAGACATGTAAATATTGGGTGGATCTTGGATTTCATAGATAGCTCCATAGAATATCGATGTTATCTTGTATCGACCGTTTTATTTTAATAAGGTTTTCTTATAGGTTTGAAGATAAATGAAAACCATGAATACCTCTACAAACTCCCTCTTACTCTTGTGTTTATATCCACCTATTATTTTATGCAATTTTGAGTATTTACTAGATTATATTTTAGGGCAAAAAATACCTCCTACATTTGAGTGATGATTGTATCAATTGCTTTGACCTTTGAGTTGCATCTCAAGTAAGAGGTAAGTGTTGAAGGCAACTGGATATATACTACCTCATGTTGGACATTTTGAGTCCCTAAGTCAAATGTTGTCATTTATGTCACCAAAATAAGTCATCATTAATGTCAAGGAATTCGGAAAGAAATAAAGTCGTCAAAGGTGTCACTAATATCCATGAAGAAGCTTCAACAGTGCATAAGATAAAGGCAAAAGGGCTCCATAATATTTTAATATTATGTGAGAGCATAATTTAAAAAGGGTTTTCATAAATACCCAAGGAGGCCTATTGCAAAGTTCAAAGGAGGCCTAATATTTATTTTATAAAATATTTAAATTCAAAAGGAATTTAAATTTTATAAATAAATATCGTCAATACAAAGTTGTGAAATAAGAGAAGAACTTAAAAGCAAAAGGTTATAATTATAATTTATAAAATTTAAATTTATTGGAATTTAAATTATTTATAAATTACAAATGTTAAATGCACCGACATCATCGAAAATTTTGGAGCACCGACGTTTGAAGAAAATGGCAGCTTTGTGTATACAAGGGAGGCCAAAAGACCTTTGCAAATTATCCCTCATTGTTTTTAATTAATGCGACCAAGGAAAATTTGCATGTGCGAATTCAAAGGCAAGAGTGAGGAAGAAGACAAATGACTTTTTCATCTTATGTGCAAGGATTATAGTCAGTAAGGTTGGTGCCCAAGACAAAGGTGAACACAGTGGTCCATTGGTAGTGCATGTTTTTTCTAAGGCATTTGTGGGGAGACAAACCCGCATTCGAATCCCATTGAATATGTGCGCAAAGGGGAAAGGTTTTGTGCTTCACATTTTTTGGTTAAGGCACTAGGGAAGGAATAAAGTGCACGTAGAGCCTTTTGGTTCTCAACATGCATTCAACACACATGGTTATGGAGCCCACATATAGAGTGTTCGCAGAGGTAGTGGTTAAGGGTTCGAAACCCGTGGAGAGGAAAAGGTAATTTTTGTTAATATTTTAATTGCCTAAAGTTTAAATTAAAACCTTTATTAGGAGTTATAAGGGGTGTTAAAAGGTGTTTAATTAGGCAAAGATATTAGTGGTTAGGATAGATAAGGAGTGATAGTAAATTGCTATGTGTTGAATTGTGATTTATAAAAATGGAAGATATTATTTTTAATTGGAGTAATAAGGTAAAAAATTAGTTTGCATTAAAGATCTTTAAGGTGTTTTCTGAAGAACTATTTGTGGGTGTTAGATTTATTTTCGATATTGTGGAGTTTATAAGGTGTATATATGACTTGGTATATTTGTATGAAAAATAATCTTTGAGCAAGCATTTACAAGGGATTTAAAGTGAATATTTTGCCACCTAACCATTGATGTTGTCAAAGAAAATTTGAGTGTTTTTGAAACAGGTTTTGAGATCTATTTTTCCATCTCCAAGAAAAAAGGTATGGGAAAAATCTTCCATGGTTAAATTTGATTGGTTGTTTTTATGAAAATAAGTTTGGAGTGAAAAGGACTTGATTAGGGTTTCCTTTTTTAGAGTGTTTGAGTTAATGCTTCAAGGTTTTATTGAATTAAGTGTTGTTATTAAAACCTTGTTTTATAAGCATTATTGTTGAAGCCATTGGTTGTATGAAAAACTTGAGTTAGGGTTGTGCAAAGGAACATGAGTATCATTTTTTTGTGATGATTGTTTTATAAGCATTTTTGTTGAATCCATTGATTGTGTGAAGAACTTGAGTTAGTATTGTGCAAAAGAACATGAGTATCATTGTTATGTGAATATTGATGTATAAGCATTGTTGTTGAAAATATTGGTTGTGAAAAGAACTTGAACTAGGTTTTGAAAAGAACATGAGTATCATTGTTATGTGAGATTTGTGGTTGAGCATTGTTGGAAATATTTTGAGTTGGTGTTTACATGCTTGGACTAGGGTTTGTGAGCAAGGGTTGTTTCTTGAGTAATTGGTGGAGTAGAATTGGTTGAGTTAGTCAAGTGGACGTGTGAATTGATTGCTCAAGTTCCATAAAACAAACTATTCTATATTCAGATTTGAGTTGATAAAGTGTTTTGATTTTAAACATATTGGGCCTTTAACAATTGACTTTATGTTTCTATGAGATTGGTTAAGTTTTGTGTGAGCTTATTGAGAATATTTGGACAAGTTCTGTGTGGACTTGCTGAGAAAACTTTATCAGGTTCTGAGTGGACCTATTAAGCATATTGGACAAGTTCTAAGTGGAATTATTGAGCATATTTGAGTAGGTCTTGAGTGGACCTATTGAGCAGATTGGACTAGTTCTAAGTGAGCTTATTGAGCAGATTTAAGCATGTTCTATGTGGACTTTTTGAGCATATTTAAGCATGTTTTGAGTGGACCTATTGAGCATGATTTAGCAAGTTCTATGTGGACTTGTTGAGAAATTTTGATTAGGTTCTAAGTGGAAATTTTGAGCATATTTGAACAAAATATATGTGGATTTTTTGAGAAAATTCGAGCAAGTTCTATGTGGAATTGTTGAGTATATTTGTCCTAGATCGACTGGACTATGTTTAGTATAGATTTAAGACAAATATTTGGAGGTGACAGAGCAGAGAGGACAAAGTTCTCTAGTGGATAGAGATCCATAAGCCAGTGCAATGGAGGTAGTAGTCTTCTAGAGGATCACTAGCAAGAGTAGAGGAGAAGGAGTTCTCCTGTGGATAGAGATCCATGAACTTGATTTAGGAGATTGGTGTATCCTTTGGACAAAATTCCATAAATATTGTAATTGCGAAGGATTCCCAAGAGATTGATTGAGAAAATTTTAGTGAAATATTTTCTCCGTGGAGTAGCCCACATTGGGTGAACCATGTAAATTATGGTGTTTCTATTGTGTGTGGTGCTTTCTGCATTGCTTTAATTACTGCTATTGATATTTCTATCTATGCATTGCTTAATATTGATTTGGAAAGAAAAGGAAAAATGATCTTATACTGTTCACCCCCTCTCTCAGTATAAGCTTGTGTTCTTAAATTGGTATCAGAGTGGGTTTATTCAGAAGAGTTTAACATATTGAAGGCTAACAAGAACACAATGGATCCTAAGGAAGTGTTCTCAAATAATTTAGCACCAGTTTTTTATGGAAGTGACTATACGTATTGGAGTATGATTATGAAGATCTACTTGATGGCACTTGGCAATGAAATTTGGGATTCAATGGAATTTGGATACGATCCCTTAATCAATCCTCCTAAATATAAGGAAGGTAAGATTCTAGTACTATAATTCAAAATTAATTAATGCACTTGTGAGAGGTTTGCGTAGAACAGAGTCTATGAAAGTTATGCATTATCAAACTACAAAATATATGTGGGATAAATTGCAAAATATATATGGAGATAAAAGTGTCAAGAAATAAAAGAGTCGAAACCTCAAAATACAACTTGAAGAATTAAGAATGAACAAAGACAAAAATATTAGTGTTTATCTAATTCTAAATGATGAAGTTGTTAATAATATGCGAGGACTTGGTATGAAGATTGATGAATCTGATGTTTGTAATAAAGTCTTAAGATCTCTTCCAAATAGATTCAGTGAACAGGTTTCTACTATAGAAGTATCAATAGATGGTGATACTTTAACAAGAGATAAGTTTCTTGGTATGCTCACAGCATTTGAGATAAGAACAAAACATCATGTCCCATAATGAAGCAACATTTAAAGCAACCAATAATATAAAGGGTAAGAAGTCAAAATCAAGCAATGAGTTATCTAGTGATGAAGAAGCTAACTATGGTAGAAGAGATAAGGACTATAGAAGATCTAGAGATAAAATATCTGTTAAGTATTTCAATTGTGGAATGTATGGACATTTTGTAACATATTTTCAAGAACCTAAGAACAACAATGATGAAGAAAAATAGGATCATAGGTACAAGTAATCAGAAATATATAGGCGGGATAAGCATAAGAAGAAAAGCAAGGATAGACAAAGCAGACAAGGAAAGAAGTTCTTTCAAAGGAAACAAAGAAGCTACTATGTGGATAATGCAAGTAAGTATTCAAGTGATAGTGATTCTAATTTTTTAGACAATGATAGAAGACTTCAATTATTATCAAGTGTTTTAGATGTGGTAACTTTGGACATCTTGAAGATGATTGTACAAGGGATGGTTATAGTTTCAGAGATGATGAATATGAGAATGCACTCAAAGGACCAGATGGAAATATTCTAAGGGCTTTAGAAGAAGAAGTAAGTGATCCTATAGAAGACAAGCCAATAGAAAATAAAGATTGATGAATCTGATGTTTGTGATAAAGTCTTAAGATCTCTTCCAAATAGATTCAGTGAACAGTTTTTTGCTATAGAAGTATCAATATATGGTGATACTTTAACAAGAGATAAGTTGTTTGGTATGCTCACAGCATTTGAGATAAGAACAAAAGGTCCTATGTTCGAGAATGAAGCAACATTTAAAGCAACCAATAATATAAAGGATAAGAAGTCAAAATAAAGCAATGAGTTATCTAGTGATGAAGAAGCTAACTATGGTAGAAGATATAAGGACTATAGAAGATTTAGAGATAAAATATCTGTTAATTATTTCAATTGTGGAAAGTATGGACATTTTGCAACATATTTTCAAGAATCTAAGAACAACAATGATGAAGAAAAATAGGATCACAGGTGCAAGGAATCAAAAATATATAGGTGGGATAAGCATCAGAAGAAAAGCAGGGATAGACAAAGCATACAAGGAAAGAAGTTCTTTCAAAGGCAAAAGAGAAGCTACTATGCAGATAATGTAAGTAAGTATTCAAGTGATAATGATTCTAGTTTTTCAAACAATGATAGAGATGAAGTCCTATTTATGATTGAATAAAAACAATCAATTAAGAAAAAAACATCAATTATTCTCAAGTGTTTTAGATGTGGTAACTTTGGACATCTTGAAGATGATTGTACAAGGGATGTTTATAGTTTCAGTGATGATGAATATGAGAATGCACTTGAAGGACCGGCTGAAAATATTAGAATGGCTTTATAAGAAGAAGTAAGTTATCCTATAGAAGACAAGCCAATAGAAAATAAAGATGAGGACAAAGGTAAACAAATAGAGGAATATTCAGAAAATAATGATTATGATCTCAAGGGAGAACTTTTTTATGTCCTTGACATAGTAAAGAAGGTAAGGAAGCAACACTCTAAACTTGAAATTCAGTTTCAAGAATGTTATGAAGAGAGAAGATTGTTTATAGAGGATTTAGAAAAATCAAAGGCTAAGGCAAAGAGGTTCAAAGATAATTTAGAAGCAAATATCTTGTAATGTGATAAGTTAGCACAAGAAGTGGCACTGCTAAGAGAATATTTAGAAGACCCCAAGGTCAATATTAAATGGTTCAAAAATAGCTCAAAGAACTTGGATAAGATCATTAAGATACAAAAGCCTACATAAAGCAAAACAGGTATTGGATTTGAACAAGTACAAAAGAAATGGGAAGGAGAGTAAACTTCAAGTTTTGGAGGATAAGAAACTTCAGATGAATATACTTTAGAAAAATATAGTGTAAAATATAGTGAGACATCTGAGGATGATTTGGACAATAGATAGTTCAACAAAAATAGGAACAATGCACAAATAAGATACTAAGATGGAACAACAATTAGAATAGGTCAAGAGATACTAAGATACCAATGAGGTCAAGACAAGGAAACTTCAATGGAAGATACTTCTCATGTCACAAGTTTGGGCACATGTCTTCACAATGTAGGACAAGAGAAAGACATGAATATGGAAATATACAATATTTTCATGGGTATTGCTACTCATGTAATTAGTTTGGTCACAAGGCAATGAATTGCATGGTTCATGACAGAAGAATATATGGCTTCACTAGAATAAATCCTAATATATTTCCACCAACAAGGAATAATAACATTAAGTGTTATAAGTGCAATAATGATGGTCACACAGTAAAGTGGTGTAGAGCAAATATTCCAGAAATAGGTATGAACATGAACAAGAACAGGAACAAGAACATGAATGTGAACATAAATAGGAATAGGAACATGGATAGGAACAGGAACAGGAACAGGAACAGAAATATGAATGTGAACAGGAACAGGAATAGGAACATAAATATGAACATGAACAGGAATAGGAACAGGAATGTAGACATGGACAGGAACATGGACATGGAAAGAAATAGTTATAGAAATCAAAAAACTAAGAAAATAAGAGAAGAGGATAAAGATGAAGAACAATACCTTATAGGATTAGAAATACTCCCACCATGGAACAACCTCAATAGAAGGTGGATGAGGGGCTAATCTAAGAGGCTCATCCTTAACCCTGAGCCCCAAATGTGACCCTTTGCCATTGAAAGCACGAGGATACGAAAGCAAAAAGGAAAGCGAATATGCGATGCAAACAGAACCGAACTTAGCGCTAAATCCTAGGAACTTGAAAGTGCATGAAAAGAGGGAAAAGCATGAGCGAATCGAAATGAAACAAATGTGAATAAAGAAGACAGCCCTTTTTATTGATATGTTTCACAACTCGGTTACAATGCGCATCCTCCCCTTCCAAGGGCTAGGAGCGTTTAAGCATGCGTTCTTGTTACATCCATGGGTGCCTTTCCTTCTTCCGCGTGCCCACATGTAAAATGGGCGGACCAAACGTCGCCGCCGCTTGCGTTGATGAGTCTTGACTCCTCGCTGCTCCTCCGATGTCCAAACCCTACGTTCAAAGGAACAAGAAATGGTCAGTAGCACCTGTGGATAAAACAAAGCATGCAATCCCCAAGCCTACGATAAGTGAATGAGAAAAATGAATTAAACTATGACTAAAATAGGTCCAAATGCTCTAAAAATTTGACAGGGGCATCAAGACACCACCAGGAAGGCCCTGCAAAAAGAACAGTCGGGAAATTCCTCACCGATTTGAATTCGCTCGGGGCGGGACGAATTCACCTACAACAAAATGCCGAAAAGGTACTGTCCCAAATGTCCTACCTAGGAAGCTCCAAAAGACCTGCAAACTTGGGGTTAGCTAATTGGGGGCATTTTGGGAAGACCCAGATGGTCAGATTTTCCCAATTTGGCCTCCATCAATGGGAATTTGATGATGCTACCTGTAGGTTAGTAGAAGCGAGCAAAGATAGAAATATGATCAAAATTGTTCAAAACGAGACGAAATTCAAATGACAACCTATCTAAGCATCATAGAATTGAATGCAAAAATGAAAGAAAGCAAGTCTGCCATGGAATTCCCATCGCTCCGAAAGGGGGCGATTAGGATTGTGGCAGTGTGGGAGGGGGCGCCCATGGGGCAGGCCGCCCACCGTTTGAGGCCTGATTTTGGCACCAATCCACTTGGGATGGGTCCAAAACCTCTTGTGTGGTATTGTCGGCAAATTTGGTGGGATATTGTGGCCAAATGTCAGGTTTTGGGCTCAAGATTCGTCCTCCCAATAGTCACCCAATGACCTCCCCTCTAAAGGAGATCAAGGATGTGAAAGGCGCAAATCCAAAAGGTGTGAGGTATGTAAATAAAATGACAGCACTTCGTTGCTCTAAAATGCTCCTTCTCTCTATATTTTGGGGTGAGGAAACTCACCAATTTATAGACCCGGAGGTCTCTTGAAATGGGCATGCAGAGGCGCCACTTGGCAATCATGCCTTCCGAGGGGGAAGGAGATTCCTCCCTGAATAGGGACTTCATGACTGACCTTGTAAATGCCTCTAACGCTCGAAAATGCTCACCCATACTCCCATGCGATGAAGGAAGCGTTGAGTGGTGGATCTGAGCTGCCATTTGTCAAGATTTGACTTTTTTCCCATCAAACCTGCAATTCGCCCCACCCCGGAGCGAATTCAGAATTCATCCCTGGGTGGGGCGAATCCTAGTTTGAATTCGTTCCAGGGTGGAACGGATATTGAGCAAAGTGCCTGAAGGTGCCAAATTGATCTCTGACCTTCCAAAACTACTGTGAGAGTGGTTAGGACCATTGTTTAACCTCTGGGGGCTGCCCTTGGGGTTGTGTGTGTCAAAGCGATCAGTGTTTGCAGTCACATAATCGGATTGGTGTTGTTTTGGTGTCTATAGATGCCCCTTTTTGGGATGCATTGTGCATGGCACAGCGTCGAGCAAAAATAGATAACCAAAGCACTAATGATTAGGGTTTCTCAGTAACCTAACCAAATTTTGATGCCCCAAGTATGGAAAGGGCATGCATTCTTGAATCCTTGCTTCTAACGAGCGAAGGAACTCAATTCAAGTTTTAACCTTTTTCGGTGAGGTGTTACTTGATCTTGGACATTGATCGGTCATGAATAGGCAAAGGGCGCAACCTTTTGTCTATGAGAACCTTGAGTTCATGATTCACGAAATGCCAAGTGATTTGATCAGGTTGTGATTATTGCTTGTTTACTGCCCCAAGCAGGAGCGTAATTGTCTTTGTCAATGATTCTTTGAATGCATGTCGTTTTCCTTAATTGGGTGTGTACTTGTTGGTTGGTGACTAAGTGTGACTACCCCCTCAAGCGACGAATCGATGAGGGAATGACCTTCATGAGAAAAGCGACGAGTCGCTTGACCCAAGATGACTTGTGCAAGGGTGCCCTTAGATGTTTTAGCGTTAAGCGTGTGCAGTTTTCCGACATTTAGACCTATTTTTGGTGGGTGTTAACCCTTTTTGCGATGCATTTTGGAGCTAAAATTGGCAAAAATCCGTCCTCCCGTGGAGCGGTCCGGCTATGGTAGCCTTCTTAGGGAGTAGGATAGTGACAATTTGTAACCCCAACGTCTATTTTGGATGCCAAGAATGTCAGGCATGAAGGCGCCTTCGTTCGGCAATGTTATTACTATTTTTGGGTGGGTTTTGACCCTTTTGGACGATGTCGTTTGGGGATGAAATTCTCGAAAATCCGTCTTCCCGTGGAGCGGTCCGGCTATGGTAGCCTTCTTAGGGAATAGGATAGTGAGGATTTGTGACCCCGACGTCTATTTTGCATGCCCGGAATGTCAAGTGCAAAAGCACTCTCATCGGGCAAGTTTATTAGTTGTTTTGGTGCATTTTTGATGATATATATAGATGACTTTATTTTATTTATGCGAGTGATGATTTGATTTTATGCATGATGAGTGATGAGTATGGATGTATGCATGTTAATTTATTTTGATGGATGCATATGTTATGATGAATGCAAATGTTTCTAAATTTTAGGATATGCAAATGTAATGGATGAATTGAATTTGTGTTGTTTGGCGAGAGCACCATAGACTGTTTAGACCTTTGTGGTTTTTTTGGCGATTGTTGATGGCAATGCGAGGATGAAAGATAGCGCAGTTGGTTTAGAAATGTAGCTAAGGTTTTCTGAGACTCAGACGGTTTTAACTAACTAGCCACGATCTGTACTTTATCTTACAAGACTTTTGGACAAGGTATGAATCGGACTTGTCTTTGACCAAGTTATTTCACATCCCTGTGTGTGCAATTGAGTTCATTTATGTGGTATTTGTCAGGATACCGCCAGTGCCAGATAGGCTATCAACCAAACCTATACTGAGGATCACCTAATTAGCTCCACTAACTCCTTTGTTGTATTTAGTCGGATTAATCTGCGGTGCTATCTAGGATACCATAAGCTAGCTCATCCACATGCAAACATTGATCTGTACACGAGTTAATGTGACAGATATATCGTCATGCGGGAGGTTTACCACCGATGACCGATAGGCTATCCACCAAACCGATGCGAGGTTTGCCTCATGACCTGTCAGAATGCTGAGAGTTCCAGGGATTCAAGTTCGACTCCCTTCTTTTCTTCAATTGTATTGGGATACTTGCTCTTTTGTAGTGATAAAAATCATTGTTTATTTTTATATATTCTTCTTTTGAGCAAGGGATTTGAATTTCGAGTGATGAGAATCACTATTGTATGTGCCTTTTGATGTATGCACTTTGGTGGTGATGTCAAATTTTTGGAGTTTTGACTTTTTGCAAAAATTTTGATGTTTGCAACTTTTGAGAACTTGGGATTCTTGGGGAATTGGGTAGGGAAGATGCTTGTCCTTTTGCCAACTCTCAGCATTCTTGGGGTCATTCGCATAGGGGGATGAGCAAGATAACCATTTCGCTTATGGTGACCTGGATTGCTTTGCAGGTTTCATCTTTCATTCACACAACTTGGGAATTTTTATGTGTTTTAATTTGTGTTGGGACGCTACGTAACAAGGTGTGATCCAAGTAGAACTCTACCTTCGTAAAATCTGTCTGACTTGGTACAGTACGTGGCTAGAAAGCAAAATGATGACTGAAGGGCGAAAACTCTTGATACATTAGAAGACCACTGACTCTGGTATGGTAAAAAGAAGTGAATGGCATTTATTTTTGATGGACTGCTTATAGAATGGAGAAATGTGGAACAAGATGGATTGGCGGAGTAATTACAGTCTATGGTGCCTTTGACCTGTATGACCACAAATATGCAATGTATGGATGTGATGCTTAATGCGGCTACATATTTTTGTGTTTTTGATGGATTGATTTTTGTGAATATGAAGATGAGATGCGAGAATAGCTTTTTATTGTGATGAGTTTGAGCATGCCTGGAAATGAGATGCAAATTTTTGTTGTTTTTGATGATTTTACTATTTTTGAATTTTCTTATTTTTGACCAAGCGATTGTGGGAATCCTTGGAGCTTTTTGGTTGACCAAGCGGTAATGGGTACCTTTGGGGCATTTTGAGATTGACCAAGCGATTGTAGGAATCCTTGGAGCATTTTGGGATTGACCAAGCGATTGTAGGAATCCTTGGAGCATTTTGGGATTGACCAAGCGATTGTAGGAATCCTTGGAGCATTTTGGGATTGACCAAGCGATTGTAGGAATCCTTGGAGCATTTTTTTTGGGATATGGCTCTCTTAGATATGGAATGGTCATAAATGACTGATGTTCAAGGGTTCTAGTTCCTTGATTCCATCAAGAGAGGCTAGCCGGTATGTCCTGGGTCCTATTTTGCTATCAATTACATATGGACCTAACCAATTTTCCGTGAACTTGTCCCTTAGATGGGATGGCAAACTAGAGTTCTGTTGGTTTTCTTTTAAGACCAAGTCACCAACCTGAAAATCCCTCAGGTGAACTTTCATGTTGTAAGCTTTCTTAAGTCGCTCTTGATAGATACGTAAATGCTCGAGGGCATTAACGCATCGTTCATCAAGCAACGTAAGCTGGTCTAACCGGGCCTGCCATGCAGTGTCATCATCGATGAACTCTTGCATTGATATGCGCAGGGAAGGAATTTCCAACTCGAGAGGCATGACTACCTCGGAGCCATACACGAGCGAAAATGGAGTTGCCCCAGTGGGCATCCGAATGCTAGTGCGATAAGCCCACAGGGCAAGTGGGATTTGGATGTGCCAATCCTTATGACTGTCTGTGACTATATTTTTGAGGATAGCAACTAGCATTTTGTTTGACGCCTCTGCTTGCCCATTTGCCTGCGGATAATAGGGTGTCAAAAAACTATGCTGAATTTTGTACTTTGTGGTCAAAGCACGCACGTCTTTGTTCTTGAATGACGTCCCATTATCCGAGATTATTTTGGATGGAATACCAAAATGACATATGATGTTATGCAAAATGAACTCCACAATGCGGGGTCCTATCGTAGAGGTAAGCGGAACTGCTTCCACCCACTTGGTGAAATACTCTGTGGCCATTATGATAAACGTGTGATGACCTGACGATGCAGGGGAGATCTTTTCGATTAGATCTAAGCCCCACTACAAAAATGGCCAAGCCGATTGGATCGGCTGCAAGGCCTAGGAAGGTACATGTGTCAAATTAGCATGGTGTTGACACTTCATGCACTTCCTTACATATGCGCAACAATCTCGCTCTAAAGATGGCCAATAATAGCCCATGCGAAGAATGCGCTTTGCGATGGCCATACCACTGAAGTGGCCACCACACGTACCATCGTGCGCTTGGGCGATCGCCCAAGTGGACTCTTGTTGGTCCAAGCAACGAAGGAGGATTCCTTCGTAGCTACGATGGTACAAAATGTCTCCTAACAAGACATACTTAGCCGCTTTCTGCTTGAATGCTCATTTTGCGGCATGCGTCAATCCAAGTGGGAGATTACCTAACTTGAGGTAGTCCCTTATGGGTGAATACCAATCCTGCTGATCGGAAGCCTCGACGGTATGAACAGCCAATCCCTCTTGAAGTTCATCCCTAGCAAACGTTGAGCGGGAGAGAACTTGTAAGAATAGCATTGTGTTGCTATTAATGGGAGTAGGGGAGAACAAGGACCCCCGGTTGGCATGTTTCAGATGATCGTGGATTCGAGAGAACTTATCCGAGGATGGTTCAATCTGGATCATGTGGATTCCTGGCGTCAAGTCAGAGCTTGCACGCTCCATCATGGATTGCGATAGTGTTTTGACTTGAATGGTTGTCATATCACCAGAAAGGTCTTGCGGGATTAGTGACCCCAAGGAGGCCATAGTGTCCACAAAATGATTCGATGACCGAGGGAGTGCCTCGATGTCGTACCACTCAAGCTTCGCTAGGAATTTGTCCACAAGGGCTTTGTAGGCCTGCAGAACTGGGCATTTGCATTGGAATACCCCTTTGACTTGGTTGACAATTAACAGCGAATCACCAAAGATGTTCGAGTCATTTGATGTTCATGGTGATTGTTGTCTCGAAGACCTATGAGCAAGGCTTCATACTCTGCATTATTTTTGGTGCATGGGAAGTCTAATTTAAAGGACAGGGGCATTGGAGCCCCTTGTGGTGTGAAGAATACTATTCCCATGCCACCACCTTGCTCACATTTAGAACCATCAAAAAATAGGGTTATGTCGGCTCGTGACTCGGGCTCATCGGAATCTGGTGATTCCGAGACATGGAAGACCCCATCATCGGGTAGTTCTATGACCAGAGGCTGATCGTCTTCGAGAGGAGCCTCTGCTAGTTGATCGGCTATGACCTATCCTTTGATGGATTTCTGTCCAATAAACTCTATGTCAAATTCCGTCAACAACATGATCCATTTTGCCGTGTGACTACTATGATAAGTATGACTCATCATGTACCGCAATGGATTCTCCTTAGACACAACATACGTAGTGTTGCTCAGCATGTAGTGGCATAGCTTTTTGGTAGCAAACACCACTGCCAAGCAGAGTTTCTCGACGTATGCATAGTTAAGTTCATAACTGACCAGGGTGCGGCTAAGATAGTAAGTAGCCTATTCTTTGTGAAGTTCATTCTTCCGGGCTAGCATGGCGCCCGAGTGCCACCTCGATAGCTGAGATGTATAAGTAGAATGGCACTCCTGGTCTAGGTGGTGCCAATACTGGCGACGAAGCCAAGTATCGTTTGATGTCATCAAAGGCTGACTGGCACTCGTCATCCCAGTGAAATGCTACCCCCTTGTGCAATAATTTGTTCATGGGTCGGCACTTGTCAGATAGCTATGCTATGAAGCGCTTAATTGACGTGACCTTTCCCTACAGACTTTTGAGCTACTTAATGGTAGTTGGGGGAACCATTTCAAGGATTGCCTTGACTTTGTTTGGGTCCACTTCGATGCCTCGCTTTGAGACTATGAAACCCAAGAGTTTTCTAGATGTGACGCCAAATACGCACTTCTTGGGATTCAGTCTGACTTTATGTTCCATGAGGCGATCGAGGATCTTGCTTAAGTCATCGAGATGATCCGGGCGCAAAAGAGACTTGGCCAACAAATCATCCATGTAATCTTCCAAAGTTTTATGCATGTAATCATGGAAGATGTACGTCATGGCACGTTGGTAGGTGGCGCCAGCATTTTTAAGGCCAAAGGGCATGACCTTATAACAAAATGTCCCCCAAGGCATTGTGAACGCCATTTTTAGTTGGTCCTCGGGATTGATACGAATTTGATTGTATCCCGAGAAACCATCCATGAGGGATAGCATTTCGTGACCTATTGTAGCATCTACCAATGCGTCGATGCTTGGCAAGGGGAAATCATCCTTAGGACTCACTTTGTTTAGATCTCAAAAATTAGTGCATATGTGAATCCTCCCATCAGGATTTTTGATGGGCACCATGTTGGACAGCCATGGCGGATAATCCATGCAGATGACAAACTGTGCATCCAACAACTTTTGCAATTCATCTTTGACCATCAAGGCCATCTGTTGGGTGCATCTTACGTAGTTTTTGCTTAACTGGCTTGATTGTCGGATCAAGCGTTAGATTATGCATGACTAGCTACGGATCTAGCCTCGACATGTCTCTGTATGACCATGCAAAAACCTCCTTCTTCTCTTTGAGAAGGGCAATGTAGTCGGCTTGCTCTTCAGGGGATAAGCTTACCCCCAACTTGATGATCTGTGGATTCATTGGATCCAAGCCGATGTCTACGTCAGTCATCTCCTCGACCGACATGTGGGATCCATCCTCCAACTGATGTGGAGTTGGGATCAAATGGATATCATTTGCTGAGTTTAAATCTACGTTGGGAACCTCGGGTTCCTCTTCGGCATGAAAGATATCCTGAGTTGTCCCTGGGGTAAAATGAAGCATTTTACCGAAAGGCCAATACTCTGATGGGGATGGAGGTGAATTGACGTGATCCCAGTCAATGGCATCTATGTCTAGATGCAAGGACCATGTTGGATCGGTCGGATTGCGGATGGGGGCGGTTAAGTCAATGGAGATCATGTTGATGAAATGATTTTGGTCTCCATTACCGTGGGTGTGATGACTCGAACACTCTGGATGTTCTCTGTGCTCTGGATCTGGCTCTAGAGGTATTGGCACGAATGGATCGGCCCTATGTGCTGATAGGAGGATAGGGTCTACCCTCGACACTGATATCACCCTAGGGTCTCGGAGTGGAAGGTGCTCTTCGTATACTTGGAGCGGCGGATCCAACACTTGATCCCACCCCATTGGGTCTACGTACCACTCGTGCCCTGGCACTATGCCCATCTGTTCAAATATGTCGTTAATCTCCAAGGGGTATGGTTGTGGCCTCTTTTTGTTTCATCTTCGTAATCACTATCGGAGATCCAAAAGCCCTCATTGGCTCCGACAACTATTTGAGGCATTATAGGCTCATCCTGCTCGAGCAAATTAATCTGGCCCCATTGTGGTTGTTCCACTCTCCATGGGGGGGACCTGATTCTCTTGACGCGGCATTGGCTCGCTTGGAGCCTCTAGAGGGAACATTGTCAAGAGGCTCTCTTGATAGTCATTCATGGGGATCACTTGTGAGTGATCACTATCGGATTCGAAGGGATCATATGATGCTTGGTTCATATTCTGATTCATCCTCCGAAGATCCCTCTTGACACTATTTATACCTTCCTTGAAAGTGAGTCCCCGAACTTTCGCCTCTCTCTAGCAAAGGAGAAGGGTTATTGAGGTTAACAAGGGTGGTTGTTGACCATGGGAGGTAATCTCCCAATGTATACATTGTGTTTGGGTTGGCATAAGGATCAGATGCCAATCCACCCTTGTTGCCTATCCCTAGGCCTTGCATGTTTTCCACCAAGATGTCCAAGGGCAGGGGGTGGTTGAACCCTACTCCCGACTTGTCATAAGGCATTTGGTATCTTGGCTGGCAAAGGACACGCACTCCTTGCTCATACCTGCCTAGCCCGTATCCATGCCAATTGCATTGGCCAAGATATCTCAGAGTGAAGTTCGGGTTAGACAGATAGTTGACATCTCCCGCAAAAGGCTCTTCATCTTCGTCCTCTTGCATGCATGGCTCAGTACCATGATCAAGGCCCCCATACACAAAATTTGTCTGGTTTGGCGGGTAGCCTAAAGGAACAATTGTACCGATGGGGAGGCGAGGTCTCCCCATGTCTTGCATGGACTCTAGCGTGGTCGTTGCTACAACATTCCACACTAGATACTCCCCCAAGCCCGTATTGGCCATTTCAACAGTGATTGTTGGCGATTGAGAGGGAGGGAATGGAAGCTCTTCCTGAGTCCACTCCATGTTGGGTGAACTAGGAGCCTCAACTTCCATTGTGCTAGGCATCTCTTCGGTAGAGATGGTTGATACTATTGGCAGCGCCTCTTCTAGGGGTTGAGCCTCTTCCAGGGTTTGCTTCCCTTTGTCCTTCTATTTAGCCATGATAGGTGGCATTGTTGGTGAAGGACCGGATGATGAAGATGTACCTGGCTGGGGTTTTGATGGATTTATCACCAGTGGTGCTTGCGGCATCGAACCCTGTCTAGATGGATTTAACTAAAAATCCAAGTGCATCGATGGGAGGGTCGATTGCGGCATCAACTGCACCGCATTGCAATATTTGAAGGGTTCTAAGTCCGTCGGGACTACATGTACTTCCCCTTCAAATGTATACTTCAAACACTGATGAGCTATCGAAGGGACACACTTCATGTCCCTGATCCATGGCCGCCCTAGCAAGATGTTATAAGCCATCTCACCTTCCAAAATATGGCACAATGTAGGTATCATCTTTTGTCCTACTTGAATGGGTAGGACAATTGTGCCAACTATCGAGCATATCGCATCATTGAATGCTCATAGTGTATAGGTGGAAGCCGTGATGTGAGAGGCTGGAAACTTCAGATGTTTCAATGTTGTTGTGGTAATGATGTTACTGGATGAGCCAGTGTCTATCAACACCCTCTTATACGGGATCCCATTGACCCACGCGATAACGTGCAGGGGTGGATCTGCCATGTCATCAGACATTGATTTAACTTCATCCTCTCGAAAGGTGATGACTGGCTCCATGCATCGTTTGACATGTCCCATGAAATTGTTGAAGGAATTCGCTTCGTGGGGCTGCAACTCGATGGCTTTCAATATCTCCATTAGAGCCTCCCGATGGGGTGTTGATTGCTGTATAAGCTCGTATATGGAGAGCCTAGCCGATGTGGTCCTCAAAATCTGCATGAGTTTGGTCCGAATCATGGCCGCGGGTCTAGGCGGAGGTAGCTGCATAGGGTGTTGTTGAGGTTGTGACGTCGATGGAACCTCTCTTGTGGCTGCCTCGGGGGCAACTCCTGGGTATCTCTTGTTCCTAGTCACTATGCTTATCATTCCTACATACCCTTGCATGGGGAAATTCTATTGCACCTCATTGACTTGAAGGGGTTTTTCCTGTGCCTCATGGGCAGGCAAGGGGTCTTTGAAAACTCCCATCTGTTGGTTGTTTGGCACTACGGGGTTGTCCACTGCCAACGTCTTATTGTCAATCAGGTCTTGTATCAATCCTTTGAACTTCCAACATGCATTCAGGTCATGTCCCTTCCACCTGTGGAACCTACAATACAAGTCCTCCCGATATCCCTTAGGCTTGGGAGCGTTGGGATCTATGGTTTGAATCTCTGGAAGGTTGATCAAGTTCGTCGCTGACAAGCGGTCAAATAGGGAGTCCCTAGACTCCGTATAAGGTGTCCGTATAAGGTGTGTACTATCACATAGAGAGACACTGCTGATTTTTCTCCCACCATGATCACCATTGAAAGCATGAGGATATGGAAGCAAAAAGGAAAGCAAAGATGAGATGCAAACAGAACCGAACTTAGCGCTAACTCCTAGGAACTTGAAAGTGCATGAAAAGAGGGAATAGCATCAGCAAATCAAAACAAAAAAAATGTGAATAAATAAGATATCCCTTTTTATTTATATGTTTCAAAACTTGGTTACAATGCGCATCCTCCCCTTCCAAGGGCTAGGAGCATTTAAGTATGCGTTATCATTACATCCATGGGTGCCTTTCCTTCTTCTACGTTCCCACATGTAAAATGGGTGGACCAAATGTCATCACCACTTGTGTTGATGAGTCTTGATTCCTTTCTGCTCCTCCGATGTCCAAACCCTATGCTCAAAGGAACAAGAAACAATCAGTAGCACCTACGGATAAAACAAAGCATGCAATCCCCAAGCCTACGATAAGTGAATAAGAAAAATGAATTAAACTATGACTAAAATGAATCCAAAAGCTCTAAAAAATTTATAGGGGCATCAAGACACCACTAGGAGGGCCTTGCAAAAATAACAGTCAAGAAATTACTCACCGATTTGAATTCGCTCTGGGGCGGGACGAATTCACCTGCAACAAAATGCCGAAAAGGTATTGTCCCAAATGTCCTGCCTAGGAAGCTCCAAAAGAGCTGTAGACTTGGGGTTATCTAATTGGGGCATTTTGGGAAGACCCATATGGTCATATTTTCCCAATTTGGCCTCCATCAATGGGAATTTAATGATGCTAGTTGTATATTAGTGGAAGCGAGCAAAGATGGAAATGTGATCAAAATTGTTCAAAACGAGATGAAAGTCAAATGACAACCTATCTAAAAATCATAGAATTGAATGCAAAAATGAAATAAAGCAAGTCTACCATGGAAATCCCATCACTCCGAAAGTGTGCGATTAAGATTGTGGCAGTGTGGGAGGGGGCACCCATGGGGCAGGCCGCCCATCGTTTGAGGCCTGATTTTGGCACCAATCCACTTGAGATGGGTCCAAAACCTCTTGTGTGGTATTGTCAGAAAATTTGGTGGGATATTGTGGCCAAATGTTAGGTTTTGGGTTCAATATTCATCCTCCCAATAGTCACCCAATGACCTCCCCTCTAAAGGAGATCAAGGATGTGAAAGGTGCAAATCCAAAAGGTGTGAGGTATGACAATAAAATGACAGCACTTCGTTGCTCTAAAATGCTCCTTTTTTGTATCTATTGGGGTGAGGAAACTCACCAATTTATAGACCTGGAGGTCTCTTTAAATGGGCATGCAGAGGCGCCACTTGGCAATCATGCCTCTCCAAGGGAGGGAAGATTCCTCCCTGAATAGGGACTTCATGACTGCCCTTGTAATTGCCTCTAACGCTCAAAAACGCTCACCCATACTCCCATGCGATGAAGTGTTGAGTGGTGGATCTGAGATGCCATTTGTCAAGATTTGACTTTTTGCCCATCAAACCTGCAATTCGCCCCACCCCGGAGCTAATTCAGAATTTGTCCCTGGGTGGGGCAAATCCCAACTTGAATTTGTTCTAGGGTGGAACGGATATTGAGCAAAGTTCCTGAAGGTGTAAAATTGATCTCTAACCTTCCAAAATTGCTATGAGAGTGGTTAGGACCACTGTTTAACCTCTAGGGGCTGCCCTTGGGGCTGTGTGTGTCAATGCGATCAGTGTTTGTAGTCACATAATCGGATTGGTGCTGTTTTGGTGTCTACATCCATTGATGTCAAATGTAGAGATATTTGAGTAAGGGGAAGAGATTTGATATTTGAGATAGCATTGAGCCAGGGGGAGCAATGTCCCAGGGGGAGTAGAATAAAAGAAAGGTCAATTTTTCAATAAAAATAAGTTGGGTTGCCATCAATGACAAAGGAGGAGATTGTTGGACATTTTGAGTCCCTAAGTCAAATTTTGTCATTAATGTCATCAAAATAAATCATCATTAATCTCAAGGAATTCGACAAAAAATAAAGTCATCAAAGGTGTCACTCATATCTAGGAAGAAGCTTCAACAGTGTAGAAGTTAAAGGTAAAAGGGCTCCATAATATTTTAATATTATATGAGAGCATAAGTTAAAAAGGGTTTTCATAAATACCCAAGGATGACTATTACAAAGTTCAAAGAAGGCCTAATATTTATTTTATAAAATATTTAAATTCACAAGGAATTTAAATTTTATAAATAAATATCATCAATACAAAGTTGTGCAATAAGAGAAGACCTTAAAAGCCAAAGGTTATAATTATAATTTATAAAATTTAAATTCCTTGGAATTTAAATCATTTATAAATTACAAAGGTTAAATGCACCAACGTCATTGAAAAATTTGGAGTGTCGACGTTTGAATAAAATGGCAGTTTCATGTATAAAAGGGAGGTCAAAAGACCTTTGCAAATTATCCGTCATTGTTTTTAATTAATGCAACCAAGGAAAATTTGCATGTGTGAATTTGAAGGCAAGAGTGAGGAAGAAGACGAATGACTTTTTCATCTTATGTGCAAGGATTATAGCAAGTAAGGTTGGTTCCCAAGACAAATTTGGACACGGTAGTCCATTGGTAGCACATGTATTTGCTAAGGCAGTTTTGGGGAGATGGACCCACGTTCGAATCTCGTTGAGTACATGCGCAAAGGGAAAAGGTTTCATGCTTCACATTTTTTGGTTGCGGTGCCAAGGAAGGAATAAAGTGCATGTAGATCCTTTTGGTTCTCAACGTGCATTGAGTGCACGTGGTTGTGAATCCCACGGATAGGGCGTTCATGGGGGCAAAGGTTAAGGGTTTGAACCCATGGAGAGGCAAAGGTAATTTTTGTTAATATTTTTAATAACCTAAAGTTTAAATTAAAACCTTTATTAGGAGTTATAAGGGGTTTTAAAATGTTTTTAATTAGGAAATGAGATTAGTGGTTAGGATAAATAAGGAGTGATAGTAAATTTCTATGTGTTGAATTGTGGTTTATAAAAAGGGAAGATATTATTTTTAATTGGAGTAATAAGGTAAAAAATTAGTTTGCATTAAGGATATTTAAGGTGTTTTCTAAAGACCTATTTGTGGGTGTTAGATTTATTTTTGAGATTGTGGAGTTTATAAGGTGTATATATGACTTGGTATATTTGTATGAAAAATAATATTTGAGCAAGCATTTACAAGGGATTTAAAGTGAATATTTTTCCAACTAACCATTGATGTTGTCAAATAAAAATTGAGTGTGATCGGAATAAGTTTTGAGATCTATTTTTCCATCTCCATGAAAAAATGAGCAAATTCTTCCATGTTTAAAGTTGATTGGTTGGTTTTATAAAAATAAGTTTGGAGTGAAAAGGACTTGATTAGGGTTTCCTTTTTTAGAGTGTTTGAGTTAATGCTTCAAGGTTTTCTGGAATTAAGTGTTGTGATTAAAACCTTGTTTTATAAGCATTGTTTTTGAAGCCATTGGTTGTATGAAGAACTTGAGTTAGGGTTGTGCAAAATAACATGAGTATCATTGTTATGTGAAGATTGTTTTATAAGCATTGTTGTTGAAGCCATTGATTGTTGGAATAACTTGAGTTAGTATTGTGAAAAATAACATGAGTATCATTATTATGTGAAGATTGATGTATAAGCATTTTTGTTGAATACATTAGTTGTGCATAGAAATTGAACTAGGGTTTGAAAAGAACATGAGTATCATTTTTATGTGAGATTTGTGGTTGAGTATTGTTGGAAATTTTTTGAGTTGGTGTTTACATGCTTGGACTAGGGTTTGTGAGCAAGGGTTGTTTCTTGAGTAATTGGTGGAGTATAATTGGTTGAGCCTAGTCAAGTGGATGTGTGAAGTGATTGTTCAAGTTCCATAAAAAAAACTATTCTATATTCTGATTTGAGTTGATAAAGTGTTTTGATTTGAAACATATTGGGTCTCTAACAATTAACTTTATGTTTTTATGAGATTGGTTAAGTTTTGTGTGAGCTTATTGAGCATATTTGGAAAAGTTCTATGTGGACTTGTTGAGCAGAGTTGATCAGGTTCTGAGTGGACCTATTGAGCATATTGGACAAGTTCTAAGTGGGCTTATTGAGCATATTTGAGCAGGTTTTGAGTGGACCAATTGAGAAAATTGGACAAGTTCTAAGTGAGCTTTTTGAGTAGATTTAATAAAGTTCTATGTGGACTTGTTGAGCAAACTTGAGCAGGTTCTGAGTGGGCTTGTTGAGAATATTTGAGAAAGTTCTGTTTGGACTTATTGAATAGATTTGATTAGGTTATGAGTGGACCTATTGAGCAGATTTAAGCAAGTTCTATGTGGACTTGTTGAGCATATTTGAGCAAGTTATGTGTGGACTTGTTGAGAAGATTTGTGCTAGATCGACTGGACTGTGTTTAGTAAATATTTGAGATAGATCTTTGGAGGTGATAGAGCAGAGAGGACAGAGGTCTCTAGTGGATAGATATCCACAAGCTAGTGCAGTGGAGGCAGTATTCTTCTAGAGGATCACCAACCAGAGTAGAGGAGAAGGAGTTATCTTGTAGATAGAGATCCATAAACTTGATTTAGGGGATTGGTGCCTCCTTTGTATAGAGGTCCATAAACATTATACTTGGGAAGGATTCCCAAGAGATTTATTGAGAATATTTTAGTGAAATATTTTCTCCGTGGAGTAGCCCACATTGGGTGAACAACATAAATTGTGGTGTCTCTATTATGTGTAAATATTTATGCATTTCTCTGATTACTGCTATTGATATTGCTATCTACACATTGCTTAATATTGATTTGGAAAGAAAAGTAAAAAGTGGTCTTATATTGTTCACCCCCCCTCTTAGTATAAGCTTGTTTTCTTCACCTCATACAAAGTTATATTTTTGGTTGTATAAAAAGTGGTGGTGTACCACTTTTCTAATAGGGGAATCCATTAACTCCTCTTGTATTGTTGATTAGATATAAATCATCAAAATTATGTCTCCAAATATCTATTTATGATATCCATTTTACTATTAGTCTATGGGTGGTAAGATGTACTTTATTTCAGATCTATTTCCTAAATGTGATATAGTTCCTTCTAATACGTACTAGTGAACACCTTATCATAGTCATTGATTATGGACTATAGAATCCCATGGAGCTAAAATATCTAATCCATGAAAATTATGCCATTGTCTTTATAGTATAGGGATGACATAAGGAACAAAATTGAGCATACTTATTCAACATATTCATGATCACCATGATAATTGAATTTCCACTAGATGGAGGAAGCCCTTCAGTGAAGTCCATCAAAATATTTTCCATGGTTACTCCAAAATGGGTAAATTTTGAAGTAGCCCTAAAGTTTGTACTATTTTTCCTTTTTAGTGTTGGCATGTATTAGAGTTATCCACAAACTATTTCATGTTGGACATCAACTTGGGCCAAAAAAAATTGTATTTTATCTATTCATCAGTTCATAAGAAGCCAATATGTCCTCCTATTCAAGTAGAATGAAGCTTTATTAAAATCTAATACTTGAGTTCTAAAGTGGATAGAATAAAAATCCTCTACTTATCAGACAATACCCCTTCCTTCTATGTATGGTTATGATGATCTCTCACTACTACTTAGAGATCCTAAATTATTATTACAAGTGTGGAATCACCTTGCTATTCCAACTTAAGCACCTATAACCACTCAACTTAGAGGATGAATACTACATAGAGAGTGGTTGGTGTTTTTGAAGGGCATTTGCTACTCAAGGTAAGAAAACCTCTATTCTAAGAGATAAATTAGGCTATAATGATCTATTTTGAATATCAACTATCATCCTAACAAATATTATCTTCAATGGAGGAATATAAAGGTGATAGACACCATGTCCTTCTCATAAATTGATTTTTCTAGATTCTACCTTGATAATGCTTTGATTATAAATGCAATGGGTATTCCTTATGGCATGAGTATTGATAACAATCTCATCCTAATTTATTACTCTCTATTACAAAGGTCTAATAAAAAGTAGGTATTTCTAAAATTACAGTGTGGTACATGGTATTTTTTAGAGCCAAGAAGGCTTGTTCTACTTCATTATTCCATGCAAATGTGTCTTTGTGAAGCATAGAAATCAAAGGTACTACAACATTACCATAATCATTGATAAATTTGTGGTAATATCATATGATTTTGAGGAATCCTTGGAGGCTTTTCCATATATTGAGTTTAGGTCATTCCTTCATGGTCTTTATATTTGTAGGATCCATGTGCACACTACCTTTGGCCACAATGTGCCCCAAATATTCTACCTCTATTGACCTAAAATTAAACTTAGATTTATTGGCATACAATAATTTTTACTGTAGAATCTCCAACACCTAGTTCACATGTTAGAGATGCTCTTCCCATTTCTTTCTATATACCAAAATTTCCTCAAGAAATACCAATTCAAAATTTTAAAGATAGGGATTGAGAACCTATTAATTAGACCATGGAAATTTGATGGTACATTGGTGAGTCCAAAATGCATAACCAAGAATACACAATGTCCCTTATAAATCTTAAAAATAATTTTACCTATGTCTTCCTCATGGAGGTAGATCTGATGATACCTTGATCTAAGGTCTAAATATTGAGTACCATGCAACTTGTCCAATAGGTCATCAATAACTAGGATTGGAAATGTATCTTTTATGGTGAGCTTATTGAGTCCATATAGATTCTCCATGATTCATCCTTCTTTCGTACCAATAAAACTAGGGATGAGAAAGGACTTGTGCTTGGATAAATTAGTCGTACATCCAATAATTCCTTTACCATATTCTAAATCTTATTCTTCTAATGATTGAGGTATCTATATGAATATATATCTATAGGTTGATGCCCTAGTACCAAGTTGATCCTATGGTCCTCTAGTTGACCAAGATGCAGATTATTAGGATCATTAAAGATCTTCTAATTCTTAGTTAGAATGGCTAATAAGTTTAAAGGCATATTTTTATCTTGCATGGCATACTACTATATTTTAAAAAATATACCAACCACTACCCTGTGATATTTCTTAATAAGTTATTGCATTTTATGGAGAGTTGTGATCTTAAATATCCAATAATTTATTCCTTGAATGGTGTGTGTTCTATTGTTGATAATTAAATTTATCCAAAGTTTTGGGATGACCCACAATATTATCCCAAAATTTGTCATCCAAGGGTAGCCCAACATAATATCCACACCTCCCAATAGACGTATATAGATATCAATTTCAAATTGGTAGTCACATATGGATAGTTTAGCATTCTGACACTTTCCATTGCAAGTTGTGATATCCATATTAGCAATTTTGATATTTATTTTATCATGACCATAGATGAAAAAAGTTATCTATAAAACCTTAGACTATATTAGTATCAATAAAGTTATCTATGCTACTAGAGACCAATAGTATCAATACCTAATACCCCTTTATAAAACCTTAGACTATCATGCATTAGGGTGTTAATATTCCTACAATAGCATTCAAGGAAAGTGTAGGAGATTCTTCTATGGGTTCATTGAGTGAAAATTGTTCATCTACTAATTCTAATTGCCCTTCTAATGAGTCTATAAATTCATCTCCTATGTCTGCTAAAGAAGATGAAGTACTACTCCTTTCAAAAATATAAATACATTGTGTTTTATAGTTGTGTCCTATGGCCCATTTTCATCATAGTTATAAAAGATTCCCTTGGCCCTATGGTTGACCATATCTTTTAGTGTTAACCTCTTGACAGCTAGATCCTTTAGAGCATTATTTTTTGTGGTTGTAAAAGTTTTTTTCTAGAATTTTGGGGGTTTAAAGGTTCTTTTCTTGGAGATTCCATTTACTTTTTTTGCAATTTTAGCTATTTTCATTGTAGTCATGTATATGGCTAGTTTAAGCATTTGAATCTTAATTCTTATTTCTTCTTTAAGGACACTAATAAAATAACTTTTGAAGAGGGTATATGAAAGACCTTCTAATCTATTGGCTAGCTTCTCAAAATTTATAACTTGTTTGTCGAATCATGGTGAGTGCACTAGTAAAATATTCAAACTTTGAGGGGTCAAATTGACCAAGGAGTTCCTTATTGAACTGTGTATCCACCTAATGTTTGACACGTGTTTTCTCAACCATTGATACCAATGTAGTGGGTCAAAATGAAAGGTAGCCACAAAAATTCATTAGTTTATGGGTGTTTCATGTAATTCATACCATTAATCAACCTTAGTTAACCAACTTTGTGGATTAGTCCCATAAAAACGTGGTAAATCTATATTAGAGAGTCTAGGTTTTATGCCTCTATTATTCTCTAACTGCTAATAATTGTCCTTAGTAAAGGCCTAGGAAAAATTCTTCTATCAAGATATTTTCATTTCTAATATTCTAGGCTATTTTTAGCATACCCATCAAGATTTGGTTTTTTAAGCTTAAGAACTTCAATTTCATGGATTATTGAGTCTTTTACATGCTTGAATTTTGTTATGAAACTAGTGAGGAAAGACACCTAAGCATTAAGCTCATGTAAGGTATCCAACCTAGCAAGTTTATCTTCCATATTATGCATTTTGACCTCCATCACTTGAGTGGGAGTCTCTAGTGGTATTTACTAAAAGTAGAATTTCTATTTTAGTAATTACTCTTTTAAAGATCCCAAAAAATGCATGGATGCTATATATCAAAACAATTAGCTTGAAAAGGGCATCAAAATGGTTATACCATAAAATGATGATTTTGGGGTCCCCAAAAAAGTGTATGGATGCTATGTACCAAAATGATCAGTGCAAAAAGATGATCAAAATAAGCTATCTAGTTTAGATATCTACTATGTAGAACCCAAATTTTAATGTTTGGAATTATAATATCCCATTATGGCAAGAAAACCCATACACTTGATTGGCTAGTTTTTGTCTATAGGCTTAACTTAGTAGTTTAATCATTTAGAATAATTAATATGTCATTAAGGAAAAAATATTAACATTAAAGTTCTCCTAGCATTACTCCTAGATTATGCCTAGTTAGCTAGTTATTTTTGTCTAGGATTAAACGTATAGGAGTCCTAGTTGTGATCCATTCGTTCATTTTTTCTTTTCCACATAAATAAATTTTGTTATATAGAAAAATACTAACTTAATAATCAAATATTACAATGAATTCTATCATATAAATTCTCAACATGAATATATAAATGATGATTTCAAATAAAATTTAATCCATAATCACATAAACCTAAACCAATTGGTATGGATCCTTTTAAACTATAATCATATTTTATCCATTGGACCCTTTCTAATCTATCATACAAGGACATTCCCATTGTATGGTTACAAGGTAGAATGATTAATCATGTAGGTTCAGCTATTCTTAATATGATCATAATTGAGGTAAGGATTTACAATCCTATCTCCCTCTAAGCCTCACAAGTATTCCCAAAATACGAAAATATAAGGCCTCTTTTACCATATTACAAAACTAGAAATATAGATATATGAAGGCAACAATGTGTAAACCTAAATTCAATGGCATTTATCTCCAAGCCCTAAGGTTCACACTCAGACAAGGATTTGTGTATGAATCCTATTGGTAGTTGAGTTCTTGGTGGGCAGAAAGGGTTCATTAAGAGTGTTTTATGGATTTAGTATAAGATCATATATTTGATTTGATCAAATATGTAATCACCTAAGTTTTGGAATTTAAAAAAGAGAATATGCCTTGTGGAAGAAGATGTAAATGCAATGCAATTTAGAGAATACAACAATGCAATAAACAAGACTAGCCCTATATACCTTTCTTAATTACTTGCATTAACTATGAAACTTATAAAGGAAGTTACAAGAATAAAGAAATTGTATTTATATGTTCATGAAAGGGTTAAAGAATATACATAAAATAAATTTTATCCTATGTGCAAACTATATGTAATTTTGATTTAGTGCCTAATGAAAAGAGTTTAAAACTTTTTTCTTTAATCCTTCTTTTCTTTAATGTGTTTGAAAATAGATGAGTGTTTATGCCTATTGAAAGTAGCAAACAAGACCCTTTTTATTACTAGAAATTTGACATGAAATGATGTTATCCAAAGGTTTGTAGAGGATAAAATCATAGTCGAGACTCTACTTTTTCACCCATGATATGTTCATCAACTACCCACTATTTTTTTCCTTTGACAAGTTTTTTGTCTGTGTACCTATGAGTTTGCAAAAAAAATTGAGAAAGGAAAGACAATAGATGTGGTAGTTTCAAGGAGCTTGCTTGTTATTTGGAAATTTTTTTAACTTCCTTTTTTATATTCAAGCCCCATGTTCCATTTTACAAAATGAAATTGGATGCTTTGGAAGAATATTAACTACATAAAACTATAAATTTTACTGCTACAAAAACCAACTCTACTGTGATGTAAAAAATCTAATATGTCCCTAGGCTTAGTTGTAAATTTTCTAATGTTGAAATTTATCATGGGTTGAGTATAATGAATTCAAACTCTATAGGGAAAATTCAGAATATAATACAGACTCGGTCTCATAAACCAAGCAATAGGGGATCACACTAGTATCAGTTTAAACACTAGCTCGATAGACCGATAGAGTGAGATATAACTAAACGTTCTAATCCTATCCATTTTTGTTTATAATTTTTTTAATAATTTAGATAAGATTTTTAACGTAGGCTTCATATTGGCCAGTACCTTGAGGATAGTATGGTGTGAACCACTTATGTTGAATTTTTCACTCAGCACAAAGTTTAACAACATTCTTATTTCCTAGAGAAATGCCATTGTTAGATATTATGATCAAAGGGATGCTATAATGAGATAAGATCTTATTGAGTATAAATGCATTACCCCAACCCATTTGGTGATATATTTGGTTGTGATGATGATGAACATGTGACTATCAAATGAGGTAGAATTTATTTTTATTATAATATATAGACCCCATGTAGAAAAGGGCCAAGGACGATTCAAGTATTGTAGCTCCTGCAATGGGGTATGGACAAGATTTTTATTTTTCTAATATTTATCACACTTATGAACATAATTGAAAGAGTCATTTTCTATAGAAGTCCAATAATATCCTAGCCTAGTAATATTTTTGGACATGGAATTTCCATTGAAATGACCAACATATATTTTGTCATGGACATATTGAATTGCATACTTTACCTCTTCTACATTAAGGTAGTAGAGGAGGATACAATCAAAATATTGCTTGCATAAGATATCACCAATGACGATGAAGTGACAATCCCACTACATAATATTTTTGCATTCACTGTGATTGAGTCCTTTAGTCAATGTGCCCTCCTTAAGAAAAGTATAAATGTCTTTGTACCAAGGGTTTGGGTGGATTAATAATTTAATAACAAATATTGTTAAATATGTTTGGCTAGATTTGAGGATTTCCAATTGTCTAATTTGTTGGATGATGATAGTGACTTGCTCATCCTCAAATTATAGGAGAACGGGAGAATTAATTACTATCATTGCATCAACATGATGATTACCTAATCTAGGGATGGTAGCAATAATCACTATATCACAGGAATCCAATAAATAGTTGATTATATTTTTAGGGTTTTAATTTATCATCTTTAGTTTGATAAGTTCCATGGATCTTATTAATGATAAGTTGAGAATATTCAAATATATATAGGATTACAAATTTTAGGGATTGAGTGGCTCAAATCCCAAGGATTAGGGCTTTATATTTTGAAATATTATTTTTACATAAAAATTGAATCTTAAAAGGATAATGGGATAATAATGTGTTACAAGGATACTAGAACTTCCCTTACTCATATACCCTTGGCACATTTAATGCCATCAAATTAAAGAGATGTTGTGTTAAGTTATTCAATATCTCTATTATATATAGTGTCATCTAGAAAAATGAATTACATGGGTTGATTGGCTTCTAATAGTTATGTTTTTAAAGGACCATTATAATTTTTCCTTTTATGGAGTTTTGGATTATGAAGTTGACCCAAGCTAGTAATGTTGAAGCTGAGAAAAATGCAACCTAAGGTAGCACTACTTATCACTATATCAAGTTATTGAGGTCCATTACCCACTTATAATTGCAACCTAAGAGGCATGGTTTTGACATGAGATATCTTAGAGAATCTACTTGAGCTATACAATGGTCCTTTTGCAAAGCATGTAATACCTCAATTTTTGAGAGATAAAACTATCATTAGAAAATGGTTTTCAAAAGGTGTATAATGGGTTTCATAACATATTAGAGTTTTTATAATGTAGTAGATTGTTGTTTATTTATGTTGGTCATGGTGTGAGCCAACATGACACCTAAGGCATGCATAGTTGTAGTGATGTAAAATAGCAAATATTTAAGGGGATCTGATGGGATAAGGATTGCATCAAAATCCTTTTGACACTCATCATCCAATTTGAACTTGAAATTATTTCTTAATAGTTTACTAAAATGTTGACACTTATCAATGAGTTGAAAGATAAATTACCTAATTGCTTGTAACTTACCTTAAATGCTACACAATTCTATTAGTGTTTTAGGTGAAGGTATATTTGTAATAGTGGAAATTTGTAATGGATCAATCTTCAATTCCTTGGAAGGAAATGATGGACCCTAGATATTTTTTGGAAGTGACTCCAAAGACACACTTAGAGGTTTAAGGTAAACTTTATATTGACTTAGACATTAAAAAAATTATCTTAAATTTGAATATGATCTTTTCATTTTAAAGAATAGACAAGGATATCATCGACATAAGGTTCTACAATATCATGTATTGGGTTATAAAATATATGCATCATACCATGTTAGTAAGTTTCCCTAGTGTTTTTCAAGCTAAGAGGTATGACTTGCTAGTGAAGGGTATCGCATAAGGTGGTAAAATCTATCCTAGGTTGATGTTTTAGTTTTATATTAATTTGACTATATCCAAGAAATCTATCCCTAAGGTACAACATCCCAGATTTAGCAGATAAATTAAAAATCATGTTGATATTCGAGTTTTTCAAAAAAAAAAGCTCGAAGTATGATTGATCAAGATTGAATGATTGTACGGTATTGGCCATGTCTATTAACATGTGACTCTTTGTTATGGAAATCATCCATGGTAATATGATTACTAGGAGGGCTATGTGTTAAGAGTTATACCTCATAATTATTGATGGTTTCTATTAATAGAGAATTGTGTTCCATTTATCTCATAATGTTTGCTGGTTTTGAAGAATTATTAGGTTTAGGATGAAAAATATCTGAGGAATTTATGTTAAGCATATGGATGGAAAGAAGATACATTTCTTGGTCTTTTCATGGTTTTGAATTGTTTTCTATTATGATGTCTATATAGGATTATATAAAGTTGTTTTATTGTTACTATAAGAGGATGATGAATAGGGTTGACACTTATTACAATGGGATCTATACCCTAGAACCCATTGAATTATCCATGATTTGGGTTCCAGAGTCTCTTTGACAGCTTATTCAAACCTTCCTAAACCCATCCCACAATACCCAAGCTTTCATGAGATTTATTTAGATATTTGATATAGGTTTGATGTGTAACAATAAGTATATCATTGTTCAATTGGATGGGGTTGTTTCCATAAATAATTTTTTCATTAGCCATTACAACACAAACAAATGTAGAACTCCCTATTTGCACTACCTTTCCCTTTGAATAAGCCAATCCTCAAGTTTTTTGTGAGGGAGGCAACATGGCTAGGTCTAATATTAATAATTTACTTTGTGGATTAGCATGGTCAATGTATTGAATTTTTTATTGGCTCTTCTTCCTTCTTAGGTTGACTACTAGTGATTACTTCATTGTTATTGTTACCTCATCCTTAGGATATAAGGTTTATGATGAGTTGAGATGTACTTAAAGATGCAAAATATGCATATTTGGATTTTTCTTTTAGATGGACTAATAGTAAGAAATATATCAAGATTTGTGCGAATAGTGTGAATTTCTCCTTGGTAATCAGACCTTAGGTATTGATAATAGCTATATGGGACTACCTGCATTGCATGGATCTAGGTTCATCTTAAAATAATATTATAGTTCAAGTCACAAGGTGAAACAACTGTTGAGTATGTGGGGTCCTACTATTATGGAAAGGACCAAGGTTCTAATAACTTTTTGTTCTTTGTTATCATAGGTTCTAATATGACAAAATTTTCTAAATTTTGTTAGTTCAATCTGATCCTATTGAATAATTTGAGGTTTATATTAATGGCAAACCCATTATTAATAAGCACTCTTTTTTTTAATTACTACTAATTTTTTAGGTTATATGAAGGGGGAACCCTCCCAATATAGATGGGGATGGGATATCTTCCTCATAAAATGCTACAATTGCATATTAATGACAATATTTCCTACCACATGAGTCAAGTTGGATGTTGGACTGATATTTTGAGGTAATTTTTATTCATTCAAGAGTTTAAAAATGTTTTCTTTATGAACTAGAGAAGTTTTTAATAACTCAAGTAGAGAAATATTAGTAGTGATATGTTCAAGTTATTCTAGATTAAAGGTTCATTTTCCTTTATTATGTTTCTTTAAGATTAAGGGTGTCTTCTCAAAGGAAGAGTTTTGTTTAGATTGTATAACTAGAGGAGGATTGGTAGACAAATTGATGACTAGATATTTTTTGTTGTCATATTACTACATGAATCATCCCAGCCATATTTTGGTGAGGCAAAAAATATTTTGATACTAAATATTAATAGTCATATTTTGATAATTTGGTAATGGATTTTGGAAAATTCCCAAGTCTCTATTATAATATGAAGACTACTGGAAGTCATTAAAGGTAATTTATTCTTCATATATGAGGTCTTAAATGAGGTCCCTAAGGGTTTTTGCATCTACAACATTGAATCCTAGTATTTTTTCTCTTTTAGGATTTTGAGGTCTTATAGGTGGGAGTTCAACCATATTTACCTCTTTCATTTATTCTAAAATGGTAGAGGGAGATTTTTTAATCTAGTGTATTTGTCATGGACCTCCTTGGAAAAACTTATCATTGATATTGATTATGTATTGATGTGTGGTGTTTTAATGTTTAATTTAATTTTATATTATCACGATAAGTAGTTGATGGAATTTTATGTTTTAATTATGTTGAAATATGGTATTTTTGATGATGTATATGGTTACAATACAAGGTAATCTCATGGTGTATTGAAATGGAACAACCACCAAATTAGAGAGTCCTAAAAATGGAAATGATGACAGATGAAATATTATATGACAACTCTAGGGTAAAATGTTACCGTTATGTAGTTGTATTTTCATAACTATATGTTTGAATGTAATTATACCACCGGCTAGGAAATTGTTGGAGCAAGGGAGCAGTTCTTAATAGACAAGTGATGATGGGATAATCATAAAAAACCTGCTAATTAAGAACAAGAGGTGGTATAATGTAATTGCATGGTTAATAAGCATTTGTTGATATTATGTGTGTGTTTGTGAAATGGGTCTGGATCCACCGAATAAGGTATTAATAAAAATGGAGGTTTTATTAATACCTAAATGCTTAATATCAAGGCTAATAATTAATATTAGCTTTTGATATTAATTAAATTTATTAATAGGAAATAATTGATTTGAATACCTTGTTATTGTTAAGTTAAATTTCATTACAAGAGGTTTTCAAAGGGCCCCAAAACCTTAACACAATAGGTCACAGGACCATAAGCAAGGATGCAGGAAAGGCCACCAAAAATTCTAGAGGAAAGGCCAAAAGAAAGGCCCGATGAAAGGCCTAAGAAAAGGCTTATGGAAAGCCTTTAGGAAAAATGTGAAAAAATACGCCTGAAACGGAAAAAAAGAATGTCCCGTCTAGCCACAAAAATGAATAGCTTGCCCAATGGAAAAAAGGAAAAAGTGAGAATTTTTAAAATTTGAACTCTCCCACCCAGTCACTAATTTGAATAACCCAAACAGTGGGAAATATAAAAAACCCTCCGAAGAAGGGAAATTACAAAAATGTACAATCCCACATAGGAGAAAAACTAGAAATTGGTAAGGTAACACTAGAAAATCAGAAATTCTAAACAAAAAATCACCCTAAATAGTAGTATGGATCATAGAAACCACCAAAAAATGAATAGCCCATCCACGAAGTTCCAAGAAACATGTAGGGATGCAAGAGAACAACATCTCGTACAGGCCTAGAAAGTGGAACAGCAAACTTGGGATCACCATGGGCCATGAAATCCTCTTGCAGTGAGGCTACCTAGAGAACAATGGAAATAGAGGAAATAGCATTGTAGAACCACAAGCCATGGAAAAAATGTAGGAACGTCCCCAACAAAAGGAGACACAGGGTAAATTTGTAGTTGATTAAGTACAGGTCCCCTTCAAGACCAAAAAAATATAGCAGCCTCCAACACCGCCATCGAACAGCTCCAAGGATCCAAAAAAGGAAGACCAATGGGATCACAACAACATGAAAAATAGAGGCCCTCACCAAGCCACAAAAAATTCTAAGAGCCCACCATGAAGCCCACAACTAGAAACCCAAAGAGTAGCACCAAGGAATAAGCATGTGGCCCTAACCATGCCATTAAGATACTATGAATATTTTCTCATGAAGCCACACTTCCAAACCCAATAAATCCCAAAAAAAGGAGCCATAGGGTAAATTTACAACCATTTAAGCATAGGTCCCCCTCATAAGACCAAAAAATACAACAAGAACCCCAAGATAGCCTCCAACACCACCATCGAATAGCTCTAGGGATCCAAAAAAGGAATACCAGTGGGATCACAATAGCATGTAAAATAGAGGCCCTTCCCAAGCCATTAAAAATGCTAGGGTCCCACCACGAAGCCCACATCCAAAAACCCAAAGAGTAGCACCACAGGAATAAGCACATGGCCCTTACCATACCATTAATATACTATGAAGAGTTGCTCATGAAGCATACTCTCAAGCCATGATGCACTACACGAGAAGAACCTCTAAACCCCAGATTTAAATAGAATCCAATAAAAAACCTGGGATGGAACTGAAAGCACTAGGGAAAAGGATCCCTGAAGCAACACAAAAATCCCAGGGAAGTTCCTAGGGATGTTCCTTATCAGAAGCACTTGAAAGGGCCCATTAAAAAGATATGGAAAGGGGTAGACAAGAGGAACATTGACCTCCAAACCCAAGAATATTGTCTGCAATACAAGCCAAGCAAGAAGGAAGATCCAGGGAAGTTCCAAGTAAATGGGATAGGACCAAGGAAGGGGAAGCAATGAAGTATAACAGGACTTCCCAAGGAAGTTCCCTACAGTCCTCCCTCTAGAATATTTCCATAACTTTGATTTGAATACCTTGTTTTTCATAATGTTTATGCCAACATTAGAAATTTAGTAATGTGAAACTATTAATGAATTTATTGAATTTATGCATAAAAAAATATTAAATTTATTTCTCTTTTCAAAATTGCATGGAGATGCATGTGATTAAAATGAGGATCATTTGATTTAACATTCTTCCCTAAGGGGCAAGAAGGAAGTTGGAGATAATGGTTAAGGCCCCATATTCTTCTTGAAAGTGTTTTTGAGAGAGATGAATGTGTGGGTAGATACGAGGGAGGAAGGAGATCCTAAAAAAAATATAACCAAAGAAAGAGATCTTAAGTGTTAAGCCAATGGAAGATAAGAACCTGGTTCATACTTAAACTTGACATATGTATAGGTTGGATTTTTTCTTATTTCTTTGGATATTGCAAAAGCAAAAGTCTTGGATGTATGATAAAACTTTAGTTGTTGGAAAACACATTTATCATATGTTACATGTTTTTAGCAGCGTGTTAGTTTTAGACCAGAGTGAAGCTAGGTATAAAGTTGAGTTTTTTATTAAAATATGATGGAACTAGGCATCCATTACTTTCAAACTTAATCATGTGTTTCATTTATAAAATAATATTTTTTACTCTATTTTCCAAGTAAGTTTTACCTTGCAAAATTCTTTGTAGCTATTTTGGATAAAATATAGTGGTTTTAGCTAAATTTTACATCTTGAATACCTAAGTTGTGCTTGAAAAATGTCCACCAGTATACCCAACTAGAATGTCGCTTATTGTATCTAAAGGGTAAAGGGATGGATGCTTAGATTACATTTTGATTGATTGCATATAGTGCAAGGAACCCATCTTGGTTAAACAAAAAATTTAGTCTTGGTTGAATAGATTTTATTATTGGGTTTGTGATATTGTTAGGAGTTGTTGAAGTTCAAGATCTTTCTGAATTTTTAGCTCACTATAAAAATAATTATCACCCAATGCTTTAGAGACCATACCTAGATGTTGTATCATTACTTAGACCAATGCCCCTATGATATAGTTTTTTATTATTTTTTGTTTTTAGTTTTGAATGCTTTAACTGGACAGTGTAGTGGATTCCAATATAAAACAAAAAAGGTATATGTTTCTTCTCAGTTTCTAGAAAACACAGTAATGGATTTTAAATGTTGATCCTTTCCATTTTATAGATAAGAAATTAGCTACAATGTTTGGTTTTCATTTAAAGAAGAAAAAGTGGGAAATATTTAGTTAGAAGAGTGTTTGTTTTCAATACATTCTCACTAAATTTGAAATCCTGTGTAATATATGATTGGTTAGATATTAATTTCTTATTAAATAAAAATACTTATCTTCCATGTTAAATGAAATTAAGAGGTTTATAGTCTTGTTATTGTACATGGAAATAATTATTTTGATTTCAAAAAATAATTATAAAGATATATATATATAAATTGAAAATAGAAAAAACATTTTACTATGGAATAATGATTGGAAAATCCACTCTTGAGAGAAGTATGATATTCTTTCATACTTTTTATGTATGAAATTGTGTGCTAAATGCATGGGTGCATTCTAGATTTTTCTTATGGTATATGCATAGGTTGCATATGTAGAAATATTTTAAGATTTTATGCATATTAAGTTGCATTCTCTTGAGAAAAATTTGTCTTGATCCCTTACTTCACCACCATTATGCTCCTAGAGAGAAGATGTAACTGGATTGGATGTTAAGGGAATTTTGAATTTCATATTGATATTTTGGAAAATGTAATGGTTTATTGTTATAACAACCTCTTTCAACTAATTGTTATTTTTTGGGTGTTTAATTATGGGAGGTATTTTGTGAATTATGGATATTGGGAAACTCATATTTATTATGAGGGGTTAATTACTTGGATTTTGGATATGATGTAGTAATATTAAAATTATAGTTATTTCTTTGTATATCCGCAAATAATGTAAGTAGGAAATGGAAATAAATGTTGGAAGCTTAACATTGAAATACTTGTTATATTATGATGTGCAATTTAAATATGAGATTTAAATATTTGAATTATCATATTTTTAGTAAGATATTATAATGTTTAAATTAAGTGATCCATTTTCTTTGAGATAGTATTACATTTATGGTATTTAAAAGGGAACTATAGGAAAAGAGCCTTAATTTAGTTAGCCATGTTAGATCCCTTATACAAGATGAAACCAAAAGTCCTAAGAAATTTTTTTGGAAGGCAACACTCAGGTTACCTTGAGTAACACCATGAGAGGTGAGGCTCAATGTACCAAAAATTATAAATTGTTTGAGAAGTCCTAAGTGGGGAGGATTGGAATAAAATTCCTACCATAAAAGGTATGGAATCCACTCACAAGGTAAAACCGTGATGGCACCTTGAATAGGAAGGATCAACTGATCATGTGTATTATCACACCGAGTTGTAATAGCCTTGATTAGCCTATCATGGGGGTTTGTTAATTAAGCATGAATGCACTAGTTATCCCATAATGGATATGTGATAATTAGTCCTTAAGGCATTATGCCAAAGTAAACCTCATAGATGGACTTATGTATGGTTACGAAAATGACATCCCCTTTTTCTAAAGATTTAAAAGGGATAATCCCTAAACTATGGTCAAGTGGTCTTGTACCCAAGGAGGGTATAATAAATTTAGGGTGACCATTGTGGCATCCTTTCAAACTGAGATTTTTATAAAGGTGAACCCCAAAAATACTAGATGTTGGCCTATCCTATCCACTTGAGAGTCACCTATAGTTACAAGATATCAAAAGTGGTTATGCCTTATTAATAATGAAATATTATTTGGAATTTTTTGTTAACCTTACCTAATATATATTATATATAGATATCAATGGTTGGTTGAATTGGGTTGTTATAGTATTGCCTCCTTGGCCCCTCTTGTTTATTCAAAATAAGTTTCTAAAGTGTTGCCACAATACTTCCACTTTTATTATTTTATATAGAGTTAGTGACTTCATCTCCTATAACCTATTTATTCTTATACTTCCCTTTTGATTAGAAGAGGACTTGCCATACTCCTTCTTGAGCTTTAATTGTCCCTTCCTAATAAGTGTAAATTCTACTTGTTTGTCCAATTGAATAGCATGTTCAAAAGAAGGTATTATGGACATTTCTAAGCGATAGGATAGATGTTCATTAATATTCTTTTTAAATACATTGAGAATATCCTTTGGAGTGGCTTTATAATCTAGTTTTACCACTTGTGACCTCCAAATTTTTAAGTAACCTGATCAAATTTCACCCTTCCCTTGCTTATTTGAAATAATTCAGCAAGTATAGTGGTTTCTTTTACGAAAATAATGAATTTTTAAGCAAATTTTTCATCTAGTTCTCTAAAACTCTTGAGAGAATGATGAGGCACCTGGTAATACCATTCTAGTACTAACCTAGTATGACTCTTTGGGAATATTTTTAGTAGTATTAATTCATCATATGTTACACATGTAGGCAATCACAAAGAGTTTTATGACTCATACTATCACTTGATATGTCATACATGGATAATTTAGGGACTTTGAAATATGTGGAAAAGGAAATTTATCTACAGGTGGATCCAATGGTTGATTGCACATATCACCAAATGCACATATTTTCTTCAAAACTCTTTGTAGTGAATATTTTTGTTGAGTTAATTTCTTTACATGGGATATAAGTACTTAAATTTTAGGAGAGGGTGGACTTGTTGGAATTAGCAAAACTTGTGATGAGGGAAAATGATTTAAGATGTTAATCAGTGGATGCATTTGAGCATTTTAATTAAAATAAGTACTTGACTAAGAAGCAAAGGGGTTTGAGGACTTATTTAAGGGATTTGTTAGGAGATTTATAAGATCAAGCATGGGTGTCATACTAAAGTTATTAAGGTTAAATATGTAAAATGAAGTGGTGTTAGAGGTAGGAGGAAGAGAATTATAGGTGTATCCTCTTATTGGTTTTAATAAAGATTATTTTTTAGGAAAGACCAATTGATATGTTGATATACTAGGGGGGATTTCTAATTGGTTTGCTACAATAGTTAGTGGAGTGGGATGACTAGGAGTTGTGTTCAACAATTCCACTATAGAGGGTAATGGGAAGTTTTACCCCATAGAAATAATTGGACTAAGATTTTCTCCTTCTATAGTGACAATAGGAGATTTAGCATTAAGTTCTATGTGTAAGGACCCATGGGAAATGTTTATCATATTAGAAGTAAGAGTCGACCTATGTTATTAAATATGTTCTAAATAGGACATCTCATTAGTGGGTTACGATAATTTATCTAAATGTTCTAAATTATATCTATTCATGATCATTAGTAAAGTTCCTTTATTTTGTGAATGAAACAAAAAGGCGATCCATAGATCCAAATTTTACCTCTCCCTTTTCAATATGGATATGGGAGATATTTTCAAAGGAGAAAATATGTTCCTCCTCTTCTTCATATATAATGTTCTTGAGCACTATTGATTTTTTAGGAAGGGGATATAAAGGTTATATAATGTATTTCATTTGATGATACATGCTTCTAATTATGTATGAATGTTGATGTTCAGTCATACTTGAAAAGAGGAGTTACTTTTTTAAAGTTTTGTTTATATATTTCATTAGAGAAGAATGAGAACATGTTTAAAAAAAAATTATATCCCCTTGGTGATACAATTATCCCATGTTATGACTCCCATTATCTGAATATTTTATACTCATAAAAAGAGATAACCTTCAAGGTCTATATGACAATTTAGTCAAGGGATCATTAGCCTTCTCGTAGTAGGACTAAATTTTTGCTATGCTCTTGTTATCTTTGTTTAATATGATTTAGTCTAATCAAATAGTTTAGGTGCTATTTTATTAAAGTGTAGTAAATTTTTAAGTTCAATTAAGAAAAATGTTTAGGCCAAATATTTTAATACCCATGTGGTGTTCATGTTGGGTTCACCAAATATGTAAGCATAAATTTTGTGATATTGGTCTCCAAGACCAAATATTCATAGCCAGAAAAGGATTCTTGCCTAAATATCATTGTTACTTTAATTAGTTGGTGGGGGAAAAGGGTTCACCAAGATTATTTTATGGATTCAATCTAAAACCAATGTTTGACACCTCAATTTTGGAATCTAAAAAAGAGAATATGCCTAATGGAAGATGTAAATACATTGTAATTTAAGAAAGATAATAATGTAGCATACAATACTAACCTTATATGTTATTCTCAATTCCTTACAAGATCTATGAAGCTTATAATGGAAGTTATAAAAATTAAAAGAAAATATCCTTGTATTTTCATGCAAGGGCTCAAGAATATGTAGAAAATAAATTATATCCTATGTGCAAACTATATGTAATTTTGATTCAATGCCTAATAAAAGGAATTTAAAATTATATTCTTTTATCCTTATTTTTTTAATGAGTTTAAAATCAAATGAGTATTTATGCCTATTGAAAGTAACAAACAAGACACTTTTTTATTGCTAAAAATTTGACATAAAATGATGTTGCCTAGAGGTTTACAGAGGATAAAATCATAGTCTAGACTCTAGTTTGTCACTTGTTACATGTTTATTGCTTACCTACAAATTCATTTCCTATGACAAAAAATTTTTTTTGTCTATGTAGCTATGATTATGCAAAAAAAAAAATGAAAAAGAAAATACAATAGATGTGTTAGTTTTAGGGGGGTTTCTTGATGTTAGGGAAGTTGTTAAACTTCCTTGGTTTGCATTCAAACCCCATATCCCATTTTACAAAAGGAAATTGGGTGTTTTAGAAGAATAAATTTAGCTATTTAAAATAACAACTCTAATGTGATGTAAAAATTCTAATATATCCCTAGGCTTAGTTGTAGATTTCCTAAGGTTGAAATTTTTTGGGGGGTTGAGCAAAATGAATTCATAGTTTGTAGGGAAAATTCTCATCCTAACAAATTTATAGCCTATGGCTTCTAGGACCTATGAACTTGATTTCGAGGCTAAAATAAGGGGGTTTTAGGATGGAAATATGATGGGTTTTCTACAAGGATGCTAGATATTTAGGCTATGATTCAAAAACCAAGATAAAATATTATCTAGAAGAATTCATAGCTTATTAGTCTTGATGGCTATGAATTCTTAAACCACAATTGTAAAGACAAAATCAAGATAGAGTCTATTGCATCCTACTACAAAAAAAATGTGCTAAAATGAAATAGAGGGAGAAAATAATACCCTACAAAGAGGTAAGACTAATAAATATGAATTTGATGGATTGAAGGAAAAGTTAATCAAGAATCAATATACCATGAAAAGAAAAGAGTAGTAAGAGAAAAAAATTCTTTCCATCACAAGAAGAAAATCATATGCATGCAGAGTCCTAGAAGACTTGAAGGCAAAAAGTTCTTCAAATAAAACCCCAAAAAGCTTCAAAAAATTACTATCAAGATTATTCCTTGTCAAAAACACTCTTGTTGACATCCTTATTTTCAATTTTTAGGCCCTTGAGTCATGTCTAATTTGTGAATGAGGTGTCCAATTTAAATATTTTTGGGGCTTCTAGAGGAGAGGGTGAGAAAAGAATTTCAAATCTTTGTGCAATTGAGAAAAATAAAATTCCAACTAGACAAAAAGTTGAGTTAAAGATTTAGTATGCTTTGATCATGCTAGCATGAACAAAAAATAAATTAAATTAGAAATATTTACTTAATATAAAATTACCACTTTGTTCCAAATATAATATTTTTTTTTTAATTTATTAAAAAATACATAGACAATAAAATAGAATCTTAATTCAATTTTTAAAATTATTCAAAATTTGTTACTTTATATCAACTCTACATTTGGCTTTAGTGAAGCCAACATTAAAAAATCCACATTTTCAATAAATATTGAATTAATTCTTAAAATTACTTTAAATATTTAAATGCTTAAAAAATATTAAAATGTTAATCCCAAGATTTAAATTGTTTAATCATTACTCTTAGTTATATATTGCCCTCTTCACTTCTCTTCACTTCAGAATACATGAAAATTTACAATAAACTTTTTATTTTTGTAATATTAAGAGAAGAGGATTTTGAAAGGGGATCCTAAACATTTTACAACAGAAAGAGACAACAAATAAACCAGTACACTAAACACACTAAGTCGTAGAGCACAAAATAAAATACACTAGAAATGACATCACAAACTAGGAAGGCCAAAGCAATCGAAGAATCCCAAGAAGACCTATGGAAGAACCGAGGTAGTTCTACAACACAACATCAAACTCTGAAATAATCATGTGAGATAATTGAGTTGCCTTCTCTACAAAATCTAACACCATCTTGATGGAACTCCAAACCCTAATACACCTACAAAATTATGTGTTCTATGTTTGAAAGACCACCTCAGCAAAATACCAAACCTTGATACACTGAGGCTAAATCTTAACAATGAAGCGGAGGTGAATGGAAGCCACCTCAGCTCAGACTTAATAAGGCACCTCATCCCATGTGAAATAAATGTTACAATCCAAAAATTTCCACAGGCTTTCCCATGCCAATGCCAAAATTTGCCAACGTTTGAATTAAAGACCGCTACAAAGCACCACTTGGAATAAATTACAAACTTTAAAATGCACCCCATTCCATCCAAAATAAATTTTACAATCTAGAGTGTTTGTGGGCTTCCCCATACCAATGCCAGAACCTACCACTATTTGATGTACAAACAACAACAAAGCATCAATTGGCAGCACTCACAAGCCAATGATTCAAGTGTTTCGAATAAGACATCCCTTATCACCATACTCCCCATATCTCAATACAAAGTACAAGAGGGGGAATAGCCATATAGCATAATAAAACAAAGAATTTTTTTTGTCCAACACCATTACTATTGGTACCAAACCACCTAGCTCCACATACATACACCACCCATAACCAATTAATTAACATCATTGTGGGCATAGTTAATAAGGTCCTATGGAAATTCCCTCTTCCAGACCATGTATCTGTGGAGATTTACTCCAATTTTTGCCATGACATCTGCTACAACATTTCCTTATCTAAGCATGTGAAAAATCTGAACATCCTCCAATTCTTGATATAATTCCACTCCCTCATCAATAAAGTTGACAATTTTCCAACTGACATGGCAGGCTCCTTTAAGCATACTAATTATGTTATGCGAGTCACCTTCAATAACTACTTTTTTTAATTTTAATTAACTTAACAATACAATCCCTACATAAGCCGCCCTCGCTTCCACCACCTGTGATGAATTCAAACACAAGGGTTCGGCATACACCAACAAAATATTGCCATTGTGGTCTTAGATAATGTCTCTCGATCCTACCTCTCTCGAATTTTCCTTTGTCACCCCATCAAAGTTTAATTTAACCCAACCAATAGGAGGGGCATTCCATTTAATTAAATTTTTAATATTAGGCGCTGGAGGAAAATGATCAATGTTTTGAATCCCAATAATCGTTCCAACCTAACTTCACTTGGAATAGAAGCCTCTGGCATATCAAAGGAAGCTAAGGTGCTCTCCACGGTCTCCATCGTCTTACCAATTATACGATTGCTTAAAGATGTCATCAACACAATTTTGTCACTAAAAATTTTAGTATTTCTAGCTTTCCACACTCCCCACATAGTATGAGGGAGCAGCAATTGCCAAAATCACTTGAGATGTGGAAAATGAAAGGGCAGTAACCACTGAAGAATGCAAAACTCAAAAATGAAAGGACGGTAACCACTAAAGAATGCAAAACTCCGAAAAAGTTACAATAAACTTATTTATATATATATATATATATATATATATATATATATATATATAATATAATATAATATAATATGTTTCAATAAATTATTTACATTTGCTTGATATTAATATTAAGGTTCAAAATAATTAGTTGACCAAAAAATATTTAGAAAACTAACATAAGTGCTACAACTCATCAATATCTCCCTGTTCTTATTCTAAATATATACATTCATTTTTTTCTCAAAGAAAAAGCACATACATTATATTTAATTAATTTATAATGTTATATCACTTATACATTTAAAAATATATATATTATAATTTTAAAAAATCTATAAATTGTAATTATAAACTATCCATCTATTATATTGAAAGCCACAACTGCAACACAATATTACATTAAATAATTAACAACCATAAATAGTAAATTGATAATAATTTTTAAAGTAGTTAAAAGGGATTAAAAAGGTCTCATAACTGTTATCATGATATTTTAATAGATCAAAATATTATGGATAGAAAAACATTATAACACCATCCATTAAGATTATATCTTTAATATATCTATATTAAAAGTTTAATTATTATATTTCCTTATGGGAGTTTCTTTACTTCCATCACTCTAATGGATATTTCCAACACCTAAGCACCTAGCATCCATGGTAGGATCTGATGGATTTCCATAAAATTCTTCAATTGCTCCTCACCTTAAGTTCATGTCACTAGTTTATCCGATTGTACTTAATCCTCATTTTACAAAGTCATCAATTCCCAACATAACAAACTTTCAACTTAATTTGGACCTAATAGTCCACTCAACTTCTCAAATAATATATCAACCTATTCATTAAATTTTAAAACTTGAATAGGAGGCTACCTCAAGTTAGACACTTCTATCATGAATCGTTCATATGTTTGTCCATAATCCAACTAAGGTCTTTTTTCATTTAAGAGTGAATCACCCTTCTCAAATGCAACATACAACTCATTATTGTACTATAATATCTAAGTGTGTTTTTTTCCTTCCTTATTTATTATAAAAGGAAATGAAAAAGAAAAACTTTGATGAGAAGTGAAAAAGGAGACCATAAAAGACTCTCCTGGTAAAACCATAGACACTCCAAGTTTCTTTTTTTGAACATACCCCCATAATTAATAGGTTAGGATATGGATAAAAAATATCCCATTGCATTGATCTAGGGATCATTTACAATGGCTACAAGAGTTGAAGAATAAGGATTTATTTACTTAAAGCATTATTCTTTCTTATTACTAGATCCAATCTCTAGTCTTTTAAAAATGTTGATAGAATTTTTAAATATTCCATTTATAATAGGAATAGTTACGGAATATATTTATGATTGATTCCTATTGTCCTTCAAAGAGGAAAAATGAAAAAACTTGAAAAGTACAATCACTTCATCACCCTAGATGGGTTTGATCTCATAGTTCTTGGTCTATGAAGATGTGTTGTTAGATGCTTCATTTTCCAACATGTATGAATTGCATAGAGGAGAGGATCCATAAATAACCATACCCTAAGGACCACCTAGATTCCACAAATGGATAAAAAGTTAAGTGTACATGTTGACTTCAGATGAATTGCCTTATCTATCCTCTTAAGGATAAAATTGGTTTCAAACCCTAATTTGAAAAAAAATAGGAGTATGTCATGGTAATGTTCATTGACTAATCCACATATTTGAATCATGCAATAATGATTATATTGAACTATTTGTGTGGTTAATAACCTGAAAGCACGAGATTCCGGGCAAAGGAAACACCAAGTGCGATTGCATTCAAAATCAAGTACGCTTAAGTCCTAGAAATGTAAATTGCATGAAATGGAAAAGAAACACATTGGAAGAGACACAATCAAATAGAGAAAACATAGCCCTTTCATTAATATCCCTTGATCTCTGTTACAATGATGTCTCCTCCCTTTTCAGGGGCTAGGAGCGCAAATAGAGTTTGATTACAATCACTGAATGATTCCTCTTTCCGCGTGCCCATGATTGCAATGGGTAGGCCAAGATGATGTCGTCGCTGATGTCGATGAGTTCTTCACCTCCGCTACTTCTCCTACGAACAAAGAAACAACCAAGATGTCAGTAGCATCTGCCGCAAATGAAAAGCATTTGCTCTCTAAAACTAACAAAATATGCATGTAAATATTTGCCTGAAACAGTAATTACAGTGAGTCCAAATGGCTTCAAAACTTGACAGAAGGTAATAAAAGTTACCGAAGGCCACTCGCCATCGAGACAGACCGGCCAATCTACCTTCAATCGGAATTCGTCCCCGGGCGGGACGAATTTTGATCGCAATTCGTCCCTGGGTGGGACGAATTCTTCTATGTTGGGAAAACCGACCTGCTACTGCTCCAATGTCGGATCCCGAGACCTGTAAAACGCCTGCAAATAGGGGGGTTATGTAATTGGGGCCATTTTGGGACGACCCAGATGGTTGGATTTTCCCAATTTGGCCTCCACTCTCAGGAATTTGACCTCGACACCTGCAAGTCAGCGAAATGACAAAGCAACACAAAACATACTAAAATCTGACCAAAAGTTACAAAATTGCAGCTATGGATTAATCAAACCTAATAACACAAAATGCAATCTGAAAAGTAATCTAAAATGCTCAAAAACTAAAAATAGGACTTGGGAGGTGCGGGGGTGCCCAAGTGGGCCTCCCACCGTTGGCACTTGATTTTGGAGCCAATCCACCAGGGATGGGCCCAAAACCTCTTAGGATTGGGGGGTCGGCAAATTGGTTGGTTCAGGTGTCCATGTGTTGGATTTGGGTCAGGTTCGAGCTTCCAAAGGCCACCCAACAACCTCCCTTGCAAAAGAGATTGGTGGATGTGGGAAGGTGAACCAAAAGGGATGCAAGTGGGTCTTCAACTCGGCAGCACTTCATTGCTTTGAAAACTCCTTCAACCTCTCTCTTTTGGGTGAGAAAAGTCCCACCTTTTATAGACCCATGGGGTCTCTTTTGGGAGGGAAGCACAAATGCCATGTGTTGGTCATAGGCACCATGTGGCAGTCTTGTCTTCCCATGAGGGAGGGGAGTCCTCCGTTGACTTGAGCTTTGATAAATGCCTTTTGTAACAGTCTTCTAACGGCCCCTCTGTCCACCTACACACGCGTGCAAGGCAGGAGTCCTTAACTGACTGTTCTGGGCTGCCACTTGGCACCCTTTGCATTTTTTCCCGTTAAGCTTAGAATTCGTCCCACCTAGGGATGGATTCATAATTCATCCTGGGGTGGGACGGATTCTATTTTGAATTCGTCCCTGGGTGAGACGAATACTAGGCAAAGTGTCCAAATGTTCCAAATTGCTTCTTGACCTTACAAAATTGCTATGAAAGTGGTTAAGACCACTGTTTAACCTCTGAGGGCTGCCCTGGGGCTGTGTTTGTCAAAGCGATCAGTGTTTGCAGTCACATAATCGGATTGGTGCTGTTTTGGTGTCTCCGAGATGCCCCTTTTTGGGAAGCGCTGCAGGTGATGCGATCTTGAGCAAAAATAGATAACCAAAGCACTAATGATTAGGGTTTCTTGGTAACCTAACCAATTTTTGATGCCCCAAGTATGGAAAGGGCATGCATTCTTGAATCCTTGCTTCTGATGAGCTAAGGAATTTGATTTCAAGTATTAACCTATTTTGGTGAGGTGTGACTTGAACTTAGACATTGATCAATCATGAACAAGTGAAGGGCGTTTTTATCCTCAGGGGGAACCTTGTGTTCATGATTCATGAAATGCCAAGTGTTTGATTGATTTGATTGCTTGCTTGTTTACTGCCCCAAGCAGGAGCGTGATTGTCTTTGTCAATGATTCTTTGAATGCATGTCGTTTTCCTTAATTGGGTGTGTGATTGTTGGTTGGTGACTAAGTGTGACTACCCCCTCAAGCGACGAATCGATGAGGGAATGACCTTCGTGAGAGAAGCGACGAGTCGCTTGACCCAAGATGACTTGTGCAAGGTTGCCTTTAGAGGGTGTACCGTTAAGCGTGTGCAATTTTTCCAACATTTGGACCTGTTTTTGGTGGGTGTTAACCCTTTTGGTGATGCCGTAATGAGGTGAAATCATCGAAAACCTAACTTCCCATGGAGCGGTCCAGCTATTGTAGCCTTCTTGGGGAAGTAGGAGAGCGATAATTTGGACCTCAACATCGATTTTCTTTGCCCGGAGTTTAAGTGCAAGAGCACTTATGTCCGGCAATGTTTTTGCTATGTTTTTGTTGAATTTTGTACTGTTTTTGTTGTTTTTGTGACACCATTTGGTGATTGAATTGTCGGCAATCCGTCCTCCCGTGGAGCGGTCCGGCTATGGTAGCCTTCTTCGAGAGTAGGATAGTGACAATGCAAACCCCGACATCAATTTTGCTATGCCAAGAGGTTAAGTGCAAGAGCACTTGTGTTTGGCAATGTTTATTGTTTGTTTTGTGTTGCATTTTTTGTTGTTTTTGTTGATTTTTTTTTGTGCTGGCCTGAATTCGTCCCTGGGTGGGACGAATTCCAGCTGGAGAATTCGTCCCTGGGTGGGACGAGCACTGATCAGAGCGCTCGTCCCAATCAAGGATGAATTCCAGCGCAATAGGCCTATTTAATGGCCAAAACTTGATTTTGGGCTCATTTGTGTCATTTTTTTCTTGCGATTTTGGAGCTGCGGGAGGAGGAGGTAATTCGCGGGCGAAGCGCTGCTGGAATTCTCTCTACCATCATGATTGCACAAACTGGTTCGAGCGGCGGAGCCAAGGCGAGACCTGTAAGTGACCCTAGGGTTTATTTTGCTTTAACTTAATGCATTGTTTTTTTGTTGACGCTTTTCAAAAGTTTAAGATTTTTTTTTTTGTTGTGATGTTTTTGTTTATCAGTTAAGGTTAGAAACCCTAGAACTGAAAATTTGATCTATTATATTTTTTTTTTTTTTTTTTTTTTTTGCTTGCAGGTTGTTAGGAGCCGGTGCCGTGTACCTGCTTTGCATTTACTTGAGCGCGGTTAGCATTGACCGATGATGACTGGAAATGGCTTGATGCCCTTGGGCTCAAGCGGTGGCTCAACCTGGAGCTCGTGGTTTCGGATCAAGCCTATCTGACGGCCCTGATCAAGCTTTGGGATCCGTGGACCAATACTTTCCATCTCCCGATAGGGGAGATGACTGTGACTCTTGAGGACGTCTATCGGTTGCTTCGGATTCCGATAGATGGTCTGCCTATTAGGACATATCCATTTGATTAGCGGACTGCTATACTTACGAGATGTTTTGGGCATGGGGGGGAGCTAGGTGTAGCAGACCCAGTGGAGATAGCCGAGGCGGATTGCCAGGCTGGTGGGATTTTGGTTAGCTAGTGGAAGGAGAGGGGGGTGTTAGGAGTGAGGCACGCATTCTTGATGGGCCTCATTTCTAACATTCTTCTCCCTGATTCGTCAGGCGCGAGGTTCCCGTGGAACCTGCTAGATTTGGTGTGGCAGTTGGCAGAGTTCCCGATAGAGGCACCGTTGATTTTGAGATGGGGACAGACTTTGTTGGCACATCTTTACGGGGAGCTATATGGGGTCCGTTGTCGACAGCGGAAGGGTGTCAGTTGCAGTTTTTTGTTGCGATCTTTGGGGTTGGCAGCACATAGGCGATGAGAGGCCTACCGGGTTATCGTGGACTACTCGGGCAGTGATGGAGGATGAGGAGATTGGTTATGCGGCTTTGTGGCGATGGTCTGCGGAGCAGAGGCAGAGTCGGCGATGGGCAGGTGTCGTTGAGCACTACATTGATGCCTTTTCTCGGCTCACTCCAGGGGAGGTATTTTGGCGTCCCTATCGGGACTGTCCAGCCTGGCCTGAGGCTGGAGAGTGGCTCCGACGGGTGCGGAGGGAGCGATGGTTGATTGGGCGACACGGGATGGAGCATGAGTTCTTTCTGTACCACCAGGTTACACGATAATTTGGGGTGCACCAGGGGTCGCCTGGTGAGCCCATAGGCTATCGGTGTCATGGAGATGAGAGGGATCTGGAGCCACCGGTCCTCGTGCCATTGGGCAAGGAGTCGGATGCGGTGATTGAGGTCTCGGATGTGGATGACGTTGGTACTACCACTGAGTATGACTCGTGGTGGGTATTGCGGCGTTGGAGAGGAGAGGGTCCACTGGGAGGCACGAAGGCGACAGTGGAGGATGCTGAGGCGGTAGGGGGTGATTGGGGGGTGCCGTTGGATGATGTAGACATGGTGGATGTGGGAGATGAGGATGTGGACTTGGTTGTTCTGGAGTAGCCAGACATGTAGGATGTGGAGGAGCAGTTGGAGCCTGAGCAGGCTACTGTCCCCGCGAGTCCTATGCGTTCGACAGATATAGAGGAGGTGGGGTCGGATGTAGGCGATGAGGTTGCACGACTTACAGAGCTACTGCGGATGTGGGATCTGGAGAGGTATCTTCTGCGGGCTCAGTTGGTAGAGTGAGATAGAGTTTTGGCACAGCGCGATGATGCATTGTCTATCTATCATCGACGAGAGGCAGAGTGGTGTCTGTACCGGATAGACTTGGAGAGGGAGGTCATCCACCTTGGTGGGCGGCTCCCTGAGCCTTCGATCAGTAGATCTTCTCGACGGACGAGGGATAGTTTGACTGAACAGTCAGCATCATCTCGTCATAGGCAGTTAGATGATGGGGGTGGTAGTAGGCATGATGCGGGGGCTAGCAATAGCCGCCCTGTAGGGTCCCGTCGGACCCACACCACGGGGGGTAGTTCCCGTCGCACCGATCCTACGTGATCATGGTGGCCGATGCCTTAGGTTGGGTTTTTGAATATATTGCGGGGTCCGAGGACCGGTTTTGTAGCCTGCGGGCATCTTTTTGACGATATATATATATATATATATATATATATATACCTATTTTATTTTTGGATTTGTACATGTGATATCAACAGAGGAAGCGCCCAACGCAACGAAAACCAAGATTCCTGAACCACCAAACATGGAATGGACTCAGGAAGGACTACAGTTTCCTCCTACCCAATCATCAACAATCACTGTTGAGATGGCAAGTACGGGTTTGGGAGAATACTTAGTGCAAAATGTTGTGGCAACCCCCACATTAGAGTCAGTGCAGGACATGGGAAGACCTCGCCTTCCCATTGGACATGGGAAGACCAGCAAGAGTCCACTTGGGCAGTCACCCAAGCGCATGACGGTACATGTGGCGGCCACTTCAGTGGTATGGCCATTGCAAAGCGCATTCTTCGCATGGGCTATTATTGGCCATTTTTAGAGCGATATTGTTGCACGTATGTCAAGAGGTGCGTAAAGTGTCAACATCATGCCAATTTAATGCATGCACCTTCCCAGGACCTACAGACAGTCAAGTCTGCTTGGCCATTTTCGTAGTGGGGCCTCGATCTAATCGAAAAGATCTCCCCTACATCGTCAGGCCGTCACACGTTTATCATAACGGCCACAGAATATTTTACCAAATGGGTGGAAGCAATTTCGTTAACCTCTACGACAGGACCCCGCATTGCGGAGTTCATTTTGCATTACATCATATGTCGTTTTGGTATTCCATCCAAAATAATCTCGGATAATGGACCATCATTCAAGAACAAAGACGTGCGTGCTTTAACCACAAAGTACAAAATTCAGCACAGCTTTTCAACACCCTATTATCCGCAAGCAAATGGGCAAGCAGAGGCATCAAACAAAATGCTAGTCGCCATCCTTAAAAAGACCGTCGTAGACAGTCATAAGGATTGGCACATGCAAATCCCACTTGCCCTTTGGGCTTATCGCACTAGCATTCGGACACCCACTGGGGCAACTCCATTTTCACTAGTGTATGGCTCAGAGGCAGTAATGCCTCTCGAGTTGGAAATTCCTTCCCTCCGCATATCAATGCAGGAATTCATCGATGATGACACTACACGGCAGGCCCGGTTAGACCAACTTACGTTGCTTGACGAAAGACGCGTTAATGCTCTCGAGCACTTACGTATCTATCAAGAGCGGCTTAAGAGAGCTTACAACATGAAAGTTCACCTAAGAGACTTTTGGGTTGGTGACTTGGTTCTGAAGGAAAACCAACAAAACTCTAATTTGCCGTCCCATATGAGAGACAAATTCATGGAAAATTGGCTAGGTCCTTATGTCATTGATAGCAAAATAGGACCGGGAACATACAGGCTAGCTTCTCTTGATGGTATCAAGGAAATAGAACCCTTGAATATCAGTCATTTGCGACCATTTCATATCTAGAAAGCCAAAAAAAAAAAAAGCTCCAAGGATTATTGCAATCTCTTGGTCAGTACAAAAAGCTCCAAGGATTATCGCAATCTCTTGGTCAATCCAAAAAGCCCCAAGGATTATTGCAATCTCTTGGTCAACCTAAAAGCTCCAAGGATTATCGCAATCTCTTGGTCAACCTAAAAGCTCCAAGGATTATCGCAATCTCTTGGTCACCAAAAAGCTCCAAGGATTAATGCAATCTCTTGGTCAATACAAAAAGCTCCAAGGATTATCGCAATCTCTTGGTCACCAAAAAGCTCCAAGGATTATCGCAATCTCTTGGTCAACACAAAAAGCTCCAAGGATTATCGCAATCTCTTGGTCAACCCAAAAAGCTCCAACGATTATCGCAATCGTTTGGTCAAAAAAAAATCAAGAAATTCAACAAAAACATAACAACAAAAATCATCAAAAACAACAAATATTTGCATCTCAATTCTAGGCATACTCGAATTCATCAAAAACAACAAAAACACCATGCATAACTTTTACCACACTACAGTCAGTGGTCTAGGAATGTACCAAGAGTTTCAGTGATTCAGTCATCATTTTCCTCTTTAGCCATGTAGTGTACCAAGTCGAACAGATTTTACGAAGGTAGATTCATACTTGAAATACACCTTGTTACGTAACATCCCAACACAAATCAAAACACTAAAATTCCCAAAATTGTGTGAATGAAAGATGAAACCTGCAAAATAATCTAGGTCACCACAAGCGAAACGGTTATCTTGTTCATCCCCCTGTGCGAATGACCCCTAGAATGCTGAGAGTTGGCAAAAGGACAAGCATCCTCCCTACCCAATTCCCTAAGAATCCCTAAAGTTCTCAACAGTTGCAAAACACAAAAATTTGCAAAATTTCAAAACTCCAAATTTGACAAACTATAGTGCACACATCAAAAGGCACAAACAACAATGATTTTCATCACTCCATATCCCCAATCCCTTGCTCAAAAGAAAAACAAATCAAAATAAACAGTGATCTTATCACTACAAAAGAGCAAGTATCCCAATACAATTGAAGAAAAGAAGGGAGTTGACCTTGAATCCCTGGAACTCTCAGCATTCTGTAGGTCATAAGGCAAGCTTCAGTACCAATTTGGTTGATAGCCTATCGGTAACAGAAGTAAACCTCCCGCATGATGATATATCTGTCACATTAACTTGCGTATAGATCAATGTTTGCATGTGGATGAGATAGCTTATGGCATCTTGGATTACACCGCAGATTAATCTTAGTACATACAACAAAGGAATTCGTGGAGCTAATTAGGTGATCCTCAGTATAGGTTCGGTTGAAAGCCCATCTGCACTCGGCGGTATCCTAACAAATACCACTAAATGAACTCAATTGCACACACGGGGATGTTAAATAACTCGGTCAAAAATAGGTCCGATTCATACCTTGTTCAAAAGTCTTGTAAGATAAAGTACGATCATGGATAGTGAGATAAAACCTGTCTGAATCTCAGAAAATCATACATTCATCCCAAAACCATCTGTGCTACTTATCATCCTTATGATACCATCAAAAAATACAAAAACAAAAAAAACCATGTAAATAGCTTCTTAAACAGCCTACAGTGCAATCATCACAAATATCATTCATCCATTTCAATTTGCATATCACATAGACATCTAAAACATTTCAATTCATCATAACATCTGCATTCATCAAAATGAATAAACATGCATAACAAAAATCACATCATCACATGTACAAATCCAAAAATAAAACAGGTATATATATATATATCGTCAAAAAGATGCCCGTAGGCTACAAAACCGGTCCTCAGACCCCGCAATATATCCAAAAACCCAACCTAAGGCGTCGGCCACCATGATCACGCAGGATCGGTGCGACGGGAACTACCCCCCGTGGTGTGGGTCCGATGGGACCCTACAGGGCGGCTACTGCTAGCCCCCGCATCATGCCTACTACCACCCCCCTCATCTAACCGCCTGCGACAAGATGATGCTGACTGCTCAGTCAAACTATCCCTTGTCCGTCGAGAAGATCTTTTGATCGAAGGCTTAGGGAGCCGCCCGCCAAGGTGGATGACCTCCCTCTCCAAGTCTATCCGGTATAGACACCACTCTGCCTCTCACCGATGATAGATAGACAATGCATCATCACGCTATGCCAAAACTCTATCCCGCTCTGCCAACTGAGCCCGCAGAAGATCCCTCTCCAGATCCCGCATTCATAGCAGCTTTGTAAGTCGTGCAACCTCACCACCTACATCCGACCCCACTTCCTATGTATCTGCCGAATGCATAGGACTCACGGGGACAGTAGCCTGCTCAGGCTCCAACTGCTCCTCCACATCCTGCATGTCCAGCTGCTCCGGAACACCCAAGTCCACATCCTCATCTCCCACATCCACCATGTCTACATCATCCAACGACCCCCCCAATCACCCCCTACCACCTCAGCATCCTCCACTACCACCTTCGTGCCTCCCAGTGGACCCTCTCCTCTCCAGCATCGCAATACCCACCACGAGTCATACTCAGTGGTAGTACCGACGTCATCCACATTTGGGACCTCAATCACCGCATCCGACTCCTCGCCAAATGGCACGAGGACCGATGGCTCCAGATCCCTCTCATATCCACGACGCTGATAGCCTACGGGCTCACCAGGCCACCCTTGGTGCACCCCAAACTGTCATGTAACTCAGCGATACGGAAAGAACTCATGCTCCATCCCGTGCCACCCAGTCAACCATCACTCCCTCCGCACCCGTCGGAGCCACTCTCCAGCCTCAAGCTAGTCTGGATAGTCCCGATAGGGACGCCAAAATACCTCCCCTAGAGTGAGCCGAGAAAAGGCATCAATGTAGTGCTCAACGGCACCTGCCCATCGCCGACTCTGCCTCTGCTCCGCAGACCATCGCCACAAAGCTGCATAACCAATCTCCTCATCCTCCATTGCCGCTCGAGTAGTCCACGGTAACCCGGTAGGCCTCTCAACAGCTATGTGCTGCCAACCCCAGCACTACAACAAAAAACTGCAACTAACACCCTTTCACTGTCGACAGCGGACCTCGTACAGCTCCCCGTAAAGCTATGCCAACAAAGTCTGTCCCCATCTCAAAATCAACGATGCCTCTATCGGGCACTCTGCCAACTACCACACCAAATCCAGCAGGTTCCACGGGAACCTCGTGCCTGAAGAATCAGGGAGAAGAATGTTAGAAATGAGGCCCATCAAGAATGCGTGCCTCACTCCTAACACCCCCCTCTCCTTCCACCAGCTAACCAAAATCCCGCCAGCCTGGAAATCCGCCTCGGCTGTCTCCACTGGGTCTGCTACACCCAGCTCCCCCCCATGCCCAAAACATCTTGTAAGTATAGCAGTCCACTGATCAAACGGAGATGTCCTAATAGGCAGACCATCTATCAAAATCCAAAGCAACCGATAGACGTCCTCAAGAGTCACAGTCATCTCCCCTATCGAGAGATGGAAAGTATTGGTCCACGGATCCCAAAGCTTGATCAGGGCCATCAGATAGGCCTGATTCGAAACCACAGGCTCCAGTCGAGCCACCGGCTTGAGCCCAAGGGCATCAAGCCATTTTCAGTCATCATCGGTCAATGCCAACCGCTCAGTAAATGCAGCGGGTACACGGTACCGGCTCCTAACAACCTGCAAGAAAAAAATATATATATATATAACAGATCAAATTTTCAGTTCTAGGGTTTCTAACCTTAACTGATAAACAAAAACATCACAACAAAAAAAAAAATCTTAAACTTTTGAAAAGCATTAACAAAAAAACAATGCATTAAGTTAAAGCAAAATAAACCCTAGGGTCACTTATAGGTCTCGCCTCGGCTCCGCCGCTCGAACCAGTTTGTGCACTCATGATGGCAGAGAGAATTCCAGCAGCGCTTTGCTTCGCAGAATTACCTCCTCCTCCCAGAGCTCCAAAATCGTAAGAAAAAAATGACACAAATGAGCCCAAAATCAAGTTTTGGCCATTAAATAGGCCTATTGCACTGGAATTCATCCTTGACTGGGACGAGCACTCTGATCAGCACTCGTCCCACCCAGGGACAAATTCTCCAGCTGGAATTCGTCCCACCCAGGGACGAATTCAGGCCAGCACAAAAAAAAATCAACAAAAACAACAAAAAATGCAACACAAAACAAACAATAAACATTGCCAGACACAAGTGCTCTTGCACTTAACCTCTTGGCATAGCAAAATTGATGTCGGGGTTTGCATTGTCACTATCCTACTCCCGAAGAAGGCTACCATAGCCGGAACGCTCCACGGGAGGACGGATTTCCGACAATTCAATCACCAAATGGTGTCACAAAAACAACAAAAACAGTACAAAATTCAACAAAAACATAGCAAAAACATTGCCGGACATAAGTGCTCTTGCACTTAAACTCCGGGCAAATAAAATCGATGTCGAGGTCCAAATTATCGCTCTCCTACTTCCCCAAGAAGGCTACAATATCCGGACCGCTCCACGGGAAGTTAGGTTTTTGATGATTTCACCTCATTACTGCATCACCAAAAGGGTTAACACCCACCAAAAACAGGTCCAAATGTTGGAAAAATTGCACACGCTTAACGATACACCCTCTAAAGGCAACCTTGCACAAGTCATCTTGGGTCAAGCGACTCGTCGCTTCTCTCACGAAGGTCATTCCCTCATCGATTCGTCGCTTAAGGGGGTAGTCACACTTAGTCACCAACCAACAATCACACACCCAATTAAGGAAAACGACATGCATTCAAAGAATCATTGACAAAGACAATCACGCTCCTGCTTGGGGCAGTAAACAAGCAACAATCAAATCAATCAAACACTTGGCATTTCGTGAATCATGAACACAAGGTTCCCCCTGAGGATAAAAACACCCTTCACTTGTTCATGATTGATCAATGTCTAAGTTCAAGTCACACCTCACCAAAACAGGTTAATACTTGAAATCAAATTCCTTAGCTCGTCAGAAGCAAGGATTCAAGAATGCATGCCCTTTCCATACTTGGGGCATCAAAAATTGGTTAGGTTACCAAGAAACCCTAATCATTAGTGCTTTGGTTATCTATTTTTGCTCAGCACTGCATCACCCACAGCGCTTCCCAAAAAGGGGCATCTATAGACACCAAAATAGCACCAATCCGATTATGTGACTGCAAACACTAATCGCTTTGACAAACACAGCCCCCAGGGCAGCCCTCAGAGGTTAAACAGTGGTCTTAACCACTTTCATAGCAATTTTGTAAGGTCAAGAAGCAATTTGGCACACTTGGACACTTTGCCTAGTATTCGTCTCACCCAGGGACGAATTCAAAATAGAATCCGTCCCACCCCAGGACGAATTCTGAATCCGTCCCCGGGTGGGACGAATTCTAAGCTTAACGGGCAAAAAGGCAAAGGGTGCCAAGTGGTAGCCTAGAACAGTCAGTTAAGGACTCCTACCTTGCACGTGTGTGTAGGTGGACAGAGGGGCCGTTAGAAGACTGTTACAAAAGGCATTTATCAAAGCTCAAGTCAACGGAGGACTCCCCTCCCTCATGGGAAGACAAGACTGCCACATGGCGCCTATGACCAACACATGGCATTTGTGCTTCCCTCCCAAAAGAGACCCCATGGGTCTATAAAAGGTGGGACTTTTCTCACCCAAAAGAGAGAGGTTGAAGGAGTTTTCAAAGCAACGAAGTGCTGCCGAGTTGAAGACCCACTTGCATCCCTTTTGGTTCACCTTCCCACATCCACCAATCTCTTTTGCAAGGGAGGTTGTTGGGTGGCCTTTGGAAGCTCGAACCTGACCCAAATCCAACACATGGACACCTGAACCAACCAATTCGCCGACCCCCCAATCCTAAGAGGTTTTGGGCCCATCCCTGGTGGATTGGCTCCAAAATCAAGTGCCAATGGTGGGAGGCCCACTTGGGCACCCCCGCACCTCCCAAGTCCTATTTTTAGTTTTGAGCATTTTAGATTACTTTTCAGATTGCATTTTGTGTTATTAGGTTTGATTAATCCATAGCTGCAATTTTGTAACTTTTGGTCAGATTTTAGTATGTTTTGTGTTGCTTTGTCGTTTCGCTGACTTGCAGGTGTCGAGGTCAAATTCTTGAGGGTGGAGGCCAAATTGGGAAAATCCGACCATCTGGGTCATCCCAAAATGGCCCCAATTACATAACCCCCTATTTGCAGGCGTTTTGTAGGTCTCGGGATCCGACATTGGAGCAGCAGCAGGTCGGTTTTCCCAACACAGAAGAATTCGTCCCACCCAGGGATGAATTGCAGTCAGAATTCATCCTGCCCAGGGATGAATTCCAGTTGAAGGTAGATTGGCCAGTCTGTCTCAGTGGCAGTGGCCTTCGGTAACTTTTCTTACCTTCTGTCAAGTTTTGAAGCCATTTGGACTCACTGTAATTACTGTTTCAGGCAAATATTTACATGCATATTTTTTTAGTTTTAGAGAGCAAACGCTTTTCATTTGCGGCAGATGCTACTGACATCTTGTTTGTTTCTTTGTTTGCAGGAGAAGCAGCGGAGGTGAAGAACTCATCGACATCAGTGACGGCATCATCTTGGCCCGCCCATTGCAATCGTGGGCACGCGGAAAGAGGAATCATTTAGTGATTGTAATCAAACTCTATTTGCGCTCCTAGCCCCTGAAAAGGGAGGAGACATCATTGTAACAGAGATCAAGGGATATTAATGAAAGGGATGTGTTTTCTCTATTTGATTTTGTCTCTTCCAATGTGTTTCTTTTCCATTTCATGTTCGGATACCTTGATAGTTTGAACAGCCATTCCCTTTTGGAGTTCTTCCCTAACAAATGCTGATTGGGATAGAACTTGTAAGAATAGTGTTGTGTTGCTATTAATGGGAGTGGAGAAGAACAAAGACCCCCAGTTGGCATGTTTCAAATAGTCTCGGATTCGAAAGAACTTATCCGAAGATGGTTCGATCTGGATCATGTGGATTCCTGGTGTCAAGTCTGAGCTTGCGCGCTCCATCGCGGGTTGCGATAAGGTTTTGACTTGAATAGTTGTCATGTCACCGGAAAGGTCTTGCGGGATTAGTGACCCTAAGGAGGCCATTGTGTTCGCAAAGCGGTTCGATGATCGATGGAGTGCCTTGATGTCATACCACTCAAGTTTTGCCAGGAATTTATCCATGAGGGCTTTATAGGCTTTTAGGACTGGGCATTTGCATTGATATACCCCTTTGACTTGATTGACGATTAACAGCGAATCACCAAAGATGTTCAGTCTTTTGATGTTCATGGCGATTGTTGTCCGAAGACCTAGGAGCAAGGCTTCATATTCTGCATTGTTTTTGGTGCACTGGAAGTTTAATTTAAATGACAAGGGCATTGGAGCGCCCTGCGGTGTGAAGAATACAATTCTTGCGCCACCACCTTGCTCGCATTTAGAACCATCAAAAAATAAGGTTATGTTGGCCTGAGACTCAGGCTCTTCAGAATTTGGCGATTCTGAGACATGGAAGACCTCATCATCGGGTAGTTCTATGACTAGAGGTTGATCGTCTTCAAGAGGAGCCTCTGCTAGTTGATCGGCTATGACTTGTCCTTTTATAGATTTTTGCCCAATAAACTCAATGTCAAATTCCATCAACAACATGATCCATTTCGCCGTGCGGCTACTATGATAAGTATGACTCATCATGTATCGCAATGGATTCTCCTTAGACACAACATACGTCGTGTTGCTCAGCATGTAATGGCGTAGCCTCTTGGTAGCAAACACCATCGCCAAGCAGAGTTTCTCAACGTATGCATAGTTAAGTTCATAATCGACCGGGGTGCGGCTAAGATAGTAAGTAGCCTGTTCTTTGTGAAGTTCATTCTTCGGGCTAGCATTGCGCCCGATGCCACCTCGATAGGCTGAGATGTATAAGTAGAACAAGCACACCTGGTCTAGGCGGTGCCAATACGGGCGGCGAAGCCAAGTATTGTTTGATTTCATCAAAGGTCGATCGACACTCGTCATCCCAATGGAATATGACCCCCTTGTGCAATAATTTGTTCATGGGTCGACATTTGTCGGATAATTGCGCTATGAAGCGTTTAATCGACGCGACCTTTCCTTGCGGACTTCGAGTCGCTTGATAGTGGTTGGGGGAGCCATTTCAAGGATTGCCTTGACTTTGTTTGGGTCCACTTCGATGCCTCTCTTGGAGACTATAAAACCCAAGAGTTTTCCAGATGTGACGCCGAACACACACTTCTTGGGATTCAGTCTGACCTTATGCTCTATGAGGCGATCGAGAATCTTGCTAAGTCACCGAGATGATCTGAACGCAAGAGAGACTTGGCTAAAAAATCATCCATGTAATCTTCCAAATTTTTGTGCATGTAATCATGGAAGATATAAGTCATAGCACTTTGGTATGTAGCGCCAACATTTTTAAGGCCAAAAGGCATGACCTTATAGCAAAATGTCCCCCAAGGCGTTGTAATGCCGTTTTGAGTTGGTCTTCAGGATTGATACGAATTTGATTGTATCCTGAGAAACCGTCCATTAGGGAGAGCATTTCGTGACCTGTTGTAGCGTCTACCAATGCGTCGATGCTTGGCAAGGGGAAATCATCCTTAGGACTCACTTTGTTTAAGTCTCGAAAGTCGGTGCATATGCGAATCCTCCCGTCGGGCTTCTTGACGGGAACCATGTTGGACAACCATGGCGTATAATCCACGCAGATGACAAATTGTGCATCCAACAGCTTTTGCAATTCGTCTTTGACCATCAAGGCCTACTGTTGGGTGCATCTTTCTTAGTTTTTGCTTTACAAGCTTGATTTTCGGATCAAGCGTTAAATTGTGCATGACTAGCTGCGGGTCTAGTCCTGGCATATCTTTGTACGACCATGCAAAAACTTCCTTCTTCTCTTTGAGAAGGGCAATATATTCGGCTTGCTCTTCGGGGGAAAGGCTTACCCCCAGCTTGAGAATCCGTGGATTCATTGGATCTGTGCCGATTTCTACGTCAGTCGTCTCTTCGACTGACATGTGGGATCCGTCCTCCAACTGATGTGGAGTTGGGATTAAATGGATATCATCAGTCGAGTTAAGATCTGCGTTTGGAACCTCGGGTCCCTCTTCAGCTTGAAAAATATCCTGAGTTGTCCTTGGGGTAAAATGAAGCATTTCACCGAAAGGCCAGTACTCTGATGGTGACAATGGTGAATTGACGCGATCCCAATCAATGGCATCCATGTTTAGATGCAATGACCGTGATGGATCGGTCGGATTGCGGATGGGTGTGGTCAAATCAATGGAGATCATGTGGATGGAATGAATTTGGTCTCAAGAACCATGGGTGTGATGACTTGATTCTTTTAGATGTTCCCTATACTCTAGATCTGGCTCTACGGGAACAGTCACGAATGGATCCTCTCTAGGTGCAAATTCATCTCTATGTGTGAAAAGGAAGGCAGGGTCTTCCCTCGGTACTGCTGTCCTTATGGGATCTCAAGGTGGACGATGCTCATCTTGAATTTGGAGCCATAGGCCTAACACTTGGTCCCACCTTGCTGGGTCTACGTGCCATTCATGTCCTAACCGTATACCCATTTGTCCCATTAGATCTTCATGAGTTAGAGCGCGGTGATGTCGTCGCGCATGTCTGAGATAGTCCATTTCGGTTTCGTCTTCTGAATCGCTTTCATAGATCCAAAATTGTTCATCTTCTTCAGCATCTGTTGCTTGCGACATTGAGGACTCTTCCTATTCTAGTGAATTAATCTGGTCCCATTGCGGTTGTTCCACTCTTAGTGGAGGGACCTGATTCTTTTGAGACTGTGTTATTTCATCTGGAACCTCTAAGGGGAACAACTTCAAAAAAATGTCTGGAAGCCGTTGTTGTTCTCTTTGAGGATTGCTCTCTGAACTTCCACCTCTCTCTAGCAAAGGAGAGGGATTATTGTTGTTTCCAGGGGTGTTTGTAGACCATGGGAGATAATCCCCTAATGTGTATTATGTGTTTGGATTGGTGTACGGGTCTTGTGCCAATCCCCCCTTGTTGCCTATTTCTAGGCCTTGCATATTTTCAACCAAGATGTCTAATGGCAGGGGATGGTTGAACCCTACCCCTGACTTGTCATATGGCATTTGATATCTTGGTTGGCAAAGGATTCGCATCCCTTGCTCATATCTGCCTAGCCCATACCCATGCCAATTGCATTGTTCAAGATATTTTAGGGCAAATTTTGGGTTTGACAGATAATTGATGTTTTCGACAAAAGGCTCTTCATATATTTCCTTTTGTTCGCATGGTTCAGAACCATGATCAAGGCCCCCATACACAAAATTTGTTTGGTTCGGTGGGTAGCCTAGAGGGACGATTGTTCCAATGGGAAGGCGAGGTCTTCCCATGTCCTGCACTGACTCCAATGTGGGGGTTGCCACAACATTTTGCACTAAGTATTCTCCCAAGCCCGTACTTGCCATCTCAACAGTGATTGTTGATGATTGGGTAGGAGGAAACGGTAGTCCTTCCTGAGTCCATTCCATGTTTGGTGGTTCAGGAATCTTGGTTTCCGTTGCGTTGGGCGCTTCCTCTGTTGTTATCACTGAAATCGTGGGCAACCCCTCTTCTAGAGGCTTAACCTCTTTCATGATTTGCTTTCCCTTGTCCTTCTGTTGGGCCACGATAGGTGGCGTTGATGATGAAGGAGTAGGTGATGAAGTCTCACTTGGCTGGTATTTTGCCTTGTTGGCCACCAGTGGTACTTGCGGTATCAGACCTCGTTTAGATGGATTTAATTGAAAATCCAAATGCGTTGATGGGAGGGTCGATTGAGGTATGAATTGTACCGCATTGCAATACTTGAAGGGCTCTAAGTCCATTGGGACTACATGTATTTGCCCTTCATAGGCATACTTCAAGAACTGGTGTGCGATCGAGGGGACACACTTCATGTCCCTGATCCAAGGCTGCCCTAGCAGTATATTATAAGCCATTTCGCCTTCCAGTACATGGCACAGTGTGGGTATTGACTTTTGTCCTACCTATATAGGCAGAACAATCATGCCGACTGTCAAGCAAATTGCATCGTTAAAAGCTCGCAGTGTGTACGTGGAAGCGGTGATGTGAGAGGCTGGCAGTTTTAAATGTTTCAATGCTACAGTGGTTATAATGTTCACTGGACGAGCCGGTATCTATCAGCACTCTCTTGTACGGGATCCCGTTGACCCACGCGATAACGTGCAGGGGTGGATCCGGCATGTCATTTGATATCGTTTTGACCTCGTCTTCTTTGAATGTGATGACAAGCTCCGTACATTGTTTCACATGTCCCACGAAGGCGTTGAAAGAATTTGCTTCGTGGGGTTGTACTTCAATGGCTTTTAAAATGTCCATAAGAGCTTCTCTATGGGGAGCTGATTGTTGAATAAGCTCGTAGATGGATAGCCTAGCCGACGTGGTCCGCAAACTCTATGTGAGTTTGGTTCGTATCATGACCTCAGGTCTAGGCGGAGGTAACTGCGTTGGGCATTGTTGAGGCTGCGATGTCAACGGAACTTCCCTCGTAGCTACCTCGGGGGCAACTGCTGGGTATCTTCTGTTCCTTGTTACAATGCTAATCATTCCCACAAATCCTTGCACGGGAAGATCTTGTCGCACCTCGTTAATCTGGAGCGGTTTTGTCTGTGCCTCGTGGGCAGGCAAGGGGTCCTTGAATACCCCCATTTTTTGGTTGTTTGGTGCGATGGGGTTGTCCACGACCAATGTTCTGTTATCGATCAAATCCTGGACTAATTCTTTAAATTTACAGCACCCATTTAGGTCATGTCCTCTGCGCCTATGGAATCTGCAATACAATTCCTCCTTATACCCCCTAGGCTTGGGAATGTTAGGGTCAAAAAATTGGATTTCTGGCAGAGTAACTAAATTTGCCGTCGATAAGCGATCAAATAAGGAGTCCCTAGACTCCGCATAAGGAGTGAATTTTCGCCTAGGGCGACGCTGCTGATACTGCTCCTGTCTTCTGTTATCTCTTTCGTAAGCAGGAGGCATTGCTTGGTAGTTAGCCTTTTGAGGCTGCGTTTCTTGCACAGGCACGAGAACATTTATCGCAACTTGGTTGACTACAGCGTGTTGTGGTTGCGTTGTCCCAGTTTTAGTGGTTTTATTCCACTCTTTCTTCTTAGGCTTGGCAATTGCACCTTCGCCTATCTTAATCTCTTCTATGACTCTGGCTTGCGCCAAAGCTTCTTCTAAGTTGTCGTATTGTCGCAGTAACAATAGACCGGAGATTGATTTTAAGCAACTTTTTGCGAACATTTGCGTGAGGTCCGACATGGGAGGACGGTAGGGTAACTTAGAAAGCAAAGCTCTCCATCGGTTCCCATATGCTGCCATTGTTTCCTCCTCAAATTGTTTAAGGCTAGCAAGATCACTAAGTGATGCCTTCTTCCTTGTGTTGAAGGCGAAACGTTCAAGAAACGCATCTACTAGCTGATCTAAGCTGCTTATGTTGTGTTTGGGAAGTTGTGTGAACCAATCCGAGGCAGGGCCTGCAAATGTGGTTATGAATGTTCTAAGCAATAATGAGTCATTATCTTGGATGTCGAAGCATTGGCTTAGAAATCGTGTAACGTGTTCCTGTGCGTCCTCTTCACCTTTAAAAACTGCCAATTGAGGCAACTTGAAGTGTTCGGGGTAAAGAGGTGTAGGCACTGAGGGATGCACCGGATTATTGTGGAGTAGATGTAATATGGGTTTTTGATGCCCAGCATATTTTGTCTCCACAGACTCCAAACGCTCCAATAGCGCTTGGTATGCATCGGAAGATTTTATTTCTTCCTCTCTTGTTCGCTCTTGTTGCAAGTTACGATAAACTGGAGGCCTATGGAGGGGTGGCCGAATGGCATCCTTCCTCCCTTGATGGGGAGTTTCAATATATTCCTCTTCTGGTTCATACTCCTCATAAAATTCTTGAGGAGTCTCTCGGGCGAAACCTGTGACCCTGATCAAGCTCTTGCTCAAGGTACCCATCATTGTTTCGGGGAGTTGCCTCCCTCTCGAATCTATGGGGTCTTGGAGGCAGAGCTTGACGAGGTCGTGGAGACCTGTCCTGCACCAACGGATTACGCCTCTCATACTGTTCAGCTCTTTGGATGCGAGGGGTTGGCCCCCTCTCAAGTATTTCATATCGTAACTCATCCGCTTCACGTTGCATGCGTTCTTTATCCAAGCGGTATTGATACTCTATCTCTTGCTGACTTTGTTTAAGCCGCATGATTTGGGCTTGATGGATGGTATATCTGGCGACAACCGGGTCAATTTGATCTACCCTATTTTGTTTAGAAGGTTCAAATGTTCCTCCTATGGGTTTACCTCGATTTTGATGCTCTAAAATCTCAAGGGGTCGCTTCCCTCTGTCGAGGTAGGCGGTATGTGCTCGAGGTTCTGGCCTCAAGGGGTGATCATGATATATGGCTGGTGCAGAAGCATAAAGTTCTCGAGTTGTATGTTGTTGTCCTTGAGGAATGCGATGATCTTCCTCATATTCTCTCTCATAGGTGCATAAGGGGCAGGCGGAGTTAGGTCGCCCTATGTGAGGAACCCTACGCTCTGGATTTGGTCTCTCTGTTCTGATGAGAGGTAAAGAAGGGATGCCATATCCACGTTGCCCCTCTAAATGGACGGTGTGCCTGTCTAGCGCTTCATTGCGCGATGGCCACTCATGCCTAGCTTCAAGAGGTGATTCTCTATTTATGTCAAGGTCTACATGTAAGGCATCTTCCCGAAAGGGGCTGCTTTGAATAGGCATACCCCACCGAGGATTCTGAATTGGATTCTTTTGTAGGTTTGACCTATAAGGCGGTATGACCAAATCCTCAGGACTGAAGTGAAGGCGACTTGTGCCTACTTTTTGTGTACCTTCCGGAGCTTCTGCCCTTGATTGGGCTTGACTGCGGGTGTACACCATTGCGGTGCTTCTATGCTATCTAAATAATTTTTTATCTCATTTTTATGATTTTCTTTTTTTTTTGTCTACACTAAGCAGAATTAAACACACACATTCACAAAATCGTGATTATCTCTTTTAAGGATTCTTGGTGTGTCCTAAACTGGTTTAGTGCATTTTGATGTTTTGTTTTGTTTTTGTAGGTTTTGTAGAACGTTTAAATGCATCATGTAGGCTCTTATAACTCCCAAAAGGTCGCCCCTTCAATATACCAACCAGGCCGATATACCAACCTCTCTATATACCCGCCCTTACGAGAGGGAGACTATAGGTATGTGAGAGCAGAAGGTACGTGGTACGTAGGTGGTACGAAAGGGGGATTGTCCTGTTAATGGCACCTACCATAGAAAACTTATCCTCGCGCGCATGGGAATCACTCTAGCTACGCTCGGTCTGTCTTCGTCAGGATTTACGCCTAACAATAGTTGACAATCGGTAAATGGATGCAAATCAAGCCAAGGTGGTGATGAAATCCACCAATGGTCTTGATCAAGGGCTGGGGTCTTACGACCAGCTCCTTGGTTTAAAATTGTTTCGTGATGTGTGTGGGATTCGTTTTATTCAACAAAAATGAAACTAGCATACATGACTTTTCCTAATGCAATGCAAGATTAAATGAAAACAATTAAAGAAACAGAAATAGAAACAAAAAATTTAACAGAGATGATAAAAATCCCTACCTCTTCTCTGCCTACTCTAGTTGCTTCTGAATTTCTACTCTGAAAATTCACAGACAGGAATTCGTCCCTCTGGGAGACGAATTGCAGAACAGAATTCGTCTCTCCCAGAGACGAATTTGAATTCGTCCCAGGGTCAGAAAAATTGCAGAGAATAATTCGTCCCTATCAGAGACGAATAGCGATCGCAACAAAAAAATGTACCTGTCAAGCACAAACACAAAACCTTGATCAGTTTCTGTGATTTTAAAAACTAGGGAACAGAGTCCCACCGTGATCGCCACTGAAAGCACGAGATTTCGGGCAAAGGAAACACCAAGTGCGATTGCATTCAAAATCAAGTACGCTTAAGTCCTAGAAATGTAAATTGCATGAAATGGAAAAGAAACACATTGGAAGAGACACAATCAAATAGAGAAAACACAGCCCTTTCATTAATATCCCTTTATCTCTATTACAATGACGTCTCCTCCCTTTTCAGGGGCTAGGAGCGCAAATAGAGTTTGATTACAATCACTGAATGATTCCTCTTTCCACGTGCCCACGATTGCAATGGGCGGGCCAAGATGATGCCGCCACTGATGTCGATGAGTTCTTCACATCCGCTGCTTCTCCTGCGAACAAAGAAACAACCAAGATGTTAGTAGCATCTGCCGCAAATGAAAAGCGTTTGCTCTCTAAAACTAACGAAATATGCATGTAAATATTTGCCTGAAACAGTAATTACAGTGAGTCCAAATGGCTTCAAAACTTGATAGAAAGTAATAAAAGTTACCATAAGGCCACTGCCACTAAGACAGCCGGCCAATCTACCTTCAACTAGAATTCGTCCCTGGGCAGGACTAATTCTGACTGCAATTCGTCCCTAGGTGGGACGAATTCTTCTGTGTTGGGAAAACCGACCTGCTGCTCCTCCAATGTCGGATCCCAAGACCTACAAAATGCCTGCAAACAGGGGGGTTATGTAATTAGGGCCATTTTGGGATGACCCAGATGGTCGGATTTTCCCAATTTGGCCTCCACCCTCGGGAATTTGACCTCGACACCTGCAAGTCGGCGAAACGACAAAGCAACACAAAACATACTAAAATCTGACCAAAAGTTACAAAATTGCAGCTATGGATTAATAAAACCTAATAACACAAAATGCAATCGAAAAGTAATCTAAAATGCTCAAAAACTAAAAATAGGACTTGGGAGGTGCGGGGGTGCCCAAGTGGGCCTCCCACCGTTGGCACTTGATTTTGGAGCCAATCCACTGGGGATGGGCCCAAAATCTCTTAGGATTGGGGGGTCGGCGAATTGGTTGGTTCAGGTGTCCATGTGTTGGATTTGGGTCGGGTTCGAGCTTCCAAAGGCCACCCAACAACCTCCCTTGCAAAAGAGATTGGTGGATGTGGGAAGGTGAACCAAAAGGGATGCAAGTGGGTCTTCAACTCGGCAGCACTTCATTGCTTTGAAAACTCCTTCAACCTCTCTCTTTTGGGTGAGAAAAGTCCCACCTTTTATAGACCCATGGGGTCTCTTTTGGGAGGGAAGCACAAATGCCATGTGTTGGTCATATGCGCCATGTGGCAGTCTTGTCTTCCCATGAGGGAGGGGAGTCCTCCGTTGACTTGAGCTTTGATAAATGCCTTTTGTAACAGTCTTCTAACGGCCCCTCTGTCCACCTACACACGCGTGCAATGCAGGAGTCCTTAACTGACTGTTCTGGGCTGCCACTTGCAACCCTTTGCCTTTTTGCCCGTTAAGCTTAGAATTCGTCCCACCCAGGGACGGATTCAGAATTCGTCCTGGGGTGGGACGGATTCTATTTTTAATTCGTCCCTGGGTGAGACGAATACTAGGCAAAGTGTCCAAGTGTGCCAAATTGCTTCTTTACCTTACAAAATTGCTATGAAAGTGGTTAAGACCACTGTTTAACCTCTGAGGGCTGCCCTGGGGGCTGTGTTTGTCAAAGCGATCAGTGTTTGCGGTCACATAATTGGATTGGTGCTGTTTTGGTGTCTACATAACCTTCGTAGCTTAAGAACAATAATACAATTATGTGAACCATACTCTACCACTATGCTAATAACCCTAGAGATCTCCTACCTTATGTAGGAGATACCAATAGTAACAACTACTTTTCTTTACAATATCCTTATATACATTTACTTTTTCATGTAACAAATTTTTTATTTAAATATATTACATACATTGAAGGAAAAAAACAACATGCCATTAATACACTAATCCACATTACCCAATTTATAGATAATACTTATTTATATCAAATAAAATTAATTAATATATATAATTTCACACCACGTAAAGTAAATATTTTTTGAAAACTTAAAATATTAGCATTTCATTTCATATTGTGTATTCCCCATTTACACATATGTTATTTAGAAATATACTTTCGAAAACCTAAAGTATTAAGATTTCATTTGAGGTAGTGTATTTCCCAATTACAGAGTCATTTACGAACCTAAACTATTTAATATATTAATCTTAAAAGGTTTAACTAGTTGACCTCATGCAATGTGATATGGATAGCATCTCATTGTTATTTAATTAACCGAGATAAAAAATTACACTTATATTCAAAAACATTAATATTAATTATACATACTTTTATTTACAATACTAAAAAAATTATTTATTTTTTAAATAATTAAATAGACTTATATATTAAATTTCAGTTTTTAGAATATATGATTTTGATATCTTAATATATATATATATATATATATATATATATATATATATATATATATATATATTTTTTTTTTTTTTCCTAGACAAATCTTAAATATTGTACATAAACATGATAATAGTACTAGAGGAAAAAATGCACCTTGATGCAGTGGGGGAGAGGGTCAGTTAAACAACAACCTCTCCTAATTGCTTAGACATCTTCATTCCACCACATAGAAAAATAGTAATAAAGAACCCACTTTAAAAGATTAAAAAAATTCATAGAACTTTGTTTTATTTATATTTCAACAACTACATCAGACATTACATAATTACTCTCCATGGAGCATCACACATCTGCAAGCACTCCTTCAAACCTCTTGTAAGTACTACATGGAGTGTCAATTTCTTCCTCTAAGGTTTTACATAACAAACCTCCTCCAAGCATTGCACAAAGTACCAATTCCTCGAAGCTCCTCTCCTCTGCTCTCTTCTCCTTTTCTCTTCTCTCTTCTCTTCTCTCTTGAATTCTCCTAAATAAAAGTCCTCTTTATTTATAAGCAATGAGGACAATGAATTTCCAATAAATTACAAAGTGAGACTCAGAGTTTTTTTGTTTTTTCCCTAAAAATCCAATTTTTTTCTAAAATCACATATTTTTCTAAAAATTTAGCTTTTTTTTTACAACATATATTTTTCTAAGAAATTATTTTTTTCTAAAAACACATATTTTTAAGAAAATCCACAAATCATCTAGCCGTCTAAAAATCTAGTTACCAACTACATGCTTATCTTTATCTGGTCTTCCAAAAAAAACCCAGTTTTTTTTTTGGCTCTTGCCAATTGGTTGTTCTCATCCTTTGAATAGCAATCCCAATTGTTTTATTTGGCTGAAATTTGGATGATCCTACATCACACTCACCAGGTAACAAAAATATTTCATGAGCTCTTTCTCATGTTCTCCCAAGCTATCATTCTTTTAACTTGGTCATATTCACAAGGCCACTTTGTTATCTTGTTTTGGTCACCCTCTAAGGATCAAACGTCCTCATATAGAATGCACTCAATATTCTCTTCACCTTCTCCCATTGCAACATATTCATCCAACCACAATCAGCATACACTTTGTTGGTGTCTTTGTCTTGTTTTCAACACTCATGTGTGGAGTGATTTCATCCTCCACAATTCCTGCTAGGATGCAGGTTCCAACATCTAGTTGCTACATATCTAGATCTTCCACACTTACTACAACAACCCATTCTTGAATCTGCATTCCTTGTATTTCTCTCCCTTCTCACAAATTTTATTCCACTACTTGTCGGACTTGCACATCCAAGGCCTTCATTATTTGGCCTTATCTCTAGCAGTATGGGTATTTTTATACCTTACCCACATCTTCTCAATCCTTCGCCATTGTACCCCATTCTTCTCATCAACATGGATTCAATGCCTCTTTTGTGCTTGTCAAAGCACCTAAACCCTCCATTGCCACTTTTATCTCGATCATCCCCATAATGTCCTTCATCACATTTTGAAGTAACCTTGTCATTATTGACTTTGGCAACATGGCCTTCATCAAGACAATCATCTATTTCTCCATGCTTGTCATTCTGCTTTTTCTCATTCCCCTTATCTATTGTAGCAGTCTCTACATTGTCTTATTTGTTGTCACTAATATTGGTGACTTGGACCATCGACCTCTTTCACATGCCCTTTCTTTGACTTACCTCTATCCTTTGCTCCTCATTCTCCATTGTTGTTAGCTTATACTTTAAGCCCAATTTGATAATATAATCTATATCATCACTGATGCTCCTTATTGGTGGTAATCCATCTATCTCGGCATATTATTTCAACAAATCCTTCACACCATGTGAGATTTCATTCATCTGTCCCTTTTTTGTAAGTTCAACAATGAAAACAAAACATGCTTCATTCTTCTTCTTTCCCTTCAAGGATTGTTTTTCCATATCCTAGCTCATTGCAAGACTAGTGTCCACTTCTTTCCCTTTTTCCTTCAATAGAGTCAACACAAACTTCTTGCCATCCTTCTCAATGGTGTAGGTGTTCTCCCTACCTTTATGCACTGCCTTTTTATCAAATTACCATGGTCTTCCCAACAAGACATGACAAGCATCCATTGGCATGATGTCACATAGAATCACATCCTTATAAGAGCCAATTTGGAGATCTACCATACATTGTTCAGTCACCAAAATTTGATGTCCCTTTTGCAACCAAGAGATCTTGTATGGATTTGGGTGTTTCATTCTCTTCAACCCAAGATTCTCCACCATATTTGTTGACACCAAGTTATATGTGCTACCACAATCACCTTGCAACATTTACCTCTTGATTTGTAAATTTTCCTAAGCAGACTCCTCCTTTGCTCAAGTTCATTTGCTTTCTTAGTAGGTTTTAATGATACCCTTTCCATCATAAGGGATTATCTTCCTTCTAATTCTTTCCATTCTTCATCTTGAACTTTCGAATGCCTAGTATTCTTATCTTCACTATCCCTAACCTCCTTAAGATGAATGTCTCTTCTCTGGGTAGTCTCTATCGCATCCAACCTAGCCATAATTCTTCTCAGCATTTTAGCTATGTCCATGACTTAAAGGCTTTGCAATCTTCCTTGCCCTCTTTGTGTCATATTTCCTCATATCCTGCCTCAAAGATCTTCTAGCTCTAATACCAAAATGATGCACCAGTGGAGAGGGGTTCAATTAAACAACCTCTCCTAGCTGCTTAGACATATTCATTCCACCACACATAAAAACAATAATAGAGAACCCACTTTAAAAAACAAAAAAAATCATAGAACTTTGTTTTATTTATATTTCAACAACTACATCAAACATTACATAATTGCTCTCCATAGAGCACCTCCTCAGAGTACCAATCTCCTTATTTCAACATTTTACATTTCAAACCTTCTGCAAGCCTACACAGAGTGTCAATTTCTTCCTCTGAGATTTTACATAACAAACCAAGCATTGAACAGAGTACCAATTCCTCAGAGCTCCTTTGCTCTCCTATGCTCTTCTTTTCTCTTCTCTTCTCTCTTAAATTCTCGAAGTCTTTTTTATTTATAAGCAATGAAGACAATAAATTACCAACTAATTTTAAAGATAATTTATTTTTCCCTTAAAAAAAACCAATTTATTTGAAAATCATATATATTTTTTTAAATTTCATTTTTTCTTAAAACATATAGTCTTATAAAAATCCACAAATCATTAACTGTCTAAAAAGCTAACTACCAACTGCATGCTTATCTTATTTGGTCTTCCAAATAAAACTCCAGCCTTTTTTTTAAGTTGTCTTTGGTTACTTGACTGTTTTAAAAAAAAAAAAAAGCTCCAGCTTTTTTAGTTGGTTTTTGCCAATTGACTGTTCTCGTAGTTTGAATAGCAATCCCAACTGTTTTATTTGGGTGACAGCTGCATGCTCTGCATCACACCTTCAATTAAAACTCGTAGTACACTTTATTAAACACATATAAAATAACAAATATAAGGAGTCAATAATGAACAAAGGCTTATATTACGTCAAACGATGCAGTCTTTTATATGTGATCACTGAATTGAAGTGCTCTTTAAATTCTACCTGATAACATCCGCCATATCAAATCAGTAAAATTGAAGTCTACAAGCATTTCAAATTTCTTAGACAAGCACAGCCTTAGTCAGGTTTGTGAAACTCTGTCAAGGCAAAGGGCCAGTGAAACATTTGTTACATTCAATCTCCCGCCGTTCTTGATCTTCCAGAGTCTCGCACAGAGGTCGATCCTGGGTCTCCGGCAGGCCTAACACAAACAACCCGCTTATAATTATTGCAACGCCAAATACAACAAAGGAAACAGATGGAGCATCACGTCCAATAACCGCAATAACGGGACTAACAATTGCTCCAACGTTGATTGCCTGCCTTAGCATCGACATTGCTGAATTGCGTACACTCGTCGGAAACAACTCTAAGCAGTAGATGAGCAACACGTTGAACGCTGTCACTGAACTCAAAAGCGCCCCTACCTCCCCCACCAGCTCTGCCCATTTCCTAAAAATTGATAATTTGCTTTTATCAGTGGAATCAGGTTTATGAGTTCTATACTCAAAGAGGAATACACAGGCAAAGCAGAACATGCCGCTTATTAGCGTAAACAGGAGAATCGATCCTCGACGCCCGGTTTTGGAGACCAGAACAGTCGATACAATGGCCGCTGGAATTTCAGAAAGAGCATTAAACGTGACACTCAAATATAAATTGAAGTCTAAGTTGCCCACACCTAAAGGCATTCCGAAATAAAGAATGCCCATCCCAAATCCCACTGCCATGATCAACATCAACCTTCTACGAGCCCATTTTGTTGCCCACAGGCGTGATAATGCAGAACCTTTTTGGCTCTCAGCATTAATGTCGTGGATGCCTACGTTTTCCGGCAGTAGTCTCCCGTTCAATTTCGCCATTCGTTTTAAACTCTGTAGAGCGTCTTCAGATTTTCCTCTATGAAATAACCACCTCGGTGATTCCCAAAGTAAAGGGAGAAGGAATATGGTATAGGCCACAGGTAGTATAGATATGTAAACATATGTTTTTCTCCAGGAAAAATGATACCTAGTGAGGTAGGCCAGGCCTGGAAGTGAAAGAAATCCCATAGTAGCAAACAAGAATAAGAAGAAACCAACTATGCCTCTCCATTTGCGTCCTACAAGTTCTGTAGAAAGTACAGGACAACAGGTTGCAACGGGGGCTTTGCCAAAGCCACTGAGTGTTCTGAGGAGAGTGTACATCCAAAGATTGGGAGAAACTGCTGTTAAAAAGCCGCTGAAAGAGAATATTAGAGAGGAAAGCATGAGCATCCGTTTCCGCCCAAGCCATGAATCCGCTAAGGGGCCTAGCATTATATAACCTGCAAGAAACTACCAGAATTTGCTTCAGCTAAACAAACACTGCAATATAAAATTCGAAATTAATTACAGGTAATACACTATCTTTGTATGTTAAAACAAACATTCTATAAAATTGAAGAATAGCAATAAGATAATAAAGAGCATTACTGTAAAATTCAAGAATAGGAATAGATAATGCATATAACTGATGTTGAGAATTCGTAAATCTGTGGGCTTTTAATAGCATGCATCCCATGTTTCCGGAAAAATCAATGCCTATCTTTATTGTAGTTTTTTTTACTATTATGTGAAAACTCGTTGCTCACATTATTTTTTTGGTTACATAAATTGGGGAGTAACTACAGCCAGTTCAAATTACAGGGTTCTTTCATTAAACTATTTCACCTGGTTATCTTTGAATTAATATGAAAGGAGCCAAGGATTTCAGGATGATGGCATTGAGTCTGGGTGTGGACCTAGCATGAAGAGAACCACGGATTTTGGGATGGATTCGTTGAGTCTGGGTCTGGCGAATTTTTTTTGTTAGATAGAAGAGTTAGTTACAACCATACTATTCTTAGTAATTGACAAGTGCAAGGTTTAAACTATAGGGATTGCTTTCACCAAACCTATTCAGCATGGTTATTGTTGATCCCACATGAAAGGGAGCACCGATTTCAAATGATGCAGAATTGATTTCGGAATGATGCAAGATTTATATAGCCGGTCTGGGAGACCACTGGTCTAGGGATGATGCGGAATTTGTACCATCATCGTAGGTTGGTCTGGGGATGATGCGGAATTTATCGTCGGTTGGTCTGGGGATGATGCGGAATTTATCGTCTGTTGGTCTGGGGGACCACCAGTCTCGGGATGATGTTGGATTTGTACTGTCATCATGATCTCAAGATGATGTCGAATGATACAGAATTCTTACCATCATTATTGATCTCGCGCGTATACAGAGGATTCAGATCAGACTACTACCTTTGAAAACAGGCTTCCCTAAAGTTTGAACCTGAGTGTCTTCTTAGTAATCCACTAGCCCTAAGCCCTCGGACAAAAGGGTTTATGGTGAACCAATGTGATTTGTGTAGGAGTTACATAAATCTGCAAGCACTTACCAATCCACTAGCCCTCTAGCCCTCCCGTACAAAAGGGTTTATGGTGAACCAATATGATTTGTAATGTGATTTGTAAGAGAGTTATATAAATTCGCATGTCTCACACCAAATCAGCTATGCGCACACCCCTGCCGAAATTGATATTATTACGGGAGGCCTGAAATTGAACACAATAAACGTAACGTCAAATCATGGTAAACACGACAACAGTGAAGAAACACGACAACAGTGAAGAAGACCTCAACCCATTGTTGAAAAGGTTCGTCAGCAATCCGAACAACTCTACCGATTCACTGGATCTATATTCCCAATATATGCAGTCTCATTTACGAGATGTTGTAAAGACGAGCTTTTTTCCCTAATCAAATAATTGGGATCAGGCTAATTCGGGGGCCTTGGTTAGAGTTCGGGGCAGGGCTTTTCTTGTCGAGTGGCTTTTCTTGGTAAGGAGAGTTCTTTGAATTGAAATGCACTTCAAATTTCCTTCAGAACATATGTAGTGTGATTTTTTAAAATAAAAAAAAATTATTGTACTGATTATTCACGTGTTGCATTCAGAGAATCAGAACAAGTGTTTCATCTTAAGCTACAGCTTGTTTGCATTCCATATTCTGAGAGCTGTAACTTGTTTATTTTAATTTTAAGCATTTTCAATAAAAGACAAAATAATGTTGATTTTAATTTTTAAAAAACCACTCTAGATATGTATTCGTGATAGAGGGAATATACCTTCACTAAAACTAAATATTTAAAAATATACACGTAAATAAACAACACAGGAATACAATTGCTATTGTTGATATCCACTAAGGAGAAAACTGAGGAAGAAATATGAAAAATAAACAACATAGGAATACAAAAGTTATTGTCGATATTGACTAACCATAAAACAGAGTATCATCTTAGTTGGCCGAGATGAAAGCAAAGAAAATGATAATCGTTTAAAGGTAAACATCGGAGAACAAATTAATTATTTAAAAAATTAACAGTTTAATAACATATTTTATAATTAAAATTTCATTCCGAGCATATATCCAAAACAATATCAAACATTCCATGAAAACGATACCAATAATTTTCATATGCTACCCTAAGATAAAATAGGGTTAAATAGGTTATGTATATTCTAGTCAGCCCATGGCAATGAATTCCGTTCATCCATTCGGAGAGAAGTTAGTGGTTTGATTTAATCAATCGATCATTTTATTTTATGATGATGGTTCTGAAAATTAATTTGATAGGAGATCATAATGCTGCAGGTTACCTTAATATACTCTTCTTATCTAAATAGATGGTATTATAATGGAAACAAACCTGTAAAACAACAGATCTTTTAATTTCAAAGGGTAAAACACGACTCACCTAATAGAGCTCCGACGAAAAAACATAACGTAGGAATGCCTGCTTGGATCTTGCTGCCGCAGATAAGGTTCCATTCTGAAACGATGGATGCCTCTTTGCCTCTCTCCCATTCCCACATTTTCTGATCCATCTTACATATTGACGATTCCGTCGTACAATTATGAGTTTCTTTTGGGTGGACCTCAGAGGGTCTGCTACAACGCCAGGAAGGTTGGGCATCGGTGAAAATGGTGATGAAGTTGTGCTGAGCATCGAAAGCCCAAGCCAAGGCAACAACAACCACTTGAAAGAATTGAGCACATCCAAATCCACCAACGTATGTTTCAATGATTTCGTCGACCGACAACATATGCTGTTGCTCCTCGTGCACTGACCTTTCTTCCTTTCCATTGTCCTCCTCCTCCTCCTCCTCCTCCTGCTGGACTTTTGAATCCATAGCAAACGTCATTGACCATGTAATCTCAAATTTGTTGAAATTTCTGATCAGCTTTATTGCATAAATCCAAAGATTTGGGTGAACCGCCGGACTGCTTTTCTGGCAAATTGTCTCATCTAACTTTAAAATTATATAGTGGAATGTTAAGAACATGGGTCTTTCCTACTCTTTCTTTTTCCCGTCCGTTACCAACTACAGATGATTGGCTAGTTTTCTAGCGCATGGCGAGAAAATTGGTTATCCAATACATATATCATATGTAACGTTCTTTCACGAGGACAACATTTCACATGTTCAACGAGTAGATTGCCATACTGATTAGAATCAGTTAAACCACTTTCCAACCTATCTCATAAAACCTTAAAATTTTATTTCTAATGTTCGCATTTGTCATTTGAATTTGCCTGCAGAAAAGACAAAAAGACGCCACATATTATAACATTAGAGCCACTAGTCCTACAAACGTCATGCTGGCTATGCTTTATTTTTAAGCGAGAGAGATGAGCGTTTTTTCGTTTAGTTGATACTTTGGATAGGAGATAGGTTGGTTGGTAAGAGTTTAAGTGTTTGTGTATGGTTGATATTTTTGAAGGGTAGGTTGACTCAGTCTTTACCTAATGGATAGGGATTCTAAAGGTTTCTTCTAAAACAGATTTTGGATCCTTATAAAAAAATAAAAAATACTTTATAGGTTATTAGTTACATCCAAAATAATTATTAAAACAAATAATTATTATAAAAATTGGTTGACTTGATCTTTACCAATAAATTAAGGATTTTGAAGGTTTGTTTTTAAATTTAAAAAAAAAAAAAAAAAACAACTTTGGATGTGAGAAAGAAAAATAAATAAATAATACTTTATAAGTTATTAGTTACATCCAAAATAATTATTAAAATATATAATTATTATAAAAACTAATTAAAAATTTAATGAATAATTATATATTTTTTATCCATTTAATTTGTATTTTTTAATATAATGTTATAAATATATATCATTAATGTAAAATTAAATAAATATCTCTAATATAATTTCTTTGCTGGTTTTTTTTGGCTGCCTTCAATAAATAAAATAAAGATCTAATATAATAATGTTTTCAATCTTGGGTCTTGTAGGACTGAACGTTTATCCCTTTCTTGGTGCTTTCTTTGGCGTAAAAGGTTTAAAATGATTGTGGCATGGTGGTTATAGGGGTGGATTGCACGAAGATCTATGTGGTAGCTTTCAAGGTGGACATCGCAGAATACTGTGGTAGCCATAAAAGTTGGATTTATGACGGCTACTAATTCCATCATGTAAATTCAAATATATATATATATATATATATTTTTTAATGTAGTTATTTTTATATTATTTATTTAATGTAAATTCAACTATATATATTCATATTTTCAATGTTTTTATTTTTATATTATTTTATAAAATTAATCTTTTATTTATTTTTAAATTTTTAAGAAAGTATTCATACTATAATGTTTTATCAACATTATTATATTTTCAAATTATAATTTAATGTAAACTTTAACAAATGTATATATTACTAATAAAAATAATAATAATAACTTGTTCGGCATATTATGAAGTCAAAATTGTTGGGAGCTCTAGAAGAGAAAACTAGGGTATCGATTGGGTAGTTGAAGATATTTCTGGTTGCTATGGAATTGAAGACAATATTGTTGCCCAAGGAGGGCCCAATGGAGACACTTCTGGATCCTCTTTTATATAGACATAGTTCTTTTACAGATTTATTAAAGGATAAATCTCCAACAGAGACTGAAGAAGCAAAAAAAACTGCATTAAAAATGCTTTTTATGCCTATTGGAAATAGATCATCTCAACGAGTTAATGGATGCTTTTCATAGTCATAATCAAGGCCAAATATTATCATTGAGCAAAGGATGGTAGAAGAAATAGTTTTATATAGAGTCAATCATGATTTGATCTATAAATTCATGGGTATTTGCCCTACCCTAAATTTTTGTATTTTTGGGTTTAGCAAAACTGGAGCCTCTTGGTGAGTATTCTTTGTGGTTTATTAGCAATGGATATTTTATTATTATTTTTTATTCACTTGCTAATAGAAATAGGACTTTCAAATCAAAAATGGGAATCATGATCTAGTAGGATTATTTGTTTTTGCCTTGGAGAGTGGGATTTGATCCTCAAATTGAACCCACGTATGTTCTAGTTTGGATCTATTTGTATGCACTTCCAATGGATTTTTGGAGTGAGCAGGTATTGGAAATTATCGATAATTATCTTAGCAGATATTTGGGTATTTCCAAAGACACAACGAAATGAAACACAGTCGCTTATGCTATATTATGCATGGAAATGGATCCTAGCCAGCATTTGTCGATAGAGGTTGAACTTGAACTTGTAGGACTATCTTGGATTCAACAACTGGATTATGAGGCATTGCCCTTCAAGTGTAGAGTTTACCACAAATATGGGAATTTGACCCATTCCTACCCATACAATATGATCATAAAAATGGAGGCTCCTCTAGGAATGTCAAATCTTCCTAAGGAGGGTAAGTTAACAATCAATAAAGAAACAACCAACATTTTTTAGGGTAAATAAGCATAGGGAGATGGTTTTGAACAACCCAAAAAAAAGATAAGATAAAATAAAAAATATGGTAAAGAGTAAACCCAATTCAAACCCTCCAATAGGTATGAGATCTTCAAGACACTAGTGGACCAAGAAGAAGAAAGATTCATGGAAGGAGTGTATGGGAATAATAAAAATAATAACAACCATGTTTAAGCCCTTATTTCACCTCCTTCCATCCTAGAGTAGGTAATTGAGTACAATGAGTTATCACAATAAAATATTGCAGTGGTATTGATAGTGCATAACCAAGAGCAACCGATAATTAAGGATATCATCATGGGTGTAGCAAAAAATAATAGAGAAAGGTCAAATCTAGGGATAACTCAGGAAGAAAAGAGATCAAAAAATATTAGCTCTCAAGGAGTGGGTAGAAAATAAAATAAGGAATTGAAAGTAGTTCAAGGAGATAAATCGATCACTAGAGTATCGGTGAAGCCAATAGATTTTTACTACTCTCAAGGTAACTAATGATTATATAATCATGGAATGTTAGGGGTTTAAATAGTAGAACCCATCAATCTATTGTTCGAAGACTCTTAGAAAAATGTAAAACAGATTGTTTTATTATCTATGAGATAAAAATATTGTTGGATCTTATGTGTAAAATAGTAAATAGAATTTGGAGGGTTGTTGGTCATATAGAAGTGGTTGCCAAAGGGAATTTGGGGAAGATACTTACTTTTTTGAACTCTCTTGAATGGATGACAATAGAATATATAGCTTGGACGAGTGTCCTCACATCGCATTTTAGAAACAATGTGACAGTTGAGCGGGTTTTAATCATAAACTTTTATGGGGCTCAAAACCTAGATGGCTAGATGCATCAATGAAAATAGGTGCATAACATGAGAGTCTCAAGGGAGGAGTTAGATTGGATTGTTGTTGTGGATTCTAATGCTAAATTATCCTCTAGATATTAGGAAGGGTGAACCCCAATTTTAGACCCAAAGGATTGACTAATGATTGCCCAAGTCCATGCATTACACTTGGTGGATATAAAATTCCTTGGAACCAACTATACTTGGACTAATAAGAGGAGGGATCCACATAGTTGGAAGGTGAAGTTAGATCATTTTTTGGTTTCAAAGAAGAATATAAAATTTCATATTTAGAAGGGTCTAGTTTCATATTAACTTTCCCATTTTGTTGGAATGGGAGATCAAAAGAGTGCAGCATCACAAACCATTCAAATTTGAAAACTTTTGGTTACAAAAAGAGGAAATTTGAAAGAAACTTTTGCAATGGTTGGAAGAAGGCCATCCAGCATATGGGACAATAATATTTAGGTTCCACACGCAGCTTCATTATGTCAAGGATTAACTAAAATAATGGAGGTGAGCTAACAAGACAGACTTCTAGGTCCAAATACCTCCATTGGTAGCTAGATGGGATGAGATTCAAAAATGCTTTAGGGAAGGAACAATTACAAAATAGCTCAAATAAGAGGATGATGCATTGTGTAAAGCAATTGAGAACATTGACAACCAAGAGGAGATCTATTGAAAATAGAGAGCAAGAACCACTTGGTTATTAGAAGGTGATAAAAATACCAACTTTTTCCATCATGCTACCTGTGCTAGGAGACAGACGAACAACAATGAGAATGGAAACTCCTTTGATACAATTCTAGGTATGCATTTCCATTCAATGGATTATTTTTCTAAACTATTTAAGGAAAGTATGGTGCAATATAAAGAGGCTCAAAAATTTCTTGTTGTCATACCCTCTATTATCACTAAAGAAGAAAGTTAGGCCCTACTTAAACCCATTGATAGAGAAACTAAAGAAATTAGTATTTGGAATGAGCACCGAAAAAACACTAGGTCTAGATGGATTTCCAATTGAGTTTTTTCAGACCTTATGGTACAACATGGAGGAGGATGTAATGGTTGTTATAGAGGTGTCCAAAGGTATTAAAATAATACTTAAAACATTAAATCATACATTCATTGCCTTAATTCCAAAAGGGGAGGAGGGGGTCTATATTCCGTATTATAGACCTATTGCCTTATGCATTGTCATATATAAAATAATCACAAAGGTAATGATTGAGTGGCTAAAACATATTCTACATGAAATTATCTCCTCAAAGCAAGTGGGATTTATAGAGGGCAAGCAGATCGTGGATGGTGTGGTTCTAGCTGAAGAGGCAATCCATTCAATTCAAAAATATGGTAATAGGGGAATGTTCATAAAATTGTATATGTCAAAGGCTTATGATAAGGTGTAGTGGAGCTTCTTGTCCAAGATGATGGTAGCCTTTAGTTTTTATTAATATTGGATAGAATGGATCATGAGCTATGTTTCTACTTTGATATACTCATTGCTAATCAAGGGTCTTCCCTCGTAATTGTTTGGAGCTACTCGAGACCTTCTTCAAGGAGATCCTTGTTCCTCCTATATTTTTCTCATATTGGTTGAAGGTTTGGGTAGACTCATCTTGAGGAGAAGACAACAAGATTTACTAATAGGTATCAAGTTAGACGAGGAAGTTTTGACTCACCTACAGTTTGTGGATGACACAGTATTGGTGGGAGTGGACAACTTTAGGGAAGCAAGAATTATTAGAGATACACTTAATGTCTACCTTAGAGCCACAAACCAAGTCATCAATGATAAAAAATCCAAAGTGGTATTTTTCAATCTTGGCCAAAGGCTTTAGGATAGAATTTTAGAGATCTTGGAATCATGAGGACTTCTCTCCCAATGGTATACTTAGGGGTCCCTTTGCATTAAAAAAAACCAAAAATAGATATGTGGAGGAATATTTTATATTGTATCAAGAAAATAATTAATCATTGGTCTCACAAATGGTTAAGCTATGGGGTATATTAACCTTTTTGTAGTCAATATTTTAGACCATGCTAATTTAGGAGTGTATGGGAATAATAAAAACAATAACAGCCATGTTCAAGCCCTTCTTTCACCTCCTTCCATCCTAGAGTAGGTAATTGAGTACAATGAGTTATCACAATAAAATATTGTAGTGGTATTGATAGTGCATAACCAAGAGCAGCCGATAATTAAGGATATCATCATGTGTATAGCAAAAAATAACAGATAAAGGTCAACTATATGGATAACTCAGGAAGAAAAGAGATCAAAAAATATCAGCTCTCAAGGAGTGGGTAGAAAATAAAATAAGGAATTGAAAGTAGTTCAAGGAGATAAATCGATCACTATAGTATCAGTGAAGCCAATAGATTTTTACTGCTCTCAAGGTAACTAATGATTATACAATCATGGAATGTTAGGGGTTTAAATAGTAGAACCCATCAATCTACTATTCGAAGACTCTTAGAAAAATGTAAACAGTTTTTTTGCTTATCTATGAGACAAATATTGTTGGATCTTATGTGTAGAATAGTAAATAGAATTTGGAGGGGTGTTGGTCATATAGAAGTGGTTGCCAAAGGGGATTCAGGGAAGATACTTACTTTTTGGAACTCTCTTGAATGGATGACAATAGAATATATAGCTTGGACGAGTGTCCTCACATCGCATTTTAGAAACAATGTGACAGTTGAGCGGGTTTTAATCATAAACTTTTATGGGGCTCAAAACCTAGATGGCTAGATGCATCAATGAAAATAGGTGCATAACATGAGAGTCTCAAGGGAGGAGTTAGATTGGATTGTTGTTGTGGATTCTAATGCTAAATTATCCTCTAGATATTAGGAAGGGTGAACCCCAATTTTAGACCCAAAGGATTGACTAATGATTGCCCAAGTCCATGCATTACACTTGGTGGATATAAAATTCCTTGGAACCAACTATACTTGGACTAATAAGAGGAGGGATCCACATAGTTGGAAGGTGAAGTTAGATCATTTTTTGGTTTCAAAGAAGAATATAAAATTTCATATTTAGAAGGGTCTAGTTTCATATTAACTTTCCCATTTTGTTGGAATGGGAGATCAAAAGAGTGCAGCATCACAAACCATTCAAATTTGAAAACTTTTGGTTAAAAAAATACGAAATTTGAAAGAAAATTTTACAATGGTTGGAAGAAGGCCATCCAGCATATGGGACAGTAATATTTAGATTCCACACGTAGCTTCATTATGTCAAGGATTAACTAAAATAATGGAGGTGAGCTAACAAGACAGACTTCCAGGTCCAAAGACCTCCATTGGTGGCTAGATGGGATGAGATTCAAAAATACTTTAGGGAAGGAACAATTACAGAATAGCTCAAATAAGAGGATGATGCATTGTGTAAAGCAATTGAGAACATTGACAACCAAGAGGAGATCTACTGAAAATAGAGAGCAAGAACCACTTGGTTATTAGAAGGTGATAAAAATACCAATTTTTTCCATCATGCTACCTATGCTAGGAGACATACGAACAACATGGAAGCTCTTCAATATGATAATGGACACTCCTTTGATACAATTCTAGGTATGCATTTCCATTCAATGGATTATTTTTCTAAACTACTTAAGGAAAGTATGGTGCAAGATAAAGAGGCTCAAAAAGTTCTTTTTGCCATACTCTCTATTATCACTAAAGAAGAAAGTTAGGCCCTACTTAAACCCATTGATAGAGAAGCTAAAGAAATTAGTCTTTGGAATGAGCATCGAAAAAACACTAGGTCTAGATGGATTTCCAATTGAGTTTTTTCAGACCTTCTCGTACAACTTGGAGGAGGATGTAATGGTTGTTATAGAGGTGTCCAAAGGTATTAAAATAATGCTTAAAGCATTAAATCATACATTCATTGCCTTAATTCCAAAAGGGGAAGAGGGGGTGCATATTCCGTATTATAGACCTATTGCCTTATGCATTGTCATATATAAAATAATCACAAAGGTAATGATTGAGTGGCTAAAACATCTTCTACATGGAATTATCTCCTCAAAGCAAGGGGGATTTATAAAGGGCAAGCAGATCTTGGATGGTGTGTTTCTAGCTCAGGAGTGTTGAGCAAGGTGCATAAACAGTATTGTCATTGTTGAAGATGCTTTCATGGCTTTTGAAGAAAGAATAACAGAGGAAAAATTGGAATGTAATGAAATACCTAAGGATGAGGCTGAAGTTTATATGGAAGGTGAGTTAGTTGCTACTCTTAAAGAACTGAGCACAGAAAGGAAAAAGATTTAAAAGGTTTCAAGAAAGCTTGAAGATGCCAATGAAATAATAAACTGCTTGAAAGTTCAGACAAATGAATTCAAGAAAATGTTTGAAGTTCTTGATGAACAATTAACTGTAAAGAAAGTTGAATGCAGCAAGCTAGAAGAAGACATTGTTAAGTTAAGGATGCAACTAGAGGATATGAATAAGAAATTGAGCTGTTATCATAAGTTTGAAGAAATTACTGTAAAGCTAGATAAAATTTTAAATAACCAAAGGCCTTTCGGCATCAAATTTGGTTTGGTATTCGATGAAGGAGAATCATCAAAGAGTTCAAAGGCCTTAAAAGTAGAACCCATAAAGAAAGAAGAAAAGATCAAGGTTGATCAAGAAAAAACAAATCAGGCCAAAGAAAGCAATAATGCCAGACTCAAGAAGAGTACTGACAAAGATGGATTCACAAAAGTCACACATCCTAGAAGGAGAAGATTCATGGCTCCTACTTCAAACTGGCAAAGACCTACACCCAGGTTTAATCACTCTTTTTCTGGTTACTATTTTAAATGCAATGCTTATGGTCACAAGATTTCAGATTGCAGTTATAATGTAGCTCAAAGGAATTTCACCAGTAGAAATGTTTTTTCTCCATTAATGAATTATGCAGTTGAATGTTATAATTGTCATAATTTTGGACATATTGCAAGAAATTGTAGAAGCACTTTTGCAACAAATAATTATCAGGGTAGAAAATCTCAACCGAATGGGTTGAAACAAAACAAGAAATTTACTAAAAATTAGGCACAGGCTAATGAAAGGGGAAAGGCAAAACAAGTTGCCAAATCTGCTATCAAACCGGAATGGAAAGAAAAAAATCTTTGATTGTCCAGATCGCTTTTAAAGCACGGAACAAATCAGCACCATGGATACTTGACGGTGGATGCTCCAGTCACATGACGAGGTGACAAGCAAAAATTTGAGAAGTTACAGAATTATGAAGGTGGTTCTGTGAAATTTGGAAATAATGATGGAGCAAATATAGTTGGCAAAGGATCTGTCAAGATCAGTGATGGAAAGATCAAATCAGAAGAAGTCTTGTTTGTAATTGGTCTGAAGCATAACCTGCTCAGTGTAAGTCAAATCTGTGACAGAGGTCATGAAGTAGTTTTTAAGAAGCAGGGCTATGAAGTGAGAAAAACTAACAGTGGGAAGTTAATTGCTACCAGATCAAGGACTTTTGGAAATTTGTACACTCTCTCAGAGACCTCAGAAGGAGCTTGCTTGATTGGACAAGAAGATGAAAATTGGTTGTGGCACAAAAGGCTCGGTCATATCAGCTTTGACAATTTGGTTAAAATAAGTTCAAAAAAGGCTGTAAGAGATATACCTTCCATTGGCAAACCACTAAATAGTATTTGTGCTTCTTGTCAAAAGGGAAAGCAAACTAGAGCCACATTTAAATCAAAGGAGTACTTTACCAGCAAACCCTTAGAACTAATTCATATTGATTTATGTGGACCCATGAGAACTCAAAGTATAAATTGTGATAAATACTTTATGCTTTGCATAGATGACTATTCCAGAATGACCTGGATATTCTTTTTAAAGCAGAAATCTAATGCTTTTGAAATTTTCAAGACTTTCAAAAATCAAGTTGAGAATGAAACAGGAAAAAGGATCAAATGTGTAAGATCAGATAGAGGAGGAGAGTTCATCTCAGAAGAGTTTGCAGAATACTGTCAAAAATATGGGATCAGAAGACAATTTTCAGCAGCAAGGACACCTTAGTAGAATGGTGTTGTTGAGAGAAAGAACAAAACTATACAGGAAATGGCACGGACAATGTTAACTAAAAGCAAAATTGCAGACAGATTTTGGAAAGAGGCAGTCCATACTGTAGTTTACATCCAAAATAGGTGCATGTTGAGGACTCATGAAATCAAAACCCCTTATGAGCTTTGGTTTGGCAAGAAGGCAACAACAAAATACTTCAAAGTCTTTGGTAGCAAGTGTTACATTAAAAGAACAGAAGATAATCTTGGTAAATTTGAAGATAGAGCTGATGAAGGTATTTTTGTTGGCTATTCATCAAAAAGCAAAGCTTACAAATGCTACAATAAAAGGCTAAAGAAAATAGACAGTGCTGATGTTAAATTTGATGAAGATAGGAAACAAGTTGTTAGTTGTGAAAATAACTACCCTATTTATGAAGATGTTATTGAAGGAGATGAAGAAAAGGAATTAGAAGAGAATCAAAAAATTGACCCAGATAATTTAAGTATTGATTCAGAAGTAGAAGAAAACAATAAATTTAAAACTGGAAGCTGGCAGAAAAATCATCCCAGAGAACAAATTATAGGGGACCCCATAGTTGGTGTTAAGACAAGAAGAAGAGTAGTAAGTAACTACTCCCTGTTATCCAGCATTGAGCCCAAGAATATTGCTGAAGCAAGCACAGATGTAAGTTGGATGAAGGCAATAAATGAAGAACTAGACCAAATTGAGAGAAACAAAACCTAGGAGTTAGCACTATGGCCTGTAAATAAAAACATAATCGATACTAAATGGATTTTTAGAAACAAATTGAATGAAGACAGACAGGTTGTAAGGAATAAAGCAAGATTGGTCTATAAAGGCTATGCTCAAGTTGAAGGGATTGATTTTGAGGAAACTTTTGCACCTGTGGCTAGACTTGAGGCAATAAGAATGTTTCTGGCTTTAGCAGTCCACAGGAATTTCAAAGTTTATCAGATGGATGTGAAATCAGCATTTTTGAATAGAAATCTTGAAGAAGAAGTGTATATTGAACAGCCAGATGGTTTTCTACTCGATGATAATCCCAAATTTGTTTGCAAGTTAAATAAAGATTTGTATGGCTTGAAACAAGCACCCAGAGCATGGTATGCAAGACTTGACAACTATCTCACTAAACAAGGGTTCAAGAAAGGTATGGTGGATAGTAACTTATATGTCAAAACTGACAATGGCCAACTTATTGTCCTTGTTGTTTATGTTGATATAATTTTTGGCAGCAGCAATAATGAGTCATGTACAGACATAGCAAATAAAATGCAAAAAGAATTTGAAATGTCTATGATTGGTGAACTTTCATATTTCCTCGGACTGCAAGTTAACCAAAGTGAAAAGGGCATTTTTATTTCTCAAGTTAAATATGTGAAAGAAATGCTGAAAAAGTTCACAATGGAGGATAGTAAACCTGTAAGCACTCCCATGACAACAAGTTGCAAATTGAGCAAGGATGACATTTCTCCAGATGTAGATCAGACCATGTACAGATCCATGATTGGAAGCCTACTGTATTTAACAGCCACAAGACCAGATATATTACAGGCAGTTTGCATGGTTGCAATATTTTAGGCTAGTCCAAAAGAAACTCATGTGATAGCTGTGAAGAGAATTTTTAGGTACCTCAAGGGTACTATGGAGTATGGGTTATGGTATCCAAAAGGAAAATACTTCACTCTGATTGCATATTCAGATGCAGATTGGGCAGGTTGTATAAATGACAGAAAGAGTACCAGTGGTTGTGCATTCTATCTTGGAGACGGGTTGGTAGCATGGCACAGCAAGAAACAAGAATCAGTCTCTCTATCCACAACAGAAGCAGAATACATTGCAACAACAACAAGTTGTACACAGATTTTATGGATGAGACAAACACTGAAAGATCTGGGTATTAATTTCAAAGAGCCAATTTCAATTAAATGTGATAATACCAGTGCAATTAACATCTCAAAGAATCTAGTTATGCATTCCCGCACCAAACATATTGTAATCTGGTATCACTTTTTGAAGGATAAAGTTGCAGAAGGTGAGGTTAAATTGGACTTTGTTCCAACTACAGAGCAAGTAGCAGATATCTTCACTAAACCGTTACCCAAGGAAGTTTTTGAATATCTCCGCAGTAAGTTGGGTGTGGTCACACTACCCAAGAACTGACTAGCTTTTGGGAACACATTCTCAGGGGGAGCATTTATATATTTGATTATCAGCCCTTTAATATATATTTGTTTGCTCTTGTTTGTATTTTTTGCTAACTGTAATAGTGTGTGCCTAAGAATGTTGTGCATGGACTCAGGGGGAGTCTGCAGCCCTTTGGTATTATTGTCAAAGGGGGAGAAGAATTTTTGGAAATTGAACATGTGTAAATTGAACATGTGTTGCCAACAATTGAACATGTGTAAATTGAACATGTGTTGCCAACAATTCCAAAGGGGGAGATTGTTGAGCAAGGTGCATAAACAGTATTGTCATTGTTGTCAACTCAGACAGATAGATCAATTGTTGATGCAGTGGACAGATGTTCAGAGGTCAGCGGAACAGTACAGTCAATTTCCAAGAAGACAAAAGTGGCCCAGATTCAGAAAAATCAAAGAAAAAGACAAGTAAGAAAACTGTCGCGATATCGCGACATATTTTCTATCGCGATTTCGTGACAAAAATGAAGAGAGAGAAAATGCGGAAAAACTGTCACGATTTCACGACATGTCGAGTTTTCGCTGGAGGAGAGAGAAAATGTGTCGCAATTTCGCGATAAAAATGAGGAGAGAGAAAATGCAGAAAAACTGTCGCAATTTCGCGACATGTCGAGTTTTCGCTGGAGGAGAGAGAAAATGTGTCGCGATTTCGTGACAAAAATAAGGAGAGAGAAAATGCAGAAAAATTGTCACGATTTTGCGACATGTCGAGTTTTTGCTGGAGGAGAGAGAAAATGTGTCACGATTTCACGACAAAAATGAGGAGAGAGAAAATGCAAAAAAACTGTCACGATTTCGCGACATGTCGAGTTTTCGCTGGAGGAGAGAGAAAATGTGTCGCGATTTCGCGACAAAAATGAGGAGAGAGAAAATGTTGAAAAACTGTCGCGATTTCATGACATGTCGAGTTTTCACGGGAGGAGAGAAAATATTGTCATGATTTCGTGACATGTTCCATTTTCGCGCCAGCTTGCCAAGAAGAAGACAAAAAGCTGTCAGAGCGGTAGTTCTGCTGTCAGAGAAGCAGGTTCGGCTGTCAGAACTGTAAATACGCAGGTAAGGTTTGACAGAGCCATAAAAAGGCAGGTAAGACGGTCAGAGCTGTAAATAGAAAGATAAATCTATCAGAACATCGGATTTACTTACAAAGATCCAAAAGGTTGTCAAAGCAGTAAAGTGGGCAGATAAGTCTGTCAGAGACACAAGTAAGCTTTTAAAGCTATTAACAGCATAGTATGCAGTGCTATAAGAATGCTTTACATATACAGAAAGTTAGGTTGAGCTCTACACGTGGCAAGAATGTTGTGACTTGCGAGATAAAAAGAAAAAGGTGCTGTGAAAGCTAATTAATCAAGTGAGTGTATTTTTGCTGAGAAGTGAACAGAGAGTATAGTGCAGAGAAAATACAGAGAGCAGTGTACTATAAAAGTACAGAACAGAGTACTGTAAAAGTACAAAATACTGTGCTGTGAAAAGTGAACAAAATATTGTGCTGTGAAAAATCAAGAGAGAATATTTTGTTGAGAAGAATACAGAGAGTGTATTTTGCAGAGAAAGTACAGAGAGTGTATTTTGCAAAGAAAGTACAGAGAGTGTATTTTGTAGAGAAAATACAGAGTGTATTGTGCAGTGAAAAGTATAGAGAGTTTAGTGCAGAGAAAGTACAGAGTGCTATAAAAGTTCTATAAAAGTATAGAACAGAGTACTGTAAAAGTACAGAAGACTGTGCTATAAAAGTACAGAATAGTGTGCTGTAAAAGTACAAAATTCAGTGCTATAAAAGTACATAACAGTGAGTTGTAAAAGTACAGAAGTCAGTGCTGTAAAAGTACATAATAGAATGTTGTAAAAGTATAGAGGAGTATATTGCTAAAAAATATACAGAAGACAGAGCTATAATAATTTGCTATTTTTGTTATAAAGTATTTAGACCAGTGAGGGTCTTGTTGCAGAGAAGGCATTTTTATGTCATAAAATCTATTCAAAACTGAAGTCCAAGTTGGTGCTTGGCATTAGGGGGTTGGTGCTCCTTTCTGTTGGTGCAGATAAATTGTTTGTAAAGTTGATGCTTTGCAAATGCTGGATTTGGATGGGTGTCCAAGCAGTCTAATTTTTGAGGAGTAGCCAAATTTGGTGAACCTCGATAAATCTTGTGTTGTGGATTGTTCTCTTGTTTATTTGTTGTATCTATTTTCAAGTTCTCTCTAATTAAGTTTGAAAGAGTTGTAGATCTATTTTTAAATTGCTACACTGATTCACCCCCCCCTCTCAGTGTCATTGTGTGAATATCAATGCAATCCATTCAATTCAAAAATATGGTAATAGGGGAATGTTCATAAAATTGTATATGTCAAAGGCTTATGATAGGGTGTAGTGGAGCTTCTTGTCAAATATGATGGTAGCCTTTAGTTTTTATCAATATTGGATAGAATGTGTCATGAGCTGTGTTTCTATTTTGACATACTCATTGCTAATCAAGGGTCTTCCCTCGCAACTATTTGGAGCTACTCGAGACCTTATTCAAGGAGATACTTGTTCCTCCTATATTTTTCTCATATTGGCTGAAGGTTTGGATAGAATCATCTTGAGGAGAATACAACAAGATTTACTAATAGGTATCAAGTTAGACAAGGAAGTTTTGACTCACCTACAGTTTGTGGATGACACAGTATTGGTGGGAGTGGCCAACTTTAGGGAAGCAAGAATGATTAGAGATACACTTAATGTCTACCTTAGAGCCACAAACCAAGTCATCAATGATAAAAAATCTAAAGTGGTATTTTTCAATCTTGGTCAAAGACTTTAGGATAGAATTTTAGAGATCTTGGAATCGTGAGGACTTCTCTCCCAATGGTATACTTAGGGGTCCCTTTGCATTAAAAAAAAACAAAAATAGATATATAGAGGAATCTGTTATATTGTATCAAGAAAATAATTAATCATTGGTCTCACAAATGGTTAAGCTATGGGGTATATTAACCTTTTTGTAGTCAATATTTTAGACCATGCCAATTTATAAATTTTCTATCCTTTCTACCCTACATACCATATGGAAAGAGTTAGACAAGATGGCTAGAAAATTTTTATGGGGAGGATTAAAAGGAGAGAGGAAATGGGCCTTAGTAGGTTGGGATAAAGTAATCCAATCCAAGGCAAGAGGAGGTTTGGTACTGAGGAGATCAAAGTTAAATAATAATACTTTGGTTGGAAAGCTTTACTCGAGGTGGATTTCTCAACCAGCTTATTTATTTAGTAGAGTTTTAACTTGTAAATATTTAGGACAGGTAAACCCAAATGAGGTGGGTCATTACCCCTTGGATGGTAATGGGTCCTTAGTGTGGTAGGATTTAAAGTTAGGATCTCAAGTAGTGAAATATGGATTATTTTGAAAAGTTGGGAGAGAGGAGAAGGCATGATTTTGCACAATTTCATGGGATCAATACCCATCTATCATTGTTAAATTCCCATAACTACAACCAATAAAAATAGCCAGGGAAACTAGGTATTGGATCCAAAATGGAAATGTATTTCAACACTAGCTAGCTGGGGTATTATAAGTTTAATTAATTTAATAATTTGGAGGAGTGGCCAATTTCAATACCTCCATAATTGACACCCATCATGACTAAAATCTTGGTATAAATATTTCTCATAGGTAGATATGAGGAGTATGAATTAGCTTGGGGCTATGGGAGCCTTGGAGTCTACACAGTGAAGTATGGATATGATAAGATCCTTCCAAAACTTCCTCCTCATGCATATCATGTTTAGTATTGTAGAAATATTTGGTAGTCCAAGGGTTGGCTAAAAGTAAATTTGTTTGCCTAGCAGTTCATGCATAATGGAATTCTTACTTTTGATAATCTTAGACGTAGGGGAATCATTGGTCCATATCAATGTTTTTTATGCTACAAGAGTGAGGAAACATTTGACCACTTCATGTTTGAGTGCCTATTCACGTGCCAGATCTGGGAGAGATGGTTTTTATAATATAAATTTTGAGTTAATGGTGATTTGAATCAGACTAATATTTAGAAAATATGGAATAGGGGTAACTTTTAAATCTAAAGCTCTTTGTATTGGTTGGGAGCTTGGATTAAAATTCATTTGGTGACAAGTGTGGTTGGAGAGAAATGGTCAAATTTTTAGAGAAATATTTTCATATTTAGATGGATTTTGGTAGGTCATTTGGAGAAAATTCATAGAAATTATGGTAGTGTATACTAAAGAGGAAACTCATATTGTTATAGGGACAATGGAGAATGAATTTGAAGTACGATAGGGGTAGGATATATCTAGTTGGAAACCACCCCCAAAAGGTTGGATTAAAATTAATGTTAATGGAGCTGCAAAAGGCAATTTGGATAGAACTGGAATTAGAGTGGTTTACAGGAATCATGTTGGGATAGTGCTCTATTGAAAACTAAAATTCATGGAAAGGGCCATGAACAATGAAGCGAAAGCCTTAGCTATAAAATCTGCTTCTATTTGGGTAGTAAAAAAAGGTCACAAGAGGATAATCCTATAATAAGATTCTCAAATAATGGTAGGAGCTATGGATTGCATGTGAAACTTTGCTTTGAAGGCATGGAGGTTGAGGATTCTTGTCACTCAAATTAAGGAATTGTGGAGAGAATTATATGATGTGATTCCAATTTATGTCAGTAGAGATCTAAATAAAGTGGTAGACTTCCTGGCTAATATGTTTACTGAGAAGGAGGTAGGGGTTTAATAGCACAATGACATGGATATTGAGAATGAGATGATTAGGCAAGTCGGTGATTAGATCCAATGTTTAGCTAATTTGGACAACCATTGTAGAAATATGGTTTAGGAGATTTGGTTCCAATGTAGATCTTCTTTATAGTTGTAAATAGTTGAACAACCATTGTAGAAATATTATTTAGGAGATTTGGCTCCAATGCAAATATTCTTTTATTGTTGTAAATATGTGTTCTCTTTGGCTAAGGCTGGGAGAATTCTCATCTCAACTTGTAAATGATCTTGTTTTAATCTAATTTTTTTCAAACTAATTAAAATAATAATGAGATTGTTTGTATTAATGTAATTAGTTTCAAAATGTGATTTATGTTTCATAATAAGTTGGATTGATATTAAAAAAAGGTCATTATGTATCAACAAATAAATATATAAAATTATACTAAATATAATTTTAAGCTTTTTTATTAAAAATAATCATTCCATATTAAAAATAAAATAACAAAAATAAGTAAACTACTATTAAAAACTATATCCACATAATGTAATTATGAAATAAAAAAAAATGGTTGATATGTTTTAATACTATTTTCTTAATTATTAATCTAATTAAATGATGTTACCATTTGATTCCATGATGCTCATAGTTTTTTAATATGTATGTGAAGAATATTAAAATGCAACATCCTAAGTTAAACTAAATGATCATATTTATTTATTTAAGTAGAAAAAAATATTTGTTTTGAAATTTCAATTAAATAGAAAAGCCAAAACACTATATAGTGAAATATCATCCTAATGTAAATTTCAATTGAATAAATAATTTGTAGTATTATCACACCACTTTGATTTTATTTAGATAATTATGCAATGTGTTTGATCTATACTCAATGTAAATGTGAATATGGTGTGTGAATAAGAACTAATAAAATTGATTTTTTTTCTTACATTAATGTAAATGCTTATGAATTCATTTGTAAATATTAAATAAATAATTAAATTAGTTTTTTTTTAAATAAATCTAAAATTTAAAAAAAAATATTACTTAAACATAATGATTTAGTATAATTAGAATTATTTTTATTTTATAATAACACAAATTTAAAGCTACAAAACTTAACTCTAGCATGAATAGCATCCTAAACATCATGGTTTAATATAATTAAAAAATATTATTGTTTTATAGTAATACAAATATAAAGCTAAAGAACTTAACTCTAACAATAATAACATGAAATTATACTCAAACTATATCTAATTGACTAGTGTGTAATGGTAAGATGTTAGAATTATAATTAGCAGGTTCAAATCCAAGGGAACTAGAGTTGTACACCACACTTCAATAACCAAATTTTGGTTTAATAAATATATTGGTTAAATAACATCCTCTATGAGAGTCATCTCATATAGCCATGGTCTCATGGACATTAAAACTATTTTATATTTTACCATACATTTTAAGAATGGAAATATATACAACAATAATTGATCACATCAACTTAAATTACAATGACTAAAGGAACTATTTGGACTCAAGAGAGTTAATAGGTCTACTCATAATTGATGTTTTACAATTGAAGAATTTCTTTACGAAGACATTTTGTTCTAATTAGATAAATAGTGATCTAACCTTTTTTTTTGAAGCTATTATTTTCTTTAATAGATGAACATACTTAAATATTATGTATTTTTAAAATATATCATTTTTAAAGATAAAATAAGGTATATGTTTGTTTCCCTATCCATATTCTATCATGTTTTGAGTAATACTATGTTTAGCATGAAAATTGTTTGTGCACAAAAGAGTGTTTCCTTTGGTTTGCACCAACCTATCACATGATGAATTTGGAAAAATTATCATCTAATAGACTAGATCATAAAGACAACGTACATTAATAGAATTTATAACTTAAATACAAAACTATTATTGATACAATATTAAATCTATGGAAATTACCTTTAACAAAACCACCATGGAAAATACATTCAAACTAATCTAAAATGAAAATGTATACAACCATAGCTTGTACAACTTAAATCAAAAGGACATATTTTTAATATTTTTTATGCCCACTCATTCTTGATATTTATACGATCGAAGAATTTCTTTAGTAAGATATATTGCTCTAATTAGATAAATAGTGATTTGACCTTGTTTACATGTTAAAATAATTTTGTGGAAACATCCTTTTATTTTTTATTTAATATACTAACGTATATAAATGTTAGCTATTTTTCAAAATGAGCATTTTATAAAGATAAAATAAGAAATGTGTCTATTTCCCTATCCATATTTTATGATGTTTTCATAATATTATGTTGAGCATGAAAGTGTTTTGTGTGTTCAAGGAGATTTTTTCTTTGAATTTGTGCCAAATTATATTGCCATCTAATAGATTAGGTAGATCATGAACATAAAAAACATTAAAGGAATTTATAATTCATAATTTCTTTTTGGATTTGATTAGTGTGATAAACTCCTATAATCCTCATCCCATCATGACCTCTCATAAGGGAGATATTTGACCTTATCAATAGGGGCTAAACACACAACCATACACACACCCACCCCCTCACACACTCACCCATGTTGCAATTTTAACCTTAAACCTCCCAAAGAAGAGCCAAAGCCTGAACCATTACGCTGTCCTTGGGACATAATATTATATATTTAATTTTTTTAATGAGTTTACATAGTTTTTTATGAGTGATCCTGATATTTATAATTCATAATTTAAAAAAACTCTAGTAAAATTCTAAAAAAAGAATCTTTTCTATTTAAAAATTATTATTTTTTAAATAAATATCACTTAGCTACTTTGTTTGAGAAAGCCCACATATTTCAATGATAAATTTAAAAAACACTATATTTGTATCTATTATAGGTTAATGGTATATACAAGTCCCCATTTCTAATTCCATATATTTAATAAAATCCTATATGTCTCAATAACTATTTCTCATAAATAAAATTTATACACTCTATATTGTCATCTCTAGCACCCTTTGTTGATACTAAAAATCACACCTAAAAAATCATTTAAAACAGATGTATTTAATAGTTAAATTAGGTTTGCATATAGCTACATCATCAATGATAATTAAATAAATAATATCATACACAACATCTAACAAAATGAATAAAATGCAATTGTTAATTTATCTACAAAAGTGATCAATTAGCAATTTTGTCAATAATAGGGAAATACTTAAACTTGGAATAATACAATCTCTAATACTTTTAATATTTAGACCAATGTCAAAACCATGGAAGACTAATACAATACCTTTTAAAAGGTATTTTCCTTTCACAACCAATGAATTGGACTCACTACATAGCTAGGTAATTATACCACTTAAAAAATGAGGCTAAAGATCATAAAAATTAAGGCTCATTTTTGCAATGTTGATTTTTTCTTATGAAAGGATTTTTTTGATATTTTCTTAACTTTCTAACCTAGATACGAATGGTATTTTAAAAACTAATGCATGCATATATGAAGCCAAATTTATTAATAGTAATCATACTAATTCAAAGCTTATCATGGCTAAAGTTTAATTTCTTGAGGCTGACATATGTGTATATAAGGATTTTTGGAATAAACCTCTTCCTATAATGTGAATACTTCACCTCAAAATTATTGGTTGTAAATTGTACTATGATAATAAATTTAGTTCCAAGGATAATTCTAACAACGATTACAAGGACTATATATAAAATCAAAACTAATATCATGTATCCAATAATAGAAGCATTAAATAAATGAAACATGGAAACTTAGCATAAAAGATAATGTAGAAATTTGGAGCAAGAACGAATACTATCGATGGCCTCTTTGAGGGGGTAACCTCCTTAATAAAAAATTACAAATATTTATTATTCCTATGAGGGTTACATCCTTCTCTTTTTATAATATTTACAAGTATATTTCCTAACTATTTTATGACAATATTTCTAACTACATATTCTATGATAGTTACATACATGATTCTATGACACACCCTCCTACCTATTTCTAACTTAACACATGACCCACTTTACATACTCCATATGGTACAATATCATATGCCAATATGAGTTACATTCATGGGGTACATAACATGCAACCCCCTTATAGAAGCTTTGTCCTCAAAGCTAAAGGGTTCGAAACTATTATTGGAGTTCCTACAATGGCTTCCACATGGTATTTTCTTATTGGAGTCCATGACATTATATAAGCACTTCAATGATGTCATGAGAGTGAAGATGTCAAGTTATTCAATCAAGGATGGTTTCTAGTTTAAGAGGAACATATTCTTGTTCATTTAGTTTAGGAAGGACCATCTATGCTTGGGTATGCTTTCCCACCGTCTTTTTAGGCAAAACATATGAAAAATTGGGTGGATCTTGGATGTCATTGATAGGTCCATAGAACATGGGTGCTAGATTATATTGATCCTTTTTTTCTAGGAAGGTCTTCTTGTAGGGTTGAAGATGAAGTAAAACCATGTATCCCTCTACAAACTCTCTCTCACTCTTGTGTTTATCCACCTATTCTTTAATACAATTTTTAGTAGTTGCTAGATTCTATTTTAGTGCAACTAGGACCTCATATATTTGAGTGAGGATTGTATCAATTGCTTTCACCTTTGATTTACATCATAGGTAAGAGCTAGAAGGCAATTGGCTATATATTATCTCATACATAGTTATTTTTGTGATTGTATGAAAAATGGTGTTGTACCATCATTCTAATAGGAGAATCCATTAACTCCAGTTGGATTGGTGATCAAGTATAAAGCATCAAATTTATATCTCCAAATATTTATTTAACACCTATGTTTGATAATTATTCTATGGGTGATAACACATGCTTTATTTTAGATCTATTTTCTAAATGTGATGTATTTTCTCCCAATACTTACTAGTGAACACCTTATCATGGTCACTAACTAAGTACTATATAATTCGATGGAGCTGAAAGATATAATCCATAAAAATCTATGCCATTGTCCTTATAGTATAGAGATGACCTAAGGAGAACAAGTGAGCATACTTAGTCAGCCTATTCATGATCACCATGATAATTGATCTTCCACTGGATATAGGGAGTCATTCAATGAAGTCCATAGTAACTCCAAAATGAATAAAGGTTGAAGTAGTCCTAGAGTTTCGACTATTTTGTCCTTTTAGTGTTGGCATGTATTAGAGGTATCCACAAATTGTTTCATGTTAGACATCAACTTAGGCAAACAAAAATTGTATTTAATCCACTCATAGGTTCACAAGAAGCTAGTGTGTCCTCCTATTCAAGTAGAATGAAGCTCTGTAAAAATCTAGGACCTAAGTTTTAAAGTTGATAGAATGGAAATCCTCTACTTGTAACACAATACCCTTCCTTCCATGTATGGTTATGATAATCTCTCACTACTACTTAGAGGTCCTATATAATTATTACAAGTGTGGGGTCATCTTGCCATTATAACTTGGCACCTTTAGCCACTCAACTTGAATTATGAATACTACATAGAGAATATTTAGTATTTTTGGTATTCTAGAAAGGGCATCTACTACCACATTGTCCTTTATCTAGCAATAAACTATCTCATAATCATACCCTAAGACTCATTTTTGCTACTCAAGGGAAGAGACCCTCTATTCCAAGAGATACCTTAGGCTATAATAATATATTTTGATGATGAAATATCACCTAAACAAATATGGTCTTCAATGGAGGACTATAAAGTTGATAGCCACTATTTCCTTCTTATAAGTTTATTTTACTAGATTCTACCTCGATAATGTCTTTACTATGAATGCAATGGGTCTTCCTTCTTGCATGCGTATAACTAACAACCTAACTCCTAATACATCATTCTCTATTACAAAGGTCTAACAAAAATTAAGTATTGCTAAAATTATGGTGTGGCACATTGTATTATTTAGAGCCAATAAGGCTTGTCCTACTTCATTATTCCATGCAAATGTGTCTTTGTGAAGCATATCAATCAAAGGTACTATAATCTTACAATAATCCTTCATAAATTTTTGGTAGTACCATATAAGTCTGAGGAATCCTTGGAGGCTCTTACACATTTTAGGTTTAGGTCATTCCTTCATGATCTTGATATTTGTAGGATCCATTTGCATACCATCTCTATACCTGATGTGACCCAAATATTCTACCTTTTTTGACATAAAAGTGTACTTAGATTTATTGACATAAAATTGTTTGTGTTGTAAAATCTCAATAGCTAGTCGACATGTTGGAGATGTTCTTCCCCTATCCTACTATATACCAAAATATTATAAAAAACGCAAATACGAACTATCATATATATGGCTTGATAACCCTATTCATCATATCTTTGAAATTTGATGGTGCATTGGTGAGTCCAAAAGGTATAACCACAAATACACAATATCCCTCATGAGTCCTAAAAGAAATTTTGCCTATGTCTTCCTTATGGAGGCAAATTTGATGATTCCCTAATTTGAGGTCCAATTTGGTAAAATATTGAGCACCATGTAGCTTTTCCAATAGTTCATCAATCACTAGGATTTGGAACTTATCCTTCATTATGAGGTTATTGAGTCAACATACATTCTCCATGATTCATCTTTCTTTCATACCAATAAGACTAGGGATGAGAAAATACTTGCACTTGGGTGAATTAGTCCTACATACAATAATTATTTTATCATCTTCTCAATATTATTCTTCCAATGATGAAGGTAGTTGTATTTCCATATAGTTGGGATCGATTCCATGGTACCAAGTTGATCCTATGGTCCTCAAGTTGACTGAGAGGCAGATGATTAACCTCATTGTATATATCCTAATTCTTAGTTAAAATGGCTAATAATTTTGAAGGTACCTTTTCATCCTACATATCATACAACTATATTTGGAAAAATATACCAACCATTACCTTATGATACTTATTAATAAGTTATTTTATTTGATGTAAAGTTATAACCTTAAATTTCTCGTTATTTATTCCTTGAATGGTGTGTTTTATATTATTGATAGTGAACTACATCCAAAGTTTTGAGAAGATCCATAATATTAGTTCCACATTTCTCATCCAAGGGTATCCTAATACAATATCCACACCTCCCAATAGAACTATGTAGAGATTAATTTCAAATTGGCATTCACCTATGCATAGGTGAGCATTTTTATACTTTCCATTACAAGTTATAATATCCACATTAACAATTTTGACATTAGTTTGATCATGGCCATAGATGAAACAATCCATCCTTTTTACTATATTAGGATCAATAAAGTTATATGTGCTAATAGAGTCCAATAGTATCAATACCTTATACCCCTTCAAAAAACATTGGACCATCATGTGTTGGGATGTCAATATTCTTGCAATAAAATTAAAGGAATATGTTGGAAATTCTTCTATAGGTCCATTGAGTGAAATTTGTATTAGGATCACAATCAAATCAATTATTCCATTGATCATAGGAAATATTTATAATATAATCAATGCCCATATTAGTCCATGTAAAATGGATCTAATCAACCATACCTAGCTAACATTAGAAGATGCTAACCTAGGAGATATGCTCGCTAACAAGCTAACAATAAAATATGCTAACCATATTAGTTAGCATAAAATAATGAAATAACAACTATATACGCTAACATCCCCCCTTATTACATTATTTTGAAATACAAAGGGAGTTGCGAAACAACTCAAATTTGACACGTGCAAGTGCCTTAGTAAAAATATCCGCAACTTGTTCATTGGTGGGAATGTACTGAAGCTGAATGTTGTGCCTTGGAACTTCATCTCGAATGAAGTGACATTGAGTGTCAATGTGTTTGGTGCATTCATGAAACACTGGATTCTTGACGAGCTTCAAAACACCCTGGTTGTCGCAAAACAAGTGAATTGGAGATTTGGATGGAAGACCCATACTTGTCAAGATGCGATGCAACCATATCGCCTCACACACTGCTTCACGTGCGATGTGATACTCTACCTCTGTAGATGAAATAGCAACCACCTATTGCTTCTTGTTGTGCCAAGAGACAGGACCGGATCCAAGATGAAAAATATATCCTGAAGTTGACTTTCGATCATCATATGACCCGACATAGTCGGAGTTCGTGTATCCTTGCAAGAAGAATTGATCATTCTTCTTGTACTCTAGGCCATACTCAATAGTACCACGGACATAGTGAAGAACGCATTTTGCTACTTTCCAATGAGTGACCTTAGGCTCCTGCATGAACCTCGAAAGATAATTTACAACAAACACGATATCTGGCCTAGTGTTGGTCAGATATATGAGACTCCCGATCAGCTAGCGATAGAGAGTACCATCTACCTGAGGTGAATCATCATACCATGATAACTGAAGCCCTGATTCCATCGGAGTTGCCATTGGCTTGCAATCAGTCATGCGATACTTTTCTAACAATGTCTTGGCATACTTTTTCTGTGACACCTTGATGTGATGCTTCTTCTGGTTCACTTCCAAGCCAAGACAATAGTGGAGAAGTCCTAGATCTATCATCTCAAAAGATTTGCACAAGTCACTTTTGATGGTAGTTATCAATTTTTTTGAGTTGCCTGTGATAATCAGATCATCCACATAGAGTACAAGTAGCACTATTTCAGAACCTTATTTCTTGAAATAGAGATTTGCATCTGAAGGACTTCTCTTAAATCTATGCTGCAATAGGTGATCATCCATCTTAATGTACCAAGCTCGTGGAGCTTGTTTCAAACCATACAAGGACTTGACCAATTTGCAAACTTTTTGCTCTTGGCCTTCCACTTCAAATCCTTCAGGTTGTGACATATAGACCTCCTCTTTGAGATCACCATTCAAGAAGGCACTCTTGACATCCATCTGATGTACTTTCCACCCAAACTGTGTTGCCATAGCACAAAGAACTCGAATGGTAGTCATCCGAGCAGTAGGTGCAAAAGTTTCCTCATAGTCGATGCCTTCTTTTTGTGCATAGCCCTTTGCAACAAGATGGGCCTTATGCTTATCAATTGTTCCATCTGCCTTGTACTTCACTTTGTACACCCATTTGCAGCCAATGGGCTTCTTTCCATGCGATAGATCAACAAGCTTCCAAGTCTAATTTTTCTTCAGAGACATGTACTCTGCATCCATAGCAGCCTTCCATTGTGGCTCACTAAGAGCATCTTGTACTATGGTGGGTTCATGCTCATCAAGTGAAGACATAAAAACCCTATCATCATCCACTTCCATATCTTCTATTTCTCTTTTTGGATCTACAGAAAGCTCCTCAAAGGATTGACAAAGATCATCAACCTCAGTAGTCTCTATTGTTGCTTTCTCTTGTCGAGCCATACTACGAGTACGAGGTCTATTCAAAGTCATATCTGGTGGTGTGGATATCTTTGAGTCTCTGATAGTACTTGTATACCACTTAGGAATATTTTTCTATGGTGAAGAAGAAGAAGGAGACTTCTCAACCTTAGACTCCTCAAAATCAAGGTATACATTGGATGTGTTATGTGATGTGAAAGCTTCATCAAATACAACATCTCTACTGATATGAATCTTCTTGGTCAAAGGATCAATCAACTGATAACCCTTAGAATGCTCATCATAACCAAGAAGAACACATTGCAAGGTCTTCTCATCTAACTTCTTCCTTTTTTCTTTTGGTATGTGCATAAAAGCCTTACATCCAAAAATGCGTAGATGAGAGATGGAGGGTTTCTGACCACTCCATGCTTCTTGTGGAGTTATTCCCTTTAGGGCCTTTGTGGGTGCCCTATTCAGTAGGTACACTATTATTGTGATAGCTTCTACCCAAAATTATTGCTCTAGATGGGCTCCTATAAGCATACAATGAACCATTTCCATGATGGAATGGTTCCTCCACTCAACAACTCCATTTTGCTATGGAGTATAGGTAGTAGTGAGTTGTCTCTTGATCCCATGTGCAGTCAAATATGAGGAAAATTCTTTAGAGGTGAACTCCCCCCTCGATCTGAGTGGAGGGTCTTTATAGAAGTCCCTGACTCCTTCTCAACAGATTTCTTGAATTGTTGGAAGTAACTGAAAGCTTATGATTTTAGATGAAGAAAGAAAACCCACATCTTTCATGAGTAGTCATCTACAAACAACTAAAAGTACCTCTTCCCCCATAATTATTTGGTGTGATAGGACCGCACAGATCGGTGTGAATTAACTCCAAAGGTTTCTTTGCTCGTGAAGAGCTCTTTTCAAATGGTACTCTATGTTGCTTCCCTGCTAAGAAATCAGAGCACACTAGAAATGTAGAGGAAAGGGAGGGAAGGCCCTTTACCATCTCATATTTACTTAGCTCAAGTAAATATCCAGAACTTAGATGCCCGTATCTCTTGTGCCAAAGTGAAGTAGCCTCCTTTGTAGAGACTGCCATGGCAACATGAGGGGTGGAGATAGCATCTAATGCAAACAAGCCATGCTTGTATGAAGTTGTTGCGATGTGTTTACCCCTCTTGGTGATAAAGCAACACTTCTTTCCATCCTCAACACGAAAATCAACAACCATATCCTTATCCAAAATTTGAGGGACTAACAACAAATTGTTCGCCAATCCTAGAACATAAAGGACTCTATCAATCTGACATTTTCCATATAGAAGGGTGACTAAAACTATACCCTCACCCTAAACCTGGTAGGTCTTATCATCAACAATAGTTACTGGTTTGCCTTCCTTGGCTTCAAATATCTCAAACCATGACTTGTCACCAGTCATGTGTTTACTAGTGCTAGAATCAATATACCACACAGGATCCTTTTGCTTGGAGGTTGTGTTAGTCATGAGCACCTTGTGTGCCCACTCAAAATCTGAGTCTGATTCTTCAACAACAACATTCACCTTGGGTTGCTTGTTTTTATTCTATGGTTTGTTATGGCCCTTGTTCTTAGGTTGTTTATTCTTGTACCAACACCTATTGGTGTCATGGGTATCTTTCTCACAAATTTTGCAATATCTCTTTTGTTGTTGAGGTTGTTTTCCCTTGGAATCCTTGGAAGAAGATCCTCCCTTCTAAAAATTACCTTTCTTCTTAGAACCCTTCTTGTTTGAATAGAGGGTTGTATTAGAAGTTTCATCTTTTTGAAGTTGGATAGCCTCCTCAGTTTGAAGCAGATTGACCAACTCCACAAAGGTAACTTGTCTTTGTGACACTTGAAGGGAAGTTATCAACATTCTATATGAATCAGGTAAAGCTCTCAAAATCACTGAAGTGAGGAGCTTATCTTCTACAGTCTCTCCCATAGAATTCAATCTTGACTTCAACTCGACCACTCTACATAGAAATAGTTCAACTGTCTCTCCATACCTCATACTCAAACTGTGAAGTTGAGATTGAAGGTTAAGAATGGTGGAATCATTCTTACCCTCATAGATGGTCTTAAGTGCATCCCATGCATCTTTACCATGTTCTTTGTCAGCTATGTGAGGTTGAACATCATCTGTGATAGCAAGCAAGATGAGCATTCTTGCCTTACTATCTTTCTTGTCATATGCAATCAGATCTGCACCTAGTGTTGTAGGATATTTTGTTGTGCCAGAAACAACATCCCACAATTCTTCTACTTGTAGAATAGCCTTCATCTTCATCTTCCATGGTGCATAATTGGAACCTTTTAGTAACTGAGTATCTGACAGATATTTGTGTATAGCGGCCATAATGAGGGTTCCTTATATCACCAAATGGTCCCCCTTTCTTTATACCTACCAGGCCTTTATACCGAACCTCTCGATATACCCGCCCTTACGTGAGGGAGACTATAGGTACGTGAGAGCAGAACGATACGTGGAACATAGGCGGTACTGAAAGGGAATCATTTTGTTTATGACACCTACCATAGAAGGTCTTCCTCATGCATGGGGCGTAACTTCCCCTAAACACTTTGGATAGACACTTCATCAGGATTTACGTCTAACAACAATAACGATTAGGGTAGTGAATGGAGTGAAAAAATAACAAAATGGTAAACTTATATCTCCCCGATGATTTATAGAGAACAAGCTCAGACATCGTTGTTGCAGCTATGTTAGGCGATAGATACAGTAGCCCAAAGCATGACAACTTTACCTGTAAGTGTGGGCTAGAGGTACCATTTATACCGAACATTGTTGTGCAAATAAATTGCATGGATGGGTTCAATTTTTGGGGACTTAAATGTGCTTGATTTTTAGACTTAATGATGTAGTGCAAAAACAATAATGGAAATGTAAATGCAACATACAACAAAAAGTGCCCACAAAAAATTGAAAATTTAGGTGTCGGTTTCCACCAAAAATGCACCTAATTACAATGCCAAATTGCTTTAAAAATTGAAATTTCACTCTCTATTCCCCCCTTTTCATCCTGTTTTGAGAATTTTGCAATAAAATGACATAAAAAAATGTCCCCCCTGGTTTTGCAAAATAGACTAGGATGAAAATTGTTTGGGGTTTGTGCTTCAAAGGTATTTAAAATTGTTATTTTGAAAGCAAAAATAAATTTTAATGAAAATATTTTATACTAATTAAATATAAAAATTTCTTAATTAAATTTATTAAAAAAATAATTAAGAAAAAATATTTAATTAATATAAAAAAATAATCATTAAAAAAAATTGCTTAAAAAAATAATGTAAAAAATAAATTACCTTTGATAGGTCGGTGGGGTTTTGAACCCCCGACCTCCCATCGGTAATGACTTAGCATGGGTAAAGAGATCATGCAGGCTAACCAAATCATCAGAATCGCTGGTGATGATCCCTCTCCTTGAAGAGGATCAGATCACTGCTTTGTAGGAAGAGCGTCGTCCTATGCCTCTTCATTGGCTGTGGAGAGTGGTTGGTGCCACTTTTCACCTCCACTCAGATGTTTCACGGGTTTGAACATGGATTTTCCTCCACCTACTCACACAAACATGCCTGAAACCATGCATATGGGTATTTAGAAATTGTTTTACCACCACTGCTACATACGCCAAGACTATTGTTGCTTCATGTAGATCGATCCTCACACTGATGCAAGCTATCATCGAATGAAAACTCTCATTTACTAAAAAAAAATAGCATCTGAACAATAATGCTCTCTAAAAAGGAATGTAACACAAATAAAACAATAGGTAATTTACCTTAGAACATCTAATTTGACATCAAACGGATAAACAATCTATCAAATGATAAACAATCTATCAAATGATCAAACAATCTATTGTAGGGAATCAATAAGCAAATAATTGTTAGTTTTTTTCTTTGCTTGCAGCACATTGACGTGTGAGATCAATTTTTAGATATATTGTCTACTATGCTTTAATCCCACATGGGATGTGCAGGCGTAGATATAAGGGTTTAAAAAAGAAACTCGCATCTTAGAATATATCTACCTTCGGGTAGACAATACCTGATCTCACCCGCTCCACGCAATCCCAATTCACCAAGTGTTGCTACCTAGTCCTCTGCCACATGCCAAAATTTTCTCAGAGGTGTTTGTTCAATGTCTCATCTAGTTACGTCCACCACATAGGTGCTTTTATCCATTGTGTAGTCACTTAGGGAGTCACGTCCAATATCCATCTAGTATCTCATCCAGTTACGTCCACCACATAGGTTTCCTTCATGTTTCAAGGTGTCCACGTCAATACCATATTTGTTAGCTTCACATTCCAGTGTGCTTTGCTCTAACCAGTTAGGCTTCGACTGTGGTAGTCAGTAACAATCTAGCTTAGTTATCATGAGTCATCGATCAACTTGTCCAGTTGGTTGTTGTCTACATCAACATCTAGTCGGTCCAGTTGGTTGAGTCCTCACAATGTCTAGTCGTAATCATTTTGTGGGCTAGATCCAGTCACAATCGGCCTATGGAATAGGTCTAATCATAGTCAGTCTTGATCTTCAGGTCAAATTTGTAGGCTCATGGCCTAGGAAATCATGCCCAGGTCTGCTTACCTTAGACTATGGGCTTAGGTCATCTAGCTATGAGGCAAAAAATTGAGCTAGACAAATTGACTCTAATACCATATTAGGAGCACAATCAAATCAATTATTCCATTGATCATTGGAAATATCTTTAATAAATCAATGCCCATATTAGTCCATGTAAAATGGACCTAATCAACCATACCTAGCTAACATTAGAAGATGTTAACCTAGGAGATATGCTCGCTAACAAGGCTAACAATAAAATATGCTAACCATATTAGTTAGAATAATGTAATAACAACTATATACACTAACAAGTTGTTCATATACTCATTCTAATTTATCTTCTAATGAGTCCATAAATTCATCCTCTATGTTTGCTAAATAATATGAAGTACTACTCATGTCCAAAATATAAAGGTATTGTGTTTTAAATTTTTTTCATATGGCCCATTTTTCATCATAGTTATAACAAAGTCCCTTGGCCCTACGGTTGGCCATTTTCTCTTGTGTCAGCCTCTTAAATACTAGAGCCTTTGGAGCATTATTGTTTGTGGATGTAAAAGCATTATTCTATAGTTTTGGGGGTTTAAAGTACTTTTGTTGGGTATTCCATTTACTTTTTGTACTTTTAGCTAGTCCTATTTTAGTCATGTATGTGGTTGGTTTGAGAATTTGTACCTCAATTTTTGAAGAGGATATTTGGAAGACCTTATAATCTATTGGCTAGCTTCTCAAAATTTGTAATGTACTTAGATACTATACTTATTTGTTGAAGCTTGGTGAGTGCTCTAGTAAAATATTCAAACTCTAAGAAGTCAAATTTGACCAAAGAGTTAATTCTTGAACTATATATCCACCTAATGTTTAGCACTTGTTTTCTCAAACATTGATACTAATGGAGTGGGTTAAAATCAAATACAACCACAAAAATTCATTAGCTAATGGGTGTTTCATGTAGTTCATACCATTGCTCAACCTTAATTAACCAAATTTCTATATTGATCCCATCAAACCTTGGTAAATATAATTTAGAAATTTCAGGAGTATTGCCTCTATTTTTCCCTGAATGCTAATAGTTATCATCGATAAAGGCATAAGAAAAAAATTATTTTATCAAGAGATTTTCCTTTCTGAACTTCTAGGCTATTTTTAGCATACCCATCAAGATATGAATTTTTAAGCTTAATACTCCAATATCATACACTATTGAGTCTTGCACATGCTTGAAGTTTGCTATGAAACTAGTGAGGAAAGACACTTGAGAATTAAGGTCAATTAAGGTATCCAACCTATAAAGTTGGTCCTCCATATTATGCATTTTGGTATCCATTACTTGAGTGTGGGTCTTTGGTGACATTTACTAAAAATAGAATTGCTATTTTAGAAGTTACTTTTTAAGGGTCCTAAAAACGTGTATGGGTGCTATACACCAAAATAATCATCTCGAAAAGGTGATCAAAATGGGCTATACTATAAAATAACAATATTGGTATCCCCAAAAAAGTGTATGGGTGCTATGTGCCAAAATAATTAGTGCAAAAATATGATCAAAATGAGCTATACCACCAAATTCTTATTTTTGGCTATTCTAGACTTTTTTAGTCAATGGTTTTGAGGTTGTATACCTTCCTTAAAATGATTTGAAATTCAAAATAGACTCAGTTGTGTTCATACTATGCTTACTTAGACTAGGTTATTTAGTTATCTATTTAATTGTGTTTTCAATCTAGCATAATTATGAACTACCATAGGTAAAAGGGAGGTAATCTAAGCTAAGGTGTGTGCAATTTATATAGCCCTCTAATATACTATAGTAACAATACATGAAGGTAATATTCTCAAGTGCTATTCTCAGTGTACTATGGATAATTACATGACTGACTTGATTGGCTTCCTATGGTGAAGGTTTGGATAAGGGTTCCTAATAAGGGTCTCTTGATATATGCAAGGTACATGGGAGCTCAAATTTATATATGGGTGTTTTCTAAGTCCTAGGTATTGGATTCTAATCATCCCTTACTTCATTAAATGTTATATGGGAAATCTAGCCTAGCCAAAATGATTGCTCCTCCATGTTATTTTAAAATGGTAAAAACACCATTTCTAAACTATATACGTAGGATTAAAATAAAAAAATTGATCATAATAAAATCTTACCACACCCTAGAAAGGGCTTTGATATTACTTGAATGAACTTATTCCTCTAATGTAAAAATTCCACCTTGAAATTCCTAGTTCTAAGCTATACTAAGATAATAAATTTAGTGCCAAAGGATAATTCTGACTATGATTGTAAGAACTATCGATAAAATTATAACTACTATCACATATTCAATAATAGAAGCATTAAATAAATGAAACATGGAAACTTGGAAAAAAAGTGAATGCAAAAATTTAGGACAAGAAAGATTACTATTTTTGGCCTCTTCGAGGAGGCAACCTCCTTAACAAAATATTCCAAATCTTCTCTAGTCCTATGAGGGTTACATCCTTTGCTTTTTGTAATATTTACAAGCATATTTTTTTACTATTCTATGACTACATTTTATGACAATATTCCTAACTATGTATTCTATGATAGTTACATATATCTTTCCAAGTTAATTGCATACATTATTCTATGACACACCCTCCTACATATTTCTAACTTAATATATGGGCCTCTTTACATACTCCATAAATGAAGTATCATTCTCTAAACTATATGTTCCAAATACAGTAGTGATGTGAATTTGCTTTCTGGGAATGTATTGCAAGTTGAATGTTGTGAATTTACCAATTTCATCTAGTATAGCCTACTTATATTCCTTAGGTCTAGGATGCTTGATCTATTATATTATATGATATACATGCTCATTGATTTCCAAGTAATTAAATTCTAATCCTTTAGCTTTCCTAAGTCCCAACAATAGAGCCTCATATCCTACAACATTGTTACTATGAAGAGATTCAAATTTGCATGGTATCCCAAAATAATTATCATTTATATCACTCCATTTCATTCCAACCCCTATTTTAACCTGTAATTTTATACTATAAAAAATCATAGTCCATAGCTTAGAAGTCAAAATTATATCAGCCTTTGCATCTACATAGGCTTTTAGTTTTGGATCCATATTCTTAGCATCAAGTACTTCAATACGGAATGGTGACTACCAGATAGAATATATTCTTGATTAACTCTCTTCAGAAAATTTTACAACATTGATCATACTATAATTGGGATAGATGGGGTACATAACACATTTTGTAGACTTTATCCAAGTTTCACATGTAGGTATCAAAAGCACTAATAATAAAAGATTTTAAATGGGTAAATTTAAATCCACAAAAGCATTAGTTATTCATATAATACCAAAATTATTTATATTAAGTTATATTCAAATGCTACCGAACTCTAGAACTTAGGTATAAAAATTAACTTACTTTGGAGCTAAACATACTAAAAATTAAGGTTAGTTCAATAAGTTTAATCTCTTTATTAGGGAAGAGCCTCTTCATTCAAAGTCAAATTACTCAAATGAAGGTACATCAATGACTAGGAATTTGAACCAGTTTTCTTTTTTGGTAAATTAAAGGTGACCATCAACAAGGATTATTTTATTGGCTCCCACATAAAAACTTGTTGAGTTCAAATGTTGGGCTATGATTTACCATTTAAAAAATAGTTAAATTGTAAAGTTTACTTTTGATTTAAAATATAAGTGTAGGTTTATGTTATGGGTACATGTTAAGAGTGTATGATAGAAATATATTAATCTTGGGCATCTATAATGGATAGAGAGTGTACACATATCAAGAACTATTCTATACAAGTTTTAAACCTATAAAACCATATCCATTTAAAGGTGCGCACATAGGGTATAGACCCACACAAGTTTTAAACATAGACATCCATTCCAAAAAAATTATCAATCATACCTAAATATTTTACGAGTCTAATATTTGGAAGTCCAAGGGCTAAAAAATTAAGATTCAAAATCCAAAGGGTTGAATTAATTTTTTGAACTTAGAGGACCAAAGTACCAAAGTTCAAAATCCATATTTTAGATATATATTAAGTAGAACTTATAGTTTAATGTTTGGAATTATAAATTCTCATTATGGAAAGAAAACCCATACACTAAATTGGCTAGTTTTGTCTATAGGCTTAATTTAGTAGTTTATTAATTTAGGATAATTAATATGTCAACAAGGAAAAATATATTAACATTAAATTTATCATGGTAATAGCTCCACTTAAATAACTTTATGGTCATTTAAAATAAATGTTCAAAGGATAAAACTTATTGAAGGTCAAAATGAAAATATGTACATCCAAAGTCTAGAAACCTAAGTGGCATGCTTATACAGAGAATATCCATGTTTTAAACATGGGTATGAACTATACCAAGTTGAAAAAACTTCACCACTAATATCGTCAATACTATAAATTTCAAAGAACAAATAATTGAAGGTCAAATTTTAATTTCAAAATTTAGAATCCTAGGTGATGATTTTTCATGGACTCTATGCAAGATTTAAAATTTAGTATGAACCTAATCCAAGTAGACAAACACTTATTATTGATGTCATCAATGATTGAAAATCCAAATACATAAGCATAATAAGTACACGGATAAAAATTAGAGACTGATATTCAAATACCTAAGTGACATATTCGCTTGTATAATGTCCATGTTTCAAATTTGGGTATGAAATTAATCAATATTTTATAAACTTGGCATTGACAAAATTAATGTCATAAAGAAATATGAAGGAAGGGGATTGAAACCCACCATAACTCAAGTTTCATATAACTCTTCAATATGGAAAGCTTCAAACTAAACAAGCATATGGATGAGTATAGACTTTTATAGGATAGGTATTATTTGTCAACAAATAAAACTAGATGTGGGTTCACAACTAGGTTCAAGAATATGAATTGACTCTAGTAAGGTCATTTTCAATTGGATAGGATAAACTTTTATTATGAGGAAATAACATGCAAATGAATTTTTTATCTATGGTTAACATCAATTTTAAGTCACTTTCTCCTCTTGAAGAACTAAGGTATGTAATTATTACCACCAAAATACAAGAATAATTTCTTGGATAGTTTTCTAAGGCCAACTATAATTTTCTCCATTATTCATTTAAAATATGTTTTAAACCAAATTAATACTATTGCATTCATGGATATTATTAGATTATATTATAATAATAACTAAACTAAAATGTACATGATAGCTATATAGTCCATTCATTCATTTTTTCTTTCCACATAAAGAAATTCAATTCTATAGCAAAATACCAACTTAATCATCAGAGGTTACAAAGAATTGTATCATAAAAAATTTCAACATGAATATAGAAATGATGATTTCAAATAAAATTGAACCCATAATCACATGAACCTAAACCAATTGGTATGGATCCTTGCAACTTACAATCATTACCTTAGACCATTTCTACTCTATCGCACAAGGGCATTCTCATTGTATGGTCATAAGGTAGAATTATTCATCCAATAGGTTAAACTATCCTTAAGATGATAATAATTGATGCAAGGGTTTACCATCTTATCTCCCTCTAAGCCTCACAATAATTCCAAAAATAGGGAAACATAAGTCCTCTTTTACCATATTATCAAACCAGAAACATAGACACATGAAGGTAACAATGTGTATGTAATGACCCCAAATATCAGCCACAAGAAAAGAAAATAGTATTTTTTAAACTACGGAGAGGGATTCATAAACCCCTAGCCAAAATTTGGTTTATCTATGGATTTAAGTTTACTAAGTTTCCCAAATTTCCCAATGAGTTACATATAACTCAATACCCTACATAAATCTATTTGTGTAGGCATATTATGTGCTATTGCAAATAATTTTATCCATCTCACCATTCATCATGAGCTAAAATTATCACCTTTAGTGCAGTCAAAGGTATACGCCCATCACCATACCATACACAAGTATATCTATGTAGGTATGTTACACATATTGTGAGTTAATCTATCCATCTCATATTTACGATGAGCTATCTTAACTTTGATGTAAGCAATCAATTTACTTAGTTAAAATATCCTAAGGGGTCTTAATCCCTTAGGTCCTTTCTATGTTCACCCTAAGGGGTCTCAATACCTTAGGTCCTTTCTATGTTCATCCTAAGAGGTCTCAATACCTTAGGTACTTTCTATGTTCACCCTAAGAGGTCTCAATTTCTTAGGTTACTTTTGTGTTTAGCAAGAAGATAAGAATAGCTCTATCTATTTAATTAAACAAGAATAGAAACCATAAAGCATAAAAGAGGTGTTTTAGAGAGGAAACAACATTTAAATGAATATAAACATTAAGTAAAAGAGAAATCTAGATAACAATGCATAGATACTTCATAACAATAAATTTAAGATACATTCCTCATTCATTCAATAAACTATTACATCTATCCAAGTATGGTAAAACCTCCATACTTTCAAAAGAATAAAGTAATACATCCATATCCATCTAGGGATTCCTCCCTACAAGTCTAGTCTATTTTGAACATGAATAAATTATTGCAATTGTAAATCAAACCAGTGTAATGGCTCCAAATGTCCTCTTTGGGTCTTCTTTGTCTTTCCATATTTCTTTGGATGGTAGTAGGAAATTAGGACAACTCATGGTTCTATGAAATACATGCATCTAAATGCATCTACTAGTAACATGAAACTAGTACATTTACTGTTTATTTTGCCAAATTGCAACTATACAAATTTAAACAAGCATTCAACCATCTACTGATTAGTTGATCTTATGAAAATCACCTCATTCCCATTTTCACCTCTCATTTGCTCAATGAGAGTCATTTCAAAACCCATTATTTCACATAATTAAGGTCTCACTTCTTAACTAAGCAAATAATCAATTTCCTTTATTCAAGATAATCAAAGTCTCATACCTTTAATTACCCAAACAAATTATATTTTGTTTATTCAAATAATCAAAGTCCCATTCCTTTAATTATCCAAATAAACTATATATTTCATTTACTAAAGTCCCATACCTTCAATAAATCAAATATTTCCATAAACCATATATTTCATTTACTAAAGTCCCATACCTTCAATAAATCAAATATTTCCATAAACCATATATTTCATTTACTAAAGTCCCATACCTTCAATAAATCAAATATTTCCATAAACCATATATTTCATTTACTAAAGTCCCATACCTTCAATAAATAAAATATTTCCATAAACCATATATTTCATTTACTAAAGTCTCATACCTTCAATAAATCAAATATTTCCATAAACCATATATTTCATTTACTAAAGTCCCATACCTTCAATAAATAAAATATTTCTATAAACCATATATTTCATTTACTAAAGTCCCATACCTTCAATAAATAAAATATACTATATTTCTCTTTAATCAAATAACATCTTATTTAATTAACTAAATAATTTATGTTTTCTTTATTCAAGATAATTAAATAACATCTTATTTAAATAACTAAATGAGTTTGAATGGAACTTCTATTTATTTTTTCCATTCCTTTAGTAAATATCCTTCTCAAAACATCATTTTTTTTAAAATACCAAAGAGAACGTTAATCCTCTAATTTAAACAATGAATGATTCTACTCTTAACAAACAGAGGAACGTCAATAGGCTACAATAGCCTACAACCTATAGGAAGTAAGTCCTCCCACAAATCAATGCATCACATGCAGATGAGAGTTGAAGTAAGAGAGTCTAAGCAACAACCACAATGGTCAACAAAACTAGAAGCCAAACGCTCCTACACCCAATAGCATGTGCTCATAGGTTACCGATGATAGCCTTGAATGGATATGCAAACAAGTAATTCTAAAGCTACCAAGACACTATCAAAGCAAGGATTATAGAATGATTTTACCTGGTCATAGCTAGAAGCACAAACATGAACTAACACCAAGGACTAGTCCACACCAAGGACAATTACACCCTTTTAATATCCCAAAATAATGAGTGGTGTTAGAATTACAACCTTATACATAGAAGGGAATCTTACAACCAATCACAAACTACCGCTATCATAGTTAAAAATCTACAAGCACATAGGATGAAAGGAATACATACAAAAAACCATGAATACCTTTCTAATGGTCAAGGCACTCAATAATGCAGTACTGGAAAAACCTAACATAGACCAACATATGGCACATCTACTAGGGTACAAGCCACGGGCACCACCATAGAATATAACACAACGATATTATCATCACACAATGGAAACGTGATAGTAGGTTTGCTAGAGGTCTAGAGCCAATGGCTCGAGGTCTGATTCAAAGGGATATCAAACCCAAAAGGAGGTGCAAGCAAACAATAAGATAGTGGGAGACACAAAGGAAGATAAGGGCGGTATAAAATCTCATGAAGTTACAACCAAAAACATAATTAAACTAAAGTAATCAAATTGCTTAACTAGCCATAATATTAGGCTTGCTTATACTAACTTGTATCTCTTTTTGCAAGTTATTTTTACTCTTTTGGATTTTTATCTTCGCAAGGCATCTTCCTCTAGTTTCATATCTCCCTTCATTTTCCACTAGTAGTGATAATTCCCTTTTGCACGCTTACCTTTATTTTCTTATTTTCTAGGGATGAATTAAGTGCCAAAAGTAAGGAGGTAAAATTATGCGTATAAATGCAAGCCTAATATTCTTTTTGAAAAAATAAAGTAGTGATGATCAAAATGTCTTTGTTGAGAGAGTAGCATCATTGTGGAAGACATAGGGCAAGAGTGATCATCATTTTTTAGGCAGATTTGAAGGGCACAAATCTGAAACAAGTCAAGGCATCAAAGAATAGAGTAAGAGGATTAAGTGCACATATTCATCCAAGCATTCAAAAGGAAGGACAAATCAGCCATCTACATGAAGAAGAAAAGGTGCACAAGATAGTGAAATTAGCCCTCATAGGTTAGTAACATTCATTACTATTTTGCAAGTTTGATATTCAAAGTGCATTAGTAAGTTGAAGAAAGAAAACTCAAGAAAAGGGAAGAATGAATGTTACCATATTGCAAGTTTGATATTCAAAGTGCATTAGTAAGTTGAAGAAAGCAAACTCAAGAAAAGAGAAGAATTAAAAGAGTAAAAGTAGGTACAGCAGGGATTATAATAAGTAGAGTTTTTTATCAAATTTAGTAGCAAATTTGAGCAGTGTTTGTGATCATAGTTAGGAGCAGATTTGAGAAGTGTTTGTAATCATATTTGGGAGCATATTTAAGAAGTGTTTGTAATCATATTTAGGAGCATATTTGAGCAGTGTTTGTAATCATATATGGGAGCAAATTTGAGTAGTGTTTGTAATCATTTTTGGAGCATAACTGAGTGATTTTGGTGCCTCAAAGGATATTGGTGTCTCCTGTGGGTTGATGACCATGAACATGTATAGGGTATTGGTGTCTCCTGTGGGTTGGTGCACATAAACTTGTATAGGGGATTGGTGTCTCTAGTGGGTTGGTATCCATGAACTTGTATAGGAGATTGGTGTCTATTGTGGGTTGGTGTCCATGAACTTGTATAGGGGATTGGTGTCTTGTGGATTGGTACCCATGAATTTGTATATGGAATTGGTGTATCTTATGGGTTGGTACCCACTAATATGTATAGGGGATTGGTGTCTCCTCTGGATTGGTGCCCATAAACTTGTATGGGGGATTGGTGTCTCTCGTGGGTTCGTTTCCATGAACTTGTATAGGGGATTGGTGTCTCTTGTGGGTTGGTGCCCATGAAATTTATTGAAAAAAATATAAGCAATATTTTGTCGTGGTTTTCTCTCGAGAGGGTGTTTCCACGTAAAATCATTGTCTCTTATGTGTATGGAAATTGTGCATTGATTTATTATTGCATTCATATTATTGATGTTATCATTTGGAAATAAAAAATTTATCTTATACTGTTCACCCCCTCTCTTATTATAAGTGTGTGTTTCTCTAGTTGGTATGAGATCGAGTTCCTTCGTGAAAGCCTAATAGCTTGAAGGAATATCTTACAGGAACACACATGGATTACCAAGAAGGTTTTTCATAAAATAGAGCTCCATTGTTCGATGGGACTAATTATACCTTCTGGAGTGTAAATATGCGAATCTATTTGATGGTACATGGATATGATATATGAAAATCTATTATGGATGGGTTCAAACCGTCTACAACCCCTTCCATAGATCAAAATGACAAGAAATCATTTGAACATAATGCCAAGGTAATGAATTCAATACTAAATGGGTTCTGTGAATCAAATTTTGTGAAATTCATGCAATGCACCTCAGCAAAAGAAATTTGGGACAAGTTACAAATAACATATGAAGGAGACGACAAGGTTAAAATGGTAAAAAATTAAACCCACTAGAGGAAGTTCAAAGATTTGAAGATGAAATATGAGGAAGATATTGCCAAATATCTATGCCACATTGATGAAGTTTTGAACACCATTCGTGGACTTGGAGAAACTATTGAGGACTATAATATTATTCATAAAACCTTAAGTTCACTTCCCATGAGGTTTGATGCAAAGGTCTCGATGATTGAAGAAATGAAGGATCTTAAAACCTTAAGAATGGATGAGCTACACGGAATTCTTACAGCCTATGAGATGAGGACTAAAAAAGATAAAAAATCTAAATGGGAGGCTATGTTTAAAGCTTTAAAAAATACATAGAATAAAGAACCAAAATCAAGTGAAGAATCAAGCAGTGAAGAAGAATCTAACTGTGTGAAGAAATAATAATGGTCCAATAAAACACAAAGGTATGCATACTGTGAAATATTTTAATTGTGGTAACATTGGTTACTATACATCTAATTTCCCACAAGCTGGAATTAGTAGCAATGAAGAAGAAAAGTAATACAATAAAAAGAAAGAAATAAAATTTTATTATGAAAATAAAAACAAGCACGATCAAAGCAAGCATGAGAATAAGATGTTTCAAAGGCACAAAAAGAGTATTTACATTGAGAAAGCAAGCAATTCTTCCAGCAGTGATGAAAGCCTCTCCAATAGTGAAATAGAAGAAATCCTATTTTTGTCTATAGAGGAGAAATAAGATGCTCTTGTTGATGAAAATCGAGAAAAAGAGAGAGATCCAGAAAATGAAGAGAAAACCATAGTTGACATACAAGAGGAACTTGTTGTTGCTCTTGAAGAGCCGAAAAGGCTTAGAAAGAAAAACTCAAGATTGAATATTCAAGTGCAAGAGGATGAGGAGACAAAGTTAAAGCTTTCACAATATCTCACCAACTTAAAAATAAAAATTGAAGAGGTAAAGTGAATTGAAGAAGGTATGGCTGAGCAATTAAAGGAAAAAGAGTTGGAATGTGAAAATTGGAACATGATTTTTTCTCTCTGAGGAAGGAAGCAGAAGAATAATTATAAGCTACATAAGTTTGAGAAAAAGCACAAAAATCATGGATGATATTATCAAAGCACAGATATATTCAATTATAAATACTAGGCTTGGTTTTGAAGAAAGTCATAAAAAACAAAATATGGAGTCAAGCTCAAAAGGAACAAATGCATCAAAGAAAATAATTAAATAAGAGCCTCAAACCTATGTTGATATGTTGAGAAGTGGAAGCATCAAGAAGGAAGAAAATAAAGCATCATCATGGACCAAGGACCATCATAGAAACATCAATAATAGAACCATGTGGACATATACTCCAAGGCAATTAGATAGGTTTCAATATTCCTTTCATGGTTATTGCTTTTCATGTCACTAGTTTGGTAATAAATTTGTAAATTGCAGGGTCCATGCTAAAAATAATTTTGGTTTCACTAAGAGAAATTTCAATTTATTTGCATCTCTCATGGACTAAAACATCATATGTTACAAAATGTAATAATTTTTGGTATACATCTAGATGATGTGGAATAGTGTTCCCTGAAATTTTAAAGTCAAGAAAGGAGGATGGTCAAAATGTGCAAAAGGGTATGCCCTCCAAAGTTTGGAAAAATAAAATGGAACAAGAAAATGAGCATAGTAATTTGGTAGTTTCACTCCCATATCATCATTAAACATATCAAGAAGAGCTAGTAGCAGGGGGGCGTTATCCAGTGTCTTATCCTTCAGCCCCAAGGAGCCTTTGCCATTGATGTCAAAGGGGGAGAATTTTAGTAAGGGGGAGCATCTTGTCAGGGGGAGCAGCTTGTCATGGGAAGCAGATTGTGATCCTATTGCAATAAAGGATAGTTTCTTTGCAGGGTTACCATCAATGACAAAGGGGGAGATTATTAGAATTATTGAGTTTTCGTTAATGTCAAAGGTTGATTTGCTTGATAGAAAACGGTGCATGATTGGGTAAATTATTCAAGGCATATATATCTTCAAGGATGATTTAATTATAAGTGTATGCTTTAATATTTAAATTAAATATTTAAATATTAAAATGGTGTATGCTTTAATATTTATTTAAATATTAAAGTGATGGTTCAAATATAATATAAAATTTTGAATATTTAAATCAAAGATTTAAATATTTATATGGAGTGGAATTTTGAAAGTATGGGCTGACTAATTAAGCACCAAAAGTAAGGAGGTAAAATTATTCATATAAACGCAAGCCTGTTGTTCATTTCAAAAAAATAAAGTAGTGATGATCTAAATGTCTTCATTGAGGGATTAGCGTCATTGTGGAAGACATAATGCAGGAGTGATCATCCGAACATATTCATTGAGGGAGTAGCACCATTGTGGAAGACATAGGGTAGCAGTGATGTTTAGAGTATCTTTGTTAAAGGAGTAGCATCAAATACATAAATATGGAGGTGGTAAGACCAATATAAAAGTGGAAGAGGAAAACTTGTGTAGCATAAGATAGGAGTTTTTTATCTCCACACAAGACATCTACAAATTGAATATGCAAATGATTTGAACAGAGGTATGTTCTGGACTTCATACTTTGAGAGAAGAAAAGGTGACCAAAGACATTGAGAGAAGAAAAGATGGATGACCTGAGGCATTTCATCAAAGACCAATAGTTTAAGAAAGGATGGATAATCATCTCTTGTAGTGATCTATTAAAGAAGTCAAAAGTATATTCGAATGCAAAGCAAATCCACCACACACTTAACAAGACACGAAACCACCAAAATTGAACGTAAACTGCTAGAGCTCGTGTGGAAGGAGGTAGTGCTATAAGTTTTAGGGCTTCTATTCGAATATCATGTGGAAGAAGGCAGCACTGTAAGTTTTAAGGTTTCTATCAGAGCCAATACAAAATAATTTTGAAGGACATACCCATCCGAAATCACTTGAAGTCATATCTTGTGCATGGGAGAAAAAGTTGAAAAGACATATCATGCAATAGTGAATAGTTGAAGTTTGATGCATGATCCGAACAGGAAATAAGGTAGGTTTGTAAGTGGATAGTCTTTGTTTGTATCTAACAAAGCTTGTCCATTACCATTGTAACACCCAGGATAAAGAATTTCACAGCATACAAACAACGTCGGAAGAGGATCTATTATTTATAGGATTTTTGTTGAGAAGCTCAGGTCAGTTTCAACGAGGACTATATTGAAAGGAAGATTATGACAAGTGCATCAATGGAGTAACAGCTAGTTGGCAAGCACAACAATAGCTAGTGGATTCATTTGAGTTAGAAGCATAATATGTAAGATAGTGTGGTGGTCCCCTTTAACCAGAGCAAGATATAGAGTGGTGGTAGGCCACGTGGAACCATGCATAGGCACGTCATAGTGAAAGTCATCATTGATCGCATCAGGGTGGATGTTGTGACAAGAAGTCATAAAGATAAGTATGAAAAATTAAGATTCCTTTATTCTATTTTGGAGAGTTGAGGTTGGAGTTACAAGATTAATTTTTTATTTTATAAGGTTGGAGTTATAAGATTAATTTTTGATTTTATAAGGTTGGAGTTATAAGGTCTTCAAACCTTATTAATTAAGTTTCTACCTTAATTATTTGTTATTCTAAAAATCCAAATCAAGGGTTTAGTAAGGAGCCATAAGGTAGACTACTTCAAAGGAAAATAATCATTTCGTTGAGGTAGATTTGGAGGGCACATACAAAAGGAAGATAATATTTTTGTTGAGGCAGATTTGGAGGGCACATACAAAAGGAAGATAATATTTTTGTTGAGGCAGATTTGGAGGGCACATACAAAAGGAAGATCATCATTTTTTAGGCATATTTGAAGGGCACAAATCTGAAACAAGTCAAGGCATCAAATAATAGAGTAAGAGGATTAAGTGCACATATTCATCCAATATTTCAAAATGAAATACAAATCAGCCATCTACATGAAGAATAAAATGTGCACAAGATAGTGAAATTAGCCCTCACAGGTTAGTAACATTCATTACTATTTTGCAAGTTTGATATTCAAAGTGTATTAGTAAGTTGAAGAAAGAAAACTCAAGAAAAGGGAAGAATGAATGTTACCATATTGTAAGTTTGATATTCAAAGTGCATTAGTAAGTTGAAGAAAGAAAACTCAAGAAAAGGGAAGAATTTAAAGAGTAAAAGTAGGTACAACAGGGATTATAATAAGCAGAGTTTTGGATCAAATTTGGAAATAGATTTGAGCAGTTTTTATGATTATCTTTGGGAGCATATTTGAGTAGTTTTTGTAATCAAATATGGGAGTAAATCTTAGCAGTTTTTGTAATAAATTTTGGAGCAGAACTGATTTAGGTTGGTGCCTCAAATGAGATTGGTGCCTCCTATGGGTTGGTGCCCACGAACTTGTATAGGGTATTGGTGTGTCCTGTGGGTTGGTACCCATGAAATTGTATAGGGGATTGGTGTCTCCTGTGGGTTAGTGCCCATGAACTTGTATAGGGTATTGGTGTCTCTTGTGGGTTGGTTCCCACAAACTTGTGTAGGGGATTTGTGTCTCCTATGGGTTAGTGCCCACAAACTTGTATAGGGGATTTGTGTCTCCTGTGGATTGGTGCCCATGAACTTGTATAGGGGATTGGTAACTCATATGGGTTGGTGCCCACAAAATTTATTGAAGAAAAATATAAGCAATATTTTTTCATGGTTTTCTCCCAAGATGGTGTTTCCACATAAAATCATTGTCTCTTATGTGTATGGAAATTGTACATTGATTTATTATTGCATTCATATTATTGTTGTTATCATTTGGAAAGAAAAGTTTTATCTTATACTGTTCACCCTCCTCTTAGTATAAGTGTGTGTTTCTCTAGCAAAGTGAGAGTGCCTCTATATAATTAAGTTTAACATCATAGAGAAAATAAAAAATCCACCTACTAAAGTTAGTATTATAGAAGCATTGTCTCTACTAGGGAAATGATATCTACTCTAGAAGTCTTTGAAAGAGTAAGAAAGGAGTTATGTTAGGGCTAAACAATAAGAACCCACTCTAACTAATGTAGTTCATCAATAGAATATGATGGTAGAACACCAATAAATATCCAAGTCAATGCAACTAAATATTGAATACCCTAAATATTAAGATGTTGAAGCCCCTCCCATTTTATGTGACCCTCAAAATTGAAAACTACACAATAAGAAGTTGCATAGTTGATTCAAGAAAAGTAGTGGTAGTCATACCTAAATATGTTTACATATAAATGGTTCTACCTTATACAAAAATGGCTAGGCATCCAATATAAATGGATAATACCATAGTTAATGCAATGGATGTACTCAAAGACCTAGTCATAACCATAGCCCAAACATACAAATTTTATAGTAATATCAAAAGCAATAGTTGTCGGCCTCCCTATATATTTCACTATGTTTCTATTTAAAGAGTGAACACTTAAGTTATCAGGAGGCAGTTGTCTAAAAATACATTATATACATATGAATGTATCTAAGGATAGGTAGGTATTCAGGATTGAAAACAAACTGCTTTGCAACTATTTACTATATAATATAGACAATGAAGGTGTTGTAAACTAGAATGAGATCCTAAATATTGTGGAAGATGTTGAATATCTTACAAATGAAAAAATATAAAAATTGGATAAGATAACCAATATATTATAATATGAAGAATATTTAGAGGTTGAATATGAAGACACTAAACTAGGTAACTCTCTCATTACTAAATCATAATCTAACCTCTAGGATCTAAAATGTTAAACAAAAAATAAGACTTGGATAATGTGCTTTGATGGCACCAAGACCAAAAATGGGGTAGGTTCTAGCATTCAATTCATTGACCCATCAAGTACACTAACTTATGTTATATGTTGATTGGTCAATTGTACCAACAACATGGTAGAATATGGGGTGTTTTTTACTAGTTTGAGGAAGGATGGTATGTTGGGAATTAAATACCTAAGAATATATAATGGCTCTCAACTAATTATAAAGCATGTTAATTCTCAATGCACCTAAAAGAACAAGCATTTAAAGTCTTATAAGCATTGGGTCTAGGATCTACTAGAAAGTTTTGACATATGAAATTTAATTAATACCTAGATAATTGAACATAAAATTAGATGATTTGGTAGACATGGAATCTAGATTCCACCCCACCAATGTTATATGTAATAAACCTAAATAATTATATGAGGTCTTCAAACCAACCATCCTTGATAATTTAAATTATTGGTATATCTTTGACAATGATTAAAAATTATATATTTCCCTACCAAGGAATTCCAATACTCTAAAGACATGAATGACTATAGGAATAAGATCAAGGATGGAGATATATAGCTAAATTTAAATCAGCTACCCAAGGATCTAATCATTCTAGAAACTGTGTTTAATCTAGATGATATCACAAGGAAAAAAAACCTCAAAATAAAATCCTCATCATCATCGTGTTAAAAGGGTTGAAGTGAAGAACCTACTACTTGGAAAAAATTATACTTAGGAAGAAATGAACCTTTTCAAAGAGCTATGTGAAAAATACAAAGATATTATTGCATATTCATACAAAGGTCTCAAAGTCTATAACCAAAATATATAGAGCATATTAAGTTAGAAAATAGTGATAGACCATTCAAATAGAAATAATGACTAGTAAACCCTAAAATTGAGGCAATGATAAGAAAGGAAATTTTGAAGGTTTTGTAGGCTCTGATAATATTTTGAATCAAGCACTCCACTAGGGTCACCAATTTGGTTCCCATATGCAAGAAAAATGGGGATATAAGATTGTGTGTTGATTTTAGGAACATAAACCAAGCTTCATTACTATCATTTGTCTACCATAGATTAAATTCTACAAAAGGCAGTTGGGTCATAAATGTTGTCCCTCTTAGATGGTTTCTCAAGGTACAATCCAATTTGGGTCAAATATGACAATCAACATAAGATCACCTTCAAAACTAAATGGGGAATCTTCACATATCAAATATGTGCCATTTGGTCTATTAAACATGGGAGCAACCTTACAAAGAGCAAGGGACGTAGTGTTTGATGGACTTGTAGGTGAGATAATTCTTATATACCTTGAGTATTTAACAATATATCACAAAGATATGAGTAAGCATATCGAGCATCTCAACTTAATCTTCTAAATGTGTGGAGAATTTAGTATCTCACTTAAGACTAAGAAGTTTATTTTTATTGTTCAAGAAGGGAACTTGCTAGGTTACATGGTATCAAAAAAAGGCTAAGCCATATATCTTGACCAAATAAAATCCATATAATATTTTCCATTTTTTTATTTTATCAAGGAAATTAGGTTGTTCCTAGGCTAAATCAAATTTATTGCTAAATTCATCATAAATTTTATCCAAATGATCAAGCTTATTATAAAAATATTGAAGGATACCTCTCTATAATGGATTGATGAGGGAAAGAAAGCTTTCAGGATGTTTAATATGCTATCACTAGAGCCCCAATATTGACCAACCAATATTTCTCCAAATATTTCAAACTATATGTGTTTGGTATAGATGAAAGCATCGCTATTGTCCTAACCAAAAGAATAATAAAGAGAAGGAACATCCCATCTCATTCATGAGCCAAACCCTCCATAAGTGAATATACACTCTTATTGAAAAATAGGTATTTTCCATCATAAAATATCTTAAGAATTTCAAGGACTATTTATCATAGAGTAAAACACTATCTTTGTGGTAAACCTTGACATTTGATTTGTTGTAATTCATAGTGAGTTAGGATCAAAGAGGGTCAAGTGGATCAATAAAATACAGTAATTTGATATTTAGGTGAAACCCACTAAGCTCATTAAGGGAATGGCTATATGCAAAAGCTTATCAATGATAACCCCTAAAGATCATATTATTCTAGTAGAAGAGATAGATGTGGATAACATAACTGGTTGGATGGGTAATATATGTAGATATATAGCCATAGAGAAATTACTAGAAGGATTGAAAACTAAAGAGAGAGTTCACTTTAATAAAAGAGCAACACAATATCACTAATTTGGTGGTGTCTTGATTATAAAATGATATGATGACATCTTATTATATTGCATATAATAATAAAGGATAAAGTCCCTCATTAAGAAGTACCATGATGAAGGGAGCATTACTCTATGCCCATAACATCTCATAATATCCTGAGAGTCAAATACTATTGGCCTACCATATTCCCCAGTTGTTATTAGTAGGTCAAATATTATATATCCTCTTACATGTATAGAGAGAAGAAGAAAAAATATCCAATATCCCTAAAGCCTATCATTGTAACTGATTCATTCTAACAATGGGGTCTAGGCTTTACAAATAAAATAAAATTTCTATCAAGCATAGAACATGTATGAATCCTCACTGCTATATATTATTTCAACAAGTGGGTTGAAGCAAATCCTAACCAAACAACTAATTAGAAAATAGGGGTTCAATTGCTAAAAGGTATCATCACCGTATTTGGGACATAATTACCTACTTCAAGGGGGGTAAGGTGATGATGTTTACCCTAGAATATGGGTTCTTGCTTAAAAAATCATTCAGTTACTATCCCTATGGAAACAAATTAGTCAAATCAACTAACAAGGATATCTTAAGAACCTTGAAAATAATAATTTGTTGTAACAACACCAATATAGCCAAGTCAGCTATATTTCCAATTATTAATCTATTCATTGATTTAATAATATAAATAGAAGTAGGTTGATTATTATTTGATCATCAATCATTATTTTCGATTGTGTATTTGCAAGAGACTTAGCCCTCTCTAAGTGGAAAAGGACTTAGCCCTCCTAAAGTGGCAAGAATATTTGATTTCCTTATTCGTAGTCTTGCTTTGTATTGTTTATGAGGATTTATGCTTCAAGTGGTATTAGAGTTGATGATTCAAGAAGTGTGCTAATTATTTCAGGTAAAGTTAGTACATATGAACCATAGTGGAATAGCCAAACTTATGCAAACCCAAAAAAAAGGAACATCTTGAAAGTGTGTTTGGTTGGTGTCATTATCCACTCACAAATAGCGCAGGGGTACTACTATATTTACTGCAATAGCAAACGTGCATCGTTATTGGTGTTCCAAAATTTGAAATATTTTCATAAATATTTCGATGAATTTTTTCAGGTTTAATCATGCCAAAATCAAGATAGACCGACGTCAAAAATATTACGTTGTTACAATAATATATTAGAAGTATGGGTCCAATTATTAAGGTGGTCATTCAGAAAATTTTACAATTAGCAGTTATCGTGTGTCGATATTTATTCACAAGCCTATTCATCAAAGATTTAACCTTGTGAATTCCTCTATTTATTGAAACGTTGTGATTATAGAGGATAAAAGGGAGTGTTTTATTAAACCATGTATCATGCGCAAACCTAACAAATTTTGTAGTGACTTCCAAAGTACATAGGAAGAAGGTGAATCTACAATTTTTAGATAGTGTGGGTAGTATATAGCGTCAAGTTCATACATCTATGGTGATTCATATTTCAAATGAAATAATCAAGGCATAAGGTGGTCCCGATAATTCACATTTTTAACAATAAACCTCCAATACACTAAAACAATCAAGACTTTCATCGCAGTTACTAAGAGCAAATATGTTAGCACCAAGACAAAGTGACAAAATTTTAATTAAAATTCAAGTTTAGAAATTAGTCACACACTGTTCAAAAAATATTAAAGCCAAAACAATGTAGAAATATTAACATCACAAAGAGCATTATATAACTGGGAAAATATCTAGGATACATTCTTACTTATAAATGTTGAAATATCAAGTGCATGAGAGATAGGTGGAACAGAGGATCAACGGAAGACTAAATAGTGTAGATATCCAAAATAAAGGACCGTTAAGCTCACCAATAAGACCTCCATGAAATAAAGGTACGCAACATAATTCTCCTCTACACATTAACAACTTTAATCCCAATCACTCTATCCTTAACTCTATGGCTCCTTCCAACCCATCTCTCACAAATCTCAAACATGAGGAAGTAGTAATCCCTTCTACTGGACACCAAGAATTACAAGAATGTTTGACTAAATTAAATAATAATATGAACAACATGTCAATAGTTCTAAAACAATTATTAGAGAAACAAAACCTTGAACCTCCTCCCTCTCCAACTAATTCCCATAGACAAAATGATACTGAGGATCAAGATTCCCCCATAGGTCACAATGATCTTAACCTAGATATAGGGGAAGGTGCTCAATATGTGAGATGGCCTATAAGTGTTAATGTTTCGCATATGGATATGCCCACCTTTGAGGGTGGGGATACACATGTTTGGATACGTAAAATGGAGGGTATCCTACACTTATATCATATTCCTAAAGTCGAAAAGGTTTCTTACACCTCTTTCAAATCTACCAATAGTTATCTTGGTAGCAAAATCAACATAATCATCCCATATTGTGGCCTAAATTTAAATATCATGTTCTTAAGAGATTTGATGAAGGTAGTTCTTCTTCCTACATTGTTCACCTATTAGGGCTCAAACAAACTAGTTTTTTCCAAGATTATGTTTCTGAGTTCACAATTCTTCTCACATGTGAAAGATGTAAAAGCTTCTATGGTGGTTTCTGGATTTCAACATAGTTTGAAAGAAAATATTCAACTAGAAGTGGACTTACATGATCCATACACTTTGTATGATACTATAAGGATTGCTAAGCTTGTTGAAAAGAAGTTTCAAAATTGGACATCTTCTAGATGAGACTCTAATACACATCCTCAATATCGCAACAATTCCTTCCATAAAAATGAACAACCATCAAGATATTTCTACTTTAAATCTCATAATTATCATCCCAAATATCAAACATGTGTACCACATCAAAAATTTCAAATAGAGTAAGAAAATAAAGACAAATAAGAAGTAGAGGATATCATTTATCAAGCATAAACTATAGAACAAATCTCATTAGATACTAGTGAAGTAACATCATAATAGAACACTATGGATATTTTAGTATATGCTCTTATGGGGTTAATAGCTCATCATACAATCAAGATACCAGTATTTATTAGGAACAAACATATACATGTGTTGATTGATTCACGTAGTACTCATAAATTTATTGACATCAAGACTACTAAATCATTGAACTTGCACTTTAATTCTTCCAATCAAGATAAGTTTTAAGTTTTAATTTCAAATGGACGAAATTTTCAATGTATTGGTAGAACATCTCTAGTTTCAATACAAATGGGAAGTTACACCTGGCGAGAAAATATATTCATTATGATTTTGGAAAGTTCGGATGTTATTTTGGGTTTTGAATGGTTAGAAAAACTAGATATTATTAGTTTTAACTTTAAAAAAATTATTTGTGGAATGGAAATAAAATGGGAAGACTATTCACCTCCAAGGATCTGATGCAGGAGCATTCAAGGGAAAGCAAAATGCCACAAGGAGAAAAAAGGTTGTGATATCGCGACATGTCGGAAAAGAAGAAAAATGTCGCAATATCGCGACATGTCGCATTATCGTGACCAAAAGCTGAGAGAAGGCGAGAGAGAGAAAAGTGTCATGATATCGCAACATGTCGCATTTTCACGACCAGAAGACGAGGAGGCGCAAGAGAGAAAAGTGTCGCGATATCACGACATGTCACATTATCATGACCAAAGGACGAGAGAAAGTGCAAAGGATGAAAAGTGTCACGATATCGCAACATGTTGCGTTTTCATGACTCAAGAAGGAGAGAGAAGACGTAGAGCAAAAATGTCATGATTTTGCGACATGTCATGAAATCGCGAACGAAGCAAGAGAGAGAAGGCATTCATAGAAAATTTCACGATTTTGCGACATGTCACGAAATCACGATCGAAGCAGGAGACAGAAGGCGTCCGTAGAAAATGTCACAATTTCATGACATGTCGTGAAATCACGACCAAAGCAAGAGAAAGAAGGCATCCGCAGAAAATGTCATGATTTCGTGACATGATCGCAACCGAAATAGGAGAAAGAGGGCATCCAAAGAAAAATGTCGTGAAATCACGATCGAAAGAAGACAGGAAAGGGCCAGAGAAGAAAATGTCACAATTTCACAACGTGTCACAAAATTGCGATCGAAGGAGCAGAAAAGAAAGAAGGAAGGAAACTGTCACGATATCGTGACATGTCACGATTTCGTGACCCAAAGCAGAGAGCAAAAGCAAGGAAGGAAACTGTTGTGATATCGTAACATGTCATGATTTTATGACCCGAAGTAGAGAGCAAAAGCGAAAGGCAAAGCTATCGCGATATCGTGACATGTCACGATTTCGTGACCCAAAACAGAGAGAGAAAGCATAGAGCAAAGATGTTGTGATATCACGACATGTCGCGGTTTCGTGACCCGAGACGCGAAGAGAAAGCAGAGAGCAAATATGTCAGGATATCATGACACATCACGATTTTGTGACCCGAAGAGGCGAGAAGGAAGCAGAGAGCAAGATGTCACGATATCGCGATATTTCACGATTTTGTGACATGTCACGATTTTGTGACTGAAAGGAAGAACCAGGATCTGTGAAGGTTTGTGAGAAGAGAGCGAGGAAGAATGCCTCCACAAAGAAGTCATGGTGGTGGAAGAAATATGGTGCCAACAGAAGATTTCAGAGCTTTGCGGAGGCAAGTTCAGGCCCTGCAAGAGGAGCTGCGTAGAAGGCTTGAACCCAAAGGAGAAGAAGGAAGTGAAGATGAAGTTGATGAAGAAGAGGACCAATTTGAAGAAGAAGAAGAGGTTGTAGATCCTGCACAAGCCAGCTTATACAGAGCCATCTCCCATATTGTAAAGAAACCAAAGATGGAGGTTTTTGTGTACTCCAAAAATCTAGATCCAGAGGATTTGATTGACTGGATCAATGACCTGGAAGAATACTTTGAGTATGAGGAGGTCGAAGATCCTGATCGGGTCAAATTTTCTAATACCAAGCTAAAGGGTCATGCTAGCATCTGGTGGAAGTGAGTACAACTAGAAAGAAATAGAAGAGGAGAACGAATAACAAGATGGGATAGAATGGTGGATAAGTTGAAGAGACAGTTTATTCATGCAGATTACGAATTGGATTCGCTAAGGAAAATGTAGAGTTTGAGATAGTCAAGCAAAACTGTCAAAGAATACACAGAGGAGTTTTATAAGATCTCCATCCGAACTGGCCATTTAGATGCTAACAAGGAGAAGGTGGCCCGTTACATCAATGGGTTGAGAACCAGTATTCAAGAAGAGTTGAGTCTGGTTAGGATTAGCACCATTGAGGATGCTTACCAATTTTCTCTGAAGGTTTAAGAGAAGCTGAACAGAAGCTTTGAGGGTAAGCAAAGAGGAAGAGGTCATGGAGAAATAACTGGTGGAAGAATAGATGGAGGACAAGATGAGAAGAAAGAAGAAGCTAGCTGCAGTCAGGATCAGAAAGAGGAGAACACCTACCAACCCCGTAATCAGAACAATGGTTACCCAAGAGGGAGAGGTAGATCTAGACATGGATTTGGAAGAGGAGGATTTTGCGAAACCTATTTCCATTATGGCAAAGAAGGACATCAAGCATACGAGTGTCCACAACATTGAGAAAGGATGAATAAGAGTCTTGAGAGTCCTGCTAGAGCTGTTGTAGCAGATGAAGGTTTTGAATCAAAACATTCTGAGGAGGCAGAGAGAGGAGAAGTTATGGTCACAAGGAGGACCCAGTTGAGTGAGGAGAAAGGATCAAACCAGAGGAGGAGTCTGTTCCGCATAAGGTGCAAAAGTTTGGGTAAGGTCTGTAATGTCATTATAGATAATGGTAGTACTGATAACTTAGTCTCTAAAGAAATGGTTACTAAGTTATAGCTAGAAATGAGGAGACACCCACATCCATACAGGATTGTGTGGTTGTAGAAGGACCATAGGACATTGGTCAGTGAACAGTCCTTAGTCAAATTTAATATTGGGAATTATTGTGATGAGGTCCTATGTGACATCCTGCCTATGGATGCTTGCCATTTGTTGTTGGGAAGGCCATGGCAGTTTGATCGGTGTGTAGTGCATGATGGTCACGCCAACACATACTCAGTGACGAAGAATGGAGTGCACCATAAGCTGAAGCCCTTGAAGGAGGCGAGCGAAAGGGTATGTAGCAGTGCTAGAATCTATTTGCTAAAGGGGATGGATGAAAAGAGGTTGCTGACAACAATGAGAGTGGAAGTTATGGGGCTACCCTGCAGACCTAGATTTTGTTGAAGCTTGGAGAGCTTGTACAGCCCCAGTTAAAAAGAAGGTGATAGAACAATACAAAAGTGAAGGTCACTTCTCAATCCACCCCGGTTGTCTGATGCAGGAGCATCCAAGGGAAAGCAAAATGTTGCAAGGAGAAAAAATGTCACGATATCGCGACATGTTGGCAAAGAAGAAAAATGTCATGATATCGCAACATGTCGCATTATCACGACCAAAATCCGAGAGAAGGAGAGAGAGAGGAAAGTGTCGCGATATCACAACATGTCACATTTTCGTGACCAGAAGACAAGAGGAGGCACAAGAGAGAAAAGTGTTGTGATATCGTGACATGTCGCATTATCGTGACCAAAGGACGAGAGAAAGCGCAAAGGAGGAAAAGTGTCGCGATATCGTGACATGTCGCGTTTTCATGACTCAAGAAGGAGAGAGAAGGCACGGAGCAAAAATGTCACGATTTCGTGACATGTCGCAAAATCGTGACCGAAGCAGGAGAGAGAAGGCATTCGCAGAAAATGCCATGATTTCATGACATGTGAAATCGTGACCAAAGCAGGAGATAGAAGGCGTCCACAAAAAATGTAGCGATTTCGCGACATGTCACGAAATCGCGACCGAAGCAGGACAAGAAGGCATCTACAGAAAATGTCATGATTTTGTGACATGTCACGAAATCGTGACCGAAACAGGAGAAAGAGGGCGTCCGAAGAAAAATGTCACAAAATCATGACCGAAAGAAGACAGGAAAGGGCCAGAGAAGAAAATGTCACGATTTCGTGACATGTCATGAAATCCTAATCGAAGGAGCAGAAAAGAAAGCAAGGAAAGAAACTATCGCGATATCGTGACATGTTGCGATTTCGTGACCCAGAGCAGAGAGCAAAAGAAAGGAAGGAAATTGTCACGATATCATGACATGTCACGATTTCACGACTCGAAGTAAAGAGCGAAATCAAAAGGCAAAGCTATCATGATATCGTGACATGTCACGATTTCGTGACCCAAAACAGAGAGAGAAAGCATAGAGCAAATATGTCGCGATATCACGACATGTCACGGTTTCATGACCTGAGATGCAAAGAGAAATCAGAGAGCAAAGATGTCACGATATCGCGACACGTCGCAATTTTGCGACCCAAAGAGGTGAGAAGGAAGTAGAGAGCAAGATGTCGCGATATCGTGACATGTCGCGATTTCATGACCGAAAGGAAGAAAGAAGATCCGAAAAGGAAGATGTCGAGATATCGTGACATGTCGTGATATTGCGACCCAAAGAAGAGAAAGGCAGCGAGAAAGAAAAATGTTGCGATATTGTGACATGTCGCGATATCGCGACCCAAAGGAGAGAAAGGCAACGAGGAAGAAAAATGTCACGATATCGCGACATGTCACGATATCGCAATATACTGTTGGTTCACGATTCGAAAAGGCATGCGTTCCCATATGGTGTTTCTCGAGGTGGTCAAAGGCCTCATCAATGCATGATTTCTTGCCTGATAAGTTTTTTGAGCATGGCAGCCACTCGACTGCTGCGCCCAGAGGTCATAGATGTTCAGACGGCTCATCAATGCATGTTTTCACGGCTGACCTAGTGGCAGTTGCCAGTGAAGATAAAAGAGGTGAAGGTTATAGTCACGAGAGGGGGAGGAGTCGAGTTTTGAGATTGGGAGGATGTATTCTTCCTGAGAACATAAGCAGATCGCCAAAAGTGAGGCAGCTTGCACCAGGAAAAGAAAACTACACCTACGGGCTAGTGTTGTAATTTGTAATTTTCTTTTGAAGTTTAATGAATGAGATGAGAAAATAGAATATTGGATTTTGGATTTCTGGTGTGATTTTCGCCCCCCATTAGGATCAAACTCCACCATCACAGGTAGTGATTTCCCACAACATGGAAAAGATATTAAATAAATGAGGTTATGGATTCATAGCTCAAATTAATTGCATTGAAGTGCAAGCACAAGATACCCCCGTAATTCCCTCAAAGGATATTCAAGATATTGTGGCTAACTATGATGAAGTTTTTAATGAACCAAAAGGGCTACCTCCCAAGTGATCTCATGACCATGCCATACATCTTATCCCTGGAATTCTCCCTCCTAATGTACATCCTTATCGATACCCTCAACCTCAAAAAATAGAAATTGAAAATATTATCCAAGAACTATTAGAACATGGATTCATTCATCATAGCACTAGTCCTTATTCATCACCAATGGTTTTAGCCCATCGTAAAGATAATTCTTGGTGTATGTGTCCTAATTTTTGATCTCGCAATAAAATCATAATAAAGGACAAGTTCCCTATGCCTATCATAGATGATTTATTAGATGAATTACATGGTGCTAAATTCTTCATAAAATTAGATCTACATTCAAGTTTTCATCAAATCATAGTAAGAGATGAGGACATTCCCAAAAATGCCTTTCATACTCATGAAGGTCATTATGAGTTCTTAGTCATGCCTTTTGGTCTCACAAATGCCCCCTCCACCTTCCAAAGTCTCATGAACCATGTTTTTTGTCCATTACTTCACAAATTTGTCTTAGTCTTCTTTGATGATATTTTAATATATAGTAAATCATGGAAGGATAATTTGATGCATGTTGGGAAAGTTCTTCATGTTTTACATATGGAGAAAATTTTTATCAAATGCTCCAAGTGTTCTTTTAGTTTTCAAGAATTTAAATATTTGGGTCATATCATTTCTCATGAAGGTGTTAAAGTGGATCCTAATAAAATTAAAGCCATTCAAGATTGGCCTTTACCCAAAACCATCAAGAAACTTCATGGTTTTTTTGCCTTACAGGTTACTATTGCAATTTTGTTCGTAATTATGGTTAAATTTTAGCTTCTTTCATTACCCTAAAAAAAAAGGATGTCTTTCATTGGTTTGATACTGCCACTCAAGCTTTCATGGCACTCAAGGAAGCTATGTGTACTAATCTGGTTTTGGCAACTCCAAATTTTCATAAACTATTTGTTATCGAATGTGATGCTTCGTGTACAAGTATTGGGGTAGTATTAATGCAATATGGTAACCCCTTGGCATTCGAAAGAAAACAACTTTCAGGTAAAAATTTGGGAAGGTCCACATATGAGAAATAAATGTTGGCTATTCTACATGCAGTCGATAAATGGAGACATTACTTACTTAGTAGTCACTTCATCATAAAAATAGATCATAGTAGTCTTAGTACTTTCTCAAATAATGTTTATCCTATCCAGAATAAAACCAGTGGATGATAAATTTATTGGTATATGATTTCATCATTGAGTATAAGAAGGACAAAGAGAATGTAGTAGCAGATGATTTATCATGTAAATATGAAGATGAATTTTTTGTCAATGCCATTTTAGGTCCTTGTTCTTAATGGGTTGCTCAACTCTAAGAAGAATGGTTTGCGAACACCGAAACTACTAAAATTATTCAATATATGATTCTTGGATCATCAAAGCATCCTTATTTTTCATATATTGATAAGGTGTTAAGAAAGAAAGATCACATTTACACTCTACAAGGTTCAACTATTAGATCCATGATCCTTAAAGAATCATATGCTTCACCATCAATAGGATACTCAAGATTTTTTAAAACATATCAGTGGGTGAAACAATCCTTTTATTATAAAGTGTTAAAATTTTACGTCAAGACATTCATGGCCAAATGTGAAGTATGCCAATGCAATAAAGGTGAAACTATAAAATATCTAGGACTTCTTCAACCATTACCAATTCCTAACCGCCAATGGGAACACATATCAATGGATTTTATAGAAGGTCTTCCCAAGTATAAAGGAAAAATAGTGATTTTTGTAGTAGTGGATCGTCTTTCCAAGTATGCTCATTTTAGTTCTCTACAACACCAATATTCAGCAAGCAAAGTGGCCAAGGTATTCGTTAACTCCATTTTAAAGTTACATGGAATGCCCAAAAATATTGTAAGTGATCGTGATCCCATCTTTACTAGAAATTTTTGGCAAGAATTATTCCGTCTCAGTGGTACAAAATTAAATGTCTTCTATATACCATTTCCAAACTGATGGTTAAACTAAAATTGTTAACAAATGTTTAGGTACCTATTTACGTTGCTTTGATCAAGATAAATAGTATCAATGGAGTCACTCGCTTTCATTAGAAGAATGGTGGTATAACACTTCTTACCATTATTCTCTCAATATGTCCCCATTTGAAGCATTGTATGGGTTAAAACTATCAATAATAATTGATTATGTTCTAGGATCTTTCAAAGTTGCTCAAGTAGATGATTGGTTCCAACACCAATATTCAATGCTCAACATTCTTAAAGATAATTTTCTCCAGGCACACAATCCTATGAAGTAGCAACAAGACTCACACTGTTTAGAGTTGCAATTTAGTATAGGAGATATGGTTTTCTTACAACTTCAACCTTACAAACAACTATCATTGAATATCAAAACTAGTCAGAAGTTGACTCCAAGATTTTATGGTCCTTACAAGATAAGTTGTCACATAGGCAAAGTAGCATATCAACTGGATCTTCCTTTCTCACATCGTATACATCCATTTTTTCATGTTTCCTATCTCAAGAAGGTGATTGGCCAAAGAGTACACTCCCAGTCAAAGCTTCCAGTACTTGATGAAGAAGGATGTATAAATCTTCAACCAGAAGCAATATTACAAAGCATATCATGTCATCTTCGATCTCACCACATTAAATAATTTCTGATCAAATGGTAGGACTTACCAATAGAATATGCTAAATGGGAAATAGAAAGTATTTTTGAGCTATTTCAATCTTTGAGGACAAAGAGTTCCAAGGAGGGGAGCCATGTTACAACACCAATATAGCCAAGTTGGCTATATTTCCAATTATTAATCTATTCATTGATTTAATAATATAAATAGAAGTAGGTTGATTATTATTTCATCAACAATCATTATTTTCGATTGCGCATTCAAAAGAGACTTAGTCATAGTTGCTTCGTATTGTTTATGAGGATTTATGCTTTATTTATGAATCACAAAGTGGTTGGTACATCAAATTACATAAAGCATTATGGGTTGACTGAGTCATACCAAAAGCATCCATTGGTTCATCATCTCACAAATTAGTCTATAGCAATGAGACCATGTTACCAACCAATTTAGAGCTCTCTTTACTCCAAATTCTGCAATAACTTGAGCTAAGAAACAATGACGTTGAATCCATGTAAAAAAAGTTAAGTGCATTATTTGCCTTGGATGAAGAAAGATAAAATACCATCAAAATAATAATACAACAATATAAGGGTATCAAAATATGGTTTGACAAGTGGGACATGGGGATTGACTATGAAGAAAAATTTCTAATATTCAAGTGTGATGAAGATTAGATAAAACCAAGGGAACACTAGAAGTTTGAATCCTTATGGAGTGGGTCCTACCAAATTCTAAATATTACAAGATCCAACACTTATAAATTTCCCACCATGGATAGGAGGATGTTGCCTATTTTTATGAATGGGAAGCACCTTTGCCCAATTTAGTAGCAAAATATTTATCCACAAGAGTACGTAAATATATATATACATTCCTAGTAGCTAATGAGTTTGTCCTAACCACTTACATTATAAACTAGGTTTGATTTAAAATTTTCATTGCTTTATATAAGCCAATACCTTTTTTTGCATAAACTAAGTGATTCCTTCTTAGAAAAGCAATGAACAACATGAAACAAACTAGAAAATGAAAGCATGTGCTGAAATAAAATCCTACACTACATAGGCCTGTGACTAGTTTAATAGTTATCTAGGTGGACTGTATCTATCTTCCTCATAATTAATATATAAATAAAAACAAATCTAATCCTACTTATCAATTAAAATAAATCCACTCAAAATAAACCAATTATCAGCTATCTACATTAATCCTAAATCTAACAACAGAGAGAGAATTTATGGACTCTCCAGGTTTAGTGGGCCCTTGGTAAACCTCCAAAAACATAAATTATCTTCCTTCGCAATCCCTAAATTTATTTCAAATAACTTACATTAATCATACACCATCATACAAAATTTTTATACATCAAATAAACCAAAAGCAACTTTTATTCCTTTCGAGAGTTAAATTATGTCATGGATGGAAATGCAATCATGATAGTCCATACAAAAACTAGAATACGATACTTATAAATAATTTTCTTCACATTATCTCTAACCTTGAATACAATGTCTGCTCTAGTATTTATAATGTACCAAGATCCTAAATGTAGAAAAAAATTAAATAATTCTAAAAACTAACTTAGAAATTAGCTACAAAATAAAGGTTTTACTACAATTTATTTCAAAAATAATATTAGGTTTGTTGTTATTCTAATAAGGGAGATAAAATGTCCTTTGCTTGTTGTTACTAACCAAAAAAAATTATGAGTTGTCTCAACTACTTCCTAACTAGTTCCTAACTACCTAAGTTGTCTTGTTGTCAATAAATATTTTTTCATGTTACACTATTGTTGCTAACAAGTTCTGCCTAGTTGTCATTGTTGTGTTATTCCACTTATATAGCTCCCTTATTTCTAGGAGTGGTTCCCTAAAATTCAAGATATTTTAACTCCTATTTTCTAAAAAACCCATCCTATGCTTCTTGGCTAGTTTCGTGAATAACCAGATTTATAAGAATTTTCTATTCTTTGGAATAGGCCTATAGTTGTAGATCCTTCCGTAGTACATTTTGTAGTATTAAAAATAACTTGTGTATATAATATCACTACAAGGGAAAAAATTACATAGAAATAAATCAAATAATAGCAATACTAATCATTTTTATGCTTTACATCTACTCCATTGACATTTAAGTGTAAAATATTTCATTTAACAAAAACTAGTAAAATTATCCATAAAATCCTTCAAAAGTAATCAGTTTGGGTATGAAAGTAAGGCTAATAAATGTGAATCCCTAGCCTATTTTCCTAACTCATAATTCCCCTCAACTAACTCAATTGCATGTCCTCATGCAATTTTATTTATCCTATCAGCTACTAGTATCAGTTTTTTCTTGACTATTTTCTTAACAGTCTTGTAGTAGTTGTTAGTGTTGACTTGGCTAGAGGAGATGTTGGAGTAGAGACTTTCTTTGTCGTACCAATTTTGGTAGTTTCTTCACTGGTACCTAATTTTCCAATCCATTTTTTTTAGTGCCTTTAAATCCCTATGATATAATTTTTCTTCCTTTTTGATCTATCTCTATAACTAGAGGATTTTTTTTTTGTTGCCCAAGGTTTTTTTACTTCTTTGTTGGAGTTTTCTCTAGATTTTATTATTACCCTTCTACTTCTTACTACTTGTTGTGTTTTTAATTAACAATTGAATGGGTCTTAGATTCATTTATAGCAAATTGTTTTGTGTGTGGAAATTGCTTGTAAGATTCCTACTTTTATTTTTTCTTTCACCAAGATTGCTATGTTTTTTTACCAAAAGTGTTGTGTTTTTTTTGTTTGTTATTTTTTTTCTTGCACATTTTCTTCCTCTTTCTCCCCTTCCTCTTTTTTGACTTAACATGATTGAAAGCACCCACCACTGCATCTTATGGGGATTCAATAGGTAATATGTAGGTTGTTTAACATAGAAAATATACAGGGCTTTAATTTATAATATGCAGTAATAGCAAGCAGCACATAAATTTGTAAAAGAACTTAAATGACTATCCCCTTCCCCCAAACTGAATAATGCTCCACATCCTGGTGGAAGAGTAGAATAAATCAATTGAAAAAAAGGATAAATGAAAGAAGGGAAATAGATAGTATTAACAACATTTGTAAAAACAAAATATGTACAACTTAAATGAAAATGAAGAGAAGAAAAAGTACCTGGAATAATATGTTAAATGCTAAAAAAATGATCATTATTTGGAGGTTGAGGATAGTATGCTTGAAGATGTCCATACACAGCTACATACTACTCAAACTTGTCATCATGAAGAATATGTGAACTGGTGGGACTTTTATTTTTTTATTTTCTCTTTTTTTTTTGCAGATAATGCATCCTAGTGAGCCAGTTTTCAAAAATTATTTGTCCATTTGCACCAACAAGTAGTTTTCACAAATAGATATTATTTTTGCAAGGTTTAAGAGCTAATAAAACTAGTTTTCATCTTCCTCCTTGGCCCTATGGCACTAGTAAAGTTTTTCACGATAGGACTTTATTGCTTTTTCAGTTTTTGATCAATTTTTTTTGTTTTTTTTTATCTCTTTGCTAAAGGAGAAATATCAAGTGTTGGTAGGGATTCATAGGTCATAAATGAATTGCAGTTCTACTTTTTGAATGAATTATTTAATGAAATATGAATTGGAGAGAGGTTTGTGGTACAACTTCAATTGATGGCCATTGATAAGTAATTCATGAGAGGCATCATCAATATTTTTTATCTTGAATATACCATTACCATATGCTTCCTCAATTTCATATGGGGCCAAACCATATTGTATGCAACTTCTCTTTGAAATATATTAACTTAGAATCATAGAGTAAGGTTCAACCAACTACTTAAAATTCCTTGGAATGATATGTCTATCATACCATTACTTCCATTGTGCTTGCAATAATTTAGTATGTTGAAGGGCATCATGATGAGTTTTTTCTAATGCATTTAGCTATAAGAGTCTATCTTATTGAGAAGTAGTGAGATCAATTCTAACCTTCAGCACAGTGTGTAAGTTCAAAATTTTAGACTCAATGGGCATGATAGTTGTCTTCTAATAGACCATTTCATAGGGTATGAGCCTTGTTTATTTCTAAATGGCATTATAAGCCCATACTGCTTCCCTGAGTCTATGTACCCAATATGCTTGGTGTGAAGCAACTATCTTTGTAAAAATATTCTCAAGCTCCCTATTACTAACCTCCACCTGACCATTTAACTAAGGATGGTATGCTGATTATTTCTTGTGGTTCACTTGATATTTATGTACAAATGAAGTTATCACATCATATATGAATTGTGGTCCTTAATCTATTTCAATATATTTGGGTGCTCCAAAATGCTAAAATATGTTGTCATATGAGAAATCAATTACTTTTTTTTTTGCAATGTTGTGATGCCTTCACTTTTGCCCATTTTGTGACATAATTTTTGCACACCAAGATGTACTCGTTGAATTCACTTGCAAGTTTGATAGGTCCAACAAATTCTGACCCCCACTTCTCAAATGATTCTAAAACCACTTGAGGGTGTAGAAGCATCTCTATTGAAGGAGTTGGTTTACCCATTCTTTGGTATGGATCACATTGAGATACATATACCTTAGCATCATGGTTCATTGTAGGCCAATAGTACCATATTTGCAAGATTGTGTACATGGTTCTCTTGGAAGCATTATGTCCACTACATGGTTCATCATGAGATGCACACAAGATGTCAAAGGTGTATTCCTCCTACACATATCTTTTAATTACATGGATAGGACATAATTTAAACAAAATATCATCTAACTATGTATATGGAGTACTTTCATTGATGAGCTTCTGCTTTTCATATGGTGAAAAGTGATATGGCACTTTTCCAGTCACCAAATAGTTAGTAATATTTGCATACCAAGGTGAGTGTATTTAAATGGCAAACAAATTCTCATCAGGAAAGGAATCTTGCATAGATTCTGGATTATTTGCCAAATGTAATATAGAAATATGGTTAGCCATTACATTTTTTTACCAAGTTTGTCCAAAATGATAATGTCAAATTCTTGTAAAAGTAATAACCATTGAACAATTCTACCACTTACTACACCTTTACTCATAAGATATTTACTAGCAGAATTACTAGTATGGAAAAAAAAATTATACCCACTAATGTAATATGTAAACTTGTGTATGGCATAGACAACAAGAAGAAATCCTTTTTTGGTGATAGTATAGTTTAATTCTACTCCATTCAAGTTTTTGCTGATATAATAGATGGCATAGGGTTTCTTTTCCTCATTTTGGGTGAGAATTGCACCTAATTCTTAGTCTAATGCATCAGTGTGAATATTAAAAGGTAAATTCCAATTTGGTCCTCTTAGGATTGGTGTTGTGATCAGATTTTTCTTAAGCTCTTCAAAATATTGTTAACAGTCATCATTCTAATAAAATTTGTTAGTTTTAGTCAACAGTTGAAGTGATGGAGCAGCAATCTTGTTAAAGTCTTTAATAAACCTTCTATAATAGCCTGCATGTCCTAAGAAGCTTCTAACCTCTATTTTAATTTTGGGTGGTGGAAGGGATTTTATGGCTTAGATCTTGGCTGGATCAACCTTGATGTCATTTGTAGAGATATAGTGGCCTAAGACAATGCCTTTGCTCATCATTAATGACTAAGAGAGATGTTTTCTTGATATCTTTCAAGGACCTATTTCAACTTGTTTAGATTTTGTTCAAATATATCATCATAGATAGTAAATTCATCCATATAAATCTCTAAACAATCATGATTAAGATCAGTAAAGATGAAAATTATAACCCTTTGAAAGGTAGCAAGTACATTACATAGCCCAAAATGTAAGATACAATATGCATATGTTCCCCAAGGGTATGTAACGGTAGTTTTTCTTGATCTTATTTAGCTACCCTAATTTGGTTGTAACCTCTAAAACTATCTAAGAAGCAAAAATACTTCTTTCCTATGAGAGTATCAAGAACTTGATCAATAAAAGGTAAGGGAAAATATTTCTTACTAGCCTTATTGAGTTCTCTATAGTCTTTGCAGACTCTCCATTTACTATTCTTCTTAGGTAAGAGGACGAATGGGGAAACCCATTGACTATTTGAGGTGGGATAGATGAAACCAAAAAATAGTATTTTTTTTAATTTCTAACTTTACCACTTCTATCAAGGTTGGGTTGACTCTTATTTGATGTTGTCTCATTGGGTCACATTCATCTCTTATAAATATTATATGTGTGAAAATAGATGGATGTATGCCCTTCATCTCGTTATAATCCTAAGAAAAATCTTGTTGATGGTTTATCAACAATTGCACCAAAGGTTACTCTTGGGATTCCTACAAATTTTTATTGATGTCCAAAGTTTTTCCAATAGAAACTTCTATTTGTTTGTAATATTCACTATTGGCATCTATGCCTGATATGTCATTCAAGAAGTGATTTAAAGGGAATCTATGTGGCAATAGTTGATGAAAATTTGTAATGTCTTGTGTAGTTTGAGTGGGGTAAGTAATGAAAATAACAATTTGGAAGACAAGCCAGTTGTGAATTACTAGGTTCTGCTGGTATAATCTGCTCAGTGATGGAAGTGGTGTCATTTGTGAATTTATTGTCATACACTTCTTCCTCAATGTTATGATTTTGGGTAGTTATCATGGCCAATGATTGGATGATTTCTCCATCATCTAGTTCATAAAAACATGGATGCTCATTATAAATACTTGGGGTTGCAAGCAGACAAAGAATTAAAGTTTTGTTATGTATGCCATCAAAAATGGTCATACTTCCTATATTGCAACTAATACAAGCATTTATTGTTGCTATCCAAGGTCTACCTAGTATTAAAGGATGTCCCCCAAGTGAGGTTTTAGTTTGTAACACTACAAAATCTACTATATACTCCCAGGAGGAAACTATGACCATGATATTGTCTAAAATCCCATATGGTTTCACTATTGACCAATTTGCCAATTGCAAGATGGTTAGGGTAGGTATTAGATGTTGTAGTCCTAAAAAATTCATGGTGTACTTTATCATCACATTAATTATTGCACCTTAGATCAATCAAAACATTTTGAATACTGGTTTTTCCTATGTGTGCTGTAAGAATAGGTACTCCAAGATCCATGTATTTAGGTAAGAGAATTTTTCTAGCTATCAAATAAAAAAGCTGATATATGACATGTATGATTTTGGGTTCATTTATCTTCCTTCCTAAATTATTTACATAACTCTCCAATGGTCTTGGCATAAATTGTAACATATTTTATATCTTGTAAGAGTGAAATTTTCACATTGATGTTACACAATTCTGCCATGAGATGAAAATCAATTTTGGGTGTTTCTTTTTTAATCATAAATCTTTGAGGAAAGGAGCCTCTATTATATTTTTAGAATATTTTATAGGTTAAACCCTTGCAAGTGACTCAATCACACCTGCAAGTTGTTCTACAACAAGGTAGTTTATAGTTTGGCTTAGAATAGTATATTGAATTTGTAGGTTTTGGCATGGTTTAGGGTTCAATTTCCTCTTCAGTTATGATGGGAGGTAGAGGATCAGGTAAAACTATTATTGGTTTGAGCTACATTTCACTACAAGACAAGAAATTAACTATATAGGTACCTTCAGCTTCATAGACTGGTTGTTGGGTTGGTCTATTATTGGGGTTAAGCATTGGCTAAGTAGGAAGAGGAGGTTATTTGGGTGGTGCATGACTATTATTTCCTTATGGAGGAGGTAACACTCATTTTTTTATGTTGTTGAGGACCTTATCCTCAAAATTTTGGTGGATTGGGTTGATATTGTTGTGGATATGATCATTTCTAGCCTTGCCCACTCTATCATGGCCAATATTGATTAGATCATTATGGTTGTGACCAATGTGGAATATTATTAGACCATTAATACCAATATGCATTTGACCAATTCTTATTATAGTAAGAAAAATTAGAATGAGCATAAGGATTAGGCATACCTTAATATCATCCTTGATTGTCTACTTGGAATGTCCTCCTTTGTGCAACAAAAAGGACATCTTATTTTTCTTTAAAATTTGGTTTCTTTAATGTTGTCTTTACTATAGGTAAATGTTGGCAATCCTTCATTGAATGTTGTTTATCATAAATGTTGCAAATAGCAGTTTTGCCTAAAGTATAGTCATGTAAGGCATGCTTATTCTTTCAAGAAGGACAATAGACAACTTTTACCTCAATTTTATTTTACAAAAAATCCATTGAAGAGGTAAAAGTGCCCAAGAAATCTATTTTTAAATATTCCAACATATTACTGAGTTCAACTCTTGTAACTCCTCCACTAGTTTCAATTGGCTTTTTATTGCATAAATATGACCTTGTACAATATTAATTGGTACATAACTCTTAAATTCAATGGAAAGGAAGATTAGAAATGTTCCTTACTCCCATTATATTGAGGATATCAATGGTCTCTTCCCTTAATCCTTTTAGAGAGATAGTTCTCAAAAAATCATCATCCAACTCAATGTTACCTCTCTTCATTACAAAATGAAATCTCTCAATGTAATCTTCAAGTCCTTAACCTTATTTTTGAGTTATCTTGAAAATTTCACTCTTTCATTCTCACACAACAATAATATTGGTATTTTCCCAAGAAAATTGCCTTCGTTTCATCATCACTTTTCTAAGTAGTGATAGAATTTTCACCCAAACCCATGAGCTAGTGTAATGCACCATATTTTAAAGTGGCTAGAAATCATTTTAACTTTTGTGCATAAGTGGTGTAATTATAGGTGCGAAAAAAAGCACTTCAAACACAAAAATAAAGTGTCAGGATCTTTAGTGGCTAGTCCTCCAAAAGTGGGTATGGCTAGTGGATAGATATTTTGCATATCACCATCATTATTATTACCCTCTACCCTTGGAAGGCATATAGGGAATTTGAAATTGCTTCATAGCTATCTTGGTTCTTATTCAACCATGTGGAAATCCCACAGAGTCCATAATAATTTAGTGCGAGGTTTTCTTGGAGTGGTACAAGGACTAGTACTAGATAATTAATTTGTTATTATTACCCTTTACTTCCTTCATTTACAACCTTACGAATCTCAACTTGTCCTATTTTTTCAAGTGTATGAGTGATTTATTTAATAATCACATGAGCTCTTTCCTAGATAAAGTGGAGTTGATCTACTCCTCTTGATGATTGTTGCTCAAGTATAGAGGAAATAAAAGTCTACTTGCTTTGTGAAGCCTCTTCTTGCAACCCAGTTCTTGGCAAATCTTTCTTGGGGGGTTTTGTTAGAAATTTGAGCATGTTGTGTTGTCATTGATTTTAAAAGGGTTGATGTCCTAAGTTGATGGCAATGTTTGTGAGAATATTCTTCAAAGGGCACATGAGGCATGAGGTAGCAAGAAGAAAGAAAAGTCTTCTCCATGATGGTATTGAAAAAATAAAAGGGTCAAGTTGATTTACCTTGGTGGTAATTTTGCAAAAGAAAAAGGTTAAATTGATTAACTATGGTGGCAAAAATTTTAACCTAAGAAAATATCCTAAGAGAAATCATAATATTTAAATCCCTTGGATTCAAATTATTATAATTAAAATATAATATTTTATTGGTGCCAAAGGTTTGCAATTCAAGAATTGACATCAAATTCAATGCCAACTATGGCATATAAATATTGCATGTTAAGGTGGTTAATGGATGTTCAAACATTGATAAATTCATACGCCCAAGAGATCATTGTTCATTTTGCAGCGGAGAGGAAGAAGATGTTAGTTTTTCAAAATTGAGGTAAAGTAAAGGATAAGGAGCAATGGCTCTAAATATCTGTCCCATCTAGATAGGTAGCCCAGATGGTAGTGACCATGGTGCTAGGGCATGGCAGCAAACAGGTCTCATGTTCGAGATGCGGTGGATGCAAGTGATAAGATTTTGGTTTGAAGTTTTTTGTTTTGCACAACGAATGTTAAGGATAAGGTAAAGTGTATGCCCTTAGTGTTCTTGTGAGTGTCTAGCCTATGTGGTGGCCTAGTCGTAGCTAGGGTGCAGGCCAACAGGCAGCGTGGGTTCGAATCACGACAGCAAGTGACAGCAAAGGGATTAATTTTTTGAAAATTAATTTATGCAAAGTCTAAGGTTCTAAGTGCCTTGGGGTATAAAATAAAGTGATGATTTAATTATCTCTTTGGAAGTGCATTAATGTCAAGTAGGATCTAGAAGGTGTAAATAAAAAATTTGCTTGTGTAATTTGTGATATTTATTGGGTTGAAAATTAATTTGCAAGATTAGGAGTAATAAGGTGTTATAGTGGTTTGATATTTTATTGTAATTTTTGTATGGTGAAATATATTTTGAGATGAAAATTAATATGGATGGTTTGAGAGAGTATTTTGATATCTAACTCTTGAAGTGGCACTAGAAAGATCAATTATTTGTGAGACATGTTTTTGAAGACATATCTCCATAAGAGCAATCAAGAGGTATGGGCACATTATTCCTTGTTTAAAATATTTTGTTGAAGTGGATGTTTTAGAACATAAGATACAGTGAAAAGGATTACTTGATAAGCATTGTTGAAAATATTTGAGTTAGGATTTGCACTTCATTATTGAATGATTGTGGAAATATTTGGGTTATAGTTTGAGAACAAGTTTGCTTCCATTGTTGAAAGAGTTTGAGACATTTGATTGTAAACTACTTGTGCTATGTGTGAAGACAAGTTTTGTATCTTTATGAAATATTTTTGAGCATGTGTTACGAGCTATTATAAGAATATTATGTTTAAGCAGATATTATGAGCAGATGTGAGGTAGAACTTTGAGTATATTTGAGGCATACTTGTGAGCAGGTTAGAGACAGACTTTTGAGCAGATTTGAGGCAAACTTTAAGAAAATTTGAGGTAGACTTATGAGCAAGTTAGAGATAGATTTGTGAGTAGGTTTCAGATAATTTTATGAGCAAATTAAATCATATTTGTAAGTATATTTGATCAGAGTTGAGTAGAGCAGTGGGGAAAGAGGTCTTCTATGGAGAGATATCTACAAACTAGAGTAGTGGGGATGGAGGTCTCCTGTGGAGAGAGATCCACAAACCAGAGTAGTGGGGACAGAGGTCTCCTATGGAGAGAGATCCACAAACCAGAGCATAAGGGGATTGGTGTCTCCTTTGGATAGAGGTCCATAAACATTGTAATAGGGATTTGATTCCCAAAATATTCATTGAGAAAATTTATAAGGAATATTTTCTCCGTGGAGTAGCCCACATTGGGTGAACCACATTAAATAATGTCTCTCATGTGTGTTATGATGTGTGTAATATTTACTGGTTTGATATTATTATTGTTATCATTTGGATTGAAAAGCAAAAATATTTATCTTATACTGTTCATCCCCCCTCTTAGTTTGGTATGAGGCAGCAAGAAGAAAGAAAATCCTTCTCCATGAAGGTATTGAAAAACTAAAAGGGTCAAGTTGTTTTACCTTGGTGGTAATTTTACAAAATAAAAAGGTTAAATTGATTAATTATGGTGGCAAAAGTTTTAACCTAAAAAAATTTCCTAAGAGAAATTATAAAATTTAAATCCCTTGGATTCAAATTATTATAATTAAAATATAATATTTTAATGGCACCTAAGGTTTGCAATTTGAGTTTCAATTTCAAAGTCAATGCCAACTATGGCATATAAGTATTGCATGTTAAAGTGGTTAATGGATTTTCGAACATTGAGAAATTCGTGCACCCAAGAGATCATTGTTCGTTTTGCAACAAAGAGGAAGAAGATACCAGTTTTTCGAAATCAAGGCAGAGTAAAGGACAAGAAGCAAGGGCTCTGAATCTCTATCCCATCTGGGTAGGTAGCCCATATGGAAGTGACCGCAGTTCTAGGGTGTGGTAGTAGACAGGTCTCATGTTCAAGACATGGTAGAGGCAGGTGATAAGGTTTTGGTTTAAAGTTTTTTGTTTTACACAACGAAGGTTAAGGATAAGGTATAGTGCATGCCTTTAGTGTTCATGTGGGTGGCTAGCCCATGCTGTGGCCTAGTCATGGCTAGAGCATGGGCCAGTAGGCAACACAGGTTCGAATCGCGATGGTAGGCAAAAATAAAGGGATTAATTTTTTGAAAATTAAATTATGCAAAATCTAAGGTTCTAAGTGACTTGGGGTATAAAATAAAGTGATGATTTAATTATCTCTTTGGAATTGCATTAACGTCAAGTAGGAGGTATAAGGTGTAAATGAAAAATTTGCTTGTGTAATTTGTGATATTTATTGGGATGAAAATTAATTTGCAAGATTAGGAGTAATAAGGTGCTATAGTGGTTTGATATTTTATTGTAATTTTTGTATGGTGAAATATCTTTTGAGAAGAAAATTCATATGGATGGTTTGAGAGAGTATTTTGATATCTAACTCTTGAAGTGGCACTAGAAATATCAATTGTTTGTGAGATAAATTTTTGAAGACATATCTCCATAAGAGCAATTAAGAGGTATGGGCACATTATTCCTTGTTTATATTTTTTTTTTGAATTCAATATTTTGGAACATAAGATGGAGTGAAAAAGATTGTTTGATAAGAATTGTTGAAAATATTTGAGTTAGGATTTGGACTTCATTGTTATTGTAAAAATATTTGGGTTAGAGTTTGAGAACAAGTATGATTCCATTGTTGAAAGAGTTTAATACAATTTATTGTAAACTACTTGTGCTATGTGTGAAGACAAGTTTTGTATCTTTGTAAAATTGTTTTGAGCATGTGTTATGAGCTATTATAAGCACATTTTAGAGCACATTTGAGCAGATATTATGAGTATATTTGAGGTATGCTTTTGATCATACTTGAGGTAAACTTGTGAACAGGTTAGAGATATACTTTTGAGTATACTTGAGGCAGACTTTTGAGCAGATTTGAGGCAGACTTGTGAGTAGGTTAGAGATAGATTTGTGAGCAGGTTTAAGATAGTATTTTGATTATATTAGATCATATTTGTAAGTAGAGCTGATCAAATTTGAGCAGAGCAATGGAGACAGAGGTCTCCTGTGGAGAGAGATCCACAAACTAGAGTATTGGGGATAGAGGTCTCCTATGGAGAGAAATCCACAAAATAGAGCAGTGGGGATAGAGGTCTCCTATGGAGAGAGATCCACAAACCATAGCATAATGGTATTGGTGTCTCCTTTGGACAGAGGTCCATAAACATTGTAATAGGAATTTAATTCTTAAAAGATTCATTGAGAAAATTTATAAGGAATATTTTCTTTGTGGAGTAGCCCACATTGGGTGAACCATGTTAAATCATGTCTCTCATGTGTGTGATGATGTGTGCAATTTTACTGCTTTGATATTATTGATGTTATCATTTGGATTGAAAAGTAAAAAGTTTTATCTTATATTGTTCACCCCCCTCTCAGTATAAGCTTATGTTATTCGAGGTTTATGAGAGAGGAATCTTCCATATTCATCTTGTGGTCAATTCATTCATTTTTTATCCTCCCTATTAGAAAAAATTGCAAAAACAAAGATAGAAACATAGAAAAATGCAAGAATAAAGCAATATAAGAATGAAACTTACTCTAAAATGTAATGAAATTTAATCTTAGAAAGTAATAAAATTTAAAGCAATGAAATTACTATAGAACCTAACTTTCGATGCCTTTATCCACTTGATAATTTCTTGTTGCTTTTGATGAGACCAAACAACCCCTCCAAGTATTTCAACATGGAAATTCCTTAGCTTTTGCAAGATACAATATTGTTTTTGCAGCCTTCCCCGTCAAGCATGTCAAATAGTGATGATTTTGTGGTAACCACTAAAATTGCCAACCAAGTTTGATTTAAAAGGTGAATTTCTCTTTGTAATCCAATATCTTTAATTGCATACACTAAGTGATTCCTTCCTAGGAAATCAAGGAAAAACTTGAAACAAAGTGGAAAATGAAAGCATGTGCTAAAAGAAAATCCTACACTACACAAGACTGTAACTAGTTTAATAGTTATCTAGGTTTATTGTAGTTATCTTACTCCTACTTAATGCTTAAAGAACAATAAATCAACTCCTTCTTATCAACTAAAATAAATCCTCTCAAAATAAACCAATTATCAACTATCTACATTAATTCAAAATATAACAAGAGAGTTTATGGACTATCCAGGTTTAGTGGGCCCTTGCTAAATCTACAACAACATAAATTATCTTCCTTCATAGTCCCTAAATTTACTTCAAAGTACTTACATTAATCATACATCATCATACAAAAGTTTTAGGCATTAAATAAAACAAAATCAACTTTTATTCCTTTAGAAAGTTAAATTATATCATGGTTAGAAATGCATAGTCATGACATCCCATACAAAAACTAGAATATGATATAAAGAATTTTCTTCACATTCCCTTTAACATTGAATACAATTCCTCCTCTGGTATTTATAATGTACCAGGCTTCTTATTGTAGAATAAACTTAACTAATTCTAAAAATAAGCTTTGAAATTAGCTATAAAAATAAAGGTTTTGTTACAGTCTATTTCATAAATGAAATCAAGTTTGTCGTCATTCTAATAGGGGAGAAAGAATATCCTTTGTTGGTTGTTACTATCCAACAAAAGGTATGAATTGTCTTGTTGTTTTCAAATAGATTATGTCCTATTCTCACTACTACTGCTAACAGGTTTTGTCCAGTTGCCATTGTTGTGTTCTTCCATTTATACAAATCCCTTATTTCTAGGAGTGGTTACCTAAAATTTTAGGATGGTTTCATGCATAATTAGATTCATACATAACTTCTATTTTCTAGGAAACTCATTCTATGCTTTTGGGATGGTTTCAAGCATAATCGGATTTATAGGAATTTTTGTTTTTCTTGAATAGGCTTGTAGTTATAGATCCTTTTGTAGTACATTTCATGGTATTGAAAAATAACCAATGTAGATAACAACACTATAAGGCAACAAAGTACATAGAAATAAATCAAATAATAGCTTACGCTTTACATCTACTCCATTAACATTTAAGTGTAAAAAAAATCATTTGAAAAAACTAGTAAAATTATCCATAAAATCCTTCAAAAGTAATCAGTTTGGGTATGAAAGTAAGGCTAATAAATGTGAATCCCCAACCTATTTTTCTAACTCATCAGTAGAAACTATTTGTGATAATTGGTTTCCCCTCTTTATTTTATAAACCATGCTTTGATCACTCCTTTTCTTCCAAAGAATTTTTTTTCCATCATCTCATCTCATTTTCTTTCCTTTTCTCTCTTATCATCACTAAAAAGTAAAAATAAAATAAAAATAAAAATAGTTCAACATGAACAAACTACTTACAATAGCAAGTGGGTTACTCACAGCTTGGGCATGCTCCCCACCAACAAATGGTTGGGGTAAATCAACCCTTAATGGTTCAACTGCCTTACCTAGCAAGCCCATGCCAAGGTAGAAGTAGGAATTGGAAGCTCCACTAGGGTATATAACCTAGGTAAGGGACCAAGGGACCCTCATTTTAGAGCTTGTTGTCTGTAAAATAAAATCTCAATGTTCCTTTCAAGCTAAACATGAATTATGATCATATGCCATATGTAAATCGTGAACTACTATTGCATGTAAATCATGCCCTACTTAGTATAATGATAAGGTAAAAATCCCATAGGTGTTTTCCTTAACAAACTAGCACTCTCCAAAAACACAAAAAACCACTTAATCCCAAATACTAATTTTTTCCAAATTTTAAGATGAGCAAATCAATTTATTATACAAACAAATTGCTTATAAATTCAAAAGAATTGTACACCCTTAAATCCTTCAATGTACCCTAAAGCGTTCAAATTTCTTACTTAAGCAAGGAAATTACTTGTTAAATCTAAGCAAATTATTCCCTTTTCAAAATTCTCCTGAGTGCCTAAAATCGAGTGAATCACTTCATTTTGTAAGTAAATCACTCTTGATTATGAGTGAATCATTCTCTTTTTGAAGACTTAGCATTTTTTTACTTTTATTTTAAAATTTCACTATTGACCCCTATTCTGTTCATTTTTAATCTCAAATCATGATGGATACCACTTCCATATCTTCCAACCCTTCTTTTATTGAAACATGTCCCGATTTTTTGCCTTCCACTACCACCATCCCAACCACATATGCTCCACCTTCACCAATTTTTTACTACCAAAAAAGGTAGAACCATTAGGAGATCAACACAAAAAATTGGGAAGAGAAAAATGCAAGGTTCCCCTCCTCCAAAGAGGCTCAAATATTTTTATGATGATCCCTATCAGAGGGTAGATAAGGGGAACTATACACATTAAATTGGGTAATTTAGGAATGATATCCTTAAGAGGTTCAACCCATGTCCATAAACTAAATCCTAGAGTACAAGTCACATTTGGACCTCTAGGATAGCCATGAACCTAGTACCACAAGTTTGGAGGTGCCCAAAGTTCATGAAACAAAGTTCATGAAACAACAATGAAAATATATGACCCGTTGAGAAAAATATTTTGGCTTCCCCAGTGAAGCAAATATGCATTTTACATAAGGGATCTATAAGAAATATCCTTCAGGCAACTAATAATCTAGCAATGTGTGTCATGTAGCCTAAAATCTAGAAATACTTTTATTACACGCATACAACCACCTACTAGTCAGAATTTCTAATCCCATACTTGAAGAAAGCCAACTTGTTAGAAGACTTTAGTATCCCATTGGTTTTGGAATATTTAGAAGGGCATGTATAAATGGTATTATTTGGTATAGCCATAATTTTAGGAGAGATAAGTGATCTAAATCTCTATGAAGAGCACATTGCATTGCTTCATGTCATCTAGACCCATCCTAATAATTCAAAAATTATTGACTATATCATATACATAGTTGATTAGATAGACAATTAGATTAAGTCCTTCAAATAAGAGAGGAAATTCAACTATAACTCCTACTTGGTCTGACTCATTCTATATCGAAAGAAGAATCAGTTTCCAACTCTATAAATAGACTAAGTAGGAGTTGATGAGTAACACCTCTCAGTTGTTGAATGTACAAATATACTCTTCCAATAAGTGATAATGACCTACCACTTCTATGATGAGGTGTACAAGACAATCATGGAGATATTCAAGAGAAAAGAACCAAATTTGCCTAAAGATGTACAATAACTCATAAGCACTAGAGAATGGTTGAGCTAAGATTTCTACCTAGGGAGAACCTAATATTTTCTTTACCTCTAAGTATTTTTAGTCATGCCCTTAGAGTTGTCCTACGTGTATCTCACTATATGTTCAATCTAAAGTACATGCAATAACTTCTTTCTTTTTTTATTATTTTGATATGCTTCTCTCACCCTCCATAGTGCAACTCATAGTTCTCCAAGGAGCACCCTACCCCCAATATATCATTATCAAGAACACATTTAGAACATCATTCTCATTACCTACCATCCATATCACCACTAGAAAACCCTTGGTCCAGTACACCACATCACCACTAGCATCCATGCCCTTGCCAACCATATCACCACTAGCTAAAATGTTATGATAGTTAGAATCATGATTCACTTCCACTATTTCCACTCTATTTCTTACCATCATCACATTGTTTTCTCCACTCTCTTTGCCTTTCACATCTACATGCCCACCATGGCTACTATCCCAAGCAATCCAATTTCTCTCGCAATTGATAATGCCCACATTCCTAACTCAAGGTGAAAATTTTATAGGAGCACCCCCTCAAACTAGCATGACTACTAGGCCAAGTTTGGAATTTGCATAAAAGATAGTATGTGACCTTGAATAGATATATTTCATCAAGGTGTTTGATGTCCTCACTATCAAAGAAAAGAAATGAATGAAAGAGTACAAATGGCTTAGTTAAAGGACCTCCAAGGTTTCTATCCTTATGTAGACATAGTTGGCAATGAAGAGGGATAAATATAATGCTAAGTCTATTGGTAATGACTCATCTAGGGCCTAAATATCTTCTACTAACTTAAATTCCAAAGTATCTAAGCTAGACCTAAACAAGTTTGACCTATACCAAATTCTCCAATTGGAAAATCATCTCACACTTGATGTATCCATGAAGTTGTATTACCTAGAAGTTGAGGAGGAAGCAACTTAGATGAGAAACAAGGAGCTCAAATAAAAATGACACAACTAAGAAATAAAAGAGACCAACTCTAACAAGAGAACCAAACATTGAGAGGAAAAAGGTATCAGCTAAGGAAATAGGTCAAGGATCCCAAATCCTAACCTATTGAGGTCAAAAAAAATTTGCAATAACTAGAAGACCTTAGAGAGAAATTCACATAGGAGTGAGTCAACTTCACAAAGTCCTAAATGAAAATGATCAATAGATTATAGATTTCATGACCTCAAAGCATATGGAAATAACTATATACCCAAGACGAAACATGATGTATAGAGAGCCAAGTACCTATGGAATAAAATCAACTAAGAGGTGAAAAATGCCTATGAACACTTTTAGTTGACCTCCTTTGTAGATGAGAGCCTAGAAAAGATAGCAAAAAAAACTGAGCAAGTAGAAAAATAATTATCTACAAGGAGTGTGTACCAAGATGTTGTTAAACTCCTTTGGTTATAGGTATAACAACTTGGGATGATTTTAGGGATCTAGTTAGAAAATTAAGGACGGTCTTGGATGTCTATAGGAACCTCCATGTTTGCAAAGACAACCTGGCATTAATGAAACCCAAGTATAGGAAATGAACAAGGAATTTCATGGATTAAATTTTGGAATGCCTATATATTTGATCAACAAATGCATATGTAGATGATAACATTATTGATGTTATGTTTGAATAAGAAAAGAGCCAAACCAATCAAGGGGATGTAATTGAAACCTACAAGATGCTAGATCTGATACATGCCAAGTTACAAGATATAGTTGGAAAATAGTAGGAATGATCAGAAAGTTCTTTTAAAGCCCTAATGGAAGAAACAAAGACTTTGTCTTAGTCTAGTTGCCAAGTAACAAAGAATGGCAAAATTTGCTAGCATTGTTGCCATAGGAAACAAGATGAAGTGAACTAATATTTTAACAATATTTCTATAGAGGTACCAATATTGTAGACTCCATGCCCAAGGATAAATGCAAGACCTAATATTTCATGTCAATCAATCTTGGCATCCCATGAATTTGCCAATAATGTATTACCTAGGCACTGGCTTGGGATTTGTAAGTTTTTAAGGAACATGTAGCAAAGAAATCAAATAACATATGCCTTACAAAACACCCAAAATTTGTCTACATATGATAGGTACCAATCCACTTACAAAAGAGGTTAATTGACTTCAAGGATTAATATTCTAACACAAGTATTCAATTGGTTCTAGGAATTGATTCGCTTATAAATGGGTACTGATTCACTTGCAAAGGTGAGTGATTTGCTTGCTAATTAGAGTGAATCACTTGGAATTTTGTAAGGGTATATTTGAAGGCATGGATCTCAAGGTAAATCTTTTGGAAAATGATATTTTTTAATGTAGTGGTGTATTAAGTCATTTTGAAATCCTTCTAAACCTATTAGAGGCATAATTAGAGGTATGCAAAATTTTGTGGTGCATTATTTTGCTAAATATGCCCCCAAATATTTACTTTTACTAGGAGTAATTATTTTTCACCCTAGGTAACTAAAGGGTCAATGTCAACTATTAATAGAAGCCTAGGGATCCATTATGTTCATATTTGGCCATGCAAATTTAGAGTTACACTCTCTGAAACTCACATTATGCTTTGACCACATGAGATTGTAAAAAATTGGCAAGTCCTTGTGCATTCAATTGGTGGTAGCGTCCTAGTTTGCTAAGTGTATGTTAATTATGGCTTAGCCCTTTAATCCAATCTTGTCATTTTCTTATCAAAATCATAATTTAATGAATGGGTGGACATTGATGTTATTCAACTTCTTATGTATTGATTGATCACACATTTTTTTATTTGCGGTTTAAAACCATATTTGCTTTAAATAACTTGCACCCTTAAACTTTCATGCATTTTTATTTTTGCATTTTATATTCCACATTTTACTTTTAATGCAAATTAGTGAAAATTAGCACAGGAGTATTCTACGAGGATAGTGGGGAATCATTCTCAATTTGAAGGTTGGAAGAAACCATCGACAATCTCATCCAGCCTTGTTGAAACTAGAATTGGGATACAAGATATAATTAGAAGTCAATACAAGTCCCTAGTTCAATAGGAACACAAGTGGAAATAATAAAACAAAGTTGTAAGAAACAAATAATTGGTAGTGTACACAATAAACTAGGACAATAGGACCTAATGCTACAACAATAATAGCTTGCATAGAAAATATGTTAAGAGCTCTATAGAGATGAATATACTTCTAAATTATATATGAAAATTTACCAAGGGAACTAATAAACTTGTTGAGATTCTTTTTAACAAATAAAATGGATAAGGACTAATAAAGTAGAGAGAAATAGAGATACAAAAAAGATGTTCCTAAAAGAGTGAAAAAGGGTATTTTCATGGGCAACTACTTGTCGATTGACTATTTGACCATTTTAAATAGTTCGATTCAAATTTACCATTATTTTCAAAAACAACAATAAATTTTATGTTTTCATCAAATCTTAGCCTATAAGAAGCATAATTCATATTATTTGGAATATAGAAACTAGTCTACCATTTTATGCTTGGAAATTGTTCATGCCTTATAATTTATCTAAAATGAAATCTTTAATAGTATAAGAGCTAGATTTTGATAGATTTGACAAATAATAGTTTCCTAAGAAAGGTATATAATAATTTGTAATACAAGAAAAAAATCCCTTCTAAATGTTTTGGGTATTTTTCAAACAATGTTAATACGAAAAAATATAATATATCCAAAGATTGCAAGAGGTAATTCTCCTATGCAAATTCAAAACTATGTAGTCCTATATAGCCAAAGCATTCAATAACTATTTAATGTTATACTGTCTAAACATTCCCTCTTACAACATATACATGGTAGCACACAATGAACCATAGGTTTGGATGCTTCAACTATTTTCTATGTTGCATTAATTTCACAAAGAATAGAAATGTGGGTATTGAAGATCTTTTCATAAAAACAATAAAATCCTAAAGGAATAATATGAATAAATGAAAGAGGAATAGTCAATTAAAGAATTACAAAATATATCTAATTTGATATCAGAAAAGGTAAAAAAATGTACACCCTATGCACTCCTACCCACATACAATCATAACCTTGGTGTAAGCACTAAGAACAATACAAATATTTTTACTTATATAAATATTTAAACACCATGCATATGGAGAAGGGAATTTGGTGTCATTACTTGTGGTGTTACAAGGTCAATACTTTAGAAGGCTCCCAACAATGCATTATAATCTTATAGGACATGTAGTGTCTTACATGTAACACCATAAAAGACTCATAACTTTGTCATTTATGATTGAAATTGATTTATTGATTTCTTTATTCAATGTATTTTTTGAAAGGCTTATAATATGACCATCAATATTTTATTGTTAGTGTTATCATATCAACTAAATTTGGAAGATTTACATTGTGGTGTCCTAGGTGTGATTATATTGGGGGCATATAACATTATCTTCAAGACTTGGTTTTGAGTTTCGTTTACTTCTAATTTTTCTCGTCAAGACCATGTGATGTTATTTTTCAAGATATTTATTTCTAGTGGCATATTCCTATGTTCCACATTAATACCTCCTTCTCCTTCTCAATATCCATTTCAAAAAGAATAAGATGATACCATTGTACTTGTGTGCTTCATGGTATCACCACACCAAAGCATCATTTCTCTTCAATTATCAAGGGATTATGTCCATAAACCATGTAACTCAACAAACAAGACACCGTCTAAGTGATATCACATTTGCTTGATTGAAAATATCTATCTATATAGGGATGCATTCCTTGGCATAAAAAAATAACAAGCATCAACATATGAAGAACATCAAAGATATCTACACTCTTGATATCAATTCTACATCTCTTCTAGGATTTTTCATAATTTGAAAAATGAATCGATGTGTCTTCTTAATATTTAATTTTATCTTAAAAACACCTTATGGGAATTTCATGTACAATATACCAAGTAAAGAAAAATAAGAAAAAGATAAAAACAAGCTAGTTGGTTTGAGGAGTGCAAAAACTTTTGAATGCTAGTTTGAAAGTTGAAGCGCTAAAAGTATTTAAATTTTTAAAAGTTTTTCTAGATTTGTGTTTATAATCTTAATTTTTCTATTGGACACTTGACTATGTTATTACCATAAAAATTCAAATTTTCAATATCCAACTATAATCTAAAATCAACTATTTTCATTTCCTTAGAAAAAAGTTTTATACAAAAATGTAACAAATTCTTATGAAATAAAAAATATATATTTTATATTAATTGAGAAAATGTCACTTTTCTTTACCATTGGAAAAAAACTAGGGAAAGTATGCATTAGCCACTAGAATAATATTGTTTACCTCTAGAGTTTAGCTACTAAGTTATAGCAACAACTTGAAACAAATTCTACTATAACCATAGATTGACAAGTAGTTTGAGTAAAACCAAAGCTATGACCTTTAATGAATGGCCAATTTAATAATTCCATACAATTAGTCTTTAGTATAAATGGAAGAACTTTAGATGAAGACCATTACATTTGATAAGAAAACCCTTCCCTTTACCTTTTCACTTGACTCTTCCATGTGAAGAGATTGTTGGCTATTATATTTTAAGATTTTTATTTCATGTCCTAAATTTTAATAAAGTGAACATCAATGTTCAAGGTATTGTAAAGCAATGAAAAATGGAACTATGATAATAGAGTTTATTGTACCGCGATAATCTAGTCATTTGAAATACCACAATAATGTAAGAAATATGCAATTTTAGCAAAGCTTATTTCAACCTCATATAACCAATTTAAATAATAAAAAATAATAATGATAAGTAAATAAAACATTAGCAAGGAATATCACATTAAATAACTCTTGGATTCTGCTATGTCAACCTCTATATTTAACACTCCAACATTTAATAATCCTCAATTATCTTAATATCTATCCCATTTTCTTTACCTATGTGATGTTTGCTATTTAAACAATGCTCTTAATTTATAATAATCTATTATACAACACCATATCTATATCATGGCATTTAATTCTACATTAATATTCAATCTAATAATTATATATTCTAGTGTCCATTCTTACTTCCTACCAAAAGATCCATGGGCTATAAACACCTTAACATGGTCCCAAACATTAAAACCGTATTGTTTTCAAATGTTTAATGTTTAATCTGATATTCATCTTCAAATATACTCCAAAAGAGGATCAAACAGTTCACTGCCATACAGTGAATGAAGATGGGTGGCTGTAGTTATTCAAGGATTGACTAAAAAACAAAATCAACTACTTAACAAAGCATCCATTCACGTTTGTCAAGTTGTAGTCTGATGGTTGTGTCAAGGCACTGTCATACAAATGACCAAAGTTCAAATCCCAATGCTGACAAACTTATAGCTTTATGTATGTGCCTAAGGGAAGAGTTTGACCCCTAGTTCCTCCATTTTTTCATCATGCAAGAGTTTCAAATTGCAAGAAAACTATTGCCCAGATGTTTTCCATTAGGAGATTCCAGGGAGGGACCATGAAAAGATACCAACGTTTCACATTGCAAGTTCTTATTGTTAAATTCTTTTGAAAATTGGATTATTTGAACTAAGTGTTAGCTATTGCCCGTCATACCTTGTAGGCTGTCACTTCTCATCTTCACATTTTATAGCTCGCCTTTTATATTTGTTCATTTACAGGACATTACATTTTATCAGACTATCTTAACAACATAACGGAGGGCCTTCAAAACATGGCTTTAAAAGAAAATCAAAAGTAGCAATAACACAATTAATTCCTGTAAAAACAAGAAAATAAATGAAACATATCATGCCTGCTCTGTATTGCTTTCCTCTTGTTTGGCCCCCTCTTTTTTTTTTTTGTGGGGGGAGGGTAGTGGGGGTGTGGTTCAAACTTTTTAATCTGTACTCAATTAGCCAATTTCTTGTCATTTGATAAATCAAACTTAACAAATACATCCAATCTAATCAATGGATGTAGTGTCATGCTGATATATAGAACTCAAAAACACATGGCCATATCAGGTCCAATTTTGAAAGGAAAAAATAACCCCGCACAGTACCATTAACATCTAATGGTTGCAATATATATATAAGGTCTACAAGCATCAGTATTGATAATAGAAGAACCCAAATAAAGACTGTATAGCTTTTAATGCAAACTTGAGTATGATATAACTAGGCTAACGATCACATGGATACACCACTTATGACCAATACTAAAATATCCTAATTATTACTTCTTAAGTAAGATCATCCTCTTCCATTTCCTTGGACTTCAAAGAGTTCTTTTGACGTAACAAAAGAGTCGTTTTCCATTGATCCTGTTTCACAACAGAACTTTTCAACATTAGCTTGTAAAACTCAATGCACTAGCAGGTCATGCCAAGTAGACAAGTTTTGTTTTATGCAGTCTTGATTAGCAATTGAAGCAGGACACAAAATTTCTACAATAAATGTTGGCCCATCATTTTTCTAAAGATGTCAAATTCTTCACCAATTTTAGCTTCTCATATACAAAGGACACTACACCATAGATTATGAGAGCCTTTAAATAAAAATCACAAAAAATTTAACAACCATTTATAGGGATTATTAAAGTGAAAAGGGAAAGAATCAAATTTAAAACCAGCACATCAGTTAACATAATGGATTTTGACCATTGACATCTGGAATAAAGAAATATTAGAACACCATATCATGAACATGACATATTTGTATTTGAACATAAGGGAAAATGCAACAAGAGAAAGATGAGTGTAAAAGAAAATAGAGCCTATATTTATGTCATTGATAATATTTATAATAAGAATATACATTGATAAAGTTTTTCGTGCATGCAACAACGAATCAAAATTTTGGTTAAATTGGGCACATATTTTTTAAACAAGAAAAACGAAATTAGACAGTTCATTCACACTTTTCTACATTGCAAACTTCCTTCCAACCCAATTGATTTTTTGAAAGATTTCGGATGGGCTGTACAATATTTGGTTACAAGCTTGACTGAATATGCCAATTTTGATGAGCTCTTCCTTAGTCTTACTTGCAATAAGGCATATACCCTTGCTCTAAGTTCTGTCTATACCCTTTTGCAATATTCATGTTGTTTTTGGCAATCTTTAGCTACTTTTAGATTCTGCCCAGTTTTGGCAATGTGTTTTTCCACCTTCTCCAACATGTCAAGAACATATATAGTTCTATCTTCATGTTTTTCACAGTTTTTTAAACAAGAGTTAGTTATAGAACTCAGATGAGACCTATGCATGCCACTTTTAAGTGAGACATGAAATGCACATACATAAAAGTAACCTACAACAAAAGTTGTTTCTATTCTTAATACTCAAAGTGAAATAATCACCTTGTCCCAGCTAAGTGGAAAATTGCCCAAGTGGGCAAGCTAGTACTACAACACCAGAATTATTTCTAATCTTGATGAATTTATCAGGTTTCATGAGATTTAGCCAGAATGTCAGCTATTTGATCCTAAACTGCAGATTATTGTAATCAAAAATTAATCACCCCAATTTTCACAAGTTATCGAATGTAATAAGTGTATTTTACTTTTCTTTTCTTTTTTTTTTCCTGCATGCATGGAATACAAGATTCTTGGTCAGTTTTATGCTTTATCACTCTGATTGTCAAAATGAAGTATAATTTATTTCATTTGATACATCTGCAAATCAATATGCACTCTCCTCAACCAAGCTACTTTGTAAGCTGCAAGGATAAGAACTTTGATTTAATTCGAAAAAGATATAATATTTGCTGCTTCTTTCTAGACTATGAAATAACTCATGTTCCTGAACAACATGCATACTTAATTGTGGATCTTTTATGATCTATCATCTGTCAATATTTCCCAATCAAGAGCAGTGAAACCAAGATAAAAAGTACTTCTTATAGCAAACCAAATTTCAAATATTTTTGTATCTTGTATATGTATTAGAATTCATTTTTCTACTATCCAATGATTAATCTTCAGTTTACTTCTGGATCTGGAAATGTGGCTAACAATAAAGCTCAAATTAGGCCTCATGGTTTTCAAGATACATAAAATTGCCCACCAACAACCAAAGAAGCAACTCATTGACCACCTTTGAGTCATTATTGGCTGTTATCTTCAGACCCACCTTCATAGAAGTATCTTTTTATAATCACCCATACGAAACTTCTCCCACAATTTTTGTCATACTTTAGTTGCGAAATGATAATATCAGTCTGCAAAAGTTCTGGTTCTAAGCATAAATGTAAGACACCTCATACTGTGATGTTAGAAGTAGATCATAGATTTGAATTTCATTGTTGAATAGTGTAAATCTGATTGCATGTGATAAATCAAGTCATCCACAAACAAGGAGAAACTAACTATATTATCAGTGGTGCAAGACTCCTTTTGAATCCTAGATCTAGTGAGGCAAAGATCAATTTTATGTACCAAGTTCCTAGAGCTCACTTGAGGTCATAAATACCCTTCACCAGGGTACAATAAGGTCTTCCTTTCCTATGATCACACATCGTTGTTGCTGATTCATTTATCTTCCCCCCAAAATGTCCATCGAAAAATGATCTCTTCACTCATCAAGTCTATCTAGCAAAATTTCCAACCAAATTGTGAAGCAATGGGTACATTGATTCAACTATTACCATTTTTACCATTGAAACAAAGGTCCATTCATGACCTTTTTCTGCGCAACCCTCTTTTCCACCAACATTGCCTTGCTTTTATCTAAGGACATATCAGCCTTATATTTTGTTTTGTACACCCATTACAGCTGCTTTATTCCTAGCTGCATTTTGGTAAGTGCGTAGGTTTTGTTCTTTGTTAGTGTATCTTACTTCACCTTTGTTGCCATTTTCCATAATCATTTCCCCAATGCTTCATCATACAAGTTAGACTCACAAGCAATGTATAGCCATCAAAGAAAAGTACCAAAATATCAGATCATCATCAAAATTCAAAGAATCAAATCCTTTATTTTTCTCTCATGCCTTCTGGTTTAGGTTTCTTGTGAGGGCTTACCTTATTTGGATCGCTTTATGGAATAGTACCAGATGGGTCTATTCTTTAGTAGACAAGGGACATTTAAGCCACAACACTCTCAATTTCAGCCTCAAAATCAGGCTTGCCATCATTATGTAGTTAAAGATCAATCCTATTTTAAACTAGTTGACAAATGTACTTTCGGCACATTAACATGACCCACCTTTGCTATTGTCCAATTTGTACGACGATCATGTAAAATCCAAAAAAATATTAAAAATTTTATTTTCACCCATGGCAAAATTCATACTGATTGTCACCATATTTGTAAATATGCCAATCTCCTTCCCTGCTTCGGATTGATTACCATACCCAGAAAACATCATCTTCTTACAATAAGAATCCAATTTAGCCTTCTTTTGTTGAGGAATTAGAATGTAACCAAGAGAACCAAAAACTCAAAAATGACTTACCTTTGGCTTTTTGCTTATCCATGCCTCCTCAAGTATAATACCTTCAAGTGCCTTGGAAGGACCCCTGTTGAGCTAGTAGACCACAAGATGAACTGCTTCAGCCTAATATCTGGAACTTTTTTTCAATTCAACATATTTCTCACCATGTTCATAACAATTATTTCTCACCATGTTCATAACATATTTCTCACCATGTTCATAACAATTATTTGGGCGTATGTAGGGATTTCAACTGCTTGTGAAACCTTTGTAAGCATTAACAAACTTTGTGTAAGTGAACTCACCAGGCACCTCCATTGTCATCCTCTAAAGCCTCACCCCTATTGCTAGTCCCAAAAGACCTTCTTCCCAAACATCTTTATCCACCCATTTTCTTGAAGAAGCTTATTACACAACTTGTCAAATATCATGTTCTCATCCTTAGAAGTCAAATTCAATGTCTCTATAGAAATTTCAAAAGAAGACAAGCTCCTTAGGGTATGCACAATCAGGTCCTCTTGTTCAACATCTTGATCAATAGCAACTAGTTGATCTCTAATATCTTTGATAACCAGGATTTTAGATTATTACTAGATGTAGCAGTTGATTATCCATTCTAAATTCCATGAGTGGTAGTGATCCATATGGATTTATGACAAGCCCCATAAAAACATAACAACTTGGCACCAAGAAAGAATGGCCAAGTGATGGTGATTTGACAAGCTTCTAAATAGGGCATTGTTGTTATTTGCCTATAACTTCCTCAAATGAAGTCAACATTGAATGAAGCTCTAACGGGAGGTTGCTGACATCAAGATTAATGCTTCAAGCTAATTTGATCTCAAAAGTTCATCATTTGACCCCTAAAACAGAGGTGACACCAGTTCAGACCAGTGAGTTACGTTTTGGACATAAATCAATCAAAAGAAGTTCAAATTGGTTGGTTCTTGTTTCAAGAACACTCAAAGGACTATCTTTGGGGTAATTTTCAGCCAGAATACATCCATTTGAGTATAAAAAATGACAAAACCCAGTTTGTTGTATTGTCACTATTTCTTTCTCACGCAAGATTTAAATAAGCCAAATTCATACTAAAGGTTTCTGATATCATAGCCCATGTGCGTACAAATTTTCAGACTAAACACATCCATCTGAACCTTCCGAAGTCCAAAAACAGTCTGGCCAACAAGCTAGTAGTGTATTGACTTAAGTAGCATATGCAAGTTATCAAATTGTGTAAAATGGCCAGGTCTAAAAAGGGATATGGGGAGGGGAATCATGAAACATCACCCCTAAGTATCTCTACAACTTCAAAGAACATCAAAAACCAAGAAATATCAGTGAGACTCCCAGATTTGGAAGAGAAGGAGACTAGATGATGATTTCTAAGCCAAGACTGGGAAGCAAGAATGAAAGTTTTGAACTAAGAACAAGGACAAAGTCATTTACAAAAAAGAGAGAGCAAGAAAAACATTAAGAAGAAATATATGAGGGTGCAAACAAGTCCATATTAGCTGTATATATCCACAAGGTCCAGGTTGATGGCCAAGCCTTCTTGTATTGTGGACAAAAGGCACAGATCATTGCAAATTCTTACAGATTCATTTACAAACAAGCTGAATCCTGATAAGTGGCACTTTACATCCAGTGAAAGCATTTTGAAATTCAAGGTTGCATATAATATAGCTCTTATTGTATTAGTATAGTAGAAAATTTATAGTCAAAAACTAGCAGGAAACCAAGAATATGATGTATGCACTTTCTTACAATACCTTATAATTAAGATAGAAAATGTGTTCATCATCATATGTATATGCACCATCTAAGAATGGAAACTGATGTATCGACATGTATTTTGAAAAACATGCATAAAATATCAAAAAATTTCAATGCTAGAAAGAGGAATGATTCCAACCCAACATTTTGGGTATTTAAAATTTGGCTTCCTTGTGTGGAAAGATTTCATCCTAGAAACCAAAAATTCCATGTGTGAATCATCTGTATGTGTTTTCCTAAAATTTTCAAAGCAATAAAAATAGTCAATCTTTGCCCATGTTTGCCTACCTGATTATGTAGTTAAAGGGGCAATAAGGTTAAAGTGTAGGGCAGATGCTTATATCAATTCCTGCCTATGATTGGAATCAGGATATTTCAAAATAAGTGCCTCTCATAACAACAGAAAAGGACTGGTTCCATTAAACCTGTGATTGTATATTTCCAGAGCCACTCTCTTCATGTAACCAACTTCAAAAGGTATTAAAGCATTAAAACTCCAGAAATGCAAAAAGAAGCCAAGCACTATTGTTAACTTGGAAATTCCAAAGAAGTTGAACAAGGAAGTAAACTATGTTCAAATATGTTTTGCATTATAAAGTCACTTCTAATGTTGGAGACGTCTTTCAGTCCTTGAAGATCATTGAGAACCAACTTTTTGTGCATTTAGTGTTCTTGAGAATATCTAAGATCATTTGGTTCATTATTTCCATGAAGCGTTTGATTATAGAAATCTGTATACCCTCTATCTCATATTTTCTTGTCATAATCATGCACCAAAATCAATGACATTTCTTGCATCACCTAGGGCATTGTGACATGCAAACTACTCAGATTTCTCAGAGTTCAAATTTTCAACTGTTTTTAAAAAGCAAATGCAATTGCCAACATATGGTTTTCTTCAATATTTTGAAGATGCTGAAAAGCAAAAAATCTGTAAGTCATAGAATCAAGAAAAGATGTTCATTAAATACATATATGAAGTTTGAACCATCCCTTTTCCTGCACAAAGAGAGTGCCAATCATAGTGGTTTGTACAGCAAACAGACCTCAAACTCATTTTAGCCCAAATTAAACTTACCAGTCGAGTCAAACTATCAAACTCCTTGACCGCATTGGTAAATTTCTCTACATCTTCTTCATCAAGAGACACCACTAAATCCTGTATGTAAGAAGAACTAGGTAAGGCACTTTGCACTAAAGATCAACAGAAAAATCTAGTGTTCTAAACATGCTTAAATAAGCATTTGAAACTTTTTTAAATACAACCTAAAAGGTATAAACACTCACATGATACAAGTTTAAACTTCCTATAAATAACATAGCCAAATACACTTGAATCATTTTATGACCAGGAATAGGAGAAACTCACAGCTAGGAATTTGCATTCTCGTGTGCCTGAAAACGTAGGATCAAGTTCCTGCAGTTATAATTATGTTATTGTTGATTCAAATAAGAATGAGCCTAAAACTGATAAGAACAAGAAAAATTCAATCTTTGTTAAAAAGGACCTGATATCTCTCTAACACATTGTTCAATCCCACTGTGTCCCCCTTGCAAATCTGGCAAAGTCCAGCATTGAGAAGATACCCCTTGACACTGTACTTCAGAAGATTGTTATTGATAGATTCTTTAGCTACAGATTCAAAAATTTCTATAGCTTTTGGATATCTGCGAGCATTCAGAAAAGCAGAAGTCATGAGTTGTTCAATTTTCCAAATGCAAACACATAGTTTTTTACCAATGCACATTGTGCTACACTTTGCACACATCTTGCACACATCATTTTCAAAGAATATAAATCTTTGCAGAAAAAAATTGACTAAAACTAACCTATAAATTTTTAAGTTATTAATGAAGCTAGAAAAATTTAAGCATACATTCAATTTGTACAAATGAAAAGGGGCACTAGTAATACATAACTGCTATTAATTAAGAAAAGAACATGACATATCTACTAATTGTTAGGTGCAAAGTCATAAAATTGGTAAATCCCTAGTTGCTAAGTAGAGAAAGTGGACTTGTTTAACTCAGAATTTATACTGTATAGCTTACTAGCAATTGAACCCCATAATTAGCTAATCTGAAAAGGAAAGGAAAAGTAGTTTTTAAAATCCACAAGGCTGTAAAGCCATATTGGATGGATGATATTTTTAACCAGCATGTGTTAAACAAAACAGAATCCAGTGACCAGAACCTGGTGTACAGACCCTACTCTCTTCCGGGTTCGAACATTGGAGTTCCTATTTGAAGTGCCCAAGCATTCACCATTAGGCACACTCAGGCTGTAAGCGAATCAGTGTAGGAACCATGAAATGCAACAGTAAGGAAGAATAATTGGGTTTAGCTGGAAAATGAACAAGGACTTTATTTGGTTACTCCATATCTAGAAAATATATATGGAACATCATCATGCCTTCTCTCAAACATTTTTCTTTTTTCCCCTATAAAATGCCAGAGGCAATTAGCCTATTGTCCGGATTTCCCCGCCCTCCTCCCCGCAATTGTCGATTCATGCCATATAGGTGACAATCATGGGAATCAGCATATAAGAAGAAATCCAATTCACTTTTCCAGATTTCAAAAAATAAGCATCTTGCCGTTGCTTTCATGTGAACCAGCAATTGGACTAAGACTAATGGCTCTTTGGATGTGGATCTGAATGCAGAATAAAGGCTGCTGCAACATTAACATTTTTAATAATTTTATCACAACATTAAACATGCTAACAGTACCATAACATGGAAAATTTTGGATAGGCTGATTTACATGGTCAAAACCTAATAATTGAGGAAATTCAGTACAAAAAGCCAATCAGAGTAGATGTGTTAATTTCCATGTAAGCTGAACAGTCATAAATTCCAAACTAAACCCTGATATAACACTTCTCAGTGACTGAATGTGAAAATGCAATCTGTGGTTTAGTGGTATTTTGATGGCCTTTGTGATTCTTGGTATCCTGCTGCACATCTTATATGGACATTTTGCTCCCCTCATGGTCAACTTGATCTTCTGCCCTCATTTGTAAGTAGACAATTAACAATTAAAGGATTATTTTGTTGAAGAGATCTTCAGGAACATGAGGTAAATCAAGCTCAAATAATGACACCAGCAGATAAAGTAACTCACCAGGATTTTTTTGAATGATTCCTAAAATTTGTTTCGTAAAACAACAACTACACATATTATGTCTTTATTGGAAGGATTGGAAGAGCAGTATAAAGGCCTTCCACACTCTGTAACCAAGGATGCGTATGACCATGTGACAGACACCTCTACTATTGCTTTGCACTTGAACAAGCACTGGGGAATCAACAATGCTGAAGTGCATCCTAAAAGCTAGTGCTAAATTTAGAAAGCAAGATCCTCCTGCAAGCACGAAGTTTGGAGAAGCAAGTGTTACATTGGGGCTTAGAAGCTAACAACATGGTGGTTCAAGATTAGAAATTCAAATAAATCTGGCACTGTCAGAAAGAAGTGTCAATCAGTCATGTTGTATGGAGTTGTTCTGCAGCCAAGACTTTTGGAAGCTGGTTCCAAGGTAAACTTCACTTTCATTTATTGCCTATTCTCTTGGACATTTTCTATGGGATTTGTAGATACTCAAGGAGAGCTATAGATCTTCGTTGCAATCTAAAGTGACTTTCAACCATTGCCTTATTGTGGAAGTCAAGACAAAAGACAACATTTCAGGCAGATACCCCCCTGCCTGGCTTAGCAGAATTTAAGCATTTTAAGCAGGATTTGGCATTGCTTGTCCAGACTAAGTCTTCATTCTGCAAAGATGCTGACTCCCTATCTATCGAGGGTCAAGCATAGGTGCATGCTTTCCTTGCTTTAATAAGGAGGCAGCTTTCACATAGCCCTTTCATTCCATTGATGTAATTTTCTGGATCTTTGATATAATATGCATTTCCTTAAAACAAATGCATTAAAACAAATGCATGTACTTGCAAAAGACAAATTAATAAATCTCTACAATCACTCTCCCTCTCTCCCTTTTTCCCCCATATTTTGTTGGTCATAATATTCAATTGCCTTTGTGTTTATAAACTACAAAAACATTGTGAATTGCTTTGGGCAATGGTCTTATGTACTTTGTGCTATAAAACAAGGGACATGCAGTTAAGAAAGGATAAAGATGTCTTGTCCTTATTGTTATACTTTTAGGATAATATATTATATTATTTTTTTTTGTTTTGTATTAAACAACCAAATAAATATCAAACCATTAAAGAAGCTTTGTTTGTTTTATATGTGACAATAAAAACTAATGTGAAACCTTCTTTTTGTTCTTTATGAAAATGTTTGTTGAAGTAAGGTTTTTACATAAATACCAGCTTTGATGTTTTAGTCATGAATCTCTTAAAACACTGATGAAAATGTGGCCATAGTGGACCATCATGACAGTGCAGGGTGTAAGGTTCACTTAAGCTCTTTTCAATAAAAGAAAATTAAAGGAAAAACAGGTGGTTGACAATTGCAGTGGATCAAAAATATAAAATAAAAATAAAGAAAGAAAAGAAAAAAGAGGTTGGAAGATGAAGAAATGAAATTAGATAATATGCTAAATCAGCTGCACAATAGTAGCAGGTTGGAAGTGTTGCTTACCTTCTTTAAGAAATAAAAAACACATCTTAAATGATGCCAGCACTAACAGTACATTTTTATATCTTGAAATATGATCCTTGTATCTCAGGTTACCCAAGCTGTGTATTGTAGATTAAATTGAGTTCCTCATGTTGGAGTATTGAGAACAAGACACATCTACTTGTGTAGCTTGATTGAAATGAGTTCATCATGTTGCTGTAGGTGCTAGTTCTGATATGCCACCTCAGCATAAGAAATAAAGAAATAAATATGCGTGGAAGTCTAGTACGCATACAATGAAGTTTCGTACTATTGAATAAATTGTAACGTTGTAATACTTGCATGGGAAAATGTAATGAGTCAAGTAATAGTCATGTGCAGATAAGTCATGCAAGGGTAGTTGTCATTTAGTTTGTGTTGTAGTTAAGATAGAGATGAGGTTTTGGGGTTGGCAGTTGTTAATAACTATCTTCCCTTTAGTTTAAATAGACCCCCCTTATTAATTGAGAGAGTAGAAAAACACATACGCACACATAGACATTGCATTGTATATGCCAGAGGGAGGTATTGTGGACTACATTAGAGATATTCTACACAGAAGCACATGTTGTGTATGCAAGAAGATGTCGTACGCCATTTAACAATACAAGCTTAACAATAATGCAATATCTTGTTCATACTTGTTTATCATTTAACCATTGTACATTGTGTGATATATGCATGTGTTTCTATTGATTGATTGTTGTAGTAGATCTATAATCAAACCCTATTATTTTGTATTCTATTCACCATTTATGTCTGTCCAAGGCCATTTGGATAGTTGCCAGGCCCTTTGATTGCATGTGCCAGGCTATCAAGACTTAAGGAAAGCCATCTGGGCAAGTGGCAAGTCATCTAGGCTAGCACTAGCTGTCTGAGGAGAGTGCACACCATTTGATCTTTAGACTGGGCCGTTGAGCACATTGTGCAAGGCCATCAAAGATAGGAGATGATGTAGGCCTTACGACTGCATCTTGGAAAGTTGTGAACAGTTAATGTATCAATCTTAATCGTTCCTCCAAGGGTGGAATACACCATCATGCTACCTTTGGCGTCGTTGTTGTTTGAAGTTCGAACCAATGCCGCGTGAAGATTGGAAAGGTGGATGATGAATAACTTACCACGACGATGTGGGAGACATGGATGCGGAAGAGCGAGATACCAACCAACACATAGGAGTTTGAGGATTGCATAATAGCAAGAATGAGAAGGACATGGATACGAGGACGACTTGCATGTCCCTGTCAAAGAGTTGCATGAAGGAAGAGTAATAACAAAACTTGCTGGTGGAGAGATACAAGCACCTAAAGTTGAACGGGTTTGGAACCCTCGAGAGGAGGAAAGTTCTGACGAAGAATGAAAAAGGTGGAAAACGTTTTTTTTAACAACAAAAGACGAACTACAAGTGGAGGCATAGCAAGCAAACAAGGATTGGAGAGACCACTCATGTAGGTAATGAAGAAGGCACCAACGTGTAGCATGCGCAAGATGAGGTAGAGCAACTAGTAACGCCAACATAAGTGCAGGAGAGAATGCCTAGCGGTGCAAAGGATAAGAGTCAAGCACAAAGGCAATTGTAGGAGAGTGTACTCGAGAGACCAGATTCGACGCTTGGGTATTTGCGGAGGAGATCACCAAGTGTGGGAGTGCAAAGTAGCAGTAGAAGGTTGTTTGCAAAAGAGTGGTCATCAAACAAAGGTTCGTCAAGTGAGGATGAACAACCATAAAAGGCTAATATTGTTGTAGCTATAGGCAAGCAAAAGTGCCCAAAGTTCATGGGTGATGGGAAGGAAGACCCAAAACACCATATCGAAACATGTGAAACGATATGGAGAGCAAATGGTGTAAATAATGAAGGTTCACGGCATTGATTGTTTTCAACAACACTGCATGGAATAGCGATGGATTGGCATATTAAACAAGAAGCACCCTTCACAACTTGGGATGAGTTGAAGATTGAATTCAGCAAAGAATTCAGATTGCTTCATGACAAGGAGATAATTGGTGAAATCTAGTCAACGAAGCAAAGGAAGGATGAAAATATCAAGTCATATAATCATCGCTTGAAGGAAATTATCGATAAGATGGAAGCAAAGCAAACGAATGGGCTGCAAAAACGATTGTTCTCGGATGGATTGTTGTCGTGGTTCAAGAAGAACATGAAGGTAGTTCTAGCAACTACCTATCAAGAAGCTTTTGATAAAGCATTGAATTTAGAAAGTGAGCTAAAGACAATCACAATAGGTGGAGAAAGTACAATTCATGATCAAAATGATGATTCGAACAATGATTAGGATGACTTGAGCACAACAATCCAGACCATATGGAAGGACATGGAACATATGATTAATGATGTGAAGGCTAAAAAGAAAAAGGAGAAAAAAGACATGTGGTGTTCTGATTGCAAATCAAGACACACCAATGTCACTTGTCTGAAGAAAGCATTTTGCAATATTTGTGAAAGGTGGGGCATGTTGTTGCCAATTCTCCATTTAATCTAAAAAGCGCCAGACACCAAACATTGACAGTGCAAAAGAAGAGTAAGGAAGATAAGTCAGCACTTTGAAGAGTGGACAGGAAGCAACAAGTGGCAGATACTAAAATAACCACCAAGGAAGACAACAACAAGAAGGAAATCGATCCGTAGGAGGAGAGGGTCGATTGCAGAATGATTCGAATGGAAGGCTAGTCAATGTTGAAGATGTCAATAGTGGGGACTCTTTGCATGCAATTATCAAAATGCCCAAGGGGGAGGGGGCAATGGAAACAATACTGCAGTGATGTGTAGATGATGTGGACCGAGCAATCATAAGTTGGTAAATTGCCCAAAGAAAGCAAGTAATAGTACCTCTACAAGAAGAACATGTGCTAGCAGTAACTTGTGCATGGGAGAAGAAGGGGGAGCAGTACCCAAACCCTACTAAAGAGGGGAGATGGCAGGAAGAACATGTCCAAATCGAAGAAGAGACAAGAAAGACCAATTAGGAGAGATTGCTCCAAGAAAAGAAATTGAAGGAACCCATTACGATTGAAAAAGAGGACATGTCAACAACTGAATAAGAGTATTCAAGCGAAAGTATCTAGTTTACTAGGTGTAGTACCAGAGTTATATGCGATAGTAAAAGGGATGGTGGGGGCAAAAAGAGTGGAGAAGTTACAACACCAATTGGAAGGAACGCAAATAAGGAGGGATCAACATATTCTAATGATAAATGCCAGGAAGAAATGAGCGGTGATTCACATTGAGTTGCTCAACCACAAGTTGACAGGAGTAATCGTTGATGGAGGTTCAAGTGTGAATGTCTTGCTTGAAAAAATATGGAAAGATTTGTGGGCACCATTTTGTTGTCTCCCAACTTTCAGTTGTATGGCGTGAACTAGTACGAGATAGAAATGAAGGGAGTACTAATTGCACAAAAGGTAAATATTGTTGATCAAGTGTTCCTTATAGATTTTCTAGTGATTGCTATGCAAAAACCAGCCTATGATGTGTTGTTGAGATGTGGGTGGCTATGCACAACAAAAGTAAACCACAACTAGGAAAAGGATCGCTTGACATTCAAGAAGTGCCAACACAAGTATGTGATTAATCTGAAGAATCAGTCCATATGTGAGGAATTGACAACATTCGATTAGTCTGGGAGTTCATCTTTGGAGGACGAAAATAAACGTGAACCAAATTAAGGAGTGTTGGAGTTGGAGGAGTGCATAGAACATGAGGAGCACTCTAATAGCGGACTTCCCCATTGGAAAATAGAAGACTATGAAGTATTTTAGTCAAACTGCATGTGTATCAATGTGGAAGAAGAGGACCAAGACGAACCAGTATGAAGTGTATACAAGATCAACAAATGTAGGCAAAATACTAAGTCTGCAGCCAAGGTTGAAGAGAAGTGGACTTCTCCATGAAATTTTGCAGAGTACTATGTTGGTGACACATTAATTGATGAAAATCCAGCACACCCATTTGATGTAGCAAAAGTGGCAAAAGAGCCTAATACCATATAGTATAAAGGAACAAAGATGGTACAAGGGACGATTGGGATCCAGTCTTAAAAGCAACAACCTTCAAAATATTCATGCAATATAAGGAGATCTTCGCATGGACTTGTATGGATTTGAAAGGGATTCCTCCTAAACTATGTATATCAATTGCCATTGGTTCTAGGTGTACAGCCAGTGCAGAGAAGGCCTCATAGAATGAATTTGAAGTATGTGACCTTAGTCAATGCAAAAATCAAGAAGATGCTAGATGCTGGAATAATTTTCAAGGTGACTGTGAGTGAGTGGGTGTCACCAATTGTGATTAGTTTGAAGAAGGAAAGTAATCAGATCCGCATCTACATCGATTTTTGGAGTTTGATTGCAATGATTTTCGGCACTAGTTTTGATGTGTTACCTCAGCATAGGAAATAAAGAAATAAAATATGCATGGAAATAAAATATGCATGGAAATCGAGTATGCATATAAAGAAGTTTTGTAATATTGAATAAATTATAACATTGTAATACTTGCATGGAAAAATGTAATAATGAGTCAAGTAATAGTCATGTGCGCACAAGTCATGCAAGGGTAGTTGTTGTTAGTTTGTCTTGTAGTTAAGAGGGAAATGAAATGAAATGCAAGACAAATATAGTAAGGTAGAGGTTGTTAATAATTATCATCCCCTTAGTTTAAATAGACCCCCCTCATTCATTGAGCGACTAGACACACACATACATGCACACAGACATTGCATTATGTATGCCAGAGGGAGATATTGTGGAGTATGTTGGAGATATTCTGCACAAGAGCAGATGTTGTGTATGCAAGGAGATGTCGTATGTCGTTTGACCATACAGGCTTATCATTAATGCAATATCTTGTTCATACTTGTTCATCATTTAACCATTGTACATTGTGTAATGTCTACATTGTTGTATTAGATATACAATCAAACTTTGTTATTTTGTATTTTGTTCACCATATTTGTCCATACATGGTCGTATGGGCAGTTGCCAGGCCATCCAATTGCATGTGCCAGGACATCAGGACTAAAGGCAAGCTATTTGGGCAAGTGCAAAGCCATCTGGGCTAGTGCCAACCATCTGAGGAGAGTGTAGGCCATTTGATCTTTAGACTGGGTCATCTAGCACATTGTGCAAGGCTGTCAAAGATAGGAGATAATGCAAGCCGTATGACTACATCTTGGCAAGTTGTGAACAGTTAATCTGTCAATCCTAATTGTTCCTCCAATGGTGGAATACCACCATCGTGGTACAGTGACTATAAAAGATCCATTTCAAATACTGTTCATTGATTCGATTTTGTAGGAGGTAGTAGGACATGAGATTTGTTCATTCTTGGATGGATTCTAGGGCTACAAGCAAATCAGTATAGGAAGATTGGTTGAAGACCACTTTCATAGTAGAAAATGGCATTTATCCATATAATCGAATGCCTTTCAGTTTGTACAATCCCCCTGCCAAAATTTAGTACATAATCCTATATATATTTTGAACAAATGTCCATAGGCACGTTCAAAGTGTTCTTGGATGATTGGTCATTGTATAGGAAGAAGGACAAGCATTTGAAGGCATTCGAAGAATGCATGATGTGTATGAATCTCTATTGTTAGACTCTTCCCAAGTCCCAAGTACTCGGCCAAGTCCGAGTTCGAGTGGACTCAACCGCGTCGAGTCCGCTCGGACTCTTTTTTTTTCCTGGACTCGGCTGAGTCCAAGCTCAGTTCGAGTTCGGTTGGGGCTCCCGAGTCCCAAAATCGGGACTCGGCCGGCCCAAGAAGAAATTTAAATTAAAATTTCCACGTATTATAACTTATAAGTTCCGGCCTAGGAAAAAATTAAAATTTAAAATTTAAAATCCCTTCGCACGCTAAAGCTTTATATTGTTATGGAGTCCACGTATTATAATTTTATAAGCTTACTCCTATTTCGTGACTCGTCCATCCCCTTCTGAACTAAAAAATATTACCGAAACATGAATCGACAGCAGGCGCATTGCTCTCACAGAGTCCCAATACTGGAAAATTTGTTTCGGGAGCTAAGGAGACTGTAGAAAAAGCTGGGGGTGTTGTGACGGTGGTCGGTTGGGCGTCCATACTCCATAGACCAGGTTTGACTTTGATCTGACGGTTATACCATGCTTAAGTTTAACTGTGCACACGTTCTTTCAGTTGTTTGCATCCAAAGTTGTGCACACGATCATACAAAATCTTATATATGGCCCTGAATGCTAAATCACAAACCCTTCATGACAACAAAGGTCATTTGACCCCAATGCCACTCCCCAGAAAGGGAGACATCACAGTGCTCTTAGCTTTATATTACATCTGTTATTTCCATTTGGAATCAATTGAATATTTATAGCAAGGTAACTGAGTTAACTCCTAAGTCTTACTGCCTAGCTCTTTTTCCTTCCAGCCTCCTATATACTTCAACCATAGTTACTATGCTCAAATTTGGCAACAACATGACACAGCAAAGTCAAATAGTAACAATTCATTAGACACTTGGGGGTTTTTAAAAAAAATTGAGAAAACCTTCTTTTCTTCGTTTTGTTTTGTTTATAACAGGCTTCTCAACGTGTTTATAATATTCATATATAATTAATTATATAAGATTTAAATAGATTAAAGAGTTTTTTTTTATGCATAGAAAAACAGGTAACCATTGGATGTTGTCTCTATAAAGTTATAAACCCTAACCCATGGAGTAAAACACTAGAAATCAGTAACCATTGGATGTCTAAAAAAATATTTTAATAAAAAAATAAATAAAGTTTTTATATAAAAATTTAATATGTTCAATTTAAATTTAATTTTTAAAAATAAATTTATTGAAATTTTATGTATTTCTCTTGTTAATTTCTTATTTGTATAATGTTGAATGTTGAGTAAGTGTGTTAGAAGATACTAATAAGTAATATGCATGAAAAGCTTATTTTTTCAATGAATTTTTTTCATTTTTTTTTTGGGTCAAGTTTTTTCGAATTTTTTTGCCGAGTCCTGAGTCCAAACCCTGAGTCGACTTCCCGAGTTCGGCTTTTACTAATATGGTATGAATGCACAATTGTCCTTGAATACAAAGAAGTGTAAATCGATGGTATCGTAAGGAAATTTACTTGGGCATGTTGTATGTAAAGAGGGTTTGAAGACCAATCCTAACAAGATATGAGTTGTGATGAGCATAGAGGAGCCATATGACATGAGTTCATTGAATTCAATTTTGGGATATGTCAGGTATTATTGGCACTTCATCAAAAAATTTGCACAAGTTTTGCATCTTCTAGATGTGTTGACACGCAAGAATGCTCATTTTTGATGGACAAAGAAGCATCATAAGGCCATTCAGGAGATGAAGGTGAAGCTGGTTTGCACACCCATTTTGGTATTTCCAAATTGGGAAAAGGACTTCCATGTCCATGTTGATGCATCCAATTTTGAAATTGGATATAAATTGGCCCAAGAGGGGCAATATAGGTTGGATTATCCCATACATTTTTCAAGTCGGTTGTCCCATGTGGAGAAAAATTACAGCACTATGGAACGGGAATATTTAGGAATGGTGTAGGTGGTATAGAAGTTCAGACATTATCTTCTCGCCAATCCTTTTTTATTTCTATGTGGACCATTAGACATTATTATATTTGATCAACAAGCCAACTATTCATGGACAAGTTAGCACGTGGATTATCACGTTACAAGATTTCATTTTTCAAGTGGTAGTCAGACCAAGGAAGAAGCATGTAATAGTAGATCAATTGTCAAGTTCACTCAAGAGAGCCTACAAAAGGAGTGTTGGATGAATTTCTAGATGCTTACTTGTTTTCAATCACTACACTATTGTTGTGTTACAAGTATATGGGAGAATACTTGTTGATGGGAGAGTTGCCAAAGGAGTTGACGGTAGCTGAAAATAAGAAGATTATTGTGAAATCAGCACCCTTTTAATTGATAGTTGGACTGTTGTACAAGATCGAACCTGATGGAGTGTTGCAGAGGTGTGTAGTAGACAAAGAAGTAAATGCAACATTGAAGGAAGCTCATGAGGGGCTGGTAGGAGTACATATGGGACCAGATGTGACTGCGAGGAAGGTGTTTTTGGGAGGGCTATGGTGGCCCACCCTCTATTGCAATACAAAGGATTTTGTGACTACATGCATTACATGCTAGAGAGCTAGAAAGTTGCTAAGGAGGGACCTCATGCCAGTGCACCCATCACAGCCGCAAGAATTGTTTGAGAGATGGGGCCTCGATTTTATTGTACCATTGGAGAGCAATAGAATATGGTGTAGATACATTGTGGTTACAATGGAATATTTGACAATGTGGGTCAAGGCAAGGGTGTTGCCTAACAATTCCGTGGAGATTACTGCATTTTTCTTGTATAAGCAAGCGATTACTAGATTCAGCATACCTCTTCAGTTGACAAGTGATCGTGAAGAAAACACTGCGTATGAGATTAGTCAAAAGTTAACCATATAATTTAAGATCTTACATTCTTTGTCCACTCCATATTACCCTAGAGCAAATGGGAAAGTGAAAGCAATGAACAAGGCCCTAGTTTCAATATTGTATAAAACGTGTAGGATTGAAGATGATGATTGTGAGGAGAGATTGACAACGGTCCTATGGGCATACAAGACTACGTTCAAGCCAATGATAAATCACACTCTATTCTAACTGATGTATGGTCAGGAGGCAATTGTGCCAATGGAGTTTTTGGTACCAAGTTTGTAAGTGGAAGTACAGATATGTCTAGGTGACCAAGAGAGCCTGGAAGAGAGGCTAAAAAAACTTATTAGATTGGATGAGAGAAGAGTGATGGCACAGTGAGCCACAGAGGTTTCCTAGCATCGTAGGAAGTTGTGGCATGACAAGTACCTGAGGAAGATGGATTTGAAGCCAAGTGACTTAGTCTTGAAATATAATGGCAAGAGAGAAATCAAGCCAGGCAAGTTGAAGACCTTCTGGATTAGACCCTTCCAAGTGGATGAAGTAACGAGTAATGACGTAGTGAGATTGGAAAAACTGGACGGGACATTGTGCCCCAAAACTATTAATGGTTCAAATTTGAAGTCGTATACAATACAAGCCTAAATCAATACGGTAAATATCAAACCAATTGGAGAAGGAACAAGTATGGGAAGACTAACAATGGCACCAAGATAGTCTTCGAAACCTTTTGAAGGAATCTTGATTCAAGAAGTCAAAGAATCTAGTCGTACTAAGGTGGAAGACAATGCAGCAGAAAGTAGTGGCTTAGATAATGAACTTGTGGAGCAACTAGCTTGGTTGTACAATGTTGGAAATATGTTGAATATTTTCTATGTTAGTCTAGCAGGGTTAACTCTAAAAGGTACTGAACACTCTCCATGTATCCTCACCGGCATTTGGGTCTGGAAACCCCCCACGGAATTTTTGGGGTTTCTTAAGTTATTTTTATACCCATATGGGTTGTTTAGGATTAAATATATGAACCCATGGTTTTTCACCTATGGTATTGTAAAATTTGTTCTTGTGTTGTTATTTAATTGCACTTGCATCAGGGTTTGAAGAGAGATGAGAGATGAACATTATTGTATTGGATACGGTTAAGTTTATACAATAAGGAGATATTACTGTGTTGGGTTTTCTCCCGTAAGGGTTTTCTAGGTGAAATATTGTGTTGTGTGTATCTGCTATCTTCATCTTCTTTTTTTCCTTTGATTTTGTATTTACTATTTTTCTAGATTTAGTTTATCGAGGCCTTTTGCTCTTCATTTGGTATCAGAGCTAGGTTTTTTAGCTTTGTTCAAGGAGTAAGGGTTTCAACCCTATGATAAATTAATTCTTGAGTGGAAGCCGCACGCGGAAGAATCTAGGCGAAGTAAAATGACGGAAGCACACGGGTAGAGATTAAAAAATTTAATGGATAGAATTTTTAGTTATGGAAACTCAAGATGGAGGATATGTTAGTTGATAGAGATTAGTGGATTACGGTCTCAGGAATAAAACCAACATCAACGACAGATGAGGATTGGCAGAAGATCAATAGAAAGGCAAGGAGTTCTATCAAATTGTGCTTATTTGATTCGGTATTGTTGAATGTATCGAACAAGACCACGACAAAGTTGTTATGAGATAAGCTAGGAACTTTGTATCAAACAAAGTCGATGGTAAATAAACTTTCTCCGAAAGAAGTTGTAGTTGCTTCGGATGAATGATGGTGACTCTGTGACTAAACATCTGAATGCTTTTAACATTGTGGTAAGCCAATTAAACTCTGTTGAAGTAAAAATAGATGAAGAGGAAAAGTGTATTACTTTACTTTGTTCATTACTTGATTCGTGGGATAAACTAGTTATGGCTATCACCAATACTACTTCTACATTGAAAGTAGAGGATATAGTATGAAAATTGCTATATGAGAAATTGTGATGAAAATCTTCTAAGGATTATCATCAGAATGATGTCTTGGTTGTAAGAGGTCGTTCCCAAGAAAGAAGCAAAAAGAAATCAGGAGAAAGTAAATCAAGATCTAGAGGTAAATTTGTTGCTCGAGAAAAGAGGAAATGTCGGAAGTGTGGTAAAACGGAGCATTATAAAAGAGATTGCAGATCTAAAAAGGTTGATAATAGCCAATCATCTAATGAAGGAACTTATGCAGAAACGAAGACCACAAATGAAGATTCAGAGGACTTATTGTTGGATGCAACGTGCTCAAGTGAATGCCATGACTCATGGCTGATTGACTCAAGTGCTTCCTTTCATATGACTCATAGGGAGGGGTTCTGTGAATATGAAAAGATAAATGGAGGTGAAGTTGAGGTTAAAAGATGGAAGAATTAAAACCCTTCCTGGTGTGTTGCCTATTTTGGGTTTGACAAAGAATTTGATATTCGTGAGTAATATGAATGACGTGGATGTGACTGTGATATTCAATAAGGATAGTTGCAAGATGGTTCATGGAGTCTTGGTATTGGCAAGGGGAGTTCATACAAGAACTCTATTCAGACTTGAGGCTAGAATTGTAAGTATTGATTGAAATAACTCTTCAGTTGTAGAGAAGAATAATATAGTAGAAGCGGCTTCGAGTATTCCTGTAGTGAAGACAATGTTGTGGCATCAACATATGGGGCATATTGGTGAGAAAGGCCTTCAAACATTAAAAATGAAAGGTATGGCTGAAGGAATTTTTGATTGCCCATTAAATTTTGATTTTTGTGAGCACTGTGTTTTTGGAAAGCAAACCCGAGTCAATTTTCCTAGTAGTGCTACAATATCTGAAGGAATTTTGCATCTAGTTCACAGTGATGTGTTTGGACCTGCAAAAGTACCATTGTTAAGTAAATTTATTTATTTTGTTACATTTATAGATGACTTTTCAAGAAAGACATGGGTATATTTTTTACGGAACAAATATGATGTTTTCAATAAATTTAAAGAGTTTAAGGCTCTTGTAGAAAATAAGATAGAGAAAAAGATAAAGGTTTTGAGAAGTAACAATGGTGGTGAGTATTGCTCTAATGAATGAATTTGAGAAGTTTTGCAAGGACTGTGGAATAGAAAGGCAGAAAACAACTTTATATACTCACAACAAAATGGAGTTGTAGAACGGATGAATAGAATATTGATGGATAAGGCCAAAAGCATGCTAAGTGGTGCAAGGTTAGAAAGGAAATTTTGGGTAGAAGCCATGTTAATTGCTTGTTACCTCATCAATAGATCTCCTACCTCAACTTTGGTGGACAAGACTCCACAAGAAGTGTGGAATGGTAAGAAACCCTCTCTCAATCATATAAGGGTTTTTGGTTGCGATGCTTATATGTATGTCCCAAAAGAGAAAAGGACTAAGCTAGACTATAAATCTAAAAAATGCATATTTGTGGGTTATAGTATTGGTGTTAAAGGATATAAGTTGTGGAACCCAAAAACATAGAAGATTGTTTACAGTCATAATGTGATCTTTAGAGAAACAAAAGGGGTTTCAAAATAGGAAATGCAACCAAGCAAAGAACCTGAAATAGTTCAAGTAAAATTGGAACAGGAGGAAGAACCTATGGTAGAACCTAGTGCTACAGAAGAAGATGAACCATAGAGAGATTCTGAAGAGGAAAATTCAGAAGAAGAAGGTGAGGAGGAAGTTGAAGATGCAGAACCTAGAACTCCAAGTTTAAGGAGATCAAATCGAGTGAGAAGACTCCCAAAAAGGTTGTTCTGCATTTAATATATCAGTTATTGATGAAGAACCCAACATTGTAAAGGAGGCACTCCAGTCAAGTGAGAATAAGTCTTGGAAAAGGGCTATGGAGAAAGAAATAAAATCCCTCGATAAAAATAAGATGTGGGACTTGGTGAAATTACCCCCTGGAAGAAAATCGGTTGGTTGTAAGTGGGTATTCAAGAAGAAGTACAATGTAGAAGGAAAGTTGGAGAAGTACAAGGCTCACTCAGTAGCAAAAGGATTTTCTCAAGTTGAGGGAATTGACTTTGGTGAGATTTTTTCTCCTATGGCTAAACTAACTTCAATTAGATTTCTATTGGCTATTTATGCTACTTTTGATCTTGAAATACAACAGATGGATATAAAGACAACATTTCTACATGGTGAACTTGATGAAGACATATATATGTCACAACTAGAATGCTTTAGGGTAAAAGGTAAGGAGGACTTGGTATGCAAGTTGAAAAAGTCTCTTTACGGCTTGAAGCAATCTCCAAGAATGTGGAACCAAAAATTTGATAGGTTTGTTTTGACACTTGGGCTTGGAAAAAGCAAAGCAGATTCATGTGTGTATTTTAAACAACGTGAAAATTTTGTTATCATTATTTTGTATGTGGATGACATGTTGTTAATTGGTAACCATAAGGAGATGATAAAGTTACTAAAGTCTCAGTTATCTTCTGAATTTGACATGAAGGATTTGGGTGCTGCAAAATTTATTTTGGGTATGGAAATAATAAGGGATCGTGCAAATAGAAAGTTGTTCTTAAATCAAAGGAAATATGTTGATTTGATACTACAGAGGTTTAGGATGCATGATTGTAAACCAGTATGTACTCCATATCCTATTGGTCGAAAGTTATCTGTTGAACAATGTCCAAAAACAGATGAGAAAATTGAATAAATGCATCGTGTTCCTTATGCTAGTGTTGTTGGTAGTCTAATGTATGCAATGTTCTGTACTATACTTAATATTGCACATGCAGTGGGAGTAGTTAGCAGATATATGTCCAATCCAAAAAAGGAAGATTGAACTATTGTGAAGAGGATCTTCAAATACTTGTGGAACTTCAGACTATGTTATCTGTTACTAAGCAAAATCTGGAAATAGTAATATTGTAAATCTACAAGGTTTTGTGGATGCTGACTGGGCTGGAGATCTGGACAAGAGAAGATCCACGCGTGCTTATGTGTTCAGACTATTTGGAGGGGAAGTAAGTTGGATGAGTAAACAGTAATCAGTGGTTGCTTTGTCCACAACAGAGGCAAATTACATTACAGCAACTCATGCTTGTAAAGAAGCAATGTGGCTACAGAGGTTGTGTTCAACATTTGGTCTTAAGCAGAAGGCTGTGAGAATTGACAATGACAGTAAGAGTGCAATATTTTTGGCCAATAATAATAGTTTTCATGATCGGTCAAAACATATTGATATTACGTACCATTTTGTGAGAGAGATGGTTGAAGGGAATCGGGTGATTGTTAGGATCCCCATCCTAACCCTTAATGTAATAACTTCCATGATGTAATAATTCCTAAATAACGTGGGTAGTACCCATGATTAATATTTTTTAATGTTCTAAGTTTTAGCTTATATAGTGCCTATGACAAATGGCACCCTTTTTATGTAACACATGGTAGATAGGTTATGTAAGGTGGCCTTGTGCATGTAATTCGAGTGGCATTGTGCATGTAATTCGAGTGGCACTATGCATGTAATTCGGGTGGCATTATGCATGTAATCCGGGTGGCATTTTGCATGTAAGCCAACCATGGAAGGGAACTCTTTAAATACCCGAGAAGGCACCAATGTATTCATCTTTTTGCAAATTAATGAAGTGTTGAAGGAGGTTGCCCCCTCGAAGAGGCCTTATTGTGAGATTGTTCCTTTATGCAAATTTCTGTTATAATGTGTATTTTTTTCTGAATATTAATATGATGTTTATGTGAGTTTATTTCCAAGCAATTGTGTGAGTGTGTTTATTTGAGTTTATTTTATAGTAGGATCCTAACAAGTGGTATCAGAGCGCTTTCCAGGGCCAAGTTCTGCTGCAACAGTAACGATTCTTGCCTGTTAGGTATAATCCTCTGTTATTTTCGTGTAATTTTTTTTTACTATTATCAAAAAAAAAAAAAAAGACAAATACCAGTCAAAAAATAAAAATAAAATAAAATATTCCTTTTTAGTTGAGTAGGTAGAAACCCTGTGTCGGGGGTTTTAAAATATCGCGAAGGATCTGTCGTTATTGGCTAAGCTAGATAGCCCATACAACGTCTAGTGAAGTGAGGGGCGATCAGGCTCCGATACCCAGGCCTCAGACAGAACTCGCACACGGACTTGAGCTCCCACGCATCTTCGGGTGTATCGGGAGACCATTCTCCAATAGGAAGCTTATCGGCCTTGTATCATCCATAGTCCACGGGACACAGCGTCCCGGACAATTACCCTCCCGTACTGTCAGAGAGGCAGATAGTGTGGTCAAGGGTATGTGTGGAATCCTCCTTGGGTAGTGGCCTGAAATATTGGTCCAAGCACTATTGTTCGTCACTGCGGTATAACGAAGGGCCTATGGGTGTTACATACTCCTTTACTTAGCATACCCCGGTTCTGTTAAAACTTCAACCTTGCAACAAAATCACAAACCAAAACTCCCTGTTTGTAAACCTGCATTCCAAATTCCCAAAAGTGAACATATGAGAAAGGAATCCTCTACCAAAAAAATAACATACATTGCATGGATTCGGGATAGGATATGAGGGTGACAGTTAAGTTGATAGTCTGGAGAATAACGATCAAATTTACAAGTGGCGATAATGAGTGAGGTCGGTTAGGTCAGCACGATCGAGTCGAGATCGTAGTTTTCGATGTCGTAACGGAATCGTCATAACGAGAACCTACACAATACGAGAGAATCTTCGGACTAGTGAGGAAAGCGATAGTCGAGAGACCGTCCAGCTGAGCAAAACAGTGAGCGAGTGACTAGAGACCAATTATAGATAGTGCTCCAGTACCCAAATTTTGCACTGTAGCTCAAAATCAAAAACTGTAAACACCGTTAGACTCAGCAAAACAGGAGATTAAAAAAAAAAAAAAAGTCTGGGATGCCCAAAAGTAGTGTTGTGGGATATAGCTCATTGTGACCACCTCTTCGATCTGATCGTTTTGATATATAGCACCCAAGCACTTTTTTGGACACTTACTAAAAATAGTAAGTCCTGAAACCCAATTCTAATTTTAGTAATTGGTCACAAAAGGTTCCAAAATGGCCCAAGGTACACGTGGACATCAAAAAGAGCTAGAACAGATGGACTCCTTAACCAAAGCCATTGAGAATTTGAACTTGGCAATTTTCTCCATAAGGGAAGAGGTCCAAGGTCTTCGTCTAGATCATGAGGCCACTAGCGCTCGCTTAGAAGAAACACTGATAAATGTGGGTAGCAAGTTACATAAGGGACCACTCAAAACAGAACACCAGGCTGAAAACTCTACAAGGAATAACCATGACCCATCCTTTAAAATGCCAAAATTGGACTTCCCTCGATTTAATGGGAAGGATGTTGATGGGTGGTTATGTAGGGTTGATCAATTCTTTAGACTTTATAATGTTTCCATATATCATCGAGTTCAGATGGCTTCCTTAAATTTGGAATCTGAGGCTCTACACTGGTTCCAGTGGTTACGTAATTCCAACTCAAATCTCTCTTGGGAGGAATTTGAGTCCCAACTACTGACCTGATTTGGACCTAGTGAGTATGAGGACTTCACAGGGGCCTTGACCAAACTACAACAAACATCCTCGATCCGTGATTACCAAAATCAATTTGAAAAATTGGCCAATAAGACAAGAGGATTGACGGAAGGGTTCTTCACGAGTTGTTTTATCAGTGGGTTAAAGGGGGATCTCCAAGCTGAAGTAAAGATGTTGAAACCACATTCCATGATGGAAGCCATCAGTTTGGCCCGTCTGGCCGAATCTAAACTCTCAAACCAAAGGCGCTCCCCGCGGTTTCCTCCAAACCAACCTTCATTTCGTTTTCGAACCCAAAATTCAGTGGATAGTAAACCTACTACACCCAAGCAACAGACTACAGAGGAGATGGATGCACGTCGTGCCCAAGGCTTATGTTATAATTGTGATGAAAAGTTTTTTAAAGGACATAAGTGTGCAAACAAAAGATTATTCTTGATAGATGTTGAGGAACCAGCTAACACTGACCAGAGTGATGAGGATGAGGACCCCCCTGAAACACCTTCTCCACAGGAAGAAGATACACAGGGGTCTGAGGCAGAGATTTCAGTCCATGCTCTTGCAGGCATTACCACTCCACAAACCATGAAAGTTGTGGGATTTTTCAAGGGCCAACGTCTTACCATCCTTATTGATTCAGGCAGCACACACAACTTCATTGATCCTAGAGTTGCTAAGCAGGAAAATTGCTATATCCACACTTGTAATTCATTCGAGGTCATGCTAGCCAATGGGGGAACATTACCTTGTAAAGGAAAATGCCGCAACGTCAAGATCAGGATAGGTGACTATGAACTCAAGCAGGACATGTTTGCCCTCTAGTTGGGAGGATGTGATTTGGTTTTGGGATCTCAATGGTTGAGTACGTTGGGCACTATCAGTTGGAACTTTGCAAAACTCTGGATGCAATTCTCCCAAAATGGACAAACACACTTACTCAAGGGCTCCCCTGCATGAACACCTCACCTCATTAGTTCCAATCGTATGGAGAAAGTGCTAAAGAAATCAAAACGTGGGGTCATTGCACAACTCTTCTCCATCCAACCAACCACTTCACTAATGGCTGAAATTCCATCAGACCTACAACTAGTTCTACACAAACATGATGTTGTCTTTGCAGAACCAACTACACTACCACCACGTCGCTCTCACGACCATGCTATCCCATTGCTCCCGGGTAGTGCACCACCAAATATCAGGCCATACAGGTACCCTCATGCCATGAAATCAAAACTGGAAAAATTGGTACAGGAATTACTCAAGGCTGGTGTCATCCGGCCTAGTACTAGCCCCTACTCCTCACCTATCCTACTTTTTCCCAAGAAAGATGGCTCATGGCGCCTATGTATTGACTACCAGGAACTCAACAAGACTACGGTCAAGGATAAATTTCCTATTCCAGTGGTTGATGAATTACTCGATGAACTACACGGGACCATGTATTTCACCAAGCTTGATCTCCGCTCTGGCTACCATCAGATCCGGCTCAAGGATGAGGACATCCCCAAAACTGCCTTTCGCACTCATGAAGGTCATTATGAATTCTTGGTAATGCCATTTGGTCTCACAAATGCTCCTTCTACATTCCAAAATCTTATGAACAACATCTTCCGGCCCTTTCTGCGGAAGTTCATCCTTGTGTTCTTCGATGACATCTTGATTTATAGTCGCACATGGGAAGAACACCTTAATCATGTGGATCAAACTTTACAATTGTTGGTCACCCATCACCTTTTTGCCAAAAGGTCCAAGTGTTCCTTTGGTCTTATTGAAGTATAGTATCTGGGACACATTGTCTCACAGGATGGCATCAAGGTTGACCCTAACAAGATTCAAGCAGTTCAAGAGTGGCCGAAACCTCGCACCCTCAAGGGACTTCGAGGATTTTTAGGGCTTACAGGCTATTATCGCAAATTTGTCTGCAATTATGGGAAGATAGCTGCCCCCCTCACCTCCATGTTGAAAAAGATTCCTTCACTTGGATAGGGCCTGCTGACCAAGCCTTCATTGAACTCAAGCATGCTATGACCACCACTCCCATCTTAGCCATGCCAGATTTCTCTAAACCATTTTTCATTGAAAGTGATGCTTCTGGTCGTGGTATTGGGGCAGTATTGATGCAAGAAGGATGACCTGTGGATTTTACTAGCAAGGCACTCTCCGATCGTAATCTGGGGAAATCCACATATGCTAAGGAAATGTTAGCCATATTGCATGCAGTCACACATTGGCAACCTTACCTCATTGGGCGTCACTTCTCCATCAAAACCGACCATCAAAGTCTCAAATATTTTCTGGAACAAAGAGTTGCCATGCCTAACCAACAAAAGTGGGTGTCTAAACTCATGGGCTATGATTATGATATCACCTACAAAAAGGGAAAGGAGAATATTGTGGCTAATGCTCTTTCTCGCCAAATGGAGACCGTAAGTATGTTGTGTGCCATCTCAGCACCACTTCCCCAATGGATTGATTCCTTGCGTCAAGAAGCACGTCAGGATGCAGATTTGCAAGCTTTGATAGCCTCACTAATGGATGATCCAGATTCTGCACCAGGATATAATTGGAATGGCTATGATCTGCGCTACCATCAACGCCTGGTTCTACCTCATAAGTCCCCACTTCGAGAGCTCCTCATGAAGGAATTGCATGCCACTCCCTCTGCAGGCCATTCAAGGTTCCTTAAAACATATGAGCGACTCAAGCGCACCTTCTTTTGGAAAGGTATGAAACGGGACATCCGCTCTTTTGTTGCTGCTTGTGACACATGTCAAAGGATGAAAGGTGAAACAGTGTGCTCTCCGGGCACTCTTCAGCCATTGCCTATCCCGGATCAGGTTTGGACCGACATTTCCATGGACTTTATAGAAGGGCTCCCTAAATCTAGAGGCAAGTCAGTTATTTTCGTGGTAGTGGACCGCCTTTCAAAATATGCTCACTTTTGTGCCCTTGCCCATCCTTATACAGCATCCATTGTTGCACAAATTTTTCTTGACTCCATCTTTCGCCTTCATGGCATGCCCACCTCCATTGTATCTGATCGTGATCCCACCTTCACTAGTCATTTCTGGCAAGAGTTGTTTAAGTTGCAGGGGACTCAGCTCAAATTGAGTTCAGCCTACCATCCGCAAACGGATGGTCAAACAAAAGTTGTTAATAAATGCTTGGAAACCTACCTTCGCTGCTTTGTCTCAGGTCATCCCACTCAATGGGCAAAATGGCTATCCTTGGCCGAATGGTGGTACAACACTTCCTATCATACCGCAACCAAACTCACACCATTTGAAGTAGTCTATGGGCGCCTTCCACCTACGCCTTCCTCTTACATTCCTGGCAGCTCCAAGGTCCAGGCCGTCGACAACACTCTGAGTCAACACACCGAGGTCCTTCGCCAACTTAAGCAGAATTTGAACATGGCCCGGAATCGGATGCACCAACAAGTCGATCAGCATCGTTCGAGCGTAGTTTTGATGTAGGTGATATGGTCTTCCTTCGCTTGCGTCGTACAAACAATCATCCCTACAACTCGCAGTGCCAGAAGCTTGCTACAAAATTCTATGGTCCTTACCAGGTTCTACAAAGGATTGGCCCCACAACTTACAAATTGGCGCTCCCACCTACTTCCAAGCTTCATCCTGTTTTTCATGTTTCCGCTCTCAAGAAAGTTGTGGGCACACAGGTATAGGTTCAATCCACACTTCCTGAATTGGATGAAGAAGGCTCCATATTACTTGAACCTGAGCAGTTGTTGGATCGTCGGACTCGCACTCTTCACAACCGTACAATTACAGAGATCCTGGTTCAGTGGCGTGGGCTTCAACCTAAAGATGCTACATGGGAATCTCTCCACCAACTCTAGCAACAGTTTCCTCATTTCAGCTTTGAGGACAAAGCTTCTTCAAGGGGAAGGACATGTTAGGATACCCATCCTAACCCTTAATGTAATAACTTCCATGATGTAATAATTCCTAAATAACGTGGGTAGTACCCATGATTAATATTTTGTAATGTTCTAAGTTTTAGCTTATATAGTGCCTATTACAAATGGCACCCTTTTTATGTAACACGGGGTAGATAGGTTATGTAAGGTGGCCTTGTGCATGTAATTCGAGTGGCATTGTGCATGTAATTCGAGTGGCACTATGCATGTAATTCGGGTGGCATTATGCATGTAATCCAGGTGGCATTTTGCATGTAAGCCAACCATGGAAGGGAACTCTTTAAATACCCGAGAAGGCACCAATGTATTCATCTTTTTGCAAATTAATGAAGTGTTGAAGGAGGTTGCCCCCTCGAAGAGGCCTGCGATTCTATCTTATTGTGAGATTTTTCCTTTATGCAAATTTTTGTTATAATGTGTATTTTGTTCTGAATATTAATATGATGTTTATTTGAGTTTATTTCCAAGCAATTGTGTGAGAGTGTGTTTATTTGAGTTTATTTTATAGTAGGATCCTAACGGTGATGCTGGAAAAAGTTGATATAGAGAATAATGTTGCTAATTCATTAACAAGGGCTATACCTACTCAAAATTTTTCTTGGTGTAGAAGATCTATGGGCATGGTTGCCCTTAACAATTGACAATGGCAGTTTTCAGCCCCTATGGAAAGTATTCAACAAGTGGGAGAATGTTGAAAATATGTTGAATATTTTCTATGTTAGTTGAATATTTTCTATGTTATTTTGACAGGGTTAACTCTAAAAGGTACTAGACACTCTCCATGTATCCTCACCAAGGTTTGGGGGCGGCAGCCCTTGGCGGAAGTTTTAGGGTTTCTTAAGCTATTTTTAGACCTATATGGGTTGTTTAGGGTTAAATATTTGAACCCATGGTTTTTCGCTTATAGTATTGTAAAATCCGTTCTTGTGTTGTTATTTAATTGCACTTGCATCAGGGTTTGAAGAGAGATGAGAGATGAACATTATTGTATTGGAGACGATTAAGTTTATACAATAAAGAAATATTACTGTGCTCGGTTTTTTCCTATAAGGGTTTCCCAGGTGAAATATTGTGTTGTGTGTATCTACTATCTTCTTCTTCTTTTTTACTTTGATTTTGTATTTACTATTTTTCTAGATTTAGTTTATCGGGGCATTTTGCTCTTCAAGTACAAAGGGGAGAATGCAAGGAGACAAGGAGAAAATATGAAACCCATGATTGAACAAGAGGAATTGCAACCTCAGTCTATAGAGTGTAGATGGATTTAGGTGCATGTTGGATTTCTAAACATGGAAGAAGAATGATTGAGGTCACTAAATAGAGAAAACATACAGTGAATGGTGGCGGTGTATGTCAAACAAGGAGAACCACCAAAACAGGAGCCTCGGAGCAAGGAGAGTGATTATGAAGGAATGAGTTTGCTTGTAGCCATCGGTTTAGAACAAAAATGAATGAGAGAAGAAACACAACAGTTGCATGAGTAAAGTGAGCAACTGAATAACCGAATGGCAAAATTAAGGAGATAATGTGCACAAGAATTTTTAAGGATGCACCAGGATATTCAAGCAATGGGTAGAAGTTTTTTTGGAAATGGTACAAGTTCGGAGGAGACTCCTGGAGGGGCACAACAAAAAAACAAGTGTTGGGAGTTGGTAATGGTTGTATGGAGAAAGTTGAGTTTTTGGAAACAAACTACCAATAACACAAGAATACCTGCTACAAGTGAAGAAGAATGGATATACATACAACAAGTACCATTGTTGTGTAGGGGAGAAGTTGAGAACTCTAGGCAAGAGTCAAGTAGTGTATCCTTAACAAGTTCAATTAGTAATGAAATGAAATGAAATATTATTAATGTCCGCGGTGGGCCAAAATAAGACCCAAGGGACTATAAGAAGTACAATAATGATTGCCAACTGGCAGGCTAAAAAGCCCAACAAAGAAAAGAACTAAGAAAAATACAAGATCAAACCCGACAAACAAGCCAAAGAGAAAGGGAAAAGAAAAGAAAAAGGAGAGCAGAGGGGGGGAGGGTTGCAGTCCAACAGAGAGAAGTGCATGCCAAGAAGAACGGAGAGAGAGAAGGCGGGGGGAGGGAGCAGATCAGGAGGGGCAAGCTCCGAGAATCCCCCAAAAACTAATCTCTCCTAACGGTCGAGGCCGAAGTACCGGAGCTGAAGAAGTCCATGATATGTCTCTGCCCATTGTTAGTTCAGAACCCTGACAAACTCTTGGTGCACTGTCTAGTGACCCTGCTTCTGTTCAAACTGGATGGTGAAGTATGTTGTGATGAGCCGATGTTGAGGAGGGTGAGATCCATTTGGAGAACTTTTATGTCGTCGAAGCTGAGTTATCTCCCTAAGAAAGAGTGCGAGACAACGTTGGTCCAGGTATTTGAAGAAGGTAGAAACACATCGAGAGTTGTCCCTGAAAAGGCAATGGAACCTACCCCGGATCTCATAATAAATGGGACAACAAAAAATGAAGTGATGCAGGGTCTCAACTTCACCCAAGGAGCAAAACAAGCAAATCCGCTCCTCCATTGGAAGATGGTGATCCAACTCAATCCGGAGTTGGTGAGAACACACCCTGAGTTGCCCAATAGTGATCCGAAGACTATGCATTGTGTGTTGCTAAAGGTATTGTGGAGGAACTATTCTGCCCTCCTGTATCTGTAAGAAGTGCTCATGGTAGAAAGACAGCTTGGGGGAAAGAGGGGCAACAAGAGAGATCCATGTGCATCTGGTGTACTGGAGACTAACATCCTTTCGAATCTCATGGAGCATCTTCTCCTTAGTAAGTCGAGAGGGTGGAGAACCCCAAAAGAATAAGGGGGCAGCCTGTCTATCTGTATCTGAATGTTGGCCAGTAGAGTAGAAACCTGAAAATACCAGCTCCTCCGGCCTCCTCGAGAACTCGGAGAAAGTTCCATCGAGGAGCGAAGGGCGAGGTAAGGGTACCGCCTGCAACCCTCAGGGGTATCTTCAAAAGTACGGATCCTGTGAAAATAACCGATAATCAGGAATATAATCTCAAGCTGGAGAGGAGAAGCCCCGAACTCTGCCAGAATAATAGAACGAGGGACTGTTCCCTTGCAACGAATGAATCGTCGAAGAAAGTGTCTGCACTCATTCAACCCGTGACCACTCAGTCGGGCCAAGACTAGGGCCCCAAACCACTGACCCATAAGTAATAGTTGGCTTGACCAAAGCGTCAAAGATCCTCATCTTCACAGGTATATCCTGAAAATGTGCTTTGAAGCAATTCCTCTCTAGCAAAGACAGAGCTGCATACCCCTTACACACCCGAACCTGGGCGGCGGGTTTCATACCAAAAGTGGGACCAGTGAAAAGAACCCCCAAATACACATAAGAGGTGGTGATTTCGACCTCCTGGCCCTGGAAAATGAAGTGGAGATGGGATAGAGCCTCTTTGGTAGTATTGAATACCATAACCTTGGTCTTAGAAAGATTCATCGTCAACTGTCTCGAGTCACAAAAAGCGGCAAGTGTGTCCAAATGACGTTGAAGCCCCTCAAGGGATGAGGCCAAAAGAACATCATCAGCAAAGAGGATAATAGAAATCAACACATGGTGAAGAAGGCAACCATCCTCTGGGTGAGCGTTCTCCCTGATAAAAGTCTCAAGCTCGTCGATAAAGATCCCAAAAAGTGTCGGCGAAAGGGGGCATCCCTGTTTCACTCCTATGGTGCTAAGAATATTGGCTGAAAGCCCTTGAGGGGAGCGAAACTGACCTTTCATAGTCTCATATAACCGTGTAACCGCTGTCAAAATTTGTCCAGAGATGCCAATTGATCGAAGCCTCTCAAGAAGTAAATGTCGAGGCACCGTGTCGAAAGCTTTCTTGAAGTCTACAAAGCAACAATAAACCTTCGAGGACCTAGAACGCGCCTCCTCAATAATAGCTCTGAGGACTAGAATGTGATCTGTGGTTTGATGATCTTGCCGAAAACCAACTTGGCCAAGAGCCCTGAAACCCCCTCCTCCAACCTTCGAGAGAGAAGCACATCCAATGTTGTGGCATAGAGCTTGGCAAAGATATGCCCAATCATGATAGTCCTGTAGTTATTGGGTTCATGGGGATCACCCGCCTTATGAATGGGGTGAATGATATGCTCGGTCCAGGACTCAGGAAACCCAGAACAGACAGACAAGATTAAAGAGATCAGCAAGGGGCCCAACAAGAGGGTCAATACCATGCTTCAAAAATTTGGCCTGTAACCCATCCAAATCTACTGCTTTGCTTGTACAGAGTTTCCAGATAGCCTGCCTAACAAAACCAGTAGAAAAGAGGTGGCATGAAGAGAGGGGGGAGGGAACAAAAATACAAGGATGATTTGGGATGGTATAAAGGGAAGAGGCATGGATGGTCCAAGAGAAAAGATCGATCCCATGAGTAATCCGATCACGGGGGAGGATAAGGCGCCAGAAGGATTTAGGAGATTGCTGAAGGGAGTGGATAAGATCAAGTCGATGCCGAGAGAGGAAGAGACGCTTCTTCTTTCGAAGAAGCGTCCTATAGTCTTTGTGAGAAATGGCATGGGGTTGGGAAGGATTTCGAATGGCATATTTCAACCTTCAGTAGGCAAACTTACATTCCTTATCATACCAGATGTTCATGGGGCAATGACCAGGGGGACGAGGATGAGAGGGAGGACAAATAGTGTGGGGGTATGATTCCAAAGCAGCCTTCCAAATAGTTTGGACCAAGCAAGTAGAACGATCGGAAACATCGGAAAGAGAAGACACCTTGGGGAGAACATCAACCGGTCCATGTAGGTAAAGGAATAATAATAGTCAAAGTCTATAGTGACTCAAGGGACTGAAGGGGAGGGAGGAGGGGGAGGAGTAACAGGAAGGGAAACAATGGATAACATAAGAGAAAGAACTAAATGATCGGTAAGGGGAGGAGGGTGATCAGAGACGTTGAATCGGGAAATGAATGGAATGAGGGTGGTAGAGGAAATAGCATAGTCGACAACACTGGCTCCACCACTATGAGGAAAGCAAGTAAACCCACTAGAATCTGGAAAACAAGATATACCATTGAGAAGAACTAGCCTCTTGGATTCACCCAACTCAATAAGATGCTTACCATAAGCAGTCACCTGTGTGTCGCTGGAGATTCAAGAAAAACCAAGGTCCTCAAGATCCAATTCCCGAGTCTGCATCTCATCGGTTGTGAGGTCATGAAGAGAAACTTGCATAGGTCCTATTGACAATTTCGTCACATTGGAGGGGTGGTGAAAATTAATGTCGTGTAAAGGATTTTCTTGTTTTCTTTATTTTTGTTGATAGTGGTATTGCAGCAAGTTTGGTTGTCATTTTTGAATTCCCTTTGTAGATAACTGTGTAAGAGAAAGCTTCGCTTACAGCACTAGCAGGAACAGGCAGCTTCGCAAACAGGAAATAGGGAAAACATAGGCGCAGGCCTGAAATCTCCTAAGGCATAGAAAGAGCTTCGCAAGCGAAGCCCCCGCGAGACCTGCTTCGGGCCGAAATCCTGCGAAGCGTAAAATGTGAGATGCGAAAGTTTCTAAAGTATGGAGAAACACTTCGCAAAATTTCCAGCGAAGCACCCGCTTCGACCTTCCTTTTTGGCGAACCTCCCCCAAGAAAAATCTACTTCGCTCAAAACTTTTGCGAAGCACCTGCTTCGGGCGATTTCAGTGCGAAGCTTCCCCATACGAAGGTTGATTGCCCCCGAAAGTTTTCTAAGGCATGGATGAGCTTCGCCCAAACTCCTTCCGAACGGCCATTTTGAAGAAGGTTCGCAGCGAAGCATTTTTGACAGCCCATCAGCGAAGCATCCACTTCGGGCAAGGACTCTTGCGAAGCAGCCTTCAACCCATTTTTCCAGCGAAGCAATGAAAGATTGAGAGCCATGTTTTGAGAAGGAATATCTGCTTCGGCACTAAGTCCTCGCGAAGCTATTTTTGGAAGTCCCTTCGCGCGAAGTACCCATCCAAGGAAGTCAGACCCGCTTCGGCTCACATCCATTGCGAAGTAAGGTCCCGAACTGGAATTTGGCGAAGCTCTTTAAGGGCACACACTCCAAGGCTGGGTATCTTTTCGAGGCAATCGAGTGTTTCATAAATGAATTTTTACTTGCCCGAGAGACCCGGGGCTCATTTTTGGCAATCCGAAAAGAGATATCAATCGCAGGAGGAGAGCCCGACGGACATAGCAGCCACTCGAGCTCCGCACCCGGAGAAATTCAGGACGAGTCAGGCGGCCCATAAATGCAAATTTCCCGGCTGACGCGGCCGTAGCTGCTAATTGTAGAAAAGGATGTGAGAGCTCGGTCACGGGAGGAGCGAGAACAGATTTCTCAGGTTTTCGAGGGCGTACTTCCAGATTTTGTGCATTGATGGCTCAGAGGGTCGGGTCCTCTATAAAAACCCATGAATTGTAATGAGAAAGGGGGGGAACTTCTGCTAGAAAGCTGTTGTAACTTGATTTTTTGCAATCGATATAAAAGACTTTGGGCTCAATTTCTCTTTTGTATGCTGCCTTCTGCGATAATTTCTGTTATTCCATTTCTTCATTCGCATACTGTAATTCTGCATCCTGGATTTAGGTGTGTGATTGGGGGGTTGGACCCTGGAATTCTCCTGAAGGATACATAGGGGGGAAAGTACTACGTTAAATTCTTTGTATGCTGCCTCTGGTTAGTGGTTTCTGCTACGTTCATTTATTTTCCTAATTGCTGTAATTCGGATTTAGGCGTAGGAAAGTGGTTGAATCCTGGAACTCTTCCAAAGGATACATAGGGAAGTTAGCGTGGTATTCATTCATGTTTTATTCTTTGTATTTATTGCTGCTACTTCAAGATATTAGCTAGTGATCGTGCTGTCGGTTCTTTCCCTCTGAAAATCCATTGACATTCTTTCCCTCACTCCCTTTATTTCTTTCCTGCATCCTTACTCTTTTTATCTCTTTCCTGCACTCTTATCTTAAAACCCCAAGTAGTTTAGTAAAGGAGCCGGCCTTTCTCCGGAGATTGGTACGGAGGGCATCTCTTCCCTCCGGCCTTTCAATGTTGGTCCAGGTCTAGGGCGCGTATACATACCAAAATCCTTTCCTGTGGCAGATTTGTGACCAACAGTTTCTGGCACGCCCGGTGGGACCCGGTCAGTCTCACCTTGTGAGTGGTAGTGAGAACCGATGCTTATCTCATTGCCAAAAGACTCTAGCATCTGGCGGCTCTGTTCAACCTGAGAATCTTAAAGTCGTAGAGACCGGTACTAAAGTATCCGTGCCTTCATGCAAACAAGATGGAGAGTTAGGAATAGTGGAGAAGAGACTGAGTTCTTTGAACTCGATATTGACGCCTTCGGGGAACGCTCCAGGTTGGTCACCCCTGAATCACTGTTACGTGGAACGTCCTCGCAAGAGGCTGCCTTTGACGGACAAGGGCCAACTTCGGATAGCACAGCGGCTAGTCTTCCTCCTAATCCTCCTAACTCGCCAGATCATCCAAGTGCCTCTGTTCCAGTTAGTAATCCAGTTAGCAATCAACAAGGAACTTCGGGAATTCCTGTTTTTCGGAATCTCGGCGCAAACATGGCACACCAGCAACATCAACAACAAATGCAGCAGCAGCAGCAACAACCGCCGCCCAGATTGTTCCCGGCATGGAATTCTTCCGGACCATTAAATCTAGCGGGACAAGGGCAGGTTCCGCCTGCTGCTATGAAGAAAATCCCCACATTCGATGGAACAGGGAAGACAGCTCTGGAACATATCCAAGACATTGTTTCTCTGGCAGCAATTCACGACATCACAGAAGAAAGAGTTATGGTAAAGCTTCTGGTTCTGTCTCTCAGAGGAAAGCTCCTCTACTGGTATAGATCCCTACCACCTGGCACTATAACGGGATGGGACCAGTTAGCCGGACAATTAATGAGGGGTTTCAATGAATCTGCCGATCCATCCTCTCTCTTGCACCAGTTTACGACGATTCAGAGACACCCGCAGGAGGAGATTGCTGATTTCAACGTAAGGTTCGCTCGAACTTGGCAAAGGGTACCAGCTGGACTCCGACCAACCAACGAAGCTGCGGCGTATTATTACCTTAGGGCCTTTAACCCTGACATCAGCGTGATGGTAAGATATTCGAATATTAATACCTTCCCTGAACTGTATGAATTGGCCCAGAAAGCGGAAATGGATTTGATAGCCGTGGGTAAACTTCCTCAAAGGATGCCGATGCCCATACTTCCAGAATTCCCTCAGTCCCAGTATACAAGTGCGGCTACTTCGCAAATCTCCGCAACCCCTGCGTATCCAATCTCATCATGGAACCCGAACCCCATTGTGTCTCAGGTCACTACTCCACAAATACATTTTCCTACATTTTCAGCACCACCGCCCACTGTCCCTTCGGCATTTCCCGTGTTACCAGCACCACCCCAATACCCTGCCCTACCCCCAATACCAACGATGGCCCCATTGCCACCTGCCCCCAAAGCTGAAGATATGCAGGCTAAAATACTACAGGAGGTTCAATCCCTAAACTCCACGGTACAGACCTTGTCTAATGACATGACCATCATGAAGAAGAAGCAGGCACAACAGGAGTTCCTGCCAAGGAGGTCTTATCCCCCACCAGCGCTCACTAAAGACCAAGTGGTACAGCAAGGGAGGTCATCGGCAAGAAATGCCGTGATTGACGAAGTCCCAAGCACTTCTGACTACATACATTGGTGCTCCACGTGTAACGACCCACATGAAGAAAATACCTGCATGCTGCATCAACATTACGTGCAAACGCTGTCGGGTAGTAGCCCTGGTGGTCAAGTCAATATAATCAGGCAAACAGATCAGAACCTAGTAATTGATGAAGAAGAGCAAGTTTCAGTCCTTACTAGGGAAGGAAAAAGACCAATGGAGGTAGATGCGGCTCAAATGGCCCCCCTAAAGGTGTATACTCGCCGCGAGAAGGGACAACAACCTTCCAAGGCCCCGGACGAAGTTTCTCATCCTGCGCTAGCAAAAGAGAAGACCCAACAGGCCTCCGCAACCCCGCCTCAGGCGGAAACCAAAGAACAGGCTAGGGAAAAGCTTAAACTCCCTTCGCTGACCAAACGACAAAGAGTCGAAGCCACGGAGCAGTATCGCACGAAGTATGAGGCTAAAAAAGAACCCGAGATACACAACTCCCTAATATACAACATCGTAGACGAGCTAAAGAAAACACCTGCCAAGATTAGTCTGTACGACGCATTACAGCTACCTGGACAAGTGGACTTGTTGCAGGAATCCTTGAAGACAACTAAGGCAAGAAAGTTAGCACCACTTGCCCTAGTGCAAACCTTATCCACGTCCATTACAGGAAAAAACAGGCCTCCTCCGTTCTACCTGTCCTTACAAATGGAAGGGTATATCGTCCACAATTGTATGATTGATTCCGGGGCCGCAACGACAGTCATGCCTAAGGCGGTTTGCGAGGAAATAGGAATGGAGTACACGCGAAGCAGCCACGGCGTACTCCAACTGGATGGTACTCCTGTAAAGACTGTCGGCGTAATTAAAGATATACCTATTCGACTGCACAAAGTGCCTCAAATTATGGTAATACAGGAGGTGGTAGTCGTTGACCTGGAGCCATATTTTAGTATGTGCCTGTCAAGGGAATTCACAACAAAGTTAGGAGGATACCTGTCCATGGACTACTCACATTTAGAAGTTCCATTCAAGGGAAAGAAGGTTAAAATCTACAATGAGAAACCTTCTACATTCCTCGTACAGAAGATGTCCGAGGAGGAAAGTGGTGATCTCATACATGCAATAGCGGAGGGGATAGAGCAGGTGGACCTAGTTGAAGAATCCCTTGCGCAGTTGAATTCTGAAGACGAGTTTTCACTGACAGATTTCAATGCCATGATAGAAACAGAAATAGGATGCTATACTATCACCGAACCAGAGAAGCACACTAAGCTGGAGAATAAGATGTGTGCCCAGGGGGAATTATGGAGATTGTTCTTTGATGGCGCCCGATGCAAAAATGGCGCCGGGGCAGGAATACTTTTAGTATCACCGTCTGGCGAGCAAAGAGAATATTGCTACCGGTTGGTTTGGAGCTGCACCAACAACGCAACGCAGTATGAAGCCTTATGCCTAGGACTCGAAGAAAGCAGAGAAATTAGGCATAAAACATCTCCAAGTCTTCGGAGATTCAGAATTGGTATGTAATCGGGTCACCAACAAGTGCATCTCAAAAAAGCATTATCTTAAAGCATACCGTAACAGAGTATGGGACTTGTTTGACCGGTTCGAGTCACTCAATCTGCAGTCCATCCCACGAGAGAAGAATAGACACGCCGATGTCTTGGCTTCCATCGCAGCTAGATATTCTCCAGCTGACGACATGGTACACAAGCCCAAGGCCGTGAGGATGATTTATAGGCCCTCCGTGCCGGATAGAGACATGCATTGGCAAGTTTTCGACAATGATGAACAGATCATCAATTTCTTGGTCCAAGAAGCAGCCACTGTTGAAGAAAGGAGTATGAAGGGCGAGGAGTATGAGGGACTGGTCCAGTTAAAAAACAACCATGTTCCAAAAGGGTTGATTACTCTAGAAAGCCTTTTTGATCAAAATGATCGAGCGGTTTCCCACAGAATCAAAGTCAACGCTAAGCAATATCAGGATCTGGAGCTCGAATCTGGGAAAGTGATAAAAGTCGGGACAGATTGCACCTCAACAGAGCTAGAACAGATCCGATCTTTGTGCAGAAGGTATCCTGACATAGTGGCATGGTCTTATCAAGACCTGAAGGGATATGATCGACAATTGGTTCAACATACAATTGAGTTGCAGGAAGGGGTCAAACCTTTCCGGCAGAGGCAAAGGCCTGTTAACCCAAAGATCGAAGTCATGATGAAAGCTGAACTCCTGAAGATGCTTGAGGCTAAGATAATTTACCCCATAAAGCATTCCTCTTGGGTAGCGAATCTAGTCCCCGTCAGGAAGAAAAATGGAGACATTCGACTATGTGTAGACTTTCGCAATCTAAATCAGGCTTCGCTAAAAGACCATTACCCTCTCCCGCAGATTGATCAAATCTTGCACTCAGTAGCTGGGGCCCAGCGTTTCTCCCTACTTGATGGTTTTTCAGGATATAACCAGATTTGGGTTAGGGATGAGGACCAACACAAAACGGCATTCACTACTAAATGGGGAACATTTGCTTATCAGCGAATGCCATTCGGCCTTTCAAACGCAGGAGCCACTTTCCAGAGGGCTATGGATTTAGCATTCGGCGAACTATTGAATAAGGTCATTGTCATCTATTTGGATGACATGACCGTCTTCTCCCGGAAAAGGGAAGACCATCCTTTGCACTTACAGCAAATATTTGAAAAATGCCGAGAATTTGGCATCTCAATTAACCCGAAGAAGTCCATATTCGCAGTAAATGAAGGAAAATTACTGGGACATGTTATATCAGAGAAGGGCCTCGCCGTAGATCCTGACAGAGCTGAGGCTCTCTTAAAGCTCCCACTCCCGGCGAATAAGAAAGGGCTGCAGTCGTTTTTCGGCCAGATTAATTTCGTAAGGAAGTTTGTTCCAGACTTCGCTCAAGTCATTAAGCCGATGTCTGAGCTCTTGAAGAAGGACGCTGAATTCACCTGGACGGATGAAAGAAGGGAGGCATTTGAAGAAATCAAGGCCCGAATCGCTCAGGCACCCGTCCTGACTAATCCTGACTACAGTAGGGATTTCATCCTATATGCTGTAGGAGAACCCGAGAGTTACGCCGCAGTCCTGACACAAAAGGGAGAAGATGGCGAAGAGCGCCCCATTGCGTTTCTAAGCCAGGTAATACACCCCCACGAGGAGAAGTACAACTTCATAGAAAGACAGGTGCATGCTTGTTATGAAATCCCTAAGGAAATTCAAACATTTCGTCTCCCAAAGTCGGGTTACGGTATTCGTCATTCATCCTGATGTACGCAACTTCATTATCCAAGGAGAGTTGGGCAGCAAAAGGGCTGGTTGGGTCAACAAAATACAGGAGTTTGACATTGAAATTAGACCTACAAAGTTGGTTCGCGGTCGCACGCTATGCCAGGAACTTGCGAAGAGCGTAGCAGCCGAAGTAACAGCTTGTCAGTGGGATGACTTGGCGGTAGAAGAGTGCTTCGCGAATCAAGAAGAAGATGAAAAAGACTGGGTCAGTGAAATAGTTGAATATTTCAACACTGGGAGATGTCCTCCACATTTGAATGCTTCGCAGCGAAGACACTTCAGGATGCGGTCCCTCCGATACATATTACGTCCCGAAGGCCTATTCTTCAGAAATATTGATGGTGTTCTTCTCAGATGCATAAAAGAAGATGATAAGAAAAGGGTCCTAGGTGAATTCCACTCAGGTTTCTCAGGGGGCCACTTCGCAGGAAGAACAACAGCTTTAAAAATAATTAAGGCGGGCTACTATTGGCCTACGCTCTTCGCCGACGCCTTTGCAGTCTGCCGAAAATGTGAACAATGTCAGAAGTTCGCCGGCCGAGGCAAAAATGCTCCCATGCCCCTCCAACCAATACAGGTAGAAGCACCCTTCCAACAGTGGGGATTAGATTTCATAGGAGTTATTTCGCCGAACTCCTCTGCAGGACATAAGTTCATCTTGACTGCAACTGACTATTTCACTAGATGGGCCGAAGCAGTGCCCACAAAAAACGCCGACCAAGAAACAGTCATTACATTCCTAGAGGGCTTGATCACCCGGTTCGGCATCCCGGAAGCAATAGTAACAGATAATGGTCCTGGGTTCACAGGTGCCAAGATCAATGAATTCACCTACAAATATGGGATGTACCGCAAGGTTACCTCCAATTATTATCCACAAGGTAATGGATTGGCAGAATCAACAAATAAGACCCTGTTAAGGATGCTGAGGAAGCTCATAGAGAAGAACAGAAGAACTTGGCACCTTCTCCTGGATCGAGCCCTGTGGGCTGATCGGATATCTGTCAAGAAGTCGATCAAAACTTCGCCTTACGCCCTGGTATACGGCAAGGAGGCTATCTTACCAACCCATATAGAAATTCCTGCGTTACGGTCGTTGAACGACGAAGAAGAAGAATTCAGTCCCATGGAGGATAGACTAGCTCAATTGCTACAATTGGAGGAAGATCGTGATAAGGCCTACCAGAACTTCGCAAAACATGCTCAAATCACCCGAAATTGGTTCAAGAAGAAGTCCTCTGCCCGAACATTCAGAGTAGGAGACCTGGTATGGAAGTGGGACTCTTGGAAGGCCAAGCCTGGCAATCATGATAAACTAGACGCTTTCTGGGATGGGCCATTCGAGATTGCGAAGGTAAATTCAGCTAACTCCTTTATCCTCAAGGACACAGCTGGCCAGACTTTGCCAATTTCTGTAAATGGTTTTCATTTGAAGACCTTCCATCGTTAAAATTAAAAAAAAAAAAAAATTATTATTAAAAAATTCCTTAAAGTTTTTACCTTTGTATATAATACCTTGTTATTTGCGCTTGTATATACTTTGTTTTAAGACTTTCAAAAGGTTAAATAGACAGCCAGAAGAAGACCGCAGCTTCATACCGCCATAGCAATGAGCTCCGACTTCACCAAGTCTAGTAGAACCTCCTTCGGGAATTTTTCGCGCGAAGTAGCTGATGCAAGTTGGTTCGCTGCGAAGCACCTTGGCGTTGAAACGTGAAAAGGCTCCTCGAAGGCCAAAACAACATCAAAATAAAGACTGAGACCAGAATACGGCGTGTCGCCGACAACCAATACCAAGGGGTGGCTCATAATGCTCAAGTCCCAAAGGAGAAAGCGAATATAAACAACTTCGCTCAGCAGCAAGCTTCGCTGGAGAAGCAAACGCAAGTACCTCTCCGAAGCCTCCAATCGCCTAAGGCATGAGAAATGCTTCGCGAAAAGGAGACCGAGCGAAGTGGCTTTCAAGAGAAATTCAGCGAACCATTTCCCTGTCTATAAGCGCGATAGAGACAAAGAGACGCACTTCGCTCAAAAGGCAACTCAATCCCCACTTCGGGGTTGATCTTCCGCGAAGCAGGCAATGAGGCAGTAAAGTAGCCCGAATCCCGTGAGTAAAACAACTTCGGGCCCGAAGTATGAAAATTGGTGGATCGCTGGAGGTTTGCCGCGAAGTGTCCTTTGCGCCAAAATCAGCTTCGCCAAGCCGTAGAACGCAAAATGAGAAGCGTTTAAAATGTGCCTTGAGGTGTGTGCCAACGACAATCTAGGAAAGTGCTCAGGACGTGCGGGTTTAATGCAAAGGTGGCGGGGCGCATCCCAAGAGAATGTCGTTATGATTAAAAATTGTGCCCAGGTACGAGGTGGCAGGGGAGTTTGATTTTCAAAGCATGGTCAGGATTTCGAAGTACATAGGCCCGCGTACGCCCGCGCCGCAAAACCAATCCGAGCGCAATGTGATCTCTTCGGCCCGATTTCTAAATTTAATTTTGGCAGGTGCCATAAATGGTGGTAGTATCAATCCACAACTATAAAAGCTGAGCTTCAGAGGCGAAAAGTTGTTCGTCCGCGGATAAATCCAAACGCAAGGAGCCCTGGCCATTACGTTACTCTGCTGCACCCTCATCATTCTGCGTCAAAATTCCGCCGCCTTCTAGAAACCAAGATGGGAAAGAAGAATTCGAAGGAGAAGAGGAAAGAGCCTGAGTCAGCCGGTCCAGAGAAAACCAAAAGGGGAAAGGAAGAGAAAAGGCATAAGACCAAGAGGGTAAACCTCAATCTTCGCCCTGACAAACAGATTGTGGAGGAAGGGGAAGATTCCGAAGAAGAACAGCTTGGAGAACCGCCCATCGACGGGTGGGAGAACATAAGGGACACTAAGCTCACAAAGAGCATAGCCGAACTCCGGTACACTATTGATTACATGAAGAGTCGGCTGTCTGCGGAAAACAAGAGGGCTGCCGCATACTACTCCCAGATATATTGGTACCTGACTCCACCAACGCACCCCTGTCCCGAGTTAATCCATGCCATTGCACAAAATTACCAACCCTCCACCCGGCAGGTTCTGGACGCGGCAGGAAACAAATTATTTGCAATTTTTAAGGAAGATGTGCAGGAGGCTTTCGCTCCTCAGCAAGGGCCACCCAAGGGGTATACTGTCCGCAACGTGGTTCTGAGTGAACAAGTGGATAGGTTCTCCACATCCGAGTATATTATCAAGTTCTTAAAAGAGAATATGAAAGACGGACTTCCTTCGGGTAAGCGACCACAGATGCCTCGTCCTCTCACCGATTTTAAGAATACTGACATCTTCTCTATTATAGCATGGGTTGCGGGATTGTCTACGGATGTGTCTGTGTATCCCTGGCAAGTATCGCTGGCTGAATGTATCTCACGAGGGGAGTTTTATGCCCCCGACTCATCGAGGCCAGGCATTAACCCGGTCTTTTTCGACTGGGCAGAATGGGTGGCCCGGACCCTGCATACGCGGTTGGTCAGCGTGAAGAATTCTGGAACAGGTCAGTATTTTGGGCCTTGCTCCTTCCTAGTGTGGCTCTTTTTCTACCATACTTATAAGTGTTTTCCCCACATCGCCATTACTCCGAGCGGCAAGGATGGAGCTCCTTTGCCAGTATATCAGTGGACTCCTCTCCTGGCAAGGACGGGGTCATACTATGTTTTCAACCAGCAGTTCTCAGGACCTGCTATGCAGCTTGTACAGGGTTCCTGCCCTCGGGTGCCCGTGGCTCTCAGAGATAGGGTTGTTAATGAGAAAATGGGCGATGTTTTTCAACTGACACAGGGGCTTGTTGTTCGCCTGTTTGGGTTTACGGGAAAACCCTTCCTGCTGCCACTCTATCCTTCTGAGTATCAATTCGCTTTGGAGGTTGCTCGACAGAGCGATGTGACGAATGTTGTCTACGGCCATGGCCGGAAGTGGGCACCAACCTGTGATTTCCCTTTCAAAATGGGAGTCATTGAGGTTTTTGCCCTTAAACAAAATATTTATCTGGAGGAAAAGCTTGCTGACTTCGGTTTGCTGCAGATCCCGCAGCGATGGTATTATGATCCCTTGGGGATAAGGAGAGATCATCTCAAGTTCAAAAACTTCCATATTTGCCCCCGCCCGGAGATCGTAGAACAGCGGAACAACCCTACGGGGAGAGACTTGGAATGGCACCTGGAGAGAATGAAGACAATGCCTCCATGGCATGAATTTTACGCTATTGAAGCTGAATATGATCCCATTCGGTATCCCTTCCCAGAGGCGGATTCCCCCTTCTGGAAAAGGATGAAAGATGATCTGAGGGAAGAAATTAAAAAATGGCGCGAAGATCAGCTGAAAGAATGGTGGGTGATGAGAGTCCACCGCCGAAAACAAAGATCGTATGGTCTCTTAGAGATGGATAAAGACTTCGACATTTACTACGAAGCCCATGTCGGGTCCTGGCAACCCATCTCATTCGCTGACTTCATCCCCCCTAGCGCCCCGGGTTCGGGCGAAAGCCCAAGGCGAATCGAGGAAGTTTCTGAACAGGAGGAAGAAGAAGAGATAGCGGTGACACAGCAAGAGATACTAGATAAGCCAGTTGAGGATGTTGAGGCAAAGGTTGAGAAGCCGCTGCAGCAGCAGGAGAAAGGGAAAAGGAAAAGGCTCGAACCAATCCACATGCCCCTTCCTCACCCGAAACGACCTCGCAGCAGAACTTCAAGTGTTCCTAGCGAATCGGTTGCGGCAGGCTCAATTGGTGCAGGTGTTGGAGAGGTAGTGCTCGAACCACCGCTGCAGGGGACGGAAGGAGGTACCGATATGGGGACCATCGATGTGGAGGAATACTTCCAGGAGACCGAAAATATCGAGGAAACAGAAGCTGAAGGCGGACCCAGACCTGAAACGCAAGGCTTCGACACTTCTGCTCTATCACTGGAGCACGCAGGTACGCACCCCTTATCCTCTACTCCCCTAGTCACGTCGATAGCCGTCCCAGCCGAAGGTTCTCCTGGATCCTCTGTCTTAGATAAATCTCCCCATAATATCATCCACGTTAAACGGTCATCCGACTTGTCTCACGACCTCGCCGCCCCCTTTAATGTTTCCATTTCATCCGAGTCACCAGGACGGGACACACACACCCGTACCACATTACCCGCCCACGCCATTAACCCCGCAACACTTGGATCATTCGGGAGCGATGCTTCACTTCCACACCCTGGCCCCTGCTCCCTAGTCCCACGAGTTGTCACTTCACCCGCCCGAACACCCACCACACCTGTCGTTGAGCCCACCGGTGACGTATCGTCTATGCAGTCCATGTATCTGTTTACACCCTTGGCTGGTAGTCCAGCCACATTCGAAAATGAATTGGCTATGATCCAGGAGCGTCCTTTAGCAGAAAGGTTGATCCAGGCCCGTCAGAATACTGATAAAATGCTCAAAGAAGCACGAAGAAGAAGAGGGCGATCTCTGGCAAAGGCTGAAAAATGCGCGGTGTTCGATTTGAAGAATGGGAAGCTTCATAAGGTGAAAAAGATACCTAAGGTCCAGAAGCCCCTAGATGAAATGACCCCGGATGACTATGAATACCAAGAGAAAATTAAGGACCTAGAGCATCTTGACATAGACAATGAATCTGAGTCTATGCATGTGAGGATAGAAGCATTCCGCACACATGCGAGGATCGCCGATCAGCGCAGATATGAAGCAGAAAATGCCAACCTCAAGCTAGAGGAGGACCTAGCCAGAACACGCTCCCAATTGGAAGATGCCCAAAAGCAATGTGAGCAAATGAGGAAAGAAATGGATGCCTTAAAACAGCAGGTAGATCAGCTGCAGGTCGCAGCAAAAGATCAAAGCAAAACACAGGCTGAGGCCGAGGTAAGAGCCAGAGAATTTGAGAGCCGGATCCTGCAGATGCAGCAGCAACTATATGAGAAGGCAAACTTGGAGCTGTTTGACAAAGGCAGAATTAAAGACATCCGTTCCCACTTGCTCAAGAACTTCAGATCCCGGGCCTCCAGCGCCCTTTCTATATTGTCATATATAACAGAAGCCCAAAATGCCGCTACACAAAAGGGGCCTATAGTGGACGAGATAATTCAAAAAATAAGAAGCCGACTTGACCTAGCTTTTGAGGTACAAAGCATCAAGTACCAGGATTTGCAAGTCACTGCTATGAGTCGGACAGCAAGAGATTGGTCCACCGTTCAAGCCACGGTCCGTGCCTTCTTCTCCAAAGTGAGGAAAGCTCAGAAGGCAAAACAACTTATGGACGTGTTTGAGCAAGAGCAGCATGCTTCCCTGGGATATTTCCAGGATCTCTCAACGTTGGGCTTTCCAAGTTTCACAGATGACGATGGGAACCTTTTGACCAAGGAAGAACTGAAACCAACGTGGCTCAGCTTTGAGAGCGATGTTTCAGAAATCGATGAATGGAAGGAGCCAGTCATGGAAGGGCAGGTCACGGATTTCATTTTCAGATATTGTAGGATCGCGGCCTGTTTGAACGATCTAAGTGTAAGAGCCAAATGTGCTGATATAGGGCAGATTGATCGGTTCCATGTTCTGGTTAAAGCACTGCAAGATCGAGAACCATTTCAGAAAGGTGCCTGGGCCCACGTTCGCCGAACTATGGAACGCATCCGTGACCGCCTTCCCCCGCCGCCACCACTTGATCAGGCACCAGAAGACGAAGCAAAAGGAAAAGAAGCAGCTACGGAGGTCCCCTCGGAAGAAGAAGAGCAGATAGGAGAAGGGTCTGGAGGCAACTCTGGCCCAATGGATGAAGGCTGAGGGTCCTCACACCGAGGCGAGCTCGTTGCCCCGCGAGCCGCCAGGAATGTTGACAATTTCGTCACATTGGAGGGGTGGTGAAAATTAATGTCGTGTAAAGGATTTTCTTGTTTTCTTTATTTTTGTTGATAGTGGTATTGCAGCAAGTTTGGTTGTCATTTTTGAATTCCCTTTGTAGATAATCGTGTAAGAGAAAGCTTCGCTTACAGCACTAGCAGGAACAAGCAGCTTCGCAAACAGGAAATAGGGAAAACATAGGCGCAGGCCTGAAATCTCCTAAGGCATAGAAAGAGCTTCGCAAGCGAAGCCCCCGCGAGACCTGCTTCGGGCCGAAATCCTGCGAAGCGTAAAATGTGAGATGCGAAAGTTTCTAAAGTATGGAGAAACACTTCGCAAAATTTCCAGCGAAGCACCCGCTTCGGCCTTCCTTTTTGGCGAACCTCCCCCAAGAAAAATCTACTTCGCTCAAAACTTTTGCGAAGCACCTGCTTCGGGCGATTTCAGTGCGAAGCTTCCCCATACGAAGGTTGATTGCCCCCCGAAAATTTTCTAAGGCATGGATGAGCTTCGCCCAAACTCCTTCCGAACGGCCATTTTGAAGAAGGTTCGCAGCGAAGCATTTTTGACAGCCCATCAGCGAAGCATCCACTTCGGGCAAGGACTCTTGCGAAGCAGCCTTCAACCCATTTTTCCAGCGAAGCAATGAAAGATTGAGAGCCATGTTTTGAGAAGGAATATCTGCTTCGGCACTAAGTCCTCGCGAAGCTATTTTTGGAAGTCCCTTCGCGCGAAGTACCCATCCAAGGAAGTCAGACCCGCTTCGGCTCACATCCATTGCGAAGTAAGGTCCCGAACTGGAATTTGGCGAAGCTCTTTAAGGGCACACACTCCAAGGCTGGGTATCTTTTCGAGGCAATCGAGTGTTTCATAAATGAATTTTTACTTGCCCGAGAGACCCGGGGCTCATTTTTGGCAATCCGAAAAGAGATATCAGTCGCAGGAGGAGAGCCCGACGGACATAGCAGCCACTCGAGCTCCGCACCCGGAGAAATTCAGGACGAGTCAGGCGGCCCATAAATGCAAATTTCCCCGGCTAATGCGGCCGTAGCTGCTAATTGTAGAAAAGGATGTGAGAGCTCGGTCACGGGAGGAGCGAGAACAGATTTCTCAGGTTTTCGAGGGCGTACTTCCAGATTTTGTGCATTGATGGCTCAGAGGGTCGGGTCCTCTATAAAAACCCATGAATTGTAATGAGAAAGGGGGGGGGAACTTTTGCTAGAAAGCTGCTGTAACTTGATTTTTTGCAATCGATATAAAAGACTTTGGGCTCAATTTCTCTTTTGTATGCTGCCTTCTGCGATAATTTCTGTTATTCCATTTCTTCATTCGCATACTGTAATTCTGCATCCTGGATTTAGGTGTGTGATTGGGGGTTGGACCCTGGAATTCTCCTGAAGGATACATAGGGGGGAAAATACTACGTTAAATTCTTTGTATGCTGCCTCTGGTTAGTGGTTTCTGCTACGTTCATTTATTTTCCTAATTGCTGTAATTCGGATTTAGGCGTAGGAAAGTGGTTGAATCCTGGAACTCTTCCAAAGGATACATAGGGAAGTTAGCGTGGTATTCATTCATGTTTTATTCTTTGTATTTATTGCTGCTACTTCAAGATATTAGCTAGTGATCGTGCTCGCTGGTTCTTTCCCTCTGAAAATCCATTGACATTCTTTCCCTCACTCCCTTTATTTCTTTCCTGCATCCTTACTCTTTTTATCTCTTTCCTGCACTCTTATCTTAAAACCCCAAGTAGTTTAGTAAAGGAGCCGGCCTTTCTCCGGAGATTGGTACGGAGGGCATCTCTTCCCTCCGGCCTTTCAATGTTGGTCCAGGTCTAGGGCGCGTATACATACCAAAATCCTTTCCTGTGGCAGATTTGTGACCAACAGGTCCGATCCGAGCATTGAAATCTCCCAACAGAAGTATCTCCCCTAAAGCCGAGTATCTAGTAATGTCCTCATAGAGATCCTGGAAAGGGTCCTCGTCCGTGTGAATAACAGAATTGGACGTGGTGGGGGGAAAGTAACAGGTGGCAATGTAGATATCCCAAAGAGGTGGGTGACGAAGGATTTTAATCCATAAAAACCTGGAGTGGGGGTCAATTGAAACCAAGGAAACCAAACCCTGGAGCTTATCCTTGATAAGAGCAGCAACACCTCCTGATCCTCTAACCCCTCCAGAGCGTCGAGTGAGTTGCCGACAACTGGACCACCAAAAGTAACCAGAGATAACTGGAAGGGCCCGCTTAGGACTCTCGTGCGTCTCACAAATAAGAATGATGTCATGTCTACCAATCACATCAAGAAGGTACCCTGGCGTAGACCACATCATTCCATTGCAATTCCAGCAAGCTATAGCTAGCTTATCTGCCACCCCACTTCCGTGTCAATGGAGTCATTTGTTAGGCAAGGGTTTGGACCAACCAGGTGGGGGAGAGTCCCTAATCACTGCACGCAAATTACGAATAACCACCCATTTGTTAGCTTTCCTGGCTGCGACTACTTGTTCCCTAGCTTTCTTCAATTCTTCAACCTTGAGTCGCGTAAGGTCCTCATCAAGGTAGATCTTGTCCTGAAGAGTAAATAATTTCCGTTTGGCCCTCAACGCCTTCATACGCTCTTCCGCATTTTTGAAGCATATGACCAATGTGGAGTCGGGAGAGAACCATGCTCTCTCGAGAGTAACATCTGTTAACTCAAGAGTGTTGTGAATGAAGGCATTTCCAGCTTGAAGCGAATCAATAGGTTTGGGCACCCCACGAACCCTAAGATTGAGCGCTTTCGCATTACGGATTCTTTCTTCTTCAAATTTAGCTTGGACAGCCAACTCAACTATGGGAGGGAGGTTCTTTCCGGATACAACCTGAACCCAAGATTGTTGGTCAACTAATTTTTGGCTTTGTTCAGTTGATGCTTCTTTGAGACGTTCTGCTCGGCAGAAGAAGAACAGACTGTTCATCTCGAATTTTTAAGATTTCGAGTGTAAATTCGTGGAATTACGAGGAGGCTGTTCGGTATGTGCAATCTACAATTGAGTAATGATAGCTTGCTGATCTTGAAGTTTAATTTGGAGATCTGCGATAATGCGGCTGCCGTCTTTCACTTGGTCTTGCAAGGAGAGTATAATACTACCTTGTGTGTCTAGTCGTTTTTGGAGAGAATTAATCTGTTTAGACAAACGCTGGTATGAAACTATTGTGTGAAAGCGTTGGATAGATTTAAGAGGAGAAGCCCGTGTTTCCTCCATTCCTCCTTCATCAAGTATCCCCATAAAACACGAACACCAAGAAATCCCCTTTCGAACGTAGCAGAAATCCTCCTCAAGCGCAGCAGAAATCCCCCTCGAGCGCAGCAGAAATCCCCCCCTCGAGCGTAGCAAAAATCCCCTCCCGAGTGCAGCAGAAATCCCCCTCAAGTGCAGCAGAAATCCCCCTCGTTCGCAGTAGAAATCCCCTCTCGAGCGCAGCAGAAATCCCCCTCGCGCGCAACAGAAATCCCCTCCTGAGCGTAGCATAAATCCCCCTCAAGCGCAGCATAAATCCCCCTCGCTCACAGCAGAATTCCCCTCCTGAGCGCAACAAAAATCCCCCTCGCGCGCAGCAGCAATCCCCCTCGTGCGCAGCAGAAATCCCCCTCGCTCACAGCAGAAATCCCCCTCACGCGCAGCAGAAATCCCCCTCACTTGCAGCAGAAATCCCCCTCTCGTGCAGCAAAAATCCCCCTCTCGAGTAGCAGAAATCCCCCTCACTCGCAGCAGAAATCCCCCTCACTCTTCTCAAAGATTTCTTGCATTGTACTCTAAAAAAATAAAACTAAAATTAAAATTAGAAAATAAAGCACAGCATGGATTTTTTTAGGCATGAGTATGGAGCATAACTAAATATAAAAGCTAAGTAGCATCATAACCTTCTGTGGTAACTGAATTATATGTACATATGAACACAAGAAGACATCAGGCCTGGAACTTGAAAGAAGAGCAACAAGGAGAACACCATGAAGACACTGCCATAACCAATCCAGAGGCAATGGGGATGAATAGCAGCAAGCAACTCAAAGCCAAAATGCCTTTGAGGCAAGTAGGTGGATGAGTTGGAGAAATTAGGATCTGCCAAACTTGAATGGTTCCTTGGGAAGTTGAGGTAGTTTGCAAAGACTACCAAACGACTCAAGGCATGCTTAATGTAATAACCCTCCCTATCTAGTTCTCTAGGGGTTTGCCAATTCTTAACCTTTTTCGTGAATTTTTAATATACAAAATCACAAACACAGAGCAATCCAGAATTCTCGAAAATATTGCTTTATTCTTATATTAAAACTAGGGCACAAATTACAATGCAAATACCTCAAATGATGATGAAACCCTAGCTGCTCCGTACTCTATAAATGATGATGAAGGCTTAGCCCTTCTGATGTGAATACTGTGTGGTGTCTTAGCTCCAAATATTCCCTGTATAATCTCTGAATGACCCTGTGTGGTAACACAACTCCATAAGTCTTTAAAACTGAAGTCCAACTGCAATCCCTATGTGGAAATGCCCAGATTGACCTGAGGGTAATCTTGCAACACCGAAGCCAATGTCCCTGTAAGAGGTTGTCGTCTCTCACAAGCTCCAGAATCTCTGTAAATGGCTCTACCAGAGAGTCCTCCAAAAAACCAGAGAAAAAAATAATAATCTTCGCATCTCTCCAAATGAACTCAAATCCTCCTTTTATCTCCTCCATAGGTCGACTTAGGGTTAGGTCACTTTTAGGGTGGGCAAATATAATTTTATCAATTTTTAATTCCACCTTATTTCTCCTTAATTTATTCACCCCCTTATGCCTAGGCTTAACGACTTTTTAAGTCGTCACTTAAAATGGCCCCTTTTAAGTATAAAATGATTTTATAATAAAATAAAGTCACTAACTTTACAAAATTAAATTAAATAATCACTTTATTAATTTTATCTTCGACCATTAAAATTTCCAACCTCTGCCCATCCGAATTGAAATCCGCGAATGGTTTTGGACACCCAATTCACTGAAGAATATCATTGCACTGTCTGTTGTCCACTGAAACCCTAAAAACGGACATGGCTAAAAATAGTAACTTTGATCAAACAAATCTCCGAATGAGCCCAAACGACCATCAATCAATAGCTCTCTGAGTACTGACAAAGATTTTGATATCTCCAATGGCTCCCCTCCATCCAACTTAGCCTACGGGAGCTCGTGTATAGGCTAATCTGCTCTGCACCTGACTGCGTAGAAAAGGGGACATTACACTTAAGAATTAGGAAATTCAGGCAGTCTAAGAGGGCTATCAGGTCCCCTAGGCCATCTAGACTTGCCTAGACAAGGGAGGAGGTTGTCTAGCTTATTTCCTGGCCATCTAAGGTGAAGATATTTTTTCCTTAGACTACACCTAGGCCATACAACCAGTAGGGTGAGTTGTCTAGACCACCCCCTTGGTCATCTGGTAGATAGGAGACCTCGGATGACCCTTGGACTATTTGAATCAAGGGCCACACTATCAGGAGTTGTTGAAGGCCATATAAGAGGAAGGAAAGAAGGAATAAATGCAACTAGACAACTTTAGGAACAAATTCAACTTGTAGTAGGACCAAGGCCATTCGGTAGAGATGACATGGAAGGAAGTAATGTAGGGTTGTTCGAAGGAAGAGCTATGGGAATATCAGTTGACAGAAAAAAACAATGGAGTTGAACCTAAACTTGGAAGACCATCACGAAGAGGTTGGCAATAGAGAAGGCAGTCAGGAAGGGGTGGTGAACAGTCAGGACACCCAAGCCATACGAAGCAAATTGTCAGATCATGATGGTAGACAATCAGACAAGGCCGTCCAAGTCAAGGCCATCTAGGACAATAGACAAGGCCATCCGGATAGGGGAACCATAGGGAGGAATGGGTAGAGGTGTTGGCAGGGCAATCAGAATAACCGTCTAGACACCTAAGTTATACGCACAAAGAAAAAGGGAGATTATATCATGACTGTACAATGGGAAAAATGCAAAATATACATGCACAAGGAGATAAGAATAAAGTGAAAAATAAACATGCACAAGGTAGCAAGTATAAGATGAAAAAAGCATGTCTAGTTAAGATAGTTAAAGGTGGTGAAGTGGTGGTTGAGAGGCAGTTTTTGCATGTAGGACAACTATCACCCTTCCACCTACATCTTATAAATGAGCATTGGGAGATGGCCACAAAGCATTCCAACGCCACGAAGGTTACCTGATGTCCCTCGACTATAAGCATATTAAAGAAGCAACAGTCTCAGCCAATCTAGTCCTTTTGTAAATCAACAAAAGTTAGTTTTACAATAGAATCATTTCTAGTATTCAAATAAGATAGCCTACCTTCATTTATTCAATTAAGAAATGACTTACAATTCAAGTTGAGCTGCAAACTGTGCAACCTTGAGTTGGCATTGGTTAGCTGTGCTTGTAACTTCTTCCCCCTTAAAAAGGTCAGCTGCATGCTCAAAGAACTCCATAGCCTTTTCAAAATCTTGCTCATTCTCATAGATTTCACCTATATCCTACAATCATAAGTATATTGAATTTTTCATCGACACTCCTGAATAATAAGGGTAGCCAATAGAACCAACATATATGTCACAAACAAGGTCTAATTACTAACAAATTTGCAAACTCTGTCAGAAGTGTAAACAATATTTTACCAAAAGTGAATAAGGCCTGCCACATCTATCAATAAGGAATATTCAAACTATACCTTGCATTATATTATAGTCTTGTTATACACCTTTTCAATCCTGAAAGATACAAGTTTCCACATTCTTGCAAAGCCATACTACATAGAAATATAATAAAAATTAACACTTCTGATTACCTTATAATGCTTCGCAGCTGTTGACAATCTTCCAATTTCCGTGAAAAGATTAACAGCCAAAGTTAAGCATCTCAAAGCCTCTATAAAACAGAAACTCAATATAAAACCCCTATTTCAGCTCCAAAACTCACATAATAGCCACATCAGTTTTTCTCAATCAATCAAATTACTTAAATAACATTCATTTGCCATAAAACTACTAGTAGCATAGAAGATAATTTTAAATTTTAAAAGAGCAGATAAAATAGCATAATACAAAACTGCTGTTTCTATTACAGTACTCTACAAACAACTTTCATGAGCAAAACTTAATTTAGAAATGCCACAAGCCTATCTTAAAGAAGCCTTCAAATTTCAAATCTCAAATTGTTACATATGATTGTAGTAGATGGCTAAAGCCTCATGCATCGATAAAAACAATGACACAACATTAATGTCCATTCTGCTAGAACTGCTGCCTACAATGACCAAATACTAGACTACGACATTTTAGAAACACTAATATCTACACATAAACCAGCAAACACTAATAATCAAAACCCAAAAGGTCTAAGATCAAATAACTACAATCACCTAACCATATTTAAAAATGAGCATCCCCTTTTACTTTTCTTGGGCTTGTGCTTGTTTAAACAGATCCTTTAGGTAACTAACTTCATTATACTTCGTACCTCTCTTCACACAACTTCTCACTACATGCATTATTCATGGAATAAAATTCCCATCATTTCTTGGTTATCTTGGAAAATATGCTTTGTTTTTGCTTCCCCCTTTGAAGCAAGTGTGACAATATTTCTCTCTAGAGGTTGATGATCCAGAAATTCATATCCATAATAAATATTTAGCAATTTCTTTGACAAAATTTTATTTGCAATATAAAATTTCCTATGTGGAGGCTCATCTTCCAAATCTTGAGGTTCCATTACCTATTTGGTAGATATAAACGTAATTGTACGGATGATGGGAGTAGTACATTGACCAACCTCAACTCCAATCCAACTAACATTAAGAGTAGAAATAATCAACACTGAACATAAGAAATCACAACTCAACCATGTAATCAAATCAATCATCAAGCAGTATGAGCCACCTCAACCAATAATTCATAATCCAATGTACAAGAACATTCATGGCAAAAAGCAACTCATTCATGACAACAACATTCTTTGTGAATGCAATTCCCTTGTTATAATGTAATTCACCATAATCATTCAAGTACAATATCTATTACCCATCACAATGCAATTAAATACGTACAACAGCCAAATTGGTCAAATGATCCAGATATTTTATTTTAGTGGTCAACAAAATATTTGGATGTCCATAGCAAGTATTTCTAGTCAACGCATAGATTATAATAATCAAACTAATCAACAATACAAAGCACATGAGTCAAATGAGTTAAAAAAACCAATTTTCTTGGTCAACACAACTAAACCGAGATAAAAAGTAGTCCACTTGGTTGAACAACTTCACAAGACAGTGAATCGAATGGAATCAACACATCACCTAGATTCACAATGAAAATGAAGAGAACATAAATATGAAAACGGAACACAAAATATACACTAACAATGAAAATATCCCCAGCTGATGTACAAAACGATGGACAAGAGACATACAGATACCACCTAATGATACAAGATCACAATTCACTTAATACTACCTAGATCACCTCACATCATGAATATGGGACCATGTACATGATTACGATTTCAGCTCCCCCTTCAAGTTGAATGGGACCATTGAGAGAAGATATTATTGAACATCCTCCCTTAATGACACCTCTTACTCACAGACATGATTTTGAAATCTAATAAAGGTGACCTTTGGCATGACCTTGGTGAAGATATCTATCGTACTCTATTAATGTATTTGAAAAAATGTGTAGAGAATAATAGGAATGAAATTTGTAACATAAATGATTATACAAAGATTTAATATAGCTTGCAATAACAAGCAAAGTATCTCATTGATCTCTAATAAACATACATCAATGATCTAGTCTCGTCTATACATCAACATACACCTATACAATTATATCTTCAACATCGAACAACATGACCATGATGATCTCTCACAAGACTGGCAAGGGATAATTATATACAAGAAGAGGTTATTGAGAGCAATTGCAACAAACAACTACCCAGGAACCTGATAACCAACTACATATATAAATTTTAAAAGCACCCCATAAACTATATGCAACGTACATTACTACAAACACTTAAAGTGTCACATACACACATGATAACCCATGACACGTATAAAAATACAACAAACTATATACAAGACAAAATGCTTAGACATCTCACTATTGCGATGGCACTTGCACTCAAAAAATGTCATCGGTTTTGCCACCTACATATGCCCCTTCCTCTAAACCAGTCAACAAATGTCACTAGAACTTCCTGCTAAGCAAATTATCTCCAGAATAGGTGTTGGCTACTTAGAGTGACTGGTGAGGGCAGCTGCAACTGCTATATCTCTTGGCAAACCTCTTTGTACTTCTACTACATGAGCTTGTCTTACTAACTATGACTGAACTAATTCTTCTCAACCTTTTCTAACTTCTGTTGCTTCACTTCAATCTATTGAGATGTGGTTATCGATTGCTGCCTTGTCACAACTAGCTATTCATTACTCTCCGCCATCTACTCATCATGGTCCTATAGCTGTGACTCTAGGGCTGTGATGCATTGATCCTGCTCCTACAATTAAGACTTTTTTCTAGTCCCAAATATTTGGAGTTGCTTTTTCAACATGTCAGACCTGCTCCTACTGGCCACAAGTAGAATCTAACTTTGCCTATCGTTGTGTTGCTTCCAATTTTGCTCTCACATATGTGCCATAATTCTTCTTTGGGACAGTGAGCAAATCGTCTCTTAAAGTCGACTAGCTCATCTAACTGCTTGGAATGGTTGCACTGCATCCATAAGCTAGATACAAATCATTGGATCTAGAACACTGTAGAAGCCAGTTCTGGACAGTCACCAAAGCAGCCAAAGTAAACATTGTACATAAGAGGAGAAGTGCAAGAATGCACTAAGTTTTGTAATGTAATTGAAATGTAAATGAAAGTCAAATGAAAATGAAATGCAATGTCAAATGAAATACAAGTGAAATTCCATTAGGTGACGTTAGCAAGGATGACATCATGAGATTAAGACTCATTAATATATTGATTTGTAATGTGTACAACTAATATCTTAGTCACATAATGGGATGTGGATAGTTATGTGGTGAGGTGTCCGGGGAGGCAGTTGCTTCCAACTGCCAACCCATAAGCATAAAAGGACCCCCCTCCACCCCCCTCCCTCCCCCCCACACACACTCATTTGGTCAACAATGATGGTACAAAGGAGAGTATAGTGTATTGGAGAGTACAAGGATTCCAGGATTGTCTTAAGTTGTGAGAGCATTATGTGTGATCTGTGTACTACAAGTGCAGTCATACATGTAATGCAAGTGTCCTACAGGCAATAACATTCCATTTTTGTCTGTGTACATGTTTGTGTGAGACTATTGTTGCAGTAGGTTGTTAGGTTGTGTATGCCAAGTTATGTGTGTGCAGGTTATAGGAAGTGGTAGACAGGAGTTGTAGGAAGTTACAGTCCAAAATAACTGTACAAGAATCGTCGTACAAGCATTGCAGTCGGAGTGTCATACAATGGTTGTCATGAGTGTCATACGAGGAAGGTTTTCGTATGAGGAGTGTGATGAAGTTGTTGTCATATAAGTCATTGCCGATAGGTTAGAAGTTGTTTCATAGATTGCCATCTAAGAAGATTGTGACTGTGTTGTACAAGTATATGGCGATTGTGTCATACAAGTGCAAGTTGGCAACTTGTACAATTGGAGTTGCTATACAAGTGTGGAGAATGTCTAGAGTTGGACCAGTAATTATTGCAGTTTCAGTTGGCTCCTAGGATCTATCATTCTAATCATTCCTCCAACCGTCCGAATACTTGCCACCATGCTACATTTGGAGTTGTTGTCGTCTGAAGTTCGAACTTAGCACACTTGAAGATTGGAGAGGTGGATGACAAATTCTTTGTCGTGAGGACATGGGAGATGTAACCATAGAAGAAGTCAAGAACAACCTACAAGAAGTCAGAGAATAGCCAACCGAAAATTGGAGTCAAGAAAAAAACTTGAACAACCAGAGATTGAACGAGTGTGGAATCCTCAAGAGGATAGTTCCAGTGACGAAAAAAAAAGGTGGCATATGTTGTTAACAATGGAAAATGAGGTGAGAGGTGAAGTGCAGCATACAAACAAAGGGCTGGTTGAGGAAGAAGTTCACGCAAGTCAAGGCGCCAACATGGATACTAGAAAAGAAGACGAGCTTGATCAACTAGTGACACCGACACAAGAGTGGGGAAGATTGCCAACAGGTGCTGAGGATGGAATTCAAGCACAAAGGCAGCTGTAGGAGATTGCTACATCTAATGAATTAGGAATTTCATCATCAGATGAGGACAGCGGACAAGATCCAAATGAAGAGGGTGTGTTGAAACTTCAAGAACGCATAGAAGATGATGAAGACTCAAACAGTGGACTTCTCCATTGGCAAATGGAGGATTATGAAATTTTTCTTCCACATTGTCTGTGTATACAAGTGGAAGAGGAAGATACCTACGATGGACAAAGAAATATTGTGTATGAGGTCAACAAATCTAGTCACAAAAAGAAGTCTACCAAAAGAATAGAAGGAAAAGTGAACGTTTCCCATGAACTTTGCAAAGTACATTGTCAGTGACACAATGATTGATGAGAGACCAACCCATCTGATTAATGTACTAAATTGTAGTGTCCCCCCCTGTTCTGATATTTTAATATTTGGGACACTATACTGTTTCTTAAAATCAGAAAATACAACTCCAGGAAACAGGAAATAACTAGCAATTTTATTTTTCAAATTTCTTTCAAAATAGGGTTCAGATTACAATATTTTAAAAATATAATCTTTCCACAATATGTCTGCAAACCCTTGAAATATACTAAATCAGCAAACATCAAAGTACCTCTGAAATCGTTGAAGCACCAAAGCGTGAATCCTGTGTGAATTCACCAACAGAGAACTGGGGTTTCGTCCAGCTCCAAAAATCTGAGGGGTTTCGTCCTCAGCCACACCGTTGGGGTTTCCGTCCCTTCGGAGAAGAAGTCTCAGCCACTGGCCTCAAACTCTAGAGAAAATAACTAAAATCCAGAATGACATGAAATGAGACCAAACCACCGAATAAATAGACTCCTCCACAACAAACTCCTTTTGCACGCTCAATGTGGGATAAATCATGAAACATAACTCTTTTTTAAGTCCCACGTCCCCTTTTTATAAAATAAGGTTTTAAACTATATAAAGTATTTAAATAATTTTACTTTATATAATTAAACCTTCGCACATTAAAAACTTGGCCTTCTGATTATCCGATCCGCAAACTGAGGATAGATACGGACACCCATTTCGGTGAAGAATATCACTGCACCGTCCGTTTTGCCTGAAACCCTAAAAACTAACTTACTAAAAATAGTAAGTCAAGGCTTTGTCCATCCGATTCAACATCTGAGAGTGGATTCGAATACCCATTTCGCTCAATTATCCGCTCCCAGAACTCCAGTTAGGCTCCCCTGCAATCTGCCCTAGCCTACGGGAACCCGTGAGTAGGCTAAACCATTGCATCTAACTAATTGCTCAGAAAGGGGACATTACAGTCCGCCCTTCCCAAAGATTGCTTGTCCTCAAGCAATGCTCATGAATATCCCAATCAACTGAAAATTCCTGGTTGTCGTCAATGAAAATTCCAGGATCCCAAACAAACCTGATGAATGTCCCATGACAGTGACACAACCACCAACTGCCACCACAAGAACCGACAAAGCTGGTAACCCCTGTCATCCATCTGAATCTGCTAAAGTTGACAACTCTCTCAAACTCCGTCACTAAACTGAAAAATGATCCATCGTTGAAATCAAGTAGATTCCCGGGGTCCCAAACCAGTATCATGTCAGCATCACCATGCTGACGCTGCGTCACTCTGATCATAACTGTAGAGTCCATGTGCCTCGGCTGAACTAGCCTCACCAATAACTCGGTAATGAATCCATCATAACCATCCAAGCTGCAATCCCTGTGAGAACCGGAATTTGAAACATGAAAATTCCCTTGCCATGGCACCACTATACAATCGACATCTGTAATCTCTCCTGGATCCCATATCCATATTCTATCACCAGTACTGCTCCTTGGGCCAACGAGTGTCTTCCACTCCCTCATAGACACTCCTAGATAACCAGGACCAATAGGGAATCTGACATTCCCACTACTTGAAGAATACCGCTGGGCTAACCTGCACATAGGTGGAATACTGTTCGGCCACAATTCCTTTCCTGCATAAAATCCACTGCTATCTCTGCAAAAATCCAATTTTCCTTCTGACGAAGGGGGTAACCCATAGCCAAGTGAAGTATGAAGTCTATCAAAACAGTCTTCCGGCTCACTACTATGCATCATCAAAAACATGGTCCACTCATCTATAAGAGGTCTGAAATCAAAATGATGTACATACCTCACAATAGCGTCCATATGAACTTCACCAACTAAAACCCTGTGAAGCTCTAAACAATCCTCTTTCTCTTTGAGTTCTTGGAAGGCCTTATCTGCAAATTGTAAGGCTTGATCCCTGTCGGATAGCAACCTCAAATAATCAGATTTTATCACCTCTAATGCCTGCTTGATAGCCTGCAAATCGGTAACAGTAGCTCCAACTGTCAACTTCTGTCTCTCCCCAAGATGGGCTGCCTGAAAGAGGCACTCGACAAACTCGTGTGTCCTATCCAAGTGAGTTAATGTCTGAACAATATGCTCCTCTGTGACCTGTAACTGGTCCTTCCAACCTTGCAATGGATTGGAATCAACATCACACAACAAACTTTCAGATTTGCTATCCCACGCACAATGATCAAAATCAGCCTCCTTCACAATACTGCACTCCCCGATTACATGCTCCGAAGTTATGACAGACCTGTCCTCATCCTCAGAATCAACAATTGCATGAATACTATCATTTATTGTTGATTTGACAATATCAAAATCAGCATGCTCACCATATTTTTGATGACCAATGCATAATTCTCCATTCGTCGAAGCACAGGATGAATTAACTTCATCTTCATTATTTTTGTCCTTCTGTTCTTCCCTGCAAGTTTCTTGACTAGAAGGCATGATCATAATCTGATTTTTACTCATCTCATCGACTAGGTCAGTCTCATGCTCAAGTGGAAATTCATCAACAGTCGCATCTTCTTCTAAATCTGCCATAGTCTCCAACTCCTCGGAGAAATCACCATCCAACAATCTGTTAATTCTTTCCATTTCGGTTTTCAGCGAAGAATCCTCTTCATTCGTAATCATTTCCTCATCAAATATGGGATCTACGGACACTTCATTATGAAAGATGCCATCATGCATTAATGAATTGATGATAGGAAAATCACAAGATTCATCATACCTTATATTAAAGATTTCACAATCCACACTAGATTGTTCTAAGTGCATATCCAAAACTGTTGTGTTGTCTTCCTCATCATCACCAACATCATTTTGGTTCCCTGTTATGCATGATTCTTGATATGAAGCATCTTTCCCAAACTCTAAGATTTCAACTTTACTGCTGTCCTCTTCTGCACTTGGCTGCCTTAAGTCATTCTCTTTATCGTCTTCGCAATTGTGACCAAGTGACCATTCCCTTTTGCAAGTGAAACATCGCCCTTCTCTCCTCAACTGATTTTTGCTTCCGTGAGGAAGTCCTGTAACTTGCAGATCACTCGGTTTCCTTTCCTTTCCTGTTAACTGTTGTTTACCCTTGTCAATCTTCTTTGGGACAGCAAACTCAACTTTATTAGCCGCAATATTAGCTGCAGTTTTAGGATCTTGTAAAGTATTTTGTTCAACTTCTTTCTTCGGCAACTTTATGAATGAAAAATCAACCTTATCCTGAGGAAAAACTGAAGGTAGAGAAATTTGCATCATTGCAGTTAATTGACTGATGGATTTTTGTATCTCACTCTGAGTCCTATCCCAATCACGCTGTCTCCTAGACCAATCATTATAAGACTCCATGAATTTGAAAATTAATTAGGATTCCACAGGCTGGCAGAATAAGCTGAGCTATGAATTAACAATACCCAGAACTCTTAAAGCCCAAATCAACCAAATGGGTATTCAAATCACCAATACCCAGAAACTGGAAACCCTAGATTTGAAAACGGCAACCAAACCCTAACTTCCAAGTCTGAAAAATACTCACGGCTGCTGAATTTTTTTTTTTTCACACAATACTGAAATCATTTCTGAAATTTTCAGCAAACCCTGAACAGGCTAGCAGGAAAAACCAGCTCTGATACCACTGTAATGTCCCCCCCTGTTCTGATATTTTTAATATTTGGGACACTATACTGTTTCTTAAAATCAGAAAATACAACTCCAGGAAACAGGAAATAACTAGCAATTTTATTTTTCAAATTTCTTTCAAAATAGGGTTCAGATTACAATATTTTAAAAATATAATCTTTCCACAATATGTCTGCAAACCCTTGAAATATACTAAATCAGCAAACATCAAAGTACCTCTGAAATCGTTGAAGCACCAAAGCGTGAATCCTGTGTGAATTCACCAACAGAGAACTGGGGTTTCGTCCAGCTCCAAAAATCTGAGGGGTTTCGTCCTCAGCCACACCGTTGGGGTTTCCGTCCCTTCGGAGAAGAAGTCTCAACCACGGCCTCAAACTCTAGAGAAAATAACTAAAATCCAGAATGACATGAAATGAGACCAAACCACCGAATAAATAGACTCCTCCACAACAAACTCCTTTTGCACGCTTAATGTGGGATAAATCATGAAACATGTGGCGGCTATCTATATGTACAAGGAGACAGTCCAAGGGACAATTTAAGAGATCCTCTATTGGCTGTTGAAGTTGAATTTTGCGACTTGGCTTGTCAGAACCATCTACATGGCAATTGTGGCGACCACCCGTCACATGAGTAAGCCTACCTTGCCATCCTATGCTAGTGAGGAAGGCCATGCTCGCTACGTCAGCAAGCAAGAGATTCTAGAGGAGACCTGGCAAGATCTTAATGGCACAACCACCCCAACACAGCAACAACGAGAGATAGGAGCAACGATTTGTCATCTAACGGCCCGAAAGCCTCCAGCATTGATGGCCCTAGATCCAGAGACCTCGAAGCTATGGACCACGGTTGCAGAAGGATTTTGGCTGCAGAGCAGAGAAAATACATAGGCCTTTTGCACAAAGTTACACAGGGAAAGAGTCCTCATCCTGACCTATAAATAGGCTAGCATTTTCATTGTAAAGGCATTGGGAGTTGCCCGTTCGTGCCTCATATCTAGCCTTGTGAGCTCTTCCTTTCACTCCTCGATTGTATGACCAAGGCTTGAACCTTGAGCCACTGTCTACGAAGCATAGAGCCTCTTCAGGCTACATACCTTGTAATTACTTCGACGCATGAATGGAATTTGTGACTAATTTCACTTTGTCCTACATCCTTAAGTGTGTTTTCAATTCTGGGTTGGGCATACTATAGTGTGTTCAAATTCGAGCTATTAGGCAGTGGTGAATGTGTTCATTTCTATCTTATTCATGTATTCGGGAGGGGAACCCTAATATTGGTGCATTGCCCCCCGTAGTTTGGGCTTTACTTTTCCTACAATTTACTTTCCTATCCCTTTATGTTTCTTGCATTTTACTTTCATTGCAATTCCTTTCCCTGCACCCCCCAAGAAAAGTAGGCCTAAGCTCGCGAAGGCCTTAATATGCATCAAGATCATCTAACAAGGAGTCAACCTCAGTTAAAAACCCCAGAGGTCGCCCCACAAGAGATACCTTTGCCTATAATGCTTCTACTGTGTCACTCTACACAAGGCGCAAGTGTCCCAGGCACGTCGGGCTTCAACCCCAACAAGCAAGTGCATCCAAAGACAACAAAACCCACTCACTTGTCAAGAAATCCATCAATCTGCTCGTTTATCCTTGCACTGTGAACTAGGGTTGCCTCAAATTCGACACTTCAACAAGGAAGTGCTCACTTGTCTCTCCTTCCTCCCCAAGCTTAGGTTCATGATCAATCTTGTCATCACCAGTGGTGGTTTCTTCGACCTCCTCTCCACCATGGCCCTTTAGGTTGATTTTGGCTTTCGTGGATTCCCTTCCGAAATTTGCATCTCCGTCTTCTCTGCCTCAACTTGTCCTGCATGACCTTGCTTTCCTATAGTATCCATCACCTTCTTTCCTTTTATCGGTTCCTTCGTTGGTGGTTGGCTGCTTTGCCCTTTCTACCACCACACGTGCTCTGATGCAAATAGCTTCCCTTTTTCTCCTTTTGGCACTGATGAAGTCTATGTTGTAGTAGACGCAACCTCAATTGGTGTCTTCTCATTCAAAGGTGGTGAACCACACCTTTCAACTTCTTCTGCAAACTGGCACAATGGTGTCATAGCAAAAATTTCCTGCTAGAAAGTTGGAGTGCTCATTGTAATTCCACATCCATTTCATCCACATGTCCCTATATTAAATCTATGCAGCCTCTCGAATTCCTCTAATGGTGGTGAAGTATCCATTGTGTCCACTACATTCTGGAGCTCTTTGTTAATGTCTACTATTATTAGTGTTGCCTGGGTCATTTCTTGCATAGTTTCTCCTCTTCTTGGTGGCTACATTGTTTCCTCCACATATCCTCACTTCATGCATAGTTGCTCCCATTTGTTCTAGCTATTTTTCACCCCTTGTAGCCTCTTGTGAAGCCTCTTCATTTGTACATGTATTGGTACCTACGATGCCTCCTTGCACAATATGGCCTCTTGAATGTGCCTAAGTGCCTCGTTGCGTTACAACATAAGTTATGTCTATCATCTGATAATGTTGGCCTTTGACAAGTCCTTCCACAGTTCCTCCAAAAGTGGCCACCATTGTAGCAGTCTCTAGTTTCCCTTTCGTGGTATGATCTTTATCTTTTGGTTGTTGTTGTAGAGACTGAGGTTGATGTTGCAGTTGTTTCCCTATCTAGTACAAATATTTCTCCAAATATTTGTTGCTTCTGCCTCTTCTCCTCTCTCGTCAATTCAATAGGCAATCACTTTTAGGTCCCGTTTGAATCCGACTCCTCAGCCAATGCATCAGTGCCGTCACTTTCCTCCTTTTATGTGACTCAACCAACTGCACCCTTGCTGCCTTCCTCTTCTTTGTCATCATGGCCTTCTTTTTGGCCTTTGCTGCTTTCCCCACTAGTCCCATCCTGGTTAGTAGGGCTACGAAAGTACAACAAAAAATAGTCAATGCTCCTTCTAGTAGGTCGTGTGGTAGACCTAGTCTTGGAAACTAAATCTTCTCATGTGTCACCGCATCTAGAAGTAGGGCAATTGCTTGAAACACCATAGAGAAGTTCATTAACTCCAAAAAAAAAATTTGTATGCAGCCTGATAGAAATGATGCCTAATCATATCTCACTCTAGATATAATATCCTCCATGTATGATATGAGCCAAGTGAGCATATCCAAGGCTTGTTGCTCCCTAGACAAACTAGACATTACTATGTTCATAGCATGATGTAGTTCTTTAGATTTGAAGTGTTGCATCTTCAGTCTGCAACTACCATGCTTTGTCAACTTTGCAACCTATCTCAGATTGAGATTAGTAACTTTCTCCATGAACATCTTCAATCGGCACAACTCCACTCCTTCGTTCTTTACCAGTAAGTTTGCTAGAAGCATGTAGCCCGAGCACTCTCCAAAAACTCTTTGGTGAGGACTCTCACACCTTGTCACCCAGGACCACCTTGCTCCTCTTCTTCTTTGTGTCATACTTCTCCAACATCTCAAACAGATAATGCTTGAATAAGTCCTTGTCAAAACTGGGGACCTGCATTATGTGGTGAACTCTTGTGCTTCAAAACTCCTCTTTCAATTGGTGGTCTTATGGATTGTTGTGCCACCATAACCTACAAAACTCACCTACAAGCATTGTCTAGGTTATTTATTCTATGGGAATCTGCATCCACTCCTTCCCCTTTGTCTTTTGTTATGGTGAAGTTGCCCACTCTTTCCCTTTGATTCATTGGTCTTCATCTAAAGTTTCAGTCCATGACAACAATATCGAATCACCTCCACCCTCTTTGTGTGGTCATGTTCTCCCCCGTTCGGATTCCATTTCACGCTCCTCCCACACCCAGTGGTGTGTGCACTCCACATGAATTCTGACGAAGCACACACCGACTTCTTTGCACATTCGGTGTCCTTGCTGCAACACAAATCTTGTTGGCATTTTTGCCACATTAAATTATTTGACAAAATTTTGCCTAAGTATGAAGCTTTAAGCGGCAAAGGGCATGCAGAAGTGCTGGCATTTTCGCAGGCCCTAAACGGGGATGATAAAGTGGATGAAATGATCTTTGGATATTTCGTCATTGCAGATATTTTCGCAAGCTTTCCGGCGATATATTATAATAGGTGATCGGGGCAGCGAATCAAAAGTGATGGCTCGGGGAAGCAGAACCAGAAAGCTTAATTTCAGGCCAAAAAATTGGCTAAGGCACAGCCAGAATGCTCAGGTTCGCCCGGCTTTGAGGCGACGACGGGTTTCGCTCAAACTTCAAGGCGAGAACGGGGATCGCCCAGATCCCGAGCGAACCGCAGTAGGTATGCCGAAGTTCGGGCCAAAGTAGACAAGGACAAGGTTCGCCCGAACAATGGTGCGAGAACGAGGTTCGCTCCTATGTGGAGCGAGAGCGGGAGTTCGCTCAGATTCTAAAGCGAGAACGGGTTTCGGGCAAAATTTAGGGCGAGGACAAGGACCACCCAGACACCGAGTGAACCGCAGAAGGCATGCCAAAGTTCGGGCAGATTTTGAAGAAGACAGGGTTCGCCCGAGTTGAAGTGCGAGAACGAAGTTCGCCCGAACTTGGAGCGAGAACGAGATTCGGGCGAGGTTCGGAGCGAACGTCGGCCATCCGGCGAATGTCGGCCAAAATGCGAATGTCGGCCAAACAATGCTCAAGTTCGCTCAAACCTCCAACGATCCCCGGTTTCGGGCTCCTTGCGCGGCGAACGTCGGCCCGAGCGAATGTCGGCCAAGATACTCTATGTCGGCCAAAGTGCTCTATGTCGGCCATGAAGCTCAAGTTCGCTCCCGAACACTCCCGAACTCCGGAAAGCTCAAGTTCGCTCCCGAACCAGCATCGGCCAAAATCTTATATGTCGGCCAAAATGCCCTATGTCGGCCAAAATCTTTATGTCGGCCAAAACGCTCCATGTCGGCCAAAACACCTAGGTTCGGCCCCCAATTCTCTAGCGAACCTCATCTTCGAGGCAATTTCTAGTGATCTGCAGCCCAACACATGAAAAATGCTCAAGTGCAGAATCCCCCCCAATATCACTCCAAAACGCAGCAATTCTCAGACTCACTAAGGCTCTCGAGCAAACTTCAACCCGGACGGTAAAAAAGCTAAGTAGCTACTCAGTCGAGGATCGCTCCAGGACCGAGCGATCCCCGGCCTCGCTCCATCCTCCGAGTGGACCCCGGCCTTGCTCCATCCTCCGAGCGAACTACAACATGAAGAATTAGGAGGCAGGGAGGGCTCGAGTTCGCTCCAGGAGCGAGCGAACCTCAGCTTCGCTCCAGCTCCAGAGCGAGGAGCAGCTGAAAGTCAAAAAGACCCTAAGGCACAACGATCCCCAGCATCGCCTCCATTTTCAGGCGAACTCCGGCGACGGCGACACTTCCAACGAGCAATTCCTAAGGCAAGGCCACCCCAGTTCACTCCGTTTTCAAGCGATTCCTAGACTTGCCCACTTCGATCAGTAAAACCCAGCCTCGCTAAGCCTTGGAGTGAACAGCAGCACGAGGCGTTGGAAAATTTCCAAGGTAGGAGAGCTCGAGTTCGCTCCATTTTTGAGCGACTCCCGGTCTCGCTTTGATTCTCCAGTGAACCTCAACACCACCCCACTCGCCAGCAAACCCCGACGTCGGCAACGCCCCAAGAGAACAAAGTTTAAAGCCGAGCTCCCCGAGTTCGCTCCATTGACGAGCGACTATCGGCCTCGCAACAGTTCTCCAGCGACTCCCAAGTTCACCCCACTGCCGAGCGATTCCCAGCATCGCTCCCATTCTCCAGCGCATTTCAGACCTAAGCCAAAAATGAGTGATCTTCGGAGTTTAGTTCGGACTTAGTAGAATTTCAGGCCAAACTCGGGAAGTGGGGTAGGTAAGGCATCTAAGGTGCATTAATGGCACACGAGTTCCTGTCTCCAGCCCATCCCATCAATACGGCCATGTCAGGTCCCGAAAAAGCTCCAAAGGGCAAGCTACACCAACCGTATTAATGAGGCATGCTCCACCAGTTGTAAAGCCTGTCCGAATCCGCTGCAAACTCAGGTGAGCCGTATTCCACGTACACTGTCAGCTGACAAGGGTCAAATCCCAACTTCCGTGGCAGTTTTGGGGATCTGAACAGTTTTTCTAGCACGCCCAGTGGGACAAACAGTCTCCATATTTTAAGGAAGCCCAAGTTTGGTGAATCTCTGGCTTGCCTTCATCTGGAAAAATCACCTGGCAACTCTGTTGAGCTGAAGATCCAAATTTCTTGATCGTAGGCGCCTTTTAAAGCTGAAAGAAGACACCCCGAAGGAATCAAGGTTTGGTGAGCAGCCTTGACCTCAAAAGCAGAGAAAAGAATGTTCACCTGGAGACTCCGACTTAGTGGGGAGAACCGTGATCTCTGTAGACCACTGCTATAATGGCAAAGGTATGCTATCCCAACTGGGATGATCCTGGCCCTCTGAATCTCCAAAGTTGGCATGAGATTCCCAAAAGTGCCTTGAAGACCCTACCAAAATACAATGGCACTGAGGGAATGGCCCGAGAGCACCTTGAAGATGTTGCTGCTCTAGTGACCCTCCATAACATAGCCCATGAAGATTTCATGATCATACTTCTGGTCCTGTCTCTGGAAGGAAGGGCGCTGCAGTGGTACAAAATACTTGTGTGTAAGAGCATCTGTTCATGAGCGGACCTAGCGGAAGCACTCATCAACACATTTGACGGCTCTCAAGATCCCTTCCAACTCTTGATGCACCACTCCACCATCATGAGAGCACCTCTGGAGAGCATCACAGAATTCAATGTCTGATTTTGCATGACTTGGAGGAGAATTACAGAGGAAATCCAACCGACACCTGCCCAGGCCCACCTCTTCTATGTTCGGGCTTTCCACCCAGACATAAGCCTCCTCCTACTGCAATCAGGTGAACAGAGATTCCCTCAAATATTTGAGGAAGCAGTACAAGCGGAGCGACTTCTGCTCCTTTCAAGAAAGATACGGTGGGGAGAAACTCCATCACTTTCTCCGATAGTTGCTGCTCCTGTCTATCCCGCACAGTATTCACTATGGCAGATCTCTCAAACTGTGCAGAGGCCTAGAATGCAGTCGTGTGGAGCTCAAGAGGCAGATCTCATCCAAGGCCAACGATGGGAATATGCAAGCATGGCCCAAGCGATGAATAATATGGTTGCTTGTAGTTTCCATCAAGAAATGGGCCAAGGGGAACAGGCCCAAATGCTAAATCCTGAGAACAAAGAGGGCACATTTTTGCACCCTTTTTGTGTCCTAGGGCATATCACGCAAGTATCCAGCCAAAACCCAACAAGCATGCCTCATCAGGAGGTTGATCCTGAGGAGATCCTGGCAGAGGGCCTATCGCTGGAAAAGTCCTGCTATCACGTCAAGGAGTTGGAGGAACCCATACTCGAGAGCCCACAGTCAGTGGACTCTCTAAAGTGGTGGTATTGGCTCCAGCCATCACTGCAACCAGTGCTCGAAGAAGGCTCTCATGTGGCAAACCTCTTTGCCACATTATTCATCAACTGTATGGGTACTGGCATGCATGATAACCTGCCATGTTGCACCCTGTTCGCAACCTGGCAAACTTTGGGAGGCTAGCCGGACTTCAAGGATCGACTCAAGTACAATCAGATCTGGTTTGGACACTGCAGATTCACCGGATAGACACTCGAAGCTAGGTTTGTGGTGGCGGCATGCCAATCATGTCGCAAAATTTTGTGTAAATAATGTAAATAGGCCGGCTAGTAAGTAAAGTTTCAGTTGTTTTTTTTAGTTTAGTTCGTGCTTTTTTGTGCGCCAAAGAGGACCATGAGTGCCAAAGAGAGGAGGAAGAGCCCCTAGTCAGCAGCAGACGGTCAGAGGAGGACAGCGATGATGACTTTGTTGCCCAATGGATAAAGGCCTGGGATCGATCTGCATTCAGACAAGCTAAATGCCCCGCGAGCCGCCAGGAATGTTGGCATTTTTGCCACATTAAATTATTTGACAAAATTTTGCCTAAGTATGAAGCTTTAAGCGACAAAGGGCGTGCAGAAGTGCCGGAATTTTCGTAGGCCCTAAACGGGGATGATAAAGTGGATAAAACAATCTTTGGATATTTCATCATTGCAAATATTTTCGCAAGCTTTCCGGCGATATATTATAATAGGTGATCGGGGCAGCAAATCAAAAGTTATGGCCCGAGGAAGCAGAACCAGAGAGCTCAATTTCAGGCCAAAAAATTGGCTAAGGCACAGCCAAAATGCTCAAGTTCGCCCAATGCTCAGGTTCGCTTGGCTTTGAAGCGACGACGGGTTTCGCTCAAACTTCAAGGCGAGAACGGGGATCGCCCAGATCCCGAGCGAACCGTAGTAGGTATGCCGAAGTTCGGGCCAAAGTAGAGAAGGACAAGGTTCGCTCGAACGATGGTGCGAGAACGAGGTTTGCTCCAATGTGGAGCAAAAGCGGGAGTTCACTCAGATTCTAAAGCGAGAACAGGTTTCGGGCAGAGTTTGGATCGCCCAGACACCGAGCGAACCGCAGAAGGCATGCCAAAGTTCGGACAGATTTTGAAGAAGACAGGGTTCGCCCGAGTTGAAGTGCGAGAACAAAGTTCGCCTGAAATTGGTGCGAGAATGGGATTCGGGCGGGGTTTAGAGCGAACGTCGGCCATCCGACGAATGTCGGCCAAACAATGCTCAAGTTCGCTCAAACCTCCAGCGATCCCTGTTTTCAGGCTCCTTGCGCAGCGAACGTCGGCTAGAGCGAACGTCGGCCAAAATGTTATATGTCGGCCAAGATACTCTATGTCGGCCAAAGTGCTCTATGTTAGCCATGAAGCTTAAGTTCACTCCCAAACACTCCCGAACTTCGGAAAGCTCAAGATCGCTCTCGAACCAGCATCAGCCAAAATCTCCATGTCGGCCAAAATCTCTATGTCAGCCAAAACGCTCCATGTCGGCAAAAACGTTCCATGTCGGCCAAAATGCTCAGGTTCGCTCCCCAAATCCAGAAATCCTAGGTTCGCTCCAAAAATCAGCGAACTTCAGCTCCACTCAGGTTTTCAAGCGAGGAACAGCCTGGACAGCGCAAGAATAGCTAAGGGATGGAGTGTCTCGAGTTCGCTCCGAAGATGAGCGAACCCCGGTCTCGCTCAAGGGCCTGAGCGAACTTCAGCTTGCGGCGTTTCTCGAGTTCGCTCCGGGAAGGGTAGCCCTCAGCGAGGTGCATCAAGGCGTAAAAGCGGCTAAGTTAAAATTCCCCCAAGATCGCCCTCGCTCGTCGACGACTCCCGGTCTCGCTCTCCTCCTCCGACGATTCTCAACTTCACCCCGTCATCAAACGAACCTCAGCCTCGCTCCGTCAATCGGCAGCAGGGTACCAAGAATTGACTAAGGCACCGAGCCCCCCAAGTTCGCTCCGTTCCCGAGCGATTCTCAGCATCGCTCCTGCTCGCCAGCGAACCCCAGCGACAGCATCACTTCGAGCGAGCAAGCAAGGCGACTCCCGGGCTCGCTCCTCCCCTTGAGCGACTCCCAGCTTCGCTCCATTGCCGAGCGATTCTCAGCGTCGCTCCCATTCTGCAGCGAACTTCAGCTTTGGCATCATTTTCAGCGAACCACGGCTAAAGGCTCAGCTGGCTCCAAAAAAAAGGTTAAGGCAAAATGCTCTCAAGTTCGCCCAAAACCCTAGCGAACCCCAGGTTCGGGCAGCAAGCGGAGCGAACGTCGGCCAGGAGCGAACGTCGGCCAAAATGTTCTATGTCGGCCAAAAATGCTATGTCGGCCGAAATGCTCAAGTTCGCCCGAATTGCCAGCGAACCCCAGGTTCGGACCCCGGACGCGACGAACCATGTCGGCCAAAACGAACCATGTCGGCCAAAATGCCCCATGTCGGCCAAAAAACTCAATGTCGGCCAAAAATCTCAAGTTCGCCCAATTTTTCAGCGAACCCCAGGTTCGGCTCCTAGGCGCGGCGAACTTCAGTTTCGGCCTCCAATTCTGCGAACCTCGGCTTCGGGGTGAACCTGCTCCAAAAAGTGCTAAGGCAAGTGGGCCTCAGGTTCGCCCAAATTCCCAGCAAACCCTAGGTTCGGCTCCAGTCTTCAGCGAACTTCAGCTTCAGGCCCTATTTCGGGCGAACTCCAGCAAGAGCGGTTTTAAAACGCTAAGGCAGCCACTGAAGGGGCACTCCGGAGGGCACTCATCCCGAGGAAGGAAGGTAGGTGAGCATTCAAGACGCACCAGGACGACCATGTCAGGTCCCGGAGAGGCTCCAGGGGCCAAGCTACACCAACCGCATTAATGAAGCATGCTGCACCAGCTGCAAGGACCGTCCGGAGCCGCTCTAAACACGAGTGAGCCAAATACGGATGTACTCTCATCTGCAGGGAGGTCAAATCTCAGCTACTTTTAGGGTTTGAGCATTAATGTAATTTGGGGGAGAATTTTTCTATAAAAGGCAGTTCGATGCAATGTAATAGGGGGGGGAACATATTGCTAGAAAGCCGTTGTATTCAAACTCTTTGCATCAATACTAAGAATCCTTGGCTCTGATTCTGTCTCTTCTTTGTATGCTGCCTTCTGTGATTATTTCTGCTAATGTCATTTATTTTTCTGATTGCTGTAATTCTGATATCTGGATTTAAGCATTAGAGGATAAGTGAATCTGGAATCTTCCTGAAGGATACATAGGGAAGTAAATGCAGTGTTAGTTTCTGTTACATTCTCTGTGTTGATAGCTGCTGGTTAAAATATAGATGGGTGATTGTGCTGCTTGTTCTTCCCCACTGTTACTGCTATGCATTTTACATTTCTTTCTGTAATTTTTCAATCTCTTTCCAGTTCTCTTATCTAAAAACCCCAGTTAGAATAGAATAGGAGTCGGCCTTCTCCGGAGATTGGCACGGAAGGCATCCCTTCCTCCCGGCCTTTCAATCTGTTGGACGGGTCTAGGCCGCGTAGATAGACCAAATCCTTTCCTAGTGGCAGATTCGTAACCAACAACTCCTAGCACAATTCTTGGAGAGCGCATCGTTAACTCCTCAGGCTATGCAATATTTGGCCTACACTACCATGGAGCTCCAACATATTTGGAAGTTAATCAACTACTGGGTAAATGCCATGTGCACTATAAGCTGAGTGACACTAAATTTCTCTCTTGTCATGCTTTGCACAACCTACTAACAAGCATGTTGTCATCCTAGAGGCCAACATAGTTGCTTTTGCAACAGACCTTTCTCTAAAAGCTGGTCTCCACATAGACTGTTCCATCTTCATCATCAGGGATGTATTGGGGGACTTCTCAATTTTCAAATAGATAATTTGCTTAGATGGATTTCATAACTTCCACTATTCAAGCCAGTGTTGAAAAAACTTCAAAAAATCACAATTATCACATATATCATGAAATTTTTCCAGCCCCAAAATTTATTCGCAAAATTGCCAACATTTTCAAAGGGCGGTGGGATTCACGATTTTTTCTTTTCAATTAATTGCCAACACAATTTTTTACTGGCTTTGCTGATAAATTGCCAATCACAATTTTTTCAACTTTTCCCAACAAGATCTTGAAGATCCTTTAACTTCCTAAAAAGATATGGGGCAATAGGCTGGCAATCTAGGATGGGATTTACCACCATAGTAAGAACCACAAGGCACCTAGGTGTTAAAAGTAATAGGCCACCTAGTAGGGAAGCCCTTGATTGAGATTTCTTTATCATTCTAAACACTTTAGACTATGGTCATAATTGTTGGAGATTTTTTGCTTGACTTATTCACCTAGTTGGTTGTGTCTTTTAAGACTTTTATGGAACATTATGGGACTTCAACCATTCCGTCTATTGATAATGGAGGCTTGATGCCTGCAAAACTATTTTTTGTCGTAAAATTTGTGCTTATAGTTAATCAATTGAAGGCTTTTAAGTCAACAACAAAACGTTCACCACAACTTAATCACTAAGGTGAAGTTTAAAAATCATTAACACTAATTGAATGCACTTTCACATGGATATATGTCTTGAAGTGAATGAGCAACTTTTGTTAGAATTAAGATCGCTGAAATGCCAAAAAAAATGGATAGAACCTTGACTATTGATTTTCTTGTAAGAGTTTGCTGCATCTACATATGCTGAAGCTGCCTCTTGCTTGCTTTCCAGCTGCAATGAAGAGTTGCCACATTGGTAACATACTTTCCAGGAATTTTTTCCCTCCAATAGAAAACAAATGAAATGATACTTTTGGACTGCTGAACAAACCTTTAAAAAACAGTTGGCACGCTTAATATAGGCTGATCCAGCTTTATCCCCTGTAACAAGCAAGCATATATGTTGATGAATGGCTCTTTCAACATTCTCTTTCCCATATACATTTGCACATGCAAAACTACAAACATGAATATGGGTTTATGTCCTTTGCAATAACATCTCGAGTAATTTTATCTGTTAGCTAAATCACATCTGTTGCCCCCAACAGATCATGGAAAACATGTTGAACATGCTAACAAGAAAGTGCTTTGAATGAATAGAGCTGCATGAAAAGTAACCATGATATTAACAAAGCAAAACTGGGAATCACAAAGAAAATATAATGAAAGTGAATCCAGAGCAAGTATATACTAAAGCAGCAACATTTGCAAATTAACAAAAAAAAACAAACCTTTTCAATAACCTTTAACAAAATTCAGCCACTTCATAGGCAACACTCGTTGAGATGTTTAACATTTATGAGGCACATGACATATGAGTGATAAATAATAGCTTTGAAAGTAGATCCTAGGGGTCATTGTCTGTGTCCTGATTACCCACTTAAGTGAAATGATATCCTTAAATTGTGTCTTTATTTGGCATCTTCATTTCAATTTTAATATCTATGTATCTCAGATCCTGATAACTCTTGATTAGTTGAACGCAAACTACTTTCATCAGTTCCTTGCATTTTTTCCATGGTTTCCTTTGTCACCCTCTTCTCTTCATCATTACTTTTATCATATTAGTGTTTATCCATTTTTGGGTCCGACCCTTGAGGCTGTAATTTATGTCATAGTGTTGTTCCACTTCAGTGTAGTTTATGCTAGTTTCCCTACTATATTTTAGCTTACTTGATAGTACTTTTAAGTTTTTGGTTACTGCGGTACATTGTAAAAGCTACTTTTGGCGAGTCCTATTGGGACAATTCCTCTTATCTATGCTGAAAAGTTTTACAATCAAACAAAATGGGATAAGCAAAGAATTACAAAATTCACAAGAATTAAAACAAATTGCAAAAATAGTGGATCATAAGGGCATGTAGACATTTTGATGTTAAACTAGTCACTATATGCTGACAGAGTATCATAAATTATAGAAACATGCACATTGCTAGTTCTTTCATGTTCGAGCTGAGACAAGTAAGATTCATAATCATGATCTTTATCCAAAGGGATCAAAACCCATAAAGTTACTCTATTGAACTAAAATGGTATAAGGTGAGCTGCTCATACAAGGTAGTCCCATCTAGGCCCAACAGGTGTGTTGGCCTAGCTATGACCTAAAGACTCACCTTTACCTTAACCCTTTGCATGCTTTGAACACGGATGTTAAACAAAGTAGCAATTCTAGATTATTTTTTTGTTTATTGAATAAACCATTATCCTACCTTAAATAATATAGTTAAACCCTTTCTTGAGATCCATAATTCCCCGCTTGATAATCTCTTCTATCTCCAATGATAGGTGGAGGAGTGCACTCAAAATTTTGAATAAAAAACTTCAATGCAGGAATATCTAGAAAAGGTCTAGAATATGAACAATTGTAGACACCTAGGTCATTCTTTCAAGAAGAACTGTAGAAGAAAGGATAGTAAGATCAAGAACAATTACTTTATGGAAAAGAATAGTTATTACTTTAAAGAATACAAAACCTTAAATTGTACACCTTTGACCTCGCCCTCTAAACTCCATATTATTTCAGTTTCATGAATTCATATTTTTCTCATTCCTCCTTTCTATCAATTAAATATGGATAAGAATAACCAAGTCTACAATATAATGCTTCACCCTTAAATGGACAGGTTCATGTGTCTATGAGAAGGTCCAAATAAAGAACTCCATTTATTTCAAATTTGAATTGCAGCCAGATAGACAAAACTGGCATGGAGACAAATAACAATATTTACATGACATTTAAATGATAAGGAAATTAAAATTAGTAATGAAAAATGGGATCCAACAAAGCATATACTATGGAGAATTGTTGAAATGAACAACTTCATGTAATCAGTCAAATGATATAATGATGTTAAAGGCTTTGTGAAGCAACAGTAAATGGGAAGCAATCTTACAAATGTGACCCAAGTTCAAATCCTCATATTGTGATGAACACATATGGTTTGTTATGATACCACAATAATGTGGTTCACTAAAATAGATGTAATACAGGTAGGGCCCGTTTCAACCTCATATAACCCATTTTAAACGAATATATATATATTATTGGCAGGCATTTTAGATCAAATAAGTCATGAAAAAATAACATAAGGTCAACCAATTGATTACAAAATAAATGAAATGAACATCAAGTTGCAGCACATGTATAGGGGTAGCTGGCCCTCTTGCTTTCTAACCGGTTCATTGTGATGCTCTTCATTAATAAACTGTTTATTTCCAGAGGCATATTCCTATGATGGAATTTCATTCCACATTAATACCTCTTCTTCTTCTCAATGCAAATACATACTTAGGTAGTAGGAATTTTTAACAGAAGTTTTAGTCCTTTGCAGAATTGTATGGTCTGATGGACACAGTGATGCAAAGGAAAAATAGATTAAAAAATGCCCAAGAAACCCAATGGGATGATGGATATGCATAGGAATGTAGTTCCACGGTCTACACAACTCGCAATTCACTTTTTGTCACAAATTGCTACTTCCTTTGTTACAAAGAGGGACAATACGCCTATTGGTTCACACACTATATCACAAGGAATTGGCCTCCCTCAAGGAGAGTGTAGAAAGTTATTGTGCATAGAAGATTTTGTCTTTGAGCTAAACCTCCTCTAGGGCACCAAAGGGAACCAGCAGTACTGTAGAATTCAGAGTCACAGGATGCTGCACACATTGATGAGGATAAATATGCATAACTGCAGGATGGTTCGGTTGGATTGCCACTACATCATGAGCCTGAAAACACTGAAATATGATTGCCCTGATTCCTAGTGAAATGACAACATTCTCAGACCACCTACAATGGTCGGCTATGGATATAGTTACTTTTGTTGATTGATTGATCTATCATAAGCTTATGTAGGATTTGAGTTTTAAAACAATGATAATGGAAATATTGAAATTCTGATCAATAACACTGTATTGAAACAAATTTCATGTGTGCGAGGGTCATTATCCATCTACAATTCATTGTAATACATTAAGTTTGTGTATTTAACATCTCTACAGTATTGTCTGATGACAAATAATATTATTTTTTGTATACTTTCCATGAACATTCCAGTGGCATCCCATGAGATTTTATGGGGCAGAAGGGAGAGGAATCCTGCCTGAAACACATCCCCTTACTTTGTCAACCCTTTGAGAAATAAGTGGAACCTGTATCTATACAACACAAACAAAGAAAATCCCCTTGATTTGTTTACAAAGTACAAATTCTTATATGTTTCCTTGGATTATCTTTAGAAGCAGCACCTAACTTCATTTTAATCTGGCAATATCTTGGGATTGACAATCTAACTTCTACAAGGGATCTTAAACGGTTATTTATTCGAAAGAGTTAATTACTCTTATTCAAGACCTCAAAACCTGCTTAACTTTAGGAGTTAAATCAATTTTGGTATATTGAATATTTACTAGTAATTGTAGATAGTAAAAGACTGAACCAGGTATAGACGTCAAATACCTTTTGGATGAAAGCCTAATTTTTATCATATTAAATTTCACACGCTAGATTTGAGGAGGATAAGATGGTAAATAATATCATGAATTTGTGGATTAAAAAAATATTTGTGAACCCAAACTAGGATGGGGCAAAGCAAGATAAAATCCCTCCAAGATTCGAATAACAAGAATAAATCATGCAATAATGTAAGGTTGATAATGGGGGTCAGCTCATTTATGTAAGCCTTGAGGATACCATTGTGATGTTGCCACAAGCAAGAAAAGAACAACAGAATGGCTTTAATAAAACAAGCAGAGAAAGAATTCTCAGCAGAATGGAAGAAAATTGGAAATTGAAGGTAGATCACAAGAAAATGAATTCAGTTTCATCATTCAAGCACGCTAACCAAATGGCAGCTTTGTGGTTTCACCATCCAAAGATGCCAATCTGACAGCAGCAAGCTTCTTGGGTCTGGAAACAGTGTCTCTGTTTTAGAAAGAGATATCCAATGGAAGCCGAGCATACTTTAGGAGGGTTTGGAACAGAGTAAAATCCATGGTGCCATATTGGAGCTCTTCAGGAATACTTTCATAATGGAAAGACCAGCCATTAATCTAGCAAACAAATATGATTCCTTACAGAACAGAACAAGGATAAAGGGTGGCAATTCTTAAGCAAATAGTTATAAGTTACAGAGAGATGTATACAAAGAGAATTGTATATTTCCTGAAGGCCAACAAGGAAGAACAAAAGAAAAGTTGACAGACCATCTTATTGTTTGAGAAAAATCTTGCCTTCAAGACAATTAAGGTTATGCAATGCATCTATGACTAAGACCATGGCTATTATATATAATGTCAGGCCAAGCAACAATGTTGTTACATAGATGAATGACAATCCAACATACTATATATTGTGTTTGCAGGAGTTAATGAATAACAATCTGTCATGCCATATATATTGTTTTCAGGGTTGTTATAGAACCCCCACCCAAAAAGTAAAAATAAAACAAACACAAACGAAATGATGTCTGCTGACAGACAATGAAGAATCTACATGACTTTTAGATCAAAATGGATAAATGTCAATATACAACTCCCTTTCGATTTAAACTTGACATAAACAACACAATGCAAGTCCACGTTATAGTTGAGAATAAACTGGTCAAAATTTGAATCTTAAACATGATTAGGATAAGCTTCCCCAATAACCACTAGTCCAAAGTTTGATCAACCATAGAACTTCCATAACAGTTAACTTACAATAATATGCTCCAATGTTTTATATATGAAAGGCGTCATACCACTAGTCCAAGCTCAATCAACCAGAGAAATTCCATAACCTTTATATATATATATATATATGAATAGCGATGGCGGAGGGAGCAGGTGAAGGCGGTCACGGTAGTTCAGAGGGTGGAGGATCCAAGGCAGGATCTGTCGTAAGCGCTGCAGGTAAGGAACCGTCCGATGGTGTTTTCTCCTAACCATCGCAAGGAAAGGAGCCTCCTGACAAAAGGGACCCGCTTGTTGGTCAAAGCCTTGGGAAAGGTTTTGATCCGGACAAACCCATGGTTGTCTCTTATGCCCAGGTGGTCAATCAAGGCCCCCACACCAAACCCCCATCCCAGGATCTAGTGCCCAACGACACGGATCTGGTGATACCGAAAAGTCTAATGTCAAGCTACCTAGAGATGGAACAATTCTCTCTGGTAGGCAAGTTTATCGGAGGCCGCCCAGACATGGAGACTATCAGGAAGTGGGCATATTCCAAATGGAGAACAAGTGGGAATATGGAGATCGTAGCCCTATCCAGGGGTTTTTTGCCATTAGGCTGAACAATCAAGAGGACGCATGCAAAATCCTCACCGGAGGACCTTGGTTCCTTGGCAGAAGGAGTCCCTTCCTCCATAGATGGGCTGAATATTTCGATCCCGAAACCCAAAATATCAACGTTGCTCCAATCTGGGTTAGGCTGCCAAACCTCCCTTTTTAGTTCTGGCATGAGGATTTTCTCAAAGGAATCTCCAAGACCATCGGCGAGTTGGTAGCGGTTGATTCGTCCACCAAAGTCCGGTCCCGGATGGTCCATGCTCGCATATGTATCAATGCCAACCTAGACTCTGAGCTTCCCACCTTTGTCAACCTCCTATATGGATCCTCCTACAGAAGGTGCCAACCCTTGGAATACGAGAACAAACCTGCATTTTGTGTGCATTGTCACTCCCAGGGACACCTAAGGAACCAGTGCCCCGCACTAAAAGCACAGTCTCAAGCTTCTAAAGATCCCAAAAAGGGTGCAAAACGCAGCGCGGGTCCTCCGAAAGAGCAGAATCGAAACCCTCCCCCCCAAGGAATGTCCCCAGAGACCCTGGTCAGGCATCTTCAGCCATGACACCTCAAGGGAGCGAGGAACGATATGTCTCAATGCAAGGAAAGGAAGCCCCCTCTGAAGTCAAAGGTAAAGAAATGGCCACTCCTACAGAGGAGCCCAATCAGGTCCAGGTACCTCCTCTCTCTTCCATTGTTACTACTAATCTTATTCAAGACGAATTTCCTACCATTGATTCTGGGAATCCGACCTTTTCCTCCCCCATCCCCTCCCCAACCAGATCCGGGCCATCCCATACCCCTTTTGAGGCAAACCACCTCCTAATTGAAGATGTGGGAAGCCCTCCGGCTAACCACTTTCTATCTGGAAGATTCAGCCCGAAATACACCCAAAGCAAAAAATCCTCCATTGACTTTGGCAGCGATAAAAAAAGAGGGAGACCTTCCACTACCGAGAAAAGGAAAAAAGAGATAGAGGAAGACATAGCTAACGAGACCCAATCAACTCTTTTCTCTAAAACTCTAGATCTGTAGAAAGATGAACCAAAAGGAAACAAACCTCCCCTTCAACAGGTGAAGGGAGGCAAAAAATCCCAAAAAAAATTTTAAATGAAGATCCTCTCATGGAATGTGAGAGGCCTAAACGGAGCAGCCAAACAACACCTCACTGCTAACCTAAGGAAAGAGTGTAATCCTACCATTTTCATTCTCCAAGAAACTAAAAATGATGACGTCTCCTCTCTCAAGTCTGCCAAAACAATCTGGAGCAGGGGAAAAATCCTCTACAACCCTGCTCAAGGATCCTCGGGAGGACTCATGTGCCTGTGGGATCCATCGAAGGTCGAAGGGAGACTCTTGTCGTCTTCCAACAGAATCATCAACATCCTTTTTCATTGTAAGACCAACAACTCCTCTTGGATCCTTTCCAATGTTTACGCCCCGAATTCCCCCCTTGAAAGAGCAGCTTTGTGGAACACGATCAACCAAATGAGAAGCACTTTCAGCACTATCCCATGGGTTATTGTCGGAGATTTCAACACCCCCTTGTACCCTTCAGACAAGAGGGGAGGGCTCAACATCATAAACAAAAGCATGGAGGACTTTAGTGAGTTCCTAAATATCAATGAACTCATTGACGTTCAGCTCAAAGGGTCCAATTTCACTTGGAGCAACAGAAGAACAGGAAGTGGTCTTATTCAGGTGAAGCTTGATAGGTTCCTCATCTCTAAAGAGGCCATCCCATTCTTTGGGGACGTGTCCCTCCTTGCCCTCCCCAAGATTGGCTCTGATCACAACCCTCTTCTCCTTGAAGCAGGAAAACCTCCCTCTTTTAAGATCCCTTTCCACTTTGAATCAATGTGGTTTCATCACCACGACCTCAGAAACCAAGTCACCCTCTGGTGGCAGCAGCCTTTCACTGGGTCCCCTTCCTTCCAAATTTCCCAAAAGCTCAAACTGGTCAAGGAGAAACTCAAAGTTTGGAACAGGGAGGTCTTTGGCAACATCTTCGAAAGCAAGCAGGCTATCGCAGGGAAACTCCAAGAGATCGAAAGGCAAATCGAAGCTGGAATCTAAAGCAGCACCATCATGGACGAAGAACGGAACCTCCTTGCTGAGTACCATAACATACTAGCTAGGGAGGAAACTTTCTGGAGACAAAAGTCCAGAGCCCTCTGGATCAAAGACAGTGACTCCAGTACCAGTTTTTTTCACGCATCCACCTTGAGACACAGAGGCACGAACAAAATCCGTGAGATCTCTCGCAGCGATGGGTCCACCACCAAGGACATCTTCGAGATTAGGTCTGAATCTATCTCCTTTTTTCAATCTCTTCTTGGCAGCCCTTCCGAGTGTGATGACCAAGCTAAGACTGATCTTCTGGCCAATATTCCCCTCTTCGTTCCCTCGTAGTCTAACTCCATGCTCCTCAGCCCTTTCACCCAATATGAGATCAAGGAAGCCCTCTTCTCCATGCAACCAGACAAGGCCCCTGGCCCGGATGGGTTCCCCCCGCTTCTTCCAAGCTTTCTGGGATATTGTCAGTTCGGATGTGTGTGCTGCCATCAGAGAATTCCAAACCTCTCGATCCATCCCTCATGGGATTAACGCCACCTTCATATCCCTCATCCCCAAGTCTTCCTCATGCAGGTCTATGTCCGATTACCGGCCCATCAGCCTGTGTAACGTCCTTTACAAGGTCCTCACTAAAGTTATGGCGAACAAAATGAAGATGACCCTCCCACTTATCATCGACCCCAGTCAAGGTAGCTCAGTCAAAGGTAGGAACATTCTGGATGGCATTATTACTGTTCATGAAACCTTGCACTCTGCCTCCCTCGCAAAGAAGCCTGCCTTTTTCCTCAAGCTCGATATGAACAAAGCTTTCGATAGGGTCAATTGGGATTTCCTCCTTGATATCCTCCTCAAGTTTGGCTTCCACCCGACCTGGGTCGACCTCATCAAAAGTTGTGTTTCATCCTCTTAAGTTTTTGTCCTTGTTAACGGGTCCCAACTGGTTTTTTTCCGAGTGCCAGAGGCCTCCGCCAGGGAGATCCGCTTTCTCCCATCCTCTTCATCATCCTGGCTGACTCCTTGGGCAGAGCTCTCAAAGCTGCCTGCCGGAGTCGGAGGATCTCTGGGATCCAGGTTGCATCAGGCATCAGCCCTGTCACCCATCAACAATTTGTTGACGACACTATTTTATCCACTCAAGCTTCTATCCTCCAGGCCAAATCCATCAAGCACATCCTCCTCCTCTACGAAAATGCTGCTGGGCAAAAGGTCAATTTCATTAAAAGCAAAGTTTTCTTCATCAATACTCCCATAGCTCGCCAAACCAAGATAGCCCGAATCCTTGGTTGCACCATTGACACGTTCCCCTTTTCCTACCTTGGCCTCCCCTTGTTCTTTGGCAATCCCAAGGAGTTCATGTGGAACAATGTCATTGAGAGAATCCAGAAGAAGTTAGCTACTTGGAAAGGAAATCTCCTGTCTCAGGCTTCCAAGGCCACTCTCACTATGGCTTACCTCCAAGGCATCCCTATTTATTTCATGTCTATTTTTAAAATCCCCATTGCAGTGTGCAGCAAGATCGAACAACTACAGAAAAGGTTCCTGTGGTCGGGAAGTGACGAGAAGACTAGAATCCCGCTCGTTGCTTGGGATATTGTGTGCAAAAGCAAGAAGCAAGGAGGCCTGGGGTTCAGAAAAACTTCCAAAATGAATATTGCGTTGATGGCAAAACATACATGGAGGATCCTCACCAACGACACAGCTGAGTGGATTCAGATTGTCAAAAAGAAATATCTTGCTAATCACCTAATCCTGGACGAGGGGATCCCTCTAAGTGGATCGGTCTTCTGGAAATCCATCACTCAAACTAGGCATTTGATCCAAAAAGGCTTACGATGGATTCTGGGTGATGGCGATAACATCAATTTCTGGTACGACAGGTGGGTTCAGGATGACCCCCTGATTGAAAATACAGATATAGCAGGCCTCAAGCCTTTTACGAATTCTAATATTGGGAGTAGGGTGGCTGACTTCATCACCCACTCCAATAGAAACCCTCGGTGGAAATCGACCAATGGCAATAATCTAGATGAGGCTGCTAACTCCCTATCCATAATCCTCAACTCGGCTACCATCCCCACCAGAGAAGGTCCTGACAGGCCTATTTGGAAAGGATCCGACAGCGGCATCTTGACAGTCAAATCAGCTTATAGCATCCAAACCTCCTCTCAGATTCCGCTCACCCCGTTCAATCTGGTCTGGAGGAAAAACTTGATTCCTAAGGTTAGTTTCTTTTCTTGGCTTGCTATTCAAAACAAAGCTCTTACTATTGAAAACTTGCACAAAAGAGGTTTCTCGGTCCCCAACAGGTGCTACCTTTGTATGGCTGATTGGGAGTCTACTGATCACTTGTTCCTGAGTTGTGATTTTTCTTTCACCATCCTTGGGTACATCCTGAATTCCTTTCACATTCAATGGGTCCACCCCAAGTTCATCAGTGACCTTTTTTCCCAGTGGACCAATCCCTTTCGCAACTCCAGGCTCCGGTTCCTCTGGGATGTGTGCCTTCACCATTTCCTCTAGCATATTTGGCTCGAACGCAATAGCAAAGCTTTCGCTGACTCCTCCAAGGATCCTCTATCAGTCGCCTCCAGAGCCATTGCTTTCACCATAAAAAATGCTAAGCTTGTTTCATGCCCCTCCGCTCCTCAGTCTGCCATGGAATCCTCCATATTTAAAACCCTCAGCATCCCCTACGAAGGCGAAGGAACTTGCTCCCATATCCCTGTTCACCCTAGAGCCAACATCCGTTGGGAGCCCCCCGGAAGGATGGATCAAACTCAATTTCGACGGGGCGTCAAAAGGAAACCCAGGTCTTGCTGGTGCTGGGGGTGTCATCCGAGACCATCACAGCAAGTTGATTCTTGCCTACTCAGAATTTTTGGGCATCTAAACCAATCATGTAGCTGAAGCTAGAGCTCTATGGAGAGGCCTCTGCCTCCTCGTAGAGGATCCCAGAAGGCTCTTCATTGAAGGAGATTCCATGAACGTCATCAATTACTTGAACAACTCTAAAAATCCGTCTTGGAGGGTTAGCAACACAATAATAGAGGCCAGAAAGCTCCTGCAATCCAGAGGCCCTTCGATGGTCCAACACAGGTTCAGGGAGGCCAACACCCTTGCATATTGCATGGCCAACATGGGAGCCTCCCCCAGGCAGTTGACTGTGTGGCGTCAAAATTTTCCCCATGACATTTTGGATGCAGCCAACTGCGAGAAGCCAAGGTGTATTTTTCAAGAGTGACGTGTCTCCCAGTTCCACATCAGAGATGGGTGAGGCTAAGGCTGTTTCAGTCTCGGGCCCTTGTACAAGCTTCCTAGCTGTCCACCGTTGGGCACATATCCACAAGGAAATGGAAAGCCAACCTGGCAGCATCACCACCACGTTGGTCAAGGACATCCACGTCAGCAAAGACACGAGGAGGCATCTCAATCTTTGCCTTGCAACCCATATTCGCAACACGATCTCAACTGATGATCCCATCATTGGTTACTGGCAGGCGTTAGAACGTGTCAATACTCCCCTTGATTATGCACCGGTTTTGGTAGTTGGGGCTTCTCTAATGTTTTTTGTAGGTCTGGGTCTTCTCATGCTACGACTTCTTTACTCTGTTTTTTGTTCTTACTTCATTTCTCTCTTCTGGGTTCCTCCAACCTTTCTGGTTGTCTGCAAGGTGCTATGGCCCTTTTTGTATTGAGGTTTTGGGATCCTCTTAAAAAACTTGTTTTTGTATATAAAACTACAACTTACCAAAATATATATATATATATATATATATGAAAGTTCAGACTACAAATGTTCAAATTGACAACCGTATCTATCACGTGCATTGATGAGTTTACAGGCAGCTAGCTGTTGAAACTATACAATGTGTAGTTATAGAATAATAACACATTGTGTAGGTGAACCAATGACCTGGATATTAGCAGCTTACAGGTTGACAATAAAAAGAAAAAGAGAAAAAAATTGTACCTTGTTAAAATGATGACGACACTTCTCATTTTGGATGGCCCGATTTTTACGTGGTTGACCAATAGCGAACTGATAAACTCTGCCTTCCCGAAGATATATAAACTGGATAAACTGCTACTTAATGAAATTAAAAGACAATAATAATAAGAAACAATTGCCCGTATTTTTTATTGGAAACGCCGGACTGAGGGTCGAAATTTAAAAAGATAAAAAATCAAAACAACGTACACATAAGGTTAAATCGCGAGTTTCCTTCCTGACGGCACCTGGACCTAAAATCTCATCATCTTTACTTTGACCTTACTATGTTATATAGCTCAAAAACAAAAATAAAATTGAAAAAGCAAAATCAAAGTTGGTGATTTAAGCACAAAATCATGTTCCAAACTTTTATGCTTAATCGGAATTTTCCTGACGCGTTTAAAGATCAAGTGACATCGTACAAGACAGATCAAAACGATAATAGAATTTCCGAGAAAGGCAGGAAAAGGCAAATAAAGAAAAATTGAATTCATATGCAAAACTTTTTTCTGCAAGCTTTTTAGTCTGCTTAAATCAATCTTAAACGGAGCTTACTACGATCAAGTCTCTAAGGAACTCGTGAGATTTAAAAATCGAAGGAAAAGACGTTATAGGCATTAAAATGAAAGCCAATATTAGCAAATTAGCAAAAGGCACAAAGTCAAGCTTGAAATGCAGAAGTGCGTACAGCATTTTCCGAGCTTGTAAGCATTGGCGGCCTTCTCGAATAAGTCGGCGGCATCGTCATACTTGTAACCCCAGAAAGCCCATCCCCGCATTTTCTTCTCTGCCGCCTTCTCAAATTCAGATCCTTTCGACTCTTGCTCCGCCATGTTTACGATTAGTGCTTACTTCTCTTTCTTCACGATTTTAAAAGGAATGCAATGAAAATCTAGTTACCCTTGCAAATGTATATATTTGACAGCGATCGATTACAGAAAAATCTTGCCATCTGGGATTCAGTTGCAGGGAAATTGGCTTCGCAAAAAAGGGAGATGCCGGGTGCACTCTGCTGAATACTGAGTAAAGTGGCCGCTGCCAGCGTGGAAAAGAATATCATCCTTTACAATTCAAAAGCTATCATGTTTGGACCATCTCGGTTGGGTGCTTTAGTTGATTTTTTTTTATTAACATCCTTGCTTTAGTTGATTTTTTATATTATTTATTTATTAATATACTTTATCCTTAACAACTCAGTAAGCGAGATAGATATTTTTCATGATGTTTCAACATCCAAGGTCAAATTAATACAGTGAAGGAGACCCCTGTGGGTGAGGGTTGGTACACGAGCACTCACGAACTTAAATCAAATTATTATTTTTGTTTAGATTGAGCATGCCTTAAAATTTGAACCTAAATTTTATCAATCCAACTAATCTGAAAAACATACTTTAATTAATATTCTTATTTTATTTTATTTTATTTTAACTTTTCTCCTTTTGAGTGAATTCAGATCCAAAACAGGTAGAGGAAAGAGATTTAAAAAATATGATGTGGAATAAGTGTTTAATAATAAAACATTTTATATTAAAATAAGTTAATAAAATTGTTAAAAAATTATAATAAGATATTTTCTTGTTAACTTTAGTTAAATTTACTATTTTTTTTAATCATAGTTGAGAAAATCAGAATCGGGTAGTAAATAGGATGGTTTAAAAATAGGCAAAAAATCAGGTATTTTATTTGAAAAATGTTGGAAATCTGGCCAACCATACATTAAAATGAAAATTAGGGTCGTTAGATGACGTTTTCAGCCTTGGAAAACATCTCATCTTAAAGGAGATCAAACGAAATCGTAGAGCTTCAAAATCTGTGCAATCTAGAAAAAAAATGGGCTCAAACGAACACCCGAGTCAAAAGTTATCGCTGAAATACTAAGACATGTAATAAACACCATTGATGTAGATCCGACGGATGTGATTTGCTAGGGTTAGGGTTTGCTTTGTTTTTCTTACTTAAGGCAGTTTTAGGGTTTTCTTTTAAAAAGAAGAATATTGCATTGTAGCAAGTGTGTGAGCTCTTCCAGAGTCTGTGAGGAGATTGTAATAGAGTATTGAAACTCTGCGCAGAATTATTCCAGATAATAAGAAGATAATATTTGCTCCAATTTTGTTTTATTATATTATTGTAAATTATTCATTTAGTATCAGAGCAGGGCGATCGAGAAATTGGGTTCGAGTAACTGTGAAATTTTTGAGATCTCAGTTCGTGTTGAAGAGAGCTATTATGGCCAACAACACCAATTCAATTTCGATCCCAGAATTTGACGGTTTCGACTACGAATATTGGAGCATCTGAATGAGGACGATTCTAAAGGTAAAAGGAGCTTGGGCCATCGTTGAAGTTGGGTTCATCGAACCAAAATACTGTAGTGCATTGACTGCAGATAAAAAGGAGATGCAGGAGAAAGAGAAAGAAAATAATTTGGCTTTGGCTTTCATCCAGTCGGCTCTAGACAAGAGTCTCTTTCCTCGAATTTTTGCCTGCGTTTCGGCTCAAGAAGCTTGGAAGGCATTGAAGGAGAATTACCAGGGGAGTGCCCAAGTTAAGGAGGTGAAGTTGCAGACTTTGCGAAGATATTTTGAAAATCTCAAACAGGAGAAGAATGAAACTACAGGAGATTATTGTGTTCGGGTAAAAACAATAGTAAATAAAATGACCACACTTGGAGAGATCATAGAGCAAAATGTAGTAATTAAAAAGGTTTTAAGAACCTTGACAGAGAAGTTTGACAGTGCAGCCTTTATCATAGAAGAAACCAAAGACCTCTCGAAAATGGATATAGATTCATTAATTGGCTCTCTCACATCAAATGAAGAGAGAATTGCCAAGAGAAAGAAGGATACAGAAGGAGGTTCTACAGAAGAACAAGCTTTTTCGACAAAAGATAATGATGGAGGAAGAGGTCACGGTAGGGGTTCAGAGGAAGAAGAAATGGAAGAGGAGGTAGAAGAGGCTTCTACGGTGGTAGAGGTCGATGAAGATATCAAGATTCAGACAATGACCAGGCTCATGCTGCAAGAGGAGGATCCAGTGCAAGAGAAAGAGGTAGAGGCCGAGATATGAAAAATGTGCAGTGTTACAATTGTAACAAATATGACCATCATGAGAGGGATTGTAGGCTAAAAAAATCAACATATTATGGAGGAGAGGATTCCTATGAGGATGATACTTTGTTCTGTATGATTGAAAAAAAAGTGGAGCAAGCAGCTTTCCTCTCTACACGGAATAGCACAAATGAGACATGGATCTTGGACAGTGGGTGCACAAACCATATGACCGACAAGATGGATGTATTTTTATATCTTGATTCTTCTTATCAATCCAGTATTAGTCTTGGGGATGAGAAGAGCTTGGAGGTGGTTGCGAAAGGAAAAATGGAGGTTCCTACCAGGAAAAGAAAAATAATGAAGGTAAAAGATATTTACTATGCACCCCGTTTGAAGCATTCATTAATGAGTATTTGTCAAATTGTGGAAAATGATTATAAATTAGTGTTTGAGGATAGAATGTGCAAAATTTATGATTAGAGGAGAAAATTGATTACCATTGTAAAGATGACCAAGAACAAGATTTTCCCATTACAATTTGTAGATCAAGGGGATCTCTAGCATTTTTTGTTGTAGAAGGTAAGGAGAGGCTATGGCATTTACGGTTTGGGCATTTAAATTACAAGATTTTGAAGATGCTTTCACCACTTGTCTATGGGTTGCCAAAAGTTGAAGACTCCAAGGATATTTGTGAAGGTTGTGCACTTGGCAAACATGCAAGGGGGAAGTTTTCGCATGGTGAAGCATGGAGGGCCCAACATCCATTGCAGTTGGTTCATAGTGACATTTGTGGACCAATGCAGACACAGAGTATGGGTAAAGCTTCTTACTTTTTGACTTTTATTGATGATTTCTCCAGATATTGTTGGGTTTATTTTATTAAGCATAAGGATGAGGCATTCAATTGCTTCAAGAATTTTAAGGCTCTAGTTGAAAATGAAAGTGGTCATTATATCAAATGTTTGAGGACAGATAGAGGAGATGAGTTTTGTTCTCATGAATTTGACGATTTCTGTAGTGAGTTTGGGATTAAAAGGCAGAAAACAAGTCCTTACACACCTCAACAAAATGGGGTGGCTGAAAGAAAGAACAGGACTTTGGTGGAGATGGCACGGTGCATGATGCAAGAAAAAGGTATGAGTAAGTTTTATTGGGCTGAAGCAATTAGGACTACTAATTACATTTTAAATAGAAGTCCTACTAAGAGTCTTGAGAATATTACCCCTTATGAATGTTGGTACAACAAGAAGCCAAATGTAAATCATTTTAGAGTTTTTGGATGTGTGGCTTTTGTGCATGTTAATGGTGAGAATAGGAAGAAGTTGAATGCAAAGAGTGAAAAATGTATTTTAATTAGGTACAATGAGCAATCTAAGGCTTATAGGTTCTTTAATCCTATTTCACATAAAATAATTGTATCTACATATGCAATTTTTGATGAAGGAGAAAGTTGGGTATCACAAAAATTATTTGTTGAGGATGTTTTTGGTGAAGAGGTGGAACTAAGCCATGTTTCAGTTTAGCCCAACCATGAAAAAGTTTCCAATTCATCTTCGTCCAGTAGTTCTCCACCTCCATCACCACCGGCCAAAGGAAAAGGTAAAATATTGTTGATCACCCAGAATATCAAATTCTTGATAAGATTTTCCATAAGAGGGTGACAAGGAGTCAACATACAAAAATGAATGCAGTAATAGAGAGGTTATAGAACCTGCATGTTTATGGAAATGATGACAGTGGAGATCCCAAAGGTGATGTTGTAAACTATGCACTTGTTTCACAAGTTTCTAAAGTTGTTGATGATTTTGAGCCTTCATGTTTGAGCATGCTAGTACTAACAAAGTGTGGATGAAGGTTGTGCAAGAAGAAATGCATTCTATTGAAAATAATGATACTTGGGAGTTGTGTGATTTGCCCAAGGATAGAAAATATGTAGGATGCAAGTGGGTCTACAAGATCAAGAAGAACAATGATGGATCCATTGAGAGGTACAAGGCACAATTGGTAGCAAAGGGTTTCACTCAGAAATATGGTTTGGACTATGAGGAAACATTTGTTCTAGTGGCAAGGCAAGAAACAGTTTGGATGTTGCTATCATTGGCAGCTCATAAAAGTTGGAAGGTGCATCATATGGATGTCAAAAGTGTATTTCTCAATGGGTATTTAGATGAAGAAGTATATGTGGAACAACCACAAGGTTTTGTTGTCCAAGGAAAAGAAGATCAAGTCTACAGGTTCAAGAAGGCTCTATATGGGCTGAAGCAAGCTCCAAGAGCTTGGTATGCTAGAATCCATGACTACTTCTGTAGTGCAATTTTGAAAGGAGTAAGAGTGAGCCCACTTTGTACTACAAAATGGAAGGTAATGATATTCTTATTGTATGCCTTTATGTTGATGATATGTTATTTATGGGGAGTAGTTCTTCTTTGAATGATTCTTTTAAACATGATATGAAGGAGTTTGAAATGTCTGATTTGAATGATTCTTTTAAACATGATATGAAGGAGTTTGAAATATCTGATTTGGGTTTGATGAGTTACTTTCTTAGGATGGAAGTACGTCAAACTAGCAATGAGATTTTTGTTTGTCAATCCAAATATGTAAGGGATATGCTGAAGAGATTTGGTTTGAGTGAATGTAAACCTGTAGCAACACCCATTGCACATGGGGAGATCTTGAGTTTGGAGGATGACGCTGAAAGGGCAAACAAAATAGACTATAGGAGTATTGTTGGTAGCCTTATGTTCCTTTGTAACACTAGGTCGAATATATGCTTTTCTAGTTCACTGTGTTCCAGGTATATAACTAATCCATCACAGTTACATTTGAAGGCAACAAAGAGGATTTTGAGGTATGTTCATGGAATAATTGATTATGAGATCCACTACTCACAAGCAAAGAATTTGAAGTTAGTGGGATTCGATGGATAGTGATTGGGGCAGTAATATTGATGATAGGAAATCCACAAGTGGGCACTGTTTTTCTCTTGGTTCAAGTTTGGTGACATGGAATTCCAAGAAACAAGCTACAGTGGCATTGTCTTCTACTGAAGCAGAGTATATTGCACTTAAATAGGTAAGTGCACAAGCATTGTGGCTTCGAAAGGTGCTAGGAGAGATTGGGGAGAAGTAAGGGACTCCAAATACTTTATTCTATGATAATCATAGTGCCATTAAGTTGGCACATAATCCTATCCACCATACCAAGTCCAAGAATTTCGACATCAAGTACCACTTCATTCAAGACATGGTAGATAAGGAACAAGTTAAATTGAGGTATTGATACACACACAATCAAGTAACAAATATTTTTACTAAGGGAGTAGTAAAACCTTAGTTTTTTCTACTAAGGAACTTGATAGTCAGTCCCCTTACCAACAAGGGGGAGAATGTTGGAAATCTGGCCAGCCATACATTAAAACGAAAATTCAGGTTTTTAGATGATGTTTTCAGCTTTGGAAAGCATCTACTCTTAGAGGAGACAAAAAAAAATTGTAGAGCTTCGAATTCTATGCAATCTAGAAAAAAATCAAGCTCAAACGGATACCCGAGTCAAAAGTTATGGCCAAAATGCTAAGACATGTAATAAACACCGTTGATGTAGATCTGACGGATGTGATTTTCTAGGGTTAGGGTTTGCTTTGTTTTTTCTTACGTAAGACAATTTTAGGGTTTTCTTTTCAAAAGAAGAATATTGCATTGTAGCATGTGTGTGAGTTCTTCCAGAGCCTGTGAGGAGATTGTAACAGAGTACTGAAACTCTACCAGAATTATTTCAGATAACAAGAAGATAATATATTTTTTTATTTGTGGAAAACATCCCAAAAGGGATGCCACTTTCGGGTAAGACCCAAGGAGGCAGGGGTATCCATTCCGCCAAAAACGCCCAGGACTCGGACTCGGCCTACCACCTTTGACATACTCAAGGAGCAAACAAACACACAAAACCAAATTAAAAAAAGTAAATAACAACAAAAATAATAAAATAAAATAAAAAACATGCTCCTTGAGTGTGTCAAAACCAAAAGCACAACCAAACACGCACAATAAGATAAAAGAAACCACAACACAAACCACATAGAAAAACACAAGAACCACATAACAAAACACAAACAAGACAAAAACAACAGAACACTACAAAGACATAACCCAAAAAAACATGAAAAATAAACACAACCAAAACCTAAAAAATAAAATAAAATAAAAAATAAAAACAACCAACAACAGACAATAAACAAAAACAAAAAACATAGAAAACACTCACACATAAAAAAATGAAATAACACAAACAAAGAGAAACCCAAGAACAAGAACGAAAAAAACACAAGAACAATAACAAAAAACATAAAAAAAAACAAAACAACAAAAACACAAGAACAACAAAAAACAACACAAAGAACACAAAAACAAAACAAAACAAAAGAACCCACCCACCTTAAAAAACTAAACAAAAAAACAAAGAAGACAAAAGAAAAAAAAAATGAACAAAACAATGACCTATCTAGACCAGAAGACTATTAATGCAAGAATCAACAGAGGAAACAAAATAAAGAATAGAATGAGCTAGGGAACTAAAAAAACTGAATGAACCAAAGAGAAACAAAAAAAAAAAACAAGAAGAAACTAGGTACCTTCGAACTCGGAGCCATCCAAAGAAATGATAGAAAGAAGAGCTTCCCTAATTTGAGAAGCCCACCATATAGGAGGGTGGCCATAACAAGTAAGATCACCTTTGTCCAAAGCCCAATTAGCTAAAGCATCAACACTCTTGTTTTGATCTCTCGACCACATGATTGTAATCAACTTTCAAAAATCCCATCCTGGATTAACCGAATCTTCTCAATAATTCTTTTTATTCTCCAATCCACCTTATGATTCTTAGAAGGAGTCTTCAAGAGATTAATCATAAGTTGAGAGTCGACTCAACTAACACCTTTTCCCATCCAACCTTAGTAGCCTCCTGAAGGCCTCTAAGGATACCATACCCCTCAAGCAAGGTTATTGGAAAGAATACCCAAATTCTCAAAGAAAAGTAAAAACCAGGGAGCCATCCGAAAGTCTACCAATTCCTCCCACACCGGCTTTTCCAGGGTTCCCTCTAGAGGCTCCATCGAGATTGACTTTTCCAAAATCCTTAGGAGGAGGTTGCCAATTTCTAGTCCTATCCATCTTACTAATACTCACATTCCCTTTAAGTTGGTTGCCCTTAGAAGGTTTAATCTTCAATCTTTGCATCACTTGATCCCATCTTTGGTGGGAGTTTTGGGGGTGATTAAGGAGTTGATGGACTGATTCAACTAAGTTGGCTATGGTCTTTTGCCAAATATAGTGAATATCCTTCCTATCTTGATTAAAAATTCGGTTGTTCCTTTCATTCCAAATATTCCAAAGAAGAATGGTAGAACCCATCCAAACTAACCGCCTAATAAAATGATCAACACCCTCTTGATTAGGCCAATCCCTCCAAAGCCGTTCAAAAGTGAAAAAATTGGACCACCGTAAGCCAAGTAAAGTTGCCATTCTCCTCCATAGCTCGGAGGCTAAAGTACACTCAATAAAAATATGGTTGATATTTTCTACATTCTCTTCACACATTTCACATCTAAAAGGGCCATGAAAACCACGCTTCATAAGTTGCTCACCAAGTAAGCACCCTACGATGCAATAAAAGCCAATTAAAGAACCTCACCTTAGGCCGGAGCTTTTGAGCCCACAATTGAGAAAATATGTCAGAAGAATGGTTGGGATTATTATGGCATAAGGTCAAATAACCTTGAGCAACCGAATACTCACCCTTAGTAGTGTTGTTCCATCCAAAACAATCTTTTTCATGGGACCAAGAGAGGGATCTCATATGAAGGATGCCTTGGATATCTTGTCTTTGCCTTTCTGGGATTTGAATAGGCCAGTCCTCAATAGGGATCCAATATCTACCAACCTTTGAATTACCAGTATGGTACCGACAGTAATTAGCCACCTTTATCCAATTAGCTCGGTGAAGCTCCTCCATCCAAGGCCTCCAATCGGGAAACCGAGTTATCAAAGGCTTGTGACCATCCCAAGAATCTATCCAAAAATTTGCATGTTGACCATTATGAATGATCCAAAATAATTTTTTCTTTATCAAATCCTCACCAGCCTTAAGAACTGCTAAAATGGGAGAACCTTTGGTAGGAAGTTGATAGCGAACAAGGTCTTCAGGACTTTTGTTCTCAAGATATTTAGCACGGAGATTATTGGCCCAAAGAGCATTGGGGTTATGCAACATCCTCCAATATAATTTAGCAGCTAAAGCTTTGTTGTTATTAATTGAAGACCGGAATCCTAACCCCCTTCACTCTTAGGAAGACATAAAGTATCCCATTTCACCAAGGCCCATTTTCTTTTCTCCTTAGTACCACTCCAAAGGAAACGATGACCGATTTGATCCAATTCTCGAAGAACAACCTTTGGGATATTCAAAACGGAAGAAACATAAATAGGAATAGCTTGAAGGACTGATTTTACCAAGGTGATTCTACCCCATAAGAAAGCCACTTGTTGGTCCACTTTCCAATTTTCTTCTTGACTTTGTCCAACAACCAATTCCAATCTTTATTTTTCTGCCTTTGAATATTTATGGGAATACCTAAATAAGTGATTGGAAGAGAGGTCTTCTTATATCTTAATTTATCCAAGACCATGGATTCCTGTCTAGCAGAGCAGATGAAAGAAAATAACTTTAGATTTGTCTTCATTGATCAACCGCCCAAGTAGCCTTAGAAAAACAGCTAATGATTTGCTTAATATTAGAAGCTTCCTTAACTCGTAGCTTTACCTAAAAGGGTAGAGTCATCCACAAATTGAAGATGAGAGATAGGTCTAGCTCCATGAGCAATGGTAACTCCCTCAAGGGTTTTGTTTTCCCTCTTTTTGGTTATAGTCCTACCCAAGCATTCAACAAGAATGATGAATAAATAAGGGGATAGCGGGTCACCTTGCCTAATACCTCTGGAAGCCGCGAAAGACTAAGAAGGCCCGCCATTGATAAGAACTAAGTAGGAAACCGAAGAGATACATCCCATAATCCAATCCATCCAATCCTTAGAGAAACCAAATTGCCTCAAAACTTTGATAAGGAAGTGCCAATCCACTCGTCATAAGCTTTGGATAAGTCTAACCGGATGAACATAGAAGGAGAATTTTGCATATCCATGGAATGGATGGCTTCCCGAGCAAGAACTATCTCATCTACTATTTGACGTCCTTCCACATATCCCCCTTGCTCTGGGGAAATAATCTTATGCAAAAGAGGCTTCAACCTTTCTCGCCATGATTTTAGTAATAATTTTGAGAAGAACATTACATAAAGCAATAGGTCTAAAAGCCGAGATATGATCAACCTCTTGAGCTTTTGGAACAAGAGTAATATAAGTTTTATTGATAACCTTCAAAATTTCTTTGGATTTCCTGGCTTCTTCCACCACCTCTAATAAATCAACATGAAGGATATCCCGTAACTCTTGGTAGAACTCAATAGGAAAACCATCAGGACCTGGGGTTTTCCCTTTTTGCATTTTAAAAACTACTTGTTGAAGCTCATTGATAGTAACAGGAGCAGTCAAAATAGAGTTCTCCTCGTAAGTGATAAGAGAAGGGATTGCTTGAAGAACATTTTGTTGTGAAGTTGAGTCAAGAGGAGTAGCAAGAAAAATATTGGAAAAGTAATCAACAACAATAGAGTTCATGCCATCCCAAGTATAAACAACATCTCCATAATCTGATTTTAAGGAAGAAATAAAGTTGTGAGATCTTCGAGCTAGAAGAGATTTGTGGAAGAAATTTGTGTTTCGATCTCCTTCTTTGAGCCATTGAATTCTAGATTTTTGCTTCCATAAGATTTCTTCTCTTTTTTCCCATTCCTCTAACCGAGTTGTGAGTTTAATTTCATCTCGCACTTCTCTTCTCTCGTGAGGCCATCTAAACGGATTTTCTTATTCAAATTTTCAAGATGAGCAATAACTTCATGTTTTTTTTTATGAACATCCCCAAACTCTTTCCAGCTTCCAAGTCTTGATTTTGGATTTAATGTATTGCAGTCTTTTGGCAAAACAGAACATCTTAGTCCCATGCCTAGGTTTACCTTCCTTCCACCATTGTTGCACACGAGGTCTCAAGGAAATGTCTCTAAGCCACATTAATTGAAAACGAAAAGGAGAGAAACTCACATTGGTTTTCCACATTTCCACCATGACCGGCCAATGATCCGAACCAACATTATTAAGAGTCTTCACTTTAGGAATGTGACCATGGATTAAGAAATTTTCAGAGAGCAAAAACCTATCCAATCTCTCCATTATACAAGCTAAGCCTTGCCTTCTCGTTAGACCAAGTCATAAGGCCATTATCTGGTTGGATATCCACAAGATGGAGGTTTGCAATATATTCGCTCATGAGGTCAGATTTTTTGTCCAAATTTCTATTTCCCCCTTTTCTCATCCAGAGAGAGGATGGTATTGAAATCTCCTCCGATCAAGATCCAAGCTTTAGGAAAATGAGAGATAATATGAGTAATATCCTTCCACTGTCTTCTTTTTTCCTCCAAAGAAGTCGGGGCATAAACAAGAATGCAGAGCATAATCTGGTTGGAATGTCTACTTTGAATAGCTATAGCCAACAAACCCCAACTGCCAACCATATGGTGAATAACTACCTCTTTTGGGTCCCAAAGACAAGCAATGCCACCCGAAGTCCCTTGGGAACTGAGGGAAACCACTTTTCCAGCCGGCCAAATTTTACCGGCAATTAAGTCCATATCCTCCATTGACATCTTTGTTTCTTGAAGGAAAACAAGATGTGGATGATTTATCCGAATCATTCTTCTAATTTCATTTTGTTTTGAAAGACTCCCTTTGAGTCCTCTAATATTCCAAGTGATGATCTTCATTAATACCAGTGGCTAAAAATGTTGGGAAGGGCATTAATCTTACCTTCCTCTACAAGCTTTTCACCTTCTTTTACCATATGATATTGATTGGTCTTGCGACCTACTTTTTGATTAGAATCCATCTTCAATTTTTTTTCCCTGTTTCTTGACTTATTCCAATTGAATCCGAGATGGCTTCTAACCTTGAAGAATGCTCATACACAGCCAAAATTTTACTAGATGGTTCAATGGAGTCTATATTGGGACCTGCATTATTTGAAGTTTTGACATTTGAAATATTGTTTTTCTTGTGTAAATTTTCTCCTTTTTTTTTCTAGTTGAAAACCTTTGATTTGTTGGTTTGTCTCTGAGTTATTTCCTTCATATTTAAATTGTGTTTCTAAGATTTCAGTTTCCATTATTTCCTCTTCCTCACTTGGGACATCATTTGTGGAAAGGATTTCAAACATATTAGCAAATGACTTTGATTGATCCTTCATTACCGGTTTTTTCTGAGTGTTCTTCTTCTTAGGTATTTGGAAACCTCGCTGAGTTTATATCTTCTTTCTTTTGATCAAGAATTTTATTTGGGCAAGCACTGGCCAAATGACCATATTCATGGCAAATTCTACAACGAAAAGGAATGTTCTCATAGTCCACTACTTGCTCCCAAGTGTCTTCCCCAAATTGTAATGTGATCTTTTTAGGTAGGGGTTTGTCAAAATCCATTAAAACACAAATTCGAGCATAAATAATATGTTCAAAATTTTGAGTACAATCAGCAATCATCATAAAAGTTCCTAAAGAGTTTCCAATTGAAGAAAAATAGTAGGATTCCAAAATTCAATAGGGAGGCCAAAGAGTCTAACCCACACGGGAGCTATAGAAGGCATCTCTTCTTCGGCTTTAAATTTAGTATGCCAGGGCTTCATGAAAAGCCCCGCCCTTCCAAAAACCAAGGACCCCCTTGAAAAGTTTTCTCTCTATCTTCATTATTAGCAAATAAAACAAGAAAATAACCATTTGGATAAATAGAGATTTGTAACTCACCTTTAGTTTTCCAGCTTTTTGCAGCCCAGACTTTGAAAGCAGATAGACTCAGATGAAAACCCATGAACCGACAAATTAGTCCTCTTTTTTCCAAATCTTCAATGCCAATCTGAATGTTACCCATATCAAGCTTAACAATAGGAGTTCCATCACCGCTTTAAGACATCCCGACTTCGTTTTCCTGGGATCAATCTTAGGCATTCTTAGAGGTTTATGAGAAGCCCTAATATTGATATTAGCATTGGGCCGAGGCTGTCCACCACGAAGGGCATCCCTAAAATTCATTTTTGGGACCGAGTCTTCAAAATTCTTACCCTTGACAGGGGTTTTCACAGTAGAATTATTTTGTGGGTGCACCTTAGCACCAGATTCACTTGAGATATGAGCCATTTTTTGATCAACTCGCTTGAAACTTATTTCGTGGTCTCTTTAATCCTTGCCCTAGACGCCGTGGAAAGGTATGGTTTTCACTTTTCTTTTGTGCAGCAAATTGGAAGCCGTTGTCACTCAAGTTCACAGTATGATCTGTTGAAAGACAAATTTCTAACCCATCTTGTATCCCCCGCAACATTTCCTGCTAAAATATTGAGCATAAACCACAAAAATATTGGCCGCTAGGGCCCGAAGGCCCTAAAACCAACCTCTCGGAGCCGCTTGCACTCAACCCGGATGAAACCCTCGCATAGCCGCTTGCCAAATATATCGTTCACACATAGGGATGCGCTAGGATCTGTGTTGCTCCAAATGATATGAAAATTGGTGGAGACGTTCTAGGGTTTTTCAGGCATCTACCCTCAAAATTTCAGCTCAATCCGAGTTCGGATGAGTGAGATATGGCCGAAACGAGTTCGGCAGTTTGGGCAGTCCTGCGAAAAACGTCTCTACCATTCAGCTCCTATTTTTCAATATCCCCGAAAAATATTTTCTTTTCACAAGAAGATAATATTTACTCCAATTTTGTTTTATTGTATTATTGTAAATTCTTCAAAAAAAACCAAAGAAAATGCAATTTTTATTGAATTTTTTTTTTTTTCAAGCATATCAAAAAATTTTAAAAAAAAATCGACGAAATCGGAAAAAATCAACCAACCAGTAAATCGAAAAAAATCGGCAAAATCAAGATTTTTTTTACCTATTTTCTCAACTATGAGGTGGATAATTCATATAACTAAAAAACAATTCTTCAACTTCATTTTTTTTTTCTTGATAAATTTATTTTTATGTACCTTCGTCTTCTTATCATAGATTTATATGTGAGAGTGTAAAACATTAAGTTTTGAATTTCAGTTTTTATTGATATGTAATGAAAGATAGAGAAATAATAAAAATATTATGGTTATATTTTTCAATTAATAATTTTTGTTTCATTTTTATTTATTTATTTTTAAATTTGGTTTAAATGGTTTTATATTTTAAATTTTTAGTTTATATATAATTATATTTATAACTACGCAGTATATGTTTTATATTGTTGTATATTTTATTTTTTTCAACGAGTTTATACAGATTTTTATTAGAGGTCTCAGTCTCCTCATATTAAATGGGGTTTGAACCTTGAACCTCTTAAAAACAGACCAAAGCTACAATAAACTATTGTTATATAATTTATTATAATAACTTGTATATTATATATGTTCGGCAAAAAAGTTAAAATAATTAAAATATTGTGGTTTTATTTTTCATATTAATTAACAATTATGTCTTATAAGGGTGAGTGCGTAGTCGAGTTGGTGTGAGACGATCATTTGAGGAACACGATCCATACGGTGCAAACACAATCTGTACGGTGTAGATCCACGCAACTTCGGTTCAAATCACACTAGTTTACCATAAACCCTTTGGCCCCAAGGGCTAGGTGGATTGGTAAGTGCTTGTTTGGTTAGGCCAAGCACTTACCAAGAAGAGACTTGAGTTCAAACCTTGTGGGTGCCACTTTGCAAAGGTAGTAGTTTGATCCGAATCCTTTGAGTGCATGCCAGACCAATGACGATCGTATGAACCTCGAGTGATTGATGGTCTCATGCCAAATCCACGACACAACGATACGAACTTCAAGCAATAGGTGGTATTCCTCTCACATTGGGTCAACAACATCGAGACAAATAGGCTTGTTGGAAGAAACCCTTGTGGTTTAAACCCTATCATCAGGACAACAACATCGAGACAAATAAAATTGTTGGGAGCAACCATTGAAATAATTATTTGTCTTATCTAAACTTGGGTTTATATTCTTTTATATTTTAGACCTTTACTTTACATATAATTATACTTATAACTATGTAGATATGTTTTTATACTTTTTTTTATAACTTATTACACAGGGAATAATTCATTGCCTCACATCTTTAAATGTTTATATGTTTATTCTAAGTGAGGGGACTTGAAGGGGTTCGAGATTCGAATTGTCGACTTCAAGTTGACAAACACTCAGAAAGTCGACAAACACTCAGGTGAAACTAATTGGTCTAATACCTTTACCCTTTTCAAAAACATGAGTTTTTACGAAGTTTAACACTTTTGTGAAACCAATTGGTCTACTACCTTTACCCTTTTTAAAAACATGAGTTTTGGTCTACTACCTTTACCCTTTTTAAAAACATGAGTTTTTTTATAAGGGGTTCCAATCCCCTCGTATTAAGTGGAATTTAAACCTTATACCTTTCCAAAAAGAAGACAAATCCCTTACCACTCCATTAAGCTTGCAACTTTTACAACTTGAATATTATATTTGTATATTCAAAACTTGATCTTCATCTTGAAATTTTTGGATGAACAAACCCACCCCTCACACTCACCCACGCCACTCTTCTTGAAATTTGAAGAATTGAATTTGGTAAATTAATATGAATTGATTTTTTTTTTTAAGGTTCATCCATAAGATAGGAACTTTGGTTTCATGTATGAAACTCTTCATTCCTAACCTTGCTATAAACTAAACCTCATTATTGTATAATTTTTGTTTTTAATATATTTTTAAATAATAATATTTATTATATTTAAGTTTTATAATATTTGTTTTATGGGGAACAAGCTCACTTACAGTGACACACCTCGTAGTTGTTTTAACCTAGGTCTCACAATTCCCTAACCATTGTGAAACAGGTACTAAGTTTTATAATGATACATATAACTATGTGGATATGTTTTTGATGTTGTATAATTTTTGGTTTTTAAATATATTTTTAATTTAATGATTGTTAATGTATTTAATTTTTATAATTGTAGAGATGTATTTTTCATACTGTTGTATAATTTTTTTTTTTTAATATGTTTTAATTTTATTAATATTTATTATATTTAATTTTATATTATATTTATAACTTTATAGATTTTTTTTTAATAGTTTAAATTTAATTTTAATTTATATTATGGAGTTATTTTGTGGTTAAATATTACATGATAAAAGAAAATTTTGTTTGTGAAATGTCTCGATTTGAGATTTTTTACAGATATTAACTTATTTCTTAGGAAAAAGTAATTTGGAGATTGTATAAAGAGAGTAAAAAAACAATGAGCAATAATTATTTTAAGTATGTTGAGTCCAATAACCCAAGTTTAATATTTATTACATTTTCACTACCAAATGGTTTTGCATTATGGAATTGTGTAAAAGAGTCAATTGATCTAGTGATTAAAGGTCTAAGATGGATCGTGGGAAGTGAAGAAAAATTTTCTATTTGGATGGATACTTGGTGTGATAAAAAACCACTCAATCTAGATCCAATTTTGAAACCATTGATGAGATTACTTCAAGATAAATATGGTGATAGGGTTTCAAATATTTTGTACAAGGATCAAGAAGGAAGATGCAAATGGAAAGAAGTTTTTTTTACAAGTATACACGAGATTGATGCTAGGATGCAGTTGAATAGAAAGATAACAACAATGATTATTTTGAGGGGTGTTAAGGATAAGTTGATTTGGGAGTTGAATAGCTCAAGAGAATACACAACAAGAATTTGATATATTGTAAAGCACCAACAAAATAGGAATATTTAAAGAATATGGAGAGATAATTGGGATAGCCTGAGCATTCCGAAATTTAAATTGTTTGTTTGGCTAGTAGATCATAGAAGAATTTTATTCTGAGATAACCTTACATGGACACTCACAGTGTTTTCCTTGTAAAAAGGAGGAGAGTATAGAGCATCTCTTGCGACACTACTCAATAGTCTAGAACCTATGGCAATAGATTTTTAATATGTATAGTAAATTCACAGTGATGAATGGAAGAATTGAAGAATGATTAAAGCAATGTCAAAGAACTTTTATATGTGAGACTTCATAGATAATCTAAGACATATCAAAAGATACAATACTTTGGACTGTATGGCTAGAAAGGAATAGAAGAATATTTAAAGGAAAGGAAACTAGTTTAGAGGTAATGAAAAAGAATATTTGTTTAGCCATATATGAGTCTAAACCAACCCTATCAAATCACCCAATCCCTAATCTAGAAGTAGAGAGTCTTGATAAATGGATTCAAGTCATCAAATGGAATTATGATGTTGAGTACATGACAAAAATAAGACAAAGAATATAAAGTGGAAACCACCAAATGTGGAGTTGGCCAGATCATTTTTTTATGAAGCATCTAAAGGAAATCTAGGACAAGGAGGAGGAGGAAAAATTAGAAATAATAGAGGTGAGGTTTTGTCTCATTACACTTTCAATATTGGATTTAAGACAAATAATGAAGGTGAAGCTTGGGCAGATTTGGAAGGGTTAAAATTTGCAAACAAATGAAATAGAACATAATATGGATGGAAGGTGATTCACTCATAGTAATAAATACAATTTTGAGGAAAGCAAAGGCTCCATGGAACATACAAGAGATAATTGTGGAAATACAAGACCTTGTTATAGAGTTTGAAGAAATTAAGTTTACACATACGTTAAGGGAAGGGAATACATGGACATATAGACTAGCTAATAAAGGGGTTTTAATTGAGGATCATGAAGTTAATTTTTTTCTTGGTTAGAGGAAGTAGTAAGTTTAGCTAAAGCTAACAAGAAAATGTTAACTACTTGAATCAAATAATGATTAAGATTTACTTTAATGTTTTTCATTGGTAATATTTTCTTTATTTTATAACATTAATGTGTTTTCATATAAATTATTTATTACAATATTTGTGGTTGCACTTATGTTTCAAGAAGGAAACTAGCAATCTAGATATGATAAAGTAGACTATGATAATGTGATGTTTTGAAAATATAATCTACTAAGATGCAATTCATAGATAATAAAGGTGGAGTTTTGGTATTGTAAAGGTTGTTGTTGTAAAATATCAATAAGGATGTTGAATTCTGGAAAATTTGTATTTGCACACAAAATTGAAGAAGAACCAAAAAATTAAAATCAAGAATTCAAACATTTTATGTAAAATGAAGTAGATATCTAGCTATAACAACTCGATTGAGATGAGAATTGAGTTTGTTTGTAAACTCTGAAGCTCTAAAGGAGAGAGTTATGTTTTGTCAAGGGTGGGATACCCAAGTATAACCCCTTGCTCTCTAGAAAAATAAATAAATATAATTTAATAATATTTATTATATTCAGTTTTATAATTGTACATATAACTATGTAGATAAGTTTTTGAAATTGTTATATAATTTTTATTTTTAATAAATTATTAAATTTAATAATAATTTAATTTTTGAGTATGTTGATTATTGATAAATTGAAAAAAAAAAATTAGTTAATTATATAAGATTGAAACTATACCACCTATTTTATATCATTACCACATAGTGATATTAGAATAGCTTAGCAAATATATGTATATAAACCATATTCAAACTTGGATCTTCTCTTTGAAAATTTTTACTTAACTAGTTGATCACTTAGAATTTTATAGTGCATTGTATAAGTTGAGTAATTACCACCCTTATCATGTTGCTCAATAGGTTATTTACTCTTTATTATTCAACACACCTTAGAAACATGTCATCATTTCCTTCTTGAAAAATACTCTAGAAAGAAATAATCCATCATATTTTGCCTAAAGAATAGATTTTGCGTATGTTCTTTGAAAACTTTAATCAACTATATCTATCCTTAATTATCCAATTCTTCTTCCAAATTTTAAATTTTATCCACAATATTAACTTTTAAAATATGTGGTGATTAAGCTTCACTCAAGGCCATGATTAATTTTATTTTGTATTGTATGTATAAAAACTTTGGGTCCTTCTAACCATTTAAAGGTGTGTGTATATATATATATATATATATATATATATATATATATATATATATATATTGTAATATTTTATTAATTAACCTAAAGGTTGGTTTCTTAACTTTGACCTAAAGGTAACTTGTAATTAGGTATTACTATCATATCATACCAACCATTTGATCATTGGTTGGAGTGTATTTTTCCCATTAGTGAGATAATTTGGTGTCTATGTACTCCCTTTATTTCATATGCATTGCTTTCCATGTATTTAGTTTTTAGCAATATTGAGTAATAAGTTGATTCCATTGATTTCTATAAACTATTGTGAATTCCAAAATGGTAGCAAGAGTGGGTGTGAATTTCCATTACTTGATTAGTTGTCTTAGCATATTAGCCCCTTCAACATCTTCTAAGGGAAATAATGTTTGAAGTTGTTAGAAGACATTTTAGTAAGTTGTTGATAGTTTGTAAAAAAAGTTTTCTTATAAAATCCTAGGTGAACTTTGGTTGCAAGGATCTCACTAAACTTAGTAGATTTGTTATAAGAAAAAAACTCATCAATAGGTTCCTTTATTTCTCTCTTGGCACTCAATCAATTCTCTAAATTTTTAAACTAGATGAATGTCTTAGTTTTAGGATTGAGTTTCTTAGGGTTTTTTGAAAACCTCATTTATATTTTATAGATTATAAAAAAAATTCCTTTTTGTTTAACATTTTATATCCAAAATAAGCATAGATAAGAGGACAATTTGCTTGATTGTCACAACAGAAAAAAAGAAGAAGAGTTTGAACATTTTTAGATAGATCTTGGTTGCTATTGAAGTCATGGGTAAAATTCTACTCATGTAAATGACCTTTAAGCTACTTGACAAAGTTGTTAATATGGTTTGACATTTTTTTGTTGCATTGGCATGAGAGGATATCCTAATAGGTTACATTTGACAAAAAGGTCATGTAGGAAAAAGTGTGATAGATATGAATGAATCATTAGATTTTTATAAAATTTCAAGGGAGTCCCAGTTCAAAAAATTTCTCCAATTTGGCTCTAGATACTTGTTTTCTATATAATTTTTTCATAACTACCCTCCATTTTATGAGAAAGATAAAATATTTCAAAGAATATTCCATAAGGGAAAAATAAATAAAATTGAGTGAAGCGTGTGTGTGATACAATAATGTGCACTTACATCATACATGTTTCTTTTTTTTGATAAGTTAAATTGTATTAAAACGGGTTTTGAAAGGAATCCCAAAACCTTGTTACAAAAACAACATTATAGGATGTTGTGAAGAGGAACAACATGAAACAATAAGGCATCCAACCTGCAAAAACACTACAAGGTAACACCACCCGAGAAAACCACCATCAATAAATCTTCCCAGCACATAAACATGGAGTCACCCAAAGCAACATCCTCAAAAACAACCTTGGTCTCATCACCTAAACAACATCCTTGCTTCCATCCTTTGCTTCTTCCTTCATCGTTCCCTTGGAAAAAACAACCTTAGGTTCATTAGTAATCACAACAAAGAAATATTCATGGAAAAAGAGCAAGTTCAGAGCATTGTACATCTCCTTGAGGATGGACAAAAATTCCTTAGATTGAGAAATTGTTGTAGAAATTGTTTTAATAATGAGTTTCTAAAGCAACAGAGAAGTAGGGTCAACGTTGTCATCATCATAGGACACTAACTCCTAGAATTTTTTTTGGCTCTATATGAAATTTCTTTTGATGTGAACAGAGTATCTAGTAGTGCTAATAGGTTCTTCGGTCTTGATATTCTTCCTCGTGGAACAATCAACGTCCCTATTAGAACCCATCGAATTTATTTTCTTAGATAGGGGGATCAACGTAGGGCTCGTGGAAATGTATTCCTCAGGGATGACCTTGGAGGGGCTAGAAATTAGGAAGGTTAGAATAAGTATTTGGTTTTGCAAGGGAGCCTTCAAAGCAATGGATGAGGAAATGGCTATATATGATTTTAAACAATTCTTGGTGAGAAGGAAACATAGAGTTTTTATTTTTTTGATAGGTCTCAATGGAGTAGCCTACAGAAAAGAAGAGGAATTTAGGTACATTGATTAAGTTAATGTCCCTAAAGTGATTAAAAAAATCCAAAATGGAAACTTCAAAGGGCTTTATCAAGGTCATACATGCTTTTATGAGAATAAGGTGGGAGGCGTTTAAGAGTTGAATCTCTATTATATTTATCATGGGTGCTTTTTATTTCAAATGGCTCCCATGCCAAGGTGGCTAGGGGAGCCTAACTTAGAATGTTTAGCCTTGGAGGTCCAAGTTTCTAATCCCACTTTCCCTTACTTTTGATTAAAGGTGATGAAGTCAACATAAAATTTGATGATGAACATAAAAAGATGATGTGGGGTACCATATTGACATGATATTGTATGATGGTGTGACACATAATGATGTCATCATATTTTTTCTAGCTAATTTTAATATTACATCCAATGATATAGCACTTCATGATGTAGTACCTAATGACATGATACCTAATATACCTCATGCCAATGTGGTTAGTGTCATGGCAATTGCTAACATGGTGCATGATGACATAACACAAAATGACATATTGAGTGGTAATGTGAGAGGGGTTGACATGTCAAAAATTGATGTGTTAGGTAGATCACCACATGTAGATATAAAAGAAGTTCAACCAATCACACTTTTCCATCTCATTGAACCTAATGACCATACAGTCACATAATCAACAATAGAATTGATAAACTATATGATTTGCAGTGAATTAGAAAATGACAAATAGTGTACCATGGTTCACATGCTATCGAGCAAATCAAACTATGATAAGTGGTGTAATTTAGTTTGCCAATGCTTTATATAGTGGCCTACATAGTCAAGGTCTATTTAGTAGCCCTTATAGTAGATTATGACAATCAACATCACTTTATTCATTGATATTTTGTCTAGTTAGCACATAATTACAACCCCCTTAGCAAGTCATGCAATGATAAATGGTACTCTTAAATTCACTACAACCATAAATTTTAATTTTTTTGAAAGGTTTTGAAGGCATTTTGTGTATTTTTAACTTAGAATTGTAGGGGCCATAATTTTTGTATATGGAAGTGTTTTGAGCCAATTTTCCAAATTACATAGTTTTTTTAGATATCTACTTTGATAATGTTATTTCTAATTACAGTTACATATAGGATTTTATATTTTGAATGAAAGTTTAATGATCAACATATGCTCTTGATGACTGCTCTAAACTTTTCAACCTCGAAAATCAAGATTGAAGATTTTCTCCAAAGCAAGGGTTGCTCAAATATTTGATCAAGGAAGTAATTATAATAGGAAAATAAATATGAGTCTATTTGTGTGATAGCTTTTCATGTTAATAAGATCTATGCAATTCATATTATCATCACTATAGATCCTAAGGAATTGCTTATAAAAATTCAAGGATTGCATGCTCACATTGATTCCACGTAAATTAGTAGGTTGGAGATAGAGCTTGATACCTTGAATATGTACTCCTTTGATATAATTGATAGGTATATTAGTCAGTTCAAGAAGTTGCAATATAAAATCCTAGATGCTAGAGGAATTCCAATGGGTAAAAGAGAGGAAAATAGGCCATGGATAAGGAGAAAAATATTAATATTTATAATATTCTTTTCAACATTGTCTCAAAGATATATGAGATAATTGCTATCATGTTTGAGATGCTTCATGTCTACTTCCTAACTTATACTTCAACTTTAATTGATAAAGTAGTCAAATATCTTGTTCACCTTTAGGCTTGAAGATAGAGGTGTTAGGGTCATTTTTTCATAAATAAAGCTCATGCAAAAGAAGTAGTCAAATCTCAAATTAACAGGAAGTTGAAGTAGAATGAAAAGAATTCTAAGAAGACGTATAAAAATCATAATTTTACCATAATCACATCAAGAATATTGAGATAACAACCAAAAAATAGGGTGTTGATGTTGCTCTCTCCTACGCACAAGGAGAGAATATTTTTGATGGTTAAAGCTCACAATCCCATGTTGTTATTTGTTCAACATATTAGACATACACCTCTTTTGATGAGTGGATTATGGATTTAGGGGCAACAAGGAACATGGTGAAGCACACACATCTTCCATAGGGTTACAAAACATTGCATTCAAGAGAATATTACCATTGGAGATGAGTCTTATTTACAAGAGGTAGGTTGTGTTGGAGAATATTACATTATTTGGTACATTCTAATGTACCCCTATGGTACCTTCATGGTACATTTGTAAATAGTAGATAAGGGTTGATTCAATAGTTTAGTGTGTGATTTATATTTCCCCTTTTATGTAAGTGTGAATGTGTAGGAAATGCACAAGTGCCATGTAAAGTTGTAATGTGCAAGATGTGCACAAGTGTCCTAGATTAGGTGTGCAAGTAGAGAAGAGTAAGAGTCTTATAAAGGTGTGCAAGTATTATAGATTCAAGTGTTCATAAAATATGCAATTGTCAAGCAGATAAGCCAAGAGTCATGAGACTTGGCATATGGAGAGCAATATTCAAGTATACAAAGAGTCACATTACTATTGCTATATTATGGAGACAATGCTCCAAAGAATGTATGTAATTCAATTAAGTATCAAGCACTGTAAGTTAAAGTTGTAACAAAAAAGGAGCAATAAAGCTTGTATATTTTGAATAATTAATATTGTAAATTATATTTCATGCATAGTACATGAATTATTTAGGCTATTTACATTCATATTTCAAAATATCAATAAATTTTATTTGATTTATTATAAGCCTTGATATACATATTAATTTTCTTATTATTCTACTCATATTATTATTTTTACCTTTATTACATTATGGTTATGTTATATTGGTCCTATGTGAGATAACCGATGATAAATTATGGTAGTATAAGGCTTATAAAGCCAATAGTGGTATTAGAGCTACTATCGGACCTTGTACATATTGATAGAGTTCATTTTATTAACCACTGTTATTAATTGATTTTATCTATATTTGATAAAGTCGATTAAGAGTCTATCCACTTTGAAGGCAATGAGACTTGGACTCTATATTTGAAGGTCTTATTGAGTAGAGAGGCTAGGGTCAATCCATGGTTGAATAATAACCAATGAAGACTAGGACTCAACTATATTGATTGATAGGCATACCAACTCAATATTATTTGGTCATTCAAGGATAAAGCCAACCCTTGACATTGATTTGAAGTTTTTGCAAATTAAATATTGAAAGGTGAATCAACTCTAAAAAAGTAGATCATTCAAGGAAAAGTGTAACAACCCAAATATACCAACCCAAGAGAGAACTATTTTTTCACTCTTTTTACAAATAGGGTTTACAAGAGATCCAAAATATTTTTATTCAGTTTTCAAAGCTTTACCACATTTGAGTTCAAGTCACTACAAACAACACTCAATGGATAGGAGTAGCCAACTCCTATGGGTTTTGGGGTTCACCTTGCTAAAAATTATTATTTAGGATTACAAAATAGTACCCCCACCTTTCCCATACCCTCACCAATATAGGACAATGTGACCACAACATAGGGATTATCCTTTAAGGCCCATAACACTTAAAGGGGAATGTATATTCCCTAACCCTATCCTAAATCCATCTAGGTAGGTTAATTAGGTGTAAAGCCTTGGTGCTTAGTTACCACACATCCATGAATTAATTTCATTACCTAAATTAAAGTATAATTCCCATGGTTACCTTAACCTACACATTTTAGGTACCACCATTGTTGTCTTGTGAATTATTCCTATAGCCTTCCAGACATGGGAACACCCGATCCTCACTGTTCAAGGTGTATCATTTCATAAGTATATGACTATTGCATTCTCATGACTTCTTCTATACTTGAGAGCATCTATCTATTTCATTCTCACAACTCCTTCTAAATACTCTCTTCTACCTAGTTATTGCATTCTCACAACTCCTTCTAGGATTGGGCTAAATACTTTAACTTAGGTCCTAAAAGAAGATCTAGGTTCAACCCAAGAAAGCAATACCAAAACAAAATGCTTTTAAACTCAAATGCTTAAACTATAGCATCACATTCACATGTGTCTCAAATAAATATAAGCTTCATCTAAGGCTAACACATTTATAATAACTCCATACTATATTTGGCTATTAAAGAGATTACATAAAGAAGCATTTCAATAGATCACCAAAACCATTATTCATAATGCTATCAATTTCCACTTAGAGAACATTAACATTTCATCACAAGATCACATGTTTATAGCCACAAATAAATCACTAAGCAAGAGAACTAGCATAATACCAAATATTCCATTTCCTTCTTTTCACTATTGCTCAATACAAAACTACTAAACATTGAAGTATCGCTAAAGTTTTTCTCAAAATTTACAAAAGCAAATTCTCATTTGCAAAACCATTTTTCGATCCAAGATACAATAACACCATTCCACCTAAATGGCCTTTGTACCACCTTCCTCTGATGACATTATTCATGCAAGCATTTACTTGCCAACTTGCAAAATATTCAGGGATCAAGACAACTCATTATGCAATGCAATCTAACATGCTAATTGTATTTGCAAACATCCATGCACAATACTTTTAAAAGGAAATAAACTAGAGAAGATCCCAAATTTCTCTATTTATTATTACACGCTATGTAATTACAAACCAAACATGCACATTATATTTTTAAATGGCAACCAAGGAGAGAATCCCATACTTCTCTCTATAATGGTTTTCCTAACTACTCAAGTCTCGGAGAACCATTATAATATTACTTCTAGACCAAGAGTCTTTCCCAATTTAAAACACAAACAAAAGTTCATAACTTCCTTTCTACATATCCATAAAGCACATAAATGGAAGAAACACATTCTATAATTCTATTTAAAAAATGCTTTGACAAGATAGGAAAACCACCTAATCTCTATTTTTTTATTACCTAAAATATCATTCATAAAAATTGTATCTCTTTTTAAAAGAGACCAAATAGTAAACCATTTTAACATACAATCAACAACATAATACTTTCATTAAAATAAATACCTAACTTAAACATTTAACCTCATCTCATAAATAAAAGATTAAACTTATTCATTTACGTTCTTTTCCAAAATATCTATCAATCTAGGGTGAGCAATTCATTCAAAGCATTATTGGCTTCATAAAATTAAGAACTTTCAATTCACATAAAACCTTTAGCAAAAGAACGTAACTCACCTTCTAACACATGGCTCACACAATATTCACATAAGACAAAGAAACAACAACATGCAAACCTATGATACCAAGCACACTACCCAATACTTGGGTGTATAAGAAAGCACTTGATGCCATATATTTAAGTATGCAAACTCTAAGAGGCACAACCAATTAAAATAAAAAGGAACCAAGGCTCATAAAGGCAAAATGAACTGTTGAAGACTGCCTTAGATGCAATGCTCAAACATAGAAGAAGAACATCACAGGGAAAACCTGAAATTGACTAGCTCAGCTAAGCTGCCACTCAAGATATAACATCTAAAATATATCAAGGAAACCAAAACTAAAAAGAGCATATAATATCTAATAAAATACAAGCAATTGATTCAAAACAAAACTTATATGAACTCTAAGCTAGCATGTCCTACCTAATCCTAAGAAGGCAGTGCTTAGGAAACAAAAGACTACACTCATTGACCTCATAAAAATAGAAGGATCTCCACCAAAGGATGAAAATCCAAGGCTCTCAAAAGATCAACAAACTCTTAAAAGAAATATAAACATAAAATACACAACCAAGAGATACAAATTAGGGAGAGCACAAAGCAAACAACTTCTACATCATAGAAAAGGGATCACATGATCATCCTTACCTCCTCTAGCTCAAGCTGAAGACCTTCCAATGTACACACCCTTATTCCAGCTCTCCACTACCTCCCTTCTACCTCTTCTAAAAGCCCCCCAAAACCTCCCCAAGCCCCCTCTCAAATACTCAGAGTGGCTTCTCTTCCAGCTAAACGTTTTCCTTCATGATTTTTCTAGTTTGAGCTAACCACTTCTAGCTCATAATATTTGCAAACAACATAAGCGAAGTAAGAGCATTAATCCGACATTGTCAAGTGAGGGAAGCATTCAAGTTTCCATTTCAAATGATGATTAAAAGTAAGCAATAATTTCTTAAACATATTAATTTTTTAATGGTATGGATTTATCTTTTCATCAAATATTTATAAAGCAACTAAATAATCCATTAATTCTTTACTAAACCTTATTATTCCCATTAATAAGGTATTTAGATCATTTACTTGCTAATTAGTGTCAATAGTCAATATTAATTATTAATATTGACACCAATATTCTCAAGTATTAAGGTTATCAACTACCAAATAAATACTTGAATGATATTTATCCATCAATCTATGTTTTCCATATGCACAAGCATATAAGCCATTCAACAAACAATATTACACACCATTGTTTTATCCTTAAGTAGGTGGCTATTTTCTTTAAGATAGTCTATTGCTACCACCATCCTATTAAGGAGACTCATTGCATAAGCAACTTCCTAGCCCAATGGTGTGAACATTCAATAAGCACAAATGCAATGCACCTACATGAAGGGTACTTTATTACCCTAAGCTATCAATGAACAAGTCATCACCATCATTTCCCAAAAATTTCTCTCAACTCAGGTGGTTATCCATACTAAACCACTAGTGAGAGCCCTTGGTCCTACAACCACAATATATATATCAATAGTACCACATTCCAATACTTGAACCAAAGCATATAAAATGACTACTTATTGATAGAAATGAACAAAAACATGCATTACATACCCATACATAGGTTGGAATATATTAAATTATTTGGTACATGCCAATGTACCACCTTGGGTACATCTCTATATTAGGAGTTTGTCTTAGATTAAGATTTGAGTAGTTACTTCATGTAATGTAATAAATGCACAAGTGTTAGAATGTGCAATAATGTAAATGTGCATGTGGTCCACATGTAAATGAGTCATAGGATAAGTATATGAAGAGTCATGGGTAGATGAAAGGACAAGGGACTTATCTCCTTATATATGCCTTTGATAGATGCTAAGAAAGAGCTAGATAGTTAGGAAATATAGTGATTTTAGTAGGTACAATGTAGATCCTACATAAGTTTTGGAGTGTTTAAGTCTTCCATTATATTACATTGTATTTTTTTCATGATATTTCATTAATGGCTATTTTTGAGTTATTGTAGAAGTTTCTCATATACTTTTCCTACATATTATATTGCAATTATCATATAGTTAACATTGCTTGCTTATTTTACATCTTGTGGTTGCATTTCCTTAAATATAGATCATCAAAAGCTAATAGTGGTATTAGATCACAAGGTAGATTGATAATAAATAGATAGATCCATAAGAGAGATTGAGAGGAGATAGGGAGAGTTCATTTTTAGAATTTCTAAAATTACATTTGGCTAGTCTTTCCACGGAGTTGTAGAAAAACTTGTGAAGACTAGGGCTCAACATTGGTTCCACTAGATTGACAAATCAACTAGTGGAGATTCATCATCTCTAGATTTAATTTTTTTTTCATTATAGTTTCTCTAATACTTTGCAGAAAAAGGAGATTCAAAGAAATTTGGGAAGCTTCCTACAAGAGCTAGGAAGAATATCTTATTTGGAATCAATCCAATACTTGAAGCAACAAGTTGAAGACTGAATATTTTTGAGACCTTAAGGGAAAGGTCCCATTACAATATTTGTAGATTGAAGATTGAGAAGATTGAAAAGGCTAAAGATTGAAGAGACTCAAGGAAAATGGGCTCAAAGAAGATTGGATATTGGAGATCAAGGAGGCCCAAGAAGGAGGTTTTCATAGATATTGAAGACTTTAGATTGTGAAGTGAAGTATAAGAAAGCAACCTAAGAAGGAGGAGACCCAAGAGAAATGTCCCTTTGAAGAACTTCTAGATTTGGAATATTGAAGATAGATAAGGTCTATCAAAGGTCCTATTATAGATTTCAGAAGCAGTAGAATTATGAGATCCAATAAAGAGATCTCATTACAAAACTTCCATAGTTGAATATTGGAGAGATCAAGGAAAGGTATCATTGAATTTTTGAGAAGATTTAAGGAGCTACATAATTTGAAGGTCCAAGAGAAGAAGACCTCAAGCATACTAGAAAGGAGAAAGAAGGAGAAGGCTAGGAAAGCCTCATTGAAGGAGACTTGAAGAAGTCCATTGGAGAAGACTTGAGGAGAACTCAAGGGAGAATATTGCTAGCAAGGAGAAGTTCCTGATAAAAGGATTTGGGACAATTTTCACCATCCGATAACAAGCCCAAAAGGAAGAAGATATTTGAAAAGAAGTTTTCCAAATTTTGAAGAGACTTTATGAAGACCTCAAGACATTTAGATTCTTGAGAAGAAGGTCACTAAATAGGCCAATATTGAAGTCAAAATTTGAAAAGGAGGTTGAAGGAGAAAGGACCTAGAAGAAGCCATAAAATTTGAGAGATTTCAAAATTGCCATTGGAGACTTGAAGGCTGATTTGGAAGATTTTGCTGATTTTACAGCAAAAAATTGAAAGTTTCTAGAAGGTAAGTTTCAGCTGCAATTTGGAGGAGTTTCCTACCAAATTTGATAGGAGTAAGTGCAGCAGATCAGATAAGAAACTAACTATGTTATAATATAAAAATTTTAGAGTTGAGGATAACAAGAAGGCAACAATTTGAGCGGCATTAATAGCTGCTAATTTTCAGAATTTTAGAGAGCAACTTGGAGGAGAGTTGAAGCCACAAAACCGTGTTTTTAGGCAACAAGTCAAAGGAGATATGGCTGCAAAATAGTCAAGTTTTAGGGCAGTAAATATAAAGGAGTTGAAGTTGCAAAATTACTAAACTAGGGCAGCAAACAGGTGAACCAAATCACCAAGCAATATTGCTACAAGGAGGTCAAAATAAGGTTTGATAGTTGGTGTTATTAAAGTTTCTTATTCAGTATTATTTAAGTTCCTTTAAAACACCATTTTAAGAGTTATTAAAAGTAGCAATAAGGAGGTTGAATTTAAAGGTTTTCAAGTTAAGTAAGGAGGTAGCATTATCATCTTGAAACCTACAAAATATATTAACACAAGTTAGTGTTATAAAGTTGATTAAAAGGAGTAATAAGGAGGAATTGATAGTGCATAATACAAGTTATTTCTAAGAGCTATTAAAAGTGCATTAAGTATTAAGCAAGAAAGGAATATTAGTGCACAAAAAAGGTTGAGTTGGAGTTTCAAAAGATACCATTGAATGCAAGAAAAACTACAACAAGTTTTGGTGAAGAGAAGCTACCAAAGGAGCATTATAACTATCAAAGAATAAAGAGGGTGCTGCCATACTAAAGTCAAGGAAGAAAGTTACAAAAATGATACTAAAAGGTATCAAAAATCTAGTGCAACTAAGGTATTATATATTATTTTATAATAGATTTATTTCAGGTTTTAATAGCACCATATTTATCTTTTACAAAGCAGCAAAAGGAAGACAAAAATCGAAGTGTCTTCAGACACCAAAGTTGTTAGCTTTTGAAGCTTTAAACTTAAAGGAAATGCAACCACAAATATGGAAATAAGCATGCAATGTTATAACTATGATAATGGCTAACTAATATGCATGAAAATATGATAAGAAACTTCTAAAATAACTCAAGAAATAACTATTAATGAAATATCACGAAAATATACAATGCCATGCAATGGAGGTCACTACCTCTCCATATTGCAAAAATGGATCTACATTGTATCTATTACTATTCTACCTATGCAAACAAAAATCATTTTTTTCTTATATTGTATGAAGGTCTATTTATATTGATACATACCTCTTTGCCTTCCATATTCCTATGACACCTCACTATTCTATTCTAAGGACTCATGTACATGTGGACTACATGCACATTTATATCATTGCACATCCTAATACTTGTGCATTTATTACATAAATTTAATAAAATACTTAACTCCTAATATACTCCTAATCTAAATATGTACCCATGATGGTACATTAGTAAGGAACCAAATAATGTAATATATTCCAACACCCCCTTATATTACATTATTTGGGTATTGAATACTTTAGTCTTCAAAGAGGTCTTTATCCTGGTTCTAAAATTTGAGCTCCTCTTTTCTACCTTCTTTATTTTATTTTCTATTTATTTCTTGATCAAGTAGATAGTTAGTATCTTCATGAAATAATATCTTTGCTGATAAGGCTTTGACTTCATGTTCATCTGTGTGTTCTTCTATTTCTTGGATTTCTTGAATCTCTTGAACCAAATGCCCTTTTTTATTTCTTTCTCTATATTGTAGTTGTGGATAATTGGGTTGATTCTGAGAAGTATATGACCGCTAGAATTGTTGCTACTGAGAATTATACTAATTTTGATATTGCCTTGGTTGGAATGGCCTATTTGATTGGCTTCCAATATTCATTTGATTTCCTTGATACTAGTTTTTGGGATTGAATCTACAATAATGTGTACTATGTCCTTTCTTCCTACACACTTGAAATTATATATTATTCCAAGGCCTTCATCCTCTTGAGAATGATGCAACATTTACCTATGGATTATCTTTTGCAACCAATTCATTGCTATTCATTTCATCTTTAAATGTATTTCCTACTTCATATTCTTGAAGAATGTTGACTAACTCCATGAGGACAACCATTTATGAGGGTTGTGACAATTGCACTCCATAAATATGGTAACCTTTTATGATGATACTTTTGTCTCTATTGATAGCTTCCTCGTTGATAAACTTTAATGGTGACGCTCTTTGATAGCAACCTCTCCTAATGATGAGACCAATTGCCTTGATGACAAATTTCTCAATGTTTTGTTTAATGATAGTGGTAAGATGACAAGGGTAGGGATTATTTCTTAGATAGCAATTTATCTCCAAGGATGGGAAAGGCATGATATTCTACTTTACCAAACAACAACTCCAAAAATAAAAAGTAATCAAAACATAAACACAACAAAACAAAATTCTCTTAAAGAAATTCATATTTATTTATTATTACAATTTACAATTAGATATTTGTGGTAGACATCAATGTCTACAAACATGCATGTCATGTATGCATCCATATCTCATACAGATGTCTCTCTCTTTCTCTCTTTCTCTCTCTTCTACCTTATTTTCCTTTTTCCTCTATTTATCTCTATCAACTTCTCTCCTTTAACCTCTTGCCAATTTCTCTTATTGTCTATTTTTCCTTTGTCATCCTCTTTTCAATATTCTCTTATCTACTTCTAACACACTTTTTATTTTAATTTCTAACCCTCTTTTTACAATCTCCAAAATTCATTATAACCATTTGACAATTGGTCTTCTAAATTTCCACATGGTCCCACATAGTATGATTTTTGGTCTTCTAGATTCCTATGTGGATGCTCCTACATCATACTCACCAGGTAAGAGGAAATGTTCCATGAGATCCAGCTCATGAACATGCATTGTTCTTCCAAGTTATTACCATTGTAGCTTAGTTTTATTCATAAGGCTAAATTTGTTGTCCTATATCGGCCTTTCTTTGAGGATCAAATCTTCTCTTATAGAATGCATTCAACATTCATTTCACATTGTCCCATTGTGGCACATACATCCAACCACAATAATCATGCACTTTAATGATGAATTTATCTCAGTGCCAACACTCGCATGTAGAGTGATTATGTCCTTCACATCTCTCACAAGGATGTAAGTTCCAACACCTAGTTGCTACATGTCTAAATTTTCCACACCGATTGCAACAATCCATTCTCAAACCTTCATTCCCTATATTACTCTATGCTCTTATAAATTTAGTCCCACTACTTCCTATTGGACCTATCCCCAAGGTATTTATTTCTTTGTCTTATTTATAACATTATGGATATTTAATTTTCACACCTTACCCATATCTTCCCAATACTTTAGCATTGCACTCCATTATTCTCATCAACTTGGAGTCAATTCCTTTGGTGTGCTTTTCAAAGCATCCAAACTCTTCATTATCATTCTATTATCTATCATTATTACAATTTTCTTCATCATGTTATGAAGTAGTATTGTTATTATCAACTTTAGCAATATGACCTTTGTCATGACAATAAACATCATCATGGCATTCATCTCCCTCTCCTCTCTCTTCACTCTCGTTTATCTCTTTCTCTTTAGCAGGAATCATTGCACTATCATCTTCATTGTTAGTACTACCAGTGACCTGTATTATATACTTCTTCCCCATACTTATTCATTTGCTTGTCTCTATCATTTCCTTATCATTATTCGTTGGTGTCGGCTTATAATGTAAGCTAGATCCAATATTGGAATCTATGTGATAACCCATGGTTCTTATTAATATAAACCCACCTTTTGAAATAATCTCTACATATTCTTCTAGTAATTCCTTCACCTCATGTGGGGTTTCATTCATCTTTCCTGCTATCCCTTATTTTGTGGGTTTAGTGATGAAAGCAAAACATGCTTCCTTCTTCTTCTTTACCTTCAAGGATTATTTTTTCTATCTTGGAACACTGTAGGATCGTTGTCCACTTATTTCCTTTTGTCCTTCAATGAAATTAATGTATACCTCTTACCATACTTTTCAATCACATAAGTGTTCTCTCTATCATCATGAATTTTATTTTTATCAAACTACAATGGTCTTCCCAAAAATACATGACAAACATCCATTGACATAACATCATATATTATCACATCCTTATAAGAACCAATTTTGAAGTCTACCATACATTGTTCTATTACTAAAATTTTATATCCCTTTTGCAACCATGACACCTTATACATATTTGGGTGTTCAATCTTCTTAAATATTATCCATCATTTTTGTTGATAATAAGTTATTTATACTTTTTCTATCCACAATCACCTTACAATATTTACCTCCTAATTTGTAAACCATTTTGAAAAAACTCCTCTACTTAGGCTCATACACCTTCTTTGATATTTCTATTAATACCCTTTCTATTATAAGTAATTCTCCTTTTTTGGATTCTTCCATGTGCTTCAGCGTAGCAATATTTTCTTCATATACTTGTGCAATCTAGTTACGATCTTCCCTTATATGCTCACTAGTTTGTTGCACTTGATGGCATTCAAATACCCAATGTCTAGTTTCTCCACATCTATAACACTTTCCAACAAAACTACAATCTCTACCTCTACCAAATCCACCTTGTCCTCTCAATGGTTCATATTTTTACTAGGTACTTTGATTGGAATTACTTTGAGAAGTACTAGCTTCTCCTTGTTTCAAATGCTACCCTCTATCATTATTTGATTATTCTATTTCTTGAGTAGATTGTCCTATTTCTCTCAGATTATTTTGTTGCCTATGTAAAAAGTTCTCCTTTACCTTGAGTGCATACTAGTATGACTCTTAAATAGTTGTAATTTGAGTTAGATTGATTTCATCTTATATGGATACCTTATTCCATTTATGTATCTTGCCACCTTCTCTTCATCATATTCAATATGACCAGCTCTGATTGTTAACTTATAGAAATCCTATGTATACTCTTTCACTCTTGACTCCTTTTGCTTAAAGTTTTGGATTCTTCTAAACAATCCTATCTGGTAAATAATGGGAAAAAATTTAAACTTTAATTTGATTATAAACTTATCCAAAGTTTGAATTTTATCCTTCTGTTTCTATTGTCTCTCTATTTAGACATTATTCCATCATAAGGATGCATGTCCTTTTAGCTTCATACATGTAAACTTTACCTTCTTGGGATCATACACTAATTCAAACTCAAAATATTTCTCCATCTCTAGAGAGGGGTTCAATTGTACAATAGCATCCCCTAACAACAAATATTAACAATATCCTCTTACCATAGTGTATGATTTGATTACATTATGATTTAAACAACATATTCAAACTTCATAAGGTGGCAACTTTAGAAGACAATGGTGTCACTTGATTGTAGTGGCAATATCGTATTGCATAAGATGACAATGTGCAATATGACAAGGGCAAAGATGACACATGATACTTTATTTATGGTAATATTAAGATAAAAAATTCTTGTGATGACATTCACAATCTTTCATGATGGTGACCCTTTATGATGGTGATGACAATTACACTCAGTTCAGATGAAAATTTGCACTCCATGATGACAACCTTTTATGATGGTGACGACCATTGAATTCTTTCAAGATAATAATAGTTGATGATGCTACTCTTGTCTCCATCAACAACTTCCCTAATGATAGCCTTTTATAATGAAAGTCTTTGATAATAGCTTCTCTTGATGATGGCACATATTGCCCCAATGGTAGACTTTTCGATGTTTCATTTCTTGAGAGTTTTCTTTTGTGGTAAGACAACAAGGGTAAGGATAATTTTGTAGATAGATATGGATAGGAAGACTAGGTCATCAACTGGGTAGATGAAATACTTTTTTATTGCTACAAAATTATAGACAAGATTGTTGTCCCAAGAGGACCTAATGGGGATGCCTCTAGATCCTCTTTTAGATAGAAAATGTTTATTTGCAGATTTTTTGAGGGAAAAATCTCCAATAGAGACTAAAGAGGCACAAGAAACTACACTAAAATGCTCTTTGTGGCTATTGAAAAAATATCAACATCTCAAATAGTCAATGGATGCTTTCCATAGTCATAATCAAGGCCAAAGATTATCATTGACTAGAGGATAGTAGAAGAAATAGTCTTATATAGATCCAATCATAACTTGATCTATAAATTCATGGGTACTCACCCTACCCTAATTTTTTTGCATTTATGGGTTTGGAAAAATTGGGAGCCTCTTGGTGAGTATTATTTGTGGTTTATTAGTAATAGATATTATTGTAAGTTTTTCCTTACTTATCAATAGAAATAGGGCTTTCAAATTAGACAAGAGGTATCATGATCCGATAGGATTATTTGTTAGACCTAGATAGTGGGATTTGATCCTTGAATTGAACCCACTACTATCCTAGTTTGGATCCATTTTTATGCACTTCTAATGGAGTTCTAGAGTTATAAGGTATTAGAAATTATTGGTAATTCCCTTGGGATATATTTGGGTGTTTCTAGAGACATAATGGAAGGAAACACAGTTGTTTATGCTATATTATGGGTGGAAATGAATCTCATCCAACCTTTACTAGTAAAGGTGGAGTTTGAACTTGCAGGACTATCTTGGATTCAATGAATGGATTATGAGGTACTACCCTTTAGATGTAGAGTTTACCATAGATATGGGTATTTGGCCTGGTCCTACCCAAACAATATTAACAAAAAAACTGAGGCTCTTCTAGGAATGTCAAATCTTCCTAAGGAGGGTAAGTCAAAATTCAATAAAGAAGTAGTCAACTTTTCTCAACCTACTAATACAAATAGTGATGAAGTAAAATATAATCAAACATATGTAGTCAAACATAGAGGAAGTCTTTCGGTCAACTTTAGTCACCTATATTAATCCAAGAATTTACGATAGCTATGAGGCTATCAACTTGAGGCTCAAGGTGGCTAGTTATTAACGATTATCCCTAATTGATTATGCATGCCTATATGAAGGTATCCATCCATGTTACCTACGAGTTGCCTTATCATAACTTCCACAACCTCAAGTACCCTTAGCTTTGGTGGATGACTCAACTTCTTCCACCTACGAGCGTACCTGATCCTACACATTGACAACTTGTTAGCAGTATCATATTATTCCATACAAACTAACATCACATAGCTTCCCAATTGCACATAATTATGTATTAAAGCACCATAAAATTAATACATTGTTCCATGCCACAAAGTACTTCAAGGAGGGTCATGACATCCTCCCCCACTAGGACTAAACACTGTCTTGGGTGTTCCTAGTTTTACACAACCATAACCACAAACAAAAGCAAATTATTACATTTAAAAATTTTCAAATAAAAAAGAAAAATATTTTTGCATATACATCACTTTCTCCCAAGTGGTATTCCTTTCAGATAAACGGTCCCACTGGACCTTACATTGCTCAAGAGTCCAATTACTCATAGTCTTAGAACGAAACTTGAGAATATTTACTAGAATTACTTCAATTACCTATAGATTTGCCATCTGTAAATTAGAAACATCCCACACATGTTCAAGGTCAACAATATATTTCCTAAGCAAATATATGTGGAAGGTGTTATGGATTTTTGATAGGTTAGGAGGTAAAGTAAGTTAGTATGCAATAAGACTGATATTTTCAGCGATCTTAAAGGATCCTACAAATTGTGGATCTAGATTCGTGGATTTAATCACACTTTTCATTGGTTTAACCCTTAGGAACACTTTGTCTCCCTATGAGTACTCTCTCGAAGTTATCTTCAAATAAACATAACTATTATACCTATCAGTAACTTGTTTGAGTATTTGCCTGATTACCTTCAATTGATCTTCCATTTCTTTGACCATTTTTGGCCCAATCACAACTCTATCTTCTAGGTTGTCCCAAGATAATGGTGTCCTACACTTTCGTCCATACAAGGCATCAAAAGGTGCCATTACTAGAGATGAGTGATGTCCATTATTGTAGGTGAAATTTACTAAATGTAGGTAGTCTTCCCAACAAGACTTATGATCCATGCAGTACATGCGAAGCATGTCCTCTAGTACTTAGTTTACCCATTCTATTTGACTATCTATCTTAGGGTGGTATACCGAATTTATATTCAGTTTCGTGCCTATTGCATGATGAAGGGATTTCCAAAATTTGGAAGTGAACTTGGAATCCCTATCTGAGATGATTACCTCTAGAAATCCATGCAATTGAAACACTTCTCTGGAAAATATATTAGTCACAACCTGAGCATTATACTTGGTGTTCCCAGGTATAAAATGTGCAACCTTAGTCAATTTGTCAACTACTACAAGGATCTTATCATGTTGATACATGGTCATAGGTAAACTTACTATAAAATCCATATATGACATACCATTTTTGCTTAGGTACATCATGTGGATACAATTATCTTGCAGGATGCTTGCGTTCTGCATTAACCTTGTAACATTTGAGGCACTGAATGATAAAATCAGTAATATAATTCTTAATTCCTACCCAGAAGAAGGTTCTTCTCATGTTTTCCCTAATTTTAGCCCTACCGAACTGAGTAGAATAAGGAGATATATGAGCTTATTGCATTATTAGCTTCCTTAAATCACCCGATTTTGGTATGATAATTCTACCTTTGTAACACAAAAGGTCATCTATCATTCCAAACTCCTTATTACCCTCAAGGTATTTATCCATTCCAGCTCAAATTTCTTGGCAATATTCATCCTAATATTGCTCCCATATCACTTGATTCATGAGATTCATGTGACTCCTGGTTATGGTTGCTATGTGTCTCCTTCTGATCAAGGCATCTGCAACCTTATTCTCTTTCCCTTTTATGTACTCAATTTTAAAGTCATACTCAATGAGAAACTTGATCCATCTTCTTTTTATTGCATTGAGTATTGGTTGAGTAAATATCTACCTTAGACTTTGTTGGTCAGATTTCAATTCAAAAGGTCTCCCTACCAAATAGTGGCACCAAACCTTTAGAGCATGCACCACTACAGCTAGCTCTAAATCATGGGTAGCATAATTAACTTCATACTTTTTAATATTTCTTGAAGTATATGCCATAACTGACTCTTATTGCATGAATAATCCTCCTAATCCTTCCAGCGATGCATCACTGCATACTGAAAATTCTCCTTGAGGGTCCAAAATTTTTAATATGCGTACGATAGTGAGTTTCTATTTCAGCAATGCAAAGGCAACTTCACACATTTTTCGTCCATTTAAATTCCTTTTCCTTCTTTTGAAGGTTAGTTATTGCTGCAAAAATCTTTGAGAAATATTTTATATAACGTTTATAGTAGCTCGTTAAACCCATGAAGCTTCTTACTTTAGTTTTACTAGTAGGGGGTGGAAAATTTAATATGGCTTTGATATTATCTGGATCCACAATAATTCCTTCTGCTGATATGATATGCCCTAAATATCATACCTTGGAAACATAGAAATTAGTTTTGGCTATATTTCCATAGAGTTGATTTTCTCTTAATAACTCTAACACGATCTTGATATGTTTACTATGCTCTTCCTTGTTCTAGGAGTATATTAGGATATCATCAAGAAATACAAGGACAAACTGGTCCAAATACCTTTTGAACACACTATTCATTAAATTCATGAAGGTGGCTAGGGCATTAGTCAATCCAAAGGGTAGGACTATAAATTCGTAGTTTCCATACCTAGTCTTGAATGTCGTATTGTGAGTATCCTCCTCATGTATTCTTAACTAGTAATACCTTGATCTTAGATGAATATTAGTAAACATCGTGGCATATCTCAATTGATCGAACAAATATTTGATTCTAGGTAGGGGATACCAGTTCTTAATTGTAGCTTTATTTAGAATTTGGTAGTCAATACACAACCTTAAAGAACCGTCTTTCTTTTTCACAAATAAAACTGGTGCACCCCAAGGTGACACACTTGGTTTTATCAACCTTTTTTCCAATAGCCCCTGCAATTGTACTTTCAACTCTTGTATCTCAATAGGAGTTATCCTATACGAAGATATATGTATAGGTTATGCTCCTAGCATAATATCATTAGTGAAATCAAATTCCTGCATGGGAGAGAGTCCAGGTAAATCATTTGGAAATACATCCTTGAAATTTTGCAAAATTGGGTGTTTTTCCAACACCTCTTTTTTTTGTTTTATCTTCTCCAAATTCATTTAGCTTAATTACATAGACCATCCCTCCTTTCTTGAGGTCTTTCTTCAATTGCATAGCTGACAACATATGGGGTTTAAATTCCCCCTACTTGCTATGAATTCTTAGTCTTTCCTTGCCTTATTCAGAATACTCGATTCATCTATCTTGGAAGTTGATTACGAATTTATGGGCCTGTAACCAATCCATCCCTAGGATAACATCGAAGGTATGAAGTGGAGCTACATATAAACAACCTTCCATGGTTCCACTAGATAAAGTAATTTCTATCATAGGAAAACATTGGTTTATAGAGTAGGTTTGTCCAGAACCATATTTGACCTTCCATCCATGAGCCAAATATCCTAAGCCTTATCGACATATCCTTTGCTAACTTAAAAGAAATAAAGCTATCAATGGCCTCACTATCAATTAAAATATTTACTTGCTTATCAAAAATATTACCTTTTATAATCAATGGAGTAGTTTTCCCATTAAGCTTTTGACTCCTATTTGCAGCATAGATCTGTTGTGCATGTTCTTTTCCTTTAGCACTAGAGATGCTTGGCACCGGTCGATGTGGATACTGATTAGAAAAATGCGGGCCTCTCCAATGGTAACACCCATTCTTGGGTCGTTGCTACTTTTTTGACTTTTTATCCTCCCCTTTGATTGCTAGAATTGAAGTTTATGGTTTCTATAGTTGAGACTTAGCATTATTGGTTATGTTGCCTTATAAAAGTTCTTCTTGAAATTCTTCTGGTTACCATTAGATTTATTCTCAGGATTTTAGGAGTTTTTAGCCTTCTGTATTTGTTCACCATCCCATTTTATAAACCCACCACTATTCGTCTTCTTTAGTGCTTATCAATCTTGCTCGGACAAGATGTTATATTTGTAACAGAAGTGCGAATCTGCTCTCTTCGCTAGGTTGTACACCTTTTGTAATGACTTAGGATCATGCATGTCTACATCATGCATTATCCTAGATTCCAACCCATGAGTAAACTTATGAACCCATATTTTCTCATTATAGGTAGGTACATACTTCAACAATCTTATAAATTTTTTGTAGTATATCTCCACCAAGTTGGTTCCTTGCCTTAAAATAGCAAACTCCTTGAATTTTAGGGTATAGAAATACTTTGTAAGGAACCTCTTTTTAAATATGACTATAAATTTCTTCCATGGAATATCTACTATTAAATATTAGTTTCCACATAATAAGTTTCCCACCAATCTAGGGCAACCTCTTTAAGGTAAATTATAGCCCAAATAGTCTGGGTTCTTGGAGAATATTTATTTACTGTGAAGTAAAATTCCAATTCCCTTAACCAAGCCTCAACTGCATCTCCTTATCCTCCATAAAACTTGGATATATAGATGTTCTTTAGGTCTCTTATCATTTCATTTTCTAGGAGGGCTCTAGCTTGTAACTGTTTCACAGTCATTCCGTTAGCTTGGTTAACCTTTGAACCTTTAGCTTACAAATTTTGGTTTACAATAGTTTCTAACACCTGTATCATCTGATCTTGTATGGTGGAAATTGTAGTAGTGAGATCTTCCAGTCCCATATTGAAAGTTTTTGGATATTTATTATGGAACCTTTCTTCGACATTTATTTTTTGAGTCTATCTAAGTGGAGGCGTAGGCCTCCCCTTTCTAAATTTATGTGGCATATTGACCTGGTTTCAATCAAGAAAATTATTAGGTTATAACTTCACCTTAAACTGTACCATTAATTCAAGCTACAATACAAATTTATTCTTGCCAAAGCATCAACAATCTAACTAGGATAATATTCCAATATTATGATGTATCATTAATACCAAAGTCCATATTGATGTATTGTAACATTCATCCACTCTTGAGATTAATTCCCATTAAATTCTAGCAAGTAGAGATTTTAGGTCATTCCAGCTTTAGCTTAAACCTTTAAGAAAACCTTCATTGGAGATATTCAAATATATTTAGCACATAATAAGCTCTATATCCTCATACTTAGAGCTCTGATACCAAATATAACAACCATAAAAACAAGAAACAAGAAACACACAAAAAAAAAGATTTTTTTTGACTAAGGAGAGGGATTCATAAACTCCTAATCAACCTTATATTAACTTAATGTTTAACAAATCCCCTAAGTTTCTCAAAGAGCTACACCTCACAAGATTTCCCTCATGCAAGTCCATCTGCATAGGCATATCTCATGTCATACAAATAATTCCATCAATCTCATCCATCCCAATGAGCTAGACTTATCACCTTTAGTCAATCGAAGGTATACACACATATCCATAATATACACAAGCCAATCTGTGTAGGTATACTACGTATATTACGAGTTAAGCTATCAATATCATCTTTCGAAAAGTTATCTTAACTCAGATGTACTCTTTCTTCAATCTAGTTTTCAATATACCTAAGAGGTTTTAATCCCTTAGGTCCACTATGCTCATCCAAAGGGGGTATCAATCCCTTGGGTTATCCTCTAGGTTCACCCTAGAAATTTACTAATTATTTCTTGCAGAAAGTCATAAGCAAAGAAAACAATGGTAGGTCCAGATACTAAATCTAACAAAACATAACTCATCAAACATGCAAAATATAACTAGAAACAGAGAGCAATATTTAAGAGATAGACATGAACTAGAAAATATTTTAGATACAAGCATAATGAATCAAATAGAATATAAAGGTGCATCTTTCAACATTAATCAATTATTACATACAAGCAAGTATGGTAAATCCTCCATACTTTTAAAGAATAATATATTACATCAATTTCATTAGGGAAATATCCCCACAAATATAATCTATTTGAGCATAAGTAAACAAATTATAATTAGAGATAAAACTGGTGGATTGGTCCATATATAAAATTGGTCCTCCCACTCTTCCATAGATCATTTGAGGATAGTAGGGGATCATGGAACTCATAGTTCAGGATAGGCATGCCTCTAAAAGTATTTACTTTCTTTACTTTTCCAAATTCCAACTATACAATTTAATCAAGCCTTTAACCATCTAAAAACATAGTTGATATCATGCAAACTACTCTTTCTATTTCCCCTCTCATTATCATATGAGAGTCTTTCAAAAATGCATCTATATTACAGATTTTACTTGGAATTAAATTACTCAACCCTTATTCAACAATTTAAGTCCCATAACCATAATTTCCAAACAATCTAGGTTCCTTCAATCAAGAAATTACCATTTTTCTTTTGTTCAATAAATTAAAGTCTCATACCCTTAATTTTTTTTTAAATAAAGGGGTAAAAATTTATTGATAAAATTTTTGGATTACAGAGTACAACTAAGCTTCCAACCAGGACTCAAATAAAAATCCAAACAGGCTAAAACCATTAGACTAGAATGACACCTGGAAAAGACAACAATAATAAACCACATTAAGTCTATACATCCTTGTGGATCAACTCCCACAAGCGTTGAGAGTACCCAGATGGGAGACTCTCCCAATTATCGATACTCTAAGGATACAGCAGCTCAGAAGCCCTTTTGGCCAGGTAATCAACAACCACATTCCATTCCCTTGGAATGTGCACAAAGGATATAAATTCGAACTCTTCACTCATTCTGAGAATCTGAACGGCTATAGAGGCCAACTGCCAATTAACTTCCTCCACCCTTTTACTATTTAAAATATTAACCATAATTTGAGAGTTAGACTCATAGATAATCCTATGCCAGCCAAGAGAAAACCCCCTCCGCAAGGCCTCAAGAATTGCAAGAGCTTCCATAAAATTGTTGGAGTGAACACCTTTATAAATGGAAAAGAAAAACTGACACCACCAGTAGAATCTCTCCCAACACCACCAATGCCAGCATGTCCAGGATTACCCCTGGATGATCCATCAGTATTAATTTTTAAAACTCCTCTAGGGGGTGGCCTCCACCTACCATCTCTCCTAACCTTCTTACTGAGTTGAGGAACCTTACTAGAGATAAAAGAGTTCACACCATCCCCAAAGAGACCAAGGGCTTGTTGTACCTTCTCCTCCCTAGAATCCAAAAGAGGGTCCACATTACATTTGCTATGGATGGTTTCCTGAACCATATACATAATCCTTTGCCAGATTTGTTGAACAACCAAATAACTGCCTTGAAATATGCATTGGTTTTGTTCGATACAAATTTTCCAGATGATGCAAGAAGGGACCAAATTCCAAGCCACCCGAAGGAACAGGGTCTTGGCCAGAGGTCTGCCCAGACTACTCCAAAACTCCACCAGGGACAACACATGAAAACATGGATGGTTCCGGGCGCTCCACCAATGGTGCCAAATGTCTCTGGAAAAGGAGCATTGGAAAAATAAATGAGAAGAGTCATCCTCATTCTTACTACAAAGGACACAAAAAGAGGGACCCTAAAATCCCCTCTTCCTCACATTATCCCAAGTGAGGCATTTATTACAAGCTACCAACCAGAGAAAGAAGTTACATTTTGGCCAGGAAAATTTGTTCCACACCTTTTTCCACCAAGTGACAAGAAGACTCCCATACTTTTGCTTATCAAGAACCTGATAACCATAGGCTACCGAGTAGGTTCCCTTAGTATCAGGGTTCCAAGACAAAATATCTTTACCCCTCAATGAAGAACAAGGCCTCCCCGTAAGAATAAGAGCAAGCACCTCTCTGTCCTTGGCCAGTACCCACTAGGGCCATTCTTGTGGATATTTTCACCTGTACATCTCCATATTTCCAAAAGATTGGATTTTTTTAAAGTCCTCCACATGAGACCAGCCTGCTTCCAAGAAAAAAATGCTTAGGGAACGTAACCTAGGATATTGATTCAAGATAGGAGGATGGCCATCCCAAGAATCCTCCCAAAAAAGAGCATTTGATCCCTGATTGCAAATCCAAAACAAACCCTACTTGATTAAATTAGTTTCTCTTTTCAGAGTGTCCTAGATAATTGAACCTTTCCCAACCAAGCTGACTCTAGGGATTTCAGCCTCATAAATACCTCTCAAGTATTTACAAGATAATATTTTAGCCCAAATATGATCTTGAGAGGTACACCATCTCCAATAAAGTTTTGTAGCCAAAGCCTGCCCAAAAAGAGCTTTCTATCGCAACCCAAGGCCTCCCTCTTACACCGGCCTACATATAGAATCCCACCTACCCAAAATCCATTTAGATTGATCAAGTTTTCCAGACCATAAAAACTATCTTGACAAAACATCCATGTCCTTGATGAAGTGAGAGGGAGATATTTGTACAAAACATCTATAAATGGGTAAAGCTTGAACAACAAATTTTAAAAGCAACACTCTACCTACAGTGGAAAGCCATCTGAAAGTCCAGTGATTCACCTTCCTTCTAAACTTATCAAGCATAGAATACCAAGAATATCTAGGTAGAGGGTGAGATGAAATTGGAATACCAAGATAAATGAAGGGGGGAGTCCCAACCTGGAATCTTAGAATGCGAGCAATCCTAGCTTGAATAAGAGGAGGGGTATTGAAGAAGAAAATAGAAGACTTGTCCTCATTAATCAACTGGCCAGAAGCACCAAGATATATGTCAAGATACTGTCTAATATTTCCAGCTTCCCTGATAGTGGCAACTCCCAACAAAGCAGTATCATCAACAAATTGAAGGTGGGAAAGAAATTACCATAATTTCAACAATTAAAGTCCCATACCCATAATTTCCAAAAAATCTAGGTTCTTTCAATCAAGAAATTACCATTTTTCCTTTGTTCAATAAATTAAAGTCTCATACCCTTAATTCATAAACAATCTAATTTGATATTTATTTATTGAATCAAATACAACTACTTGAATCCATAAATAAACCTTTTCCTTTAATTTAAACTAAAGTCCCATACCTTTAATTTACAAACAAACTATTTCCATTTATTTAATGAATCAAAGTCACCTACTTTAATCCATCAATAAACCATTAATCATTTTCTTTCACTAATGCTAAAGTTTACAACTTTAATTAATGAAACCATTATAATCATTTTCTTTCACTAATATAAAGTTCACAACTTTAATTAATGAAACCATTATAATCATTTTCTTTCACTAATCTAAATTTCACAGATTTAATTATTGAAACCATTATAATAATCATTAATCTCTTTCATTTCATCAATCTAAATTTCCCAACATTATTAATAAATAATCATAAATATCTTTAATTTTATTAATCTAAAGTTCCCAACTTTAATTAATAAATAATCATAAATCCCTTTTAATACTCTAAAGTCTACAACTTTAAATGGATTTATCAAATAAATTCATTTCCACTAAACAGTGCGTACCAAGAACAGGGCACACACTACTTGGTTGGGAAAGAGGAAACTACAAACACATGACCACCACGAAGGACCACAAACAACAATGATGGTACACTTAGTCAGACAAGGGATACTCCAAAATGGCACCTGACTAGCACTACCAACCATGACTTGGCCAAGGATTATCCTCATGACTTACCTTACTTTCGGGTTTCTACAGATGGGTGCCTCCCTTACGTGACATCCAATGATGACCAGCAGGGCATGGAGCACAGGGTGGAAGGAGATAAAATAGGAGGCAAGAAGGATGTAACAACATGCACTCAAGAGTTCAAAGCTCTTCCTCGGCACCAGATAATGTTGTGAAAACAAGACACTTGGGCCAACAGTGACCCTTTCATCCATGGTGAGTCAGACGTGACAATATTATCCTTATGATAGTGGATTACTTGCACACATTGCAAGTTGAAGGGATGTCAACATTGCTATAGCAAGGGGGAGGTTGGTGGTTCAGTGAGGAGAGCGGTCGCACAGGACTTAGAGATCCACAGTGCACCAAAGACATCGACATAATAAGGTTTTGGTTTCATAGTAGTGGAAACCACAAACATATAAAGGAAAATTTTATCCTAAAAGCTGAACATGACATCTCCTCACAGAGACAAAATAAACAAAAAGACAACAATACCTTCCCCACCAGCGAGACATTTTCAGAAGACAACTGCCAACAAGGTTTTCAAGAATGAAAAGGAGAGGTGAATTCGTTTTTACTAACCTGTAATTTAAGCTTCCAAAATGGTGAGCTCGATGGCGTAGTTATAGTTCTCCTTATTGTCCTCCTTTCCATTTTAGTTTTCTTCCCCTTCTTCTTTTTCATTTCGTCCCCGCTCATCCATTCTATCCCTCTCCCTTTCTTGCTTTTTTTTTTTTCAAAACCCAAAAAAATATCCTATCATCTGAGGAGCAAAGGTTTCTTCCTTCTCCCACCACCCTCCTTCCTCATTAATCCCTTACCTATTTGTATTCAATTCTCTTATCCTCTTGGTGGACAACAAGACATGTTTTCAATTTTTAAATCATTCTTCAAAGGTTTTAAAATCCTACTTTGAAGAGAATGCGGCTTGAAGATTCTCTTCACAACACAAACCTCATCCATTCTCAAAATGAGATCTTATTTCTTCACAAAGTAGATTTTTGAATTAATTGGAGGATGGGGTGAATTCTACATTTTAATATAATTAAAAACCTCCTCTATAAAAAAAATCAATTTATTTCCAATGAGAGTTTATAATCATTTTTTTAAAGCAACTTATTTTGTTTATATAAAAAGAAACTTCTTTATCATTTTAAATTAAAGGATCTCAATTTACTTAAAGAATGAACTACTGTTATCATCCTTAATAATTTAAAATAAATTCTATTACTATTTCATAATAGAACATTTCTTTTTATTTAAAAAATGAAACTCCAATATCCTTTCAAAATAAAACCTTTTCTTTTTATTTAAAAATTAAATTCCATTATCATTTTAAAATAAAACCTTTTCTTTTTATTTAAAAATAAACAAAGAGCAAGCAGTTTTAATTAAGAAAAAAAGATCTCAAAGGCATCCTACCCATCCATGCCTTTATTTCTCAACCTACTAATGCAAATAGTGATGAAGTAAAAGATAATCAAACATATATAGTCAAACATAGAGGGAGTCTTTCCGTCAACTTTAGTCATCTGTCTCAGCCTGAGAATTTACAATAGCTACGAGACCATCAACTTGAGGCTCAAGATGGCTAGTTATTGACGATTATCCCTAATCTATTATGCATGCATATATGAAGGTATCCATCCATGTTACCTCCAAGTTGCCTTATCATCACTTCCCCAACCTCAAGTACCCTCACCTTTGGTGGATGATTCAACTTCTTCCACCTACAAGCATACCTGATCCTACACATTGGCAACTTGTTAGCAGTATCATATTCTTCTATACCAACTAACATCACATAGCTGCCCAATTGCACATAATTAAGTATTAAATCACCATCAAATTAATACATTTATCCATGTTGTAAAGTCCTTTAGGGAGGATCATGATAGGGACAACAATGTTTAGATTCCAGAAGTAGCTTCATTATGTCAAGGATCAATTGAAACAATGAAGGTGAGCTAACAATATGAAGTTTCAAGTCCAAAGAGTTCCATTGGTGGCTAGATGGGATGAGGTGCAAACACACTTTAGTGAAGGAACAATTATAGAGTAGCTCAAAGAAGAGGATGATGCATTGCATAAAGTGGTTGAGGACATTGACAACCAAGAGGAGATCTACTAGAAACAAAGAACAATAACCACTTGATTATTGGAAGGTGATAGAAACACCAAATGTTTTTGTCAGGCTTCTTGTGCTAGGAGACAAGTGAACAAGATGGAAGATCTTTAGGATGAGAACAATCACTCCTTTGATACAATCCTAGGTATGCATTTCCATTCAATGGGTTATTTTTCTAAATTGTTTAAGGAAAGTATGGTGCAATATGAAGAGGCTCAAAAATTTCTTTTGTCATACCCTCTATTATTTTTTAAGAAGAAAATCAGGCCCTACTTAAACCCATCGATTGAGAGGAACTGAAGAAGGTAGTATTTGGAATAAGTATGGAAAAATTCCATGTCCAGATGGATTCCAAATTGATTTTTTTAGAACTTTTGGGGCAACTAGGAGGAGGAGGTGATGGTTGTTATAGAGGAGTCTAGATGCAGTAAAAGAATACTTAAAGCATTAAATCATATATTCATTATCTTAATTCCAAAAGGGGAGGATGGGGTGCATATTTAAAATTATAGATATTTTACCTTATGTAATGCCATATATAAAATAATCATGAAGGTAATGGTTGAGTGGTTAAAACCCTTCCTACATAGCATTATATCCTTGAAGCAAGGGGGTTTTGTAAAGGGTAGATAGATTTTTGATGGTGTGGTTCTAGCTCAGGAGGCAATCCACTCAATGCAAAAATATGGTAATAGAGGAATGTTCATAAAATTGGATATGTCAAAGGCTTATGACAAGGTAGAGTGGAGCTTCTTGTCAAGGATGATGACAGCCTTTGGTTTCTTTCATGATTGGATAGAATGTGTCATGAGTTGTGTTTCTAGTTCAACATACTTAGTGTTAATCAAAGGTCTTCCCTCACAACCATTTGGATCCACTCGAGGCCTTTGTTAGGGAGATCCTTGTTCCCCTTATATTTTTCTCATATTAGTCGAAGGCTTGTGTAGACTCATCTTGAGGAGAAGGCAACAGGGTTTGCTAATAGGTATTAAGGTGGGTGAGGAGGTTTTGACTACCTACAATTTATGGATGACATAGAATTTGTGGGAGGAGCCAAATTCAAGGAAGCAAGAATGATCATAGATACTCTTAATGTTTACCTTAGGGCCACAAACCAAGTCATAAATGATAAGAAATACAAAGTGGTCTTCAATCTTGATTGAAGGTTTTAGGACATAATTTTAGAGATCTTGGGATTCATGAGGACTTCTATCCCAATCATATATTTAGAGGCCCCTTAGCTTTTTAAAAAACTAAATATAGTTATCTAGAGGAATATTTTGGATCGTATCAAAGAGAGAATTGACCATTGGTCCCACAAATGGTTAACCTTTGGGGGTAGATTAACTTTTTTGTAGTTAGTTATTCAGGCCATGCCTATTTATAAATTTTCTATCCTTATTGCCCCACATACCATATGGAAATAGTTGGATATAATGGATAGAAAAATTTTATGGGGAGGAGTTAAAGGAGAGAGGAAATGGGCATTAGTAGCTTGGGAGAAAGTAAGCTAGCCCAAGGTTAAGGGAGGTTTGGAATTGAGGAGATCAAATTTAAATAATAAAGCTTTGGTTGGAAAGCTTTATTGGAGGTGGATCTCTTGCCAACTTTATTTAGTGGAGTTTTAACTAGTAAATATTTGGGACAAGTGAACCCGAATGAGGTGAGTCATTTCCCTTTGGATGATAATGGGTCCTTAGTGTGGTATGCTCTAAAGTTAGGATCTTAGGTAGTGAAATATGGATTCATTTGGAAAGTGGGAAGAGTGGAGAAGGCATGATTTTGGATAGATTTATAGTATCAATACCCAACTATCATTGTTGAATTACCAGAACTACAATCAATAAAAACAACCATAGAAAGCAGGCGTTGGATTTAGATTGAAAGTTATTTCAACACTACTCAATCGAGGATTATAGGTTTAAGCAGTTTAAAAAGTTGGATGAGTGGCCAATTCTAATCCTTCCGAAATTGACACCCATCATTACTAAAATCTTGGTAAAACTATTTATCAAAGGTGAGATGAGGAGGATGGATTAGCTTAGGGCTATGTGAGCGTTAGAGTCTACACAGTGAAGGATGGATAAGATCCTTCCAAAACCTCCTCCTCATGCATATCAGGTTGAGGATTGGAGAAAAATTTGACAATCCAAGGGTTGGCCAAAAGTAAATTTTTTTTCTTGGCAATTCATGCACAATGGAATTCTTACTTTTGATAATCTAAGACGTAGGGGAATTGTTGGTCCATCCAAATGTGTTTTATGCAATCCATCCTAATGTGTTTTATGCTACAAAAGTGAGGAAGCATCTGATCGCTTAATGTTTGAGTGTCCATTCGAGGACCATATTTGGAAGCGATGGTTTTTAGCTTATAAAATCCTCGTCAATGGTGATTTGAATCGGATTAATATTTGAGAAATATGGAAGAGGGGTAGATTTAAATATAAAGCTCTTCGTATTAGGTAGAAGCTTGGATTAAACTTTATTTTGTGGCAAGTGTGGTTGGAGAGAAATGACAAAAATTTAGAGAAACCTTTTCATCCTTGGATGACATCTAGTTGGATTAATATTTGAGAAATATGGAAGAGGGGTAGATTTAAATCTAAAACTCTTCGTATTAGGTAGAAGCTAAGATTAAACTTTATTTTGTAGCAAGTGTGGTTGGAGAGAAATGACAAAAAATTTAGAGAAACCTTTTCATCCTTGGATGACGTCTAGTAGGTCATTTGGAGCAAAGTCACAAAAATTGTGGAAGTGTATGCTAAAGAGGAAACTTAGGCTAATATAGGAATGATCGAGAAGGAACTTAAAGTGCAAGAGGGGTAGGACATAGCTAGTTGGAAACCACCCCCAGAAAGTTGGATTAAAATTAATACTGATATAGTTTCAAAAGGTAATCCAAGTAGAGCTGACATTGGAGTGTTATGTAGGAATCATGTTGGGACATTGCTCTATTGGGAACTACAGGGCCTGGGCAAGGCCACGAACAATGAAGCAAAAGCCTTAGCTATCAAATATGCTTCTATTTGGGCGGTAAGACAAGGTTATAGAAATATAATCATAAAATCAGATTCTCAAATCTTGGTAGGAGCTCTGGATTGTATGAGGAACTTTGCTTTGAAGACATGGAGGTTGAGGATTCTTGTCACCCAAATTAAAGAATTGTGGAGGGAATTAGATGATGTGATTTTGATTTATGTAGATAGAGCTTTGAATAAAGTGATAGACTTCTTAGATAAGATGGGTACCGAGAAGGAGGTAGGGGTTCAATGGTACACTGACATGGCTATTGAGGATAGAGGATTAGATAGGTTGATGAGCAAATCTAGTGTCTAGCTAATTTGAGCAACCATTATAGACCTATGTTTTAGAAGATTTAGCTCCAATACATATCTCCTTTTACTTTTGTAAACAGGTGTTTTTGCTGACTAAAGCTAAGAGGAGTCTCCTCCCAACTTAAAAATAATCTTGTTTAAATATTATTTTTTCAAATTATTTTTAAAGAAAAAAACACTTTTGTAAAGCAAAACCCCAAAGGTATCATGTTTCAGAATTTATTTGGGATTCGAGTGTGACCACTAAAATTTAAATTTAGCATAAAATAAGCATGCTTCAAGAAGATACATCAACTAAATCTTACCTTTCTTGTCCCAGGGAGACAACATAACGATGCGGGCTTTGGCTCTTCTTTGAGAGGTCCAAGGTTCAAACCCCGGCGTGGGCGAGTGTGTGAAGAGGTGGATGTGTGGTGGTTGTGTGTTAAATTCCCTATTGATAAGCATAGCTCTCGACTTTAAAAGGGATCATAGTTTGGGGAGCTTATCCAACCCCATGCGTTGGTCGTAGGGGTTTGACACACTAAGCAAATAGTAAAAAAAAAACTTACCTTTTCTTAATAGTTGATTAACTCAAATGGGATTGGCCGCATTCGACATAGTGCAAAACAACTAATAAATCTGTTATTGAGTGAGTGCGCAGAGAAAGAAAAGATAAATACAATAAAAGTTCAGCAGAAACAAATGTATTTCCTCATTTTCTCTTTTCGCACTTAAAAATTCATGTCATCTGCACCACTTATATTGTAGTCATTCGTCTACTTCTGATGTCAAATTAAAAAACAAACTCAATCTCATCTTAATGCTCTGGTTTTTATTTAACCCAAAAATTCCCTATCTCATCTTAATGCTCTGGTTTTGATTTAACCCAAAAATTCCTGACCGGGTGCTGGGAAACAATAAATATTGTGCACTCCAGTTTTAAGGGTGTATTTCTCAAGGAAATTGATACTGCTTTTTCTTGGAAGCGGGGTGCAGAGAACACAAGCGCGCCCAAACCATGTCATTCTTTGAGAACAGCTTCACCCTTAGTTGTATACTCACACTTTGCTTTACTGTTCAAAGCCAAACGCCGTCTAAAATATATTGTGAAGCCAATCCCAATTATTACTTGGCGGAAAGAGATGACAATCTGGTAATGGCTTCAGCCAACGATTCAGATCCCTACCAGGTGCCATTCATATAACCTCAATCTTTATTTTTTCTTTTTCACAAAGAACTTTAAATAAAATGATGTTTTTATAAATCATATTAATTTTTTTTTGTAAATAAGATTGTTCTGAATAATATCCTTTATAATTACTACATATAACCTATAAAATTTACAACTCTACTAAGTTGGCTCTACTGGCTCAAATTTATAGTAGTTCTGAATGGAAATTTATACAGCACTGGAATATTAGCAATGCGTGGGGAAGCCTGATTAAAGATGAAGCTGGGATCCCCTCAATCGCCATTATTAACCAAGCGACTGGACATGTCTTAAGCCATGTTCAACACAATCGCAAGGTACTCTGATTCCTCAAGCTGCAAAACCTCTTTCGACTTAAACAGACCGTTTTCTTCTAGGGTTTACATACTGAATATTTGTTTTGTTTATTTTGTGTTCACGCTGTTCTGGTTGATTATCGTCAGGATGACCTTCACAGGGAATATCTATGGACACAGAGTGAAGATAATGGTAATGGCTACCGCTCTATTCGTCCGGTTAATAACATTAAGATGGGACTTGAAGCACATCTTGGCGATGATGGAAATGAAAATACAAGGAAAGAAGCCATGGTTGTTCTATCCCAAGAAAATCATACAGAGATTCACCAAAAATGGAAGATTGAATCCATAGGTATGATTACTCTGTTCTAATCTATATTTGAATTAGTTTTTAATATTCACCAAAAATGGAAGATTGAATCCATAGGTATGATTACTCTGTTCTAATCTATATTAGAATTAGTTTTTAATATTCAAGGCTATATATATTCGGTTAAATTCAAGGATTATTGTGTATAATCCTAACCTTGCCTCTATTTGAAGGATCTGTAATTATTAGGTGTTTGCATTCTAATATTTTCCTATGTGTAAAGTTGAAGAAGGGCCTCGTGGAGACGTAGTGCGTATCTTCTCAGAGGCAAATACAGATTATTTCTTGACTGCTAGCCATGACTTTGCAATTCTTGCTCATGGAAGCTTCTCTGATACCAATCAGGTTGCAACGATCTAGCCATTTAAAGTTTTGTTCATGATGATTTATATGGATCTCATGTGGGGAAATATTCTTTGTTCTTTTAGTTATCACAGGAGTGGATCAAGGTTGTTTCATGGGGTGAGAGAGTAAAGGATGAAGATGGCTTCCCGGCTTTCGCATTGGTAAACAAGGCCACACTCAAGGCGCTGAAACATGGCAACAGTGAATGGGACCAGGTTGGTTTTTTTTGTTTTCTTTTTTTTTACACATGGGAGTTGGTTACCATCACTAAAATGGACTGCTCTTAACATTTTATTTGTCTTACTGTTGATTACGAGTAACTTGAGGTTTATACCATCATTTTTAATGTAACAAAGATTTTAAAAAGTCAGTTTAAAATATTACTTTAATATAACTTTAAATCCACATATAACATATGGTAATCTTAACCACTAAAATTGGTACAGGGACTGCTCTTAACATTTTATTTGTCTTACTGTTGACTACAAGTAACTCGAAGTTTATACCATCATTTTTAATGTAACAAAGATTTAAAGGATTCAGTTTGAAATATTGCTTTAATATAACTTTAATTCCACATATAACATATGGTAATCTTTCCTAAGAACATGCTGTATGATTATGTTTCCCAAGAATATGTTTTTGATTATATGAAGCACTTTTTTCCTACTTTTTCCGCCGGACATATAAAAAACATGTCCATCTTGCTCACCTGAATTTATTTATGTATAGAAAGACAGAAATATAAAAAACATGCCCATGTTGCTCACCTGAAATTATCTATAGAAAGATAGGTTTTTGAAATATAGGTTTTTGAAATAGGCCAGTGTTTTTAGAAAGATTGGGTTTATCAAATAAGTAGATAGAGAGCAAGCGGAGATTATGTGTGCTAAACCACTGAGTGCAACTGGGTATTTAACAGATTTTCTTAACGGACTACACTGAGATCACGTTGGACGTGTCAATTCTGTGGACGGAGAGTGCAGATGTTGGGAAGGGATATCGATGCATTCGACCGGTAAACAATGTTCGTTTGAACATGGATGCGAAGCATGCCGATGGTAAAAACGGTGCTGTTTATGATGGAAATGAGCTCATTCTTTTCAGCTGGAAGAAACAGAGTAACCAGAAATGGAAGATGATATCTGTTAATAGTAAGTAGGTCTTAAATGTCTAGTGATATGCCCCAAGTATTTCCTTATTTTGCAGACTTCCTATCTTTATTTTACTTGTAGGATCTCCCTCAGATGGTTTAAAAATAACTATGATATTTTGAAAGAACTAATCCGCTCCAATTTCACTTCATGTTGGGTTAGACAATGGGCTTTAAAAGTGGCTAAAATGTTTTTTTGGAAATAACATTTTCCTTTATATTACATGTATATTTTTGAATGCATTCTTGAGTGAGGTCCTAAAACTCATTCATCTTGTTATCAGATTTTAACTATGTTGACTAGTTATTATGTAAGCAACAACCAAAGGGTTTTAAAATTATCTAATTTATAGCATTTGTTACTTTTCTTTTCTTTCCAAACAATAAAAATTTTATTTCTACAAAATTTACATGCATATAAAACAATAACATCTCTTACTTAAATGAGTAAGCATTTGGACCAACAATAATTAGAAATCCATATACATTGGTTTATCTACCAAATACTATTTTTTGTAAATAGATATAAGGAACAATGACAATTAGAAATCCATATACCAAGATTCATTCATCAAATAACTAAGTCATGTAAATCTTATCACAAAAAGACTAGTTTAATATTTGATTTAAACTAGTAGGGAAAAGGGCGTTCCTATTTGAGATAGGAGAATTACCAATTGCAAGGTAAAGAAACCTTACCTGCAGGTCATTGTAGGGGTTGGCCACTCCTATCCATAGGATAGACACTAACCATGTTGGAATCCTATGAAGTGCAACCTTGAACTTACTTGGAAACTAAACTATAAGAGAACCACATGGAGAGACTTTCAATTCACTCATGAACTAGTGACAATGATAAAATATAAACAAAAAAAATTCCCTAAGGTTGGTTGATCTTGAAATTGGGGTCGTTATAGTTGGTATCAGAGCCTAGGTTTATTAGGCACAAAAGATTCCATGAAAATGTTAGAGGAACTCTGAATAAATGCATGTTTGGAAAGGAAAGAAAAATTGCTTGGAGGTTACCAATGGGTAAGTCCTTTCTCCCAAGACCAAACCACTGGTGAATTGGCTTGGAAGAGTTAAGTGAACCCTCCATGATAGTGGGTCTTAAGTGGTGTACCTGAGACTCTTTTGAGAAATTGTACTTGACATTCGTAGCTCCAAGCTTAGCCTCTTTCTTGCACAAGCACTGTATTACAAATCAACAGGGGTTATTTATAGATCCTAATAAGGAAATTCACATTAGAGGAAACTATAAAAATGCTTTTATTTTGTTTGATGCTACAACATGACCTTTTGGTTGGATATGGAAGTCATTTGAAACTTAACTAAGATATGAGGAAACATATCCCACCAATAGTAGTAAACCAAACATCTACTATAGTTGAAACACCATTACATGACCACCAAATGGTAGTTAGTGATATTAAAGTGTTGCTTACTATTTATACAGTAAGATACCTTGTTGTAGAATGCATGTGGTATTGAGAAGTGGCACTACTCTTAAATTCAAGAAAATATGGCACTTGGGTTGAGAAGTGGAAGGCCGAGGGTTCCTCGAAAGGAGAAGCCCACTAGCACTAATAGTGTTGAGGACAAACCCATAGGGGATAGTTCAGGAAATTCAAACAGAGTAGAAAATCTCACAACTATTGTGCAAAAAATGCAAGGGGAAATGACTCTGTATAGAGAGCAAATGGTTCAACAAAATAGTTTATTGGAAACCATTAGGGCAGAGATGTGGAAACCTAAGAATAGGAATCCTGAGCCAACAAACCCCATGGTAGGGTAGACTAATGACACAGATGAAGTGGATCATGTGACTAAGGCCCGTATTAACGAGGAACTGGAAAAGGACTTGAAACATGTCAAGGTTAGGAGGTTCTATATAAAATAAGGGGAATATTCGACATAATCTTGGTTGAATGAGCTAGGGATCTACTTCTCCATGAGAAACTATTCCTCCATAACTAAAATGGTCTGGACCATAGGACTTTTGACTGAAATAAGTCTGGAATGGTGGGAGACCTATAGTAAGGAGCAAAATATCAATGCCATTCATTTCAAATGGGAGGACTTCATGAAAGCCTTCAGAAAGAGGTTCCTTATGGAGCAGTTTTATATGAAGAAACTTGATGAGTTTGTTCAACTCCACCAAGGGACTCAGTCCGTAGAAGGATATTACAGGCAATTCCTGAAACTGCTTAAATATGCTCCATCCTTTGAGAAGGATAATAAAATGAAAGTGCATAAATTTCTCTCTAGATCTGGATATCATATCAGAAATTCAGTAAGCATGCATAAACCTGGTGATTTGGAGATCACTTACAAAATGGCTTTCCAAGCAGAATACAATCAACACCCTAGTAAGAAATTTGGCAACTCTTCAAATGGGTCAAAGAAGGAACATCATCACCAACAAAAGAGGAAGTGGGAGCCTGAACCAAGTCAGAAAGGAAAGGAAGCTCCCAAATTTGCAAAGAAGAACAATGAGAAAATCGAGCACTTTAAGAAGAAGTTTTAGCCAAGGAATAAGAATAACAATAATGCTCAAAAACCACAACCGCTAAAACAGGGAGGACCACCTTCTATAAATGAGAAGGATAAGCTATATCAAGGGATAAACCAAAATCATAAATTAGGGTGTTATGAATGTGGAGGTCCACATTATGCCAAGAATTATCCCCTTCATGTAGAATCTAGCTAGAAGGCAAATGGGAAGGACCACAAGATCTATGCGACCATCGAGAAACAGAACCTGGAAGGACAAGCAACTCCTTTACTCATAAATGGTAAAATCTATGGTAGATATGTTAAAATTATGATAGACAGTGGAGCTATAGATAGATTTATTTCTAGTAGTATATTAAGGGACATGCTGGAGAGACCTAGATCTTTGGCACAAGGGTGGAAAGTGGAGTATGGTTCATGTCAGACCTACTCCGTGGATCAATGCTTCCCTATAGCTAAAATTTCCCTACCCACTAGCTCTACCATTTGGCACCTATATGTAGCACCGCTACATGCCTTTGACATCATCTTGGGCATGGATTGGCTAAAATCTCACAAGGCTTTGATCAATTTCCAAGATCGATGGATTGAGTTCACTAATGATAGGAAAGAAAGGGTAAAAATGGTTAGTGAACAAGGTTCCTTTAAGCCTATGCTATTGTCCACAATGCAACTAAAGAAGTCCATAAGGAGAGGAGGTATGGTCTACGTGGTTAAATTAAAAGAAGTTGAAGATGTCAATGAGGAGGAAGCATTTCAAAAATTCCCAATTTTGCAAGAATATAGGGAAGTATTTACCTCAGAACTTCCTGGAATACCTCCCAAGTGAGAATTTGACTTCACCATTGATCTAGTACTAGGCACAAAACCCATCCATAGGGCTCCTTATAGGATGAACCCTATAGAAATGCAATAATTGAAGGTGCAACTTCAAGAATTACTTGACAAAGGGTTAATCAAGCCAAGTGTATCTCCATGGGGAGCACCAATACTATTTGTGAAGAAGAAATATGGTTCGCTAAGGCTTTGCATAGACTACAAGATGTTGAACAAATCCACCATCAAGAATAGATATCCTTTACCAAGGATAGAAGATCTATTTGATCAACTAAAGGATGCCACCATATTCTCCAAGATTGATTTGAAATTGAGATATCATCAATTCAGGATCCGGGAAGAGGATACTCACAAAACTACTTTTAAAACCCGGTACGAGCACTATGAGTTCATTATCCTACCATTTGAGTTGACCAATGCACTATTTGTGTTCATGAATCTGATGAACAATGTATTTAGAAATCAGTTGGACCTATTTGTATTGGTATTTTAGATGATATTCTAATCTATTACTACAATAAAGAAGAGCATGATAGACACTTGAAGATCATGCTAGAGTTATTGAAGAGAAATCAACTCTACAGGAACCTTTCCAAATGTGATTTTTATGTGCCGCAAGTACACTACTTGGGACATATAATCTCCACAAATGGGATTACGGTAGATCCTCAAAAAATCGAGGCCATTTTGAATTGGCCACCTCCCACTAATGTAACATAAGTGAGGAGCTTCATGGGTTTAGCAGGGTATTATCAAATATTTATGAAGGACTATTCTAAGATAGCCTCCCCAATAACAAATATTCAAAGGAAAGGAAAGAGTTTTGTATGGACAAAAAAATGTGAAGCCGCCTTCTAGTTGCTTAAGCAAAAGCTCACTTCTGCCCCTATACTAAAAATCCCAGACCCCCAAGGTGAATTTTTAGTGTGCATATATGCTTCTTTGGAAGGATTGGGATGTGCACACTGAAACATGAGGCTAACTATGCTACTCATGACTTAGAACTAGCTATAGTGGTACATGCCTTGAAAATTTGGTAGCACTACCTTGTGGGTAAATCCTTTGAGTTGAGAACTGATCACTAGAGTTTAAAGTATATCTTTACTCAGCCTTTGCTAAATGCAAGATAGAGAAGGTGGATTGAGTTCTTGGTCGAATATGATTTTGGCATAGAATACATCAAAGGTAAGGAAAACAAGGTCATCGATGCTTTGAGAAGAAGAAGGCACATTACTGCACTAACCCGAAGTCATATAGATCTTATGGATCAAGTTAAACAAGCTCAATTCAAGGACAAAAAAGCTCAATCTCAAGATCAGTTATGTATTGAAATCCAAGCCAAAATGGCACAAGATCCTAAGATAGCTAGATATTATGGTCTCAAGGATGGACTTTTGTGTTTCAAGGATCGGGTAGTCATTCCCAAAGCTTGAAATATAAGAAGGGCGATCATTATGGGAGCTCATAGATCCCCATACTCCACTCATCCAAGAGGGGCCAAGATGAGGGAGAACATGAAGAAGACCTTCTATTGGCTTGGTATGAAGAAGGATGTCACTGAATTTATTGCCCGATGTCTAGAATTCTAGAAAGTGAAGGTAGAGCATAAGCACCCAGTAGGTCAGTTATACCCACATGATGTACCCATGCAAAAGTGGCAAGTGATATCAATGGATTTCATAGTTGGGTTACCTAAGACTAGGTACCAACATGATGCGATACTTGTTATGGTGGAAAAACTGACCAAGGTAGCACACTTCATACCAAGTAGCACCAAGGATGATGTGGTAGTGGTTGCCAATAGATTCACCAAAGAGATCTTCAGGTTGCATGGATTTCTTAAAGCAATCATCTCTGATCGAGATTCTAGGTTCACATCTGATTTCTAGCAAGCCCTCCATCGTGTAATTGGCACTACACTAAATATAAGTTTTTCTTACCACCCAGAGATAGATGGGCAGACAGAAAGAGTCAATCAAGTCTTAGAAGACATGCTTTGCATGTATTGCATGGATCAAAATTCTTGATGGGAAGACTTCTTACCTTTAGTAGAGTTTGCCTACAACAATGGATACCATGCTTCTTTAAAGATGGATATTTTAGAGGCCTTGTATGGTTGGAGATGCAGAACACCATTGTCATGGGATAATCCAGAGGATCAAGATATTATTGGACCCGATACACTCAAGGAAATGGAGGAAAAAATGAGGGTAATCCGACAAAGGCTTAAGGAAGCTTTGGATTGCTAGAAGAGTTATGTTGACTTGAAGAGGACTCCTCGAGAATTTTTTATGGGAGATATGGTATTCTTGAGGGTAAAGCCTATGAAGAGTGCTATCAAGTCAACAAAATTGGACCCAAGATATGTTGGACCATTCACCATCCTGGAAAGAATTAGCCCTGTTGCCTACAAACTCGACTTGCCACCTAATTTGGCAAAGATCCATAATTATTTCCATGTGTCCCTTATTAGAAAATATCTTGATGATCCTAATCATGTGTTGGATGTCTCTAAGCTGCAGATGGTGGATCCAATGTACATTGAGGTGAAACCGGTCGAAATACTTGAGTTTCGCTCCAAGACCATGAGGAAGCGAAACATAGAGCAGTGCAAGGTCCAATGGGACCTATATTCTGAAAGGAATACCACCTGGGAAAAGGTGGAGGACATGAGGAATCACTTTCCTTATTTATTTGAGAACAATGTGTAATATTATTTCAGATAGACTTTGTGTGATGCATAGATAGATACTCTGATAGAGATACTTATGCATTGATGATGGTATGTATGCACTGATTTATATCTCATTACTCTATGATGATATTTATGTTTTATGCTTTGATCTTACCATGCAAAAAAATCATTGATGAATGATTTTCATGCAATATATATGTTTTATTTCTTGAAGAATATGGTATTGCTGATATTTTATTGCATCACAGGTCTAGGAGCTCTCATGGGTGGAAGAATTTGGCCTTCTCATAGGAAGGAGTTGTTCGACCACCAAGAACGAGATACTAGAAAAAGGGAAATGATGATGAAGACAACCCATGGGTAACACAAATAATTACCCACATATAGGTATACTCATGACTGCACCATTGGGCAATGATGTTTGAGACTAGCCTCCTGGATATGACAGTGATAGCGAGCCTATCTTAAAGAGGCCATCCATAGGATAAAACAATGGTGTGGAATATTGAGATTGCATGGTTGCCTGTGATTGCAATTTGGTAAAAAGCATTATGGTTATTTGCTTCCTTTGCTATATTTTTATTATGCATTAAGGTTTTATTGTTTGCTAACTATGGTAACACAAGGGACTATGTTTAGTCTAAGGGGGGTAGTATGTCACATCCCACCTCGACCGAACCCTTGTGCTTGGAAAAAAAAAATAGAACTAATGCTTAATTTGTGAAGGCATAGAAAATATTTGAAATTTTCAAGGTATTGAAAATAGTGGTGATTTATTTAATATTTTTGAAAATACATCCAAGAAAAGAAATAACATATATTTTAATAGAAAAGGGGGTTTTCATGTAAATTAAGTTATTGGTATGCTTTGCAAACTAATGTAGTGTTAAAATACTTTGAGAAAAGTATTTTAACCCTAAGTGCCATTAAGAGCTATGAGAAAAAGAATCTGTACTCACAAGCTCTAGAAGGTATTTTAAAATTATTTTATAAAGTCCTTAAAAACACTATGGACTGCCTTTGTTTGCATCATGTCCTCATGGTTGCAAAAAATACTATGCCACTAATTTGCTTGCATCACCATCCTCTTGACCTCTTCAGCAGGTCATAACCTAGACTACCCTTTACCATTTGAAGAGGCACTCCCTAAAAGCTATAAAAAGGCCACCTTGAGAAACCAAAAAGGGTCATGCATGCTGGGAGAAATCCTAAAGAAATATTGATAGGTGAACTTGGGCTTAGGGATTATGCTCTTTACCCTTTGGTAAATCAGAAACCAAACAACCTTAAGTTTTTTTAGAGATATTTGGTCAAGACATTATAGAAGGGGAGCAAGCAAGAAGGGTTGGATAGAGAAAGGATTCAAGAAGCTTGAATTATTCAGGTCATATCATACTCTATAACTATGGCAGTTGTTTGCGTAACCCTTTAGTTTGAATGCACATTTGCTTATTGTCAATATTTTAGTTTGAATGCACTTTTTCTTAATATCAATCTTCTAGATTGAATGCGCATTGATTTTTGATATTGAAATGCTATTAAATGGTTTATGTGATTGGTGGGAGACCCCTAAGATTTTGGCTCACCAACCAATCTAAGAACCCCTAGGCTAAGATCACCCCATTCATTAGCCTCGGATCTAATAATGGCATATCTAGTGATTGTCCTTTAAAGCTTTTTATAGCATCAAAATTACAAAAAGGATGTAAATGCCTCAAGGATGCCATTGGACCGAAATTGGTTTGACCAAATTCTTTAAAGATAGAAATATTATTAAACCAATACCCCTAGACAAAAGCATTACCACAAGCAGAGTCGTTGTTTAGTGGTTGTTACGCTATCCACACAAGTAATTTTGAGGGGCTAGTTATCCACCATACATTAGATATGGGATATGTTTCTCCTCTTCGATGACCCGATACATCGTTATGATAAGGACTAGGTTTGTTCTCACGGACTGACAGTACCCTTGTGATGACTTTCCTTACCCATGTGTATGCTCTCTTATAACGCTGTTCATGGTGGTATTCAACCAAAATTCCCCCTGTCTAACCAAGGCTATTATAAAGAGGCCGTAATTATTTGAATGCAACAAAGTGGAACACTTTGGAAATGAAGTGGTTTTCCATACTTGGGATATAGAATACTTGAGTGATAATATATGTCCTCAATGATTTTGAAGTCGCAAGGACCCTTAATAGCTTGGTGATCTCCACCGTGTAAATCATAAGCCTGTTACATATAAAAAACTCTATGCTTTATGCGATGTGGTAGGCAACTAAACCTCACCACGACCATAATAAAAACACCACTGCAAATAGGAATTATATATGTTACCTATTTTTTTCCCTATCCGATGTCATATGCCATGATATTTTTGTAAGTGTATACTTAAAAATTTAACTAGGCAAATCGACCTTGTCTACGATCAGGATTTACATTGAAAATTTTTTGTAGAAAACAACCCTTTACTCTTAAGCATTCAAGCTAACCATCGTATGGAAGGAAAATCCTGATGACCAGGGTAAAATTATGCATAGTTTAATTCTTGTATGTTGCACCCACATGATGTACCGTGATGTAGAGAATTGGTGATAGATATTTTCTATGATCACCATGATTGAATACAAAGTTTAATTACTCTTTGAAGAAATTCCATCCCTCACATACCCTGCATAAGTGTATGGGGTTCTTTATAGATAAAATATCCTCATGTAGTTCTTGACCACGGTTGGTGTGATCAAGGCTAGCTTATGATGCCATCTAGCCATGGAGGCTAGGATGCTAGCTATAAATTGCTAGCTGTATAGAAACCCCCGGTTAATATAATGAGGTTGTTGAGATTCCTTGGTTAACATGACCATGTTGCTTTGTGGAAGATCAATTGGCTTACCGGTTGGTCGTATGCATCATATTTAAATAATCCCGCTTTTGTAAAACTGAACCACTTTTTGAGGTCAAACCAAGATCATTTACTTGACTCATCAAGCATGTTGGGAAAGAACCTAATTACCCAAACCAAAATTTAAACATGTTGAAAAACTATTTCATCTAGCTTTCGATGCATCTATGAATTTTGGGTTAATTGGTATATTATTTAAAGGAATTGTGAATCTTGGGTTGAATGGTGCACTCAAATAATGGGTGTAAATTCTCAAGGGTCTTTAAAAAGGGACCTTTTGAAAACGAAAGTGTGATTCAAAAACTCAAAGTAAACTTTGTGTAAATCTTAAAGTCTTGTTTAGGGACTTTTGGGAAATTTTGGAAAAAATTGTATATAGTAGGTAGTAGTCTTGTTGATAGACTAAATAATACCTAATAAGAACTATAGTTCACCCTTGATGAGATATTGGATGATAAATCTCACTTGCTAATAATGTGTACCTATAGTGGTTTCCCAAAACAAATTAAGGACCAAGTGAGCAAACTTATAGTGTAATCTTGGGAGTAGATTACGAGGCCAATCATAGCTAAACTTGAGTAATCTTAGTGGAAGATTGCAAGAGAGTTGTAGCTAATCTTGGGGTAACTATAGTACGATCTTGGTAATAGATCGTGAGGCAACTTGGTAGCCTAATTTTATGGAAAGACTATAGACTACTATACAAATTAGCAAACACATTCATAAAGGAACTATAGTGTAACCATACTAATGGATTGTAGAACAAATCTGGTTTATAACCCTACAGTAGGTTATGATTATAGGCAACAAATCCACCTCCCGAAGAAGAAGTGACAAGAGGATTTGCCCAGTTTGACAATTTTGACATTTTTTTGTAAATCGTACAGGTAGGAGTAAACCATAAAAGCAGGAGGTAAACTATACAGAGTAAAGGGCAAACCATACAATGTGCAATGAAATGCATGGGAAATACAATTTAAGTTGTAATTACACATGAATTTGATAAATAAGGTGTTTAGACTTAGTAAAAGTCATAATTATGCATTTTGTTATGCATGGGTAGTTGTGAATAATGAATTGCCTTAGGAACCACTTTGGAACATCCTAGGCAATATTATATAAGACCCCTTTTTATTTTTGATAGTATGGTTAGTCTAGGAATGCTTGTGAGTTTTGGCTATGTTTTGATATGAAGTATTGTTGGATATCTATGATTTTTGACTACTCTTAGTGATTGTATGGTATTGTTGATTAGTAATAAAGAAGAATCACCATTCATAGTTTTATCTCATGTACTATACGATCTTGGAATGGTAGAATAGTGTTTTGTAGTTTATCTCTATAGTATGTACTTTTTGGTTGATATTGCTACTTAATGCATTATTATGGAGGGATTGGATTAAAAAACACCGATGTGGATCTGATTAATGATCTATGATGATGATGATATCAAGGAAGATATATTGAAGGATTTTGTTCAATTTCTATATGTTGCCATTGGATATAGAACTCTCTCAAACCCGGATAATGTAACTTGCATGTTGGTAGAAATAGGATTGATTACTATAGTAAACCTTTATAAAACTTACTTGAGAGAGATTGATACATGAGAATATCCAATTTGGCACTTTGTTGTAGTTTCATCTCATACAAATCATACACCAAAGCTCTTACAAATTGTACAAAAGAAACTTACCCAATTTGGCAGCATTGGGAAATCGAACAGTTTAGTTACAAAACTATGTACAACAACTTGCAAAACTGAATATGAAAGATTGGTTGAGTGTGAAATCATACAAGCTCCATCACTGTATGATTTGGGATCATACAATGGTACGATTTGGAATCATACAATGGTACGATTTGGGTTTCATACAAGATATTTTGTTGTCGCAAATTAATAGTTGTAAAGACTGTATAATAGTACAATTTGGTCCATCGATTGGGAATAGCAAATTGATCATTATAATTTCTTGAGAATCACCTCCTCATTAGGAATACTACAACCCTATACTACATTTGGTACCGTTGCCTTATCGATCTTGGAATTTTTGTTAAAATAACTCAAATTGATAAGTAAGAAGATTACAAAACTAGATGTGAATGATAGACACTAGTGTGCAAAGATGTAGGAGATGGAAAGTACAAGAGAACATTATAGTAAGGATAATGAGAATTGCTTGAAGAGAGAATGCAAGTAACTCAGATCATAGTACACATGAACTAAAAATATAGCAAGTTTGGGCATCTAAAGAAGGATATTTTAAAACACTATTGATAGAGACAGAAGAGGAGGTACAAAAACCACCTAGTATAGAGGATCGAGTTGACAGAGAAGCAGTGCACGAGGAAGGAGAGTGGATGGTGACACTTGAGAAAGTGATAGAAGGGTTGCAAGGGAGTGCAAATTACAAGAGTTAGGAACCAGGGTAACAGGGTGTGAGGTTTCAGGATGAAGGACCAAGACCATCTCCCTCACATCAACAAAGAAAGTCATGAAGTGAAGATGCACGTGAGTTTGGTCAATGATTGATGGGACATAATAAGATACCTCAAATAGACACTTCTAACGATGACTATAGTAAAACACCCCCAAGGAGGAATTAGATAGAGATTCCATAGGATACCTCAAGTGACGAGGATGATTCTTCGAATATGGCTAACAAAGCATCCAAGCAGAGATGTCCAGCTTTTACAGGTGAGGGTAAAGAAGACCCCACAAGATATATCAAAACATGTATAACCATTTGGAGGGCAAATGGTGTAGAGCAACCAGATGACTGGGTAACTTTATTTCCTCCTACCTTGAGAGGATTGGTGATAGATTGGTATCTGTAAAGGGAAAATATAGTAGATTTCCAGACTTGGAACCAAGTGAAGGAGAAATTCATTTAGGAATTTCACCCTTTGAAGGATGATGGAGACATTGTTACTGAACTTTATATATTGAAGACAAATCCTGATGAAGATATAAAATCATACAATTGCACACTAAAGCAGTTAGTAGATAAGATGCAAATAACTTTGGTAGATGTATTAGTGAAGCGGTGGTTTGTAGATGGATTGCTACCAAAATATAAAAAAATATGAAGGCAGTACCATCGAAAATGTATGAAGAAGCTATAAAGCATGCAAATAATTTTGAAAGTGAATCGAAAAAGATGTACACAAGAATTTTATCTCATCCCAAGTCCAATTATTTAGATAGTGGATAAGATGACACTATACAGAAGATAATAGCATCATTTCATCAGGATTTTGATAAGATTATGAAAGAACAAAGAAGCAAACTTGACATGAATGACATTTGGTTCACAAAATGCAAAACTGAAGGTCATACAAATATAAAGTGTCCATGAAATGACTACTTTCGTATATGTAACATGATGGGACACAAGGTGATGCTATGTTCATATAATGCAAGAGTATGTCCACAAGTCCTAACAATCTAGGAGCAGGAAGAGAAATCAAAGACCCTAGAAAGCTGGTCATAAGAAACAAGTGGAGGTTATATAAATAATTGGTAAGGCAGAAGGCCAAACTAGGGCAATCGAAAAGGAGGATAGAGTTGTTTGTAGTATGATTCAAAAGGAAGGACGATCATACAATGTTGTAATTGCCAAGAGTGGGAGCATTTCAAAAAAACTTGTCCTTCACCTTAGAGATAAGAAATTGAATAAGTGAACACTATACATATGTGTAGGTGGTGTAGTTCGGGTAACCACAAGGAAGCAAATTGCTCTAATAAGGTGAGTTCAAGTAACTCGCAAAATATAAATTATCTAGATATCGAGATTCCTCAAGTTAAGGAGGAAACCTAGGAAGTTTTAGTCATGACAAAGATTCAGGATAAAAAGGATAAGTATCCAGAGTTAGCAAAATAAAAGCAACACTAGCAAGTAGCAAAGAAAATACTATAGGATGAAGAACAAAATGCTAAACAAGTGAAGTTAGCAGAAGAAAAGGAACTGAAAAACCATCGGATGAGAAGGTGATTGTGCAGAGTCTAGCATCATAGGTTTTGGACACCACAGTAGAGATTAAAGTGACTAACCTGTTGGAAGCTATCCCATCATTATAGAAAGTAATGGTGGAAGAAATACAACCACATAAGGTGATGGAAGGCAGAGTCAACCAATTCAGGAAAAGAAACAAAAAGACCAATTCATGGATCCTACTATATTGATGATTGATGTGGGAAAGAAACCTATATTATTTTATATAGAGATCCTAAGGCACAACTTGAGACAAGTTATTGTGGATGAAGGATCCAAAATCAATGTGCTACCTGAATGGACCTGGCTAGAACTGGGTGCTCCATCTCTATGGGCATAGAGCTTTTGATTATATTGTGCTGACCAGTATGGTATCAAGACAAAGGGAGTCTTAATAGAAAAACAAATGGTGATAACTGACCAAGAGTTCATCTTGGATTTCATTGTGATTACTATACAAAAGCCTACATACAATGCTTTATTGGGAAGAGGATGGCTACATGTAGCCAAATTTAATAATAACTAGGGAAAGAATCAGATTACTTTCAAGAAGGGATAACACAAATATATGATTAATATGACTAATAAAAAGGTTAGTGAGGATGTAGATACGACTGAAGAATCAAAAAATTCCTCAGGAGATGAAAGATATGAACTAGATGGAGAAGGAATGTTGTACCTGGATGAATGTAGTTAATATGAAGCTAGATTTGATAGTAGACTTCTTCATTGGCAAAAGGAAGAGTACAAATTTTTTCAGCCCTACTGCCTTTGTATTTACTTAGAGAAGATCAAGGAAAAATAAAATGAAACTAAATTCAGCAAGGAACCTAAGAAGGAGGCGGAAGAGAAATGGACATTTCAAATTTTTTTTACAGAATATATAGTAGGAGATATGGAAATTGATGGAAGACCAACACACCCAAATAATGTAGGGAAAGTAACAAGTGAGCCAGAGAATATGAAATATGAACGACCTCAAATAGTGGACATCAATCTAGGGATGAAGGATGAACCTAGGATGATTCACTATGGTGATAATCAGAACCCTATACTGAAAGCGATAACTTTTAAGATATTCTTGGAATATATGGATGTATTTGCATGGAAATATAAGGACTTGAAGGGAGTGCCACCTAAGTTATGTGTCCACAAGATTACACTAATGCTTGAGCATAACCCATAAGGAGGATACCATATAGAATGAACCCAAAATATGTTGCATTAGTGAACGTAAAGATAGAGAAGATGTTGGAGGTAGGAATTATCTTCACGGTTACGACCAGTGAGTAGGTATCACCTATAGTGGTCACCTTGAAGAAGAAAGTGGAAAAAATTAGAATATGTGTGGACTTTAGGAGTCTAAACACAATAACTATCAAGTACCCCTTCCCTATTCCCTTCATATATATATATAACTATCAAGGACATAAGATCTATTCATTTTTGGATGGATTTTCGGGTTACAATAAAATAAATATAATTGAGGAGGATAAGTTGAAGACCACATTTATTGTGGAGAATCGCATATATGCATACAATCAAATGCAATTTGGGCTTTGTAATGCCTCAACTACATTTCAATACATCATACTGTATATATTTTATCAGTTGGCAATAGGGAACTTCAAAGCATTTTTGGATGACTAGTCCATTTATGGGAAGATCAAGGAGCATCTTCCTAACCTCAGTGAATGCATGAGTAGGTGCAAAAATGCATAGATCGTATTAAATCTAGGAAGTGCTACCTGATGGAACTGTATGAAATTTTTTTAGGACACATAGTGTGTAGTGAAGGATTAAAAATAGATCCTAAAAAGATCCATGTGATATTGCACATGAAAGAACCATATGATGTGAGTTCACTTAAAATATTTCTTGGATCGATGGGATATTATCGAAGTTTTATCAATAATTATGCACGTGTATCCTATCCATTAGATTCATTAACAAGCACCAAGGAGCCTTTGAGGAGTTGAAGGCTAAGATTTTTAGTAGCTTGATTTTAGTGTTCCTGAATTGGGATAAGGAATTCCATGTCCATATTGATGCTTTAAATTTTGCAATCAGATGTGCTTTGGTACAAGAAGGATATTTTAGGCTGGATCGACCTATTGTCTTTGCTAGTCGTCCATTGTCAAGGGCAAAGAGAAATTATAGTACAATAGAAATATAAGCTTTGAGAAAGGTATATGTAGTCTAGAAGTTTAGGCATTACCTACTGGCGAATACCTTTGATTTTTACATAGATCACCAAGCCCTATTGTACTTGAAAAACAAACCAATGATACAAGGATGAGTCAGCAGGTGGCTCATCACCCTACAAGATTTTGCATTCTAAGTAGGAGTGAGACCTAGTAAGAAGCATGTAATTATAGACCAACTATCTTGGATATGATCAAGAGAGCCTACAGGAACATGGGTTTTGGATAAATTCCCTAATGCACAGTTACTTGCCATCAATGTTGTTTTGTCATGGTACAAGTTTATTGGCCAGTACTTTTCCACAGGAGAGTTGCCACAAGAAATGATGGCAATCGAGTAAAAAAAGTGATTATGAAGTTAACACCTTTCCAGTTAATAGCAGGATTGCTGTATAAAATGGGAATTGATGGTATATTGCAAAGATGTGTGATGGAGGAAGAAGTCAAAGAGATATTGAAAGAATCCCATGAAGGCTTAGCAGGAGGGCACATGAGACCAAATACGACCGCTAGAAAAATATTATTAGCAGGATTATGGTGGCCCACATTGTATAATAATGCAAAAGAGTATGTGAAAGCATGTGATACTTATCAAAGGATAGGAAATCTAGTAAAGAGGGACTTTATGCCATTGCATCCATAAAAACCCTAGGAACTATTTGAAATATGGGGATTAGACTTCGTCAAAACTTTGAAAACCTCTCGAAGAAGAAAGTGCAAGTACATTGTGGTAGTAACAGAGTACTTGACAAAGTGGGTTGAAGTGAGGGCTTTACCTAAAAACTCAACTAAAAGTACAACAAGATTTTTGTATGAGCAGGTAATTACAAGATTTGATATTTTTCTATAGATAACAAGTGACCGGGGAGGACACTTCATCAATGAAATCATCAAGATGTTGATAATGGAATTCAAGATTTTGCACTCATTGTCTAGTATGTACTATCCCAGAGAAAATGGGCAGGTGAAAGCAAAAAATAAAGTCCTGGTATCTACTTTGTATAAAACCTGTGGAAGAGAAGGAGAATATTGGGAGGAAAGATTAACATATGTTTTGTGGGCATATAGAACAACTTTTAAACCAAAAATAGAGCATACACCTTTCCAGTTGATGTATGAATAGGAGGCAGTGGTGTTAGTAGAATTATTGATACCAAGTTTGAGAGTCGCAGTGGAGCATCGCTTGGGTGATCAAGAAAGTTTGAAAGAGCAACTGATAATACTGATTAAGTTGGATGAAATAAGAGTCATGGCACAATGGGCAATTGAGGTAGCTCAGAAAAGGAGGAAGTAGTGGCATGAAAAATACTTGAGAAAGTTAGAACTTAGTCTGGGTGACTTAATTCTAAAGTTTAATGGGAAGCGAGAAATCAAGCCCGATAAGTTGAAAACTTTATGGTTTGGTCCTTGCAAAGTAGTATTAGTAATGAATAATGGAGCAGTCAAGTTGAAAAAATTGAATGGTACTGAGGTACTCAACACTGTAAATGGATCAAAGTTGAAGCCTTACAAAGTACAGTCCTTATTCATTTCTTCAAAAGATATCAAACAAAGAAGACGAGTAAAATCTCAATGGAGGAATCAAGGTGAGCAAGGTCCATCACAGGAAGAGCCTGACATGGGACTCACATGCTTATTCATAGAAGGGGAGGAGACAAGAACAACCATAGAAAAGTAATATTTGGCACCTCGACCCAAAGAAAGAAGAAGATTGTGGGTGCATGTCATATTTGTAGATGGGATCGAATGAGTAATAGAGAAAGATGAAGAATGAATTCCTCCAAATGAGATATCAAGAGATAGTAATATTACCTAGAAATAGAGTAAGGCAAGAAGAAGCACCCCAACTAAACATGAACATGATGTATCTTTGGGTGGAGTGTAGAGAACTACCCCAACAAGTTGAAGGATGAAGAAGGATACAATTAATAGTACAATATGAGGATAGAGTGGACACTTTTGAAATGGAAGTTCTATAAGAGAATAGGAACAAAACCATCGATGAATAATTGTCTAAAATTACTCCATTAGCTCAGATAGGGATATTACAATAAAGAATGTGACTGCAAACACAACAACTATAGGAGGAATATCAGACGTTGCGAGGTCATAATGCAAGGTTGAAATAACAAACCATCCAAAAACTAGATAACACAATACGAAGGCTGGACGAAAAAAGAACAACTAGGCTACAGTAACTAGAAAAGGAAGTTGAGGATAACAAAGGGATAACTCCAAGGAGTGGTATAAGAAATGATTGTGCAAGCACAAGTTCAAAAGTACCACCAAGTGTTCTGTCAATGATGAACAAAGATGCAAAGATGTTTTGGCGAGACATTATGGAGGCAACCACATCACCTGAATCACAGGGTAATGCATGGGTGGATTTGAGTGACTCCAGTGATGAAGGAATACCTTGGCTAGTAAGGGAATCTAGCATGAAAAGTAGTGATGATGATGATTACCCGAGGAGACCCCAAAATCCTCAAGATGGCTGTGATCCCCTAGCATGTACAACACATTGGCAACTAGGGAGATCATAGGAGCATCAAACCAACCTTGATTTGCAAGCATATATAATAGCCCATTGATAGTTAATAAGACAAAGGAGAGAAGTAAGGAAATTGGAGATATTGATGAATTTTCCAATAGTTTAGACAAAATAGAGATAAGATAATTAGAATGACTAAATATTTAAGATATATTTTTCTAATGCATATAGAGAGATCTTTACAACCTCATCTCCACAAATATTCTTTGAGGAAATAAGATGGATATTTTTCTTAGTACATGCAGATCATAGAATGAGAGCACCACAACAATTGTCACCAAGTATAATACAAAGTAGAAGTACACTAGACAACATTGAGTTGGTAGAGATAACTCCTGATAACCAAGCAATGGGAGGAAGGAATAGACAAGGACCCCTAAGGCTTCAAATAGGAAGGGGAGGAGGTATTTGACCATGGAATAAATGAGGTCAAGGTGATGTTACAATTATAGGAGGAAGAGGACAATGAAGGTTCCAACCCCCTACTCCTAGATGGCTAGGAGATGCACCCTTATCATGTTTGAACTAGACAAGGAATTTGCAAGGTATACCATGGATGAGAGGGATCTTACCAAACCCCACAAGGTAGTACCCATTGGGACAACCACCCCTAATATAAAAAGGACCTCAAAGAGTGGTAGGTGATACAGGATTACTCCAAGTAAGGGAGGAATCACCACTAGCACAAATAAGCCTGATGTTAAGAGGAATAGGATGGGGAAGACACTTGCATGGCAAAGGTCTTACAAGTAAAGGAAGAGTGCATTTTGTAGATGAAATAAAATAGGGACAAAAAATGATTTGATCACCAAGTCTGGAACCATAATTGATCCGAGGAGATAGGCAGAGAAGTCACTCAAATTACAGTAGAGTCGTAAGGACACCACTACCAAGGGATCAATCACCTACATGACAAGAGGAAGGGACACTAGGTGAAGATACTCCAGTTTGCAATTGTACAATACCAAATTGTACACATGGTACTGGAAAGCTAGGGAACTTGGTAACATCACAAGTGGAGATGAATCACTCTAGGGAGCAAGTGGTGCTAGATGACATAATCACTTGAAATGTCACGGTTGAACATCTAAGGGAAGAATCATATGGGATTGTACAAGTGAATGTCACTATGCAATTCCTACGACGGTAAGTGTAAATAGGCTAGGAAATGAAAAAAATAAAAATAAAAATAAAAATAAAATAAAATAAAATGCCTTAGTAGTGAAAATCCCTCAGGATCCAATTAATAAGGAAGTGGTTTGAAAACAAAAAATGGTGACCTCTTCAAGAGAGAGAAAATAGAAAAAAATTCTCTAAGTGATAGATCGTACAAGTCAAATATAAAGCTGAAAAAGCATAAGTGGAAGATCGTACAAGCAAAACTGGAAAAAGTACATGCAGAGCGTACAAGGAAACATGTTTTATGATTTAGATCATATAGTGTATGATTCTAGGTGCAATTGTATAATTTTCAATCGTCACATTTAATGTTCACATGTGTGGAACAATGCTTTGTTGAAAAAGCACAAGAAAAAGTTAAAATAACATGGGAAAGTGATGAGTTGTCAATCATTCGGGCAAGGAAGCTGAAAAGATATGTAAAGTGGTACAATTTCAAAATGGTAATGGTTAGGGTTTGATAAAAATTTATCTACAAGTCTAACTTTAGCAATTTTACAAACCGTACAAAGAGGAATTCAAAATTTTTAGGAGAATGAAGGTGAAAAGCATGCAACTAAATGGAATATACTACATGGGCATTAAAATTCATTAGTGAACTACAATATTGCATGACCCATTTCTAAATTTGTACCAGGGAGACTTTTTGCATTCAAGAAAATTGAACTATAGAAGAAAATAAAGGGTTATGACTCCATTAAAAGTAGATTACAAGTTTAGTTGAAGGAAAATGAGTGTTTATAGTAAAATACATCCAAGCACAAATCAAATTATGGAAAAATGTACACTAGGGTTCGAAGAAGTTGTGGATTGGAGTCAGAGTAAATAAATTACAGGAGAAAGGTCGTTACAAACCCTAACCTGATAAAATAGGCCACAAAAGAATTGGAGAAGGCATAGAGAAAGAAGGAGAAGACCATACAACCTTGCTAAACAACCAAGAAATTTTGTTTTTGGAGGTAAATTGCATCAGGTGGTGAAAAATTGTAAACTTGATCTAGAATGACACTAAAAGGATATATCGAGATATTTTGGCAATTGGGTCGATGAGAAATCATGGAGAAGAAGTGAAAAATGTGAGTTTTAGGTGAACAAGGGTTTCAAAGGATGTATTGTACTATTTGGAGGGTCGATTGTACGATCTCAAGGAAATATTGTGTGATTTCAGGTAAAATTTAGATTTTTTTAAGCTTTTGAGAGCAAATCGTATGAAATCATATGGATTCGATGAAGGGGAGTAGCTAGATAGGGACATTGTATGGAGTGGTACAGGTACTATACATTTTGATGTAGTAGATGTATGATTTGCAAAATATTGAATAGTTTGAAGTAGTTATGGATATTGTACAATTTGGAGGTGACTCTTGATCTAGAAACCATACAGGAGCAAGTGGAAGAGCATATTGTATGATTTATAAAACACTTATAATTTTAGAATAGGCGATGTTCAAGTAGTAAGCTAACCGAAGGAATGGCAGGAAAATGATTTTAGCCAAAGAGTTCGGATACCGGTTAAGAAGAATTGCAGCTAATAGGGTGGAACGGTCACTAGGACCCCTGCATGAGAGAGAGTCACATATGTGAAAATACCAAGGGTGATAGTTTTAGTATCACAATTGATGTGGTACTCATCCCTGGAGGAGAGGAGTGTACAGGACATGGAGAGGATAGAGGTATTGGAGGGCTGATTGAAGAATGACACCACCAAGATTTCAAGAGGAAGAAATGGTACAAGATAAGATTTTGAGGAGGGAGTTGAGAAGTGAAGTACATTACCCAGATCCCTATGAGGATCTAAGAAATGAACCTAAGGAAAATGATGCAGGAGCATCCGATGACAGCAGAGCAATCTTGCATCAACCAAAAAAATTCTAAGTGTTTGCCTCGATGTCGCGATATCGCGACAGAAAAAGTGTCGCGATATCATGACATGTCGCATTATCGCGACTCAAGAAGGAGAGAGAAGGCGTAGAGCAAAAATGTCACGATTTCGCGACATGTCGCGAAATCATGACCAGAAGACGAAAGAAGGCGCAAGGGAGGAAAAGTGTCGCGATATCGTGACATGTCACATTATCGCGACAAAAGGACGAAGCAAGGCGCAAGAGTGAAAAATGTCATGATTTCACGACATGTCACGAAATCGCGACCGAATCAGGAGAGAGAGGGCGCCCGAAGAAAATGTCACGATTTCGCGACATGTCACGAAATCACGACCGAAAGCAAGCAGGAAGGGCCAAAGGAGAGAATGTCGTGATTTCATGACATGTCATGAAATCGCGACCGAAAGCAAGCAGGAAGGGCCACAGGAGAGAATGTCGCGATTTCGCGACATGTCGCAAAATCACGATCGAAAGCAAGCGGGAAGGGCCAGAGGAGAGAATGTCGCGATTTCGTGACATGTCACGAAATCACGACCGAAAGCAAGCGGGAAGGGCCAGAGGAGAAAATGTCATGATTTCACGACATGTCGTGAAATCGTGACCGAAAGAAAGCAGGAAGGGCCGGAGGAGAAAATGTCACGATTTCACGACATGTCGCGAAATCACGACCAAAGAAGCAGAAAGGAGGCAAGGAAGGAAATTGTCATGATATCGCGACATGTCACGATTTCGTGACCCAAGAAGCGAAGAGAGAGCAGAGGGCAAAGATGTCGCGATATCGTGACACGTCACGATTTCGTGACCCAAAAAGGCGAGGAGGAAGCAGAAGGCAGATGTCGCGATATCGCGACATGTCATGATTTCACGACCAAAAGAAAGAAAGAAGAGCTAGAAGGGAAACTGTCGCGATATCGTGACATGTCGTGATATCATGACCCGAAGGAGAAGAAGACAATGAGAAAGGAAGATGTCGCGATATCACGACATGTCACGATATCGCGACTCGTAGAAGAGGAAGACAACGAGAAAGAAAGATGTCATGACATCGCGACCTGAAGGAGGGGAAGGCTGCAAGGAAAGAAAATGTCACGATATCGTGACATGTCACGATATCGTGACCCGAAGGAAAGAAATGTTGCAAGGAAGAAAAATGTCGCGATATCACGACCCGACGAAGAGGAAAGTTAGCAAGGAAGAAAAATGTCGTGATATCGTGACCCAAAGAAGAGGAAAGGTAGCGAGGAAGAAAAATGTCACGATATCATGACATGTCACGATATCGCGACATACTACAGGTTCACGACCCAAAAAGGCACGCGTTCCCAGACGGTGCTTCTCGAGGCGGTCAAATGCCTCATCAATGTAGGATTTCTTGCCCGATAAGTTTGTTGAGCATGGCGGCCACTCGACTGCTGTGCCTAGAGGTCAGAGATGTTCAGATGGCTCATCAATGCATGTTTTTCATGGTTGACCCGATGGCAGTTGCAGGTTAGGATAAAAAGAGGTGAAGGTTACAGTCAGTGGGGGTGGAGGAGCCGAGTTTTGGGATTGGGGAGATTGTATTCTTCTTGGGAGCATAGGCAGATCGCCGAACGTGAGGCAGCTTGCATTAGAAAAAAAAAAGGAAACTAAGCCTGCGGGCTAGTATTGTAAATTTTCTTTTGAAAGTTTAATGAAATGAAAGCTTGATCGGTGAAGAAAGTAGGAGATTGGATTTCGAAATTTGGCCCCCTCCATCAAGTGGTATCAGAGCGGGAGTTCCTAAGTGTGTAAATAGATCATCGAACGTGAGGCAGTTTGCACCAGGATCTGTGGAAGAGGTTGTGAGAAGAGAGTGAAGCAAAATGCCTCCACGAAGAAACCATGGTGGTGGAAGAAATATGGTGCCAGAAAAAAATTTTAGAGCTTTGCAGAGGCAAGTTCAGGCCCTGCAAGAGGAGCTACGTAGAGGGCTTGAGCCCAGGAGAGAAGAAGGTAGTGAAGATGAAGTTGATGATGAAGAGGACCAGTTTGAGGAAGAAGAAGAGGCTATAGATCCTGCATAAGCCAGGTTATACAGAGCCATCTCCCAGATTGGAAAGAAACCAAAGATGGAGGTTTCTATGTACTCTAGAAATCTAGATCTAGAGGAGTTGATTGACTAGATCAATGACCTGGAGGAATACTTTGAGTATGAGGAGGTCGAAGATCCTGATCGGGTCAGATTCGCTAAGACCAAGCTGAAGGGTCATGCTAGCATCTGGTGGAAGGGAGTACAGCTGGAAAGAAATAGAAGAGGAAAGGAGAGAATAACCATATGGGATAGAATGGTGGAGAAGTTGAAGAGGCAGTTCATCCCAGCTGACTATGAGATGGATCTGCTAAAGAAAATGCAAGGTTTGAAGCAAGCAAGCAAGTCTGTTAAAGAATACACAGAGGAGTTTTACAAGATTGTAATCAGAACAGGCCATTTAGAGGCCAACAAGGAGAAGGTAGCCCGTTATATTAATGGGTTACGAGCAAGTATTCAAGAGGAGTTAAGTCTGGTTAGGATGACCACCATAGAGGATGCTTACCAGTTTGCTCTGAAGGTTGAAGAGAAGTTGAACAGAAGGTTTGAGAGCAAGCAAAGAGGAAGAGGTCATGGTGGAAGAATAGATGGAGGACAAGATGAGAAGAAAGAAGAAGCTAGCTACAGTCAGGATCAGAAGGGAGATAATGATTGCAGATCCCATGGTCAGAACAACTACCAAAGAGGAAGAGGTAGATCTAGACGTGGGTATGGAAGAGGAGGATTTCGTGGAACCTGTTTCCACTGTGGCGAAGAAGGACATCGAGCATTCGAGTGTCCACAACATCGAGAAAATATGGATAAGAGACCTGAGGGTCCTACAAGAGCTGTTGTAGTAGATGAAGGTGCTGAATCAGAACATTCTAAGGAGGCAGAGAGAGGAGAAGTGATGTTCACAAGGAGAACCTTGTTGAATGAAGAGAAGGAATCAGACCAGAGGAGGAGCCTGTTTCGCACAAGGTGCAGAAGTTCGGGTAAGGTCTGCAATGTTATTATAGATAATGGTAGTACTGATAACTTGGTATCTGAAGAAATGGTTACTAAGTTATGGTTAAAGAGGAGGAGACACCCGCATCCATACCGGATAGCGTGGTTATAGAAGGACCATAGGACTTTGGTCAGTGAGCAATGCTCGATGAAATTTAATATTGGGAATTACTGTGATGAGGTCCTGTGTGACATCCTGCCTATGGATGCTTGCCATTTGCTATTGGGAAGGCCATGGCAGTTTGATCGGTGTGCAGTGCATGATGGCCGTGCCAACACCTACTCAGTGACAAAGAATGGAGTGCGCCATAAGCTGAAGCCCTTGAAGGAGGTAGAAGAAAAGGTATGTAGTAGCACTAGAATCTGTTTGCTGAAGGGGATGGATGAAAAGAGGTTGCTGACAACAATGAGAGTGGAGGTTGAAGAGGTTGAAGATTTTGCAAGTTGTGAGAAGGTGACAGAATAGTACAGAAGTGAAGGTCACTTCTCAATCCACCCCGGTTGTCTGATGCAGGAGCATCCGGTGGCAGCAGAGCAATCTTGCATCAACCAAAAAAATTCTAAGTGTTTGCCTCGATGTCGCGATATCACGACAGAAAAAGTGTCACGATATCGTGACATGTCGCATTATCGTGACTCAGGAAGGAGAGAGAAGGCACGGAGCAAAAATGTCATGATTTCGTGACATGTCACGAAATCGTGACCAGAAGATGAAAGAAGGTGCAAGGGAGGAAAAGTGTCGCAATATCACGACAAAAGGATGAAGCAAGGTGCAGGAGTGAAAAATGTCACGATTTCGTGACATGTCATGAAATCACGATCGAATCAGGAGAGAGAGGGCGTCTGAAGAAAATGTCACGATTTCGCGACATGTCGTGAAATCGCGACCGAAAGCAAGCAGGAAGGGCCAGAGGAGAGAATGTCATGATTTCGTGACATGTCACGAAATCATGACCGAAAGCAAGCGGGAAGGGCCACAGGAGAGAATGTCGTGATTTCGTGACATGTCACGAAATCACGACCGAAAGCAAGCAGGAAGGGCCAGAGGAGAGAATGTCACGATTTCGTGACATGTCACGAAATCACGATCGAAAGAAAGCAGGAAGGGCTAGAGGAGAAAATGTCATGATTTCACGACATGTCGTGAAATCACGACCGAAAGCAAGCGAGAAGGGCCAGAGGAGAAAATGTCGCGATTTCGCGACATGTCATGAAATCGCGACCAAAGAAGCAGAAAGGAGGCAAGGAAGGAAACTGTCGCGATATCACGACATGTCGCGATTTCGTGACCCAAGAAGCGAAGAGAGAGCAGAGGGCAAAGATGTCGCGATATCGCGACACGTCGCGATTTCACGACCCGAAAAGGCAAGGAGGAAGTAGAAGGCAGATGTCGCGATATCGCGACATGTCACGATTTCGTGACCAAAAGAAAGAAAGAAGAGCCGAAAGGGAAACTATCATGATATCGTGACATGTCGCGATATCACGACCCGAAGGAGAAGAAGACAACAAGAAAGGAAGATGTCACGATATCACGACCTGCAGAAGAGGAAGACAACGAGAAAGAAAGATGTCGTGATATCGTGACATGTCTTGACATCATGACCTGAAGGATGGGAAGGCTGCAAGGAAAGAAAGATGTCACAATATCGCGACATGTCGCGACATCGCGACCCGAAGGAAAGAAATGTTGCAAGGAAGAAAAATGTCGTGATATCACGACCCGATGAAGAGGAAAGTTAGCGAGGAAGAAAAATGTCGCGATATCGTGACTCGATAAAGAGGAAAGGTAGCGAGGAAGAAAAATGTCACGATATCACGACATGTCATGATATCGTGACATACTGCAGGTTCACGACCCGAAAAGGCATGCGTTCCTAGATGGTGCTTCCCGAGGTGGTCAAATGCCTCATCAATGCAGGATTTCTTGCCCGATAAGTTTGTTGAGCATGGCGGCCACTCGAATGTTGTGCCTAGAGGTCAGAGATGTTTAGATGGCTCATCAATGCATGTTTTCTATGGTTGACCCGATGGCAGTTGCAGGTTAGGATAAGAAGAGGTGAAGGTTACAGTCACGTGGGGGTGGAGGAGCCAAGTTTTGGGATTAGGGAGATTGTATTCTTCCTGGGAGCACAGGCAGATCGCCGAACGTGAGGCAGCTTGCATTAGAAAAAAAAAAAGGAAACTAAGCTTGCAGGCTAGTATTGCAAATTTTCTTTTGAAATTTTAATGAAATGAAAGCTTGATCGGTGAGGAAAGTAGGAGATTGGATTTCGAAATTCAGCCCCCCCTCATCAGAAAACCTTGTTGAGATAAAAAGTATATCATTCATACAACATGGAGGAGAGATATGCAGAAAGTAGTGGAGTAATGAAGAAAACAAGAACCACCCATGGAGGACACAACTTGAAAAGGCTGATGTAGTTGTAATAGCACAAGTACCACCGCACTAGAAGACCTTCTTCTACAATTATTTGTTACAGATGGTTCAGGCATATAATCCTGCAACTAGAGTTGCCTATGTCAATGTTGGCAAATGGTCTATAAAAATAGAATTCATAGCAGAGGCATTCAGGAAAAAAATTGGATTGCTAGAATATGGCATGGGGGTAGTCGAGAAGTTGGTTTATCTGATTGAAACATATCGCATCATCACTTCACTTACCAATGTGAAATCACCAACCAATATGAAGATCTTGGGTGCAAGGACTCGAGGAATTAAATAGAGCGAGCTAAAAGGGAAATATTGACCAAGTGTTATGAAATACTGTGATGTCTCGACTATAAGGGGACACATGAGCCATGAAGAAGCCAATCTAGATGGCTCAGTATGTGGAGGGTATCACCAAAGGAATCAGGTACTATTGGGGTACCTATCTAGAGAAAAAAAGGAATGAAGTACTGATAAAGAGATCTAAGAATTTTGGGATGAATTTCCATGCTATTGGATTATTATTAAATGCTTTTACAGAGATGAAAATCCACTTTCCAGGTTTGACAAAACCTAGGAATGTTGAAGCAAGAGAGCCAACCATTTTGAGGTGGGTAAAGTTAGTACCAATTTAGAGAGAGACTTTGGATAAGTCTTGAATAAAGAAAGAATAGCAGGACACTATAGTATAGGAGGATAATTTCTCAAAGGAGGTACACCATCAAAGGAAAATGTATAGATAGCTGGAACCTAAAATAGAGCAACAAGCACTTTAACAATGGTAGGAGCAACCGTTAGTTAAGAAAAGGGAGGAAATTATGGAGAGGTAACCGGACTAGTACGATTAAGAACAAGAAGACAATAAGAAAGAATGACAAATAATCTTGTTCCAGAAAACAAGTTGATCATGTAAAGAAGAATCAAGAAGAACAATCAAAATCGAAGAAGTTGGATTTACATGATTGGAATTGGACAGGAGTATAAGAGATGGTGGAATCTCCACAAAATTTCTAGCATGATGAATTTAAAATTTTGAACTCTTCAAAAATATTGGAGGATATAGAAGTGAGGCAAATAGCATAGGAAGTAGCAACCACTACTCAGGAGGAAAAAGAGAAAGTTGAGGTGAGAGTGGAAGCCTTAGAGGAAGATTCTAGAGAAAAGAAGAAGACTCGCTTCAAATTCATGATGGGAGGAGGTTTGAGTCAAAATAATAAAAGTGATCCACAGGAAGAGATGAAGGTATCACAAGAAAAATAAGAACCTATTATTGAAAAAGTTATGACAATGGAAATCCAGTAGAATCAGGAAGAAGAGTAGGTGATAAAAGAACAACAGGTGGGCTTGTATGAACAGAAAGAAGCCTAGGAATCGATAGAATAGCAAAAATATTAGTAGGAGATTATGAATGTGGAAGAAGATGTGGAGGTGGCGAGGACTGTGGAATAGACTCCACTACAAGAAAATATAAACATAGAAATAACACTAATAGAGATTGGGGGAAGCTTTGGTCACCACATGGAAGAAGACGAAGAACGAACTCCTACATATGAAGAACTACGGAGAATACAAACAAGTTATCTTTTAGAAGTACCATAGTTCACAAAATTTGAAATTGAGGAGGATGCAAAAAGAGTAGAAGACCAGGTGGTACACTTCTTCTCTCACATAGGCAATGCTACGACTAGCACCAAATTATAGTTTTGTATTGGATGCATGGGAGAGTTGAAGCTATGGGAAGAATAAATGTTTATTGAGTTGGAGAAGATCAAGGAATGCGTGAGCAGTGAGGTGCGTACAAGAAAAATTGTGGATATTCATGTACAACACCCATGGAAGTTAACCATGGAAGAGGTAATAAAGATGTTGGGAAGAGGTGAATTGCTAGATAGAGTGAGAACCAATTACAGACAACATCCAAGGTTGTACCTGGATAGAGCTAATTATCTAACTTGTTCCATAAATATAGTGGAGTTGGAACATAAGAGGGTCACTATGGGATTGGCTATCACTTTGAGGAAGTTAAAATTTCTAACACATTGGATAGAGTGGTTGATCATAGTATTAGAGCAGATATATCAACTCAAGAAAGCTCAAAAAGAGGAGATGAAGGCCACTCGAAAGGAAAATGTTGTAATAGAGGAAGAATTGTAGAAGAGTAAGGCTACAATAGAAGATAAATTAAAGAAATTAGAAGAGGAATTGCTAAGTAACAGGGCTGATTTTGAGGCTAAAATTAGCTCTCTATAAGAGGAGAAGTGATAGGTCTCACAAATGGTAGTGTTGGTCCAAAATCTGCCACAGGAAAGGATTTTACAAGTGCGCCCTAGACCCGGCCAACATTGAAAGGCTGGAAGCAAGAAATGGCTCCCAGACCAATCTCCAGAGTGGGCTGGTTCCCTTCACTACTCTAAAATCTGGTTTTAAGATAAGGGTTGCAGGAAAGAGATTTGAAAAGTTGCAGAAAGGAATGGGAAATATGGCCGCAGGCCGAAGTTATGGGATCGGAAAATAACAGCAGGAAATTTAAAGTGCAGCAACAGCAAGCAATAAAAGTTATCAATCTAACTTTCGCACGATGTACGCAGAGAAACCCTCCAAAATCACATTCCAGGAATCATACTCTCACGGCAGTACATAAATCCAATATGCAGAATTTAAATGCAACAGCCATGAAGAAATACAAATACTATTAGAAATGCAACAGGAACAGAAAGGAAATCACCAATGCAACCACTTGAAAAATTAGAAGCCAATCCTTTATTCCTGCAAATGAACTTCAGTTTCTAGCAGAGAACTTTTCCAACCTTTGTAAATGAGAATTACATTGGTTTTTATAGAGGTCCGTCCTCTTTGCAGCATTTAATATTTGAAACCAACTTCCTCGTGATCTACAACCATGCAACGGAAATTATGCACATGATCCCCTTAGTTGCAGCAAAAATTAAATACAATTAGACGCTAGCGGTCTTCTTCATTAAATTTGTTTTTTAAAATATGCATGAAACCGTTACGACAATCCACGAACAGCAGCCTCGAATGCATTAAATCTTCAATCTTGGTGGCCTGGGCGCGTCTTTTACTTTGAATGCCTCGGAAATCCGCAAACCATTAAATTCGGGTCAGCATTTAATCATCGAAAACCCAAAAACCCTTCTCGGCCGTTCATACTGCGTTTTGGCGAGAAACAGTCGCAGGTCGCGAAAACGCGACGGGTCGCGAAATCGCGACGTATTTTAACGCCGTACACCCTGGCCACCTTTGACCCGCGAAAATGGGACCTGTAGCGATATCGCTACGTCTTTGGCTTCAATGTCTCCATCGCTAGCTTGTTCTGTGAAAACGGAACATGTAGCGATTTCGCTACGTCTTTTGGTTCTTGGTTCTTCCTTGCGCTCTGCCCCGTGAAAACGGAACATGTAGCGATATCGCTACATGTTTTGGGCACCTTGTACGGCTTCATGGACGGGTCACGAAAATGGAACACTTCTTGCCCTTTGAAGCCAATCACCGCATGAATTTAGGACGTGCAGCGCATCGCTGCACTTTTTGCTTTAGACTCCTTCGCTCGAACACGCAGCGTGTCGCTGCAAGTTTTGGCACTTAAGCTCTTCTTCGACCAATATGCAGCGAATCGCTGCACTTTGCACCACTTGAGCCTTTTGAAACCACTGCGTCGCGAAAATAAGACGTCAGCGCGTCGCTGCAAGTTTAGCAAGTCCGCCCCCGCGGAACAGACGCGCCGCAACTTTTCAACTTGAGTCTTTGAAGCCGACCGACCCGCGATTCTGGAACACGTCGCGATATCGCGACGGTTCCGCCCAACCTGCCTGCATTGACTGCGTTGACCGCGATTTCGCGACATGTCAGCGAATCGCTGCAGTTTTTAGACTTAGCCATTTTTTACTCAATTTTGCTCCTTTTTTCTTCAAAGCCGCATCAAAGCTGGTATAAAGGTTAGATTTGCAATAATGTATACATTAATACTTCAATGAAAATCAATGTGGCAAAAATGCCAACATTCTTGGCGGCTCGCGGGGTATACAGCTCGCTGTATGCAAGAATCCAGGCCTTAGTCCATTGGGCAATAGAGTCATATCAGAACAGAAGCGGGCTGCTGCAATACATGTTCTGCTGAAAAATTGAAACTGGAAAAACCTGCATATAACTGATTATGAAACGACTAATGGAACGCGATGATGGAGTGAGCTCTTGCGATTGCGCAAGCGGTGACTGCAATGGAATGATGAAATGAAAATGAACGAAGTTATGGAGTGGGAATGGAACTAGGAAAGCTGTGAAATGAAATGAACTAGACTATGAAATAAATGCATAAAAGACTGAACTTAGAGGAAAGGGATAAGAAGGGACGGGGAAAAACAGAAAAAGGGAAAAGAAACAACAGTCGTGGCTTATTTTTGTTTAATGCGAAGAAGAAAAAGAAGAAGAAAGAAGAAGATGAAGAAAGGAAAGAGAGGAAACGAGGAAGGGAAAAGAAGAATTTTCTGAAAGCCATCCACTGCTGGGAAAGGAGGAGACAAAAGGAAAAAAACAAGCACCTACAGCTCGCAGACAACAAAAGAGCTGAGATGAACAGTAATAACCATACCTCTTTTTTTTTTTTTTTTCTTTTCTATTTTTTTTTGTTTTTTCAAAATACTATATACAATAGTTCACGACATGATTGGCATGTCGCCACCACAAACCTAGTCTCAGAGGGTTATCCGGTAAATCTGCAATGTCCCGACCAGATCCAATCATACTTGAGTCGGTTCTTGAAATTGGGCTGGCTCCTTCCTGAAGTTCTCCATGGTGCGAATAGGATGCAATGCGGCAGATTATCCTTCTTACTAGTACCCACATGGAGGACTTCTTCAGGTACCGGATGTAGTGGCTGGAACCAACACCACCACTTTGCAGACTTTACTGGCTGTGGGCTGAGTACAGGCTCCTCTAACTCCTTGATGTGATCACAGGGCTCTTCAAGTGAGAAATCTGATTCTGGGATCTCCTCAGGCTCTGGAATTTGAACTTGTTCTTCTACTTGGCCCATCTCTTGATGAAAACTGCAAGCAACCATATTGTTCATTGCTGGAAAAGTGCTTGCATGTTCCAATCCTTGACTTTGGACGAGATCTGTCCCTTGAACTCCACATGACTGCATCTCAGGTTTTTGCTCAGTATAAGGGATCTGGCATGAAAAGTACTGTGCAGGGTAGACAGGAGCAGCAACCACCGGAGAAGGTAATGGAGTTTCTCCCCATGGTAACTTTCTCGATAAGAGCAAAAGCTGTTCCGCTCGCACTGCTTCCTCAAAGATTTGTGGGAACCGTTGTTCACCTGACTACAGCAAAAAGAGACCTATGTCAGAATTAAAAGCTCGAACATAAAAGAGGTGGGCTTGGGTGGGTGATGGACGGATCTTCTCTGGAATTCTCTTCCAACTTATCAAGAATCGGACATTGAAGTCCGTGATGCTTTCTTGAGGTGCTCTCTTGATGTACATGAAAAATTGGTAGAGATCCAAAGAACTAGTAGAAAGGATCTTCGTCAAATCTTTTGATCAGTGCCCCCGCTAGATCGTCCCATGAGCTGATGCTTTGACGTTTGAGCAATCCGTACCACTCGCAATGCTCTTCCTTCCAAAGACTGAACCAGAAGTCGGATCATGACATCTTCGTGTTCTATGACATGGATCATGGACAGAGTAGCAATGTCTTCAACATGTGCCAGAGCCATGCCTTCGGTACCATCATATTTTGCCAGGTTCTTCAGGGCACCTTCGGGAATTTCATGCCGAACTTGGAGATTCAGAGGGCCAGGATCATCCCATCTAGAAAAAACCCTCGCCTTTGTGGCAGTGGTCTGTGGAATCACGGCCATCGCCATTAAGTCAGAGTCGCCAGATGAACATTCTTTGAATTTAAAAAAAAAAGGCGTCCACGAACAGATCTTCAACTCAGCAAAGTCGCCAGATGAACTTACAAATCTCCGCTGTGAGGCCAAGACAGCTCATCAAATCTTGAGACCTCCGGGTGTTAAAACAAATGTGGATTTTTGTGAGATAGAAAAGTCTGTCCCACCGGGCGTGCCAAAAACTGTTGGCACCGGTGGGTTTATCACTTTGGAAAATTATGCTTATCCCATCGATTATGAATTCTTGGAGACAAAACTTGTCTGTCCCACCGGGCGTGCCAAAAATGTTGGTCACAAATCTGCCACAGGAAAGGATTTTACAAGTGCGCCCTAGACCCGGCCAACATTGAAAGGCTGGAAGCAAGAAATGGCTCCCAGACCAATCTCCGAGTGGGCTGGTTCCCTTCACTACTCTAAAATCTGGTTTTAAGATAAGGGTTGCGGGAAAGAATTTGAAAAGTTGCAGAAAGGAATGGGAAATATGGCCACAGGCCGAAGTTATGGGATCGAAAAATAACAGCAGGAAATTTAAAGTGCAGCAACAACAAGCAATAAAAGTTATCAATCTAACTTTCGCACGATGTACGCAGAGAAACCCTCCAAAATCACATTCCAGGAATCATACTCTCACGACAGTACATAAATCCAATATGCAGAATTTAAATGCAACAGCCATGAAGAAATACAAATACTATTAGAAATGCAACAGGAACAGAAAGGAAATCACCAATGCAACCACTTGAAAAATTAGAAGCCAATCCTTTATTCCTGCAAATGAACTTCAGTTTCTAGCAGAGAACTTTTCCAACCTTTGTAAATGAGAATTACATTGGTTTTTATAGAGGTCCGTCCTCTTTGCAACATTTAATATTTGAAACCAACTTCCTCGTGATCTACAACCATGCAACGGAAATTATGCACACGATCCCCTTAGTTGCAGCAAAAATTAAATACAATTAGACGCTAGCGGTCTTCTTCATTAAATTCATTTTTTAAAATATGCATGAAACCGTTACGACAATCCACGAACAGCAGCCTCGAATGCATTAAATCTTCAATCTTGGTGGCCTGGGCGCGTCTTTTACTTTGAATGCCTCGGAAATCCGCAAATCATTAAATTCGGGTCAGCATTAAATCATCGAAAACCCAAAAACCCTTCTCGGCCGTTCATATTGCGTTTTGGCGGGAAATAGTCGCAGGTCGCGAAAACGCGACGGGTCACGAAATCGTGACATCTTTTAACGCCGTACACCTTGGCCACCTTTGACCCGCGAAAATGGGACCTGTAGCGATATCGCTACGTCTTTGGCTTCAATGTCTCCATCGCTAGCTTGTTCCGCGAAAACGGAACATGTAGCGATTTCGCTACGTCTTTTGGTTCTTGGTTCTTCCTTGCGCTCTGCCCCGCGAAAACGGAACATGTAGCGATATCGCTACATGTTTCGGGCACCTTGTACGGCTTCATGGACGGGTCGTGAAAATGGAACACTTCTTGCCCTTTGAAGCCAATCACCGCGCGATTTTAAGACGTGCAGCGCATCGCTGCACTTTTTGCTTTGAACTCTCCTTCGCTCGAACACGCAGCGCGTCGCTGCAAGTTTTGGCACTTAAGCTCTTCTTCGACCAATATGCAGCGAATCGCTGCACTTTGCACCACTTGAGCCTTTTGAAACCACTGCGTCGCGAAAATAAGACGTCAGCGCGTCGCTGCAAGTTTAGCACCTTAGTCTTCGAAGCCCCGCATCGCGATTTGAGAACATGTCAGCGACGCGTCGCAACTTTTCAACTTGAGTCTTTGAAGCCGACCGACCCGCGATTCTGGAACACGTCGCGATATCGCGACGGTTCCGCCCAACCTGCCTGCGTTGACTGCGTTGACCGCGATTTCGCGACATGTCAGCGAATCGCTGTAGTTTTTAGACTTAGCCATTTTTTACTCAATTTTGCTCTTTTTTGCTTCAAAGCCGCATCAAAGCCTGTATAAACGTTAGATTTGCAATAATGTATACATTAATACTTCAATGAAAATCAATGTGGCAAAAATGCCAACAAGTAGAAGACAAGATCAAAGAGTTGGAAGATAACTCAGATCAATGGATGAACAACTAAAAACACAGTTGGCTAAGAAGTATGAGCAATTGGAAATACAGGTTAAAAAGGTAGAAGGGCTCACATAGGACATTAAAATATATAATTATATGGTCCTGGATAAGCAAGTGCAATTATGTGCTAAGGAAGAGATTATTCGTGCTTTGGAGGCAGATATTAATCACCATCTATAGACCATTATAGATAAGAATTAAGAATTACAAGTAGCAGCTCAAAAATAAGCACATTTGTAGGAGAAGCTAAAGAAGAGTGCCACTAAGCATGAAAAATAATTGAGGGAAATCTTGAAGACTACCGAAGAGAAAGCCAATCAACATGGGAGGAAAGCAGTTGAAATGGGTAATTACATATCCAAGTTGAAGAATCAATGCACAATTCTTCACATGCATGTGGAAGACCTAAAAGCTGTAGTCACGGATTATGAGGTGCAGCTGAAACAAAAATATGAGTGTGAGAACATCGACCAAAGTAAAGGGGAGGGAATATGTGGACAACAAATCCACCTTCCAAAAGAAGAAGTGACAAGAGGATTTGCCCAGTTTGACAATTTTGATAAGTTTTTGTAAATCGTATAGGTAGGAGTAAACCATAAAAGCAGGAGATAAACCGTACAGAGTGAAGGGAAAATTGTACAATGTACAATGAAATGAAATGAAATGCATGAGAAATGCAATTTAAGTTGTAATTATGCATGAATTTTATAAATAAGTTGTTTAGACTTAGTAAAAGTCATAATTATGCATTACATTATGCATGGGCAGTTGTGAATAATAAATTTCCCTAAGAACCACTTTGGAATGGCCTGGGTAACGTTATATAAGGCTCCATTTTCATTTTTTATAGTCTGGTTAGTCTAGGAATGCTTGTGATATTTGGCTATGTTTTGATGTGAAGAATTGTTGGATATCTATGATTGTTGACTACTCTTAGTGATTGTATAGCATTGTTGGTCAGTAATAAATAAGAATCACCATTCATAGTTTTCTCTCACATACTGTAAAATCTTGAAATGGTAGAATAGTGTTTTGTAGTTTATCTCTACTGTATGTACTTTTTGGTTGATATTGCTACTTAATGCATTGTTATGGAGGAATTTGATTAAACCAACACTGGTGTGGATATAATGAATGACATGTGATGATGATGATATCAAGGAATATGTATTGAAGGCTATAGTACAATTTTTAGATGTTGCTATTGGAGATAGAACTCTCTCAAACCCGGATAATGTAACTTGCATGTTGGTAGAAATAAGATTTATTACTATAGTAAATCTTTATAAAACTTATCTAAGAGAGATTGGTCCAAGAGAATATCAAATTTGGAACTATTTTGTACTTTCATCTCGTACAAATTGTGCACCAGAGCTCTTGCAAATCCTATAGAAGAAACTTACCCAATTTTGTAGTTTATGCAATTGAGAAAAACTTACTCGATTTGGTAGCATTGGGAAATCAAATATTTTAGTTACAAAACTATGTATGAAAGCTTGCAAAATTGAATCTGAAAGATGGGTTGAGTGTGAAATCATACAAGCTCCATCACTATATGATTTGGGATCGTGCAACGATACGATTTGGGTTCTGTACAAGTTGTTTTGTTGTCATAAATTGATAGATGTAAATACTGTACGATAGTGCGATTTGGTCCATCGATTGGGAATAACAAATTGATCATTCTAAGCCCTTGATAACCACCTCCCCACTAAGAATAATATACCCCTATGCTACAATGATTAAAGAATTGGAAGGATTTGTAGATCTACAACTGAATCCATCTAAGAAAATGCTATTTCTATTTGAAGAAATATGAGATACTTGTGAAAGTATGATTGGTTTAAATGCTATTTCTGTTTGAAGAAATATGATATACTTGTGAAAGTATGATTGGTTTAAATTATATTTCTTCTTAAAGAAATATGAGATACTTGTGAAAGTATGATTGTGGAATGGATACCCCTATCTCACAAACCACTGAATGCACTAACCACTGAATGATGCTTTTGAGATTGTTTAGAATTAAGTCTTTGACTCACGAAATTGTCGAGTGTTTGTAGTTTAATAGGTTTTCAAATTTGTTTGATTTTGATGTGCCAATGTTTGAAAACAATGCAATAATAAAGGAAGAACTTAAAGGAAGGTTGTTTCTTAGAAATAACCCTCTAGCATTAACAACAATGGAATGAATTGTTTTTATGTTCTTTATATATCTATATATCTAATGTTTAGATAATACAGTCATTTATCTTCATTGCAAATTGATAAGACAACCATTGATGCTTCATAAATTTATTATAAAATAATTATAGAATTTAAGGCTTGAAAATGGCACCTTGATTGAGGTCTTCACTGGATATAATCTAGTTGTAACAACACCCCAAGAAGTATCGTTTCAATGCCATATAATGCTCCTTTTATGATAGTGATTCATTGAACCATCATAACCTAGATTTATGATGAATTTTATGAAGACACCTGGCCCACGATTTCATGTAGAGGTTGCCTCCTTAATGAATATTTGTTAGTGCCTACACCTGGTGTAGAAGATAGACCCATAAAAGTCCAAAAATCTGAAGATAACAACTTATTCCCCATACAATGAGCCGTCCCAGATTGCCATCAAATTTTATGGTTGTGTAATGAAGTTATCATCTATTTTATCTGATCCAAACCCTCCTGCTGTAGAAGGCCAATGTGTGCTTTAACTCATTCTCCAATGCTATAATGATTGATCTGGCTAGTGGCCATATTTTAGACCAGAAACCATAGTATCTTGCTAGAAACTGCAGACAAGCCTTGTATTTTTCCCCATTGTAAAACCCCTTGAAAACTCTAAAAAATATTAAAACTTCTCATAACCCCAATGCTCATGATTTTTTTACCTTTTATTCCATTGATGGCATTAATTAGATTCCCTCCAAATGATTTTGAATTAATTTTAGTTTCTTCATCTCCCAAGAGACCATCGTGGCTTTTTTGCAAATATTTACTCCTTTTAACTTTATAAATTTATTATTATGAAGTTACACCATAAATAAATAAATAACTTAAATGACTTCAAAATATTTAATTATAAAGTCGTTATTAAATAACCTCATAAAGTGTCATTATAAAATAATATTATAACTCTTCGTTATGAAGTTCCCTTTCTCCTAGCGACTTTTTGCTATGGTCAACAACTGTAATTAGAAGGAAAAACAATATTCCATTGGGTTTTTCGCCACTATAGAGTCCCAAAAAATCACTGTGTAGCCTAGGGGACCCATGGGTCTAGGCTAACAGATCCCAGCACAAAACTATTGAGAATGGGATATTACAGTCTCCCCTCCTTGAGATTACTTGTCCACAAGCAATTAGAGTCCTATAGTTTGCAGCACTGACTCACCCTCCCAAGTAGCATCCTCCTCTGGTAAGTCATGCCATTTGATGAGATACTCTTTGACTGTTCTTCTCCTCAGGATACACTCTCGTTGATCCAAAATAGCCTCTGGGATGAGCACCAACTTACCATATTCATATAGAGGGGGAAGATCTTCTGAAGGAATAATATTCTGTCCTAATGCCTTTTTAAGGCAAGAAACATGGAACACATTATGCACTTTACTGCTCTTCGATAACTCAAGTTCATAGGCTACCTCCCCAATACACCTGATAACTCTAAAAGGGCCATAGAATCTGGGCTTAAACTTCTCAACCCCACTCTTCTTCATAGATGATTGTCTGAATGGCTGGAGTATCAAATAAACCATGTCACCAATATCAAATGATTGCTTTGTCCTATTTTGATCGGCATACCTCTTTTTTTGCTCTTGAGCATGCCTAATATTTTATTGTAGTGACCTCATAATGTCATGTGTCTTCTGAAGAAAGTCTCTAGCCCTCGGCACTCTACTGTCACCCAAAACCAGATCCATGAGGTTAGATGCCTCATACCCATATAGCACCATGAATGGTGACATCTGGATGGACATGTGGTAAGATGAGTTGTAGCAGTACTCACTTAGGTATAGCCATCTTACCCAAGCTCTCTGCTACCCTAAAACAAAGTTCCTCAGGTATCCCTCAACCCATTTGTTGACAACCTCGGTCTGCCCATAAATTTGAGGATGATAGCTGGTACTGGATGTAAGCTCTGTCCCACATAGTCTGAATAACTCTTGCCATAATAAGCTCATGAAATTACTATCCCTGTCACTCACTATAGATCTGGGTAGTCCATGCAACCTGAAAACCTCTCTAAAAAAGAGCTCTGCAACCTTTGCTGCTGAAAAAATTGTAGTGATGGCAAAAAAGTGAGCATACGTAGTGAGCCGATCCACTACCACATATAAATAATCTTTCCCCTGTGCCTTGGGAAGCCCTGTCATGAAATCCATAGAAATACAATTCCACTTCTATGAAGGAATAGGAAGTGGTTGTAACAATCCAGTTGGGTAAGTGTGCTCATGCTTGTTCTACTAGCAAACAAAGCACTCTCTGACAAACTGCAGGATATCATCCTTTAATATTTTCTAATAAAACCGCTCTCTGATATGCCTATAGGTCTTGAAGTAACCTGGGTGTCCTACCATAGGTACCTCGTGAAATAATCTGAAGATATATTGTCTAAATTTGGATTCTACTAGAATCCAAATCCTATCCTTGTAGTATATGATGTCATCCCTGACCATATATCTATCATCGTCCTATAACCCATCAAAAATACTCTGAGCAAACGCATCCTTGGCATATTCTGTTGCCAATCTGGGTCTTCGATCCTCTGCAATCTCTGACAGTGAGCATAAATGTGGATGTTGTGATAATGCATCTGCCACTATGTTGTTCTTCCCTTTGATATACTCGATGTCAAAGTCATAAGACTGAATCCGACTGACCCATTTCATCTACCTGTAATTTAGGTTCTTCTGATTCATGAAGTACCTGAGACTATTATGATCAATCCTCACTATAAATTTCCTTCCCTCAAGATATTGTTTAAATTTGACTAGCACATGCATGATTTCTAGCATCTCACGGTCATAGACTGAATAACTACTCTCACTACCTATGAGTTTCCTGCTCTTAAAAGCAATAGGATGCTTCTTCTGCATAAAAAATGGACCTATGACATCACCATAAGCATCACACTCCACCTCAAATGGCTAAGAAAAATTTGGAATGGCTAACACTGGGCAAGTACTCATAGCTTGCTTGAACCTATCAAAAGCCTCCTGTGCCCTATCAGTCCACTGGAAAGCTCCCTTCCTAGTCATGTCTATCAACGGAGCTGCCAACTAGGAAAAACCCTTAACGAATCTCCTATAAAACCCACATAATCTATAAAATCCCTTAAGCTGAGTCAGATTCGTTGGCGGTGGCCAATCCATAATAGCACAAATCTTCTCAAGATCCATCCTCACTAACTCAGCACTGAAAATATATCCCAAATATAATAGTTTAGTCATGCCAAACTCACACTTAGTCTCTTTTGCATAAAGAGACTCTGCCTGTAAAATATTGAGCACCTCCTTAAAATGTCTCAAGTGTTCCTCCCAAGTACGGCTATAAATCAATATATCATCAAAAAAACTAGTACAAACTTTTGCAACTGTTTCCTAAACACCTTATTCATCAGGGACTGAAAAGTGGTCGATGCATTGGTAAGACCAAAAGGCATGACAAGAAACTTGTAGTGTCCATAATGGCACCTAAAGGTGGTCTTCTCCACATCTGAACCCCTCATCCATATCTGGTGGTAACCCAATATCAAATCAATCTTAGTAAAATAATTGGCACCATGTAGCTCATCAATCAGCTCGTCTATACGAGGGATTGGGTATCTATTATTAATTGTTTTCTTGTTTAATGCCCTATAATCAATGCACATTCTCATCAAACCATATTTATTTTTCACAAGTACCACTGATGAAGCAAAGGGGATTTTGCTTGGCTTGATATGCCCCATCCTAAGAAGCTCCTTAATCACCTTTTCTATCTCATCCTTGTGCCTCTTAGGGTATCGATAAGGTGTAGTAATCACTGCTGAGGCTCCCTCCTCAAGCTCTATAATATGCTCGACTCCTCTATTAGGAGGTACCCCTAGTGGAATATCACTAAACACCTTACTGTACTTATCCAACAAAGTCTGAATGTCAGGATGGTAAACTCTCTGCTTCTCCTCCTTTTGTGCTAGCATAACAATGCAATGGGCTGCCCATTCCACCTAGTCATGTCGTAAGAGCCTCTTCATTCTATTGAAAGTAACAACCCGTGGCCCACCTGTAGACATGCCACGTAAAAAAACCTACCTCCCATCTGCTATGAAATTAAGCTCCATTTTTTGAAAATTGAAGACTACATCCCCCAAAGTGCGAAGCCATTGTATACCCAAAACAACATCTAGGCCCTGTGTCCCAACAACATAGAAATACTTGCACACCTCATAATTTACCAAAGTGAGTCTTATTGGGGTATCTTCTTAGTGCATGAAATGGAGAATCCATAAAAAATAAACACCTTAAACTCATCCACCTTAATAGTGTCTAGCCCACGTCTAGCAGCCAAGCCCTCTTCAATAAAATTATGAGTAGCACCTGTGTCTATGAGTGTGACTACTCACTGCCCTCTCAATACACTCCTGATCCTCAGAGATTGTGCCTCTTGGGCACTATGCAAGTGAGCCAAGGTATTGAGGCCTCCTGTAGGTGCTTCAGTTGTGTTTTCCTGCTCTTCCCTTGCTGGTTCATCTTCATTTTCACCTCCACTAGATTGCTGATCTGAATTTTTTGATTTTATTTCATCATCAAAATAGTACTCAATAAGCTATATTTTGGCTTTAGACTCACATTTATGATTTGGGGACCAAGGTTTTTGACATTGGAAGCAAAGCCCTTTCTTCCTAAGCTCCTGTAGGGCATTTGGATCTAATTTTGAAGTTCCCTTTGGGCTGGTCACTTTCATTTTTTTTGAAATTTTTGATCCTTTTCCTTTCCTTTATCCTTGAAATCCTTGCCTTTGAACTAATTTTTGTATCTCACTAAGGTTATCTCCATATCTCTAGCTGTTTTTATTGCATCCTATTGGGTAGTTGGATTGAAAGAATTAACCCAACCTCATAAGGGCTCCATAAGTCCATCCATAAATAAAACTACCAGCCTCCTCTCTGACATATCAGTCACCATGACTAATAAATGCTGGAACTCTGCTATGTAAGCATATACTATCCCCCACTGCCTCAAATGTGCGAGTTCCTTGAATTATAGCTCTTGTTCCTTTCTGTAAAAGCACTACAGGAGCCTCTCAGTAAACTCTGCATATGTATCAACCTGATTATGCCCAAGTGTCTGCATCCCATGATGCCACAAATCGTGTGCAATGCCCTCTAAGTGTAGAGTGCAGAACTTGATGACGTCTTCCTCTATCATATGATTAAGCTGTAGATAGGTATCCATATTCTAAACCCATGCCTTTGCAATCATTTTCCCTAAGCCATCAAAGAATGAAATATGTATTTTGCCTATTCTTTTTTGCACTTATCCTTGGTCCTGTGGTGTATGATGATAACCCTCACCATGTCCCTGCTACATAAGATCCTGCTGAACTGGTCTCCCTCTAGCTTTAGGTGTCTGCCTGTTTCGACTATCATAGTAATCTCGAAAAGACATGAGATCATGAAAATCGGGTTCTAATGCCTCCCACTCATCCCTATACTGCTTGTACTAATCAACCACTATAGGCTTTGGCTCCTTCACAAGTGGTGGTGGTGGTGGTGCAACTACAAGATCCTTTCTAAGTATGAACCTAGGCATAGTAGGCCTAGAGTTGCTAGGTCTCCCGACCTTCATCTGAATACTCCCCATGGTAGCTGCTGACTCACCATTCCATAGACCTTGTCTACCCCCTAGTACCTCTGGCTATGGACCCTATACATTATTGACCAACAGATTCATTCCATGGAACTGCTGCTGCATAATGCTAAACAACTGCTGGAGACTATGCTCCATCCTTTGCTGAGTTCCCTGAATATCCTCTGCCATATTTCTATATGCTTCCTCCTGTGCCATACTCCTATCCAAGTCATCATGAATCTCTCTCACCCATGATTTATGCAGATGAAGACCCTAAAGATATGCCCAAGGTATCTGTGATACCTTGTCCTGGAGGTGGTTTGGGCCAATCCTTCTGCATGTACCCTGTATAAACTTGTTCTACTATTTTCTTGTCCCTCTCTTTTGCTCTTCTGTCTCTGTCACTCATGAATACATTAACCACATAGGATGGCAAGAATTACCTGCTCTGATACCACTGGAATGGATACCCTTATCTCAAAAACCACTGAATGCACTAACCATTGAATGATGCTTTTGAGATTTTTTAGAATTAAGTCTTTGATTCACGAAATTGTTGAGTGTTTGTAATTTAATAGGTTTTCAAATTTGTTTGATTTTGATGTGCCAATGTTTGAAAAAAATGCAATAATAAAGGAAAAACATAAAGAAAGGTTGTTGCTTAGAAATAACCCTCTAGCATTAACAGCAAAGGAATGACTTGTTTTTCTATTATTTATATATCTATATATCTAATGTTTAGATAATACAGTGATTTCTCTTCATTGCAAACTGATAAGACAACCATTGATGCTTCAAAAATTTATTATAAAAAAATACAAAATTTAAGGCGTGAAAATGGCACCTTGATTGAGGTCTTCACTGGATATAATCTAGTTGTAACAGCACCCCAAGAAGCATCATTTCAACGCCATATAATGCTCCTCTTATGACTACGATTCATTGAACCATCACAACCCAGATTTATGATGAATTTTTTGAAGACACCTGGCCCACGATTTCATGTAGAGGTCACCTCCTTAATGAATATTTGTCAGCACCTACACCTGGTGTAGAAGATAGACTCACAGAAATCCAAAAATTTGAAGATAACAACAACTTATTCCCCAGACAATGAGTCATCCCAGATTGCCACAAAATTTTATGGTTGTGTAATGAAGTTATCATTTATTTTATCTGCTCCAAACCCTCCTGCTGTAGAATGCTAATGTGTGCTTTAACTCATTATCCAATGCCATCATGATTTATCTAGCTAGTGGCCATATTTTAGACCAGAAACCATAATATCTTGCTGGAAACTCCAGACAAGCCCTGTATTTTTCCCCATTGGAAAACCCCTTGAAAACTCTAAAAAATCAGAACTTCTCATACCCCCAATGTTCACGATTTTTTCCCTTTTATTCCATCAATGGCATTAATTATATTCCCTCCAAATGATTTTGAATTAATTTTAGTTTCTTCATCTCCCAAGAGACCATCGCGGCTTTTTACAAATATTTACTCCTTTTAAATTTATAAATTAATTATTATGAAGTTACACCATAAATAAATAAATAACTTAAATGACTTTAAAATCTTAAATTATAAAGTTTTTATTAAGTAACCTCATAAAGTGTCCTTATAAAATAATATTATAACTCTTCGTTATGAATTTCCCTTCCTCCTAGCGACTTTTCGCTATGGTCAAAAAATGCAATTAGAGGGAAAAATAATATTCCATTGGGTTTTTTGTCAATATAGAGTCCCAAAACATCACTGTGTAGCCTAGGGGACCCTTGGGTCTAGGCTAACAGGTCCCAAAACAAAACTATTGAGAAGGGAACATTACAGATTGATTTAAATTCTATTTTTGTTTGAAGAAATATGAGATACTTGTGAAAGTATGATTGGTTTAAATGCTATTTTTGTTTAAAGAAATATGAGATACTTGTGAAAGTATGATTGGTTTAAATGCTATTTTTACCTAAATAAATATGAGATATTTGTGAAAGTATGATTGGTTTAAAGGCTATTTTTGTTTGAAGAAATATGAGATACTTGTGAAAGTATGATTTGTTTAAATGCTATTTTTGTTTTAAGAAATATGAGATACTTGTGAAAGTATGATGTGTTCAGTTGCTATATGCATAAAAAAGGATCTCATTTATGACTAACAATAACTATTGTAATAATAATTGTTTCAAGGGCATATCCTTGGGGAGAAGGATATGAGATGAAATGTGATTTTTAGTCTTAGGAAAGTATGGTATTTCCTTCCCTTGAATGGTGGAATGCTTTAGACAATTACGTTGTGGATGTAATGTGTTTAGTTGCATTCAATATAGAATTATTACATGCTATTATTTATTTTAGAATGCATTTCATATACATGTATGGGTTGTCCTGATCCCGAAATCATCTATAATCTAGTATTGGTGGCTCAAATGGACCCAAGCGAAAGTTGAAACCAGTCAAATCCTATTGATTATGTACACATGTTGTAAAACAAGGGCCTCTTTAATGAAAGGCCCCATTATTGAGAAATATATTTATTGAGATCAATTGTAATTGATTATACCACTCCTTTAGAGGATGTGTATACATTGTAATACTTGACTTCAAATGATCATAGAATAAAAGTAGAGTTATATCATGATATGAAGTTATCTCATGACAAGGTTTAAAACTTTAAAAGTGAATTAAGAATTGTGTCTATTTGACATCGTGTATCCTTAAAATTAGAAGGAATGTATGATTTATGCATGTCACTTAGGGATTAACTATGACAGTGATCATAGAGGGAAAATCACAAGTTATATATTTCATGGAGATTATAGTTGGTTAAATCAAGTAAGATAAAATGGTAGACATTCATAAGTCTATGAGGGTTTGTGTGATAACCCCCTTAGCTTCCTATGGTTGATATGGGAAGGTTAAGCATTGCAATGATTGTTGTTCTATCCTTAAGAAATAATCAACTAATCCTCAAGGCATATGCCTAATGTACATGTTGAAAGACACCTAACAAAAAGGTTAGTTTAATGTTTGATTTAAACTAGTAGGGAAAAAGGGCGTTCCTACTTGAGATAGGAGAATTCCCAATTACAAGGTAAACAAACCTTACCTGCAAGTCATTGTAGGGGTTGGCCACTCCTATCCATAGGATAAACACTGACCATGTTGCAATCCTATGAAGTGCAACCTTGAAATTACTTAGAAACTAAACTATAAGAGAACCACATGGAGAGACATTCAATTCACTCATGAACTAGTGAAAATGATAAAAGATAAACAAAAAAAAATTCTCTAAGGTTGGTTGGTCTTGAAATTGGGGTCGTTACAACAAAATTAAAATCATCAATTATATTCATTTTCTTCCAATTTTTGTTGGTAAAATCTATAAAAATTAGGAATTTTTCATTAATACACGCTAGATTTACAACAAATTATTGTGAATATTTTAGGGTTTAAAATTGAAAATTTTCCATCAACCTAGTTGGGTATTCCTCTTTGTGATAAAGGAAATAAAGGAAATTTGGATCTCTTTGTTTGGATAGAATGAAAGGTTACTTGACAGGATGGAAAGATAAGTTCATAACCATGGAAGGAATACTACAACTCAAAAAGACTACATTGCAATCCATTCCTATTTATATGATATCACTTTCAATACTGCCAACAGGTAGTGCATAAGGAATTGATAAAATTCAAAGAGACTTTCTATGGAAAGGTTGTGAGGACAACATTACATTTCCTATTTATAAGTGGAATAGGTTTTACAAAGGAAATAATATTGGAGGAGCGGGCTTGTAGAATTGCAAACTTATAAATTTGGCATTAGGAGTAAGACTTAGGTGGACATTAATTAGAGATCATGGAAAGAATTGTGCAAAAATATTGCTTCAAAAATATATAGGTTCTCTTGATGCAATGAAATTATTTAGGAAAATAACTCTATCCAAAGGATCATCAACATGGAACTTCATATCAAAGGGTTTGCAATCGATAAAGAAACATATTAGATGATTAGGCAATAAGAGGAGTTATGCAAATTTTTGGTCCAATTCTTGGTTGAAGCCTTATCCTCTTATCTTCGACTCAAAATGGAAATAATTGGTTCAAGCATGCCTAGCATGTAAAGGTCCAAAGGTCAAGTATTATATTATTATGAACAAAAACTCTAGATCATGGATTTATTTAAGTAACCTAGTTGAAAGAGAGTAACTCAAAAAAATTGTATATGAACTTCAAAAGATGCTTCAAGAGTTTTATTTTTCAATTTTTACATAGAAGGATGAGGTGGTTTAGAATTTATCAAAGTATGGTGGATACGTGGTCAAGTTGGGAAATGAGGATTTAGAAGAATCAAAATTTCCTTCCCCCAAATATTTTCCTTGGAAGAATATTTGGTCATTATAGACTTTCCCTAAGGACTCAACATTTCTTTGGTTACCAATTCAAAGTAAGATTTTTATAGGGGATAGCCTACAAAGAAGAGGATATTATGCACCCTTGAGATGTGCCTTGTGTGAGAAGGATTTAGAAACATCATAATGTTTACTTCTTCATTATCCATTTTCTCACACAATTTGGTATTATTTAAAAAACTACATGGAATTATATTGGGTAGCTCCATCAACATTGAAAGAGTGGATAAAATGTTGGATAAATTGTTTCAAAGCTAAACTATTATTTATTATTTGGAGGATTGGCTCTGCCATTATTTGTTGGAATTTATGGCTTGAAAGGAATAACAAATCTTTTAAAAATAAATCTCAAAATCATGTCAAAGTTTTAAACCATATTATCGCCTCTATTGCAAAATATCTACAAATATGGTGCTCATCATGGGAAGTATCAATTATAGAAAAATAGGTGCTAATAACTTGGCTACAGTATTTGAACATACATGGAAGACTCATCTACAATAACAAAATTAAAACAAAGGATCTACTTTGATCTATAGTAAAATCGAAATGTCCAAAATTTAGGTTTATCAAAATTAATTTTGATGGTGTTTCTAAAGGAAATACAGAAAAAGCTAGTGGAGGTGGTGTTTTTAGAAATAGTGGAGGAAAATATTTCCTCACTTATTCAAAATCATATGGAATTTCAACTAACAACTATGTAGAGGCTAGGGCACTTCTTATAGGGATTAAAATTACAATAGAAAAATATTAAAATATATTTTATTTGAGTGGGACTCACAAATTATCATCAATGCTATTAACAAAAATGCATGTAGAGACTAAATAAAAAATAATTTTATTGATGATGTTCATCATCTATTACTAGAGGTAGGCAATATCTTGGTAGTGTGAGCATATTTATAGAGAAGGAAATCAGATAGTAAATAAATTAGTGAATTATGATGTTAATCCTCATCTCAGTGAAATTTAAATTTTAGAAGGCAACTACACACGTGAGATTTTATGTCTTAATAAAAATAATGTCAAGGATTTGATTGTGGAAACATAGCACTTCGTGGAAGTTGAAAAATATATTAAAGAGAAAAAAGAAATGAAAAAAGTGATAAAAAAGTATGTTATAGCAAATATAATATTTTGATGGAAGTGGCCCCAATAGAAATCACATATAACTTATTAAAAATAAATAAATAAATAAATATTTCTTCAAATTTTTTATTTTTTTAAAACTATAAACATTGAGATTCACGTAAAAACAAAGTTGAAGCACGACTCTACGGAAGTGTAAAAATGATAGTCTTTAGAACCACACCTCTCTCTTTCTAAATCAATCCATTGCTTATATTAGTTGTATAAGAAATGAAAGATAAAATGGACTCTTTGAATTTTGAATTATAGCTCTCATAAGATATTAGATCAACCCTACTAACTAAAAATAAAGGCTTATATTAAATGAAAATACAATAGAGAAACATAGGAATGCATTGCTTTAAGATCAAAGTTAATGTTTTATTATTATTATTATTCATCTCATTTGATAAAATGAGATTTTAATGAATGTTATCTCCAATCAAGAGAATATAAGACATAATCCTTATGTATGGATATTTAGAAAATTTACTAATATAATATTGAGGTACATGAGAGATGCTTACATGAAATTGTTTTATACATATGATATACTTTTATTTATATTGCATACACTAGTTTTAATATTATTTTTTTAGAGTAACATGTCTACATTGATCCTATTTTAAATGATTTATCAATTTTATCGTATAGTAAAAATTTAATGAAACATCTTAAATAATTGTGAAATCTAATTCTAATAGGTATCCTTATTAACATTAAATATTTTACAACAATATCTAAAATTAAAAATAGAATAAAATTGCATTACTCTTACTTTAGATGTTTCGAAATGATTAAAAAATTGTACCGACACTTTTTAAAAGAGTAATTATTTTGGAAAAAAGTTATTACAATGAGATTGATGATGGCTATGTACATTACATATGATCATAAAATATAAATAAAGGAAAGGGCATTAATATTATATAGAAGCAAGATAGATGAGGTAAGAAAGGTGGTTTAGAAGGAGGTCGAAATTATGTCCAGTTTAACACAAGGAGCCTCGAGGGGGTCTCTTGTGTCTATGGAAGCTTGATAAAGTCACTGAATCGATCCTTTTGGTAAAAAATAGAATTATCAACATGTTTTTTTTGTTGCAAATATTAAGGTCAAAAATGGATTTTGACCAACATTTATGCCCCTAACTTTAGAACAAACAAAAAATATCTTTGGTCCACACCTAGTTCAACGAGATAAGATTTTAAGAATGAGGCTTGGATTCTACTAGGAGACTTTAAATCTCCTTTGTACCCATCAGACAGGAAGGGGGAGATACAATAATCTTGAGAAGTATGGAAGAATTTGCTAGTTTTGTCAATAATTAGGAGCTCATGGACTTAGAATTGAAAGGTTCCAAATATATGTGGATTAAAAGACACCTAGGGGACCATCACATACAAATTAGAATGGATGGAGTTTGTATTTCCAAAGTGGTCATTCCTCTATACAGGGACTCTTCTCTCAACTCCTTGCCTAAGATTACTTTCTATTATAACCCCCTTCTATTTGATAATGATTATAATACTCCTTTCTTCCTGAGACCCTTCAGATTTGAAGCCATGTGGCTATCTCATCCAAAGTTGGAGGAAAGTATTAGGGAATGGTGGAACACCAAATTATCTAGCCCACATATTAATCAGGTAGTTGCTAAACTAAGATTGATAAAAGATATCTAAAATATTAGAAATAAATCAGTATTTGGGGAATTTAAAATTAATAAAAAGTATCTCAAATCCTAGTTATAAGCTATTCAATCTTCATTGCAAGTGGATGTCCTCTCATAGAATAATAAATTGAAGGAGAAGAATTTTTGCTGAGCTTCATAATATTCTAAACAATGAGGAGGTTTTTTGGTGATAAATATCTAGAGCTCTTTGGCTTAAATACAAAGATAGAAATACAATTTTTTCATTCCTCAACTCTTCACCACAAAAGCGATAACCGGATCAAGAAGATTTGTAAAGTGAATAGTTCTAAAATAGGGGATATCTAGGAAATTAGGGCAGATGTTGTATCCTTATTCCAATATGTCCTTTACAAGATGAGTGCGAGAAGTGCTTTTGTGAAAGAAAAACTCCTTTATAATATTCCTCACTTGGTGATAGAAGAAATGAATGATAATCTCAATAGTCTACTTAATGATGATTAAATTAAGAAAACATTCTTTTCCATGGAAAGATTGAAGGCCCTTGGCCTGGATGGTTTCCCCCAGTATTTTTCCAGAGGTTCTGGAATATCTTTGGTAGGGAGATTAGTAAATATCTACATGAATTTCAATCCACTAGAGTTGTCCCTGGGGCTTTAAACACCACTTTCTTGGCTCTAATTCCAAAATAAATAGGTGCCATTGAGTTCAAATACTTTTGCTGCATTAGCCTCTGCAATACTATCTTCAAAACTTTCACTAAATATTTCAATAACATGGTTAAACGTATTTTGTTTTGTCTAATTGATCCTACTCAAAGTGGCTTTATTTTGGGTCATCAGATCCTGGATGGAGTTATTTTGGTTCATGAACTCATACATTCAATGGAAAAAAGTGGTCGAGTAGGAGCTTTTCTAAAATTGGACATGAACAAGGCCTATGATAGGATCTTGTGGGACTTTCTCCTTAAGATCCTCCAAAAGTTTAGCTTTGATAGGAGATGGATCTTTATTATTAAAACCTACATTTTATCAACCATATTTTTAATGCTTGTCATAGGCTCCCTTGCTCGATACTTCTATAGTTGCCATGGTATTCATCAGGAAGATCCGATCTCCCCTTATCTATTTTTTTTCATGGCAAAAGCATTAGGTATGTCCCTTAAGACCTTCTCTCTGGTTGGTATCAAATCAGCCCTAATTTTGGAACTGATCTCCTATTATCAATTCATAGATGATACTCTTTTCTCATTCCTTACCTCAATTCCTCAAGCCTAAGCAATCAAAGAAATCCTCATTTGGTATGAAGAGGTAGTGGGGTAAAAGGTTAACTTTTGAAGAGTACAATATTCTTCTTGAATTCTCAAATTCTCAAGAAAAGAAGAATAGTGATGGATTTGGGCTATAAGATAGCGAAGTTTCCATCAACTTAGCTTGGGCTTCCCCTTTTTAAAGGGAGGTGCAAGGAATATTTATGGGAGCTAGTTGTGGAAAGGGTGCAACACAAAATTACCAATTGGATAGGAGCTTTGTTAAGCCAAGCATGTAAGGTTGTTTTGGTGAAATCTACACTTTAGAGTATATTAGTTTACTTTATGTCCTTGTTTAAGATGCCAAGTAAAATAGTGTAGAAGATCGAGCAAGTTCAAAAGTCCTTCTTATGGTCTAGGTTAGAGGAGAAGAAAATATTTTGCTTAGTAGAATGGGATCAAATTTATAGTAGAAGGGAGTTTGGAAGCCTAGGTTTGAGAAGGATGAACCAAATGAATAAGGCCCTGGTTGCTAAACAAGGTTGGCACCTAGCCCAGAATGAACATGTTGATTGGGTTAATATTATAAAAGCAAAATATCTAAATAATGGGGAAGACATCCTTTTGAATGATATACCAAATTCTAGGTTGAACTTTTGGCTTAGTCTATGTAATTCTAAGAGCAACATTAGAAAGGGAGGAAGATGAAATGTGGGTAATGGTCATCTAATTGATTTTGGGTCAGATACCTAGCTGATGGACCAACCATGGGATTCACTCCTAGAATTAGCAGTGGGTGAAGACTTTTGCAGATATACCTTTGGTTCTAAGGTTGAATATTATATCAAAATTGCAAATCATAGGAAGATATGGAGAGTTTTATTCAATCCTGACTTATTTTTGGTTGATAAAACGACCCTTAAGAAGATCTTAGACCTCCTAAAGTTTCAAGTCATCAAGTCTACTAATAAATTTGATAATATTTTTTAGAATGTAAAAATTTTAGGATTATTTCATGTGAAATAGACATATTTCCTCCTCAAAGACCCTATCCCACCTTGGTTTCTGAGCAGACTAGTTTGGTGGAAGGGGTTAACCCCTAAGGTAAATATTTTTCTATGGTTTTCTATACATAATAAAATATTGACCATAGATCACCTACAATCCCGAGGTATGATTATTCCAAATCAGTGTTACCTCTATGGCTTGGATGTTGAGTCGGTACAACATATCTTTATTTTATGCCCATTCTCTAACAATGTTTTCTCTTCATTTTTTAATTTTCTTGGTGTTTGTTGGATATGCCCCTTTCAAATGTTTTATATTTTATACCAGTGGGACCCTTCCTTCTTTTCTTTCTAACTTCATCTACTTTGGATATTTAGCTTGGCTCACATCATGTGGTGTATCTGGAAGGAAATAAATTTGAGGGCTTTTAAAAATGAAGCCAATTCATCCCTCTCTATCTGCACCAAGAGCATTCCAAAAATAGTGGAGAACATATTTACCATCTCTTTGGACTCTCTGCTAGGAAACTAGCTTTGGAGTGTGCTCTAGGGTTAAAAGATTTTTCAAGGTCTACTGCATATTTGGATTCGAGTGGAAGATGATATATTTCCTGGGAACCACCCCCTATAGGCTATATTAAACTCAATTTTGATGATTCCTCCAAGGATAATGTAGGAGAGGCAGGTGTAGGTGGATTAATTTAGAACAACAACGACAAACTCCTTCTCACATTTGCAAAGAAGTTGGAACCTCAATCAAGTCATTTTGCTAAAGCTCATGCTATCTACCAAGGGATATCTCTGTTGAGTGGCTTCGAGTAGAGTAAGATCATCATTAAGGGTGATTCCCTTAATATCTTAAATCTAGTGAAAGCTTCTCAAACTCCTAGTCCTTTTGTTACTAATATGATTTTTGAGGCAAAAAGAATCCTTCAAGTCTTTGAGGATGTGGTTGTCAAGCATGTGTACAAGGAAGGTAATAAATCAACTAATTTCCTAGCAAATTTGGGGTTGAGTTAGGATGGTCTAACTATTTGGAGAGAGGATTTTCTGCTAGGTATCAATGATTTAGAGACTAGAGGTATCTCTGCTAAGCTAGGGATAGGTGGGTCATCTTTTGGAGGGCCCTAGTAAGGACAACCCAAGCATCAACGAATAGTAATGCCCGAGGGTTTGTTTTTTGATGGGTATTTCTATTTTTTTTTGTTTTTGTTTCGATTATTTTCTATGCATGGGTGCCTTTGTGTGGGTTGATCTGTATGGGTTATGGGTGTTGGATGTAGACCGTGTGGTCTTCCTTCTGTATGTCTTTTTTTTTGTATCTGCCCTGGTAGTGGCTATGTTGGTTTCCCCTGCATGGGTTCTGGATGCTAGTATTTGTTTAACTTGCTAACATCCCTCTCCCTAATAGGGTGTTAGTTGTTCCTTTTGTAATAAGATTTAGGGATCCTTTCAAAACCCCTTCTTTCAACTAATCAAAAAAATAAATATTCTATGCGATTAGAACTATCTTCTTAGGATTTTGTTGTTTTCTATATTTTAAAAATAAATTTCCTCTTATGCTAATTTTTTTAATACATAAAAGAATCTATAACTATCTTTCTTTTTTAACAATTAATCACAAGATCAAATCACATTACCTTCTTTTATTCTATTTGATACTATAACATGTGCTTATTGCTATTCCTCCCACACCTATAAAACAAAAAAATGCCAGTATAACATGCATTTTCCATAACCAAATTTTTAATGTTTGTCAATTAACCTTTGAAAAACGTGCAATAAAGAGATTTTTTATTTTTTTGTTCTAAGACATAGATGGGCATTATTTATTCCTTTGTATTGGCCTAAGGGCAGGTCATCCTGCATTGCAAAGTTGGCATATCTAATCAGGGAGCATTCTTTTAATTTTTTCATATTCTTCTAAATTACCAACGAAGAAATCCCACAATGACATGCTCATCCCGAGTGCTAGGCTGAAAATTTGTGCAGTCTTTTATCCAGTTTAAATGAACCAACTAAAAAATATCGTAGACGAGGAAAACGAAAAACCGAGAAAAGCCTCTAAACACAATTTGTCCCCCGAGTGATAGACCAGAAATTTAGTTTGTTATATCACATTTAAGTGAAACCGCTGAAAATTGAAAATTACTGTAAACAATAGAACGAAAAACTGAGAGAGTCTTCTAAATACAAATTGTCCATTCATGTTTCCATCAATAAACTAAAACACCCAAACGAAAAAAATCATAAAGAAACAAATTCAAAATAATGGAAACGCCAAAGAATCCATCTCTTCATAAAGAAAATATTTGAGGCCTTTATGAAGTTAATGATATTACATTCAATATTTTCTTGGCAAGAAAGAGATGAAGTGGGTGCAAAACCTGTATGTGACAAAATAAGGAAGAGACGAGTTGGTATAAGCTCCACACAGTGTACCCTGACACGAACTATAAGGACAGAGAGAGAGATTGCTAAAGAAGATTATACAATAAATCAATAACCTCTTTTTCTGGACCTTAATAAGTATCTAGTAAATGCGACTTATAGGGATGTAACAAGGTTTTTTTTTATATCAGAGTATATAAACATGACATCTTTCCATATAAATGGAGCTTCTAACAGGAAATCCATGCTGTGCACGAAATGTTTAGTGAAGGCGCTCATTGGAGGAACATTGTGTTGATTAACCGCTGCCGGATTAATAATGTAATTTTCGACATACTCAATACATTTCTGCGTATCTGTTACCGCATCTTCGAAGGGTTTGTCTTTACGCTCTTCCAAGAAATGTAGAACGTCTGTCAAAAGCGATGTTGGTCGAGGTTGAAATTTCCTTTTCTTTACGAAGAATATCCAGAAGCTAAGAATAAGTTCTTTTCTGTTCACATTACGCATCTCCAGCAAGCGTTTGTATACAACATGCACTCGCATTTCGAATACACAATCCTTCTCCTTGTATATGCTGAACTTGATCCGATTGCTCTTCGTCACTGGCCACGGAATCTTCCTCTCTTTCGAACGAATCCGCTTTTTCTTCGTCACCGGCCACAACACCACCATCTTATCTTTAGGAATCCACTTCTTCTTGGTCACCTTCTTCCTCATCTCCTTCTCTTTCGAAAGAACAAAGGACAAAGAATAACAATGTTTGGGATTAAACCTAGCCTGGACGGGTTGGTTTAACACACACTTCTGTTCTGGAATATAATCCTCTTCTCTTGCGCATTTATTTGTTACATTCTTTTTTACCTTTCACATCGACACACAACATGCCCATGCCCTCTCATTTTTGTTTCTCAATCTGTATAACAGATTTCGTTCAACTCCATGGAGAGCTATTTAGAATGGGATCTTTGCTGGAAGTGGCTGCCTAACACTAGAGTATGTGTAGGTCTATATAATCGATAGGTAATAAGGAATTTGAAGTGCATCATTATGTTGTGGTATTCTTACCTGATGATGCGGACATCTGCAGAGGAAATGATAGGACAAGCTGAAGGAGGAAGATGAAAAGACGGGGCGGAAGAGAGGATGAATAGAAGGCTGGCGGACCAAGGCGTCGGGAGGGCTCACAGATAGAAACTCGTGAAGAACAATTTTATTCTTTAATTTGTATTTTGCATATATATATATATATATAAAGTATTGCTCTGTTTTATTTTTATAAAAATCAAATAAAACATAGAAATTTAATTAAGATAGATGTACTCATATGTAAAACCTGACATGACTCTATATGTCAATAAAATATTTGTGAACTCAAAACATATTAAGATAGTTATGTTTGCGTTCTTCAATAACCAAAGTTTGGGTCTTTTATATTCAAATTACTAGAAAGAATGAGTAGAGTCAATGTATAGTTTACACATTAAATAATATATCCAAGAATAAAAATTACATACTTAAAGTTACATCATATATGAAAGATATTATATACAAGCTAAAACATCAAAGTAGCATAAAATCTTCACAATATGACAAGAATATTTGTATTATCTCTTATTTGTAGGTGCTAGAGCTTGAAGTTTTTGCTATTGTGGCGAATATGTCCATTTAATTTTTTATTTTTAGATTTATATAATATTTTAATCATTGTAATATATTTATATAACCTTGTTATTCCATGCATATATAAATGTTTCATCAATGCTTAAATCTGAAAGAGAATGACTAATATGAGAAGAGTGATGTAATATAATGGGTAAAAGTTTTAAACCAAAATAACCATTAAATACATGGAACATAGAGATGAATGAAGGTAGTATAAGGACATTCATAAGTACTTATTATTAAAAGAATATAACTACAAAAATATGAAATCCAAAAAATATACAAAACTCCTTGTGAAAGTTTAGATACCCTTGATTGTATGTCAATGAATCATTTAAAGTATCACGAATTAGTCCTTTATGTAAACCAAGCCAATCCAACTATACCATACCCAAAATTTGGGGTAAAACATAACAATTTTGGATCTTACAAAATATTTTAAAAACTTCATAATATCTCACAAAAATACCACCATCATGATAACTTCAAAAGAGATTTTCAATGAGTATAAAAATACCTATACTTGTATAAGAATTAATACCTAAAAATGCATCAAATGTAAAAGCATTGGGGACCTATAGAAGTGTTAGTATCACTTCTACTTCCCTATGGCACTTTTATCAATAAAAAATTTTCTTACCCTAAAGTGACTTCCACTAGTTATAGAAGTAATAGCACCATGAGGTAAAAGTGCTAGTAGTGTTTTCATTCTAACCATGGTGCTTTTGCTCTATTTCTACAAAAGAAAATATTTTGGTATTTTGACTATCTATTATCACTAGTTACCTCTAAGGTCTATGCCATTCATCCAATTTATTAGTTTAGTTATGTGATTGATTGGTAAATTGCTAATCATACTTCCCTAATTAGTAGTTGAATGCTAACTATATTTAATCAAATTATAGTTAACTCCATGTAACTCTCATTTTCCCAATTAATCCCATGTAGTTGCGTATATCTTACCTTTATTCTGTATTAAAAATCCTCCATGGATTTCCTAAAGAGGTATGGGTTAGCTATAAAACCACCCATTGGGAAGTCCTCTAGTAAGCAAATTTCTATATGCTAGCATGCTTTAAAAATCACTCTAAATACTTCTCTCTTGTGTTGATATTCTACTACAATTCTATTAAGACTTGGATATATTAAAAGCTCTATAGATACCAAAATCACTTTTTAGAAACCTTCAATAGGCATACAATAATCAACAAAGGGACACCATTAAGAGCATTGGGTAAGATTTGCGTACATTATTCTTCATAAAAAAGAATAACTCAGGATCTTGGATCATGTCTATCGTCCCCCATTTTTTTTTATTTAGCACTCTTTATTTTTGTTCTTGATTCATTAAGATTTCATTATTTTACATACTTATGCATTTTATAAATTTTTAAATTTATTATTGCTTCAATCACTTATTTTAAAAGAAAGAAGTGTTTGATCCTTTCATGCAAGGAAGGCTATTCTTCCTTGCTAATACTAGACAAACCTTTCTATGTCAATTTGTAGGTTTCTATTTTCTATATGTACAGTCAAAAGCATCATATAAGAGTAAAATTTTTATATATTTGTACCTATGGTACTTCTTCTTGGTGCTTTTATCTAGTGCTACTGAAGGACAATTTTCCATGGAGCTTTTGCTCCAACTTAAAATCAGGTATATATTTTTAGGTTTGGTCTATTTAGAATTCATGTTTTTAGATTTGCTATGTTTAGACTACTTTGTATCTCCTAATTCAGATTTATAAATAAATTTTACAAAAGGGATAAAAAGATTTATATTTTTATTATAAAATTAGAAAGGGGATAAATATAGGCTTTAATATCTACATTAGACATGAATTTAGAAGTGCACATAGTTGTATCATTGGATAAATTTGTGTGTTATATCATCTCCTAAATTCTTGTATAAAAATAAAATAAAATTTGTTCATTTAGTACAATCATTCAAATAAAAAAGAATCATATAGTCTAGGTACTTTTATGTTTACATATTTCAACATTCAAAAGTTAAAATTAAATATTACTTTTTGTAGTCCTTAATTGAAAAACTGTAAATAATAGGTATCTATATGCCCACATCCATTGTCTATGCTTTTTAGATCCAAAATTACATATTAGCTTTAGTATAAATAGGATCTTAGAAGGAAGTTATTGCTTACCACACAAATATTAGGTGTTTGTGAAGTACTCCCATCAAAGCAACTTATTAGGACTCCATGAAATATCTCCTAATATTCAATATGATCAAGGAAGAAGGAATCACATTTGGGACCCCCTTGTGATTGGACTATTTTGCCTTATCATATCTTTGGTGAATCTAAAATGCACACAATAGTTATTCCCAAAAGTCTTCTCTATCCTACCCAAAACCTTTAATCAAGATAAACTTCATAAAATTTCTAAGTAAGACCCATTCATTTATTTGTAATGCTATCACACAATAAAAATATTAATAAGAATATAAAGGAAGGCTAGTCATACTAGGAATTATATATGATCTCTACATTGTCATATTGTAATGCTAGACTATCAACTACCCATATAGGGTATCATATATACTTTAATCCTATAGAAGAGTATAGCAAAGTAGACTATTCAGATTCATAAAGAAGGTTTTCATTATCCCTCATATACCATCTTGGGTTATGCACCTAGTGGTTACTTCCATATACCATTGTAATTGTATGTATCAATCATATCTCATGTACCAATTGGTATATAGAGAGTGGTTAGTTATATACATATCTTCAAGTATATAGGGGTCCCTTGATGTATATAGGTCAAATGGGTATATATAAGAAAGGTGATATAAGGAAATAAAACACCTTTCCTTTCTTCTTGTAACTAACTTTGAAAATAAAACTTTAAATATAGTTTTCCTTCCATCCTAAGCCATAGTTGAGTTACCTGAAGTATTGCAGGCCAACTAGCACAAAACATAGATCCTATGGCTAAAGTTCAAGAATATCAATACACATTTGAAAACCCTAGTTATGATTACGAAGATAAGGAAGCTCCTTTTTCAAGTGCTCTCTCGAAAACTATACTATTGCTACATATTATTTCATCATACCTTATGCTTTTAATCTATTACATAGTTTACATTTAGGTAGTTTATCAAACGCTTTTTTGAAGTCCATAAAGAAACAATAAGATAACAATTTTTTATTTCATATTTTTTTAATAATATATCTCAAATTCATGATATTTTCTATTATTCAAATTTTTAGTCTTGATTGCCCTCTTCTCTTTTATCGTATCCACTTGTTCATTGTAGTCTCAACCATACTTCTAAATAGATTTAAAAGTAAATGTTTACTAGTTTAATAGATTTTCTATATCTCCACTATTAAAGGAAGGTATTGTTCGAATTCCTAAAAGTTTATTGGAAATCTATTGTGGATACTCTTCTTGGTACTATTTTTATGTGTGGTATTATATCATTTACTACCCATTTTAAGTATTGTGCTTGTAGTCCATCCATATCATAAACTTTACCTATTCATAGTAATTTAGTACCTTCATTGACATTCGTTAAGGTGAATAATTGTTTTTTTTTGTGATGGCTATGTGAGAGACCTCTTCTTCCTACTGTCACTCATATAGTTTTTTTGCATATTTCAACCATTTCAAAATTGTAATGTTATTTTTCTTTGATTTGTTTTGTTTTATTTTTTGAAAATTTCATCTATAATTAGTTTAGATCATACTTCCATAGATAAATTAGTTCTTCTCATTTTGGTCTCACATTTTCCTCCTTTTTTTTTTAAATCCAATTTTATAAACCTTTTCCCTTCTATTTACCTAATTATTTTAGAGCCCTCCTTATAGATATGTATTCTAAATCATATTATACATTTGTTGAAATGTTGTATTTTTTCTTCATCCATGCTTTAGGACAGTTGCATCCTTTTTTTTCCTCAAGAATTATATTTGATAATTCCATAACTATGTTACTTGCTCTCCTATTTCTTTCTTATCCTATTGTAAAATATGTTTAAGTACTTCCTTAAAAATTAAATGATTCTCTTCAATTATGAGGATCATTTTCCTCTCTATATAATTTTTAAGTAGAAGTTAAACACAATCTTTCATATTATAATTATTCTAATTTTTTTCACATTCTAACTTTCATCTAGTACATCCTTTATGATATATTTTAAGATTTTCACTTGCTCAATATTTATGGTCTTTTTCATCAAATGATGTGATGTATCTTTTCTACTCATATTTTTAAAAGAAAATTATAATACATTAGTTTACAACTTTAAAATGCTAAGGAATTGATTAACACCTATTTTAATTTTCAAATGGATATAAATGTGTACATTCTTTGAAAATTAAAGGACAAACCCTTTTAGAGTAATTGAATGTGTCTAATGGAGAAATGTTTGAGCTCTACATGGGAGGTCCTATGGTTAAATCTAATGGGGTAAGGTTGTATATTATGCTTTGGTAGAATATATATTTATTGGAAAAAAATATTGTGTAAATAACATAGTATATAACGATTGTTCCATATGATCAATGAGATTGTGAACTTTAAAATCTATATTATTTTATATCACTAGTAGAATTTATAATATGTATAAGAATACTTATGACTTTATATGACGAACTATAGAAAAAGTATGACTATATGTTATACATATTCTAGAATTATAACAAAAAATATACTTATATGAATATTATATGAGGTCTAGATATAATATTTTTTTTGATGAAAGGCCATTTTAATTAAAAAAAAAAGTCCTTTACAGCCAAAAAAAGGGTGGGTGGAGAAAAAATCACACCCCGAATGCCACTAACTTATCTTAATAGTGGATAAAGAAAAATAAACTGCACCACATGGGCACCACGAACATCAACAACAAACTAGAAATATTCTACAACCATAAAGGTTTTTAAAGAAGGGGGTCTGTGGCATATATGGCCTTATCCATTTGAAGTGGGTTGTTCACCCCAGCCTGAAGCATGAGTAATTGGAGAAGGACGGGACCAACAAAAAATATGCCCATGGCTACCTAAAGTCCCCAAACCATTATTAAGCATAGGTGCAGATTGCAAAGTGATCACAAGCATATAATGTTGAGAGGTATACATATATGGCTATTGTAATGGACCTTCATAGTCATGGGATCTGCTTTGAGGAGGCTAAAATCATGCATGATCAGGGCATCAATGTGAACAAGATTTGGCTGGGTGAGGAGGCGAACGATCAAGGGACTCTCTACTAACAACACAAGGGGCTTCACTCCAATATTTTAGCAAAGCTTGCAAATGGTCCAACTCCATAGCCACATTTTTAACCTGGTCACAAATCTAAAACCACACATCATGAAAAACTTTGAACTTATCAAAAAATAAAAAATACTGATATGGATCAACCTAATTGAAAATAATCTTATTTATATATTTCCAAATATAAAATAGAATACTGACTTTGAAGATTTTCCACACTTTCCTCAATGGGAGAAAAAACTAAATGGGATCACCTAGAAGGACGTGATGCCAAGAAAGATGTATGGACATAAATGGGGTAAAGAAATAACCCACCCAACTCCAAGCAAGACTAGACCATCTACATACCCAAAAAATATGCATACAAGACTCTAGTTCTTGACAAAATGGGCATCGAGGCTCAAGCACCCCCATATAAGAAATTTTACGGTCAAGGGGTAAACCTTGATACAATAAGCTCTAGGCAAAAAAAATTTCTTTGGATCTAGATAAGATGCCCAGGATGAATAAAATTTTGTTTTCCACCTAGAGGGTGATGAGATAAGATCCTATTTAACATTGAGTTTGGGCACCGTGGATGCAGTTAATGTAAGCCAGTCATAACCCTACCTAGCTCTATAGCTGAGCAAGGAAGTACTCTTATACCAAGCCCAATATTTCCACCATGGTTTCTGGGATATGACACCTAATTTCTACCATAAGGAGAAAGGTGTATAGTCCAAAAAAACATCATACATATCCTTGTTAGTGTTGGAAAAGTGGAACATCCTTTTAAAATCATTCCAAGGAATCCACTCTTTGTTTTTCCTATAGTAAAAATCTACAATAGCGGCAATGCCCCGCTTAAATTGCTTTTGGACATGGACCCAGTGAACTTGGCCCAAAGAATTACCCTAAATATTGAATATAGGGGACCACTAGACATTAAGAATATTAATGGAAAGGCATTTATGTGAATGGACCCCCTTCCAAACAATACAAGGGTTTAATTATTGCCAGGCCTTCCATATACTTTTGATGACAAAGGAGCCAAATATTTTAATTAAAACTAGAGCCATCAATAGAGAGGGCAAATCCATTCCTACTGAGGCTCAACGGTTGAGGGAAAGCCTAGATAAGATGCAATGTCTAATAAGAACTTTCTATGCTTGAGGTCCTTTGAGAGCCTGCATAGTTCATTTAGCATAGATGGCTAACCCTTGATGCTTACAGTCCAATAGACCCATACCCCCTGCTTATTTTAGGATATAAAAAATATCCCAATCCAGTCTGTGAAAGCCCTTTCGCTTAGACCCACTATACCACAAAAAATCCTACAGTAAATTTTCAAGTCGTTTGTAACAAGCCTAGGAAGGGATCCAGTAGGACGAGTAATAAACATATGTAGAAGCCAACACTTTTGAGCAAATTTGAAATTTACCAATAATATATAACTTCTCAGCATTCTAATATTCCAGCTTGCTCTCTACTTTGCTGATGATATAAGACCATAATTGGGATGGAGAGCCTTGAAAGGTAAAAGGAATACCCAAGAATTTGCAGACTTCTCTAGGCTAAATCCAACTCCACTATGCATGCTAAAACCAGTGGAGAAGAGGTTGGTATTGCCTGTAACATGAGGTTTTCCTCCATTGGATATTAGACCTAGAGTCTTCACAAAAAATATCAAGACAAGATAGAGCTTCAGAAAGAGATTGTTCATCCTCATTCAAAGTAAGAAAGAAATTATCAAGAAAATGAATATTAATGAGTTAACTAGCATTCCCAGGAAGGAAAATACCCTAAATCATCCCAAGAGAAGCATGATGAGACAAAATATAACCAAATGATTTTGTTGTTAAAATGAATAGCGAGAGGGCCAAAGATAGCCATGTCTTACTGACCTATGTAAGCCAATAGTGTCAGTTTAAAACTTGTTGAGAGAAAGCACAGCTGATGCATCTTGAAAAAGTATTTTAATAGAGGAAATAAACTAAGGACCAAATCCAAGAGCTTCCAACATGAAAATAATGAAAACCCACTCAATTTTATCACAAGACTTTTCAAAGTTAAGCTTGAGAAAAATGGTCCATTTACTGGACCTGCAAGCCCATTCCATCCCTTCCCAAATATCGAGAATGTTGTCCAAGATATACTGATTTTGGATAAATCCAGTTTGCTCAGGCCTCACAATAGAGGGATAAAGGGCCTTATCCATAAATCAAGCACTTTGGCAATGCTCTTGTAGCTAACATTAAGCAAAGTTATTGGCCTCCAATTTGTAATGATTTTTGGATCCTCAAAATTTGGGATAAACTTGATATTGCCCTTATTGATAATAGCACCTAAGGAGCTAAACTACAAGACTTCTAAATATACTTTATGTAAGTCAAGACCAAAAAACTCCCAACAAGTTTTGTAAATTTTTTAGGGAAACCATAAAGACCTAGGGCCTTCGTGTCTACCATTTGAAACAGGGCATCTGCAAGATATTGCTCTGATAGGAGCAATTCACATTCATTATACTACACTAGGGAGAGGTAAGTTGGGATAACCACTTTGCAACATTGACGGGCTAATTCTTGTTCAAGGGTGTATGACTAAGCAACAAAAACATAAGAATAATACCATGTAAATTCAGCTGGTATCTCAAGAAAAGAGGTGGTGCAAACCCCATTAACCACTAAATATTTGAATTGAGTGGAGTGATGCGGAGGTCGGAGCCTCTGGAAAAAATATTTTGAAAAACGATCATCCAATTTGTACTAATGCAATTGGATTTAATCTGAGCCCCTTTGGACTTGTACACTTCAACCACTTTGAGCTCATGTCGAAGCTGAGCGACATGGGCTTGAATGGCGGAGTCAAAAGAAGAGGTCTCAATATGGAAGGAGACCTATGCAAGCTCATTACACAGAGAAGTATTAGAGTGATGGTGCAACTACACCACCTTGTTTCCCAAGATTTTGAGCAAAGCAGTGGTACGAAAATGACATCATTCCACCACTCAACCCATATTGAATCTCCATTGGGTCTGGGTATAATGTTCCATATCATTTGTATGTGACAAAAAATGGTTTCATATTGTGAGAAAGAAGTGTTAAGAAAAAAAACTAAGCATGAGTAGGCCATTGATGGGTTGAGGAAACATGAACAAAGAAAATTATGGGGGAATGATTGGACGAGACCATACTAGGAATAGTTTCAAAAAAAGGGAATGAAGGGAGCCGATGAGAAAAAGAAAACTCATGCTAGTATGACAACATAGCCCTATCCAATTTTTTTAAAAGTCTTGCGGGTATGACTAAAAATTAGACCACGTGAACTACAAATTATCAGGAAACTAACCCACAGAGAAACAACAATTGGTATTGAAGACCCCTAGTTTATTTTTCATAAAATACCAAGCATGTCGCTCTCCTAAGGTCCACCTATTGGGAAGATATCCTATTTTATCATAATGCTTCTCGACCATATTGAAATCACCACACATCAACCAGACTACGGTGGGTAAGGACAAAGCAAACCATCTCCATAGTGCACATCTATCTTGGACCTCATTAGAGTTATAAATATTAATAATGCCGAAGGAAAGACCATAAAATTTGAGCAAAATCCAAACCAGATGGTGAGAGGGGTCAGAATCCCATGTGAGAAAATTGCTCGCCCACCTATTATTAAGTAAAATGACAACACCTCCACTACCATGATTGTGGTTGGTAGCATAAATATGACTACCCGGATATAACATAGAACAAGTAGATTACAAATTGAAAATTGCCACTTTGAATTGTAAATACACAAAATCTGGATGACCATAGAGACAGAAACATGTAGTGATCTCATCCCAAACCATGTAACAATGAATATGATTCATTAACCCACACACATTCTAGGAGAGAAACAAAATTAAAAAGATTCAAGTTGCATATCCCTACTGGACTCATTCGCATTATCAAACAACAGGTGATAGGGTTTATTCTTGAAGGTGTCCATGGTGGTGGAGGAGAGATAAGCTTATCGTTGCTTGCCTAAATGAGTAAGCTTATCACCTCGTAGGGGGCTACGGGACCGCTATCCTAGATTTTGAGAGAAAAATCCTTCATCCCCTACATCATATAGAGAACCCAAGAACCCAAGGGAACAATATACCAAATCACTTCATCGTGGTCTACAAAATCGATGGCCAGAGGAGGAGAGTGAACAGGGGTTGACTCCATAATCTGTGGCTGCATGAGAGGCCTAGGTGCTAGGTCCTGAGCATATATGGCCATTGTGTGCCCCGTTTGAGTGAGCTTGCTACCTTTCCCTTTCTTATATAAAAACTCAATCCATTCACCATATTTTTATGGAGGGTGTGGGGTAGTGGGAGATAATACAACACTAGCTGTCAGTGTAGCCACCTTGGCCTTGAATTTTTTAGCCATCAAGGTGTAATCCCTAATGCGATGGGAGGCTGACTGGAAGTGGTAACATGTATTAGGGAGGTTTATATACACCATCCGCTGATGAATACAGGTAGAAACAACCTGAATATTGATATACTCCTTTAGGGTTTTAGCTAGGTCAACCTTGATACACATTCTCCTACTAGGGTGGACCGACATGAACCGAGAGGGTTCATCATAGACAAATTCACCAAGGGTGGACACCAATTTTTTTTAGAAAGGGTCAACATGTAGTGGGGAGGTTCGAGAGTTCTACCCAAATAGGCAAGACCAGGGAAATAAAATTAAAAATCATGAAATCTCGACTCCATGGATAGAAAATGAGCAGTGAACTATTAATATAACTAGAACCCTTATTGAGGACCTTTTGGGCTTGGTCAAGACTACCAAATTGGAAATTAAAAAAAACCTTAGAGATATTTTGGACATGCTAGACTTGAATTCCATATGGACACCAGTACTACTCAATCCAGGTTCCTAAGAACATGCTCGGGAGGAATCCGACCCAAAAATACCCTATAAGAGTATTTTTTTCAAACCAAGAACATGTCTAATTGAATTCATGTAGAGGAATCACAAAATTAGGTTCAAAAATACCTCATGGTACACATTGGGAATAAATTTCTTGGGCCATTTGTTCACCTCTGGATCCATTCCTCTCGTTGCCAGCTTTAGGTGAAGCTTGGGGAGGAGAAGCCAATATAAAAACACCCACTAAGCAAGCACAACATGGAGGCTGGCACAAGCTCCCTAAGAATGAACAAAAACTACCATAAACCCTAGGACAACACATAGATTGATATACACATAGCTACCACCTCTCACCTCTCAAAAAAATTGAAAGAATTCAAAAAATAAAATATAATATTTAATTATCCTTAGATTATAAATACTTACATTTTTTTGGTAAGTTAATAATTTTATTAAAGGGGTATTTGAAAGGCACCCCAACACCTTTGTACAAATAGAAAAAACAAGAAGCTGAAATGGAAAATAAGAAGCCAAGAAAGAAAATAAAAGAGGATGCTGAAAAGGAACAAACTACATCCTTAGAGAGGAAGGAAGACAAGCATAGACAAAATAGCAAGACCAAAAGGAACCCTACATCAATAAGCACCAGAAAAGAGTCATTGTGTAGGATGTATTTCATTATACTACACTAGGGAGAGGTAAGTTGGGATAACCACTTTGCAACATTGACGGGCTAATTCTTGTTCAAGGGTGTATGACTAAGCAACAAAAACATAAGAATAATACCATGTAAATTCAGCTGGTATCTCAAGAAAAGAGGTGGTGCAAACCCCATTAACCACTAAATATTTGAATTGAGTGGAGTGACGCGGAGGTCGGAGCCTCTGGAAAAAATATTTTGAAAAACGATCATCCAATTTGTACTAATGCAATTGGATTTAATCTGAGCCCCTTTGGACTTGTACACTTCAACCACTTTGAGCTCATGTCGAAGCTGAGCGACATGGGCTTGAATGGCGGAGTCAAAAGAAGAGGTCTCAATATGGAAAGAGACCTATGCAAGCTCATTACACAGAGAAGTATTAGAGTGATGGTGCAACTACACCACCTTGTTTCCCAAGATTTTGAGCAAAGCAGTGGTATGAAAATGACATCATTCCACCACTCAACCCATATTGAATCTCCATTGGGCCTGGGTATAATGTTCCATATCATTTGTATGTGACAAAAAATGGTTTCATATTGTGAGAAAGAAGTGTTAAGAAAAAAAACTAAGCATGAGTAGGCCATTGATGGGTTGAGGAAACATGAACAAAGAAAATTATGGGGGAATGATTGGACAAGACCATACTAGGAATAGTTTCAAAAAAAGGGAATGAAGGGAGCCGATGAGAAAAAGAAAACTCATGCTAGTATGACAACATAGCCCTATCCAATTTTTTTAAAAGTCTTGCGGGTATGACTAAAAATTAGACCACGTGAACTACAAATTATCAGGAAACTAACCCACAGAGAAACAACAATTGGTATTGAAGACCCCTAGTTTATTTTTCATAAAATACCAAGCATGTCGCTCTCCTAAGGTCCACCTATTGGGAAGATATCCTATTTTATCATAATGCTTCTCGACCATATTGAAATCACCACACATCAACCAGACTACGGTGGGTAAGGACAAAGCAAACCATCTCCATAGTGCACATCTATCTTGGACCTCATTAGAGTTATAAATATTAATAATGCCGAAGGAAAGACCATAAAATTTGAGCAAAATCCAAACCAGATGGTGAGAGGGGTCAGAATCCCATGTGAGAAAATTGCTCGCCCACCTATTATTAAGTAAAATGACAACACCTCCACTACCATGATTGTGGTTGGTAGCATAAATATGACTACCAGGATATAACATAGAACAAGTAGATTACAAATTGAAAATTGCCACTTTGAATTGTAAATACACAAAATACTGGATGACCATAGAGACAGGAACATGTAGTGATTTCATCCCAAACCATGTAACAATGAATAGGGTTTGTTAACCCACACACATTCTAGGAGAGAAACAACATTAAAAAGATTCAAGTTGCATATCCCTACTGGACTCATTCGCATTATCAAACAACAGGTGATAGGGTTTATTCTTGAAGGTGTCCATGGTGGTGGAGGAGAGATAAGCTTATCGTTGCTTGCCTAAATGAGTAAGCTTATCACCTCGTAGGGGGCTACGGGACCGCTATCCTAGATTTTGAGAGAAAAATCCTTCATCCCCTACATCATATAGAGAACCCAAGAACCCAAGGGAACAATATACCAAATCACTTCATCGTGGTCTACAAAATCGATGGCCAGAGGAGGAGAGTGAACAGGGGTTGACTCCATAATCTGTGGCTGCATGAGAGGCCTAGGTGCTAGGGCCTGAGCATATATGGCCATTGTGTGCCCCGTTTGAGTGAGCTTGCTACCTTTCCCTTTCTTATATAAAAACTCAATCCATTCACCATATTTTTATGGAGGGTGTGGGGTAGTGGGAGATAATACAACACTAGCTGTCAGTGTAGCCACCTTGGCCTTGAATTTTTTAGCCATCAAGGTGTAATCCCTAATGCGATGGGAGGCTGACTGGAAGTGGTAACATGTATTAGGGAGGTTTATATACACCATCCGCTGATGAATACAGGTAGAAACAACCTGAATATTGATATACTCCTTTAGGGTTTTAGCTAGGTCAACCTTGATACACATTCTCCTACTAGGGTGGACCGACATGAACTGAGAGGGTTCATCATAGACAAATTCACCAAGGGTGGACACCAATTTTTTTTAGAAAGTGTCAACATGTAGTGGGGAGGTTCGAGAGTTCTACCCAAATAGGCAAGACCAGGGAAATAAAATTAAAAATCATGAAATCTCGACTCCATGGATAGAAAATGAGCAGTGAACTATTAATATAACTAGAACCCTTATTGAGGACCTTTTGGGCTTGGTCAAGACTACCAAATTGGAAATTAAAAAAAACCTTAGAGATATTTTGGACATGCTAGACTTGAATTCCATATGGACACCAGTACTACTCAATCCAGTTCCTAAGAACATGCTCAGGAGGAATCCGACCCAAAAATACCCTATAAGAGTATTTTTTTCAAACCATGAACATGTCTAATTGAATTCATGTAGAGGAATCACAAAATTAGGTTCAAAAATACCTCATGGTATACATTGGGAATAAATTTCTTGGGCCATTTGTTCACCTCTGGATCCATTCCTCTCGTTGCCAGCTTTAGGTGAAGCTTGGGGAGGAGAAGCCAATATAAAAACACCCACTAAGCAAGCACAACATGGAGGCTGGCACAAGCTCCCTAAGAATGAACAAAAACTACCATAAACCCTAGGACAACACATAGATTGATATACACATAGCTACCACCTCTCACCTCTCAAAAAAATTGAAAGAATTCAAAAAATAAAATATAATATTTAATTATCCTTAGATTATAAATACTTACATTTTTTTGGTAAGTTAATAATTTTATTAAAGGGGCATTTGAAAGGCACCCCAACACCTTTGTACAACTAGAAGAAACAAGAAGCTGAAATGGAAAATAAGAAGCCAAGAAAGAAAATAAAAGAGGATGCTGAAAAGGAACAAACTACATCCTTAGAGAGGAAGGAAGACAAGCATAGACAAAATAGCAAGACCAAAAGGAACCCTACATCAATAAGCACCAGAAAAGAGTCATTGTGTAGGATGTATTTCAATAGAAGCAACAATCATTTTTGGTTCACTGTTCTTGACATTGGCCTTAACTTCATACTTGGGAGCATCCTTAAAAACCTCCTTAATGATTTCTACAACTTCATACTCTTTGGCTTCCACATTAATATTAGAAATTCCAATCACAGCAGAGAAAGTAGGACCATCCTTATCAAAAGTGTCACAAAAAAAATAACAAATTAAGGCATTTTGTTGATCCTTCAGTTGAGTAATGCCCTTCCCAAGAGTGACATGAGTTGTCTCCAGGTGATCAATGGTAGTGGAAGAAGATTGAATGACAAGTTTATGTAGGTATTTTTCAACCACATCAGGCGAATCAGACCCATACTTACTATCCTTTTTGCCCTTCTTAGGAATAGGGGTATCTTTGGATTTGAGCCTTTGGGAACAACAAGTGGGAGTATTTTCAACCTTAAATTTTTTCTTAGAATTGAAGACTGGGTGGGGTTTTCCAGGTTTATATTTTCTTTTAACACTTTTGTATTTGGGTCTAGGAGTGTGGGAGGACTCTTCCTCAGTACTATCATGGATATTAATGTTTCCTTTGGGGATTTTTTGAAGAAAATAGCCATAAATAATTTTGAACAATCCTTGATGGGCCAACCAATCTACGTATTTCTTAGCACGATTGGACGTAATGGAATAGTCCATGGACCAGTATAAAAACATAGGGATATTAAGCATTTTGGCATATCTAAAATTATTAATAAAGGACAAATGCAAGCTACACAATTGAGACTCAGGATTGTCAACAGTCAGATACTAAATAATGGATTTCAATAATTTCTTCCAAGGAGTAGATAGATATTTACGATACAAACCTTTTTGTGAAGCTTTCACAGTGGCGAGGATGGTGCAAAGTGGGTAAGCTTTGTTTTCTAGTTGTGCTTGTTCCTTCTCACCACACGTTTGTCAAGAGGCTACCTAGTAAGCTCAACAAGAATTTACATAGTGATTTGGAAACTGACTCTATGAATGATGACAATGCCATCCGCTAGCATCCCAATCGATTCTAGAATTTTTTTTGAAAAAAAGGATCAGACCACCTTTATCTTTGAGAACTTCTCTAGCAAGACTGTCAATGGAAAAAGTATTAGGTTTGACATAGCATGGTGAAAAATAGGGGTAAACGACAAATATACAAAGAGGTAGATGCAAAGCTAACAATAGGAAGTAAAGAGTACCATTTGGTTTTAAAAAATATCTTTGCAACATGAGATGGTGAAGAAGGACAAAATCATGATTAGCTAAAAAGGAAAAAAAATTGGGAAAGGATAATGACCAGACCAAAAGAACCAATTGGCTATGAATTTTATCAAGGAGGATTAGATGATAGTTGCAATCACAAAGGAAAATGGATAAGTGAGCCATGATCATAGGAGGTTGAATTAAAAAAATACTTGGGAATTAGGGAAAGGAAACAATAGAGAAAGCAACAAAAACCCAAGGTAATGAAAGGCATAACAAAATATTCCTTGAAACAAGGCAAGAAGAAAACCAAAAAGAGAAGGTTCTCTAAAAGGTAAACATGGACATAACGAAGAGCACGAGCCAAAAATGCTGATGGGTGGTGGGATAAATGGGTTTAGAATCAAAATGAAATGTGTTAGGTAGAAAGGAGGTGAATGGGACCTGAAAAGTTGGCATAGAAAATATGGGATTAAAGTAAAGAATAAAAATAGCCAAAAACGAGGCAACTTCCATGTATCAAGCAAGCATCAAAAAAATTAACACAATGAACAAGAATTTGATTAATAAGCAAAAATTTAGATCCTCCTAATGAGAAAAGAAGGGCCCAATAAGAGGTTTTTTCCATTGCAACATGATTTGACATTGGTGAAGCTTTGAGGCACATGTCCCTGGTTGATGAATCATCATTGTGATTTATGTTTTGATCTAGCCTAGCAACCATGCTGACATCATGGGGGAGAGAATCAGTCCACATAAACAGTCCTGGAGCAAAGACCCCAATATTAGTCAACTTGTCAGCAACAACATTGGATTCTCTAAAAGCATGTTGAACAATGACTTATTGTAGGGCGTGAAGGATTTCTTTCAGGTTCCTGATTATACTTCTTATTTTCCATCCAAGAGACTTGGAATTTTTTATGTAATTGATGATATTCAAGGAGTCACATTCAATTATGATCTTCCAAAGAATGTGTTGAATGAATTTAAGACCTATCCATAGAGCTTTGTCTTCAAAAAAATGATTTGAAAGTTCCCCCAAAGACTCAGAAAAGGCAAAGATAGAATTTCCTTGATGATCTCTTAGGATACCTCCAACACCAGCCCATCCAGTATTTCCTTTAGCAAAACCATAAAAATTGAACTTGACCCATCCAAAATGTGGAGGATTCCATTTAGTATTAGATCTAGTGTTAGGGGAAATAGCATGACAACCATCCCTCAACAAAATATGACAAGATTGGAGTAAGGAGACTTCAAAAGAGAAAATAGGGAATGGGTCAAAGGGAGCATTCAGGGCATTCTATTTTGCAAAAAAGGATGATTCTATTAGATATTAACTCAACATAACATAAATATAAGTCACATATATTTATATTTAAATTATGATAATCATTTAATATTTAACTCTTCATTACAATATTTAATTTTTAATATATATATATATATATATATATATATATATATATATATATATATATATATATATATATATATATTCATTTGTTTGGTGTTACACACAATATTATAGTGAATTTTAGTCATTATGATGACATTGGATTTGGCAATAAAAACTATGTATTCAAAATACTGAAAATGTTTATTTCCAAAACATAGCTTGGTCATTATAGCTCTAATTGTGTAAATTCTTGCACAACTAGAAAATTGTATTTGAGGGTAAATTTAAAATATAGATGAAAATTAGACTCTAAAAGAGATTTTGATACTACTCTAACATTAAAAATTTATTTAAGGATGATATATATCAAAAGTATTCAAATCCCATTAATAGATGATTCTATAGCTACAAAGATCATTAGGGTTTTTGAAATAGCATAAGAAATAGTGAATTAGTTGCTTAGGTCTAAATTTTTGATAAGTGTTAAACTATTATACATGATATAAAATTATGAGAAATGACATCATAAAATATTCTTAATGTAGTCAAATTTGATTTTTCATGATACCAAATTTCAATGTACAAATTTATTTTGTATTTTCCTATTTTTATTTTTACTTTAAGATGTGCAAATCAAATTTCTTGATGATATGCTAATAATACTATGTCTTATCACTAGAAAGTATTTTATAATATTATACTCATACACTTCCCTATAATAAAGCCAAACTTATACTAAAACATAAGAAATGAATTTCCATAAATATTTTTTTCTTTTCTTTAGTTCCATATTTATCATGTATTTTAGCCTCGACAAAGAATTACATCATATCATATTTTGTGATGATAGTATTAATTTGTTACCATATCCAATAGGAATCTACTACTAAAAAGCCTACTACTTATCAACATATTTTATTAAAATTTATCCATAATTATTTATGATTTATAGTACATATATTCTTCCTTGATTGTTTCTATTTACTTTACATTTATAAGCCACTCCTTGTCCTAAAGATATAGCACAATATTATTATCTATATCATAATTAAATAATGTTTTAGAAATAATTATTATGTGTACTTCTTTATTGTAATTGTTTTAAAATTTTACAATAATATATAACTAGTTAAATATTAAATATAAATTAAATATTGTGCTTTTACTTAAATCAAGCAATATAGTAATTGATATTTAATTAAAATAAAGTATAAGTATGGTAATGATTGTAAATAAAATAGTAGAATCATAGAAATCAATAATAATTGGTATATTATCAAATGGTATGATCCCAACTAGTAACATGTCTAAACTATCAAAGAGAAACAATAGGATTAGATATTGTAAAAGTATGTTAGCATAGTTTAAAAAAAAATTATGATATAACATAGGAAGGATCCATTTCAATCCCATAAAAAAATTAAATAATAATAATTAAATTATCAAATATTGGTTGAGTACATATGCATTGGACATATTTTAGTTCCATACAATTAGATAGAAATAATTTTGTTAATTGAAATTTTATAATTTATTAAGGATTATAAAAAATAATTGAATTATAATTATTAAATTATGTCATAAAACTAGGCTATATGGAAATAATATGTTTTTCAATATCTTGTGAAATATTTTTGCAAAAAATTGTAACTCTATGAAAATAAGGTAATATGGAAGGAAAGTTCTTGTTTATAGAGTCATGCAAGAGTGAATATATATAGATATATAGCTAGGTATATATATTAGTATCTATAAGCACATCCACTAGTTACCTTTAAATCCTATGTCATTGATACAATATATTAGTTTGGTTGCTTGATTGATTGATAAATTGTTAATCATTCCTCCCTAATTAGAAGTTGCATGCTATCTAACTCTAATCAAATTAGAAGTTGCATGCTATCTAACTCTAGTTAACTCTATGCAACTCTCAATTAGGCCCAATTAACCCATGTAGTTACAAACATCTTACCTTTACTCTTTATTGTAAGTTATCCATTGATGCAAAAAATCCTACTGACCTAGCACTGCAGAAGTTGAACTATCACAGAGATAAAAGGTCAACTATTAGGCCATTATGTGACTGCTCCAAAAATTATAAATTAATGTTTTATCTTAGGAAGGAGGGTTGTATGGAAGAAGGATAAAAATAAGTTTGAAAATTTAGCCTTGTATTCCCTATGAATAAATGATTGATACTATTTTTCTAAATCATTTTGAGTTTTTGTTGTAGTTTCCTATGTGATATTCAATATGTTAGATTGTATATATGTTGTGCTTCTTGTATGTGCAGAGCCTAGTTAAATTCAGAAACTCTTGAAAAAAATGAAGAAAAAACAAAGTGTGGACACCATTCAAGTGAAGGAAAGGTGAATTGTTGTTGAAAAGGAGATACTACCTTGTGTAGATGAAAGAAGTGATTGAAGAGATATTTATTTAGAAGAGACTACCACCCAAAACATAGAGTATTCTTTCCCAAATAAAGAATACCATTTGCAGATAGCTATGTATGAAGTTTCGTAGCCTCGTGAAGGAAAACTATGATGTAAAATAAAGAGTGAATTATCTTGTAGACCGAGAACGGGAAAGTTAGATGAAGGGGTGATAAAATAGTTGTTCATTATCACCTTTGTAATGCAACACCTGTTGATGCTACAATTTGGGATTATGGTACGCTTTAACTCATCGTACAAGGAAATTAGGGTTTTTTAGATAATATGCATGAATTGAACGATTGAAAAGAATGTGGAGTCAACCATCGAACAAAGCATTAAGGAAGGTAAAAATGAGTTGGAATGTTGAAGAACCTATCATACAAAAGGGAAATTATACAACTATACAAAATGAAAACCATGTAATTAGGGTTAGAACGATCATATGGTAAAACTGTAGTGATCATACAAAATTGCAAACTACATAGTGCAGTTGTGAGTATAGTTATGACTAAGCAAACCATGAAATTATATAGTTGTAAATTATTAGGAGTAGTGTTAAAGGTAATAAAAGGGGAGAAGATTACCTTTGGATGGTATGGAGGAAGAAATTGAAAATAACATAAGTTATTAGTTTGGGGTGCCACAAACCTATCGTACAAAGGTGAAGTGGTAAAACTAAGTTTAAGATTGAAATCATATGATTGTATGATAATAGTTCCACCAACTAATTGTATGATTAATTGGAATGAATGATTACTAGATGGCATGATTTGATTCTAGGTTGTATGATTTGATGTTGGATTGTATGATTTATTATTGGCTTGTACGATTGTTTTTGGGTTGTACGATTTGATGTTGAGTTGTACAATTTGATCTTGTATTATATGTTTTTCTACTAGATTGTATGGTTTTTGTTGTATTGTATGGTTGCTACCAGATTGAATGGTTGCTACCTAGTTGTACGGTTCCTAGTTGAAGTGTACAGTTTTTACTAGGATCATATAACTATGATCATCAAACTAAATAATTTATTGAATCAAATGATAACCATTTGGTTGTATGATTATGGTTTGAATGATCAAAATGAACGATTACCAATTATTATATTGTGAAAGAAAAAATATTAACTTATTTTGAATATTCTTGGGGAGGTGTTGGGTTGGTTATTGCATCATATGGTATCAAATATAGATGATCTCTGAGGATTGGATAGTGATAAAAGCCTACGAAGAAATGGTGCAACAAGGAAGAGAAAAAATACAAGGACCTTGAGCTATGGATATAGTAGATATGATGATGGGAATAATTGCTTGATTGGATGCACTTGAGGCTGCCCAAAGGAGGGGCATCCAAGTTGAATGTGTAAGTAACACTAAATAGGAGGAAGTAGAAGTTTGCAAATAAGAAGAATAAGGAAGAGCTATTATTTCTCAAAGTGATTCCAATCAAAGCACTTGGGATAAACATGAATCATCAAGAGGACAAGATGGATTTAGTAGAGGAAGAATATGCAATTTTTTTGGAAAATGTTATAGATGTGAAGAGTCTAGACATAAGGTATTTGAATACCCTCAAGAACAATAAACTAGTTGGTATGGAAAGGAAACCCATAACCAAGTTGTACAAGAAGACGAAGACTATATGACTTCACAAAAGAACATGGAAGAACTAGAACAAGGATAATTCCTTATGGTATATAGGGTGTTATTAAAACCATCAAAAGAGGTACATGAACCTAAGAAAACAAAGAAATTATTTAGGATAATTTGTGAATTAGAAGGAAAAAGTTACATGGTGATTGTAGATAGTGGAAGCATAGATAATTTGTTGTCAACAAAGATAGTGGACAAACATGGATTAAAGAGAATGAAACACCCAAGTCTGTATAAGGTACAATGGTTGCAAAAGGGACATCAAATTTTGCTAAGAGAATAATTTATGGTAGACCTCCAAATTGGATCTTATAAGGATGTGGTTCTATGTGACATCATGTTGATGGATGTGTGTCATGTCTTGTTGGGTAGACCATGGTAGTTTGATAAAAAGGTAGTGCATGATGGTAGGGAGAACACCTATACCATTGAGAAGGATGGAAATAGGTACACATTAAGTCCATTGAAGGACACAAGAAAATAAGTGGATAGCAAACCTACAATGTGATAGGGTATAAAATAAATCCAAAGAAGAAATAAGCTTCTTTCACTTTCATTGCTGAAACCACAGAAAGAGTGACAAAGGAAAATATGAATCAAATCCCACATGGTGTGAAGGATTTTTTGGGAGAACATGCATTTTTTTCAAAATATGGGTTACCATAGATAATGAGCATTAGTCATAATATAGATTTTAGTATTAGATAAATATTAAATGATAAGCTGGTAGAAATGAAGAATGAGGAATGGATAGAGACAAGCAAAAGATAAAGCATAGGAAAGAGGCAGATAATCCAAGTCACTTGTAGTGGGGGTTATGAAACCAAGTTGAAGGGAGAATATATGGTGTTGAAAGAGGTTATGAAAAAAGTAAAGTAAAATGTGGACACATGTAAGAGGCTAGGCATAGAAAAGAGGTTGATGGTCAAGATCACCAAAAGTAGTGACAATAAAGAAGATAGTGCAACAATTCCTAGAATAGTTAAAGGGAAAGAGAAGGAGAAAAGAAGTGATAAAGATATAATGGGGAAATATGAACCTCATAAAGTCATTGTTGGCCATGACAAAGTCCATGTTATTAGAGTTCATAGTGACAATGGTACTTTAGAGTTTGGTGAAGGATATTGTGTTGATGATTGAGGTTACAGTGGTGGTGAACCATTTGGTTGCTTTTAAAGGTACACTACAAGCATTGGCTCCAAGATGATGAGAAGAATGGGGTATAATGGCAAGGATTAGGAAGATATGGACAAGGTGTGAAAATACCCATAAGGCTAGAAATAAGGCCAAATAATTAAGGCCTTGGGTATGCAGGTCCTATAGGAAGCAATGGGACTAGATTTGTGAAAGGAGAGAGTAGTATAGGGATTGAAGGTTTGAGAATGGGTTGTTGTAGTAAGCGTGGAAGAACTAGAGATATAAAAACTAGGTGTTGGAACCTACATCCTTGTGTGAGGTGTGGAGGTTGAGATCACTCCACACACAAGTGTTGGCATTGAGAGAAAGTCATCAACCAAGTGCATGTTGATTGCGGTTGGATGGATGTATTGCAATGGGATAAGGTGAAAAAAATGCTAAGTGTATTTTATAAGAAGAAATTTGATACTTAGAAAAATAACAAGATAAGATAATAGATTTGGCCTTATGTAGACAACTAAGATATGATGATAATAGTTTGGAAGCACACTTCATGATCTGGAGCTCATGAAATATTTTTTTACCCAATAAGTATGATGCAAAGCATCCTGCCGACCTAGCACTACAAACGTTGAACCATCACAAATGTGGAAGGTCAACTATTGGGATTTTATGTGACTACTCAAAAAATTATAAATTAATATTTTATCTTAGAAAGGAGGGCTAGCTAGAATAATGATAAAAAAGAATTTGTAAATTCAGCCTTGTATTCCCAATGAATAAATGATCAAATATTATTTTTCTAAATCGTCCTGAGTCTTTGTTGTAGTTGAATGTGTGATATTCAATCTATTAGATTGTATATGTGTGGTGCTTCTTGTATTTTCAAGGCCTAGGGAAAGTCAAAAAATCTCAAATAGAATTAAGGAAAAGCAAGCTATGAACACTATTCAAGTGAAGGAAAGGTAAATTGTTGTTGAAAAAGGGATACTAACTTGTATAGATGAAAGAACCAGTTGAAGAGATATTATTGGATAAGATACTACCATACAAAACATAGAGTATGATTGCTTGAATCAAGAATACCATTTAAAAATAGCTATGCATGAATTTTTGTGACCTCATGAAGGGAAACAATGATGTAAAATAAAGAGTGAATTATCTTGCAGACCGAGAATGGGAAAGTTAGATGGAGGAGCAATAAAATAGTTTTTTATTATCACATTTATAATGTAATACCTATTGTTGGTATATTTTATAATTTTGGTAAGATTAACTCATCATACAAGGAATTTAGGATTTTATAGATAACTTGCATGAATTGAACGGTTGAAGAGAAGGCAAATATGAGTTGGAATGTTGATGAACCTATCATAAAAAAGTAAAATAATACAACTATATTAAATATAAATCATGTAATTAGGGTTGGAGTGATTACAAGGTAAAATTGCAGCATTGTGCAGTGATCATACAAGTGTACAATTAGGAGATAAATTGTAAACTAAACTGTGTAGTTGTCGGTATAGTTATGACTAAGAAAACCATGCAATTGTACAATGAATTATTAGGAGTGTAAAAGGTAAAAAAATAAGGGAATATTTCCTCTAGATGGTGTAGAGGAATAAATTAAAAATAGCATAAGTTATTAGTTTGGGGTGCCAAAAACCTATTATACAAAGGTGAAGCGATAAAACTACAGTTAGGTTTGAAATTGTACAATTGTATGACAATAGTTGCACCAAATAATTGTATGATTGATTAGAATGAATGATTACCTGATGGTACAATTTGATGTTGGGATGTACGATTTGATGTTAAATTGTATGACTTGTTGTTGGATTATATGGTTGTTTTTGGGTTGTATGATTTTATGTTGATTTGTACAACTTGATATTGGATTGTATGATTTACTGCTAGATTATACGATTGATTTTGGGTTGTACAATTGCTACCATATTGAATGGTTGCTACCTAGTTGTACTGTTGCTGGTTGAAGTGTGTGGTTGCTACTAGGAATGTATAACTACGATCATCAAATTGAATGATTTACTTGAATCAAATGATAGCCATTTTGTTGTACGATTATGATTTGAATGATAAAAATGAATGATTACAAATTATCATATTGTGGAAGAATAAAATATTAACTTGTTTTGAATATTGAGTATCAAATCCAAAAAATCTCTGAGGAGTGGGTAGTGATACGGGCCTTAGAAGAAATGGTGCAACAAGGAAGAGGAAGACCACAAGGACCTTGAGTTGTGGATATGGTAGAGATGATGAGGGGAATCATTGCTTGGTTGGATGCACTTGAGACTACCCATAGAAGGGGAATGCACCTTGAAGGTATAAGTAACACTAAAGAGGAGGAAACAAAATTTTGCAATGAAGAACGAGAAGAAAGAGCTAGTATTTCTCAAATTAATTCTAATCAAAGAACATGGGAGAAAGGTGACTCATCAAGAGGACGTGATGAATTTTGTAGAGTAAGAGGAAGCGTTTTTGTTGAAAAAGTTTATATATGTGAGTAGGCTAGACATATTATGTTTGAATTCCCTCAAGAACAATGAACTAGTTGGAATGGAAAGGAAACCCATAACCAAGTTGTACGAGTAGAAGAAGACTATATGACTTCACCAAAGCACATGGAAGAAGTAGAAAAAGGAGAATTCCTTATGGTATATAGGATGCTATTAAAACCATAAAAAGAGGTACATGAACCTGATCAAAGAAGGAACATGTTTAGGATAATTTGCAAATTGTAGATAGTAGAAGCACAAATAATTTAGTGTCAAAAAATATGGTGGAGAAACTTGGTTTAAAGAGAATGAAAAATCCAAATATATATAAGGTCACATGGTTACAAAAGAGACATCAAATTTTAATAATAGAAAATGTATGGTAGACCTCCAAATTGGCTTTTATAAGGATGTGGTTCTATGTGACATCTTGTCGATGGATGTGTGTCATGTCTTGTTGGGTAGACCATGGTAGTTTGATAAAAAGGTATTTCATGATGGTAGGGAGAACACCTACACAATTGAGAAGGATGGTAAGAGGTACACGTTAAGTCCATTGAAGGACATGGAAAAATAAGTGGATAGCAGACCTACAATGTGCTAGGGTATAGAAAATTAATCCTTGAAGGAAAATAAGAAGAAAGCTTGTTTTGATTTCATTGTTGAATGTTGAAATCATAGAAAGAGGGACAATGGAAAAGATGAATGAAATCCTATATGGTGTGAATGATTTGTTGAGAAAACATGCAAATATTATTTCAAAATATGGGTTACCATCGATAATGAACATTATTTCTAATATAGATTTTATTCTTAGATTAGAATTAAATGATAATCTAATAGAAATGAAGAATGAGGAATGGATAGAGACGAGAAAAATAAAAAGTGTAGTAAAGAGGCAGATAACCCAAGTCACTAGTAGTGGGGGTTATGAAACCAAGTTGAAGGAAGAAGAGATAGTGTTGAAATAGGTTGTAAAACAAGTAGAGAAAAAGGTGTATACATGTAAGAGGCTGGGCATGGGAAATAGGTCTATGGTCAAGATAACCAAAAGTAGTGACAAAAAATAAGATAGTGCAACACCTCCTACAATCGTTAAACAGAAAGAGAAGGAGAAAAGAACTGATAAAGAGATGGTGGGGAAAGATGAACTTCAGTAAGTTATTGTTGGCCATGACAAAGACCATGTTGTTAGAGTTCATAGTGACAATGGTACTTTAGAGTGTGGTGAAGGATATTATGTTGATGATCAAGGTTAAAGTGATGATGAAGCATTTGGATGATTTAAAAGGAATACTACAAGCATTGGCTCTAAGTTGATAAAAATAATGGGGTACAATGGCAAAGGATTGAGAAGATATATTAAAGGTGTTAAAATACCCATAATGCTAGAAATAATTCTAAATAATGAAGGCCTTGGGTATGTAGGTCTGACAGGAAGTAGTAAGACTAGATTTGTGAAAGGAGAGAGGAGTACATGGAATGAAGGTTTGAGAATAGGTTTTTGCAGTCAGTATGGAAGAACTAGATATGTAGCAACTAGGTGTTGGAATCTACATCCTTGTGGGACTTGTGGAGGATGAAATCACTCCATGCACAAGTATTGGCACCGAGAGGAAGTCATAAACCAAGTGCATCTTGATTGTGGTTGAATGGATGTGTCGTAATGGGACAAGGTAAAATAAATTCTAAGTGCATTTTATAATAAGAAGTTTGATCCTCAGAGAAAGACGAAGACAAGACATTGAATTTGGCCTTGTGTAGACAACTAAGATAGGATGATAATAGTTTTGAAGCACACTTCATATTATGGAGTTCATGAAGCATTTTCTTACCCGATGAGTATGATGCAGAGCATCCTTTCGACCTAGCACTATAGAAGCTAAACCACCATGGACATGGAAGGCCAACTACTGGGACTTTATGTGACTAATCCAAAAATTATAAATTAATATTTTGTATTAGGAAGGATGGTTGGCTATAAGAAAGAGAAAAAGGAGTTTGAAAATCCGGCCTTGCATTCCCAATAAATAAATGATTGATATTATTTTCCTACACAATGAGTTTTTGTTGTAGTTAAATTTGTGATATTCAATATGTTAGATTGTATATATGGTGCTTCTTGTATGTGTAGGGCCTAGGGAAATTTAGTATCTCTTGAACATAATGAAGGAAAAGCAAGCCGTGAACACCATTCAAGTGAAGGAAAGGTGAATTGTTGTTGAAAAGGGGATACTAACTTGTATAGATGAAAGATGTAGTTGAAGAGAGATTATTGCAGAAGAGATTACCATCTAGAACATAGAGTATGCTTGCTCTAATAAAGAATACCATTTGTAGATAGCTATGCATGAAGTTTTATGGTATTGTGAAGGAAAATTATGATGTAAAACAAAGAGTGAATTATCTTGCAGGCTAAGAATGGGAAAGTTAGATGGAGGAGTAACACAATAGTTATTCATTATCACCTTAGTAATGCAATACTTGTTTCTACTATAGTTTGGGATTATGATATGATTTAACTCATTGTACAAGGAATTTAGGGTTTAATAGATAACCTACATAAATTGAATGTTTGAAGAGAATGTGGAGTCAACCATCAAATGAAGCATAAATGAATACAAAGATGAGATGGAATGTTGAAGAAACTATCATACAAAAGGAAAATCATACAATTTTAAGAAATGGAAACCATGTAATTAGGGTTGGAGTGATCACAAGCTGAAACTGTAGCATTGTATGATGATCATACAAGTGTACAATTAGGAGGTAAATTACAAACTAAACCATATAGTTGTGAGTATAGTTATGACTAAGCAAGCCATGTAATTGTGTAGTTGTGAATTATTAGGAGCAGTATAGAAGGTACGACAAGAAGAGAATATTACCTTTGGATGGTGTGTAGGAACAAATTAAAAATAGCATGAGTTATTAGTTTGGGGTACCACAAACCTATCGTACAAAGGTGAAGTGGTAAAACTAGTTTTAAGTTTAAAATTGTATGAGTGTACGATAATAGCTGCACCAACTAATTATACAATTGATTGGAATGAATGATTACTTAATGGTATGATTTGATGCTAGGTTGTATGATTTGATGATATATTGTATGATTTATTTTTGGCTTGTATATTTTGTTCTGGGTTGTATGATTTGATGTTGAGTTGTACGATTTGATGTTGGATTGTATAATTTACTACTAGATTGCACGGTTGATGTTGGATTGTATGGTTGTTTCCAGATTGAGTGATTTCTACCTAGTTGTATGATTTTTTTCTGAAGTGTATAGTTGCTATCAAGATCGTATGAGTGCGACCATCAAACTAATTGATTTATTGAATCAAACAACCATTTGGTTGTACGATTATGGTTTGAAGGACCAAATAAATGATTTCCAATTATCATATTATGGAAGAGGAAAATATTAACTTGTTTTGGATATTCTTGAGGAGGATTTGGGTTGGTTACTACATCATCCATGGATTCCCCAAGGAGGTATTATTAGCTTTTTATGATCTATATCAAAGGAAATGCATCCACAAGATCTAAAATGAGCAAGCAATGTTAACTATATGATAATGGCAACATAATATACAAGAAAATTATATGAGATACTTTTGCAATAACTCATAAAATAGCCAATTAATGAAATCTCACAAAAATAGTAGAATGTAATATAATGGAGGACTTGAACACTCCATAAATAATGCATGATTTACATTGTATCTACTAAAATCACTATACTTCCTCTCTCTCACTCTCTATATCAAAGGCATATATATAGGAGGAGATATATCCCTTGGTCTATGACTCTTCAACTACCTATCCTATAACTCATGTACATGTGGGATACATGCACATTTAAAACATTGTAAATTCTAACACTTGTGCATTTATTACATTGCATGGAGTAACTACTCAAATATTAATCTAAGATATTATCCTAATATAATAGTGTACCCAAGTTTATACATTATATTGTACCAAATAATGTAATATATTCTTGTAGACACCAAAAACATGTCATATTTAGGAGACTACTCATATGGACAACCTTGCAGACCATATGAATGATCTTGAACTTTACTAAGACTAAGCAGTGGTTTTAATCACTCATATAGGGCAATATAGTCCTATGCAGCCCTAGCCATTGATGGATACCTCTACAACCACTAAATGTGATAGCATCTATAGACAACTTTCCCATAGCCACACCTATCGATAGTGGCTAACCCTATAACTAACTTGAGCAACCAAATTCGAGTGAAATCTATTGCATCTCATGGATTTTTGAATTGTTGGGAGGTCAAAGCTTCTAGATGCATATTCTCAACTACCTAGATGTAACTGCTTCTTGATATTGACTTCCAAGGAATCTAAGGCAAGGGGATTAGGTGTCTATAAAATATACCAAATTTTTATTGTAAATCTTGTTCAATTCATGTGCTGATCACATAGTAGAGCTCTATCGAATTGAGAAGCGAATCAAAATTATTTTGAGGTGTAGTTGAGTCCTGACCAATTGGATAATGACATATGTTTGCCTAGCAATGGTGGATGCCCTATATTGAGAGTAACCTAGTTGTTCAAGAGTCAAATCAAGATAGATTGACACCAAATTCAACCACAAAACCATATGACAATATGTAAGAAACCCTTGAACATCAATTACATAGCAAATAAAGATATATCAAACTGAGATCTAGAGATTAGAGCTCTCACCCTATGACTGTTGTTTTTGATAGTAGCCCATAGGCTTAGTCACCAAATTTGATAGTGGCTAGTAGAGCCTGCTGCTCTAGTTGATAGTAGCTAGGATCTAGTTTAGCATTTTCTAGATTTAGTCTTTATATTTTTGTTTCCTTACATTTAATTCACTTTATCTGACATAGATTAGTTGTTTTCATTCCATATTTATGCTTCATTTATAGTATTTCAGGCATTTCATATTATCTTTGTACATTTACTTTCTTTCTTGCATTCATCTTGAAATTAGCCTTATTTTGAGAGGCATCATGTGCTATTGATGTGTTTTCTAGCTTATTTATGTGCAGGTGATAGTAAAAATCAAGGATAAAAGAGCATCATCAAGATCATAATTCTTTGTTGAGCAAGGTGCAGCAAAAGCAGTGCAAAAGGATTGTAATTGTTGTCAACACAGACAGAGTGATGCAGTTGAAGCGATTCGGAGGTCGGTCAGATCAAGTGCAGAAAATCTCAAGAAAAACAGAGGGGACCCAGATCCAGAAATTTGCAGAAAAAGACAAGGAAGAAAACTGTCGCGATATCGCGACATGTTTCCTGTCGCGATTTCGCGACATATCGGAGGAGAGAGAAAGTGCATTGAAAAATGTCACGATTTCGCGACATATCGGAGGAGAGAAAATGCATTGAAAAATGTCACGATTTCGCGACATATCGGAGGAGAGAGAATGTGCAAGGAAAAATGTCACGATTTCGTGACATCTTGGAAGGAAAGAAGCCAAATCGAAACTGTCACGATTTCGTGACAAGTTTGAAGCAAAGGCACCAAGGATGAAAAATGTCGCGATTTCGTGACACATCGGAGGAGAGAGAAAGTTGATGAAGAAGTTGTAGCGATTTCGCTACATGTCTGAGTTTCGCCAGCATAAGCAAAGAAAAAGCACCAAGTAAGAAAAGCGTAGCGATTTCGCTACAAGCTTGAGACACTAAGGACAAAAGTGCAGCGACTTAGATACGACTTCGAGTTGCAAGGTGAAAAGTCGTAGCGATTTCGCTACATGGTCAAAGTGCAAGGCAGAAAGATGTAGCGATTTCGCTACAAGTTGAAAGTGCAAGATAAAAAGGTGTAGCGATTTCGCTACAGGTTGAAAATGCATAGTGCAAAGGTGTAGCGATTTCGCTACAGGTTGAAAGTGCATAATGCGAAGGTGTAGCGATTTCGCTACAGGTTAGAAACACATGTTGGAAAGGTGTAGCGATATCGCTACACGTCGGAGTTTCACTAGCAAGCGGAAAGAAAAATGCTAAGGCAACAATGGTGTAGCGATTTCGCTACATGTAAGGTTTTCGTGGCTGCATGGAGTAAAAATTGTACGGAGGCCAGAAGCGTCACGATTTCAAGAAAGCTAGAAGATCGCAAAACCCAAAAAGTGTCGTCAACGATTTCGCGACGGGTGAACGAAGAGCCATTGCAAAACGTCGCGATTTCCTGACATCTTTGAAGATGACGTCGACAAGTCTAAAAATGTCGCGATATCGCGACAAGTTCTTGAAAAGCCGTTGCAAGGGAAGCGTCGCGGGATTTCGTGAACCTTAGCGGATGACGTCGACAAGCAAAATGTCGCTGATTTCGTGACATGTTTCCAGAGAAGCCTCATGAAGCCAGAAACGTCGCGATTTCATGACATCTTAGAGGATGACGTCAGCAAAACCAAAAATGTCGCGATATCGCGACAAGTTGCCAGAGAAGCCTCAGGAAGCCGAAAGTGTCGCGATATCGCGACAAAGTTAAGGATGACGTCAGCAAAGTGGAAAACGTCGCGATATCACGACAGGTAATGTTTTGGCGGGAAAAAGTCAAAGATACATGCATTGTGACAGGTGTCAAAAAGGTGCCAGTTACGAAAAGTTAACTAGAGTCAGATCTACAGTTCCAAGTGACAGGTGGTGAGAATGCATAGGAGAAATTCATGCTGTAGTTAACTGAAGTTAAAAGGAAAGTTACGAAGCATTGCAATTAAGAAAAGAACGGCTATTGTAGGGCCGTGTTGCAGCATGGCTGGCAAAGGTGGCAGTTACAAAGAGTTGCCACGGAACTATGCATTGAATGTAGAACGGCTATTGCAGGGCCGTGATACAGTATTCTCGATGCTTGTGCTTGACTCACAAGAAAGTAACGGGTAGAATAGAAGGATTGACACCATTTAGAATAAAGTGCAAAAGAATTTTAAAGAGCAGTTTCGTAGAGATAATAGAGCATCGAAACGCGTAGAAGGGTTGTCAGTATATGCAGAGAAGGACTGTCAGAATATGTAGACTGTGCAGAGAAAAAGGCTGTCAGAACGTCAGAATGTCAGAAAGAAAGCGGCTAAAAGGCGGATCAGGTCAGAGAAAGATTTGACACGTCAATTACAGCCGAGAATGCATGAAAAGTTGGAGGGAAAGTTAAACCGTTTGAAATCGAGCCGTTCGAAGAAATCAAGAATAAAAGGATCGAATTGGCATAGTGAGAAGGTTACTGTGACTGTGTTTTCATTGTGCATTTTAAAAGGTCTCAGTTAGTAAGGGTGCTGTAAGAAAATAGCCTTAGATCAAAACCTGCTATTCTATTGAATATTCAAGAGAAAGGTTTTAGATTAGATCAGAAGATATTGAGTCTCTAACAATTCTCTCTATGCTTCTGTGAGATTTTTGTATGTCTTGTAGACCAGTAAGGGTCTTGCAAAAGAGAAGGCATTTTTATGTCCATTTATCTTGCAAAATTGAAATCCAAGTGGGTGCTTGGTAAAAGGAGTTGGTGCTCCTATCTGTTGCGACGAGATAAATCAGGGGTTGGTGCTCCTTCCAGTGGGTCTTTGGTAAACCGATTGTAAAAATTGAATCCTTGCAAAGACTGGATTTGGATTGTAGTCCAAACAGTCATTTTTGAGGAGTAGCCACATTGGTGAACCTCGTTAAATCCTGTGTTGTGTGATGCTCTTGTGTGATACTTGCATTATCTAGTTTCAAGCCTGCATTATTAGTTTTAAAAGTTGCAGATTTAAGTTTTTAAGTAGTTACACTGATTCACCCCCCCTCTCAGTGTCATTGTGAGAATATCAATTGGTATCAGAGCGGGGCACCTGCACAAGCTTAATCAGCTAAGGTGTTCTTGGGAGATATACAATGGCCGGTGGTGAAGGTTTCTCTTCTAACAAAGCTCCTCTGTTCGATGGAACAAACTATTCTTTTCGGAGGCTCGGAATGCGGACCTATCTCTGTGCATTGGGTTATGACATTTGGGAATCTGTTGAAAATGGATACACCACTCCCACTTGTTCCTCCAACAGATGCTTGCTGAAAAGAAAAAGTTTGAGAACAACTCGAAAGCCAAGAATGCGATTATGTGTGGATTGGTCGACAGTGAGTTGATACGCATCATGAACTGCAAATCTGCTAAAGACATATGGGACAAACTGCAAAGCATTCATGAAGGAGACAACAAAATCAAGGAAGCTAAGCTGCAAACACATCGTGCCCAGTTCGAAGCATTAAAGATGACCGATGATGAAAACATAGAAGCTTACATGCTGAGAGTAAACGGAATCATCAATGCAATAAGAGGACTGGGGGAAGAAATGGAAGATGCAGTTGTTGTGAAGAAGGTACTGAGAACTCTCAACAAAAGGTTTGATGCAAAGGTTTATGCCATAGAAGAAGCAAAAGATTTAAACTTCTTCAGTATGGATGAAATGCATGGTTCTCTAACAGCTTATGAAATGAGGATTGGACAAACTAAGCCCTACGACGGAGAAGCGACCTTCCAAGCACGAGAAAAATGTAAAATCTAAACAAGAGTCAGAGGAAGAAGAATCTGCAGATGAAAATGAAGCAAACTTTGTTAGGAAATTAGTAAAGGGAAAAGGAAAGTACAGAGGTAAGTTGCCGTTCAAATGTTTTAACTGTGGAGGCATCGGGCACTTTGCAGCAAAATGCCCAATGAAGGAGAAAAATAAAAATGATGAAGGAACATATCCAGAAAGAAATGTCTAGAAAAAGAAACCGTAGTTTAGAAAAAGAAACTTCAAGAAGAAGAGTTTCATTTCCCAGAATATCGATTCTTCGAAGACGGTTCCAGTGAGGAATCGGAAGAAGAAAGCTGGTGAAGCCCTATTCATGGCTTTTGAAGAACAAACAAGCGAGGAAACACGGGAGTGTGAAGAAAAATTAGAAGATGAGGCTGAGATAGATCCGGAAGGTGAGTTAGTTCTTTGCTCTTGAAGAGTTAAGTGCGAGAAAGGAAAAGAAATAAAAAGATTACAAGAAAATTTGAGGAGGCCAGACAATGTAATAATATGTTTGAAAGTACAAACTGAAGAATACAAGAAAATGTCTGAAGATGTTGAAGCTCGATTGACCGTGAAAATAAATGAGAGCAATAAACTGGAAGAGGAAATAGTTGGATTAAGGTCTGCGACTAGAAGAAATGAATCGGAAAGCGAAAGTTGTCATCAAAAATTTGAAGACGAGTTACGAAAGCTGAACAAAATGTTGAATAATCAAAGGCCCACAGGTATCAAATTTGGCTTGGGCTTTGATGAAGGAGAAACCTCAAAGGACTCAAAGGCTGTAACAGTAGATCCAGTAAATAATAAAGACAAGATTAGAGTTGATCAAGATAAACCGTATCATGCAAAAGAAAACAACAAATCCAAGCTCGAAAGGAGTGTTGCAAATGATGGATTCACCAAAGTCTCTCATCAAAGAAGAAGAAGACCCATGGCTCCTACCTCCACATGGCAACATCCATTTCCCAGGTACACTCGTTCCTTTTCTGGTTATTGTTTTAAGTGCAATGCATATGGTCATAAAATTTCTAGTTGTAGATATAATATAGAACAAAGAAATTTCACTAGCAGAAATAATTTTTCACCTTTGATAGATTATGCTGTAGAATGTTATAACTGTCATAACTTCGGACATATTGCAAGAAATTGTCGTAGCTCTTTTGCAGGAAATACATACCAGGGAAGAAAATATCAATCGACTGGATCAAAACAGTACAGAAAATTTCCCAATAAACTGTCACAAGCAAATGAAAGGGAGAAGGTGAAGAAAGTAACCAGATCTGTTGTCAAAACTCGGGTGGAAAGAAAAGGGACAACCGAAGAAAGACAAAGAATCCATGATCGTTCAAACAGCTCTCAAAGCACAGAATAAATCTGCTCCCTGGATTCTAGACGGTGGATGCTCCGAGTCACATGACGGGAGACAAACAGAAGTTTGATAAGCTGCAGACATACGAAGGTGGTTCTGTGAAATTCGAAAACAATGATGGAGCAAAGATAGTGGGTAAAGGATCAGTTAAGTTAAGTGACGGTAAAATCAACTCTAAGGAAGTTCTTTTTGTGGTAGGACTGAAACATAACCTACTGAGTGTAAGTCAGATTTGTGACAGAGGTCATGAAGTAATTTTCAAGAAGGAGGGCTGTGAAGTAAGAAAGACAACAAATGGAAAGTTAATAGCCACTTGGATCGAGAACTTCTGGAAATTTGTATACTCTCTCGGAGACTTCGAGAGGGAGCTTGCTTGGTTGGATAGGAAGAAGAAAACTGGCTGTGGCATAAAAGACTCGGTCACATAAGCTTTGATAATCTGGTAAAAATCAGCTCGAAAAGAGCAGTAAGAGACATACCCACTATTGGCAAACCATCAAACAACATTTGTGAGTCATGCCAAAAGGGGAAGCAAACCAGATCTACCTTCAAAGCAAAAGAATATTTCACTAGCAAGCCATTAGAACTGATTCACACTGATTTGTGCGGACCCATGAGGACAGAAAGCATAAATGGATACAAATATTTTATGCTGTGCATTGATGATTTTTCCAGAATGACATGGGTACTCTTTTTGAAACAGAAGTCAGAAGCCTTTGAGATGTTTAAAACCTTCAAAAATCTGGTTGAGAATCAATCTGGAAAAAGAATTAAATGTTTGAGATCTGATAGAGGAGGAGAGTTTATTTCAAATGAGTTTGCTGAATTCCGTGAAAAACATGGAATAAGAAGACAGGTTCTCGGCGGCAAGAACACCTCGGCGAGAATGGAGTAGTTGAAAGAAAGAACAGAGCGTACGGGAAATGGCAAGGACCATGTTAACGAGAGAGCAAAATTGCTGACGAGGTTACGGAAAGAGGCGGTCCATACTGCGGTCTATATTCGAGAATAGGTGTATGTTGAGGCCGCATGAAAGCAAAACACCATATGAGCTGTGGTTTGGCAAAAAGGCTACGACAAAATACTTCAAAGTGTTTGGCGGCAAGTGTTACATTAAGAGAAGCTGAAAGCAATCTTGGCAAGTTTGAAGACAGAGTCGATGAAGGAATATTCCTTGGGTACTCAACTAAAAGCAAAGCCTATACATGCTACAACAAAAGACTTAAGAAAATAGTGGAGAGTGCGGATGTGAAGGTTGATGAAGGCGAGGAAACAAGAAATCAGCAATAATGAAAACTACCCAACCTATGAAGAATTTATTGAAGAAGATGAAGATCAAGAAAAAGAAGAGAGACAGAAATCAGATTCGAGAGGACTTAGAAAGAGATGAAAATAGAAAATACAAAGCAGGCAGTTGGCAGAAAAATCATCCCAAAGAACAGATTATTGGGGACCCTACAGTCGGCATTCAGACAAGAAGAAGAGTAGTAAATAACTATTCTCTGTTATCCAGTATTGAGCCCAAGAATATTATTGAAGCAAGCACGGATGAAAGCTGGATGGAAGCAGTAAATGAAGAACTAGATCAAATTGAGAAAAACAAAACCTAGGAATTAGTACCAAGGCCTGAAAATAAAAACATAATTGGTACTAAATGGATATTTAGAAACAAAGCTGAATGAAGATGGACGAGGTGGTAAGGAATAAAGCAAGATTAGTCTGTAAGGGATATGCCCAAGTTGAGGGGATTGATTTTGAAGAGACTTTTGCACCCGTGGCCAGACTTGAAGCAATAAGACTATTTTTGGCTTTAGCTGTTCATAAGAACTTCAAGGTTTATCAGATGGATGTAAAATCAGCATTTCTGAATGGAAATCTTGAAGAAGAAGTATATATTGAACAGCCTGATGGTTTTCAACTTTGTGATAATCCTGACTTTGTTTGCAAGCTGAAGAAAGCATTGTATGGCTTGAAACAAGCACCTAGAGCTTGGTATGCAAGGTTGGACAACTATCTCACTAAGCAAGGATTCAAGAAAGGTATGGTGGATAGCAATTTATATGTGAAAACTGAAAATGGCAATTTCATTGTTCTAGTTGTTTATGTAGATGATATAATTTTTGGGAGTAGCAATGATGAATCATGCAAAGACATAGCAAACAAAATGCGAGAAAGAGTTTGAAATGTCTATGATAGGTGAACTTTCATATTTCCTTGGATTACAAGTTAATCAAGCTGAAAAGGGGATCTTTATTTCTCAAATTAAATATGTGAAAGAAATGCTTGAAAAAGTTCACTATGGAAGATAGTAAGCCAGTGAGCACCCCCATGACAACAAGGCTGCAAGTTGAGCAAGGATGATAAATCTCCGGATGTTGATCAAACAATGTACAGATCAATGATTGGGAGCCTGCTGTATTTGACAGCCACTAGACCGGATATCTTACAAGCTGTTTGCATGGTTGCAAGATTTCAGGCTAGCCCAAAAGAGACTCATGTGACAGCAGTGAAAAGGATTTTTAGGTATCTCAAAGGTACTATGGAGTATGGGCTGTGGTATCCAAAAGGAAAAGACTTCACTCTCTTTGCATACTCTGATGCTGATTGGGCAGGATGCATTGATGACAGAAAAAGTACAAGTGGAGGAGCATTCTTTCTTGGAAACAAATTGGTTGCATGGCACGGTAAGAAGCAAGAATCGGTCTCTTTATCCACGAGTCGAGGCCGAATACATTGCAGCTACTACATGCTGTACACAAATACTATGGATGAGACAAACATTGAAAGATCTAGGAATTCACTTCAATGAGCCCATTCAAGTCAAATGTGACAACACAAGTGCAATCAACATTTCAAAGAATCCGGTAATGCATTCCCGCACCAAGCATATTGCAATCCGGTATCACTTCTTGAAGGATAAGGTTGCGAGAAGGAGAGGTCAGATTGGAGTTTGTTCCCACTACAGAGCAAGTAGCGAGACATATTCACCAAACCTTTACCAAAGGAAGTATTTGAATACCTTCGGAAGAAGTTGGGAGTAGTCACACTTCCCAAGCACGGACTAGCTATGGGAAATACATTCTCAGGGGGAGCATTCAAGTTATTTATGCTCGAGAATGTTGTGCATAGACTCAGGGGGAGTCTGCAGCAGCCCTTTGGCATTATTGGCAAAGGGGGAGAAGAATTTGAGCAAGGCTACAAAGTGTTGCCAACAATTCCAAAGGGGAGATTGTTGAGCAAGGTGCAGCAAAAGCGGTGCAAAAGGATTGTAATTGTTGTCAACACAGACAGAGTGATGCAGTTGAAGCAGTTCAGAGGTCAGTCAGATCAAGTGCAGAAAATCTCAAGAAAAACAGAGGGGACCCAGATCCAGAAATTTGCAGAAAAAGACAAGGAAGAAAACTGTCGCGATTTCGCGACATATCGGAGGAGAGAGAAAGTGCATTGAAAAATGTCACGATTTCGCGACATATCGGAGGAGAGAGAAAATGCATTGAAAAATGTCACGATTTCGCGACATATCGGAGGAGAGAGAAAGTGCATTGAAAAATGTCACGATTTCGTGACATATCGGAGGAGAGAGAATGTGCAAGGAAAAATGTCACGATTTCGCGACATGCTGGAAGGAAAGAAGCCAAATCGAGAAACTGTCACGATTTCGTGACAAGTTTGAAGCAAAGGCACCAAGGATGAAAAATGTCACGATTTCGTGACACATCGGAGGAGAGAGAAAGTTGATGAAGAAGTTGTAGCGATTTCGCTACATGTCTGAGTTTCGCCAGCATAAGCAAAGAAAAAGCACCAAGTAAGAAAAGCGTAGCGATTTCGCTACAAGCTTGAGACACTAAGGACAAAAGTGCAGCGACTTAGATACAGCTTCGAGTTGCAAGGTGAAAAGTAGTAGCGATTTCGCTACATGGTCAAAGTGCAAGGCAGAAAGATGTAGCGATTTCGCTACAAGTTGAAAGTGCAAGGTAAAAAGGTGTAGCGATTTCGCTACAGGTTGAAAGTGCATAGTGCGGAGGTGTAGCGATTTCGCTACAGGTTGAAAGTGCATAATGCGAAGGTGTAGCGATTTCGCTACAGGTTAGAAACACATGTTGGAAAGGTGTAGCGATATCGCTACACGTCGGAGTTTCACTAGCAAGCAGCAAAGAAAAATGCTAAGGCAACAATGGTGTAGCGATTTCGCTACATGTAAGGTTTTTCGCGGTTGCATGGAGTAAAAATTGTACGGAGGCCGAAGCGTCGCGATTTTTCCATCAATGAAGATGACTGTCAAAACCAAATTGTGTCGCGATTTCGCGATAGGGTGAACGAAGAGCCATTGCAAGCCGGAAACGTCACGATTTCACGACATCTTTGAAGATGACGTCAGCAAGTCTAAAAATGTCGCGATATCGCGACAAGTTTGAAAAGCCGTTGAAGAGCGCCGCAAAAAATGTCGCGATATCACGACATGTTTCCATAGAAGCCTCATGAAGCCAAAAACGTCGCGATTTCGCGACATCTTAGAGGATGACGTCAAAACCAAAAATGTCGCGATATCGCGACAAGTTGCGCGGGAGAAGCCTCGGGAAGCGAAGTGTCGCGATATCGCGACAAAGTTAAGGATGACGTCAGCAAAGCGGAAAACGTCGCGATATCACGACAGGTAATGTTTTGGCGGGAAAAAGTCAAAGATACATGCATTGTGACAGGTGTCAAAAAGGCGCCAGTTACGAAAAGTTAACTGGAGTCAGATCTGCAGTTCCAAGTGACAGGTGGTGAGAATGCATAGGAGAAATTCATGCTGCAGTTAACTGAAGTTAAAAGGAAAGTTACGAAGCATTGCATTTAAGAAAAGAACGGCTGTTGCAGGGCCGTGTTGCAGCATGGCTGGCAAAGGTGGCAGTTACAAAGAGTAGCCACGGAACTAAGCATTGAATGTAGAACGGTGTTGCAGGGCCGTGATACGATATTCTCGATGCTTGTGCTTGACTCACAAGAAAGTAACGGGTAGAATAGAAGGATTGACACCGTTTAGAATAAAGTGCAAAAGAATTTTAAAGAGCAATTTCGTAGAGATAACAGAGCATCGAAACGCGAGAAGGGTTGTCAGTATATGCAGAGAAGGACTGTCAGAATATGCAGACTATGCAGAGAAAAAGGCTGTCAGAACGTCAGAATGTCAGAAAGAAAGCGGCTAAAAGGCGGATCAGGTCAGAGAAGGATTTGACACGTCAATTACAGCCGAGAATGCATGAAAAGTTGGAGGGAAAGTTAAACCGTTTGAAATCGAGCCGTTCGAAGAAATCAAGAATAAAAGGATCGAATTGGCATAGTGAGAAGGTTATGGTGACTGTGTTTTCATTGTGCATTTTAAAAGGTCTCAGTTAGTAAGGGTGTTGTAAGAAAATAGCCTTAGATCAAAACCTGCTATTCTATTGAATATTCAAGAGAAAGGTTTTAGATTAGATCAGAAGATATTGAGTCTCTAACAATTCTCTCTATGCTTCTGTGAGATTTTTGTATGTGCTGTAGACCAGTAAGGGTCTTGCAAAAGAGAAGGCATTTTTATGTCCATTTATCTTGCAAAATTGAAATCCAAGTGGGTGCTTGGTAAAAGGAGTTGGTGCTCCTATCTGATTGCATGAGATAAATCAGGGGTTGGTGCTCCTTCCAGTGGGTCCTTGGTAAACCGATTGTAAATATTGAATCCTTGCAAAGGCTGGATTTGGATTGTAGTCCAAACGAGTCATTCTTTGAGGAGTAGCCACATTGGTGAACCTCGTTAAATCCTGTGTTGTGTGATGCTCTTGTGTGATACTTGCATTATCTAGTTTCAAGCTTGCATTATTAGTTTTAAAAGTTGCAGATTTAAGTTTTTAAGTAGTTACACTGATTCACCCCCCCCTCTCAGTGTCATTGTGAGAATATCATTCTTGACATAAAAGGAGGTTCCTAATAAGCCCTCATATAAGCAAAGTAGTGGAGTGAAAATAATTGGAATGCATCTCTCCCCTTTGAGGGGCCACAACATTTTGTAATCATGTATCAAATTTGGCATCCCTAAGAGGGATGAATATGTAATCAAGATTTCAAATTGTTATTAGTACAGAGGACCCCATTTTTGTTCATATTTATATTTCAATGGTTACATGCTTCCTAGCTTTAAATTTGTTATCATGTTGCAATTAGCCTAGATGTATGCTTTTTAGAGCTTTACAAGTGGTGATCACGATCAGATCAACCCTATTTTTGCATTGTTTACTAATGTTTTTATCTTTTTACTTCATGTAGGTACATCCACTCTGATTGATAGTGGCTAGCAGTCCCAATCACCATCAATGATAGTGGCTAGCATCGCAGCTGCCCTGATCAACAATGAATACAGTTGAAATCAACAAAAATAGTTTACAACCTATTTCTTCATCAGATGAGGATTTACTTGTAAGTGATCCTATATTATTTTTTTATTTCCTACTTCTTCTATGTTTTTAAAAAGTAGTAGGGTTAAATAAATCACATAGAGAAATATTAAACAAGGTAAAACCAAATTTTTTGCTATGTTTCTGCTAGCTGCTACTAGGAACAATGACTAGTTCTACTAGCTACCCCAGAATCTAGCAACTAGGATTTTAGTTGCTACTGTCTATAGCGGTTGAGATTGTGCATCGTTTATTACAATAGTGGCTATTATTTAGATTGATTTGTAGGTGTGCTTACTTGAAGCCTATGCAAAGGCTATTTCATATTTTAATTTGCATTTTTTGAAACATATCTTCATTCTATATTTTTTGAATATAAAATGTAAATTATATGCATGTAGATGAAAAGAGCATTGTATGTTGATTGATGCATTTATTTTTATGCAAATTAAAATGAACCAATCACACACCACGATCCAAGGATAAACATCAGTGGCATTGGGCTCTCACATCCAACCCACTGATCAAGACCAATGGTGGAAGTCATTACCACTCGGTTGGCTTGTTTGACATTGTATCATCGTTACCCATCCATGGCCAAGGCTGATTCAAGAACTATCCTATCCATGGAAAATTGCATGCATTCCTCTTTGAAGGGGTGTATCATTGACCATGATGTGCTGGGTGAGAATCGGTAGTACCTATGCTCCCTGACCGAGTATGGATTTCATCTCCATATTTTGGTGGGTAGACAGCCTGGATGTCATTACTAGGTTTGTCATTGTGAGTGTATAGGTGAAAGCTTTAAACAATCTAAGAATTACATCAACTATTGCAAACATGATAAGAGTTCATATTGTATTCACAATAAACCAAAATACACAAAACAAGTTTTAGGAAACACAAAGAAAACTTAAAAGAGATAATCACCTTGTATACTTTGTATGTTTCTTAAAACTTACACAAGAGATAATTCATAAAGCTTATGGTCACTACACGGGGCCACCCTCAGTCCATGACCGAGGTGGTACCCAATGCACCAGAGGGCCTAGATCACCCTAGAGGCAACACACATACCCATAACATACCTGAACAAACTTTAGGTAGCCTTAGAGGGGATAACTCCACACATGGGGGTTCTCATCGAGAAACCCCAACTAGAAGACCAAATCTAGGTTCTTCTCATGACCCAAATGAGGGGGTTTCAAGACCCCAATCTTCACATGATGGTCATAGATCAAACCCACCCAATGAGGGGCAACACAGAAGGGGTGCATCTAATCACATACCCGAAAGAGCTCCAAATCACTCTAAACATGAAGGAGATTTAATAGATCTCCATAGTGTCAGAGCAAATGGTATACCTCCTAGTCGATCATGGAGAATGCACCAACCTGATCACCTAGAACAGGATCATGGTAGATCAACACATAGGGCTACCTCTACTACTCATTCTCGCTCTGAGAGTGCACGTAGTGAAGACATAGTGCGACATACTTATGCCTAGGGTGAATGTTCCAAATGCCCACATAGCACAAATACCCCATCCACATATGCGGGCATAGAACGAAGAGTCAATCATAATACCAATGCAACCTCGATAGATAGAGGAAAGAGTGTAGCGGATTATTCCATCAAAACTCATACTACCAAGACTCCTCATACGAGTTAAGAAGCCAAAGACCTAATACGATAGATCAAGCAGATCAAATACGTAGGCTTTGTGCAGATCAAAGAGAACAAATGCTTCAAGATCAATTGGAGGATTTGCATGCTGAAGGTGAGTATTTAGACAACTTAGAATGGGAAGAGGTAGAATGACAAAGGTTGCTTCATCAACATGTGTATGAACACCATTTAAGAGAGCAACACATCCTTGATCAAAAGGAGCATGAAGAGAAATCAAATATATTAGCTCGAGCTGACCTACTCCCAATGAGTGAATATAGAGAGAAACATAATGTAAGGTATGCCACATCACACCTTGAGATCCACACCAGACAAGTAGAGCACCACTCTCATCATACTTCGCATCATGCATCTAGGCAACAACAGCATCAAGTGCTAAATTCACCTGACCATGATCAGTACCAAAGATCAGAGTCAGAGGATCAGGATCAGTAGTATCCTGAACCATCCTCAGTAGATGTGGTCGATGATTACAATCGACCACCTCAAGCTCAAAGGAACCTACCCCCACTTGCACCCCAAATATCCCTTTGGGAGGAAGAGATCATCTCTTCTCAAGCCTACAAAGTGCTTACAGAGAGAGTCAAAACTCTCGAGAAACAAGAGATGACTTGTCAAAATCCCACTTTAAGCAAGATACATAATCAACCCTTATGTCCATCAGTGCCAAGCCCTACTTATCCAAAACATTTTGAAATGCCTAGATTGGATAAGTTCAAGGGAGATGAAGATGCATAGGAGCACGTGACATGCTTCATGAATTCATGTTTTCAACTGTAGAATGATGATGCCTTGTTATTGAGAACTTTCATCATTACCCTCTCGAGTGTAACCATCGAATGGTATAATCAATTACCTAGGCACAACATCACCAAATTTGAATAGTTGGTGAATGCTTTTCTTGAGCGCTTTTCATTTGGTGCCAAGAAGAAAACTAATCTATCTGATCTAGCTACCTTACGATAGTATGATGATGAGCCGATCATATATTATGGGAACAGATGGAGAAAATTAATGGTAAAATTACCATTCTCTATTCCCACCATAGAACTCACCCGAATGTTCACAAAAAGTTATGCCAAGCACATATCATTATTGCTTCAACTACAATAATATACGACATTCGAGGAGGCTTTGGTGTAAGCCAAAGTAATTGAGGATATCAAACTACAAGAAGGAGATCTAAAACTCTAAACCAAGAAGGAATGGAACAATAAGAACACATGTAATCAACAATATCAGGCCAAGCCTATGCCTATTAATCAAGTCATGTTGAATATTCCTAAAGGGGATAAGAGCCAACAACAATAGAATTATCATGCTCAACCACCCCTAGCACAATATAATCAATGCAATAGAAATCAAGGCAAGGATAAACAACGTCACCTACCTCACCAATTTACACCATTATCTGAATATTTGGCATCTATATTTCACCAATTGTGTGAGGCTAAGGCCCTAAAATTACTAGAAGTTTAGCTGGTAGACCCTAATCACCCTAAGTCAAAAGGGTATAGGGAAGATCACTATTACCCCTACCATAGATAAAAAGGGTATGACATCGAAGTGTGCCATGGGTTCAAACATGTGGTGCAAAACATGATTGATCGGGATGAGCTACGAATTGATAACCCTTTAGCACTCAAAATTCAGAACCTAGAAATCCTAAAAGATCCCCCACCAAATCATGGGGGTCAAGTCAACCAAATTTAGATAGATCCTCCTATAGAGGGATTTGTCTACATGATTAATGTGGTTACTAGGAATAGGAGATACAATCAACCAAAGCCACCTATAGCTCCCATTCGTATCCCAACTGCACCTCAGCAAAGGCCAATACAAAACCCATTGCCAGGTCCACCAGCAAGACTAGTGGTTACAATCAGGAATAGACTCACTCAGAGTCTACAAAAAACCTCGACAAAGTTATCAATATATGAGCTCATACAATAGTCCCCTAGGCACAAGGAGACATTAATAGAAATTTTGAGATCCATAGAGCTCCAGCCCTAGGATCCCAATGCATTCATAAATTTTATGGGGCATGTTCAGTAGTGTAGAGAGCCAGTGATTACTTTCCATGATCACAAAATAAAGAAAGTATCAACTAACATAGCAGATCCACCATTGCACATAATCGCTTGTATAAATCGAATCTCGTTCAAGTGAGTATTGATTGATATAGGGTCATCAATCAATATTATAACAATGAGTGCATTAGGACACCTTAGCATCCCTCAGTCACACATTGTAGCATCCACATTCACTTTATGAGCATTCAATGATGCATTATGTTTGACTATCGATACCATCATGCTTCCTATCCAAGTAGGATTGAAGACTATATCAGTCTCATGTCATGTGCTGGAAGGTAGCATGCAATATAACATCCTCCTTGGTAGACCCTAGATCAGAGACATGAAATGCATTCCTTCGATCCTTCATCAATGCATTAAGTATGCTCATGAGGGAAATGTTCATGTCATCCCTTCAAATGAAGAGCCCTTCAAATATGTCAACCAAGTTGAAAATCCTAGAGAATTCATCTTACCCTCAACCCATATGGACATAACGCCGACATCACCTACTAAACATCCAGATCAAAAGGCCAAAGTAGTGTGAGCTGATCCTTCTATATCAACATCACCATTAGAGCCTAAACCAACTCTACTTTAGATAAACCATCCTCATCGAAAAATCTAAAGCAAGAATAGAAGTTAAAAGCACCCATGGTCGATGACCCTAAAGTCATCCCCCATGTCTCTATGATAGAGATTCCTACTCCTATAGAGGAAGAAGAGTCACTTAACTTAATGAAGGAATTACCTCAATGTGCATCCCCTACCTCATCATCAGGATCATTTGCTCCTCAGGTGATGATACATTTAGCCAACCCAGGACTTGCAGAGTATTTAGTGTAGAACGTGACCTTCACACCCATATTAGAGTCTACATAGGATTTAGGGAGACCTTGCATCCCCTATTTTCCTATTGGGATGGTGGTGCCTCTAGGTATACCTCCCAATCAGACAAATTTTATTTATGGAGGCTTCGATCAGACCTCCAATCATTCTCCAAAATATCATCAGGATGACAACCCATTCACAAGTAATATCTACTACTTGTCAAACCCTGAGTATGCTCTACATTACTTTGACCATTGTCACTAGTAGGGCAATGGTTTGGGTCTCTATGAGTAGGGTCACAGAATGCCTTACCAACCACAATATCAGTTGCCTATCGATAGGTTTGGATTAGGCTATTCTATTCACATTCTAGATGAGCTTTTAGTAGATTCTCTACAATGCCTAAGCTTGGGTTTCGAGGAGGATATTGACTAGAATCCATATACCTATCCTAATCCCTCACACTTATGGAGGGACCATCACCTAGTTATGATGGTAGCTATAGAGCCACCCTTGGTCTATCATGAAAATATTTCTATAGAGGCTACCTCAGAAAGCATCCCAGGGATCGATTGGGTTATCAGAAACAATGAGTATGCCGATGACATTGGCATTGAACCTTAGAGGTCTAGCATAAATGAAGAGTCTAATTCAGAATCCATTTCTAAAGAAGATAAATCAAGGTACAATTCTAAAGAAGATGATAGTGAGTACTTCTTAGATGATGATGAATATGAGGATGAGACAGAGATGGCCTACCTAGGGCCTCAACATCTATGTCATCTTAGGGAACCTATGGATATGGAGGAAATGTATCATACAATCTTCCCAGGTCCTCCTAAACTAAGGCGACCAATAAAATTAGAGGAGATATATCACATAGCCTTCCTTGGTCCATCATAATTTAAGATAATTGCTTCTCCTAGAAGATCCAATTATCTTATCTATTCCTAGAGTAGACTTGGTTATCCCCATACTACCTGAGCCACATCTAGAGCATGGGGAGCAACCCAGAAGTAGTGAATTTCATCCATGTGGTCTTAGAGATTTCTTTCCATCCATCAACATGATCTCCATCAATCTGACCACTCCACTCCAAAATCCATATGACCCTTCAAAGCCATTGCACCTCAATCTAGAGGCCATTGATTTTGATCATATCAATTTACCCCTAGAGCCTGAATATTTCTTCCCTAATGAAGAAATGTTACAACCATTCCATTTTATGCTAGGTTGTGCACATGATGTTTATCATGCTGAGGTTGACCCTGATTTGGTAGAACCTATAAACCCAGTTGATGACATCCATTTGATCCCTACGCCTCACCAGCTTGAGGAGGGATCACACATGTCAATAGAGGAAACTTTCGAAGTGGATATCAGTGAAGATCCCACCCATCCAAAGAAAGTTAAATTTGGAGAAAGCTTATCTCCTAAGGAATGAGCCATCCTCATTCCTCTATTGAAAGAGAGACCTGATATCTTTGCTTGGACTTATAAGGACATGTCGGGTCTAGATCCAAAATTGGTTGTCCACAACCTTTCGTTGGACCCCACTAAAAATCCAATCAAGCAAAAACTCAGGAAAATGCATCCAACCATCACCTTGATGGTAAAATATGAGTTACAAAAGTTGTTGGATGTAGAGTTCATTATTCCCATCGACTATCTAGAATGGGTATCAAACATGGTACCCATAGGAAAACCTGATGGAAGAATCCGCATATGCACAGATTTTAGGGACCTCAATAAGGCAACACCCAAGGATTCATTTTCATTGCCTAATATCGATGCTCTTGTAGATGCAACTGTAGGTCACGAAATGCTCTCACTCATGGATGGTTTTTCTGGTTACAACCAGATTCAGATTAAACCTGAAGATCAACATAAAACCACTTTTACCACTCCATGGGGGACATTTTGCTATAAAGTTATGCCATTTGGCCTTAAAAATATTGGTGCCACATATCAATGGGCTATGACATACATCTTTCATGACTATATGCACAAAATATTAGAGGATTATATTGATGACTTACTAGCCAAGTCATTATTACGTGAAGAGCACATCGAGGTCCTTAGGAAAGTCTTCGATCACTTGATTGAGCATAATGTCAGGTTGAATCCCAAGAAATGCATCTTTGGCATAACTTCAAGTAAACTCTTGGGATTCATCATTTCTAAATGAGGGATCGAAGTAGACCCAATGAAGGTCAAAGCTATACTAGAAATGTGTCCCCCCATAAACATCAAGGAGCTAAGAAGCCTACAGGGAAAAGTAGCATCCATAAAGTGCTTCATCGCATAGTTATCGGATAAATATCGACCCATGAATTGAATACTACACAAGGGGGTCCCATTCAACTGGGATGAAGACTACCAAAAAGCCTTCACTAAAATCAAGCAATACCTAGCATCACCACCAGTACTAGCTCCACCAAGACCGGATGTGCCATTTCTATTGTATATATCCACCACTAACTTTGCATTGGGAACCATGTTAGCCCAGAAGAACAAGCAAGACAAAGAGTAGGCGATATACTACATAAGTCGCACCTTGGTGAGTTACGAGCTAGGATATGCATACATAGAGAAACTATGTTTAGCAGTGGTCTTTGCAACTAAAAAGTTGCACCACTATATGTTGAGTCATACAATGTATGTAATATCAAAACAAAATCCTTTGTAGTACATGATGAGTAGGACATATCATAACACACGTACTGCAAAGTGGATCATGTTATTGATAGAATTTGACCTAGAATTCATTAGTCAAAATTCAATCAAAGGATAGGTCATAGCTGATCAACTAGTAGAGGCACCTCTTCAGGATCATAAGCCTCTCATCATAGAGTTACCCGATGATGCAATCTTTGCATTATTAGAGTCACCAAAACCTGAAGAACCAGACAACAAAGCTGACATGACTTTGTTCTTTGATGGTTCAAAATGTGAGCAAGGGGGTGGCATAGGGATTGTGTTTTTCATGCCACAAGGTGCTCCAATACCCTTGTCATTTAAACTCAACTTCCCATGCACCAATAACAATGTTGAATACGAGGCCCTAATCTTGGGTCTCCAAACAATGCTCACCATGAAGATCAAAAAGTTGAATATCTTTGGTGACTCCCTTCTCATAGTTAATCAAGTTAAGGGAATTTATCAGTGTAGGTGTCCCATCCTGAAAGCATATAAGGAACTTGTGGACACTTACCTAGCCCAACTAGAATGGTATGACATCGAGGTAATCCCTCGTACATCAAACAGATTTGTAGACACCATGGCATCTTTGGGATCCTTAATCCCTCAGAATCCATCTGCTGACTTCACTACCATCCACGTGAAGATGCTCTCACAATCCATGATGTTGCATGAGGCTAAAGATAATCAAGAATCAATCCACATGATTCATATAGAACCAAACCATGAGTGGTTCTATAAAGCTAGAGACTTTCTGAAGAAGGCACCCTAGGGATCCTTGATCTCGTAGGGTCCTACGGAGAATGGTACTACTATTCTCCATAAGGTTATCTCCCAATATGCATTCGTGCAACTCGAATCGCAATGGGAACAAGTCATTCAATCAGTCGAAGTTATTGCTTATCAGGAATGGTTAGCCCCATTACATGATTTCCTTAAGCTTAGAATAATCCCATAAGGATTATTGCATGCCACCAAAAGAGCATTCAAACAAAAAGTGACCAGATATGTCTTGATAGGAGACATCTTGTATCATCGTAGCTATGATGGAATTCTCCTTCATTACCTTGAGCCCCAAGAATCAGCTTGGGTGATTTCACAAGCTCATGATGGTACATGCGATGGCCATTTCAATGGCATGGCCATCATCAAGCGCATCCTTCGAATGGGTTACTATTGGCCCACTATGGAGAAGGATTGCATAACATATGTCAAGAAATGCATTAAATGCCAACACCATGCTAATCTTATGCACCTACCATCATAGGCCTTACAGCCCATTCAAGTGGCTTGGCCATTTTATCAGTGGGTTTTGGATCTAATTGGTAATATCTCTCCTCCATAATTGGGCTGACACACATTTATCATAATGACCACTGAGTATTTCACCAAGTGGGTGGAGGCAATCCCTTTAACTACAATGATAGGAGCACGTATTATGGAGTTCATACTCCATAATATAATATGTCATTTTGGGATACCATCCAAAATAATTTTGGATAATGGAACTTCATTCAAAAATAAAATTGTAAGGGCTTTAACGTCCAAGTATAATATTCAACACAATTTTACAACTCCTTATTATCCATAAGAAAATGGGCAAGTAGAGGCCTCGAAAAAAATAGTGGTAGCCATTTTAAAGAAAATGGTACAAGAAAATCATAAATATTGGCACCTTCAACTACCTCTTGCATTATGGGCTTATCGAACTAGTATACGAACACCCACTAGGGCAACCTCATTCTCACTAGTATATGGCACTGAGGCCATCATACCCTTGGAATTGGAAATTCCATCATTACGCATCACATTGAAAGAGTTCATCGATGATGACACTACATGACAAGCTCACCTAGATCAATTGACCCTTCTTGATGAACATCGTGTGAATGCTCTTGAGCATCTCCACGTTTACCAAGATCAGTTAAAATGAGCTTATAACAACAAATTCCACCCAAGGGACTTTAAGGTTGGGGATCTTGTACTTAAAGAGAACCAACAGAACTCAAACCTACCATCGCATCTACGAGACAAATTTATGGCCAACTAGTTAGGTCCATTCATTATTTCAAAAAATATTGGACCTGGTACCTATCACCTAACATCGCTAGAAGGTGTTGAAGAGCCTGAACCTCTCAACATCCTTCACCTAAAGGTATTTCATACATAAAATTCAAAAATTCAAAAACATTCAAAAAATTCAAAATTCAAAAACAATTGAAAAATTAAAAATTCAAAAACAATTAAAAACATAAAAAATACGAATTGTTTTTTTGCATTTACATTTTGCATATGCATTCATTTAATTGCATTGCATTTAGGCATTTTCATCCATTGCACTTGCATTAGGATAGGTTGTGTTTACAATCTTACAAATGACACCACATTTGTATGCTAATCATGCATCCTTACATCATCATCATCCATCATCCCCTGTGAGTAATTGTGTTTTTCAACACAACCCCATCAATTGCTATAAGGAATATACTAGGGTTTTCTAGTCATTCAACCATACCTAGTGATCTTCTCAAATTTTGTAGAAAGCTATCTTCACTTTCGAAGATGAGGTCTAGTTTTGATAGTACCTTGCATATTTCAAAATCCTATCACAATTTAAACATTAATAATCCTAGTTTGAACAAGGAAAGATGAACACTACAAAGTGGTCCTAGTCACCTTAAGTGAAAGGTTTTTACTTGCTCATCTTGTGATGTACATGGTCTAGGATGCTGATCATTGAAAAAAGGACAAGCTCCCCCCTACCCAAATAAATCCCTTGCTTTCATACAAAATAAGCAAAATCCCAAAATCAAAGCAAATCCCTTGCTAAAAAAAAAATGTAAAATAAATAGTGATTTTCATCACTAAGCATGAGCAAGTATCCCAATAAATGAAAAGAAAATAAGGGGGTGAAGAGCTTGAATCCTTGGAATGGTTAGTATTCTAAAGCCATTGAGTGATCCCCATTACAACAATGGGCTGAATGAATCCTGTTTGGAAATGGGGTAGTTCTAAGCAATTTACAAATGAGCTAGCTTTAGGTGGCTTGTATTACCTAGTAGTCTAGTCCAACTACATCCAAACCTAGGATCATGATGAACATTTGGTGATCCTCATTACAGCAATGGGTTGAATGAATCCCACCTGGCAATGAGGTAGTCTTATGCTTCATCTAATATATTCATTTGCACACATAGGGATAATGAATATCTTGGTCTTCATAACAAAAGATTTTATCTTTCAGAAGTCTTGTGTAGTCATTATACATATTTTGATTAGTCAACTAGGGTGTTTGAGTCTCCTAGAAAACCTCAAAAATCCCTTATAGCAACAAATCATCTCATCAATCATACACAATTTTCCTTGTGAACTTTTGTTTATTAAGGGGTGTTCATGAAATAGGATAGATACTAGATGGATATCAACAATGATATTTAGATGGCCACTAACTATTTTGTGCATATATTTTAATTTACAGAAGCTTATAAGGAAATCCCATACATCTCACATCATCTCATTTCACATATGGATGCCTAAATGATTAATTATTATGATAAGAATTACCATTTTCATTCATGATTTTCATACATTTTGTGGTGTCATCCAGTAGTTTGTTAAACACATATTAGAATCATTCTCTATGTTTTACATGATTAAAGCATACAGGTTCATTTGCATTCAATCTATCCTCATATAATTAATGCATTTACCATACATCATTGCATCCATATATATGCATACATAGTAGTGCGCCTACACATTTAGATCATAACATCTAAGCATACATCTATCATCTAGCTAGTGCATGTCATCAACACATTGCATACATCTAGCATAATCACATCATCATTTAGGCATTACATCCATTAATGCATACATGAAAATAAATAAAAATTAACAAAAAAATCAAATAAAAAAATTTCAATATACCTTATATCCAGTTATTTACTCTATACACTTGGGTTGCAGAGACTTGCACTCCATGCAATCCAAAGATGAGTAAATTACCATAAGGCTATTTGAACCAAATTATTCATTGACGAATTGAAATATCTTCACTTCACTCCTAAAGAAGGCCATGGCGGTTGGAATGCTCCACGAGAATGAGGTATTCATTTCCTTTCTTCTATGAAATCTCATCAAAAATTTCAAAACTAACAAAAAAATCAAATAACAAAATTTCAAATATGCCTCGTATCCAGTTATTTACTCTCTACACTTGGCGGTTGCAGCGACTTGCGCTCTATGCAATCCGGTAGGATGAGTAAATTACCATAAGGCTATTTGAACCAAATTATTCATTGATGAATTGAAATGTCTTCACTTCACTCCCGAAGAAGGCCATTTGGACAAATGCTCCATGGGAACGAGGTATTCATTTCCTTTCTTCTATGAAATCTCATAAAAAATTTAAAATTACAAAAAATCAAATCAAATAACAAAAATTTCAATATGCCTTGTATCCAATTATTTACTCTATACACTTGGTGGTTGTAGTGACTTGCGCTCCATGCAATCCAACAAGATGAGTAAATTACCATAAGGCCATTTGAACCAAATTATTCATCGATGAATTGAAATATCTTCACTTCAATCCCAAAGAAGGCCATGGAGGTTGAACTGCTCCATGGGAATGAGGTATTCATTTCATTTCTCCTATGAAATTTTATTAGATCATCAAACATAGTGATTCATCACATGCTTAAATTGAATTGCTATCATATTGATTCTCTAAGAAGGCCATTGTGGCTAGACTACTCCATAAGATAGAGATGTACAATTACTATTAATATTTGAAATCATAGTTGTAATAGGACCTACCTTACAACAAATGCAATCATCTTGAATTATCCAAATCAATCATCTTGGTCAAGCGACTCATCACTTTCATCACTTGTCCTTTTCCTCATCGACTCATCGCTTGAGGGGGTAGTCATAATAACAAAATTCATAATCAAAATCAACACTTGAAACTTAATCATGTAAGTTGCGTTCATCTTACGAATCATTGCCAAAGACAATCATGCCCCTGCTTGGGGTAGAAAACAAGCAAAATTAATTACACAACCGCTTGGTATTTTTGAAGCATGAAGGAAGGTACATGCCTCTTCATGAACTGAAAAATGTCCAAGATCAAGTAAGCCTGAAGTGAAAGGTTGTACTTGAATCAAGTTCCTAACTTGTTGGAGGTAATGAATCCGAGATGCATGCCCTTTTCATGATTGGGGCATCTAACGTTGACCAGATCAATGAACATCAATTAACCTATAATATGGCTTTAGGTTGTCTATTTTTTCTCAACATCATGTTTTCCCACAATGCATCCCAAAAGGGGTATCTGTAGACACCTAAAACATGTCATGTTTAGGAGACTACTCATATGGGCACCTTTGCAGACCATATGAATGATCTTGGACCTTGCCAAGACTAAGTAGTGGTTTTAACCACTCATATAGGGTAGTCTAGTCCTATGCAGCCCTAGCCACTAATGAAATCGGTGGCTGCCTCTATAGCCACTAATGATCATAGTGGCTATGGGCTAGCCACTGATGATGATAGAAGCTAAGGGAAACTTACCCATAGCTACACCTATCGATAGTGGCTAACCCTATAACTAACTCGGGCTACCAAAGCCGAGTGAAATCTATTGCACCTAATAGATTCTTGAATGGTTGGGAGGTCAAAGCTTCTGGATGCATCTTCTCAACTTCCTGGACGTAACTACTTCTTGATATTGGCTTCCTTATGAAGCCAAGGCAAGGGGATTGGGTGTCTATAAAAGACCCCAAATTTTGATTGCAAACCCTATTCAATTCATGTGTTGATCACATAGTGGAGCTCTATCGGATCGAGAAGTGAATCAACATCCCTTTGAGGTGCAATGGAGCCCTATCCAATTGGAGAATGACATATGTTTGCCTAGAAATGGTGGATGCCCTAGCTTGAGAGTAACCTAGATGTTCAAGAGTCAAATCGAGATAGATTGATGCCAAATTCAATCACAAAACCATGTGCCAAGATGCAAGCAACCCTTGAACATCAATTACATAGCAAATCAAGTGATATCAGACTGATATTTAGAGAGTAGAGCCCTCATCCCATGATCACTATTTTTGATAGTGGCCCATAGGCTTAGCCACCAAATTTGATAGCGGCTAGCAGAGCCAGCTGCTCTAGTTGATAGCGGCTAGGGTCTGGTTCAGCATTTTCTACATTTTATCCATAGATTTACTATTTCCTTACATTTAATTCACTTTATCTGACATAGATTAGCTATTTTCATTCAGTATTTATACTTCATTTATAGTATTTCAAGCATTTTGCATTCCTTATCTTTATGCATTTCCTTTCCTTTTTTGTATTCATATTGAAACTAGCCTCATCTTGAGAGGCATCATGTGCTATTGATGTATCTTCTAGTTTCTTTGTGTGTAGGTGATAGGGACAATCAAGGATCCAAGAGCATCATCGAGATCATATTTCTTGACATCAAAGAAGGAGGCATCTAATAAGCCCTCTTATAAGAAAAGTAGTGGAGGAGTGAAAATCATTGGAATGCATCTCTCCCCTTTGAGGGGCCACAACATTTTGTAATAATTGTATCAAATTGAGGGATTCCCTAAGAGGGAAATATTGTAATCAAGATTCATTGTTATTAATAAAGAGCACCCCATTTTTGTTCATTTTTTATCTTACAATGGTTACATGCTTTCCTAGTTTCAATTTGTTACATGCTTGCAAATAGCTTAGATGCATGATTTTTACACTTTACAATTTCAAAACCCCCCTATATTACATTATTTGGGTATTGAGTATTTTAGTATTCAATATAATCTTCATATTTCAAGTGATATTTAGCTTTAATAGGTCCTTCTACTGCTTTAGTCTTTATGTTGTCCTTTTTTGTCTTCTTCATTCCACTACTTTTTGGTATTTCAAAGTGTTTGGTAGGATATTTGTCCTTGAAGTCTTCTAAGTATCCTTGATGAACTAGAGATCTTATAACTTTTCTAGTTATATGTGGATCAAAATTGATCCATTTTCTTTCCTTTGATTCTCTAAATGACCCGTCTCCTTGTTATTCAAAAATTTCAAACTTTAATTTATTGTTAGTAGATGTTTCTAAAATAAGAACTTGAAAGAGACAATCTAATATGAATATCATTTTATTACTCAAATATTTTATAGTACTTGTCTTTATAGTAATAGAAGAAATATGAATGAAATTTTCCTCCACAATATTTACATGGATGGAAAATCCAACAATTTTCTTTCTCATGACCAAATTTGTTGCAATAAGTACATTGTGAAGATATCCTAACTTATTGTTACTAGTCTTAGTAGAATCAAGTTCATCTATTTCCTTTATGAAATGGTCAAACCATCTATGCACAATTTAAGCTATTCTTTCATAAGTTTGTAGGATATTTTTCTAATCAATTTAACTATCTATCTTTTGCGTATGGTTCTTGATTTTATCATTAATTCCTTTCCTCATATAATTGGAAGTTCTTTCTATAGAATCTACTTTTTTCGACTTATTAGCTTGCAAGTTCTCAAAACTCTTTCTATGCCATATTGGTTCTTCTCTTCTACTTGTATTTTCTCTACTATCATTTCTAGAATCAAGTATATCTTTGAACCATTTAGATTCCTTGAATCTTGTATACTTAATAACCTTTTCCATATATATAGTTTTTGAAATAATATTTCTTACTAGATTTTTATAATTTCTTAACCATTGAGGTTATCCACCTTATGTCTCCCTAGTTTTGAGTATGATCAAATACTACCTTTCAATTCTTGAGTTTTATGGAAGACCTTGTCTTTACTAAATGTTTTGAATATGTGGACAAACTTGATAAAATATTATCTAATCTCAAGTTTTGTAGAAACCCTTATATCTCCCTAGTGTTTTGAGTGTACTATAGTTTTGGTAAAGTGTTTAGATTTCTTTTGAGTCAAAAACCTAATGTTCAACTTCTATTTTTTTACCTTATTTCTCCTTATTTGTGAAATCTAGAAATAATTTTAATGCACTTTCAATTTGATGATGTTGTCTAACTTCAAGAATTTATAGTTGGATTCATTTTGTCCCTTCAATTTGTATAAGAGACTAGTATAATAATTTTTAACTTTTAAGCAATAAAATGAGAAATTATTTCAATTCTCTAATTCTTAATGATTTAGTTTTCTAAATTCTAATGTTCTAAATTTTGGTGTAGTACTCCTTATATCTCCCTAATTTGGACCTTTAGAAAATGATATTATTTTTAAAATAATTTTTTAATTTTTCAAAGGTAGAAAACCTTATATCTCCTAGTTTAATTATTTGCAAATATTATGATATTAGAAGCTCAACTAATGCAAATTGAAATAACTCTTTTTTTTGTAGGTAAAATTGCTTAAGTACGGGGTTTAAATGGGTCCCAAACCCAAGTACATAAATTGGTAGCTAAAAAAATAGCATAATATGACATAGGACTACACATTAGCCAACTACAACTTGAAGGAAAAGAACCAAACCGTAGTAGAGAAGGCTGAGTGGATGCCTGATGTTATAAACATAAAAATACAACCCAAGAAATACCCATGCAGGGGTTGCTTAAGAGAAGTAACTACCTATAAAACTTGAAAAGGAGCTATAACAAAAGCCCACACAAGGGATGGTCATAAAATATAAGCAAAAACTATAAAAGATACATGAATAGGAAGAAATATAGTATTCAAAAAAACCCATGCAGGGGAATAAAGAACTTGGAAATAATAATGGGAAGCCCTAGAGCTTAGGTTCCCAGTTATGATGATCTCTTCACACTGCTCACACTTTCATTGAAAGTTCTATCACCTTGGCCATCGGATTAATAGTAACTCTAAAATAGAGGTTACACACAACAACATAACCATTATTTCGTGAATTGACAAAGGCTTCAATGATATCTTTCTTAGCCCTTTTAAACTTGCTGAGGAAAGGAATGAGACCATGCACTTCCATAAATGTCTAATACAAATATAAATATGAAGGCTATATGGATAAAATAGGGCCATGTTGGTAGTAGTGGGGAAAAAGAAAGACCACAAAACTAGACACTATGCTTCTTACTGCTTAGAACACACAATAGTGAACAAAAATAGACGACAATGGATTGACATAGACTAAGATTGTAAATATAGAAATTTTTGGCACAATAAATGACCTTTTTGAAGGTTGAGTTGCAGTGATTGGTGGACCACTTATTAATTGTCCATAAGGAATAGACACTGGAAAATATAGACATGGCACAAGATAGACTACGTAAAGGATAGGATAGGTATAACATTGGGTGTATCAATTGACTAAAAAATAATTCTCAATATTTGTATGATACAAAAAGGAGGATCTCGAGACTTGACACATATTGACCTTGTTTGACAACATCTAATTACACTACCTAGAACTACTAAGGAACTTGGCATACTTGGAGAATACCACCATGAGATAAACTCACTAACAGGTCCTACCTTGAGATATAGCATACTTCACGAAAAGAAAACAAGAGAACCAACCACCAGTACTAGTAGCAAGACTGAAATTCACACCAATCACAAAAATTCTGCCATAAGAATTGGAACCAAAGAAACAAATCATGCTAAAAAAACTAGTCATCATTGGAGAAGCTGACCCACCAAAATATGTTACCATTTATTTCAAACCAAATTATTATTAGTAGCATTTAAAACTTCTTGGGGAAATCTTCCTTTCTAAATGGACAGTAATTTATGGATAACTCCCCTATTGGCAAGAATATTTGTAGGCCTATTAGCTTTGTAGTACACATGATTGGTAGAGATATCATTGAAATTTTTGGATAACTTCTATGCTTCTTGAATAATGGTTCTAACATTCGAAGAGGAAACCCTATTGTTTTTAGAACATTTATAATATTCAAATAATATCCCTTAATAAAAAGATTACCTTTATAATACTTGAGAAGATCTAGCCCTCTCCATAGTGCATGACCTTTAGCAAAATGATTAGTTTGACATCTTAGATACTCAACATACGCCATAATAACTTGACCATTGTGATCTCTAATAAGACCACCTACACCTACATCCCCTAGATTTCCTCTGGAGGGACCATCAAAGTTAAGTTTTAGTCACTCACTTGGGGGAGGAATCGAATGGGCATCCACTCTGGTATGGATGGCTAGAAAAATAGAACTAAATTTTTAGGGAACTTTTAAGGAAGAGAACATAATAGACTCCAATCTAGAATTAGGAGATTTGGGACAAGGGAAGAGCTAGGAATTTTCTACAGCAAAGGCAATAGTTTTATTGGCAACAGAGATGGGATCCTTAGAGGAGGAAGAAAAGACATGTTTCTTTCAAGCCACACTTGCCATAAGATATGATGAAGGGTCTCTTTCCATAAAGAAGATAATCTAAGGTTTTTGAAAGGAGTTGGCCATTGGATGAAAAGGTGACTCAATGAATTAGGAGGAAACCATGAGATATGAAAAGTGGATATAAGTTGATCCAAATATATTGGAGAAAGAGCACTCCAAAAAGAGGTGATTGATAGATTCCCAGATAGTCATGCATAAATAACATCTGTTAGGGACAATCATACCCCTTTCATAAGATTATAAATCGTTAGAATCTTATTTTGGATGGCCAACCAGTTGAAATGAGCAACGTTTGAAATGAGATATGTAATCCACACTCGATCATAAGGTATTTTAACCACTTGATAATCAATAGTCAGACCATGAGCAGATTTAACCATGAACATCCCAGACTCTATCTCTTTCCAAAAAGGGGATTTAGGGGAATTACCAGTGGGGATTACTATTGCATTTAGGATGGTTTTGAGAATAGTTGAAGCATAAAATATTTGGCCATTAGCATTTGGAATATGAAAAATTTTCCAACGCTTAGAATCATACAAAACATTAATGAAATATTCAACCTTGTTATCAATTAAAGTGTCCAGTAAAGGTTGTAAAATAGCAATTTCATTATTCTCTAAAAGCAATTGATTAGAGATCCACCTATCAGTCTAGAAGTTAATTACCACCTTATCCCTATTACTCCCTGTGCCTAATTGCCACCTTATCCCCTTTTGAATTAGAAATATGGTTTGTGTAATTGATTTCTAGAAAGTGGAGCCCTATTTGGGTATATCATCATCTATGAAACAATTATTTTGAAAATATTTTTTTATTTACAATTGAGACCCATTTAAGGTTGTTGTTGGTGAAAACCTTCCATGCTTGCTTGGCTAACAAGACTTTGTTCATATTATAAAATCTTTAGATCCCCAAGCCCCTTTGGATTTTGGGAGAACACACCTTGTCCCAACTGACTAGATGAAATATTTTCCTATCCTTGGCACCTACCCATAAATTTGTTTTCTAAATTTGCTCAATTTTCATGTAGACAACAATGATAAATTTGAATACAAACATGAAATAAATAGGAAAAATTTAGATATAAGCCATTTTTTGGGTGGATTTGGCTACTTGAGAGAGGAGGGTCCCTTTCCAACCTGTAATTTTTTTGTTAATCCTCTCAATAACGTTAATCCACATGGATTCCATTGGAGAAGGCATTTTTGAGCATTCAACCCAATGATTCAGCAAGAATGATAAAAAGGATGGGGGATAGAGAATCTCCCTATCTAAGGTCCCTATTACTAGGGAAAAACCTATTGTATATCCATTGAACATGACTAAAAAGCAAGGATTAGAGGTGCAATTATGAGCAAGATCAACCTACTCCCTATGAATCCCAAATTTGAGAAGGACAACAACAAAAAAATCTGTATTAATATGTCAAAAGCCTTATTCATATCAATTTTTTTTTTGGATGAAAAAGCCATTATATTAATAAAATAATGTTTAATCATACAAAAAAGGGTGGGTGGGATTAGCACACCCCATAAACCAATACATTAACCATTGTGGTTAAGAGTATACAAGAGTGTCAGAAACAGCCCACAAACTGCCAATAACAACTGCCAAAATAGTATTAAATATGCATTTGGAAAGAAAGAAGCCGAGAAATTACTGCCACTTGGAAGGGGAAGGAAGATGCACATGACTCATAATGTAGGGTGCATTCCCCCAATGATCCATGAGGGTATGCAAGTACTGCAGCTCCACTTGTACTTTTTTAACCTGTACTTGAATCTGTAACTAGCAATCAAAGAATATATCATATTTATCAGCAACAGAGAAGACATGTCCGACATCTTGCTGAGAAAAAATAGCTCTATTCCAAGACTTCCATAGATAAAAAAATGTACCAATTCTAAAAATATTCCAAAAAACATCCAAGTTGAAGGAAAAAGCAATAGGGTCACCCAAAATAGCATGCACCCAAGTAAAATCCTCCTACATAAAAGGTCTAAAAATTTCAAGAAGCCACTCCCAAGCTGACTGAGCCCGATCACAAGACAAAAAACATGCAAAAAATCTTTCGCTTGTCCACAAACCGAGAAAATGAGATTATGAACACCCAGATGCTTGAGCCTACTGCCAACAGATAACCCTTGATGTAAGAGACTCCAAGCAAAAAAACTCTATTTAGGTTCAATATAAGTAGCCCAAGCAATCAGAAACCTCTTATTCCATTGGGAGGGAAGAGAGACTAAACTCCATCATAGAGTGAGCTTATCAACCATTGGACCTTGTGGGGTGAGCCATGTGTAACCAAGATGAGCTTTATATTGCAAAATAGGAAGCTCCCCAGGTCAACACCAATTTTGAAAAACATGGCAACTTTTTTGTTATGGTTGGTAGAATGAAGGACTTCATGCAACGTGATAACACCATCAGTATTATTTATTCCTTTGATAGAGCTACCTTGAAAAAGGTCTGTGATATGAGGAAGGATCTCTTTGAGTCTTGTAGCCATGGCTTTACTAATATTTTTGTATAGGACATTGCAAATACTAATGGGTTTAAAATTTGACATAGATTTACACATAGTCTCTTTGGGAACCAAGGCAATGAAGGTGGAGTTGATACTTCTGGGTATGGATTTAGTTTGCTGAAGTTTAATAATGGCATTGCAAATGTTAGGCCCAATTATGTCCCAAAATTTTTGATATAATGGGGAGAAAACCTATCAGGTCCTATGGATTTATCAGGGTGCATTGAGAAAATATCTTCTTTAATTTCATCAGGGATGAGGAGTTTGATAAGATATAAATTCATATCTTAAGTGACCAAACTAGGTATATGATGGAGAAATTTTCTATCAACCTAGGGAGAATTTTGGGGGTTGGCTCCCAAAAGGCCTTCAAATAAATATGAAGCTTTATATCAAATCTCAAAAATATCCCTAATGACGGATCCATCACTTCTGGTTAATTATTTAATTTTATTTGAACTTTGGTACCTTAGGCTAATGGCATGAAAGAATTTTATGTTTGAATCCCCCTATTTGAGCCAAAGGACCCTTGATTTTTACCTCAAAAAGTCTCCTCTTTAGCCAACACATTGTGGTCATCTATAATAAATTGTCTCTCCTTATTTCTGAGTTGTCTCTCCTTATTTATGAGTTGTTCATTGAGTTGCCCATTCTGAATTTGGAGTTCAATACCTTTTAGTTTTTGCAAAATATTTTCCCTATTTTTGAAGATGTTACCAAAAACTTCTTTGTTCTAGACTCAAAGATTTTATTTAACACACTTAAGTTTTTGGAAACCCTAAAAGTAAAAGACCCATGTTAGTCAAATTGCTACCAATCAATAATTTGCATCTACAAATATGGGTGTTGCATCCACATAGCTTCAAATATAAATAGGATTTTGAAACAAGGGCTTTTCTCATCTTCAAATAGTAAAGGGTAATGATCAGATCCAACTCTGATAATACATATAAGAGTGCCATCACCCATAACTAGTATAGCTTCTTAAGATAAGAAAACCTTATCAAGTTTTACTTGAATGTATTGATCCCCAATTATCCTGTTGCTCTAGGTGTATTTTGCCCTTTAATATGAACATCCATTAGCTCAAATTCAATGAAAATGTTATGAAAATACTTAATGCTCTTAGTGGGCATTAGGTTCCCTCCTTGCTTATCAAAAGGAAAAGGAGAGATTTGAAGTATCCAACAATAATCTACGAAAGTTTTATGAAAGCACTTCTCATATGACTCAAAATGTCCCATAGAAACCTACGGTTGAGAGGATCGTTAGGGGTATAGATATTGGTCAAAATCCAAGAGAAATTACTACTTTTATAGAAAAACATCATATTGAGCATCCTATCAAAAGAGGAAATAATTTTTCCTTCTAACTTGTTTGAGTCCCAAATACAGAGAAGACCCCAGATGTACCTTGAGTGGGGCAAAAAGTAAAATCACTATTTTGTGATTTTTTGGATTTTATTTTGATCAATCTTCATTTCTTGCATAACCATGATAGTGGTTTTGTGTTATTTCATCAGAGTGAAAACAAGCCTTTGCTTGACAAAAATTTTGAGGCCTCTCACATTCCATGAGAAGATCCTCATTTAAATTTTTTGGAAAGTTTTTGGCCTCCCCTAGTTTGCTGCAAGGGATGTTTGGGCCTTTTTGATTCATCCTTCTCCAGACCGAGAATATCTTGGAATAAGGTTTTTTGGGTACCATTTGCAATATGATTTTCTATTTTATTTTTCTTCTGATCATTGATAGAGGGTCTTCCTTTTTTTTTCTTTTTATTGTCAATATCAATAGAAGCTTTCTTGATACTTCTAGTGTTAATGGGGTTGAAATCATATTTGTCTTATTTATCCACTTTTTTTGAGATGGGATTACTATTTTTTGTATACCCCTTGGGGGTGGAGGGTGGTTTTAAAAAAATATTGGATGGCCTAGATTTGGTCAGGGATTGGGATTTCTCTTGATCAGAAACTAGGGTTCCAGTTGGATTTGGAATAATGTTGTCCTCACCATGTTTAAACTTGTGAATAAGAGTTTCTTTTAAAACATCAAAACTATTTTGGAAGGGAAAAATGGAACTCACATTTGGATTATCATCCTTCGAATCTTGGATTTCAATCTGTTTTCCTTTGGTATATTATGGAATTTATCCCTTATTTTGATAGTGGATATTTTTTTCTTATCCTATAGGAGTTTTCCTTGGTGCCATCTGGTCTACAACTCGCTTTGAGAGGTATTGGGGAGTTTAATCTCCTTTGAGTTTCTTAGCAATGGTTATTGGGTTTTGAGATGATCCCAAGCCTTGTATTCAATGCAAAATGTAGGTTTGTTATCATATTCTATAGCCTGACATCTATGGTAGGATTTGTAAACCTGATTTTTTTGAGTGGGAAGCTAGGAATACAGATTGGCATTGACACAAATTCTAGCATGAACCATGCAAGTGGATGCTTAGATCACTAAGTCAATTGCAACCAACTTTCCTATATATTTGCCTATGCCATGTCTTCAAGCCAAAACTAGGTGGGTGTATCTTGAAATCAAATCTAGATTGGTGCAAAATTTATGCTTTGCATATCAAGGTTGAAATATTCACCCCACTTCCATAGAAAGATACTCTTCTGGTTGAAGAACCAAGGATCCCTAGTAAGAATTTAGGAGGCATCTTCTTCATTATTGAGACAAATGAGGAAAAACCTTTTGAAATGACAACCAGGTCCATATTGCCTAGGGTTTTTCATTTGGTATAGGTCCACTATGTAATAGATTCCATATCTGGTCATCCCTTAACAAATTTATCCATCATATTATGGGATTCAATAGAAATATAATCTGCCATTAGGTTTTAAGGGATTTCCAAATATTCACCCATTGGGAGTAAGAGGGTTCTATTTCCCGAGGGAGGTTTTGTAGACCCTTTCAATTTATCAGCATAAGAGCATAAATAGGACTCGATGTCTTGAGTGAAGGACCCACTAAGCATGTTTCCCTTATCGGGAGGACCCTTACCTCGATAGTCTCTGTGTTCTTGAAAATATCAAAAAACCCAACACCTTCAGTATCGGTAGAAGCCATACCACCCTTGACCGTTGTTGAAATTCTACCCTAATTCACCTTATTAGCTTTGATGCATCTATACATAGTCACAATCATAGTCACAGATGCTATTTCTATCCTGATTTATTATAGAACTGCTTGCAATTAACCCAGATGAAACCCTCGCACAGTTTCTTACCAAAAATCTCATTCACACATAGGGATGTGCTAGGATGTGTGTTTCTCCAAATGCTCTAAAAATTTGTGGAGATATTCTAGGGTTTATCAGGCATCTACCCTAGAATTATTAGCACGATATGAGTTTGGATAAATAAAATATGGCCAAAACAAGTCCAATAGTTTGTGCAGTCCTACAAAAAACGTCCCTCACAATTTTCCTCTCATGAGTGAACTCATTATCACTCAACCTTAAATTGAAATAACTCTTAGTGATATAAAATACTTACTTTAATTGGCTTTCTAAATCATTAATAATTTGTCTAAGATTTTTTCTCCTTATATCTCCTTGCATTTAATTAGCTAACCTTATAGCTAAAGAACCTTATAACTCATACTTTATAGAAATTAAATATTAAAGTAATGCAATTGTACTTCTCTATAATGCATTGCGTTGATCCAGTTCAACCTTAACTGCACTTTCAAGTTTTTGAATATTGTATCTTCTCTAGTCTACAAGGTATGATATTATGCATTAAATGAGTTTTTTTCTCTAGCATGCTTATGACTATATTTACCTCCTCTACAATTTGACCTATGTAAGCAATGGTTTATGCGATCTCTTCGATAGAGATATTAATACATCTTTACCTCCCTTTGAAATGCATTCCAAATGGAATTTATATTACCTTTGAACCTGAGTCTTATTGCTAGGTGGTGTAGGTGAGTTACAACCATTAGTCAACATTGATTTTTGTAACACAAGCATTACCCTAGCCTCTGAGTATTGAATAAATGATGACTGATAGCTATCAGTTTGAATGTATCATTACTTGAGCATAATTTTCCTTGCACAAGCATTGTAATTTATAGGTATTACAACACATTCATAGGTGTTCTTCTTTTTCGTCTCCTTTGTGCCAAGTGGTACAATATTCCTTTAGTTTGGGTGGCAAGTGAAAAATCTCTCCCTTGCATGTAACTATGCTATCAACTTCCCTTATTTCCTTAAAAATATCCTAGATGAGTTTCAAGAGACCATCCATAGTTTCCAAAAATTTCAATAATCCATTAAGTGATCCCGATTACAACAATGGACTAAATGAATCATGTCTTGCAATGGGGTAGTTCTAAGCAATTTACAAATTAGCTAGCTTTAGGTGGCTCGTATTACCTAGTAGTCTAATCCAACTACATCCAAACCTAGGATCATGATGAACATTTGGTGATACTAATTATATCAATGGGTTGAATGAATCTCACCTAGAAATGAGGTAGTATTATGCTTCATCTAATATATTCATTTGCACACATAGGGATAATGAATATCTAGGTCTTCACAACAAAAGCTTTTATCTTTCAGAAGTCTTGTGTAGTCATTATACATATTTTTATTAGTAAAATAGGGTGTTTGAGTCTCCTATAAAACCTCAAAAATACCTTATAGCAACAAATAATCTCATCAATCATACACAATTTTCCTCGTGAACATTTTTATATTAAGGGGTGTTCATGAAATAGGATAGATACCAGATGGATATCAACAATATTATTTAGACTGCCACTAATTATTTTGTGCATATATTTTTATATACATAAGCTTATAAGGAAATCCCATACATCTCACATCATCTCATTTCACATGTGTATGCCTGAATGATTAATTCTTATGAAAAGAGTTACCATTTACATTCATGTTTTTCATACATTTTATGGTGTCATCCAGTAGTTTTTTAAACACATATTATATTCATTCTCCATGTTTTACGTGATTAAAGCATACAAGTTCATTTGCATTCAATCTATCCTTATATAATTAATGCATCTACCATACATTTTTGCATTCATATATATGCATATATAGTATTTGGCCTACACATTTAAATCATAAGCATCTTAGCACACATATATCATTTTTAGCTAGTGCAAGTAATCAACACATTGCATACATCTAGCATAATCACATAATAATTTAGGCATTACATCCATTAATGCATACATGAAAATAAATCAAAATTAACCAAAAAATAAAATAAAACAAAATTTCAAGTGTGCCTTGTATACAACTACTTACTCTATACACTTGGAAGTTGCAGTGACTTGCGCTCCATACAATATGATAAGATGAGTAAATTACCATAAGCCCATTTGAGCCAAATTATTTATCGATGAATTGAAATGTCTGCACTTCACTCCCCAAGAAGGCCATGGTGGCCAGAATGCTCCATTGGAATGAGGCGTTAATTTCACTTCTTTTATGAAGTTTAACATAAGCATCATCAAATCATAAAATTCACAAAAAAACAAATAACAACAAAATTTTTAAATATTCCTCGTATCAAGTTATTTACTCTCTACATTTGGTGGTTGTACCAAATTGTGCTCCATGCACTTCAAAAATATGATTTAATTACCATAAGGCTATTTGAATCAAATTACTCATCGAGGAATTGAAATGTATTTACTTCACTCCTAAATAAGGCCATTGTTGTTGGAATGCTCCACGGGAATGAGGTTTTCATTTCCTTGCTTCTACGAAATCTCATAAAAAATTTCAAAATTAACCAACAATTCAAATAAAACAAAATTTTCAAATATGCCTCGTATCTAGTTATTTAATCTCTGCACTTGGTGGTTGCAACGGCTTGCACTTCACTCCCAAAGGAGGCCATTCCGGCCAGACTACTCCATGGGAACGAGGTATTCATTTCCTTGCTTCTATGAAATCTCATAAAAAAATTTAAAATTATCAAAAAAAAATCAGATAACAAAATTTCTAGTGTGCTTCATATCCAATTACGTAATCTACAAACTTGGCGATTGTAGTGACTTGCGCTCCATGCAATCCAACAAGATGTGTAAATTACCATAAGGCCATTTGAACTGAATTATTCATTGATGAATTTAAATGTCTTCACTTCAATATTGAAGAAGGTTTGGTGGCTGGACTGCTCCATGGGAATGAGGCATTCATTTTATTTCTTCTATGATATTTTTCTTAGGTCATCGAACATAGTGATTCACCACAAGTTTAAATTGAATTGCTATCATATTTATTCTCTAAGAAGGCCATTGTGGCTAGACTTCTCCACGAGATAGAGAAGTACAATTACTAGTAATGATTAAAATCACAATTGTAATAGGACTTGCCTTACAACAAATGCAAACATTTTGAACTATCCAAATAAATCATCTTGGTCAAGCGACTCATTGCTTTCATCACTTGTCCTTTTCCTCATCGACTCATTGCTTGAGGGGGTAGTCATAATAAAAAAATCATAATAAAAATCAATACTTGAAACTTAATCATGTAAGTTGCTTTTATCGTACAAATCATTACCAAAGACAATCATGCCTCTACTTGGGGTCTAAAACAAGCAAAATTAATTACACAACTGCTTGGCATTTTTTAATCATGAAGGAAGGTACATGCCTCTTCCTGAACTAAAAAATGTCCAAGATCAAGTTCTATTGAAGTGAAAGGTTGTACTTGAATCAAGTTCCTAACTTTTTGGAGGTAATTATTTCGATATGCATGCCCTTTCGATGATTTGGGCATTTAACATTGACCAGATCAATGAACACCAATTAACCTATAATATGGATTTAGGCTATCTATTTTTTCTCAATGCAATAGTTTCCAACAATACATTACTAAAGGGGTATTTGTAGACACCTAAAATACATCATGTTTAGAAGACTACTCATATGGACACCCTTGTAGACCATATGAATGATCTTGGAATTTTCCAAGACTAAGCAGTGGTTTTAACCACTTATATAGGGTTGCCTTGTCCTATGCAGCCTTAGCTACTGATGAAATCAATGACTGCCTTTATAGCCACTAATGATCAGAGTGGCTACAGGCTAGCCACTAACGATGATAGAAACTATGGGCAACTTTCTCATAGCTACACCTATCAATAGTGGCTACCCCTATAACTGACTTAGGCTACAAAAGTCGAGTGAAATATATTGCATCTAATAGGTCTTGAATATTTGGGAGGTCGAAGCTTCTAGATGCATCTTCTCAATTACCTAGACATAACTGCTTCTTTAGCTTGGTTTCCTTAGGAAGCCAAGGTAAGGGGATTGGGTAGCTATAAAAGACCCCAAATTTTTATTGCAAATCCTATTCAATTCATGTTTTGATCACATAGTGGATCTCTATCGGATTGAGAAGCAAATGAACATTCCTTTGAGGTGAAATAAAGCACTGTACAATTGGAGAATGATATATGTTTACCTAGAAATGGTGGATGCCCTAGCTTGAGAGTAATATAGATGTTCAAGAGTCATATTGAGATAGATTGATGCCAAATTCCATCACGAAACCATATGCCAAGACACAAGCAACACTTGAACATCAATTACATAGAAAATCAAGTGATATCATACTGAAATCTAGAGTTTAGAGCCCTCATCCCACAATCTCTATTTTTGACAGTGACCCATAGGCTTAGCCATAAAATTTGATAGCAGCTAGTAGATTTCGTTGCTCTAGTTGATAACAGCTAGGATCTGGTTCAAAATTTTCTATATTTCATCTTTAGATTTCTATTTCCTTGCATTTAATTCACTTTATATGACATATATTAGTTTTTTCATTTCGTATTTATGCTTCATTTATAAAATTTTAGGAATTTCATCTTATCTTTGTGCATTTGCTTTTTTTTTTTGTATTCATCTTGAAATTAGCCTTATTTTGAGAGGCATCATGTGCTATTGATGTGTTTTCTAGTTTATTTGTGTGTAAGTGATAGGAACAATCAAGGATATAAGAGCATCTTGAGATCATAGTTCTTGACATCAAAGGAGGCTCCTAATAAGCCCTCATATAAGAAAACTAATGGAGGAGTGAAAATCATTGGAATGCATCTCTCTCCTTTGAGGGGCCACAACATTTTGTAATAATTGTATCAAATTGATGGATTACCTAAGAGGGAAATATTGTAATCAAGATTCATTGTTACTAATAAATAGCACCCCATTTTTGTTCATTTTTTATCTTTCAATGGTTACATGCTTTCCAAGTTTCAATTTATTACATGCTTGCAAATAGCTTAGATGCATGATTTTTACACTTTACAATTCCAAAAACCCCCTATATTACATTATTTGGGTATTGAAGATTTTAGTATTCAATATAATCTTCATATTTCAAATGATATTTAGCTTTAATAGGTCCTTATTCTACTGCTTTAGTCTTTATGTTGACCTTTTTTGTCTTACTCATTCCACTGCTTTTTGGTATTTCAAAGTGTTTGGTAGGATATTTGTCCTTGAAGTCTTCTAAGTATCCTTGATGAACTAGAGATATTATAACTTTGCTAGTTATATGTGGATCATAATTGATCCATTTTATTTCCTTTGATTCTCTAAATGACCCGTCTCCTTGTTATTCAAAAATTTCAAACTTTAATTTATTGTTGGTAGATGCTTCTCAAATAAGAACTTGAAAGAGACAATCTAATATGAATATCATTTTATTCTTAAAATATTTTATAGTACTTGTCTTTATAGTAATAGAAGAAATATGAATGAAATTTTCCTCCACAATATTTACATGGATGGAAAATCCAACAATTTTCTTTCTCATGACCAAATTTGTTGCAATAACTACATTGTGAAGATGTCCTATATTATTTGTTACTAGTCTTAGGAGAATCAAGATGATCTATTTCCCTGATGAAATGGTCAAACCATCTATGCACAATTTAAGCTATTATTTCATAAGTTTGTAGGATATTTTTCTAATCAATTTCCTTATCTATATTTTGCGTATGGTTCTTGATTTTATCATCAATTCCTTTCCTCATATAATTGAAAGTTCTTTCTATAGAATCTATTTTTCTGACTTATTAACTTGCAAGTTCTCAAAACTATTTCTCTGTCATATTGGTTCTTCTCTTCTACTTGTATTTTCTCTACTATCATTTCTAGAATCAAGTATATATTTGAACCATTAATATTCCTTGAATCTTGTATACTTAATAACCTTTTCCATATATATAGTTTTTGAAATAATATTTCTTAGTAGAATTTTTATAATTTCTTAACCATTGATGTTATCCACCTTATGCATCCCTAGCTTTGAGTATGATCATATACTACCTTTCAATTCTTGAGTTTTATGGAGGACCTTGACTTTACTAAATATTTTGAATATGTGCACAAACTTGATAAAATATTATCTAATCTCAAGTTTTATAGAAACCCTTATATCTCCCTAGTGTTTTGAGTGTACTATAGTTTTGGTAAAGTGTTTAGCTTTCTTTTGAGTCAAAACCCTAATGTTCAACTTCTATTTTTTACCTTATTTCTCCTTATTTGTGAAATCTAGAAATAATTTTAATGCACTTTCAATTTGATGATGTTGTCTAACTTCAAGACTCTATAGTTGGATTCCTTTTGTCCCTTCAATTTGTATAAGAGACTAGTATAATAATTTTTAAATTTTAAGCAATTCAATGAGAACTTATTTCAATTCTCTAATTCTCAATGGTTTAGTTTTCTAAATTCCAATGTTCTAAATTTTGGTGTAGTACTCCTTATATCTCCCTAATTTGGAAATTTAGAAAATGATATTATTTTTAAAATAATTTTTTATTTTTTCAAAGGTAGAAACTCTTATATCTCCTAGTTTAATTATTTGCAAATATTATGATATTAGAAGCTCAACTAATGCAAATTGAAATAACTCTTTTTTTGGTAGGTAAAATTGCTTAAGTACGGGGTTTAAATGGGTCCCAAACCCAAGTACATAAATTGGTAGCTAAAAAAATAGCATAAGATGACATAGGACTACACATTGGCCAACTACAACTTGAACAGAAAGGACCAAATAGTAGTAGAGAAGGTTGAGTGGATGCCTGATGTTATAAACATAAAAATACAACCCAAGCAATACCCATGTAGGGGTTGCTTAAGAGAAGTAACTACCTATAAACCTTGAAAAGGAGCTATAACAAAAGCCCAGACAAGGGATGGTCATAAAATATAAGCAAAAACTATAAAATATACCTAAATAGGAAGAAATATAGTATTCAAACAAACCCATGTAGGGGAATAAAGAACTTGGAAATAATAATGGGAAGCCCTAGAGCTTAGGTTCCCAATTATGATGATCTCTTCACACTGCTCACACTTTCATTGAAATTTTTATCACCTTGGCCATCGGATTAATAGTAACTCTAAAACAGAGGTTACACACAACAACATAACCATTATTTCATGAATTGACAAAGGCTTCAATGATATTTTTCTTAGCCCCTTTAAACTTGCTGAGGAAAGGAATGAGACCATGCACTTCCATAAATGTCTAAGACAAAGATAAATATGAAGACTATATGGATAAATTAGGGCCATGTTGGTAGTAGTGGGGAAAATAAAGACCACAAAACTAGACACTACACTTCTTACTACTTAGAACACACAATAGCGAACAAAAATAGACGACAATGGATTGACACAGACTAATATTGTAAATATAGAAATTTTTGGCACAATAAATGACCGTTTTGAAAGTTGAGTTGCAGTGATTGGTGGACCACTTATTAATTCTCCATAAGGAATAGAAACTAGAAAATATAGACAAGGCACAAGATAGACTACGTAAAGGATAGGACAGGTATAATATTGGGTGTACCAATTGACTAAAAAATGATTCTCAAAATTTTTAAGATACAAAAAAGAGGATCCCGAGACTTGACACATATTGACCTTGTTTGACAACATCTAATTACACTACCTAGAACTACTAATGAACTTGGCATACTTGCAGAAGACCACCATAAGATAAAATCACTAACAGGGCCTACCTTGAGATATAGCATACTTCACGAAAAGGAAACAGGAGAACCAACCACCAGTACTAGTAGTAAGACTAAAATTCACACCAATCAGAAAAAATTTGCCATAAGAATTGGAACCAAAGAAACAAATCATGCTAAAAAATCTAGTCATCATTGGAGAAGCTGACCCACCAAAATATGTGACCATATACCAAATTATTATTAGTAGCATTTAAAAATTCTTGGGGAAATCTTCCTTTCTAAATGGACAATAATTAATGGATAACTCCCCTATTGGCAAGAATATTTGTAGGCCTATTAGCTTTGCAGTACACACGATTGGTAGAGATATCATTGAAATTTTGGGATAACTTCTATGATTATTGAATAATGGTTTTAACATTCCAAGAGTAAACCCTATTGTTTTTTTGAAAATTTATAATATTCAAATAATCTCCCTTAATAAACAGGTTACCTTTATAATACTTGAGAAGATCTAGCCCTCTCCACAGTGCACGACCTTTAGAAAAATGATTAGTTTTACATCTTAGATACTCAACATAAGCCATAATAACTTGACCATTGTGATCTCTGATAAGACCACCTGCACCTACATCCCTTGGATTTCCTCTGTAGGGACCATCGAAGTTAAGTTTTAGCCACTCACTTGGGGGAGGAATCCAATGGGCACCCACTCTAGTATGGATGGCTAGAAAACTAGAACTAGAGTTGTAGGTAATTTTTAAGGAAGAGAACATAATAGACTCCAATCTAGAATCAAGAGATTTGGGACAAGGGAAGAGCTAGGAATTTTCTACAGCAAAGGCAATAGTTTTATTGGCAACATAGATGGGATCCTTAAAGGAGGAAGAAAGGACATGTTGTTTCTTTCAAGACACACTTGCCATAAGATATGATGAAGGGTCACTTTCCATAAAGAATATAATATAAGGTTTTTGAATGGAGTTGGCCATTGGATGAAAATGTGACTCAATGAATTAGGAGGAACCCATAAGATATGAAAAGTGGGTATAAGTTGATCCAAATATGTCTTGGAGAAAGAGCACTCCAAAAAGAGGTGATTGATAGATTCCCAGATAGTCATGCATAAATAACTTCTGTTAGGGACAATCATGCCCCTTTCATAAGATTATAAATCATTAGAATCTTATTTTGGATGGCCAACCAGTTGAAATGAGAAAATTTTGAAATGAGATATTTAATCCACACTCGATCATAAGGTATTTGAACCATTTGATAATCAATAGTCAGACCATGAGCATATTTAACCGTGAACATCCCATAATCTATCTCTTTCTAAAAATGGGATTTAGGGGAATTACCAGTGGGGATGATTGTTGCATTTAGGATGGTTTTAAGAATAGTTGAAGAATAAGATATTTGGCCATTAGCATTTGGAATATGAAAATTTTTCCAACGCCTAGAATCATACAAAACATTAATGAAATCTTCAACCTTGTTACCAATTAAAATGTCCAATAAAGGTTGTAGAATAGCAATTTCATTATTCTCTAAAAGCGATTTATTAGAGATCCACCTATCAGTCTAGAAGTTAATTTTACTCCCTATGCCTAATTTCCACCTTATCCCCTTTTGAATTAGAAATCTGGTTTGTGTAATTGATTTCTAGAAAGTGGAGCCCTCTTTGGGTATATCATCATCTATGAAACAATTATTTTGAAAATATATTTTTATTTACAATTGAGACCCATTCAAGGTTGTTGTTGGTGAAAACCTTCCATGCTTGCTTGGCTAACAAGACTTTGTTCATATTATAAACTCTTCAGAGCCCCAAGCCCCCTAGATTTTGGGAGAACACACCTTGTCCCAACTGACTAGATGAAATGTTTTCCTATCCTTGGCACCTACGCATAATTTTTTTTCTAAATTTGCTCAATTTTCATGTAGACAACAACGATAAATTTGAATACAAACATAAAATAAATAGGAAAAATTTAGATATAAGCCATTTTTTGGGTGGATTTGGTTGCTTGAGATAGGAGGGTACCTTTCCAACCTGTAATGTTTTTGTTAATCATCTCAATAACGTTACTCCACATGGATTCCATTGGAGAAGGAATTTTTTATCATTCTACCCAATGATTCAGCAAGAATGATAAAAAGGATGGGGGATAGAGAATCTTCCTATCTAAGGCCCTTATTACTAGGGAAAAACCTGTTGTATATCCATTGACCATGACTAAAAAGCAAGGATTAGAGGTGTAATTATGAGCAAGATCAACCTACTCCCTATGAATTCCAAATTTGAGAAGGACAACAATAAAAAAATCTCTATTAATATGTCAAAAGCCTTATTCATATCAATTTTGAAAAACATGGCAACTTTTTTGTTATGGCTGGTAGAATGAAGGGCTTCATGCAACGTGATAACACCATCAATATTATTTCTTCCTTTGATAGAGCTACCTTGAAAAGTATCTATGATATGAGGAAGGATCTCTTTGAGTCTTGTAGCCATGGCTTTTCTAATATTTTTGTATAGGACATTGCAAATACTAATGGGTCTAAAATCTGACATAGATTAACACATAGAATCTTTGGGAACCAAGGCAATGAAGGTGGAGTTGATACTTCTGGGTATGGATTTAGTTTTCTAAAGTTTAATGATGGCATTGCAAATGTTAGGCCCAATGATGTCCCAAAAAGTTTGATATAATGGGGAGAAAACCCATTAGGTCCTGTGGATTTATCAGGGTGCATTGAGAAAATATCTTCTTTAATTTCATCAGGGGTGAGGGGTTTGATAAGATCTAAATTCATATCTTAAGTGACCAAACTAGGTATATGATGGAGAAATTGTCTACCAGCCTAGGGAGAATTTTGGGGTTTGGCTCCCAAAAGGCCTTCAAAGAAATATGAAGCTTTATATCAAATCTCAAAAATACCCCTAATGACGGATCCATCACTTCTGGTTAATTCTTTAATTTTATTTGAACTTTGGTGCCTTAGGGTAGTGGCATGAAAGAATTTTATGTTTGAGTCCCCCTCTTTGAGCCAAAGGGCCCTTGATTTTTACCTCAAAATGTCTCCTTTTTAGCCAACACATTGTGGTCATCTACAATAACTTGTCTCTCCTTATTTCTGATTTGTCTCTCCTTATTTATGAGTTGTTCATTGAGTTGCTCATTTTGAATTTGGAGTTCAATACTTTTTAGTTTTTGCAAAATATTTTCCCTATTTTTTAAGATGTTACCAAAAACTTCTTTGTTCTAGACTCAAATATTTTCTTTAACACACTTAAGTTTTTTGGAAAACCTAAAAGTAAAAGACCCATGACAGTCAAATTGCTACCAATCAATAATTTGCATCTTCAAATATGGGTGTTGCATCCATATAGATTCAAATATAAATAGGGTTTTGAAACAAGGTCTTTCTCATCTTCAAATAGTAAAGGGTAATTATCAGATCCAACTATGAGAATACATATAAGAGTGCCATCACGCATAACTGGTATAGCTTCTTAAGATAAGAAAACCCTACCAATTTTTACTTGAATGTATTAATCCCCAATTCTCATGTTGCTCCAGGTGTATTTTGCCCTTTAATATGAACATCCATTAGCTCAAATTCAATGCCAAAGTTATGAAATACATAATGCTCTTAGTGGGCATTAGGTTATCTCCTTGCTTATCAAAAGGAAAAGGAGAGAGTTGAAGTATCCATCAATAATCTATGAAATTTTTATGAAAGCACTTCTCATATGACTCAAAGTGTCCCATAGAAACCTACGGTTGAGAGGATCATTAAGGGTATAGATATTGGTCAAAATCCAAGAGAAATTACTACTTTTATAGAAAAACATCATATTGAGGATCCTATCAAAACAGGAAATAATTTTTCCTTCTAACTTGTTTGAGTCCCAAATACAAAGAAGACCCCAGATGTACCTTGAGCGGGGCAAAAAGCAAAATCACTATTTTGTGATTTTTTGGATTTTATTTTGATCAATCTTCATTTCTTGCATAACCATAATAGTGGTTTTGTGTTCTTTCCTCAGAGTGCAAACAAGCCTTTGCTTGAAAAAACTTTTGAGGCTTTTCACATTCTATGAGAGGATCCTCATTTAAATTTTTTGGAAAGTTTTTGGCCTCCCTTAGTTTGCTGCAAGGGATGTTTGGGCCTTTTTGATTCATCATTCTCCTGACCGAGAATATCTTGGAACAAGGCTTTTTGGGTACCATTTGCAATATCATTTTCTATTTTATTTTTATTCTGATCATTGATAGAGGGTCTTCCTTTTTTTCCTTTTTAATGTCAATATCAATAGAAGCTTTCTTGATACTTCTAGTGTTAATGGGGTTGAAATCATACTTGTCTTATTTCTTCACTTTTTTTGAGATGGGATTGCTATTTTTTGTATACCCCTTGGGGATGGAGGGTGGTTTTCAAAAATTATTGGATGGCCTAGATCTAGTCGAGGATTTGGGTTCATCTTGATAAGAAATTAGGGTTTTAGTTGTATTTGGAATAATATTGTCCTCACCAGGTTTAAACTTGTGAATAAGAGTTTATTTTAAAACATCAAAACTATTTTGGAAGGGAAAAATGGAACTTAACTTTGGATTATCATCCTTCGAATATTGGAATTCAATCTATTTTCCTTTGGTATATTATGGAATTTATCCCTTATTTTGATAGTGGCTACTTTTTTGCTTATCCTATAGGAGTTTTCCTTGTTGCCATCTGGTCTACAATTCGCTTTGAGAGGTATTGGGGAGTTTAATATCCTTTGAGTTTCTTAGCAATGGTTATTGGGCTTTGAGATGACCCCAAGCCTTGCATTCAATGCAAAATGTAGGTTTGTTATCATATTCTATAGCCTGACATCTATGGTAGGATTCGTAAACCCAATTTATTCGAGTGGGAAGCTAGGAATACAAATTGGCATTGACACAAATTCTAGCATGAACCATGCAAGTGCATGCTTAGATCACTAGGTCAATTGAAACCAACTTTCCTATATATTTGCCTATGCCATGTCTTCATGCCAAAACTAGGCGGGTAGATCTAGAAATCAAATCTAGATTGGTGCAAAATTTACGCTTTGCATATCAAGGTTGAAATATTCACCCCAATTCCATAGAAAGATACTCTTCTGGTTGAAGAACCAAGGATCCCTAGTAAGAATTTAGGAGGCATATTCTTCATTATTGAGACAAATGAGGAAAAAACCCTTTGAAAGGGCAACCATGTCCATATTGCCTAGGGTTTTTCATTTGGTATAGGTCCACTATGTAATATATTCCATATATGGTCATCCCTTAACAAATTTATCCACCATATTGTGGGATTCAACAAAAATATAATCCACCATTAGGTTTTTAGGGATTGCCAAATATTCACCCATTGGGAGTAAGAGGGTTCTATTGCCCTAGGGAGGTTTTGTAGACCCTTTCAATTTATCAGCATAATATCATAAAGAGGAATCGATGTCTTGAGTGAAGGACCCACTAAGCATGTGTCCCTTATCAGGAGGATCCTTACCCCGATAGTCTCTATGTTATTGAAAATATCAAAAAACTCAACACCTTCAGTATCGGTAGAAACCATACCATCCTTGATCATTGTGGAAATTCTACCCTAATTCACCTTATTAGCTTTGATGCATCTATACATAGTCACAATCATAGTCACAGATGCTATTTCTATCTTGATTTATTCTAGAAATGCTTGCACTTAACCCAGATGAAACCCTCGCACAGTTTCTTACCAAAAATCTCATTCACACATAGGGATGTGCTAGGATGTGTGTTTCTCCAAATGCTATAAACATTTGTGGAGATATTCTAGGGTTTATCAGACATCTACCCTAAAAATATTAGCTCAATATGAGTTTGGATAAATAAAATATGGCCAAAACAAGTCCGATAGTTTGTGCAGTCCTACAAAAAACGTCCCTCACAATTTTCCTCTCATGAGTGAACTCATTATCACTCAACCTTAAATTGAAATAACTCTTAGTGATATAAAATACTTACATTAATTGGATTTCTAAATCATTAATAATTTGTCTAAGGTTTTTTCTCCTTATATCTCCTTGCATTTAATTAGCTAACCTTAGAGATAAAGAACCTTATAACTCATACTTTATAGAAATTAAATATTAAAGTAATGCAACTATACTTCTCTATAATGCATTGCGTTGATCCGGTTCATCCTTAACTGCACTTTCAAGTGTTTGAATATTGTATCTTCTCTAGTCTACAAGGTATGATATTATGCATTAAATGAGTTTTTTTATCTAGCATGCTTATGACTGTATTTACCTCCTCTACGATTTGACCTATGTAAGCAATGGTTTATGCGATCTATTGGATAGAGATATTAATACATATTTACCTCCCTTTGAAATGCATTCCAAATGGAATTTATATTACCTTTTAACCTGAGTCTTATTGCTAGGTGGTGTAGGTGAGTTACAACCATTAGTCAACATTGATTTTTGTAACACAAGCATTACCCTAGCCTCTGAGTATTGAATAAATGATGACTCATAGCTATCATTTTGAATGGATCATTACTTGAGCATTATTTTCCTTGCACAAGAATTGTAATTTATAGTTATTACAAAGGATTCATAGGTGTTATTCTTTTTCGTCTCCTTTGTGCCAAGTGGTACAATATTCCATTAGTTTGGGTGGCAAGTGAAAACTTTCTCCCTTGCATGTAACTATGCTATCAACTTCCCTTATTTCCTTAAAAATATCCTAGATGAGTTACAAGAGACCATCCATAGTTTCAAAAAATTTCAATAATCCATTGAGTGATCCCCATTACAACAATGGACTAAATGAATCATGTCTTGCAATGGGGTAGTTCTAAGCAATTTATAAAATTAGCTAGCTTTAGGTGGCTCGTATTACATAGTAGTCTAATCCAACTACATCCAAACCTAGGATCATGATGAACATTTGGTGATCCTAATTATAGAAATGGGTTGAATGAATCTCACATAGAAATGAGGTAGTCTTATGCTTCATCTAATATATTCATTTGCACACATAGGGATAATGAATATCTAGGTCTTCACAACAAAATACTCCACGCGAATGAGGCATTAATTTCGCTTCTTTTATGAAGTTTAACATAAGCATCATCAAATCATAAAATTCACAAAAAAAAAAATAACAAATTTTTTAAATATTCCTCGTATCAAGTTATTTACTCTCTACACTTGGTGGTTGTACCGAATTGTGCTCCATGCACTCCAAAAATATGATTTAATTACCATAAGGCTATTTGAACCAAATTATTCATCGAGGAATTGAAATGTATTTACTTCACTCCTAAATAAGGCCATTGCGGTTGGACTGCTCCACGGGAATGAGGTATTCATTTCCTTGCTTCTATGAAATCTCATCAAAAATTTCAAAATTAACCAACAAATCAAATAAAACAAAATTTTCAAATATGCCTGGTATCCAGTTATTTACTCTTTGCACTTTGTGGTTGCAACGACTTGCACTTCATGCACTCCGATAGGATGAGTAAATTACCATAAGGCTATTTGAACCAAATTATTCATTGAAAAATTGAAATGTCTTCACTTCACTCCCAAAGAAGGCCATTCTGGCTAGATTGCTCCACGGGAACAAGGTATTCATTTCCTTGCTTCTATGAAATCTCATAAAAAAATTTAAAATTAACAAAAACAAATCAAATAACAAAATTTTAAGTGTGCTTCATATCCAATTATGTACCCTACACACTTGGTGATTGTAGTGACTTGCGCTCCATGCAATCCAACAAGATGAGTAAATTACCATAAGGCCATTTGAACCGAATTATTCATTGACAAATTTAAATGTCTTCACTTCAATCTCAAAGAAGGCCTGGTGGTTGGACTGCTCCATGGGAATGAGGCATTCATTTTATTTCTTCTATGATATTTTTCTCAGGTCATCGAACATAGTGATTCACCACAAGTTTAAATTGAATTGCTATCATATTTATTCTATAAGAAGGCCATTGTGGCTAGTATGCTCCACGAGATAGAGAAGTACAATTACTAGTAATGATTAAAATCACAATTGTAATAGGACTTGCCTTACAACAAATGCAAACATTTTGAACTATCCAAATCAATCATCTTGGTCAAGTGACTCATCGCTTTCATCACTTGTCCTTTTTCTCATCGACTCATTTCTTGAGGGGTAGTCATAATAAAAAAATATAATAAAAATCAATACTTGAAACTTAATCATGTAAGTTGCTTTTGTCTTATGAATCATTACAAAAGACAATCATGACCCTGCTTGGGGTATAAAACAAGAAAAATTAATTACACAACCATTTGGCATTTTTGAAGCATGAAGGAAGGTACATGCCTCTTCCTGAACTAAAAAATATCCAAGATCAAGTTCTCTTGAAGCAAAAGGTTGTACTTGAATCAAGTTCCTAACTTTTTGGAGGTAATGATTTCGATATGCATGCCCTTTCCATGATTGGGGCATCTAACATTGACCAGATCAATGAACACCAATTAACCTATAATATGGATTTAGGCTGTCTATTTTTTCTCAATGCCATATTTTCCAACAATACATCCCAAAAGGAGTATTTGTAGACACCTAAAATACATCATGTTTAGAAGACTACTCATATGGACACCCTTGTAGACCATATGAATGATATTAGAATTTATCAAGACTAAGCAGTGGTTTTAAGCACTTATATAGGGTTGTCTAGTCCTATGCAGCCTTAGCTACTGATGAAATCAATGGCTGCCTTTGTAGCAACCAATGATCATAGTGGCTACAGGCTAGCCACTAACGATGATAGAAACTATGGGTAAATTTCCCATAGCTACACCTATCAATAGTGGCTAACCTTATAACTGAATTAGGCTACCAAAGTCGAGTGAAATCTATTGCATCTAACAGGTTCTTGAATATTTGGGAGGTCAAATCTTCTAGATGCATCTTCTCAATTGCCTAGACATAACTACTTCTTGAGCTTGGTTTCCTTAGGAAGCCAAGGTAAGGGGATTGGGTAGCTATAAAAGACCCCAAATTTTTATTGCAAACCCTATTCAATTCATGTTTTGGTCACATAGTGGATCTCTATCGGATCAAGAAGCAAATCAACATTCCTTTGAGGTGAAATAAAGCCCTGTACAATTGGAGAATGATATATGTTTACCTAGAAATGGTGGATGCCCTAGCTTGAGAGTAATATATATGTTCAAGAGTCAGATTGAGATAGATTGATGCCAAATTCTATCACGAAACCATGTGCCAAGACACAAGAAACCCTTGAACATCAATTATGTAGCAAATCAAATGATATCATACTGAAATCTAGAGATTATAGCCCTCACCCCACAATCTCTATTTTTGACAGTGACCCATAGGCTTAGCCATAAAATTTGATAGTAGCTAGTAGATATCGCTACTCTAGTTGATAACAGCTAGGATCTGGTTCAACATTTTCTATATTTCATATTTAGATTTCCATTTCCTTGCATTTAATTCACTTTATATGACATAGATTAGTTTTTTTCATTTCGTATTTATGCTTCATTTATAGTATTTTATGAATTTCATCTTATCTTTGTGCATTTGCTTTATTTTTTTGTGTTCATCTTGAAATTAGCCTTATTTTGAGAGGCTTCATGTGCTATTGATGTGTTTTCTAGTTTATTTTTGTGCAAGTGATAGGAACAATCAAGGATATAAGAGCATATCGAGATCATAGTTCTTGACATCAAAGGAGGCTCCTAATAAGCCCTCATATAAGAAAACTAGTGGAGGAGTAAAAATCATTGGAATGCATCTCTCTCCTTTGAGGGGCCACAACATTTTGTAATAATTGTATCAAATTGAGGGATTACCTAAGAGGGAAATATTGTAATCAAGATTCATTGTTATTAATAAATAGCACCCCATTTTTGTTCATTTTTTCAATGGTTACATGCTTTACAAGTTTCAATTTATTACATGCTTGCAAATAGCTTAGATGCATGAGTTTTACACTTTATAATTCCAAAACCCCCCTATATTACATTATTTGGGTATTGAGGATTTTAGTCTTCAATATAATCTTCATATTTCAAATGATATTTAGCTCTAATAGGTCCTTCTTCTATTGCTTTAGTCTTTATGTTGACATTTTTTGTCTTATTCATTCCACTGCTTTTTGGTATTTCAAAGTGTTTGGTAGGATATTTGCCCTTGAAGTCTTCTAAGTATCCTTGATGAACTAGAGATATTATAACTTTGCTAGTTATATGTGTATCAGAAATGATTCATTTTCTTTCCTTTGATTCTCTAAATGACCCGTCTCTTTGTTCTTAAAAAATTTCAAACTTGAATTTATTGTTAGTAGATGCTTTTGAAATAAGAACTTGAAAGAGACAATCTAATATGAATATCAATTTTTCTTCAAATATTTTATAGTACTTGTCTTTATAGTAATAGAAGAAATATGAATGAGATTTTCCTCCACAATATTTACATGGATGGAAAATCCAACAATTTTCTTTCTCATGACCAAATTTGTTGCAATAAGTACATTGTGAAGATGTCCTATATTATTTGTTACTAGTCTTAGGAGAATCAAGATGATCTATTTCCCTGATGAAATGGTCAAACCATCTATGCACAATTTAATCTATTCTTTCATAAGTTTGTAGGATATTTTTCTAATCAATTTCCTTATCTATATTTTGCGTATGGTTCTTGATTTTATCATCAATTCCTTTCCTCATATAATTGGAAGTTCTTTCTATAGAATCTATTTTTTCTGACTTATTAGCTTGCAAGTTCTCAAAACTCTTTCTGTCATATTGGTTCTTCTCTTCTACTTGTATTTTCTCTACTATCATTTCTAGAATCAAGTATATATTTGAACCATTTAGATTCCATGAATCTTGTATACTTAATAACCTTTTCCATATATATAGTTTTTGAAATAATATTTCTTACTAGAATTTTTATAATTTCTTAACCATTGAGGTTATCCACCTTATGTCTCCCTAGTTTTTAGTATGATCAAATACTACCTTCAATTCTTGAGTTTTATGGAGGACCTTGAATTTACTAAATATTTTGAATATTTGGACAAACTTGATAAAATATTATCTAATCTCAAGTTTTGTAGAAACCCTTATATCTCCCTAGTGTTTTGAGTGTACTATAGTTTTGGTAAAGTGTTTAGATTTCTTTTGAGTCAAAACCCTAATGTTCAATTTCTATTTTTTACCTTATTTCTCCTTATTTGTGAAATCTAGAAATAATTTTAATGCCCTTTCAATTTGATGATGTTGTCTAACTTCAAGACTTTATAGTTGGATTCATTTTGTCCCTTCAATTTGTATAAGAGACTAGTATAATAATTTTTAAATTTTAAGAAATTAAATGAGAACTTATTTCAATTCTCTAATTCTCAATGGTTTAGTTTTCTAAATTCCAATGTTCTAAATTTTGGTGTAGTACTCCTTATATCTCCCTAATTTGGACCTTTAGAAAATGATATTATTTTTAAAATAATTTTTCAATTTTTCAAAGGTAGAAACCCTTATATCTCCTAGTTTAATTATTTGCAAATATTATGATATTAGAAGATCAACTAATGCAAATTGAAATAACTCTTTTTTTGGTAGGTAAAATTGCTTAAGTACGGGGTTTAAATGGGTCTCAAACCCAAGTACATAAATTGGTTATGCAGGAGCATCCAGGGCAGCACAACAATCTTGCATCATAAAAAAAAAAAAAATACAAACAAAAGAAACAAGAAAAAAATTCTAAGTTTGAAAGAAAGTTCTAAGTGTTACAATGTGTCGCGATATCGCGACACAAAAGTCGTCGCGATATCGCGACGTATTTAGAACCATGGCGAGCGCAAAATAAATGGTCGCGATATCGCGACATAAAAGTTGTCGCGATATCGCGACACCAACAGCAGAACGGCGGGCGCAAAATAAGTTGTCGCGATATCGCGACACTTTGGCAAACAAAGCCAAAAGCCAAAGAAGTGTCGCGATATCGCGACACTTTGGCAAACAAAGCCAAAAGCCAAAGAAGTGTCGCGATATCGCGACACTTTGGCAAACAAAGCCAAAAGCCAAAGAAGTGTCGCGATATCGCGACACTTTGGCAAGCAAAGCCAAAAGCCGAAGAAGTGTCGCGATATCACGACACTTTGGCAAACAAAGCCAAAAGTCGAAGAAGTGTCGCGATATCGCGACACATTGGCGAAAGAGAGCCAAAAGCAAAAAAGTGTCGCGATATCGCGACACATTGGCGAGAGAGAGCCAAAGGCAGAAAAGTGTCGCGATATCGCGACACATTGGAGAAAGAGAGCCAAAGGCAGAAAAGTGTCGCGATATCGTGACACATTGGCGAAAGAGAGCCAAAGGCAGAAAAGTGTCGCGAAATCATGACATGTCGCGTTTTCATGACCTAGCTAAGAAAGAGAAGGCGAGTTTTTCATGGACTATTATAGAATGACAGTTGGTGATTCCAGAAGCCGTTAAGGCAGTTCCAAGTGGCAGTTCCAGAAGCCATTAAGGCAGTTCCATGTGGCAGTTCCAAAAGCCATTAAGACGGTTACGAACGACGGTTGCAGCAAGAAGCCGTGATGATAAAAGGGGATTTTTCGAAGGATTCGAGAGGCTGGAAAGACGTAGTTTGAGACTGCAAATGTATTTTCTTCTGTACTTTGTAATCTTTCCATGTTCTCTGAATAAAAATTGAGTTTTCTCTTATTGTAAAATTTGGCTCTCCATCAAGTGGTATCAGAGCAGCAAGATTCTGAGTGTGTGAGCAGAGCGCCGAACGTGAGGCAGCTTGCACCAGGATCTGGGGTTACGGGTTCTGAGAAACAGTGAAGCAGAATGCCGTCATGAAGAAATCATGGTGCTGGAAGGAACGTGGTTCCTGAAGGAGACTTTCGAGCATTGCAGAGGCAAGTGCAGGCCTTGCAGGAAGAATTGCGTAGAGGAGTAGAGCCAAGAGGAGAAGACCACAGCGATGATGACGGAGTTGAAGACCCGTCTGAAGAAGAAGAAGAAGCAATGAGTGCTGCAGAATCTCGAATGATTAAAGCTATTTCGCAAATTGGGAAAAGGCCAAAGATTGACGTCTCCACATATTCTGGAAATTTAAATCCAGAAGAATTGATAGACTGGATTAATGATATGGAGGAATATTTCGAATATGAGGAAGTTGAAGATCCAAATCGAATTAAATTTGCCAAAACAAAGTTGAAAGGCCATGCTGGCATATGGTGGAAAGGAGTGCAACTGGAAAGAAACCGTAGAGGAAAAGAAAAGATCACCAGGTGGGATCGAATGGTTGAAAAACTGAAATGGCAGTTTATTCCGACAGATTACGAATTAGATCTGCTGAGAAAAATGCAGAGTTTGCGCCAGTCCAGCAAGTCTGTTAAAGAATATACAGAGGAATTTTTTAAAATTTCTATTAGAACCGGCCATACAGAAGCAAATAAAGAGAGAGTAGCCCGTTACATTAATGGGTTAAGAACCAACGTGCAAGAAGAATTGAGTCTGGTTCGAATGAGCACCATTGAAGATGCTTACCAGTTTGCTCTGAAAGTGGAAGAGAAACTGAACCGCAGATTTGACAGCAAACAAAGAGGAAGAGGTCATGGTGGAAGAACTGGTGGAAGAACCAGTGGAGGTAAATATGATGACCAAAAGTAGACTGGTGAAACCAGCAATCACCAGGAATAGAAGGAGGAGAATGCTTACCGACCCCGTAATCAGAACAATGATTATCAAAGGGGACGAGGTAGAGGTGGACGTGGATATGGCAGAGGCAGATTCCGTGGAACCTGTTTCAATTGCGGAGAAGAGGGGCATCGATCATATGAGTGTCCCAAACACCAAGAAACACCGAACAGAAGGCCTGAAGGTAATGCCAGAGCTGCAGTTGTTGAGGATGGTGTTGAATCCGAGCACTCTGAAGAAGCAGAGCATGGAGAAGTGATGATCACAAGGAGAACCTTGTTGAATGAAGAGAAGGAACCAGATCAACGAAAAAGCCTGTTTCGCACGAGGTGCAAATGTTCAGGTAAAATCTGTAATATTATTATTGATAATGGTAGTACAGATAATTTGGTTTCGAGGAAATGGTAGCTAAGTTAAAGCTAGAAAGAAGACAGCACCCGCATCCATACCGGATTGCGTGGTTGCAGAAGGATCATAGAGCATTGGTCGGTGAACAATGCTTGGTCAAGTTTCAAATTGGAAGATACCAGGATGAGGTCCTGTGTGATATTTTGCCGATGGATGCTTGCCATTTGTTGCTTGGAAGACCATGGCAATTTGATAGACGTGCAGCGCATGATGGACATGCAAATACCTATTCCCTGACAAAATACGGAGTACGCCACAAACTGAAGCCATTGAAGGAGGTTGAGGAAAAGGTATGCAATAATGCTAGAATTTGTTTAGTAGATGGCAAAAAATTTTTGGATGGTATAAAGAGGGATTCAATGTGTTATGCATTAATTCCTACTGTAAAAAGAGAAGATACTACTGACATTCCAGCAGAAGTTGAACATCTATTAGCAGAATTTCCTGATATTATATCAGACAATGTGCCTGAGGGTTTGCCGCCAATGAGGAAGATTAGTCATCAGATTGACTTAATGCCAGGATCTAGCTTACCCAACAAGGCAGCCCATAGAATGTCTCCTGTAGAGAATGAAGAGTTGAACCGACAGGTTCAGGAATTGTTGAGGAAGGGTTTGATTCGAGCAAGTTTGAGCCCTTGTGCAGTACCAGTAGTACTTGCACCAAAGAAGAATGGTGAATGGCGAATGTGCACTGATTCCCGAGCCATTAATAAAATTACCATTAAATATCGCTTTCCATTACCCAGAATGGACGATATAATGGATTGCTTGAGTGGAGCTAAATACTTCACTAAGATTGATTTGAAGAGCGGATATCATCAGATACGTGTTAGAGAGGGTGATGAATGGAAGACAACCTTTAAAACCAGAGAGGGTTTGTATGAGTGGTTAGTTATGCCATTTGGATTGACTAATGCACCCAGTACATTTATGAGGCTGATGAATGAGGTATTGCGTGACTTCCTGGAAAAGTTCGTGATAGTTTATCTGGATGATATTCTGATTTTTAGTAAAACATTGGACGAGCATTTGTTGCATGTTCGGACAGTTTTTGAAAAACTGCGTGAGGAGCAATTATTGATAAATATACAGAAGTGCAGTTTTGTACAGAAAGAGTTGATATACCTAGGATTTGTCATCTCAGAGGAGGGTCTGAAAATGGATCCTGAGAAAGTGAAGGCTATCCTTGAATGGCCTGCCCCAAGGAATGTAACAGAGGTAAGATCATTTCACGGTCTTGCAAGTTTCTATAGAAAGTTTATTAGAGACTTTAGCAGTATTTGTGCACCCCTAACAGAAACTATGAGAGGGGATAAGAGAGAATTTAAGTGGATTGCCAAGGCAGATACCAGTATGAACATATTGAAGAAGAAAGTGACAGAACAGCCCATTCTGGCACTTCCAGATTTTAATAAAGTGTTTCAGGTTGACTGTGATGCCAGTGGCAGTGCCATTGGAGCTGTGTTGAGCCAAGAAGGTAAACCTGTTGCATACTTTAGTGAAAAATTGAATGATGCTAGAAAGAAATACTCTGTTTATGATCAAGAATTCTATGCTATAATTCAGGCTCTTAAGAAATGGAGACATTATTTGCTAACCAAAGAGTTTGTTTTATATATTGACCATCAAGCTTTGCAGTATATAAATAGTCAAGGTAAACTTAACCAACGACATTTGAAGTGGGTTGAATTCCTGTAGAGTTATACCTTTGTACTAAAGCATAGAAGTGGCAAATCTAATAGAGTTGCAGATGCCTTGAGTAGAAGGCATAATTTGTTGATAGAAATGAGAGTGCAGGTTGTTGGGTTTGATGAACTCAAGAGTTTATACCCAGCAGATCCAGATTTTGCAGAGGCATGGACAACATGTGTGTCTCCTACTACTGTGGATCGCACTAAGTGGTTGGATTTCATGATCCAAGATGGGATGCTATTTCGGAAGAACCAGTTGTGCATTCCACGAAGTTCCATGAGGGAAAATTTGATCAAAGAGAAACATAGCGGAGGACTAGCAGGGCATTTTGGTCGAGATAAGACCATTGCTCTCGTTAGTGAGAATTACCATTGGCCGCAGTTGCAGCAAGATGTGACCAGATTTATGCAGGGTTGCAGAGTGTGCCGGATGGCAAAAGGTGTCAGCCAGAATACAGGAATGTACCAGCCATTGCCTGTACCAGAGAGACCATGGGAGGACATCGGCATGGATTTTGTTCTTGGTCCGCCAAGAACACAACGTGGAAATGACGCCATTTTTGTTGTTGTTGACAGGTTTTCGAAAATGGCCCATTTTATTCCATGTCAGAAGACAAGTGATGCGGTTCACATTGTCGGCTTGTTCTTCAAGGAGGTAGTACGACTTCATGGTCTACCCCAAAGCATTGTCTCGGACAGAGATACCAAATTTGTGGGTTATTTCTGGAGAACCCTGTGGAAGAAGCTGAAAATAGACTTGAAATTCAGTTCTGCGTACCACCCATAGACTGATGGACAGACCGAAGTAGTCAACAGAAGTTTGGGTAATCTTCTACGATGTCTGGTAGGAGATAAACCCAAGGGATGGGATCTGATTTTACCACAGGCAGAGTTTGCTTACAACAATTCTGTCAATCGTAGTACTGGTAAATCACCATTCCAGATTGTGCATGGGTACAGCCCGAGAAACGCTTCTGAGTTAAGACCGATGGATAAAGCAGACAAGTGCAGTGCTGAAGCTGAAGACTTTGCAGCACACATGAAGACTTTACATGAAGAGGTACAACAGCATATCAGTCAAATGAATGCTACGTACAAAGCCAGAGCAAGATCGAAAGCGACGTTTCAAAGAATTCCGGGTAGGGGATGAAGTCATGGTTCATTTGCGTAAGGAACGTTTTCCTCGAAAAACATACAATAAGTTGAAGATGAAGAAGTTTGGACCATGTCGGATCATAGGTAAACGAGATTCAAGCAATGCCTATGAAGTTGATCTACCAAGTGAGCTGAATATTTCACCTATCTTCAATATTTCAGACTTGGTTGAATATCATGCAAGAAGTTGTAGTGAACCACCCAGTCCGGATCTGTGGAACATTCCTGCATCCACTCCAGACAAAGAAGAAATTGAAGACATACTCGACACTCGTGAAGGCGAAGTACCCAAAACAGGCAATATTCGGAGTATTTGGTCAAGTGGAAGAACCGACTTGTCGAAGATGCCACATGGTTGTCCAAATCAGAGGTTGATCGTCTGGGTTTTCCTCTGACCACCTAGAAGTGAGGATCACTTCTAAAAATCTACCCTGGGTGTCTGATGCAGGAGCATCCAGGGCAGCACAACAATCTTGCATCATCGAAAAAAAATACAAACAAAAGAAACAAGAAAAAAATTCTAAGTTTGAAAGAAAGTTCTAAGTGTTACAATGTGTCGCGATATCGCGACACAAAAGTCGTCGCGATATCGCGACGTATTTAGAACCGTGGCGAGCGCAAAATAAATGGTCGCGATATCGCGACATAAAAGTTGTCGCGATATCGCGACACCAACAACAGAACGACGGGCGCAAAATAAGTTGTCGCGATATCGCGACACTTTGGCAAACAAAGCCAAAAGCCAAAGAAGTGTCGCGATATCGCGACACTTTGGCAAACAAAGCCAAAAGCCAAAGAAGTGTCGCGATATCGCGACACTTTGGCAAACAAAGCCAAAAGCCAAAGAAGTGTCGCGATATCGCGACACTTTGGCAAGCAAAGCCAAAAGCCGAAGAAGTGTCGCGATATCGCGACACTTTGGCAAACAAAGCCAAAAGTCAAAGAAGTGTCGCGATATCGCGACACTTTGGCGAAAGAGAGCCAAAAGCAGAAAAGTGTCGCGATATCGCGACACATTGGCGAAAGAGAGCCAAAAGCAGAAAAGTGTCGCGATATCGCGACACATTGGCGAGAGAGAGCCAAAGGCAGAAAAGTGTCGCGATATCGCGACACATTGGAGAAAGAGAGCCAAAGGCAGAAAAGTGTCGCGATATCGCGACACATTGGCGAAAGAGAGCCAAGGGCAGAAAAGTGTCGCGAAATCGTGACATGTCGCGTTTTCGTGACCTGGCTAAGAAAGAGAAGGCGGGTTTTTCATGGACTATTACAGAACGACAGTTGGCGATTCCAGAAGCCGTTAAGGCAGTTCCAAGTGGCAGTTCCAGAAGCCGTTAAGGCAGTTCCATGTGGCAGTTCCAGAAGCCGTTAAGACGGTTACGAACGACGGTTGCAGCAAGAAGCCGTGATGATAAAAGGGGATTTTTTGAAGGATTCGAGAGGCTGGAAAGACGTAGTTTGAGACTGCAAATGTATTTTCTTTTGTACTTTGTAATCTTTCCATGTTCTCTGAATAAAAATTGAGTTTTCTCTTATTGTAAAATTTGGCTCTCCATCAATTGGTAGCTTAAAAAATAGCATAAGATGACATAGGACTACACATTGGCCAACTACAACTTGAATGGAAAGGACCAAACAGTAGTAGAGAAGGCTGAGTGGATGCCTGATGTTATAAACATAAAAATACAACCCAAGCAATACCCATGTAGGGGTTGCTTAAGAGAAGTAACTATCTATAAACCTTGAAAAGGAGCTATAAAAAAAGCCCAGACAAGGGATGGTCATAAAATATAAGCAAAAACTATAAAAGATACCTGAATAGGAAGAAATATAGTATTCAAAAAAACCCATGCAGGGGAATAAAGAACTTGGAAATAATAATGGGAAGCCCTAGAGCTTAGGTTCCCAGTTATGATGATCTCTTCACACTGCTCACACTTTCATTGAAAGTTCTATCACCTTGGCCATCATCTTAATAGTAACTCTAAAACAAAGGTTACACACAACAACATAACCATTATTTCATGAATTGACAAAGGTTTCAATGATATCTTTCTTAGCCCCTTTAAACTTGCTGAGGAAAGGAATGAGACCATGCACTTCCATAAATGTCTAAGACAAATATAAATATGAAGACTATATGGATAAATTAGGGCCATGTTGGTAGTATTGGGTAAAAAGAAAGACCACAAAACTAGACACTACGCTTCTTACTACTTAGAACACACAATAGCGAACAAAAATAAATGACAATGGATTGACACAGACTAATATTGTAAATATAGAATTTTTTGGCACAATAAATGACCTTTTTGAAAGTTGAGATGCAATGATTGGTGGACCACTTATTAATTCTCCATAAGGAATAGACACTGGAAAATATAGACATGGCACAAGATAGACTACGTAAAGGATAGGACAAGTATAATATTGGGTGTACCAATTGACTAAAACATGATTCTCAAAATTTGTAAGATACAAAAAAGAGGATCTCGAGACTTGACACATACTGACCTTGTTTGACAACATCTAATTACACTACCTAGAACTACTAAGGAACTTGGCATACTTGGAGAAGACCACCATGAGATAAACTCACTAACAGGGCCTACCTTGGGATATAGCATACTTTACGAAAAGGAAATAGGAGAACCAACCACCAGTACTAGTAGTAAGACTGAAATTCACACCAATCAGAAAAATTCTACCATAAGAATTGGAACCAAAGAAACAAATCATGCTACAAAAGCTAGTCATCATTGGAGAAGCTGACCCACCAAAATATGTGACCATATATTTTAAACCAAATTATTATTAGTAGCATTTAAAAATTCTTGGGGAAATCTTCCTTTCTAAATGGATAATAATTTATGGATAACTCCCCTATTGACAAGAATATTTGTAGGCCTATTAGCTTTGCAGTACACATGATTGGTAGAGATGTCATTGAAATTTTGGGATAAATTCTATGCTTCTTGAATAATGGTTCTAACATTCCAAGAGGAAACCCTATTGTTTTTTAGAACATTTATAATATTCAAATAATCTCCCTTAATAAAAAGGTTACCTTTATAATACTTGAGAAGATCTAGCCCTCTCCACAGTGCACGACCTTTAGCAAAATGATTAGTTTGACAACTTAGATACTCAACATAAGCCATAATAACTTGACCATTGTGATCTCTGATAAGACCACCTACACCTACATCCCTTGGATTTCGTCTGGAGGGACCATCGAAGTTAGGTTTTAGCCACTCTCTTGGGGGAGGAATCCAATGGGCACCAACTCTAGTATGGATGGCTAGAAAACTAGAACTAGAGTTGTAGGGAATTTTTAAGGAAGAGAACATAATAGACTCCAATCTAGAATCAGGAGATTTGGGACAAGGGAAGAGCTAGGAATTTTCTACAGCAAAGGCAATAATTTTATTGGAAACAGAGATGAGATCCTTAGAGGAGGAAGAAAAGACATGTTGTTTCTTTCAAGCCACACTTGCCATAAGATATGATGAAGGGTCACTTTCCATAAAGAAGATAATCTAAGGTTTTTGGAAGGAGTTGGCCATTGGATGAAAAGGTGACTCAATGAATTAGGAGGAACCCATGAGATATGAAAAGTGGGTATAAGTTGATACAAATATATCTTAGAGAAAGAGCACTCCAAAAAGAGATGATTGATTGATTCCTAGATATTCATGCATAAATAACATTTGTTAGGGACAATCATGCCCCTTTCATAAGATTATAAATCATTAGAATATTATTTTGGATGGCCAACCAATTGAAATGATCAAATTTTGAAATGAGATATGTAATCCACATTCGATCATAAAGTATTTAAACCACTTGATAATCATTAGTCAGACCATGAGCAGATTTAACCATGAATATCCCAGAATCTATCTCTTTCTAAAAAGGGAATTTAGGGGAATTACCAGTGGGGATGATTGTTGCATTTATGATGGTTTTGAGAATAGTTAAAGCATAAGATATTTGTCCATTAGCATTTGGAATATGAAAATTTTTCCAACTCTTAGAATCATACAAAACATTAATGAAATCTTCAACCTTGTTACCAATTAATGTGTCCAGTAAAGGTTGTAAAATAGCAATTTCATTATTCTCTAAAAGTGATTGATTAGAGATCCACCTATCAGTCTAGAAGTTAAGTTTACTCCCTGTGCCTAATTGCCACTTTATCCCCTTTTGAATTAGAAATCTGGTTTGTGTAATTGATTTCTAAAAAGTGGGGCCCTCTTTGGGTATATCATCATCTATGAAACAATTATTTTGAAAATATTTTTTTATTTACAATTGAGACCCATTCAAGGTTGTTGTTGGTGAAAACCTTCCATGCTTGCTTGGCTAACAAGACTTTGTTCATATTATAAACTCTTCAGAGCCCCAAGACCCCCTGGATTTTGGGAGAACACACCTTATCCCAACTGACTAGATGAAATATTTTCCTATCCTTGGAACCTACCCATAAATTTATTTTCTAAATTTGCTCAATTTTCATGTAGAAAACAATGATAAATTTGAATACAAACATGAAATAAATAGGAAAAATTTAGATATAAGCCATTTTTTGGGTGGATTTGGCTACTTGAGAGAGGAGGGTCCCTTTCCAACCTGTAATTTTTTTGTTAATCCTCTCAATAACATTACTCCATATGGATTCCATTGGAGAAGGCATTTTTGAGCATTCTACCCAATGATTCAGCAAGAATGATAAAAAGGATGGGAGATAGAGAATATCCCTATCTAAGGCCCCTATTACTAGGTAAAAACCTGTTGTATATCCATTGACCATGACTAAAAAGCAAGGATTAGAGGTGCAATTATGAGCAAAATCAACCTACTCCCTATGAATCCCAAATTTGAGAAGGACAACAAAAAAAAATCTCTATCAATATGTCAAAAGCCTTATTCATATCAATTTTAAAAAACATGGCAACTTTTTTATTATGGTTGGTAGAATGAAGGGCTTCGTGCAACGTGATAACACCATCAGTATTATTTCTTCCTTCGATAGAGCTACCTTGAAAAGGGTCTATGATATGAGGAAGGATCTCTTTGAGTCTTGTAGCCATGGCTTTATTTATATTTTTGTATAGGACATTGCAAATACTAATGGGTCTAAAATCTGACATAGATTTATACATAGACTCTTTGGGAACCAAGGCAATGAAGGTGGAGTTGATACTTCTGGGTATGGATTTAGTTTACTGAAGTTTATTGATGGCATTGCAAATGTTAGGCCCAATGATGTCCCAAAAATTTTGATATAATGGGGAGAAAACCCATTAGGTCCTATGGATTTATCAAGGTGCATTGAGAAAATATCTTCTTTAATTTCATCAGTGGTGAAGGGTTTGATAAGATCTAAATTCATATCTTAAGTGACCAAACTAGGTATATGATGGAGAAATTGTCTACCAGCCTAGGGAGAATTTTGGGGGTTGGCTCCCAAAAGTCCTTCAAAGAAATATGAAGCTTTATATCAAATCTCAAAAATATCCCTAATGACTTATCCATCACTTCTGGTTAATTATTTAATTTTATTTGAACTTTGTTACCTTAGGGTAGTGGCATGAAATAATTTTATGTTTGAGTCACCCTCTTTGAGCCAAAGGGCCCTTGCTTTTTACCTCAAAAAGTCTCCTCTTTAGCCAACACATTGTTGTCATATAAAATAACTTGTCTCTCCTTATTTTTGAGTTTTCTCTCCTTATTTATGAGTTGTTCATTGAGTTGCCCATTCTGAATTTGGAGTTCAACACTTTTTAGTTTTTGCAAAATATTTTCCCTATTTTTGAAGATGTTACCAAAAACTTCTTTGCTCTAGACTCAAATATTTTATTTAACACACTTAAATTTTTGGGAAACCCTAAAAGTAAAATACCCATGACAGTCAAATTGCTACTAATCAACAATTTGCATTTGCAAATATGGGTGTTGCATCCACATAGCTTCAAATATAAATAGCATTATGAAACAAGGGCCTTTCTCATATTCAAATAGTAAAGGGTAATGATCGGATCTAACTTTGAGAATACATATAAGAGTGCCATCACCCATAACTGGTATAGCTTCTTAATATAAGAAAACCCTATCAAGTTTTACTTGAATGTATTGATCACCAATTCTCCTGTTGCTCCAGGTGTATTTTGCCCTTTAATATGAACATCCATTAGCTCAAATTCAATGACAAAGTTATGAAAATACTTAATGCTCTTAGTGGGCATTAGGTTCCCTCCTTGCTTATCAAAAGGAAAAGGAGAGAGTTGAAGTATCCAACAATAATCTATGAAAGTTTTATGAAAGCACTTCTCATATGACTCAAAGTGTCCCATAGAAACCTACGGTTGAGAGGATCGTTAGGGGTATAGATATTGGTCAAAATACAAGAGAAATTACTACTTTTACAGAAAAACATCCTATTGAGGATCCTATAAAAAGAGGAAATATTTTTTCTTTCTAACTTGTTTGAGTCCCAAATACAAAGAAGACCCCAGATGTACCTTGAGCGGGGCAAAAAGTAAAATCACTATTTTGTGATTTTTTGGATTTTATTTTGATCAATATTCATTTCTTGCATAACCATGATAGTGGTTCTGTGTTATTTTCTCAAAGTGCAAACAAGCCTTTGCTTGATAAAACTTTTGAGGCCTCTCACATTCCATGAGAGGATCCTCATTTAAATTTTTTGGAAAGTTTTTGGCCTCCCTTAGTTTGCTGCAAGGGATGTTTGGGCCTTTTTGATTCATCCTTATCGTGACCGAGAATATATTGGAATAATGTTTTTTGGGTACCATTTGGAATATCATTTTCTATTTTATTTTTCTTTTGATCATTGATAGATGGTCTTCCTTTTTTTTATTTTTACTGTCAATATCAATAGAAGCTTTCTTCATATTTCTAGTGTTAATGGGGTTGAAATAATATTTGTCTTCTTTCTCCACTTTTTTTGAGATGGGATTGCTATTTTTTGTATACCCCTTGGGGGTGGAGGGTGGTTTTCAAAAAATATTGGATGGCCTAGATCTAGTCGGGGATTGGGGTTCCTCTTGATCAGAAACTAGGCTTTTAGTTGGATTTGGAATAATGTTGTCCTCGCCAAGTTTAAACTTTTGAATAAGAGTTTATTTTAAAACATCAAAACTATTTTTGAAGGGAAAAATGGAACTCACCTTTGGATTATCATCCTTCGAATCTTGGATTTCAATCTATTTTCCTTTGGTATATTATGGAATTTATCCCTTCTTTTGATACTGGCTACTTTTTTGCTTATCCTATAAGAGTTTTCCTTGTTGCCATCTGGTCTACAAATTGCTTTGAGAGGTATTGGGGAGTTTAATATCCTTTGAGTTTCTTAGCAATGGTTATTGGGTTTTGAGATGACCCCAAGCCTTGCATTCAATGCAAAATATAGGTTTGTTATCATATTCTATAGCCTAACATCTATGGCAGGATTCGTAAACCCAATTTATTCGAGTGGGAAGCTAGGATTACAGATTGGCATTGACACAAATTCTAGCATGAACCATGCAAGTGCATGATTAGATCACCAGGTCAATTGCAACCAACTTTCCTATATATTTGCCTATGCCATGTCTTCATGCCAAAACTAGGCGGGTAGATCTAAAAATCAAATTTAGATTGGTGCAAAATTTATGCTTTGCATATCAAGGTTGCAATATTCAACCCAATTCCATAGAAAGATACTCTTGTGGTTGAAGAACCAAGGATCCCTAGTAAGAATTTAGGAGGCATCTTCTTCATTATTGAGACAAATGAGGAAAAAACACTTTGAAATGGCAACCAGGTCCATATTGCCTAGGTTTTTTCATTTGGTATAGGTCCACTGTGTAATAGATTCCATATTTGGTCATACCTTAACAAACTTATCCACCATATTGTGGGATTAAACAGAAATATAATCCGCCATTAGGTTTTTAGGGATTGCCAAATATTCACCCATTGGGAGTAAGAGGGTTCTATTGCCTGAGGGAGGTTTTGTAGACCCTTTCAATTTCTTAGCATAAGATCATAAAGAGGACTCAATGTCTTGAGTGAAGGACCCACTAAGCATGTGTCCCTTATCGGGAGGATCCTTACCCCAATAGTCTCTGTGTTCTTGAAAATATCAAAAAGCTCAACACCTTCAGTATCGGTAGAAACCATACCACCCTTGACCATTGTGGAAATTCTACCCTAAATCACCTTATTAGCTTTTATGCATTTATACATAGTTACAATCATAGTCACAAATGCTATTTCTATCTTGATTTATTCTAGAACTACTTGCACTTAACCCAGATGAAACCCTCGCACAGTTTCTTACCAAAAATCTCATTCACACATAGGGATGTGCTAGGATGTGTGTTTCTCCAAATGCTCTAAAATTTTGTGGAGATATTCTAGGGTTTTTCAGGTATCTACCGTAAAAATATTAGCTCAATATGAGTTTGGATAAATAAAATATGGCCAAAACAAGTCCGATAGTTTGTGCAGTCCTACAAAAAACATCCCTCACAATTTTCCTCACATGAGTGAACTCATTATCACTCAAACTTAAATTGAAATAACTCTTAGTGATATAAAATTCTTACATTAATTGGCTTTCTAAATCATTAATAATTTTTCTAAGGTTTTTTCTCCTTATATCTCCTTGCATTTAATTAGCTAACCTTAGAGATAAAGAACCTTATAACTCATACTTTATAGAAATTAAATATTAAAGTAATGCAACTATACTTCTCTATAATGCATTGCGTTGATCCAGTTCAACCTTAATGCCACTTTCAAGTGTTTGAATATTGTATCTTATCTAGTCTACGAGGTATGATATTATGCATTAAATGTGTTTTTTATCTAGCATGCTTATGACTGTATTTACCTCCTCTACGATTTGACCTATGTAAGCAATGGTTTATGCGATCTCTTGGATAGAGATATTAATACATATTTACCTCTGTTTTAAATGCATTCCAAATGGAATTTATATTACCTTTGAACCCGAGTCTTATTGTTAGGTGGTGTAGGTGAGTTACAACCATTAGTCAACATTGATTTTTGTAACACAAGCATTACCCTGGCCTCTGAGTATTGAATAAATGATGATTGATAGCTATCAGTTTGAATGGATCATTACTTGAGCATTATTTTACTTGCACAAGCATTGTAATTTATAGTTATTACAAAGAATTCATAGGTGTTCTTCATTTTCGTCTCCTTTGTTCCAAGTGGTAAAATATTCCTTTAGTTTGGGTGGAAAGTGAAAACTCTCTCCCTTGCATGTAACTATGCTATCAACTTCCCTTATTTCCTTAAAAATATCCTCAATGAGTTTCAAGAGACCATCGATAGTTTCCAAAAATTTCAAAAATATCTTTCAACAACTTATAGAGAAGCAAATCTTGACTTGAATAAGGAAAAAACTAAGGTACCATGGAAATTGGTAAACAATAAAAAATTCTTTATTATACAAAATCAACCAATATGGATAAGAAGAACCTTTTCATGGCAAAAGAAATGGAAAAATAAGACCTCAAGATACCAAAATACCTATAGGGCATACTTCATTATAATTTGAGTAAAAATAATTTCATGGTAAAATACACTTATGATTTGGAACCCATGAAGGCTCACACAAACATGACAACAAATGTATGTTAGGACCTCATTCAAGAAATATATTTAGCATATATAAAAAAGGACTTGAGATTAGACAAAGAATATACAAAAGTATATATTTTGTTATATAATGTTTTGGTTTGAAGAATTCAAATAGTAATAGGGATTATGATAACTTGTTAACTATAGAAGGTTATGATGAATTTTAAAAATACACAAAACTATTGTAATTAAATAAGGATATGATAGAACATGACATACAAATATCAAATATAATGAATTGTTATATTCTACATTTTATGGTATTGATAACAACTTTTATAACATCAAAGATAGTAAAAATATAAGCTCTAATCTATATTATTATAATGAATTGCTTCTTAGTATTTAAATAGATAATGCCATCAACAGCAAGGTATAATATTGATGACAATTATTGGTTATATTATTTTTATGACTTGATCAAAAGTATGACAAGTATAGGTAACAAATACTTGTTAGTCTTACAATGGCACTGAGAGGGGGGGGTGAATCAGTGTAGCTCTTTAAACTTGAATTTACAGCTCTTAATATCACAACAATTAAAACTTATTACTAGATACAACAAGTATAACACAAGAGCATCACATAACACAAGATTTAACGAGGTTCACCAATGTGGCTACTCCTCAAAAATTGACTGCTTGGACTACCATCCAAATCCAGCCTTTGCAAAGCACCAACTTTACAATCAATTTACCAAGCACCCACTGGAAGGAGCACCAACCCCTGATTTATCTGCACCAACAGAAAGGAGCACCAACCCCTAATTTACCAAGCACCAACTAGAAGGAGCACCAACCCCCGATGCCAAGCTGCAACCTAGACTTCAATTTTGAATCTATAAGTTTTACAGTAAGATACCTTTGCTTTTGCAAGACCCTGACTAGTCTTCTTCACCTTTGCGATCTCTGTGCACTCTAATATCTCTATGCAATCACTTCGCACACTCTGCTTCGTTACAGTCGAACTTCATGATCATCTTCTCCCTTTTGTGCACTCTGCTCTCTTTGCAAAATTTACACTTAGCATGATTCGATACGACTTGCTCTCTACGCACAACGACCGTATATCACATACATCCAACACACACCTCAAATCTCCAAACAACCCTCCTTTTATAACAAAATTTTTGTGATGAAAACCCTAATCTTAGTCGACTGTAAACCCTAATCTTAGTCGGCTTTCATGACAATTGTAAACCCTAATTTTAGTCAGCTGTCATCGGTCTTCATCGGCTTCAACTCAACCATGAAAATACAACATGTCGCGATATCATGACACTTTCGCTTTCTCTCTTTCTCTTTGCATCGGACCACGAAAAAGCTACATGTCACGATATCACGACACTTTTTCTCCTTGCTCTTTCTCTTTGCATCGGACCACGAAAATACAACATGTCGCGATATCGTGACACTTTTTCTCTCTCCTCTTTCTCTTAGCTTTGGCCCACGAAAATACATGTCGCGATATCGCGACACTATTTTCTCTCTCCTCTTTCTCTTTGCTTTGGCCCAAAAATACATGTCACGAAATCGTGATACTATTTTCTCTCTCCTCTTTCTCTTTGCTTTGCCAAAAATACATGTCATGAAATCGTGACACTTTCACCTTCGTATACTTCATCTTAGCTTTTGTCACAAAATCGTGACACTTTTGCCTTCGTAGTCTTCAACTTAGCTTTTGTCATGAAATCATGACACTTCTGCTTCCGTACTTAGCTTCTTTGCTTTTGTCACGAAATCGTGACACTTCTACCTTCGAAGTCTTCTTCTCTACTTTTGTCATGAAATTTGACACTTCTTCACTTCACTCTTCTTTATCAACATTTTCACGAAATCGTGACACTTTTGTTTCTCTTCTTGCCCTTCTTGAGTCACATGAAAATGCGACATGTCGCGATATCGTGACACTTTTTTTCTCTTCCTCCTTTTTAGTCACGAAAATGCGACATGTCGTGATATCGTGACACTTTTCAAACTTACTTTCTCTCTCCTATTTTAGTCACGAAAATGCGACATGTCGTGAAATCGTGACACTTTTCCAACTTACTTTCTCTCTCCTATTTTAGTCGCGAAAATGCGACATGTCACGAAATCGTGACACTTTTCCAACTTACTTTCTCTTTCTTCGAACTTGTCGTGAAATCGTGACACTTTTCCTGCTTTCTCTTTTTCTTCCAACATGTCATGAAATCGTGACACTTTTTCCACTTGCCTCTTTCTCTTCCAACATGTCGCGAAATCGCGATAGTTTTTCCACTTGCCTTTTTCTCTTCCAACATGTCACGAAATCGTGATAGTTTTTCCACTTGCCTTTTTCTCTTCCAACATGTCGCGAAATCGTGACAGTTTTTCCACTTGCCTTTTTCTCTTCCAACATGTCGTGAAATCATGACAGTTTTTCCACTTGCCTTTTTCTCTTCCAACATGTCGCGAAATCGCGACAGTTTTTCCACTTGCCTTTTTCTCTTCCAACATGTCACGAAATCGCGATAGTTTTTCCACTTGCCTTTTTCTCTTCCAACATGTCACGAAATCGTGACAGTTTTTCCTGCTTTTTCTCTCTCTTCCAACATGTCGCGAAATCGTGATAGTTTTTCTTGCTTGTTGTATATGTCGCGATATCGCGACACTTTTCTTACTTGTCTTTTTCTTTGATCTTTTGCATATGGGCCACTTCGGTCTTCTTGGAAAATCACTGTACATACTCTGAATAACCTTTGAACTCCTGTCTTCTGCATCCGAATAGCTTTTGAACTTCCTATCCACTGCATCAATAGATCTATCCGACTGTGTTGACAACAATGACAATATTGTTGTTGCACCTTGCTCAACAATCTCCCCCTTTGGAATTGTTGGCAACACATGTGCAATTTCCTGTAACTCTTCTCCCCCTTTGACAATAATACCAAAGGGCTACTGCAGACTCCCCCTGAGTCCATGCACAACATTCTCGGGCAAAATTTATTACACTTAGCAAAAATCATGAACATGAGCAAAAAGATAATCAAATACTTAAATGCTCCCCCCGAGAATGTGATCCCTGTAGCTAGTCAATTCTTGGGAAGTGTGACCACTCCCAATTTATTGCGAAGGTACTCAAAAACTTCCTTGGGCAATGGTTTTGTGAAGATATCTCGCTACTTGCTCCGTAGTTGGAACAAAATCCAACTTAACCTCACCTTCTACAACTTTCTCCTTCAAAAAGTGATACCTGATAGCGATGTGTTTTGTGCGTGAATGCATAACTGGATTCTTGGAGATGTTAATGGCACTGGTGTTATCACACTTAACTGATATTGGCTCACTGAAGCAAATACCAAGATCTTTCAGGGTTTGTTTCATCCACAATACCTGCGTACAACATGTTGTCGCTGCAATATATTCTGCCTCTATTGTCGATAAAGAAACTGACTCTTGTTTCTTACTATGCCATGCGACCAATCTGTCTCCAAGATAGAATGCACCTCCATTGGTACTCTTTCTGTCATCTACACATCCTGCCCAATCTGCATCTGAATACAAAATAAGGGTGAAGTCTTTACCTTTTGGATACCATAACCCATACTCCATAGTACCCTTGAGGTACCGAAGAATCCTCTTCACTGTTGTCACATGAGTCTCCTTGGGATTTGCCTGAAATCGTGCTACCATGCATAATCCGCCTACAAAATATCCGGTCCGGTAGCTGTCAGGTATAGTAAGCTTCCAATCATAGATCTATACATGGTTTGATCAACAGGTGGAGATTTGTCATCCTTGCTCAACTTGCATCCTGTCATCATGGGAGTGCTAACTGGCTTACAATCCTCCATTGTGAATTTCTTTAACATCTCTTTTACATATTTAACTTGAGAAATAAATATGCCCTTCTTACTTTGATTAACTTGCAACCCGAGGAAATACGACAGTTCACCAATCATTGACATTTCAAATTCTTTCTGCATCTTATTTGCTAAATCTTTACACGACTCATCTTTGCTACTGCCAAATATGATATCATCTACGTATACAACAAGAACAATAAGATGCCCATTTTCTGTTTTGACATACAAATTACTATCCACCATACCTTTCTTAAACCTTTGTTGAGTGAGATAGTTGTCTAGCCTTGCATACCATGCTCGGGGTGCCTGTTTTAAGCCATATAATGCTTTCTTCAACTTGCAAACCAAGTTTGGATCATCACCAAGTTGGAAACCATCTGGTTGCTCAATATAAACCTCTTCTTCAAGTTTCCCATTCAAAAACGCTGATTTCACATCCATTTGATAAACTTTGAAATTCTTGTAGACTGCTAAAGCCAGAAACATTCTAATTGCCTCAAGTCTAGCTACTGGTGCAAAAGTTTCCTCAAATTCAATGCCTTCAACTTGTGCATAACCCTTACATACCAATCTTGCTTTATTTCTGACTACCTGTCCGTCTTCATTCAATTTGTTTCAAAAAATCCATTTAGTTTCGATTATATTTTTATTTGCAGGTCTAGGTACTAACTCCCAAGTTTCATTTTTCTCGATCTGATCTAATTCTTCATTTATTGCCTTCATCCAACTTTCATCTTTGCTTGCATCAGTAACATTTTTGGGCTCAATGTTGGATAATAGAGAGTAGTTACTTACTACTCTTCTTCTTGTCTGAACACCAACTTTGGGGTCTCCAATTATTTGCTCTCTAGGATGATTTTTCTGCCAACTGCTTGTTTTGAATTTCTTATTTTCTTCCACTTCTGAATCACAACTTAAATCATCTATGTCAATTTTTTGTATCTTTTCCATTTCGTTTTCCTCATCTCCTTCAATAACCTCTTCATAAATTGGGTAGTTCGTTTCATAGCTAATTACTCGTTCTCTACCTTCATCAAATTTAACATCGGCACTATCCACAATTTTCTTTAGCCTCTTGTTGTAGCATTTGTAAGCTTTGCTTTTTGATGAATAACCAACAAAAATACCTTCATCTGCTCTATCTTCAAACTTACCAAGATTGTCTTCAGTTCTTTTGATATAGCACTTGCTGCCAAAAACTTTGAGGTATTTTGTTGTTGCCCTTTTACCGAACCACAATTCATAAGGAGTTTTGCTTTCATGTGTTCTCAGCATGTACCTATTTTGGATATACACCGTAGTATGGACTGCTTCTTTCCAAAAATTTTCTGCTACTCTGCTTTCAGCCAACATAGTCCGTGCCATTTCCTGCACTGTCCTGTTCTTTCTTTCTACCACTCCATTTTGCTGAGGTGTCCTGGCTACTGAGAACTGTCTCCTAATACCGTATTTTTCACAATACTCTACAAACTCCTCTGAAATGAATTCTCCTCCTCTATCTGATCTTAAACATTTGATCCTCTTTCCTATTTCATTCTCAACCTGGTTTTTGAAAATCTTGAACATATCAAAAGCTTCTGATTTATGCTTCAAGAAAAATATCCATGTCATTCTGGAATAGTCATCAATGCACAACATAAAATATTTGTCACCATTTATGCTTTGTGTTCTCATGGGTCCACATAAATCAGTGTGTATTAGTTCCAAAGGTTTGCTTGTGTAGTATTCTTTTGTTTTGAATGTGACTCTAGTTTGTTTCCCCTTTTGGCATGAAGCACAAATGTTGTTTGCAGGTTTGTTGATGGTGGGAATATCTCTCACTGCTCTTTTTGAGGTGATTTTTACTAGATTATCAAAACTGATATGCCCGAGTCTCTTGTGCCACAACCAGTTTTCTTCTTCTTGTCCAATAAAACAAGCTCCTTTTGAAGTCTCTGAGAGCATGTACAGGTTTCCAGATGTCCTTGATCCAGTTGCTATCAATTTTCCACTGTTTGTTTTTCTGACTTCACAACCCTGCTTCTTAAAAACTACTTCATGACCTTTATCACAAATCTGACTTACGCTCAACAAGTTATGTTTCAAACCATCCACAAACAAGACTTCTTCTGACTTAATTTTTTCATCAATAATTTTAACTGAACCTTTGCCAACTATCTTAGCTCCATCATTATTTCCAAACTTTATTGAACCACCTTCATATTTCTGTAACTTCTCAAATTTTTGTTTGTTACCTGTCATATGACTGGAGCATCCACTATCAAGTATCCATGGTACATATTTATTCTGTGCTCTAAATGTTGTTTGTATGATTAAGGATTCCTTTTCTTCCTTAAGTTGCTCTTTTTCTTTCCACTCTATTTTGATAGTAGTTTTGGGCTCTTGTTTTGCCTTTCCCTTATCAACAGCTTGTGCATGTTTTACGGGAAGTTTTCTATTTTGTCTCATCTTATTTGGTTGAAATTTTCTTCCCTGAAACTGATTTGATGCAAATGTACTTCTACAGTTTCTTGCAATGTGCCCAAAATTATGACAGTTATAACATTCTACTGTATAATTCATCAGAGGAGAAAAAGCATTTCTACTGGTGAAATTCCTTGGTCTTACATTATATTTGCAGTCTGAGATTTTATGTCCATAGCCATTGCATTTAAAATAGAAAACCAGAAAAGGGATAATTGAACCTGGGTGATGGTCTTTGCCATGTTGTCGTAGGAGCCATAGGTCTTCTTCTTATTTGATGTGTGACCTTGGTAAATCCATCATTTTCAGTTCTCCTTTCGGTCCTGGCATTATTGCTTTCTTTTGCATGAGACATTTTTCCTTGATCAACCTGTTTCTTATCTTCATTCTTTATGGATTCTACATTTCTGGCCTTTGATCCATTTGAAGATTCTCCTTCGATGAAACCTAGGACCAAATTTGATGCCTGCAGGCCTTTGGTCATTTATGATCTTATCCAACTTCATAGAACTTTCTTCACGTTTGTGATAACAACTAATTTTCTTATTCATCTCTTCTAGCTGCATTCTCAAACCAACAATCTCTTCTTCTAGCTTGCTGCAATAATCTATTTTCATGGTTATTTGCACTTCGAGATCTTCGAAGATTTTCTTGGATTCTTCTATCTGTACTTTCAAACTGGTTATGATTTCATTTGCATCCTCAAGCTTTCTTGAAAGTTTCTTATTCTTTTTCTTTTCTATCTCCCACTCTTCAAGTGCAGAGATCAACTCACCTTCTAGATCTACTTCAGCCTCAGGGTTTTCACCACATACTTCAGAGTTCACTCCTTCCTTTTCTGATTTTACTTCTTCAAATGCCATGAAAAGAGCTTCACCTTTTTCCTCTTCAGACTCTTCACCGGAGTTGTCTTCTGATGAACTGACATTCTTGGAGATGAAACTTTTCTTCTTGAAGTTGCCTTTTCTGAAATTCGTTTTCTTCTTCCAGTCACTTCTTTCATGGTGCGATCCTTCATCATTTTTGTTCTTCTCTTTAAGTGGACATTTAGTCGCAAAATGCCCAATGCCTCCACAGTTGAAACATTTAAATGGTAGCTTCCCTCTGTATTTTCCTTTTCCCTTTTTAGTTTTCTAACAAAGTTTGCTTCCATTTCATCTGATGTCTCTTCTTCCTCGGACTCTTGTTTTGTGTTTTTATTTTTAAGGGCTTTAAAAGCCGCTTCTCTGTCTGTGGGTTTAGATCTTCCTATCCTCATCTCATATGCAGTCAAAGAACCATACATCTCATCTATACTAAAATAATTTAGATTTTTAGCTTCTTCTATCACTGAGACTTTGGAATCAAACCTTTGAGGAAGAGATCTTAGTACCTTTTTCATGATGGCAGAGTCTCCAATATCCTCGTCGAGTCCTCTGATCGCATTAATGATTCCATTAACTCTCAGCATATATGCCTCAATGTTTTCATCATCATTCATTTTCAATGCTTCGAACTGAGCTCGATGTGTCTGTAACTTGGCCTCCTTGATCTTATCATCTCCTTCATGAATACTCCTCAGTTTGTCCCATATCTCTTTTGCCGTATTACAGCTCATGATCTTTACTAGTTCACTATCTGCTAATCCGCACATGAGAGCATTTTTTGCTTTTGAGTTGTTTTCAAATAGTTTCTTTTCGTCAGCCTCTTTTGGAGGAGTGATGGGTATTGTGTATCCACTAACTACTGAATCCCAGATGTCGTAACCCAAAGCATAGAGATATGTCTGCATCCTGATTCTCTAGAATGCGTAATTAGATCCATCAAACAATGGTGCTTTGTTTGATGAGAAGCCTTCACCACCTGCCATTGTGTTACTTCCAAGATCACCCTAGCCGGTTAAGCTTGTACAGGAACTTGGCTCTGATACCAATTGTTAGTCTTACAATGGCACTGAGAGGGGGGGTGAATCAGTGTAGCTCTTTAAACTTGAATTCACAGCTCTTAATATCACAATAATTAAAACTTATTACTAGATACAACAAGTATAACACAAGAGCATCACATAACACAAGATTTAACGAGGTTCACCAATGTGGCTACTCCTCAAAAATTGACTGCTTGGACTACCATCCAAATCTAGCCTTTGCAAAGCACCAACTTTACAATCAATTTACCAGCACCCACTAGAAGGAGCACCAACCCCTTATTTATCTGCACCAACAGAAAGGAGCACCAACCCCTAATTTACCAGCACCTACTAGAAGGAGCACCAACCCCTGATGCCAAGCTGCAACCTGGACTTCAATTTTGAATCTATAAGTTTTATAGTAAGATACCTTTGCTTTTGCAAGACCCTGATTGGTCTTCTTCACCTTTGCGATCTCTATGCACTCTGCTCTCTCTGCGTAATCACTTCGCACACTCTGCTTCGATACAGTCGAACTTCATGATCATCTTCTCCCTTTTGTGCACTCTACTCTCTTTGCAAAATTTGCACTTAGCATGATTCGATACGACTTGCTCTCTACGCACAATGATCGTATATCACATACATCCAACACACACCTCAAATCTCCAAACAACCCTCCTTTTATAACAAAATTTTTATGATGAAAACCCTAATCTTAGTCGATTGTAAACCCTAATCTTAGTCGGCTTTCATGACAACTGTAAACCCTAATTTTAGTCGGTTGTCATCGGTCTTCGTCGGCTTCAACTCAACCATGAAAATACATGTCGTGATATCACGACACTTTCACTTTCTCTCTCTTTCTCTTTGCATCGGACCATGAAAAAGCTACATGTCGCGATATCGTGACACTTTTTCTCCTTGCTCTTTCTCTTTGCATCGGACCGCAAAAATACAACATGTCGCGATATCGTGACACTATTTTCTCTCTCTTATTTCTCTTAGCTTTGGCCCATGAAAATACATGTCACGATATCGTGACACTATTTTCTCTCTCCTCTTTCTCTTTGCTTTGGCCCACAAAAATACAACATGTCGCGAAATCACGACACTATTTTCTCTCTCTCTTTCTCTTAGCTTTGGCCAAATACATCAATGACACTATTTTCTCTCTCCTCTTTCTCTTTGCTTTGGCCCATAAAAATACATGTCACGAAATCGTGACACTTTCGCCTCCGTATACTTCATCTTAGCTTTTGTCGTGAAATCGTGACACTTCTGCCTCCGTAGTCTTCAACTTAGCTTTTGTCGTGAAATCGTGACACTTCTGCTTTCGTACTTAGCTTCTTTGCTTTTGTCATGAAATCGTGACACTTCTACCTTCGAAGTCTTCTTCTCTACTTTTGTCATGAAATCATGACACTTCTCCACTTCTTCTCTCTTTTCTAAATCATGACACTTCTATTTCTCTGCCAGCCTGCCCTTCTTGAGTCACAAAAATGCGACATGTCACGATATCATGACACTTTTGTTTCTCTTCCTACCTGACCTTTTCGAGTCATGAAAATGCGACATGTCACGATATCACGACACTTTTCACTTTCTCTCTCCTATTTTAGTCATGAAAATGTGACATGTCACGAAATCATGACACTTTTCCAACTTACTTTCTCTCTCCTATTTTAGTCACGAAAATGCGACATGTCATGAAATCGTGACACTTTTCCAACTTACTTTCTCTCTCCTATTTTAGTCACAAAAATGCGACATGTCATGAAATCGTGACACTTTTCAAACTTGTTCTCTTTCTTCGAACTTGTCGCGAAATCGTGACACTTCTTCCTGCTTTCTCTTTCTCTTCCAACATGTCATGAAATCGTGACAATTTTTCCACTTGCCTTTTTCTCTTCCAACATGTCGCGAAATCGTGATAGTTTTTCCACTTGCCTTTTTCTCTTCCAACATGTCGCGAAATCGTGATAGTTTTTCCACTTGCCTTTTTCTCTTCCAACATGTCACGAAATCGTGACAGTTTTCACTTCTCTTTCTCTTCCAACATGTCACGAAATCGCAGTTTTTCCACTTGCCTTTTTCTCACTAAATCCACTTTTTCCACTTGCCTTTTTCTCTTCCAACATGTCACGAAATCGCGATAGTTTTTCCACTTGCCTTTTTCTCTTCCAACATGTCACGAAATCGTGATAGTTTTTCCTTCTTTTTCTCTCTCTTCCAACATGTCACGAAATCGTGACAGTTTTTCTTGCCTGCTGTATATGTCGCGATATCGCGACACTTTTCTTACTTGTCTTTTTCTTTGATCTTTTGCATATGGGCCACTTCGGTCTTCTTGGAAAATCACTGTACATACTCTGAATAACCTTTGAACTCCTATCTTCTGCATCTGAATAGCTTTTGAACTTCCTGTCCACTGCATCAACAGATCTATCTGACTGTGTTGACAACAATGACAATATTGTTGCTGCACCTTGCTCAACAATACTATCAATATTAGGATAGAAATAGGTACCTATTGAACAAAGAGAAAGATAAAAAAATATTCAGTAAACAATATCACCATGAATAAGAACAATAAGTGGTCAAGAAGACCAAATCAAAATAATACAAATACCCTTATGACAAAATAATATAGTACAAGGATGTTGAAAGTGTTACATTATGTGCTACCTTGAAATATTGCAAGTACCATGTGAATATTTTAGTGTAAAGTCATGTAAATATATGAGTATATAGTAGATGTCATGCAAGTATGGAGTTATATAAATTTTCACCTTTTAGTGTATGTAATTATTAGAGGTTTTTTATTATGTGGAGTCAATAAAATATATTTCTCCCATGAGAAATATGAAGAGTTAGATATCTCATGTATTTGATGAGATGAAGAGTTGGTGTAAATAGAAATATCAAGAGTTGTGAATGTGAAGAGTCTCATATCCAGGTTGTGGATATTTTGAAAATAAAGCATTGCAATTTGTGAGATAGTGAGAAAACTTCATGCAATACATTGAATTTGCATTACATGTGTTTAAATATTCATTAATAATATTATTTAGTAAGTTTTATATTGAATGCATGCAATTGTATAAATATTTTATCGTACATGATCTAGTGAGAATAGAATTGAATTGGTAACACATGCATGAACACTATATAAAGTTTTACAATATTAAATATAATAAAATGTGGTACAAATTTTATAATAGAATTTGTCATCTCTAAAATTTAACATATGCTTTATCTTGTAAAGTTAATTTTTTTTTATTAAAATTATTATTATCAATATTAATGAACACTAATAATATAATTTTTTAAGATTCAATCCATTTTAAAAGGTTTTGTATACATATTATACAAATCATTCAAATAATTATCTTTTTTTTCATATAATTACTTTGTTCTGTGTAATATAATTTTAATTCATATTATTACTTTTATCATTATTAAAATTTTATATGTAAATCATATTATTCTCTATTTGGTTATCTTTCTACATTAATAAACAAAGTGTGATATAATAGTTTTGCTATGATAACATAAGTATTTTTAATCTCCATCATTGTATAAGTTGATCTCAATGTTCTAGGGAAGGTTATACCAAAATAAATATCAGGATGACAAAAATATTTAAAAACTATAGCTCTACATTACTTGGATATAATAGTCATAGTCCTTGAGGTGCACTTACCACCTTCTACTTTATTTTAGTCATCCATCTAATAGTTGTCATCATGGTTCTTCTACAAACTATAATTTCTTCACTTCACAATTACCCTTTGATTCTTATTCATGGATGACATCTTATTTTAATCTCTCAAGAGTCTTACCATACATAGAAAAGTTCCTATTTAATGTACCCCAATTATTAATTGGTTGACTTTTAAAATTTTTATGTTGATGGTCACTTGGTTTTTTATTATTGAAACCATGTTTGGGTGATTGAGATATGTCTTTTTTTTTAAACACACCAAAAAATTAAATCTATGGAAAAAATATATTACACCTTCGACCTCTAGTACTGGAACCATCTAGAGAAAGGCTAGATAGAGGAGCATCCCTAATTTGTGAAGCCCACCATATAGGAGGGTGGCCATATTAAGTAAGATCACCTTTGTCCAATGCCTAATTAGCTAATGCATCATCAATCTCATTATGTTCTCTAACCACATGATTGTATTCAAATTTTAGAAATCCCATCTAGATTAGTTGAATCCTCTCAATAATTATTTGTATTCTCCAATCAGTCTTATGATTCTTAGGAGTCTTCAATAGATTAATCATGACTTGGGAGTCAGATTAAACCACCTTAGCATCCTCTCAAAGGCCTCTAAGGATAGCATATCCCTCAATACGTTTATTGAAAAGGATATACCTAAATTCTCTAAAAAATGTGAAAACCAGGGAACCATTTGAAAGTCTATCAATTCCTCCTACACTAGATTTTTTAGGGTTTCACTGAGAAGCTCCATCCATATTGAATTTTCCAAAATACTTAGGAGGAGGCTAAAAATTCCTTGTTGTATCCATATTTTGACTACTCAAATTCTTTTTGAGCTAGTTTCCAATAGTAGAGTTAATGTTCATTCCTTAAATTACTTGATCCTATCATTGGTGGGAGTCCTAGGGATGATTAAGGAGTTGTTGGACTGATTTGGCTAAGTTAGCAATGGTATTTTACCAAATATAGTGAATATCGCTCCTTTTCTATTTGAAAAATCTAGTTGTTTATTTTATTCCATATATTCCAAGGTAGGATGGTTGTTCCCATACAAACTAACTACCCAAAAAAATGATCAATAGCCTCCTCTTTAATCCAATCCCTCCAAAGTTGTTCAAGAGTTAAAAACTTAGACCATTTTAAACCGAGTAAGATATTCATTCACCTCCATAGCTCAGATGCTAAGGGATACTTAATAAAAATATGGTTAAGAGTTTACACATTATTTTCACATATTTCACATCTAAACAAGCCATGAAATCCATGTTTCATAAGTTTCTCACTAGTGAGCACCCTTCAATGCAACAAAATCCAAATAAAAAACATCACCTAGGGCAAGATAGTTTGAGCCCATAGTTGTGTAAATATGTCATAAGACTGGTTGGGATTATTATGGCATAAGGCCAATAAACTTGAGTAACTATATACTCACCATTAGTAGTGTTGTTCCATCTAGAATAGTCCTTATCATGGGACCAAGAGAGAGATCTCGTATGAAGGGTGTGTTGGATGTCTTTACTTTACATTTTTAGAATTTGAATAGGCAAATCCTTAATAGGGATTCAATATCTACCAATCTCAAAATTATTAGTCTAGTATCAATAGTAATTAACTACCTTTATCCTGTTAGCTTGGTGTATCTCCTCCATCTAGGACCTCCAATCAAGGAATCGAGTTATCAAAGGTTGGTGACCATCCTAAGAATCTATCAAAAAATATTTTATTGACCATTATGAATGATCCAAAATAATTTTTTTTTATCAAATCTTCACCAGTCCTAAGAACCACCAAAATGGAAGAATCTCTAATTGGTAATTGATAGTGAACAAGGTCTTTAGAAATTTTATTTTCAACATATTTAGTACAAATATTTTTGGCCCATAGAGCATTAGGGTTATTCAAAATCCTCCAATACAATTTTGTAACTAAAACCTTATTATTTTTAATAGTATATTAGAATCCTAACCCCCTTCATGCTTGGGAAGGCATAAAGTATCCCATTTCACCAAGGCTCATTTTCTTTTCTCCTTAGTACCACTCCAAAGTAATCAATGATTGATTTGATCTTATTGTCGAACAACTATCATTGGTATATTTAACACAATATAAAAATAAATAGATATATATTGAAGGAATAATTTTACACCTAGATGAAAGACTAATTCTACCCTAGATGAAAGACACTTATTGGTCCACTTTCTAATTTTTCTCTTTACTCTATCCAACAAACAATTCCAATATTTTTTATTTCTATCTATAGATATTTATAGAAATGAATAAATAATTGATCAAAAGGGAGGTCTTATTATATTTTAATTTATCTAGAACCAAGGATTCCTGTCTAGAAGAGCAGTGAAAGAAAATGATTTTTGATTTATCTTCACTGACCTATAGCATTAGAGACACAACTTATGATTTGTTTAATTATAGAGGCTTATTTAAATGTATATTTACCTAACAAGTTAGAATAATCAACAAAATAAATATGAGAGATAATCCTAGATCCATGAGAAATGATAACTCCCTCAAGGGTTTTGTTTTCTCATTTTTTGTCATAGTCATGCCCAAGCATTCAACAAGAATGATAAATAAATAAGGGAAAAGGTAATTGACCTACCTAATACCTTTGGAAGCTAGGAATAAATATAAAGGGAATCCATTGATAAGAACTAAGTAGGACATCAAATAGATACATCCAATAATCCAACCTCTTCAATCCTAAGAGAATCAAAATTGCCTCATAACTTTGATGAGGGAGTGCCAATCCATTCTATCATAAGTTTTGGATAAGTTTATATGGATGAACATAGATGGAGATTTTTGAGATTCCATGGAATGAATGAATTATTGAGAAATAACCATATCATCCATAATATATTGCCCTTTCATATAACCTCCTTGTTTAGAAAAAATAATCCTATGCAAAAGTGGTTTCAACTTCTGGTAATGATTTTGAGAAGAACATTACATAAATTTATTGGTCTAAAAGTTACGATATGTTCTACATATTGAGCCTTTGGAACCATAGCTATATAATTTTTATTGATTACCTTAAAAATATATTTTGAATTCCTATCTTCTTCCACAACCTCTAATAAATCAATATGAATTTTTTTAGAATTCTTGGTAAAATATGATGGGAAAACCATTAGGATCCAATGTATTTCGTTTTACATTTCAAAAACCACTTATTGAAGCTCATTGATAGTATTTGGAGTAGTCAAAATAGATTTCACCTTAGAAGTGATAAGAGTAGAGATATCTTGAATAACATTCTATTGATAAGTCGAGTGAAGAGATGTAGCAGTGAATAGTTTGCAAAAGTAGTTGATAGTTAAAGACTTCATGCCACCCCAAGTGTGGAAAACGTTTCTAGAATATGAGTTAAGGGAAAAATAAAGTTGTGTTATCTATGGGATAGAAGATATTTGTGGAAGAATTTCATGTTTTGATCTCCTTATTTGAGCCATTGGATCTTAGATTTTTGCTTTCATAAAATATCTTCTCGTTTTTTGTATTCCTCAAATTTAGTTATGAGTCTAATTTTATCTATACGCATACTCTCCATGAGACCATATAAATGGATTTTTCATTCAAATATTCAAGTTGAACAATCACTTCTTGTTTCTTCTATCTAACATTTCCAAACTCCTTCCAATTTCAAATCTTGATTTTGGATTTGATGTATTGCAATATTTTGGTGAAATAGAACATCTTAGTTCTATAACTTGGTATACCTTTGTACCACCATTAATACATTCAGGGTCTAAAAAAATTATTTATAAGCCATATTAACTAAAATTGGAAGGGCAAGAAACTGATATTGGTTTTTCATATTTCAACCATGACTGGCCAGTTATCCAAACCAATATTGTTAAGAGTTTTTACCTTATAAATGTGTCAATAGATTAAGAAAATATTAAAGAACAAGAACCTATCCAATATATTCATGATTCAAGTTGGGCTTTGCCTTCCGTTAGACCAAGTCATGAGGCCATTATCTGGTTGGATGTTCACAAGGTGAAGGTTTGTAATATATTCACTCATGAGGTTCATGATCTCGTACAAATTCCTATGGTACTAAATTTCCCTTCGATCAAGACCCAAATTTCAAGAAAATTAAAGGTAATATGACTTATATCCTTCTATTATCTCCATTTTTCCTTCAAAGTAGTCAGAGCATAAATAATCAAGTGGAGCATAATTTGGTTAGATTGTCTACTTTTATCAACCACATCCAAAAGAACCAAACTACAAACCATATGGTGAATAACAATATATTTTGGGTCCTAGAGGTAATAAATAATGCTAAAAGCTCCATAGGAGTTGAGGGAAGTCACAATTCCAACTGGCCATATTTTACTTGTAATTGACTCCATTTTCTCTATTGACATCTTCATCTCTTGAAGGAAAACTAAATGTGGTTGATTTGTTTGAATCATTCTTCTGATTTCATGTTATTTTGAAAGACTCCCTTTGAATATTCTAATATTTAGAGTGATGATATTCATTAAAAATAGGGTTAAAGATGTTGGTAAGGGCATTAATATTTCCTTTATCTATAAGCTTTTTATCTTATTTTACCATATGATGTTGATTAATCTTGTAGCCTACCTTTTTTTTAGTGTCTATCTTCATTATTTTAGTCTATTTCTTGTTTTATCCCAATTGAACTGGAGATAGTTTCTATCCCTTAAGTATTCATATATGAAACCGAATCATTATTGAAAAGTTCAACAAAGTCTATCTTGGGGCATGAATTATTTGAGGTTTTAATATAAAAAAGATTGTTCTTCTTGTCTATATTTTATCTCTTATTTTTGTTGAAAACCATTGATTAGTTGGTTTATCTTTGAGTCCTTCCTTGCATCCTAAAATTGTGTTTATAAGATTTTTGTCTCTATTATATCCTCTTGATCTCTCAAGGGGTCAAAAATGGAAAGAATTCCAAACGTATTACCTAACAACATCACTTTATTCTTCATAACTAGATTTTTTTAGTGTTATTCATCTCAAGCATTTGGAAACCTAATAAGTTTATATTTATTTTTATCTATAATCTTATTTAGGTATACACTATCTAAGTGACCATATTCATAGTAAATTCTACACCAAAAAGAAATGTTTTCATAGTCCACCACTTGCTCCTAAGTTTCCTCTCCAAATTATAATAAGATATTTTTGGAAGGGGTTTTTCAAAATCCATTAAGACACAAATCCAAGCATAAATATTGTGTTCAAATTTGTATATATAATCAAAAATCATCATGAAATTTCCAAGGAAATTTTTGATTGTAGAAAATATAGTCAAATTCTAGAATTCTACTAGGAGACCAAAGAGTCTAACGCGTAGATGTCCTATCGAAGGTATTTCTTCTTCAAATGTAAATTTAGTGTGCCAAGGCTTAATGTAAAGTCATACACTTCCAAAAAAGCAAGGATACTCTTGAAATATTTTCTTTTTGTCTCCGTCGATAGTAAAAATAACAAGAAAATAACCATTGCAATAAATAAAAAGAAAATAACCATTGTGATAAATAGAGATGTCTATCTCAATTTTTATTTTATAATTTTCTATAGCCCACACTTTGGAAGTATATAGGATCAAATAAAAACCTAAGAAACAAAAAGTAAGTCCTCTTCTCTCTAGATCATCTATGTCATATTGAATGTTGATCATTTTTAGCTTAGCTATTGGGGTTCTATCAACTGATCTTAGAAATCCTAACTGAGTTTTTTTAGGATCAATATTAGGTATTTTAGAGGTATATGAGAAGCATTAATATTAATTTTAGAAATAGGTTTGGGTTATCCACCACATATGACATCTCTATGTTGGAAATTTTGAGTCATTAAGTCAAAGTTGTCATTGATGTTAAGGAATATGTCAAGGAACAATGCAAAGGTTAAAGGCAAAAGGGCTTCATAATATTTTTAATATTATGTGGAAGCATAAGTTAAAAGGTTTTTCATAAAAACCCAAGAAAACTTATTGCAAAGGGAAATGAAGGTTTAATATTTATTTTATAAAATATTTAAATTCAAATTGAATTTAAATTTTATAAATAAATATTATTTATACAAAGTTGTATAATGAGATATGGCTTTAATAAAACCAAAGGGTTTGAAAGAATTAATTTATAAAATTTAAATTCAAAAGAATTTAAATAATTTATAAATTAATAAGTTTAAAGGAAAATAAAAAGCACTGACATATAAAAGTTTTAAGGAAATTCGAGCACCGATGTGTATGCATGAAGGACGAAATCAATATATAAACCTATGCCTTAAGAGGCAATAAAAATATCCTTTTGCTTGATCAATTAATGCATGCAATTGTGTTGATAACTCGTGCGGAAAAGAGAAGCGAATTTTGTGTTCAGAGCGCCAATGAATAAGGTTAAAAGGAAGAGTGCCAAATTCCAAAGTGCCAACTGGGCAGCATGGCTTAGTGGCAAGAGTACAGTGGTTAGAGTGTATGGGTGGTAGGTGATGTACATTCGAAACACAACAACAACATGTTTTTGTGGTTGTGTTTGTGTTGGAAGTGCAAAAGGAAATGATGCATATTTTTCTAGGCAAGGCAGGGAGCTTTATAGAGCACATGGTGCTCTTTACTCTCCAAGCGAGCGCCTAGCTCACATGGTGGTTGAAGCCATGACTAGGACACTGGTTGAGGCTGCGCCATGAGTTCAAATTCCTCCAAGGTAAAGGTAATAAATTTTGATTATTTTTTGATGTTGCCTAAAATTTGACATGAGGTCTTAGAGAGTTAAAAGGATAGCTTAAAAATATTTTAATTTGATTATTTTTTTGATAAATTGGAGGAATAAAGAGTTAGCTTTATTTTTGAATAAAGTGTTTGTGTCACATTGATACGTTGAATATTTAAAAGGATAAAAGGGACTTCTTGCATATAGTTATTTTGGAAAAAGGATATTGCATGAATATTATTCTTGTTGTTGAATATTATTTTGATTGGGAGATTATAAGGTGTATTTGGTGAATTATTTTTGTAAATATTTATGAATATTTTCTTAAATATGGAGTGATAAGGTGTATGCATGTTTTGATATTAAAATTGTATGCTTGAGGGATTTTATCATCTTATAACTTCTTTGAGTTTAGTAAAGTTTTGTGGTTGTGGCAGATTTATGAGATTCCTTCATCATCAAGAAAAAAAGTATGAGCACATTCTTCCATAGTTAAGCTGATTGGTTGGTTTTTTGGAAAATAAGTTTGGAGTAAAAAGGACTTGATTAGGGTTTCCTATTGAGTGTGTTGAGTTAATGCTTCAAGGTTTTTTGAAATAAAGAGTTGTTTTTAAAACCTTGTTTTATAAGAATTTTTGTTGAAGCCATTGGTTGAGTGAAGAACTTGAACTAGGGTTTAAAAAGAACATAAGTATCATTGTTATGTGAGATTGGTTGATATATGTTATTGTTGAATCCATTGGTTGTGTGAAGAACTTGATCTAGGGTTTGAGTATCATTGTTATGTGAGATTTGTTGTTGAGAATTATTGGAAACATTTTGAGTTGGTGTTTATATGCTTGGACTAGGGTTTATGAGCAAGGATTATTTTATTGATTTTTTGGTTGAGTAAATTTGGTTGAGCCTAGTCAAGTGGGTGTGTGAAGTGATTGTTCAAGATCCATAAAATAATCTATTCTATATTCTAAATTGATTTGAAAAGGTGATTGATCATTAAGTTGAATTTGAAGTATATTGAATCTCTAACAATTTTCCTTATGTTTCTAAGAGAGTGATTGAAAGTAATTGAGCATTGTGATAAGTATAGATCATATTAAGTCTCTAACAATTCTCTTTATATTTTTATGATATTGGACAAGTTCTTGTGTGGAATTTTTGAGAAGATTTGAGGTAAGTATTTGAGAAGACTTATGGATAGATTTGGTGTGAGCTCTTTAGGAAGCTTACAATACTGATATTGAGCAGAATTGGATAAGTTATTGAGAGGACTTATTGAGAATATTGGACAAGTTCTAGAGAGTACTTATGGATAGATTAGTGTGAGCTTTTTAGGAAGCTTACAAGGAATATTTGAGACAAGTATTTGAGAAGACTTGAGAGTAGAGTTGATTGATTGAGTTCAAACCTTGAGTTAAGGTTTAGGGCAGATCTAGTAGAGTTGATTTAAAATTGAGTCAATATTTGAGTTAAGACTTGAAGATAGATATTTAGGATAGATTTGTGATAGATCGAAGGACTATGTTTGGTGAAAATCAAAGGATAGATATTGAGGATAGAGTTTGGTGTAGATTTGAGGAAAGGTTTATGCCCGACTAAATACAGAGATTAAGTAGAGTTGTACTAGACCGAAGTACTGTGTTTAGTATAGATTTGAGACATATATTTGGAGGTGACAGAGTACATAGGATAGTAGTCTCCTATAGATATAGATCCATTAGCCAAGGTATTAAGGATAGGTCTTCTGAGTAAGGACAAGAGTATTCAGTGGAGAGATATCCAAAATCCAGTGTAGTGGAGGCAGTAGTCTTCTAGAATATCACCAGCCAGAGTAAGAGGAGAAAGAAGTTCTACTATGGATAGAGATCCATGAACTTGATTTAGAGTATTGGTATCTCCTTTGGATAGAGGTCCATAAAAATTGTAATAGAGAAAATATTTCCAAGAGATTTATTGAGAAAATTGTAGTGAAAGATTTTCTCCATGGAGTAGCCCACATTGAGTGAACCATGTAAATTGTGGTATCTCTATTGTGTGATGATTTATGCATTGCTTTGATTACTGTTATTGATATTTCTATCTATACATTATATAATATTGATTGGGAAAGAAAAGAAAAAAATGGTCTTATACTATTCACCCCCCCTCTCAGTATAATCTTGTGTTATTCAATTGGTATCAGAGTAGGTTCCTTCAAAAGATTTTAACAGCTTGAAGGAAAAGATAACAATAACTCAATGGATTATAATAATGTGTCCTCAGATAATTCAGCACCAATATTTTATGGAAGTGACTATATATATTGAAGTATGAGAATGAAGATCTACCTGATAGCACTTGGCAATGAAATTTGGAAAGCATTTGAAATTGGATATGATAATTTAATTAATCCACCTACAGATAAGGAATTCAATCTCCTACAACATTACAATTCAAAAGCAATTGATACACTTTTGATAGTTTTGCATAAAACAAAGTCTATAAAAGTTATGCATTGTCAAACTACAAAAGAAATGTGGGATAAAATACAAAATATATATGGAGATAAAAGTGTCAATAAATGAAAGATACAAAATCTCAAAGGATAATTTGAAGCATTAATAATGGTATGAGGAAAATATTACTTATCTACTTTGAATTGACAAGATTTTTAATTATATGCAAGGACTTGGAATGAATATTGATGAATTGGATATTTGTGATAAGATCTTAAGAACTCTTCCAAAAATATTTAGTGAAAAGGTTTCTGCTATAGAAGAGTCAATAGATGGTGATTATTTGAAAAGAGATATATTGTTTGGTATTCTTACAACATTTTATATGAGAACAAAAGAGGAACCTAATCCCCATAAATAAGCATCATTCAAATTAATCAAGAAGACAAATGGTAAGAAATCAGAATTAAGCAATGATTCATCTAGTGATGAAGAAGCTAGTTATGGTAGAAGGGATAAGGATTCTAGAAGAGATAGAGATCCAAAATCTGTTAAATGTTTCAAGTGTGGAAAGTATGGTCATTATGCAATACATTGTCAAGAAGCTAAGAATAACAATGATGAAGAAAAACAAGATCATAGAAATAGGGAATCATAAAGATACATGCACCAAAAGAAAACCAAGTATGGACAAAGTAGACAAGGAAAGAAGTTCTTTCAAAGACAAAAAAGGAGCTACTATGTGGATAAGGCAAGTAAGTACTCAAGTGATAGTGATGCTAGTTTTTCAGACAATAATATAGATGAAGTCCTATTTATGATTGAAGAAAAATAACAAGTTAAGAAAATGACTTCAGTAATTCTTAAGTATTTTATCTGTGGTAACTTTGGACATCTTGAATATAGTTGTACAAGGTATGGTTATAGTTTTAGTGATGATGAATATGAAGATACACTTGAAGGATGAGAAGAGAATATTCTAATGGCACTAGAAGAAGGAGAAGGTGATCCTATAGAAGACAAGCCAATATAAAATAAATATGTGGACAAAGGTAAAAAATAGAGGAATATTCAGAGAAATATGTATATGATATAAAGGGAGAACTTATCTATGCTCTTGACACAGTAAATAAGGTAATAAAGCAACACTCTAAACTTGAAATTCAGTTTTTAAAATGTGATGAAGAGAGAAGATTGCTTATAGAGGATTTAGAAAAATTAAAGGCTAAGGCAAAAAGGTTCAAGGATAAGTTAGAAGTAAATATATTAGAATGTGAAAAGTTAGCACAATAAGTGGCACTACTAATAGAATATTTAGAAGACTCCAAAGTCAAGCTAAAAGGGTTAAAAAACAGCTCAAAGAATTTGGATAAGTTCATCAAGATACAAAAGCCTACATCAAGCAAAATAGGTATTGGATTTGAACAGGTTCAAAATATATGGGAAGGAAAGTCAACCTTAATTTTTGGAGGAGAAGAAAATTGATGAAGAAACTTTAGAAGAATACAGTGTAAAATAAATTGAGACATTCGAGGATGAGTTGGACAATAGAGAGTTCAACAAGAATAGGAACAATGCACAAAGAACATACATATGGAACATAAATCAGAATCGGTCAAGAGAGATTAGGAGACCAATGAGGTCAAGATAAGGAAACTTCAATGGAAGATGTTTTTCATGTCATAGGTTTGGACACATGGTTTCATAGTGCAAGACACATGAAAGACATAAATATGGGAATAAATAACTTTTCCATGGGTATTACTACTCATGTAATTAGTTTGGTCACAAGGCAATGAATTGTAGGGTTCATGATAGAGGAGGATATGGCTTCACTAGGAGAAATAATAAGACATTTGCACATCCAAGGAATAATAACATTAAGTATTATAAGTGCAATAATGATGGTCATACAACAAAGTGGTGTAGAGCAATATTCTAAAATCAAGCAAGAACAGGAACAAAAACATGAACATGGATATGAATAAGAATAGGAACATGGATATGAACAAGAATAGGAACATGGATATGAACAAGAAAAATAATAGGAATAGGAATAGGGATAGGAATGCAAACATGGAAAATAACATGGACATGGAAAGAAACAGTTAGAGGAATCAGAAGGATCACATAAGAAGGAAAGAGGATAAAGGTAAAGAACAATGCTTTCTGAGAGTAGAAATACTCCCACCCCAGAATTAACCACATCAAGAGAAGGTGGAGGAGGGGCTAAACTAAGAGGCTCATTCTTAGCCCCGAGCCCCAAAGGTGACCCTTTGCCATTAATGTCAAAGGGGGAGAGATTTGATTAAGGGGGAGATATTTGGTATTTGAGTAAAAAAGGAGAGAGCATTGAGCCAGGGGGAACAGAACAAAGGAAAAACCAAGTTCTTGGTAAAAAGAATTTGGATTGACATAAATGACAAAGGGGAATATTGTTGGATATTTTGAGTCATTAAGTCAAAGTTGTCATTGATGTCAAGGAATGAAGTCATCATTGATGTCAAGGAATATGTCAAGAAACAATGCAAAGGTTAAATGTAAAAGGGCTTCATAATATTTTTAATATTATGTGGAAGCATAAGTTAAAAGGTTTTTCATAAAAACCCAATGAAGCTTATTGCAAAGGGAAAGGAAGGTTTAATATTTATTTTATAAAACATTTAAATTCAAATTGAATTAAAATTTTATAAATAAATATTATTTATACAAAGTTGTACAATGAGAGATAGCCTTAATAAAACCAAAGGGTTTTAAATAATTAATTTATAAAATTTAAATTCAAAAGAATTTAAATAGTTTATAAATTAATAAGTTCAAAGGAAAATAAAAAGCATTGACGTCTAAAATTTTTAAGGAAATTCGAGCACCGACATGTATGCATGAAGGAGGAAATAAATGTATAAACCTATGTCTTAAGAGGTATTAAAACTATTCTTTTGTTTGATCAATTAATATGTGCAATTGTGTTGAGAACTCGTGCAGAAAAAGAGAATCAAATTTCATGTTTAGAGCACCAACGAATAAGGTTAAAAGAAAGAGAATCAAATTGAAAAGTGCCAACTAAGCAGCATGGCCTAGTAGCAAGAAGACGATGGTTAGAGTGTTTTGGCGCTAGGTGACGTGCGTTTGAAACATAGTGGCAACATGTTTTGGTGGTTGTGTTTGTGTTGGAAGTGCCAAAATAAATGGCACACATTTTTCTATGCAAGGCGGGGAACTTTATAGAGCACGTGGTGCTATTTACTCCCCAAGTGAGCACTTAGCTCGTGCAGTGGTTGGAGCCATGGCTAGGGCGTTGGTTGAGGCTGTGTCGTGAGTTCAAATTTCTCAAAGGCAAAGGTAATAAAATTTGATTATTATTTTTGTGTTGCCTAAAGTTTGACATGAGGTCTTAGGGAGTTAAAAGGATTGCTTAAAAAGATTTCAATTTGATTATTATTTTTGATAAATTGGAGGAATAAAGAGTTAGATTTATTTTTGATTAAAGTATTTGTGTCACATTGATATGTTGAAAATTTAAAAGGATAAAAGGGACTTCTTGCATATATTTATTTTGAAAAAAGGAGTTTGCATGAATATTATTCTTGTTGTTGAATATTATTTTAATTGGGAGATTATAAGGTGTATTTGGTGAATTAATTTTGTAAATATTTATGAATGTTTTCTTAAAGATTGAGTGATAAGGCGTATGCGTGTTTTGATATTAACATTGTATTATTTAGGGAGTTTATCATATTATAACTTCTTTGAGCTTGAAAAAGAAGTTTTTGTGGTTGTGGCGGATTTATGAGATTCCTTCATCATCAAGAAAAAGGTATGAGCACATTCTTCCATAGTTAAGTTGATTGGTTGGTTTTCTGGAAAATAAGTTTGGAGTGAAAAGGACTTGATTAGGGTTTCCTATTGAGTGTGTTGAGTTAATACTTCAAGGTTTTCTGGAATAAAGAGTTGTTGTCAAACCTTATTTTATAAGCATTGTTGTTGAAGCCATTGGTTGAGTGAAGAACTTGAACTAGGGTTTGAAAATAACATGAGGATCATTGTTATGTGAGATTGGTTGATAAGCATTGTTGTTGAAGCCATTGGTTGTGTGAATAACTTGAACTAGGGTTTGAGTATCATTGTTATGTGAGATTTGTTGTTGAGTATTATTGGAAAATTTTTGAGCTGGTGTTTATATGCTTGGACTAGGATTTGTGAGCAAGGGTTATGTCATTGATTGTTTGGTTGAGTAAATTTGGTTGAGCCTATTCAAGTCGGTGTCTAAAGTGTTTTTTCAAGTTCCATAAAATAAACTATTTTATATTTTGAATTGATTTGAGAAATTGATTGAGCATTGAGTTGAATTTGAAGCATATTGAATCTCTAACAATTATCCTTATGTTTCTAAGAGAGTGATTGAAAGTAATTGAGTATTGTGATAAGTATAGAATATATTGAGTCTCTAGAAATTATCTTTATGTTTCTATGATATTGAAAAAGTTCTTGTGTGGAATTTTTGGGCAGATTTGAGGCAAGTCTTTGAGAAGACTTGTGGATAAATTTGGTGTGAGCTCTTGAGGAATCTTACAATACAGATCTTGAGAAGAATTAGATAAATTATTGAGAGGAATTATTGAGCATATTGGAGAAGTTCTAGAGAGGACTTGTGGACATATTAGTGTGAGATTTTGAAGGCATATTTGAGATAAGTATTTGAGAAGACTTAAGAGTAGAGTTGATTGATTAATTTGTTCAAACCTTGAGTTAAGATTTAGGGCAGATCCACCAGAGTTGATTTGATATTGATTCAAGCTTTGAGTTAAGGCTTGAAGATGGAGATTAAGGATAAATTTATGCTAAATGGAAGGATTGTTTTTGGTGCAGATCATAGGATAGATATTGAGGATATATTTTGGTGCATATTTAAGGATAGGTTTGTCCTAGACTAGAGATTGAGATTGAGCAGAGTTGTATTGGATCGAAGGACTATGTTTAGTATAAATTTGAGAGAGATATTTGGAGGTGACAAAGTATAGAGGATAGTAGTCTCATGTGGACATAGATCCATTAGCCAAGGCAGTGAGGAAAGGTCTTCTAAGTGAGGATAAGAGTCTTCAGTGGAGAGAGATCCACAAGCCAGTGCAGTAGAGGCAGTAGTATTCTAGAAGATCACTAGCTAGAACAAGAGGAGAAATGATTTCTCCTATGGATAGATATCCACAAACTTGATTTAAGGGATTTGTATCTCCTTTTGACAAAGGTCCATAAACATTGTACTAGAAAAAAGAATTCCCAAGATATTGATTGGGAAAATTTTAATGAAATATTTTCTTCGTGGAGTAGCCCACATTTGGGTGAACCACGTAAATTGTGGTGTCTCTATTGTGTGATGATTTGTGCATTGCTTTAATTACTGCTATTGATATTACTATCTATACATTGCATAATATTGATTGGGAAAGAAAATAAAAAAGTGGTCTTATACTGTTCACTCCCAATCTCAGTATAAGCTTGTGTTCTTCACTCTAAAATTCATTTTGGGGCTAAATCCCCAAAATACTTACCCTTTAAACGGATTTCCATAGTGGATCTATTTGGGGTGATTCTTAGTATCTGGTTTGCTTGAATTTTTATCCATAGTTTATTTTTCTAATGAGGATTCTTTTATTTGGTCTATAGCTTGAAACCTGTTTCTAGGTCTCTTTAATCCATACCTTGGACATTGAGGAAATATATAATTTTTGTTTTTTTTGGCAAAAAATTGGAAGTAATTTTTAATCAAGTTTGTAGCATGAATATTTGTTGAATGATGGATTCCTAACAAATTTTAGGTTCCCTACAACATATCCCACATTAATATTGAGCTTGTAGACCTTAAATACAACCTTTGTTATCACTTGCACTCAATGCACAAATGAAATTCTGACACTCTCTTGCTCAAACCTACCCCTCCCTTCCTATTAAATCTCAATGATTGAGATATGTTTACATTAGTAATAAGATTCACATTGGTCCATATTGATTATCATATAGTATTTTCCTCAATATCAAGATTAATCCTATTACAATATTAAGATTAATTAGGTGATAATCATAAACTTTTTAATCTCTCAAAAGTCTTAGCATACATAGAAAAGTCCCTCTGTAATGTATCTCAACTATAAATTGGTTGAATTATAAAAAAATTTATATTGATGGTGACTTAGTTGTTCATCCTTGAAACCATATTTGGTGATTGAGATTTTTTTATATCAGTAAGAAGATTCACATTAGTCTACATAGTTTATCATATTACATATTTCTCAATCTAAGATTGATCCTATCATAAGCTTAACATTAATCAGGTGATAATCATAATAACATAATGATATTCATTAGAAAGTTTAATAACATATGGGATATATTCCCTACTAATATAACACCTTGAAATAAATAAACACTATGCACTTAATTACAACACTACATATTACCTCTATGCTATATCTTTATCATTCTTTCTTCAAACTCATTCACTCCTATCTATAGATATTAAAAAAATATTTATCCACACAGACCATAAAGAAGACTAATCCAATATCTTTCAATTTCAAGTCAAGTAGTGTAAATAATGTTTATTGATTTTTTAGTTTATTCCATGTGTGGCTATCAATGGAGTTGATATGTCATACTTTTACCCTACATTGCCTTGATAATTGATTAGTTAACTTTTTCCCTATGTTACACATGTAAAATCAACATTTTTCAAACTACATGGTTCACACATGCATACATACATGTATGTGCATGTGTTTTTATAGATGTTGTATATAGAAGAAAATTTTTTTATGGATTATTACAAAAAATTTATATATTTTTAGTTTAAGATACCATTTCTATACTAAATAAACTATAATAAATTAACAATAATATATTTTTCTTTATATGGTTTATGCATCATGATCAATGATAGTCCACTAACATAATAATATTTTATATAAGTTTAAATTAATAGTGATGTTGAAAATACTACTCAAACTATAACTTATTCAATGCATGTCATTAAATTTATATTATTTTAACTATAATATAATAAACTATTATATAAAATTAAAATCACAATTATATAAAAGGTATTATTTATGTTTTTGGGATGAGGAGACACATGATTATATTTTTTTCTATCATCCACTTTCTTTGGAGGTTTGGCATGCACTTATTTAGTCACCTAAAACTCAATGGGTGACAACAAATTCTTTGGAGGTCTTTGGGAAAGTTGGGTGAACCATTATCATAGCCCCTAATTGAAGATTTTTATATATTTATTTTAACCCATTTCATTAGGAAGGTGTGGATGGAGAGGAATAAATGAGTGTTCTAGAACAATGCTAATAGTGCATAGGTCATTATTAGGAGTATCAAAGCTACCATTGTTGAAAATATGGCTATTAATATGGATAATCAAATCTATGAAAATAAGTCCAAGGAAGAAATAGTAGCATATTGGGGACTCCTGGACGAAATTAGATTAGCTAGGCAAGGAGAAAGGGGGGATGGACTCTTATCCCTAGAGTGGGTAAACCTGAATTTTGATGGAACCTCTAAAGGTAATCTAGGGAAGGCTAGAGGGGGAGGAATTTTAAGATCTAGCTTAGGGGTAGTTATCTCTTATTGTGTAGTGAAATTTGGTCATGCATCAAACCATGTAGTAAAAGTGATAGCCATGATTACAATATTACAAAAAAGATAAATGTTAAGAAGCTTATAGTGGAAGGGGATTCTATGAACATCATTAATAGTTTAATGCCAAGCAAACCATTAGCTAGAGCACTGATTGTATTATTTAGGATGGAGTGAATATACTATTAGGGATGGAGTCATTTATGATCCAACATAGCTATAAGGATTGTAATATTGTGGATGATGTTATGGCAAACATGGAAGTTCAAATGGATGGATCCAAGATATAGAATGATGTTTTCTTGGAGGTTTTAATGATTATAACTCTAACAAAAGAAAATACTTTTGATGATATTGATGATGTTCAGTTAGAAGTTTTGAAACCTTAGGTAACTTGATCACTATAAATGATCTATTAACATGGGAACGATTTTAAATGAAATTAAACTAAGATTCAAGAGCTAAATAAATAAGGTGACATATTGAATGAAGATTGGGGGAATGCTTCCAAGAATCTCATGAAAGTGGAATTGAAGTAGGATAAAATTAGAGATTTGATTTGAAGCCAATGGAGAATTGATTAAACCTTTTGAAGATTTTAAAGAAACCAAATGGATTGAACTTAAAAAATACTAAATATCCATGATATAGAGTTAAATCAAAATTGTTTGTATTTATGTATACAATATCTAAAGCAAAGTTGCATTAACCAAAACTCATATAATCCACAGAAACAGAGAGAGAAAATGCAAAAGATTTCTGATATTTCTTGTTGAGGAGAATAGAGCTTACAAAGACTAACTAATTACAAATTCGAAATTCCTCCCTTTTGACCCTATTTTCTCTTTTCCCGTCTAAAACCATCTATTTTAAATTTGAATTTCGGGGGCAAACTTCCTAAGGTCATAACTCATCGCTCATTGCTCGAAATGACTATTGGCGCATATTTTTGGAAAGCTCTCGAAGGGGTTTACTGCCCGGTATTGTGTCCACACATAATACCACCATATTTCAGCCCTTAAAAAGGCCTCTAAGGCCTTCAAAATTGACCTTCAAGTTTTACTAGATTTACTAGTTTACTAGTTTTTATAGGGTAGCAAACCTTAAAATTTACATATCTTTCAAACCGCTCAGGATATTGAGATGTTTCTTTTGGCATTGGGTCTATTTCTCCATCCTCTAAAAAACTAAATAAACTTTAGAGCAAAATGAAACAAATGCAAATTTTGGTAATGCAAGATCACTCTTACCCCGTTGGATGCTCCTTCATCAACATCCTCCTTTTTAATCCAAATTTTATAATAGATAAGTGTTGGAAGTGATTTATCTCTTTTGTGAATATAAAAAGCTTGGGACCCTTTCAAAACCTCTTCACTTATCATAATAAAAAATACATATATTTCTTCAAATTTTAAATTTTTTAAAAATTATAGCTATTAAGATTCACCAAAAAAAATTGAAGCACTAACTCCATAGAAATATATAATATGATAGTCTTTAGAACTATTTCTCTCTATACCAATTCATTGCTTATGTTAGTTGTATAAGAAATAAAAGATAAAACGGACTCCTAAAATTTTGAATTTTAGCTTACCAACCCTACTACCTAAAATTAAAAAGTTATATTAAGTGGCCATATAAAATAGAGAAGCATAGAAATGTATTGCTTTAGAATAAAAATTAATATTTTATTATTATTATTATTTATCTCACTTAATTAGCTTTTTGTTACTGTTATCTCTAATCAACAGAATAGGAGAAGGAATCCTTATGTATGGATATTTATAAAATTTATTAACATAATATTGAGGTGCATGAGAGGATGTATTAGATGATATCATTTTATCCATAATAATGATATATTTTTTATTTGTAATTTTTTTTTTTTGTAGATAGTATATTTGCAGTATGTGAGAGGAGAGATTTGAACATGAAATCTTAACTCGAGAGTTTTAACTACCTATTTGCTCTCCAACTCCCCTATATTATATATCATACTTTTTTTTATATTGCATACACTAGTTTTAATATTATTTCGTTAAAGACTAATGTGTCCCCATTGATCCCCATTTTTAAAAGACTTGTCAATTTTCATTGTATTATAAAAAAATAATACAATAAATAATTTTGAAAATTAATTCTAACACCGACTTTATTAATATTAAATATTTTATAATAATATCTTTAAAAAAATTAAACTACCCTTTACTTTAGATACCACGAAATGATTTAAAAACTGCACCAACACTTTTTACAAGAGAAATTAATTTGGGAGAAAAGGTCATTACAATGAAATTAATTTGGGAGAAGTTAATGATATTACATTCAATATTTTCTTGGCAAGATAGGCATGAACTGGGTCCAAGACAATAAATCAATAACACCTTTTTCTGGACCTTAATATGTATCTAGTAGATGCGAGACTAATCCTATCTAACAAGATTTTTTCCTATATCAGAGTATATAAACAGGACTTCTTTCCATATAAATAGAGCTTCTAACCGGAAGTTTACGTTGCGCCTGAAATGTGCAGCGAAGACGCTCATTAGAGACGGATTGGGTTGATTAGCCGCTGCCGGATTATAAATGCAATTTCGGACATATCCAATACATTGCTCAGTATCGCTTACCGCGCGTTGGAAGAAACGCGCTCCACAAAATTCCAACAAATGTAGAACGTCTGCGAATATCGATGTCGGTCGAAATTTCCTTTTCTTTACGAGGAATATCCAGAAGCTAAGAATTCGTTCTTTTCTCCTCACATTAGGCATCTCCAGCAAGCGTTTGTAGACAACATGAACTTGCCTCTCGAATACCCAATCCATCTCCTTGTATATGCTGAACTTGATCCGATTTTTCTTCGTCACCGGCACCCACATCTTCTCTTTCGAAAGAATCCGCTTGCTCTTCGTCACCTTCCTCCTGATCTCTTCTTTCGAAAGAAGAAATGACAAAGAATAACAAGGTTTGGGATTAAACCTAGTTTGGACGGATTGGTTTAACACACACTTCTGTTATGCTTATTGGATTAGAAACCTCTTCTCTTGCGCATTTATTTAATAGATTATTTTTTATTTTTCACATCAACACAGAACATGCCCATGCCCTCTCATGTTTGTTTCTCAATCTGTCTATCAGATTTCGTTTAACCCCATGGAGAGTGGGATCTTTGGTGGAAGTGGCCGCTTATTTGTAGAGTATATGTAGGTCTAGATAATCCATGGGTAATAAGGAATGCGAAGTGCATCCTTACCTAATGATGCGGACATCTGGAGAGGAAACGATAGGACAAGCTGAAGGAGGAAGATGAAACGACTGGGCGGAAGAGAAATTCTATATAAGCATTATATTTTAAAGAGAAATTCCTATAATTAGTACTGTATTTTGCATATATATATATATATATTATAGAATATCAAATAAAACATACAAAGTTAATTAACATAGATGTACTCATACCTGACGTGATTCTAGATGTTAATAAAATATTTGTGAACTTAAAATTGTTTGTGTTCTTTAATAATCTAAATTTTGAGTAGAATTTGAATTTGTATTAATTTTCATCCGTGATCAAAAGAGGTTAATAGAACTGTAAAGTAAGACATATACAAAGCAACTGGAGTGCTTAATATGGCTCCAGATAGTAAACAGAATGGATCAAAGATTACTCCCAACATTCAAGGCTGAAGAGAAGTAAATGAAATAAGAGTTGAATGTCGTCGTAGATGTTCTTTTTCCTATTAAAAATTATATTTTAAGAATAAAAATTAAATAGTAAAGGTTACATCATATACGGAAGATACTATAGAAGCTAAAACATCAAAGTAGTATAAAATCCTAACATTATAACAAAAATATTTTTATAACCTTACATTTGTAGGTGCTAGAGCTTGAAAGCTGTTTTGTTATTGTAGTTGTAGTGAACATGTTTACTTTAATTTTTTTTTGAATTTACATAATATTTTTATTATTTTAATAATATTTATATAGCATTGTTATTCCATGCATATATAAATGTTATACAATATTTTAAGTAAATATTTAAGAGAATGAATCATATAAGAGGAGTCATTGTAATATAATGGAAAAATCTTGTAAACCACAATGACCATTAAATACATGCAACATAGAGAGATGTGAAAAGAATATAACTACAAAAATATACAAGACTCTTTGTCAATGTTTAGAAATATTTTTTGTATATCAATGAATCGTTCAAAGTATCACCAATTAGTCCTTTAGGTAAAAAAAGACAATTCAACTATACCATATTCAATATTGGGATAAAACACAATATCAATTTTAAATCTTACAAAATTATTTTTTTTTATGGATTTTTTTTCTATTCAAAATCTAAAACAATACATTCCACAAGGATTTTCAAGTGATCCAAGCCAACACATCATACAAAATACAATAAATCCACCAAGGAAATCCATGGATCATTCTGACAATAACTTTGACAGGACACAAGAACCCATGACAGTTGGGTTCCTCCACCTTGAAATTATCTTTTTTGGTCCTCATGAATGAACTGATTAAGGAGTCTTGATATCTCTTCATAAAGATCATTCCATCTATAAGCTTTCCAGTAAGATAATCCTTCAGAAGCCCACTTTGCCAAACAATTAACCATTGTATTCTATTCTCTTAGGATATGAATAAAACAATTTCAATAAAATTCCTAACCAAACTCAAAATATGTTTCACTATTCTAGCCATAAACCAGGAAGCATCCTGAAAATGCTTGTTTTTTAGAAGAGACGCCACTATCATTGAATAAGATTCATAAATAACCCTTCTCCATCCCAAAATAATTTTAAAATATCTTAATATTTCATAAAAAAACACCATTAGGATAAATTTGAAAGATATTTTTAATGAATATAAACATGCCCCTACATGTATAAGAGTTGATACCTTAAAATACCCCAAAAATAAAATTACTAGGGATCTATAGAAGTGTTAGTATTACTTCTACTTTCGTATGGTACTTTTGCCAATAAAAATTTGGTTGCCCTAAAGTGATTTCCACTAGTCATAGAAGTAATAGCACCATGAGGTAAAAATGCTAGTGGTATTTTCACTCTACCATGGTGTTTCTGCTCTATTGCTACCTAAGCAAAGAGTTTAGTAGTTTGATTGTTTGTTATCACTAGTTACCTCTATGTCCTATGTCATTGACCCAATTTATAATTGATTGGTAAATTGCTAATCATACATCCCTAATTAGAAATTGCATGCTATCTATCTTTAATCAAATTCTAGTTAACTCCATGTAACTCCCAATTTTTCCAATTAGCCCCATGTAGTTGCACATATCTTACCTTTAATCTCTATGCAAATCCTCCATGGATTCCCCAAAGAGATATGGCTTAGCTATAAAACCACTCATTAGGAAGGTCTCTAGTAAGCAACTTTCTATGTACTAGCATGTTGTCAAAATCACTCTAAATATTTCTCTCCTATGTTGATATTCCCCTATAATTATATTACAAATTGAATATATAAAAAGCTCTATAGATCCCAAAAATACTTATTAGCAACCTTTATCATGCATCTAATCATTAGCAAAGGGACAACTTCAAGAGCATTTGGAAATATTTGCTTACAATAATCTTCATAAAAAAAGAACAAATTAGGATCTTGGGTTATGGATATCTTCCCTCTTTATTTTATATTTACTACTCTTTATTTTTATTCTTGATTCATTAACATTTCATTATTTTATATATTTATGCATTTTATAATCCTTTTCAATCTATTATTTCTTCAATAGCTTGTATCAAAATAAATAAGGGTTTGATTATTTCATGAAGGAAGGCTATTGCTCCTTGCTAAAACTAGATAAACCTCCCATAGTAATTGTATATTTTCCTAATTTTAATTTACAAGATTCTACTTTCTATGTGTACGGTCAAAAGCATCATATAATAGTAAAATGTTTGTACATTTCTACCTATGGTAATTCTTCTTGGTGCTTTTACCTAGTGCTAATTGATGGTACTTTTCCATGGAGTTTTTACTCCAATTTAGAATTAGGTATAGATTTTTTGGATTCTTCTAATTAGGATTCATACAAAATACAATACATCCACCAAGGAAATCCATGGATCATTCTGACAATAACTTCGACAGGACACAAGAACCCATGACAGTTGGGTTCCTCCACCTTGAAATTATCTTTCATGGTCCTCATGAATTAACTGATTAAGGATTCTTTATTTCTCTTGATCAAGATCATTCCATATATAAGCTTTCCACTAAGAGAATCCTTCAGAATCCCACTTTTCCAAACAATTAACCACTCTATCTCGTTCTCTTAGGATATGAATAAAACAATTTCAATAAAATTCCTAACCAAACTCAAAATATGTTTCACTATTCTAGCCATAAACTAGGAAGCATCCTGAAAATGCTTGTTTTTCAGAAGATACACCACTATCATTGAATAAGATTTATAAATAACCCTTATCCATCCCAAAATAATTTTAAAATATCTTAATATTTCACAAAAAAACACCATTAATATAAATTTGAAAGATATTTTTAATGAATATAAACATGCCCCTACATGTATAAGAGTTGATACCTTAAAATAACCCAAGTAAAAGTACTAGGGATCTATAGAAGTGTTAGTATTACTTATACTTTCATATGGTACTTTTGCCAATAAAAATTTGGTTGCCCTAAAGTGACTTCCACTAGTCATAGAAGTAATAGCACCATGAGGTAAAAATGCCAGTGGTATTTTCACTCTACCATGGTGTTTTTGCTCTATTGCTACCTAAGAAAAGAGTTTAGTAGTTTGATTGTTTGTTATCACTATTTACCTCTATGTCCTATGTCATTGATCCAATTTATGATTGATTGGTAAATTGCTAATCATACATCCCTAATTAGAAATTGCATGCTATCTATATTTAATCAAATTCTAGTTAACTCCATGTAACTCTTAATTTTTCCAATTAGCCCCATGTAGTTGCACATGTCTTACCTTTAATATCTATGCAAATCCTCCATGGATTCCCCAAAGAGATATGGATTAGATATAAAACAACTCATTAGGAAGGCCTTTAGTAAGCAACTTTCTATGTACTAGCATGTTGTCAAAATCACTCTAAATATTTCTCTCCTATGTTTATATTCCCCTATAATTATATTACAACTTGAATCTATCAAAGCTCTATAGATCCCAAAAATACTTATTAGCAACCTTTATCATGCATCTAATCGTTAGCAAAGGGACACATTCAAGAGCATTTGGAAACATTTGCTTACAATAATCTTCATAAAAAAAGGACAAATTAGGATCTTGGGTTGTGGCTATCTTCCCTATTTATTTTCTATTTACTAATATTTATTTTTATTCTTGATTAATTAACATTTCATTATTTTATATATTTATGCATTTTATAATCCTTTTCAATCTATTATTTCTTCAATAACTTATATAAAAATAAAGAAGGGTTTGATTATTTCATGCAAGGAAGGCTATTGCTTCTTGCTAAAACTAGATAAACCTCCCATAGTAATTGTATATTTTCCTAATTTTAATTTACAAGATTCTATTTTCTATGTGTACGGTCAAAATCATCATATAAGAGTAAATTTTTTGTAAATTTCTACCTATGGTAATTATTTTTGGTGCTTTTACCTAGTGCTAATGGATGGTATTGTTCCATGGAGTTTTTACTCCAATTTAGAATCAGGTATAGGTTTTTCGGTTTCGTTTATTTAGGATTCATATTTTTGGATTTGATATGTTAAGACTATTTTGTATCTCCTAATTCATATTTGTAAATAAATTTTATAAAAGAGATAAAAAAAAATAGATTTTGATTATAAATGAGAAAGGGGATAAATCTAGGCTTTAATATCTATATTAGACATGAATATAGAAATGCACATAGTTGTATCATAGGATAAATTTGTGTGTTATATCATTTCTTAACCCTTGTATAAAAGTAAAATTAATTTTATTTTTGTACAATTATTCAAATAAAAAATAATCATATAGACTAGGTACTTGTATGTTTACATCTTTCAACATTCAAAAGTAAAAATAAATTTTACTTTTTATAGTCGTTAATTGAAAAAATATATATAATAGGTATCTATATGCCCACATCCATTATCTATGCATTTTAGATCCAAAATTACATTTAAGATTTAGTATAAATAGGATCTTAGAAGGAAGTTATTTATTACCATAAAAATATTAGGTGTTTGTGAACTACCCCCATCAAAGTAGCTTCTTGGACCTCCATGAAATTTCTCCTAATATTAAATATGAACAAGGAAAAAATAATCACATTTGGTACCCCCTTGTGATTGGCCTATTTTGCCTAATCATATCTCTAGTAAATCTAAAATGCACATCATAATTATTCCTAAAAGTTCTCTATATCCCACCCAAAACCTTTAATCAATATAAAACGTATAAAATTTTTAAGTAAGAGCAACTAATTTATTTGTAATTCTATCACACAATAAAAATATTAATAATAACATAACAACAGGCTAGTCATACTAAGAATTATATATGATCCCTACATTGGCATATTGTCATACTAGGTTTTCAACTACCCATATAGGATCTCACATATACTTGAAGCCTATAGAAGAGTATAACATATTGGAATAATGAGATTCATAAAGAGAGTTTCCATTACCCCTCATGTATCATCTTGGGTCATGTACCTAGTGGTTACTTCCATGTATCATTGTGATCCCATATATCAACTGTATCTCATGTACCAATTGGTATATAGAGGATGGTTAGTTATATAGGTATATTCAAGTATATATGGGGTCCTTGAGGTATATAGGTCAATAGGTATATATGCATAAGGGGTTGGTACCAAAATGTATTTATAAAAAAATGGTGAATCAATTTTGGAATCCAGGTGAATAGTGTCCAAATGCATGTAGAAGGTTCACTATTATTAGGGGTAATGTTGGAAATTTAAACTTAAAATGGTTAAATTATTATAAAATTGGGGCGAATCGACCCAAAACAAATTTTGCACCCAATTTTTTTTGGCTAATGGGCCCTCGTCAAGGGTCCCAAATATTAGCCAATTCCAAATTTCAAAAATCCTAATTTTAGCCAATTTGGCTCTAAATAGCCGCTATGCATAACCCTGATCGATGGAAAGTGATATAAGGAAATAAAATACCTTTCTTTTTCTTTCATGAGCAACTTTAAAAATAAAACATAGTAAATTTAGTTTCCATTCCATCCTAAGCCACAATTGGATGACACAATATGACTTGAAGTATTGAACACCAACTAGTACAAACCATAGATCCTCTGGTTAATGTTAAAGAATATCAATTCACATTTGAAAATTCTATAAATGATGAGGAAGATAAGGAAGTTCCTCCCTCAAGTGGTTTATCTCCTATTCATGATGAACAAGGGATGATAATATTTAATTGTCTTGATCATATGGCCTCTTTCTTGCATAGGAATAAGGATTCCATAGAAATAATTTTAAAAGAAAATAGATATCCCTAGCTACCTTTGCTAGGTAATTTTCCCTTTTGTATTGCTCTCAATAACCCAAGGCTAACCCCTTAACTTCTAATCAAAATAATCTATGTTATGGGTCTCTATACATAGACCTTAATGCATTAACTTGAAATAATATAAATTAAAATATTTTGATCATCACAATTTCTATGAATGGTGTAGCATGGAATTGTCCATAGTGCTTATGAAATCAAATATTTTTACTTCCCCTTGAGGAGTTACTATGGGTAATGGAAGTTGTCCCATCACTCAACAAGTGAGACAAATTTATGTGGTCCTTAGTTCTTTGAACTCTCAATATTGTCTCAATGACCTCATAATGACCTTTCAGCAATCCCAAGCATAAATGTGGATTTTGCTCAAAATATTATTCCTACAATATCTAATCCTATATCATCTAATCCTTTCATATGTTCTAATGCACTAGTCTTACTTACAATATCTAATCCTAATGACCTTTCATATGTTCCTACAATATCTAATCTGAAGTTATATAGTGATCACTTTAACATTGTATGTTCTAATGCACTAGTCTTACCCTTTAATCAACTATCAAAGTCCTATAATCATATAACACATATTTCATGTACCATTGAACCCTCTATATTTAATACTTTAAGCTCTACCTTCAAAAATGAAGTAGATAAACTAGAAAATGGTCAATATCCAAGGGTCCTCATCTAGTCACAACTACTCTTATGAGAACCTATACAATCATCCTTTAGATCCCATCATATTTAGTCATACTTTTACTCCTATTTTTGAAACCAAGTTCTATATATATAATGGGAAGGAAGACCCAATTAATAACCCTAGAGTTTTCCCCACTACTTGTAGTAACATTGTATATGATTGGATGTTATTTTTCAAAATATTTCCTAAGAGCCTAATTGGTCTTACCTTATAATGGTATTACAAAATATTGAGGCACACCGTCAAAATATTAAAGGACCTTATTGGAATGTTTACCTACAAATTCCCATAATCAAAGTCTCTCTATTTATATTTTATAATGCAAAATATAGTTTCCATCCTTCCAATGTGCTCTTGATTCTATATTTCTAGTAACTAAGCTTATTATTCAATTATATTTGAATATATTTGTAACCAATTACATATTTTAAAAATAACCTTTAAAATAAAATTTTAACTCAATATTTTTCTTTTTGTTTGTGTAATGACCACAAAATAAAACCACAACAAAATACACAAAAAGATTTTTTTTTTTAACTAAGGAGAGGTATTCATAAACCCCTAACCAATCTAATTTTTACCTATGGTTTAAATCCTCTAAGTTTTCCTAAAAGCTACATTTCACGACATAGCCTCACACAAGTCCATCTATGTAGGTGTATCATGTGTTACTGTAAATAATCCTATCTATCTCATCATCCTTTATGGGCTAGAATTATCACCTTCAATCAATCGGAGGTATACATGCATCACCATACCATACACAAGCCTATCATTATAGGTATGCTATGAGTATTGCGAGTTAATTTACCCATATATTCTTTATGATGAGCTATCTTAACTTAGATGTAGAATTCCCACAAAATTAGTTAGCATTATCCATAAGGGGTATTAATCCCTTAGGTCTTCCTATGTTCACCCTCAAACTTAATACTTTTTTTTTTTACTAACAAAAAACAAGAACAATTCTAGATACTAAATCTAACAAAGAATATAACCTTAAAAGCATACAAGAGATACTAGGAAAGAAGCAACATTTTAAATAAGGTAAACATTAATTGAAAGAGAATATAATACAAAATATAAATAACTCAAGTAATAAATTGAAATATATAATCCTCATAATTCCACAATTATTACATACATCATAGTATGGTAAAACCTCCATACTTTTTAAAGAATAAGTAATACATCATGATAATTTAGGGATATCTCCCTACAAATCTAGTCTATTTGAGCATAAGTAAATGGTAAGTAGAGAACAAAATGGTGTATTTTCCCCATATGCCTCTTCAGATATCCTTCTCTATCCACTGATCATTTGAAGATAAATCAGGGCACTCATGGTTCAGGATAGGCATACTTCTAAATGCATCTAACATTTACTTTACCAAATTATAACTATACAAACTTAATCAAGTCTCTAAACATCTATTGTGTAGTTGGTATCATAAAAGAATCATTACTTTTATTTTCACCTCTCTAATACCCTTAGAGAGTCATTCAACATGCACAACTTAGATCATGGTTTTACTTTAATCAAATATTGTCTTTGTTCAATAAATTAAATTCCCATATCTTTAATCTATAGAACAATCCTTTCATTTATTTAAATTAAATTTTTACTACTTCAACTTAAAAATAAATCTTTTCTTTCATTGCATAAACCAAAGTACCATTACTTTTGTAGACACCAAAACAACACCAATCCGATTATGTGACAACAAGCGCTAATTGCATTGATACACACAGCCCCCATGGCAGCCCACAGAGGTTAAACAATGGTCCTAACCACTCCCAAAAGCAGTTTGGAAGGTCATAGGTCAATTTTGCACCTTTTTGGCACCTTTTTCTCTACTCATCCCACCCAGGGATGAATTCAGACTGGTATTCGTCCCACCCAGGGACGAATACACAATCGCTCTAGGGTGGGGTAAATATCAAGTTTGACTGGCAAACAAATTCAAACCTCGACAACTCTGCCAATTAACTGAGGCTTCAGGCCATGCAATTGCGAGGAATAGCTTTTATTCAAGAAGAGAGACTTCATTCATGCATGTATTTATTTTAGAGACCTTATGCAAGGAGATTCTAAATCAAGGAACTAGATTTTCTCTAAAAATATGACAGTTAACTCAAGTGGCGCCATCACATGCACAATTTAAACAAGGAGACCCTAAGGTCTATAAATTGGGGAGTTTTCCCACCCAAAAGATATAGAAAGAAGGAGCATTTGAGCAATGAAATGCTGCCAATTTACATACCAACTTGTGATTTGTGCCTTCACATCCTTAATCTCTCATTCGAAAGGGAGGTTATTGGGTGACTATTGGAAGCATGAATCCCGACCCAAAACCCAATTTTTGGCCACAATATTCCACAAAATTTGTCAAAAACACCCTATAAGGAGTTTTTGACCCATCCCAAGTGGATTGGTGCCGAAACAGTGTCCCAAACGATGGGCGTCCTGCCCCCGGGCGCTCCCCAAACTGTCACAGTCCTATTCATCCCACCCTGGGATGATTAGAAATATGTGATAAATTTCTCTGGTTTTTATTTTGCATTTTATTCTAGATATGTTAAATAGGTTACAGTTCAAATTTCATTTCATTCTGAGCAATTTTGACTAGGTTTTTGTCATTTCCCGCCTTTACTAACTTGTAGATGGCACCAGAAAAATCTGGGTGATAGAGGTAAAATTGGAGAAATATGACCTTTTGGGTCTTCCCAAAACACCCCCAATTAGCTAAAACCAAGTTTTCAGGTCTTTTGGAGCTTTCTAGATAGGACATTGAAGAGGGTACTTTCTGATAATTTATTACAGGTTAATTCGTCCCACCCCGGAATGAATAGCAATCTGTGGTAGGTTTCATTGTTTTTCTTTTTGCATCTTATTCTAGGTCATTTCAATAGACTGTAGTTTAAATTTCATTTCATTTGGAGCACTTTTGATCAGGTTTTTGCTATTTCCCGCCTTTACTAACTTGCAGATGGCATCATCAAAATCTGGGTGATAGAGGTAAAATTGGATACATATGACCTTCTGGGTCTTCCAAAAACACCCCCAATTAGCTAAACCCAAGTTTTCAGGTAATTTGGAGCTTTCGGGACAGGACATTGAAGATGGTACTTTTTGACAAGTTATTACAGGTCTATTCGTCCCACCCTGGAGCGAATACAAATATGTGAGGAATTTCTAGACTGTTATTTTTGCAATGGCTTCCTGATAACATATTTATGCTTTTGTTAAAATTTTAGGTCGATCTGAGGTCATTTGATCATCATTTTAATATTTTCATGCATATACTGACATTAGGCCTTGGGAAATACATGTTTTATTCTGCCCGCAGGTGCTACTAATATTTTTTGTTTCCTTGAACACAGGTATTTGACATCATAGAAGCAGGAAAGAGTCAAAAATAATATACACAAGCGGCGGTGATGTTTTGGTCCGTCCATCTTATATGTGGGCACGCGGAAGAAGGATTGTTGTTTATAGATGCGATAAGAAACTTATTTGACGCTCCTATTCCCTAAAAATGAAGGAGACGTATTGTAACACAACTATGAAAAGCATATCAATAAAAAGGGCCATATTTTATATTGCTTTTATCTTGTGTCAATTCGTCTATGCTCTTTCTTTTATGCACTTTGCAATACATAGGCTATAAGCGTTAAGTTGGGTTTTAAAAGCATCTATTTTGGCACTTTCCTTTTTGTTTCCGTATCCTTGTGATTTCAAATTCAATATATAAAATAATCATTTCATTCATTTACTTAATTAAATCTTTACTACTTCAATTTAAAAATAAATTATTTTCTTTCATTTCATAAACCAAAGTCCCATTACTTTAATCCAAAAAATAAACTTATCCTTTATTTACTAAATTAAAGCTTCACTACTTCAATTTAAAAATAAATCATTTTCTTTCATTTCATAGACCAAAGTCCCATTAATTTAATCTATAAAACAAACCTTTCATTTATTTACTAAATTAAAGCTTCACTACTTCAATTTAAAAATAAATCAAACATTCCATTACTTATTAAGTTAAGTCCTCAATACTTAATTCTTAACAAGCCATTAACTAAACATCTAAACAAGCACCACCCCTTATTTGGTTCAACCTGACTAAAATACTTTAATTTAAAAAAAGGGTAACTTCCCTAGAGAGATTCATGGAAAAAACCTACCCTATGGTAGAACACCTCGGGTTCTTCTACCGCAAACTAAAGGTTTTCTCCAAACAAGGGTAAAGATAATACTTTTTAATCTAAGTCAACCAAAAGGATGAACTTCGAAGTTCAAACAAATATTATAATGGCTTGGGAAAAAAGTCACATGCTGGAGATAAAATACACAGTGACCTTTCAAACCCAGGGATTGCACACAACAACTCCCACCACTACGACAACCAACCAACACCACTAGGGTGCAACTTATAAGGAAGTGAGGTTAATAAGGTATGCCCCAAAGCAACATGATTTGTCCAGTACCACCACGATATGACTAAACAAGGAATGATAGATTCCATAGTTTGAAACTAGTGCCATCGTTCTACTTACCACATTATCACTAAAAGGGGTTCCTAAGATAAATATGTCACTTTGGTTTTGCATGCATGACTGTGTCTGATGGAGAGCAAGCGAACCCTTTGTTAGCTCTCCCCACACCATACCCAAAGGGAGGGTTATCCTAGTCATGCAACAATGATGACCTATTGGGGGATTGAATGTAAATCAAAAGAACCTACTATTTTTAGTCACTCTATCATTTAGAAGGAGATAAGGACAACCGTCCCAATGGCTCTATGGTCTAGGATGAAGGGTGTTAGCTTCACAACCCAAGAAAGGTCTACAACAATGTAGGGAAACCAATGAGAGTATACAGACAACAACCCAACCAACAAAAAAGTCAACAAGTGGTAAGTAATCCCAAGAATTCAAATCTAAACTTAATATCACACCTCAAACCAACCTGGTTATTCCTAAGATATTTGTTGATTGCCACTGAATGTTGTTTTCACATTAGAGATTTTGAGTTCCTCTTCATTCACCTTTCACTTCATTTGTCTCTCGTAGTTACTATGTTCACATCCCAATCATTGTTATTTTTCCTTCTAGTCAATCCCCCAAAAGCTTCTCCCCTCCTTTTCCTTTCCATCATTCCATTCCTTAAGGAATCGAGCCTCCTAATTTATGATTGCTATCATAATCTCATCAACATTCTTACCATCCCACCAATGCTCTCTGACTCCTCCTCAAATGGTCAAACAAGGTAACCTATTTTTTTAAGATTATATTTCAATCCTCCTCAAATATTTCCATTAATGTGACCTTACCTTTGTCGGTAATGAAGCTTCTCTTCATCAAATCGATCAGATATTTTGAAAGAGTGGTCTTTTGAATCTAATCTCGCAAGTCACCACTATGAAGCTTCATAATATTTTTAAACAAAAGCTCTATTTCATTTAAATAAAAAATTTATTATCTCCGAATAAAAATTCTATTATAATTCAAGGGAAATATTTATTGTTTTTATTAACTGAAATTCTCAACATAAGAACATTCAATATCTACAAATGAAATTATGGTGCCATTTATAATAAAAACATTCATTATTTATAAATGAAAATTTCTTTATTATTTTAAAAGAAAAACATCTAAGTGAAATAACCTTTATCATTTAAAATAATGACTCACTATATATATCTATATAGATATATATATTTATACATATATATTTTTCATGTGCATAAAACATAGAATATAATTTTTTCTTGTCAAACACTAACATCTTGCTATTATTTTTGAGAGGTTTAAAAAAATAAATAACTCTCTTTCTTTTCTTTCAAAAGAAACCAGATCATGCATGCTTTCCCTTTGATTTTTAAAACACCAATGCAGGTAGTGATGAAGTAAAAGATAATCAAACATATGCAATAGACAAAGAGGGAGTATTTCCATCAATTCAATCACCTGTCTTGACCTAAGAATTTATGATAACTATAGTGTTATCAACATGAGGCTCAAGACAACTAGCTATTGAAGATTATCCCTAACCAATAATGCATGTCTATATGAAGGTATCTATCCATGTTACCCTCGAGATGCCTTGTCATCACTTCCCCAATCTCAAGTACCCCTATTTTTAGTGGATGATTCTACTTCTTCCACATACAAGTGTACCTAATCCTATACGTTGGCAATATGTCAGTAGTACCATTATATTTAAAACAACCTAAACATTGCATAGTTGATCCATTACACAAAACAAAGTATTAAAACATCATTAATTAATACATTGTTTCCTATGCCATAAAGTCCGCCAAGGAGGGTCATGACATCCTACCCCTTGGGACTAAACATTGTCCTAAGTATTTCTAGTTTTACAAAATAAAATTTGTTACATCATAAATTTTCATACAAGAAGGGAAAATATTTTTGCATAACCTCCACTTTTTCTCAAATGGTATTTCTTTTTGAATACTGATCCCACTAGACCTTACATTGCTCAAAAGTTTGATTTTGCATAGATTTAGAATGAAAATAAAAAATATTTACTGGTACCACTTTAATAGCCTCTAAATTTACAATCTGTAAATTAGTAACATTCCACACATGTTCAGGGTCAACAACATATTTCCTAAGAAAGGATATGTGGAAGGTGTCATGGATATTCGATAGGTTAGGTAGTAAGGCAAGTCAGTATGCAATCAGACTGATATTTTTAGTGATTTTGAAGGGTCCCACAAACCATGTTTCCAACTTTGTGGATTTGAAAACACTCTTCTTTTGTTTAACCCTTAAAAACACCTTGTCTCCAATGGAGTACTCTCTTGGAGTTCTTTTTAGATCAACATAAATTTTATGCCTATCGACAACTTCTTTAAGTATTTGCCTAATTACCTTTAGTTGATCCTCCATTTATCTAATCATTTTTGGGCCAATCACAACTCGGTATTCTAGGTTATACCAAAACAATGGATTTCTACACTTCCATCCATACAAGGCATCAAAAGGAGCCATTCCTAGCGTGGAGTGATGTCCATCATTGTAGGTGAACTCTACAAGATGTATGTAATCTTCCCAATGAGACTTGTGATCTATGCAGTACATGCAGAGCATGTATTCTAGTACTTGGTTTACCCATTCTATTTGACCATCTATCTTAGGGTGGTATGCCAAACTCATATTCAGTTTCATACCAACTACACTATGAAATATTTTCTAAAATTTGAAAGTGAATTTAGAATCCCTATCTAAAATGATTACCTTTAAAAACCCATGCAAATGGAATATCTCTTTGGTAGTTTTGTTAGCCACCATTTGAGCATCATCCTTGATGTTTCCTGGTATGAAATGTGGAACCTTAGTCAGTCTTTCGACTACTACCATGATTACATCATGTTGATACCATATTTTTGGTAAGTCGAATATTAAATCCATATATATAACTTACCATTTCTATGTAGGTACAACACGTGGATACAATTGTCCTATAGGATGTCTCCATTATGCTTTGAATTTCTAATATTCAAGGCACTGAGTGATAAAATTGGTGATATCCTTCTTCATTCCCACCCAGAAGAAAATTATTTTCATATTATCCTGCATTTTTACCCCTCTAGTATGGGCATAATAAGGAGACCTATGGGATTCTTGCATTATTAATGTTCTCAAATCATCCATTTTTGGTATGATGACTCTACCCTTGTAGAATAGGAGGTCATATTTCATACCAAATTCCTTATTACCCTCAAGGTCTTAGTTCATCCTAACTTGAATTTCTTGGCAATACTCATCGTAATATTGCTTATGTTTCACCTGATCCATCAGGACCATGTGGCTTACAGTTATGGATGCTATGTGTTTCCTTCTACTCCAGGCATCAACAACATTATTCTATTTCCCTTTTATGTACTCAATTTTAAAGTCGTATTTAGCAAGAAACTTGACCCATATTCTCTATATCATATTGAGTATAGGTTGGATAAATATGTATCTCAAAATTTGATGGACAGTCTGTAATTCAAAGGGTCTTCCCACCAAGTAGTGGCACTAGGCCTTTATAGCATGGACCACTGCAACTAGCTCTAAATTATGTGTAGCATAATTAACTTCATGCTTTTTGATCTTCCTTGAAGTATATGCTATTATCGATTCTTATTGATAGAGTAATCCTTCTAACCCTTCCATTGATGCATTCATGCATACTAAAAAGTCTCATTGAGGGTTAAAAATATTTAGTATTGGTGTGGTAGTGAGTTTATGTTTAGTTTTGCAAAGGCAACTTTACACTATTTTGACCACTTGAATTCCTTCCCCTTCTTCTGAAGGTTAGTTATTGCCACAACAATCTTGGAGTAATCCTTTATTTAATTTCTATAGTAGGCGATTAACCCCATGAAGCTTTGCACTTCAGTCACATTAGTAGGGGGTGGTCAATTCAATATGACCTCTATTTTCTTTGGGTCCACAACAATTTCTTCTACTGATATGATATGTCCAAGATATCGTATATCTGGAACGTAGAAATAACTTTTGGCTAGATCCCCATAGAGTTGATTTTCCCTCAATAATTGTAACATGATATTGAGATATTTATCGTGATCTTATTTGTCTTGAGAGTATATTAAGATATCATCTAGGAATACAAAGATAAAATGGCCTAGGTGTCTTTTAAACATACTATTCATTAGGTTCATAAATGCAGCTGGAGTATTAGTCAGTCCAAAGGGTAGAACTATAAAATCATAATTCCCATACCTAGTTTTAAATGTCATTTTGCGAGTGCCCTCCTCGCGTATTCTTTATTTTTGATACCTTGATATTAGATAAATCTTAGTGAACACTGTGGCATTTCTAAATTGGTCGAATAAATCTTTGATCCTAGGTAAAGGATATTGGTTCTTGACTATAGCCTTATTTAAAATCCTATAATCAATACATAATCTTGAAGAACGATTTTTTTTTTCATAAATAAAACCAGTGCATCCCATGGTGAAAAACTTGATTTTATCAACTCCTTTTCCAATAACCCTTATAGTTGAACCTTTAGTTCCTGCATCTCTATAGGATTTATCCTATACAAAAATCTATGAATAAGTTCTACTCCTAGTATAAGATCAATTTTGAAGTCAAATTCCTACATGAGAGGAAGTCCAAGTAAATCCTCTGGAAATACATCCTTAAAATCTTGCAATATAGGATGATTTCCTAGAACTTCTCTCTTCTGATCATCTCCTACTTCATTAAGTTTTACAATATACACTATCCCTTATCTCTTGAGGGCTTTCTTTAGTTGCTTAGCCAACAACATCTATGGTTTGAAAACCCCTTTTTTGCTATGAATTATTAGTCTCCCCCTGCATTTATCTGAATACTCAATCAATTAGTCTTGGAAATTGATCAAGGCTTTATGGACCTATAACAAATCCATTCCTAGGATCACATCAAAGACATGAAGTAAAGGTACATATAAACAATATTATATGGTTCCACTAGTTAAAGAAATTTCTACCATTGGATAACATTGGTTTACTGAGTAGGTTTGTCTAGATTCATTCTCAACATTCCATCCATGGGCTAAATATCTTGGTATTTTTGGCATAGTCCTTGCTAGACTAGTATAAATAAAACTATCAATGGCCCCACTATCTATAAAAATATTTACTTGCTTGTTAAAAATTGTATCTTTCACAAGCAATGGAGTGGCTTGTCCCTCTATCTTCTATTTCTTGATTGCGGTGTAGATCCAATGCTCAAGTTCCTTTCCTTTAGCATTGGAGGTGCTAGGCCCTGGTCGATGTGGACACTGGTTAGCAAAATATGGATATCTACAATGGTAACACCCATCCTTGGGTCCTTAAATTTTTTTCTATTTTTTCTCCCCTTCTTTAATTGTTGGAGCTGAAGTTTATGATTTTTAAGGGTGAGATTTTGCATTTTTGGTATTATTGTTGCTTTTATTTTGGAAAATTTTCTTGAACTTTCCCTTTCTCCCATCATTTCTCTCTTCAAAATTTTTATGTTTCTTGGTCTTTCGATCTTCTTCCTCTTCCCATTTCAAGAATATTTGACTATTCCTCTTCCTTAGTGCTTTCCAATCTTGCTCGAATAGGGGGTGGCATAGTTAAATTGAAAGTGCAACTCTGCTTTCTTTGCCAAGTCATACATATTTTATAGCGATTTAGGCTTGTGCATGTTTACATCATGATTTACTATAGATTTCAATCCATGGATAAACTTATGAACCCTAATTTTCTCATCATAGGTAGATATATACTTAAGTAGCCATATCAACTTCTTATAGTATATTTCTACCATCTTGATTCCTTGTTATAGGCTGGCAAATTCTTTAAATTTTAACACATAGAAATGCTCTATTAGGAACCTTTTATTGAAGATAACTATGAATTATTTCCATGGAATGTCAACAAATTCAATATTAGTTTTCTCATAGTGGGTTTCCCACCAATTTAGACTAACCCCATCTAAGTTTATCATGGCACAAACCATTTGGGTTCCTATGGAATAAAATTTTAACATGAAGTAAACCTCTAGTTATCTCAACCATGCTTCAGCTGCATCCCCTTCACCTTCTCAACCAAACTTGGAGATACAAATATTTTTTATATCCCTAGCCATTTCCTTTTCTAGAAGGTCTCTATATTGAAATTGCTCTATAATTATCCCATCAACTTTGCCAACCTCTGAGCCTTTAGATTACGAGTTATGATTCAAAACTTCTTCTAACAGTCATCTCATCTGATCTTGCATAGCAACAACCATAGCAGTGAGATCTTATACCTCTCTATTAGAGTTTGTTGGATCCTCATCTCAAATTTCTTGTTCAACATTACTTTTTCTAGTTTTTCTAGGTGTAGGCCTCTCTTTTATGGACTTAGGCAATATTTTTAACCTAGTTACAACCAATAATAAAATAAGTTTACAAATTCACCTTAAATTGTATCACTAATCCAAGCCACAATAGATAGTTCTCTTGCTAAAAGCATAAAAAATATATCTAGGGTAGTATTCCAAGTTTATAATGTATCATTAATACCAAAGCTCATACTAAGATATTATTGGAAACATTGAGCATATTGATTTGTCATTGATGTCAAAGGATTGATACCAATTGTTGTCATTGATGTAAAAGGCTTGTTGTCAAAAAGAGCATGTTGAGTAAGGTGTTGCAAGAGGTTTGTCATTGTTGTCAACACAGGCAGTTAGATCTAATGATGCAGTGGATAGACAGTTCAAGAGTCATTCAGATGCAGAGGACAGAAGTTCAAAGGATAGTCAGCTTATGTAAAGTGCAATTCCAGGAAAACAGAAGTGACCCAGTTTCAAAAATTCGAAGAAAAAGACAAGTTAGAAAATTGTCGCGATATCGCGACATGTTTTCTGTCGCGATTTCCGACGAGTCGGAGGAGAGAGAAGGCACAGCCGAAAATGTCACGATTTCATGACAAAAATGAGGAGAGAGAAGGCACAGCCAAAAATGTCATGATTTCACGACAAAAATGAGGAGAGAGAAGGCGCAGCCAAAAATGTCATGATTTCGTGACAAAAATGAGGAGAGAGAAGGCGCAAGGCAAACTGTCACGATTTCGCGACATGTTGGAGGCCAAGAAGCTAAGTCGAGAAACTGTAGCGATTTCGCTACATGTTGGATTTTCGCTGGCCGAAGCAAGGAGAAAGCGTTAAGTGGAAAAGTTGTAGCGATTTCGCTACGTGTTGAAATTTCGTTGGCCGAAGCAAGGAGAAAGTGTTAAGTGGAAAAGTTGTAGCGATTTCGCTACAAGTCGAAACTACAAGACACAAAAGTGTAGCGATTTCGCTACAAGTCAAAAGTGCAGAACACAAAGGTGTAGCGATTATGCTACAAGTCGAAAGTGCAAGGCACAAAGGTGTAGCGATTTCGCTACAAGTCAAAGTTTCACGGGTCGAAGCAAAGTTGGAAGCATAAGGCACAAAGTTGTAGTGATTTCGCTACATGTCTTGATTTCGCTAGTGCATGAAGCGAGAAATGTACGGAAGCCGAAAGCGTCACGATTTCATGACAAGAATGAGGATGACGTCAGTGAAAGCTGAAAGTGTCACGATTTCATGACAGGTTGCAAGAAAAGCCTCTGGAAGCCGAAAGCGTCATGATTTCATGACAAGAATGAGGATGACGTCAGTGAAAGCTGAAAGTGTCACGATTTCATGACAGGTTGCAAGAAAAGCCTCTGGAAGCCGAAAGCGTCATGATTTCATGACAAGAATGAGGATGACGTCAGCAAAAGTTTGAAGTGTCACGATTTCATGACAAGAACGGTGGCAAAGCTTTCAAAGGCCAAAAGGGTCGCGATTTCATGACAGCAAGGACAAGAAGGCGTACGGCTACAAAAAGTGTCGCGATATCATGACATGTTATTATTTCATGGCAATAGTTATAGAAAGGTGACAAAGGTGGCAGTAGCAGTTAAGGCCGACAAAGTTGAATCTAGGCCGATAGATTTTAGGGTTCTATAGCCGACAATTTCTAGGGTTTTGCAGTCGACGTTCTTAGGGTTACATCGATGGATTTTAGGGTTTTACAATAATTTCTAGGGTTTTACAATCGACGTTCTTAGGGTTACAGCCGACTATTGTTTAATATTTGATCATGAAATTTCATCTATAAAAGGAGGGCTATTTTGAGTTTGAAGAGAAGGAAGTATCGTGTTTGTGCAAGTGAAGTCCGCGTCGAGTAGAGAGCGAGTCATATCGATTCGAGCTGAGTGCGAAGTCGTAGGTCGAGTTGAAGCGAAGAGTGCGTATCGTGATTGCATGAATGAAGAGCGCGGGGTGCAGAGGTTGAGTTCTAAGTGCGAAGTGATAGCGCGTAGATAGCAGAAGTGATCGATCATCAGGTTGCAATAGAGAGTGCGAAGAAGTTCATAGAAGTAGTCGGATAGTGCGAAGTGTTTTGCGCAAAAGCAGCAGAAACCCTAGGAACAGCAGACTATGAGAAATAAGGTGAAAGTATTATTCTATATTTTTCATTATCTTGATTGACTTCCAAGTTGTAGCTTGGCATAAGGGGTTGGTGCCTCTTTCCAGTAGGTGCTGGTAAATTAGGAGTTGGTGCTCCATTCTGTTGGTGCAGAAAAATTGAGGGGTTGGTGCTCCTTCCAGTTGGTTTTGGTAAATAAGTTGTAAAGTTGTTGCTTTGCTTGAGCTGGATTTGGATGGTAGTCCAAGCAGCCATTTTTGAGGAGTAGCCACATTGGTGAACCTCGTTAAAATTGTTGTGTTGTGTGTGATGCTTTCTTGCTGTAATTGATATATCTTTTATAAGTTTTAATCTGCTGCTGGTTTTTAAACTGTATACTTGAAATTTAAAAGATCACACTGATTCACCCCCCCTCTCAGTGTCACTGTGTTTACAACAATTGGTATCAGAGCAAGGTTCCTGAACAGGCTAAATCAGCTAGGGTGATCTTGGAAGTGACGAAATGGCAGGTGGTGAAGGATTCTCCTCAAACAAAGCACCATTGTTTGACGAAACGAATTATGCATTCTGGAAGATCAGAATGCAAACATATCTCTATGCTTTGGGATTTGATATCTGGAGTGCAGTAGTTAATGGTTACATAGCTCTCGACACTGCTCCAACCGACAGCACTAGGAAAAAGGCATTTGAAAATGACTCTAAAGCAAAAAATGCCATCATGTGTGGATTGGTTGACAGTGAGTTGGTCAAGATCATAAATTGCGAATCAGCAAAAGATGTGTGGGACAAACTAGAAAATATTTATGAGGGAGATGACAAGATCAAGGAAGCCAAGCTTCAAACACATCGAGCTCAATTCGAATCATTAAATATGACCAATGATGAGAACATAGAAGCCTTTATGCAGAGAGTTAATGGAATCACTAACTCAATGAGAGGTCTTGGCGAAGATTTGGATGATGCAACTATCATGAAAAAGGTATTAAGATCGCTTCCCCAAAGATTTAATTCTAAAGTCTCAGCCATAGAAGAAGCTAAAGATCTAAATCACTTCAGTATGGATGAGATGCATGGTTCCCTGACTGCTTATGAAATGAGAATAGGAAGATCTGATCCCACAGACAGAGAAGCAGCCTTTAAAGCCCTAAAAGGTAAAGACACAAAACAAGAGTCTGAAGAAGAAGAAAATTTGGATGAAATGGAAGCAAATTTTGTTAGAAAGCTGAGAAAGGGAAAAGGAAAATACAGAGGAAAGCTTCCTTTCAAATGTTTCAACTATGGGGGGATTGGACACTTTGCTACCAAATGTCCTCTCAATGATAAGAACAAAGGTGAGGAAGCATCTCATCAAGAAAGAAGTGAATGGAGAAAGAAAACAAACTTCAAAAAGGGAAATTTCAAAAAGAAAAGTTTCATCTCCAGAAATGCAAATTCTTCAGAGGACAGCTCTAGTGAGGAGTCTGAAGAAGGAACAGGTGAAGCTCTATTCATGGCTTTTGAAGTAGAAAAATTAGAAGAGGTAGAAAAATCAGAGAAGAGAGAAGGAATGAACTCTAAAGCATGTGTTGAAAAACCTGAGGCAGAAGTGGATCTAGAAGGTGAACTGGTCTCTGCTCTTGAAGAATGGAAATCTGAGAAAAGAAAGAATTATAAACTGTCAAGAAAGCTCGAGGATGCAAACGACATTATAACCAGTTTAAAAATACAGGCAGAAGAATACAAGAAAATATCCGAAGATCTTGAAGTTCAGATAACCGTGAAGATAGATTACTGCTGTAAACTAGAAGAAGAAAATCTTGGCCTACGAATGCAGATACAAGAGCTGGATCAAAAAATTAGCTGCCATCACAAACGTGAAGAAAGTTCGAAGAAGCTGGATAAAATCTTAAGTGATCAACGACCTGCAGGCATTAAATTTGGTCTGGGCTTCATTGAAGGAGAATCATCAAACGGACCAAAAGCCAGCAATATTGAAACTATAAGGAGTGAAGATGAGAAACAGGCTGATGAAAGAAAAACAAAGCATGCAAAAGAAAGCAGTAATACCGGGCCTGAAAGAAGAACTGACAATGATGGCTTTACCAAGGTCACACATCAAAAGAAAAGAAGGTCTATGGCTCCTGCAACAACCTGGCAAAGACCATCTTTCAGGTTCAATCATTACTTTTATGGTTTCTGTTTCAAATGTAATGGTTATGGACATAAAATTGCTGACTGCAAGTATAATGTAGGACCACGAAGTTTCACCAGCAGAAATACTTTTGCTCCTCTAACAAGTTATGCAGTAGAATGCTTTAATTGTCACAACTTTGGGCATATTGCTAGAAATTGTCGTAGTACCTCTGTTTCAAATCAATTTGAGAAAAGAAGAGTTCAACCATATAGGGCAAAACAAAATAGAAATCTTTCTGAAAGATATGTGCAAGATACTGAAAAGGGGAAATCCAAGCTAGAGCCCAATACCATAGTCAAAACAGAGTGGAAACAGAAAGAACAGCTCAGGGAAGAAAAGGAATCTCTAATAGTACAGACAACTTTCAAGGCTCAGAATAAATGTGTTCCATGGATTCTTGACAGTGGCTGCTCAAGTCACATGACAGGTGATAAACAGAAGTTTGAAAAACTACAAAAATATGAGGGTGGCTCTGTAAAGTTCGGAAATAATGATGGAGCCAAGATAATCGGAAAAGGATCTGTCAAAATTAGTGATGGGAAAATCAAGTCAGAAGAAGTTCTGTTTGTGGATGGTCTGAAACACAACCTGTTGAGTGTCAGTCAAATCTGTGATAAAGGACATGAAGTGGTCTTCAAGAAGCAGGGTTGTGAAGTCAGAAAGATAAACAGTGGGAAATTAATAGCAACTGGCTCAAGGACGTCTGGCAACCTGTACACACTCTCAGAATCTTCAGAAGGTATGTGTTTTATTGGACAAGAAGAAGAGAACTGGCTGTGGCACAAGAGGCTTGGACACATAAGTTTCGATAACTTGGTGAAAATCAGCTCGAAACAAGCAGTGAGAGATATTCCAACCATTAGAAAACCTTCAAATAATATCTGTGCTTCATGTCAGAAGGGAAAGCAAACCAGAGTCTCATTCAAAACAAAAGAGTACCACACTAGCAAGCCTTTGGAACTTATACATACAGACTTATGTGGACCCATGAGAACACAAAGCATAAATGGAGACAAATACTTTATGTTGTGTATTGATGATTATTCCAGAATGACATGGATATTTTTCTTAAAAGATAAAACAGAAGCTTTTGAAATGTTCAGATCTTTCAAACAACTAGTTGAGAATGAAACAGGAAAAAGGATAAAATGTTTACGATCAGATAGAGGAGGAGAATTCATTTCGAATGAATTTTTAGAATACTATGAAAAACATGGAATCAGGAGACAATATTCAGCAGCTAGAACTCCCCAGTAGAATGGTGTAGTAGAAAGAAAGAACAGAACTGTACAGGAAATGGCACGCACTATGCTGGCAGAAAACAAAATAGCAGATAGATTCTAGAAAGAAGCAGTTCACACAACAGTATACATCCAAAACAGATATATGTTAAGAACTCATGAAAGCAAAACACCTTATGAGTTGTGGTTTGGTAGAAAAGCAACAGCAAAACATCTCAAAGTGTTTGGCTATAAGTGTTACATCAAAAAAACTGATGACAATCTTGGGAAGTTTGAAAATAGAGCAGATGAAGGTGTTTTTGTTGGGTATTCACCAAAAAGCAAAGCTTACAAATGCTATAACAAGAGACTCAAGAAAATTGTGGACAGTGCAGATGTTAAATTCGATGAAGGTGGGAAACGACTAGCTGACTTTGAGGAAAACTACCCAATCTATGAAGAAGTCTTCGAAGGAGATGAGGTGAATGAAACAGAAAATAAATCTACGTTTGATTCAGATGAATTAATCGATGACTCAGAGGTGCAAGAAAACAAGAAATTCAAAACAGGCAGCTGGCAGAAAAATCATCCAAGAGACCAAATAATTGGAGATCCCACAACTGGTATTCAAACAAGAAGGAAAGTAATAAGTAATTACTCTCTTTTATCCAGCATTGAGCCCAAAAACATAGATGAAGCAAGCAAAGATGATAGCTGGATGAAGGCAATAAATGAAGAGTTAGATCAGATTGAAAAGAACAGAACTTGGGAATTAGTACCTAGACCTACGAATAAGAATGTAATCGGCACCAAATGGATATTTCGAAACAAATTAAATGAAGACGGACAGGTCATTAGGAACAAAGCAAGACTGGTTTGTAAAGGATATGCACAGGTCGAAGGCATTGATTTTGAAGAGACTTTTGCACCAGTGGCCAGATTAGAAGCAATTAGAATGTTTCTGGCCTTAGCAGTCCACAAGAACTTCAGAGTTTATCAGATGGATGTAAAATCTACCTTTTTAAATGGGAAACTTGAAGAAGAGGTCTATATTGAACAACCAGATGGCTTTCAAATTAGTGAAGATCCTAACCTTGTCTGCAAATTAAAGAAAGCATTATATGGATTAAAACAAGCACCACGGGCATGGTATGCAAGGCTAGACAACTATCTCTCTCAACAAGGATTCAAGAAAGGTTTAGTGGACAATAATCTGTATGTGAAAACAGAAGGTGGGCATCTCATTGTTCTTGTTGTCTATGTAGATGATATCATATTTGGCAGCAACAAAGATGAATCTTGTAAAGACTTAGCAAATAAGATGCAGAATGAATTTGAAATGTCTATGATTGGTGAACTGTCTTACTTTCTTGGGCTACAAGTTAATCAAAATGAGAAAGGCATATTCATTTCCCAAATCAAATATGTGAAAGAAATGCTAAAGAGGTTCACTATGGAGGACTCGTAAGCCGAGTTAGCACTCCCATGACAACAGGCTGCAAATTAAGTAAAGAAGACAAATCTCCACCTGTAGACCAAACCATGTATAGATCTATGATTGGAAGTTTACTATATTTAACAGCTACCAGACCTGATATTCTGCAGGCAGTTTGCATGGTAGCTAGATTTCAAGCCGATCCCAAAGAGACTCATGTGACAACAGTTAAAAGGATTTTTCGGTATCTCAAGGGGACCATGGAGTATGGGTTGTGGTATCCAAAAGGCAAAGACTTCACTCTTATATCATATTCAGATGCAGATTGGGCTGGATGTGTTGATGACAGAAAGAGCACAAGTGGAGGTGCTTTTTATCTCGGTGACAGGTTGGTTGCTTGGCACAACAAGAAACAAGAGTCAGTTTCTTTATCAACAGCTGAGGCTGAATATATTGCAGCAACAACTTGCTGTACTCAAGTTTTATGGATGAAACAAACTTTGAAAGATCTTGGAATTAATTTTAGTGAACCAATATCAGTTAAGTGTGATAACACCAAGTGCAATTAACATCTCCAAGAATCCTAGTTATGCACTCACGGACAAAACACATTGCTATAAGGTATCATTTCTTGAAGGAGAAAGTTGCAGAAGGAGAAGTCAAGTTGGATTTTGTCCCAACCACAGAACAAGTAGCAGATATTTTTACAAAACCATTGCCCAAGGAAGTGTTTGAGTACCTTCGAGACAAATTGGGAGTAGTCACATTTCCCAAGAAGTGACTAGCTACGGGGATCACTTTCTCGGGGGGAGCATTTGAGTATTTGACTACTCTTTTGCTCATGATCATAATTTGTGCTAGATGCAACAAATTGTGCCTGAGAATTGTGAGGATGGACTCAGGGGGAGTCTGCAATAGCCCTTTGGTATTATTGACAAAGGGGGAGAAGAGTTACAGGAATGTACACAAGTGTTGCCAACAATTCCAAAGGGGGAGATTGTTGAGTAAGGTGTTGCAAGAGGTTTGTCATTGTTGTCAACACAGGCAGTTAGATCTAATGATGCAGTGGACAGACAGTTCAGGAGTCATTCAGATGCAGAGGACAGAAGTTCAAAGGATAGTCAGCTTATGTAAAGTGCAATTCCAGGAAAACAGAAGTGACCCAGTTTCAAAAATTCGAAGAAAAAGACAAGTTAGAAAACTATCGCGATATCGCGACATGTTTTCTATCGCGATTTCACGACAGGTCGGAGGAGAGAGAAGGCACAGCCAAAAATGTCATGATTTCATGACAAAAATGAGGAGAGAGAAGGCGCAGCCGAAAATGTCATGATTTCACGACAAAAATGAGGAGAGAGAAGGCACAGCCAAAAATGTCATGATTTCACGACAAAAATGAGGAGAGAGAAGGCGCAAGGCAAACTGTCATGATTTCGTGACATGTTGGAGGCCAAGAAGCTAAGTCGAGAAACTGTAGCGATTTCGCTACATGTTGGATTTTCGCTGGCCGAAGCAAGGAGAAAGCGTTAAGTGGAAAAGTTGTAGCGATTTCGCTACGTGTTGAAATTTTGCTGGCCGAAGCAAGGAGAAAGTGTTAAGTGGAAAAGTTGTAGCGATTTCGCTACAAGTCGAAACTGCAAGACACAAAAGTGTAGCGATTTCGCTACAAGTCAAAAGTGTAGAACACAAAGGTGTAGCGATTATGCTACAAGTCAAAAGTGCAAGGCACAAAGGTGTAGCGATTTCGCTACAAGTCAAAGTTTCATGGGTCGAAGCAAAGTTGGAAGCATAAGGCACAAAGTTGTAGCGATTTCGCTACATGTCTTGATTTCGCTAGTGCATGAAGCGAGAAATGTACGGAAGCCGAAAGCGTCACGATTTCATGACAAGAATGAGGATGACGTCAGCGAAAGCTGAAAGTGTCACGATTTCATGACAGGTTGCAAGAAAAGCCTCTGGAAGCCGAAAGCGTCGTGATTTCATGACAAGAATGAGGATGACATCAGCAAAAGCTGAAAGTGTCACGATTTCATGACAGGTTGCAAGAAAAGCCTCTGGAAGCCGAAAGCGTCGTGATTTCGTGACAAGAATGAGGATGACGTCAGCAAAAGTTTGAAGTGTCATGATTTCATGACAAGAACGGTGGCAAAGCTTTCAAAGGCCAAAAGGGTCACGATTTCGTGACAGCAAGGACAAGAAGGCGTACGGCTACAAAAAGTGTCACGATATCGTGACATGTTATTATTTCATGGCAATAGTTACAGAAAGGTGACAAAGGTGGCAGTAGCAGTTAAGGCCGACAAAGTTGAATCTGGGCCGATAGATTTTAGGGTTCTGTAGCCGACAATTTCTAGGGTTTTGCAGCCGACGTTCTTAGGGTTACAGCCGACGGATTTTAGGGTTTTGCAGTCGACAATTTCTAGGGTTTTGCAGTCGACGTTCTTAGGGTTACAGTCGACTATTGTTTAATATTTGATCATGAAATTTCATCTATAAAAGGAGGGCTATTTCGAGTTTGAAGAGAAGCAAGTATCGTGTTTGTGCAAGTGAAGTCCACGTCGAGCAGAGAGCGAGTCATATCGATTCGAGCTGAGTGCGAAGTCGTAGGTCGAGTTGAAGCGAAGAGTGCATATCGTGATTGCGTGAATGAAGAGCGCGGGGTGCAGAGGTTGAGTTCTAAGTGCGAAGTGATAGCGCGTAGACAACAGAAGTGATCGATCATCAGGTTGCAGTAGAGAGTGCGAAGAAGTTCACAGAAGTAGTCGGATAGTGCGAAGTGTTTTGCGCAGAAGCAGCAAAAACCCTAGGAACAACAGACTGTGAGAAATAAGGTGAAAGTATTATTCTGTATTTTTCATTATCTTGATTGACTTCCAAGTTGCAGCTTGGCATAAGGGGTTGGTGCCTCTTTCCAGTAGGTGCTGGTAAATTAGGAGTTGGTGCTCCATTCTGTTGGTGCAAAAAAATTGAGGGGTTGGTGCTCCTTCCAGTTGGTGCTGGTAAATAAGTTGTAAAGTTGTTGCTTTGCTTGAGCTGGATTTGGATGGTAGTCCAAGCAGCCATTTTTGAGGAGTAGCCACATTGGTGAACCTCGTTAAAATTGTTGTGTTGTGTGTGATGCTTTCTTGCTTGTAATTGATATATCTTTTATAAGTTTTAATCTGCTGATGGTTTTTAAACTGTATACTTGAAATTTAAAAGATCACACTGATTCACCCCCCCTCTCAGTGTCACTGTGATTACAACAGAGCATGGTATCAATGGCAAAATATTTTTCAAAATGGACGAGTTTGTGAAAAGCAAGGTATATCTCCAAAGTATTTTTCTAAGCAAAGGTTTAATAATATTTAAATGAAAATTTAAATATTATAATGAAGGACAAGGTTTAAAAGTTTTTATTGAAATTACTTGCAAAAGAGTTAAGGAGGCAAAGGTTTAAGATTAAATATTATAATATAAACTAAAAAAAATAAATTGGCATAAATATAAAGGAAGGATGAAATTCAAATAATAGTGTCGACGTTTTCAACGTAATCAATTTGCATATTTAAAGGATAGCAACTAAATCATTTTGCTAAAGTTTTTAGTCGATGCTATTCGAATTCGTTCGTGAGGGAATAAGAGAAAGAAAAGGGAAAGCACATGTCCTTTAAGGCAGATTCAATAATTCAAAGAGGAGAAATCATGGATAATATTCTATCTGGATGGCTAGCTCAAATGGTAGGCAATCCCTTTTCTAAGGCATTGGCAAACCAGATATCACGGGTTCAAGGTACAATGAGTTCATTTTGTTAAAGATTTGTTTGGGTGGAAATGATAGGTGATATTGAAGAGATGTTCACGTGCTTTAAGTATTGTATGGGCAGCTAGCTCACATGATAGTCCATTTTGCACTAGAGCGCGGGAAAGCAGGAGGTGGCAGGTTCAAGTTGTGGCAACTATGTTGGTAAGGGTAAAAATTTTATTAAATTTTTTGAAGGTATAAAGTATACACAATGCCTGTTTGCATTAGGGAGATATAAGGCATATTTGGTTTGATTGAATTTTTTGCATGATTGATTGAAGTCAAAGGTACAAAGTGAGAAATTGCATTTCAGATGTTATGTGTGGCATAATAAGGTTAAAATTATTTATGAAAGTAGGAGGTATAAGGTGTATGAGGTTAAATTAATATTGTAATTTGCACATTGGGTTATTGAGTATTATAAGGCACATTGTGGTGTATTGAAAATTATTTTTTGTGAAAATAGGAGTTATAAGGTGTATTGTGGATTGTTTTGAAATTGTAATTATTGCATTTTAGAGAGGAGACATAAGGTGTATTGTGGCTTTTTGTTTCTTGTAAATTTTGCATGGTATGCTGAGGGCTTTGGTTTATTCTTAATAGATTTATCTTGTGAAACAAAAAGGGAGTCATAGGACATTTCTTTCAAGTATTCTTGTGTACATATTTTTGAAAGGGTTTAATATGGATTATTTGAAAAGGATTTTTGCTAACTTGTTTTGAAGTGGAAAAGAGGAAATTATTTCGAGACAGGTTTTTGAAGGCACATATTCTTCAAGACAATTTAAGGTATGGAAATTTAACTCCTTATCAAGGTGGTTGTGTTTTTGAGAAAATAATTTTGAGTCATAAGGTGGATATATAAGGATTAAGTTTGTGTGCATTATTGGAAATACATGTGTTAGGATTTGAGAATAAAATTGTGCTTTATTGTTGAATGAAATTGAAAATACATGTGTTAGGCTTTGAGAACAAAATTGTGCTTCATTGTTGAATGAAATTGGAAATACATGTGTTAGGGTTTGAGAAAAAAATTATGCTTCATTGTTGAATGAAATTGGAAATACATGTGTTAGGGTTTGAGAATAAAATTGTGCTTCATTGTTGAATGAAATTGAGAACACATGTGCTAGGGTTTGTGAAAAAGTTGTGCATCATTGTTAAATGAAATTGAGAATATTGGTACAAAGGTTTGAGAGCATAATTGAGCAGTGGTTTGAGTGATATTGGAGGTGAATGTACAAGTGTTAGAAATCAGATTTGTGAAGCAAGTGTGTGCATTGATTTTGTTTTGGGATATACATAAGAAGGTCAACAACTAAAGAGCTATACTAGAGATATCTTGTGAATGCAAATGAATGTGAGAAAAACATATTGATTGTGTTTAATGCATATCATTCTCTATATGTTTATGAAGAAAAGAATTCTGGGTAGAATATGTCTGAATTAATTTAATTGAAGAAAGTATTTTGAAAAAGATAAGCATTATTTGTGTGCAAGTTTTGGGAAACATTTGAGCAGGTTAGTAAGTTGTACTATGAGCAAGTTGTAAGGTATTATTAGCAGGCCTTTTGAGAAGGTTTGTGAGTAGAGTAGAGCAGGTTTTGTGAGTTGGATTGAGTAGGTATTATGAGCATATTTGAGCAAGTTTATGAGTAGGTTTTATGAGAAAAATTGAGCAGGTTTTATGAATATATGAGCAGGTTTTTGTGAGTAAATTTGAGCAGAGTTGTGAGTAGAACTGAGCAAGAGTTATGATTAGATATGAGCAGGTTTTTATGAGTATATTTTAGCAAATATGAGCAAGAGTTGTGAGCATATTTAAGTAGATTGTATGAGCAGGTTGAGGTAGATTTGGATAGACTGTATGAGTAGAATTGAGAAATCCTTGTGAGAAGGCTTGGTACATATCTGAGCAGAGTTGAGAGCAAGTTTTGTTAAGCAAATTTGAGCAAGTCTTGTGTGTAGGTTTGGAGCAGATCTGACAAGATATTAGAGTATATTTTGGTAAGAATATTTGATCAAGTCTTGTGTGTAGACTTGGAAAAAATCTAAGTAGAGTTGAGAGTATATTTTAGAGTAAGCCTTGTGTAAAGGCTTGAAGAGGACTAGAGTAGTGGGGATAGAGGTCTCCTATGGATAGATGTCCACAAACCAAAGAAGAGGGGATTGAGGTATCTTGTGGATAGAGATCCATAAACTATAGTAGAGGGGATTGATGTCTCCTATGGATAGAGTTCCATGAACTAGAGCATAGGGTATTGGTGTCTCCTGTAGATAGAGATCCATGAACTTGAGTATAGGGGATTGGTGTCTCCTTTAGATTTGTGCCCATAAACATTGTAATAGGGAATTGGTTTCCAAGATATTGGTTGAGAAAATTTATAAGAAATATTTTCTTCGTGGACATAGCTCACATTGGGTGAACCACGTTAAATTTATGTTGCTCATGTGTATGATGATTTATGCATTACTCCATTTACTATATTGACATTATTGTTGTTATCATTTCAAAATAAAAGTAAAAGTTTTGATCTTATACTAGTATAATATTGTATTCTTCAATTGGTATCAGAGTGGGTTCCTTTAGGAAAGCCTAACAACTTGAAGGAAGATCCCACAGGAACACAAGTGGCTCATCAGGAAGTATTTTCAACACATAAAGCTCCATTGTTTAATGGGACTAACTATACTTTTTGGAGTGTTAGGATGAATATATTTTTAATGGCACAAAAAATTGATACATGGAAATCGGTTGAGAATGGGTACACAACACCTGCAACTCCTCCCACAAATATAAGTGGTAAGAAACTATCTAAAAATAATACCAAGGCAATTAATGTAATTTTAAGCAGTTTAAAAGAAATAAAATTTGTGAAGGTTATGCACTACAAATCAACAAATGAAATGTGGGATAAATTACATAATACATATGAAGGAGATAAGGTTAATAAGGCAAAACTTCAGACTCATAGGATAAAGTTTGAGGAATTGAAGATAAATATGAGGAAGATATTTCTAGGTATCTACTTCATATTTATGAAGTTGTTAACACCATTCGTAGACTTGGAGAAAATATTAAGGACTCTACTATTGTTTAAAAAAATTTATGGCCACTTCCCATGAGATATGATGCAAAGGTTTCAATAATATAAGAGATGAAGGATCTAACAACTTTAAGGATAGATGAGATACATGGAATTCTCACAATTTTTGGGATGAGGATAGAAAAAGAGCAAATATTCAAAAAGGAGACAATGTGAGGATGAACATGATTACAAGAAGAAGAAAGAAAGAAAATTCAGATATAAAAATAAAAACAGACATGGTCAAGGCAAGCATCAGAAGAAGATTTTTCAAAGGCACAAGAAACATTTCTATGTTGAAGAAGCAAGTAGTCCTTCAAGTGATAGTGATGAAAGTCTTCCAGATAGTGAAAAAGAAGAGATTCTATTTTTGGCAATAGAAGAGGAAGAGGATACTTCCATTAAAGACCGAGTAGAAGAGAAAGAATATGCTCCTATATTTGAATACCTAGAGAAAGAAAAAAATTCAGAAAAGGATAAAGGAACCACAGTTGATATGGAAGAGGAATTTACTACAACTCTTGAAGAATTGGAAAGAGTTAAAAAGGAAAACTTAATATTAAAGGCTCAAATACAAGAGGATGAGAAAACAAAAGCAAAGCTTATACAAGATCTCAATGACTTGAAAGTTAAGGTTGAAGAGGTAAGAATAGTTGAAGAAAGTATGGATGGAAAATTAGAGGTAAAAGAGTTAGAGTGTGAAAATCTGGAAGATGAAGTTATCTCTCTAGGAAACGTTACAACTTCCTCAATTAAATAACTCGAATAAATCAAGCCACTCAGAGAGGGAAAATCTCGTAGCCACTTAGAGAGGGTAAGTCTCTTGCAATATATGCAAATAATTATTATTTTATGATAGATGATTGATGATTATTATATTTAATCAATGATTTTGTTATAAATAGATAAATAAAATAATGAATGGATGTAACCCTTGAGGAGCTAACATGCCTATTAGGATTGTTACATGGCTCCCTCCCTCAGAAGCTTTGTCCTCAAATCTAGAATTAATAGGAAAAAATATATGTCTCCCATGTAGCATCTTCTTCTGGAAATCCCTACCATTTAATTAGAAATTTTTGAATTTGGTGGTCGCAAAAGTGGCATGCTCTAGATGGCAGTATTGTTGGAGTTATTTGACCATCTTCTAAACTATCCATAATAATGGGAAGAGTATCAATCATGCACTAGATGGCACAAAAATTGTTTGGTTTGTCCAAATGTTCAAAAATTCCTCAAAAAAATGAGTTTCTCAAACTTCCAATGTGTTTTTAATGTTGGCTCAACTGTAAATTTAATTGGTTGTCAACTATCCTTGATTAAAAAGTGGTTTGTCAATTTTCCTTGTCTAAAAAGGTTTTGTTTGAAATCAAAATGCTTGCTCCTGTGTCTACGAAGGTGACGCAATGAATTGTGCTCGATGGATTTCCTGTCAATGGCAACCTGAATGTTTGTTAAAACTATCAATAACCACTTTGGTTGACACTTGACTACCAATAATTTTTAATTTATTTTCTAAAACCACATGTTTAAAAGTGATACGGAGTTAGAATTTTAGGTTTTTGAATCAAGCACACCTGCTATTTAGATTTTCCAAGTAAATTTTCTTACGAGAATAGGATTTGATTGGTGGACATGTTTTAGGACACGAAAATATTATTAGATGATCAACGTGAACCACCTGGTAATAATATCACCTGCCTTTGTTTTATTTGATGAAGAATGTGATACCTGGTAATAATATGACTACACTGTAATACTGATTTATTGTTGCCACACCTTATCAAGAGAGTTAAAATCCTTTCTGTAACAACACAGTAGCCTGGATCCCCACTATATGAATTTTCTCCTAGAAAATTTATTATTGCTAGAAAAAAAAAATCGTGCTAAACAAGATAGAGTATTTGATTAAAAAAAAGAAATTCCTCTATAAAATAAATAGTGTGATGTTCACTGGCATGGATGAGCTCTTCATATTTTAGAATCATTGGTTCTTCTCTAGAATAATGTTGTTAATTGGAATGGGTTTTTAATTTTCTCATATAATGTCTGCTAGCACTACTTGCTTTTGACGTAACATGGCAACAACTGGTCAAATAAAATTAGGTTTAATGTGAACCTTATAACCTAAGTGGAGATATCTAAATAACATTGAATAATCATCATCCATCTATTAACACATGTTGTTTTCTAGGATGTTTAAGAATTTACCTCTTTTATATTGATAAGGTACCAAAGGTTTTAAATTTTACAAGACTAATATTATTTATATTTAAGAAGTCTGCTATTATTGTGATGTCACCCGAATGGTTAAAATATTTATGTGGATGATTTCTACAAATTTTATTTGAATCTCGTCAAAAATTTAATTTCAAGATACACGTTTAGGATTTAATATCCTATGTGGAACTCGAATGCATCAAACTCTCCTAGAACTGATTGATCAACCTTTGTGTTCACTTCTTTGCCTAAAATCTGTGTGAATTCCCGAATGTGGTAATCAAAATTGTAATCATTCTATCTGTGTATATGCTTATAAATTACAAGAATATTCCACACTTCGTATGCTGCTAACAAAACTTCTATCAGTGGTCTCACTCTGTATGTTGCTAATAAAATTGTTTTTTCAGAATATTCATAATATTGAAGATGCAAATAACTTCTTAGTGCTTGTATACTCTTTGCATGATTGTAGTTTAGGAGGCTACGAAACCAACCAAGGTGCAACAATTCTAGAAAAAATTCATGACTTCAAGGGTCAAGGCTCCGATACCACTTGAAGTGTTACAACTTCCTCAATTAAATAATTCGAATGAATCAAGCCACTTAGAGAGGGCATATCGCATAGCCACTTAGAGAGGGCAGATCTCGTAGCCACTTAGAGAGGATAGGTCTCTTGCAATATATGCAATAGGAAATAATTATTATTCGATGATAGATGATTGATGATTATTATATTCAATGAATGATTCTATTATAAATAGATAAATCAAATAATGAATGGAAGTAACCCTTGAGGAGCTAAAATGCCTATTAGAATCTAGATACTCTAAATAAAGGACTTGTAAAATATCTTGATAAGTTAACTAGGTTTAAGGAGAGCTCAAAAATATTGGATGACATTCTTAAAATACAGATATCTCCATTTATCAAGGTAGGACTAGGTTATGAAGAAGACCAAGAGATACAAAAGGGGGAGTCAAGCTCAAAATAAAAAATAAGTTTCAAAGGAAGTAATATAAGAACCTAAGACCTATGATGATGAGTTGAGCAGTGGAAGCATCAAAGAGGAAGAAAAAATTGCACAAATAATGAACACAAATCATCACATAAAAGGCAAGGAAAGAACTATAAGACCACACTCTCCAAGACAAGACAAATACTTCTTCCAAGGACATTGTTACTCATGTAATCATTTTGGTCATAGAGATATACATTGCAGGGTTCATAGCAAGAACCATTTTGGCTTTATCAAGAGAAACATCAATTCATTTGTACCTCTCAATAATTACAATATAAGATGTTACAGTTGCAATAATTTTGGATATAAAGCAAAGTGGTGTAGAACGGAATTCCTGTAACTTGCAAAGACAAGCAAGAAGAAGGATAGTCAAAATTTTCAAAGAGGTGTGACTTCAAAGGTTTGTAAAAATATTGAAAAATAAGAGCATTGTAATTTGGGAGTAGCTTTACTCCCATCCCAAAATTGATCACCTTAAGAAAGGATTTTATAAGGAGGCTATTCTAAGTGTCTCATATTTAGCCCCAAGGAGCCCTTTTCCATTGATGTAAAAGGGGGAGAGAATTCAGTGAGGGAGAGCAACTTGTTAAGGGGAGCAATTTGGGAATCCAATTATAGTAAAAGGAATATTTTATAAGGGTTGCCATTAGTGAAAAAGGGGGAGATTGTTGGAAATATTGAGCATATTGAGTTGTCATTGATGTCAAAGGATTGATGTCATTGATGTCAAAGGCTTAATATCAAAAAGAGCATGGTATAAATAATATTCTTCAAAAGGGATGAGTTTATGAAAAGCAAGGTATATCTCAAAAAAAAAATTCTAAGAAAAGGTTTAATAATATTTAAATGAAAATTTAAATATTATGAAGAAGGACAAGGTTTAAAAGGTTTTATTGAAATTACTTGCAAAAGAGTTAAGGAGGCAAATATTTAAGATTAAATATTATAATATAAAGTTAAAAAAAAATTGGTCTCAATATAAAGGAAGGGTGAAATTCAAATAATAGCGTCGATGTTTTCAAGGTAATCGATTTGCATATTTAAAGGGTAGCAAATAAATCATTTTGCTAATGTTTTTAGTTGATGCTATTCAAATTCGTTCACGAGGGTAGAAGAGAAAGAAAAGGGAAAGTGCACGTCCTTTAAGGTAAATTAAATAATTCAAAGAGGAGAAAGTATAGATAAAATTTTATCTAGGTGGCTAGCTCAGATAGCAGGCAATCCTTGTGCTAAGGCATTGGCAAACCAGAGTTCATGGGTTCAGGGGGCAGTGGGTTTATTTTGTTGAATACTTTTTTGAGTGGAAATTGTAGGTGATATTGAAGAGATTTTTGCATGCTTTAAGTATGGTGTGGGCAACTAGCTCATGCGAAAGCCCAAATTTTGCTAGGGCACGGGCAAGTAGGAGGTGGCAGGTTCAAGTCATGATGGCTGTATTGGTAAGGGCAAAAATTTTATTAAATTTTTTTAAAGGTATAAAGTATGCACAACGCATGTTTGCATTAGGGAGATATAAGGCATATTTGGTTTGATTGAATTTTTTGCATGATTAATTGAAGTCAAAGGTACAAAGTGAGAAATTACATTTCAGTTGTTATGTGTGGCATAATAAGGTTAAAATAATTTATTGTGGAAATAGGAGTTATAAGATGTATTGTGGATTTTTTGGAAATTGTAATTGTTGCATTTTAGAGAGGAGACATAAGGTGTATTGTGGCTTTTTTTTGCTTGTATTTTTGCATGGTATGCTGAGGGCTTTGGTTTATTCTTAAGAGATTTATCTTGTGAAACCAAAAGGGAGTCATAGGACATTATTTTCAGGTATTCTTGTGCACATATTTTTGAAAGGGTTTTATGTGGATTATTTGAAAAGGAGTTTTGCTAACTTGTTTTGAAGTGGCAAAGAGGAAATTATTTTGAGATAGGTTTTTGAAGGCACATATTCTTCAAGGCAATTTGAGGTATGGAAATTTAACTCCTTATCAAGGTGGTTGTGTTTTTGAGAAAAAAATTTGAGTCATAAGGTGGAGATATAATGATTAAGTTTGTGTGCATTGTTGGAAATACATGTGTTAGGGTTTGAGAACAAAATTGTGCTTCATTGTTGAATAAAATTGGAAATACATGTGTTAGGGTTTGAGAACAAAATTGTGCTTCATTGTTGAATGAAATTGGAAATACATGTGTTAGGGTTTGATAAAAAAATTGTGCTTCATTGTTCAATGAAATTGGAAATACATGTGTTAGAGTTTGAGAATAAAATTGTGTTTCATTGTTGAATGAATTTGAGAACACACATGCTAGGGTTTGAGAATAAGTTGTGCATCATTGTTAAATAAAATTGAGAATATTGGTACAAAGGTTTGAGAGCATAATTGAGCAGTGGTTTGAGTGATATTGGAGGTGAATGTACAAGTGTTAGAAATCATATTTGTGAAGCAAGTGTGTGCATTAATTTTGTTTTGGGATATACATAAGAAGGTCAACAACTAAAGAGTTATACTAGATATATCTTGTGAATGCAAATGAATGTGATAAAAACATATTGATTGTGTTTAATGCATATCATTCTCTATATGTTTATGAAGAAAATAATTCTGGGTAGAATATGTCTAAATTACTTTAATTGAAGAAAGCATTTTGAAAAAGATATAAGCATTATTTATGTGCAAGTTTTGGAAAATATTTGAGCAGGTTAATAAGTTGTATTGTGAGAAAGTTGTGAGTTGTTCTGAGCAGGCATTTTGAGAAGGCTTGTGAGCAAATTAGAGTAGGTTTTGTGAGTTTTATTGAGTAGGTATTATGAGAATATTTGAGCAGGTTTATGAGTAGAATTGAGCAGGTTTTTATGAGCAAATTTGAGTAGAGTTGTGAGAATATATGAGCAAGAGTTATGAGAAGATATGAACAGGTTTTTGTGAGTATATTTGAGTATATTTATGAGAAAATATGAGCAAGAGTTGTGAGAATATTTTAGTAGATTGTATGAGTAGGTTGAGGTAGATTTTGACAGACTGTGTAAGTAGAATTAAGCAAGTCTTGTGAGAAGGCTTGGTGCAGATCTGAGCAAAGTTAAGAGTAGGTTTTGTTAAGCATATTTGAGCAAGTTTTGTGTGTAGACTTAGAGAAGATCTGAGTAGATATTAGAGCAAGTTTTGGTAAGCATATTTGAGCAAGTATTATGTGTAAACTTGAATCATATCTAAGTAGAGTTGAGAGTATATTTTAGAGCAATCCTTGTGTAAAGGCTTGCAGAGAACTAGAGCAGTGGAGACAAATGTCTCTTATGGATAGAGGTTTACAAACTAGAGTAGAGGATATTGAGGTCTCTTGGATAGACATCCACAAACCATAGAAAAGGGGATTGAGGTATCCTGTGGATATAGGTCCACAAACCATACCAAATGGGATTGGTGTCTCCTGTGGATAGAGTTCCATGAAATTGATCATAGGGGATTGGTGTCTCCTTTGGGTTGGTGCCCATAAAAATTGTAACAGAGAAATAGTCCCCAAGAGATTGATTGAGAAAATTTATAAGAAATATTTTCTCTATGGATGTAGCCCACATTGGGTGAACCACATTAAATCTATGTCTCTCATGTGTGTGATGATTTGTGCATTGTTTCATTTATTGTATTGATATTATTGCTATTATCATTTGGAAAGAAAAGTAAAAGTTTTGATCTTATATTGTTCACCCCCCACTCTCAATATAAGCTTGTGTTCTTAATACATCATAATATTTATTCACACTTGGTATTAATTCCCATTAGATTCTAGTAAATAGGGCATTCTATGTCATCCCAAATTTAGCTTATAATTTAAGTAAACCTTCATTGGAGACATCTAAATTCATTTAGCACACATAATAAGCTCTATACCCTTGTACCTAGAGCTTTGATACCAAATGTAATGACCGCAAAATCAAACCATAAGAAAACACACAAAAAGAAAAGAATTTTTTTAAAGTAAGGAGATCATGTGTTACCACAATTTCTCTTGAAAGCTATATCTCACGACATACCGTCACACAATTCCATCAATGTAGGCATATAATGTGTTACTAAAAATAAGTCTACCTCATCATCCTTGATAGGCTAGACTTATCACCTTTAGTCAATCGCATGTATATATGCATCACCATACCATACACAAGTTAGTCTGTGTAGGTATTCTATGAGTATTACGAGTTAATCTATCCATATCATATTCATGATAAGCTATCTTAACTCAGATGTAGACTTCCCATAAACTTAGTTACCATTATCCCTAAGGGGTCTTAATCCATTAGGTTTTCCTATGTTCATCCTAAGGGGGTCTCAATCCCTTAGGTCACCCTTTAAGTTCACCCTAGAACTTATTACTTAGTTTTTTTTACTAGAAAGAAAAAGAACAATTCTAGATACTAAATCTAACAAAGAATATAACCTTAAAAGAATACAAGAGATACTAGAAAATAAGCAATATTTTAAATAAGGTAAACATTAATTGAAAGAGAATTTAATACAAAACATAAATAACTAAAACAATAAATTAAAAGGTATAATCCTCATAATTCCACAATTATTACATACACCATAGTATGGTAAAACCTCCATTCTTATAAAGAATAAGTAATACATCACAGTAATTTAGGGATATCTCCCTACAAATCTAGTCTATTTGAGCATAAGTAAGTAAATGGTAAGTAGAGAACAAACTGGTGCATTAGTCCCATATGCCTCTTTGGATCTCCTTCTCTATCCATCGATTATTTGAGGATAATAGGGGATCAAGGCACTCATGGTTTAAGATAGGCATGCCTCTAAATGCATCTAACATTTACTTTACCAAATTGCAATTATACAAATTTAATCAAGTCTCTAACCATATATTGCATAGTTGGTATCATAAAAGAACCATTATTTTCATTTTCACCTCTCTAATACCCTTAGAGATTCATTCAACATGCACAACTTAGATCATGGTTTTACTTTAATCAAATATTGTCTTTGTTCAATAAATTAAATTCTGATATCGATAATCCATAGAACAATCCTTTCATTTATTTACTAAATAAATGCTTTACTACTTCAACTTAAAAATAAATATTTTTGATTTTTTTATTTTACATTTGAACTACCTTTTTCTGAGTTTGAGCTCTGGCGATTTGGCGGGAAACCTTCTGTGCAGGCACCGGGCGAAGCTCCAGGGTCTCTGGTTGGAAGATTCTTCCAGGTCCTCCTGTGGATTGAATCTACACTACTTTGAAGGATCGTTCGTTGCCTTGGGAGGGCCCAATGGGGTCTCCTCCAGGATCTATCGATGGGCGGAAAAGCTCATATGCTGATATATTAAAAGAAAACCCCGCATCTTCCTCCGATGAAGCTCAACGAAGTGCTTATCAAATGCTATTTAAGAATGTCCGGAAAGGGTTTACCCGCAAACAGAGTTAACGATCGCCTTCCACAATCTGCGTCCAGGCCTAAGATTGTCATAGAACCAAAACTGGTTGAGGATACGATTATATACCGTGCTACCCATGATCTGATCTGCAAATTCATGGGTATCCGGCCCACTTTGAACTTTCTACACACCTGGGTGAGACAGAACTGGGAGCCCATTGGTGAGTACTCTCTATGGCCTATAAGCAATGGGTATTTTATTATTAGTTTCTCTTCTTTAGCAGATAGAAACAGAGCATTTGAATCAGAGAAGAGGAGCCACGGCCCGACAGGATTATTTGTCCAACCGTGGAGAGTGGGTTTTGATCCTCGCATTGAGCCCACGACTGTCCCGGTCTGGATACGGCTGTACGCTCTCCCAATGGAGTTTTGGGGTGAGCAGATTCTTGAGTTGATTGGTAATTCTCTAGGTAGATATTTGGGAGTTTCAAGAGATACCATGGAGGGAAATACTGCTGTCTTTGCTAGAATATGCGTAGAAATGGACATTAGCCAGCCACTTCCAGCCGAGGTGGAATTGGAGTTGGCAGGACTAACCTGGATACAGCAGCTAGACTATGAAGCCTTACCTTTTAGATGCAGAGTCTGCCATAAGCATGGCCATTTGGCTAGGTTCTGCCCAAATAGCCTGACCACAAAAGCGGAAGCTCCGTCGGGAGCGCCAAATCGCCCCAGAGAGGGTAAGTTCACTCCGGTCAAAGAACCCCTCAATATCCCCCAGGGTTCCTGATGCCCAGAAAGATGGCTTTGAACAGTAGAAGCGGAGGAAAAACAAAAAGAGAAATGGCAAAGAGCAGGCCCAAACCAAGCCAACCAATCGATATGAAATCTTCAAATCCCTTGTAGACCAAGAAGACCAAGTCATGGAAGGAGTGGATGGGAATGCTGAGGATACTAACACCCACTCTCATGCTCCTCTATCATCTACTCCCTGTCTTAGAACAGGTGATTGAAACCCCTGAGACTTTGGCAACCAGAGAACCTAGGGGCTATGGTAATTCATTCCCCTGCACAACCAGTTATTAAGGATGTCAACATGGGAAGTGCAGAAAAGAACAGAGAAAGACCAGCGTTGGGGATTACCGAGGTGGAAAAGAGGTCTAAGAATAGTAATTCCCAAGGAGCTGGTAGAAAATCCAATAAGTATCTACTAGTAGCACAAGGGACAAGCCGATCAATGGAGGATCGGTGAGAACAATTGACTCTTATTGCTCCCAAGGTTTCCAATGATTATACAATCCCGGAATGTAAGGGGTTTAAACAGTAGAACCCATCAATCTGCTGTTCAAAGACTTTTAGGAAGACACAAAACAGACTTTTTGCTCCTTCAGGAAACAAAAATGTCTTTAGATCTTATGTGTAAAATTGCTAGTAGAATATGGAGGGGCGCCTGGATATATGGATGTGGCGGCCCAAGGAGCTTCGGGGGGGATTGTTACTCTTTGGAACCCTCTGGTGTGGATAGCAATAGAACATACAGCTTGGAGGGGTGTTCTCACATCTCTCTTTAAGAACATTGTTACAACTGAACAGGTTTTAATCACAAACTTCTATGGGGCTCAAAGCATTGATGGCCAGCGGCTTCAATGGAATGCTGTTCATTCAATGAGATCCTCCCGGGAAGATTGCGATTGGATTATTGCTGGGGATTTTAATGCCAAATTATCTGCCAGGGATCAGGAAGGTGGTTTCCCAGTTTTGGATCCAGGGGATAGGCTTCTGATTGCTCAAGTCCAGGCCTTTCACCTTGTTGATATCAAAGGTCCTGGCACTTATTTTACGTGGACTAATAAGAGAAGAGAGCCACACAAGGAGGAAGGTAAAACTAGACCGGTTTCGGTCTCTGAGGAAGCATTTGTGAAATGGAATATTAAATTTCAGATTTTGGAAGGCCCAGCTTCGGACCACTTTCCCATTTTATCGGAGGGAGGGGCTATGACAGAGCAAGTACCATAAACCATTTAAATTTGAAAATTTTTGGTTGCAAAAAGAAGATCTCCGAAGAAAAATTCCTCGGTGGTGGGAAGATGGCCGCCCACCCTTTGGGACTGCAATGTTCAAATTTCACAAACAGACTTCAATTTGTCAAGTGTAAACTGAAACAGTGGAGGCAAACTAACAAATCAGACTTCCAACACCAACGGGCCCCCTTGTTGGCCAGATGGGATGAGGTGCAAAAACATTTCAGGGAAGGAAACATTTCCGAGCACCTTAAATCCGAGGATGATGCTTTGCGCAAAGCGGTTGAGGATATTGATAATCAAGAAGAGATTTACTGGAAACAGAGAGCAAGAAATACTTGGTTATTAGAAGGAGACAAAAATACAAAAAATTTTCAGCGCTCTGCCTGTGCTAGAAGAAAAGTGAATAATATGGATTTCCTTCAAGATGAGAATGGATACTCTTTTGACACTCTTCCCGGTATGCACTCCCACTCAATGGAGTATTTCTCAAAACTCTTTAAGGAAAGTATGGAGCAATATGGGGCAGCCCAAGATGAAGTTATTGTCTGTCATTCCTTCTATAATCTCTCCTGAAGAGAACCAGGCCCTACTTAGACCTATAGATAGAGATGAACTTAAGAAGGTGGTCTTTGGGATGAGTACTGGTAAATCGCCTGGTCCTGATGGCTTCCCTATTGAGTTCTTCCAGTGCCTTTTGGGATACCCCTGGAGGAAGATGTTCTGGTCGTCACCGAGGAGTCCAGTAACCAATAAAAGAATGCTCAAGGCTCTAAATCATACCTTCATTACTTTAATTCCAAAAGGAGCAGTGGGGGGTTCATTTATCCGATTTTAGACCTATTGCCTTATGCAATGTGATCTATAAAATAATTACTAAGATTATGGCCGAAAGGTTAAAACCTATCCCCGCATAATATAATTTCCCCGCGAGCAAAGGGGGTTTTGTTGAAGGGAGGCAAATCTTGGATGGAGTGATTCTTGCACAGGAGGCTATCCATACAATGCACCAATCTGGGAACAAAGGAATGTTCATTAAACTGGATATGTCCAAGGCTTATGACAGGGTGGAGTGGGGCTTCTTGGCAAAGATGTTGACTCGCCTTTGGTTTCTCTCAGGACTGGACAGACCGGGTCATGAGCCGTATTTCTACGCCTTCATACTGCTCTTATCAAGGGACTTCCCTCGCCTCCTTTTGGTGCCTCTCGTGGCCTGCGGCAAGGAGACCCTTGCTCTCCTTATCTCTTCCTCATCTTGGCTGAAGGATTGGGTAGACTCTTTCTGAGAAGAAGACTTCAAGGTCAGATAACAGGTATTAAGGTCGGGGCTGAAGTTTTGACTCATTTACAGTTTGTAGATGATACTGGATTGGTGGGAGTGGCCAGCCTTAGGGAAGCAAGAAGAATCAGAGATACTCTAAATGTCTACCTCCGGGCCTCTAATCAAGTCATCAATGACAATAAATCCAAAGTGATCTTCTTCAATATTGATCAACGGTTACAGGAGATGAGTTATTGAGATTTTAGGTTTCACTCGGACCTCTCTCCCAGTAGTTTACCTGGGGGTCCCTCTCCATTTCAAAAAACTGAAAATAGATGTTTGGAAGGACCTATTGGATGGCATCAAAGATAGAATGAACCATTGGTCTCATAGATGGTTAAGTTATGGGGGTCGTCTAACTTTTCTGGTAGTCGATTATTCAGTGCCATGCCAATTTATAAATTCTCCGTCCCGGTCGCTCCCAGCCTATTTGGAAAGAGCTGGATAAAATGGCTAGAAGATTTCTATGGGAAGGTGCCAAGGGAGAGAGGAAATGGGCCTTGGTTGGCTGGGACAAGGTTACCCAACCCAAGGAAAAAGGAGGGTTGGGACTAAGAAGCTCCAAGTTTAACAACAAGGCTTTGGCTGGCAAACTGTATTGGAGGTGGATTTCTCAGCCAACATCCCTCTTCAACAGAATCCTCTCTAGCAAATACTTGGGTTCTCGTCCATCCTAATGATGTGGGCCGCTTTCCTCTGGAAGGTTTTGGATCACCAGTGTGGCGAGCGCTCAAGCTTGGAGCTCAACTCATCAAAGATCAACTATTTTGGAAAGTGGGGAGAGGGGATAAGGCACGGTTCTGGACTGATTCCTGGGACCAGAATCCTCCCATTATTGTTGTGTTTCCTGAATTGCAACCGATAAAATCTGCTATAGAAGATAAGGGATGGATCCAAATTGAGAGCTACTTTAACACTAGTCAATTGGGGGACTACAAGATCATAAAGTTTAAGCGGCTGGATGAGTGGCCAATACCAATCCCTCCGGAGTTGGTACCTACTTTGGGAAAAATCTTGGCGGAACGGTTTCTTACTGGGAGAGATGAGGAGGATGAACTGGCCTGGGGCTATGGGAGCCTTGGGGTTTATACTGTGAAAGAGGGATATGGTGAGATCCTCCCAGAGCCCCCTCCACACTTTTTTTTGGTTCATGATTGGAGAAAGATATGGCATCCCTGTGGCCGGCCGAAAGTGAACTTCTTCGCCTCGGCGCTTTTTGCATAATGGAATTCTCACCTATGACAATCTCAGACTCAGAGGCATCATTGGCCCTTCCCAATGTGTGTTATGCCACAAGCAGGAGGAAACGGCGGATCATCTAATGTTTGAATGTTCTTTCACACGACAGATCTGGAAGCGCTCGGTTCTCCCACTTTAAACTTCAGGCTAATGGGGTCTTGTCTCGAAACAACATTTGGGAAAGCTGGAAGAAAGGTAGATTTAAATCCAAAGCTCTTCGAATTGGCTGGGAGCTTGGTTTATTTTTTATCTGGTGGCAGGTTTGGTTGGAGAGAAATGCCCGTATTTTCCGTGAAACCTTCTCCCCTCTAGAAGGAATATGGCAAGTCATTTGGAGCAAAGTGGCGGAAACGGTTGCCATTCATGCCGAGGGGGAAATTCAGTCTGCTTCTGAGCCTTTGGAAGAGGGAGCTGTTATTCAACAAAGGCAGGTGAGTGGTAGTTGGAAACCTCCTCCTGAAGGATGGATCAAAATCAATACTGATGGAGCTGCTAAAGGCAATCCGGGAAGTGCTGGAATTGGAGTAGTGTGCCGCGATCATGCTGGGTCTTTGCTCTATTGGGAACTGCAGGGTCTGGGATGTGCCACAAACAATGAAGCCGAGGCCTTTGCCATTAAATCTGCCTCCTTCTGGGCTGCCAAACAGGGACACAGGAAGATTATTATTGAGTCTGACTCCCAAATCTTGGTGGGTGCTCTTGACTGTATGAGAAACTTTGTCTCGAAAGCTTGGAGGTTGCGGATCTTAGTCTCCCAAATCAAAGAGCTTTGGAGGGAATTAGATGATGTGATACCTGTCTATGTGAATCGAGATCTCAATAAGGCGGCCGATTTCCTTGCTAAGATGGGTGCTGAAAGGGAGGTTGGGATGCAATACGACACAGTGACATGCCTGTGGAGGATGCAGAGATCCGACAAGGCCTTGAACGTTTTCTGAAATGATGTGCAGTGTTTTTATGCTAAGGAAGGTTTTTGTCGCGATATCGCGACATGTCGCGATATCGCGACAGGTTGCGCCCTCTCGCCTTTGACGGGTTTCTGTCGCGATATCGCGACATGTCACGATATCGCGACAAGTTGCGCCCTCTCGGCCTTTGGCGGGTTTTTGTCGCGATATCGCGACATGTCGCGCCATCGCGGCCCTCGGGGAAGGCGCATGGTTAAATTGTCGCGATATCGCGACAGTTTTGGCAATTTGGGGCTAATCGGAAAAATTGTCGCGATATCGCGACACTTTTGCAGATGGAGAGCAAAGTGGAAAATTCGTCGCGATATCGCGACAGTTTTGAGAACTGGGCGCCGAAAGGAAAATTCGTCGCGATATCGCGACAGTTTTGAGAACTGGGCGCCGAAAGGAAAAACCGTCGCGATATCGCGACACTTTTGGCGATCTGGTGTCATAAGGAAAACCCGTCGCGAAATCGCGACCATTTTGCTGATGTGGTGCAAAGTGGATATTTTGTCGCGATATCGCGACATTTTTTGGCGATGGCTGCTGTATGAAAATCTCGTCGCGATTTCGCGACAATTTTGGCTTACCAGCGGAATGGAGAAAACTGTCGCGATATCGCGACGCTTTTGCGATCTGGATGCCATAAGGAGAATTCGTCGCGATTTCGTGACACTTTTGATGGTTGGATGATTCGGAGGCTCTCTGTCGCGATTTCGTGACCTTTTTGGCGTTTTGGAGCAAGCTGGTCTTCATGTCGCGATATCGCGACAATTTTGACGAAGGGTTGCTGGAGGGTGCTGTCGTCGCGATTTTGCGACATGTCACGATTTCGCGACATGTCGCGATTTCGCAACATGTCACGTTTTCGCGACTGTTGGCACCGCAGTGGAGGAGCCGGGGTTGACTGTCGCGATCTCGCGACATGTCGCGATTTCGCGACATGTCGCTTGTTCGCGCCCAGTTGACTTCTTTGCTTTGTGTTGTGCTGGGTTGACTTTGTGCTCTTCTCTTGTAGTGTTGTTTGCTGTTCTTGGTTGGGATGTGTTCTCTCCCGCTTGTAATTGCTCTTTGTATTAATACAAGTTTTTCATTTTTTTCAAAAAAAAAAAATATTTTCTTTCATTCATAAACCAAAATCCCATTTCTTTAATCTACAAAACAATCCTTTCCTCTAATTACTAAACTAAAGATTCACTACTTCAATTTAAAAATAAATCATTTTCTTTCATTTCATAGACCAAAGTCTCATTACTTTAATACACAAAATAAACATTTCATTTATTTACTAAATTAAAGTTTCACTACTTCAATTTAAAAATAAATCACTTTCTTTCATTTCATAGACCAAAGTCCCATTACTTTAATCTACAAAATAAACCTTTCATTTATTTACTAAATTAAATCTTCACTACTTCAATTTAAAAATAAATCATTTTCTTTCATTTTATAAACCAAAGTCCCATTACTTTAATCTATAAAATAATCCTTTCATTCATTTACTAAATTAAAGCTTCACTACTTCAATTTAAAAATAAATCATTTTCTTTCATTTCATAGAACAAATTCCTAGTACTTTAATCTACAAAATAAACCTTTCCTTTATTTACAAAATTAAAGCTTCACTACTTCAATTTAAAAATAAAACAAGCATTCCATTACTTATTAAGTTAAATCCTCAATACTTTAATTCTTAATAAGCCATTAACTAAACATCTAAACAAGCACCACCCCTTCTTTGTTTCAATCTGACTGAAATACTTTCATTTCTAAAAAAAGGGTAACTTCCCTAGAGAGCTTCATGGAAACAACCTACCCTACAATAGAACACCTCAAGCTCTTCTACCGTGAACTAAAGGTTCACTCCAAACAAGGATAAAGATAATAATTTTTAATCTAAGTCAACCAAAAGGAGGAATTTCAAAGTTTAAATGAATATTACAGCGACTTGAGCAAGAAGTCACGTAGTGGGAATGAAATACACAATGACCTCTCAAACCTAAGGATTGCACACAATGAGTCCCACCACTACAATAACCAACCAAAACCACTAGGGTGTGACTCAAGAGGAAGTGAGGTTAAGAAGATTTACCCCAAATCTATGGGAATTGGCTTGCACCACCATGGCATGACTAAACAAGGGATGACCTAGATGCCATAGTGCAAAACTAGCACCATCGTTCTACTTACCACACTATCAATTAAATGGTGTTCTAATATGAAGACATTGCTTCAGTATTTATGTGTAGGACAACATCCAATGAAGAGCAAGCTAACCCTTTTCTAGCTCTCCCCACACCATGTCCATAGGGAGGTTATACTAATCGTGTAGCAATGAAAACATACTAAGAGAGGGGGTTGAACATAAATAAAAAGAACCTACTAGTTTAAGTCACTCCATCGACTAGAAGGAGATAAGGAAAGTTGTCCCAAAAACTGTATGGTCTAGGGTGAAGAGCATCAGCTTCACAACCCAAGCAAGGTCTACAATAATGTAGGGAAACCAATTAGATTATGCAGACAATAACATGACCAAAAATAAAGATAACAACTAGAAAGTAGTCCCAAGAATTCAAAGCTAAACTTAATATGATAGCTCAAACCAACCTGGTTATTCCTAAGATATTCGTTGATTTCCATCAAATATTATTTTCATATTGGAAACCTGAGTTCCTCTTCATTCACCCTTCACTTCATTCATCCCTCGTAGTTTTTTTGTTTGCCTCCCAATAATTGTTAATTTTCCTTCCAATCAATCCCCCAAAAGATTCTCTCCTCCTCCTTTTCCTTACCATCATTCCCTTCCTTAAGGAATTGAGCCTCCTACTTTTTTACTACCATCATAATCTCATAAACATTCTTACCATCCCACCATTACTCTGTGACTCCTCCTCAAGTGATCAAACGAGGTAAGCTATTTTTTTATGCTTATATTTCAATCCTCCCCAAACCTTTCCATTAGTGCAACCTTACCTTGGTCAGTAATGAAGCTTCTCTTCACCAAATTGATCAAATATTTTGAAAGGGTGGTTTTTTGAATCCAATCTCACAAGTCACCACTATAAAGCTTCATAATATTTTTAAACAAAATCTCTATTTCATTTAAATAAAATTTTTATTATATTCAAATGAGAATTCTATTATCATTCAAGGGAAATATTTATTGTTTTATTAAATGGAATTTTATCAACATAAGAACATTCATTATCTACAAATGAAAATCTATTGCCATTTATAATAAAAACATTCATTATTTATAAATGAATTTTTTATTATTATTTTAAAATAAAAAAATCTAAATAAAATAACCTTTATCATTTAAAATAATGACAAAATATATATATATACATATATTTTTTCCATATGCATAAAACATAGAATAGAAAGTTTTCCTGTCAAACACTAACATCATGCTATTCTTTTTTAGGGGTTTAACAAAAGAAGGAGCTCTCTTTATTTTCTTTCAAAAGCAACCAGATAATGCATGCTTTAACTTTCCTTTTTAAAACACCAATGCAGATAGTGATGAAGTAAAATATAATTAAACATATACAACATACATAGAAGGAGTATTTACATCAATTCAATCACCTATATCAACCCGAGAATTTATGATATCTACTAGGATATCAACTTGAGGCTCAAGATGGCTAGCTATTGATGATTATTCTTAACAGATAATGCATACATATATGAAGGTATCTATCTATATTACCCTCGAGATGCCTTGTCATCACTTCCCCAACCTCAAGTAACCCCATTTTTTTATGGATGATTATACTTCTTCCACCTACAAGTGTACATGATCGTGCATATTGGCAATATGTTAGCAGTACCATGCTCTTTAAAACAACCTAAACATCACATAGTTGATCCATTGCATAAAACCAAGTAGTCCTGAAAGAATTAATGATATCATTACCAAACTATCATACTATCATTACCAAACTATATTTTTAAATGATATATCTCAAATTCATAATATTTTCTATTATTGAAAGAATTAGTCCTGATTTCCCTTTTTTTCATTTTATTCTACCTACTTATTGATTGTAGTCTCAACCATACTTCTAAATAGTTTTAAAAGTAATTGTTTACTAATGTAATGTATTTTGTATGTCTCCACTATTAAAGAAAGGTATTGGCAGACTTCCTAAAACTTCATTGGAAAGCTATTGTAGAGGTACTGGTAGACTTACTAATGTAATGGATTTTTCTCAATATTATTTTGATGTGTGGTATTATGTCCACTACTACCCATTTTAAGTATTATGCTTGTAGTCCATCCATATCATAAAGTTGATATATTCTAAGTATTTTAGTACCTTCATTGACATCCTTCAAGGTAAATATGTTTGTTGTTGTGATGGCTATGGGAGAGGCCTCTTCTTCCTACTCTCACTCATATAGATTTCCATATTCCAACCATTGGATTATTGTAATGCTATATATATATTTTTTGAAGTTCCATCTATAATTAGTTTGGATCATACTTCTATAGATAAATTAGTTCTTGTTTTGGTCTCACATTTTCCTTTTTTTTAATCCATTTTTATAAATATTTTCCCTTCTATTTACTTAATTATTTTAGAGTTATCCTTATGGATATGTATTCTAAATAATTTTATACATTTGCTAGAATGTTGTATTTTTTCTTCTTCTATGCTTTAGGACTTTTGCATCCTTTTGTTGCCTCAAAAATTATATTTGATAATTCCTAGATTATATTAATTTCTCTCTTATTTATTTCTTCTCCCTTTCTAAAATATATTTTACTGCTTCCTTAAAAATTGAATGATTCTCTTTGACTGAGGAAATTTTTCTCTCTATATAATTTTGTATTAGAAGTTAAACATAATCTTTCATGTTATAATTATTCTAATATTTTTTCACATTCTAAATTTCATCTAGTACATCCTTTATAGTATATTTTAGAATTTTAACTTGCTCAATATTTGTGGTCTTTCTTATCAAATGATGTGATATATTTTTTCTACTCATATTGTTGAAAGGAAATTATCATACATTAGTTTACAACTTTAAAACATTAAGCGAGTGATTGTCACTTATTTTAAATTTTAAGTGGATATAAATGTGTACATTATTTTAAAAGTAAAGAAGAATTCCTTTTAAAGTAATTGAATGCTTATAGTGGAGAAACATTTTGAGCCCTACATAAGAGGTTCAAGGGTTGAATCCAATGTAGTAAGGTTGTATGTTATGCTTTGGTAAAATATATTTATTTTGGATAAATATATTATGTAAATAACATAAAAATATTCTATAAGGATTATTCCATATGGTCTATGAGCTTGTGAAAATATATAAAAATAATATAATTCTATTTTATAATAATATAAAAATATTATTATGAAAATATATATTATTTTATATTACTAGTAGAATTTATATTATAAGTAGACATTTTATTTTCAATAGTAGTTGCATAAGAAAATATTATTTTGGAAGATACATGAACATGTTTAAAAATTTCTATGTAAAACTTACATAAAATAAAAATTTGAGTGATTATATTACATGATAGATAAGTGGTATTATATAGAATAATTGAAATATTTGTCATCCATAAAAATATAAAATAGCTTACAAAATGTATCCTATAAACATATGCTAAAATATATATATAATAAAGAGAAATATTAAATGAATGTCACAATTTAAATATATGTTTTATATGACTTACATATTATAGAAGAACTACATGTGAGTAATTGTTGGAAATATACTGAATATTTTCCATGTTATTCTAGAGGTTTAACTCTAAAAGATACCCGACACTCTCCATGTATCCTCATCGGGGTTCTTAAGCTACTTTTAGACCCATATGGGTTGTTTAGGGTTATTTATTTGAACCCATGGTTTTTCACCCATGGTATTATAAAATGTATTCTTGTGTTGTTATCTAATTACACTTGCATTAGGGTTTGAAGAGAGATGAACATTATTGTATTGGATGTGGTTAACTTTAAACAATAAGGAGATACTACTATGCTATTTTTTTTCCTATAAGGGTTTCCTAGGTGAAATACTATGTTATGTGTCTATATGTTATCTTCATCTTTTTTCTTTGATTTTATATTTACTATTTTTCTGTATTTAGTTTATCAGGGCCTTTTACTCTTCATTTGGTATCAAAGCTAGGTTTTTAGCTTTATTTGAGGAGTAAGGATTTAAACCCTATGATAAATTAATTATTGAGTTGAAGCCATACGCAAAAGAATCTTGGCAAATAAAAATGATGGGAAGCACAAGGGTGGAGATTAAAAATTTTAGTGGATAAAATTTTGAGTTATGGAAAATCAAGATGGAGGATCTATTGGTTGATAGATATCCATAGATAATGGCCTTAGGAATAAAACTAACATCAATAACAGATGAGGATTAGCTAAATATTGATAGGAAGGCAAGGTGTTCTATCAATTTATGTTTATCTTATTTGGTATTGTTGAATGTATCGATTGGGACCACGACAAAGTCATTATGGGATAGGCTAAGAACTTTGCATTAGATAAAGTCACTCGTAAATAAACTCTTTCTCTGGAAATTGTATTCACTTTGAATGAATGATGGTGACTATGCAGCTAAAATTTTGAATGCTTTTAACATTGTGGTAAGTCAATTAAAATTTGTTGAAGTAAAAATAGATGAAGAGGAAAAGTGTATTACTTTACTTTATTTATTACCTGATTCGTGGGATAACCTAGTTATGGCTATCATCAATACTACTTCTACATTGAAAGTAGAGGATATAGTAGGAATATTATTATATGAGGAAATGAGATGTCATGACCCTCCTTTGGTGAACTCTTTATTTTGATGATTGTATGTTTTACTTAGATTGCTTTACTGATGAATGAATGATTATTTCTAGTTTTAGCTATTCAAGAACATATGAATCCTATGGAAATATGTGATATTTGCATTTATTTGTGAATATTGGATAATGACATATTACATTCTATAAAACATATATTTTATGTCAGAATATGATACTGCTAATTGAGTTGTGTTTGCACAGGAATGGGTTTTTCTTGTAGGTGGAAGAAGGAACTAACCATCGAGAATAAAATACCCTTGGGGAAATGATGTGATGGGTTATTCATCGGAAAACTAGAAGGGAGCAACATGGATAAATACCCCTTCCATGATGTTACATGTCTTAATGTGCATAAAGAAAGAAAATGCAAGATCAAGTGTGTTTTTGTGTGATGCATAATGGTTGTTAAAATGATGAAAGTGCATTGTTGTTTAGGTATTGATTTCTTGTTTCCTATTATTGCCTTCTTTAAAAAAACAATATTGCAGAAAAATAAAATGATTTATTGCTTTAATAGGATACAATTGGAATCTATCTTCGTGAATATTTGTTGAGTAAATTTAATGAATGGATATGGGTTCTTTACTACAACAAAGTGGAGGAATGAAGTGGAATTTGGAAAAGTGGCATGTGGAGAGTCATACAATGAAGTGGAGAGCAATAGAATTTTGGGAGATGCTTCCTCCAGGAGGAAATAAAGGGAATGAAAAGGTAAAAAAATAAAAAACAAACTTTTTGGTGTGTGGGAGGGTTACCTTGGCTAGGGAGTGGACGCACGCTGGGGAAAAGACATACTAAGACTGGGAGATCGATTGCAGTAAGAGTAAGTGAACTTTTTCCATAATAAATATGATTTGCAGTATTTGATTATGTGAAGAATATATAGAGAATATTCATTTGTTTTAAACCATATGTTTTTACTTGTTGATACCTATGCGTAAATAGAGGCAAATAGATGTTTATTTATTTTGACTATGTAGATATCATAATAGAACGTTTGTTGGTCTGAGATAAGTAGTTGACCAGGGATTCATTGTGAAAGTATTACCTTAGAAATATTGAGGTCTTTCATATGTCTTACCTTTTGATATTTATACTGTTGGTGTCTAGCCATTTGAGTAGAGTAATATTATACCATTCACCTTATTATAAATGAATTGATCAATAGATAAGCTAGAATTTTATTTAGACGTAGCTAATTTTATGGAATTAAGCTACCGAAACCAGTGTACTCTGGAAGTCATTGACGTAGGTGCTTCCTAGACCCTATTGTGTAATGGAAATAAATTCTACTTGGATTATCTTATTGTTGAGTATGGAATGAGTCATATTGGATTTTATCCTTGTCAGTCCTATAATATCATTGCAAATATTTGGTGAAATGGCTTTCTATTTTTATGATTGGATGGTGTACATTATTGAATCTAATATGCATGTTGTGAGTACAGTATATCAAGCATGATATAATGTTTTTAGGAGAATTACTCCACTGTATGTTAAGCAATCTGTAGGATCATATTGTAAAGATATTTTCGTGTGGGTGTCTTTTTGTAAAGGAAAGTTTTGTTAGATACTCAAAAAATAACATTATGTACATTCTAATGGAGCTTAACATTGGAATAGCTTACATATGCTTTGAGATGAATTTGTTGAGTCCCTTAAATAATTTTTTAGTACTGATTGAATGTTATATATCTTTTATTAAAAGGAATTTGTATTCTATAATGGTAAAATAAAAGTTTTGAATTTATGATCGTGCGAATGAGATTTTTTCAATGTGCAAATGGAGTAGTAATACAAGAATATTTTTATTCGCATAATGAATGCTATGTGAAATGATTATGTGTACAAATAGAGATGCATTGTAGTATAGTTTCCATATGCAAACAGAAGTGCAATGTCTATATAATTATGTTGTGAACAAATAGAAAGCTTCACATAAGTTTGGAAGTTATCTCAGATCCCCAAACTAAGGGTATTCATTCTCAATGGGTTACAGGAGGACAGGTCCTAGAAATCACTGAGCGCTTTTGGGTAATCCTACAATCCAAAACAAACAATAGCTTACAACAAATGTTACAAGAAATGGAAGTTGAGTTTACTCCAAGTACACGAATGTGATAAGATTAATAACGAGTTTCTATTGATCATTTACAATAAGAAACTGATAGAGAGTTATAGTTATCTAAGTTTTAATGATGTAAGGGCTAGATTTTATACTCATGCAAATTATGTAAATTAGTATCATAGATCAAATTCGTATATGCAATGTATCTGATATTGGTTGTAAGCAAGACTGGTTGCTAGAGCTACGTTATTAAGAATAATATGATTGTATATCTTAAAAAAACAAGTCTAGATTTGTGGATTTTATAATTATTTGGAGTTGTAAACTTGAATTAAGTGATACTAATGAAGCTATTGAGGTTCACATATATTGGTTTATTATATTCCTAGTCATAGCGGTTGCTACCACTGATTACATAAGAATGATTGATTAAATGTTAGGTTGAATTATCCCTAGTTAGTCTCAATTTAGTGAAGGTAATACCAGTTGAGGATATGACTTAAGTTTGATTAAGGATTTAAACTTACAATCTACCAGTGAGGATGTCTTTAGAGAATGTCATGTGTATATTTACCTTCCTATTAAGACACTCATTAGATCCTTAACAAAAATAGAATTAAAGGTAGCCTCTTCACGGAATGAAGAGTGTAAGTGATAGAAAAATTCATAATCTACCAGGTTGTCAACTATAATGATTGTGCAAGCATGATTTCATGAAGATAGTTGACTAGCTCTTTGGAAAAAAGAGAAGGATAGTCAAAATAATTACTACACCTATATAAAAGTACTTATATGGGAAAAATGTAGTTTAATAATTGTATTTTATTAATGGATTGATAGGGGGTATTGAATTAACGTAACCCTTTAAAAATATTGAAAGGAGGAGCTAGACCTTTCAGGAAAAAGATAGTTTATCTAGTTAGAACCTAGTGTATTTGTATAAAGAGAACTATGTATAATGTAATGATGGGGGCTATGGTGACTAGTTCATGTTAGGTTCAAAAGAAGAAATCATAGGGAAATCTAATCTAATTAATAAAAGGATTTTGTAACTCTTGTAAAACAAATCTTAAAAATTTGGGGTGTTTTGTATTTTGATATCAGAGCATGGTTCATAGTGGGATAGGTTCACTACATAAAAATTAGGTTTGTATGTAATAGAAAATATACTTATAATAGAATTTGATATTACCAATAGAATACCCATTAGAAGTAAAATCTACTTGAAGATACTTGAGATGATTGGGTAAATATTTAGTAAGAGGAAAATTTTGAAGGATTAATTGCTAATGAATTCTTACTACCTCTTTTGTATGTGGCCAAGGATAATACCACCAAAGAGAAGAAGAAGACATGCAACCCCATTGACAACGCAAACATAAAAAAATAAGATAGAGGATAGAAATCCATAAGTGGGTTTAGGGAACCCTAGTGAGCAAAGATAAAATCCTAACAATGAGAATATTACTAAGATAGTGGTTCTACTTCAGGAATATATAGAAATCCAAAAATAATTAGTGGAATTCATGTTGAGTTAAGAAACACAGGCGAATAACTCTATAGTGAATTAGTCGAATGAACCTCTTACCGAAGCATAGCAGGCTAGGGTCCGATTAGAGGCCAAGTTGGGAAAGGAAATGAAACATTTGAAATCTTATAAATTTAATGGAGAGGAAGATGGATACAATGCTGAGGCTTGATTGAAATAAATAGAAACATATTACAACATGAAGAACTTTTCCTTGGGCACTCGAACATCCTATGCTACCCTACATCTATAAGACAATGGTTTGGATTGGTAGGAAGCATATAGTAATGAGATGGGTCTTGCAATAATAGTTGACCTAAAATGGGAAGAGTTTGTAAAATTATTTAAACATAGATTTCTCACTAAACACTTCTATTCCTATAATTTTGAGGAGTTCACTAAGCTTCGATAGGGAATTAGAACAATGGAGAAGTACTACCAAATATTTGTCAAACTAATGAAATATATGCCTACTTACAATGAGAAAATGAAGATCCACAAGTTTATTTAGGGATCAGATCTTAGAATAATATAGAAAGTGGATATGCGGGAACTTGGAACTCTGCATAAGACCTATGAGTTGGACATGAAAGCTAAAATATATCTCAAAACCTACTTTGATTATGAAGGATTAGATGAAGGGGGTAATGAGGCACTGAGAAAGAAAGACAATGCATTTTTTATAAAATGGAAATAGAAATAAGCAAGCAAGAACTTATTTCAAAAGGAAATGGAAATGATAAGAAGAAAGGGAATTTTAGGAAAAGGTTCTAGGGGAAGAACAAAAAAAACAAGGGTTAAAACAAATCGTTATAGGGACAGGCTAATTCTCCATCTACAGGAAAAGCAAAAGAGAGATAGAAGTAAAAAGAACATCCAAGATTGAAAGAAGGATGCTATCTTTGTAGAGGACCACATTATGCTTCTAATTGTCCACAGAGAACAAAAATAAATTCTAAGGAAAAAGAACCAATGTACCTAGAAACTGCACCTAGGGAGCCAATGCACAAGATTTATGCAGCTATAGGAAAATAGAATCTTGATGGTCAAGCTACGCCACTAGTGATCATAGGTAAGAATTTTGGTAGAAATATTAAAATATTGATTGATAGTGGTGCTAAAGATATTTTTATTTCCACTAGTTTAGCTAAAGATATTTTAGAAAGACCAACAATCTTAGCTCATGCATGGAAGGTCGAGTATGGTTTAGGATAAACCTACTCTATTAATCAATATTACCCTATGGCAGAAATTGCTTTACCTAGTGGTACAACTATAGTATGTTTTTATGTAGCATATTTGCATGTTTTTGATATAATCCGCAAAATGGATTGGTTGTAAGTTCATAAGGCAGTTTTTAACTTTCAAGATAGATGGATTGAGTACACAATTGATAGGGGTGTTGTGTGTAGAATGCATAACAAATAGGGGGATTTTCAACCCCAAATACTATCGGTAATGCAACTTAAGAAGGCCATAAAGAAAGGAGGAATGGTCTATATAGTTAAGATAAATAAAATGGATAAAGAGAAGAAGGAAGAGGTGTTTGAGAAACACCCAATTATTCATGAATTTAGGGATGTTTTTCCAGAGGATTTGTCTAGATTACCCACTAAATGGGAATTTGAATTTATTATTTATATTCAACCTAGAACATAACCCATTCATAGATATCCTTACAGAATGAATCCTATAGAAATGTAAGAGTTGAATGTGCAATTGCAAGGGTTACTAGAGAAAGGATTGATCAAACCAAGTGTATCACCTTGGGGTGCACCAGTACTATTTGTAAAGAAAAATGATGATTCCTTGAGATTATGCATATATTATAGAATGTTAAACAAGGCAACAATTAGGAACATGTATCCTCTACCAATAATTGAAGATCTCTTCTATCAACTAAAATATGCCACAATCTTTTCAAATATTGAATTGAAATCAAGATATCACCAATTGAAAATCTGTGAGGAAGATACACATCAGATAACATTTAAAAATCACTATGGACATTATGTGTTTTTCGTTTTGTCTTTTGGTTTAACAAATGCTCTAGTGGCATTTATAAATTTGATGAATAGTATCTTCAGGAAGTACTTGGATAGATTTGTACTAGTATTTTTGGATGATATTTTGATATATTCTAGAAAAAAGTCATAGCATGATGAGCATATTTGGTAGGTACTAGAGATATTAAGGAAAACCTATCCAAGTGTTAATTCTATGTGTCAAAAATATAATACTTAGGACACACTATTTAGGTGGAAGGAATTGTAGACCCAAAATGGCCACATACTTAGTAAAATTTTGTATAAATTTGACTAAGTGATAAAATAATCATTCCGCAAACCTTACAGTATGCTTTTATCTAGAACCAGGTCAGAAGATATGAATCCACTCAGCAGTTAGTGAATTTTTCATGTTTGGAGTGATTTTGGGTGACTTCACTCCGACTCTAGAATGAAGACAAATCTCAAATCTACAAAAGTTCCTAAGAGATTATGACGTCAATGATGAAAAAGTGTGGAATGGTGATTCTGGAAAGGTCATTTTGTTTTTGAATTTGGAATGAAGACAAATCTCAAATCCACAAAAGTTTCAAGGAGATGATGACATCACTGGAAGAAAAGTGTAGATTGGTGATTCGGGGAATGAACAAGTCTTCCCTTTTCGGAATGAATATAATATGGGGCGGTGGAATAAAAAAAGTGTAGATTCATGATGGAAGAAGTATGTGACTAGATCTGGACTCGTATTAAAGAATATAATGTGGATGGAAGGATATAATGTTGATGATTAAGATCCTGGAGCAGATTTGAGGTTTAGATGTCCACATTGGAGATTTTGTTGTTTCTAATAAGAAAGATGACGTTATAAATTTTAAAGTAGAATGGCATTTAGCTTATGCTAGATTGAATTTAAATCATGTGATGAAGAAGATCAATGGTGGAGGTTAAGCTGCCAAATATTGGTTGTTTTAAATATATTGTTGTATAAGAATTGTAACAGTCGACTGAAAGATGAAGCGTCGAGGGTTTCCAAGAAGATCAAAATAGAGGTGATTATAGATCGTTGGTAATTCACTCCCAATAAGGATCAACAGAAATGTGTGATATTTAATGGCCTGAGATTTAGTTCCACTGAGTGATCAAAAAGTTTCAGAGACCTCGAGCTGTCATGGCAGACTTTCTTTAAGCAAATTTCTTGGAGGACGAACCAATGAGCTGATGCCAAATAAAATATTTTTTGTACTATTGTAATAAGATTATGTGTATTGTTTCTTGATTATTGTAATAAGAAAACTATAAGTAGAGGTTGAACCCTCATTTTTAAGGGTCAGCTCTAGCATGTTTGCCTGTACCATTGTAAATATTTCTGAAGAGCTAAATGAAAGGAGCAATACATTGATCTTCGCATCAAGTTTGCGTTCTCATGCTTGATGTCAGAGGTTCAGATTTCATAGTTGCATTTTTGTAAATACTTAGATGGTTATTTTGTGCCTATTTTGGATTACTAGTTGTTATAAGTAATTGAAATCTTCTTTGAGTTTGTTTTATGTTATTGGAAAGTACATTTATGTGAAATCTAGGTATTTGGTGAATTTTGTTATTTGGATTATCATCCCTTAGATATTGAAATTACTTGCTACAACATTTCTCTGTTGTGCTTTAATATATGAAACGATCTATTTTGGGATAAATGTTGATCTGAATGTATGTCCTTAGTATGGTTTTTTGGGAGCTTTTTATGGTAGTGCAATGTTGTTAACCTATATTTCCACTGTTATCTACACCTCTCTAATACTAACCTTCTCTTACCCTAAAATCCAAACCCTAAGTGAGCATAATTATGTTAACAAATTGCTAAGTTGACAAGGAACCAGCCTACTCTGGAGGTTGGATCGAAAACTGCTATTTTGGTCCATACAATGTTGAGTGTTGAGTTGTAGCTATCGGGTGCAAGCCTGGATAGAAATTAGGAATATAGACAACTACAGTACTGAGTGAAAACTTGGTGCAATTTAGTGCCCAACAGTTTTTAGCATGCCCGGTGGGATCAGTTCACAAGGAAAATGAAACCCATCTAAAAATTTATTGTTATCTCAACCCGAAGGAATCAATATTGGGTGAATTATCTTGGCCTTATTAGCTAGAAAAGAAATTTCACCTGGCGACTCCCTGGTCAGAAGACCCTACAAAAGTATTGTAGACTAGTACCCTTTCATGTATACCAGGTCTTTCAAGAGGAACAATCCTGATTCTTTATTTCATTGTGAGTCACCTTAGAGAGGGGATGTTGTTATCAAAATTTTGGATTAAGATTTTATTGAATAAGAAAAGCTTCTAGAAGAAAACCCAATAGTTCCCCAAGAAGACTTGCAACCAAAAATATGGCACATAATGTGGCTCCTAATCAGCCACTTCAGAAGTACTGTAACTAGGATTAAAATGGGTCCCTTAGATTAGCCCAAATTGATGCCATTCCCCAGGTTCTATCTAAGGCAACCCCCACATATGATGGATTTGGGAAAACAACTTATGAGCATTGCCAATATATCCTAAATCTGGCAGCAATCCACAACATAAAAGAAACAAATATTATTTTTAGAATTCTAGCCCTGTTCTTTCGTGGAAGGATATTGCATTGGTTTAGAAATTTGGAAGATAATTCTATTACTTCATGGAAATCATTGGTTGAGCCATTCATAAAATAATTTAATGAATCTGCTGATCTCTTTTCCCTGCTGAATTAGTTTATAGCCATACAAAAAACCTAGCAAGAAACTGTCTCAGATTTTAATTTGAGATTTAGTAGAACATGGAAGAGAAATCCCCCCACTGCTAGACTAGCTGCATATTTGGCTTATATGTATTATATTTGTGCCCTAGGATTAGACCTAGTTTTTCAAACACAACAATCTAGAGTAGAAACCTTCCCCCAAGTTTATAATATAGTTGTCCATGCTAAAAATATCCTAATCAATGTGGTAAGATTCCCCCCAAAACTGTGTTTCCCTATAACTCAAAAAATAATAGTGGACATGAGCAATCCACAAAGCCCTCCTACATGGACCCCCTTTCTTTACCATCTCCATCTCTACAAATGAATCTAATTCCTTGGTCTAAACCTGTATTATCTACACCTCCTTTTCCTCCCCTTCCTTCGCAACCTTCTCAAGAATTATCTGATGTTCTAGATATACAAAATACCATGAAAACTTTGAGTAACAGAATGAATTTGATGAAAAAGAGAGATCAGGAAAGGTCACAACAGAGGAGATTCTCATATGTAAACAAAGATAAAAGACCTAGTCTTAGTAATAGTACTGGGGTTAGGGTGTATGCAACATATGAGGAGTCATAGTGTTCTGTAGATACCACTCTTGCAAATATTTGGTGTTTGGTATGCAATGACCATCATGACTCACAATATTGTGTGATGTATCAACACCATGTTTAACAAGCTATTAAAAAAGATAAAAGGAATCAGAAGGATAGGGTTAATATGTTATGAAAACCTGATCAAATCATGGTCGAAAAAGATTTAGAATAAGAAAGCCCAATTGCTATTATGACAAGGTCTTGAAAGAAAGCTTTACAAGTAGACCCCCAGAATATGGGACAATTCCATTTCCCTTCTCAAAATAAAGCTGACTTTTCCCCTCAAAGCAGTAACACTTTTCCTATTCCTCAAGCTAGAGGGAAGAAGAATACAAATAGTCTCCCTAAAAATTTAGAAAGAGAAATAGAAGGAGATAGAATGAGATCCAAGGGTGAGGATCAAGAAAGGCTCAGTTTCTCCTCTATTACCAAAAGATAAATATTAGAGGCAACCCATAAATACAAAAGGAAATAGGGTGAGCTAGATAGAGGACTGGAAATACTATCCCTGACCAAGTTTGAGTAAAAAAATTTTTAGGAGATGAAAAGGATTCCATAAAAAACTAGCCTATATGAAACTCTTTTTATTCTGGGCCAGATTGACCTGCTTAAAGCTTCCCTCGGAAAAAATCCCTAGAATAGACCAACCACCACCATCCTCAGTATACCTCCAGAAAATAAAGAAATGATACCTATTGTTCTAAAAAACAAACCTCCCCATTTCTACATATCCTTAATATGAAAGGATGGATAGTATGAAATTGTATGATTGAATTAGGAGCATCAACCATAGTTATGCCTAAGGCGTTCTGTGAGGAAATGGGTATGGAATATACCCAGACTTGTCTTGGATTTTTACAATTAGATGGGACACCTGTCAAGATATTTGGGGTTATTAAAGATGTATTGATGAGCTTGCACAGAGCTCCCAAGGTAACAGTGGTGTAGGAAATAGTGGTGGTGGACTTGGAACCCTATTTTGGGTTATGCCTCTCAAGATAATTTACTGCAAAACTAGGAGTATGTATGTACATGGATTATTCTAGCATGGTAATCCCTTTCAAAGAAAAAAGAATAAGGATAACACATGAGAAACTAGTTTCTTATAATATTGAAAATATTGAAGAGGATCTATGCAATCTTAGTCCTATGGAGGAATTTGAGCTACTGGAAAAGATTGAGGAGCTAAACATTAAAGATGAGTTTCCTTTCAGATAAGACTATAGTCATTTTGTAACTGGTATGGGTACATACAACATCACAACCGAATTGGAAAATAAACTCCTTGCTATTTCTAATCAATCCCTAAGAAACAAAGAAACATGGGTTATACATTTTGATGGTGCTAAATGTAGAAATGGTGTAGGGGCTGGTGTGGTTCTACAATCACAGTCTATAACAATGCTACAGAATACAAGGCTTTGTGCCTTGGATTGATGTAAGCAGAAAGCATGGGCATCAAGATTTTTAACATACATGGTGATTCTGAGTTGATAGTCCATCAGGTAAGGAATAAGTGCAATAGTAAGCACCATTACTTGAAAGCTTCTAGAAATAGGGTATGGTACCTAATGGATTCATTTGATGCCCTGAATCTAAGTATTGTAACTAGAGAAGAGAATCACCTAGTAGATTCATTGGCAATGAAGGGAGATAATTTCAATCCTTCGTATATTTTGGAACTAAGAAGACCAAGGTAATTAAAATGGTTTTCAGACCTACAGTGCCAAACAAACAGATATTCTGGCAGGTTTTTGAAAGTGATGAACAAATTCTAGATTTTATGATAAGAGAAGCATGCTTCTCAACTATCCAAGAGGAAGACTTGGAGGAAATAGATTAGCAAGAATTTATCCAACTAAGAAATAATCATATTCCAAGGGGATTGATCACCCTTTAAAGTCTATTTGATAATGAAGATAGAAAGAAGGTTGGAGCTATGAAGGTCGGTAAAAATATCTATAAAGAAGTGGAGGTCAGAATAGGAAAGAAGCTCAATGTTGGGATATAGTTTTCATATGAGGAAGCAGAAGAGATTAAAAATTTATGCTTAAAATACCAAGACATTGTGGCTTGGTCATATGAAGACCGTAAGGTGTATGACAAAAGAATTATCCAGCATACTATTGAGTTAGAACCCGATGCTAAACCATTCCGACAAAAATAGAGGTCTGTCAACCTGAGGATAGAAGCCATTATGAGAGAGGAACTCTTAAAGTTACTAAATGCTAGGATAATATATCCAATAAAACATTCCACTTGGGTAGGCAATTTGGTACCCGTAAGAAAGAAGAATGGGGATATATGCCTATGCATAGATTTTAGAAATCTGAATCAGGCATCCCTCAAAGATCACTACCCCCTCCATTAGATTGACCAGATCTTACAAGTGGTAGATGGAGCAAAAATATTCTCACTATTGGATGGTTACTCTAGATGTAACCAAATTTGGGTAAAATACGAAGACCAATACAAAACAACATTCACCACAAAATGGGGTACATTTGCCTATCATAGAATACCCTTTGGGTTGTCTAATACTAGAGCTACATTTCAGAGGGTCATGGACTATGCCTTTGGTACACTTATAAAAAAAGTTATTTTGATTTACCTATATGACATGATGGTCTTTTCTCATGATAAAAATGATCATCTATCTCATTTGGAACAGGTTTTTCAAAAGTGCAGAGAGTTTGGTATCTCACTAAATCCTAAGAAGTCATTTTTTGTAGTACATGAGGGAAAACTATTAGACCACATGGTTTCAAAGGAAGGTATGGCCATAGATCCAAAATGAATTAGAGCAATTCTAGCTATTCCTTTACCTACTAATCAAAAGATCTTGCAGTCCTTCCTAGGCCAAATAAATTTTGTCAAGAAATTTAATTTTGATTTTGCACAAAAAATGAGGCCTATATCTGAACTACTCAATAAAAAGGTAGATTTCAAGTGGACTAAGGTTAGGAAGCGATATTTTGAGGTCATCAAGCAATCCATTAGAACAATCCCAGTCTTGATAAATCCTAATTTCTCTAAATATTTTATTCTCTATGTTTATGGAGCTAAAGAAAGTTATGCCTTGGTACTCACCCAAAAAGATAATCAAAGGGATGAACCCCCTATGTTATTTTGGAGTCAAAATTTACATGATTATCAGGTAAAATATAACTTTATTGAAAGACATGTTTTCTCTGTAATGAAGTTGCTAAAGAAGTTTAGACAATATCTGGTACAGAGCAAAACCCTGGTATATGTGGTTCATCCAAATGTAAAAAGTTTATTTTACAAGGTGACTTGGGAGATAAGAGGGCTGGTTGGATTACTAAGATCCAAGAATATGATGTAGAAATACGTCCCACCAAGCTGGTAAGATATAGATCCTTGTGCCAAGGATTGACAAATGCTTCAACATTGATCGAAATGACGACTTTTCAGATAACAAAAGAAGATCAAATAAAGATTGTACACACTCTAGATTCTGATTGGATTGAGCAAATGACCAGGTATTCCCAAACTAGGATCTGCCCACCTGATCTGAATCCTTATAAAAGAAGGAGGTATAGACTTCATGCTCTAAAATATGTATTACTACCTAAAGGGTTGTTCAAAAGAAACATGGATGGTATTCTCCTAAAATGTTTGAAGGAGGACCAACAAAAAAGAGTCGTAAAGGAATTTCATGGAGGGGCAGTAGGTGGTCATAGCTCAGACAGAGTTACAACTTTGAAGATAATAAGAGCAGACTATTATTTGCCTTCTGTGTTCAATGATGCTTTTAAAGTTACATAGGCTTGTGAAAAGTGTCAGAGGTATGTTGGAAGAACTAGAAATGATGCATCTCTCCTAAATACTATTCAAGTTGAGGAGCCTTTCCAACAATGGGGATTAGATTTTGTAGGAGTTATAAATCCTTATTCTTCAAGAGAGCACAAGTTTATCTTGAAAGCTACATATTATCTTACCATATGGGTAGAGGCCATTCCTATAAAGAAGGCAGACCAAGAAGTTGTGATCAACTTTATGGAAAATTTGATTTCTAGATTTGGAGTCTCAGAAGCTTTAGTGAGTGATAATGGCCCTGCTTTCATAGGATCCAAGTACATTGAGTTTACTAGTAAGTATGTCATCACTCTTAAAAATATTTCAAATAATTACCCATAAGTTAATGGACTTGCAGAATCTACCAATAAAAACCTATTAAGGATTTTGAGAAAATCTCTAGAAGGTAAAAAAAGGAGTTGCACCTATTGCTCAACCATGCTCTATGGGAAGACAAAATTACTATTAAAAATTCCATAAAAACTTCTCCTTATGCACTCGTATATGGAAAATATGCGGTATTGCCTATTCACTTAGATATCCCAGCATTTAAGCTTGTTAGTACAAAAAAATAATTAGACGATGATCCAGTATAAACTAGGTTGACAAACTTGCTATGATTGGAAGAGAGTAGAACTCAAGCATATGATAATTTTCAAAAGAATTCATCAGACATTAAAGCATGGTTTGATAAAAAGGCCAGGTTCATAAAACTCCAAGTTGGAGACTCAGTTCTCAGGTGGAATGTTGATAGGGCAAAACCAGGCAAGCATGAAAAGTTCTATTCCTTTTGGGATGGTCCTTTCGAAATAGTGGAAGCTAAAGAGTCTAATGTATTTCAATTGAAGGATCCAGATGGAAACATACAACCAATTTCGGTGAATGGTTTCCACCTCAATTTCTACTATATGTAAGAAGTGAGCTCATTGTAACTGTATATACATTGTACAAATATTTCTCCTTTCTTTTTACACTTTGTATTTTATTTCTTTTTTTGCACTTTATAATTAGTTCTTTTCAAAGAAATGCTAAAAAAAAGGAGAAGAGAGAGAATAAATTTTGCAAGAAATGACTAAGTGTTGGCCAAAATGCATGGTAATGTTCCATTCCACACACGGTGTTGTGTACTCTTTGTAATGGCATTCAGTCCTTAAGTTTGCATGATTAAATTCAGATTTTTGCAGAGTGGTCTATCAGTTTCTATCCTGCATAAATAAGGACAAAGAGCAACGCTAATCCAAGAACCTTTCAAAGCTGGAGATAGCCAGAGCGAAATCAAGGTAGAGTGCCATGCATGCAAGCTTCAAGTACCAAAGCAGACTTAGAAGGTTCTTAAGACACTAGAGCAAAATCAGGCCAAAGTCGAACAACAAGTTTGAATCTGACAAATGGAGGCTAAAGAGTGCTCTCGCATTCAATTCTAACGAACTCGCGCATGAACCAAAGAGTAGCCGAAGGGTTGTGATGATTTGGAAGTACAATTTCAAAATTCAACCAATACTAAGATAGGACGTCACCTTTGAGGCACCAAAGAAATAATGGAAGGATGGCGAAGTGTGCCAACAAAGATATCGTGTAGCAGCTACATTTATGGTGGATAAATAGTGATGAAGTCTTGTGCAGGGTTCATTTAGTGACCACGAGGCTGTAGAGAAGCATAACAACATTCTAAATTTCTCCTCACTTATTATAGTGTGTAAATTCCTACTATTGCAAGATGTCTCCTAAGAAATCACCCATAGAGGCCACAAAAAATGTTCTAGAATTTGAAAATTTGGGTGATAGGACATCGGTGCCTTACCTTGATAAAGCTGAGGTTGTAGCAGATACGACGATGACCATAACTGACAGGATGAGACTAAGAAAGAGTGTGAATTATAGATACAAAAAAAAATGTTGCTCTATCAGTGGAAGGTAGATGTTCCATCCTTTCTTATCTATCCTTTTACATTTGTGATTCTGTTCACCCATGTCCTGAGTTGATAGTTGCAATAGTTAAATTCTATGACCCACTGGCCAAGGCAGTAAAAACCTGTGAGGGTGAGACCCTTTTTAGCATCACTACCTCTTTCTATCATGAGCTTTTTGCCTTAGGGTATGACCCACCAGTACCACCAAAACCCTTTAAAATTGTTGAACAAACTGGGTTTTATTCCACAAAGAAGCGGGAAAATGACGGCGAGTCATTTAGAAATTGGGTTTATAAGCAGTTGAATACCAAACCCTAGGAATATTTACCTGAAGTCCCCATTTCTATCAAAAATTTTGTAACCTCCATTCTATTCTCTATGTTGGACTACATGGAGGGTTTGGACTCTGACGAAGAGGTTCATGGTTGGAAAATTACCACTGCATACTGTATCCCTAAAAAAAGGATATATGAAAAGGAGGCGACAAAGAAAGGGATAAGGGTGAATTATTTTTACTGGCCATATTTTCTCACTCAAAAAATACATGAATAGCTAGTAATATTGAAGAGGGGCATCGATGCTCCTAAATTTAGGCATTGCTCAAACTTGGTATGGATGTTTTATGCCATTGTTAAAGATAGAATGTCGTGGATTCCAGTCAAGGATAAGACTGATAAAGGAGAACCTATTCTAGTTTACTATTTGGATAAACCATTTAAGAAGCAGTGAGTCACTATAGGTTCAATTTGGAATTTCTTGGATCGACCCTCGAAATAATGTACGATAATTTCCCCAGATTGCCACCCCTAGCCAAAGAGATTCTGAGGACTAAATATGTAGAGAAAGGGGACTGGTATTTGTTAACTAAAGGCATGATCATCCAATTATATGGTTTCATGGGTAAATCTTTTCTTTTGCCCCACTTTGTTACAGAGAGACTCTTCATCTTGGAATATTTGAGGTAAGCAGAGTACATTGACTTGAAATATGGTTTGGGGAGGAAAAGGAAGTCTTTGCTTTCCCACCGCACCTTGAGTGATATCACCATTACTAAGAAAGGGAAGAGTCAACAAATTGACTGATACCTGGATAGGTTAGGTCTGTTTTATATTTATCAGAAGTGGAGTTATGATCTTGATGATATTTTCACTACAAGAAATAAAACCCTGAACGAAGATAAGGCCTACAAATTTGAGAAAAGGCCCAGGGCTAATTTTGAACAGGTAAGAAACAATTATGATACTACTCTTTTAGAGTGGAATGTATCCAAGATGGATCAGTTACCTCCATGGTTGGATTTTATGAACATATTGAAGATTTTGATCCTGACCACAATCCCAATCATCAGATTGCCGAGGATATGATCAACAATATTAAATAAGAAACTATAAAGAAAAGCAGGCCCTCCTCCAAGTTGAAGTTGGCAAAGAAAAAAGAAATGTTGCCTAAAAATGAAGTTATAGAAGAAGTAGAAGAGGAGGATTATAAGGTACCATGGGAGGATGCCAATATTATGGATTGGTGGTGTATGAGATTTGAAATTAGGAAATCTAAATCTAAATTTGGAATAAAAATTGATAAAGAATTTTCAAAAAGATATAATGAGAATATTGATACTTGGAGGCTAAAGGATGTGAGTCACATTGTATTAACGGTTGAAAAGCCCCAGGGTTATTTCGAATATCTCTAGCCTTCTACAGATAAAAATTCTTCTTTAACAACCACCAGAGTATTGAAAACCTTCAGTCCTAGTTCTGAGCGGGTGGAGAAATTCCCTAATGGGACTAGGATGATGAGCAAAATGAGGTATTCTAAAGAAAATACTGTTAGTACACCAGTTATTGAAACAAGATCTAGGCCTATACGTTTAGCTCTAGGGGGTCAGCCTCAACGCAAAGATATTAGTTGGAAGAAGGATAATATTTTTAGGTTCAGGTCGCTTTCTTTTGATCCTGCAGCATCACCTAAGCCGCAATCCATTACTGAAAAATCATTACTTCTTGGGGAAGTGCAAGGAGATTTATCAAAGGAAGATTTCTAAGATGAGATGGATGATTTTTGATTAGTTCATAAAAGGACTAAGAGAACCTCGAAAATAGAAGAGAGAGAGGTTTCCAAGAAGCATAAAATAAGTATGGAAGAAATTGTTGAAGAGATAGTTGTTTCTACTAAATAAGGGTTAGTTGAGTAAGAACAACATCTTGAGACAGAAGATGAACAAGAACACCCTACATATGTAGGTGAAGGTATGGTTTCTAATCCCTCTTCTCCTTCTCATCTCCATGAATATCTAAAATTATTTCTCTCCCTTTCTAGTCAAGAAAATGTGGCAAATTTACCTCCACCTCATAGTTCTTCCCTCATCCCATCAATAGCTATGGAGGTACCAGTTAGTTTAGTTGTATCATAGCCTCCTCCAAACCCACCTTCCATTTTGATATATCCACTTCAAATATCCACCATTGTTGCATCCTCGTCTCTTTCATTACCACCATCCATGGGACACTGTGTTCCAAGTTCATCCATCCCTTATACTGTTAGTTATATCCCAATTTATCTGAATTTACCTATGTCAACAACAATGGTAGTCATAGAATCTACCATTGTAATAGAGGTTGCTATCAATGAATCTCCACCCCCACCACCAACAAGTCAGTCCACCCTTATATTTTTGATGCCATTATCTCCTTTTGCTGCTGATGTTTCAAGGTCTATTGTTGTATCAAAAGAACAGGTACCCACTCAGAGCATAAATAACTATTGGACAGAGAAGCTTACCAGGCCTTCCAATAGGATGGTCGTGACAAGAAAAAGTATGTATGTTAACTCTGTCACTAGGCAAAGCGTTTTAAGGTCTTTGATTTCGTAGGTAAACAAACCTAAAAATGAAATTACTGCTCAGGATTATAGAGCGGAGGAAATCATAGAAGATACTGACAAGCTTCTTGTTGAAGATGAGTTAGAGATGGCCAAGGCTCACTTAGATACCTTTTATGTGAATACTGATATAGCAAAATATAGTGTAGATAAGCTAGAACAACAAGTTGAAAAACTTAATAAGAGCCTCAATGATCAAAAGGAAGTAGAGAAATCTCTTAGGAAAGAGGCTAAGAGTTTGCAAGAAATGTTTCAAAAGGCTAATGAGTTGAAATATCAGTTAGAAGAACAAAAGAATCTGAATGAGGATCAAGCAAAAGAAATTCAAAATTTGAAACATCAGCTTCAGATTGAGAAAGCCAAGTCCTCAAGTTTTTCCAAAGATAGTTTGAAAAGGATAAAGTAGGAGTTGCTTTTTGAAGTTCAAGAAAATTTTTTAGGTCTTCAACTCATAATCGACTACCTAAAGGATGCTAGCCGATTGATATATACCATTCAGAAGGATTTAGATCAAATCACTAGAGAGTTATAGCCTATGGTGATTTTGATGGAACAAATGTATAGGTTGGTTGGTAGTAGGTTTAGTGATGTTTCTAAACACATTTCTAATAGATAATGGAATCTAGTTGGGGTAGCCTCCAAAATAGTGGTGAAAAAGCATAGGGCAGTTCAGAGAGCCTGGCTATTGTTTGATAGGATGGAAAGAGGTATTATAGACATTATTGAAATAAATGAGGAAATGGTTCATGTTGGTTTCAAAGGACTCTAGAAGGAGGATCACAACTTGTTATCTATGGAAGAAGCCCAACAAAGCATCAAGGATAACCTACAATATGAAGCTGAAATTGATTCATTGGAAGAGCCATTGTCCTAAGAACAAGTTGCCAAATTAATTATGGGTTACACCTGCTTAAGATATCTCATGGAAAATCTGGTGACTAGAGGAAATGCTACTAATTATGATGATGTTGGGGAACTACAATATGTTTATAAGTAGCTTAAAGAGACATCAAATACCTCTGATCAAGCCTGGAAATAGGATCTTCGGTCTTTGGAATAAATGGTCCAAGTATTTTGGGACACCTCCAGTGAAGATAATCAGATACTACAGGATCTAGAAGAAGATGATGAGAAAGATGCTATAGAAGGTGATGACAAAGAGGTTGTAGAAGAATGAGGATAGGATTGAGTAGCTATAGGCCCAAGAGGGGCCCACACTTAAAATTATTTCATTTTTGTTTGTACATATGCATAGTTTTTGTGTTTCTAATACATCAATTTTGTATTTCCATTTTTACTCTGACAATTGTCAGAAATAAGCAATAAAGGCATGAAGTCTACAACACAACATTTTTGTGAAGGTATTTTTTGAAGTGAAGCCTTATAAAGGAGGTAGAGTTATGTATAGTTTTTAAAGGCAGTAAGTAATACTAATATTATGGATACAGTCTCTAGTTGAACAAGTGAGTTCTATGATGTTTTTTGCATGGTTTTTATATGAACCTTTACCCTCTAGGAAACATTTGAGCTTTCAAAGGGTAGTGTTTGTATGGAAATTATTTCTTAAAAAATATCTTCAAAGATAAGTATTATTTTGACTCCTAAGGCCCAATGGATAAGACTCTAGATTCATACTTAAATCCATTCATACTTAAGTATGAATAGATTGACTTTGTAGTTGACCATGGATTCATTGTGAAAGGAATGAATAGATTGAATTTGTAGTTGACCATGGATTCATACTTTTTGTTTTAAATCTATTCATACTTAAATCTAGAAATGCAAGTACTGATTGCAATAAATTTTTAGTTATAGAGGAGAATAATACGATAGAAGTAGCTTCGATTATTTTTGTAGCGAAGACAACGTCGTGGCATCAATGCATGGGGTATATTGGCGAGAAAGTCCTTTAAAAATTAAAAATGAAAGGTATGGCTAAATGAATTTTTGATTGCCCATTAAATTTTAATTTTTGTGAGCATTGTGTTTTTTGAAAGCAAACCCAAGTCAAGTTTCCTAGTAGTGCTACAATATCTAAAGGTATTTTACATCTAGTTCACAGTTATGTGTTTGGACCTATAAAAGTACCATCGTTGGGTAAATCTATCTATTTTATTACATTTATAGATGACTTTTCAAGAAATACCTAGGTATATTTTTTATGGAACAAATCTGACATTTCCAATAAATTTAAAGAGTTTAAGGCTCTTGTAGAAAATTATAGGGAGAAAGAGATAAATGTTTTAAGAAGTTACAATGGTGGTGAGTATTGATATAATGAATTTGAGTAGTTTTTCAAGGTCCATGGAATAGAAATGTAGAAAAATACTTTGTATACTCCATAACAAAATGAAGTTGTAGAATGGATGAATAGAACATTGATTATTAATTCCAGAAGCATGCTAAGTGGTGTAGGATTAGAAAGGAAATTATGAGTAGAATTTGTGTTAACTACTTGTTACCTCATCAATAGATCTCCTACCTCCATTTTTGTGGACAAGACTCCACAAGAATTGTTGACTGGTAAAAAAAATATCTCTTTATCTTAAAAGAGGTTTTGGTTGTGATGCTTATATGTATGTCCTAAAAGAGAAAAGGACTAAGCTAGACTATAAATTTAAAAAATGAATAGTTGTGGCTTATTGTATTGGTGTTAAAGTATATAAGTTGTGGAACCCAAAAACACAAAATATTGTTTATAGTCATAATGTGATCTTTAGAGAAAAAATGGGTTCCAAATAACTTGAAATAGTTTAAGTAAAATTAGAACACGAGGAAGAACTCGTGGTAGAACCTGGTACTATAAAAGAAGATGAACTATAAAGAGTCTAAACAGGAAAATTTAGAGGAAGAAAATGAGGAGGAAGCTAAAGATGTAGAACCTATAACTCCAAGTTTGAGGAGATTAGACTAAGTGAGAGGACTCCCAGAAAGGTATAACCCTCCAAATATTTGTTCTACATTTAATATATCAATTACTGATTAAGAATACAAAACTGTAAAGGAAGCACTTCAGTCAAGTGAAAATAAGTCTTGAAAAAGGGCAAAGGAGGAAGAAACAGAGTCTCTAGATAAAAATAAGACATGGGACTTGGTGAAATTACCTCCTAGAAGAAAATTTATTGGTTGTAAGTGGGTATTCAAGAAGTAAAATATAGAAGGAAATTTGGAGAAGTACAAGGTTCACCTGGTAGCAAAAGAATTTTCTAAAGTTAAGGGAGTTGACTTTGGTGATATTTTTTATCATATGGCTAAACTAACTTCAATTAGATTTTTATTGGCTATTTTTGTTGCTTTTGATCTTGAAATAGAACATATGGATGTAAAGACATTATTTCTACATGGTAAACTTGATGAAGATATATATATGTCCCAACCATAATGATTTAGAGTAAAAGGTAAGGAGGACTTAGTATGCAATTTTAAAAAGTTTCTTTATGGATTGAAGCAATCTCTAAGAATGTGGAACCAAAATTTGGATAGGTTTGTTTTGACACTTTTGATTGGAAAAATAAAGCAGATCTGTATGTGTATTTTAAACAAGAAGGTAAAAATTTTGTTATAATTTTTTGTATGTGGATGACATGTTGTTAGTTGGTAACGATAAGGAGATGATAAAGTTACTAAAATCTCAGTTATCTTCTAAATTTTACATGAAGGATTTGGATGGTGCAAAATTTATTTTGGGTATGGAAATAATAAGAGATCATGCAAATAGAAAATTGTGGTGAAATCAAATGAAATATGTTGGTTTGATACTACAGAGGTTTAGGATGCATGATTGTAAACCAGTATGTAATCCATATCCTATTGGTCAAAAGTTATCTCCTAAACATTGTCTTAAAATAGATGACAAAATTTAAGAAGTGCATCATGTCCCTTAAGCTAGCGTTTTTGGTAGTATGATGTATGCAATGGTCTATATTAGACCTAATATTACACATGTAGTGGGATTAGTTAGCAGATATATGTCCAATATAGGAAAGTAACATTGGACTACTATGAAGAGTATCTTCAAATACTTGTGTGAAACTTTAGACTATGCTACATATTTCAAAGGAAAATATGGAGATAGTAATATTGTAAATTTATAAGATTTTATGGTTACTAACTAGTCTAGATATATGGACAAGTGAAGATCCAAGAGTGCTTATGTGTTCACACTATTTGGAGGAGCAATAAGTTGGATGAGTAAAAAGCAATCAATAGTTGCTTTATCCACAATAGAGGCAGAGTACATTGTAGCAACTCATTACTATAAATAAGTAGTGTGGCTACATAGATTATTTTTGTAGACACCAAAACAGCACCAATCCGATTATGTGACTGCAAACACTGATTGCTTTGACAAAAATAGCCCCCAGGGCAGCCCTCAGAGGTTAAACAATGGTCTTAACCACTTTCGTAGCAATTTTGTAAGGTCAAGAAGCAATTTGGCACACTTGGAAACTTTTCCCAGTACTCGTCTCACCCCGGGACGAATTCAAAATAGAATCCGTCCCACCCCAGGACGAATTCTAAATCCGTCCCTGGGTGGGACGAATTACAAGCTTAACGGGCAAAAAGGCAAATGGTGCCAAGTGGCAGCCCAGAACAGTCAGTTAAGGGCTCCTACCTTGCACGCATGTGTAAGTGGACAGAGGGGCCATTAGAGGACTGTTACAAAAAGCATTTATCAAAGTTCAAGTCAATGGAGGACTCCCCTACCTCATGGGAAGACAAGACTGCCACATGGCGCCTATGGCCAACACTTGGCATTTGTGTTTCCCTCCCAAAAGAGACCCCTTGGGTCTATAAAAGGTGGGACTTTCCTCACCCAAAACATACATGTTGAAGGAGTTTTCAAGCAACGAAGTGCTGTCGAATTGAAGACCCACTTGCATCCCTCTTGGTTCACCTTCCCACATCCACCAATCTCTTTTGCAAGGGAGGTTGTTGGGTGGCCTTTGGAAGCTCGAACCTTATCCAAATTCGATGCATGGACACCTGAACCAACCAATTCACCGACCCCCCAATCCTAAAAAGTTTTTGGGCCCATCCCTGGTGGATTGGTTCCAAAATCGAGGGCCAACGGTGGGAGGCCCACTTGGGCACCCCCGCACCTCCGAAGTCCTATTTTTAGTTTTTGAGTATTTTAGATTATTTTTTAGATTGCATTCTGTGTTACTAGGTCTTATTAGTCCATAATTGCAATTTTGTAACTTTTGGTCAGATTTTAGGATGTTTTGTATTGCTTTGTCGTTTCACTAACTTGCAGGTGTCAAGGTCAAATTCTCGAGGGTGGAGGCCAAATTGGGAAAATCCGACCATCTGGGTCGTCCCAAAATGGCCCCAATTACCTAACGCTCCTATTTGCAGGCGTTTTGTATGTCCCGGGATCCGACATTGGAGCAGCAGCAGGTCGATTTCTCCAACTCAGAAGAATTCGTCCCACCCAGGGACGAATTACAGTCAGAATTCATCCTGCCCAGGGACGAATTCCAGTTTAATGTGGATTGGCTAGCTGCCTCAGTGGAAGTGGCCTTCTGGTAACTTTTCTTACCTTCTGTCAAGTTTTGAAGCAATTTGGATTCACTGTTTTCACTATTTTAGGCAAATATTTACATGCATATTTTGTTAGTTTTAGAGAGCAAACGCTTTTCATTTGCAGCAGGTGCTACTGATGTCTTGGTCATTTATTTGTTCGTAGGAGAAGCAGCAGAGGCGAAGAACTCATCGACATCAGCGGCGGCATCATCTTGGACCGCCCATTACAATCGTGGGCACACGAAAAGAGGAATCATTCAGCGATTGTAATCAAACTCTATTTACGCTCCTAGCCCCTGAAAATGGAGGAGGCATCATTGTAACAGATATCAAGGGAAATTAATGAAAGGGATATGTTTTCTCTATTTGATTGTGTCTCTTCCAATGTGTCTCTTTTCCGTTTCATGCAATTTACATTTCTAGGACTTAAGCGTACTTAATTTTGAATGCAATCGCACTTGGTGTTTCCTTTGTCCGAAATCTCGTGCTTTCAGTGGCGATCACAGTGGGACTCTGTTCCCTGGTTTTTGAAATCATAGAAACTGATCAAAGTTTTGTGTTTGTGCTTGATAGGTACATCTTTTTTTTTGTTGCAGACTGCTATTCGTCTCTGACAAGGACGAATCCTTTTCTGCAATTTTTCTGACCCTGAGACGAATTCAAATTCGTCTCTGGGAGGGACGACTGCGTTTCGCAATTCGTCTCCCAGAGGGACGAATTCCTGTCTATGGATTTTCAGAGCAAAAATTTAGAGACAACAGGAGCAGGCAGAGAAGAGGCAAGGATTTTTATTATCTCTGTTAAATTTTTCTGTTTCTGTTTCTGTTTCGTTAGTTGTTTTCATTTAATCCTGCATTGCATTAGGGAAAGTCATGTATGCTAGTTTCATTTTTGTTGGATAAAATGAATCCCACACACATCACGAAACAACTTTAAGCCAAGGATCTAGTCGTAAGACCCCAGCCCTTGATCAAGACCATTGGTGGATTTAATCACCACCTTGGCTTGATTTGCATCCATTTCCCGATTGTCAACTGTTGTTAGGCGTAAATCCTGACGAAGACAGACCGAGCATAGCTAGGGTGATTCCCATGCACGTGAGGATAAGTTTTCTATGGTAGGTGCCATTAATAGGAAAATACCCCTTCCGTACCGCCTACGTACCACGTACCTTCTGCTCTCACGTACCTATAGTCTCCCTCTCGTAAGGGCGGGTATATAGAGAGGTTGGTATATCGGCCTGGCTGGTATATTGAAGGGGCGACCTTTTTGGAGTTATAAGAGCCTACATGATGCATTTAAACATTCTACAAAATCTACAAAAACAAAACAAAACATCAAAATGCACTAAACCATTTTAGGACACACCAAGAATCCTTAAAAGAGATAATCACGATTTTGTGAATGTGTGTGTTTAATTCTACTTAGTGTAGACAAAAAAAAAAAAAAAATCATAAAACGAGATAAAAACTTATTTAGATAGCATAGAAGCACCGCAATGGTGTACACCCGCAGTCAAGCCCAATCAAGGGCAGAAGCTCCGGAAGGTACACAAAAAGTAGGCGCAAGTCGCCTTCACTTCAGTCCTAAGGATTTGGTCATACCGCCTTATAGGTCAAACCTACAAAAGAATCCAATTCGGAATCCTCGGTGGGGTATGCCTATTCAAAGCAGCCCCTTTCGGGAAGATGCCTTACATGTAGACCTTGACATAAATGGAGAATCACCTCTTGAAGCTAGGCATGAGTGGCCACCGTGCGATGAAGCGCTAAACGAGCTACATCGTCCATTTGGAGGGGCAACGTGGATATGGCATCCCTTCTTTACCTATCATCAGAACAGAGAGACCAAATTCGGAGCGCAGGGCTCCTTACATAGGGCGACCTAACTCCGCCCATCCCATCTACACCCGTGAAAGGGAGTATGAGGAAAACCATCGCATTCCTCAAGAGCAACAAACAATGCGAGAACCTTGCATTTCTGCACCAGCAGGATATCATGATCACCCCTTGAGGCCAGAACCTCGAGCACATACTGCCTACCTCGACGGAGGGAAGCGACCCCTTGAGATTTTAGAGCATCAAAACTGAGGTAAACCCATAGGAGGAACATTTGAACCTTCTGAAAAAAATAGGGTAGATCAAATTGATCCAGCTGTCGCCAGATATACCACCCGTCAAGCCCAAATCATGCGGCTTAAATAAAGTCAGCAAGAGATAGAGTATCAATACCGCTTGGATAAAGAACGCATGCAACGCGAAGTGGATGAGTTACGCTATGAAATACCTGAGAGGGGGCCAACCCCTCACATCCAAAGAGCTGAACAGTATGAGAGGCGTAATCCGTTGGTGCAAGATAGGTCTCCACAACCTCGTCAAGCTCTGCCTCCAAGACCCCATAGATTCGAGAGGGAGGCAACTCCCCGAAACAATGATGGGTACCTTCAGCAAGAACTTGATCAGGGTCATAGGTTTCACCCTGAGACTCCTCAAGAATTTTATGAGGAGTATGAACCAAAAGAGGAGTATATCGAAACTCCCCATCAAGGCAGGAAGGATGCCATTCGGCCACCCCTCCATAGGCCTCCAGTTTACCGTAACTTGCAACAAGAGCGAACAAGAGAGGAAGAAATAAAATCTTTCGATGCATACCAAGCGCTATTGGAGCGTTTAGAGTCGGTGGAGACAAAAGCTGCTGGGCATCAAAAACCCACATTACGTCTACTCCGCAATAATCCGGTGCATCCCTCAGTGCCTACACCTCTTTATCCCGAACACTTTAAGTTGCCTCAATTGGTAGTTTTTAAAGGTGAAGAGGACGCACAGGAACATGTTACATGATTTCTAAGCCAATGCTTCGGCATTCAAGATAATGACGCATTATTGCTTAGAACATTCATAACCACATTCACAGGCCCCGCCTCGGATTGGTTCACACAGCTACCCAAACACAGCATAAGCAGCTTAGATCAGCTAGTAGATGCGTTTCTTGAACATTTCGCCTTCAACACAAGGAAGAAGGCATCACTTAGTGATCTTGCTAGCCTTAAAAAATTTGAGGAGGAAACAATGGCAACGTACGGGAACCGATGGAGAGCTTTGCTTTCTAAGTTACCCTACCGTCCTCCCATGTCGGACCTCACACAAATGTTCATGAAAAGTTGTTTAAAATCAATCTCTGGTCTATTGTTGCTGCGACAATACGACAACTTAGAAGAAGCTTTTGCGCAAGCTAGAGTCATAGAAGAGATTAAGATAGGCGAAGGCGCAATTGCCAAGCCTAAGAAGAAAGATTGGAATAAAACCACTAAAACTGGGACAACGCAACCACAACACGCTGTAGTCAATCAAGTTGCGATAAATGTCCCCGCGCCTGTGCAAGAAACGTAGCCTCAAAAATCTAACTACAAGGCAGTGCCTCCTGCTTACGAAAGAGATAACAGAAGATAGGAGCAGTATCAGCAGCTTCGCCCTAGGCGACAATTCACACCGTATGCGGAGTCTAGAGACTCCTTATTTGACCGCTTGTCAGCGGCAAATTTAGTTACTCTGCCAAAAATCCAAATTTTTGACCCTAACGTTCCCAAGCCTAGGGGGTATAGGGAGGAATTGTATTGCAGATTCCATAGGCGCAGAGGACATGACCTAAATGGGTGCTGGAAATTCAAAGAACTAGTCTAGGATTTGATCGACAACCGAACATTGGTCATGGACAACCCCATCACACCTAACAACCAACAAATGGGGGTATTCAAGGACCCCTTGCCTGCCCACGAGGCACAGACAAAACCGCTCCAAATTAACGAGGTGCGACAAGATATTCCCGTGCAAGGATTTGTGGGAATGATTAGCATTGTAACAAGGAACAGAAAATACCCAACAGTTGCCCCCGAGGTACCTGCGAGGGAAGTTCCGTCGACATCGCAGCCTCAACAACGCCCAACGCAGTTACCTCCGCCTAGACCTGAGGTCACGATACGAACCAAACTCACGTAGAGTTTGCGGACCACGTCGGCTAGGCTGTCCATCTACGAGCTTATTCAACAATCAGATCCACATAGAGAAGCTCTTATGGACATCTTAAAAGCCATTGAAGTACAACCCCACGAAGCTAATTCTTTCAACGCCTTCATGGGACATGTGAAACAATGTACGGAGCCTGTCATCACATTCAAAGAAAACGAGGTCAAAACAATATCGAATGACATGCCGGATCCACCCCTGCACGTTATCGTGCGGGTCAACGGGATCCCGTACAAGAGAGTGCTGATTGATACTGGCTCGTCCAGTAACATCATAACCACTACAGCGTTAAAGCATTTAAAACTGCCAGCCTCTCACATCATCGCTTCCACATACACACTGCGGGCTTTTAACGATGCAATATGCTCGACAGTCGGCATAGTCGTTCTGCCTATACAGGTAGGACAAAAGTCAATACCCACACTGTGCCATGTGCTGGAAGGCGAAATGGCTTATAACATACTGCTAGGGCGGCCTTGGATCAGGGACATGAAGTTTGTCCCCTCGATCGCACACCGGTGCTTGAAGTATGCCTATGAAGGGCAAATACATGTAGTCCCAATGGACTTAGAGCCCTTCAAGTATTGCAATGTGGTACAATTCATACCTCAATCGACCCTCCCATCAACGCATTTGGATTTTCAATTAAATCCATCTAAACAAGGTCCGATACCGCGAGCACCACTGGTGGCAAATAAGGCAAAATCCCAGCCAGGTGAGACTTCATCATCGGCTCCTTCATCATCAACGCCACCTATCGTGGTCCAACAAAAGGACAAGGGAAAGCAAATCATGGAAGAGGTTAAGCCTCTAGAAGAGAGGTTGCCCACAATTTCAATGATATCAACAGAGGAAGCACCCAACGCAACGAAAACCAATATTCCTAAACTACCAAACATGGAATGGACTCAGGAAGGACTACCGTTTCCTCCTACCCAATCATCAACAATCACTGTTGAGATGGCCAGTACAGGCCTGGGAGAATACATAGTGCAAAATGTTGTGGCAACCCCCACACTGGAGTCAGTACAAGACATGGGAAGACCTCACCTTCCCATTGGAACAATCGTCCCTCTAGGCTACCCACCGAACCAAACAAATTTTGTGTATGGGGGCCTTGATCATGGTTCTGAACCATGCGAACAAAAGGAAACAGATGAAGAGCCTTTTGTCGAAAACATCAATTATCTGTCGAACCCAAAATTTGCCCTAAAATATCTTGAACAATGCAATTGGCATGGGTATGGGCTAGGCAGATATGAGCAAGGGATGCGGATCCTTTGCCAACAAAGATATCAAATGCCATATGACAAGTCAGGGGTAGGGTTCAACCATCCCCTACCATTAGACATCTTGGTTGAAAATATGCAAGGCCTAGAAATAGGCAACAGGGGGGGATTGGCACAAGACCCGTACGCCAATCCAAACACAGAATACACATTGGGGGATTATCTCCCATGGTCTACAAACACCCCTGGAAACAACAATAATCCCTCTCCTTTGCTAGAGAGAGGTGGAAGTTCAGAGATAAATCATCAAAGAGAACAACAACGGCTTCCAGACATTTTTCTGAAACTGTTCCCCTTAGAGGTTCCAGACGAAATAACACAGTCTCAAAAGAATCAGGTCCCTCCACTAAGAATGGAACAACCGCAATGGGACCAGATTAATTCACTGGAATAGGAAGAGTCCTCAATGTCGCAAGCAACGGATGTTGAAGAGGATGAACAATTTTGGATCTATGAAAGCGATTTAGAAGACGAAACTGAAATGGACTATCTCAGACATGTGCGACGACATCATCGCGCTCTAACTCATGAAGATCTAATGGGACAAATGGGTATATGGTTGGGACATGAATGGCACGTAGACCCAACGAGGTGGGACCAAGTGTTAGGCCTATGGCTCCAAATTCAAGATGAACATCGTCCACCTCGAGATCCCATCAGGACAGCAGTATCGAGGGAAGATCTTGCCTTCCTTTTCACACATAGAGATGAATTTGCACCTAGAGAGGATCCATTCATGCCTGTTCTCGTAGAGCCAGATCCAGAGTATAGGGAACATCTGAAAGAATCAAGTCATCACACCCGTGGTTCTGGAGACCAAATTCATTCCATCCACATGATATCCATTGATTTGACCACACCCATCCGCAATCCGATCGATCCATCACGGTCATTGCATCTAGACATGGATGCCATCGACTGGGATCACATCAATTCGCCATTGTCACCATCAGAGTACTGGCCTTTCGATGAAATGCTTCATTTTACCCCAAGGACAACTCAAGATATTTTTCAAGCTGAAGAGGGACCCGAGGTCCCAAACGCAGATCTTAACTCAGCTGATGATATCCATTTAATCCCAACTCCACATCAGTTGGAGGACGGATCTCACATGTCAGTCGAAGAGACGACTGACATAGACATCGGCACAGATCCAATGAATCCACGGATTCTCAAGCTGGGGGTAAGCCTTTCCCCCGAAGAGCAAGCCGATTACATTGCCCTTCTTAAGGAAAAGAAGGAGGTTTTTGCATGGTCATACAAAGATATGCTAGGACTAGACCCGCAGCTAGTCATGCACAATTTAACGCTTGATCCAAAAATCAAGCCAGTAAAGCAAAAACTAAGAAAGATGCACCCAACAGTGGCCTTGATGGTCAAAGACGAATTGCAAAAGCTGTTGGATGCACAATTTGTCATCTGCATGGATTATCCGCCATGGTTGTCCAACATGGTTCCCGTAAAGAAGCTCGACGGGAGGATTCGCATATGCACCGACTTTCGAGACCTAAACAAAGTGAGTCCTAAGGATGATTTCCCCTTGCCAAGCATCGACGCATTGGTAGACGCTACAGTAGGTCACGAAATGCTCTCCCTAATGGACGGTTTCTCAGGATACAATCAAATTCGTATCAATCCTAAAGACCAACTCAAAATGGCATTCACAATGCCTTGGGGGACATTTTGTTATAAGGTCATGCCTTTTGGCCTTAAAAACGCTGGCGCTACATACCAACGTGCTATGACTTATATCTTCCATGATTACATGCACAAAACTTTGGAAGATTACATGGATGATTTGTTAGCCAAGTCTAAATTGCACTCAGATTATCTCGGTGACTTAAGCAAGATTCTCGATCGCCTCATAGAGCATAAGGTCAGACTGAATCCCAAGAAGTGCGTATTTGGCGTCACATCTGTAAAACTCTTGGGTTTTATAGTCTCCAAGAGAGGCATCGAAGTGGACCCAAACAAAGTCAAGGAAATCCTTGAAATGGCTCCACCAACCACTTTCAAGCAGCTCAGAAGTCTGCAAGGAAAGGTCGCATCGATTAAACGCTTCATAGCGCAATTATCTAAAAAATGCTGACCAATGAACAAACTATTGCACAAGGGGGTCACATTTCATTGGGATGACGAGTGCCAGTTAGCCTTTGACGAAATCAAACAATACTTGGCTTTGCCACCAGTATTGGCACCGCCTAGACCAGGTGTGCCGTTCTACTTATACATCTCAGCTACTGAGGTGGCACTGGGCGCAATGCTAGCCCAGAAGAATGAACACCACAAAGAACAGGCTACTTACTATCTTAGCCGCACCTTGGTAAGTTACGAACTTAACTATGCATACATTGAAAAACTCTACTTGGCAGTGGTGTTTGCTACCAAGAGGCTACACCATTACATGCTGAGCAACATGACGTATGTTGTGTCTAAAGAGAATCCATTGCGATACATGATGAGTCGTACTTATCATAGTAGCCGCACGGTGAAATGGATTATGTTGTTGACGGAATTTGACATTGATTTTATTGGGCAAAAATCTATAAAAGGACAAGTCATAGCCGATCAACTAGCAGAGGCTCCTCTTGAAGACGATCAGCCTCTGGTCATAGAACTACCCGATGATGAGGTCTTCCATGTCTCAGAATCGCCAGATTCTGAAGAGCCTGAGTCTCGGGCCGACATAACCTTATTTTTTGATGGTTCTAAATGCGAGCAAGGTGGTGGCGTAGGAATTGTATTCTTCACACTGCAGGGCGCTCCAATGCCCCTGTCATTTAAATTAAACTTCCAGTGCACCAACAACAATGCCGAATATGAAGCCTTGCTCCTAGGTCTTCAGATAGCAATTGCCATGAACATCAAAAGATTGAACATCTTTGGCGATTTGCTGTTAATCATCAATCAATTCAAAGGGGTATATCAATGCAAATGCCCAGTTTTGAAGGCCTATAAAGCCCTCGTGGATAAATTCTTGGCAAAACTTGAGTGGTATGACATCGAGGCACTCCCTCGATCATCGAATCGTTTTGCGGACACAATGGCCTCCTTGGGGTCACTAATCCCACAAGACCTTTCCGGTGATATAACAACCATTCAAGTCAAAACCTTATCGCAACCCGTGATGGAGCACGCAAGCTCAGACTTGACGCCAGGAATCCACATGATCCAGATCGAACCATCTTCGGATAAGTTCTTTCAAATCCGAGACTACTTGAAACATGCCAACTGGGGGTCTTTGTTCTCCCCCACTCCCATTAATAGCAACACAACGCTATTCTTACAAGTTCTATCCCAATCAGCATTTGTTAGGGAAGAACTCCAAAAGGGATTGGCTGTTCAAACCGTCGAGGTATCCGATCAATAGGACTGGTATTTACCCATAAGAGATTACCTCAAGTTAGGTAATCTACCCTTTGGATTGACGCAAGCCGCAAAACGAACATTCAAACAGAAAGCGGCAAAATATGTCTTGATAGGAGACATTCTGTATCGTCGCAGCTATGACGGAATTCTTCTTTGTTGCTTGGACCAGCAAGAGTCCACTTGGGCAGTCACCCAAGCACATGACGGTACATGTGGCGGCCACTTCAGTGGTATGGCCATTGCAAAGTGCATTCTTCGCATGGGCTATTATTGGCCATCTTTAGAGCGAGATTGCTGCGCGTATGTCAAGAGGTGTGTAAAATGTCAACATCATGCCAACCGATGCACGCACCTTCCCAGGCCCTACAGACAGTCCAGTCTGCTTGGTCATTTTTGCAGTGGGGCCTCGATCTAATCGGAAAGATCTCCCCTGCATCGTCAAGCCATCACACGTTTATCATAACGGCCACAGAATACTTTACCAAATGGGTGGAAGCAATTCCGTTAACCTCTACGACAGGACCCCGCATTGCGGAGTTCATTTTGCATTACATCATATGTCGTTTTGGTATTCCATCCAAAATAATCTCGGATAATGGGCCATCATTCAAGAACAAATACGTGCGTGCTTTAACCACAAAGTACAAAATTCAGCACAACTTTTCAACACCCTATTATCCGCAAGCAAATGGGCAAGCAGAGGCGTAAAAAAAAATGCTAGTCACCATCCTTAAAAAGACCGTTGCAGACAGTCATAAGGATTGGCACATACAAATCCCACTTGCCCTTTGGGCTTATCGCACTAGCATTCGGATGCCCACTTGGGCAACTCCATTTTCACTAGTGTATGGCTCAGAGGCAGTAATGCCTCTCGAGTTGGAAATTCCTTCCCTTTGCATATCAATGCAGGAATTCATCGATGATGACACTGCACGACGGGCCCGGTTAGACCAACTTACGTTGCTTGACGAAAGACGCGTTAATGCTCTCGAGCACTTACGTATCTATCAAGAGCGGCTTAAGAGAGCTTACAACATGAAAGTTCACCTAAGAGACTTTCGGGTTGGTGATCTGGTTCTGAAGGAAAACCAACAAAACTCTAATTTGCCATCCCATATGAGAGACAAATTCGTGGCAAATTGGCTAGGTCCTTATGTCATTGATAGCAAAATAGGACCAGGAACGTACAGGCTAGCTTCTCTTGACGGTATCAAGGAAACAGAACCCTTGAATATCAGTCATTTGCGACCATTTCATATCTAAGAAAGCCATGTACCAAAAAAAAAAAAAAATTCAACAAAAACAAACAAACAAAAAGCTCCAAGGATTATTGCAATCTCTTGGTCAACCCAAAAAGCTCCAAGGATTATCGCAATCTCTTGGTCAACCCAAAAATCTCCAAGGATTATCGCAATCTCTTGGTCAACCAAAAAAGCTCCAAGGATTATCGCAATCTCTTGGTCACCCAAAAAGCTCCAAGGATTATCGCAATCTCTTGGTCAACACAAAAAGCTCCAAGGATTATCGCAATCTCTTGGTCACCAAAAAGCTCCAAGGATTATCGCAATCTCTTGGTCACCAAAAATCTCCAAGGATTATCGCAATCTCTTGGTCACCCAAAAAGCTCCAAGGATTATCGCAATCTCTTGGTCAACACAAAAAGCTCCAAGGATTATCGCAATCTCTTGGTCAACACAAAAAGCTCCAAGGATTATCGTAATCTCTTGGTCACAAAAAAGCTCCAAGGATTATCGCAATCTCTTGGTCACCAAAAAGCTCCAAGGATTATCGCAATCTCTTGGTCACCCAAAAAGCTCCAAGGATTATCGCAATCTCTTGGTCAACACAAAAAGCTCCAAGGATTATCGCAATCTCTTGGTCAACCCAAAAAGCTCCAAGGATTATCGCAATCTCTTGGTCAACCTAAAAGCTCCAAGGATTATCGCAATCTCTTGGTCACCTAAAAAGCTCCAAGGATTATCGCAATCTCTTGGTCACAAAAAAGCTCCAAGGATTATCGCAATCTCTTGGTCAAACAAATCAATAAATTCAACAAAAACAAAACAACAAAAATCATCAAAAACAACAAAGATTTGCATCTCAATTCTAGGCATACTCGAATTCATCAGAATCAACAAAAACACCATGCTACAGTCAGTGGTCTGGGAATGTACCAAGAGTTTCGGTGATTCAGTCATCATTTTCCTCTTTAGCCATGTAGTGTACCAAGTCGAACAGATTTTACGAAGGTAGAGTCATACTTGAAATACACCTTGTTACATAACATCCCAACACAAATCAAAACACTAAAATTCCCAAAATTGTGTGAACGAAAGACGAAACCTGCAAAATAATCTAAGTCACCACAAGCGAAAAGGTTATCTTGCTCATCCCCCTGTGTGAATGACCCATAGAATGCTGAGAGTTGGCAAAAGGACAAGCTTCCTCCATACCCAATTCCCTAAGAATCCCTAAAGTTCTCAACAGTTGCAAAACACAAAAATTTGCAAAATGTCAAAACTCCAAATTTGACAAATATAGTGCACACATAAAAAGGCACAAACAATAGTGATTTTCATCACTCCATATCCCCAATCCCTTGCTCAAAAGAAAAATCAATCAAAATAAACAGTGATCTTATCACTACAAAAGAGCAAGTATCCCAATACAATTGAAAAAAAAGAAGGGAGTTGACCTTGAATCCCTGGAACTCTCAGCATTCTGTAGGTCATAAGGCAAGCTTCAATACCAACTCGGTAACAGAAGTAAACCTCCCGCATGACGATATATCTGTCACATTAACTTGCGTACAGATCAATGTTTGCATGTGGATGAGCTAGCTTATGACATCCTGGATTACAACGCAGATTAATCTTAGTACATACAACAAAGGAATTCATGGAGCTAATTAGGTGATCCTCAGTACAGGTTCGGTTGAAAGCCCACCTAGAACTGGCGGTATCCTAACAAATATCACTAAATGAACACAATTGCACACACAGGGATGTCAAATAACTCGGTCAAAAATAGGTCCGATTCATACCTTGTTCAAAAGTCCTGTAAGATGAGTCATGGATAATGAGTTAAAATTATCTGAATCTCAAAAAATCTTACATTCATCCCAAAACCATCTGCGCTACTTATCATCCTTATGATACCATCAAAAAATACAAAAATAGAAAAGTCATGTAAATAAAGAGCTTCTTAAACAGCCTACAGTGCAATCAACACAAATATCATTCATCCATTTCAATTTGCATATCACATAGATATCTAAAACATTTGAATTCATCATAACATCTGCATTCATCAAAATAAATAAACATGCATAACGAAAATCACATCATCACATGTACAAATCCAAAAATAAAACCGGTATATATATATATATATCGTCAAAAAGATGCCCGTAGGCTACAAAACCGGTCCTCAGACCCCGCAATCATATCCAAAACCCAACCTAAGGCATCGGCCACCATGATCACGTAGGATCGGTGCAACGAGAACTACCCCCCGTGGTGTGGGTCCTACGGGACCCTGCAGGGCGGCTACTGCTAGCCCCCGCATCATGCCTACTACCACCCCCCTCATCTAACCGCTTGTGGCGAGATGATGCTGACTGCTCAGTCAGACTATCCCTCATCCGTCGAGAAGATCTACTGATCGAAGGTTCAGGGAGCCACCCGCCAAGGCGGATGACCTCCCTCTCCAAGTCTATCCGATACAGACACCACTCTGCCTCCCGCCGATGATAGATAGACAATGCATCATCGCGCTGTGCCAAAACTCTATCCCACTCTGCCAACTGAGCCCGCAGAAGATCCCTCTCCAGATCCCGCATCCGTAGCAGCTCTGTAAGCCACGCAACCTCATCACCTACATTCGACCCCACCCCCTCCATATCTGTCAGACACATAGGACTCGTGGGGACAGTAGCCTGCTCAGGCTCCAACTGCTCCTCCACATCCTGCATGTCCGGCTGCTCCGGAACACCCAAGTCCACATCCTCATCTCCCGCATCCACCATGTCTACATCATCCAACGGCCCTCCCCAATCACCCCCTGCCACCTCAGCATCCTCCACTGCCGCCTCCGTGCCTCCTAGTGGACCCTCTCCTCTCCAGTGCCGCAATACCCATCACAAGTCATACTCAGTGGTAGTACCAACATCATCCACATCCAACACCTCAATCACCGCATCCGACTCCTCGCACAATGGAACGAGGACTGGTGGCTCTAGATCCCTCTCATCTCCTTGATGTCGATAGCCTACGGGCTCACCAGGCAACCCCTGGCGCACCCCAAACTGTCGTGTAACCTGGTGGTACGAAAAGAACTCATGCTTTGTCCCGTGTCACCCAGTCAACCATCGCTCCCTTCGTACCCGTCGAAGCCACTCTCCAGCCTCAGGCCAAGCTAGATAGTCCCAATAGGGTCGCAAAAACACCTCCCCTGGAGTGAGCCGCGAAAAGGCATCAATGTAGTGCTCAACTGCACCTGCCCATCGTCGACTCTGCCCCTGCTCCGCAGACCTTCACCACAAAGCCGCATAACCAATCTCCTCATCCTCCATCGCCGCCCGAGTCATCCACGGTAACCCGGTAGGCCTCTCAATAGCTATGTGCTGCCAACCCCAGCACTGCAACAAAAAGCTACAACTGACACCCTTCCGCTGTCGACAGCGGACCCCGTACAGCTCCCCGTAAAGCTGCGCCAACAAAGTTTGTCCCCATCTCAGGATCAACGGTGCCTCTATCGGGCACTCTGCCAACTGCCACACCAAATCCAATAGGTTCCATGGGAACCTCACGCCTGACGAATCAGGGAGAAGAATGTTAGAAATGAGGCCCATCAGGAATGCGTGCCTCACTCCTAACACCCCCCTCTCCTTCCACCAGCCAACCAAAATCTCGTCAGCCTGGCAATCCGCCTCGGCTGTCTCCACTGGGTCTGCTACACCCAGCTCCCCCCCATGCCCAAAACATCTCGTGAGTATAGCAGTCCGCTGATCAAACGAAGATGTCCTAATAGGCAGACCATCTATCGAAATCCGAAGCAACCGATAGACGTCCTCAAGAGTCACAGTCATCTCCCCTGTCGGGAGATGGAAAGTATTGGTCCGCGGATCCCAAAGCTTGATTAGGGCCATCAGATAGGCCTGATCTTAAACCACAGGCTCCAGTCGAGCCACCTGCTTGAGCCCAAGGGCATCAAGCCATTCCCAGTCACCATCAGTCAAGGCCAACCGCGCCTCAGTAAAGGCAGCGGGTACACGGTAGCGGCTCCTAACAACCTGCAAGCAAACAAAAAAAATAAATAAATAAATAAATAAATAAATAAATAAATAAATGAAAAAGATAAAATTTTTAGTTCTAGGGTTTCTAACCTTAGTTAAACAAAAACATCACAAAAAATCTTAAAGTTTTGAAAAGCGTAACACAAAAACAATGCATTAAATTAAAGCAAAATAAACCCTAGGGTCACTTACAGGTCTCACCTCGGCTCCGCCGCTCGAACCAGTTTGTGCACTCATGATGGCAGAGAGAATTCCAGCAGCGCTTCGCTTCGCAGAATTACCTCCTCCTCCCGAAGCTCCAAAATCGCAAGAAAAAAATGACACAAATGAGCCCAAAATCAAGTTTTGGCCCTTAAATAGGCCCTTTGCACTAGAATTCGTCCTTGACTGGGACGAGTGCTCTGATCAGCACTCGTCCCACCCAGGGATGAATTCTACAGCTGGAATTCGTCCCACCCAGGGACGAATTCAGGCCATCACAAAAAACAAATCAAGAAAAATGACTAAAAATGCACTAAAAACAGGAAATAAAACTGCCTGATAGGATTGCAAATGCAACTGACAACATGGGCATAAAAAATCGACATTGGGGTCACAAATTATCACTATCCTACTCCCTAAGAAGGCTACCATAGTTGGACCGCTCCAGGGGAAGACAAATTTTGACAATTTAATCCCAAAATGGTGTCACAAAAAACAACAAAAAAATGTAACACAATAAACATTGCCAGACACAAGTACTCTTGCACTTAACCTCTTGGCATAGCAAAATTGATGTCGGGGTTTGCATTGTCACTATCCTACTCTCGAAGAAGGCTACCATAGCCGGACCACTCCATGGGAGGACGGATTGCCGACAATTCAATCACCAAATGGTGTCACAAAAACAACAAAAAAATGTAACACAAAACAAGCAATAAACATTGCCAGACACAAGTACTCTTGCACTTAACCTCTTGGCATAGCAAAATTGATGTCGGGGTTTGCATTGTCACTATCCTACTCCTAAAGAAGGCTACCATAGCCGGACCGCTCCACGGGAGGACGGATTTCCGATAATTCAATCACCAAATGGTGTCACAAAAACAACAAAAAAATGTAACACAAAACAAGCAATAAACATTGCCAGACACAAGTACTCTTGCACTTAACCTCTTGGCATAGAAAAATTGATGTCGGGGTTTGCATTTTCACTATCCTACTCCCGAAGAAGGCTACCATATCCGGACCGCTCCACGGGAGGACGGATTGCCGACAATTCAATCACCAAATGGTGTCACAAAAACAACAAAAACAGTACAAAATTCAACAAAAACACAACAAAAATAATGCCGGACACAAGTGCTCACACACTTAGCCTCTAGGAAAATAAAATCGATGTCGAGGTCAAAATTATCGATCTCCTAATTCCCCAAGAAGGCTATCATAGCCGGACCGCTCCACGGGAAATAGGTTTTCGACGATTTCACCTCATTATGACATCACCAAAAGGGTTAACACCCACCAAAAATAGGTCCATATGTTGGAGAAATTGCACACGCTAAACGGTAAACCCTCTAAAGGCAACCTTGCACAAGTCATCTTGGGTCAAGTGACTCGTCGCTTCTCTCACGAAGGTCATTCCCTCATCAATTCGTCGCTTGAGGGGGTAGTCACACTTAGTCACCAACCAACAATCACACACCCAATTAAGGAAAACGACATGCATTCAAAGAATCATTGACAAAGACAATCACGCTCCTGCTTGGGGCGATAAACAAGCAACAATCAAATCAATCAAACACTTGGCATTTCGTGAATCATGAACACAAGGTTCTCCCTAAGGATAAAAACGCCCTTCACTTGTTCATGACTGATCAATGTCTAAGTTCAAGTCACACATCACCAAAACAGGTTAATACTTGAAATCAAATTCCTTAGCTCGTCAGAAGCAAGGATTCAAGAATGCATGCCCTTTCCATACTTGGGGCATCAAAAGTTGGTTAGGTTACCAAGAAACCCTAATCATTAGTGCTTTGGTTATCTATTTTTGCTCAAGCATCTGCGTCACCCGCAGCGCTTCCCAAAAAGGGGCATCCGTAGACACCAAAACAGCACCAATCCGATTATGTGATTGCAAACACTGATCGCTTTGACAAACACAGCCCCCAGGGCAGCCCTCAGAGGTTAAACAGTGGTCTTAACCACTTTCATAGCAATTTTGTAAGGTCAAGAAGCAATTTGGCACACTTGGAAACTTTTCCCAATACTCGTCTCACCCCAGGACGAATTCAAAATAGAATTCGTCCCACCCCAGGATGAATTCTAAATCCATCCCTGGGTGGGACGAATTCCAAGCTTAACGGGAAAAAAGGCAAATGGTGCCAAGTGGCAGCCTAGAACAGTCAGTTAAGGGCTCCTACCTTGCACGCATGTGTAAGTGGACAGAGGGGCCGTTAGAGGACTATTACAAAAAGCATTTATCAAAGTTCAAGTCAATGGAGGACTCCCCTCCCTCATGGGAAGACAAGACTGCCACATGGCGCCTATGGCCAACACTTGGCATTTGTGCTTCCCTCCCAAAAGAGACCCCTTGGGTCTATAAAAGGTGGGAATTTTCTCACCCAAAACATACAGGTTGAAGGAGTTTTCAAGCAACGAAGTGCTGCCGAATTGAAGACCCACTTGCATCCCTCTTGGTTCACCTTCCCACATCCACCAATCTCTTTTGCAAGGGAGGTTGTTGGGTGGCCTTTGGAAGCTCGAACCTTATCCAAATCCGACGCATGGACACCTGAACCAACCAATTCGCCGACCCCCCAATCCTAAAAAGTTTTTGGGCCCATCCCTGGTGGATTGGTTCCAAAATCGAGGGCCAACGGTGGGAGGCCCACTTGGGCACCCCCGCACCTCCGAAGTCCTATTTTTAGTTTTTGAGTATTTTAGATTATTTTTTAGATTGCATTCTGTGTTACTAGGTCTGATTAGTCCATAATTGCAAATTTGTAACTTTTGGTCAGATTTTAGGATGTTTTGTATTGCTTTGTTGTTTCGCTAACTTGCAGGTGTCAAGGTCAAATTCCTGAGGGTGGAGGCAAAATTGGGAAAATCCGACCATCTGGGTCATCCCAAAATGGCCCCAATTACCTAACCCCCTGTTTGCAGGCATTTTACAGGTCCCGAGATCCGACATCGGAGCAGCAGCAGGTCGGTTTCTCCAACTCAGAAGAATTCGTCCCACCCAGGGACGAATTACAGTCAGAATTCGTCCTGCCCAGGGATGAATTCCAGTTTAAGGTGGATTGGCTAGCTACCTCAGTTGCAGTGGCCTTATGGTAACTTTTCTTACCTTCTGTCAAGTTTTGAAGCAATTTGGATTCACTGTTTTCACTGTTTCAGGCAAATATTTACATGCATATTTTGTTAGTTTTAGAGAGCAAACGCTTTTCATTTGCAGCAGGTGCTACTGACGTCTTGGTCATTTCTTTGTTCATAGGAGAAGCAACAGAGGCGAAGAACTCATCGACATCAGCGGCGGCATCATCTTGGCCCGCCCATTGCAATCGTGGGCACACGGAAAGAGGAATCATTCAACGATTGTAATCAAACTCTATTTGTGCTCCTAGCCCCTGAAAATGGAGGAGGCATCATTGTAACAGAGATCAAGGGAAATTAATGAAAGGGCTGTGTTTTCTCTATTTGATTGTGTCTCTTCCAATGTGTCTCTTTTCCGTTTCATGCAATTTACATTTCTAGGACTTAAGCGTACTTAATTTTGAATGCAATCGCACTTGGTGTTTCCTTTGTCCGGAATCTCGTGCTTTCAATTTCAATATTTTATCTTAAGTAGAAGGCTATGAGAATTGAAAATGACAATTAGAGTGTAATAGTTTTGGCCAACAATCCTGGTTTTCATGATCGGTCAAAACATATTGATATCAAGTACCATTTTGTGAGAGATATGGTTTAAGGGAACTGGGTTATGCTAGAGAAATTTGATATAGAGAATAATGTTGTTGATTCATTAAAAAAGTTCATACCTACTCAAAAATATTCTTGGTGTAGAATATCTATGGATATGATTGTCCTTGATAGTTGGTAATGGTAGTTTTTGGCCCCTATGGAAAGTATTCAACAAGTGGGAGAATGTTTGAAATATGTTGAATATTTTCCATATTATATTGGTGGGGTTAACTCCAAAAGATACCAGGCACTCTCCATGTATCCTCATCGGGGTTCAAGGCTAGGTCAGACCTCAAGTAAGGATTACGGGGTGGTAGCCCCTGATGGATGTTTTAGGGTTTCTTAGGCTATTTTTAGACCCATATATGCTATTGAGGGTTATTTATTTGAATTCGTGGTTTTTCACCCATGGTATTATAAAATTTATTCTTGTGTTGGTATTTAATTGTACTTGCATCAATGTTTGAAGAGAGATGAGATATGAACATTATTGTATTGGAGATGGTTAATTTTATACAATAAGGAGATATTACTATGTTGGGTTTTTTTCATAAGGGTTTCCTAGGTGAAATACTATGTTATGTGTGTATATGTTATCTTCTTCTTCTTTTCTATTGATTTTGTATTTACTATTTTTTAGATTTAGATAATTAGGACATTTTTCTCTTTAGGGATAATAACACTTAAAACAAATATCTATTATATATGATCCCATTCATTTTTTTGGTGTTGCACGCAATATTATAGTGAAATTTAGTCATTATGATATTCTATTTGGCATACCATCAGTAGCCTTTCAATAAATCTTTATCTCTATCTAGATTAAAGAGGAAACATTGAGCAAAGTGCCTATCAAAAAGTTAAAATTAGAGGATATGAATCTCCCTCGATATTTCAAATGCATAATGTTGCAAATATACCCAAGATTATAAAAAGGAAAGATTTGCAAAAGAATTTGATGGCTAATTTGAAGCTCCTTATTCCATGAGGTCATGTTGACTCACCAAATCTAAAAAGTGATATTATATAACATTTTTGATGGTAGATATGTTTAGTATCACTATTGATAAGAGTTCTTGAGCCTTCCTAGTGATAGGTAAAATAATGTCATCTTTAGTGAGATTTATTCTTATATAGAAGGAACCAAATTTCCTATCATCTATTTGGGTAGGTTAAAAAATAAAATGCTTTTAATTTGTAACTAACTTGATAGCCACTATCTTATTGATTGCTAACCCCAAGGAAATTTACCAAGGTAATAGCAATATAATACCTAGGAAAATAAAACTTAGGAACAATTGAAGTATAGGAAGAGGAATCCAAATAACCATACAAATAATTATCATCACTTGAGAAGACTTACAATCTGCAAAAATAATGGCTAAAATTTTGTAGGTCGTATAGATTTATTGGTCTATAAAGATCATCCTAGCCATGGAAAGAAATGAAAAAAGTTTTATCAACCTTGCAATTCAAGCACATTCACCAAATAAATAGGAAAAATAATCCCATAAATCCAACAAGGAGTAAGGCATCAAAAATGATAGCATGCACCAAATAGGTAGAAAGTAGCAACAAGAACCAAATGCATTATCCATGGCATCCAAGAGTAAGCCTTGGACATTAAGGGATAGATCCTACTTTTTTGGAATATGAAGATATTTAAAAAGAAACAAAGAAATGCAATCGCTAGCCATATATTAAAAAAATTGACTCCATGCCCAATGGACAAGACAACAAGCTTCTTTGGGTTCTTTATCATAATCTATTTGAACATCACCTATGAATCACTAGAACTATAGTGAATTCTCGCTACAATTGAATAATTTTCTCTTGGAAAGATCCTTGAACCATCACTTAGCATTGATAAAGTGGGTAAGAATAAAGAGAAATATTTGACAAGTGTGGGTAAAATTTCTTATCAAGAGTCAAAAGGAAATATTCTAAAAAATGAGTCTTCTCAAATAAGTGAAAATTTGAGCTAAATTTCCAACCAAAGGGAGAAAGTTAAAGTTTTAACAACTTGTTTTATTTAGAATTTTGAAAGTCATAGGATGTAAAAAGTCCTAGAAGGTACAAGGAGATAAAAATATCAAAAAATAAAAAATTTCAAATGTTCCAAAAGAAAATAAAGAATAAAAAATTGACAACCATAAAGTATCTAAGAGTCCCAAGATCAGATTATGGTAAAATATTCTAAGGATGAAGGACTGAAGAAAGTTTTGAATGAGGGGAGTTAAGTTACTTATAGTCTAATATTTTAGGAAAGCATATTATGTTGAGGTGTACAATTTTCTAAGATAAACAACCATTTTTCTATAAGGAATATGTGGAAACCGAAGGAAGTATTTGGTACATTAAAGACAGAAGTTATGGGAGCCATACTAGGAGAAAACCTCGAACCATGTGATATTGATTTCCCACACATAGAATATCAAAATATAAAGAAAGAGTATATGGCAATAACAAAAGTAGTTGAGCATCCAAGGACTCAAAACAATTGACATTAATTATTCTATATCAAGATATCTTAGAAGGACACAATTAATTCAACCAAGACATGACCTAGTGCACAAATGAAGAATCATTTTGAAACCTATGCATAAATTTCAAGGGAAATATCCTCTTTACAAACTCTAAATAGTAGTTCTAGCTTTGTAAGGGATCAACAATTTTGTAAAGTTTTCCTTTCATTTATATCTATATAGTAATACACATATCTCTAGGTGGTCTTGTAGGCAACCAAACCCCCCTTCCAGCATAATATTTTGTAATATAGTTTGTTTACATATATATACTATAAGACTACATGTCTACTTTGAGTCCATCTGTGGATCTCCTTCATTGAGCTATGTATTTTATGTGTGTGTGTGTTTGCATTTTAATATTTTTGTGGTTATCTATATCGAGAAGAAGTGTTCACATCGACACATTATATTCATAGCTCTTATGCAAGGGTATTTTATTTAATATTAGTGCATCACCATATTTTTATCTTAGGTTTCTCCTTTTTCTCTTTTATTTTTATCTCTCTTACCCTTTGCCTCCCAATATATTACATTAGTAAATGTGTTCCCAAGATCTCATCATATAAAGGAGTTGGTCTTTGTTAAAATTTTGAAGGCCCTTGAACAAGCAAAACTCTACAATATCAATATCAGTCCTATTGTGTTACTCAGTGTGAGTTGTGATTTACCCCGTGTATCTAGTCCACACCACATCTAGTGATTAGGATAATCAAATATGACAATACTTAATACATCTCTTAGTATTGGCACCAACATCATCTATGTCCCAACTCATAAAATTAGCATCAACCATATCAACCTTGAAGCTAGCCACCATTGTTGTTGTCCGTAAATATCCTTCACTAGATAGGTCAATGCTAACCCACACTTTGGTACCATGATATCCTTAGCACCAAATATTTTATCCTATGTATTTTTTACTCCTATTCAAAAATTATAGTAGTGATTGGTACCAATGCGAACACAACAATTAAATTATATTAATTCAATATCATCATCTAAAAACCATCTTTGGCTTCTAGTGAATAGATCAATTAGTTCTTAAATATCTCATTCAATCACATTATTATCCTGAGACTAATCAATAATATAGTGGGTTTTTGGGGTAACGATGACCCTAAAATTAATTCAACCTAATGTTTTATTCAATTATATGGTGACACTTATTGCATGTCTTAGAACACATGGAAATGTGGATAACATAGGACACCCATTTATTGAGCTTACCTTATTCAATATTTAGTTGATATTGTAATGGAAATATTCTTGGATCCATGAATCTTTTATCAATCCATTAGCAAAATATACATGAGAAATAGATTTCATGTATAGATATGATACTTGCCTTCTTTTGTGATAGGCACTTTAATATGTGATAGGGTCATCCTAATAATGCACACTAGCCATTTCTAAGAACCAACCTTATAGGTTGCTTAATCAAATAGACAATGTCTACCAAGTAGGACATTGAAAATACCCCATTATACCTTATCACAAGTGGTTGTATTGAGCATTAGCACTATGTCATATTTAAGAGTGTACTAGCATAAGACCTCTACTCCTATTTAGGGTGAAGCTAGCCAAGAGAGTAGGGGTATGGATGCAACAAATTCTAGAATCTAAGATGGTTGAAAGTATCATGGGTGATGACATTCACTTGAATCTTAATGGTAATGATTATATGAAATATCACGTCTTTTACCTAGAAATGGGTGTAAAATATGGGCTCTCATTCATCAAAATTGCCCACAAGTCTTGATGCTTATGTTGTCATCAAATTCCTATATATTATTTTATAAATATATTCCAATCATTGATAATTGGTTGTAATACAAAATAAATATATTGAAATATATAATCAACATTATTGGCTCGTATTATGGTTATTTCATTTATTTTCCATGTTTTACATGTATTTTCTAGATCTAGAAGTGTATTATTAAACTTGCATGGTGTCATAAAGGTGTTATGCATTGGTTCCTTGATTTTATGCAATAGGTGGTTTGGAAATTTATATCAAAAGTACCCCATAAGCTAGGAATATTGGACTGAAGAACACAAGCTTATACTCAGAGGGGGGATGAATAGTGTAAGACCACTTTTTACTTTTTCTTCTAATTCAATATTATGTTGTGTAAATATAGCAGTATCAATAGCAGTAATCAAAGCAATACACAAAAACCGTACACAATAGAGACACAACAATTTATGTGGTTCACCCAATGTGGGCTACTCCATGGAGAAAATATTTTACTAAAACTATCTCAATCAATATCTTTGGGAATCAATCACAATTACAATGTTTATGGATCTTTGTCCAAAGGATATGCTGATCCCCTAATCTCAATTTTGTGGATCTCTTCTACAGGAGAACTCTTTCCCATTATGCTCTAGCTATGTGATATTTTAGAAGACTTTGTATCTCTACTGCACTAACTGATCGACCTCTCTCCACTTGAAGACTCCTCACTTAGATCTGTCTTCAACTATTCTAGCTTTTGGATCTCTATCCACTGAGACTCTATCCTCTATACTCTATCACCTCCAAATATCTATAAATAGGCTCACTAAGAACCTATTCAATAGGCTCACACAGAACCTACTTAACAAGCTCACACAAAACTTGTCCAATGCTGAATAACAAGCTCACATAGAACTTATCCAATGCTTAATAACAAGCTCACACAGAACCTGTCCAAATATGAATAACAAGCTCACATAGAACTTGTCCAAATATGCTCAAGCAAGCTCACCAATAAATTGCCCAAATTTTCTCTAGCAAGCTCACCAATAACTTGTCCAATTATGCTCTAGCAAGCTCACCAAGAACTTACCCAAATATGCTCTAGCAAGCTCACCAAGAACTTGCACAAATCTGCTCTAAACTCTATACACAAAATTGTCCATAAATATTTCTTAAAACTATCCACAAATGCCTTCTCAAAGGCTCAATCAATCATGCTCAAGTAGCACTCAAATATCATCCACAAATATATCAAGACAAAGCTCAAAGATGAACTCAACAATGAATGGCAATGTACTCTTCAATGGATGACAACAATGATCCACAATGATCTCAACTCAACTCAACTCATAGAAGCATAAAGAGAATTGTTAGAGACTCAATATGTTCTAATATCAATCTCAACTCAAATCAACTCATAGAAGCATAAAGAGAATTGTTAGAGACTCAATATGTTCTAATCTCAATATCAACTCAACTCAAGTCAATCTTATAGAAGCATAAAGAGAATTGTTAGAGACTCAATATGTTCTAATATTACTCTCAACCCAAATCAGAATAATGGAATAGTTTATTTCATAGGACTTGAACAATCACTTCACACATCACTTGAATAGGTTCAATCATCTCAACTCAACCAATCACCACAAGGGAAAAATCTCTCTCACACAACCCTAGTCCAAGTATGTATCAACCAACTCAAATGTTTCCAACAATACTCAACCACAAATCTCACATAACAATGATACTCATGTTCTTTTCTAACTCAATTTATTTCACAACCAATGGGTTTCAACAACTATGCTTATCAAACAAGGTTTAGACACAACTCTCAATTCATAAAACCTTGAAGAATTCATCCAACCACTTTCAAAAATGAAACCACAAACAATTCTTTTCCATCCAATGATATTTCAGAAATCAACCACCATAAAAAATCAATAGGAGAATGTATCCATACCTTTTATGAAGATGAAAAAACCTCTTTGTAAATCTGCCACAATCACAAAATTCTTTTGCCAATCTTCACAAGGGTTAGTAGATCACAAAATAATCAACATTACTCCACTTTTCAATAATCATCACCAAGGCATTTAATTGCACAACTTCCTTATCTCTCATAAAACCACTTGTACCATAAAATAAAATTAATCAAAACATTGCATAACCTTTTCACTCCCATAACCACTTATACCATAAAATAAAATATATCACAATATTGCATACCTTGTCACATCATGAAAGAATTACTCCTCTTGAAAAAGAACAAGGAAAACATCACTTTTGGAACCCCTTTGCAAAATAAGAAATATCTCTTTACACACACATTATTTCTCCTTCTAAATAAGTTATTCAAATAGCCCTCGAAATAAAATTTCCAACGATATATAATATGCCCCATTTCTGAAATAAATTGAAACCTTTACATATATATATATATATATATATATATATATATATATATATATATATATATATATATATATATATATATGCCTACCTCCATTAATTGCACATAAGTCGGCCCTCCATTAATTTAAGCTTAAAATTTAAACTTTAATATCTTCATCACCAGAGGTCCCTTTTCGATGAAACAAAATTCCACCTTGGATTTTAAGAAAAGCCCTTTGCACATAAGCCCACCATGGTTTTAAATAAACCCTTTTATTTTTCCTACCTTGGTTTTCATAAAAAACTTGTAAATAGCCATGCTTTCCAAAATATCATAAATGCTTATTTATGAAATATTTTAGCCACCAAAACCAAATGTGATCCATGTGACATCAATGATCAATGTGACATCAATGACAATATAAAATTCCTCAAATTAACTCAAATTTCCAACATGGACCTTTCCATTTGCTCTAGATATTTACTCTAATTTAGTCAAAACAAAAAATGTTTACACAAAAAATTCAATGGAAAATAAATCAATTTATAAGAATATATGACAATGGGATTTCAAATGAATTTAGGGAATTGATGTTTCTCATTATTATCAATACAAAGGCAATAAAAAAATTGCTGAACACATTAGTATATTTATAGGTTGATCTCTATGCTACCACAATTGCTAGATATACAAGTACTCATCCCATAATGATGCAATTCATGGAAGATATTGCATACTAGTTTGACAAATGATGCCTAAGCATTGATGATACTGCTACCATTTATAATACTATTATTGGTGCATTCCCATAAAAAAGCAATTGCTTTTGCAATATTCAAGGCTACAAAATCAATCTTAATAGTGTTAGAAAAATAATAAATAGAAAAATATGCTCCTAGTTATTAGAGACATGTATTCAATTCCTTAGCACTAATTTGGATTTATAACATAAGAATGTTGATGTTTGTAATGACCCTCCTCACACGAACTTTGATTGCAATAAAATTGATGTTTTAAAACTTATCTTTTTCTATAGAATGTGGTACTACTGATAGAATTTATGCTTGCAGGACCAAGAATATGCTTTTGATGGATAAATTTGGTTGATGGAAAGGGTAAGAGGAAAGTGATGATTTGGGTCATGAGTACATTGAAGATCACATGTTTGCATTTTATGTAGAACTGCTTGAATGACTTGTATGGTGTGTGTTTGCTTCATTGAAGATATGTATGTTGATTGATGAAGAGTGATGCATTTATAAATTTAGTGTGGCGATGATAATGCTAAAGATATGAGATCCAATCATTAATAAGTTAGACAAATGATATAGAATGTTTGGTTTGAGAAGAGTGATTGATGTTTGTTGGAAAATATGAAATACATATAGTCTTTTATGGCAATGAGAATGCCTTGGGCATGGGAGCCATATTTGAATGTTTATTGTTGAAATTATAAAGTGATAAAACAAATTATGAATTAAATAGAAAAATAGAATTATAGCTAGAAATTAAATATAAATATATGTATATATAATAAAATAAATTAATCAAAATTTAAAATGAAATTTTAAAATAACTTAGGAGAGATATGTCGAAGGGTCCAAGTGGATAGACTGGGTATAAGTGTCATGATTGTATATTGTAACTTCGACCACATTCCCCAATGAATACGGAGGAATTCCATTGGAGGTGAGGTGGTAGGTAAAAAGCACATTATTATCTTGTATTCACATGAAGTTTTTGGATGGTGTGTGCTACATCTTGTTTAAGGTCAGTTGGAAGCTTGTTGGTTGAAAATTTAAGTGAAACATAATAATACTGGTCAAAATATACAGGTAAGGTTTTATGTCATGAAAAGAAAAATGGTGAATATTCTTTTACTTACTAAAGAAACTACAACTATGTGTGTTGTAGTGATTGATTACCTAGAAATTTCTACGAATTGGGTAAATTATGCATGTTCATGTTTGTGTAAGGCAAGAGAACATAAAAACTTATGGACTACAATTTTTAGTTTAACATGGTGACTAGATTTTAAAATAATTGGGTTTTTTTTTGTTTTGAAAGTATTATTTTTGTTGCAAGATGTTCTTAAATGGTATGTTATAGTCGCCTGTGTAATAACTAGTCTATTTATGTGTTTTAAATAATGGAAACTATATTGGTTGTTGTGTTGGATTACCCAGAGTTGAATAGTTTAGAGAAAATATGCATGATGATTTAAGTCAAATGGAGATGCTTTCTATTTTTTGTGAGATTAATAATATATTTTAGACATGCAAGGTGAGAACCATTCTAATAATGCATGCTTTTACTCTTTGGGTGCTTCTTTGGAAAATTTCAATCAAAGTGCTACCTGTGTTATTAGTTGAAGGGTAGTTGGAAAAATAAGATCTTCAGAATTTAATGGAACACATTCTAGGAGATAAGACACAAATTTTCTTTGCATGCATGTTATTTTTCAAAAAATTCAGTGAGTTAGACTCTTAGTAAATTTGATATGCATGGTAGAATGCATTGCATGTAGCAATAGAGTTGTATTTGATCCCTGGTATTATCCCCTATTAACTGATCGATGCTTAAGTGACGAGGTTTTTTTGAGCAAGGAGAAAACTAGAAGCTATGCAAATTAATAACTAAAATTGGAATTATTATGTTGTTGAAAGGCGTTAGTGCACACAAAGTCTACTAAAATATGACAAACATAAATCAATCTTTTCAAGAATAAATATCCATTACTATGTGACCGAGGTTTATGGATATGTGATTTGGTAATAGTGTATGAGTTATTGTCCCTAGAGGATAAATATTATGTATGTGAATATTTTATCACTAAGTTGTGCATCATTTTAATAGTAGAAGTTTAATTCACTATTATTATGAACTCAGGTTTATACAAATGTGTTACTAGTAAACTCTGTTCTATTTATGGATATTATGGGTCATAGTTAAATAGTGAATATCGGTGCATTCAAACTAAGAGAGGTTTTTCATGATGCTATGCATATTGTACTATCTTTTAATTTGATATTTTAAAGAAAAAATTGTATATATGTGCTTCTAAACATTTGATTTTACCATTTAAATAATATTGAGTTGAATTGAGATATATATGATATCTAATTGCTAGTCTAAAGAACTTTAGTGTTTGTGTTCTATTTATAGTTTTAAAATATTGAATTTAATGTGCATTATGGTTAAGTTTCCTATAGAAAGATATTAAAGAGAATCTGAACATGTATTAAATATTTTAGCATTGCTATCTCTTCTGAAACTACCATGATATCATTGAAAAAGAACCTTTGCAAAATACCTAAATGTCATTTGATTTTGGCTTTGAGACCTTTGAAGTGGCAAAAAAATGAGAAATAGGCTAGTAAATGGAGGTTTTGACTTTTGGAATTGCGCATTATAAAATAGTCCAATCATATGTTGTAGGGGTCAACATTGAATATTGTTATTCATTAAAGAAGTAGGCTTGCTTACAATACAATAAGATCTTTACTATTGAGTAATTATAACCATATTAGCAAAATTTTGTAGTAAGTTAGTAAAATTTTAATATCTTATGACTACAACTCTAAGATAAATGAGTTGATTCTCGAATTATAATCATTTTGGTTAATTTTGGGAAATATAAGTTATAAACGAATGAAAGTAATTTTATATGAGCCTTTTAGTAAGAATTAATATCCCATGTTGATAAGTGTATAATATAGACTCAACTTGCATGCCATAACAGTAAGGTGGGCATTAAATGTGTAGTCATATAAAAATACAGTATGTTAGAATTTGGAAAGGGACCTAGCACTCTCTTACTATTATTATAGAATAAATAAGAGCTAAAATCTATATGAACTAGAAGTAGATTCATTTTGGATTAAAATGTATTTGCAAAAACCTTATTTGGAAATCATAGAATTCCTTTTTTAAATAGAAAAACTATTATATACCAACCCTTTGTTCAACTTTTGAAGAGCAACATTATGAAGGTTGAACTTATTATCCAATGACATTGAAGATGCAGGTATGCATGCAATGTGACTTGAGAGTAACCATTCTTCTGATGGAATATATTAGACCAAGGAACCTTATTAGGAGTAGTAACGAGGGATGATATGGGATGTCACCTCCAAGTTGCTACCTGAGAATATAATGGTACATCTGTGTTTCACTATGGTTATGGAGAACTCACATGATGACCAAAGCTAGTTCTGCCACAACCTTTTGTATGGGATAAATAGCTATGAATCAATGTGAGCATTTGAGACTAAGTCCAATGTTAGAGAAATGACATGGCTCTAGCTAACTCCGAGTAGTAGGACAATCATCTAGACACTAGTCATATGTATGTTGAAACCCTTACATATAAATTTTAGAACAAGTCAACTAGATTGTCAAATTTTTTGTGTGCTAAGGTATGGAGAAAGCATGCATCCACCCTCTAGGTGTTATGGTCCCTAGAGGATAACCCCTATTGTGATTCGATCCTCATGCTATATCAAGTGGATGTTAAATGAGATAAATCTAATCCATAAATTGGCACCTGCCATAGGATTTGGTCATTCTCATCTACTTGGGTTACTTTCTATAGCATTTTTGAAATTCAAAAGTGATATGATATGCATGTACTATTTAAAGCATTTATGTAAATTATTCATTGGATGAAAAATATTTGTTATGAACATGAAAGCACCTTTATAGTTAAATAATAAACATAAAAAAAATAATTACCCTTGTAATTTGCTTGGTTTATTTTGTGGTACAACCAGGTGAATAGAATAGGGTTATTCATGTGGTATCAAAGTATATGATATCCTTAGAACTGTAGGACTATAAATAAATAATTTGGTGAACAAATTTAAAACCAATAAATTATCTTCCTTCTCTTCCCTACAGGTTTAATGGCACATATGTTGCGATGTGGAACTTTCAAGGATCCCACAGGAGGTGAGCAAGATGAATCCATCACAATATGACCTCCAGGGGGACCACAAAAAGGAAAATAAGAGAAGGTCCTCAAAGAGAAAGAATAATAAAATAGATAAATGATTTTCCTCCAAATGAGTCTGGTAGGAAAGAAGGAAATGTAGAAAAGATAGTACAACTATTACAAATAAATATGGAGCAACAAAGAGAGGAAATGGCCCAACAAAAAATTCACATGGCCTACCAATAGGAATTGATTTTCCAATAATAGAAAGTCATAGAAGACTTGACCAGGGGAAGGAAAAATATAGGTAGATCAGGGGAAGCACCTAGTGAACCTGCAAGATCTAATATTGGTAGGGCTAGAGTGAGTGAGGAGTTGGATAAAGACCTAAATAAGGTTGTAATTTCTAAGTTTAATAGAAAAGGAGATGGTGATGCATGAATAACACAAGCTTATACTGAGAGGAGGGTGAACAGTATAAGATCAACTTTTACTTTTCTTTCCCAAATAATATTATCCATTATTATCAATGGTAATATCAATAGCAGTAATCAAAGCAATGCACAAATCATCACACACATGAGAGACATAAATTTAACGTGGTTCACCCAATTTGGGTTACATCCATAAAGAAAATATTTCTTCTAAAATTTTCTCAACAAATCTCTTGGGAATCAATTCCCTATTACAATGTTTATGGACCTCTGTCCAAAGGAGACACCAATCCCCTATACTCTAATTTGTGGATCTCTCTCCACAGGAGAACTCTATCCCCTTGCTCTAGTTCATGGATCTCTCTCCATAGGAGAACTCTTTCCCCTTTGCTCTCGTTTGTGGATCTCTCTCCACATGAGAACTCTTTCCCCTTTGCTCTGGTTCATGGATCTCTCTCCATAGGAGAACTCTTTTTCCTTTTCTCTAGTTTGTGGATCTCTCTCCATTGGAGAGCTCTTTCCCCTCTGCTCTGAATGGTGAACTTCTAGAAGACCTTTGTCCCCACTACTCTGGATTGTGGATCCATCTCCACAAGAGACCTATGTCCCCTCTGCAATGGATGATGGACCTCTATCCATTGGAGACCTTTGTCCTATCTTATATATCACCTCCAAAGCCTGCTCTCAACTCTGTCTCAAATCTACACCAAACCCTTTCAAAACTCTAGCACAAATATGCTCTATCTCTACTCACAAATCTTTACCAAAACTATCCCAAGTCTTCTCTCAAGACTTGCTCAAATCTACCTTCAAGCCTTCTCAAAAGACTTACTCAAAAATACCTTCAAGCCTTCTCAAAATACTTGCTCAAATCTACCTTCAAGCCTTCTCAAAATACTTGCTCAAATATACCTTCAAGCCTTCTCAAAAGACTTGCTCAAATCTACCTTCAAGCCTTCTCAAAAGACTTGCTCAAATTTGCCTTCAAGCCTTCTCAAAATACTTGCTCAAATCTACCTTCAAGACTTCTCAAAAGACTTGCTCAAATCTACCTTCAAGCCTTCTCAAAAGACTTGCTCAAATATACCTTCAAATTTGTTTCAATACACCTGCTCAAATATTTCCAAAACTTACATACAAAAAAAGCTTAAATCTCTTTCAGAAAAGCCTTCTTCAAACAGACAAATTCTACTTAGAATTCGTTTAACCTCTTGAACATATAGAGAATGATATGTTGTATCAAAAACTCAATATGTTCTTCACACTCATAAATCTTGTACCCAACTAATCTAATCTCTATCTCTTGCAAAATCCCTTTCAAATCAAATCAAAACAATGTATAAATTGTTTCACAAAACTAGTCTATTTCTTCTTGCAAATTTTCTCATAAATATCAATCACACTAATGCATAATTCTCCCTCAAAAAATTGATCTCAAACACTTTTACAATTGATATCAATATCTCTCAAGCCAATGTTCAAAAGGTTTCACTATGATGCACTAACTTGTCTTCAACCCTAGCACAAGTGGTCCATAATCTCTAGCACAAGTGTCTCAATCTCTTTCAACAATGGAAGCACAATCTTGTTCTCAAACTCTATCCCAAATGTTTCCAAAATCATTCAATAATGAAGCACAAATCCTAACTCAAATATTTCCAACAATATATACCAAACAACCCTTTTATCTCCACCTTATGCTCAAATTAATTTACTCAATAGAACACTTTAAACAAGGAATGATGTGCCCATACCTCTTAATTTGCTCTTATGGAGATATGTCTTCAAAAACCTGTCTCACAAACAACTAATTTTTCTAGTGCCACTTCAAGGGTTAGATTGCAAGATACTTTCTCAAAACATCCACATGAACTTTCTTCTCAAAAATATATGCTCAATGAAATCTGAAATTGATGTTCAATAACTCTTCATTTGTTCCAAAAAATAAAGCATTAATACTCAACAAAACCTTTCATATCTTCCTTTCACCATGCAAGAGTTATAATAAAATTTCAAGCAACTTATCACACCTTATTACTCCTAATATTGCAAAATAATATTCAACCCAACAAAACCACAAATTACACACATGAATTTTCTTATACACCTTATACCTCCTACTTGAAATAAAATATTTCAATGCACCTCAAATCTTCAACATGACCATAACATTATCTATTTTATACACCACACATAACACTTAGCAAAACTCCACACTATTCCCTTTTAATTCAAACAAAACTAATAACTCAACTCTGTCCTTTTAATCCAAAAATCAAAAATAAATTAATCACCTTATGACTCCCTAAGCAAGCGCATACCTTAGCCTTAGCAAATATTTATTTTAGCAAAAATATTGCCCCCTTTGTGTCACCATCGCGATTCAAACCTACGCCACTTGTTGGCCTACACCCTAGCTTCGGCTAGGCCACCGCGTGGGCTAGCCACCCACATGAAACCTAACTTGCATGTGCTCTTCTTTATTCTTGATTTCGGTGCAAAAAATATTTTCAAAAACTTTAACTCCTTGCCTCCACCGTGTCTCGAACTCGAGACCTCCCTGCTACCACATCTTAGCATCGAGGGTTCTACAATCCGGGCTAGCTGCCCAGATGGGATTTCAATTAAATGCCCCTTCTATTTATCACATGCTTTGCCTTAAAATATAAATTTAACATTTGTCTTGTCCTTCTCCTCTACCACAAATTATTCTCAAAGCGCATAAACTTTCAAAATTTTTGATTACAAATTTTCACCTTAGCTTTGCACTTTAAATATACAAATATGTATTTGGTCTTTGACGTCGGTGCATGGAAATTTTTAATTTCCAACCTTAACCTTTGGTGCCCATTTTAATTTTTAAATATTATAATATTTTAAATCTTTATAGATTTAAATATTATAATTTATTTTTCTTCTTTGGGCCTTTTTATTTTTCTTTTTCTTCTTTGGGCCTTTTCTCATTTAATTTTTTAATTATTATAATATTTTAAATCTTCATAGATTAAATATTATAATTTCTTTTTCTTCTTTGGGCCTTTTATTTGGATAACATCTTTGTCATCATAAAACATCTTCCTTTTTCTTTTGCAAGTACCACCATGGTAAAACCATTAAACCTTTATTTTCCTTGACATAAATGACAACTAATGTCATCAACTTATGACATTAATCCTTTGACATCAATGACAACAATATACTCAAAATTTCCAACAATGTCCCCTTTGTCATTGATGGCAACCTTTTCTAAAAAAATCTTCTTCCAACCACTGGATTCCAAATCTGCTTCCCCTGAGAAACTACTCCCCCTGAATGAATGCTCTCCCCCTTATTCAAATCTCTCCCCCTTTGACATCAATGGCAAAGGGACTCCTTTGGGGCTAAAGATAAGACTCTTAGCTCAGCTCCCTCCCCATATCCTCTCCTTGAGGTGATTAATTTTGGGGTGGGAGTATCTCTACTCCTAGCATACAATGCTCTTTTTCTTTGTCAACCTTCTTTTTCAACATACCCTTTTGATCCTTTTGAGTGTCCTTATTCTTGCTTATCTCTAGAAATTTTGGAAACTTTGTTCTACACCACTTGGCCTTATGCCCAAGATTATTGCACTTGTAAGACTTAATGTTGTAGTTCTTGGAAGGTGCAAATATCTTGAAGTTCCTCCTGGTGAAGCCATACTCATTTCTATCATGAACCCTATAGTGAATTGCTTTATGATCAAAGTGATTACAAGAGTAGCAATACCCTTGGAAGAAATATCTATATTTGAAAGAGTTGACATTCCTTTTAGTGAGGCCATACTCCTTCTTTCCATGAGTCCTGCAATGCATAGCCTTGTGACCAAATTGATTACATGAAAAATAATATCCTTTGAAGAAATCTTGTCTTGAACCCTTTGGTCTCTTAGTCCTTTCTTTGCCTTCTCTGTGATGATCCCTATTTCTTGTTTGTGCATTGTTTCCTTTCTTAGTGAAGCTTCTATTCTTCAACTTATCTGCATAAGTCTCAATTTCTTCTTCACTCTCTTCCTCTGAAACTTCCTCTTCTTTTGAGCTTGAGCTTGACCCTTCTTCTTGTTTCCCTTGTCCTTCTTCAAAACCAAGTCCTATTTTGATAGATGAAGATCTTTGTGCATTGATAATCTTATCCAAAGTCTTTTAACTTTTTCCAAACCTGTGTAGCTTGTCCTTAGAATATTTCACTTCCATCCTTAGTGAAACTACCTCATGTTCTAATATTTCATATTCTAACTCTTTTACCTCTAACTTTTCAGCCATGACCTCTTTAAATCTCCTTGCCTTAGCTTTTGAGTTTGTCAAGTCTTGTAGAAGCTTTTCTTTTTCTTCCTCACATTCTTTAACTTGAGTCTTTAGTCTTGAATTCTGCTTTCTAACCTTTTTCAATTCTCTGAGAGCAACAATAAGTTCTTCTAGATCAACTGTGCCTTCCTCTTCATTTTCTAAATCTTTCTCTACTTCTTGGTCTCCAAGAGCATCTTCATACTTTTTGACTTTATCTTCAACAAGAGCATTTTCTTCATCTTCTATTGTCAAAAATAGAATCTCTTCTTCTTCATTATCTAAGAGTCTTTCATCATTATCACTTGAAGCCTTGCTTGCCTTGTTAACATAGAAAATCTTCTTGTACCTTTGATAGAACTTCTTTTCTTTCTTGCCTTGACCATACCTATTTTTCTTTTCATGCCTAGATTTTCCTCCTTCCTTTTTCTTATGATCTCGTTTCTCTTCACTGCTACTACTTCTAGCTTCTAGACAATTAGATGCATATTGACCAAAATTACTAGAATTAAAATATTTCACAGTCTTCATACCTTTGTGCTTTCTTGAGTCCTTGTTTCTTCTTCCATAGTTAGCTTCTTCATCACTACTTGACTCACCACTTGATTTTGGTTTCTTATCTTTTATCTTCTTTGAAGCTTTGAAAGTTACCTCTTTCTTGGAGTTGGGATCCTTTACTATTCTCATCTCATAAGGTGTGAGAATTCCATGTAACTCATCCATAGTCAAGTTTTCAATATCTCTCATCTCTTCTATAGTTGAAACTTTTCCATCATACCTCATAGGAAGTGACCTTAATACTTTCTGAGCAACACTGGAGTCTTCAATTTCGAATCCAAGTCCACGCATGGTATTAACAACCTCATCCACATGAAGTAAGTATGTAGCAATATCTTCCTCATCTTCCATCTTCAAATCTTCAAACCTTTTCTTGTGATTTTGTAATTTTTCCAACTTGACCTTTTTATCTCCTTCATATGTTTGCTTCAATGTGTCCCATATCTCTTTTGATGATTTGTAGTGCATAAATTTCACAAATTATGCTTCACGTAATCCACTTAAGATTCCATTCATAGCCTTGGCATTATTCACATGCAATAGCTTACCATATTTATCTCTAGGAGGATTAGTAGTAGGTGTGAACCCATCCTCAACTGATTGCCATGTCTCATATCCTTGTGTCATCAAGTAAGTCTTCATTCTTATGCTCTAGAAGACATAATTGTTCCCATCGAACAATGGTGCCTTATTTTATGAAGATCCATTCTGAGATGCCATATGTGTTCCTATAATATCTTCCTTCAAGTTGTTAGACTCTTTCTAAGGAACTCACTCTGATACCAATTGAAGAACACAAGCTTATACTGAGAGGGAGGGTGAACAGTATAAGATCAACTTTTACTTTTCTTTCCCAAATAATATTATCCAATATTATCAATGGCAATATCAATAGCAGTAATCAAAGCAATGCACAAATCATCACACACATGAGAGACACAAATTTAACATGGTTCACCCAATGTGGGTTACATCCACGAGAGAATATTTCTTTTAAAATTTTCTCAACAAATATCTTGGGAATCAATTCCCTATTACAATGTTTATGGACCTCTATCCAAAGGAGACACCAATCCCCTATACTCTGATTTGTGGATCTCTCTCCATAGGATAACTCTATCCCCTTGCTCTGGTTCATGGATCTCTCTCCATAGGAGAACTCTTTCCCCTTTGCTCTGGTTCATGGATCTCTCTCCATAGGAGAACTCTTTCCCCTTTGCTTTGGTTCATGGATCTCTCCATAGGAGAACTCTATTCCCTTTGCTCTAGTTCATGGATCTCTCTCCACAAGAGAACTCTATCCCCTTTGATCTGGTTTTTATCTCTTCTCCCCCCTAGGAACTTCTAGAAGACCTCTATCCCCACTACTCTAGCTTGTGGATCTCTCTCCATAAGAGACCTCTATCCCCACTACACTAGTTGATGGACCTCTATCCACTAGAGACCTATATCCTCTCTACTATATCACCTCCAAAGCCTACTCTCAACTCTATCTCAAATCTACACCAAACCTTGTCACAAGTCTAGCACAAATCTACTCTAACTTTGCTCACAAATCTACACAAAAACTATCCCAAGTCTTCTCTCAAGACTTGCTCAAGTTTACCTTCAAGCCTTCTCAAATTACTTTCTCAAAACTACCTTCAAGACTTCTCAAAATACTTTCTCAAATATACCTTCAAGCCTTCTCAAAAGACTTACTCAAATCTGCCTTCAAGCCTTCTCAAAAGACTTTCTCAAATCTACCTTCAAGCCTTCTCAAAAGACTTTCTCAAAACTGCCTTCAAGTCTTCTCAAAAGACTTGCTCAAATCTGCCTTCAAGCCTTCTCAAAAGACTTGCTCAAATCTGCCTTCAAGCCTTCTCGAAAGACTTGCTCAAATATGCCTTCAATGTTGCTTACAAAACCTGCTCAAATATTTCCAAAACTTGCATACAAACAAAGCTTAAATATCTTTCAAAAAAGCTTTCTTCAAACAAATAAATTCTACTTAGAATTCGTTTAACCTCTGGAACATATAGAGAATGATATGCTCTATCAAAAACTCAATATGTTCTTCACACTCACAAATCTTGTACCCAACTAATCCAATCTCTATCTCTCACCAAAATCCCTTTCAAATCAAATCAAAATAATGTATAACTTGTTTCACAAAACTGGTCTATTTCTTCTTGCAAATTTTCTCACAAAGATCAATCACACTAATGCACAATTTTCCTTCACAAAATTGATCTCAAACACTTTCACAATTGCTATCAATATCTCTCAAGCCAATGTTCAAAAGGTTTCACTATGATGCACTAACTTATCTTCAACCCTAGCACAAGTGGTCCACAATATCTAGCACAAGTGTCTCAATCTCTTTCAACAATGGAAGCACAATCTTGTTCTCAAACTCTATCCCAAATGTTTCCAAAATAATTCAACAATGAAGCACAAATCCAACTCAAATATTTCCAACAATGCATACCAAACAACCCTTTTATCTCCACCTTATTTTCAAAAACATTCACTCAACAAAATACTTTAAACAAGGAATGATGTGCCCATACCTCTTAATTTACTCTTATGGAGATATGTCTTCAAAAACCTGTCTCACAAACAACTGATTTTTCTAGTGCCACTTCAAGGGTTATATTGCAAGATACTTTCTCAAAACATCCACATGAACTTTCTTCTCAAAAATATATGCTCAATGAAATCTAAAACTGATGTTCAATAACTCTTCTTTTGTTCTAAAAAATAAAGTATTAATACTCAACAAAAACCTTTCATATCTTCCTTTCACCATGCAAGAGTTATAATAAAATGTCAAGCAACTTATCACACCTTATTACTCCTAATCTTGCAAAATAATATTCAACCCAACAAAACCACAAATTACACACATGAATTTTCTTATACACCTTATACCTCCTACTTGAAATAAAATATTTCAATGCACCTCAAATCTTCAACATGACCATAACATTATTTATTTTATGCACCACACATAGCACTTAGAAAAACTCCACACTATTCCCTTTTAATTCAAACAAAATTAATAACTCCACGTTGTCCTTTTAATCCAAAAATAAAAAATAAAATAATCACCTTATGACTCCCTAAGCAAGCGCATACCTTAGCCTTAGCAAATATTTATTTTAGCAAAAGTATTGTCCCCCTTTGTGTCGTCGCTGTGATTCGAACCTATGTCGCTTGTTGACCCATGCCCTAGCTTCGGCTAGGCCACCGCGTGGGCTAGCCACCCACACGAAACCTAACTTGCACGTGCTCTTCTTTATTCCTGATTTTGGCGTGAAAAACTTTTTCAACAAAAACTTTAACTCCTTGCCTCCGCCGTGTCTCGAACTCGAGACCTCCCTACTGCCACGCCTTAACACCGAGGGATCTTCCATCTGGGCTAGCTACCCATATGGAATCAAAGTCAAATGCCCCTTCTCTTTATCACATGCTCTGCCTTGAAATGTGAATTCGACGTTTGTCTTCTCCTTGTCCTCTACCATGAACGATTCTCAAAGTGCATAAACTTTCAAATTTTTATTTTCACCAATTTTCACCTTAGCCTTTGTACTTTAAATACACAAATATGTATTTGGTCTTCGACGTCGACGCATGGAAATTTTTGATTTCCAACCTTAACCTTTGGCGCCCATTTTAATTTTTAAATATTATAATATTTTAAATCTTTATAGATTTAAATATTATAATGTCTTTTTCTTCTTTGGGATTTTTTATTTTTATTACTCTTCTTTAGGTATTTTTACTTTTCTTTTTCTTCTTTGGGCATTTTCTCATTTAATTTTTTTAATTATTATAATATTTTAAATCTTCATAGATTTAAATATTATAATTTATTTTTCTTCTTTGGGCCTTTTCTTTGGATAAAGTCTTTGCCACCATAAAACATCTTCCTTTTTCTTTTGCAAGTACCACCATGGTAAAACCATGAAACCTTTATTTTCCTTGACATAAATGACAACCAATGTCATCAACTTATGACATCAATCCTTTGACATCAATGACAACAATATACTCAAAATTTCCAACAATGCAATGGAGAATTGGTTGAATGAATTGGAGTCATACTTTTTCTTGGTATATTTTCATCAAAATCTAAAACTTCTTTGGTTGTCATGAATATGGTTGAAGTAGCCCTAGACTAGTGGAAGACCTTTAAGAGAGGGATGTGTATTGAAGCTGAAGATTTAAAATGGGAATATTTTGTTAAGGAATTCAGAAACAAATTCCTAACTAAGAAATATTATGTGGAAAAAATTAGAGAATTCACTAATCTGTAGCAAGAATCAATGATAGTTTGAGATTACCATTAGCGATATGTACAATTGCTAAAATATACAACCTAGTATGAGATTAACAAAGAGATTAAAGTTCAAAAATTCATCCTAGGATTGCATCGTACGATTAAGATGGTGGTGAATATGCACAATCCTATATATCTTCCTACTACTTTTGATTTAGTAGGGAAATAAGAAGTAAATCAAGAGACCAAAAGGTATACTTTAATTATCAAACGTTATCTAAAAAATAAAAATATGAGCTCAAAAATAAGAAGAGCATTGGGTTTGTGAAATGGTATAAAGAACAAAGCAAGAAGTCTAAAGAAGGATATGAGAATAGGCAAGGAGGAAAAACCATAAATACTTTCCAAGGTAATAAGTTTAGGAAATATGGCAAAGGATACCCTAGGAGGAATGATCAGACACTGGTAAATCAAGAGAAGACTAGGGAAGCGGTACCATAAGGCAAAAATGAAAACAGTAATAGGGGGAGTAGAACTCCTATAAATGGTTGCTATGTATGTAGAGGGCTCCACTTTTCCAATAGGTGCCCCCATAGAGCCGATCTCCAACAAAAAAAACCTAGAATAAAACACTCATAACATCTTTATGGTGATAGGTAGTCTCATGCTTGATAGTAAAATTACTCCTTTCTTATTAATTGGTAAAATTTATGATAAGAAAGTACGCATTAAATAGATAGTGGATCAATTGATAGTTTTATTTCCACTAGTTTAGTAAGGTACATACTTCAAAGGCCTGAGTTTTTAGCTAATGGTTAGAAAGTAGAGTATGGATCAGGGTAGTCCTACCAAGTTAATCAATTTTTATTTGATCCCTGTATCATTTTCCCCAAGGAATAACCAACTAGCATTTGTATGTGGCCCCATTGCATACCTTCGACATCATTCTTGGTGTTGATTGGCTAAAAGTCCTTAAGGGTCTTTTGAACTTTGAAGATATATGGTTGGAGTTTACAGATGAATCTAGTCAAAGGAGTAGAATTTAATGTAATCATGGATCAAATGAACCACATCTATTGACTGCAATATAGGTGAAGAAAGCTATTAGGAAGAGGTGAATGATATTTTTAGTTAAAATGAATAAGAAAGAAGAAACTGAAGCAGATTCTAATATCTTCCAAAAGCATCCTATCTTAGTTAAATTTAAATATGCATTTCCAGAGGACCTTCCAGGGTTACCTCCTCAAAGAGAATTTGATTTTTATATTAAATTATTTCTTGGAGTTGTGCCCATTACTAGGGCACCGTATAGAATAACTCCTATTGATCTACATGAGATCAAGATGTACCTTCAGGATCTATTGGAAAAAGGGATAATAAATCCTAGTGTGTCACCATGGGGAGCTCCTATTTTATTTATTAAGAATAAATATGGAACTTTGTGAATGTGCATAGACTATCAGATGTTTAATAAGATTACCATAAAGAATAAGTACTCATTACATAGGATAGATGATATCTTTTATCAGCTGAAAGGAGCAATCATCTTCTCAAATATTGACCTAAGATCAGGTTAACATTAGTTAAGGATTCAAGAATAAGACACTCCTAAGACTACTTTTAGGATAAGGTATGGACATTATGAATTTTTAGTCCTATACTTTGGGCTAACCAATGCCTCGATTGCATTCATGAATCTCATGAATAACATTTTTAGAGAGCAACTAGATTGAATTGTACTAATGTTCCTTTATGACATATTGATCTATTAAAAAAACAATGAGAAACATGATCAACATATAATAATTGTGCTTGATTATCTTAGAAAGAATTAGTTATATGGTAAGCTATCAAAGTGTGAATTTTATACTCCACAAGTGCAGCATTTGGGACATATTATCTCGGTTGAGGGGATTGTATTCTATCCCAAGAATATAGAGCAATTATTGATTGACCCACACCCACAAATATATCTAAGGTGCATAATTTTATGGGTTTATAAGGCTATTATAGGTGATTTATCAAAGGTTTATTGAGAATTGCCCAACTAATTACTAATCTACAAATAAAGGGTAAGGCTTTTAAATGGATAGAGCAGTGTGAAGAAGCCTTTTGAATATGGAAAGAGAGGTTGGTGACCACATCAATTTTACAATTACTTGATCCTACTAAGATATTTATAGTGTGTATCGATGCATCAATTCAAGAATTAGGAGGGGTTTTGACCCAAGATGATGCAACCATTGCCTTCAAATTAAGGAAACTAAAGAGACATGAAGTGAATTGTACCACTCATGACTTGGAGATGGTAGTTTTTGTCCATGCTCTTAATTTTTGGAGATACTACTTGCTTGGGAAACCATTTGAACTTAAGTCATATCACTAGATTTTAAGATACATATTTACTTAATCCTTGTTAAATTCTAGATAACAATGTTGGATGGAGTTTCTAGATGAGTATGATTTTGGTATAGAATACCTCAATGGTAGAGAGAAATTTTTTTTTGATGCTTTGAGTAGGAGAGTACGTATTGTTGCAATGATAAAATGTCTTTATGGTTTATTAGATCAAATTAAGAACTTGCAATAGAAAGATAAATTTTATCGGTCATGTAACACTCAGGTTGAGCAAGAACCTAGAAAAGAGGCAGACTTTGTATACAAGGATGAATTATTATGTTAGAAGAATATATTAATTATTCCTAATATGGGTGGATTGAGGGAAGCAATCCTTAAGGAGGCATACAATACTCCTTATTCAGAGCATCCTAGAGGAGAAAATATGTGCAAAAGTTTGAGAAAAGTCTACTATTGATCAGGTATAAAAAAAGATATCAATAATTATGTGGCCAAGTGTTTAGATTACCGGAAAGTAAATTTGGAGTATTTACATCCGGTAGGATATTTATACTCACATAGTGTACCAACACATAAATGGTAGGTGATTTCAATGGAATTCATAGTTGGGATACCTAAAACAAGGTTTAGACATGATGCAATTTTGCGGTTATGGATAATTTGACCAGTTTCATGCATTTTATAGTTGGCAATGTGCAGGATGATGTAGTTGCTATAGCTAGTAAGTTCGCTAGAGAGATAGTACAACTTCATGGTTTTCTTGAAGTCATAATATTTGATAGAGATTTGCACTTTACTTCAATGTTCTGGAAGGCTTTGCATGAAGCATTAGGTACTAAATTGAATATCAGTTTAGCCTATCACCATGAGATAGATGGTTAAACTAAGAAGGTGAATTAGATATTAGAAGATATGATGAGAATGTATTGTATAATGATAATATTATATATACCTAGTCAAGTTTACATATAATAATAGCTAGCATGCATCACTAGGTATGGCACATTTTGAAGCCTTATATGGAAGAAGATGTAGGACTCTCTTGACTTGGGATAATTTGAAATATCGAGTAGTGATCAAACCAGAAACTATAAGAGAAATGGAATATCAATTGAAAAGAATTTAGCTAAAGCTGAAGGAGGTTGTAGATCACCAAAAAAGCTACATGGACCTCAAATGAACATTGAGGGAATACTTTATGGGAGATAGAGTGTTCTTAAGGGTGAAACTAACAAAAAGTTCTATAAAATATTCAAAACTTAACCCAAGATATGTGGGTCCATTTGAAATTGTGGGAAAGATAAACGTTGTTGCATACAAATTTTCTCTACCATCAAGCTTATCCAAAATCTAAAATATCTTTCATGTGTCCCTCTTTAGGAAGTAAATTTCTGATCCCACTCATGTGTGGGATGTATCCAATTTTTATATGTTCAACCTACTAAGAGTTTAAGTTTGACCTACTTGTATACTTGGTTATAGAACCGAGAAGATAAGAAAGAGGAACATAGAGTAGTGTCAGGTCCAATGAGACCACTATTCAAATAGAAACACCATGTGGGAGAATGTGGCAGATATGCAACAATAGTTTCCTTATTTATTTGAGTAGAAATGTATATTTTAAGACATTTTATATGGTTTGATGATATATATGTGTGTGTGTGTGTGCATGTGTGTTGGTACTACTGAGTAGAGTAGCTTTTGATATATGTTTTCATGTATGTTTGGTTTATGCATTGATATTTTGTGGAATGCAATATGAAGCTATATAGATAAATTAAAATTTTAAAATTGAATGATTTAATATTCAATGATGAATTATATGAGAACAATGAGTCAACATGAATGCTTTGGCATGTATAAAATTTGTATGTAAACATATTTGTTTTACTTAACCATACATTAAACATAGGGGTTGTATTTTTCTCTAGTGGATGAGGATGTAACGACCCTCCTCGCACGACATTTGATTACAATAAAATTGATATTTTAAAACTTACATTTTTCTATAGAATGTGGTACTGTTGATAGAATTTGTGCTTGCAAGACCAATAATATGCTTTTTATGGATAAATTTGATCGAAAAAAAGAGTAAGAGAGAAGTGATGATTTGGCTCATTAGTACATGGAAGATCACGCATTTACATTTCATGTAGAACTGCTTGAATGACTTGTATGGTGTGTGTTTGCTTTGCTGGAAATATGTATGGTAATTGATGGAGTGATGCATTCATGAATTTAGGGTGGCGATGATAATGTTGAAGATATGGGAGCCACTCATTAATAAGTTAGAAAAATGATCTAGAATGTTTGTTTTGAAAAGTGTGATTGATGTTTGCTAGAAAATATGAAATACATATCGTCTTTTATGGCAATAAAAGTGCCTTGGGCATGGGAGTTATATTTTAATGTTTATTGTTGAAATTATAAGGTGATACAATAAAAATAAATAAAATAACAAAATAGAATTATAGTTAGAAATTAAATTTATATTATATATGATAAAATAAATTAATCAAAATTTAAAATGAAATTTTAAAAAGATCTTAGTAGAGATACATTGAAGGGTCCAAGTGGATATATTGTGTATAAGTGTCATGATTCCATATTGTAACTTCAACCACATTCCCCAATGAATACGAAGGAAGTTCGTGGGAGGTGAGGTGGGAGGTAAAAAGTATATTATTATCTTGTAATCACGTGAATTTGTTTGTTGGTGTGTGTTGCATCTTATTGTAGGTCTTTTGGAAGTTTATTGGTCGAAAAGTGAAGTGAAACACAATAATACATGTCAGGTTTTATATCACTTTCCAATTATTTTTATGAAAGGAAAAATGGTGAACATTATTTTACTTAGTAAAGAGCCTGCAATTGTGTGTGTTGTAGTGATTGATTACCTAGAAACTTATATGAATTGGGTAAATTATGCATATTTTGTTACACTTGATGTTACATGCTCTGTTTGCTATGTTGACTTTAATCTAATTATTGCTTGTAGTTAAACATGAATAACGTTGATGTTCATGTGCGTGTAAGGCAAGAGAACATAAAAGCTTATGGACTATAATTTTTAGTTTAACATGGTGATCACTTTTTAAAATATGTGGGTTTCGTTTTGGTTTGGAAAGTATTATTTTTGCTCCAAGATGTTCTTAAAAGGCATGTTACAGTCACCTGTGTAATAACCGGTCTGTGTATGTATTTTGAACAATGGAAATAAGATTGGTTGTTGTGTTGGACTACCCAAAATTGAATAGTTTAGAGAAAACATGCATGACGATTTAAGTTGAATGGAGATACTTTCTATTTGTTGTGAGCTTAATAATGTATTGTAAACATGCAAGGTGAGAACTGTATTTTTGAGAATGCATGCTTTTATTTTCTGGGTATTTCTTTGGAAAATTTTAGTCAAAGTGCTACCTATGTTATTAGTTGAAGGGTAGTTGGATAACTGAGATTTTCATAATTTAATGGAACACACTCTAGGAGATAAAACATATATTTCTTTGCATGCATGTTGTTTTTCAAAAAATTGAGTGAGTTAAACTCTTAGTAAATTTGATATGCATGGTAGAATGCATTACATGTAGTAATAGAGTCATATATGATTCTTGGTATTATTCCCTATTACCTTATCGGTGCTTAAATGAGAATATATCTGTTTGATCAAGGAGCAAACTAGAAGCCATGCAAATAAATAACTAAATCTGGAATATAATGTTGTTGAAAGGCATCAGTGCATGCGAAGTCTTCTAACACACTATAGATATATCCATTGTTGTGACTGAGGGTTACATATATGTAATTGGTAATAGAGTGTATGATTTATTGTCCCCAGAGGATAAATATTATGTATGTGAATCTTTTATCATTAAGTTGTGCATCATATGAATAGTACAAATTTAAATCACTATTATTATGAACTTAGGTTTAAGAAAATGTGTTCCTAGTAAACCCTGTTCCATTTGTGGATGTTATGGGTCACAACTTATTAATAAATATTGATGCATTCAAACTAAGAGAGGTTTTTTGTAATGCTATGTAGCTTGTACTATATTTTACTTTAATATTTTAAAGAAAACTTTCTATAGATGTGAATCTGAACATTTGATTTTTTAAATTAAATAATATTGAGTTAAATTGTGATATGGGTGATATCTAATTGTTGATCTAAATAAACGTAATTTTCATGTTCTATTCATAGTTGTAAAACATTGAATTCAATGTGCATTATGGTTAATTTTCCTATAGAAATATGTTTAAGAGAATCTAAACATGTATTAAATATTTGAGCATTGCTATCTCTTCTGAAACTACCATGATATCATTGAAAAAGAACCTTTGCAAAATACCTAAATTCCAATTGATTTTGGCTTTGAAACCTTCAAAGCCACAAACCGATGAGAAACAGGCTAGTAATATGAGATTTTATCTTTTAGAATTACGCATTATAAAATAGTCCAATCGTATGTTGTAGGGGCTAGCATTGAATGTTATAATTACAATGACACTGAGAGGGGGGGTGAATCAGTGTGTTCTTTAAAAACTTCTAAAACAATTAGATTTAAAACCATGAGCAGTTTAAAACAGATAAGAGAAGTACTAAAAGCATCACACATAACACAACATTTTAACGAGGTTCACCAATGTGGCTACTCCTCAAAATGACTGCTTGGACTACCATCCAAATCCAGTCAAATGCAAAGCTACAACTTTACATAATCATTCACCGACACCAACTGGTAGGAGCACCAACCCCTTAGCTTTATCTCGCTTCAACGGAATGGAGCACCAACTCTGATTTTTCCAGCACCAACTGGAAAGAGGCACCAACCCCTTATTCCAAGCTGCAACTTGGAGATCAAAAAGATAATAAAAGAGATATAACAAAACTTTATTCCTTACAGTCTGTTGTTTTCTGCATTCTGCTTCTGCGTGAAACTCTTTGCTCTGTCCGATCACTCTTTCGAACTTAAGACTCCATTTCTCTACTTTGCGCTATGCACTCACGATTTTCAGATCCGAATGAGGACTTCGCATTCGACTCGATCAAACTTCATGCATTCACGCTTCATGCACTCACTCACTATCTCATCGCTGCGATCTCTTTCCTTCAACTCCAATGAATTATCACTTTGCTCACTCTCGAGTTCGAAGCGACCTTCTCTCTGTTGCACCCGAACTTCTTTCGCATATATCGCATCACCCACCTCACTTAACTTCGCAATAGTCCCCCTTTTTATAGAAGAGAATACCACATCAAACATATTCGGCTCTTACACAAACACGTCGGCTGCAAACCCTAATGAAGACAACATGAAACCCTAGAATTTTCTTGGCTGCTTAATCTTTGTGACTGTCAGATGCAAACCCTAACAACGTCCACCGTAAACCCTAGCAAGTGTCGGCTTTAAAACCCTAGAGATGTTCATGGTAAAACCCTAACACTTGTCGGCTTTCAAACCTTAATAAATTTTGCTGTAAATGCCTTGATGAAGTCGGCTTTGAAACCCTAATCGATCCGTTGCAAAACCCTAGCAAAGTTGGCTTTGAAACCCTAATCGATCCATTGCAAAACCCTAGCAAAGTCGGCTTTGAACTCCTAGGCATTGTCGGCCTTGATCCATCTTGTCGGCTTCAAGCGCTGCTACTACCTCTGTCACCTTTCTCGACGTTGTTGCCACGTAACACTAACTTGTCACGATATCGTGACCTTTTTCTGGCCGTACGCCTCCATGCGCTTGCTGTCGTGACATCGCGACCGTTTTGGTCTTTGCAAGCTTTCCTCGCAACTTGTCGCGATATCGTGACCGTTTTGCCCTTTGCTGACGTCATCATACTTCTTGTCGCGATATCGCGACGTTTTCGGTTTCCAACAGCTTTCCTCGCATCCTGTCACGAAATCATGACCGATTTGGCCTTTGCTGACGTCATCATCCTTCATGTCATGAAATCGTGACGTTTTCGGTTTCCGTACACTTCAAGCTTCACGCAGTAGCGAAAACTCAACAACTTTGCCTTGTGCTTCCAACTTGCTTTTTCTTGAGAAATTTGACTTGTGCCTTACACTTTTTGACTTGAAGTTTGATTGTTGTATCTTTGATGTCTGCACTTTTAGGCCTGTAGCGAAATCGCTACACCTTCGAGTTGAGTGTATTTACCTTGTAGCGAAATCGCTACATCTTTGTCTTGCGCACCTTTTACCTGTAGCGAAATCGCTACACCTTTAATTTGTGCAACTTCTTCACGTAGCGAAATCGCTACACCTTTAATTTGTGCAACTTCTTCACGTAGCGAAATCGCTACACCTTTGATTTGAGCCTTTGCAACTAGTAGCGAAATCGCTACAACTTTTTCCCTTAACACTTTCTCTCTGCTTTTGCCAGTGAAATTTCAACATGTAGCGAAATCGCTACAGTTTCTCAAGTTAGCCTCTTGGCCTCCGATTTGTCGTGAAATCATGACATTTTGCCTTGCACTTTCTCTCTCCTCACTTCCGTCGTGAAATCGTGACATTTCTTGCTGCACTTTCTCTCTCCTTACTTTCGTCGTGAAATCGTGACATTTCTTGCTGCATTTTCTCTCTCCTCCGACTTGTCGGAAATCCGACGTGGAAAACATGTCGCGATATCGCGACAGTTTTCTAACTTGTCTTTTTCTTCGAATTTTTCTATCTTCTGCATCTGAATGACTTCTGATCTGTCTACCCACTGCATCCTTGGATCTAACTTCCTGTGTTGACAACAATGACAACCTTCTTGCAGCACCTTGCTCAACAATCTCCCCCTTTGGAATTGTTGGCAACACCTTCACCTTCCTGTAACTCTTCTCCCCCTTTGTCAATAATACCAAAGGGCTGCTGTAGACTCTCCCAGAGTCCATCCTCACACTTCTCAGGCACAATTTGACTCCCCCTGAGTCCATCCTCAAACACTCAAGTGCTCCCCCTGAGAAGGTGATCCTTGTAGCTAGTCACTTCTTAGGAAGTGTGACTACTCCTAATTTGCTCCGAAGATACTCAAATACTTCCTTGGGCAAAGGTTTTGTAAAAATGTCTGCCACCTGTTCTGTAGTTGGGACATAGTCCAATCTAACTTCTCCTTCTCCAACTTTTTCTTTCAAGAAATGATACTTTATAGCAATGTGCTTAGTCCGTGAGTGCATTACTGGATTCTTAGAAATGTTGATTGCACTGGTGTTGTCACACTTTACTGATATTGGTTCACTAAAATTAATACCTAGATCTTTCAAGGTTTGTTTCATCCACAAAACTTGTGTGCAACATGTTGCTGCTGCAATATATTCTGCCTCAGCTGTAGATAAGGACACTGACTCTTGCTTCTTACTGTGCCATGCAACCAATCTATCCCCCAAATAGAATGCTCCTCCACTGGTACTCTTTTTGTCATCAACGCATCCAGCCCAATCTGCATCTGAATAAGATATAAGAGTGAAATATTTGCCTCTTGGATACCACAACCCATACTCCATGGTGCCTTTGAGATACCGAAAAATCCTTTTAACTACTGTTACATGATTCTCTTTAGGACTGGCCTGAAATCTGGCTACCATACAGACTGCCTGCAGAATATCAGGTCTGGTTGCAGTTAAATATAGTAAGCTTCCTATCATTGATCTATACATGGTTTGATCCACAGGTGGAGATTTGTCTTCTTTACTTAACTTGCAGCCTGTTGTCATGGGAGTCTTGACTGGCTTGTTGTCCTCCATAGTGAACCTCTTTAACATCTCTTTCACATATTTGATTTGGGAAATGAATATACCTTTGTCATTCTGATTAACCTGTAGCCCCGAAAGTAAGATAGTTCACCAATCATTGACATTTCAAATTCATTCTGCATCTTGGTTGCTAAGTCTTTACAAGATTCATCTTTGTTGCTTGCCAAATATGATATCATCCACATAGACAACAAGAACAATGAGATGCCCACCTTCTGTTTTCACATACAGATTATTGTCCACTAGACCTTTCTTAAATCCCTGTTGAGAGAGATAATTATCTAGCCTAGCATACCATGCCCGTGGTGCTTGTTTTAATCCATACAGTGCTTTCTTTAATCTGCAGACCAGGTTGGGATCTTCACTGATTTGAAAGCCATCTGGTTGTTCAATATAAACCTCTTCTTCAAGTTTCCCATTCAAAAATGCAGATTTAACATCCATCTGATAAACTCTGAAGTTCTTGTAAACTGCTAGTGCCAGAAACATCCTAATAGCTTCCAATCTAGCCACTGGTGCGAAAGTCTCTTCAAAGTCAATGCCTTCGACCTGTGCATAGCCTTTGCAAACCAGTCTTGCTTTATTTCTAATGACTTGACCGTCTTCATTTAATTTATTACGAAATATCCATTTGGTGCCGATTACATTCTTGTTTGTAGGTCTAGGTACTAACTCCCAAGTTCTGTTCTTTTCAATCTGATCTAACTCTTCATTTATTGCCTTCATCCAGCTGTCATCTTTGCTTGCTTCATCTATGTTTTTGGGCTCAATGCTGGATAAGAGAGAGTAATTACTTATTACTTTCTTTCTTGTCTGAATGCCAGCTGTGGGATCTCCAATTATTTGGTCTTTAGGATGATTTTTCTGCCAGTTGCCCATTTTGAACTTTCTGTTTTCTTGTACCTCTGAGTCATCTGATAAGTTACCTGCATCAGCCGTAGACATATTTTTTGTGCCATGAACTTCATCCTCTTCAATGACTTCTTCGTAGATAGGGTAGTTTTCTTGAAGATTGACTATTTGTTTCCTTCCTTCATCGAATTTAACGTCTGCACTATCCACAATTTTCTTGAGTCTCTTGTTATAGCATTTGTACGCTTTTTTGTGTGGAGAATAACCAACAAACACACCTTCATCTGCTCTATCTTCAAACTTTCCAAGGTTGTCATCTATTTTTCTGATGTAGCACTTACAACCAAATACTTTGAGATGTTTTGTTGTTGCTTTTCTACCAAACCACAGCTCATATGGTGTTTTGCATTCATGAGTTCTTAACATATACCTGTTTTGAATGTATACTGCTGTGTGAACTGCTTCTTTCCAGAATCTATCTGCTATTTTGCTTTCTGCCAGCATGGTGCGTGCCATTTCCTGAATTGTTCTGTTCTTTCTCTCTACTACACCATTCTGCTGAGGGGTTACGGCTGCTGAATATTGTCTCCTGATACCATATTTTTCACAGTATTCTAAAAATTCATTCGAAATGAATTCTCCTCCTCTGGTCCGATCGCAAGCATTTAATCCTTTTCCCTGTTTCATTCTCGACTAGTCTGTTTGAAGGTTCGAACATTTCAAAAGCTTTTGTTTTATCTTTTAGAAAGAATATCCGGGTCATCCTGGAAAAATCATCAATACACGGCATGAAGTATTTGTCACCGTTTATGCTTTGAGTCCTCATGGGTCCGCATAAGTCCGTATGAATGAGTTCCAAAGGTCTGCTAGTATGATATTCTTTTGTTTTAAATGAAACTCTGGTCTGTTTTCCCTTCTGGCATGAAGAACACACACTGTTTGTAGGTTTCTTAATGGTTGGAATATCTCTTACTTGCTTGTTTAGAACTGATTCTTACCAGATTGTCAAAACTTATGTGTCCAAGCCTCTTATGCCACAACCAGTTTTCTTCTTCTTGTCCCATGAAGCACATACCTTCTGAAAATTCTGAGAGTGTGTACAGATTGCCAGACGTCCTTGAGCCGGTTGCTATTAATTTCCCGCTCTTTATTTTTCTGACTTCACAACCCTGCTTCTTGAACACCACTTCATGTCCTTTGTCACAGATCTGACTTACACTTAACAGGTTATGTTTCAGACCATCCACATATAGAACTTCTTCTGACTTGATTTTCCCTTCGCTGATTTTGACCGATCCTTTACCTATTATTTTGGCTCCATCATTATTGCCGAACTTCACAGAACCACCCTCATATTTCTGTAGATTTTCAAATTTTTGTTTATCACCTGTCATATGACTTGAGCAGCCACTATCAAGAATCCACGGTACATATTTATTCTGAGCTCTAAAAGCAGTCTGCACTATTAAGGATTCCTGTTCTTTCCTGAGCTGTTCCTTTTGTTTCCATTCTGTCTTAACTATGTTGTTGGGTTCAAGCTGGGATTTCCCTTTTTCAGAATTTTGCACATATCCTTCAGATGAACTACTATTGTGTTGTGCCTTATATGGTTGAGTTCTTCTTTTTTGAGATTGAAATGGAACAGACATACTACGACAGTTTCTGGCAATATGCCCGAAGTTGTGACACTTAAAGCATTCTACCGCATAACTCATTAGAGGAGCAAAAGCATTTCTACTAGTGAAGCTTCTTGGACCTATATTATATTTGCAAGTCAACAATTTTATGCCCATAATTATTACATTTAAAACAGAAACCATAGAAATAGTGATTAAACCTGAAAGATGGTCTTGGCCAATTTGTTGCTGGAGCTTTAGATCTTCCTTTCTTTTGATGTATGATCTTGGTAAAGCCATCATTGTCAGCTGCTATTTCAGGACTGGCATTGCAGCTTTCTTTTGCCTGATTTGTTTTTCTTTCCACAGCCTGTTTCTTGTCTTTACAATTTTTACTTTCATCATTGCTTGCTTTTGGTCCAGTTGATGATTCTCCTTCAGGAAAGCCGAGACCAAATTTGATACCTGTGGATCTTTGATTACTTAGAATTTTGTCCAACTTCATCGAAATTTCTTCACGTTTTAAATGACAGTTGATTTTTCGATCCAGCTCTTGTATCTGTACTCGGAGACTCACATTTTCCTCTTCCAATTTGCAGCAGTAGTCAGTCTTCATGGATACTTGTATTTCAAGATCTTCGGACATTTTCTTGTATTCTTCTGTCTGAATTTTTAGACTGGCAATAACGTCATTCGCATCCTTAAGTTTCCTTGACATTTTTTCATTCTTCTTTTTCTCAGATTTCCATTCCATAAGAGCAGACACCAGCTCACCCTCTAAATCAACTTCAGCCTCAACTTCTTCAATAGATACTTCAGAGTTCATTCCCTCTATGTTTTCTGTGTTTTCTGCCTCTTCTGACTTGTCTATTTCAAATGCCATAAAAAGAGCCTCACCTGTTCCTTCCTCGAGTCTTCACTAGAACTGTCCTCTCGAAGATTCCGCATTTCGGGAAATAAAGCTTTTCTTTTTGAAGTTGCCTTTTCCGAAGTTTGTTTTCTTCCTCCATTCACTTCTTTCCTGATGCTAAGTTTCTTCACCTTTGTTCTTGTTATTGAGGGGACATTTGGTAGCAAAGTGTCCAATGCCTCCACAATCGAAACATTTAAGAGGTAGCTTCCCTTTGTATTTTCCTTTTCCTTTCTTCAGCTTTCTTACGAAATTTGCTTCCATTTCATCCGAATCATTCTCTTCTTCAGATTCGTGTTTTGTGCTCTTGCCTTTTAGAGCTTTGAAGGCTGCTTCTCTATCAGTGGGATTAGATCTTCCTATTCTCATTTCAAAAGCAGTCAAAGAGCCATGCATCTCATCCATACTAAAATGATTTAAATCTTTGGCTTCTTCTATGGCAGAGACTTTTGAATCAAATCTAGGAGGAAGTGATCTCAATACCTTTTTCACAATAGCAGCATCGGTTAATTCTTCGCCAAGACCTCTGATTGAATTTGTGATCCCATTGACTCTTTGCATGAAGGTCTCTATGTTCTCATCATTCTCCATCTTTAAAGATTCGTATTGAGCTCGGTGTGCTTGAAGTTTGGCCTCCTTGATCCGATCATCTCCTTCATGAATTTTCTCTAGTTTATCCCGAGATATCTTTTGTAGATTCACAACTTATGACTTTGACTAGCTCACTTTCAATTAGTCCACACATAATAGCATTTCTTGCTTTTGAATCATATTCAAATGCCTTCTTACCTGCAGTGTCTGTTGGAGCGGTGGCGGGAGCTTTGTAACCATTAACTACCGCACCCCAGATGTCAAAGCCCAAAGCACTGAGATATGTCTGCATTCTAATTTTCCAGAATGCATAGTTTGTTCCATCAAACATTGGCGCTTTGTTCGAAGAGAATCCTTCACCACTTGCCATTGCGTAACTTCCAAGATCACCTTAGCTGTTTGAGCCTGTTCAGGAACTTGGCTCTGATACCAATTGTTATAATTACAATGACACTGAGAGGGGGGGGTGAATCAGTGTGTTCTTTAAAAACTTCTAAAACAATTAGATTTAAAACCAGCAGCAGTTTAAAATAGATAAGAGAAGTACTAAAAGCATCACACATAACACAGCATTTTAACGAGGTTCACCAATGTGGCTACTCCTCAAAATGACTGCTTGGACTACCATCCAAATCCAGTCAAATGCAAAGCTACAACTTTACATAATCATTCACCAAGCACCAAGCTGGTAGGAGCACCAACCCCTTAGCTTTATCCGCTTCAACGGAATGGAGCACCAACTCCGATTTTTCCAGCACCAAGCTGGAAAGAGGCACCAACCCCTTATTCCAAGCCGCAACTTGGAGATCAAAAAGATAATAAAAGAGATATAACAAAACTTTATTCCTTACGATCTGCTGTTTTCTGCATTCGCGCTACGTGTGAAACTCTTCGCTCTGTCCGATCACTCTTTCGAACTTAAGACTCCATTTCTCTACTTTGCGCTATGCACTCACGATTTTTAGATCCGAATGAGGACTTCGCATTCGACTCGATCAAACTTCATGCATTCACGCTTCATGCACTCACTCACTATCTCATCGTTGCGATCTCTTTCCTTCAACTCCAATGAATTATCACTTTGCTCACTCTCGAGTTCGAAGCGACCTTCTCTCTGCTGCACCCGAACTTCTTTCGCATATATCGCATCACACCCTCTTTCACTTAACTTCGCAACAGTCCCCCTTTTTATAGAAGAGAATACCACATCAAACATATTCGGCTCTTACACAAACACGTCGGCTGCAAACCCTAATGAAGACAACATGAAACCCTAGAATTTTCTTGGCTGCTTAATCTTTGTGACTGTCGGCTGCAAACCCTAACAACGTCCACCGTAAACCCTAGCAAGTGTCGGCTTTAAAACCCTAGAGATGTTCGTGGTAAAACCCTAACACTTGTCGGCTTTGAAACCTTAATAAATTCTGCTGTAAATGCCTTGATGAAGTCGGCTTTGAAACCCTAATCGATCCGTTGCAAAACCCTAGCAAAGTTGGCTTTGAAACCCTAATCGATCCATTGCAAAACCCTAGCAAAGTCGGCTTTGAACTCCTAGGCATTGTCGGCCTTGATCCATCTTGTCGGCTTCAAGCGCTGCTACTACCTCTGTCACCTTTCTCGACACTGTTGCTACGTAACACTAACTTGTCACGATATCGTGACCTTTTTCTGGCCGTACGCCTCCATGCGCTTGCTGTCGTGACATCGCGACCGTTTTGGTCTTTGCAAGCTTTCCTCGCAACTTGTCGCGATATCGCGACCGTTTTGCCCTTTGCTGACGTCATCATACTTCTTGTCGCGATATCGCGACGTTTTCGATTTCCAACAGCTTTCCTCGCATCCTGTCATGAAATCATGATCGATTTGGCCTTTGCTGACGTCATCATCCTTCATGTCGCGAAATCGTGACGTTTCCAGTTTTCGTACACTTCAAGCTTCACGCAGTAGCAAAAACTCAACAACTTTGCCTTGTGCTTCCAACTTGCTTTTTCTTGAGAAATTTGACTTGTGCCTTACACTTTTTGACTTGAAGTTTGATTGTTGTATCTTTGATGTCTGCACTTTTAGGCCTGTAGCGAAATCGCTACACCTTCGAGTTGAGTGTATTTACCTTGTAGCGAAATCGCTACATCTTTGTCTTGCGCACCTTTTACCTGTAGCGAAATCGCTACACCTTTAATTTGTGCAACTTCTTCACGTAGCGAAATCGCTACACCTTTAATTTGTGCAACTTCTTCACGTAGCGAAATCGCTACACCTTTGATTTGAGCCTTTGCAACTAGTAGCGAAATCGCTACAACTTTTTCCCTTAACACTTTCTCTCTGCTTTTGCCAACGAAATTTCAACATGTAGCGAAATCGCTACAGTTTCTCAAGTTAGCCTCTTGGCCTCCGATTTGTCACGAAATCATGACATTTTGCCTTGCACTTTCTCTCTCCTCACTTTCGTCGTGAAATCGTGACATTTCTTGCTGCACTTTCTCTCTCCTTACTTTCGTCGTGAAATCGTGACATTTCTCGCTGCATTTTCTCTCTCCTCCGACTTGTCGCGAAATCGTGACAGAAAACATGTCGCGATATCGCGACAATTTTCTAACTTGTCTTTTTCTTCGAATTTTTCTATCTTCTGCATCTGAATGACTTCTGATCTGTCTACCCACTGCATCCTTGGATCTAACTGCCTGTGTTGACAACAATGACAACCTTCTTGCAGCACCTTGCTCAACATTGAATATTTTTATTTATTAAAGAGATAGACTTCCTTACAATACCATAAGCTCTTTTCTATTGAGTAATTATAACCATATTAGAAAACTTTTGCAGTAAGTTAGTAAAAGCATAAAATCCTATGACTAGAACTCTGAGATAAATGAGTTGAGTCTCATCTTATAACGATTTTTTTAATGTTGGGAAATATAAGTTATAAGGTTAATGAAAGTAAGCTTCTATGTTGAATTCCTTGTTTATATAGAGAAACTATTATATACCAACCCTTTGTTCAACTTTTGGAGAGTAACATGAGAAAGGTTGAACTTATACACCCAATGGTATTGAAGATGTGGGTATGCATGCAATATTACTGGAGAGTAACCATTTTTCTAATGGAATAGGTCATACCAAGGGACCTAGTTAGGAGTAATAACAAGGATTAGTATGGGATGTCACCTCTAGGTTACTTCCTGGGAGTACAATGATACATCTATGTTTCATTGTTGTTACGGAGAACTTGCATGACAACCGAAGCTATTTCTACCACAAAATTTGGTATGGGATAAATATTTGTGAATAAAAATAGGTATTTGAGACTAAGTCCAATTTCAGAGAAATGACATGGCTCTAGTTGACTCCAAGTAGTAGGACAATCAACTAGACACTAGGTATATGTACGTTGAACTCCTTACATATAAATATTAGAACAATTTGAATGGATAGTTAAAGTTTGGGTATGCTAAGGGATGGGGAAACCACATGTCCATCCTCTAGGTGTTATGGACCCTAGAGGATAACCCCTAATGTGGTTCAACCCTCATGCTAGATCAAGTGGACATTAAATGAGATAAGTCAAATCCACAAATTAGCACCTATCATAGGATTTGGCCAATATTGTCCACTTGGGTGACTATCTACAATAGTTTTAAAACCTAAAAGTGGTATGATGTCTATACTAATTAAAAAATTTATGTAAATGATTCATTTGGTAAAGCATATTTTTTGCAAACATGAAAGCACTTTTAGAGTTAAAAAATAAACATAAACAAAAAAAAATACCCTTGGAATTTTCTTGGCTTATTTTGTGGTACAACCAAGTGAGTAGACTGGGGTTGTTACAATGTTGGTATGAGTAGACTATGCCTTTGAAAGAGTGCAAATTTCTTGTATTTTATGATGCTTCCATGTTGGTCATGAAATACAAGAACTACCCAAATAAGGTAATTTATTATTCCCAAAACTAGATTAAAGGAGCTTCTTAATGTCCAAAGACTTCCCCTTTGTAAATATTATTTTTCCATATTGGAAATTTCTTTAGTAGCATGTCATTCTTCAAAATACTTGAAGATGAAGCCTAGTGTGATGTCTTTCTTCTAATACAACAAATGTGTATGAGCAAAAATCCAACAATAAAGAGTACTAAGGTTTAGTAGTTGTAAATAATCTTATATACAATCAAAATACTTGAATATGAAGCCTAGTGTGATCACTTTCTTCTAATACAACAATTGTATATTAGAAAAAATCCAACAATAAATTATATGATGACTTAGTTTTTGGAAAGAATCTTATACACAAATAAAAGTAAGATAAAATAATTTGGAATCAAATGAATAAATACTTCAATACCACTTGGTTCACACCATGAAGCCATGCATATAGGGTTATGGAAGATGATTTATTTTAACTAACTTATAATATTAGATGAGTTATACTTCATATTTATGTAACAAAACGAGACTATTTTTTCGCAATTAAAATTGCGCCATATTGAATCTTCAATTTGTTAAAATACTTAATGTGTGATAATTTTTATATTAAATTGAATATATAGATATAGAGGAAGAAATTCTACAAAGACTATTGTTACATGAAGGATATAACTATGATTAGAGGACTCATGGATATTTAGAGTACTGTTTACCAAGGTCAAAGCTTGTAACTAATGGGTACTTTAAAAAATAAAATATATAAAGTGTAATACCATAATTTTCAAACACATGACAAGCAAATTTAAGAAAGAAGACTAGAAAGACTAAAAATGATGACATGAGACTTTGTTACTCAACTATAAACCCGAGCTTGGTTATTTTTAGCTCTTATCCCATTTGCCCATGGTTAACACTCTCAACTTGTATTAGTTTTAGATTTTTTGGGCTTCGTATTTGGAACCCAAGCAAGCATATTTTGCTTGAAGCCTTTTATTTTAGGGTCTTCCCATTGACACCTAGCTTAAGCACCTAGGTGTTCCCAATCCCTTTTACCTGCACTACCAGCTCCTAGAAAATATTACACATACCTTTTAGTCGTGCATCAAAGAAAAATATGCATGGTCATGGATCTTTTCCTTTTTCTCTCCCATGCATTTCCCTTGGTTTTCCTAGTAACATATCCTTTTAGGAGATCCCATGCACCTTCCCCAGTCTTACATAGAAAGTTGGCACTTAGTGAAAGTGGGAATTCTACTTTTGTTGTGGAAAGCCAAAATTAATGTCATTTTTGCAAGCTACTCCATCAATCAATTTCCTTTTCTTTATGTTAACAAAGTTAAATTTGTCTCAAATGTTATTGCATATATCATTTTAGGCAAAGAAAGTGACCATGGAGGTTGCCCACCTAGAAACTCGTATTAACCATTGGAAGAATACTTCATGTACTATCAGTTGGGTGTCACCTAAAACACCCCATCTCCAAATCACTCTAGGTCTAAGTAACATTATCGGTCAACCTTATCAACACCCACAAAGTCGAGTAGGATACAATATCCAAATCCAAGTGAGGAATTGAGCCTGTTGTTCCCCCTAATAATGAGGGGTGAGTGGTGAAATATCATGCATAAATCTATGCTCTAATCAATATTTAATTATCTTAAATTTACCTAAAGTGGCAAACAGTGTTCTTGGATGGTGTGTTGTGTTAACCACTTGCATACAAGACTAATGTTGTGGGTGAGTCTTTGCTGCCCAAACTTTTTTTAAAAAATGTTTATTTATTTTTATTTTTTTTAAGTTCATATAAGTACTTACTAAAAAAGATTCCCAAAGAAAAAAAAAACAAATGCTATACATAATGTAGATGATCTTAGTCCACGCTATTTTATCATATTATATTATTACATTGGATCGAGTGGCATTGAGCGATAGTCGTGATACATCTTTTTCTCCGTTTCCCATTCTTTCGAAACTCCATTAGGTTGAAATCGACACCCCATATATATTATTGTATCTAGAATAATATGCGCATGGTACATGTGCATGAATAATAATGATAAGATATAAAGTGAAGCAATTTTTTATTGCATTTAGAACCCTCGACTAAGCAGGCTTGTCCCAAATTCCACACAAGGATTTTTATATTCTGAGCATTCATTTTCAATAACAAATAAATTCCTCCCACAGGAATTAGGAAACACTCAAATTTGTGGTGGCTCTTCTATTCTAATGTCCTTCAATATTTAATCTTTATCTTACAAAACATTTGTTTTATTTACTTAATATTGTGTAATATTAAGTATGCACAGAAGATAAGGAACATTGACTAGTGTTAAGACACATCATTGATGTTTTTTACAGCTAAGATTTTCATTTACAAGGAAAGCTAAGATTACAAGGGAGAACAAGAAATTTCCACCACCAATAATTAGCCAAAACCTTCTAGTCAAAGAAATATGTTATATCCATAAGTTAATTGCTTTTACAGTATCGGCCGCTATAGCGTTCCCTGCATCAGCCTGCACACAAGCCGGTCCAAATAAGAAACGATCCGCATGCAGTGTCTCCTCCTATAACAAATGTATTCCTTAAAAAACACACAACAGGCACAGTTATGCGGTTATGCGGTCTCACAAAACGATAATCATGGACTCCAGTCACTAGCTTATAACAGAGATTATCTTGTCACATATATCTCGTTATTATTAGGATATACTTCACGTTCCTACTTTACCATGATATCATACTTACCATGATATCATACACGGCATTGCAATTCAACAGAAGATTTGAAGATGTATTAAAGTAAACCAATATTTTATTAAAAATAAATAATTTGTATGGAATAATATCACATGAAGATGTATTAAAGTAAACAAATATTTTATTAAAAATAAATAATTTGTATGGAATAATATCACATAAACTTGTTAGAAAGAAGAGGGCCAACAACCCTACACATGTCGTGACTCTATATTAATAAGGATAAAGAGTCCTACATAAACAAGACCAAAGACTTCCACCTTTAAACCTACTACCCATTGATAAAAAGTTTAACAAGTATTAATGTTCATAAATAAATAAATAAATTACATGCTACAATCAGAATAAGAGGTTATGGGGTATGGAACCCTGGGGCCGCACAGAACATGAACCTCCAAAAGCTTTTCATCCATCAAACTCTGGATACGGTTATCAATTCCCTTCAAACACCCACAGATCTCGTATCTCGAAAGTTGATGGTCCTCAATCGTTTGCTCCAGATGTCCCAGGCTCTTACAACATACGCTTTCGGCTCTCATAAAAGGCTCTTCTCCAGCCTGCAGAGCAGCAAAACATGACCCCAGAATAGAAGAAACTTCCCTGCACTTGTCCTCTTCATATGCACCTGCAAACTGCCCCCACAACGCAATCAACACAACAATCGAAGCCGCCAATGGCTTCTTCTGAAACACCATTTTCTAAATATAAACTCAGTTCAGGCTCTCAGGGGCTCTTGCAATAGAACAGTTCCAGGGTTAAACCAGAGAAAGATTATATATCAGAGCAATTATATCCACTTGCGCTTTGGACAAGGAAATTTAGGTCAACGGGATCGGCAGCCTGGAAATGGAGGATTTCGAGTGACGTCAGCCACAGTGTAGGGTGACAGAATGGGCCCTGTGTGCTTTGAATATTTGCAAAGCCGTGTAAAGTTTGAGAGTCAAAGATTTGCCCATAGAAAGCTTTAAAGGCCGTGCATATTAATTAATTGAATAAAAACTTAGATATGATCAATGTGTTGGATGAGGTTAGCGGGGATGGGATGCAGAATTTGTCAACTATGAATATGGCAATGGATTCACACTGTGATTCAAGGCGGATTCGGCCAGAAACAAGATCCCTTTGAATAATGGAAAATAACAAAATGGTTTTGGATGATGATTTTGTATATTGCTTTATAGCTGTTGTTTGATTGATTCAGTCAAAACCATGACTTTGCAACTGCCGCTCACCATCTTAAAAGTTGTTTGGATTCAGCTTTGACTTCGTATGCATTTCTTCGTTGTTTTATAATATTTGAGAATTTGGGTAGATATAGACTTGAGATCTCCAACGCTACTTTAAAAGGAGTTGAACTCTTCATTTAAAGCCTTTTCCTTTAGTTTCTCTTTCCATTCAAATGAACTATCCACGTGTTTTACCTGATAGTATTTAAGTGGTCTGTATGGTTGACTCCTATTAGCCTAGGAGTAAGGTTCCATTAGCTGAATCTGGTATTATCTAACTTATTTTTAGTGTTACCATGGGCTTGAGGGAAACAAAATGAAAAAACCACCTTTCGTGTCGAGTTAAATGCTTTCTTTATAAAATAATCCCTCCATTATTGTACATGCATTTCACATTATATCGTCCTTTTACTTTGTTTGGATAAGATGGTTCGGGTAGCAATGGACAGAGATAAGAGAGTACAATTGAGACAATAGGTAGGAAAATGTAATGTTTAAAAATGGAAAAATAGAAATTTTAATAGGAAAAATATTTTAAAAAAATGGAAAAGTTATTATTAGCGTTGTCATGATTTTATATATTGATGTATCTTTTATCAATTCAATTATTTATTCATCTTTCATCAATTGAATTATTTATTCATCCTTATTTGGGTAGATAATCCAACATGTATCGTTGGATTAGATTGTACGAGAGTCAAAGCCTATGTAATATAGTGAAAAATATTGTATTGTATTGGATGATAGCAAATATTCCACAATGGTTATTAATTCAATGGAATAATTAAGTGGTACACTTGCACCTGAGTTGAGTATATGAATTGTATTGTGAAATATTTTGTGTATGTTGTATGTTTTTATACCTATTATTTATATACGAGGAATTTGATTATCAAAGCATTTGATCCTAACAATTGGTATCAAAGCTTGTGATTGCAATTGGTATCAGAGCTATTGCTAATAATTGTTTGACCAATAAATAGAACCAATTCTATAACCAAATTGTTGGCTAGTTCAAGGAGGAGCTAGAAGCTTATTGTTAGAGAAACCTCAAATTGTGGAGGTCCTAGATTCAAGTCCTAGCTAGCCCATACATTTAACAAGGTATGAGAATGAAGTAATCAAATTGAAGAAGACATGTAGAAGTAGAAGCAATCACTAAAGAGAAAAAGTAGTAGTAGGAGTATTTCTAGAAGAGAAAGAAGAAGTGATTCTAAACCATATGATGAATATTGTGTGGTAGAAGCAAGGTCCCATACACTATAGAAGAAAGGTAAATATTTGGTCTAGAAATAACGAAGTGAAACTCGTAAGTAGTGATATACTCTATTACACCTAGTGGTGATAGAATCTGGTTATCCATGCAATTTGATAGGATGAGAAGGTTACCATAAGGATACTTGTGATTGCATCATGCAATCACACCTATGTTGAAGAAGAAATATGTTAATAATTAGATGTGAGCAAACAAGTTATTCAGTAAAGAAATTGGAAGAGTAATCAAATAGGATGTTTAAAAATATGTGAATGTGTATACACATCAATATTTAAAGATATGTGAATGTGTATGGCAATATTGAAGGTTTATGTGCAATAACAAGTTGAAGAGATATTTTCCTTCAAGAAATTGAAAAACACTAAGCGTTAAGGGGGAGAATAGTACAAAAATTAATGCTTAATGTGCAAAAGCACATGCAAAGAGCTGGATAAAATAAGAAAAATATTTTAAAGATAGAATGGCAATTTAAAAAACAAATAAATGCAAGCAAAAATGAATATTCTTAAAATGTAAAAGAATAACTTGGAAAAAATATTATTAGCATTGCCTTGACTCTATATATTGATGTATCCCCCATGAGTTGAATTATTCATCCATATTTACTTTGGTGGACCATCCAACATGTGTATTATCCACATTTTATTAGAATATTGTGTGGAGTTGGATAGAAGTAAATATGCCATAATGGTTATTAATCCAATGCAATAGTTGAGCAATGTAGTTACAACCAAATTGAGTACATGAATTGTATTATGAAATTTTTTGTGCATGTTGTATGCTTTCATAGCTATTATTTATATAAGAGAAATTTGATTATAATTTTTTTTATCCTAACAAAAGGAGTACAAGAGACTCAAATTAAAAACTAGAAAGGACGTCTTAAAATGATTTTATATTGCTTATATTTATAAAAGTTACTTGTTATTGTTTAGGGAATGATTTGTCGTTATTACATCAAAGGTAGAAATATTGTTCCACCCATATTTATATGTTTTAAAATAAATTTATACTCTATCCTTCCCCATAAATTTATTTTTTAATATTAATAAATAAAGACATTTAAATTTCTCCCATAACAAAAACCTATACAAAATATGTGCTCCACATGCTACCATGGGTCTTACAACTTATTCGATACCCATTTACAATTTTTCTTTGCCTTCTAACTTACCTCTAACTTTTACAAACTTTCTTTCACATAATTCCATATAAATATTTTGCAACTTTTTTTTTAGTGTTACAATATTCAAGTTTAATTACATTATTTTATATCAATTCTATAACATAGTTATGATGGATTTCAACATTTTTAGTCTCATCATAGGAGACAATATTGTTCATTAATTGAATTATGATCTTACTATCACAATGCACCAACAAAGGTTCATCTTGTGGAGAATTCAAGTCTTCAATTACTCTACTCAACCAAACTACTATAAATCTACTAAATATTCTACCTCTATTGAGAATAATGCAATTGTTGATTGCTTCTTACTATACAATGCTATAGCACCTTATCCAATATTTAAAACATATCCTATAGTAGACTTACTATAATTAGTGCAACCTATCCAATCGACATCTATAAATCCCATGAAGCACATATCACAATTTGACAAGTATTCTAACCCAAGATTTTGAGTGCCTTTGATCTACCTCAAGATCCTTTTAGCTACTTTTCAATGTGAAATTTGATGTCATAACCCTTGAAAGTAATCTTACTACTTATTCAATATTAGGTCTAAATATTTTCAAATAGAGGAGACTCCTAATTACATAAACAATGTAACATTCATATTTTTTAATTATTATTTTTAGATAATTTAGTCCCTATAAAATTGGTGTAGATAAATTTAAATCTTTTCATTCTAAATTTTACTATTAGATCACATGTATACTTTGCTTGAGAGAGTAATATCCTCTCACTCTTTTACCATAGTTGGATGCCCAAAAAATAATGGAGCAATCCTAAATTAGTCATCACAAATACATTTCTCAATATTATTTTTATATCATCAACCAACAAAAAATATTTTAGATTGTTACTATTAAACCATCTACATAAAAAACTATAATCAACAATCCATCATCATAAAATTTTACATAAATATTTGGGTCTTAGGGTTTTTTTCAAAATATTCATCCTTAAGGTACTTATGAATTTTGGTATACAATGCCCTATATGATTGGTTCAATCCATATAGTGCTTTCTTCATCCTATACATGGGTGATCTTGACCTTATTTTATAAACCCCTATGGCTATTCCATGTAAATTTTCTCATATAACTCATCATTTTTTTTAAGCGAAAAACCCCTTATGGGCCGCCTTGGTCTAAGAGACCACGAAAAGGGGGTTCTACATCGTCAAAGTCACCCGGGGGTCGCACCCAACCCTACCTGCACCAACATTATTAATTAGATTTTGGGTTCCCAATTCAGCTTTTTGGTAGGGTGGAGATTCGAACCTGGGACCTCCCTTGGAGGATTGCCCTCTCCTCTCCAACTCACCTACAACACCTGATTCATATAAATCATCATTTAAAAATGCATTATTTAAATCCATTTGATGAGTTTTCCAATTAACATGAGTAGCCAAAGCTATAACTAGTCTAGTTGTATTCATCTTAGCAACTAGAGTATATATATAGTAAAATATATTCCTTTCTTTTTAGAGTATCCTTTGGCTATAGATATTGCTTTATATTTTAAATGTAGCCATTATATGTAAACTTAGTCTTATATACCCATTTATTACCCACAATATTTTTACCCATTGGAAGCTCTATGAATTCCCATGTGTTATTTTTCATTAAGGAATTATAGTTATCTAATGTTTCATCTTTCCATTCTTCCTTTCATTTATATTATTTATTATATTAGGGTCATTTACCTTCTCTATCCTATTAGATTTTGAAGATAAATACTTAAGATAAAGTAACCACAAGATCTAAAATAAATTTACAATATGAAATATATGATAATGACAAACTACTAAGCATATAAAACTCATAAACAACTTCATAAATAACTCATATAAATGTCATTAAAAAATGCCCACAAAAGTTTGAAAGCTATTGAACAAATACCTCAAATAGATCATACTTCTTCACTCTCCATTACAACTTTATATCACTCTATACAAAAATATCTATGTATTACTCTGTCTATTCTTTCTCACACCCATATATATATATATATATATATATATATATATATATATATAATGGAATGTGACTCTTCATATGAAGGACTCTTGGCCTTCACTCTTCCTGTGACTCTTCATCTTCCTATTCTATGGACTCATGTGCACATGGACTAATATGCACATTTACATTACCAAAACACTTTGCACACTTGTGCATTTATTACATTGCATAAATTAAATACTCTCATTCTAATCTAGCACACTTTCCTAATCTAAATATGTACCCAAGCTGGTACATTATCATGTACTAAATAATATAATATATTCCAAAATCCCCCTATATTACATTATTTGGTTGTTGAAGACTTTTAGTCTTCAATATGGATCTTCATCTTGTCTTCAGTTTACTTTACACTATATGCCTCCTTTATCTGGTTCTTCTTCTTCTTCTTTATATTCATTATTAGAGTAAGTTTTTGTACTTTCATGAGTTGTTACACTATCATCAAATTCTTGCAACGCAACCTTCTCTTTGCCTTTGTCCTTATCATCACAATTCTTCTTTAGTATAGAATATTTTGTACAACCACTTAAAGCATCATGATAAGATCTTGAGTTAGAAGAACTTGAAGTATCAATACTGCATGATGATTGAAATATCTTCTCTAGGAAGGATTCATCTATTTTTGTTTTCTCTTTAAGTGTTTCAATTAATTATTTTTGCTTTACATTCTCTTCTTTGTAATATTGGAATGTAAGTAAATCCATATATAATATGCTCCCAATGTCTAGAGAAATTGTAATATCATTCTTTCCATTATTAGTTTTTTTTAATGATTCTAGCATGAAGATAATATTCCAAGGTTGTAAAGTTTTCAAAGGCTTCACTGTAGATTAATTTTAAAGTAATACGAGTTTCCTTTAGAATTTGTGAGCAAATATTTTATTCCAATTTTTATGACACTTGCCCTTTCTTTTCTAACAATGTTTTCCATATCATTATTCATTGTATTTTTTGAAGTAGACATATTTTTTCCTCTTTAGTTTTAATAGACTAATATCACTTGTAAACCTTATATCTCCCTATCTACATTCTAAGTTGAATTTGAGTATATGATCAAATTCTAAATTTTAATTCTTTAAATCTTGTAGTATATGATCAATCAATATAATTCCTTTTGACTCTTTAGAATTGAGAATAATTTTGATAAAAACTTTGAAGTAGTCTACCTTATGACTCCCTATTTTAGTTTATCAAAATAGGAATTTGATTCAATATCAAATTCTCTATTCTTTATCTTTACTTATTTTTCAATGATAGACGAAGGACAACTTTCAATTGTTGATAACCTTTTATCTCCCTAGTTTTAGTATAGTTCTTTCAATTTTATATTTTGTAGAATATCTTCTATCTCCCTAGTATATATTAGCTTTTTATGTAGCATGTAATGAGAGATAGCAATTATAAGATACATAATAATATGACATAAAGTAAATCTGTGAGATGACTAAAAATATACTATACATAGAAATGATGGAAATGTATACAAAGTAGCTATGGAGGAAATAAACATTCCATGAATAAATTTACTACTCAATAATGAGCTTTGAGCATATAACACTTCATCACATTACATCATACTTTGCTACATCACACCACACTATTCTACACTACTTCCTACTGCTATATTTTGCTCTATGTATATGGCCCTTTATAGAGGAAATAGGTTCCTTGGCCAACACTCTACCTAGTTGTGCAAGGGATAACTTGCACATTGACACTTGTGCATTTATTACATTGCATGAAGTAACTATATAACTTCCCCCTAAAGTAATCTAATGTCCTAAGTATGTACCAAGAAAGGTACATTTACATGATCCAAATGATGTAATATAATCTATTTCTAACACCCCCTGTATTATATTATTTGGATATTGAAGACTTTAATATTCAATGTGGATCTTCTTCCATTGAGTGATCTTTGATTATTTTGTAGTTGATTTAGTTCAGATGATGAAAAATAGGTTGAAGCTATAGGTTCTTCTTTCAATTGACTTTACATTGAATTCCTCCTTATTTGAATTCATCTTATTCTTCTTTAGCTTCACTTTTGGATTCATTATCTGTGCTTTCATAAGTGGTTGTGTTGCTACTTAATTCTTGTAGAGAGTGTTCTTCTTTCCTATCTTCAATCTATACCGAAGTTTTTGAACAACCACTTTGGGCATCATGATAAGATCTTGAGTTAGTAGAATTTGAAATGTCAATGTTGCATGAGGATTTAAAAATATTTTCTAGATATGAATGATTAAGTTGGGTCTTATTTGTGAGTAGTTCTATCAATCCTCTTTGTTCTATATTTTCATTTTCATAGAGTTTATATGTGAGCAATCCCATGTATAATATATTCACAAGATCTAAGGAAAGTGTAATGTCACTTTTTCCATTGTCAATAGCTTAATTGAGATGGGATTGAAGATAGTATTCCATAGTATCTTCACTATGGATTACTTTTGAAGTTAGATCTAACATTATTTTAGATTTCATGAGCAGATTCATGATCCCAAGTTTTATAGCACTAACGTTTTCCTTGCTAATTATCCTTGTCGATGTTTGCACAATTATTGGAAGTAAACATCCTTATGGATCCCTAATTGAGGTATATAATATTTATTTGATAAAACCTTTATTGATCCTTAGTTTTGTAGGCTTCCTTTTGACTCCCAAGTAATGTGAGTCTATATTCTTAAGGATTTTTAGATTTTGAAGAAAGCTTATATTTTATAACTTGATAATATTTGATAAATACTAATATTACCAAGTTATGTAGAATACCTTATAACTCCCTAGTATGCTTTGGATAAGATATAGTGCTTTTGAAAATTATATTTTAATATTTGGCTGATTTTGTAAAGTTTGTAAAAAATCAACTTCTATTCTCTTATTGTTCCTATTGAACTAAGTATTTTTAAAGAGGTTATAATGTTGGATGTTTTTTTCTCCTTTTGAGAAGTTTGATACAATATAATTTTATAAGTTTCTAACCTTTGAAATACTATATTAAACCTCTCTTTTAAATAACCCTTTGGGTATTGATTTAAGTGAATCTAATTTCCAATAAATTAATTTGATGTAGTAAACCTTATGACTCCTTAATTTTTGGAAAATTAGACCACAATAATATTTGGAAAATATTAAATAATCTAACCTAGGTAGAATCCCTTATATCTTTTAGGTTAATTTACAAATATTATTTTAGATTGGTAAGTTATCTCCTATGTATTTTTCTTTCATAATCTCAAAATTTATCCTTGACATTAAACCTTATATCTCCTTTATTTGAAAGTAATATTAAATAAGATAAATTACTTACCTTAGCTTCTTTATCACCACACTTGAATGAATTTGAATTCAACTAGATATAATAGCTACAATACGTAACTTCTGGTGCTTGAGATGATGAGTGTGGATTGAGTCAACCTTGTCTTCAATGATAGAGTGAAGAGCATTGTAGATTTGAGAAGGTTTGACCTTATTTTACAGGAGATTTTAATGCTCCTCTTGCCTTCCTTCCACACTATGCTTCGATCATGTTTCACTACGCTATTCTCACTCGGATCCCTTTGACTGTGTTATTATCTCTTCTTCACACTTGATTGCTTCATGTTTAGATGTATTTTAATGTGGTGAAGGCTTTCACAAGTATCACTGAGTTTTACATACGAGCTCTCTCCTTTGTAAAATTTTAGTCCTTTAATAACACTCAACTAGCTTCTTGGTTGCCTTGTAACACACTACTAACTTCTTGGTTGCCTTGTAATGCATGAACACTTGTGTGGGTACTTGTAACACCTTCATGAGTTTTACTGAACATTAAGAAATGGATGGTGCCTTAGAGAATCCATGCCAAGTTTAACCTTTATGCATGGATTTCTTTCATTGTAATTCTTCCAAGGAGAGTATAACTCCTTTTTATATACCTCCTATTTGTTTGCTACATTTCTTGGAGTGCAAGCAATCTCTTCTCTTGTTGGTCGATTGTTGAGATGATTTTGGGGCTTTGAATGGTACTATAGGTGATATATTTGGTGGAAAATCTTCACCAAGCTAGCAATATCTGAGTATTTCTCTTGTTTTCCTCATTCATTACTTCCTTCAATGTGCTCCTTTTACGCTATTCATCCACATTGATTGAGGTAGAATTTGCCACCTTCATGCTTGTAAAAGAGTGCTCCTTTTCTGTCTACGTAAATATAGGTTGATGATTGACTGATATGTGCATTCCTTTCACATATTTTTCCATCCAAGATGTGAAGTATGAGCCCATTTTATGGATCCTTGTGTCGTGGATGAGGAGTGATTGACGTTCATCTTTTCTTGATGTTCTACCTTTCTTAACATTTGATCTTTGCTTGGTTGTATTTACTTGTAGTATTTGTACCTTTAGTGGCACCTTCAATCTACCCTTTACCTATGAACAATGTAGTGCAACACCTTGTATTCTACTATGATAATAATACGTTCTTGTTGCACCCTTTTTGCACTCCTTGTAGGTCTTGTAGTTTGATTTTGTAGCAGATTTTGAATGCACAAATGAGGTTTTTGAGTGCATACCTTTGGATAGACTCCTTGCCCTCTTTTCTTGGATATTTAATGATAGATCTAGACTTTATATATGTTGTAGATAGAATTTTTTTTATGTTGCACTTAACCCTATAGTGCTTTGGATTTGAGACTCACCAAGTCTCAATATTTGAAGCTTCTTTTGGTTAGTTTTTATTCACTTGTACTAGCCAATTTTAATGGCTTCTATTGGTCACTATGAGTTGCAAATTTTTGTGCTTTAAGATTATCTTTAGACACTTGTGCAAATCAGATTTTGTACCCTTCTAAAAATGAATCTAAAAAATTTTACTTTTAATGCACCAACAATTTCACCTTATCACTCCAATCAACTCTCAAAAGTAATGCACTTAATCAATTGACTACAACTAATCAAGAATAATCTGAAATAAATCTTCAAGAACTATTCTGCAATTATCTTATAAGGTAGTAGGAGCTAGTCTTATTTTACTTTCCAAAGTAGATGATAGGTAGTTGATAGATAGTTTGAAATTTTGAAATCTAATCAACTCCTAAAGTGCAAATGAACCTTAAATAAACCTTTCTCTTTTTACACTTTTAAAGACTATAATTGAATTCTCCTTATTGCAACTTCAATTCAAATTAAGGTTCTTAAACAAATCTGATAAGTAATCCACTTTAATGAATCGAATTGCACCAATAGTTGCTTACCTTTTTCTTAAAGCCCTTTTCATTGCTTTTATAGAGGATGTAAATCTTGGTGTCTAAGATCACCAAGTTGCTACCTTGAGTAAGATTTTGTAGCTCTTTGTAGGTTGCCCTAAACAACTTTATCTTCACCAAAGGATGGTCTCAAAATCTCCTTCATGATCTTAGGATTTTGGTGGCTTGTTCTCATCTTGTAGTCTCCTCCTTTTGCTATATATTTCAAGAGATATTTGTTTCTGAAGTAATGAATTTTTGCTGTGAGAGGTAATATCTAAATCTCCTTGATTTGGTAGGCTTCTTATGTTTGAATCTTCCTTCAATCTTCTTATAAAATTTTGACTTAAAATAGGACCTTCATCTCAAGATTCTAAATATCTTGAGGTCTTTTGAGATTTGGCACTCCTTTCCAAATTCGGCTTCTTGGGCTTGTTGGATGGTGATAATTATCCCAAATATTTCACTATCTCCAATAGTGAATTTCTCCAATGAGTTCTCCTTGGAACTCCTTTTATGATATCTTCAGTAAGTGTCTCCAAGCCTTTTACTAGATGCTCATAGAGACCTCTCCAAGGCCTTTGATCTTGTGGCTTCTTCTAGTTTTTATTAAGACATTATCTTTAACCTTCTTATTTTGGAAGTGTTTGTGGTGAGATCTTCTCCTGGATCTTCGATTCTACTACTTATGAAATCAAGTAGGACTCTCCTAGACCTTATTATTCTTCCAATTCAAGAAGTTCTTTAATGATATCTTCTCTTGATCTCTTTTGATTCAAGTGTTGGATTGATTCTGAAGAAGATACTCTTCCTAACCCACTTGTATGAAGCTTTCCCAAATCTTGAAATCTCTCTATTCCTAAAGTAAAGTATTAGTACAAATATGCTTTTGTATTATATACTCTCTTCTAGATTCTTCTTCAGGATCAAGGCTTTTGTAGCCTTTTTCAGTATTAAGGCTTCTTTGGCATTTTCTTCAATATCAAGGTTTTTGTGGCATTTTCTTCTGTATCAAGGCTGCTATAGACTTTTCTTCTTGATCAAGGCTGCTGTAGAATTTTCTTGGATTAAGGATTATGTGGCATTTTTCCTTATGAAGTTCCCAATCTAGCAATGGATATCTCTTATCTCCCAACTTCATCACAATTCTTCTCCAGAAGTCTCTTCTATAGTATTCTTCTCTTGCAGCAACTAATCTCTACACTATGAAGGTACTCCGACCTTTGGGAAAATAAGTTGAAATATCCTATCTTTCTATTGTAGGAGGTGTCCCAATCGTCTCAAAATTAATTCCTTGCAATAAAAAAACTTCAGGTAAATTTTTCTAGATCTCTTAGATGAGCTTCACTAGTTGATTCATCAAACTAGTGGATTAAACGTTGAGTCCTAGTCTTCACGAGTTTTCCCTTGTAACTTTGTGGAAATAATCCAGCTATATGTAATATTAGTATTTCAAAAATTGAGATTTCTTCCAGTATTTACTTGTGAATCTCCCTAATTCTACCACCTAGACTCTTCAAAGAATTTTTTATAATGACTAGTCCAATGGTGCATTAGGTTGAAAAAACTTAAGATCAATGATAATGGTGGTTTTCCTATTGATCTACCGTAGCTATGATACCATTGTTAGCTTTTTATATGCCATGTAATGAGAGATAGTAATCACAAGATGTAGAATAATATGACATAAATTAAATCTACGAGATGACTGAAATAATAATATAAATAGAAATGATGAAAATGTATACAAAGTAGCTATGGAGGAAATAAACACTCCATGAATAAATATACTTCTCAAGAATGAGCTTTGAGCATATCACACTCCATCACATTACATCACACCACACTATTCTACACTACTTCCTACTACTATATCTTGCTCTATGTCTATGGCTCTTTATATAAGAAATAGGTTCCTTGGCCAACACTCTATCTAGTTGTGCAAGGGACACACATTGACACTTGTGCATTTATTACATTGCATGAAGTAACTAGATGACTTCCCCGTAAATTAATCTAATGTCCTAAGTATGTACCAAGAAAGGTACATTTACATGATACAAATGATGTAATATAATCTATTTCTAAAATAATTTGCAATATGAAATATATGATAATGACAAACTACTAAGCATATAACACTCATAAACAACTTCTTAAATAACTCATATAAATTCCATTAACAAATGCTCATGAAAATTTGAAGGCTATTGAATAAAGACCAAGATCATACTTCTTTACTCTCCATTACAACTTTATATCACTCTATACAAAACTCTCTATGGATTACTCTATATATTCTCTCACACCCACATAGACACATATATAATGGAATGTGACTCTTCATATGAAGGACTCTTGCCCTTCACTCTTCCTATGACTCTTCATATTCCTATTTTATGGACTCAGGTGCACTTGGACTAATATGCACATTTACATTACCAAAATACTTTGCACACTTGTACATTTTATTACATTGCATAAAGTAAATACTCTCACTCTAATCTAGGACACTTTACTAATCTAAATATGTACCCAAGCTGGTATATTAGCATCTCCTAAATAATATAATATATTCCAACAACCCCCTATATTACATTATTTGGTTGTTGAAGACTTTTAGTCTTCAATATGGATCTTCATCTTGTCTTCAATTTACTTTGCACTATATACCTCCTTTATCAAGTTCCTCTTCTTCTTCTTCTTCTTCTTTATCTTCATTATTAGAGTAAGTTTTTGTGCTTTCATGAGTTGTTACACTATCATAAAATTCTTGCAAAGCAACCTTCTCTTTGCTTTTGTCCTTACCATCATAATTCTTCTTTAGAATAGAATATTATGTACAACCACTTAAAACATCATGATAAGATCTTGAGTTAGAAGAATTTGAAGTATCAATACTGCATGATGATTGAAATATTTTCTCTAGGAAGGATTTATCTATTTTTATTTTTCTCTTTAAGTGTCTCAATTAATTCTTTTTATTTTTTATTTTTTTCTTTTTAATATTGGAATGTAAGTAAAGCCATATATAATATGCTCCTAATATCTAGATAAATTGTAATATATTTCTTTCCATTATCAAATTTTTCAATAATTCTAGCATGAAGATAATATTTCAAGGTTGTAAAGTTTTCTTCTAAGGCTTCGTTGTATATTAAATTTTGAAGTAAGATATGAGTTTCCTTCAGAATTTGTTAGTAAACTATTGATTCTAGTTCTTATGACACTTGCCCTTTCTTTTCTAATGATGTTTTCCATATCATTATTCACTATATTCTTTGAAGTAGATATTATTCTTCCTTCTTAGTTTTAATAGACTAATGTCACTTTTATACCTTATATCTCCCTATCTAAATTCTAAGTTAAATTTAAGTATATGATCAAATTATAACTTTTGATAATTTAAATCTTGTAGTATATGATCAATCAATATAATTCCTTTTGGCTCTTTATAATTGATAATAATGTTGATAGAATATTTGAAGTAGTCTACCTTATGAATCCCTAGTTTAGTTTGTCAAATGAGTATTTGATGCACTCTCAAGTTCTCTATTATTTATCTCTCCTTAGTTTTGAATGACAGACTAAGGACAAATTTCAATTATTGACAACCTTTTATCTCCCTAGTTTCAAAATAGTTCTTTCAATTTTATATCTTGTAGAATATCTTGTATCTCCCTAGTATATTGAATGATAATGTAATATTTCAACTTCTATTCTTCAAAATAACTACTTTACTTTCTTTTTATCAATCAATGATTTGAATGCAATTTCAAATTTTACAAGTCTTGAAATTTATGTCTCTTATAATTTTGAATTAAAGACTAAACTATTAATGCAATTTTCCTTTGTCAAAATATTTTAATGTGAATTCATTTTATCTCCAAAATCAAGAATATAATTATCCAATTCTAATTTTCATAAAAACTATAGTGATGTTGGATTTCTTATAACTCCAAAACTAGAAATTTAGAAATTCTATAAAGTATTATTTTCAAGTTTTGTATTCCTAATTTGATGTAGGATACCTTATTCCTCCAAACTTATCAAATTGCAAATATTTAACTTGTTTTGTAAACTCAAATGTGCAATATTACAAAACTTCAAAAATAAATACTTCAATATTTAAATCACTCTTCAATACTTTATAAAAGCTTTCAAATTGCAATATTCAAATTTCTAAGGTTTAAATAATACTTCAAAAGTCTTATCTCTCCAATAAAATACTTTCAATATTAACCTTAGATAATAATCTCCTTTAATCCTTATAACTCCTACTTAGCATAAAATCAATTCCAAAAATAATAAATTACCTTCAATATTTTAGGTGCTCTTACTCCACTTTGGTTGGTCAACTATGCTTCAATCTAATCAAGGTGCTTCAACCTTCAATGTATGCCCTCCTTGCTATAGTAAATGAGACTATGCCAATGTATTTCCATCTCATGCAATAAATGGGTGCTCCAAAAATATTTTGTCTTCCTTGGTATCATTTGGCTTCTTGTAAGACAAGTGAAAAGTGTCACCAAAACGTTTTCTTACCCTTTTCTAACGTAACATGTAATTCTTCAAAGACTTGTAGCACTCATCCTTCCTTGTGGCAAGTGGCATAAGCAATATTCTAGTGTTCTTCAACATTATGGATAAAATTATAATGCTTCTTAATGCTCTATCTTCCTTGGCTATGTTCTTTTCTTTCTCTTGAAACTTGGTTGTGCATGTAATGTATTCAATAGACTAGTGCAATGTTGCAAGGAATGTTACGCATATCTTCTCTTCACTTCCTTTCTTGGTGGTTGCAAAACCCTAGATCTTTGGTCTCCCTTAATGCCTTTTCAGTATTCAAAACCTTATCTTATTTTATTGTTTATGTTTTTGAGCTTCCAAATTGCATTTCAGCTTCTCCAATGGTGGCTCTTCTCCACTTAGGTTCTTCTCTATAGGTGGCTATTCGACAGTGGTTCTTCTCCACATAGGCTATCCTCTACAGGTGGATATTCTCCTTTTAGTGGTGGCTACTCTCTTCGATCTGGTGTCTCTTCTTCTAGGTAGTGTTTGGGCGCTTGCCCCCATGTGCTTTAATGTCACCTTTGCCCTTTTTCTATGATGCTCAACTTGTGCTACTCGATGGTGCTCTACTCGATGGATTTACCACTCTTTTTGGTGGTTTTTCTTCATCAACATTTTCTGCAAACTTGATGCTCCTCTTGGTGTTTTTGGACACCTTAAAACCATGTTAGTTTTGACCACTATTTAGGGGTGTGCATATACAACTATTTTTTTGTTTCCTGTAAAACTATTATCTTTAAATAATATAATGGTTATTTCCAACAATAAAAATATATATATATATAACTCAAAGATACTTTCTTTGGAAATGATACAAGGAAAAATTTAGGTTTTCTTTTATAAGTGGGATAGGGCTTGCGAAGGAAAGAATATTGGAGGAGAAGACTTACAAATTGTACTCTTATGATTTTGGCCTTAGGGGAAAAGCTTGGATGGAGATTATTCAAATATCAAGAAAAGAATTGGGCAAAAATATGACTTCAAAAAGATATAGATTCTTTTGATGAAATGAAATTATTTAGGAAAAGAAGCCTATCCAAAGGATGGCCAACATGAAACTTCATATCAAATAGTTTACACTTGATAAGGAAACAAATTAGATGGTTAGTTAATGTGAGGAATTATATACATTTTTTATTTAATGCTTTGTTGAAGCCTTATCATCTTAACTCCAACTCAAAATAGCAACCATTTGATTAGACACCTCTAACTTGTAAAGGTCCAAAGATCAAAGACTATATTGAACATCGTGGAATTATATTAGGAATTTAATTGAAAGAAATCAATTCAAAGCAAAAAAAAAAATTACAATTAAACTTAAAAAACGTTTCAGAAGTTTTATTTGTACTCAATGTTTATAAGCCCAGAGGGAAAAGCATTGTGGCATAAAAACATGCGAAAACAGAGAGTCTTCCATCCATTATAAGTTAAATGCTCCAAGCCAAAACATAAGCTCTTTCATTGCCTTCGAATATGTATCAAACAGACCCAGTTGATATGTACATTCATTCATGTGGGAGGACATTGACCATAGAACATGACAAGTAACTCATTCAAAAACTCACTCGTAGCTAGGGCAACCAGGGAAAATGTATCCCATAACATTATGTACAATTTTTAACTTCCTTACATTCTTGTAGCTGACCTGCAACAAAAATCATCTCTATGACAAGAGCTAGGACTAGTGCTGGTTCCATCAGATAATTTGTGAGATTATATCCATCTTGACCCAGGATCGAGTCTCCGCTTCCAAGATTCTATGTGCTCTCTCACCTTGAAGGTTCCTGCCTTTGAAAAGGCTGCAGGACATCTCTTTCAAATAAATTAGAGCCTGCAACGTCTTGAGATTTATCTCAGTTGCAATGGATCTTTATCTCAACCAAAACCAGCATCACTGTTTATTCAACCAGGGTTGACGTTTCACATTCTTCAAGGTCACCCTCTGCATGTCTTCAGTCAGGGTTATTCTCCAACCCTTGCTCAACCAGGGCAATTGCAAAATCAGCACCAGGGAAACAATTGAACCAACTCCCAGGGAACCATGCACAAAATCTAACATACCATAATTTGTTTTCAAAAAAATTCCCCTCTATCCCATAAGAGGAAAGACTATAGAAGAAACAAGGCGGATCTTGCAGATGGGACAGGCGTAAGTTCGCCGACGAGAGCTGTGGGCCCACTTGGCGAGGCAGGCGCCGCAGAAGAAATGCCCACACAGCGTTACGGTGGGGTTTTCGCAGGGGACCTCCATGCAGATGCCGCACTCCCCCAATTCCGAGGAAGCGTATACCCGAATATGCCGCGGAGTCGGCCTTCCCCTGTTGCAGTACCGAAGGCAGGGCTTGCAGTAGATCCGAACCTCCGCCAAATTCACCACGGGATCTTTAATGTTTCCTGCTGTATTATTACAATACCGACAATATAGCCGGTTTTCGTCGTCCTCCTCCTCTTTCCCCGGTAATGAGTCTGCGTCTTTCATGAACACGTCGATGTGCTCCTCTGGAGACGCCATTTCGATGTCTTCATCTTCGACTACGTACGAATTCAGAAGACTTTCTGTCCTCTTTCTTGCTATTGGTGCCGCCATGATAAAAGCTATCGCATCCCAGTAGGCAAGTACAATTTGTGTTATGTTGGATTTAGCCCGCTCTTCCTGCGTGGATTCACCGCATTCGGAGCTGCATATATTTATTAGTCCGTTCATTATCCAATCTTAGAAAAGCAAGAGGCTACTAAAGGGCAATATTAGTCCGTTCATTAAAGGTCATCATCCCAGTGGGGATTGATCCGGTCACATTAAGTGGCATCTTTAGCGAAACCACATTCACACACACTCATCCGGATAATGCAAGTAGCATCCTTACGGGTAGACCACACTCATTGTCTAATGTTTTATAATGATTAGAATTTGAGATGAGAGACATAGCTTTGATGCATTATTTTCTTTGGATTGAAGTGGTACAATTAGAAGATAAAATTTTTATTTTATAAGGTAAATATACTTATGAATTATCTGAAAAGTTTAAAATATTAAAAATGTAAATTTGTTAATACTTTTTTAGGTCATGGTGAAAAACTTATTGATGATGGAAGTTGCAAGTTGAATCCCACATTATATAAAAAGCTAGTAGGAAGTTTAATGTATCTTATAGTTACTAGGTCAAATTAATTGTATGTAGTAAATATGGTTTCTAGGTTTGTGCAAGATCCAATTAAGATCTACTTCAAGGTAGCAAAAAGAATATTGAGGTATGTAAAAGGAATGAGTGATTTTAGAATTTAGTATAGTAATTCTAATGATTGTCATCTAGTTGGATACATAGTGATTGGGCAAGTTATCCTGATTATCATAAGAGTACTTCTGAAAATATTTTCAGCATTGAGAACTTGTGCTATTTTCTAGTCATCTAGAAAACAAGTAACTATTTCTTTCTCTAGAGCAGAATCTGAATATAATGCAACAACTTCAACAGCATGTCAAGCTACTTGGTTGAAAATAGTATTGAAAGAGTTGAAGCATGAGAAAAATTTCCTATTGCAATATTTTTTTATAATACTTTTACAATTGCTTTATCCAAAAATCTAGTTTTTCATAGTCGTACAAAGCATATTAATATAAGATATTATTTTATGTAGGAATTTGTTGAAGAAGGACATGTAGCAATGAAGTCTTATCTATCCAAGGAGCAACTTGTAGATGTGTTCATCAAGATATTGCCAAAAGAAATATTTGAGAGGCTTCAAACAAAATTAAGTGTTATTCTCTTAAGCATTAGGGGGAAGAATATTGAGTAATTGTTTTTGTAATGCTTAAGGACAAGGATGAGCATGCAATAAACATGCATGTCTTTGGATAAGGGTTAATAATTTCAAGCTTTTATTTTTAGAAAATAAAACTGTATAAATTATGACATAAATAAGTAAGCAATTTCGAATATTTTTCCTTTTGCACAATTGTGTCTTTTCCTCTTCAATTTTATGAACAAATTTCAATTGGAATGTATTTTATCATCAATTGTTGCTATTTTTTTCTTGATACTATGATTTGGATGCTCTATTTTAAAGGCACAGTAACTAAGGGGTACTTTAGAAAAGAAAAATACATAAAGTATAATCAAATTAATTTGCAAACACATGACAAAGAAATTTAAAAAAGAAAAAATGCATGCTATGCATAACATCAAATGATCATTGTCCATGCTATTTTATCATATTATATTAATATATTTGTTTCTATGGTCTACAAGATAGTCCAAGATATCAAAAATTAATCTAGATTTCATTCTTTTGTGATACATCTTCTTCATCGTACTTATCAAAATATTTCACCATACTTTCTAGTACTTGTATTTACATCAGGTAGCTATAATTATCTAGAGATTAGATAGACTATATCTTTTAAATTACTATATATCAAGTAGTTACTTGAAGTCTCATCTCCTTCCTCACTTTGAATATAAGTGTTAGGTATTATCCCTATTAGAGTAGAGAATAGAAAGAAAAAAATAGCCTCCGATTATTCTTTTGCTTGGAGTAAGTGCAAGGAGTAGTGCAACCTTAAAAAAGGTGAAAAGAAAGCTTTTGGTTAGATATCAATGAATCCCTAGAAAAGGTAAAGAGTGCTTATATTTGTTAAAAAAAAAACTTTATGTTGTTAAAAGTATGGTCCATTCACTAGGAATAGCATCTAGCTAGTGGGAAAGTCTTGTCTAGTCAATAGGGACAGCATCTATCCAGTGGAAAAATTACGTTCAATCAGTAGGGAATCCATATGATCAATGTAGTGAATGACCCAATTACTAAAAGAGAAGAAGTTTAGTGATTTAATTGATCTATTGTAGTCTCTTTAATGTTGTTTCTATAACTTCTTACCAATTATAATATAAATATATATTTATATTTCTTTCTCTTATGTATTTTTTTCCTATAATTTATTGTGTGAGCCTTGCCCTATTATGTATTTTTTTAACTCATAGTAGCTTATTTTATTTTTCTCACAAATTGGTATCAGATTTAGTGGATTCTAGAAATAATCCACTGCAATTTTAAATCCCATGATTGAATGGTAGAATTTATGATTACTAGAGCATACAGATAAAAAAACTTTTTGGGTCACAAGAGCTTTGGGACCTAGTGTAAAATGGGTATGCAAAAACCACAAATGCAATAGCATGCAATGCACTTTCTCAAGCTAAGAAGAACTTATTGTAGGATAATTGGAGAAGGGAAAACAAAGATATGTTCTTCATTATGTAGGCAATTGATGAGTCATTTTTTTAAAATAATTGTAGCAACAACAAACTCAAAGTAGGTATGGTAAATTTTAGCAAACTCCTTTCAAGGTATGAATAAAGTAAAATTAGTGATATTGAAGATGTTAAGAAGATAACTTGAAAACTTGTAGATAAATGAGTTTGAGTCCATGAGTGACATCTTTACCCATACAATGGGTATTATCAATCAAATGAGAATATATGGAGAAAATACTGAAAACCAAATCATTTTGGAAAAAGTACTAAGAATCATATTGGTAAGTTTTAACCTGATTTTCATTGCTATTGAAGAATCAAAGAATTTAACAACCTTATCAATGGATGAGTTAATGGGCTCTTTGCGAACACATTCTTAAAGGTTGAACCAAATAACTCAATCCTATTTAGACTATGCATTCAAAACATAAGTTTCTTTCAAATAAAAGAATAAGAAGGGGGGATCCCAATAGGTAACTTCGAGTTTTCAAAGAGGAAGAGGACATGACAACATAGGTATAGTTTACAGAAGCTATGAAAAAGGAAGAAGAACAAAATACTCAAACAAAGGAGAAATTAGTTGTAATTTCCATGAAGCAAGAGGAAGAGGTAACAACAAAAACCAATAAGGAGGCTCATGTAAAAGGTATGAAAAATAAAAAATCCAATGCTATTATTGCAAGAAATTTGGGCATTATAATTATGAATGTAGAAATAAAATGGTTGGATAAAACAAGCAAGAAGAAAATTACACTAATGAGAATGAAGAAACTAAAGATGCATGTGATTATTTGTTAATAACCTACAATGTTGATGAAGAATGTCATAAAAATGTATGATATCTAGAGAGTGGTTATAGTAACCATATGTCTAGAAACAAATACATACTCTCAAACTAGATGAAACTATCAAATATGAGGTAAAGATAGGAAACAATAGTAAAGTTACTATTATGGATAAAGACAACATTCTAATCCACACAAAATAATTAGAAATGAAATACATCTTCGATGTTTATTATGTGCTAGGGCTTAAATAGAATTTATTAATCATTGGTCAGGTTATGAAAAAGGGGCACAAAGTGTATTTTTAAAATGGAGTTTGCATCATTATATATGATGAAAATAACTCATAGCAAATTTTTCCTCTAAAAAATCAAACTAAAATTTTGCTCTCTTTTAGTGTTGTTGTAAAAATGCTACATGGTTGTGGCATCTCAGATTTGGTCATTTGAGTTTTAATGGCCTAAATTTATTGTACAAAAAGCAAATGGTAAAAGGATTTCCACTTATAGAGCAACTTAATCAAGCATGTGAAGGTTACATTGTAGGAAAACAACATAGATATGTATTTCCTTTAGAAAAATGTTGGAGAGCTTCACAACCTTTGGAGCTCATACATTTAGATATTTGTGGGTCTATGCAAACCAATTCATTAGGGATAAACCAATATTTTTTAATATATATAGATGATTTCATTCATAAGACATGAGTATTCTCCTTGAAACAAAAATAAAAAGCATTTGGTATATTTCAATAGTTCAAGACATTAGTGAAAAACAAAGTGTCTACCATGTAAAGACTATAAGAATAAATAGAAGAGGTGAATACATCAAATGAATTTCATAATTTTACAAAGGAAATGGGATCAACAAATAATTTACAACTAGATAGACACCACAACAAAATGGTGTTGTAGAAAGGAAAAATAGACCCATAATGGATATGGCGAGGAGCATGTTAAAGGCAAAAGCATTTCCAAATGTATTTTGGAAAGAATTTGTAGCATGTGCAATTTACTTGCTAAACAGGTGAAGGATGTAATCCCATAAAAAGTATGAAGTAACAAAAAAAAAAGTGTTACACATTTAAGAGCCTATAGTTGCATAGCCTATGCACATATTTCAGAAGAGAAGAGAAGAAAATTGGATGATAGGGAAGAAAAATGTAGCTTAATTATTTATAGTGAACAATCAAAGGCTTATAAAGTGTACAATCATATTACAAATAAAGTTATCATAAGTAGAGATTTGGAATTCATTGAGGATGAATATTTGAGCTAGAATTCCAAAAATGGTCAACAAGGGACAATAATCATTGAGACGGAAAACTTGAATGAAGAAAGCACAAATCAGCCCTCAATTTCAAGCAATAATACCAATGCAGATAGAAACCCTTCTTCATCATCAAACTCACCACCAAGTACAAGAACAAGGTCCACTTCTTCCATCATGAGAGTACCATCAAAGATAAAAAACTTACAAGAAATGTGTGAGGTAACAAGAAATAAAATTAAATATGAAAAGCATCAATTTTTCTTTCTTTTCTGAATGTGATCCTATTTCCTTTGAAGAATCAACTAAAAACAACAAATGGGTGAAAATTATGGATGATGAAATTGTTGCCATATAGAAAAATTAGACTTGTGAACTAATGGACCTTCCAATAGGAAAGCAAACCATAGATGTGAAATGGGTATATAAAACAAATTTTAATGTTAAAGGTGATGTTGATGATATAAAGCAAGTATGGTTGCAAAAGGGTATTCACAAAAATCAGGAATTGATTATGATGAAGTATATGCACATGTAGCAAGGCTTGACACAAAATGGTTCTAGCATTGGTAGCCCAAAAAGGGTGGAAAGTCTACCAAAAGAATGGCAAACCTGAAAGTCTACTAAATGAATGTCAAACCTGCCTTTTTAAATGAGATGTTGGAAGAAGAGGTCTATGTAGACCAACCACCAAGTTATAAACTGGAAGGAGAAGAAAGAAAGGTGTATAAACTAAAGAAAGCCTTGTATGGACTAAAACAAACACCTAAAACCTGGTATAATCATATTAACTCATATTTTCAAGAAAATGGCTTCATCAAGTGCTCATATGAACACACTCTACATCAAGTGCTCATATGAACACACTCTACATCACGATTAATGAAGAAGGATAAATGATAATAATTTGCTTTTATGTAGGTGATGTAATTTTTACTGGCAGCACCAATATGTTGTTTGATAAGTTTAGAAGTGCTTCTGCTTGTTTAAGAAAAACGTTTTGTTGCTGCAAAGACAGTCCGGTCAATAGGAATAGCATCCGGCCAGTGGAAAAGTCACTTCCGGTCAGTAGGGAGAGCATATGGCCAGTGGACAAATTACGTCCAGCTAGCAGGAAATTCATCCGATCAATGCAATGAATGACCCGAGTACTAAAAGTGAAGAAGTCCGATGATTCGCTGGATCTCTCGTGCATTTGTGTGCTGTAATTTATCGTCTGAGCCTTGCCCTATTGGCGTGTTTGTTTTCCGGTAATTCAAAGTAGCTCCTTTTATTTTTCTCATACAATATTATATTTTATATTTTGTATATTGCATTGGATCGAGTGGCATTGAGGGATAGTCGTGACACATCTTTTTATACGTTTCCCTGTCTTTCGAAACTCCATCATTCTAGGTTAAAATCTACACCCCATATATATATAGTATCTAGAATAATATGCACATGGTAGAAGTGCACGAATAATAATAAGATATAAATTCTAGAATCCTCATCTAAGCAGGCTTGTCCCAAATTCCACACACGGATTTTTACAGTTCTGGACATTTAATAACAAAGAAATTTCTCCCACAGCAATTAGAAAACACCGAAATTTGTGCATGTGGTGCCTCTTCTTTTATTCTAATTTCTTTCAATATTTGTTCTTTATCTTTAAAAAAACATTTGTTTCATTTTATTAAAATTTATTGTGTAATATTAAGTATGCATACAAGACATTCCCATCAATGATTTTTTCATAGCTAATGAAATGAAAACCTAAGATTACAAGAAGAAATACAATATTCGACCACTCAATATTCTACCAAAACCTTGTAGTAAAAACAGAAATGTTATATCCACAAATTAATTGCTTCTACAGTATCGGCCTTCTTAAATTTCTGCCGGTTCCATACAATCTGAATTGCAGGATGATTTTGTTGTATACTGGTTGAACCCTGTTTTCTCTAGTGCTTATTGAATATCTTATCTATTCATCTTTGTTTATTGAATATCTTATCTATTCATCTTTGTTTAAGTTTGGAAACCTTGTAAAAACTTCTTTCTCAAAAAAAACCTTTTTTATCAAATTAAAAAAATGTTATATCCACAAATTAATTGCTTTTACAGTATCGGCCGCTATAGCGTTCCCCGCATCAACCTGCACATAACCCCGTCCAAATAAGAAACGATCCTCCAATAACAAATCTATTCCTTAAAAGAACACGCAACAGGCACAGTTATGCGGTCTCACAAAACTATACTCATGGACTCAAGTCACTAGCTTATAACAGAGATTATCTTGTCACATATATCTCGTTATTATTAGTATATACTTCACGTTCCTACTTTACCGTGATATCATACAAGCCATTGCAATTCAAAAAGATAAATTCTCAGCAACATAGAGGGGACCAAAAAAAAAAATTACATGCTACAATCAGAATAAGAAGTTATGGGATATGGAATCCTAGGGCCGCACAGAACGTGAACCTCCAAAAGCTTTTCAGCCATCAAACTCTGGATACGGTTATCAATTCCCTTCAAACACCCGCAGATCTCGTATCTAGAAAGTTGATGGTCCTCAATTCTTTGCTCCAGATGTCCCAGGCTCTTACAACATACGCTTTCGGCTCTCATAAAAGGCTCTTCTCCAGCCTGCAGAGCAGCAAAACATGACCCCAGAATAGAAGACACTTCCCTGCACTTATTTGCTTCATATGCACCTGCAAACTGCCCCCACCATCAACACAACAATCGAAGCCGCCGATGTCTTCTTGTGGAACACCATTTGCTAAATGTAAACTCAGTTCAGGCCCCCAGGGGCTCTTGCAATAGAACTATTTCAAGTTCAAATGAGAAGAAGAAGTATTAAAGTAGAACCAAATTTCAACATGGAAATATGTTACTAGTAACAAATAGCTTGTATGAGAATAATACTTTTCTTGTTAATGATAACCATTTACCTATCAAATGACATTAGCTCAACTAGTTAGAAGGAGACCTAGTTTCAAATCTTGTCAAGTGATACATCCACAGATAATATTTGTGGTGATGATGTAATACAGATAAAAAGACCCCATCTACCTATCAAATGACATTGACCCAAGTTCAAATCTTATCAAGTGGTACATGTACGAATAATATCTGTGATGATGATATAATACAGGTAAGACCCATTACAATCTTCTCATATAAACCGATTAGAAAGCAAGAAGGTCAACTACCCTACACATACCCTATGTTAATAGAGGTGAGGAGTCAAGAGCTTCTACCAAAAGAGTAGCAGAAAGGATATATATCAGAGCAGTTATATCCACTTGCGCTTTGGACACGGAAATTTAGGTCAACGGGATCGGCAGCCCAGAAATGGACAATTCCAGTGACATGAGCCATGACGTAGGGTGACAGAATGGGCCCTCAGTGCTTTGAATACTTGTGATACCGTGTAAAGTTTGAGAGTCAAAGCATTGCACACAGAAAGCTTTAAAGGCCGTGCATCTTAATTTATTGAATAAAAGCTTATATACGATCATGAAGGGTTAATGGCGATTTTCTTTCGCCGAAGACCGTCAGTAGCGGACTGCGCTGGGCGGACGATCAACCGAGATGCGGGCAGCGCATTGATTTCGGCCGAAGTGCGTACTTTACACTTCCTTCTGGCCGAAGTGCGGCTGTCGCGCGATGTTCGGCCGAAGTGCGAACTTCGCACTTCGTTCTGGCCGAAGTGTGGCTGTCGCGCGAAGTGTGGCTGTCGCGCGATGTTCTGGCCGAAGTGTGGCTGTCGCCAGGTGTCATATCTGTCAGAAGATAAGTGCGACGTCATGTCACACTTGTGTCGGGATCCCGGACTGCGGCAGCGCAGTTCGACTTTGCCCATGTCTGGAGTGCAGTCCGGTTTCGCCCAAGGTTCGCAGCGCAGTTGGGCACAGGTGTGAAATATGGGTTTATTTTTCTAACACCCTCCTTTAAACCTGATTTCACAAGCACTTTGACTCCAAGTCTGCTCTCGCAACTGCTGAAGTCTTCCTCCTTCAAAGGCTTCATGAAAATATCTCGCCAACTGCTCCTTGGATCTCGCAAAGCGTAGATGAATTTCTCTGGACTTCACCAACTCTCTGATGAAGTGATAACGAATATTAATGTGCTTCGTCCGGCCATGGAACACGGGATCCTTTGACAGTGCAATGGCCGAATTATTATCACAGAAAATTGTTTTCGCGCCTTCCGGAGGATTAAACAGTTCGCTCAGAACTCTTCGCAGCCATACTGCCTGGCATGCGGATGTCGTGGCGGCGACATATTCTACTTCGGCTGTGGACAACGCAACAATGGGTTGCTTCTTGGATGCCCATGAGACTGCCCCTGATCCAAGATGGAAAGCAAACCCGGAGGTGCTCTTCCGATCATCAGTACTGCCAGCCTAGTCACTGTCTGTGTAGCCAACTAGCTCCAACTGGTCTTGTCTGGCGTAAAATAGGCCATGGTTCCGCGTCCCGTTGACATAGCGCAAAATCCTCTTGCCTGTTTGCCAGTGCATGTCCTTCGGAGTCTCCATGAAACGGCTAATCAGACTGACTTCGAACATCAAATTTGGCCGAGTTGCAGTCAAGTACATCAGACTGCCAACTAGCCTCTTGAACAAGGTTGGATCTACAGACCTCCCTGTATCCAACTTGCTCAGCTTCAAACCTGTGGCTACGGGTGTGATGGTAGGTTTGCTGTCCTCCATCTTGAAGCGCTTCAGGACATCCTTGACATACTTGCCCTGAGAAATGAAGATGCCATCTGCTGATTGGTCAACTTCAATGCCGAGAAAATATTTCATCGACCCCATGTTAGTCATTTCAAACTCGGACTTCATGGCTGTTCTAAACTGCACAAATAGGCTTCTGCTATTGCCAGTAAATATCGGATCATCTACGTACGGGCAGACGATGATGAGCTCACCTGCTGCATTTATCTTCATGTATAGGGAGTGCTCATATGGGCATTTCTGAAACCCATTCTCCTGAAAATAGCCATCAATACGGCTGTACCATGCCCTGGGTGCTTGCTTCAATCCATACAAGGCCTTCTTCAATTTTAGGACTTTGCCTTCTTGCCCTTGTATTTCATAACCGGGCGGCTGGTCTATGTAGACCTCTTCTTCCAACACTTCGTTGAGGAAGGCAGACTTGACATCCATCTGGTACACGCTCCATCCTTTCTGAGCTGCGAGTGCCAGAATCATTCTGACTGTGTTAAGTCGGGCTACGAGTGCATACACCTCATGATAGTCAACACCGACTTCTTCTTGTAGCCTTTCGCCACTAATCTGGCCTTATGCCTGTCAACTTCTCCTTGGGCATTAAACTTCGTTTTATATACCCACTTGACCCCAATGGTCTTCTTTCGTGCTGGAAGATCTGTTAGCTGCCATGTCTGATTCTTCTCAATGGCTGCTATTTCCTCATCCATCGCATTCACCCATCTACGATTCTGACTTGCCTCTTCAAACTCCACTGGATCACATTCAGTAAAGAGAGCAAAATCAGAATAATCTTCATCTAATTGATTTCGGGTTACCTCATAGATGTCTTGCAAGCTTCGAGTCTTTGCAGGAGTCCTCAGGTTCTGAATTCTGCTTGCAAGTGGAGGTGAGCGGGATGTTGAGGGTGTGCTACTACTGGCACCACTGTTGATGCTTGAAGGCACAGGTGGTTGGACTCTGTCTTCCTCCAAGTCTACAGATTCAACGATTCTTTGGTTCAGACTGACCAGTCTTTGACTTCCCATTCCAGACTTCATCCTCCAGGAACTTCACGTCTCGGCTGATGACAAGTTTCTTTGTCACAGGATTGTATAGCCTGTATGCCTTTGATGGTTCGTTGTATCCTGTGAAGATGCATCTTTCAGCTTTGTCATCCAGCTTTTGCCTTTTCTCATTTGGAACATGTGCATATGCTATGCACCCGAAAACTCACAAATGAGCCACACTTGGCTTCAACTTGCTCCAGGCTTCCTCTGGAATTTTTTCCCTCACACTCTTGGTGGGACATCGGTTCAGCGAGATAAACTGCACAACTTACGGCTTACGCCCGAAGTCATGTGGCAAACTCTTTGCCTTCGACATGCTCCGTGCCATCTCCATGATTGTTCTGTTCTTCCTCTCAGCTACGCCATTCTGTTGTGGCGTGTATCTGGCAGTGAACTGCCTCCGAATTCCATGTTGCTTGCAGAAGTTGTGGAATTCGTTGGAGATGTACTCTCCACCTCCATCAGTTCTGAGAGTCTTCACATAGTAACCGCTCTGTTTCTCAACCAGAGCCTTGAACTCCCTAAACCTTGCAAACGCTTCTGACTTCAACTTAATTGGATAAATCCAAGTCTTTCGACTGAAATCATCAATGAAGGTCAGGAAATACTTATTGCCGGCATATGAGGTGGTCTGCATGGGACCACAGATGTTTGAGTGCACCAGCTCCAAAGGCCATGATGCTCTTCAAGACTGCCCTACAGGGAATGCATCCCTATGCTGCTTGCCGATCAGGCAACCTTCACAAACTTGGTTCGGTTGCTCTATAAGGGGTAAACCCTTCACCATCTACTTCTTGTGTAGTAGATTTAGGCCATTGAAACTCAGGTGATCGAATCTGAGATGCCACAGCCAGGTAGCATCCTTCTCAACTGCACTCAGAGACAACAAAGATTCATTCTGAATCTACAATGAAAACATCTTGTTTTTCGTCATGGACACAGTTGCAATTTGTCCATGGACTTTGTCTCTGATGGAACAGACTCCATCTTTGAACAGTACAGTGTGCCCCTTCTGCACAAGTTGTCCAACACTTAGCAGATTGTGTTTCAACCCAAAGACATCTTGAATTGTTTTTCTATCACCGTGCGGTGCGGATGAGGATCTTTCCTTTCCCCATCACGGGAACTTTGATGTTGTTCCCCATCTTGACTTCGGATTGGACTGTTTCATCCAGTTGTGAGAACATCTCCCTGTTCCCAGTCATGTGGTTGCTACAACCACTCGTCAAGATACCAGATGTTTTTCTTGCTCTCCTCTTCAATACTGCAATTCAACAGCACATTTCCTCCTGTCGCATTTTTGGGTTCCTTCGAATAATGGGCTTGCTGTTGATTCTCGTTTGCCATATTCTTTCTGCACTGAGTGGCATAATGGTCGAACTTGCTGCAGTAGTAGCATTGGACCTTTGACATGTCCTTCTTTTGCTGAGAGCCACCTTGCTGATTTCTGCTAGTGCCTCTTCCTCCTTGCTGATGAAAGTTGCAACTTGGCTCAGCGTCCTGAGGGTTTGAGTTCCCTCCTTGCTTGTTCCTTCTCCCATGTCCGTCTCGCCTCTTCCTCCTTGAGAACTAGAAGCACTCGTGTCTGGGAGTCTTGCCTGCCGCTGTCTTGGACTGAGACTTGCGCTTTGAAGGCTTGCTCCAAAGAAGACCGAGTTGAGCGGCTCAGCCTCTGTTCATGGGTCTGCAGGGAACCCATGAGTTCATCTGTCGAGAGGGTTGTCAAATCCCTCGACTCTTCGATTGTTATCACAACCGAGTCGAACTTCGCAGGCAGACTTCTGAGAATATTTTCCACGATTCTTTGGCTCTGGACATTTTCTCCATTCAACCGCATCTGGTTGATAATGTCAATCGTCCGGGTGAAGAAGTCGCTCATCGACTCGGACTCGCTCATCTGCAGGGTCTCAAACTGTCTTCTAAGCATCTGCGGTTTTACCAACTTCACTTTGTCGATGCCCTGATACGAACTCACCAGGGTTTCCCAAGCCTGCTTGGCCTTGGTGGCTGATGCAATCCACGGGAAGATGGTCTCCTCAACCGCTTGCATGATGTAGAAGAGGGCCTTCTGGTCCTTCTTCTTGTGCTCTTTCAACAGATCCTTGTCTCGCTGAGAGAGGGCGGCGATCTTCTCTGCATCCGTCGGTTCGGGTAGCCGGTCTCGACCAACTCCCATAGCTCCTGAGATTCGAACAGGATCCTCATCTGGATGCTCCAGTAATCGTAGTTCTTACCGTTAAATCGTGGGATCTGCAACTGCAACGAGTTTCTCTCGGAAGCCATGCTTCTATCTCTGTGTCATGGTACTATCAGCTCTGATACCAATTTGAAGGGTTAATGGCGATTTTCTTTTGCCGAAGACCGTCAGTAGCAGACTGCGCTGGGCGGACGATCAACCGAGATGCGGGCAGCGCACTGATTTCGGCCGAAGTGCGTACTTCGCACTTCCTTCTGGCCGAAGTGCGGCTGTCGCGTGATGTTCGGCCGAAGTGCGAACTTCGCACTTCGTTCTGGCTGAAGTGCGGCTGTCGCGCGAAGTGCGCACAACGCACTGCTTTCGGCCGAAGTGCGGACTTCGCACTTCCTTCTGGCCGAAGTGCGGCTGTCGCACGAAGTGCGCACAGCGCACTGTTTTCAGCCGAAGTCAATCACTCACACGCAGTCGGACTTCGTCGGGCAACAAACTTCGCCGGGCTCGTCGACCAACTTCGCACGGCAACGGTTTGCAGGCTTCAGACTTGGCCAACTCTGGCCATCAAGTTCTTCGTCTTGCGCGGCTGCTGTTGGGTTTGCCTGGCTTGGCAAGACCCGAGAGATAGGAGAGAAACGCCGGAACAGAGAACAAATAGGTTAACACCTAAACAACTGCAAACCCTAAATATGCCACAGACAAAAGCAAACTTTATTCATATGAACAACTAGGGTTACAAAATTCCTCAACCGAGGAAGTAACAACATCTGCAGGCTACGCTGTAGGATAAACTGGACAAGGGAAATGTCGAGTCTGCTGCTCGGACATTTATCAGCTGAGCCTCACTGCTCACTGAAACACTCGCCCTTCTTTCTCTGCTCACTTTCACGAACTTCTCTCACACCCGCTCTGCTTCCTTCTTCTATGCACTCTCTCTTCTTTGTCTGTAGACTCGAACCGTCCTTTTATAGCCACGGGGAGAGGAGGATAAGTGTTATCCTCTGACAGCTCCGGATAAGGGTTATCCTCGGACTGACCCTCGTCTAGGGTTTCTGACAAACGCCGACTGGGCATTAACTCCTGCGGAGATCGGATCTGCCAGGTGTCATATCTGTCAGAAGATAAGTGCGACGTCATGTCACACTTGTGCCGGGATCCCGGACTGCGGCAGCGCAGTCCGACTTTGCCCATGTCTGGAGTGCAGTCCGGTTTCGCCCAAGGTTCGCAACGCAGTTGGGCACAGGTGTGAAATCTGGGTTTATTTTTCTAACAGATCAAAGCGTTAGATGAGCTGAGTGTGGATGGGATGCAGAAAACGTCAGCTAATGCATATACCAATGTATTCACACTGTGATTCAAGGCAGATTCGGCTGAAAACAATATCCCTTTAAATAATAGAAAATAACAAAATAGTTTTGGATGATACTTTTGTATATTGCTTTGTTGGTGTTTGATTGATTCAGTCAAAACCATAAGTTTGCAAATCCTGCTCACCATCTTAAAACTTCTTCGGTGACTTCGTATACGCTTCTTCGTTGTTATCTTAATTTTTGAGATGTTGCGTAGATACAGACTTAAAATCACCAAAATCAACAAGGATATTATTAGGAGTTGAACTTTTCATTGTATGATGAACTTTAAATTTCTATTGCTAAGAATATTATTACATGTTAAAAGGATTCGAACCTTTCATTATTCTACTAAAACCTCAAGATTTGTTTGGGAAGTAGAAGAAGAGATATCAAGATTTGTTTGGGGAAGTACTAAAAGAGATCTTAAAATTAGAGGAAAAGATATCAAGATTTGTTTGGGGAAGTAGAAAAAGAGATTTTAAAATAGAATAAGAATATATTATTAAGAATGCTACCGGCAACCTTATTATCAGGAATGCTACGGGCATCTTAAAATGCCGTTCATTTGGAGTATTAAGGAGTACATTATTCGGTATGTGACGCACATCTTAAAATGCCGTCCATTTGGAGGGTCCTACATAACAACTTGATGAAAATTTCGAGGAAAACAACTCGATGAAAAAACCTGCCAGTTTCTTTTAATATATTCATTTTAAAGCCTTTGCCTGTAGATTCTGTTTCCATTCAAAGGAATATCCACGTGTTTTACGCTAAAGCATTTAAGTGGTCTGTATAGTCGACTCCTATTAGCCTAACACTCAAGTTGCAGGAGCTGAATCAGCATTACCTAAGTCATTTTAACTATTACCAATGGGCTCGTCGATGGAAAAAATGAAAAAATAAGCTTTCGTGTCTCTAGTAAAATTTCCTTGCTTATAATTTTTTTTTTTTTTTAGTCTTTAAAGATAGTGCAGTTGTTAATGTTTTAATTATTATTATTATTTTTTAAAGGAGGTTTAAGATTCAAACCACAATATATTTAGATAAGCATAAGTTGGATGGTAGTGGCCAAGTGTTTGCTAGTTAGGATGCCTCAATTTGATGTCTAAGGTTTAAATTTTTTTTTGGGGGGGGAGGTGTAAGATTCAAACTATAGCATATCTAGAAGGGGATAGACTAAATAGTAGCAGCCAAGTGTTTGTTGGTCATGATGCCTCACTTCCATACCTAGGGTTTGGGATTCACTTCACTTTAACGAGCAAGCTAAAGTTTATAGAGGCAACATGTGTTACTAATTTTTTTATACATCAGAAAGATAAAGATAAAAATAAAAGAATACATCCAAGACTAGAAAAGAGCATGAAAATGAAAAATAAAGATAAAGATAAGAGAGGACATCCAAGACTACAAAGATGTAGGAAAAAAAAATGTAAAAAGTAATAAGTGCATCCATGACTATAAAGATGTAGAAAAAATAGTAAAAAAATAGACATAAAAGAGTACATAAATACTATAAAGGTGTAGACAATTTTTTTAAAAAATCTTTTTTTTTTGTGTCTAGCGCAACTGATCAGGCTTTGGCTCTTCTTTGGGAGGTTCAAGGTTCAAACCGCGATGTGGACGAGTGTGTGAGGGGGTGGGTGTGTGGTGTTTGTGTGTTAAATTCCCTATTGATAAGTATAGCTCTCAGTTTTACGAGGGGTCATAAAAGAAAATTATTATCATATTTGATTTTATGAATACAAGGTAATGCCATTTGGTCTTTAAAATGCAAGTGTCACTTATCAACATGCCCTGACATACATATTCCATGATTACATGCATAAGATCATTGAAGACTATGTGGATGGTCTACTGGCCAAATCCAAAACCCAACAAGAGCATATCAATGTCTTAGAAAAAAAATTTGATCGACTTTTAAAGCATAATGTAAGGTTGAACCCCAAGAAGTGTGTCTCCAAGAGGGGCATTGAAGTGGAACCAAACAAGGTCAAGGCTATTATGGAGATGCCTCCCCCAACAAATTTGAAAGAGTTACATAGTTTACAAGGAATATCCAATCAATCTGTTGTGTTTCATTGTGCAACTCTTTGATAAATGCAGGTCATTCAATCACTTGTTACAAAAGGGGGAGGCATTTTCATGGACAAATGACTTTCATAAAGATTTTGATGATATCAAGCAATACTTGGTTTCTCCACCAGTCTTAAATCCACCTCGTTTGGGGGTACACTTTCATATTTATTTTTCAACAATGGACTTTGCATTATAGACAATGCTTGGATAGAAAAAATAAAAACAACTAAGAGCAAGCAATGTCAACAACAATATCAAAAACATGCTAATTTAACTCATGTACCATCACAAGCATTATAGCCTATTCAAAGTCTTTGGACCTCTTTACAATGGGATTTTGACTTGATTGGTAATATTTTACCTCTTTCCTCAATACAACTTACATTAATCATCATTGCCACTGAATACTTCATGAAGTGGGTCGAGGTAATTCCTCTAACCAGTATGATAGGACCTTCAATTATGGATTTTATACTTCAACATATCATCTGTCACTTTAGTATCCCCTCAAAAATAATCTCTGATAATAGTAAGTCTTTCAAAAACAAATATGTTCAAGCACTTTGTGAGAAATATAATATTCAACATAGTTTCTTGACTCCTTGTTACCCATAGATAAATGAGCAAGCAAAGGCAACCAATAAGACCTTGCTTGCCATTCTCAAGAAATTAGTCAAATAAAGTCATCGTGATTGGCATACTCAGATCCCTTTGGCATTATAGGTTTATCAAAAGAGTATTTACACGCCTATTGGAGCAACACCATTCTCATTGGTCTATGGTGCTAAAGTTATCATACCTCTTGAGCTTGAGATTTATTCACTTTGTATTTCATTATAGGAATTCATAGATGACGATACTTCTAGATAAACATTTCTTGACCAACTCACACTCCTTGATGAGAGGTGAATCAATGCCTTGCAACATTTAAGAGTATATCAAGATCATTTAAAATGTGCTTACAATGCCAAAGTCCATCTACGTGAATTCCAAGTAGGAGATCTTATCCTTAAAGAAAATTAGCAAAACAACAATGCATTATCACATTTTTGAGATAAATTCATGGCTAATTGGTTAGGTCCATACATTGTCAAACAAAAATTGGGTCATGGAACATATAGGCTTGCCAGTCTAGAGGGAGTAGAAGATCTAGAACCCTATATATATATGGCTAAAAAAAAATACTACACATTGCATTTCATACATCCATTTTGCATAATCACATTCATTATCACTTTTACACATTTTGTCCACCATATTAGGGGTCATCTAGTCAATTTAGCTAATAATTGATCCAATAAGTCTTATTTCCTTAATCATGGGCACCCTCGAGTTCACACCCATATCATTGTGTTATTTCATCATTTGCAATACAAATTTTCATCACCCCTAGGTGTTTTCGATCACTCAACCACTCCTAGTGTTTCAAGCAACCTCCAATACATATCATGTTTTCTCTAGGACCAAGGCACATTTTCACTAAAGAAATATTAAGTTTTGGAAGTTGAATCTAGAATTCTTGAACCAAACGCATACAACACCTATTAATAACATCTTGTGTCAAAGAGGGATAATACCATGATTGGGTTGAAACCTGAAGCAAACAATTTATCTTTGTTTGTCCCATTATGCACATAGTCCAAAATAAAAATAGTGGTCTTCACCACTAAAAAAACTTCCAAATAAAATAATGAGTAGTAAGAATAGGGTAAAAGTCTCATCACACCTTGGTTGAGAATCTGATTCCTTAAAGCTTTAATTATTTTACAAATCACACACCACAGACCCCCAAGTCATAAGGATAGCACTACATTTCCATCCAGATGGTTAGGTAGTATGAATCCCCAAAACTTAGAGATCATTTCAATGGACTATGGAGCTAATCTCCATCGACACTATAGATGCTTGACTGACAATGTAGTATGCTCAAGCGTGGTGACATGTCTCTCTTGAAGAGACCCATGATCACACATAAGGACAAGCTAGCTTCTAGATCATCTCCATGATAGGTTTCATCTCAATTTACCCAATATGGTTTAATGAACTCACTTGTACACACATTGGTTCTTGATTGGTTTGATTCATTACCATGTTCATGATTGGTAAACTTAACATTCACTACACATGCATTTGGTCTATAAGAGATTCAACAAAACTTAATGAGTTTATTCAAAATCACTAGGATGTTTGAGTCTCTATAAAACAACTCTAGATCAGTCATCCATAAGCCAACACAACATCCATATCATTATCATACCATTACATGAGTCTTTCACTTCACATTCCACCATTAGATGTTGGTGTCCCTGATTAAGCAACAACAATAAATATGGTCAAGCAAAATCTAAACTACTACAAATGATCATTAGAGCATCAGTTCACTTGCATTATTATCATCATAATTCATATACATCATCATTACATTATCATCCATCACATCATATACACATGCATTCACACAAAGTCATACACAAAAATAAATGTCATGTGTGTGTGTATATATATATTACATATACACAGAATGCTCGAGGGTTATACACAATGAAGCATTGAGGCTCACATACAAAAGTGCACCACAAGGCACTAGTTAGCACCCATAGGCATACCCTTGTGATCCTAATGGTTCAAGATATCAAGGAATTCTAGAGTAAGATTCACTATGTCTAGAATCATTATGCCTAATAGAACCCACAATGGAGGTGGAAGATCACACTAGTAGCACAATGCTATGTTGCATAAGCAAATCATCTAGCTCTTGAATGTAGCCCTCTTGGGATCAAAGGTATAACACATCTTATCTCTGATAAGCATCCCTCCACACCAACTCTTCCTAGAGCCTCACTATCACATCCTCACCTTCACCTACTCCCATATATACCTCTAGATCCATCTGCAATCAATCATTCTCAACATCCCATACTACTATCATCACATCTCGCTCTACCACAATTTTCTAGAGCTGGTATCACTCATCTTGGAGCTTAGCCCACTCCTCACTTTAACCAAGCAGTATCTCCAAAACCTCCTCCATACCATACCCACCATCACCATCACCTCTAATCTCTAGAGGTTTCTCTACTACAATCCTCACCTACATTTTTCTATTGACATATCAATGACATCTCTGATATCAAGGAGTCTCATCAACCTTAGTTATTACCTCCCCATCATATCCAATACCGTCATAAACCATATAAATTGATACATATGGAGGATATGAAGCGAACCATGCATCATAGTTGATGGTGGCCCTAGCATCATCCACATCTGGGAGATCTATCTCCTTGTCATATGCATACTCTACCTACCACTCCACAAAAGTTAAGTTTAACTCATCAACTCAACACATGTAGAGCACCGAAGCATCAAGAACCCCCTACCATATACCAAACTATTACAGTATCCATGAGAATTAGATTCGCTCCACCTCATTGCCATGTCGACCAACCACCCATATAGCCTATTTGACCCACTATAACTACTCTCTATCAAAGGGCCATCGAGCATCTCAGCATGGTCTTAAGTATACCTAGTTTAACATCAACCCTACCCATAGATCTCTACACTCTTGACCAATATAACTAGGATGACTCGGTTGTATCTCCTTAGTTATCCACCATCTTAATACATAGTTTTGATCCCTATCCCACTCGCATGGCAGGCCCATAGTATAATCCACACTAAAAAATTTCTAGCCCTAGATCTGTAGCAGCACACTACAACCCAACCTCTTTTACCCCTACCTCTTCACCTCGTAAAACTCCAAGTATTCCTAAGCTATTAGATAAGATGCCCAAGCATACACCTAAGACTCATCAATAATATCAAACACCAAAAAAATCATTTTCCATGGGAACTAGCATCCAATGCTATTAGGCACCAACACATTAGCCAACAAGAAAATGACTAATATTTGCAGTGCCTTCAACTACCCCTCCACATACATACCCAAGTATCTGATTCTACCACCTTTGATGTTCACACCCCTCCATCCATCCTCAAAAATTTAGCTCATCTCATACTCCTTATCGTGCCCAATATGAACACACAACCCCTCCATGGGTACTCGAAATATATAATACACATCCTCAAGCGTCACCATCATCTCCCCTATTAGGATCTAAAAGGTCCCCTATTTAGATCCCATCGCTTTACTAAGGTAGAGAGGTACCCCTCATCGAATCTCACCACTTCTATCCATGCACACCTATCCAATCCCATTCATCCTTTTGTAGTGCCTTTCTCACCCTTGGTATGATGGGCAAGAATCGATGTCGATCTTCCAATATCCTCAACTGCAACATAACACAAAAACAAATGCAACATTACCATCACATCCATTGCATAATCAACAAAAAAATAGAAAATCAAATAAGAGAGTTAGAAGGACTTACCTCCACCTCTCGTGCATCAGCTCCCACTGATGCATCTACTCTCTTCATCACCATTACCATACTCTATCACTCTCCTTTGCTTAGACGTTTCTTCTCGAACTCTCAAACGTAAGAATGAAATGAAATTTCACCCTTGCAACCTTTTTATAGCTAATTTTGGTGTACTCAAATGCCTCCTAGCATCTATAGAATGGCAAACACCCTCTCGTAGCTATACAAATATGGATGCAGACCAACATTTATCCTCAAAATGTGGTAAAATGTGCCAAAAAGGGATTCAAAATGTAGCTAAACCCCACAACATCATCACAAAATCCATCCATGCATTCATTACATCATTTCATCATATTTTGTGATAACATGGATTGATTTGAATGTCTCACTGTCGATTGTGACTAAAAGTCTTGAAAACACTTACAAAGATTCAAAACACCCCAAAATGGTCCAATTTTTTACAAAACTACCACATTCACTATTTCAAGCATTCATCACACCATTACATCACATTTTGTGATAACATGGATTGATTTGGATGTTTAATTCTTAATTGTGACCAATAGTCACAAAAAATACCCCAAATTGATTTATATGTCCCAAAACAATTCCAAATTTCACAAAATCATCAAATTCACCCATCAATGCATTGCCATATTCATTCAAATTCATACATCTTCATTCAACATTGCCAAATTCACTCATCAATGCATTTCCATTCAACATTGTCAAATTCACTCACATTATCAAGTGAACCTCGTATCTAGTGGTTTACTCTATTCCCCTAGTGATTACAATGATTAGTTATCCATGCAATTTAGTAGGATGGGTAGATCACCATAATGATACTTGCTCATATCATCATCCAACATCCTCTTGTTTGAAAACAAAATCATTTTGGTCCCTTAATTTTTGAGTGTGATTGCACTCAAGCAAATTTTCCCAAAGATGTCATTGATGCCCTCTCTGTGGGGTTACAAACATGGATAACTTTTACTACATCATTTATTTTTACATTCAAGAATTAGAGCTAGTCACTAGGGATAACAGGCCCCTAGGATGATTGATTCCTTGACTTTATCATTTTACATCTTCATCATTTTGCATTTCAATGACACCAAAAGGTATATTTTTCAATAGCATCTATGAACCAGATCTGGATTCCGTAGAGCATCCTCCATAGCCCATAAGAACTCTAGGGTGTTCCTCAAATGCTCCAAAGAATTTTTAGAACACTACAGGGTGTCCACAACCATCCCCAAATGCTACAGGGTGTTTCCTACTTGTCATATTGCATTCGCCAAACCCTTGAATGCTTACTGGAATTCGCATGTCATCATATCAAACTAGTAGAATCATAGATTTAGCGACTCATGTATTGATAAGGTTGTTATTTTTTCTTACTTATGTTTTCCTGCATTTAGTTTACATTTCATCAATATTACACTTAGGGTTTGTAGATCTATTTTATAGAGGGCCTCACACAGTGGAGCCCTCACATGTACTATTGATCAATTTTGTGTTGTGATTTGTATGCAAGTGCAAGAGATACTTCTATTGATGACTATTGTAGCTTGGAGTTTCCCTATAGGGATACACAAGCCTACTCACCCTTGTTTGGAGTGAATAATATCTGAATACACCACCCTTATTTAGTCAATGGTTTTTACTCCTCTTATTGTAATAATTGTATCAAAGCAAAAATTACTTTGTAACCCCAAATTCGGGGTACATTAATGTATAAAGTGGATATCAAGGCTCACTCATTTTAATAATATATGAGATCTTGCTTTCATTTGTGCATGACTTGTTTGCTTTGTTTCATTGTTGTTATTGGAGTGGCCCCATAGTGGATACACAAGCCCACTCAAACCTTATTTAGAGCGAGGAAGATCCGAAGACACTGCTATCGATTGATCAAACACGAGGGTTTTAACCCTCCATTGTAAATTATTGTATCAAAACAAATCAACATTTTTTAACCCTTTATTTGGGATACATTGATGTATAAAGTGGAGATCAAGGCTCCTTGGTTTAATAATAATATATGATATGCATTTCATGTGCACATTATGGTTTGTTTTAATTTATTGTTATTATTGGTGTTGATCATTTTTTGCTATAATTTGGTGTCTGAATCATAAATAAATGCAGTAGCATTCTGTTACCACATTCCCTCCTTACATTCGTCATTTTGTGAAGTGTAAAAATATCAACACCAATAACAACAATGAAACAAAGCAAACAAGTTATGTGCAATGAAAGCAAGATCTCATATATTATTAAAATGAGGGAGCCTTGATCTCCACTTTATACATAAATGTGCCCCAAATATGGGGTTACAAAGTAATGTTTGCTTTGATACAGTTATTACAATAAGAGGGTTAAAACCCTTGATCAAACAATGGTGGTGTCTTCGGATCTTCTTCACTCCAAACAAGGGGTGAGTGGGCTTGTGTATCCACTACGGAGCCACTCAAAGATGCAATAGTTGCCAATGAAAATGCTTCATATATTTACACACAAACAAATCACAATAGAGAGTCAATAACATCTATGGGACCTCCACAATGTGAGGTCCACTAAAACATAAAAGTGAATACTACAAATCCTAGCTAAAATTTAAAATATTCAAATAATGCCTTGTTAAAAATAACCTAAATTTTCCAATCTATGCTTCTATTGGATCGGGAACTCAAATTGTGAGTGTGTGAATTCTTGGTAGCGTTAAGGGGTTGGTTTGCAAGTGCTACAATGAACAAACGGTGATGGTGATGACAAAAAATTGTTCAAGATTTTTTGATTTCGATATCTCATTCACAAAAATTGAATGATCTCTATGCCCTTGATTCATGTTAGGGTTTCGATGACATTAACAAATGATCAAGATTAAAACATGATAAAAGTTTGAGATTGTGATTTGATAAGTGACATGGATTGCATTAAATGAGCGGTCAGGATTAAGACATGATGAGTGGATGAGATTTATTCATATATATACATAAATATAAATATAAATATATATAACTATTGATGGATGGTTGTGATTTGATGATCTTGAGTGGATAATGAGTGGCTAGGATTTATTTATATATGTATAAATATAAAAAATATTTATACTTATATATATAATAAATGGCTAGAATTTGGTGTCTACATATGCCCCTTTTTGTACTACATTGTGTGAAGCATGATGCAGTGCAAAAATAAAAGACACCTAGAATGGAGCAATGGACTCTTTCCTCAATGCACAAAGAGAATGATTTTTGGAAAATATGTGCTTGTATCTTACCCCCTCAATTGACGAATGAGTGAAGAATGAATCTCACGAACCAATTGATAAAATATGGCAGATGCAATGAATGTGAATGATGTCATGAATGTGTATGATGTAATGGATTGATTGATTTTACTTTTGCAAGGGGAATTTGTAAAGGAATTTCCATTTTTTACCCATGGAGAAGGCTAGTAATGCAAATGGAATTTGTAATAGATTTTCACTTTTCAAATGTAAAAATGGCTAATGATAGCTTTGAGAAAATTTTTGTGAACATGATCACATTCACAAATGTATTGACCATGTTGATTTGATGTCAAACATGGCATGAGATGATGATTTTAAACAATCATCCTTATGGTGATCTACCCATCCTACTGGACTGCATGGATAGCCCATCGTTGTAGCCACCAGTGGATTAGATTAAATGACTAGATACAAGGTTCACTTGATAATGTAGGTTGACTTGATGATACAAAATAATGAGGTGAATCCATTCATGAGTTGATTTGAGGGGTGTTGTGGAATGATATGGGGTAAGTGCATTTCATTCTTACAAAGTAAAATAGGATTATTTTACCTTTGCCCTAGCAGGATAGGTTTGATGATGGATTGATTGGTTTTGCTTTTGCCTTGGAAGGATAGGGTTTTTAATTGGATGATGCTACCTTTGCTCTGGTAGGATAGGGTTGATGATGGATTGATTTACTGTGGAGGGCATAACCTTTGACAAAAGGACATAACCTTTTGAACCCAGCAACTTATTTGATAAATTAGTTTTTCAGACTTATAGGGAAGGTGTGATACCTTAAGCACCCCTTGTTGATTGATTGTTTTATTGGATAAGTTGTGATACCTTGAACATCCCTAAGTAGATTTTTTTTGACTTGATGTGACTGATGGGGAATATGTGATACCTTAAGCACCCCCAAGTTGTGTTATGATGGTTTGGTGTATGCAAATAAATGATGGCATCATTTGTAAAAGTTTTTAAACTCTTACTTGACCAATTTTATCTTTGTTTCTTAATCAATAAAACCAACATTGAATGGTGTGATATGGACTGGAAGGCTCATGTAGTGATGTTCTTATGGAATGGATGTTTTTTTGGTTTGTTAATAATGGATTATGGATACTTAAACATCCTAGTGATTTCAAACAATATCATGTAATCTCAATCAAATTTCTCCAAGATGTGTGTGTAGTGAGTGTTCATTTACCAATCATGAGTGTGGTAATTACTCAAACCAATCAAGAACCAATGTGTGTGCAAGTGAATTCATTTATCCATCTTGAGTAAATTGATATGAAACCTATCATGGAGAAGACCAGGAAGCAAGCTTGTCCTTATGTGTTGTTAGAGGTCTCTTCATGAGAGACATGTCATCATGCATGAGCGTACTCCACTACCAATCAAGCGTCTATAGCCCTAGTGGATATTAGTTGCATAGTCCAATGAAATTATCTTTAGGCCTTGGGGAATCAAACTATATAACCATATGTATGGAAATGTAGTGCTATCCTTAGTAGTTGAGGATCTATGGTGTGTGATTTATAAAATAATTAGATCTTTGGGGAATCAAATTCTCAACTGAGGTAGATGAGAATTTTACCCTATCCTTACTCCTCATTCTTTTATTTGGAAGTATTGTTAGTGGTGAATACCACTATTTTAATTTTGGACTATGTGCATAATGGGACAAGAAAAATAATTTTTTTCTTCAAGGTTCAACCTAATTATGGTATTATCCCTCTTTGACACAAGATTTTATTAATAAGTGTTAAATATGTTTGGTTCAATAATGTTAGAGTCAAATCCCAAAACTCAATATATTTTTAGTGATAATGTTCTTTTGGTCCTAGAGAAAACTTCAAATGCAAAAAGGTTTTCTTGGAACACTAGGTGTTTGAGTGATCAAAAATATCTAGAGGTGCTGAGATTTTATTGCAAATTGTGGCATGGCTTATGAAATGGTGAAATAAGACTAATATAAAATTGAATATGTCCCTGATTAAGGAGGAAAGACTTAGTGGATTAAAAATTATTTAAACTAAGTAAATGATCACTAGTAAAGTGGATGAAATGTACTAAAATTACATGGATGTAAATATGTATGTATGGAATGAAGTATGACTGCATAATGCTTTTATGTTTTTTTTTTGTTTATGTGGGGAAGTTGTGATACCATAAGCATTCCTGATTTATTTGATGGTTGATTATGTGGATGATTGGGGAGGTGTGATACCTTGAGAATTGCCAATTTTTTTATGGTGGATGATGTGAATGACTAAGAAGGTGCGATACCTTAAGAATCCCCAATTTTTTTTATAGTGGATGACATGGATGATTGGGAAGGTGCAATACCTTGAGAATCCCCAATTTGTTTGATATTTGATGATGTGGATGATTGATAAGGTGCGATACCTTAAGAATTTTTGCTATTGTTCAAGTTTCTACCAAGTTTCGGATAATATGAGATGAGCAGACCATCTATGAAAAAGGTCCTCCTATTAATAAAATATTGGACCACCTATTTAAATGTGTATCAATTTTTGATGGTATGTCCTACTTGTCTATGATATATATATTAATGATCTTCCTCATATGACTTGGATTTAAGATTTTTCGGATCGAGAGGGTGCACATCGAGTAAAAAAATTGTTTTTGTCCCCTATAACTTTTGAAATATGGTCAACATGGGCTCAGACATGGGATCGAACATAGGGGTGTACGTACAGAGCTATAATTTTGAATAAGGTGAATGATGTGGAGTAGGAATGGGGATGCCCCCTATCAATAAGATCTTGGATCATATTTTTAAATGTAAAACAATTATTGATGTTATGACCCACTTGTTGATGATAGGGATAGTACAAGTGCTTATTATAACCTTTGCCATATGGCTTTTTGGGGTCTCTTGGTCTTATTTTTGGTAATGAAATCTCTTGGGCTTCATAAATATTTTGAAATATGGTTGAATAAGACTATGAAAACAACGTGTAGTCATAAGGGAGCTTCACATGATGCTTTTTATGGTTTTTCAATTGTGGTTGATTTTGAGTTCATCGCATAGGTAGTGTAACCTGAGATATGGATTGTAGAATTGGATGTTGCAACTATTGAGGTTACTAAGATGTATGCTGATGAGATTGATGATGACTTATATGTAACTCAATTTTTGTAAGTCAAAATAATTGGAGTGTGTTGGTAACTTTATTGTAGCTTGATGTTAACTAACCGATCCAATATTTGGTGTAAGTCCAGTGGTAGTGGCTACTGGTATTGTTGAAGGGTTTTTTGGATGGATTTTGATGAAATTTATTAGCAATTGGTAGGTGGTGGAGGTGGACTGGATGCAGGTGATGGGGAAAAATTAAGCTTATGTGGATCAGAAGTCCTCAACATATGAGCTAGTGTGGATGATTCATGATGATTTTATCTAGTGGATATATCCACATGCTCATGGTCTTGATTTATCTTAGAATGTTTAGTTATGGTAGCTATATTATCCCCATTTTGGTGTAGTGTGTACACCTATTATTGATTTTGTGGATATGTCAGGTGAGATAAAGTAGGTGTGACTTAATTTTGTGGAAGTAGCACTTGTGGCATTGAGGGAATATTAGAAGGAGATACAAGTTGTGTAGATCGATTTGGGTATTCCTGGTCCTCAGTCACAACATTGATCATTCCCACAAACTCTTGGTGAGGTGGACTATCATGCACTTGATTCATCTGCTTAGGTTGCTTTGCTTGATTGGCAAGTGTTGTGTTAATATCATGCATTGGTAAGGGATCTTTGAAGACTCCTATTTGTTGTAGATTACTTGGAAGGTGAATGAGTTGAGATGGATGACATGGAAGATGAATGGGTTGGGGCGAATGACTTGGAAGATGAATGGGTGGGTGTGGATGACTTGGGAGATGAATGGGTGGAGATGGATTGATAGGGTTTGATCGTGGACACACATTTTTTGATGGTTTCACTTGAGGCTATTCATCCAATTGCTATTGGTATTTCATATTTCTTTGTCCTTGGGTTACCACATGGATAGTACCTAAAAAATATTGGTATTTTTTAACATGGTTAACTTGGTTAGGGGGAGTTATGGAATTTGATTCCCCCATTGTCTGATGTATTTTCTCGTGATAAAGAAAAGGTGTTTGGTAAATACCAAGATTTTAGTTATATTGTGCCAAGGGTTTATCCAAATTAATTATCCCCAATTCTAATAATTATTTACAATATTCTTGAATGTAAATTAATTATTGATGTCATGGCCTTTTTTCCAATGAAATGGGCAAAATAAGTATTCCCTAAAACCCCTACCTCATTTAGTTGGGTCCTTAAGTGTGACTTCTAGCAAGGTGATTGCATGTGTATCATACAACATTTGAAATATGGAGGCATATGACTCAGGTATCGGTGTGTAATTATGAGTTTGTCGAATAGATTGTTGACATTGATTATTTTCCACAATTGGCACTAGATTGTGTAATTTTTGTGGGGTGGAACCACTTGATATGATACTTGTTGCAATTGTTATTGTGATGATGATTGGTATTGATGATAGACTTAGGATTTTTGAGCCATCATTGGTTGACTCAATACCACTTGGCTCACTTGTCCAGATTTTGATTGGCCATTATAGTTTCTTTTGGATTGGCCCTTGTTTTGCCATTATTTCCTTTTGGGTTTAATATCACCCTCTTGAATCATGAATTCTTCGATAACTCGGACTTGGGTAAGAGCTTCATTGAATGTCCAATATTATTGTAATTGAAGCAACAATGAGATAGGTTTTAGATAACTCGTTGTGAACATTCGTGTTAATTCTTCCATTGGAAGGATGAATAGCAATTTGGTAATTACTGCCCTCCAATGGTTTTTAAAGTCATAGACTGAATCTTCTTCAAATTTTCTAAGATTATACAATTCGGTCAAGGTAGTTCTCTTTCTAACATCGAGGGAGAACCTTTCAAAGAATTTGTCCTCCAATTTTTTGAATGTATAAATATTGTGATGTGGCAGATGATTGTACCATTCTAAGGCATCTCCCCTAATGTCTAAGGGAAAATTTCAAAGCATTAAAGAATTGTTCTCTTATATTTTGAAACATGAATGGATGAATGCACTAATATGCTCCATAGAATCTTCGACCCCTTTGAATTTATCAAACTTTGATAGTGTAAAATCAACAAGATAATATGGTAATGGTATCGAAGGATGAATGGTGTGATTGACTAGTTGTATTAGAGTGGGTTTCTAGTACATCATACCAAGCATATGCATGATCATGCTATCAATTTGTTGGTGCAAAGCTTGTATTTTAGGATCTTCCACTTGTGTGTGGAAGCTTTGGTTTGTGTGATGGGTGTATGTGGGTGGTGTGTGTTGGGTGATGAATTAGTAGGGATCAAATGAGGTTTTGATTATCCAATGGATTGATGTTGATGGGTGTATGGTTTTTTTGAATGTTTTGTTGAATTTTATTATGGAATTTTTGGTTTTGATAAGGTGAATATTGATGATGTGAAGTTTGAGGGATGGTTGTGCTTTGAGTTGTTGATATGGCATGGACGTGGTGGAGTGGATGGATAGGTATAGTGACCATGGGTTGTCACGATACCCAAGATTGGTAGGGAGTGAAAAATATAGTTTATATGGATATGGGTGGATGATTGAAGTCTGCTACCTATGATTATTATTTTGGGTAAGAATGAGTATTTTGATTACTCATAAGTAGTTTATTGAGATGTTGTCATGCTTTTTGTATGGAAATTTTAGATGAAAATTGTGTGGTTGTGTTGGAAGTTGATGTTGGTGTGGTGTAAATGTTGGTAATGTTGGTTGATGTAATTGGAGGGTAAGTTGTGAAAGGAATCACAAATTAATGAGGGATGGTAGATCCAAATGATGTTGATGGAATGGTGGATAGAATCTACAAAGTAGAATTAACTTATTCTTCGTAGAGTGGGTTGAAGTGAGTAGTGATATAGGTAAATGGAATGGGAGTGCTTTGGATAAATGGTTATGGAAGAATTTGGTGTGGGAGTGTAGATATGGCCTCAAAAAGAGGGTTGGTGATGGCTTGGTTAAAACTATTGGGATATGTGTGAGCAAGTTACCATTGAGAAGAATAAATATATCTAGGTAGGATATTGCGGTATTCTAGAACTGGATTAGCTAATCTTAAATAAGCTCCAATTTTTTCAAGATCTATATAGATAATATTATGGTTGGTTGGTGTGGATGGTTCTATTTTAGGGATGACATTGTGAATTTTCCTTTGTAGTGTATCTACATCTAGATTGGATGCCACATGAGAGGTTCTAGCATATAAGTTAATATTTCTTATCTCTACCATATGGGCTAGGTTAGCCACAAACATGGTTGGGAAAGGAATGAAGCACCATGGATGAATTTGGTTTGCTAGTGGGAAACTAGCTCATATATCTATCTTGATTTTAGGTCAATACCATAAACTATTAGCAGATTGGATAACGAATGTGTGGGGTGCATGTACAAAAAGTGTAATTGCAATGAAAAATGAACAAACACATAAATCAAGCAAACAATTGTGTCATATGTATTTGCAAATGTTCTTGATTTTTTTTTAATTTCTAGTTTCATATATTTTTATGTTAAGACTCCTAATCCTAGAACCATTATGCAAGGTGAATGATATACGCAACTAAAAGGGTGTGTTTAAATCCACCCCTATGATGAAGGATGAATTATGAATGACTAAAATGGCTTCCTTAAGGTGTGATTGGCTCAAGGGTAAACCTAAGAAATCACAATTACCCCTTGAGGGAGGCCATATTATTTGAGTCCTGCTACTTTCCTAATGCCTATGGAATGAACCCACAGGCTTTCACTTCACCCTTGAGCAATATCAGATAAAAATGATAGTTTTTTTCCATCTATTATTGAGCCCCATGGGAAAAGGGTATTACTAGTCCTTCCTACTCTAGGTGCTCCTAAAAGTAGGGGAATTTTTAGTTATGAAATCTAAAAATCCACTTGTTATGGACTAAAACGGTATCTAGGGTATGAGCCAATGGACGGATATGAAGCCCACCATCATTAGTATCGATCAATGGTTGGTGATGAAATCCAACTCGTTGATGTTAAAATTGGAGCGTGGAGTGTGTGTGGTTCCTTTTATTTTTTTATTTTCTATGTTATTTTTTTTAACATTAAAATGTAAAGAAAAACTATCTTAATATGCAACTAGTATGCACTTAAAATTTGTTGCCTAAAACATACATGAAAACACACAAGGTAAACAAAGCAACAAACATAATGCCATAAATAATAGAAAACTTGAGCCAAATGCAATGGGAAAATTTCTAAATAAAACCTCAAAAATTTTCTGACATTCAAAATGAGAAATAGACGAAGATGAATTTGAAAATCCTAATGCAACTATTTGCAAGTGCAAATTTACCTGTAAATGCAGTCTATATGATTTTTCTATAAGAAAATAAATTTCTATTCTAAAATACACTTTTTTTTTAATTTATTTGTAAATAAAATATCTAAGATGCCTAGGATGCCTAAAAATGCTTGGTTCATTGCTTTTTAAAAATGTAAATATGAATAAATTTTTCCTTTTAAAAAGCAACAAAATACAACTAGGGTTTCTAAAAATGACTTATCCAATATTTTATGTATTTTTCCACTAGCTTAATAGATGTAGTGTTGAATCTCCCATAGGTAGTATCGAATCTCCCAAATGTGGTGTCACATCTACTAGATCAAAGATGTGGTGTTAAATCTCCCAAATGCAGTGTTGAATATCCCAAATGTAGTGCTAAATCTCCCAAATGCATTGTTGAATATCCCAAACGTAGTGCTAAATCTCCCAGATACTCTGTGGTGTCTCCTAGACATATTGTGGCATCCATCGGATGTGGTATGGCATCTATGTGAGCATAGATTGAATCCCTATAGATTCTAAAAACCCTAGTTTTGGATTTTATGATTTTTGTGCAATCAAGTTTCTAAAAACCTAGATCAATAACACAAGGTATGACAAGGCAAATCAAAATATTAAACCCTTTTGGGGTACCATCATGATCACCATTTTTTGAGGTAGAAAATATCAACACCAATAACAACAATGAAACAAATCAAACAAGTTATGTGTAAATGAAAGCAAGATCTCATATATTATTAAAATCAGGGAGCCTTGATCTCCAGTTTATAGATAAACATACCCCAAATTTGGGGTTATAAATTAATGTTTTCTTTGATATAGTTATTACAATAAGAGGGGTAAAACCCTTAATCAAACAATGGTGGTGTCTTCAGATCTTCTTTTCTTCAAACAAGGGGTGAGTGGGGTGAATACTACAAAACCTAGCTAAAATAATTGCAGAATGCAATGGAGAATACAAAAAATGTAAGTTAAAATATTTAAATCAATGCCTTATCAAAATATACTTGGATTGTTATATCTACACTTCTTATAGTCTAGGAGCTCAAACCGTGAGTGAGTGAAGGTTCGATAGCATCTGAGGGTTGGTTCACAAGTGCTACAGTGAACAAACAATGGTAGAAATGGCAATAACTCTTCAAGATTTTTTGATTTTGATCCCTCATTCATGGCAAGTGAATGATATTTTATGATTACCCTTTATTCATGTTAGGGTTTTGATGACATCAATGAACGATCGAGATTAAAACATGATTAAGGGTTGAGATTGAGATTTGACAAGTGACACAGATTGCATTGAATAAGTAGCTAGGATTAATACATGACTGGCAGCTGAGATTTATTCATATATATATATATATATATATATATATATTTATATTTATATATATATATATATATATATATATAACTAATCATGGACGACTGTGATTTGACGATGATGAGTGGATAATGAGTGGCTAGGATTTATATATATATATATATATATATATATATATATATATATATATATATATATATATATATATAAGATAGATATATAATAAATGGCTATAATTTGGTGTCTACATTTTATTTTAGTGTAATGGTGGCAATGGTGATTAGGGTTTGTGTGAAAATGTGAATGATATTTTCTTATAAATCAGTGAAACACATCTATCATTCTTGTCCAAGCTCGCCTAAGAGTGAATAGAAAGCCTATGGGGCCATTCCCCAGGTATTAGGTAAGTAGAAAGACTCAAACAAATGTGGCCTTCCTTGGGGGACAATTATGATTCCTTAGGTTTACCCTTAAGGCTACGTTAGCATATTTAAATAAAAAACCCTCGATATTCAACCACTTTCCTTGGCCAAATATCGAATAGTTAAAGAATAATAAGGAATACCAATCCATTGATCTTGATATTAATAAAATGCAAAATTGATCCCCATGGAGGAAATGCTATGCTTTCAAATGGTCTTTGATCTGGTAAGAAATGAATAACAATGAATAAGTGATAATCTGGTGCAAAATATCAAAGAAGAGATAAAATAGACAAAATACAAGATTTGGGAATGGTGGATTTCGTGATGTGAGTGAGACAAGAAAAATAAAGTGTTCCCTAGCCATTTAAATAAGCTATTTGAAAAGTAATTTGATGCTAAATATAAACTCTATATGGAAAGACACCAAGGGGAGATATATCCAAAGTTGATGAAAGTAATGGATGAATTAGAAGAAATAAATTATGAAGAAGAGGAATAAGCAACTCAACAAAGCCCCACTTGAGCAAATTGATTAGTTTCTTACAAAGATACAAATGATAATTTAGGCTTAAAAGAATTGTTTTGTATAGGAGATAGAGCACCAAGTCTAATGTTCCCAAATATGTTATAGAAATAGAAACTATGTCAAAATGAAAGCAAGAGTAGCCAATGAAATATATGGTAGGAGATGAAGTGGCTCAAACAATAGAGCACATAGGAGAAGTAGGTGTTGTGGTAACTTCTAATAGATATAAGCCTTAGTCGAAGATCCAATAGCATATTCAATACAAAAAACCATTAAGAAGGTAAAAAGAAAGAGTCATCCAAGAATTGAGAAAAAGGAGGCACCAAAGAAAGCTAAAATATAGCATCTAGAATAGGAAATTCTAAGAACTAATACAGATTGAGGAATTAGACTCAATATCTCAAAATTCAATGTCCAAAGCAAGAGGAATAGGTACATCTCCTATTTCTACTCCTATTCCTAAAATTCAGCCACCACCTACACAATCTCTACCAAAGTAATCACTTCCACCACATCCCCCTACAAAATAAATTCCACCCTCTCAAAGCTTACCACCAAAAATAACTACCACCTCCCATATACAAGAAAGTTAATCAACCCCAAGAGTACATATCTACACACCCTTATAAATACTAGCATTGTATCATTAATGCCCTATCAACGATTTTCTCTCCTTTTCAACTTGACCTCACTACTTCCCCTACCTCTGATCATCAACTCTTAAAATTATTCTTCATAATTCATCATGTTGAAGCAACTAGATAGAAATGGGTATAGGATAAAGAACCTCAAAAAGGAATAAAGAAAGCAACCACCTTGATGTATGATGGTTTAGATACAATCACTTGAGAGTGATTCAAAGTGGTTGTATAACCAAAAGTTAGAAAGTCAACCACAGTAATGGACTATCATTGTTAGGATCCCACTATAAAATAAACTCAAATAAATACACTCTCACACAATTGCTTGGAAATAAAATCACATAAACATCATATTAATATTCAAAACAAAATACACATTATAACAAAAATTTGCATAAAGGAACAATCTCACAATAAGATAGAATCGCAAGCCTCTTCGAGGGGGCAACCTCCTTCAACACTTTATTAATTTGTAAAAAGATGAATACATTGGTGCCTTCTCGAGTATTTAAAGAGTTCCCTTCCATGGTTGGCTTACATGCAAAATGCCACCTAGATTACATGCATAATGCCACCCAAATTACATGCATAGTGCCACTCGAATTACATGCACAAGGCCACCTTACATAACCTATCTACCATGTGTTACATAAAAAGGGTGCCATTTGTCATAGGCACTATATAAGCTAAAACTTATAACATTACAAAATATTAATCATGGGTACTACCCACGTTATTTAGGAATTATTACATCATGGAATTTATTGCATTAAGGGTTGTTGCAGGCCAAACAAGGTGAATGGTTTCCTATTTTTGTCACATGCCCATGCATTTAATTATCAACCCAGGGAGCTTCGTAAACTTGCGAAGAGTCAGAATTAGGTTACTACAATACCACTGGAGGTGAATCTGCTAATCCTACATTTTGGGGGGTGTTCTTGAAATGGTTTTTCAATCATTCCCGCACTCCTCAATGATTTACGTAAGAAGAACAGAATTAAACCTATAGAAAATAAATCATGTACGCGTTCCTAAAAATAAATCTACTGCAAATGTTGGAACTAATAAACTAACAAACGTTCTTATGAAAGCAATAAACTAATTAAAATTAATAAATGAAAAGGAAATGGGGAATAAATACTGGCTTGGAGTGGGCCCAGGCTCCAGCAACTTCTTCTTGATCGAACACGTGCTTAGAACTTCTAGAACTTTAATATATTTGTCAACACACTACAATTTATCTCTGTATGTCTAAATGGATCTTTATTTTATTTCTATATATTTCTCAAAATGATCTGCATGTGTTTATATAACACACCCACAAAACATCTATTACAGAAGTAGTTACAATAGTCGATCTGTCCCAGACTAAATCAAGACAGTCTAGTAAATGCAATTGACATCTGGAATTTTGTTCTAATGGCGGCGTGTTCATTGTTTGGTTTGTGATTTTCCTGGCATCAGTAAGATGTTTTGATACATTGGTGCAATCTCCAATTTAGCTCTACATGACACAGAGCTGGAACTGCACCAGCCACTACTATCCACGTCTTTCAAATCTGGTCAATGGGCAAAGAATCAATGGGCCTTCTAGTTGTGGGGAGGAACTTGCCTTTTGCTAGCACCTTTCGACTGTGGGGAGGTGCTTGTCTTTGGTTGGCGCATTCTGGTTGCAGGGAGGTGCTCATCTTCGGTTGGCACCTTCTGACTATAGGGAGGCACTCGTATTCAGTTGGTGCCTTTCGACTGCAGGGAGGCGCTCGTATTCAGTTGGCGCCTTTCGACTGCAGGGAGGCGCTCGTATTCTCTTCATTAACCCCCGATGAAATAAAGTGCCAGGTCCATCAAAAGGACCTCTTCCAAATCTAACTAAATAAACTGCAATTCCATAAAACATACTAAAAACACACAAATTAGATAACACATATAATTATATCAAATATCTATATAATCATTCATAAAAGTATGCAATCCTTATTATATAGCCGCATATTGATCAAAGAAATATGTGCAAAATATAAGCATTTCTGGTGCTCATCATCCCCCCACACCTAACATATGCCATGCCCTCGTGGCATCCAAGCTGCAGGTAGCCCTCTAAATTCTCATCATCACCATATCTTGGAGGATTCTACTGCCCTTGCGGTCCGAGTTTGTCTTTTTGTGTCGGCATTTGAAGGTGTGGTTCACCTTTGCCTATGGGAAACTATGGCTGTCAATTTTCCTCTTCTTGTTCTGGCCGCTATTGGTGGTGGTCTAGCCAGCGTTGTTCCTACCGATTGAAATGTAGCTTTGATAGCTTGCTAGAAGTTGGCATCTGGAGGTCTGACCACTGCCAGAGGGATATCCGAGTTATCCCCTCTGGAAGGCACTACTTGGGCCTTGTATAATCCGGTTGCTTTAGGGGTAAGCCCTGCATTCTCCTTTGCAATCGCAGTGGCCTCCAATTGTGGGCCATATACTCCCCACCATTCCAAGTACTTCCTCATCATGGAAGGCCACCCTCGGGATGAACCATAGATGTCCCAAAACTGGTTGTCTTCTATCGGATTGACACAGATGCCAGAATCTCCTTTTACCCTTGAGGATGCCTTCCTAGCCTCCTTGGCTGCTTTCATTTTGTTGCACCACTGCTTGAAATATTTTTGCCTTTCGACGAATGGTTGCATGTCCCATTCATCCTCTTCGAAGTCTGCAAAGGTCACTTTTGCCTTTTTTTGAGCCGTCCTAGGCCTCTTTGCCTTGGCTTCTATAGAAAATATGACGGCTTGGACAGGGGTCTCTCCTTTCTCCTTCGGGGACTTCTCCTTGCTCTGAAGGATTGTTTTTGCTGCTATCTCTAGGGGTGATCCTTCGTTCGCCTGTCTACTTGGTGTCGACCCCTCGGGCTCTTCTCCTTCTTCAGGCCTGGGAAGGTCATCCTTATCCTCTAGTATTATCTATTGTTGGAGACCTTCGTCCTGCTTTGTTTCACCCAGGACAATGACAGGGGGCATGGTAGGACTTATTTTCTTTTCATCCCTAAAAATAGAGGAATCCTCCCCTACCTTCGGGCTACTCTATCGGGCATCCGATCAAATCTCCCCTAAAGAGAATACTCGTTCAACAGATGTGGGAGATTTCTTCGGCACTTCTTCTGCCCAATCAGTCTAAGTGGATGCCTCTTGTCTTACTGTTCCTCTATCCTAGAGAATTTGATTTTCCTCCTACAACTTTTGGACCAGCTGCTCTAGCTGAGCAATTCACCTATCTCTTTCCTCCAATTCCCTTTTATGCTGGTTTTGGCAATCTTCCAAAATCTATTGTGCCATCCAGCAATCGGTTTGCCATTTGAGCACCTCCTCCAAGGCCGCATCGATCTGGTCGTTACTCATGAAAGTTCCTTCATTTTGTGGGCTCTGGTTCATTAATTCTCGAAGGGTTTGGGTGGCAACGTCTATCTCTGGGTCACTTTGTCCTTCCTCTATCGATAGGAATCACTGTAGACGTTTCCTCTTGGGGATTGGTTCATCCTCACCACCAATGACTGGCGCTCCTTCCTCCTCATACTCAGGCACTAAGGAATGCCCTCTGTCCTCTATGTCTTTGGGCACTGATGACTGCTCTGCTCCTCCTATAAAATAGGACAACACCAATTTCCCGATGTTTGTGATCTCCTCTGTAGGGGATGCTTCGTCTTGCCCTAATTTGGAAACCACATTATATTGCTCTATTTTGCCACCATATCCTTCTGCATTGCGGTTTTGTCCTTGTGCTTCTGCGTGGCAGATATCAGTCCATGGTGGCCTAAGGCGGATGGTGCCCCCTTATGGTACCGAGCCACTTCATCTTTCAGAGCATTCGCTAGGTAGAAAGGTATGTTTAATTTCCTCCCATGCACTAGGTTATTGATGAAGTGCACATGATTAATGTGCAGATGGGTATACTTTCCTATGCATGTGAAAAATTGAGCAATCTACTTGAACATCTTTCGCATATTCATGGGGAGACTATTTTTGAGTAACCCCTCCCTGTCTATCTGCACATTTCCTCCTGGCAGCAGTATTTCGATGTATAGTTTTAACACTCCGCCCTTGTATGTACATTCCCCCGTGAGAGGCAATCCAGTCACCTGTGAGATGAACTCAGGGGTGACTGGAATTTCCACCCCTCGTACTTGGGCCACATCGCCCCTTAAAGAGGCGGTGAATTCTCTAGCTGCCTCCACTTCCTGGCCCTGACTGACTAGGGTGCAGTATTCGAGCCACCCCTCGGCTTTGAATTGGGTCTTCACTGCCCCTATGATCCCATCAGTATCATTGGGTTCATTCTTCTTGATCGCGTGGTTCTTGGACCTTCCTCCCATGGTGCCTTCTGCTGTTGTATATTTTTTTTGTCCTTCCTTCTTCAGGAAGGTGCCTTCTTATAGAAAATACGCCTAACCCTAGCAGTTATGGAAGATGCCCTATCATTGGCACATGATTTTGACTATGGGGGGATATGATCTCTATGACGATGGTATATTTTTTGGTACTATGTATTTATAAATAATTATATAAACGATTTGATTTAGTATGCGCGTACCTAATTCGTCATTCCAGTCATCGTGGTAGCTGCTGATTTCCTGACTTGTGACACGAGGGAGGGGTATGGTCCTTTGATGTCGCTCATTTGTGCGATGCTTCATTTCACTCGAGGCATCCAATAGATGTAAATGTTGCACGTGGGAGGCATTCTTTGGTACCTTTCCCATGTGGATGGTGTCCTTGTAGTGCCTTTTCGATGTTGTTGATGCTCTTCTTCGAACGAATGTGCCTTTCGATGCTACGAGGTGCCTCTGATTGGTGGGAGGCACTTTTTCCTACATGCATCTTCCCAATGTGGGAGGCACCTCCTTCTGGTTCATGCCTTCCCGATGTTGGAAGGTGTTCGTCTTGATGAATATGCCTTCCTGATGTTGGAAGGCGTATTCGACTAGATGAATGCACCTTCCTGATGTTGGAAGGCGTCTCGACTGGATGAATGAGCCTTCTTGATGTTGGAATGTGTCTCGGATAGATGAATGCGCCTTCTTGATGTTGGAAGGCGTATTCGGCTAGCTTTTTTTTTTTTTTTAAGACTTGGTGCCTTCCTGCCATGGAAGGTGCCTACATATATATATATATATATATTTTTTTTAATAGAACTTCTGAATGGATGGAATGCGTTGTCTTTCGATTTTGTGCCTTTCGGATGCAGTAAGGTGCCTTCTTCTAGATGGGCACATTTCGGGTGCGGTAAGGCACCTTCTTGTGGACTTGGCACCTTCTTCTGGATGGGTGCCTTTCGGGTGTAGTAAGGCACCTTCTTCTAGACTTGGCACCTTCTTCTGGATGTAGTAAGGCACCTTCTTCTGGATGGGCACCTTTTGGGTGTAGTAAGGTGCCTTCTTCTGGACTTGGTGCCTTCTGGATGTAGTAAGGCACATTCTTATGGATGGCGATTTGACTAGAAAAAGGGTGATCAAGCCTTCCCAATTTTTCACGCTGCCCAAATTCTACCTACGAGTCGATGTCAAAATGTTGAGTCGAATCAAGCCTGGTTTCCCAGATACCTATCCCTCATGCTATTAGGTCCTCCACCTGCAAAAAGAAACTAAAAAATAAAGGAAAATAAAGGCATTTAGACGTGTTTCGTTCCTGTTAGGCCCTGGATTAGGATGCCTGCATCTTGCATGTGGGCGTCGTCCCTGCAAAAACACACATTACAAAAAAAAACTATATTAACTAAAAAATTTTAGGTGAGCACTTTTGTACCCACCATTTCACCTATGAGATTTCGGTCTAGATCTAGCAATATGGGGTCTCCCCCATGCCTACTCTGGATTCCACCTATAATGTTTTGGACATATTATAGGGGCGTAGTCGGTGGCCATTGACTGTGAACATGGTGTTGCTGTCGTCAATTGTCTTAACACGCACTGCCCCATTCCTAATAAGCTCTGCCACCTCATATGGCCCCATCCACATCTGCATAAGTTTGCCCTTCCTTTCCTAGAACCGGGAATCTTACAATAGTACCCATTCCCCTACCTGGAACTTCTTCAGCTTGATGTGGTTATCATGCCACTTCTTTCTTTGCTTCTGTATAATATTTGTCCTCTATAAAGCATCCAGTTAGATTTTGTCCAACTGATCTAGCTGGCGAATCCTCTATTTTTGAGCTTTGTCCAAGCTCAAATTTAATTCTAAAGCCATCCTCAGAGTTTTGATTTCAAACTCGATGGGCATCATCGCATTTTTTCCATAGACCAGTTGGAAAGGTGTGCATCCTGTGGTGGATATCCACGTGGTGTTGTATGCCCAAACTGCTTCTGGCAACCGTGTGGCCCAATATTTCTTGTGTTGTTGTACGATATTGGTCAAGATGTTTTCTATCTCCTTGTTTGTCACTTCTACTTGCTCGTTCGCCTACGGATGGTAGGGCGTGGTTTTATTGTGCCGAAATCTATACTGCTCCATCAAATCCTCAATCAATTTGGAGGTGAATTGGGGCCCTTGGTATATTGTTATCTCCCAAGGAACCCCAAATCATGTGAAAATATGGGAAAATAAGAAATCAACGACCGTTCTTTCCTTTGAGTCCCTTAATGCCTACACTTCCACCCATTTGGTGACGTAATCCGTGTAGACCATAATAAACCTCCTTCCCATCGAAGGTGGATTAAATGGTCCCATGAAGTCCATGCCCCATTTATCAAAAGGTTCTAGGTGTACCTAGGGCTGCAGGGGCATTTCATCTTGGTGGGTTGGTCTACCCATCCTCTGGCACTCGTCACACTTGCTGGTATATGCTACCGTGTCCTTGAACAGAGTGGGCCAAAAATACCCAGCCTGTAGGATTTTGTAGGCAGTTCGTTTCCCTGCAAATTGTCCTCCACATGGCTCATTGTGACATGCCTTGATCACTTCTAAAAACTCTTGTTCTGCTATGCATCTTCTTATAATTTGGTCCCATCTTATTTTAAATATGAGACCATCCATCCAAAGGAATGATGCGCTCTTCTCTATGACTGCCTGCTTTTCTCGGTAGGAGAGAGTAGGTGAGGTCATTTCGATGGCCAAGTAATTGGCTATGTCTGCATACCATAGAGTTTGTTCACTAATAGCGAATATATGTTCATCCAAAAACTGATCTTCCACTACTTGATGATCTGTTGGTATCAATCTAGACAGAAAATCTGCCATGACGTTGTCCTTGCCTGGTTTATTGACTATAGTGATGTCAAATTCTTGCAATAGCAATAGCCATCTGATAATTCTGCCACCAATGGCCGGCTTGCTCATCAGATACCTGATAGTCGTGTGGTTCGTATGGATGAAGACCTTGTATCCCATTATATAGTGGTGGAATTTGTTTATTGTATGGACAACTGCGAGGAATTATTTTTCTGTCACTGTATAGTTGAGCTCTGCTCCTACCAAGTTTTAACTGACATAATAGATGGCATAAAATTCTTTGTCATTTTTCTGCCCGAGGACTACTCCGATCACACCGTTAGATGCATCACAATAAATATGGAACAATATGGCCCAATTCGGTCCTCTCAATACCGATGCAGATATCAATTTTTCTTTCAGCAATTGGAACTCTTCTTCGTAATCTCCCGTCCAATTGAACTCTACGTCCTTAGAAAGTAGGGTGTGCAGTGGTTTGGAAATCTTACTAAATTCGACAATAAATCACCGGTAGTACCCGGTTGATCCAAGGAAACTTCTTACCTCCTTCTGTTTTTTGGGGTCGAGTAGGTCTCTGATGACCTCGATCTTCCTCTTGTCTACTTTTATTCCTTTTGCAGAGAGGTGGTGTCCCAACACGATGCCTTCCTGCATCATCATAAAACATTTTTCATTACTTAGGGACAAATGATTTTCCTTGCTCCTATCGAGCACTCTTTCCATATTTGTCATTGCCTCCTCGAAGGTTTCTCCATAGGCGGTGAAGTCGTCCATGTATACTTCCACCCCGTTTCCTATCATATCATAGAATATGCTAAGCACCACCCTTTGAAAGGTGGCCAGTGCGTTGCACAGTCCAAAAGGAAATACCTTATAGGTAAACATTCCCCATTGATAGGTGAACGTTGTTTTATCTTAATCTTCTTCCCCTATCTGGATCTGGTTGTAACCACTGAAACCGTCTAGAAAGGAGAATTATTTTCTTCCTGAGAGTGTGTCCAAGACCTGATCGATGAACGGGAGTAGGAAGTGGTCTTTCTTAGTCGCCTTGTTCAATGCTCGGTAGTCCATGCAGATCCACCATTTCCTATTCTTTTTTGGGACCACCACTAATGGTGATATCCATTCACTGTCAAAAATTGGATATATGAATTTGATAGCTAGAATTTTGTGCAGTTCTTCTCTGATAATGTCTTTCATTGCTGGGTTCATCCTTCTTTGTGGCTACCGACTAGGAGTTTCTTGGTCATCTAAATAAATCATATGGGTACATATTTTTGGGCTGATGTCATGCATATCTGCATAGTCCCATGCAAATGCTTGCTGGTGTTTTACTAGAATCTCATCCAATTTTTCTAGCTGTGTGGGCATCAACCTATTGTTGATGTTTAATATCGTCCCTGGCCCAACATGTATTTGTCGAATGTGTTGATCTTGGGCGCCAGTCAATGGTGATCTAGGTGTGGGGGTGGATGATTCTCCATGGAGAAACTCCATCATAGGACCACCCTCATCCTCTTCTGCCACCTCCTCCAAGGTCATCACCGATTGGATTATGGACAACTCCATAGTTCCATGCTCGGTGATCCTGGGTTCTTCTACCGAGTCCATAGACTGAGCTGGTGGTGAAATGGTCAGCATTTTGATGTTTTGCCCATTGGAGATGGTCATTAGCCCATCCCGATAGTTGATGTAAGCATTAGCCGTTGCTAGCCATGGCCTCCCCAAAATGAGCGGGTAACCGCCTAGCCTGGTCTTGGTTTGCAAAACTAAAAAATTGGCTGGATATTCCCATGCACTGACTGTTACGATCACATCTTCCAGCATCCCTTTCGACGACATGGTTGATCAATCGACTAACTGCAGCACTGTCGTGGTTGGCTTTAGGTTCATGAGCTACAGCCTTCTACATGGTCTCTTGAGGCATCATGTTGATGGTTGCCCCAAGGTCAACCAATGTGTTGGATAGGGAATGTCCTCCAATTTTTATGGTCAGCACTGGGCTGCCTGGATCTACATACTTTGGATGACGTGTTCCACCCATCATTAGATCTACCAATTTACCCATGACATTGATAGTCTGGGTAGCTTTTCATCTTGGTCTCATTAGACACATTTCTCTAATTGCCTTGGTGTAAATGGGGACATCTCGAATTGCTTGAAATAATGGGATTGTCATCGTGAGATTCTTCAAGCTCGACAAGATGTCAAATTTTGGTTGTGTTGTTTTTCTTTGTTCCTGTAGCCGACTAGGAAATGGAGCCTCCGCTCTCTCAAGTGCTTTTCCCTCTTCTACCAGAGGTGTCTCCTCTATTTCTTCCTCCTCTTCTACTAGTGGAGGTGTCTCTACTATTTCTTCCTCCTCTTCTACCAGAGGTAGTGTCTCTACTCCTAGTTGCCTACCTGATCTAAGCTGAATATTGTACATATGATACATCTCACCTTCTACGTTGTATGTCGGCTGATTTACTCTGTTGTTCAGGTTTGCTGTCAGTTGTGCTAGTAGCTACGCAGGTCTCCCTATTGGCAATGCAATTTCTATTGGATGTGAGCATGTGCTGCACTTTGTGGAGTCTGATTCCATGCATTGTGGCCTCTCCACTACTACCTAGGATATGGATATGGCATCCATGGCTATTGATTCAGAAATGTTGTTGGGGGTGCGTTAGTCTAGGGTGATGGTCCCCACCACCCCATATTAGGTGGTTGAGGGGGTCCTTGGTGCATGTATGGCCCTCCCCCATATGATGGCATTCTGATTGGTATATTCATCGCAAGGGGCTATGGCCAACTCTTCCTATTGCCTATGAAGTAGGCCTCCATGCTCTCAGCCACTTCCTGGTTACTAGGCAGTTGTGGTCACGATCGAGTTTTATGATTCATCCTGCAAACTGTGCATAGTCTGACCTTGTTTTCTGGACATGCATTCTTTGCATGCCTTCCTCTACATTTTGGGTAGAAATAGGCTAATGTTGCGTCATTTTATTGTTTCTTATTTTCTAACAGTAGCGTATCCATCTACAGTGCTAGAGATGAGAGCATTTTGCTCTTCAAATCCTCCAGCATGTTGCCTATTTCTATTTTGGTGACTAAAGCAGTCGCCTTCATGGTCCTGGCGATGATTTTGCCTCGCCTTCTCGAGTAGTTCTAGCATAATTTCCGGATGTCGTCCATAGCATGCTGATAGACATCACCTCCAGAGATCATGTTGAGAGCCTCCAGTGACTCATTGGTAAGTCCCCTCAAGAAGATGCTTTTGAGGGACTTATCAGATAGCTTCAAGTGAGGGGACCATTGAAGATTAAAGCTGAATCTCTCCCAATACTCCTTGAGAGACTCATCTTCTCTTTGTGTCATTCTTAGGACCTCCTCCCTGGAGTCTCTTGCTCTCCTAAAATCTTGATATTGCTCTAGAAAGAGCTTCTTCATTTGGTCCCAGGTGGTGATGTGTTTGTCTCCCAGACCGATGAACCATCGTAGAGTTGCATCGTCTAATGTAGAAGGAAATAATTTCAACTTCTGCATGTTTGATTTGTAATCCATAGACCTGCACAAAACATCAAACTTGAATAAAAATAGGTCAGGGTCCTCAGTCGAGTGTCCTCTGAAGGACGAAAGGTGAGCAGGGGATATATTTTTCATTTTGGTATCCCCTACTCCCTCCTCTATTGGGAAACTAAATCCAGATGAGACTTCATCATTATCTACCATTTTTTTGGGAGATGTGGTTTCTAATGTAGTGTTTATGGCCTTCCGATCATTTAAAACTTTCTGAGTCAATGCTCTAAGGTTTTTTGGCGAGATCGTATGATCCTCCATAGCCTTCCACAATAGGGCTTCCTCTAGAGGAGTCCTATTAAATAGGGGATTTATGATGATTCGTTCGTCCCCTTGTTGATGGGATGAGGCGGTACTTTTCACAAAGTGCAGGTCCTCACTCCAATGGACTGCTGGTAGGTCGTGCGAGTCTAACTCAAATCCAAAATGCTCAGTTGACTCAGGTCCTGATGGATTAGTTCTTATAAAGCGACCACCAGGTCCTCTTATTCTCGAAGAACTCATACAAGGTTAGATGGAAGGTTTCAGGGTATTGTAAGTAATCTAATTAAGATGCTTCCCCAACAACGACACCAAAATGTTGCGGGCCAAACAAGGTGAATGGTTTCCTATTTTTGTCACATGCCCGTGCATTTAATTATCAACCCAGGGAGCTTTGTAAACTTGCGAAGAGTCGAAATTAGGTTACTAAAATACCACTGGAGGTGAATTTGCTAATCCTACATTTTGGGGGGTGTTCTTGAAATGGTTTTTCAATCATTCCCGCACTCCTCAATGATTTACATAAGAAGAACAAAATTAAACCTACATAAAATAAATCATGTACATGTTCTTAAAAATAAATCTACTACAAATGTTGGAACTAATAAACTAACAAACATTCTTATGAAAGAAATAAACTAATTAAAATTAATAAACAAAAAGGAAATGGGGAAGAAATATTGGCTTGGAGTGGGCCCAAGCTCTAGCAGTTTCTTCTCGATCGAACACGCGCTTAGAACTTCTGGAACTTTAATATATTCGTCAACACACTACAATTTATCTATGTATGTCTAAATGGATCTTTATTTTATTTCAATATATTTCTTAGAACGATCTACGTGTGTTTATATAACACACCCGCAAAACTTATGTTATATAATTAGTTACAATAGTCGATCTGTCCCAGACTAAATCAAGACAGTCTGGTAAATGCAATCGACATCTGGCATTCTGTTCTAATGGTGGCATGTTCATTGTTTGGTTTGTGCTTTTCCTGGCATCAGTAAGATGTTTCGATACATTGGTGCAATCTCCAATTTAGCTCTGCATGACGCAGAGTTGGAACTACACCAGCCACTATTGTCCACGTCATTCAAATCTGGTCAACGGGCAAAGAATCAGTGGCACCTTTTGGTTGTGGGGAGGCACTTGCATTTTGCTAGCACCTTTCGACTGTGGGGAGGTGCTTGTCTTTGGTTGGCACCTTTTGGTTGCAGGGAGGCGCTCATCTTCGGTTGGCACCTTTCGACTACAGGGAGGCGCTCGTATTCATTTGGCACCTTTCGACTGTAGGGAGGTGCTCATATTCAATTGGTGCCTTCTGACTACAGGGATGCACTCATATTCTCTTCATTAACCCTAATGAAATAAAGTTTCAATTCCATCAAAAGGACCTCGACCATTCCAAATCTAACTAAATCAACTGCAATTCCACAAAACATACTAAAAATACATAAATTAGATAACACATATAATTATATCAAATATCTATATAATCATTCATAAAATTATGCAATCCTTATTATACAGTCGCATATTGATCAAAGAAATATGTGCAAAATATGAGCATTTCTGGTGCTCATCAAGGGTTAGGATGGGATCCTAACATGTCCTTCCCCTTGAAGAAGCTTTGTCCTCAAAGGAAATAGAAACGTGCTAGAGTTGGTGGAGAGATTCCCATATAGCATCTTCATGTTGAAGCCCATGCCAGTGAATCAGGATCTCTATAATTGTACAGTTGCAAAGAGTGTGAGTCTGATGATCCAACAATTGCTCAAGTTCAAGTAAAATGGAGCCTTCTTCATCTAATTCAGGAAGTGTGGATTGAACCTATACCTGTGTGCCCACAAATTTCTTGAGAACAAAAATATGAAAAATTAGATGAAGCTTGGAAGTAGATGGGAGCGCCAATTTGTAAGCTATGGGGGCCAATCCTTTGTAGAACCTGGTAAGGGCCATAGAAGTTTGTAGCAAGCTTCTGGCACCTGTGAAGTTGTAAGGATGATTTTTTGTATGGCTGCAAGAGAAGGAATACCATATCACCTACATCAAAACTACACTCAAAATGATGTTGATCAGCCTGTTGGTGCATCCAATTTTGGGCCATGTTCAAATTCTGCTTAAGTTGGTGAAGGACCTCGGTGTGTTGACTCAGAGTGTTGTCGACAACCTGGACCTTGGAGCTGCCAAGAATGTAAGAGGAAGGCATAGGTGGAAGGCACCCATAGACTGCTTCAAATGGTGTGATTTTGGTTGTGGTATGATAGGAAGTGTTGTACCACCATTCGGCCAAGGATAGCCATTTGGCCCATTGAGTGGGATGATCTGAGACAAAGCAATGAAGGTAGGTTTCCAAGAATTTATTAATAAATTTTGTTTGACCATCCATTTGCGGATGGTAGGCTAAACTCATTTTGAGTTGAGTCCCATACAACTTAAACAACTCTTGCCAAAAATGACTAGTGAAGGTGGGATCACGATCAGATACAATGGAGGTGGGCATGCCATGAAGGTGAAATATGGAGTCAAGAAATTTTTTTGCAATAATGGATGTTGTATAAGGATGGGCAAGGGCACAAAAGTGGGCATATTTTGAAATGCAGTCCACTACTAAAAAAATAACTAACTTGCCTCCAGATTTAGGGAGTCCTATAAAGTCCATGGAAATGTCGATCCAAACCTGATCCAGGATAGGCAATGGCTGAAGAGTACCCAGAGAGTATTGTTTCACCTTTCATCCTTTGACATGTGTCACAGGAAGCAACAAAAAAGCGGATGTCTCATTTCATACCTTTCCAAAAGAAGGTGTGCTTGAGTCCCTCATATATTTTAAGTAACCCTGAATGGCCTGTAGAGGGAGTGGCATGCAATTCCTTCATGAGGATCTCTCAAAGTGGGTACTTATGAGGTAGAACCAGGCATTGATGGTAGCGTAGATCATGGCCATTCCAATTATATCTTGGTGTAAAATCTAGATCATCCATTAGTGAGGCTATCAAAGCTTGCAAATCTATATCCTGATGTGCTTCTTGATGCAAGGAATCAATCCATTGGGGAAGTGGTGCTGAGATGGCACACAACATACTTACGATCTCTATTTGGTGAGAAAGAGCATTAGCCACAATATTCTCCTTTCCCTTTTTGTAGGTGATATCATAATCATAGCCCATGAGTTTAGACACCCAATTTTTTTGGTCAGGCATGGCAACTCTTTATTCCAAAAAATATTTGAGACTTTTATGATCGATTTTGATGGAGAAGTGACACCCAATGAGGTAAGGTCGTCAATGTGTGACTACATGCAATATGGCTAACATTTCCTTAGCATATGTGGATTTCCCCATATTACAATCAGAGAATGCCTTGCTAATAAAAGCCACAAGTCATCCTTCTTGCATCAATATTGCCCCAATACCACGACCAGAAGCATCACTTTCAATGACAAATGGTTTAGAGAAAGATGGCATGGCTAAGACGGGAGTGGTGGTCATAGCATGCTTGAGTGTAATGAAGGATTGTTCAGCAGACCTTGTCCAAGTGAAGGAATATTTTTTGAACATGGAGGTGAGGGGGACAACTATCTTCCCATAATTTTAGGAAAATTTGTGATAATAACCTGTAAGCCCTAAAAATCCTTGAAGTCCCTTTAGGGTGTGAGGTTTTGGCCATTCTTGAACTGCTTGGATCTTCGTAGGTTCAACCTTGATGTCATCCTATGAGACAATGTGTCCCAGATACTCTAATTCAATAAGGCCAAAGGAACACTTGGACCTTTTGGAAAAAAGGTTATGGATGACCAACAGTTGTAAAGTTTGATCCACATGATTGAGGTGCTCTTCCCATGTGTGGCTATAAATCAAGATGTCATCTAAGAACACAAGGATGAACTTCCGTAGAAAGGGCCGAAAGATGTTGTTCATAAGACTTTGGAATGTATAAGGAGCATTTGTGAGACCAAATGGCATTACCAAGAATTCATAATGACCTTCATGAGTGTGAAAGGCAGTTTTGGGGATGTCCTCATCCTTGAGTCGGATTTGATGGTACCCAGAGCGGAGATCAAGCTTGGTGAAATACATGGTCCCATGTAGTTCATCGAGTAATTCATCAACCACTAGAATAGGAAATTTATCCTTGACTATAGTCTTGTTGAGTTCTCGGTAGTCAATACATAGGTTCCATGAGCCATATTTCTTGGGAACAAGTAGGACATGCGAGGAGTAGGGGCTAGTACTAGGCCGAATGACACCAGCCTTGAGTAATTCTTGTACCAATTTTTCTAGTTTTGATTTCATGGCATGAGGGTACCTGTATGGCCTGATATTTGGTGGTGCACTACCCGAGAGCAATGGGATAGCATGGTTGTGAGAGCGATGCGGTGGTAGTGTAGTTGGTTCTGCAAAGACAACATCATGTTTGTGTAGAACTAGTTGTAGGTCTGATGGAATTTTAACCATTAGTGAAGTGGTTGGTTGGATGGAGAAGAGTTGTGCAATGACCCTACATTTTGATTTCTTTAGCACTTTCTCCATACAATTGGAACTAATGAGTTGAGGTGTTCCTGTAGGGGAGCCCTTGAGTAAGTGTGTTTGTCCATTTTGGGAGAATTGCATCTAGAGTTTTGCAAAGTTCCAATTGATAGTGCCCAATGTACTCAACCATTGAGATCCCAAAACAATATCACATCCTCACAACTGGAGGGCAAACATGTCCTGCTTGAGTTCATAGTCCCCTATCTTGATCTTGACATTGCGGTATTTTCCTTTACAAGGTAATGTTCCCCCATTGGCTACCATGACCTCGAATGAATTACAAGTGTGGATATAGCAATTTTCCTGCTTAGAAACTCTAGGATCAATGAAGTTATGTGTGCTTCCTGAATCAATAAGGATGGTAAGATGTTGGCCATTGAAAAATACTACAAATTTCATGGTTTATGGAGTGGTAATGCCTACAAGATAATGGACTAAAATATCTGCCTCAGACCCCTGTGTATATTCTTCCTGTGGAGAAGGTGTTTCAGGGGGGTCCTCATCCTCATCACTCTGGTTAGTGTTAGCAGGTTCCTCAACATCTATCAAGAATAATATTTTGTTTGCACACTTATGTCCTTTAAAAAACTTTTCATCACAATTATAACATAAGCCTTGGGAACAACGAGCATCCATCTCCTTTGTAGTCAGTCACTTGGGTGTAGTAGGTTTACTATCCATTGAATTTTGGGGTTAAAAAGGAAATGAAGGTTGGTTTGGAGGAAACCATGGTGGGCGCCTTTGGTTTGAGAGTTTAGATTCGGCCAGATGGGCCAAACTGATAGCTTCCATCATGGAATGTGGTTTCAACATATTTACTTTAGCTTGAAGATCCCCTTTTAACCCACTGATAAAACAACTCGTGAAGAACCCTTCCATCAATCCTCTTGTCTTATTGGCCAGTTTTCAAATTGAGTTTGGTAATCATAGACTGAGGATGTTTGTTGTAGTTTGGTCAAGGCCCTTGTGAAGTCCTCATACTCACTAGGCCCAAATTGGGTTAGTAGTTGGGACTCAAATTCCTCCCAAGAGAGATTTGGGTTGGAATTACGTAACCACTGGAACCAGTGTAGAGCCTCAGATTCCAAATTGAAGGAAGCCATCTGAACTCGATGATATATGGGAACATTATGAAGTCTAAAGAATTGATCAACCCTACATAACCACCTATCAACATCCTTCCCATTAAATCGGGGGAAGTCTAATTTGGGCATTTTAAAGGATGGGTCATGGTCATTCCTTGTAGAGTTTTCAGTCTGGTGTTCTATTTTGAGTGGTCCCTTATGTAACTTGCTACCCACATGTATTAGTGTTTCTTCTAAGCGAGCGCTAGTGGCCTCATGATCTAGATGAAGACCTTGGACCTCTTCCCTTATGGAGAAAATTGCCAAGTTCAAATTCTCAAAGGATTTGGTTAAGGAGTCCATCTGTTCTAGCTCTTTTTGATGTCCACGAGTACCTTGGGCCATTTTGGAACCTTTTGTGACCAATTACTAAAATTAGAATTGGGTTTTAGGACTTACTATTTTTAGTAAGTGTCCAAAAAAGTGCTTGGGTGCTATATATCAAAACGATCAGATCGAAGAGGTGGTCATAATGAGCTATATCCCACAACACTACTTTTGGGCACCCCAAAAAAAAAAAAATTCTTTTTTTTTTATTCTCTTGTTTTGTCGAGTCTAACGGTGTTTACAGTTTTTGATTTTGAGCTACAGTGCAAAAGTTGGATACTAGAGCACTATCTATAATTGGTCTCTGGTCACTCGCTCACTATTTTGGTTAGCCTGGACAGTCTCTCTGACACTACTTACCTCACTAGTCTGAATATTCTTTGTATTGTGTAGGTTATTGTTATGACAGTTCTATTCTAACACTAAAAACTATAGTCTCTAACCTGACTATGCTGACTAGACTGACCTCACTATTACTGCCACTATAAATTTGACTATTATTCTCTAGACTATCAACTTAACTATCACCCTCATATTCTATCCTGAGTCCATGCAATGTATGTTATTTTTTTGGTAGAGGATTCCTTTCTCATATGCTCACTTTTGGGAAATTTGGAATGCAGGTTTACAAATAGGGAGTTTTGGTTTATGATTTTTTTGCAGGTTGAAGTTTTAATAGAACTATGGTATGCTAGGTAGAGGAGTATGTAACACCCATAGGCCCTCTTTTATACCGTAGTGACGAACAATAGTGCTTGGACCAATATTTTAGGCCACTACCCAAGGAGGATTCCACACATACCCTTGAGCACACTATCTGCCTCTCTGACAGTATAGGAGGGTAATCGTTCGGGATGTTGTGTCCCATGGACTATGGATGATACAAGGCCGATAAGCTTCCTACTGGATAAAATTTTGTTAACCCTAGAATGGTCTCCCGATACACCCGAAGATGCATGGGAGCTCAAGTCTATGCATGAGTTTTGTTTGATGCCTAGGTATTGGAGCTTGATCGCCCCTCACTTCAATATAAGTTGTATGGGATATCTAGCTTATCCAATAACGATAAATATTTTGTGATATTTTAATACCCCCAGCTCAGGGTTTCTACCTACTCAACTAAAAAGGATTTTTTTTTAACTAGTATTTGTCTTTTTTTTTTTTTTAATAAAAAAAAATACACGAAAATAACAGAGGATTATACCTAATAGGTAATAATAATTAATGTTTCAGTATAAATTGGCCCTGGAAAGTAGTTTGATACCACTTTTTAGGATCCCACTATAAAATAAACTCGAATAAACACGCTCTCACATAATTTCTTGGAAATAAACTCACATAAACATCATATTAATATTCAGAACAAAATACACATTATAAAAAAAAATTGCATAAAGAAAAAATCTCACCATAAGATAGAATCATAGGCCTCTTCGAGGGGGCAACCTCCTTCAACACTTCATTAATTTGTAAAAATATGAATACATTAGTGCCTTCTCGGGTATTTAAAGAGTTCCCTTCCATGGTTGGCTTACATGCAAAATGCCACTTGGATTACATGCATAATGCCACCCGAATTACATGCATAGTTCCACTCGAATTACATGCACAATGCCACTTGAATTACATGCACAAGGCCACCTTACATAACCTATCTACTATGTGTTACATAAAAGGGTGCCATTTGTCATAGGCACTACATAAGCTAAAACTTAGAACATTACAAAATATTAATCATGGGTACTACCCACGTTATTTAGGAATTATTACATCATGTAAGTTATTACATTAAGAGTTAGGATGGGATCCTAAAAATCATATTAATATGTAGAGGTATGATGTCTCAAAAATCACTAAAGAAGATAGACTCAAAGCAATTCATACTAAATAAGATACTTTTTCTTCAAATAAATTAGATAGAGATAAAGTTTACAGATGTATAAAAGAAGCTTGAAACCCTAGAGCATAAGCTAAAGAAGGAAGAAGGAGAGAGAAGTGCTCTAAAATTTGAGATTCAGGATCTAAAGCACCTATTAGACAAATCTCCAACTGAAGAGTAGTTACAACAGAAAGATAAAAGGATCCAAATCCTAGAAAAACAATTGCAATAGAAAAACACAAAGATCCATATAGATATAAAAAGCCTCTATAGATTCAATCAAGTGTTTACGCAAATATGGAAACCAATCAAGAGCATTTCCTATCAAATCCCTAGTCATTAATTTCAATAAAACCTTCTCTTTGTGTAACTAGTCCCTATAATAAGTAGTAAACTTATCAATAAATGTTTGGGTCTTATTTGTTTCATCATCAAATATTTTAGGGACATGTATAGGTAACTCTATGTATTCCACATCAAGACCTAGAGATTTTATAATTTCTCAATATTGGTAAACACATGCATAATTATCCCAAGGTTAGATAGAGCATGAGTATTTAATATTTAAGATGGATGGCAACTTCTACCATAAGGGCCCTATTAAAACCATGATTTGAGTAATATTATTAATCATGTTTTTTAAAATATCCTATAATTATTTGGATTTTTGTTTCATAGTGGCTTCTATTTGCTTCTTAGTATCTCTCCTAGCATTGTTTAATTGATAAGAAAGTGATTCCTTAATGGTATTCATTTATTCTACCAATTCCTCATATTCAAGTTAAAAAATGAGGCTTAGACCATTAGGATAACTATCATGCTTTAATTCTTTACACTCACACATTATTTTTCATGATTGCCATATTAAGTGGTAATTGTGGTGTAGTGTGACAACCATATTTAGTGTTGAATGCAAATTCTTTTAGGGCACCTTGGGATCTTATGATAGACTAATAACATGCATCATAGTACTTATTAAAGCCTTTAGGATCATAATAATCTTAATATATTTTTCTATTGAGAGCTAGCCAACTAAATTGTAGGGATTAAAAAATGGAATATGAATTCCTAAAAAGGTAAATTCATGTTGGATTCACCAAAACATTTGTGGAAAATATGGGATATATTATACAAGAATACAAATTAATACAAGGTATACCTAAAAACTTTAACCAAGATAGTAAAGCAATAGAAAGAGAAGCAATTATGATGAGATAATACTGTCCTAATTAAAATAAAGATAAATGAATGAGAATAATCACATCATATGCAAGATTGAATTCTAATGTAGAAAAAAAAATACTTTATGATATATAATATTTAATATCATAATATACATAAATATTATAGTAATAAGTATTAGAAATTATCAATCATATTCTATCGTGTTTATGACATCGCCATTATAACAAGGAAGGAGCACACCTAGGATCAATGTAGGGGACTTGAATTACCTTATAAATATATCCTCAAGCAACACTTGTTTTTCAATGAAGTTGTACCTTTATTCATGGTTGTGAATAACTTGAATCATTAATGATATAGTATGTTGTTCATCCTAATCATTTTTCCAGGTTAGTATAGCAATGATGCTCTTGTCTATATTGAACATATAGAACCTAAATTCTTTACAAAAATTAGGGTTGACTAGAACTAGGCCTTTGATGATGGCATATTTTATATCTTATAAATTTTTATTATCTTCTTTAGTCCAAACAAAGATTTCATCCTTTAATATATTGGCCTAACTAGTTCTACAAAATTGATTATGAACTTAGCAAATAATTCGATTTGACCTAGAAAGAACTAGATTCCTTTGATGGATGTGTTTAGGGCAAAGTTTGCGATTGATTTTTCATGTTATAATATATATCTAGATCATTTTTTGACATGATAAGTTATAACATTTTTTTCATTGACTATAAAAATGGGATTTCTAGGATTAAGTGAGATACCAAACTCCTTACATCTTTGGAGAATAGAATATAGGTGTTCAATATGCATATTCTTTTCTTTTGAAAAGATAGCTAAATCATCAAGGTATATGAGAATGATCTCATTGACTAATCCTATGAAAGTAATGTCCATGACTCATTGGAAAATAGCCTTTATGTTTGACAATCCAAATAATATTATTTGGTAGGTGAAGGTTCCCCATATGGTGGTAAAGTTAGTTTTATGTCAGTCATCCTTCAAATAAATTTGGTTATACTCTAAGAAATCATCTAGAAGGGAAAAAATTTGTGACCCAATACCATTTTACTAAATCTAACCATAGAATTTAGGGGATAATGGTCTTTCAATAATGCCTTGTTAAGGTTTGTAAAGTCTACACACAATTTGACGTTATCATTCATCTTTTGGACTGGTAGTCGGTTGGGTACCCAAGTGAGGTACTTAATTAGAAAGATTATTTGGGCTAGCAAGAGTTTCAAAATATCCTTCTTCATATCATGGAATATTAGAGGTATGAATAAAACTCTTAAAATATGAGTTATTAAGAAATTAATAGTTTGTTATAGTCTAAGTTTATTTTAATACAAGAAAAAAAATTAAGCAGTGAGGAATGTAAGGATGCTTTTAAGAATATTTGAAAGATAGATGATTATTTAGTAGTTTCTTCTATAGAAGCTTCGGGTAGTATTGAAATAATATGGGATAAATGCAAATGGGATGGGAAACTATTAGAAGCATAAAGTAATTGGGTTGCTAGATTATTTTGTAGGAAAGAGAAAAACATCAAAATTGGGGATATAAATGTATATAATCAAAAAAAATTTACTCCTTGTGGAAGATGTTGGAAGGACCTTAGAATATTTTTTTCAAATACAATGATGACTCATTGTGATCTATGGATTCTTGGGGGTGATTTTAACACTATTTTAGCTCCTTTGGAAAAAATTATGGTATTCTAATACGGTCTAAATCAATGCAATAGTCTACTTTATTTGTCAATGAAAATCACCTTTGGGATATTATTCCCTCAAAATTTCAATATACATGGGATAATAGATGCATTCGAAAAAATCATATAGTAGAAAGACTAGATAGATTCTTGTTACCCAATAAATGGTTACAAAAAAGGTATACAATCTCTATAAATATTTTATTGTGAGCAAGATCAGATCACAAACCCATTCTTTTGACTTGTGAGTTACCTAATAATAGTCATCCAAAGCCATTTCGCTTCTAGTCTATGTGGCTCCAAGATCCTATTTTTTTCCAAATGGTTATGTTATGGTGGGATGAATCAAAATTTGAAGGATCATGTATGTATAGGTTTGTTCAAAAGTTAAAATATTTAAAGGAGAAAATGAAGATTTGGACTGCTACATCTTTTGATAACATTTTTAAAGAAAAGAAATAAATTGAATCAAAGCTCGAAATTTTACAATAGATAGTAGAAATTAATGGAATGGATCAAGATTCTTATGTGAAAGAAAAAAATTACTATTTTATTATCATAATGCATTGAAAAGGAATCATATTGGCTCCAAAAAATCTAGAGAGAAATGGCTCAAGGAGATAGAAATAAAAAAATAGTTTTTTTGTTCATCATATCAAAAATATTATAACTCCAGATGGAAGAAATATTGAGGGTGAAGAAGATATAAGGAAGGAAGGAATTAATAATTTCAAAAAAAAAAAAATAGAAACAATGCAAGATAAGGAGGCACAAGAAAAACTTCTACAAAATATTACATCAATTATCATTCAAGGATAAAATAAAATCTTAATGAAGAATATATCTATGGAGAAGATCCATGAAGCAATTTTCTCTTTCCATATTAACAAGGCTCTAATGGATGTCCTACAATTTTATTTCAAAAAATTTAGGATTTATTCAAGAGTGATATGTTAGTTGTAGTTGAAGAGACCTAGAAAAGGAAGGCTATAATAAGTGAGATCAATGCTACTTTTATTACCTTGGTTACCAAGAAATGAAACATAAAATATTTTGATAATTTTCATCGAATAAGCCTTTGTAATATGATTTATAAGATAATTTTAAAAGTTATGACAAATAGGTTGAAGGGCATTCTAGTTTGTCTTATCTTAGAAGAATAAGGTGGTTTTGTTCACAGTAAACAAATTTTTAATGGTATAATTATTGTATAAGAGGCCATAAATTTTTTTCATTCCATGAAAATACCAGGTATGCTTTTGAAATTATATATGAACAAAGCATATGATAGGGTTTCCTGGAATTTTCTATATGTTATTCTTAGATATTTTGGCTTGGATTATAGTTGGTGTGAGTGGATTAAATGTTGTTATCGCACTACAAAGTTTTCTATTTTAATTAATGGTTCTCTTGCTAGTTACTTCAAGTCATCTTGTGGAATTCATAAAGGTGATCCACTTTCTCCTTATATATTCATTATTCTTACAAAAGCATTAGGGAGAGCCTTTTCAAAGGCAAAAATGGAAGAAAAAATCAAAGGTATTCAAGTTGCAAAAAATGGTCCCTTTGAATCTCATCTCCAATTTGTTGATGATACTTTCTTTTGGATCATACCTCAGTCAGTGAGGCCATGGAGTTCAAATCAATATTATCATGCTATGATAAGGCTACTAGATAGTTGGTAAATACTATAAAATCCAAGATTTATTTTATTAATACTTTCCTATATTTATAATAAATTATTGTGAATATTTTAGGGTTTAAAATTGTAAATTTTTCATCAACCTACTTGGGTATTCCTTTGTTTGGTAAAATAAATAAAAAAGAGCTTTGGATCCCTTTTTTGGATATAATGAAAACTTGCTTGGTAGGTTGGAAAGGTAATCTCTTAACCATGGTAGGAAGGCTACAATTCATAAATACTACATTGCAATCCATCCCTATTTATGTGATGTCACTTTTAAGATTACCAATAGGTATAGCATCAAAAATTGATAAAATTTAAAGAGACTTTCTATAGAAAGGTTATGAGGAAAAATTTAGGTTTCCCCTTTGTAAGTAGGATAGAGTTTGCAAAGGAATAATATTGAAGGAACAGGCTTGTAGAATGATGAGTGGCTATTTGACACATATTTTTGTACCATAATTATTTCATTATTACAATTATATGATGATTATGATATGTTTTCTATAAATTATTATTAAATAAAATATGATTTATTAGGAAAACTAATTAATTACCATAATATAACAAATATGTTTGATTTATACCAAATTTGTTTGAGTTATGAGAAAAATCGAGGAAAAAGGTATGGATTATCGATGAAGAGATTGCAGAGCTTTGGAGTGGACCTCAAATGAGAAAAAGAACCAACAAATTTTGGTGACAACAATAATTGATCTTGTTATAAATGTTGATTACTAAAGTATGTTACTGAAGGTAACTATTGGTCATCAAATCCGCACAGGAAAGGACTTTCGATGGGTTTGCGATCCCTGGACCTGCGACCAATGCTGAAAGGCCGAGGGGAAGAGATGCCCCTCGTGCCAATCTCTAGAGAAATGTTGGCTTCTATACTAATATACTTTTGGGGTTTGAGACAAGAGTGCAGGAAAGAAATAAAAGGAGTTCGGGTTAGAGAAAGAAATAAAAAGGATAAGGGTTAGAGATTGATGATTTAATATGGGGAAGAACAGGAAGCACGATTACTCGCTAACAACTTGAATAGCAGCAAGAAATACCAAGAATAACATGAAAGAAATGAAATGCTGAACTTCTTATGTATCCTCTGGACGGGTTCGCAGGGTTCTCCTTTCTCTTCTCACTGGAATTCAAGATTCATAGTAACAGCGATTGAGATAATGGAATAACAGAAACCTCAATCCACCAGGTAGCATAAAGGAAGGTGACAAAGCGTTTTTCCTCTCCTATGTATCCTTCAGGACGAATTTCAAGGTATAGTCCCCAATCACACACCGAATTCAGGATTCAGAGTCTCAGTATATGAGTGCAGACAGACAAAATAATTAAGCACAAAAGGCAGCATAAAAGAGAGAAATAAAGCACAAAAGATCTTTAGTATTAAACGTAGGATATCAAGTCATAGCAGTTTTCTAGAAGAAAGTTCCCCCCCTTTTTACATTACAAATCCTGGGTTTTTATAGAGGACTCGGCCCTCTGAATCATTATCACAAAAATTATGGAGTACACCCTCAGTCCCTAAGAAATTGGCTCCTCACTGCTGCTGCGGATGATCTCTCAAATCGGCTACCAAAACTGGTAATGGTTACCGAGTCAGTCAGGGAAAGACGCATTAAATGAGCCACCTGGGTGTCCTTGGATTGCAGGTGTGGTGCTCGAGTGGTGGCCATGCTTGTTGGGCTCTTCTTATTGGGCTGATACTTCGCATCCAATTGCCAAAAATGAGCAGCGGGATTTTTGGGCAAGAAAGTATGCATTTATGAGGCCTTTTGATTGCCTTGGGAAAGTACCCTCCTTGGGAAGCATTCTTGGAAAACGCCTCGCTAATTTATTCTTCATAAAACTACTTCGAGGGCGTGGAGTGCCGAAGCCGATCCTCTTCTATCCTTTGCTGCTTCGCTGGCAAAACTGCTTCATTGATGGGTTGGGACAAACACTTCGGGCCGATCTTCTTTTGAAACGGTGGTTCGAGGGAGTTTTGGTCGAAGTACTTTCTTGACTTCTACTACTTCGGGAGAAATTTGGCTGAAGTGGATTTTAGAAATACTTCGGGCCCGAAGTATTTTCTTTGCCTTAGCCGATTCGGACTATCTTTTCTTCTTCGACGAACTTGCTTGGGTGCCGCTTCTCAAAATCTTCTCCCGAAGTAGTCATTGGGAATGCTTCAGGTGTGAAGTGTTTCCTTCAGACCTTTTTGGTGAAGTTCTCACCCGAAGTGATGATTTGAAGTGCTTCGGGCCTGAAGCTCTTTTCTTTTCATTTTATCCACCAGGGGCGATAGGGAAAACCAAAATTGCTATAACTTATAAACAAAAGAAAACTTTCAAGAAAATAAATATTATACAAAGTTTCAATTTTTATGCCCCTTGGTGGAATGTGACAATGTTGTCAACATTCTTGGTGGCTCGCATGGCAACGAGCTCGTCTCGATGGTAGAACCCTCAGCTTTTACCCATTGGGCCAGAGTTACCTCCAGACCCTTCTCCTTGTTCTTTTTCTGGGGGTGCTTCCATAGCTTGTCCTTCCTCTTCCTCTTCTTTCTCCTCTTCTTCCACTACTGCTTCTTCTTCTCCTACTACCATTGCTTCTACTACATCCTCAGCTATTGGCAGTGGGGCCAGGCGGATGCGGATGTATTTTAAGGTTCAGCAAACTTGAGACCAGACACTTTTCGTTAACAGCTCCTGATCCTCCAAGGATTTGACCAAAGTGTAGAATCTATCGGTTTGCCTGATTTTTGCATGCTAGGACCTGGTCTACAGATTGTTTAGGGAAGCAGTGATTCTACAGTATTTCAATATGTAATCAGCAACCTGCTTCTCTGTTATTGGTTTGGCCCATTCGTCTATCTCCAAAACATCACCTTCAAACTGTTGCCACTTCGGCATGATATCTTCCTTGGCTAAGGGCTTCCCATCATTATTTGTGAAGCTCGAGAAGCCTAAGGAGAAGAGGTCCTCGAAGTAGCCCATTGATGCATGCCTCTCACTTTCAAATGCGTCCAGTAGGATTTTTGCCTTTTGAGCTTTCTTGGCTATGGAGAAAAAGGCGTGAATTGTGGCCTAGGTCGTTGACCAATCCCTTACTGTCCGACTCATCGCTGTGAGCTTCAAATCTTGATACCTTGCACCCTAGACCTTGAGGGCTAGCTTGAGTCAGGCTCTAAAATTTTGAATGACTTCTTCGACGATTGGCCCTCCTTCGATCGCGGCAACCTGGGCTTCTATGGTGTAAACTAAAATTGAAAGGGCACTGACAGCCCGAGACCTGAAATTATTGAGTAGATATGAGCGAATATCCTTGATTTTGCTCCTATCAAATAGCCCTAGGCCTTCCTTCTCGTGCAGCTATATCTGAGCCTGCAATATCTTACTTTCAAGTTCCTTGGCCCTCAAATAATTTTTGACCTGTCTTTGTGCTTGATTCTCAGCTGTGCACTCCAACTGGGCTATCTGCAGCTTTAGGGTGTGTGCTTCCTTCTGCATCAGCTTGCACTGTTCTTCAGCCTTTACCAATTTAGAGCAAACCCTAGCTAGCTCCTCTTCCAGCTTGATGTTAGCATTCTCGGCTTTGAACCTGTGCTTGTTGGCAATGTTGGCATGTGCCTTGAAGGTCTCGATTCCAATGTACATAGAGGCAGACTCCTTGTCCATGTTTAGATGTTCCAAGTCCTTCTCTTTATCCTGATATTCATAGTCTACTAGATTCATTTCATCCAGGGGATTTTGGACTTTGGGTATCTTCTTTAATTTATGCAATTTTCTTGCCTCAAAATTGAAGACGGCACATTTCTCAACTTGAGCGAGTGATCGCTCTCTCTTCTTCCTTGCCTCTTTTAACATTCTCTCTATGTTTTGTCGAGCTTGGAGGAGTTTTTTGGCCAAGGGGGGTTCCCGTATTGAGGATAGCTCAGAGTTGAATGTGTCTGGGTCTACAACCGAGGGATTGAACAAATATAAGGAATTGAAGGGGATAGCCTTACCCAAAGGTTCGGTAGCAGGGGTGATGGGGGCTTCGGTGATGGGAGCATGTTATGTACAACAGAGGAATGAGCCTTGGGGTTCAGCATTAGACTATTAGCTTCACCCTGGTTGATGACTGAAGGGTTGGTGGTGTGGTTGGGTGAAGTAACTTTGACAAGTTTGTCCTAGCCAAAAGACTCGGGGGGAGTAGTTAGGGACATAGTGTAAGAAGGTGACTGACCTTGTGGAGGCAGGGGGGACAGGTGAGAGCTTTTGGCTAGGACCGAGGTGGACTTACGAGCAACCAGAGCATAGGGTGAAGAAAATGTACCTGTGTTCCCTCTTGGCAGAGTGGCCATGGTGACCTCCTAGGTGATTGGTCTTTTTTCCTCCTGGGCCTCGGTGCTCTCGACTTCAATGACTTCCACGAGTTCCTCCATGTCAATGACATCTATATTTGGGATCGTTTCGACACTTGGTGGAATTTCTTCATTATTTTCTTCGGTCGAGCCTGATACCGATCTTTTGGTGGGAGCACTCAGAGTGCCTATACACAGTCACTTTGGGAAGTTTTGGGGTGCCTATGTAGGTTCCTGCTCATTTCTTTTCCTCCTCTTGAGGGGTTGCTCTGATTCCTCTATTGTTGTCTCGAGATATTCGGATGGACTTTGTAGTACAGCTTCTAGCATAGCCTTGACTGCTTTTTCCTTGGGTACATTATCAGTCCTCCTGGGGACTTCATCTGAACTTCGGGTGGCCAGTGGAATGAAATCGATGAAGGACAAGGGTTTCCAAGACCCAATATTGGTCTGATACATAATTGTGAATTCCCTATCCATTGTTAGAAGCCCATAAGAATTCATCTTTTGGCGATGGACTCTCATAATCCACCATTCTCTTAACTGCTCCTCATCCCAGTATTTTAACTCCTATTTTAAATCATCCCTTGCTTTTGTCCAGAAAGTGGAGTCGGGAGTTGGGAATGGGTATTGGTCTGGGTCGAATTCAACCTCCATAGGATAGAAGTCATGCCAAGGAGGCAACGTCCTCATCTCCTCTAAGTGCCATTCCAGGTCCGTATCATTGGGGTTATTCCTCTACTCCAGAATTTTGGGGCGAGGATAGACATGGAAATTTTTGCTTTTCAAATGGTCTCTCATCACCCCTAACGGGTCGTAGAGCCACCTCTGTGGTATTTGAAGCAGACCAAAATCGGTGAGCTTCTCCTCCAGGTATATGTTCTGCTTTAGGGTGAAGACTTCGATTACTCCCATCTTGAAGGGGAAGTCATAGGTGTGTGCCCACTTCCGTCCGTGGTTGTAGGTTTCGTCGATTGCGTCACTTTGCCAAGCAACTTCTAAGGCAAATTGGTACTCCGAAGGGAAAAATGGCAGTAAGAAGGGCTTCCCTGTGAAGCCAAAAATGCGAATCACAAGCCCTTGTGTCAACTGAAATGTGTCCCCTCTTCTCTCCAGTACCACTTTATCTCTAAGGCAAAGAGGCACCTGAGGGTTAGACCCTATCAGAATGTGCATCGTAGGTCCCAAAAACTACTAATTGAAAGGGTAATAGGACTCCGTCCTCAATAAGAGACGAGTCCACTGATATACAGGCAAAGGGATCCCATCCTCGTCGACTGGTGAAACATCACAATGGTGAAGGGCTTTATGTACATGAAAGAAGAATAACCAAACCAAAAAGTAACAAGGCTAAAAGTGTGGCTCCTTACTAGCATCCTTCATGGATGTCAACCACGTATGTAGATTTTGGGCCACCCATTCTACCCAATCGAAGAAAACTGGGTTGGTGTTCGATCGCGAAGCGTCGAAGGCGTAGAACTCTCCTCTACAAATGCATTCGGCTAGCGACACCTGCCATGGGTATACCAAAGTATCACTTGACAAGCCTCCCACCCATGCAATGATAGAGAATATATCTATGTTTTTGAAGGCCTCCAAGGGCAGGGGCATCTGGGGTCACTTATCGAAAGAAAGTCTACTTTTGAGGTTTTCATGCAAAAAATTTAGGATGAAGGGATTAGTAGTGAACTTATCCATTTGTTCGCTTAGGCTAACATTACGAACAGTATAGCCCTTTGGTGGCCTTTGCTATGGTGTGAATGCTACCTACACATCCTCCTTCAGAATGGAAAATAATTTTTTACCCAAGGCGTCCAACACCTGCCTGGTTTGCAGTTGGTAGTTCTGAGCAATGGCGTATATGAGCTCGGGGCAGTGATGTGTAGGAGGGACTAGATACTAATATATGTGTGAATAATATGTCGTGGCCCTATTGTTCTCCACTGAGAGCCTACTTTTCATGAAGTCGATGGTATACCAGAGCTTGGCCACGGTTCTTGAGAGCTCTGGGTCTCTAATTTTCACCCACTTATCGATAGGTGGTTCTATGTTGGGCTCATCATCAAACTATTCTCTTTCTTCCATCACTTTTTTTCCTGGTCGTGGGAGAGGATTGACCCTCCTAGGCCTCTGTTTCTTTTATTTTGTGACTCTTGCCTTCTCTGGAACCACCATATCTAGCTCTTTCCCTTTTTGAGTGGGGTTCTTTCTTCCCATTGTGAATGATCGTCGTAGAATAACTTATGATGTAGGAGAGTTTAGCACCACAAAGCAAGGATGGGATAATCACAGCGAACAGTAGAGCCTTTGATGCAGAAGATCTCCAAGGTGACAGAATGCAGATTTGACTCTCACACTTACAAATGGTTTGTTCTTAACGGGCATCTGCATTTTATAGCTTTGGAGGGCAAATTTCGGCATTTATGGCAACCACCATAATTACTTTGTAGACCTAGCCTAAAAGTATCACTGTGGCATTTGATTGGCCATATAGTGGCATCGTACGTAGGGCCATGCAATTCAGCAATTGGATTTTTCATTGGGAATGCGAATCGCTGCCACCAGGCACCCTGGCATGGCTTTTTCGGTTAACAAACTACCTTGGGATGAGTTTCACTTCTTTTGTATTGAGTTAATTTGCTTTGGCCCCTTTTTGAGGCTGCTATCAACATGTTCCTTGAGGCACAACCTAAACGTGTCCACCTCGCATGCACGGTTCGGCGGCATGGGGTCGACAAAGAAAATACTTCACCGCGAAGTTCTTCTTCAGGTTGATTTTCTTCATTTTGGGCCCGAAGTTCTCCTTTGCTATGTCATTGCTTCGGTTTATGAATACCACCGACCAAAACCCATTTCATCGAGGATGGCCTCACCAAGAATTACTTTGGACAACACCTTCGGCACATTTCTTTAGTGAAGCATTTTCCACATCCTTGATTTGCATGTGGTTTGGTTCTACGAGGATGAACTGCTTTGCGGTGAACTTCCCTTCCTCGGCTACTTCGAATAAAAACCCCCTGAAGGTGATTTCGATCATGCTTTACGAAGCCAAAGCTAGGAACCTGGCTTTTATGGTTGAAGTGGCACCTGCTCGTCATGATCTTTTGAACAGAGTACGGACAAAGAACTGAAAACCCTATATACAAAGATATATACAAAAAAAATTTAGTGAGCACATAACTCAGCGATTGAAGGTCTTCAGGTGAAGACCATTGACGAAGATTGGTAAAACTTGGCCATTCGCATCTTTGAGGATGAAGGAATTGGCCGAATTCACTTTTACTATTTCAAACGGTCCGTCCCAAAATGCATCCATTTTGTCATGATTCCCAGGCTTGGCCTTCTACGAATCCCACCTCCATTCTAGGTCTCCTACTTTGAATGTGCGATCGGATGATTTCCTTTTAAACCATTCTCGGGTGACCTCAGCATACCGTGCGAAGTTCTGGTAGGCCTTTTCACATTCCTCTTCTAGTTGTAGTAGCTAGACCAGGTGTTCCTCCATCGGGTTGGCTTCATATTATTCTAGCAACTATAATGTAGGGATCTCGAGGTGAGTGGGCAAGTTGGCCTCCTTACCGTAGACTAGAGCATAAGGTGAAGTCTTGATCGACCTTTTGACAAAAACCTGATCGGCCCACAAGGCCTAATCTAGAAGGAGGTGCCAAGTTATTTTATTTTGATCGATCAGCTTTCTCAGTATCCTCAACAGGGTTTTGTTAGTGGATTCTGCCAATCCATTACCCTAGGGGTAATAGTTGGAAGACACCTTATGATATATCCCATACTTGTATAGGAACTCATTGATCTTTGCACCCATGAAACCAGGACTATTATCTATAATAATTGCTTTGGGGATGCCGAAGCGGGTAATCAATCCTTCTAGGAAGGTGATAACAGTATCTTGATTGGCCTATTTTGTGGGGACTGCCTCAGCCCACCTGGTAAAGTAATCAGTCACAGTTAGAATGAATTTGTGTCCAACAGAGGAGTTTGGCGATATGGCCCCTACGAAATCTAGTACCCATTGCTGAAAGGGGGCTTCCACTTGTATCAATCAAAGTGGCATCGAAGCATTTCTGTTTTGGTCGACGAATCTCTGGCATTGCTCGTACCTTCGACAAATGAAGAAGGTGTCGCCAAAGAGTGTGGGCCAATAGTAACCTACCTTAATTATCTTTAGCACCATCGCTCTTCTAGAAAAGTGTCCTCCAGATAGTCTTGAATGAAATTTGCCCAATATTCTCTTCTTATCATCATATTTTATGCATCTGAGGAGGACGCCATCGATGTTCCTAAAAAATAGGCCTTCTGGACGCATAGCGTATCGGGCGGACCACATCCTGAAATGCCTTCGCTGCAAAGCATTCAGATGCGAGGGGCATCTACTGGTGCTGAAATATTCCACTATCTTGCTAACCCAATATTTCTTGGCCTCTTCCTGATTAGCGAGGCATTCTCTTGTTGGCAAGTCCTCCAACTGACAGTCTATTATATACGGCCGTTGCATTCTTCACCAGCTCTTGGCATAGTGCGCGATCGCAAACCAGTTTGGTGGGCTTGATCTCAATATCAAACTCTTGGATTTTGCTTACCCAACCAGCTCTCTTGCTTCCCATTTCCCCTTGAATAATGAATCTACACACATCGAGGTGAATGACGAAGACTATGGTTTGACTCTGAGAAATGAACTGTTTAAATTTCTTGAGAGACTTCATTACTGCATGCACTTGATGCTCGATGAAATTATACTTTTCTTCATGGGGATTGATTATCTAGCTAAGGAATGCAATGGGACATTCCTCTCCATCTTCCCCCTTTTGTGTCAAGACCACAGCGTAGCTTTCAGGTTCTCCTATTGCATACAGGATAAAATCTCAACTGTAGTCGAGGTTGATCAAGACTGGTGCCTGAACAATTCAGGCCTTGATTTCTTTGAATGCTTTTCTCCTCTCTTCTATCCAGACAAATTCTACACCCTTCTTTAAAAGCTCAAAAATTGGCTTAATGACCTGGGCAAAGTCTAGGACAAACTTCCTTATGAAGTTAATCTGACCGAAGAAAGATTGAAGGCTCTTTTTATCCACTGGGATTGGGAGTTTCATCAAAGCTTCGGCTTTGTCAGGATCCACGATGAGACCCTTTTCCAAAATTGCGTGTCCCAACAAATTTCCTTCGCTAACTGTAAATATAGACTTTTTTGGATTGATTGAGATGCCAAACTCTTGACATTTTTCAAAAATTTGTTGAAGATGTTCTGGGTGGTTTTCTCTCTTTCGAGAGAAGACGGTCATGTCATCCAGGTAGATAACAACAACCTTGTTCAGAAGCTCACCAAAAGCTAAATCCATCACCCTCTGGAAAGTAGCTCTCACATTTGAGAGGCCAAAAGGCATTCACTGGTAGGCGAATGTGCCCCACTTGGTTGTGAATGCGGTCTTGTGCTGGTCTTCATCCTTGACCCAGATTTGATTATATCCGGAGAAACCATCAAGCAGGGAGAATCATTGAGCTCCAGCCATCGAATGCAAGATCTGATCGATCTGGGGGAGAGGATAGTGGTCCTTGAGGGAAGCATGATTAAGGTTGTGGAAGTCCATGCATAACCGGATGTCTCCATTATTTTTTCTGACAGGGACCAAGTTTGCTACCCAGGAAGAATGCTTGATGGGATAAATGATCTTTGCTTCGAGCAATTTTAGTAGTTCGACCTTCATCAGGACCTCGATCTTTGGATTAACCGGCCTTTGCTTCTGTCAAAAAGGTTTGGCCCCTTCTTGTAATTTTATTATATGTTGGATCAGTTGCCGATCATATCCCTTGAGTTCATGATAAGACCAAGCCACAATATCTGGGTACTTTTTACACAAACATCAGATTCGCTCTATTTCTTTCGAAGTACAATCGATCCCAACCTTTATTACTTTCCCTAGTTCCAGTTCCAAATCTTGATATTGCTACGCACTGATTTGAATCCTGCGAGAGAGCGATCGATCACTTTGATCAAAAAGGCTTTCAAGCATGATCAATCCTTTGGGAATGTGGTTGTTCTTCAACTGGACCAATCCTTCATATTCTTCCTCATCCAGGCTTTGGCCTTCGACTGTAGTGACTTCTTGGATCATGAAATTGATGATCTGCTCGTCATTCTCAAAGACTTACCAGTGTAAATCTTTGTTGGGGACAGAGGGTCTATAGATCATCCTTACAACCTTCGGCTTATGCACCATATCATCCACTAGAGAATATCGGGCTGCGATGGATGCTAAGACATCTGCATGTTGATTCTTTTCTCTCAAAACTGACTATAGATTAAGGGATTCAAACTGGTCAAATAGGTCCCATACCCTATTGCGGTATGATTTAAGATAGTGCTTCTTTGAAGAGCATCTATTGGTGACCTGGTTGCAAACTAGTTCAGAATCTTCAAAGATTTGAAGATGCCTTATGCCTAACTTGTCAGCTTTCTTGAGTCCTAAGCACAAGGCTTCATACTCTACTGTATAGTTGGTGTAGCTCCATGTCAATCGGTAGCAATATTCCTTTTGCTCATTGGACGGTGAAATCAAAAGGATTCCTACCCCAACGCCATTTTGCATCGGGCACCGTCGAAGAACAATTTCCACAGTCCTTGAGCAAAAACTTTCCCCTCCATTTTGGCTGGTTTCTTGGACTTAGCGATGGTGTAACACCCCACCTTAGTCTCTATCATGGCATTGAAATCTTCCAATGAAAATTCATCTTCACAACATAACTGTGAGGGATTCCTGGACCAGATCCACTTGCTCTAGCTCCTCCGCGATCATATGCACAGGGCCGCTGCTCTCTTCTTCAGACATCTTCTGAACCAGGAACATAGAAGGCTTTTCATTATAGATCTTCACCTTCTTCCCTTTGAAGGGGATCTCCAGATGAGTGTAGTCCATGGCCAGATATCCGCCTAGCTTTGCCATGAATTCCTTCGACAAGCACATGCTGAAGTAGGGCTCAAGGTCCACGACTACCACCTCTTGTATGACTATGATTTGAGGTGCCTTATGTAGCCAAATCGAAATATCTTTGATGACTCCTACAGTCTTCACTGGGGTACCATCCAACTAGAGGACTTTGTGATTGCTTCATGTGTATTCCATGCCTATTTTCTCACATACTGCCTTTGACATTACTATCATCATAGCTTCAGAATCTATCATACAGTTATGCATGATATATCCTTCCATTTGTAAGGATAAGTAGAATGGTGGTGGTCTATTTTTCCTCGTGATGGACGCGGATAGGGTCTGCACCAGGGCGAGCGGTTCTACCTTCTTTGTATTGATCCTCTTTAATGATTCTTACATCAGGTCCACTTGTCCAAGAAGTTGCAGAGCATCATACAGACTAATTTTGGCTGGAATCCTCTTCAACTCTTCTACGATGTTGTAGGCTAGGGAGCTATGCACCTCAGGTTCCTTTCTTGGTTCGTACTTGGTGTGATATTGCTCTGTCGCTTCAACCCTTTGTCACTTGGTGAGCGAGGGAAACTTGAGCTTCTCCTTAGCCTGTTCTTTGGTCTCCACATGAGGTGGTTTAGCAATGGCCTTTTGGGCCTTTTCTTTGACTAGAGCTAGCGAAGGAGCTTCGTTCAGTGCCGAAGAGTATTTTTGTCCCTTTTCAAATCGAGCATGTACCTTCAAAGGAGCCATCTGAGTAGCATCCACCTCTATTGACCTTTTACCTCCCCTGGTAAGGACTACGACTGGCTCTTCCTTGTCGATGGACAAGTTCTGATCCAATTGTTTGATGACGTTGACTTGGACGCCTTGACCGCTGCTTGTTAGTGTCTGCACGTAGTGTTGGTGCAACATACATGTATTCTCCTCATGAGGATCATTACATGTAGAGCACCAATATACATGATCGAAAGTGCTTGGGGCTTTATCTATCGTAGCATTTCTTATCGAAGCTTTTTCTTAATGGACCGCTTGATCTTTGGTAAGTGTAGGCGTGGGATAAGACCTTCTTGGTAGAAGCTCTTGTTGTGCTTGCTTCTTCTTGACAATGGTCATATCGTTGGACAAGGTCTGCACTGTGGCATTTAACGATTGCATTTCTTGCAGTATCTTGGCTTGCATATCATCAGCCTTGGGAACTGATGGTAAATAAGCCATAGTCGGTATCGGAGGTATGGTAGGATGTTGGAGGGGTGCTAGCAACATCAAAAATTTTGGAGTGATAGTGGGGGGTGTAGTTGAAAGTGTGGGAAAATATATCTATGGCATGGTGATCTATGACACAATGGGATTTGGGTTCCAGGATGAGATCAGGTATGCAAGAATTGCAAAAATCTATGAAGCAACTGCGCTCGCATACTGGGCTTGAAGGAACTAAGGGAGTATGGGCATTGGCATTCTTGGAGGGAGTTTACCCATGGCTATGAGGTTCATTTTTGCTTTCTTGGCTAACCCATACAACTTTGGAAAGGTATTGACATTTGATTACCTTATCATAAGACCGATATCAGGGTTGAAGGCCCGAAGGAAGTAGTACACCGTGGCTTCGTTAGTTGGGCAAAGTCCAACTGGGAATATTTTCCAGGTTCGAGTGAACCTAACATTGAAGTCCACAATCTCTTCTTGTGGATGTAATTGGATTGAAGTGAATTACTACAGAAGAGAAGTTGGATCAACAGACTCATTGAAGCCTTGCATCAGCTTCCCGACTAACTGGTCCCATCCCGTAATAGTTCCAGGTGGCAAAGATCTGTACCAATAGAAGAGTTATCCTCTAAGGGAGAGAACCAGGAGCTTCACCATCACTCACTCTTCTATGATATCATGGATTGCTGCCAGGGAAATGATGTCCTAGATATGCTCTAGAGTAGTATTTCTGATTTTGTCGAACATTGGGAGTTTTTTATTGCAACAAGTGGAACTTGCCCTTGGACCACGAGATTCAACGGTGACGAAGAATTCCATGCTGAAAATAATTTGGGTGGCAGTTGCTATTGCATTTGTTACTGTTGTTGTTGTTGTTGATGTTGCTGGGCCATATTTGTGCCTGGGTTTTATGGAACAGAGGTCCTTGAAGTTCCTATTGGGTTGCTTGTCAGAAGACCAATGGGAATAGAGGCACTAGGATGCTTCGGTGAGTTGGGAGGATTTGGAGGAAAACTAGCTGCTAAGCTATCAAAAGTTAGGCCTTGCTCGTCAACAGTAGCCTCTTGCGAGGAAGTTCCATGTAAGAGATATTCGGGGGTAACTAACCTAGATAATTCCCCAAAGGCATCAATATCAAGCTCAAAGAACTTGATTTCATCACCTCTATTCCTAACTCTCCATCTTGTTTGCATGAAGGCACAGGATTTAGTACTGGTCTTTACGACTTAAAGATTCTTGGGTAAAACAGAGTCGCCAGATGCTAGGAGTCTCTTAGTAATGAGAGCATCGATTCTCACTACTACTCAGGGGATGAGACTTGATCGGATCTCACCGGGAACTTTGTTAGAACTACTGGCTTCGATGATGATGGGCTAGAATTTTTCTCAAATATGGGACCTTGATTCCCATCAGACATGCTAAAAATTGTTGGTCATCAAATTCGCACAGGAAAGGACTTTCGGTGGGTTTGCGCACCCTATACCTATGACCAACATTGAAATTCCGATGGGAAGAGATGCCCCTCGTGCCAATCTCTAGAGAAATTTTGGCTCCTATACTAATCTACTTTTGGGGTTTGAGACAAGAGTACGGGAAAGAAATAAAAGGAGTTAGGGTTAGAGAAAAAAATAAAAAGGATAAGGGTTAGAGATTGATGATTTAATATGGGGAAGAACAGGAAGCACGATTACTCGCTAACAACTCGAATAGCATCAAGAAATACTAAGAATAACATGAAAGAAACGAAATGTTGAACTTCCTATGTATCCTCTGGACGGGTTCGCAGGGTTCTCCTTTCTCTTCTCGCTGGAATTCAGGATTCAGAGTAACAGCGATTGAGATAAGGGAATAACAAAAACCTCAATCCATTAGGCAGCATAAAGGAAGGTGACAAAGCATTTTTCCTCTCTTATGTATCCTTCAGGATGAATTTTAGGGTACAGTCCCCAATCACACATCAGATTCAGGATTCAGAGTCTCAGTATATGAGTGCATACAGACAAAAGAATTAAGCACAGAAGGTAGCATAAAAGAGAGAAATAAAGCACAAAAGATCTTTAGTATTAAACGCAAGACATCAAGTTACAGCAGCTTTCTAACAAAAAGTTCCCCCCTTTTTACATTGCAAAGCTTGGGTTTTTATAGAGGACCCAACCCTCTAAATCATTATTACAAAAATGGTGGAGTACACCCTTGGGCCCTGAGAAATCGGCTCCTCGCTGCCGTTGCGGATGATCTCTCAAATCGGCTACCAAAATTGGTAATGATGACTGAGTCAGCCAGGGAAAGACGCATTAAATGAGCAACCTAGGTGTCCTTGGATTGCAGGTGCGGTGCTTGAGTGGCGGCCATGCTTGTCGGGCTCTTCTTCTCGGGTTGATACTTCGCATCCAATTGCCAAAAATGAGCAACGAGCTTTTCGGGCAAGAAAGTATGCATTTATGAGGCCTTTTGATTGCCTCAAGAAAGTACCCCACTTGGGAAGCGTTCTTGGAAAGCGCCTCGCTAATTTTTGCTTCACAAAACTACTTCGAGGGCGTGGAGTGCCGAAGCCAATCCTCTTCTATCCTTTGTTGCTTCGCTCGCAAAACTGCTTCGCTGATGGGTTGGGACAAACACTTCGGGCCGATCTTCTTTTGAAATGGTGGTTTGGGGGAGTTTTGGCCGAAGTACTTTCTCGACTTCTACTGCTTCGAGAGAAATTTGGTCGAAGTGGATTTTAGAAATACTTTGGGCCCGAAGTATTTTCTTTGCCTTAGCCGATTCGGACTATCTTTTCTTCTTCGACGAACTTGCTTGGGTGCCGCTTCGCAAAATATTCTCTCGAAGTAGTTGCTGGGAATGCTTCGGGTGCGAAGTGTTTCCTTCGGACCTTTTCAACGAATTTCTCGCCCGAAGTGATGATTTGAAGCACTTCGGGCCCGAAGCTCTTTTCTTTTCATTTTATCCACCAGGGGCGATAGGGAAAACCAAAATTGCTATAACTTATAAACAAAAGAAAACTTTCAACAAAACAAATATTATACAAAGTTTCAATTTTTCTGCCCCTTGGTGGAATGTGACAATGTTGTCAACAGTAACTACTGAACGTAATTACTGAAGGTAACTACTAAAGGTAACTACTAAAGATGGTTACTGAACAATGTTTTACCAGTAGTTATTGAAGGATAATAAATATGGTTGACTTTGATGTGCCACATCATAATGGACAACACATTAAGATGGACAACAACTGATATTCTTACCTAGCAAAATATTTCATTTCTCACATAATATCCGCAAGAATATTTCAAGTTGATAAAGTTATGGTTTACTTTATAAAGCTTGTAATCAGTTTATTTTGGGAAGTTTGAGATATAAATGCAAAGACTGTTAGACTTCCTGGAATATAGGACATGAGGTCCTAATGTTAGCGTACTTAACTTATTATCTCTATTTCATTATTTAGCTCTCTGTTACAACTGTTGTAACAAGTTCAGTTTACGCCGGTGACTATTCCTGGCAGTGTAACCTGTATTTAAACGCCTGCTGAATAATACATTGATGTTCGCATTTTCTATCATGGCATCAGAGCCAGCTACGGCAATTTTCTACAGGGAAGCTTGAGAAGGTAGACGTGATCGAGGGAGGAGCTGCGGATGCACCCAGGCAGCCAGCACGTAAACAAAAAAAAAAAAAAATTCATGCACTGTGGCTGGAACGCAGCACGCAGGTGACGAATGCACCGCGTGCAGAGCATCGCGACGCAGAGGAGGGATCCCCCCTACGTGTGCAAACGCACAGGCGGATTCCTAGACGTCCACGCGTAGGTCACGAGTCGTGAGAGAGGAGGGACCACCCCCCCCGCACGTGCAGGTCGTGACAAGACGTCTATCGCAGACGCGCGACAGAGGAGGGACCACCCCCCTGCACATGCAGGTCATGACAGGACGTCTATCGCAGACGCACGACAGAGGAGGGACCACCCCCCCGCATGTGCAGGTCACGACAGGACGTCTATCGCAGACGCGCGACAGAGGAGGGACCACCCCCCCCCCCGCACAACGTCTATCATAGATGTCGCGATAGGATGGAAAGCCCCCCCCCGTTGAGCGGAGGCCCGTCCGCTCAGCCCCCCCCCGCTGAAAAAAATAAAAAAAACCGTGGCACAATTTTTTTTCGAGATAAAATTGAAAAAAAAAAAGGAGCTCCATGCCCCCCCCGCTGAGCGCAGGGCGTCAGCCGACAGGAATTTAAAAAAAAAATGAAAACCTGCGGAACGCAGCGTCCAAGCACGCGACCAGGGAGTCGGTGGCCGCAGCAGAGGAGGAGGAGCATTCGGGTGTTGAAAAGGGAGGAGCTCCACAGATCCTTCTGGATCAGCCCGCTAGCTCACTTGCCAGTGAGCTGTGCGATAAGGCTCAGGGAGCCTGCAAGTTGGGGGTTCAAATCCCGCCGACTCCCCCCTAAGGTATAAATTTTTTTTTTCAAAGTTTTTTTAATTAAAATTTTTAATTTTAATTTATTTTTAATAGTTTTTAAACTTTATAAATTAAAATTTAATTTTAATTTATTTTTTCATAAGTTTTAAAACTATATAAATTAAAATTATTTATTTTAATTTTAAATAGATAATAATTATTAAAATGCTTTGTTAAAAGAGATCTTTTTAAGGGGGGATATTTTTTTTCAAAAAATCAAAGGGGGATTGTGAGTAATTTTCTGAAAAATAGCAATTTGGCGAATTGTAAAAGGTGCATTTTCGGCTACGCCCGACACCTTGTGGGTTATTCTTGTGGGCATTTTTTTTGTTGTATGTTGCATATTTCATTTTTGCACTATAACATTAAAAATTAAAATCAAACACTCCCTAAGTCCCCGAAATAATTAAAACCCATCCGTGCAATTTATTGCACTGCAACGTTCGGTATTTGTGATACCTCTGGCCAGCACTTACAGGTAAAGCTTTCGTGATTTGGCTACTGTATCCACCGCCTAATATAGCTGCTACAATGACATCTGAGCTTGTTCTCTATAAATCGTCGAGGAGAGATAAGTTAGCCATTTTTGCATTTTTTTACTCCATCCACTACCCTTTATCGCACTTGTGTTTAGGCGTAAATCCTGACGAAGTATTCTTCATAGTGTTTAGGGGAAGTTACGCCCCATGCATGAGAAGAATATTCTATGGTAGGTGCCATCAACAAGGCGATTCCCTTTCAGTACCGCTTATGTTCCACATATCGTATGATCTCTAAAACTCACCTATAGTCTCCCTCACGTAAGGGCGGGTGATTTTTGTTGATCTTTCTAAATACCTATAGTTTCCCTCATGTAAGGGCGGGTATTTTGTACGGTATAACGGCCTAGAAAAAGGTATATTGAAAGGGGGACCAATTGGTGATATAAGGAACCTTCACTATGGCCGCTGTTGCAAAGTTGATGACTGATCCTCATCAGTTATTGAAAGGTCCAAATTATACACCATGGAAACATAAGATGAAGGCAGTTATCCAAATGGAAGATTTGTGGGATATTGTTACTGGAGTAACAACTAGGCCTTCACCAACAGCAGGATCCACAGGTCCTTCCGTAGATCAGATAGTTTTTGACAAGAAAGACAGTCGAGCAAAGGTGCTCATTTTGTTTGTTGTTTCAGATGAAGTGCAACCTCATATAGCTGACAAAGCAAGTGGTAAAGAGGCATGGGATGCCCTTAGAACCATCTATGAGGGAAAGAATGAATCCACCATTCTTCATCTTCAACAACAAATTCATAACCTGAGTTTGAGATAGGGTGAAATAGTTGAACTCTTTCTGTGCAGAGTGTCTGAATTGAAAGAGAAATTGAATTCTTTGGGAGATACTGTGGACAAAAAGCTTCTCATTTCACTTGTGATGAGAGCTTTGCCTTCTTCATTTGATATGTTGATCACCTCCATCCAGGTGTCTCAATGACAAATTACCTACATCGAGTTGGTCAATTTGCTTCAACAACAGGAGGCATGCCAACTTCACAAGGATGATTCTTCCAATACAGCCCTATACACCAACAGGCAGGGTTCTAGGAAGAAAATTAAAGGGCAAAAAGGATGCAACTTTCAGAAAGGAGGAAATTCTCAACAGGATACGAAAGGAAAAGGCAAACAACCTCAATAGAAGAAGAGGTGGTGCAAGATCTGTGAGAAAGACAACCATGACACCACCAGGTGTTGGCATAAGAACAAGCAGAAAGGCCAAAACAAACCACAAAATAAAAACAAGCAACCTAGGGTGAATGTTGTTGAAGAATCTGACTCAGATTCTGAATGGGCACACAAGGTGCTCATGACTACCACAGATTCCACACAGAGGGATCCTGTTTGGTATGTCGATTCTGGAGCTAGCAAACATATGACTGGTGACAGATCGTGGTTTGAATCATTTGTGGCCAAAGAGGGCAAACATGTCACCATTGCTGATGATAAAACCTATAGGGTTCAGGGAGAGGGTACAGTTTCAGTCAATCTTCCTGATGGCAAGTGTCAGATTGACAAAGTCCTCTATGTTTCGAGATTGGCTAACAATTTGTTGTCAGTCAAACAAATCCTGGATAGAAATATGGTTGTCAACTTTCATGTTGAGAATGGCAAGAAGTGTTGTACTATTACCAGGAAGGGTAAGCAGATTGCAATAGCTTCATATAAGCACGGCTTATTTGCACTAGATGCTATCTCTACTCCACATGTTGCCATGGCTGTCTCTACCAAGGAGGCAACTTCCCTATGGAACAAGAGATATGGGCATCTTAGTTACGGCTACTTACTTGAGCTCGGTAAGTATGAGATGGTAAATGGTCTTCCTTCCCTTTGTGCCACATTGCCAGTGTGCTCTGACTGCTTGGCAGGAAAGCAGCATAGAGTACCATTTGAGAAGAGCTCAACAAGAGCACGAAAACCTCTGGAGTTAATTCACACCGATCTGTGTGGTCCTTTCACACCCAAAAGTTGTGGAGGGAAGAGGTACTTTCAGTTATTCATAGATGACTACTCACGAAAGATGTGGGTTTTCTTTCTCCAACTGAAATCCGAAGCTTTCGCATTCTTCCAGCAGTTCAAGAAATCCGTTGAGGAGTCAGGAGCTTCTATTAAAACCCTTCGCTCAGATCGAGGGGGAGAGTTTACCTAATGAATTTTTTGCATTCCTAGATAAGCATGGAATCAAGAGACAGTTAACAACTGCCTATACTCCTCAACAAAATGGAGTTGCTGAGAGAAGGAATCATTCTATCATGGAAATGGTTCGTTGTATGCTCACAGGAGCTACTCTTGGGAAACAATATTGGGCAGAAGTTGTCACCACTATAGTGTATCTGTTGAATAGGGCACCCACAAATGCCCTAAAATGAATGACTCCATAGGAAGCATGGAGTGGTTGAAAACCCTCCATATCTCATCTGTGTATTTTCGGATGTCACGCTTTCATGCACATACCGAAAGAGAAAAGGAAGAAGCTAGATGAGAAAACACTGAGATGTATTTTTCTTGGTTATGATGAGCACTCTAAAGGATATCGTTTGATAGATCCTTTGACCAAGAAAATTCATATCAGCAGAGATGTTGTCTTTGATGAAGCTTTCACATCACAGAGCACATCTAAAGTACACCAAGATATTATGGAATCTAAGGAAGAGAAGATTCCTTCGTCAACACAGACAGGAGGTCCTTCTACATCTTCTTCAACTCCATCGAAGAAGAATCCTAAATGGTGTACAAATACAATCAGAGACACAAATTTATCCACTCCTCCCAATTTGAACTTGGATAGACCTCGTACACGTAGTATGGCTCAAAAGGAAAAAGAAGCCAAAGAAACTGGTGAGGTTGATGATCTTTGTCAATCTTTTGAGGAATTTTTTGTAACTCCAAGTATATAAGTAGAGGATATGGATATTGATGATGACAGGGCGTTCATGTCTACCATAGATGATCTTGAACCTGCATTAGTGCAAGATGCTCTTAGTGAGCCTTAGTGGAAGGCCGCTATGGATACAGAGTATGAGTCTTTGATGAAGAATAAAACTTGGAAGCTTGTTGATCTGCCGCATGGAAAGAAACCCATTGGCTACAAATGGGTATATAAATTCAAGTACAAGGCAGATGGAATAATTGATAAGCATAAGGCCCATCTTGTTGTAAAGGGTTATGCTCAAAAAGAAGGCATTGACTACGAGGAAACTTTTGCACCTACTGCTCGGATGACCATAATTCGGGTTATGTGTGCTATGACAGCACAATATGGGTGGAAATTTCACCATATGGATGTCAAAAGTGCCTTTCTAAATGGTGATCTCCAAGAAGAAGTCTACATGACTCAGCCTAAAGGATTTGAAGTGGAAGGCCAACAGCAGAAGGTTTGCAAATTGGTCAAATCCTTATATGGTCTGAAACAAGCTCCTCGAGCTTGGTATATAAAAATGGACAATCACCTTATGCAGCATGGATTTAAGAGATGTCCATCAGATGCAAACCTCTATTTCAAGAAACAGGGTTCGGAGATAGTGTTGCTTGTACTCTATGTGGATGATCTCGCTCATTATAGGGAGTTCAAAAACTATGATCTCTCTTGTCAAAATAAACTTGTGCAAATATTTTGAGATGACGGATCTCGGACTTCTCCATTACCTGTCTTGGTCTGGAATTCAGCCAGAAGGAGCACTCCATCAAAGTGTCTCAAAAAAAATATGCCAAGACATTGCTTGAAAAATATCGCATGACTGATTGCAAGCCAATGGCAACTCCGATGGAGAATGGACTTCAGTTATCGCAATATGATGATTCACCTCAGGTAGATGGTACTCTCTATCGATAGTTGATTGGGAGTCTCATATATCTGACCAATACTAGGCCAGATCTCGTATTTGCTGTCAACTATCTTTCGAGGTTCATGCGGGGAGCCTAAGACCACTCATTGGAAAGTAGCAAAATGTGTTCTTCACTATGTCCGTGGTACTATGGAATATGGCCTAGAATACAAGAGGAACAACAAATTCTTCTCGCAAGGATACACGGACTCTGACTATGCCGTATCATTTGATGATCGCAAGTCAACTTTTGGATACATTTTTCATCTGGGATCCGGTCCTATCTCTTGGCACATCAAGAAGCAATAGGTGGTTGCTATTTCATCAACAGAGGCAGAGTATCGTGCCGCACGTGAAGTTGTGTGCGAAGTGATATGGTTACGTCACATTTTGACAAGTATGGGCCATCCATCAAAATCTCTAATACACTTGTTTTGCGACAATCAGGGTGTTCTGAACCTCGTCAAGAATCCATTCCATCATGAAAGAACAAAGCACATTGACACACAATGTCATTTCATTCGAGATGAAGTTCCAAAGCACCGAATTCAGCTTTAGCACATTCCCACCAATGCTCAAGTTGTAGACATTTTCACTAAGGCACTTGGACGTGTCAAATTTGAATTGTTTCGCAGCTCTCTTTGTATTGCAAAATGATGTAAGGGGATGTTAGTATAGCTATTAGTTATTACATTACCCAAATAATGTAATAAAGGGGGATGTTAGTGTACTTAACTTATTGTCTCTATTTCATTATTTAGCTCTCTGTTACAACTGCTGTAACAAGTTTAGTTTACGCCGATGACTATTCCCGGTAGTGTAACCTGTATTTAAATGCCTGCTGAATAATACATTGATGTTTGCATTTTCTATCACCTAATGTATATCTTGTGAGTCAGTTAAAATAACATTGTCTTGTTAGGATTATTAGTAGTATGCCACTTGGACCAGTCAAAATATTTATAATTCCAAGTAGGAGTACGTATCATGATTAGGTTTTATATTATTCTTGATTAATGTATATTCATCAGTCCATAAAATCTGCATGTCAAATACGTGGAGAATACTATTTAATTGTATTAGTTACAGTATAAATTACATAGAAGACCTTGAAAGAGGTCTACTCTCTGCTTTGTTTATTGTTACATTACAATTTTTTCTAAATTTACAATTATGAAGAAACATGTTCAGCATGTATATTTGAAGCTCTAGTAATAAAAGTAGCAATTTTGTTCTTCAAATATGGTAATTTGTATCAATTTCATGTGTTGTTTTATTTTTGTTATGTAAATTGTGTTTATCTGTTACCTGCATTTACAGAATAGACATAATGTTAGTATTAGTTGTAAAATCTAGTTATTGATATAAAGTAAACTAGGGGAGAAATACTTACACTGCACTCTAGGAGGTAGGGCCCACTCCTATAGATAGTCCCTGAGCTCTCATCCCTACATTAGGTTAGGATTAGTTAGCCTTAAGTTAAACTACATTTCAAATTACATAAAATAATATAAATTGCACGAGGATCCTCACAAATAAATTAGAACATATCATAAATAAATTAGCTTGCAAATAATTAGATGCATTAGTAAATTAATTCATAGTAAAAGTAAAACATAATTACATTTATTCATCATATCTTGCATCATTCATTTTTGCACAAATTTAATTATGTTCATTTACTTTTCTGTACACTTGAAATCCTAAAAAAGAAACTTGAGCTAAGCTTAGTATTCACTCCTACAATATAATCTATACAGGATTGTTACTCTTTAAATATGACCTTTATTTCCCTCAGATTGATAAAACTAAATGTAAGATCTAAAGCCAATTATTTTGGCACCATTTCTAGGGAGAGTAGTGTCATAGTGGTTAGTTAGAAAAGTTTTTTGGCAATGCAAATCGAGAGGACTTACTTGTATGTGAAAAGGGGTATGTACGAGACCTTAGTGTGCATACAAGTCAGAGTGGCCCGTAGATGGTTCCAAAAATCCCCGCCTTTCGATGTTGTCAGGTTCATTTTTCATAAAGGTTTCATTTTTATTGCTTTCATAGATTAAAACTTTATTTCCTATAAATTTATTTTCTACAAATTTCAATTTCAACAAATTTTATTTTTTGTAAATTTCCTTGCTTTGGGTAATACTACCGTTAATTTGATTTAGGACCTATAAAAAAAATAGGAAGTAGGTGAATGCTAAAAACAACCTAATATTATTTTAGGACCCTATTTTTGTTTTATGGGAAGTAGTTAGGTTGAGTGACACAACTATAATGAAATCCCTCTTAATAATCAAAAGAATAGTAGAAAGTTACATTTTACTTCAGCAATTTTACTTTCAGTAAAAATTTACTTTCCAAGTACTTTTAATTTTTCCTAATTATGCTAAAATTAGTTGTGTAAATGCATCTAATTTTAGTAGCATTAGGATTTTTTAGTGATTTTAAATTTATTTATTTTCCACTGTGTTAAGAGTATTTATAAGTTTTGAAATTTATATTTAGAACTTAGCATACAATACGTTAAGATTATTTGTAAGTTATGAAATATATATTTAAGTTTAGAATACAGTAGGATTGAAACAAAAAATCCAAACCCACACAGAAAAAAAAAACACAAAAATCAAAGAGAGAAAAAAAAAATAAAAAAAAAAAATTGCCAACTAGTTGAAAGCAGTCAAAATGAATTTATATACCTTAGAAAATTACTAATACAACAAGAGGTTAATCTGCTTCTTGACCAAGGATATAGAACAACCAAAGCAAAATGGGAAGCATTGTGTGAACGCATTGATTATATCAATGAAATATCAGATGAACTAAAGAAAATAAAGAGGATAAATATAGTAAAAACTTTATGGGTAAATCATTCTTCACCTTATCAAGATCTTGGAATAAGTTATAAAAATTGGCTTTGGGATAGGAGAACAACAATAAATCTAGTAATTTATCCTTGGAATCAATACCTTGAGGATTCCCTCACTATTCACAACTTCCTTATAGATATAGAGAGGAAAGAATTAGCCCTATAATACAACAAGAGATACTATAGAATTCCTAGAGCTGAACGTTTTAGATAATTGTGCCAAGAGTTGCATTACGAGCTACAATTTGGAATTACTGATCCTATTGCAACTAAAGCTTACCTTTTTCAGTTGATTCAATTTTTGGTAGACTATTTTAATTTTGAAGAGGAACATTTTATGACACTAGACCAACTTGATCCAATCAACGATATTCATAAATTATTCAAATAAAATTAGACATATTGCTATAAAAAAGTAAGAAAAAAACATGAAAGTTTAGAACATTCATGAGTAAACCTAGAGACTCTAAAGGAAGATTCATAAAAACTAAAAAAATAGAAGAAAAATCTCCAAGAGACTTTAGAGAGCCCGGGATTTATAAACTAGTAAAAACTGAGGCTACATCATCAACCAATCAAGCTGAAATCCTAGATCAAGATCCCAATTCATATTTATTGCCCAATCCAAAATTTGACAACTACGTAGATCCTTCTTCTATATTTTATGAACCTATACCTGATTCAATTCTTAAAATCCTATATTTAGGTATGGTTGATGATCAAAGTGGTTTGGGAGAGGAAGGATAAAACCATGGAAATGGGAGACAAAGGCAAGAGAGAGATCAGATAGAGAATGAAAAAAGAAAAATGTTTCCTTTCCCAATCTTACATACAGAAGGAAGAACAAGAGAACCTAAATCAGTTTCTATTTCTATATTTCCTACCTTTCATGGAAAACCCTATGAATATTTTGATGTTTTTCTTTTCAAATTTGAAGTAGTATGTCAAGCTTACTTTTACACCACCAATGAACAAAAGCTAAGATTATTTACATCTACTCTTAAAGATGCAACTTTAAGATAGTTTATGGGTCTAGGAGAAGGATTTTGTTATCATTGGGATGGAGAAAATGAATTAAAAGAGCTATTCCTTGAAATATATAAAGATTATTGTAGAGTTAGGGATAAGAAAATTGAGCTTTTTTGTATGAATAAAAAAGAAGAAAAATATTTGGAGGATTATCTTGAAATATTTCAATTTGTAGGATCTAGATTAAATATAGACCTTGAGAAAGAAATCCTAAAATAACTTTTTCTAAAAGGATTAAAAGAAGATGTTCTTGAGATTTTAAATCTTATGTCAAAAGGAGACATTCATCTTATATCACTTGAGGATATTATAAACCTTTGCAGAAATTATTCAAGAAATAAACCTCTAAGAAGAAATAAATATATATCCACAGGAGGAGTGACAAGAGTAGAAATTAGAAATATGTTGGAAGGTTTAAAAATAGATTTATTAAGTACTTTGACCTCATCCTTGGACTTAATGGATAAAAAATCAATACACTAAAGAAATTTACTACCATAGATGTAGGAAAAATCACAATTCAAGACAATGTCCTCTCAACATAACAAATATATCCAATATCTCCGCTTGTTGTCAAATTTGTGATAAGAATCATAAAACCGAAAACTGTAAGTATATCTCTATTGTTAAAGCTGCCATAAAAGAACCTAAAGCAGAAGAGGCAGAAGATGTTTATTTTATCACTCAAATATGAAATGGTCCATTTAATGGCCCACCAAATTTGTCAACCCCTAATTATCCCAACCAGCAAAATCCTAATCAATGGTCTAATGCACCAAACTGGACAAATTGGAACTCTTAAAATCAATACTGGAACATACCCCCATGGGCTCAATTTATAGCTAACTCTTATGGAGGACAACCTCTATGGAATCAAGGGACACAAAATCAAAACATGCTTGGTTGGAATAATAGTGGCCAATATAATCAAGGTGGCACCAATTGGTCCCCAAATACAACACCACAACAAAACCAATTTAGGGGATAAAACACTCAAAACCCACCTCAAAATAGACTTCTACCACCTCCAAACAATAATACTAATCCTCCTAAGCAACCACCTCTTCCATCTCAACCAATTCCTAACCCCAACAACAATAAAAATGTCCAACAAGTTTATGATACTAATGAAACATGTTCTATATCTATAGCACCATGTCAACAGATTCAATTAATATCAATGAAGGTGTTGGAAAATAATGTTACTCTTATAGAACTTAATGACCATATTCCATATTTGGTTGAAAAATAAAATAGTAACAAAAAGGAAATAGAAAATCCACTAGAAGATATTCCAAAAAAGCAACCAAAAATCCAAATAAAGAAGAAAGTAGAAGTACCATTCCCTCAAAGACTAGCAATACCAAAAAAACCATCTAAGCCAGCCTTTAACTTCCTTAAAGAAATAGAAGGCATTACTATTAAAATTCCTTTATTAAAAGCTATCAAGGATATACCCATCTATTCCAAGCTTATTAAAAATATATGTTCAGGAAAGAAAAAGAAGAATGAATTTCAAACTATTCAATTCATTGGACAATTATCCGAGATAATGATAAGAGATAGGTTATTACCAAAATATACAGATCCTGGAATACCTATACTCACTGTGCATATTGGAGATATAACATTACAAAATATTTTGATTTATTTAGGAGTCACTATTAATGTCATGACCAAAGAAATAGCAAAATCCTTAGGGATCCATCAACTACAATTAACTTATGTTGTGCTTCAATGCATTGATATATCTACTATTAAACTAGATGGAAGTTTAGAGGACATTATGGTCTCAGTAAGTTCATGGGAATACCCTGTAGATTTTATAGTCTTACAACCCAAAAATAAATTAGGGGGACATCCCTTAATACTAGGACGCCCATGGCTTGCAACAACTGATGCTTACATTAGCTGTAGATGAGGAAACATGACTATTTCTAAAGGCAAGGATACAAAAGATATTAGTTTATTACCTGAATCACCAATAGAAAAAGAATTTCCAAAGCAGTTATGGTATGATTTCCATCATGAATATGATGATATCCAAACCTTATCAATTAATGTTCTAATTGAACAACTTGAACAAGAGGTTGAGGGACCCCTACCATTATTGTTAGAAAATCAACAAGAGAATCAAGGTCAAGATAGTAGTTGTTCATCTCAATTTTCCATTGATGAGGCAAGCACAAGTCAATCTCAAATGGAACCATATGGTTATGATTTAAATATTTTTGAACATGAGATAAACGGGATAGATGCAAATACAAAAAAGTGTAAACAAATAGATATTATATCAGGAAAAACTCTTAACATTAGTAATGAATTCACAAGCATGCAAGAATCTTAGTTAGTATATGTGCTTAGAAAGCATCAATCGACATTTAAATGGAACTATGAGGATATGACGGGTATTCACCCAAATGTTTGTACCCATCACATATTTATTCAAGAAGGTTGTAATCCAATGAAGACGAACCCAAAGATGATTGAATCCAGCTATGAAAGAAGTAGTTCAATAGGAAATCATTAAATGCTTAAAGGCATGATTTATATACCCAATTTTTGACAACCAATGGGTGTCACTTCTAGTGATAGTCCCTAAAAAAAATGGTAAATGGAGAATTTGTGTTGATTATAGAGAATTAAACAAAGTAACCAAGAAATATTATTTTCCCTTGCTACTCATTGATCAAGTCTTAGATACATTGGCTGGAAATAAATATTTTTGCTTTTTAGATGGTTTTAGTGGGTATAATAAAATTTCCATAGCTAAATAATATCAGGAAAAGACAACTTTTACATGTCTTGCAAGAACCTATGCTTATAATGTTCTACATTTTGGATTATGCAATGCACCTCCAACTTTTCAAAGAGTTGTATTGGCTATCTTTGCTAATTTAACTAATGAATGTGTGGAAGTTTATATGGATGACTTCACAGTATATGGTACTACCTTTGAAGAAACATTATCAAACTTGCAAAGATTTTTGGTAAGATGCCAGGAGAAAAATCTCTCTCTAAGTCATGAAAAGTGCTTTATGATGATGAAAGGAGGTATTGTTCTAGGACATTATATATCAGAATACGGTGTTAAAGTGGACCCTGCAAAGATACAAGTTATTCAAACCCTTCAACCTCCAAAAACATAAATAGATGTGAGAAGTTTCTTAGGACATGCAGGATACTACCTTAGGTTTTTTAAAGACTTCAATAAAGTTGCTACTCTCATGCTTAAAATCTTAACCAAATATAGTGAATTTAATTGGATAAACACATATCAAGAAGCTTTTGAAGAAATTAAAGAAAAATTGACTACTACTCCAATTTTGAGAGGACCAAATTGGGAATTACCATTTCACATACATTGTGATGCTTCAAGTTATGCAATAGGAGCATTATTGCAACAAATAGAAAGCAAAATATCTTATGTTGTCTATTATGTAAGTAAAAACTTGCATGGAGCTGAACTTAACTACACTGTTACAGAAAAAGAATTTTTAGTTGTAATTCATGCTCTCAATAAATTTAAATATTACATAATAGGTTATGAAGTATTTGTTCACACTGATCATTTTGCCATTAGATACTTAAAAAACAAAGCAACAGTGGATGGTAGAGTGATTAGATGGCTTCTTTTACTACAATAATTCAATGTCACAATTATAGATAAGGTAGGAAAAGATAATGTTATTGCAGATCACTTATCTCACATGCAAATATTTGATGATAACGAGTTAATTCCTGATAATTTTCCATATGAACATTTGTTTGGTCTTTCTATTTTTACCCCTTGGCACGCTGATATTGTAAATTATTTAGTAATAGGAAAAATGCCTCAAAATTACACACCGCACGAGCATAGAAAATTAATACATCAAAGTATTCCTTTTACGTGGATTCATGGAATTTTGTTTAAAAAATATCTTGACCAAATTATCAGAATATGTGTGCAAGAAAATGATGTATATGACATTAATAGGGCAGCACATGAATAACCTTGTGGAGGTCATTATGCCACCCAAAGAATGATTATGAAAATACTTCAAACTGGGTACTTTGGCTTGCTATGACTAAAGATGTTCATCAATTTATTGATAGATGTGATACTTTTCAAAGAGCTAGCAAGCCCACACCATCTATGTAAATGTCTTTGGTTCCACAAATAGCTCTTGAACCATTTGAAAAATAGGAAATTAACTTTATTGGACCTATAGACCCTCCAAGTGATGGTAATAAACACATACTTGTATGTATAGATTACGTTACCAAGTGGGCTAAAGTTAAAGCTCTTCCATGAGCTCAAGTTGAAGGAGTGGCCAATTTTCTTTATGAAAGCATAATGCAAAGCTTTGGAGCACCACGAGAATTAGTTTCATATCATGGACCTCATTATACCTCCAATTTTATTGATCATTTTTTTAACATCTATCAAATAAAACACAAGAAAACCTCACCATATCACCCTCAGGCTAATGGATAAGTAGAAGTTACAAATAGAGAACTTGAAAAGATTATTACAAAAACTATAACTATTAATAGGGGTGATTGGTCTGAGAGATAAAAAGAAGTTATATGGGCATATAATACAACTTGGAAAACTACCATAGGATTATCACCATATGAAATGGTTTATGGAAAAAAAACCATCATGCCCATTGAATTTGAAATAGAAACCCTTCGCACAGTAATACATCTTAATATGAATTTGGATAATGCACAAAAATAAGGGTTGAAAAAGTTAAATATTCTGGATGAGAAAATATTAGAAGCATTACATAGAACTGAAATAACTCAACAACAATGAAATAAATGGCATGATAAACACATTGTACCATTTACATTTCAATCAGGATATTGGGCCTTGTTATTTGACTCTCGTTACCAAGATTTTCAAGGTAAATTAAGAACAAGATGGCTAGGACCCTATGAAATTGAGGAAATATTTGGAAACAATATAGTTAAGCTTAAGCCTATAGATGATTCATCAAGGAAACTACTAGTAAATGGATATAGGATTAAACTTTATAAGAAGCCATTATCTAAGGATGAATTCATACATCAATTTAGACAACACACTGATTTGCAGTATATTTTTGAACTGCAATCAGTTACTATTCAATAAACTCTCTCTTTGAAAAGAAAGTAAATAATAATGATATAATTATATACATATATATCAAAATTTTAAAAACAAAACATTAATAGATATTAATGATTATGTTTCCTTTATTTCATCATGAAGTATCTATGTTATTTTTCATTTTTAGTCTTAAAGCTTTAAAAAATAGCTCAAGGAAAAATTATTTCTTTCAAACTTTGTAGGAAACTGATTACCACATGACACATAGTGCCCTATTGCTAGATAAAATCTAAGTATTTTTCAAATACTCAAACTATAGCTAGTATTTTGGGTAAAATTTTCATTGGAACTAAAGCAAATATTTTAAAATGTTGTTAGTGACTCCAGTTGATCACGTTTATCTATTAAGCATGCACAATTATATATTTAAAAATATTATGAAGTCTTGGAAAAATTAACTCATGTGTTATTTTTTCCATAAGTGACAAGTTTCCCTTGATTATCTATTTTTATGCATGGTATATAGTACTAATGAATTGGCAAAAGGACAAGCTCGCCCTTCACCCTTCAAAAAAAAAAAAATCCCTTGCTCCTCATCTAATCGAGCAAGTATCCTAATGAAAATCTTCTTTATTTTCCTCAAAATTAGTAAGAAACCCAAAAAATCAAGAAAATTTTCTTGCTTCTCCTCAAAATAAGCAAGAACCTCAAACAACACTAAAAATCCCTTGCTAAGCAAGTATCCCAAATAAAGGACAAAGAAAAAAAGGCAAAAAGAGCTTGAATCCCTAGAATTATTAGCATCTCAAACACCATGGGGTATTCTTTATTAAGATATCCTTACGTATTAGCAATAAGTTTGGATAAGACCTCTAGATGCTTATAAGATCAGCTAGCTTTTTGGTATATATAACACTTGTTGTTTTTCAATCCTTACTCATAATGGGAAATGAATCTTCACTACACACACAATTGATCTTGAAAGAGGCTTGAAACTACCAGGACAACTTTGACACTATATTAATTTGTGAAAGAAGTAAATGACGTTGTTCAAAATTGCTATAATGTTTGATGTCTTTGAAGAATAACCTTAGAAACATCATATGCAGCTAAGAGTTCCAAGTAAATCCTCATGAAAGTACTTTGATTTCAATATTTTTTACAAAACCATGACTTGTGTCCATCACATTTTATCCTTTAGAAGAAATCCATCTTAATATCTATTTTACTTTTTTCTATAATTTCAGCTATCCTAGAAGGCTGAAATCAAACTTTAGATAACATATTTTTTATCTTTGAAAACTTCTTCTAGGTGGGATCAAAGATGAAGTCATACTCATAGGAGTGGTGATTTGAGTGTTAGATGTTGGAGTTTGATTCATGTTATTTGGATTACAGAAGGATTTTAGGAATGGATTAGTTATAGGATTACTCACATGAAATAGCATTTCATGGAGGGAATGACTATGATTCAAGGTAGAATTTATACTTTTCCAAGTATAGTTTACAAGAATAGAGGAAAATAGAAGAGACTATTTCTAGGGATGTAATACTTGAATCACTTGGTCAACCATTAGATCTTTTCCTTTTGATATAGCAAGATTAAAAACAGGAATTTTCTTTATCTAACCATATTGGTATATCCATGGGATAATTTCTCTTTATTTTTCCCTTCCATGTTCTTTGATTGATACACAACCAATTGTATTGATTAAATATATTTACATGATCATTGATCATTTGAGAATATATTCATAAGATTGATCTCATATGCATATGTACCTTTATGGATATATTCTTAGGTTCAAACTCTATTTTTTTGTAAAAATATAGTTCATACAACAAACCGCTCCTAGAAATTCAGCGTAGAGTTTTTCAAAACAAGTTTCAAACAAATCACTTGGAGTGAATCATTTCAATTCTAAGGTAAATCAGTCCTCTTGGAGGAGTTTAAAATATTTCTTTATATTTTGAATGAATCATTCCTTAGAATCAAAACAAATTAGTCATTAGATTCTACTTAGAAGCATTTCAATATTGTGGAGTAAATTGTTAGTTGGATTAGACTTTAACAAAAAATTCTAAGTGATTGAAATTAAACAAAGTGAATTGATATTATTTTGGAATGAATCTCATCCTAAGTGAGTACTTGGAAAAACATTATCATAGTTGTTCCAACTATTTTTTTCTATGGTAGATGTAAATTTGGATTCAAAAGGGATAAATTCTACCAATTAGTTTCAACTTTCTTGTTTACCTCACAAAATATAATAATTTTGAAGTTCATAAAGGAGTCATCATTTGCAAATAACCTGCAAAAATTAGACACAAATAACAAAAATTATGTGCTTAAAAAATTTAATTTAGGGTTGGGCTTGACAAATCAAGTCTCTCATCCCAACGAATCATTAAATATTTAACTTGAAAAACTTGTGTATATTTGGAGAAAATTGCTAGCTTCATGAAGCAAAACACTCCATGATTTTTCTTTATTTCTAAGCAAGTTTAGAGGGATTTTCTACCTAGATGAGGACTTGAAAAAGAAATCCTCAAAATTAATCCAATTTCTATTCACCTATGGTAAATGTAAATTTGGTTGTAAAAGAGAGGAATTCAGCCAATAAAAAACTAAAAGGATTGGAGTCCCAATAGGTGTGTCAAAAGCTATGTTGAATTGAGAAATTATCTGACTTTCAATATACCCTCGATTCTAGTTTCATTAAACTTGAATGGAAGAGACACACCTCTTCCAACCTCTAAATTTTGGCCAACTCTCACTATCCTTGCTAAAAACTAACTAATATATTCTAATCTAACTACTTGAAATTAAATGGCGGAAATTAAAATGTAGAAGTAACTTTAGAAATTAAAGCACTTGAAAATAAATTGTGATGTTTAGGGTACGAGGGATTAAAAATAAATATAGTCAAAACCATTGCAAGAAGAGTATGTAATTAATCAATAAATGAAGAATTTGAATAACAATAATGCATTCCAAATCATATGAGCTAAAATTGTGAGAGGAATGACAAGATGTACAAAATGGTTATGTCGAAATCATTGCATATTCCATAATCTAGGAGGGTAGTACCATTAAAGGACAACAAAAAAATTATCAATTTCTCATCAATATTATGAGTTACAAGAGCATAATATGGGATTCACAAAGTGCATATTTGACTTCCTCAAGGCTAAAATATATTTGCAATAGATTCCATGGATTATAGGAAAAGTTTAAAGCAAAGGCAGTCCAAAGACAAAGGTTTGGAGGTATTGACCCAAATGTAGTCATGGTGAGTGACTAAAGAGACACGCTAGTGAAGAATACTTATAGAACTACTATTGTCAGAGCCAGAGCCAAAGCCATAGTGAAAGCCAATGCTAAAGCTAGAGAATAGTTCCATTGTACTACCCCTAGAATCAAGGGATAGTGATATTTATAATAAATAATATAATAGGGGATGTTAAACTTCATTGTGTATTGTTGTAGAATGAATATATTTAGGAGATGTTAATATTTCATCTCATTTGTGGATGAATAAACTCTCCCATCAGAAGAATGAAAGAAGTTGAAGAGACAATAGTAGAAAATCAAACATAAAGAATCTTTTGAATCAAAGAAACATCATATTATTTTAAATATGCATGTTGTATATTGTAAAACAATGCTTAAATATAAAAAAAATAATTAATAAAATATTATTGTATTTGCCTTTTCCATTTTCAACAAATTTTAAAATTTTCTTTTTTAATTTTTAAAGTTTTAATTATTAAAACTACTCATTAAAAATAACAAAATAATTTTAAATTCAATTAATTAAATTTCTAAACTTGAAAAAACATATATATATAATTTTTCCCAATAAAATATATAAATATCAAATTAAATTATAATTCCAATCCATAATCATCAAATAACATAAACAGAGTTCCTTTCAAACATATGCAACTAACTAAATCGAGAATGAATAATTAAGACAGCTTAAGGCATTGAAAATTTATCTGTGAAGAATAGGACCATTTTAAAAATGCATTGTTCCCAAGATCACAAACCATTGTCGTCATAATTGATTAGCCTGAGCAAGCTTTAAAACGCCCAAGTATAAAATATTAGTAAAGATGAGGCAAGGTTCGAGTAACATGCTGTATGGTTATATACAGCACTCTTAGAGGAGGGTTAGCGATAAGAATATAAGTTTCACTTCCTTCCACATAGCGGGAGCTTCATTTACCAAATCTATGCTTGGAATATCGATAGAATAAAACGAGGTGAACAAGGACATTACAGGCACATTCAATGCAGCATCTCTCCAATAGTTATCGTGACCTCTGAGATAGTGAAGACATAGCTGAGCTTCGTGTAAAGCCAATTCGAAGATAGAGTTTGGACAGGCCATCAAGTATCTGAGAACATTGGGAATTCGTCTTCTCTTCTCGAGGAATATCCAAAAGCAAACGATATACTCCTTTGGATTGAATGCAGTATTGGGCATCCACCTGAGACGTGTGTAGACAGCATTGACATTATTCTCCAGCATGGGGTCGTTCTTGTATATCGATAACTTCAATTGCAGCTGATTCATCTTCACACAGAACAAAATCTATCAAAATCTATCAAAATCACTATGATATTCGAATTTACTGCCGCCGTTTTCAAACTTCGCTGATATAATACGCTCCGAATTGTACTCACGAAAAATGTTCCAAAGTTTCTGTTACTTCGGTGCTTCTGAAGACATTCGCAGGACCTTGTCTTATCTAGGTGCTCTCAATCCTTCTGTAGCTCGCTGCTATTTTCTTTTTCAAACTCCTACAGAAAAAATGGTTTCACAATCTCGGTGACAGTGAGACCTGCAACTTAATTTTCTCAAGACCTGGCGTTTTGCAATATCTTTAAAAACCAGCGGTAGTTCTCTTATTTCTCAAACAAATCGACAGCTCTCATGAAACGAACAAAAATTCTTCCCAAATATTCAGTGAATAGCAATGCAAAATCTTCAAACAACTTCTCAAGCTCGCCTGCCTTTTTACTGCATGCTTCTTGTTTTGCCGTCACTCAGGATCTGAGTATGACGAAAGCATCCTCCCTTTTCATTATACTTCATTGTTTCAAGATATCCAAATCTTTATTTCCGATCGGCAGTCTTCTTTCGTAAATATCAGATAACACATCTATCCTTTTCTCAAAAACCAATTTCACAACTTCAAAATTAAACACATATATGCTTTGATAATTAGTTTGAATGCCCTCACTAATGTCGGAGCTATTCAAAGAATATTCAAAATCTTTGCCTCATTTTTCTTAACCGTCGAACCTTTGGTATAATAGACGTTGGTGTTGGCACCAAGATTTGAACCCACGACGCCGGCGTCACAAACTTCTACCCACATTTCATAACCGTTGGTGTCTTAACACTTTCTTTTATTTTATAAAAGCCACTTTCATATTATAATGATTTAATCCTATGATTAAATATTATAATATTTATTTTTACACCTTTGTCTTATCTTTTTTAGATATATGATTTAAATATAAACCTTTGTTACATAAGATTCCCTTTACAATATTTTTGTCTTGAATTTGATCCATGTACCTTGCACTTTAATATTTCAACTTTAAAAATAATTTTCAATCATCAATGACAACCAATATACTCAAAATTTCCAACAACATTAAAGTTAATCAACTCCCAAGAGTACATATCTGCACACCTTTATAAATACTAGCATTGTAATATTAAGGCCAGTATCAACAATTTTCTCTCTTTTTCAACTTGATCTCACTACTTCCCATACCTTTGATCATCAACTCTCAAAAGTATTATTTGTAATTCATCATGTTAAAGCAACCAACCAGAAATGTGTACAGGAGAAAGAACCTCCGAAAGGAACAAAAAAAGCAACCACCTTGATGTATGATGGTTTAGATCCAATCACTTAATAATGGTTCAAAGTGGTTACATTCCCAAAAGTTAGAAAGTCAACTTTTAAAATAACAGTAATGGACTATCATATTAATATGTATAGGTATGATGTCTCTAAAATCCCCAAAGAAGATACACTCAAAGCCATTCATACTAAATAAGATATTTTTTATTCAAATAAATTAGATAGAGATAAAGTTTGTAGTTGTAGAAAAGAAGCTTGAAACCCTAGAGCATAAACTAAAGAAGGAGGAAGTAAAGAAAAGTGCTCTATATATTGAGATTCAAGATCTAAAGCACCTATTAGACAAATCTCCAACTAAAGAGGCAGCAGAAATATAGAAGAATCCAAATCCTAGAGAAACAATTGAAATAGAAAAATAAAAAGATCCATATAGATATAAAAAGCATCTATAGAGTCAATCTAGTGTTTACACAAATATGGAAATCAATCAAGAGCATTTTCTATTAAATCCCTAGTCATTAATTTCAATAAAATATTTTCATTGTGTAACTAGTCCCTATAATATTCAATAAATGTTTGGGTCTTATTTGTTTCATCATCAAATATTTTAGGGATATGTATAGGCAACTCTATGTATTCCACATCAATACCTAGAGATTTTAAAATTTCTCAATATTGGTAAACACATGCATAATCATCCCAGGGTTAGCTAGAGCATGAGTATTTAATAGTTAAGAATGGATGGCAACTTCTACCATAAGGACCCTATTAACACCATTATTTGAATAATATTATTAATCATGTTTTACAAAATATCCTATAATTATTTAGGTTTTCGTTTCATAGTGGCTTCTATTTGCTTCTTAGTGTCTCTCCTATGATTGTTTAATTGGTAGGAAAGTGATTCCTTAATGGTAGTCATTTATTCTACCAATTTCTCATCTTCAAGTTAAAAAAATATAATTAGAACATTGGGATAACTATCATGCTTTAATTATTTACACTCACACATTATTTGTCATGATTTCCATATTAAGTTGCAATTGTGGTATAGTGTGACAACCATCTTTAGTGTTGAATACAAATGTTTTTAGGGCACCTTGGGATCTTATGGTAGACTAATAACATGCATCATAGTACTTATTCAAGCCCCTAGGATCATAATAATATAAAATTATTTTTCTATTGGAAGCTAGCCAACTAAATTGTAGGCATTGAAAAAAGGAAGGTGCATATTCTTTTCTTTTGAAAAGATAGTTAAATCATCAAGGTATATGAGAATGATCTCATTAACTAATCCTATGAAGGTAATATCCATAAATCATTGGAAAATGGCCTTGATTTTTGACAATCCAAACAATATTATTTGGTAGGTGAAGGTTCCCCATCTGGTGGTAAAGGTAGTTTTATGTCGATCATCCTTCAAATAAATTTGGTTATACCCTAAGAAAACATCTAGAAGGGATAACATTTATGACCAAACCATTTTTTACTAAATCTAGACCATAGCATGTAGGGAATAATGGTATTTCAATAATTCCTTGTTAAAGTTAGTAATGTCTACACACATTTTGATGTCATCATTCTTCTTTTGGACTAGTAGTAGGTTGGGTACCCAAGTGGGGTACTTAATTGGAAATATTATTTGGGCTAGCAAGTTTAAAAATATCCTTCTTCATATCATAGAATATTAGGGATATGAATGAAATCCTTAAAATATGATTTATTAAGAAATTAATAATTTGTTATAGTCCTGAGTTTATTTTAATACAAGAAATAAAATTAAGCAGTGCGGAATGTAAGGATGCTTTTAAGAAGATTTGGAAGAAAGATGATTGTTTAATATTTATTCTACAGGAGCTTCGGGTAGTATTGCAATAATATGGGATGAAAAACTATTAGAAACATAAAGTACTTGAGTTGATAGATTATTTTTTAGGAAAGAGAAAAACATCAAAGTTGGGATTATAAATGTATATACTCCAACTATAGTTACTTCTTGTGGAAGATTTTGGAAGGACCTTAGAAAAAAAAAATTTAATACAATGATGATTCATTGTGATCTATGGATTCTTGGGGTGATTTTAACACATTTTTATCTCCTCTGGAAAAAAGGATGATGCAATAGTTTGCTTTATTTGTCAATGAAAATGACCTTTTAGATATTATTCCCTCAAACTTTCAATATACATGGAATAATAGATGCATTGGGAAAATCATATAGTAGAAAGACTAGATAGATTATTGTTATCCAATAAATGGTTACAAACAAAGTATACAATCTCTTCAAATATTTTATTGTGAGCAAGATCAGATCACAAACCCATTATTTTGACTTGTGATTTACCTAATAATGGTCATCTAAATCCATTTCATTTCTAGTCTATGTGGCTCCAAGACCCTATTGTTTTCCATATGGTTATGTTAAAGTGGGATGAATCAAAATTTGAAGGATCATGTATGTATAGGTTTGTTCAAAAGTTGAAATATTTAAAGGAGAAAATGAAGATTTGGAATGCCAAATATTTTGGTAACATTTTTAAAGAAAAGAAAGAAATTGAATCAAAGCTCAAAATTTTACAAGAGATAGTAGAAATTAATGTAATGGATCAAGATTCTTATGTGAAAGAAAAACAATTAATTTTTTATTATCATAATGCATTGAAAATATAATCATATTAAACTTATGCTTTTGAATACATAGACTCGAAATATTCTCTGCTAGGATTTCACTCGCATGTTATTGTTGCCTATTTGTTCTTCCATCATCCACCATACCATTTTTGCCCTTCTGAGATCTGCACACACTGTACCATTCTTAGTTACTACTCTGCCTTGGGAGGGGGGCTTCCTCCCTTTCAATGGCTACCTCTCAGGTCACTATTTCACTAGTTAGTGAAGTTACAACTGTTGATAGCCATAGCACTAGTAAAACAACCCAGGAAGTTTATCCTGAAGGTAGTTCCTTAGTACCGGATATAACCCTACCAATGCAAGATATTGATAATGCTTGCAAATGTCTTGAAAGCCACACCCTGGTAGGGTACTTTTTGGGGAGGATTCCTAGTGACTCGCTAATCCGAAAATGGATTCATCAAGTTTGGCAGTCATATGGATTAAAATTTGATCATATTCAAAACCTTACTAAATATTTTTTTTATTTTTAGTTTGTTGATCCGCAACATGTTGATACAATTATTAGGAAAGGGACTTGGTATATATTAAATACCCTTTTAATTCTTTAGCCCTCACATCATAATTTTATAGTTTCTATTGATTTTTTCTTGTGATTTACCATTTGGGTGGAATTCCTATGTCTTCCTTTGCCCCTTTGGCCATTCTTGCCATAGTTTGTCACACCCATTGGCAAGTTTGTGTGCATGGAGCCACAAACATTCTATGTTGTGCATCCATACAAAAGCATTTGCATTGAAATTGATCTATAAAGGATCTTAAGGATTCTATAAATATTCAGGTTGGGAAAACATGTTTTCAACAATGGGTGGTTTATATCAATCTCCCAAATACCTATTATTGGTGTCAGTCTACTATCCACAAGATAAAATATTGCCCTCTTATGGATGGTTGATTCAAAAATCAGGCTTCAGTAGAGACACCTTCAAACACAAATAAATATGTCCCTCCAACTAATGGAGGGGAGGACAGGACTTCTGAAGTCCTGGAAGAACAACAAAGGAAATCAACCACAAACTTCTATGGGAGCTGGTAAAAAGGAGTCTCAATAAAGCTTTCAGTCTAGAGTTTCTCATGCAACCTCTATAGTAGGGACTTTTTTTTCTCTTCCTATAGGTACCTCTTTTGGTAATAACAATAAAAATTCCCTAATTATTCAAGCCTCCCAGTCATATAAACCATCAACTATGCCAGTGCCCGCTCCCTCAAGAAAATTCTAAGTTTATCTATCTAATATACCTAGTGAAGTTCCCTCATGAAACCCTCATTGCTCTTGTAGTCCAGTTAGGGATACCTTAGGCATCCCTTTAGATAAGTGACAACAGAATGATTATTTTTGTGAAAATCATAATAGGTTTTTCACAAATACCTTTGAATCCTTAGAAAATTTCGAGGACTCTGAGGTCCTCGAAGGAAATATGCTCCTTGATCGTGTCTCATGAAGTGCTTATCTTAGAATTTTAGGGGTTTGATAGATTCTATGCACAAGTACATAGTGCATCAAGGTCTAGATGAGTTCAAATTAAAAATGATAATATTGATATCCTTTGCCTTAAGAAGTTAAAGTCACTAATTTTATGTTGTCAAGTACTTGCTCCTTTCTCTGGCCTCGAGGCCACACCTTTCATACTATGCATGACATGGGTAAAGGAATGGTAGTAATTTGTCTTTCAGAATATTATCATTCTAAAATTATCTCTTGGGGTTATGACCCTTCTAATAATGTTTTTTGGGTTGTGATGGGGATTTATGTCCATATTCTTGGTTTTATCAACATCTATGCTCCTAACGATGCCAATGATTGTTGTGTATTGTGGTGGTAAGCAGCACTCTCTATTCCCCCTACTATTTGGTTCTTTTGTGGGGACTTCAATATGATCAAATTTATACATGTTAAAGTGGGTCTTCTTCCCATGAGGTGTGCCAAAAGGGAAAGAGAATCATGGTTTTTCAAGAAAGAAAAGTTGGGGATCTTTGATCCCAATAGCTACTTTTTACCCTCTTCATTCCCAGCTAGTGCTTAGTTCACATGTTCTAACAATCAACAAGGTGAGGATCGTGTTTTGGAAATATTGGACAAAGCCATGCTCTCAAATTCTATTTTTTTCTCCTTTGAATGGCTCTCATATTTTCCTCCCTTTATCTATGTCCATCTTGAGCTCTTCTTATCTAACGATTCCCCCATTTCCTTTTCCATATTTGTTTCTTCTACTCCCCTTCCTCTTTCTCATTCATAATTTTACCTTAATACCTCTATTTTGCACCACCGTATATTGAGGGCCTATGTTATCATAATTTAGAATCTTGTCCCTAGACTGAAAGGGGTCTTAGGATGGATTTATTGGTGGAATATTTCTAACACACTGCCCACTTTCTATGCTCACTTGGATGTAAGATTGCTAAGTTTTGTCATCGCGTCAACGCTGCTCTTAAGTGAAATATGGAAGTGACCTCTTCTCAACTTCAGTCCAATCCTTTCAATGAGGAGCTTCAGAGACACCTCACTACGGTTAAGCACTAGCTTCTTCTGGTAGAGCACTATGATGCTAAAGGAACTCAATTCAAGGTCAGGTTGCACTGGCTCAAATTTGGAGATAGGGTTATCAAGGAGTTCTTTCAGTGCTTGCATCCTCGTAATAAATTTTTGGGTATTAAATCCCTTAACATTAATGGAGAGTATGTTTCTAATATTCCTATTATTCTCTATTATTTTGAATAATATTACCTGTCTATATTTGCAGCTCAGGACCACTCCTTGTAACATGATGAAGCCCTTAAATCCTATCTTTGTATGGTTCTAGAATGGCTTTCTAAGTCTCAAAGAGTTTCTTGTGATAATGCCCTATCTTTGAAGGATTTGGAGGAAGCTCTTTCTTATATTGCTAATGATAAATCCCCTGGTCTTGATGGATTCCATTGTGAATTCTACAAATTCCTTTGGGACACTGTAGGGCCTGATCTTCTCAAAGTCTATCAAGAAGCCTTCTCTAAGGATTCGTTGGGCCCTAATATTAATCAAGGGATTATTAAATTTATCCCCAGGTCTAGTGATCTTGAAATAATCACCAATTGGAGACCTATTACTCTCCTTAATGTCTCTTATAAGATCATTTCCAAAGCCCTAGATTTACGCATCCACTATCTCCTTCCAATTATCGTGCACCTAGAGAAAACTAGCTTTATTCGGGGTAGATACATCATTGACAATATTATTGTTGTCTAAGAAGGTATGGAGTGGGCTTGCAATATTAACCAACAATTTGTGTTCATCAAAATCGACTTTGAGAAAGCATATGACAAGACTTATTGGTCCTTCATTCTAGCCATGGTTAAATATTTTGATTTTGGGCCCTACTTCATTAGTTATATTGAAATATTGTTTGCTTAGGCTTCAACTATTTTATCCATTAACAGACACAAGTCCTCAACCATTGGTCTCTTTTGATCCATTAGACAAGGTTTTCCTTTAGATCCTTCCCTTTATGTCCTTGCTACTGAAGGGCTTGGCTATTTACTAGCTCATTATACGTCTCAGGGTTCTATTTGAGGAATTTATTTCCTTGGAGGTGAGACTCAATTGATCAATGGTCATTTTGCTGATGACTCTTTCCTCACTCTTATTGAGGAAGAAGGTGTTATTCAACAAGTGCTTGCTTTCCTGGATACTTTTTTTATGGCTTACGAATCCTTCATTCGATGGAGAAAGACCTAATGTTATAAGTAGTCTCTTGACCCATTGCCCTACTAGCTTAATCAATATCAATGGAAGATCATCTAATAGGGGAAATTTTTTATTTTTTAGGTATTCCTTTTGCCTTTAACGAGTCATTGTAAAAGTTATGGAAGTATGTTGTTAACAGGGTGGAACAAAAACTTACCTATTGGTCCACAAAGAAACTCTCCCTTGCTAGTAAATTTTAAATTTGCACTTAAGTCTTTGTGGCCACCCATGTTTATTATTCTTCCTGCTGGGTCCCATCCAAAAATTGTTATAAGAAGCTTGATAATATTTAGCGATATTTATTATGGTCCTATAATAATGCTTCAAGATTCCATCGTGTTGCTTGGGAGTATTGTTGTCTTCCCAAAAGCCATGACGGACTTGGAATTATTAATACCCAATGTCAAGGTTGGGCCCTTTGTATTAAGTGAGTCATCAAAGCCCTCACACAATGAGGCCTGTAATATTCTCATTCGACACTATATTAGTGAAGGTTCCCCTTTTGGGCATAAGAGTTGGAAGGGCATAGCGTTACCTTCCCTCCTTGTTGTTCCTGTGTCTATCAAAGTGTCAGGATCCTTTGTCATTAGTAGCATTTGGAAAGCTTGGGAGAGTGTTAAACCTTGGCTTAGATGGAATGGATAGAGCTTTTGGCATGACCTCTCCATCAACCAAATGAATATTTGGTGGTCACCTGTTATCACCTACTAGGATTCCCTGCTTGTGTAGGTTCCTTGGGTTCATGCACTAAGATTCTTTTGTAAAGGTATGCAATGCATCATTGATTTCATTTCTCGTCCTACCAAGGATTTGATCCCTTACTATGATTTTATAGCTAAATATGGGCTTAATCACTCTAAAAAGGATACCTTTGATGTTATCAAGGTTGTTTTCCCTGACTCCATGTTACACAATATTTCTATGCTTTCTCAACGACCTTGGTGGAAGTACTGGAAGTGGTATCTGAACACTCCATTAGAAAATTATAAGGCTTTATTAGGGTATGTATGGCTCTCTCCTTGCCTACCCATGATTTATAAGCTTAATCAACAATAGAAGGTATCCTCCCCTTGACCTATTTGGTTGTGTAGGTTCCATACTGCTTGGAATCCTTTCTTAGAGCCCAAAATGTTTTGTTTTTCTTGGAGTATTTTGCACCAAGGACTTCCTATTGGGGAACATCTACAAAATTTAGGCATCCCCAACCCTTCTTGCCCTTTTTTCATTAATTAAGACTTTGTCCATATTTTTTGAGTTTGTGCTTGTGCTCATTCCCTTTGGTATTGGCTTTTTTCATTTTTTAGACCCTATTCCTTTGCCATGTTTGAGTGGAAGCATATCATTTTGGGATATCCCCCACCATTACCAGTTATTTTTTTAAGTGTGGCACTTATTTTGTATAGTAACCATTTATAGTTTATAGAGAGCTAAAAATGACTGTATCTTTGGTAAGTGTACTTCCTTTTTGCACATATTTTCTTTTGAGAAGTCTAATATTATTTATTTTGTATATTTTTATATTACAATTCAAGCCAATAAGGGGCCATGAGGATCACTCATCTTCAAGAGCTTATTAGATAGTGGGCGAATACACCATGCTTAGTAATTTAGGATACTCCTTGTAGTAGATCCAGGTCCACATAGTAGTGTCATTTTCTCTCAAACTATACTCCTATCTCATTTCAAGGTGCTTATAGAGATGGTCATGGCTATGTGATTGTTACTCTCTCCCCCAACTCCTCGACTTTATGCCTAGGGTAAATTAAGATTTTATGGTTGGGTTTATGTTTTCGACACTTCTAGACATGAGAGGGACTCGTTTTCAAATTTTGTAGGTGGGAATCAGGGGTGGCTAAAACTTATTAGTTTATTCTGTTGTCTATCAGTTTTGTCAACTATATATTATTCTCTTGTATTCCCACTCTATTTTTATAGGGATGATTTTTTTTGGCTGATGGCATTAGCCATGTGGCATGTTTATCTGCCTCTTTTTTTTTTGTTTGTAAAAATGTATTTTGTTAATTCTTTAATATAATACTTTTTTACATTAAAAATAAGTCATATTGGATCAATAAATTTAGAGAGAAATGGCTCAAGGAGATATAAATACAAAAACAATTTTTTTTTTTATCATATCAAAAATATTATAACTATAGATGGAAGAAATATTGAGGGTGAAGAAGATATAAGGAAGGAAGGAATTAATTATTTCAAAAATATTTTATTAGAGACAAGGCAAGATAAGGAGGCTTAAGTGGATCTCTCAACTTGGGAGATCTTTTGGAGTTATTCCTTCCTTAAGTATTATTTTTGGTGTTTCCCTACCTTAAGGGTATTATCTATTTATCTCCATTTATGGATTTTTATTTATGATAATGTATTATGGATGAATGATTTGATATTTTTGCATATCGGTGAGTGATTTACGTTAATGATAATAAATTTTTACAACAAGTGGTATCAAAGTGATGATTTTTGCAAAGTGAGGATTTTTTTATGGAAGTAGAATTTAGGGTAGATTTTTATTTTCTAGAAAAAACATCTCATATTTCAGGAGCCATATCTCTGCGAAAATTTATCTTATTCAAGCGATTCTTGGATAAGTTTATTCAAAATTTGAAGAGATTTAAAATGAGTGGTCATATCAAGTAATCTAAGATGTATTGAGGGAGATATGACCTTCTGAAGTCATTCATCTGGAACAAGGATAGTGATGAATTTTGCAGATATTTTTTAGAAAAAACATTTCATCTTTCAGGAGCCATATCTCTACAAAGGTGGTTATGCCTTACCGGATATAATGGCTTTGGCGGCATGTATATTTTACATATATAGGATCCTTAGTAAGTATATGTTCATCAACAGCCCTGGGCTGATTTTCTTAAAAGGTTTTGGGTCAAGCTGTAAAACCGGTATTAATGCTATAGTATCTTATCTACCAAAAAAAAAATCTCTACAAAGGTTTATCCAATTTAGATGATTTTTTGATAATTTTGTTCAAAATTTGAAGAGATTTAAATTGAGTGGTCATATAAAGTAATCTAAGAAGTATTGAGGGAGATACAACATTCTGAATTCAAACATTTGGAACAAGGGCAATGATGAATTTTGAATTCGTAGTTTTTTTAAGACAAAATTTGTTAGTTCAAGTAAGAAAATCAGTTGCAATTTATATTTTTGGAAGAAAAATTATAGATATAGTTGTCTCTATGGAATATTAGCTTCAACTTAGTGGTAATATGTTTATTCTATAAAACCCTAGTTTGCATGAGGGTATGCTATATATTGTCAAAAAATCCTAGTTGCATTAGGGCATCAACTATGACACTACAAAATTTTAATGGAGAAGATGATATTGATGTTAGGGATTGGTGGAAAATTTTTACATGGTATCAACCTTATTGGAAAATTATGCTTCCTCGCTATCTTGGAGGAGAAGCTCTCTCCTGGTGGTATAGTTTTAATAGTGCCCATAAAAATAACTTCATGTGGGATGAAGTGGAGCATGCATTCTTGAGTAAATGGGAACCTATTCAATTACAAATAAAGTTAGATGTTTGTAAGAGAGATCTTGAGGGAAGGAATAAAAATATAGATAGCTTTATGGATGTCATCAAAGACCTTGAAAATAAACTACAGGGAATTCAAATTGAGTGAAATGAAATGAAAAGGGATTGGGAAGTTTTCAAAAAACAAAATGAAGACTATGAAAATGAAATAAAATTACTCAATAAGGAGAAAGATGAAAATGTTAAGGAAGATAGTGAGAAGAATGAAACCACATATTTAGATTTTCAAAAGAAATAAAAGGATCAAAAATGTTTAAATTCATCTAAAAGTTCTATTTTGCAGGTTCATGGAAGCATTAAAAAGGAACAGTTTATTATTTCCATTGATTCTAGTAGCGGATATAATTTTATTAATATTTCTTTGGCTAATAGGTTGCGAGTTCAAGCAACAAAAATTAAGGACACACATCTTGAGGATGAGAATGTTCAAATTTTTGAAGATTTGAAGATCACCATAGATAAATATGTTTTACATTCAGATTTTCATGCTATTCAAATGGATGATGAGGATAATGTTCTTGGTTATCCTTAGTTAAATTCTTTTGGTACTGTTAACATTAATGTGCAAAAAAAAATTATGAAGTTATGGTACAGGAAAAAGAAGATAACATTGTAGGATATTTCTCAGTTTAAGGAGCAAGGATCTAAGTAAAATCAAGAAGTGGTTGTAGAGAAAAAAATTGAAAAACCTAAAATAGAATCCAAGAAGGCAGTAGCAGCAACAAATTCCATGGAAGAAGTAGCAACAACCGATTCCATAGAAGTAACAATAACAAATTCCAAGGAATATTTGATAGAATATCACAAGGACACACCATAAAAAGAGAATATGAAAGAATAATGTGTAGAAGAATTTAAAACAATGGAGCCAAATGTTGAGAAGTCAAAGGAGGTAGAACATCAAGTTAAGGTTCCACCATATCGCCATCCACACCACCATGAGCAGCAATATTCTTAGAGGTATGGCTCAAGGCAGTAATATTATGGTTTCACATGGAATCATAAGAGCACCAACTATGGAAGTGTTTGGCAAAGAAAGCATAGTGATCCTATTTTTTAGAGCAGTTCATCAATATCAAGGAACAAGTGGATCCATCATTCAAGTTATCAAAATACAATAAAAAAAGTGTGGAGCCAACGAAGCAGATTTGGATACTCAAGTAATATAATGGCATAGCAACATCAACATGTTTCACTTTGATGGATGGATGATCTAGGTTGGTACTAATTGCTAATATTGCTTATAAAATCACATTATCTTGTTTCTTCACATGTTTCGAGGATGAAACATTTGTAAGGAGGGTGGCATGGTAGGGTCCCTAGGAATAGATATTTTTGGATATATTATTCTATTTTATAATATTTGGCATGGGCCACACATAACCCAAGGTTTATTGTATTATAATATTATATTATATTATTATATTATTAGTAGGCTTCCCAAAATAGAACGAGAAGATGGATATATAAAGAAGATATATTTATCATTGTAATCATCATGAGATCAATCATATGCAATCGTCTTTGCCCATGAAGTGGCTTATGGGACTTTTTCCTCCTTAAGTGGCTCTCTCATCTTGGGAGATCTTGTGGATTTATTCCTTCCTTAAGGATTATTATTGGTGTTTTCCTACCTTAAGGGCGGTATCTATCTCTCTCTCATTTGTGGATTGTTATTGTGGATAATGTATTGTGGATGAATGATTTGATATTTTTGCATATTGGTGAATGATTTATGTTAATGATAATAAAGTTTCACAATAGATATGAATATTACTTTTATTACCTTGTTACCAAGAATGAAACATAAAATATTTTGATAATTTTCATCCAATAAGTCTTTGTAATATGATTTATAAGATCATTTCAAAAGTTATGGCAAATAGGTTGAAGGGTATTCTAGATTGTCTTATGTTAGAAGAATAAGGTGGCTTTGTTCATGCTAAATAAATTCTTAATGGTATAATTATTACACAAGAGGCCATAAATTATCTTCATTCCATGAAAATATCAGGTATGCTTTTGAAATTATATATGAGCAAAGGATATGATAGGGTTTCCTAGGATTTTCTACATGTTATTCTTAGAAATTTTGGATTTGATTATAGTTGGTGTGAGTGGATTAAATGTTGTAATCACACTACAAAGTTTTCTATTTTGATTAATGGTTCTCCTACTAGTTACTTCAAGTCATCTTATGGAATTCATCAAGGTAATCCACGTTTTCCTTATATATTCATTATTCTTACAAAAGCATTAGGGAGAGCCTTTTCAAAGGCAAAAATGGAAGAAAATATCAAAGGTATTCAAGTTGCAAAAAATGATGCCTTTGAATCTCATCTCCAATTTTGTGATGATACTTTTCTTTTGGATCATCCCTTAGTCGGTGAGGCCATGGAGTTCAAATCAATATTATCATGCTATGAGAAGGCTACTAGATAGTAGTAAATACTACAAAATTCAAGATTAATTTTATTACTTCTGTCCTAGATTTACAATAAATTATTGTGAATATTTTAGGGTTTAAGATTACAAATTTTCCATCAACCTACTTGGGTATTCCTTTATTTGGTAAAGGAAATAAAAAGGAGATTTGGATCCCTTTTTTGTATATAATGAAAGCTTTCTTGGTAGGTTGTAAAGGTAAGCTCTTAACCATAGTAGATAGGCTATAATTCATAAAGACTACATTGCAATTTATTCCTATTTATGTGATGTTATGTTTAATATTGCCAATATGTATAGCATCAAAAATTGATAAAATTCAAAGAGGCTTTCTATAGAAAGGTTATGAGGAATAATTTAGATTTCCTCTTTGTAAGTGGGATAGATTTTGCAAAGGAATAATATTGGAGGAGCATCCTTGTAGAATTGCATATTTTTAAATTTGAAATTAGGAGCAAAGCTTGGGTGGAGATTATTTAGATATCAAGGAAATAATTGGGTAAAAACATTACATCAAAAATATATAGGTTCTCTTGATGCAATGAAATTATTTAGAAAAATAACTCTACCCAAAGTATCATCAACATGTAACTTAATATTAAAGAGTTTTTAGTTAATAAACAAACATATTAGATGGTTTGTCAATGAGGGGAGTTACGCAAAGTTTTGGTTTGATGCTTGGTTGAATTCTTATTATCTTATTTATATATCAAAATGCCAACCATTGGCTCAAGAATACCTAGCATGTAAATGTCCAAAGGACAAAGACTATATTATTATGAGCAACAACTCTAGATCATGGATTTCTTTTAGTAACCTGGTTGAATGGAAGGAACTCAAACAAATTATAAATAAACTTCAAAATATGCTTGAGAGTTTTACTTTCCAATTTTCACATGAAAGGATTATTTGGTTTGGAATTTATCAAAGGATGATGAATACTCAGTCAAGTTGGGATATGAGGATTTAGAACAATCAAAATTTCCTTCTCCAAATTTTTTCCTTGGAAGAATAATTGGTCATTAGAGACTCTCCCTAAGGCATCAACATTCCTTTGGTTAGCAATTTAAAATGAGATTATTACAAAAGAGATTCTACAAAGAAAAGGACATTATGAACCATTTAGATGTGCCTTGTGTGATAAGGATTTATAAAATTAGACCATTTACTTCATTGTTTGCTTGCTCCCACTATTTGGTGTTATTTATTAAAAATATAAAATTATATTACGTAGCTCCATAAACATTGAAATAGTTAATGAAATGTTGGATTAAATATTTCAAAGCTAAAGCATTGTGTACTCTTTGGAGGATTGGCCCTACCATTATTTTTTGGAATTTATGGCTTGAAAGGAATAATAGAATTTCTAAAAATAAAACTCAAAATCATTCCCAAGTTTGGAATCATATTATTGCCTCTCTTGTAGAATATCTACAAATATGGTTCTCATCATGGGAAGTCTCAATTGTAGAAAAATATGTGCTAATAAGTTGACTACATGACTTGAACATATATGGAAGTCCTCAGTGATAATGGAATTAAAACAAAGGATCTACTTCGATCTATGGTAAAATGGAAATTTCGAAAAACTGGGTTTATCAAAATTAATTTTGATGGTACTTCTAAATGAAATCCATGAAAAGCTAATGGAGATGGTATTTTTATAAATAGTCAAGGTAAAATTATCATCACTTATTCAAAATAATGTGCTTCAACTAACAACTATGCTGAGGCTAGGGCACTTCTTACGGGGATTAAATTCATAGTATAAAAAGGATGGAAATATATCTCAACTGAGGGGATTCATAAATTATCATCAATGCTATTAATAAAAATAGATGTAGAGACTAGATAAAAAATAATATAATTACCAATGTTCATAATTTATTACTAGAAGTAATCTCTTGTAAGTGTGAGCAAATTTTTAGAGAAATAAATTGGGTAGCAGATAAATTAGTGAATTGTGGTGTTGATCTTCATCCTAATGAAATTAAAATTTAAATGGCAACTACACAAGTGATATTTTATCTCTTAATCAAAATGATGTCAAGGAGATGATTGTGGAAAAAAACCATTTTGAGGAAGTTGAAGAATATATTCAAGAGGAAAAAAATGAAAAAGTAGTGATAAAAATGTATGTTGCAACAAATGTAATATTTTGGTATTTTGATGGGAGTGGCCTCCAATAGAAGCCACATATAACTTATTAAAAAATATCTTTCTTCATAATTTTTTTGAGTTTAGGATTCATAGGTTATTATTTATACTGGAAAGGCTTTGCATGAGACTCTAATTCAATGGTATACTCTATGATATTTTTTCATACACCTCCAAATCCTTATATGACCAAGCAATGATATTTTCATATTTTTCATAGAGATCCTTGAATAGATAGATTTATTCTTTGGTGTATTATTCACCATGCAACAAGATTTTCCCCTTAACTACCTCAATAGTGTTATATGAATATGCCTTTACCTTGATAATAGATTTATTAAAACTATCATCTAGATTGAATAGACTTTCTAGAGTGATTAACCCTTTTGGAAAGTGATTTATTTTTTACTAAATCATGATGTATTTTGTATTATACCCATACTCATTTTTATCTTTAGCATATTGAGTTTTTAATGAGAAACTCAATTATCTATTCATCATTATTTAATGTATGTTATTCATTTGAATTATTAGGGATCGTTAGTCTAAAAACTACCTCCAACTCTTTTTCTTTACACTAGGTGTTAGTGGTGGGGTCAAATTTTACTACCATAGATGTTAGCTTATCCACTTTGGTATTGAAATTTATTAGAATTGCCATTATATCTTTAGTGTTGAATATCTATTGCAAATACCATACTCGATGCTTATATGACTTCAATTGTTTGTTCTTAGTGGTGCATTGAGAATTAAATTTATTTATATCTAATTTAGAGTCATCAAATATCTTTACAATTTTTATTTCCATATTTTTATCCTTCCTTAGACCAGTGCATAATAATTTGTATTTAGCCATATTATTAGTTCAATTGACTAGTAGTCTACATGCAAAGTTAGTTTAAAATCCTTATAATTTGATGAATTCAATATATATGCCTATTTCATTCCAATTTCTTACACCATAAAAGTGTATTACATACACATTTTTTACCCTTGTGCCTATTGGCTAGTTAGAATTGGTATGTTGGATCTAATATTATGTAGTTACCTAGATTAACCTTCCTCAAGATATAGCTTTGTATCCTTGTTATCTTGAAGAACACTAATAATCATGTCTATCTTAAGTATTCGATCATCTTGTAAGACTTCATCATTTATATATTTGGTAGTTTAATACATTTTACCATGCCATCCTCATCCAACTTGTGTAGCAAATAACTACATCGTAGCTCATTATCAATTGGGATCATATTTCCACCCTATGGTACTTTCATGTTGTATAGTTCATTACCAAGTACCCATTTTTAAATATCTTATACATCCATCCTCTAGATAACAACATGCAAAAATATCGGGGGAGGTCAACTACTATTACTTATACTATAACAATTTCTTGATGCTTTGTTATGTTCATTATTAAAACTTTCATAATCCCTACAATTCATGTTGGTTCCATCTATCTAATTCAAATTTCTAGCAATCTTGGTATAGGGTAATCTTATTTCTTCATAAATAATGTGTGGCATCACTATTAAAATTTCTCTCAAGTTGACTATGTAGGTACTTAGCAAGTAATTTTTAATCTTAATAGTTACATATAACAATTGCAATTTTAGACTTCTAGGCTTTGGAGTGTTCAAGATATATATCACATTGACCTAACTGTTTGAGGATCCTCTACTATTAAATATTATTGTTTATTTCAACTAGGTTTAATAGGCTTAGGCTACCCACTTTTAGTGTAGGCCCTTTATTGTTTTATAAGAGCTTCTTGAAGTAAGTCCTATTGACAAAGAAATGTTTGTGCTCCTACCAAGTTCATCTTGTCAAAATTCTTCATCTCTTCTAAAATGTTAAACCTAAACTTGAGAGAGTTACTCTCACTTAAACTTGAGATACCTACTCTCATTACATGTTATAAATTTTCTATACTACCTGGCAATTATTGTGTGCCTTTCATTGTTAAGAGATGATTATTTGAGACATTTCTCTATGTCATGTTGTTTATCTCTTTATTTCTTGTTTCTCTCCTATTTACACTTGTCTGTCCCCTTTAAACCTCTTATTTTATCTTTTGGTCCTTTTTTATCCATTTCTTCATCCTTAATGGTTTTTTAATCAACTTGGGATGTGTCAATAATGTTATTTCCATCATTGTCACTCTAAGTATCCTATTGTGCAATCATTATTGACCCCTTATATTTTAATTGTAGTGATGGTTTCCCCTCCTATGTATCATGGTGTTTTGGTTTATTTTAGCATATTTTTGAACTAGGGTTTTCTCTTTTCATGTCTTTATTTTACTCCTATACCTAATCCCTTGTTGATTTTCACATATAAAATTATCTTCAAAAGAGGAATTTTCATCCCCTACAATTGCACTAAAGTTGATGATCATATCATTTTTAGGATTTGGAAAGTCAAGGACTACCTACTATGTTTGCAATTTATATGCTAGTTTATTTGGGACATGTTGTTTCTAGGTGGTTTGATTCATTGTTGGTGTCATTTACCCTAAGGTGATGTCCTATTGAGCTTGATATACTAGTATATAGATTATTCTATTAATATCTAATGGCTACCATGCAATATATGGTTTCATATCACACATTATATGGGAAGCACCATAATGTGTAAATTTCTAAATTGGTGTTCACCATATTATTCTATACTTTATTTGTATCCTAATTAGTATTTTCTTATGGTATTTGATCTTCTATGAGATAAGGGATTTTTTTAGGCTACCAATTTTACTATTGTTTATACCTATTATTCTACTTCTAGTGCCTCTTTTTGGTATTTTTCTAATTTATCAAGGTCTTTACCACATATAACATTTCTTTTAAGTTGAACTTGTATTGATCCTTAATGGTTTTAATATATATTTTTATTGATAGAGCAAGTACAATTGGAAGTTCTGGCTCGAAGAAAAAAATTATAATTATTTTTGACTTAGATGCATTATAATTTATGGTCAAAGGGTTGAGTTGTAAAATTACTAGACATTAGGAATGGGAAATATGAAGGATGTGGATATATATTTTGTAGATTTTGGCTGACACAGTTAGCATAGGCCATGGGCAGGGTAAGTGGCAAATTTCATACCCTAATTATAACATCTTCTATATAGGCTACTTTTTCAAAGGCTATAGCTAAAGTGATGTGGTTAGTATTTTAGAACATTAATGACAAGCCAAATTATAAGTATTTTATGTAATATATCAATGTTTTCTCTTAATTAGGCATAAGATTTGTTATAATTAAATTTAAGGTCTTCAAAATCTTAGTGTTATAATCATGAATATTTTTGTAAGGACGTCTTTACATAGCCCTTAATTGAAACAATATAAAATACCCATTATCCATACTACTAAAACTATACATGAAAGGTTATTAAAATTATTAGGTAATCCTCTATACCAGAAAATAATTTTATTATACAATTAATATATATTCATGTGTTTCAATATGTCTTGCTCTTGGATGTGATGAATTGAATTGAATGAAAATAATTTGTTTAGAAGATCCAAAATTGTTTTATTCTTGTTCTTGTTAAAGGTAGGTTAATATTTCATGTAAGTAGATGGGACAGGAGAATAATCCCTTAGATTCAATGGTCCTTGATAGGTTTAACTGGGAATCTAACTTTGAATCCAACTATGTTGATGCAATAGAGTATTTTATGGAGGTTGACCATATTACATTGGATAGGGGTGTAGCATGTAACCTTGAGGTGGAGATGCATATGGTAGATACAAAGTCATTTGAGGGTATTGATATGTAGCATGAAATGGTGGTAACAAAGGAGGGTTCAAATTTTTGAGAAGAAGGTGAATTAGGAGAAGCCCATTACTGATTTGAAGGAGCTTACTGTTATAAATAGAGTATAGTACATCATTTGGGTCATGTAAATGTATCTTCCAAGTTACATACTTAGGACATTATATAACTTTAGGGGGAATTTATCTAGTTACTTTATACAATGTAATAAACACACAAGTGTCAATGTGCAAGTTGTATATGTGCAAGTTGTCCCTTGCATAGCTAGGTAGAGTGTTGTCCAATTAACCTATTTTATCTATATAAGAAAGGCCTCATTGTAATACATACAAAGATATAGAGAGATTCAGGGACATAGTATCTTAGAGTTTAGTACAATTCTATGTGGATCACCATTAAGCTATGATGGGTGTAATGTAGTTTAGTAGATTTATTAATGGAGTACTCATTTCCACTATAGCTACATTGTATTTATTTATATTATTTCTATTTATTACATATCTCAGTCATCTAGCAGATTTAATTTATTTCATATTATTATATATCTTATGATTATTATCTTTCTATGGTCATTACATCAAAATATAATAGTGGTATTAGAGCCATGGTAGATCTAATCTATATAGATCAATAGGAAAACCATCATTATCAATGATCCTGAGTATTTTTTCAACCTGATATGCCATTGGACCACTCACTATCAAAATATCTCAAAAGAATCTAGGTGGTAGTATTAGGGAGATTCATAAGTGAGGATTGAAAGAAATCATGATTCCAGAAAATACTGAGATTGCATTTGACTAGAGTCTTTCCACAGAGTTATAGAAAAAATCATGAAGACTAGGAATCAACATTCAATCCACTATATTGGCTGATCATACAGTGAAGATCTAGGATATCTGAAACTTGCTAAATATTACCCAATTTTTCTTTTGTTGTATATAATTAATTCTCAAAGGATTGGTACTCCTACAATAGAAATCTAGGAGACTCCAACTTCGTTGCCTAAAGTTTGGTGTGCCCTCATAGTGCAAATATTAGTTCCTTGTGCAATAGAAGAACATTGTGGGAGAAGACTTCTGGAGAAGAGTCATGATGAAGTTAGGATGCTGAAGATATCCATTGCTAGATTGAAGAACTTCACATTTGAAGAATAGGCTGTAAAAGCCTTGATACAAAAAGGCCATATTAGCCTTGAAGAAAAATCCATATAAGCCTTGAAGAAGAATCCATAGAAGTCTTGATACTAAAAATACCACATAAGCCTTGATACTAAAAATGCAACAAAAGCCTTGGTATTGAAAATGCCACAGAAGCCTTGATATTGAGAAAGGCCACATAAGCCTAGATATTGAAAGAGGCTCTAGAAGTTTCAATCCTGAAGAAAAATTCAAAAGGAATATCTGATACATAAATAGATTAAGATTTCATTACTAATATTTTTGTTGTAGGGAAAGAATATTTAGTGAGTTGGGAAACTTCCTACAAGAATTTTTTGAAGAGTATCTTCTTCATAATAAACTTAACACCTAAATCAAAATATATCAGGAGAAGATCTCATTGAAGGACTTCCAGACTTGGAAGAACAAGAATGACTAGGAGAGTCCTGATCGAATCCAAAAGTAGTAGAATTAGAGATCTACAAGTAGATCTCACCACCAACACTTCTAGGAGCAGAAGGTTGAAGATATCTCAAGGGAAGTATAGACACCAAATCCTAGCCACTTGTCCTCCATCCTAACCATCCCACCACCCACTTGTATACCATACACCCTTCCCGCCATCCATTTAACCATTATAAGTCTTTCTCGTCTTCAAAAGGCCCACTTTACCCCTTTCCTACCACTTTCCAACCCACTTGGGTTTATTTTATATTATTTTATAATTTAATATAATATTTTATATTATATTATAATATATTTATTATAAAATATGTATTTATAAACTCACTTAACCATAGTTGTCTGATTTAATCTAATCCTAGTCAACCATCTTCATTAATCTGTGCCACACTTAAAGTACAATCTCAGCATTAGGATTTGATTTAATCTTAATCACACGATCAAAATTGTTAAGCTAAAACCCTAATAAAACCCTAGGTTTAATTATAAATAAGAGCATTTTCAAATGCTCAATCCTTGGAATTTTCTCGCCCTTAGAGAGATTGTTGAAGAATCCCTTGCGAAGTAGAAGATTGCAGAGCCCTAAAGATCCCAATAGTTGAATCTAATTATGAGAGCTGACTCAAACCCTAGCTTGCAATAGGACTTCCACCATTCCAAATACTTCCACATCCATCCTCCATCATCATCGTAATTCCCTCTTATTTTCCATGTTCTTCGTAGCCCCGTGATCTATTTTCTATAGGTCAGGAACCCTAACTACAGGCTCACCATAGATCCTACAACATCAGAGGTGCTCACCTGAGTCTTTCCAAATGCCTTCCAGAGCCTACAACACTACATTTGCATCCTATAGACTTCTCAAGTGTCTTCCAGAGCTTGTCGTAATGCAAGCTCAATCTAGAGCCTACTGCTACCCTCAAAACTCTCTACAGAATCTATTGTGTCACACTCGTTGCTACTATTAGGGCACCATACCAATGGATCTACAACAAAACATAATCAATTTTAGTAAGGTAAATCACCATTGGTTTTTATTTCATTGCATAATCTATAGGTTTTTGTATGCCATTGTATTCATTTGTAGTTAGGGTTTTTTTATAACTAAGGATCTCACACTGTGGAGCCCTTAGGTATTACTAACCCCCTTGCCTATTTGTGTGTATGTAGATCTATAGGTTCTCATTCAATATTGGATAGCTACTAAATCTAGAGTGGCCCAGAATTAGATATCTCATAAACCCACTCATTCTATTAGAAGCGAAGCGCAGTTGAAGACACTCATCTTTGTATAGGTAGGGTTTCAAAGAACCCTAGCAATTGTATCTATTGTATCAAATTAACTCTGTTAAGGCAAAATAATTGTAACAAGGAGTATTTTAGCTCCCCCCACATTTGTTGAAATAGATTCTATTTTGTGCAGTTATTTGTCTCTTTGAGTTGATTTCTTTATTGTTTCTAGGTTCCCATGAATAAGGGATGCATGATATCCTAGATGTTCCATATCGAGGAGCACATGATCGTTCAAGCTTAGGCTACACCCCACTTTCATCCATAACTTCTCTTGAGAAATCCTTCAAAAGGCTTAGCATCAATGGCAAAAATAATCACAACCATCCATTTCCCTCAACCTCCTCTTTTGAGTAAGTCGTTCAAGATCTTAACATCGATGAAGTGAACGAGGATGATCCCCTCAATTTTTTCTACCCAATCCCAAATTTCGATGAGGAAATTTATGAAGATTTTGAAGTAATTTCAAATGCTTCTAATGATTCTAAAGAGGATTCTCCACCCATCATCCTCATTACCCAATAGGATGAGTTTTATCTCTGAATTTTCCCCATCCATCATCGCATATTCTACTTGCTTCTTCCATAATAACAAGCGGACCCACTTGGTTATCCACCTCCACATTGAGCCATCCACCTAAGACAAAAATTGTAACATATGTACATATTAAAAAAAACATTAAAAAAATGTGGGTGTACATAAATTTTAATTTCACATTTATTGCTGCTATCAGGGTTCACAAGACATAACATTAGTTCAGATTCAATCATTCCTCACCACCTCATCGAAGCCATCCTTTCTTCCGCTAAGTCAATATGAATCCTATTGACTTATTCACCCCGTTCTATAATATATATGATCCAGCTAAGCCAATTCTACTTAATGTTAGCCTTACTGACATGGACCAGATTTTCTCCCTACCCACCTTTTCGGGGTTCATTCTCTTTGAGGAATTTTTAAGGGCTTCATCCAACTACATTCCTCCTTTGCCCCCACCTTCACCATAGTTTTCCATCAAATATCCCGAGGTTTGTTAGGAAAAAATAGGTAACGATAAATAGGAAGAGTTAGATGACATCTTAGACAACATATATTTGATCCCAACACCACATCAACTTGAGGAAGGTTCACATATGTCCATTGAAGATACTATCAAAGTGAACCTTAGTTCAGATCCTGACAATCCGCAAATTTTCAATCTTGGAAAAATTCTAAAACTCGATGAACAAGAGCAATTCATTACTCTCCTCAAGAAAATTAAAGATATGTTTGCATGGTCCTACAAAGATATGTCTAGCCTTGACCCTAATATTGTGGTCCACAACCTCACCTTATACCCCAATGCTAAATTGATCAAACAAAAACTTAGGAGGATGCATCCTACTATGGCCCTCATAGTCAAGGAAGAAATACAAAATCTACTAGACGTCAAGTTCATCATACCTATTTACTATCCTGAGTGGCTTTCAAACATGGTACCCATTCGTAAGCCTAACAGGGTGATACGCATTTGCAATAATTTTTGAGATCTAAATAAAGCATGTCCTAAGTATGACTTCCCTCTACCAAACATTGATACTCTTGTTGATACTTGTGCAGGCCATGAAATTCTTTCCCTCATGGATGGTTTTTCAGGATACAACCAAATTCGAATAATCTGGATGACCAACACAAAATGGCATTCACAATATCTTGGGGGACCTTTTGCTTTAGCGTTATGCCCTTTGGCCTTAAAAATGTAGGAGCTACTTATCAACGAGCCATGACTTATATCTTTCATGATTACATGCATAATATTATCAAGTATTATGTATATGATCTCTTGGCTAAATCTAAAACTCGACAGGAGCATGTTGGTGTATTGGAAAATATTTTTGACCAACTTCTAGAATATAAAGTGAGGTAAAATCCCAAAAAGTGTGTGTTGGGTGTTATTTCCAGTAAACGTTTAGGATTCATTGTCTCTAAAATAGGCATTGAAGTGGACCCAAATAAGGTTAAGTCCATCATGGAAATGCCACCCCCAACTAACATTAAGGAGTGGCATATTTTACAAGGCAAAATTCAATAAATTAAATGCTTCATTGTGCAACTTTCTGATAAATGTAGGTCATTCAACCACTTGTTACAAAAGGGTATCATTTTTATGGATAGACGAGTGTCAAAAATCCTTCAATAAAATCAAAATATACCTAACTTCACCACCTGTCTTAACTCCTCCTCATCCAAGGGTCCCTTTTTATCTTTATTTCTCAACAGCAAATGTTGCTTTAGGCACAATTCCTACACAAAAAAAAGAACAAAATTGAGAGCAAGCAATTTATTATATAATTCGAATATTGGTGAGTTATGAAACTCGATACACCTATGTAGAGAAGTTGTGCTTAGCAATGGTATTTTTCATAAAAAACCTTAGACATTATATGTTAAGCCATACAACCTATATCATAGGCTAGAGAAAATCCTCTACGTTATATGATGTCTCGCACTTATAATAACACTTGTACCGCTAAATGGATAATGCTCCTCACAAAATTTGATCTTGAATTCATCAGCCAAAAATCCATTAAAGGTCAAGTTATAGTTGATCAACTGGCAAAAGCTCCACTACCTAGTGATTCTCCTTTGATTATAGAGCTCCCAGATGATTTTGGTATTTTTAGTCACTGAATTAGAAAAATATGTCATTTCGGAGGAAGATATCGATATCACCTTATTCTTTGATGGATCTATGTGTGAGAAAGTTCAATATGTTGGGGTTGTCTTTAATATACCCCAAGGGATTCCCATCCCTTTATCATTCAAACTAGACTTCTCATGCACAAATAACACCGTAGAGTATGAAGCATTAATCCTTGGTATTCAATCAGATATAGCTATGGGCATTAAGCGTATTCATATATTTGGGGATTCTCAACTTGTTGTTAAGCAAGTAATTATAGAATACCAATGCAAAGTGAAAGCACGAGGATACGAAAACAAAATGGAAATGCCAAGTGCGATGTATGCCAAAGCGAAACGTAACGCTAAGTCCTACGAACTGAAATGCATGAAAGGAGAGAAACATAAACGAATTGAAACAAGATAGAAAGCAAATGTCGAGTACAACCCTTTTTATTAATTTTCTTTAAAATCGGGTTACAATATGTCTCCTCCCTTTTGGGGGCTAGGAGCATTAAGTAGGGCTCTATTACACCATGGATTGGTACGCTTTCTTCCGCATGCCCACATGTAAAGTGGGCGGGCCAAATGTTGTCACCGCTTGCATGAATGCATCTTTGATTCCTTGCTGCTCCTCCAGTGTCGAGATCCTATGTTCAGAGAAATAGAAAAGGATTAGTAGCACCTACGGATGGAGAGAAACATGCGATCCCCAAGGCCTACGGTCAGTGCATGCATAAAATTATTAAAATGATAACTAAAACATATCAGAATGAGCTAAAAATTTGATAGAAGCAATAAAACATTACCAGGAAGCCACTATGCAAAAGAAAAATTATGGAAATCTGCCATAGATTTCTAATCACTTCGATATGGGGCGATTAGAACTGCAATAGTGCGAGGGGCACCCGAGGGCAGGACGCCCACCGTTTGGGACTCAGTTTTGGCACCAATCCACTTGGGATGGGTCCAAAACCTCTTATGGGGTTGTGTCGAAAAATTTGGTGGGGTATTATGGCCAAATGTTTGGGTTTGGGTCCAGATTGCGCTTCCAATAATCACCCAATAACCTCCCTTCCAAAAGAGAGATCAAGGATGTAAAAGCACAATGAGGGTAAGGGTTTGATTTGGTAGCACTTCATTGCTCCAAATGCTCCTCTCTATTCTTTTTTTGGGGTGAGAAGACTCACCAATTTATAGACCTAGGGTCTCTCTCTTTGAATGCGCATGCGAGGGCGCCACTTGACTTGCTTGCCCTATTTTGGGAGAAAATATTATTCCCTGATTTAGAGTCTCTTTGCATGAGGCCTCCATGATCAAGGCATGCTTGAATGAAGTCCCTCTCCTTGATTTGAAGTCGTTCCTCGCAATTGCATGCCCTGAAGGTGCAGTTAAGTGGTGGACCTATCGAGGTTTGAATTTTTGCTAGTCAAACCTGCTAATCGTCCCACCCTAGGATGAATGCTGATAATCGTCCCAGGGTGGGACGAATACCAATTTGTAATCGTCCCAGGGTGGGACGAGTAGGGAGCAAAGTGCTAAAAAGGTGCCAAATTGACCTCTGACCTTCCAAAACTACTATGGGAGTGGTTAGGACCACTGTTTAACCTCTGGGGGCTGCCCTAGGGGCTATGTATGTCAATTCGATCAGTGCTTGTCATCACATAATCGGATTGGTGTTGTTTTGGTGTCTACAGATGCCCCTTTTTGGGATGCGCTATGCGTGGCACAATGCTGAGCAAAAATAGATAACCAAAGCACTAATGATTAGGGTTTCTTAGTAACCTAACCAAATCTTGATGCCCCAAGTATGGAAAGGGCACGCATTCTTGAATCCTTGCTTCTGACGAGCTAAGGAGCTTAATTCAAGTGTTAACCTTTTTTGGTGAGGTGTTACTTGATCTTGGACATTGTTCAGTCATGAATAGGCAAAGGGCGCAACCTTTTGTCTGTGGGAACCTTGAGTTCATGATTCTAGAATGCCAAGTGTTTGATCAGCCTATGATTATTGCTTGTTTGCTGCCCCAAGCAGGAGCGTGATTGTCTTTGTCAATGATCCTTTGAATGCGTGCCATTTCTTTGATTGGGTGTGTATTTGTTGATTGGTGACTAAGTGTGACTACCCCCTCAAGCGACGAATCGATGAGGGAATGACCGACATGAGAAAAGCGACGAGTCGCTTGACCCAAGATGACTTATGTAAGGGTGCCTTTAGTTGTTTTCCATTGAATGCTTATGCAGTTTTCGAACATTTGACCTATTTTTGGTGGGTTTGAACCCTTTTTGTGATGCATTTTGGAGCTAAAATTGTCAAAAATTCATCCTCCCATGGAGCGGTCCGGCTATGGTAGCCTTCTTAGGGAGTAGGATAGTGACAATTTGTGACCCCAACGTCTATTTTGGATGCCAAGAATGTCAAGCGCAAAGGCGCCTTCGTTTGGCAATGTTATTGCTATTTTTGGGTGGGTTGTGACCCTTTTTGTGATGCATTTTGGGGATGAAATTCTCAAAAATCTATCCTCCCATGGAGCGGTCCAGCTATGGTAGCCTTCTTAGGGAGTAGGATAGTGAGGATTTGTGACCCCAACATCGTTTTGCATGCCAAGAATCACAGGCACAAAGGCCCCTTTGATCGGCAAGTTTATTGCTATATTTTTTGTGCAATTTGGTGCAGTTTTTGTTGTTTTTGAATTTCTTGCTCTGTAATCATCCCTAGGTGGGACGAATACTAGTTTAGTAATTATTCAGGGGGGAACGATTATAGGCCTAAAAGCCTATTTAAGGGCCAAAACTAGGTTTTGGGCTCATTTGCATTTGTTTTTCCTAGCATTTGAGAGCTGTGAGGAGGAGAAGGTCGAGTTCGCGTAGCGGAGCGCTATCAAATTTCTCAGACACCATGAGTTCACGGACCGGATCATCAAGTGGCGGAGCCGAAGCGAGACCGGTAAGTGATCCTCCTCTGTATTTTGTTTGGTTTGTGTTACAGTTTAAAACCGCAATTCATTTTTTTCTTTTGTATTTTGTTTTTCAAATTAAAAATGAAAACCCTAGTTAAATGTGTGTTGTTTGTGTGAATTTGTGTTTTGTTGTAAGCTAAAAAAACCCTAGTTTAAACTAAGATTGAAAACTTAACTTAAAAAATGTTTTGATGTTGTTTTCTGTATTTTTTTTATTAGATTAAGGTTAAACCCTAGGAACTGAAAACTGTTGTTATTGTGTGTTGTATTTTTTAGTTTTACAGTAAAATGAAAACCCTAGGTTAAAGTTTTATTTTTGTTTAACTAGAGTTAGAAACCCTAGTTGTTATTTTGTTTGATTTTTTTGTAGTTGAAACCCTAGGTTAAAATTTTTTTTTGTATTTTGTTTTTTTTTTAGACTAGGATGAAAACCCTAGGTTAACTGTTTATTTTTGTTTTTGTTTTTGTCATTTAGACTAGGATGAAAACCCTAGGTTAACTGTTAATTTTTGTATTTTGTTTTTTCAGTTTAGACTAGGATGAAAACCCTAGGTTAACTATTTAATTTTTATTTTGTTTTTGTCAGTTTAGACTAGGATGAAAACCCTAGGTTAACTATTTAATTTTGTATTTTTGTCAATTTAGACTAGGATGAAAACCCTAGGTTAACTATTAATTTTTGTATTTTTTTTTTTGTTTTTTATTTATCAGTTTAAGACTAGAGTTAAAAACCCTAGGACTAAAATTTGTTTTTGAATTTTTTGTTTTTTAATTTATCAGTTTGAACTAGAGTTAAAAACCCTAGGAACTAACAATTTTTTTTGAATTTTTTTTTTTTTATTTATCAGTTTGATACTAGAGTTAAAAACCCTAGGTACTGACAAATTTGTTTTTGAATTTTTCTTGTTTTTTTTTTTACACTAGAGTTAAAAAGAAAACCCTAGGTTAAATGTTTGTTATTATTTTGTTTTTTAAGTTTAAACTAGAGTTAAAAACCCTAGGTTAAAATGTTTGTGATTTGTTTGTCTGTACAGTGTTGTTACTGTTGTTGTACAGTTTGTATTGATCTGTACAATTTGTATACATTATTGTATATTGTTTTAGTGTTGTACAATTTTGTTTTGTTTTTTTTTGTCATGTTTTAATGTTTTTGATTTGTTTTCTATTGCAGGTTGTGAAGAGCCGGTACCGTGTGCCGATGATGTTTTCTGAAGCATGGGAGGCACTGACTGTGGCTGACTGGGAGTGGCTTGATGCCCTTGGGCTCAAGCAGGTGACTCGGCTAGAGCCGATGGTGGGGGATCGGGCCTATCTGATGGCCCTGATCAACTTGTGGGATCCCCAGACTAATACCTTTCATCTCCCAATAGGGGAGATGACGGTGACTCTAGAGGATGTCTATCGGATTCTATGGATTCTGATAGACGGGCTTCCTATTCGGACTACGCCACGTGATCAGTGGACGGCTGTGCTGACACGGTGCTTCGGGCATGGGGTGGAGATGGGGGTGGATAGTCCGATGGAGAGGGCAGAGGGTGATTTCTTGATTGGTGGTATCTTGGTGCGATGGTGGCTAGAGAGGGGCGTGTTGGGGGTGAGGCATGCATTACTGATGACCCTCATCTCCAACATGCTACTGCCTGACTCCTCAAGCATGAGGTTCCCATGGAACCTGCTGGAGGTAGTGTTCAGATTGGTCGAGTGTCCGATGGAGGCACCCTTGATTATGAGGTGGGGACAGACGCTTCTGGCATAGCTTTATGATGAGTTGTATGAGGTCCGTTGTCGGAGGTAGAAGGGGATTGGGTGCAGCTACCTATTGTAGTGTTGGGGGTGGATAGCGGTGGAGCAGCCATAGGGTTTGTCATGGACCACGTGGGTAGAGATGGTTGACAGGGAGATAGGGTATGTGGCTCTATGGTGGTGGTCTGAGGAGCAGGGGCAGAGTCGGTGGTGGGTAGGTGTCGTAGGGCACTATGTTGATGCCTTCACTCGGCTTGCTCTAGGGGAGGTGTTCTGGCGCCCATACCGAGACTGTCCAGCCTGGCCTGAGGCTGGAGAGTGGCTTCGATGGGTGCATAGGGGGAGATGGCTGATAGGGCGGCATGAGACCGAGCAGGAGTACTTCCCGTACATCCGAGTGACATGATAGTTTGGGGTGCGCCAGGGGTTTCCTAGTGAGCCCTTGATCTATCGACGTCGGGGCGATGAGAGGACTCTGGCCTGGCCGATCATCGAGCCGCTTGGTGAGGAGTCGAATCCTATGATCGATGTCCCTAATGTGGACAACGTCGGGGTGACCGCTGAGTATGACCAGTGGTGGACATTGCGATGGTGGCGAGGTGAGGGGCCTCTAGGGGGTCCAGAGGTGGCAACAACAGGTGGTGAGGGTGCAGAGGCATCGAGAGAGGGTTGGGGGGCTCCACTCGAGGATGCGGACATGGTGGAGGTTGACAACTTTGGGGGGATGATTTTGGGATTTTGGAGCAGCCGGATACGTAGGACATCCCGGAGCAGTGGGAGCCGGAGCAGCCTGTAGTCCCGGATATGCCTATGCCTCAGGAAATCCCAGAGGGTGTGGAGGTGAGGCATCACACTGAGATAGCATGAATGGAGGATCTACTTTGGAGATGGGATGAGGAGCTTAGGGAGGCTTTGCAGGAGAGGGATCTCCTATGGACTCAGTTGGCAGAGTGGGAGAATGCATTCGCTACGTACCATCGATGGGATGGGGACATAGATGCTGCATGGGAGAGGGATCTCCTACGAACTCAGTTGGCATAGCGCGATGATGTAGTGGCTGCATACCATCGATGGGAGGTGGATTGGTTTCGACATCAGATGGATTTGGAGGCAGAGATTATCCGCCTCGATGGGCGGTTACCTGAGCTCCCTGGAGGTGGGTCTTCACGTCGGATGAGAGACAACGATATTGAGCAGTCAACATCTTCTCATCGTAGGTGGCTGGATGAGGGGGGCGCTAGTGGGCATGATGCGGGGGCTAGCAGCAGCCACCCTGAGAGGTCCCATAGGACCCACACCATGGGGGGTAGTTCCCGTCGCACCGATCCTACATGATCATGGTGGCCGATGCCCTAGGCTTGGGGGTTTTTGAGTTTTTGCTTTGTTTTGCTAGGTCAGAGGACCGACTTATTGTAGCCTATGGGCATTTTGATGATATATATATACATGACTTTTCTTTGTGTTTATACACTTGTCATGATTTATTTTTTTTGTTTATGCACATTTATTTATGATGATGTATGCATGTGTTATTATGAATGCGATGTTTCTAATGATATGATGTATGCATATGGAATGAATGAAATGATTTGTTGGTAACTTGTCGATGGCACCATAGACTGTACAGGAGTTACTGGCTTTCTGTACGATGTGATTGCTTTGTGGAATGACTTTGCATGTGATAATTTTGTTTTGGTATTTTTTGTATTTTTTGATGGTGATGTAAGTAATGAAATGTACCAGTTATTTTAAAATGTAGTTAAGGTTTTTTGAGATTCAGATGTTTTAATTAACTAGCCAAGACTTTACATTTATCTCACAAGACTTTTGAACAAGGTATAAATCAGACTTGAGTTTGACCAAGTTATTTCACATCCCTGTGTGTGCAATTGAGTTCGTTTATGTGGTATTTGTCAGGATACCGCCAGTGCCAGATAGGTTGTCAACCAAACATGTACTGAGGATCACCTAATTAGCTCCACTAACTCCATTGTTGTATTTAGTAAGATTAATCCATGGGACAATCTAAGGTACCATAAGCTAGCTCATCCACATGCAAACATTGGTCTGCTCACATGCAAAGCTAATGTGATAGACATATCGTCATGCATTTAGGATACCGCCATTGTCAGGTAGGTTGTCCACCAAACCCATAATGAGGATCACCTAGATGGTTTTTCGAATGCTGAGAATTCTAAGGATTCAAGCTCAGGCATCTTTTATTTGCTCAACTTGTTGGGATACTTGCTCTCATACATAGTGATGAAAATCACTATTTATTTTTCTCTTTTGTTTTTCTTTTTGAGCAAGGGATTTGAATAGTGGTGATAACCACTATTATTTAATTTTGCATTTTAGGTTGCAAAGTTGAGCTCGTAGGGTTTTGGCTTATGAATGGCCTTGATCCTTTTGGCCTTGGGGATGACTACCCATCCTATTCAGGGACGTGTAGTATGAATCCTTACGACTTTGGGGACCAAAGGGGATTAGGGATATTATTATGTAAGGGCATTGATATTTTAGGCCTTGGGGATGACTACCCATCCTTGTCAGGGGCGTGTAGTACGAATCCTTATGAATTTGGGGACCAAAGGTGATTGGAGATGTTCGTGATGATGGATTGTTGGGATTTTTCTTTTGAATGGCATTGATCCTTTTAGGCCTTGGGGATGACTACCCATCCTTGTCAAGGGCATGTAGTATGAATCCTTATGACTTTGGGGACCAAAGGTGTTTTGGGGATATGATTGATAGTGGTGAAAACCACTATTTATTATGGGGGATGGATGTGGAAGAGCTTGTCCTTTTGTCAATTCTCAGCATTCTCGAACCATTCGCACAGGGGGATGAATAGGCTAACCTTTCACCTATGGTACCCTAGACTGCTTTGTAGGTTTCTCTTGCATTCACACAACTTGGGAATTATTTTATGTGTTTTAACTTGTGTAGGGATGTTACGTAACGAGGCGTGATCCAAGTAAAACTCTACCTTTGTAAAATCTATCTGACTTTGTACGGTTTTTGGCTAGAAATTTAAAGATAGCTGAATGACGAAAACCCTAAATACATTAGGAGACAACTGACTATGCTAAAAAATGTGGATGGTGTTATTCTGGATGTATGTGTTTATAAAATGGATTAAATGTGGAAAATGATGGAATTGCCTAGCAATTACAGTCTATGGTGTTTGTGACATGTATGACCAGCAAATATGCAATGTATGTATGTGATGCCTAATGCAGTTATTATATTTTTGTGTTTTGATTTTTAAGAGTATGCATGGAAGTGAGATGCAGTTTTTTTGCTATTTTTGATTATTTTATTGTTTTTTTGTTTTTTTGAATATTTGTTTTTGACCAAGCGGTTATGGGAACCCTTGGAGCTTTTGGTTTGACCAAAGGGTTTATGGATACCTTTGGGGCATTTTAGGTTGACCAAGCGATTGTGGGAATCCTTGGAGCATTTTGGTTTGACCAAAGGGATTATTGATACCTTTGGGGTGTTTGGTTTGACCAAAGGGGTTATGGGTACCTTTGGGGCATTTTAGGTTGACCAAGCGATTGTGAGAATCCTTGGAGCTTTTGGGTTTGACCAAGCGATTGTGAGAATCCTTGGAGCTTTTGGTTTGACCAAGTGATTGTAAGAATCCTTGGAGCTTTTTAGGTTTGACCAAGCGATTGTAGGAATCCTTGGAGCTTTTTAGGGTGGGCTATGGCTCTCTAAATGTGGAATGGCCTCAAATGACTGATGTTCAAGGGTTCTAGTTCCTTGATTCCTTCAAGAGAGGTGAGCCGGTATGTTCTAGGTCCTATTTTACTATCAATTACATAGGGACCTAACCAGTTTGCCATGAATTTGTCCCTTAGATGGGGTGACAAGTTAGAATTTTGTTGGTTCTCTTTTAAGACCAAGTCACCAACCTGAAAGTCCCTCAGGTGAACTTTCATGTTGTATGCTTTCTTAAGTCGCTCTTGATAGATACGTAAATGCTCGAGAGCATTGACGCATCGTTCATCGAGCAACGTAAGTTGATCTAACCGGGCTTGCCATGCAGTGTCATCATCGATGAACTCTTGCATTGATATGCATAGGGAAGGTATTTCCAACTCGAGAGGCATGACTGCCTCGGAGCCATACACCAACGAAAATGGAGTTGCCCTAGTGGGCGTCCGAATGCTAGTGCGATAAGCCCATAGGGCAAGCGGGATTTGAATGTGCCAATCCTTGTGACTATCTGTGACCATATTTTTGAGGATTGCAACTAGCATTTTGTTTGATGCCTCTGCTTGCCCATTTTCCTATGGATAATAGGGTGTTGAAAAATTATGCTGAATTTTGTACTTTGTTGTCAAAGCACGCACATCTTTATTCTTGAATGACGTCCCATTATCCGAGATGATCTTGGATGGAATACCAAAATGACATATGATGTTATGTAAAATAAACTCTGCAATGCGGGTTCCAGTCATAGAGGTAAGCGGAATTGCTTCCACCCACTTGGTGAAGTACTCTATGGCCGTTATGATGAATGTGTGATGACCTGATGACGCAGGGGAGATATTTTCAATTAGATCTAAGCCCCACTATAAAAATTGCCAAGCCGATTGGATCGGTTGCAAGGCCTAAGAAGGTACGTGTGTCAAATTGGCATGGTGTTGACACTTCATGCACTTCTTTACATATGCGCAACAATCTCGCTCTAAAGATGGCCAATAATAGCCCATGCGGAGAATGCGCTTTGCGATGGCCATACCGTTGAAGTGGCCATCGCATGTACCATCGTGCGCTTGGGTGATCACCCAAGTGGACTCCTACTGGTCCAAGCAATGGAGGAGGATTCCTTCATAGCTTCGACGATACAAAATGTCTCCTAGCAAGACATGTTTTGCCACTTTCTATTTAAATGATCTTTTCATGGTGTGTGTCAATCCAAGTGGGAGGTTACCTAACTTGAGGTAATCCCTTATGGGTGTGTACCAATCCTGTTGATCAGAAACCTTGATGGTATGAATGGCCAATCCCTCTTGTAGTTCATCCCTAGAAAAAGTTGAGTGGGAAAGAACTTGTAAGAATAGCATTGTGTTGCTATTAAGAGGGGTCGGGGAGAACAAGGACCCCCAGTTGGCATGATTCAGACAATCATGGATTTGAGAGAACTTATCCTGAGATGGTTCAATCTGGATCAGGTGGATTCTTGGCGTTAGGTCAGAGCTTGCATGCTCCATCATGGATTGTGATAATGTTTTGACCTGAATGGTTGTCATCTCACCGGAAGGGTCTTGCGGGATTAGTGACCCCAAGGAGGCCATAGTATCCACAAAATGATTCGATGATCGAGGGAGTGCCTCGATGTCATACCATTCAAGATGTGCCAAGAATTTATCCACAAGGGCTTTGTAGGCCTACAGAACTAGGCATTTACATTGGAATACCCCTTTAACTTGGTTGAAAATTAATAACGAATCACCAAAGATGTTTAAACATTTGATGTTCATGGTGACTATTGTTTGAAGACCTATGAGCAAGGCTTCATATTCGGCATTATTGTTGGTGCATGGGAAATCTAATTTAAATGATAGAGGCATTGGAGCCCCTTACGGTGTGAAGAATACAATTCCCATGCCACCCCCTTGCTCACATTTAGAACCATCGAAGAATAAGGTTATGTCGGCCTATGACTCAAGCTCATCAGAATCTGGCGATTCTGAGACATGGAAGACCCCATCATCTGGCAACTCTATGATCAGAGGTTGATCATCTTCGAGAGGAGCCTCTGCTAGTTGATCGATGATGACTTGACATTTGATGGACTTCTATCCAATGAATTCGATGTCAAACTCCATCAACAACATGATCCATTTCATCATGCGGCTACTATGATAAGTATGACTCATCATGTATCGCAATGGATTCTCCTTAGACACAACATACGTCGTATTGCTCAGCATGTAGTGGCATAGCTTTTTGGTAGCAAATACCACTGCCAAGCATAGCTTTTCAACGTATGCATAGTTAAGTTCATAACTGACCAGGGTGCGGCTAAGATAGTAAGTAGCCTGTTCTTTGTGTAGTTCATTTTTTTGGGATAGCATGGCACCCAGTGCCACCTCAGTAGGTGAGATGTATAAGTAGAATGACACTCCTGGTCTAGGTGGTGCCAATACTGGTGGTGAAGCCAAGTATTGTTTGATGTCATCAAAGGCTGACTGGCACTCGTCATCCCAGTGAAATGCTACCCCCTTGTGCAATAATTTATTCATGGGTCGGCACTTGTCAGATAACTACGCTATGAAGCGCTTGATTGATGTGACCTTTCCCTGTAGGCTTTTGAGCTGCTTGATGGTAGTTGGGGAAGCATTTCAAGGATTGCCTTGAATTTGTTTGGATCCACCTCGATTCCTCATTTTGAGACTATGAAACCCAAGAGTTTTCCAGATGTGATGCCAAATACGCACTTCTTGGGGTTTAGTCTGACTTTATGCTCAATGAGGCGATCGAGGATCTTGCTTAGGTCATCGAGATGATCTGGGCATAAAAGAGATTTGGCCAACAAATCATCCATGTAATCTTCCAAAGTTTTATGCATGTGATCATGGAAGATGTATGTCATGGCACGTTGGTAGGTGGCGCCAGCATTTTTAAGGCCAAAGGGCATGACCTTATAACAAAATGTCCCCCAAGGCATTGTGAACGCCATTTTTAGTTGGTCCTCGGGATTGATACGAATCTGATTGTATCCCGAGAAACCATCCATGAGGGAAAGCATTTCATGGCCCATTGTAGCATCTACCAATGCATCGATGCTAGGCAAGGGGAAATCATCCTTAGGACTCACTTTGTTTAGATCTCAAAAATTAGTGCATATGTGAATCCTCCCATCAGGCTTCTTGATGGGTACCATGTTGGACAACCATGGTGGGTAATCCATGCAGATGACAAACTATGCATCCAACAACTTTTGTAGCTCATATTTGACCATTAAGGCTACTATTGGGTGCATCTTACATAGTTTTTGCTTGACTGGCTTGACTGTCGGATCAAGTGTTAGATTATGCATGACTAGTTGTGGGTCTAGCCCCGACATGTCTTTGTAGGACCATGCAAAAACCTCCTTCTTCTCTTTGAGAAGGGCAATGTAGTCGGCTTGCTCTTTGGGGGATAGACTTACCCCTAGCTTGATGATTTGTGAATTCATTGGATCAGAGCCGATGTCTACGTCAGTCGTCTCTTCAACTGACATGTGGGACCCATCCTCCAACTGGTGTGGAGTTGGGATCAAGTGGATATCATTTGCTGAATTTAGATCTACGTTCGGAATGTCGGGTTCCTCTTCAGCATGGAAGACATCCTGAGTCTGTCCTGGGGTGAAATGGAACATCCCACCGCAAGGCCAGTACTCTGATGGGGATGGTGGTGTGTCAGCATGATCCCAGTCTATAGCATCTAGGTCTAGATGCAATGACCATGTTGGGTCGGTTGGGTTATGGATGGGGGCGGTTAAGTCAATGGAGATCATGTTGATGAAATGATTTTGGTCTCCATTACCATGGGTGTGGTGACTCGGACATCCTTGGTGATATTTGTGCTCTAGATCTAGCTCTATGGGTACTGGCACAAATGGATCGGCCCTATGTGTGGATAAAAGGATAGGATCTACCCTTGGCACTGATGGCTCTATAGGGTCTCTGGGTGGAAGGTGCTCTCTATATACCTGAAGTGGTGGGTGTAGTAGTTGGTCCAACTATGCTTGGTTTAGGTGCCACCTATGCCTTGGCCCTATGTGTAGTTGTTCAAACATGTCATCAATGTCCATGGGGTATTGTTGTTGTCGCATATGATTGAGATATGCCATCTCAGTCTCATCTTCATAATCGCTATCAGAGATCCATAGGCCTTCATTGGCTCCGATAGCTATTTGTGACATGTGAGGCTCGTCTTGCTCGAGAAAATTAATGTGGTCCCATCGGGGTTGTTCCGCTCTCTACGGGGGACCTGATTCTCTTGAGGTGGCACTTGCTCGATTGGAGCATCCAAAGGGAACATTGTCATGAAGCTCTCTTGATAATCATCTATGGGGGTCACTTGTGAATGATTGCTATCAGACTCGAAAGGATCCCAAGGTGCTACCTCATACTCTGACTCATCTTCTGAAGACCCTTCTTGGCCTTGTCTATATCCCTCTTGTAGGTGAGTCCTCGAACTTTCTCCTTTCTCGATCGAAGGGAAAGGGTTGTTAAGGTCAACAAGGTTGGTTGTTAGCAATGGGAGATAATCCCCCAATGTGTACGTTTTGTTAGGATTGGCATATGGATCTAATGCCAACCCATCCTTGTTGCCTATCCCTAGGCCTTGCATGTTCTCTACCAAGATGTCCAGGGGCAGGGGGTGGTTGAACCCTACTCCTGACTTGTCGTATGGCATCTGATATCTTGGCTGGCAAAGAATGTGCACTCCTTGCTCATACTTGCCCAACCCATATCCATGCCAATTACATTGGCCAAGATATCTCAAAGCGAAGTCTGGGTTGGAAAAATAGTTGACATCCTCAACAAAGGGTTCTTCATCTTCTTCTTCTTGCATGTAAGGTTCAATGCCATTATCGAGGCCCCCATAAACAAAGTTTGTCTGATTTGGTGGGTAGCCTAGAGGAACCACAGTGTCGATGGGGAGGCGAGGTCTCCCCATGTCCTGCATGGACTCAAGTGTGGGTGTTGCTACAATGTTCCACACTAGATACTCCCCCAGGCCCGTATTGGCCATCTCAATGGTGATCATTGGCGGTGGAGGGGGAGGGAATGGGAGTTCTTCCTAGGTCCACTCCATGTAGGGTGAACTAGGCATCTCGACTTCCATTCGGCTAGGCATCTCTTCGGTAGAGATGGTTGAGACTGATGGCGGTGCCTCTTCTAGGGGTTTCTTCCCCTTGTCCTTCGGTGTGGCCACCGTAGGTGGCATTGTTGGTGAAGGACCAGATGATGAAGATGGACCCGACTGGGGATTTGATGGACTTAACAGTGGGGATGCATGCGGAATCGGACCTTGGTTATATGGATTCAACTAAAAATCCAAATGTGTTGATGGAAGGGTCGACTACGGCATCAGTTGCACCATATTGCAATACTTGAAGGGCTCTAAATCTGTCGAGACTACATGCACCTGCCCTTCGAATGTGTACTTTAGGCACTGATGAGCTATCGAAGGGACACACTTCATGTCCCTGATCCAAGGCCGCCCAAGCAAGATGTTATAGGCCATCTCACCTTCCAAGATGTGGCACAATGTAGGAATAGTCTTTTGTCCCACTTGGATGGGTAGGACAATTGTGCCAACCATCGAGCATATCGCATCATTGAATGCTCGAAGAGTATAGGTGGAGGCCATGATGTGAGATGCTAGCAACTTGAGGTGTTTCAATGCCATTGTTGTAATTATATTACTGGATGAGCCAGTGTCCACCAACACCCTCTTATACGGAATCCCATTGACCCATGCAATGACGTGCAGGGGTGGATCCGCCACATCACCAGTCATCGATTTTAGTTCATCTTCTCTAAAGGTGATGACTGGCTCGGTGCATTGTTTTACATGTCCCACAAAGTTGTTGAAAGAGTTTGCTTCATGGGGCTGCAGCTCGATGGCTTTTAATATCTCCATTAGAGCCTCCCGATGGGGCGATGATTGTTGAATGAGCTCATAGATGGAGAGCCTAGCCGACATGGTCCTTAAAATTTGGGTAAGTCTAGTCCGAATCATGGCCACTGGTCTAGGTGAGGGAGGTTGCGTAGGGTGTTGTTGAGGTTGTGACATTGATGGAACCTCTCCTGTGGCCGCCATGGGGGCAGCTCCTGGGTACCTCTTGTTCCTAGTCACTATGCTTATCATCCCTACATACCCCTGCATGGGGCAGTTCTATGTCACCTCATTGACTTGAAGGGTCTTTGCCTACGTATCATGGGTAGGCAAGGGGTCTTGTTGTCTATTAGGTCTTGCATGAAGCTCTTGAATTTCCAACATGCATAAAGGTCATGTCCTTTCTGCCTATGAAATCTACAGTACAAGTCTTCCCTATAGCCCTTAGGTTTTGGCACGTTGGGGTCTATGGGCCGACTTTCTGGTAGGTGTATCAAGTTTACCATGGACAAATGGTCAAACAAGGAGTCTTTGGACTCTGTGAAGGGTGTGAACTATCGCCTAGGGTGACACTGCTGAGTTTGCTCTTGTCGATGATTTTCTCTTTCATAAGTGTCAAGAGGAACCACCTGATAGTTAGCCTTTGGGGGCTGTGTTGCTTGTGCAGGCTTAGGCATGTTTATAGCAACCTGATTGACCGCAACGGGTTTTGGTTGCGTGGTCCCTATCTTGGTGTTTTTAGGCCACTCTTTCTTCTTTGGCTTGGCAATCTTGCCATCCTATATCTTGATCTCCTCAATGATTCTGGCTTATGCCAGGGCTTCCTCAAGAGTGGCATATTGCTGTAGCTACAATAGCATGGAGATCAATCTCAAATAGCTCTTTGAGAACATTTGGGTCAGGTCGGCCATAGGAGGGAGGTAGGGCAGCTTTGAAAGCAATGTCCTCCATCGATTTCCATAGGCCACCATGGTTTCTTCCTCATACTGCTTGAGGCTAGCTAGGTCACTTAGTGATGCCTTCTTCTTGGTGTTGAAGGTGAAGCATTCGAGGAATGCATCCACTAGCTGATCCAAGTTACTGATGCTATGTTTTGGCAACTGAGTGAACCAATCCGAGGTAGGGCCTACGAACATGGTTATAAATGTTCTTAGTAGCAAAGCATCATTGTCCTGAATGCCAAAGCATTGGCTCAAGAATCTAGTCACATGCTCTTGGGCATCCTCCTCCCCTCTAAATATTGCCAACTGGGGCAGTTTAAAGTGTTCAGGGTATGGGGGTGCTGGCACTGACGGATGCATAGGGTGACTATAGAGCTAGCGTAAAGTGGGATTTTGGGGCCCAGAAGTCTTGGTCTCCATAGACTCTAAGTGCTCTAGTAGCGCTTTATATGCATCGAAGGATTTGATCTCTTCCTCCTTGGTTTGTTCCCATTGTGGGTTGCGGGGAACTGGAGGCCTATGGAGGGGTAGCCGGACAACATCCCCCATGCCTTGGTAGGGCATTTCAGCCTACTCTTCTTCTTGCTCATACTCCTCATAGGCTTCTTGAGGAGTTCCTGGGTGAGACCTATAAACATGGGTGGGTGCCCACGGAGGGTGCCCATCATTGTTTCTAGGAGTGGCCTCCCTGCTCAAGTCTAGGAGGTCTTGGAGGTAATATTTGATAAGGTCGCGGAGACCTATCTCGCACCAAGGGGTTGTGCCTCTCATACAATTCTATCTTATGTGCGTGAGGGGTTGGGACCCTCTCAGGCATAGTGTTCTGGAGCAATTCATCTGTCTGACGTTGAATGCACTCTTTGCTAAGGTGATACAGGTGCTCTAACTATTGTTGGTCTTGCCTGAGCTACGTGATTTGTGCTTGGTGGGTGGCATGTTTGGAAAATTCCAAGTCAATTTGTTTCATCGTCTTGTGTTTAGGAAGCCTAGATGCCTCTCCTACATGTCTATCTCGGTCGTGGTGATCCGAGATCTCTATGGGTTACTTTCCTCTATCGAGGTTAGTGGCATTCACCCGAGGCTCTGGCCTCAGTGGGTGATCTTGATACATAGCAGGTGCGGAGGTGCATTGCTCCCATGCTATGTATTGCTCTTGAGGAATGTAGTGGTCTTCCTCGTGCTCCCTTTCGTATGTGTGAAAGGGGCGGGCAGAATTGGCTTGCCCTATCTGAAGAGCCTTGTGCTCTGGATTTGGCCTATTATTTTTTACAGTAATAAGGGGTAAAGGAGGGATGACATAATCATATGGCCCCTCCTTATGGACCCTATGTTGCTCTAGCACTTCATCACATGGTGGCCACTCATAACGAGCATCTAAGGGAGCCCTCCCATCTATGTTGAGTGCCACGTGTATGGCCTCCTCCTGAAAGGGTCTATGCTGAGTGGGAGTGCCCCTCAAAGGGGTGCCTCTATAGTCCCATTCTGTAATGGCATGATGTGGACTATCTTGTGGGTCAGGCCACCAAGGCGGTATGACCAAGTCCTCGAGACTATATCGGAGGTGACTTGTCCCCCTTTGTACACTTTTCATAGCTTTTGCCCGTGATTGGGCTTGGCTACGGGTGTACACCATGGTGATGTTTTTCTAAAGATGTGTACATTTTTATCTTCTTTACGATTTTTTATGCTACACTAAACAAAAGGAAACACACAATCAAAGCAATGATTATCTTGTTTATGGATTAAAAGTGTGCCCTAAATCTAGTTCAGTGTGTTTTGATGTTTGTTTTGAAAACCTTGTAAAGAAATTTTTGTTGTATATGCAATATGAGGGCTCTTATATCTCCCAAAATGGTCACCCCTTCAATATACCACTGCTAAGCCATTATACCGAACCTCTCTATATACCCGCCCTTACGTGAGGGAGACTATTGGTACGTGAGAGCAGAACAGTACATGGAACATAGGCGGTACGAAAGGGGAATCACTCTATTTATGACACCTACCATAGAAGACTTATCCTCATGCGCTAGGAATCACCCCAACTACACTTGGTCAGCTTTCATCAAGATTTATGTCTAGCAACAGTCATGATCGGGGTTATGTATGCAATATTCAAGCCAAGGTGGTGATGAAATCCACCGTTGGTCTTGATCAAGGGTTGGGGTTTTACGACCAATGCCTTGATGTTTAGATTACCACGTGGTGTGTGGGGTTCTTTTTACTTGTGCAAAGAAAGAAAAACATGCAATAAAACTCTCCTATGCAAGCAAAGAAATATGAAATGACAGAGACAGAAAACAAAAAATGATAGAGGATGCTCAGAACCCCTACCTCTTCTCTGCCCAAATCGGATGCCTCTGAGTTTCTACTCTAAAATTGCATAGAGAGCTAATCATCCTAGGGTGAGATGAATAACAGATCTGTATTCATCACAGGGTGAGACGAATTCCTATTCATCCCTGGGTGACACGAATTCCAGCTCTGTATTCGTCATAGGGTGGAACGAGCAGCAGTCCAGTGCTTGAAAGATTGATACCTACAAGCAAAAACACACAACTTTTGATCAAAATTTTGATCTTAAAATCAAGGGACAATGGTCCCACCATGATCACCACTGAAAGCACGAGGATACGAAAACAAAACGGAAATGCCAAGTGCGATGTATGCAAAAGCGAAACGTAACGCTAAGTCCTACGAACTGAAATGCATGAAAGGAGAGAAACATAAATGAATTGAAACAAGATAGAAAGCAAACGTCGAGTACAACCCTTTTTATTAATTTGCTTTAAAATCGGGTTACAATACGTCTCCTCCCTTTTTGGGGGCTAGGAGCGTTAAGTAGGGCTCTATTACACCACGGATTGGTACGCTTTCTTCCACGTGCCCACATGTAAAGTGGGCGGGCCAAATGTCATTACCACTTGCATGAACATATCTTTGATTCCTTGTTGCTCCTCTAGTGTCGAGATCCTACATTCAGAGAAACAGAAAAGGATTAGTAGCACCTACGGATGGAGAGAAACATGCGATCCCCAAGGCCTACGGTCAGTGCATGCATAAAATGATTAAAATGATAACTAAAACATATCAGAATGAGCTAAAAATTTGACAAAAGCAATAAAACATTACCAAGAAGCCACTACAAAAGGAATAGTATGGAAATCTACCACATATTTCTAATCGCTCTAGGGTGGGGCAATTAGAACTATAGTAGTGCGAGGGGCACCCGGGGGCAGGACGCCCATCGTTTGGGACTTAGTTTCGGCACCAATCCACTTGGGATGGGTCCAAAACCTCTTATGGGGTTGTGTCAAAAAATTTTGTGGGGTATTGTGGCCAAATGTTTGGGTTTGGGTCCGGATTGCGCTTCCAATGATCACCCAATAACCTCCCTTCCAAAAGAGAGATCAAGGATGTAAAAAGCACAATGAGGGTAAGGGTTTGATTTGATAGCACTTCATTGCTCCAAATTCTCTTCTCTATTCTTTTTTGGGGGTGAGAAGACTCACCAATTTATAGACCTAGGGTCTCTCTCTTTGAATGCGCATGCGAGGGCGCCACTTGACTTGCTTGCCCTATTTTGGGAGAAAATATTATTCCCTGATTTAGAGTCTCTTTGCATGAGGCCTCCATGATCAAGGCATGCTTGACTGAAGTCCCTCTCCTTTATTTGAAGTCGTTCCTCACAATTGCATGCCCTAAAGGTGCAGTTAAGTGGTGGACCTATCGAGGTTTGAATTTTTGCCAATCAAACCTGCTAATCGTCCCACCCTGGGACGAATGCTGATAATCATCCCAGGGTGGGACGAATACCAATTTGTAATCATCCCTGGGTGGGACGAGTAGGGAGAAAAGTGCTAAAAAGGTGCCAAATTGACCTTTGACCTTCCAAACTACTATGGGAGTGGTTAGGACCATTGTTTAACCCCTGGGGGCTGCCCTAGGGGCTATGTATGTCAATTCGATCAGTGCTTGTCATCACATAATCGGATTGGTGCTGTTTTGGTGTCTACACAAAGAACCTACCATCAAACTATATCATGAAGTACCAATGAAATTGTTCTCAACATTTGAATGGTATGAAATCAATAACTTACCTCATTCAACTAATAGATTTGCCAATGCAATGGCCTCTCTTGGATCATTGATTCAAAAATACAACTTAGGAGAGGTACAACCCCTAATAATCTCCACAATATTTAAAGCAGCCATTGTTCGTACTAATCCTAAAGATGAAAAGTATGTTTTTTTTATCCATATAGAACCATATGAGTCTTGGTCAAACCAAATAGTAGCCTTCTTAAAATTTGGAGCACTCCCATATGACATGTCTTGGTCTGCAAAATTCTCTTTCAAGAAAAAAGAAGCCCGTTTTGTTCTCTTGGAGGACATGTTGTATAAACGGGATTATGATGGAATCCTTCTTTGTTATCTCGAACAAAGTGAGGCTCAAAGAGCCATAGAGGAGGCCCATGATGGTACTTGTGGTGGTCATTTTAGTGGAATGGCCATTGCAAAGTGTCTTTTATGCATGGATTATTATTGGCCCACAATGGAACATGATTGTTGCAACTATGTCAAAAATTGCAAACAATGTCAAGCACACACCAATTTAACTCATATACCATCACAAGCTTTGCAACCTATACAAAGCCTTTGGCCCTTTTCATAATGTGGCCTAGATTTAATTGGTAAAATTTCACCTCCTTCCATATAACATACATTCATCATCATAGCCATGGAATACTTCATAAAGTGGGTCAAGGTCATCCCTCTAACCACTACAACAAGACCTAGAATCGTGTATTTCATACTCCACCATATCATATATCATTTTGTCATTCCCTCTAAAACTATTTTTGATAATAGTAAGTCTTTCAAAAACAAGGATGTTTAAGCAATTTGCAAGAAATACAACATCCAACATAGTTTCTCGACTCCTTATTACCCATAGGCAAATAGATAAGCCTAAGCTACCAATGAGACCTTGATTTCTATTCTCAAGAAATTAGTCAATAAAAATAATAGAGATTGGCGTACACAACTCCCTTTGGCACTTTGGGCTTATCGAACAAGCATCTGAATGCCAACAGGAGCAACACCATTTTCCTTGGTCTATGGAGCTAAAGCTATCATGCCTCTTGAGCTCGATATTCCCTCCTTGAAAATTTCTTTGCAAGAATTCATAGATGATGACACGTCTAAACAAGCAAGTCTTGACCAACTCACTCTTCTTTATGAGAGGTGATTCAATGCACTAGATCACTTACGAATTTATCAAGATCGTCTAAAATGTGCTTATAAAGCCAAATTCCATCTTCTTGAATTTCAAGTAGGATATCTTGTCCTCAAAGAAAACCAACAAAACACCAATGATTTTCCACACCTTCATGAAAAGTTTACATCTAATTGGTTAGGTCCATACATAATCATCAAAAAGTGGGTAATGGTACATATATACTTGCTGATTTAGAGGGAGTAGAGAAACTCAAACCACTTAATGCTATCCATTTAAAGGTATTTTATTTTTAATATGATGTTCTATATGTGAATATATACATGGCTAAAAAAAACACAAAAACAAAAATAAATCATTCACATAGGCATTGCATACATATTGCACTTACATATAGGCATATTTTCATGCATTTTCACATTACATATTGCATACATATTCTATTTGCATTCATTCCACATGCATTCCACTACACTCTTGCATTTTACAAATTGCATTCATCCCATCCCACGTTCAATGATCTTTTATAGTAGTGATGATATGGCCAAATAAAAGAGTCAAGTTTCCACAATTGGGGGTACCTATTTTTGGCATTTATGCAATTTTACCCAATATCATAATCCAACAAATCCATTTGTCACAACTCATAAACCCCAAGTATTCAAACACTCAGCCACTACTAGTGTGTCTAGAAGCCTTCAAAAAAATGTCTAATTTTCTTTAGGACCAAAAATATTTGTCTCACATTAAGAAAATTTTGAGTATTGTCAATTGATTCCAAAAAAATCTTGCACCAACCACACTTTTTCACATCTTAAAAAAAAATTGAGTCGAAAAGGTATAACACCATACTTGGGTAGCACCTTTAAGTGAAAAAGGTATTCCTCGCTTGTCCTATTATGCAACATAGTCCAAAATCAAAAAAAATATTTTTTACCACTATCATAGTCGCTCTCCAAATATAAACACCAAATATTGAGTAGTAAGGATAGGGTCACATTCTCATCACACTTCAGTTGAGAATTTAATTCCCCAAAGCTCTACCCAAAGTTAACAATTTTAGTGCCCATACCACAGATCCCTAAATTTGTAAGGATCGTACTACATTTCCCTCAGAAAGGTATGTAGTCATACCCAAGGCCTAAATATCAGATCATTGGACTCTGGAGTGACTCTCCATAGAGGCTATAGTCGCTTGACTGGAAGTGGAGTAAGCTCATGTGGGGTGACATGTCTCTCTTTCAAAAATGGAGACCTGTGATCGCACATACAGGTAAGCTAGCTTCTTGGTCCATCCCATAACAGGTCATGCCCAATTTACTCATAATGGGTTAATGAACTACACATACACACACACACTGGTTCTTGATTCCCTAGGGTTATTGTCATGCTCAATATTTGGTACATGAAATTCACTTGCACACACCTTGGTCCTAAAGAAAGTTATACAACCTTTAGTGAGTTTGGTTGATAGTAATAGTTTGTTTGAGTCTTTAAAAATATTTTAGTATTCCATATCAACATCCATATCTTCTTCCATATCAACATCCATACCTTCTTCCATACCAACATCCATACCTTCTTCCATGTCAGCATCCATATCTTCATCATGGATCAACCCGTATAATGCCACCAAGTTAAGTATCCCTTATTGCAAAACAATGAACAAAATGGCCAAAAAAAATTTGAACTAAAAAATATCATTCGACCATCATGTATTCCTCTCATATAGTTTGTATTCATATACATGCCACTTCACTTACATTAATCATTCATATAAGCACTATGCATACACATCATGATTAGATTGCATTAATCATACATAACACTATGCATACACATCATGGTTAGCTTACATTAATCATCCATAAAACATCTTCATTCAACATGCATTGCATAAAATATAAAAGCATTCACATAAAAAGATAACACAAATATAAAAACCATGTATATATATTGTATAAATGTCACATATACAATAAACGCCAAAAATTCTACAATGGAGCACCAAGGCTCATATACAAAAATAGTGCATCTAAGCACTATCCTAATGACCATGAGAGAACCCTTGAGACCTAGTAGTAGCCCTAGGCCTATAACTCTACCTCAACTTTGTATGCCTAAATGGCTTGACCTTAGAAGATGATGAAAGATACGATAGTGTAATGTGATGTAGCATACACAAATCCTCAAAGGAATGTGCATAACTCTCACTAGCCTATAGTCACCACAAGTCAATTTTATCTCAATGCTCCTTTGTCAACATCTATGCCTAAAGCCTTGCAATGATCACATGATCAACCACACCAGCTCTCACTATCGATAGCTTTGCCTCCAACCGGGCTATGATAACCTCCAACTCAAAAATAGATGCATCCTACTATACCAGTGCCTCCCTATGTGTCCCAACATCAGACTCCAAACTAGCAATAACCATGTCTCACCCTACCAAGCCTCCTGATGAGCCTCCATCATAGTCTTGCACTCCTCAAAATGTTGCACCACCTCAACTTCCAACCTATCCACCTCGAAAAGCTCCTCCATCACCTCATCATCTGCCCATATATCCTCATCCATCCCCATATCAAGAGCCTACTATGTGTCACCCCTCGACCTTCGATGACTACCTGATCATTGATGACTCACCCTCCTCGACGTAGTCCTCGATCTCGGTGCTACCACATCTGCATCCATTGCCACCTTAGGCATCCATACCGGTTGAGTCACGAACCACACTTCATACTTAGGAGTCACCCCCACATCATCCAAATTTAAGATCTCTAATGTCTCATCATCCACCATCCGCACCCTCCATGGCTTCGTACATGCTAGTGTCACCTCATCTCATTGACACCAATATAGCACAGGCTCATAAGGCATACACTGAGGAAAACCAAATTGCCTCAACACCCATGAGTACTAAAAGTACTCAACTTCTCCCTCCATCCTCCCCATCAACCACCTCCCTTTCCTCACTTGACATAGTTGCCCCTCATCACCCTTCCACACTGCATCTTGCCATGGTCACCATATTACCTGCACCCAAGTTAGCCTAGGCCAGAGATCCTAGTACCACTGGTTATTGTGCACCTCATGATTGCACCTCCTCTGCCACCACCCATATCCTAGCATAAGGATCCCCCATATTCCACGCCTCGTATGGTAACCCCTCAGGCCAAGCCACACTAAAGTGCTTCCACACCCAACACTAAAGTAGGAAGCTACATCCAATCCCCTTCCTCCCCCATTGAGTGACCTCGTACAACTCTAGGTATAACTACACCAATAATGTAGGAGCCCATGCATATGGTTCTGGATTGACGAGTAAATCACTCACCAATCCCAATAGGTTCCTAGGGAACATACACTTCATGTTATTGGGGAGAACTATGTTCGATAGCATAAATATAATCAGAGCCGAGAGTTCTTCCAACTCCTTCTATCAATACATGGTCAGATAGCAAATCCCCCCATCACCCATCCTCGCATCCCACCATCGATCACCAAACATCACTTTCAGCTTCATATCCTTGTTGTGTCCAATCAAAACCTTCTCCCCCTCCACTAGAAACTTGAGAATTGATATACACCCTTATGGGTGACAGTAATCTCCCCAATCAGTAATTGAAAAGTCCCTCTATCCAAGTCCCACCTCTCTATCAATGATGAGAGATATCCATCGTCAGCCCTCACCACATCTAGACGAGCCACTCCCTTCAAACCTACCTTCTTCAAAATCCTTCAATCCTTCGTAGTCAACTTCTTCCTCATTCCAGGAATATAAGGAGAAAATTGATGTCAAGGCTTTATCGCCCATAACTGCAACAATACACAATCTATCATTAATACAAAAAAAAGCCTTAAAAATTTTGCACAAAATAAAGCAAGTTTATCAAAGAAAATTATTCCTCAGCCCCACCAGTAGCATTCGATCCCTCTGCTACCATATATTACACTCTAATTTCCACTACCCTCACCTTCCTCACAAATCTAATCCACTCCTCAGGCACATCTTGTCAAAGTTTGAAACACACAAATGAGAGACACAATTCACTCAAAAATCTATTTATAGCTTTACTTAGCACATTCAAGCGCAGGTCGGTGCTTGTAGTCCGTAGGCTCACCTGGGTGCCTGTAGATGCACCTAGGCACATCTGGGTGGCTTAACTAGGTGCCTAGTGCCAAAATAGGGTGAAGGTAAAAATGATCGAAATGGTAGCTTACCACCTCCAAATTACACCAAATTTTAACCACACATCATAAACATCATAAAATTAGATTTTGTGAAAACAAACACCATTTTGCATGCATATTTTGAGAATGAACCAAATATTTCAAATATGCAAATCGTGTTGAAAAAATAAACTAAAAAAATAAAAATTTCACAAAACCGATTCTCCACTCATCTACATCATATTCCTCATCATCCCACAAAATTTCATAGAACTTAGAGTTGATTGAAATCACTTGTTTTGGTTTAAAAATCAAAATGAACCACTAAATGAAGCGTCAAATTCAAAATAAAAATAATAATCAACTCCACGTAGAGAAAAATCACTATAATATTATTAGCAAACATCATTCCATCATCACATTACATACATCCTCCATCCATCATCGTATTTGTCAAAATAACATTCAAGTGAATCTTGTAATCAGTGGATTATCCTACACATTTAGCGGTTGCAGTGATAAGCATCCATGCAATCCAGTAAGATGAACAAATTACCATAAGAAAACTTGGTCATAATCATCATCACACATCTCATTGTTTGAGAACACAATCATATTTGGTATCTCATATTCTAAGTGAAATTTTGCCAAGAACAATTTGCTCAAAAGCAATCATTGATGTCCTTTTCCATGGGGTAAAAAAACATGGATAATTACTATCACAATCACTCATTCATTTGACCGTAGTCGCAATACAGACAATTTCGGTAGGTCGATTGGTTCCATGGTGGAATTATGTGAAAAAAATTCCACAGTCACTACCCAGCCCCTACGTTGACTCTGTCATCCTGCATATTCATACCTTACATACTCAATGATGCCACTACGACATCTTATTCAACAACATAAATCATCCCAAAACTTGGGGTAACCATTATTTGATTATAATTTTCCCATGATGGGATACATATTACACGATCATGACATCTACATTTGACACAACCCCCTTTCCATCGTTGGGGTAAAAATGGCAACACATTTCACATCATTCATATCAACTACAGTTGCATGGTATTTTACACCAACCCCTTTTCCACCATTGGGGCAAAAATGATATCGTATTTTACATCATTCATATCGTCCACAATCATGTGGTATTTTAAACCAACCCCCTCACCACCATTGGGACAAAAATGGTATCACATTTTACATCATTCATATTATCCACAATTACATGGTATTTTACACCAACCCCCTTTCCATCATTGGGGCAAAAATGGTATCACATTTTACATCATTCATATCGTCCACAATCATATTGTATTTTGCATATCGTCTACAATCACATTGCATTTTACATCATCCATTCGTCACTTGCACAAATTCATCACATCTTTCACCATCCACACAAAGTATTTATCAATTGGCCCATGAGAATCACACGCACTCTCCTGAGCCAATTGAGGGAGTAAGCTATGCAAAATTCCAAAAATTCTTTATTCTTTTACCTTCAACATTAGAGCTCAAATCCAAAAATAAAGAGAAGATGCTTCTGCGCCCATAGCCCAAGCAGGTGTCTCGTATTTTTACACCATATTATGCTTCATTCAACATGGTACAAAAAAGGGCATCTGTAGATGCCAAATCTTAACCACTTGTCCTCCATCCTAACCATCCCACCACCCACTTGTCCACCATACACCCTTCCCGCCATCCATTTAACCATTATAAGCCTTTCCCACCTTCAAAAGGCCCACTTTAGCCTTTTCCTACCACTTTTTGACCCACTTGGGTTTATTTTATATTATTTTATAATTTAATATAATATTTTATATTATATTATAATATATTTATTATAAAAATATGTATTTATAAACTCAATTAACCACAACCATCCGATTTAATCTAATTTTAGCCATCCATCTTCATTAATTTGTGCCACTCTTAAAGTACAACCTTAGGATTTGATTTAATCATAGTCGCATGATCAAAAGTGTTAAGCTAAAACCCTAATAAAACCCTAGTTTTGATTATAAATAAGAGCACTTTCAAATTCTCAAGCCCTAGAATGTTCTCATCCTTGGAGAGATTTTTTAAGAAGCCCTTGTGAAGTAAAATATTGCAGAGCCCTAAATATCCCAACGGTCAAATCTACTTGTGAGAGCTGACTCAAACCCTAGCTTGCCATAGGACTTCCACCATTCTAGCCACTTCCACATCCATCCTCCATCACCGTTGTAATCCTCTCTTATTTTCTACATTCTTTACTATCCTGTGATCTGCTTTCCATAGGTTAGGAACCCTAACTGTAGGCTCACCATAAATATTGCAACATCGTAGGAACCTTCCTAAGCCTTATCAAACACCCGCTAGAGCCTACAACACCGCAGGTGCATCCCAGAGCCTTTCTAGGCACCTTCTAGATCCTACCATAATGTAGGCTCGATCCAAAGTCTACTGCTTCCCTCAAAACACTCTATAAAATCTATTATGTCACATCTATTTTTGGTGTTAGGGCACCATACCAATGGATCTAAATGAAACATCATCAAGTTCAATAAGGTAAATTACCATTGGTTTTTATTTCATTGCATAATCTGTAGGTTTTTCTATGCCATTGTATTCATTTGCAGTTAGGGTTTTTTTATAGCTAAGGATCCCATGCTATGGAGCCCTCACAGGTATTACTAATCCCCTTATCTATTTGTATGTATGCAGATCTACAGGTTCTCATTCAATATTGGATAGCTATTGAAGCTAGAGTGGCCTAGAATTGGATATCTCACAATCCCACTTATTCGGTTGGGAGTGAAGTGTAGTTGAAGATACTCATCTTTATATAGCTAGGATTTCGAAGAACCCTAGCAATTGTATCTATTGTATCAAATCAACTTTGTTAAGGCAGAATAATTTTAACAAGGATTTTTTTTGCTCCCCCCTCATTTATTGAAATATATTCTATTTTATGCAATTATTTTTCTCTTTGAGTTGATTTCTTTATTACTTTCATAGTATCATGTTTTCAGCTCTATAGGAAGACCAATAGAAGCTACAAGATCAAATACCTTGGAAAGGTCTCATCGAGCATATAGTAAAAGGCTAGGAGAACCTTTCTAGAGAAATCATAAAAGAACTCACTGGAGAAATCCACTACCAAGGAGAAGCTCCTAATAGTGAAAGACTTGGGATAATTATCGCCATCCGACAACAAGCCCAAGAGAAAGAAAATTTTGCAAGGAGTACCAAGTCCAAGAAGTATAATTTGGCAAGGAGTGTTAAATACTAGAAGAAGAATCCAGTGAAAGACCTCAAGATATTCAAAATATTGAGAAGAAGATCCTGCTTGAAGCCAAAATTTGATAAGAAGACTTGAAGATAGAAGAATATCACCAAATATAAAATATTTTAGGATTACCTCTCATAGCAAGAAGGCACCACTTTAGAGACAAAGACTTCTCCAAATCTACAGCAGAAGGAGGAGAACTCAAGAGAAGGATAAACCACCAAATATTAGGCTCGTGAAATAAAGTTTGAGATCATCTTTTGGTGAAGAAAGAGTTGTTCAAGATAGTCTACAAAAAGCTACAAGATCCTACTCGAAGCAACAACTTGGTGATCTTAGACACCAAGATTCACATCCTCTACAAAAGCAAAAAAGAGCTATAGAATCTTTTAAAAAAGGTATGCAACTATTGATGCTATCTTTCTCATTAATTGGATTATGTATCAGATTTATTGGAGCACCTTATTTAGATTAAAGTTGCAAGAAGGGAAAGTAGAATTACAGTCTTCAAAAGTGAAAAATAAAGGGTTCATTTTAAGTTTCATTTATACATTAGGGTTTGATTAGTTTTTAGAGTTATTTATCAACTAACTATCTTCTACTTTAAGAAAAAAATATAGGAAAAGAACACTTGATCCTACAACTATGTTGCAATGAAATATACATGGGTTCATTCCAGATTATGCTTGAAAGGTTGCAGTGATATTATTAAGTGCATTTTTAAGAGATTAGTGGAGCAATAAGGTGAGATTATTTTTACCATTAAAAGGTGTATTGTTAAGAACTATACTAGTTGATTTGTTAACTAGTTATCTCAATTAATCTATGTTGTTGAAAGCATAAAAAATAGCACAAAATTTGTAGCACTTTCATGGCCTATAGAAGCCGCCATTAGAAGAAAAAGGTGAAGAAGAAAAACACCATTTAATTCCTTTAAGGAAGCCTTAAATTGATACCTTGTAAGTCTTAATATTCAAGAAAATTATTAGATGTTCATTTCAGTGCAAAAAGCAGAAATTCCTATTCAAAATCAGCATTAGCTTATTTCATCTATCATCCAAGAAAAAGAAAAAATATTACATAAAAATCTCTTCAATTTTATGTAAAAACTATATATTACAGAAGCACCACTTTCGTTCTTTTGGAAGGACAAAAGTATTATCTACAGGGGGTAGCAAGGATGTTTTATCCAACAAAATGAAGGAGCCACTAAAGTGCCCATATGTCCAAGGAGGTAAGGTATTTACAAACACCAATTTTTAATCTTCAAATCAAGCCCTAGAAGAACGTATCACCTGCAGCATTGGAATAATAACAAGGAGCTAAAAATCAGTCGACTATTACATAGAAGGACAGCATACAAGAAAGAAACTACCCATGTAAGAGGAGCATTATCAAAATCAAGCAAAAGAGAAGCATTCATTTGTTGTGAAAATGAACCAGCAACAAAGTAAAAGGATGTGGCATATCCAAGGAGAATGTCCACCATTGAATACTACAAGGAGCTACCATAGGACCATTGTCAAGGAGCACCGAAGATCCAAGAGCCAATACATAGAAGTAGCCAAGGACAATAGGATATTACTTGCATTTCATTCAAAAAGGTAAGTTTACATAGAAGGCAAGATAAATGCTCCAAGAAACATTATAAGGGAGGATTACATGCATAAGCCTCGAGTGCCACTTGGCACAAATTCTCTATAATCTACAACATACATGAAGACTCAAGCACTCACCAAGAATACATTACACATGCTTGGAAGGAGTTATAAACCTCATCGTTGCAAGTTTTATATTGAAGGTATCTATAAAAATATTTCAGGTGACACTTATCATAAAGTGCAAGCAACTCATCCTATTTAAGGTTCCAAGAAGGTCAAACAAGCAATACAAAAGGCAATACATAGCTCACTTGGAAGGAGAAGATAACTTTCTAGCCATACACCATTCAAAGATGTAAGAAGTGTATTTAAAGCATTATCATAAACTAGCACCATAATTTAGAAGGTGAAAGTGTATTTCAAGGAGGAGAATGAGTGTCATACAAGGGAGAAGAAAGTGCAAGTCAAAGGAGACTTTGACTCCCAAAGTGCCTATGTTCAGCATTGAATAAAAGGAATCTCCATTGATTCTAGCATTGAAGGTAACCTAATATAGTTGTTATATCCAACAAAAAAGAGCATCGAATAGTGAGGAGATTTAGCATCCAAAGGTAAGGTTTAATCCCATTTTATTATTGATTTCATTTTTGGAGATATAAGGATTATAAGCTAAGGTTGAAACTTAGATTTTGAAAGCAAAATCTATAAGGGATAACTTTAAAATTGAAATAATATTTGTAATTTAACCTAGGAGAAATAAGGAATTATACGTGGATTAAATTATTTAATATTTTGCAAATATTATTAATTTTCTAATTTTCCAAATTTGGGAGTGATAAGGGTTACAACATCAAACTAGGTTATTGAAAATTAGAAACACTTGAATCCTAACGATTACAAAAGAGGCTATTAAAGCTTATTTGTTAAGGCTGGAAATTTATTATTTACTTATCTCAAATTTTCTAAAAAGAGAAAAGAAATCCAACATTAAAACCTCATCAAAATTGGAAAAGTGCTTAGTTCAATTAGGAGTAATAAGATAGAAATTTTTATTTTTGATCTTTACAAAACTATATAAAATCAACCATAATTTGAACTTTATTTTAAAATAGTACTATATCATACTCCAAAATCATTAGGGAGTCATAAAGCTTTCTACAAAACTTGATAACAATATCTGTCAAAGATTATCAAGTTGGGAAGATATAAGCTTTATTCAAAATCTAAAATTAGGTGTTCATACTCTCATAACTAGGGAGGCATAAGGAATCTTAAAAACCCAAGTATTAATAAAGGTTTCGTTAATTCAAGCTTATATACTTCAATAAGGTATCATATATAAGGAGCTATAAGAAAGACTACAATTCTATCTCATTTCTTCAAATTTAACCCCTTCAAATGGGTAAAGGAATGTCATAGAATGAATGTAAAACTTGCTCCAATAGAAATCATTTCACAAATATTGAACACATGTGGTATATTGACTCAGGAGCCCGTCATCATATGATAGGAAATATACAATGGTTTGACTATCTTGAAGTTGCTAAAGGTTACAGACTAAAAATTGTAGACAATAAAACTTACCCTATACATTCATATGAATGTATAATACCCATCAAATAATTTCCAAATATTCTATTACAGAAAGTATTGTATAATCTTGGATTAACATTCAATCTCATTTTAGTAAGCACGCTAGTAGAAAGCAACTATATTATTAACTTTGGATATATGGATGGGATCAATACATGCATCATAATGAATCAAGATGGAATAAAAGCAATGGGTTCAATCCATCAAAATACATACATGCTAGACTCAATGGAAATATCACAAGATATTGTGGTGTTTCAAAATGATACTAACATATTTATAGAGGAACATGTTGAAGAAAATGAAGAACCAATACACCAAAAATGTAAACATATAAGGATCAAAAAAAAAAATATGAGAGGACAATTACATCATGCTCTAATTATTCATCAACAATCAGAACCAAATAAATATACTTGCAAAAGTAACTATAAAGGTGACAGGATAGAAGACAAGGATGATGAATCTGAAAAAGCCAAAGATCATCCAATAAGAGAAGAATTTTTAGCTTCAGCTACAACTTAATCTACATCATATAAAGACATAGATTACCTACTGAACCTAAATATAAAGAATGCAAAAGAAGAATAATACAAATCTCAAGATGAAGAAGAAGAAGAAGATTCATATTGAAGACTAAAGTCTTCAATATCCAAATAATGTAATACAAGAGGGTGTTATAAATAGATTATATTACATCATTTGGGTCATGTAAATGTATCTTCCAAGGTACATACTTAGTACAATAGATTACTTTAGGTGGAAGTTATATGATTACTTCATGCAATGTAATAAATGTATAAGTGTCATTGTGCAAGTTATATATGTGCAAATTATCCCTTGCACAACTAGGTAGAGTGTTGGCCAAGGAACCTATTTTATCTATATAATAAAGGTCTCATTATAATACATATAGAGATATAGAGAGATTTGGGGACATAGTAGCTCAGAGGTTAGTACAGTTCTGTGTAGATCACCATCCAGTGGTAATGGGTGCAATGTAGTTCAATTCATTTATTAATGGAGTGCTCATTTCCTTCATAGTTACATTGTATTCATTTATATCATTTCTATTTATTGCATATCTCAGCCATCTAGTATATTTACTTTCTTTCATATTATTTTGTATCTCATGATTATTATCTCCCTATGGCCATTACATCAAAAGCTAACACTTAAATTTTTTAGAATGATGGGGGATTTTGCAATCCTTGCTAAGGTATTTATTGATTTTGAAATGATAGGTATTTAGTTGGATATATTGTTTGACCTAGGTGGTTTCCTTGCATCCTTTGCACCCCTACTTGACCAAAAATACCTATAAATTATGAGAAAAATCATGGCTCTAGCTAGAAATAAAATATTTTCTTGGAGAAGTTGCATTGGATGGCATCTACTATCTAGATCAAATGTTTATTTTGTTATACCTGCTAGATCTAGGTGGGATCAAAAATGAAGTTATACTCATAGGAGTGGTGATTTGAGTGTTAGATGTTGGAGGTTAATTCATGTTTATTGGATTATACAAGTATTTTAGGAATGTATTAGTTATAGGATTACTCACATGAAATAACATTTCATAGAGGGAATGACTATGAGTTAAGGTAGGATTTGTACTTGCCCAAGTTTAGTTTACAAGTTAGAGGAATAAATATAGAGGAAACTAGAAGAAACCATTTCTGGGGATGTAATACTTGACTCACTTGGTCAACCATTGGACCTTTTCCTTTCAATATAGCAAGATTAAATATAGGAATTTTCTTGATCTAACCATATTGGTGTATCCATGGGATAATTTCTCTTTCTTTTTCTCTTCCATGTTCTTTGATTGATACACAACCAATTGTATTGATTAAATATCTTTACATGATCATTGATCATTTGAGAATCTATTCATAAGATTGATATCATATGCATATGTACTTGTATGGATAGATTATTAGGTTCAAACTCTATTTTTTTGCAAAAATATAGTTCATAAAGCAAACCACTCCTAGAAATTCAACATAGAGTTTTTAAAAATAAGTTTCAAACAAATCGCTTGGAGTGAATCATTTTATTTCTAAGGTAAATAAGTCCCCTTGGAGGAGTTCAAAATATTCTTGATCTTTTGAGTGAATTACTCCTAAAAATTAAAATAAATTAGTAATTAGATTCTACTTGGAAGAACTTTAGTATTGTGGAGCAAATTGTTAGTTGAATTAGACTTTGAAAAAAAGAATCTAGGTGATTGAAATTAGACAAAGTGAATTGATCTAATTTTGGAGTGAATCCCATCATAAGTGAGGACTTGGTAAAAAATTAACATAGTTGTTCAAACTATTTTCTTCCTATGGTAGATGTAAATTTAGAGCCAAAAGGGATAAATTGTACCAATTAGTGTCAACTTGCTTGCTTACCTCACAAAAAATAATAATTTTGAAGTTCATAAAGGAGTCATCATTTGTAAATAACCTACAAAAATTAGACATAAATAACAAAAATTATGTGCTTAAAACTTTTAATTTAGGGTTGGGCTTGACAAATCAAGTCTCTAATCCCAACGAATCATTATAGATTCAACTTGAAAAAAAAATGTACATTTGGAGAAAATTGCTAGCTTCATGAAGCAAAACACAATGATTTTCACTTGAAGTGTTTTTATTTATTTCTAAGCAATTTTCCTCAAACAAAGAGAATCACTCCAAGTTTGGAGTGATTTTCTACCTAAATGAGGACTTGGAAAAGAAATCCTCAAAATTAATCCAATTGTTATTCACCTCTGGAAAATGCAAATTTGGTTTTAAAATAAAGGAATCCGGCCAATAAAGAATGAAATAATTGGGGTCCCAATAGGTGTGTCAAAAGCTATGTTGAATTGAGAAATTATCTGACTTTCAATATACCCTCAATTCTAGTTTTATTAAACTTAAATGGAAGAGACATGCCTCTTTCAACCTCTAAATTTTGGCCAACTCCCGCTATCCTTGCTAAAAACTAACTAATCTATTCTAATCTAATTACTTGAAATTTGGGGAAAGTAAAATGTAGAAGTAACTTTAGAAATTAAAGTACATGAAAAAAAATTGTGATGTTTAGGGTACGAGGGATTAAAAATAAATATAGTCAAAACCATTGCAAGAAGAGTTTGCAATTAATCAATACATGAATACTTTGAATAACAACAATGCATTCCAAATCATATGAGCTAAAATTGTGAGAGGAATGAAAATATGGACAAAATGGTTATGTCAAAATTATTGCATATTCCATAATCTAGTAGGGTACTGCCATTAAAGAACAACAAAGGAATTATCAAGTTTTCATCAATTTTATGAGTTACAAGAGCATAATATAGGATTCACAAAGTGCATATTTGACTTCCTCAAGGCTAAAACATATTTACAATAGATCCCATGGCTTATAGAAAAATTTTAAACCAAAGGCAGTCCACAGACAAAGGTTTGGAGGTACTGACCCAAATGTAGTCCCGATGAGTGACTAAAGAGACGGGCTAGTGGAAAATACTTATAGAGCCAAAGCTATAGTGAAAGCCAATGCTAAAGCTAGAGAATAGTTCCATTGTACTACCGCTAGAATCAAAGGGATAGTGATCTTTATAACAAATAATATAATAGGGGATGTTAAACTTCATTGTGTGTTATTGTAGAATGAATATATTTGGGAGATGTTAATATTTCATATCATATGTGGGTGAATAAACTCTCCCATGAGAAGAATGAAAGAAGTTGAAGAGACAATAGTAAAAGATGAAACACAAATCTTTTGAATCAAAGAGACATCATATTGTTTTAAATATGTATGTTGTATATTGTGAAACAATACTTAAATATAAAGAAAATAATTTATAAAATATTATTGTGTTTACATTTTTTATTTTCAACAAATTTTAAAATTTTCTTTTTAAATTTTTAAGTTTTAATTATTAAAACTACTGATTAAAAAATAATAAAATAATTTTAAATTCAACTAATTAAATTTCTAAACTTAAAAAACATATATTTAAATTTTTCCAATATATGAAATTATAATTCCAATCCATTATCATTCCAATCCATAATCATCATATAAAATGAAAAGAATTTCTTTCAAACATATGCAACTAACTAAATGGAGAATGAAAATTTAAGAAAGCTTCTAAATGAAAAAGGTGTTGTGATACTGCATTGAAAATTTATCCGGGAAGAATAGAACCTTTTTAAAAATAAATGGTTCCCCTCTAATCCCATGATCAGAAACCATTGTCGCCATAATTGATTAGCCTGAGCAAGCTTTAAAACACAAGTATAAAATATTAGTAGACACAGAAAGATGCAGCAAGGTTCGAGGAACATGCTCTATGGTTTTATACAGCGCTCTTATCCTCATCTTTAAAAATTAAGCTCAACCATATACGGGGGTGAGCGATAAGGATATACGTTTCACTTCATCCCATATAAGGGGAGCTTCTCTTTCTAAATCTATCCTTGGAATATTGATAGAATAAAACGAGGTGAAGAAGGACATTACAGGCACATTCGATGCAGCAACTCTCCAATAGTTATCGCGAGCTCTGAGATAGTGAAGACATATCTGAGCTTCGTTTAAAGCCAATTCGAAGAGAGAGTTTGGACAGGCCATCAAGTATCTGAGAACATTGGGAATTCTTCTTCTCTTCTCGAGGAATATCCAAAAGCAAATGATATACTCCTTTGGATTGAATGCAATATTGGGCATCCGCCTGAGGCGTGTGTAAACAGCATTGACATTATTCTCCAGCATGGGGTCGCGCTTGTATATCGACAACTTCAACCGCAGCTGATTCATTTTCACACAGAGCAAAATCTATCAAAATCTATCTGTTCATCAACCAGCATTTTTCCTTTTAAGGAGCCAAGCAGAAAGAAACGGGTAGGGCCGCACGACAATTGTTGTTGTAATACCGGCTGCGATTAAAATCGTGGCCCATTGACTCGAAGGCTCTGAGACGGGTCGGTCTTCTATTTATTTTTAATTTTTGACCTTTTCGCTTCCTCTTCCAACCATCCCAAGCAACGAAGATTGGCAAAAATTGTCAATTTAATAACATTGTGAAGACGTTGTTATTACGCGGAGGAGGAATTTTACATGGACAGGAATTGTTCGTTCTGCGCGAACTGGGCTAAAAAATAAAGTTTGACGATCTTTATTTTATTTAATATATGTTTTTTAACGAATTTGGTTTTGTGTAGTATATAGTTATTTAATAATATTTATGATGTACAATTTTATTTCTTGCAGGATTCACAAACTATAAATATTTATCTTTTATATAATTATATAAATAGACATCATAAATTTTTTTTGGCTGATCTCGTCTCTCTTTTTCAATTATTTATGCTTTAGGCTGGGGTAAGGAGCGCTTTGATAGGTGGGGGAACCACCCATTTCAAATGAATAAGGCCCTGTCTGCCACAGACCCCCTTTTTTAAAAACCTTTTTAGTTGTAGAATTTTTCTAGTTTGCTATTGATGGATGTGGTGCCCGAGTGGTGCAGTTTGTTTTTCTTTACCCACTAAATAAGTTAATGACATTCGGGATGTGATTTTTTCTCCACCCACACTTTTTTTTTTGGCTGTACAAGATTTTTATTTTTATAATTAAAATGACCTTTCATCAAAAAATATTAATATTTTTTAATTAAAAAATATTATTTTAATATATTAAAATATATATAACGATCATGTGAAGTTAATCATTTGGAACAAGGGCAGTGACGATTTTTCAAGTCGCGAAAAGCGAAATTGCAAAGTGCAAAGGATTAGGATTTTTCCTGAAAAACGTCTCATCTTTTAGGAGTCATATTTTCGTGAAGATTTATCCAATTCAGCTGATTCTTGGATCGACTTATGCATAATTTGAATAGCTTTAATATGAGTAGTTATATGCAAAAATATGAGCAATATTGAGGGAGATATGACCCTATGAAGTCAACCATTTGGAATAAATGTTGTGACAATTTTTCAAGTCACAAAAAACGAAATTGCAAATATTTGCCAACTAGGGTTCAAAATATGGGAAGAGCAATGAAAGATTAAGACTTCATCAAGGCAAGACATTCTATTTGGACAAAGAAAACATTCTATCTGGACAAAGAATTTTTCAGCTAAGTTTTTTTTCCTTTCTTTATCTTAGAAATTGTAAATGAAAATTTTTTAAAGTTTTTATCAAATATTATATTTGCTATAGGATTTTTAGATAAATTTCAATTAGGACTTCAGCGAGGCAAGACATTCTATCTGGACAAAGAAAACATTCTATCTGGACAAAGAATTTTTCAGCTAAGTTTTTTTCCTTTCTTTATCTTAGAAATTGTAAATGAAAAAATTATAAAGTTTTTATCAAATATTATATTTGCTATAGGATTTTCAGATAAATTTCAAAATATTTTGAGTTTTAGTTTCCTTTTCATGGATTTATTTATATTTAAATCCTTAGAATCATCTCTAGTGGTAGAGGATAGTGAGCGCATCTCAGAGAGATCCTCATTGCTCCAAGATAGGGCAGTTTTGGGTAAAATTAATGGGTATTGGTCAAGGGCTTCATCCTTGAGAAAATGGATTCATAGGAGTTGGAAGTCTCCAAGAGTAATTCTATCATTTCTTCCCAAAGGTTTTTTCCTAGCCATTTTTTGTTCTATGGAAGAAAGAAAAATAATCCTAAAATGGGGTCCTTGGTTTATGGGAAGAGCATGACTCTTCCTTACTCGTTGGTATGAAGGTTTTTCACCTAAAAATGTAAATATATCCCTAGTACTAGTATGGGTTATGATGTTTGGGTTACCCATTGAATTTTGGGAAATAGATATGTTCAAGGCAATAAGCAACACTCTAGGAGAATTCCTCGAATTTTAGATACAACAATAGATGATTTTTGGCTATTTATGCTTGAATACTAGTCATGATTGATATAAGTAAAGCTTTACCAAAATCAATCATTCTTAAGTATGGGGATAAGATGTGGATCCAAACTATAAATTATGAAAACATATCTTTTAGATGTAAGATGTCATAAGGTGGGATGTATTGAAAGATCATGCCCTAAGAAAAGCCCAACAGAATCATTTGTATAAAATCGTAAGAAAAATTTACGAATGGTTATGGATGAATATGGTTTTCAACTTCCAAAAAAAATATCTAGAAAAATAGAAGAAAACAAAAGTGGAGACCAATAAGGAAGGATATTGGAAGAAATACCAACTCTTTTGAGGCTTTAGCCTATGAAGAAAAGGTATATTAGAACTTAGAGGACACAATACAACAATTTCAACATATTAGCAAGGAACTATCTATTCAGTATGATCCTAATTTAAGGAAGAACATTCTCGATGAAGCTAAGGAATGTGTCTTATAATATTTTTAAGACTCACTTGAAGTACCATGCACCATTCAAAAAATAATAATTGGTAAAAAAATGCAGTTTTAGAAGTTAATACCTCTGCCATTAATAAGGAAATACCAAAAAATGAGTAGGACAAGTCAAAATATTCTATAATAGAGCTAGGAGAGGATAAATATGTTGAAAAACAAAATTGTGAAAGAATATTGAGGAATAGAATAATAATACCTACTCCTGATATAGGTAAGGTAAAAAGAGGAAAACCCTCAAATTATCAAGCAAGATCCAGGGAATCAAGAGCTAACATAGAGAAAGGAACACAAACTAAGTTGGTTGAACTTCTTTTTACCAAACAACAAAATGATATTGGCAATACGCAGGAGGGGCCAAAATCTCCTAATGAGACATGATTATCATATCATGGAATAGAAGGGGTGCTAATACCCCCTCAAAGCATAGGTGTATTAGGGACCTATGTTTAAGTAATAAACCTGATATTCTTTGTATCCAGGAAACTAAAATGATAAAAGAAGAAGTTTTAAAAACTATGAAAGTAGTTTGGGCAAGATGTGAATGGGATGCTATGAATTCTTAAGGAGCGGTAGGGGGAATTCTAACTTGTTGGAATATTTCTAGAACCTCTTGTGTAACCATTCATAAAACTAGGCATTGGATAGTCTCTTTAGTCACTACTTTGTAGATATTTATGGACCTACAACTCAGTCAGGTATATTAGAAGTTTGGAGTAGGATTGAAGCCTTTATGAGAAGTAAAGACCAAGAAACTTGATTCATGATCATTGGAGATTTTAATGCCATAACCAAACTGAATGAAAATTTTGGGAAATTAGAAAATTGACCCAAAGTATGAAAGATTTCTCAACTTTTATTCAAAATAATAATCTATGGGAAGTTGAGTTTGAAGAAGACAACTATACTTGGACCAACAACAAGAGAGGCTAGAACCTAATAGTAGAAAAATTAGATAGATGTATTCTCTCAGATCATTGGCTAGATGAAGGAACTTGTGCTAAATTAATACCTTAACAAGGATTGGTTCAAGTCACTTGCCAATAAGAGTTACAATGGCAGTTAGTGAATTCAAAAAAGATCATATTTTAAACATGAGCAAATGTGGGAAGATCATCCTTAATTTATTGAAATGATAGCTCAAACATGGAATTATTTAGGTAATGGTGGGTTGTATGCTCTTCCAAACTAAATTAAAGCTATGACATGTAGATTAAAAGAATGGAACAAGAACACCTTTGTAAATATTTTTGAGAAGAAAAAATATCTTAAAGATAAACTTTCAAAATTGCAAAAAGGTGATGATAATAATCCAAGCTTAGAGGAAAGGGAGTTGCTTAGTGAATGTCATAATATTTTGAGTAAGGAAGAGAAATTTTGGATATTAAAATCAAGATAGACTTGGTTAAAATAAGGAGATCAAATACAAAGTTTTTTCATAGGATGGCTATAGTACAAAGATATTCTTCCATAATTAGTAGAATTAAATCAATAAAAGGGATTTGGATTGAATATCAGAGTGACATTAGAAAAGAGGTAAAGCCATTTTATCATAATATTCTAGGTTTAGAGGATATCGAAGTTCTTAATGATAAACTTCTTCAAGATGTTCCTTAAGTTATAACTAATGAAGATAATAGGAAACTTATGGAGCCTATTACTCTAGAAGAAGTTCATTTAACTCTTTTCTCTTTTAATAAGGATAAATTCCCAGGTCTAGATAGACTCTTTGTAACTTTTTACCAGCATAATTGGAATATAGTGAAGGATTATTTATTGGTGGCAGTGGAGCAATCTAGGGTAAAACAATACATTCCTTATAAAATAAATGCAACTTATCTTACCCTAATTCCAAAAAAGAAGGATGTAATATGGCTTATAATATTATTTCCAAGTGATGGCGAATAGATTAAGGCCATTGTTAGAAAAATTATTTCAGAAGAGAAAGGAGGTTTTGTGAAAGGAAGACAAATTTTAGATGGGATCATAGTAGCTCATGAAGTTATACATTCAGCAGCTTCAATAAAAGAGAAAGCTATGATCTTAAAACTTGATATGAGTAAATCCTATGATAGGGTTAAATAGAATTTTTTTTTTCAATTTTAGATAAGTTTGGTTTTGGGAAGAAATGGGTTAGATGTATTAAAGCTTGTGTCTCTATAGTTTCTTATTCAGTGTTGGTCAATGGGTTAGTGGTGGATTCTTTTAAATCCAAGAGAGGCCTTAGACAAGGAGATCCTCTATCTCCATATTTATTCATTGTTATGGCAGAATTTTTGAGTAGGAACTTAAATAAGGCTTACAAAGATGGGCTTATAAGTGAACTTAAGGTTAGTAATGACATTGATAACATCACCCATAAATAGTTTGTAGATGATACAACCATTTTTGGAAAGGTGAGGATAAATCAGACCAGAGCTTTGAATAACTTTTTAAAATAGTATGAAAGAGCTTCAAGGCAAAAATTTAATAGGACTAAATCCAAAATTTATTTCCTTAAAACTCCTGCTAATATCAAAGCAAGAATTTGTAGGTTGATTCAGATGGAGGAAACAAATTTACCAATAACTTATCTAGGGATGCCTTTATTTGAGGGGAGAATGAGGATAGATTTATGGAATTCAGTTATTAGTAAAGTTCAAAATAAACTTCTAGCTTGGAAAGGTAGATGATTATCATTAGCAGGAAGAGTGCAGTTAATTAAGTCAGTATTACAAGCCATTCCAACATATTATATGTCATTGTATTCTATGCTAAAATCAGTTGAAAAAAGTTTAATCTATATTGTGTGATCCTTTTTATGGTCAGTTTTACATGATAAAAGAAAATTTCCTTTGGTGAAATGGAGCAAGTTGTGTGATGATAAAACTAGGGGAGGTCTTGGTTTAAGAGTTCTTACAAATGCAAACTTAGCTCTTAGGGAAGTAGAAAGATAACAATTGTGATTATTTCGAGGGATTCTAAGGATAAATTAATTTGGGAGTTGAATAGATCAGAAGAATACACAGCTATAAGTGGATATAATATTCAACACCAACATACTAATAATATCACTAGACTATGGAGAGATATTTGGGATATCCCAAGCATTCCTAAAGTCAAGATGTTTGTTTGGCTAGTATATCATAGAATAATTTTATCCTGGGATAACCTTATGAAAGGGGATTTTAATGGCCCCTTTCAATGTGTTTTTTGTAATAAGGAGAAGGAGAGTATAGACCATCGCTTGGGACATTGCTCAATAGTCTTGAATCTATGGCAATGGATTCTTAATATGTTTGGTAAATGCATAGTGATGAATAATAGAATTGAATATTGGTTAAAGCAATTGTGGAGTACTTATAAAATTGAGGCTTTACAGACAATATGGGATATATCAAAAGATATAACTTGGGTCTATATGGCTAGAAAGGAATAGAAGAATATTTAAAGGAAAAGAAAAAAATTTAGAGGTAATGAAAAATAAGATATGTTTAGCAATAGAGGAGTCTAAACCAACCCTACCTACTCATCCAATCCCTAATTTGGAAGCAGAGAGTCTTGATAGATGGAGTCAAGTCATTAAATGGAATTATGATGTTGGGTACAAGAGAAGCAAACAAAAAGCAAAAAATATAAAGTGGAAACCACCAAATGTGGAGCATCTAAAGGAAATCTAAGACCAGGACGAGGAATAATTAGAAATAATAGAGGGGATATTTTGTCTCATTATGCTTTCAATAGTGGATTTAAGACAAATAATGAAACTAAATCTTGGATAACTTTAGAAGGGTTAAAAATATGTAAACAAATGAAATGGAATAGAGTATGGATGGAAGGTGATTCTCTCATATTAATAAATGCAATTTTAAGAAAAACAAAGGTTCCATGGAACATACAAGAGATCATTGTGGAAATTCAAGATCTTTCTAAAGAGTTTTAATAAATAAGGTTTACAGATATATTAAGGGAAGGAAACAATTGTGTAGATAAGCTAGCCAATAGAGGGGTTTTTATTGAGGATTGTGAAGTTAAATTATGCTTTCCATGGTTAGAGAAAGTAGAAATTTTAGTTGAAGCTGACAAAAAATGTTGATTGCCTAAATCAGTTAATGATTAAGATTTACTTTAATATTTTCCATTGGTAATATATACTTTATTTTGTAACATTAATGTATTTTCATTTAGAATATTTATTATAATTTTTGTGGTTGCACTTGTGTTTTAGGAAGGAAACTAGCAATCCAAATTTGGTAAAGTAGACTATGATAGTGCGATGTTTGGAAATATTACTCTACTAAGATGTAAGGCATAGATAGTAGAGGTGAATTTTTGGCATTGTGAAGGCTGTTATAGGAAAATGTCAAGAAAGATGCTAAATTTTGGAGTAATTGTATTCATACAAAAATTTGAAAAGATCCAGAAAATAAAAATCAAGAATTCAAATATTTTATGTAAAATGATGTAGGTTTCTAGCTATAACATCTCAATTGAGATGAGAAGTGTATCTATTTATAAACTCTCAAGATTTAAAGAAGAGATATGTAATTTTTCAAGGGTGGGGGACCCGAGTACAACCCCTTACCCCTTATTATCCAAAAAAAAAATATTACAATATATAATCATTAAATTATTATAATATAAATATTTTGTAAAACCATTTTAATTTTATATAATTAATTAAATATATATATATGTGGTTAGTATGATAATCCCCTATGACCAACACACAAGGCTGAGCATTCTCCTTCCAACCATGACCCCTCTTAAAGTCGGGAGCTATGCTTATCAATAGGGAATTTAACACACACCCACCACACACCCAGCCCCTCACACTCTCCCATTACAAACCTTTTATTTATTTTTATTAGTTTTTAAATATTATATAAATAAATTTGTATAATTTATTTAATATTATTAGCTCAATTAGGTTGTAAAATTTTTTATACATAGAGGAATTGGCAACTACCTTTCCTTCTTGAACAACTGGTCACAGGGTCAAGTTGCATTACCTCTGATCACAAAGTCAAATCATGGTGCTACCACTATAACCCTTACCTCACCATGGTAAACATGATCCAGAGTGAGAGATACCCCTAGTAGCTCAAGGTTGGTACTGTCGTCATCAAGCTGGCACACACTAAGTAGACTCAAGTCAAACTACTACCTTTGCCTAGATTAGGTATGCCCAATCTACCCCTAAGGTTTGAACCTCGGTCTCCTCTTGGTAAGTTCCCAACATCTTACCAATCCACCTAGACCTCGGGGACTTAGTTTAATATTATATGAGTAAATTTATTTTAGCTAGGGATTATAAATATATAGAAAAATAAAATTTAATTTATTTTTTAAATAATCTGTGTGTGGCCTCTATTGGAGCCACTCCCATTAAAAAATAAAACATTACATTTCTCTAGTTACATTTCCAACAAGTTAATTAAAGTATACCCATCTTTGTTTTTTCTATACAATAAATTCTCCATCTTCCTCCAACCGGTAAGTTTTCATAATCAGCTTTTTTTTTTAGTCAACAACTTTTTTTTAAACTCGCAACAAGAACAATCCTGGCACATAACTCCAACAGATAGAAGGAAAACAAATATAACAGTCATTCATTTAAGAGAAAATTAGTTCTATTATTTTTCTTTTATAGTAGAGTTTATTCCTCCTTTAGAGTGGCAAGATCTGAGAATGCATTTTTGCACTTCAAACTCTTGAGGTAATATTTAGTTGTAACATATTTTGTAGGATCTTCATTTTTAGAAAATTGATCATCACTGATTCTTTCATAATTAGCTTCAATAATATCATCTGAGGTGTTAATATTTTCCATGGAAGCGTATGGATGGTCTTTAGTAACCATTTGGTTTTTATCAATGATATGATTCAAATTATATTTTTGGGATTGAGTTTTTTATTGCTCGCATGATTCTTACTAGATAATTGGTGTATTGGTGTATTTGGAGGATGAGCTTCTTTATTTTGAACTGGTACATTTGAATATTTTGAATTATTCACATGCAAGGTTTTCTCCTCCACCAAGGAGGAATTAGAGCATGATCGAATGATCAAAAAACACTTCTTTAGATGGCCATATTATTGATAGCCATAACATATTAGGTAGAAGTTTTCATATTCAGTATTTTGAATCCATTCCCCTTTGCTTGAGGATATAGTAATGGATTGAGGCCCAGGAACTGAAACATCCATCCAAATAGCCATCCAAACAACCAATCTTGCTTTACTCGTATTAATTTTACTAGAGATATTTTCTTCTGTTTGAGCATCCATATACTAGAATGCACCAATGGCATTACCGATTTTGGTGAATATAGTCTCTCTCCAAAACTCCACAGGGAGAGCATAAAGATTCACCTAGACTTAGAATCAATTAACTTCTTCTGTAACTAGGAGTCCAAGATCTTATGTAAACATCCCTTTGTCCAAAAACCAATTATATCTATAATCCATTACCCTATCTCTATCCGCTAAATTAGAAAAGGAAACAAAAAATAAATTTTTGGGTAGGAGAGTTACTTGGAATTCTGTACTAGTCCACCAATATTTAATGTATCCTTTAAGCTCATTTAGGCCCAGTATTTTACCCTTGATTTTACAAATAATTGTTCAAGCTTCATGATAAATCAGATTCAGCCCAAATTTATCCTCTAAAATTTTTATAGAGCGAAAATATTCATCCACCCGCAAACCCAAAGATCCATAAGAGATATTTCTTCTGACCAAAGAGGCTTTCTCACAAACTGAAGAGATGATCTACGAACAACCCTCTTCCTTCAACACTTGATTGCACCTAGGGTTTATATCCCTTTAATGAAGATTATATCCAAATTTTTCGTCTTGTTCCATCACTTGACTACAGAAAATTTAAAATATAAATAATAGTAATAATAATTTCTTTGTGGTGTATACTAGAGGAATCAGTAACTCATTATATTTTTTATCATCTCTTCGTGGGTTTGAATATTTCTCCTTATTATCATTATAATCTCTAGTTGTGGCAGTAAACTTTTTAACATAGTCACTCGTGGCATGGGACACACCCTTCTGTTCTACAAAGCCTTAAGATATGAACTAGGATGGCTTAACAACTGACCAAACCCTTGAACTTCAATAATTTTTTTTCTTAAATATTTTTTATTTGGATTTAAGTAAATTTATTTTATAAAGAGAGTATTTATATTTATACATCTATATGGATAAAGTTAAATTTAAATAATAATAATATTTTTTATTTTAAAATAGAATGAAATGAGGTTCGAGATGTAGATCAATTGGTTTGATCAAACCCTGTAAAGGGGTGGAGGTCCAAGGTTCAAATCTTGGGCCTCATCAGACCGAACGCTTGTCCCTTTTCTGATGCTTTCAGTGACATAAAATGTTTTAAATGATTGTGGCATGGTGGTTATAAAGGTGAACTGCACGAAGAACTATGTGATAATTTTTAGGATAGATAACATAGAATACTGTGATGACCATAAAATTCAGACATCCTACCTAGATTCATGGTGACTACCGATTTCACCATGTAAATTCAAAAAATAAATAAATAAAATAAAATAATTTTAATTAATTTTATATGATTTAAGTAAATTAATTTAAGTTAGTGTGATAAACCCCTACAACCAATGCACACATGACTGAGTAGCCTCCTCCCAACCATGACCCGTCATAAACCCATCATAAATCCTAGAGCTATGCTTATCAATAAGGAATTTAACACATATCCACCACACACCCACTCGTCCATGTCGCGACTTGAATCTTGGACCTCCGAAAGAAGAGCCAAAGCCTGAACGGTTGCATGTCACCTTGGAACTATTAAATAATATAAAATTTTAATTAACAATATTTTAATTAACAATCGAATAGGCTAGGACACTTTTTAAAGAAATTGAAATTGTAATGGAAAATATATTTTAGTTGAGGGGATTCACCAATTATCAACTATCAAGAAATGTGGACATGGAAATTAAATAAAAAATAATATTGTTGTTGATATAATCATCTCTTATTATTGGAGGCAATATCTTGAAAATGTTAGTATTTTTTATAGAAAATAAAATTAGGTATCATATTATTTAGCCAATTGTAGTGTTGTTATTAATGAAATTTAAATTTAAAAGATAGTTTGTTAAATAGGATTTTATCTCTTTATGAAAATGATGTCAATGAGTTGATTGTAGAAACATAACACTTTGAGGAATATGAAGAATACATTTTATAAATAAATAAATAAGTAATATTTAGGATTAAAAAAGGAAAACTACATATGGTTTGATTGACTAAGTGTAATATTTTGGTTTTTGATACTCAATAAAAGCCATATATATAATTAAAAAAAATTATGAAATGGTATGAGCTTATTTTATTAAATTCATAATTATTTTTAAGGTTCAAATCTTGCTAGGTGATAATCACCAAACCCTTTTAATACAATTTTATGGTCGTAGCTTAATAAAATGGTACCTATTTTAGTTCTACTAAAATTTATGTTTTGCATATTTATAAGATCCAATTTTGAGGAAAAAATCATTTATTTATTTTGATATAAATTATGTAAATATATATTTTTAAATTAATAAAATATTTATTTTATTTTTAATAGGTTATATACAATTGAAATAGGTCCCACACTTATTATATTATGACCACATTGTGGTATTATAAAGGCTTGGATATTATTTATGTATCATGTGGCAAGACTCTAACTTGAGTCTACTCTTTGAAATTTGAGGAATATTAGACCAAAAATATGAACATAGCTAAGAAAAGTACATAGATACAAAAATCAAATGAAAAGAAAATTGTTTATAGCCTAACTAAGATCTAGTTCACACTATCTCAGATGTAAAATTGAGAGAGGGACAATACCTCAAGGGGCATGGTGAGAATATATATATATATATATATATATTGCACAACAATAAAGATCAAAAAATATTTTGTCATAGCATATGAAGCCTACAAGGACTTTAAGAATACATATTAGGATAATATAAAAGTTAACTCTCATGGAACTTTTTGACTAATAATGGTAAAAATAGTGGAACTTCTAATAAAAAATAACAAAGAAATGTAGTCCAAAATATGATAAGAGGATATTGAACTCTTTGACATTGTTAAATAATTTTGTTAATAAAAATTGCAAATGGTCATACTATGTTTTAACTTTATCAAAATAATTGAATATTGTTAAGACTTTAAAACTCTAAATAGAAGGTTCAAGGTTTGAATCCAAAAGGGAGTAGGATTTTACATCATACTCATCTTGTACTCAATTAAAGAAAACAAGCTTATACTGAGGGGGTGAACAGTATAAGATAAAACCTTTTTTTTCCAAAGCAATAACCTCAAATAATATAAATCAATGCCCAAATCACCATACACAAGAGACAAATATTTTACATGGAAACACCCTCTCGAGATAAAACCATGGTAAAATATTGCTTATAAATTTCTTTAATAAATTTTGTGGGCACCAACCCACAGGAGACACCAATCCCCTATACAAGTTTGTGGACACCAATCCCCTATACAAGTTCATGGACAAAAATCCACAAGAGACACCAATCCCCTATACAAGTTCATGGACACCAATCCCCTTACTCAAGTTCATGGACACCAATCCATAGGAGACACCAATCCCCTTGCTCAAGTTTGTGGACACCAATCCACAGGAGACACCAATCCCCTATACAAGTTCATGGACACCAATCCACAAGAGACACCAATCCCCTTGCTCAAGTTCATGGACACCAATCCATAGGAGACACCAATCCCCTTTCTCAATTTTGTGGACACCAATCCACAAGAGACACCAATCCCCTTGCTCAAGTTCATGGACACCAATCCACAGGAGACACCAATACCCTTGCTCAAGTTCATGGACACCAATCCACAGGAGACACCAATCCCCTTGCTCAAGTTTGTGGACACCAATCCACAAGAGACACCAATCCCCTTACTCAAGTTCATGGACACCAATCCACAGGAGACACCAATCCCCTTGCTCAATTTCATGGGCACCAATCCACAAGAGACACCAATCCCCTTGCTCAAGTTTATGGACACCAAACCATAGGAGACACCAATACCCTTGTGCTCAAATCTACTCCAAAACCTTATCACTAAACCTACTCAAGTTTACTCAAAAACCTGCTCACAAACACTACTCAAGTCTGCTCTAAACCTGCTCACAAACACTGCTTAAATTTACTTCAAAACTTGCTTGATAACAGTATCAAATTCTTCACCTTTTCTTGAGTTTGCTTTCTTCAACTAAAAGAAATTCAGACATATTCTACCCAGAATTTTTTTAACCTCATGAACATATAGAGAATGATATACTGGTATTGGAAGCTTCAAATGGCCAATATATTCTTCACATTCATTAAGTCTGTCACTTCCACATATCTCACATTTATTATATTTTAAAGGTAGCTCTAGTCTAGCACTTGATAATTGACCTTGTAAATGTTGATTTGTAACTATCTTGTGCACCTTTCCTTTCTCCTTGTAGATGGCTGAATTATCCTTCTTCTTCAATCGAATGCTTGGGTGAAGATATGCATTAATTCTTTCACTCTATCCTTGCACTATTTGACACTTTGACTTGTTTTAAAAACAATCCTTCTATTTGTGTGAGACTATGCTCTTGTACTTATTCCCACAAGTACTTCAAAACAACAAACTCTTTTCTAACTCATTTCAATTCCTTATTCCTCCTATTCAACAATATTTGCCTCAAATAAAAATCAAAACATCAAACTCTTTTCTAACTCATATCATTTGTCTACTAATTCCTTATACCTCCCACTTTATAAAAATAAAAATATTTTCCTTAAATAATTAAAATCACCTTGAGAAAGAAATTAATTCACTATACCTCCAAATATGCCTTATCAAGATGATAATATTTCTTTTGTATTGCCCTTCAAATATGATATCAAACAAAATGATTTTAATATCTCTACATGTGCGGTCAACTCACAGCAGGTCAACGATGAAACGTGCAAGATAAATTCCCATCAACTGTCACTGCCAAGACTTTCATATTTCTGCCATGTGGTCCACACAAAGCGCCAGCGCCAACGCCCTCCAACTGGGCGTGCCCACATACAGTAGGGCATCATGGGCACCGTGAGGTGCTCACAATAAACATATCATGCAAGAACCCTTATATCATATCCCATGCCCTTGGTAGGGCAAATGTGGGATTTAGAATTTCCACAAAATATGCCAACCAAAATGAAATCATTCACCGGATTATAACCTTAGCAAAATTTTATAAATCAAATTGCTTTCCTGATATTCATTCACTGAAGAATGTCTTGATGTCGTTGCTTTATCTTGAGAATGCTGCAATCTCCAAGTTCTTTGCTCTCCTCTCAATTCCTTCACGCGTTCACAACTGGCATTAGTTCTGATGTAGTCTTGAAATCATTCACCTTCAAAACTTTGGTGCTACCTCTGTTGGGCTTCCTTTTCACTGTTGTTGCACAATACTCCTTTTTAAACCTTCACTACACTTGATCTTCTCACTATAGTTGCTCTCAATTTTATCGAGCCCATGCAATGATCACCACCTTTAGTTGATGCATCACAAAACCTTCTCTTCACTTGTTTGATATTTTCACTACTATTGTACTTGATTTTGTTGAACCCTCACAATGATCACCATGACCAACCAGCGCTATCTTCACCATGAAAAGCCAGCATAACTTTCACATTGATCAACCATCTCAATATTTTCTTGCTCAACATCTCTCTATGGTACAATTATCTGCAACTTCATTATGTCCTTCCACCGAGCATACACATTAGTGATGACACTTTCTTTACCACAAATAGTGCAACATTCTCCTATTTCAATGGCTTCCTACACATGATCAACTTCAACTTCATTGTATCCTTTTGTCGAACATCCACTTTGGTTGAAACAATCTCCTTGTTTCAAGCTCCTCTTTACCATGTCATCTATTGTTACAAATCTTGATCACCTTTTCTTCATCTTCTCCCTTGCTATTGTTGCTCGGATGTATCGAGGATGCCTTCTCAAAATCTTCTTTGAAATGAATTTTGGCATTGTATATATATGCAATTCTTTTCACTTCCATAAGGTTGACCCTTATCACAAAATATATTAATTCTTTTCATCCCCCATATATTTAAACTATATTTAAATCCTTTGATTTAAATATAAATCTCCCACTTTAATATTTAAATATTTTATTTAGATATTAAAGCATATAAAATCACCTTTGAAGATATCTACCTTGACATAAGTGATAACATTAAATCACCTTTGAAGATATCTACCTTAGCATCAATTTGGCAACTCAATATTTCATCCATTGTAAGATATTTCTACCAAGACCTTTGACATCAATGACAACTCAATATTTCCATCAATCTCCCCCTTTGTCATTGATGGCAACCCTACGATGAAACTGACTCCCCCTTACTAAAATTCTCCCCCTTTGACATCAATGGCAAAGGCTCCTCGGGGTTGAAAGATAAGACACTTGACAATACCCCCTTCCTACCTACTCTTCTTGAGATGTTCAATTATGATATGGGAGTGAAACTCCCAAATTACTATGCTCCTTTTCTTGTTCTATTTTCTTTCTCCAAAATTTGGAGGGCATACCCTTTTGAACATTTTGACCATCCTCCTTTTTGCTTGACTTCAAAATTTCAGGGAACACTATTCTACACCATCTAGTTGTATGCCCAAAATTATTACATTTGTAGCATATGATGTTGTAGTCCATGAGAGGTGCAAATGAATTGAAATTCCTCTTGGTGAAACCAAAATCATTCTTAGCATAGACCTTGCAATTTATAGCTTTATGACCAAATTTGTTACATGAGAAACAATAACCATGGAAGAAATATTGAAACCTGTCTGATTACCTTGGAGGATATTATCGCATGGTTCTCTCATTGTTGTTTTTATGATGGACTTTGTTCCTTGATGATGCTTTGTTTTCTTCCTTCTTGATGCTTCCACTTCTCAACACATCAACATAGGTCTTAGGTTCCTCTTTAATCATTTTCTTTGATGCCTCTTTTCCTTTTGAGCTTGAATCCCCCTTTTGTTTTCTTTGACCTTCTTCAAAACCAAGTCTAGTCTTTATAGTCAAATATCTCTATGTTTTGATAATATCACCCACAATTTTTGTGATTTTCCCAAACCTATGTAGCTTATCATTAGAATATTCCACTTCCATCCTTAGAGAGACAACTTCATGTTCCAATTTTTCACATTCCAACTCTTTTGCCTTTAACTTCTCAGCCATACCTTCTTCAATTTGCTTTACCTCTTCAACTTTAACTTTCAGGTCAATGAGTTCTTGTGACAACTTTGCCTTTGTCTTCTCATCCTCTTGTACTTGAGCCTTCAATCTTGAGTTCTTCTTTCTAACCCTCTTCAACTCTTCAAGAGCAACAACAAGTTCCTCTTCTATGTCAACCATGGCTTCTTCATTTTATGAATATTTTTCTTCTTCTTGGTCTTTGAAAATAGGAGCATCTTCTTTCTCTTCTATGGCCAAAAATAGGATTTCTTCTCTTTCACTATTTGAGAGACTTTCATCACTACTGTTGGAGGAACTGCTTGCTTCTTCAACATAAAAACTCTTCTTGTGTCTTTGAAATATTTTCTTCTCATGCTTGCTTTGACCATACCTATTTTTCTTTTCATGATAAAATTTTCTTTCTTTCTTTTTCTTATATTCCTTTTCTTCTTCATTGCTACTACTTCTAGCTTGTGGGCAATTAGATGCATAGTGACCAAGGTTACCACAATTAAAATATTTCATAGAATGCATACCTTTGTGTTTTCTTGGACCCTTCTTATTCCTTCGCACAAAGTTAGCTTCTTCTCCGCTGCTTGATTCTTCACTTGATTCTGGTTCCTTATTCTTTGTCTTCTTTGAAGCTTTAAATGTTGCTTCCCGTTTGGATGTTTGATCTTTTTTAGTCCTCATCTCATAGGCTATGAGAATTCCATGTAGCTCGTCTATGCTTAAGGTTTTAAGATCCTTCATCTCTTCTATTGTTGAAACCTTTGCATCAAACCTCATGGGAAGTGACCTTAAGATTTTCTGAACAATCTTAGAGTCTTCAATATTTTCTCCAAGTCCACGAATGGTGTTGACAACCTCATCAACTCAGAGTAGATACTTGGCAATATCTTCCTCATATTTCATCTTTAAGTCTTCAAAATTCCTCCTGTGGGTTTGAAGTTTTGCCATTTTAACCTTGTCATCTCCTTCATATGTTCTTTGTAACTTGTCCCATATATTTTTTTTGTTGAGGTGCATTGCATGACTTTCACAAACTCTGATTCACATAACCCACTTAATATTGCATTCATTGCCCTGGCATTATTTTCAAATGGTTTCTTGCCATCTCTATCCGTGGGAGGAGTTGTAGGTGGTGTGAACCCATCCTCAATGGATTGCCATATATCATAGCCATGTGCCATCAAATAAGTCTGCATCCTTATGCTCCAGAAAGCATAGTTAGTCCCATCAAACAGTGGTGCCCTATTTGATGAAAAACCTTCTTGGCTAGCCATGTGTGTTCTTGTAAGATCTTCCTTCAAGCTATTAGGCTTTCACGAAGGAACCCGCTCTGATACCAATTGAAGAACACAAGCTTATACTGAGAGGGGGGTGAACAGTATAAGATAAAAATTATCTTTTCTTTCCAAAGCAATAACCTCAAATAATATCAATGCAATAATGAAACAATGCACAAATCACCATACACATAAGAGACAAATATTTTACGTGGAAACACCCTCTCGGGAGAAAACCATAGTAAAATATTGCTTATAAATTTCTTCAATAAATTTCATGGGCACCAACCCATAGGAGACACCAATCCCCTATACAAGTTCATGGACACCAATCCACAGGAGACACCAATCCCCTATACAAGTTCGTGGACACCAATCCACAGGAGACACCAATCCCCTATACAAGTTTATGGACACCAATCCATAGGAGACACCAATCCCCTTGCTCAAGTTCATGGATACCAATCCATAGGAGACACCAATCCCCTTGCTCAAGTTCGTGGACACCAATCCATAGGAGACACCAATCCCCTATACAAGTTCATGGACACCAATCCATAGGAGACACCAATCCCCTTGCTCAAGTTCATGGACACCAATCCACAAGAGATACCAATCCATAGGAGACACCAATCCCCTTGCTCAATTTCATGGACACCAATCCACAGGAGACACCAATCCCCTTGCTCAAGTTCATGGACACCAATCCACAGGAGACACCAATCCCCTTGCTCAAGTTCATGGATACCAATCCATAGGAGACACCAATCTCCTTGTGCTCAAATATACTCCAAAACCTTCTCACCAAACCTGCTCAAGTCTACTCCAAAACTTACTCACAAACACTACTCAAATCTACTCCAAAATCTGCTCACAAACACTGCTCAAATTTGCTCCAAAACTTGCTTGATAATGGCATCAAGTTCTTTACCTTTTCTTGAGTTTGCTTTCTTCAACTAAAAGCAATTCAGACATATTCTACCCAAAAAAATTTTAACCTCATGAACATATAGAGAATGATATACTAGTATTGGAAGCTTCAAATGGCCAATATGTTCTTCACATTCATTAAGTTTGTCACTTCCACATATCTCACATTTATTATATTTTAAAGGTAGCTCTAGTCTAGCACTTGATAACTGACCTTGTAAATGCTGATTTGTAACTATCTTGTGCACCTTTCCTTTCTCCTTGTAGATGGCTGAATTATCCTTCTTCTTCAATTGAATGCTTGGGTGAAGATATGCATTAATTCTTTCACTCTATCCTTGCACTATTTGACACTTTGACTTACTTTAAAAATAATCCTTCTATTTGTGTGAGACTATGCTCTTGTACTTATTCCCACAAGTACTTCAAAACAACAAACTCTTTTCTAACTCATTTCAATTCCTTATTCCTCCTATTCAACAATATTTACCTCAAATAAAAATCAAAACATCAAACTCTTTTCTAACTCATATCATTTGTCTACTAATTCCTTATACCTCCCACTTTATAAAACAAAAATATTTTCCTTAAATAATTAAAATCACCTTGAGAAAGAAATTAATTCACTATACCTCCAAATCTGCCTTATCAAGATGATAATATTTCTTTTGTATTGCCCTTCAAATATGATATCAAACAAAATGATTTTAATATCTCTACATGTGCGGTCAACTCATAGTAGGTCAACGACGAAATGTGCAAGATAAATTTCCATCAATTATCATTTCCAAGACTTTCATATTTCTACCATGTGGTCCACACAAAGCGCTAGCACCAGCGCCCTCCAACTGGGTGTGCCCACATACAATAGGGCATCGTGGGCACCATGAGGTGCTCACAATAAAAATATCATGCAAGAACCCTTATATCATATCCCATGCATTTGGTAGGGAAAATGTGGGATTTAGAATTTCCACAAAATATGCCAACCAAAATGAAATCATTCGTTGGAGTATAACCTTAGCAAAATTTTATAAATCAAATTGCTTGCTTGATATTCATTCATTGAAGAATATCTTGACATCGTTGCTTTATCTTGAGAACACTGCAATCTCCAAGTTCTTTGCTCTCCTCTCAATTCCTTCACGTGTTCACAGCTGGCATTAGTTCTGATGTAGTCTTAAAATCATTCACCTTCAAAATTTTAGTATTACCTTTGTTGGGATTTCTTTTCGTAGTTATTGCACAATACACCTTTTTAAACCTTCACTACACTTGATCTTCTCACTGTTGCTACTCTTGATTCTGTCGAGCCCATGCAATGATCACCACCTTTGGTTGATGCATCACAAAACCTTCTCTTCACTTGTTTGATCTTTTTACTACTACTGTACTTGATTTTGCCAAACCCTCGCAATGATCACCATGACCAACCAATTTTATCTTCAACATGAATAGCCAGCATAACTTTCACATTGATCAACCATCTCAATATTTTCTTGCTCAACATCTCTCTATGGCACAATTATCTACAACTTCACTATGTCCTTTTACCGAGCATACGCATGAGTGATGACACTCTCTTCACCGCAAACAACACAACCTTCTCCTATTTCAATGGCTTCCTGCGACACGATCAACTTCAACTTCATTATATCCTTTTATCGAACATCCACTTTGGTTGAAACAATCTCCTCGCCTCAAGCTCCTCTTTACCACACCGTCTATTGCCACAAATCTTTATCACCTTTTCTTCGTCTTCTCCCTTGTCATCATTTCTCGAATGTGTCGAGGATACCAACTCAAAAATCTTCTTTGAAATGAATTTTGGCATTGTATATATATGCAATTATTTTCACTTCCATAAGGTCAGCCCTTCTCACAAAATATTTAATTATTTTATATATTTAAATTATATTTAAATCCTTTGATTTAAATATAAACCTCCCACTTTAATATTTAAATATTTCATTTAAATATTAAAGCATATAAAATCACCTTTGAAGATATCTGCCTTGACATCAATGACAACATTAAATCACCTTTGAAGATATTTGCCTTAACATCAATGACAACTCAACATTTCATCCTTGAAGATATTTCTACCTTTGACATCAATGACAACTCAATATTTCCAACATCAATCTCTTGGTCCAGAGATTGTTTTGGTCTCATGGACATAATTAAAGCCATTTTATTTCATTTCCAACACTTTCAAAAAAGGTTTTATTGATGCTCATTAGTAGAGGCTATTTGATTTAGATATCTAAAATTGAAGCATGTGTATGTGAGGGTGCATAGGTATGAAATTGTAATGGTATGGGTATGTCGAGCTACATATTAATTTAATTGTAAAATATGCTCTTTAAGTTTTATTTTTTAGTTTTGTAACAATTAAAAAATAAATTAGTTAAAAAATGTGTAAATAAAGTAATTGCTAAGTTTAATTAAAGAAAAAAATCTCATCGATATTACATTTTGATAAATTAATGCATTACTAATTATTTCTTTTTCATTCGATAAATCAATTTAAACATCTCCTACTCCTTTGACCTCATATGTTATATTATCTACTATGATAACTAGTTTTTCATATTTCTCTTGAAAGGTGTTAAACCATTGTTTGTTTCATGTCGTATGCCTACTTGCTTTGGAATAAATATACCAATAAAAAAAAAAGTGTAATATTGATTATGAAAATTCCTTCACGGGCACAATTTCGAGGAAATTGTGAAATTCCTTCATGGGCACAACAAGAAAAAAAATTGAAAAAAAAAAAGAGAAAGGAAAATGAAAACGAAAAGAAAAAAATAGTTGTAGCATAAGGCATGTCCCACAAAATAAGAATACATGAAGACATGCATCAATTTCAGCAAGGAGGAAGAAAAATGAAGTTTATATACTTTTGTTAGCAATAAGAAGGTAATGATGACATGAGAAGATTTTAATTGCTCATATGAAAAGAAAGGTTAATGCTTCATTATTGCTATTTTCTTACAGAAAAATGTGTTTTTACAAGAATAAGGATTGTTCTTATCCAAATAAAAATGAGAGACATTCTCTCTCACTGAAGCCTCATGATAGATATTCTATCTCATTGAAGCACCTACAAAAAAAATAACAAAAGTTGGTTGAAAACCAGAAATACAACCTCTTCTGATAAAAAAATGAAAAAAAAATGAATAATTCAGTAGTGAAAATATTTTTGGAGGTAATTAAGGCTTGCATGAAAACCAGTTTTTGATATGTTTCCCTTATTGATCTGCCCATCATTGTTCTACCATTGTACAAATCTCACATTGCATATGTGTTCTGTTTATGTTTTCAAATAGCTTGGTAACAATCATTGAAAGCAATAGTTTGTAAGGTGTATGATAAATTTTTAGGACAGTAAGGTATGTGTTTCTTGCATATAGTTATAGTAAACATTTAGTGTATGATAATCGGTATTTGGCATAACTATTTATAAAATATTGGTAAATTAAAAAATGAAACATGTTTAACATGTCAAGAAACATCATATCGTGCCCCATGAAAATTTTAGTTTAGCAACATAAAAATAGAGTTGTAAGTACAGTTCTAACACATCACTGGTAAAGTGCTTCACAACGTGTAGAATCATAGGGTTGCTGAAAATTGTAATTTGTTTCAAATTAGTAAGAAAAAAATTTAAAAGTGTAGTTGAAAAAAAAATTAAAATGTAGTTGAAAAAAATGCAAAAACAGAGTACAACTACAAAAATAGAGAAAAACTACAAGAATAAAGCAAAATTGGTGAAAAAAAATAACACAGCAGCTGAGAAGATCCACCAGGTTAAAAGGAAATTATGTTGTAGAAAGAAATAAATGAATTAAAAGAAAGAATGGCACAAACTGCAAAATCTGCCCGTTAATCCTAATTCTGGGAAGGAGATAGCAACAATTTTGTTTGAATTAGTAGAGTAATTTTTGGAAGGGGTAACACAAGAACACATTCCATAATTGCCTCATCAAATTGAGCAAGCCACCCTAGAGCAAGAGCCTGATATTTTTGTTTTTGCCTTGGTTACTACTGTAGTAGAACAACAACATGCAAAAAAAATAGAGTACACCTCTAAAATAAATTGATAAGGGGAGCATGGATGTTATAGGGATTCCACATCAAAGAGGATACTTCGGAGATGGGCTAGAAATGGTGTTTTCACAAAAAAATTGAAAAAATAAGTCATTTCTACACTTTTGAATGCATCTTTGGAATGAGTAGAGATAGCTCCGGAATGAGCAGAAATTGTGCTAAAAAGCCCAAATACAATGTCAAAGTTAAAAAAAGTAAAGCACATCAGAAATTGAGGTTCCTAAAACTTAAGCAACCCCAATACAAGTAAGTACATCACCTCAAGAAGATTCAAAATTATTTTTTTATCAATTTTGTTTTAAAAGTGCAAACAATAGAAATAGGCATTCAAGTTGAAATGATGTGAGAAAAGAAAATTCCACCAATAGTAGTGCATCTAATAGATATTTTTCCATTAGAAAAATATAATGAGGCTATTGCAAGATGAATCACATGCTACCAAGCCTTTAAGAGGTACCTTGCAACACTAAAATTGTGGAAGGGCAGAAAAAGTGACAAAACTGTAGGAATTACAGAAATTGCAACATTGAAGGGTGAAAGCGCATAAATTGAATAATTACAAGTTGGAAGTGCAAAATTAAAAAATTGCAATAATTCTCAGATTTCAATATTTTTAGCGGTTTTCAAAAAAATACAACAAATTAAAAATTCTCAGAAATGACAACAAATTCAAAATTTGCAGTATTTTTCAGAAATTACAGCAATTTCATATTTTCAAAAAAATCAAAACATTAACATTTTTTAGAAATTGAAGTACTTTCAAATTTTTAAGTAATTTATACATTTTTTAATATTTTTCAAAAATTGCAGCATCTTCAACATTTCTCAAAAATTGCAGCATTTTTCATACTTTCAACATTTTTCACAAATTGTAGTAATTTTGGCATTTCAACCATGATTAGCAATTTCAACATTTTTCATGTGGTTGACAAAGGATGTTGTTCAGAAGGTTGGACGTGAGTACTGCTAGGATGCATGAGGGCATGCATCAGGTTAAGTTGGGGGGAATGATGAGGCCAAATAATACCTCATCTTTACACTATTTTTGACATATAAAAAATGTCATATTACAAAATATAACAAAGTTAATTTTCAAATAGTTGATTAAATTATGTTATTTGTTATTTTTTTGCATGATTTTATGTTTTGAAGTATTGTATCCCTATTTCTAACTATTTTTAGAAGTTTATGACTATTTTTGAATGATTTTAGTGGAAAATAGCATAAACAAACTAATAACAAAATAAAATGTGTTGACATTTGTGATTATTTGAAGCATTTCATATGGTTTTTCTCACCTAAAATAAGTTGTTGAGGTGGAATGGTGCTAAAATAGTCTCTATTGCAAAACAGGGCATTGGCAGGTTTTGTGCAGCATATAAAAACAACCAACTGTCACATTAAAGGAGCACCTTGAAGAAGTCAAAAAGGGTAAGCAAAAATGGTTGGAATGTGTTCACGGGGACCAAAGAAGACCTTTGACCCACTTGGATGCATTCCCACATGGTTTAAACGGACAACAACAAAGTTTCTACTACAAACTGGAAAAATGCAGGTAGAATCCATACAAATTCCAACCACCTATCACTTTAAAGGATGGCATGGAATTTATCATCATAAATAAGAAGCAACGATTAGAAAAAATGGAGTAGGGATAGGAAAGGTGTCCTATCCAATTGGAGTTACTTTTTCAAGCATTTTGGTTGCAGTTGTGCATGAATAGTATTTTTGTTGGCAGATATTCCAAAGATCTTCGAAATAATAGGGGAAATAATCTATTTTAGCCCAAACAAGCAAGATTGCATCCAATTTGTCTAGAGGAAGGTGTTTGGAGATGATTATGGGTGTGATAGACCTTTTCCAACCCATGCTAGCTCATTCCCACCATTTTGAATGCACTAAAGAGCCAATAAACAAATATTGTAGCAAATCTTAATTTAGACTAAGTCTATTACAGTTTGGTAACAAAACACTAGTAAACAACAATGCAGTTGAAGATGTAAACAAGGTATATTATAATAAAATAGTATAAATAGGTATCTCCCTCATTGGTTGAGCTAGTAGTGGTGGTAGTAGTTGATAAAATATAGCCAATAGCAATATTAGTGTTTTTTTGTAATAGTTTTAGTATGACTTAACAGTCAAAATAAAGTGTAGTATTTTTATGTTCATTTTGTGAGTTTTGAGTGATCATTTTTAGTACTTAGGAGTGTTTTCACCTTCATTTAGATTGGAGAGCAAGGTTGTTAGAATTAAAGTGCACTATGCCTCTATTTTGACACTTGTCAGTTTATATTGACACTTGTCAGTTTATCATATAGGCCTTCTGCCTATATATGTAACTCATTTGTATCAATAAAATAATCCCATTAGTTTCAGTCCCAACATTTGGTATCAGAGCAGGCTTTCCCTGCCCTGTGAAACCCTTGAGGAGGGATTTCCCTCATGGAAATCCTCCCTCCCCCCTCATTTTTTTCCTTTTTTTCATTTTTTCATTTTTCCCTCATTTTTTTCCCATTTGTTTCTTCATGCGAGGGAGTATGCTCTCCATATTTGATGGATTAGAAACCAGAAGCTTGAGGAAATATTAATGGTGGTAAAATATGTTATTTTTTAAGTTTTTTTTAGCAGATCTGGTTTTGTCCCAGATTGGACTGCATCTGCAATTGATCACAAGGGCTTCCAGTCAAAGATTCAGGTGTTTGTCCAGTAGGGATTCCTATATTATAGGTCTACCGAGGCATTTCGGATCCGAAACTTCATTGGGTTGTAAGGTAGTATTTCGATCGAGGGTTTGATCGAGCCATGAACCATTTTCGCTGTCTAGAGTTTGATTGCTGAAAATCAAATTCTTGAAATAAAACAAATCAGCGGCTGTAAAATTCGTCGAAGATTGGTGAGATCCAACGAAATCAAATAAAAGACCGTCTGCAGAGGCCACAGACTGCTTATCGTCATTAGCTAAAATAGAAGTTATAGGTCTACGTGCATATGAGGTTAACGAATAGCCTTTCAAGAATATTTAGCACTGGGTTTCGTCGATAGATCTCACATCGGTTAATCCCGCCTTGTTTAACCTCGTGGCCACCCACGATTTGAGGGCCAGACGTATCAGGCGAACTACCAGCAAATTGTTGCAGACAAAGCATCTAAGATAAAATAGCAGCAGTCTGATGTAGTGGATGCGATGGTGTTTTTAGCACTACGAGAGTGCTAATTAACGGATGGCAAAGAAACGTCGGATGATCGCAAGTCGTTTGACATAGCGAAGATAATTTTTGTGACTTGCCATTTAGCAGGGTGCGGTGGAGATTTTGTTCAGTAAATTTTAGTAATTGATATGTTCGATGCCCTAATCAAATCTTCACTGCAGGTATTTTACAGGCCAAAATTTAGAGGTGGCATTGAATTTTTCTATACCCAAATAACTAGGTTCTGGCTATCTTGCAGTCTCATGTGTCAGTGACATCAGTACGTTTTTTAGCTCAATAGAATCACGTAAAGTAGAAGCATCCATATTATTGGATTGGATTGTCCCTTTTTGTAACATTAGTGATTGGTAATTACGTAATTCTTGCCACTACCTATGTTCCTTTTCTGAGAGAATATCGACAGTTTGCCCTTGCTGATGATGAAAAAATTCTGAACTTTCATACATGTGGATTGGTAAATTTGTCCGTAGAGGCTGTTGCTGCTTCTCTGGTTGTGACTGTTTTTGGTGATGATGGAGCTGAAGTGCAAGGTGCTCTTATTGAGAAACTTGATTACTCTGCAGCAAGTGGTATTGTTGCTGATCATCATAACGCAATTGCAATTGGTTCATCAACTGTTGCTGACTCGGTAGTTGGTGTTGGTTGAGTATCTTCGGGTGGTTTGAAGATAATTGTTGACTGGCTAAAGCATCTAGTTGAAGTGACTGAAGAGATGTTTTCTGTTGTAAATAATGAAGATTTTGATTCATAGCATGTTGAATTTGATGAGAACTTTGGGACAAATGTTGCTGTTGGTTCTGCTGCTGAAGAATCACTTGGGGTTGTGGTAATTGTTGTTGCTGGAGAACTGACGCTGATAAGTTCTGCACTGCCTACTATTGCAAAATCCACTTTTGAAATTGTTGAATTCCATAATCTTGCTGGCTATGAGAAATGACTTGGTTAGCTTTTTGTTGCTGCTTTGGTTGGTTTACAATTTGTGACTGGAGATCATCAGTTCTTTGATGATGCTTCTCTCTTGGGCATCTGGAATTGTAGATGCCCCTCCCATGGATGCCAAATTTTGGACTGGATTAGCACCCATGGCGGTGGCTCACACCTTGAGGTAGGTGGGCATGACAGTCAGCATGTCGAAGATGATATGTCCTTCACGCATGTTATCAAGAGCGTAAAGCCTGCATTTAGTGTGGTCTTCTTAAAGCTTTTCATGCAAGAAAATTTCCCCTTGGCGCTCTATATGTCTCTATTTCCCATCATCGAAGGTTGTGCACTGACTGCTGCAACAGAAATCAACTTCAATATGATAGGGTTCATTGGTGCCATCTGCCTGCTGGCAGTTTGATTTTAGATCATGTGCATCGTAATGACTTCAACTTCAGTTCCGTAGTGTCTCCCAGAGATCTCATCATCAAAAGTTTTTTTTCCACTCTCAATTTGAATGTGCTGCTCGACGTTGAATGTGGCTACGAAGCAGCTGCACAAAATGACTTTTTTGGCCAACACATGGTCTTCATTTGAATGTTTTTTTTTATTCCTCTTTTAAATATTGCTTCATAAATCATGGGTGGGGCCTTTTATTTAAAACATGAAACATTTTAATTTTTAATAAGTAAGGGGGCATCTTATGAAAAGTAGAGGAAGCCACTTTATGAAAAATTGTAAAGGGTGTTTTATAAATATTTCAGAGATGGAAAGGCCCATGTAATTCCCCTTTGAGGAAAATTTTAATGCTACTTTTTCTGCCTGAGAGCGATGTCGCCATTGAGTGATGATGTCTATTTACTGCCTAGATAGACATGGTATTGTTTTTCACATGTTGAAGGCCCCATTCACATACAAGTATAGGGGTATTTATAGTCGTTGGAAACGGTTTTCCATGACGGACACAATGGTGGTGTCAAATTATAATTTTGAGGCTGTTTCACTTTAGTTTTTAAGCCTCAAAGTTTTCTACCTTGGAGTGCACTCTCGGTTGAACCCGATACTCCCAAGGCACTTATAAATGAACCTAGTATCTAGTAGTCTCCCCTTTCAACTTGGCGGATGTAGCGGCTGGTTACCCATGCATTTCGGTAAGATGAGGTGACTACCATAAGGACACTTATTTTAGGGACTACAGACATAGACACCCTAGACTTTATCCGACATTTTTTCAGATCTACTTCTGAAGACTACAGACGAAGACACTTCAGGAGATTCTCTTCTATTCTTTCCTCTTCTCCTCCATATTTGGTTCTATGCTCATTTTTTGTATTGAGTGCATTTTCGACAGAGACCGACACTCTTATATGGCTCATTTTTTCTTTGTATTAAGGTGCATTTTTGGTAGAGACCGACACCTTCTATATTGAGTTCACCATAAGGAGGGATTTGATATTTATGGTGGAGCTAGTCAGTGACCTATGAGAGGCAACATCCTCTGAGGATGACCTGCAGAGGCAACAGACCTAGAAGTGGCTGACCTTGAGGCACCCATGATGACCCTGAGGCACTTAGACGGCTGACCTAGTGGCAACAGACCCATGGAAGTGGCTGACCCTGAGGCAACAGACCGAGATGTATACATAGTGAATCTAGCATTATTCATAGTTGGAGAGCCAAGCGCAAAGAGCACGAGCCTAGACCAAATTAGCAATAAGAGAGGATGATAGGTTGTTATAGATAAGTCAACATTAAGGGGGAATGTTACCTAATGTTGACTTGTTTTGTTTCTTCTTTAGTTAGGATAGTGCACTTTGAGGGGGAATGTTAGAATTAAAGTGCACTATGCCTCTGTTTTGACACTTGTCAGTTTATCATATAGGCCTTCTGCCTATATATGTAACTCATTTGTATCAATAAAATAATCCCATTAGTTTCAGTCCCAACAAAGGGCCCACTCTCAAACCTAGAGGAAGGACTGTTTTAGCAGTTTTTTTTATATTTCTTACTATAGCATTTTATTGCCAAAATTCTTGCTTATTGTTGTTAAGTAAAACTAACCCCTATTTTAGCATAGTAATTTTTCATGTTTTAAAGTGTGGTTTTTGTGTAATGTGTTTAGTTAGTTGACCCTTGTGTTGTATTTCCATTTCCCCTATTTTCTACAAATTTGGTTTCAACAACTTTTTATTGTCAGATTCCTACAGCAAATTCTTGACAACTTTCTGTAGTAGTTTTCTAACTATTTGCAATTTCAATTTAGCATGATTTGATTTTAGTTCATTTCAATTGAAGTATTTTCTATTTTTGTTCTTTCAATTTAGCAAACGTTACATAGATTTCATTTTCAGAAAGTTTCAATTCAGCATTTTCAATTTCTTGCAATTGTAGTTAAGTGTGAATTTTGTGTCTTAGAAGCAGTTTTCAATTTTACAACTTAAATTAGTTTCCATTCTATATATTAGGTTTAGTGTGACACCAAAAAGGCTAAACCAACATCTATTTCACCGAATAAAAGTTTGTAATCTAAATGTTTGAATTGTAATCTACCTAAACCTTCTATCGTAGATAGCCTTGGACAATGCCCTGGATTTGACAAATATTGAAAATTAAATGATGATAATAATGACACTCATCAATATCAAGTTTTAAGATTATTTTTTTATATTTTATTTAAGTTTTTGAATGTATAATTGTTGGATATATTACATTATTTGGCTCCCTTGCAATATTAGTTTGATAGATGATTTATATTTTCATATAATGTATGTGGCAATATAAGAAAGAGTGCAAAGTGTCTTGAGAGTATGAAGAGTCACATGATATGTGGCAAGTTGAGAGCTTTGTCTTTATGATAGGAATATAAAAGGTTGCATCTCCTAGATGAAAGAGGAGAGTAATATTTAGACAACAAAAAAGTAATGAAAAAGTATATATTAGAGGTAAAGTTCCATGCATTATAACCAATTTGTATCATCAATGTAATCTTGTGTATATTGTGCTTATTTGAGTTATATTTTGTGAGATGATGTTGTAATTGAGGTTAATTGTTAGTAGCATTCATTTTATTAGTTTTTAGATCTTGGTTAAAGCTTTCTATAAATTAATCTACTTAGAAAGCTAACAGGGATATTAGATCACGAGAAATTGATAGGAGATAGTAGAGTTGTGATTTAGAGTGTTTTTGGAAGTGTTGTGAAGATCACTTGAAGGAGATTTTAGAGAAGTTTGTGAAAGAATTTGGAAGGCAAGAATCTTGCCAAAGTTTGAGAAGGAATAGAAGACTTCAAGATATAAATAAAATCTTGAAGATAGGCCAACAAGAAGCCATAGTTTGAGCATAAGGACGACAAGTTTAGAGATAATTGAAATCCACTAATGAATCTGTATCATACCTGAAAAATAACAAGTAAGTAAGAATAATTAGTTTGTTATTAGCTTGAGAAGGATCAAGAAAAAATAAATAACAAGTCTAGTAAGTTGTAGAGAGAATAAGGTAGCACGGAATGAGGAGAACAAGTTGGTTGAAATATAAGACAACAAGGTAGAGTTGTAGATATAGCATAGGGGTTAAGCATCCAAGAGTTTCCAAAATTGAGAGCGAAGCCATCGAGTGAGCAAAGGAGGATCCACCGCATAGAGAAGCAAAGCCATTAAACAAGCAAAGAATCCACCAAACGAATCTAGAAAGAGGTGTATTGTTTTAGTTAGCCACTAGAGGTTGGAGGAGCCATTAGAAGCTCCATTTTGAGTAGAGGAATTGCCACCTACGTACATTGTAAAGTGTGCAATCAAATAGACTTCGGTTTAAAAATAATTAATCTAATTCATTATTGATTAATTATATTATTAGAGAAATAAGGTAGTTAATTGATGAATTATAACCTTAGAAGATTTATTAAATGATTTGGAATATTTTTGAAGTGAGAAGAATCTAATTTGAAAAGTTTTTGAATTATTTGAAATTCAAGTTGAATAGAAATTTTTGCAAACTATTTAAGTATGGAGAGACAAGGTATTCTACATCAAACTTAGAAAATTAAATTTTACAAAATTCTTAGTTTCTTCGTATTTGGGAGTCATAAGAAAAATAGAAAATTGAAATTTGATATTTGAAGATTATTGAATTATTGCAAATTTAGTCATTTGGGAGACAAGGGTTTTAAACTCAAAATTTAGGAAATTTATAAATTTGCAAAAATCTAGGGAGTTATAAGGTAGTCAACTTCAAAGGAACATGGCAAAGAAAAAGCAAATGAAAAAGAATACAAATGATCAAAAATTTGAAATACAAAGACATGAGATGTCAAAAACAATTAAAGTAGAAAATCTATGTTTCCAAGAAGAACAAATATACATTCAAGATGTCCAAGGAAAATAATTAGACATTCAAGAAATTTCAGAAAGGGTGGAAAGATTAAAATGCCATACACAACACATGATAGAAGAAATTGAAAAGGATACATCAATAAGTGAAAAGAGTGTCTTACAATCAATGTTGAGAGAAATCAAAGATGAAAATTTCTTAGCACTTAGTAATTATCTGAATGAAAGGCTTGATGAGGCATATAAATATTCTAAAAGTGTTTTTATATTACCTAGTGAGATAGGAAATTTGATGTATATGGCATTACTTTCTAATGAAGTTCTAAAAGACAAGAATAGAAGACAAGAGGACATGATTAAATATTTGAAGAACAAGTTTATTGATGAAACAAATACTTTGAACAATAGGCTTGTTGATATTACTAGTGAAGTAGAAAAAGAGGAATTTTCAATACTTCAAAAATGCATGCAAAGTGTTCTTAATGATGCTAATGATTGTTATGAATATTTTTTTATTGTACCTATTAGTCTATGGAGAATAATCTACAAAGGAATTATCACTCTAAATGTTTCTAAGATGAGAAAACAAGAAAAGGTTGAAGAAGTAGAGAACAAATCAGTGATGAAAGATGCTTCTTGTGATACAAATGATTTAAGGCCCATGATGATAGATTCATGTTGCAATACTATAGAATCAAAACCATTGATGATTGATGCATGTTGTGATACTAGTGATCTTCTTCAAAAAGAAAAAGATGTAAATTATGATTCTTGTCAAAATGAAAGAAAATATTGTGATGCAAGCAATGACACTAGTGATTTAGAATTCATGACAAAGATAGAAGAACCTATTACAAAAATAGATGTTATATGTGATACAAGTGATTTGAATATAGTTCATGATTGTTCAAAAAAGGCTAATGCTATCAGAATTGATGTTGATATGAATTCAAATGATGATAGAAATAGTGATGCTTAGAGTTGTGATGATATTGATAGAGATCAGTCTAATGATTGTATTGGTCATTTTGAAAAATATACTAAAGGAATTGGTTCAAAGTTGTTAAGTAAAATGGGATATAAAGGTACAAGTTTAGGAAAATATGAACAAGGAATGAAAGAGCCAATTGTATCAAAAATAAGACCAAAGTGTGAAGGTCTTGGATATACAGGTCAGACTAGCAATAATGAGCAAGGAACTAAATTTGTGATAGAAAATAGTGACATCAAATCTATGATAAGGATTGATAGAAATAGTTGCAATAAAGGACAGAATGATCAAAGGAATTTAGTAATAGAAAATAGATGTAGTCATTGTGGTAGATATGGACATAAGATAGAGAGATGTTGGAATCTCCATAGTTGTAATATTTGTGGAGCACATAATCATTCACAAATATTTTATCTACAAAAGGAAAAGAAAGACTACAGAGTAAAAGTGGATTGTGGATGGATGAACATAGATGAATGGGATAAAATGAAAGGAATATTGTATGGTTTCTACAGAAGGAAACCAAGTATAATCAAATTTTTCTTACATAAAACTTGAAAGTTGTAAAAGAAAAGTATTACCACTAGATTGAAGGAAAACTAGTGAAGATAAGGATTAATACCACTAGGTTGAAGAACAACCAGTGAAGAATAAGTTTCAAATTTTTTGAGAAAGAATCAATTCAAGAAAAGTATAAGATAGATTGAGTTTACCTATTCCAAGAATATATTTGGAATAGAAGGTAATCTATAAGAAATTGAAAAGCAGATTAAGGAGACCCATGGAAAGAGGTCCCATAGCAGACAGAGAGAAAGAAGACCCAAGCATAGCTTGGAAGATGGCTTATAGAGAAAGCATTTGTAGTGATGATCCTACAGATATGATGATTTTATAGTGGATGACCCAAAGATAATGATTATCTAGAGGTGACCCAGAGGCAGAGTTCTAGAGGTAGTGATCCAGTGGAAGTGACCCAAAGGTAGTGACCCAAAGGTAGAGACCTAGAGACAGTGACCTAGAGGCAAAACCAATGGTAGTGACCTAGAGGCAATGACCCAGAGATAGAGACCTAGAGGTAACTTAGATACATTGATCCAAAGGTAGACATAGATTATTTATCCATCCATGATAGATTCAAAGCTAAATATTGAAGAGAAAGAAGAATCAGATATTGAAGGCAAAAATCCTTCCTACCAAATAATGTAATACGAGGGGGTGTTGGAGATATTACATTATTTGGTCCCCCTTGCAATATTAGTTTGGTAGATGATTTATATTTTATATAATGTATGTGGCAATATGAGAAAGAGTGCAAAGTGTCAAGAGAGTATGAAGAGTCACATGATATGTGGCAAGTTGAGAGCTTTGTCTTTATTAGAGGAATATGAAAGGTTGCATCTCCTGGATGAAAGAGGAGAGCAATAGTTAGAGAACTAAAAATTCATGAAAAAATTTATATTGTAGGTAAAGCTCCATGCATTGTAACCAATATGTATCATTAATAGTGTATATCATGCTCATTCAAGCTATATTTTGTGAGATATTGTTGTAATTGAGTTTCATTGTTAGTAGCATTCATTTGATTAGTTTTTAGATCCTGGTTAAAGCTTTCTATAAATTAATCTACTTAGAAATCTAACAATAACTTCATGAGATACTATGATCCCATCCAAAATTTATCTCCCTTTCACAAATCCTCCTTGCTCTTTTGAAATGATTTTGTCTAACAATGGCCTTAATCGGTTTTCCATCACTTTGGAGATAATATTATAAGCCATATTACATAGGCTTATGGGTCTAAAAGAATAAAACAACTCAACATCCTTCTTATTTAGAATTAGGGTAAGATGTGTTGCATTTTTTTATAAGGTATGCATTGTTTTACTCTAGACTATTTTACTACCACCAATAGAGAATCCTTCACTATATCCCAATTATGTTGGTAAAAAGTTGTAGAGAGCCCATCTAGACCTGGGAATTTATCTTTATTAAAAGAGAAAAGAGCAAAATGAACTTCTTTTAGAGTAATAGGCTCCATCAATTTCCTATTATCTTCATTCATTATAACTGAAGGAACATCTTGAAGAAGTTTATCATTAAGAACTTCAATCTCTTTTGATCCTATAATATTTTGATAAAAAGGCTTTGCCTCTTTTCTAATTTCACTTTGATATTCAATCCAAACCCCTTCTATTGAATTAATTCTACTAATTCTTTATGTTGATCTTTGTACTATAGCCATATTATGAAAAAACTTTGTATTTTTATCTCCTTCTTATAACCAAATCTGTATTGATTTTAATCTCCATAATTTCTCTTCCTTACTCAAAATATTATGATATTCACTCAGAAACTCCCTTTCCTCTGAGCTTGGATTATTATGATCACCTTTTTAGAATTTTAGAATTTTAGAATTTTATCTTTTAGTTCTTCTTTCTTCTCAAAAATATTTCCAAAAGTATTTTTGTTCTATTCTTTTAATCTAGATGTCATAGATTTAATTTGATTTGGAAGGGCATACAACCCACCATTAACCAAAGAATTCCAGGTTTGAGCTATCATATCAATAAATTGAGTATGGTCTTCCCACATCTACTCATATTTAAAATGTGGTCTTTTTTAATTCACTTACCACCATTTTAACGCTTATTGGTCAATGATCTAAATCAATCCTTGTTAAGGTATTAGTTTTAGCACAAGTTCCTTCATCTAGCCAATTATATGATAGTATGCATCTGTCTAATTTTTCGTCTATTAGGTTCTAGCCTCTCTTTTTTTTGGTCCAATTATAGTTGTCTTCTTCAAACTCAACCTCCCAAAGATTATTGTTTTGAATAAAAGTTGAGATCATACTTTGGATTATTTTCCTAATTCCCCAAAATTTTAATCCAACTTGTTTATGGCATTAAAATCTCCTATGATTGTGAATCGGGTTTCTTGGTATTTACTTCTCATATAGGATTCAATCCCACTCCAAACTTCTAATATACCTTACTGAGTTGTAGGTCCATAGACATTGATAAGGATGAAATGATAATTTGTAAAGTAGCGAGTGACTAAAGAGACTATCCAATGTCTAGTTTTATGAATGGTTACACATGAGGTTATAGAAGGATTCCAACAAGTTATAATTCCCCCTACCGCTCCTTCAGAATCCATAGCATCTCATTCACATATTGCCCATACTGCTTTCATAGTTTTTTAAACTTCTTTCATCATTTTAGTTTCCTAGATACAAATATTATGAGGCTTATTAGTTAAACATAGGTCCCTAATAAACCTCTGCTTTGAGGGGGAATTACCTTCCCTTATATTCTATGAGATGACAATCATGTCTCATTAGGGGCTTTTGGCCCCACTTGCATATTATCAATATCATTTTTTTTATTGGTAAAGAGAATTTCAACCAACTTAGTTTGTGTTCCTTTATCTATGTTTGCTCTTGCTTCCTTGGATCTTGCTTGATAATTTGAGGGTTTTCCTCTTTTTGCCTTGCCTATATCAGGAGTAGGTCTTATTATTCTATTCCTCAATATTCTTTCACAATTTTTTTTTCATCATATTTATCCTCTCCTAGCTCTATTACAGAAGCTTTTGACTTGTCATTCTCATTTTCTAGTATTTCCTTATTAATGGTAGAGGTATTAACTCCCAAAACTATTTTTTATTTAACATTTTGTTTCTCCTGAATGGTGCATAGTACTTCAAGAGAGTCTTCAAAATCTGATGAGAAACATTCTTTAGGTTCAACGATAATGTTCTTCCTTAAATCATGATCATACTAAATAGACAGATCCTTATTAATATTTTGAAACTATTGTACTGTAAGTTTTGATCTACTTTTTCTTCATAGGCTAAAGTCTCAAAAGAGTTGGTATTTCTTCCAATGTCCTTCCTTACTAGTCTCCACTATTTATTTTCTTTCATTTTTCTAGATCTACTTTTTGGAAGTTGAAAACCATCTTCATCCATAACCATTTGTAAGTTTCTCTTGTGGTTTTATATATATAATTTTGTTGGGATCTTCTTAGGGCATGACCTATCAATATGCCCCACATCATGACATATTCTACATATAATAGATATGTTTTATAATCTATGGTTTGGATCCACATCTTATCCCCATACTTAAGAATGATTGATGTTGGTAAAGCTTTACTTATATCAATCATGACCAATATCTGAGTATAAATAGCCAAGAATCCATCTTTCGTCATATCTAAAATCTCAAGGAATTCTCATAGAGTGTTTCCTATTACCTTGAAGGTATCCATTTCCCAAAATTCAATAGGTAACCCAAACTAGTACTAGGGATATATTTACATTTTCAAGTGAAAAGCCTTCATACCAATAGGTAAGGAAGAGTCATGCTCTTCCCATAAACCAAGGACCCACTTTTAGAATTTTTTCTCTTTCTTCCCTAGAACAAAAAATGGCTAGGAAGAAATGATAGAATCACTCCTGGAGACTTCCAACTCTTATCAATCTATTTTCTCAAGGTTGAAGCCCTTGGCCAATACCCATTAAATTTACCAAAAATCATCCTATCTTGGAGCAACGAGGATCTCTCTAAGGTGTGCTCACTAACCTCTACCACTAGATATGATTATAAGGATTTAACTATAAATCGGTCCATGGAAAGGAAACTAAACTCAAAATCTATTGAAATTTATATTTTTTTTTGTAATTTTGGTGTTTCTATTAAATGGGTTTTGGTTGGGTCCCAATCCTAGAAGTACATAGAACCTTAGAAGATCTAGATAAAATACTACTGCAAAATCCCATTTTAGATATGGTAGATATAAAAACACTTGACCATTCCCATGCAAGGGAGGAAATATTTAGAATTCCCATCTAGGGGATAGTAGCACTGGTACTAAGAGCAAATATGCCCACGTAATGGCAACTGATCATAGACATAAGGGGACCTATTCAGACACTAAAAATTTAAGGGAAACTAGCTAGTACCCACGTAGGGGTCACCTCTAAGGAAAAATTAATAGACATTAAGATGGGAATATGAAGCAATTCTGTTAGAAACAAAACCAATTTAGACAAAACAGTAGAAGCATAAATCTGGCCCTGAAAGCAAGCTCAGAGAGGTTCGACTTCCAAGAAATCCTTCTTGGTGTTTGTTGCATTCTACTGGAGGTCCTGTTTCATGGCTAAACTAGAATTCTAAGGTAGTGATGAAACTCTTGAGGAATATTTTGGAGATCCTGCTTGAAATCCTAGTGTTAGGGATCGAATTCCCACTAGAGTCCTTAGAGACGTTGATTGGAGAATTCTAGCTCAATTCAGCTTTGACCTTTTTTGCTCTGGATGATCTTTGAACCTGGGTGGGAATTTCTTCGACTTTGGTCTTGTGCTTGGATAACACTGGTTTCTTATCGCTAGTAGGAAGGGTTTTAGATGGAGTGGTTGCAACCGAGGAGCATCTTTTGGAAGTGGGAGTTTATAATTTAGGGGCTTCTTAGCTTACCAACGGCTCATTGGAGATGGAATGGGCAGAAATGTGAGTGGAGGGGATGGGGGGGTTGGATTGGAGGGGGTTGGCCAAAATGGATAGACGATTGGAGGAGGTGACATGGAGGAAAAGGATGAAAAATAGTTCCTAATGAGTGGGAGCTGAGTGCTTCTTGCGGGTGCCAAACACAAAGAGGCAAATAGACCGATGGAGAAACATAGGGATGTTCATGGGCTTAAAACCATGAAAGTGGTTGACAAGCACAAGATGAAAGCTCAACATGGGTTTATAAGGGTTGTCACAGGCCAGGTATTGCATCAATGGAACAGAGACAATGGGCCATAGGGAGGGGAGGGATTCATGCTCCAGAGAAACTCCTAACCATTTATAATCCTAGTAATTTGGAAACCCCTCTAGCTTTGGGTCCCAATTGTGTTTGTCATGTCGGACCATGCACCTAGAGAGGGGCAGGCCAAAAACCTTGGCAATAAGAGTAGGGGTAACTTTGAAACGGATGTGGTGCACAGTGATATGGTCATTCAACCAAGTTCTTACGAAGTCAGTCATAATTTTCAACTCTACTCCCTTGAATTTTGATAGAAATGGGATGACCTTACAAGCTTGCAAAAAAGAGACCAAAACAGGGTCAAGTTGCAGGTTTTTTGGCTCAAGATAAGCCATGGTGACTGGAGTAGAGGGGCGATGGAAGGTGGCAGGGGGATCGGGTAGTGGTTTGGGTGGCGGGGATGGAGTACATCGGTCTGCATGGCACCTATAATCCATATTAAATAGGCAATAGGTAATCTAATGGTCATATCGATATGTAAGGAAATATGACAAGTGGAAAGGCAATGGGGAGGGGAGTGCGACTAGGGATTGGTGCAAGTTCTTGAAAAAATATTCACGCGGGTGGATTTGAAAAGCCTAAGGGACTTGGCGATAGCTAAGGTAGGTGTAAAATCATGCGGGAGAGAAATGAAGCACTCATAGTTGGAACTGTGCATAGAGCTTTGGAAACTGGTATTGCTTAAAATAAGGATCCACTCTCGAACATCATGATTGAAAGGGCCCATTGAGTGGCCAATCAAGTGATAGTGAAGGGGCACACAAAATGGAAATATCACCTAGATTTTATCATAATTTATGATATGCAAGACCTTAATTAGAAGAAACATGGATTAAGATGGAAAAAATTAAAAGCACCTTGTTTGCGAATCCACAGTCGCTAAGTGGGAGACACTTGGCAGAGTTGAGTTATGCTAAACTGACATAGTTGATTGGGTGATGCCCAAGTTGGTGAGCCCATTAGCAAGTATGTTGGCTTCATGATACACGTGGGTGGCTTCCACCTATTTTTTCTAACCAATGATATTTTTACTTTCTTGGATCAAGGATATTATATTCCACAAGAGAATTTTATCATTGTTGATGTAACCAATGGTGTTGAGGGAATCCCCTTCAATTTGGATGTTGATCCTAGAATCCCTAATGAGATACATGCTTTGCCAAAGCACCCACACCTTAGCTACATTGTTATTTTGATGATCCAAATTCTCAGATAAGGCGAGAACAACTTTACCTTTGTGGTTCCTAAAAACCCCGTCTACCCTTGCTAAGCCTGGATTCCCTTTGGAAGTGCCATCGAAGTTGAGCTTTAGCCATCCCTCCAAGGGAGGATTCCAATGAGCCTTCACTCTAGGATGGGGTATGAGAGGGGACATAACAGGTAGAATGGAGATGATCAGGGATTGGAGGATCTCAAGTTCAATATTGCAAGAGGGGGATGAGAGCATGGTTAAGTTGGGAATTCTTTGCAGTATGGGAGATAGCTTTGGTAGTTGTGGATACTGGGTCACTTGAGGTCATGGAAAAAAATCTATTATTTCGCTCAAGCCAAATTTTCCATATGAAGTGGGAGAGGTAGACCTTCCATAGAAAGGAGACTTTGGGATTCTTGAACAGGGTAGGCCATTGAGTGAAAAGGTCCAGAATGTATTTAGAGTGGGCCCATTGGATCTAAAAAGTAGTCAGTATGTGACTCATCACTTCTTTAGTAAAGTCGCAATCCACTAAAATTTGGTTGACTGATTCCCAATTGGATAGGCAAAGGTGACACATGTACGGGATAGGGATACCTCTTTTCATAATATTATCGGTAGTGAGGGCTTTATTTTGAATATTTGTCCAGGAGAAGAACCCTATATTAGGTATGAGGTGTTTGACCCACACTAAGCTAAAGGGAATAGTGGGAATTTGAGATTTGAGCAAGAGGGAGTAAGCTGACTTGATAGAGAAATCCCCACTATCATTCCCTTTCCAAATGGGGTAGTCTAGAGTGGCTATGGTTGGGATGATAGTGGTTCTGACTAAGTGGGATAAGAGGTTTTCTACTATGGCAATTTGGCCATTTTCATTGGTGGTGGGAATAGTTTTTCAATTTCCCTAGTTGTCAATGTAGTCCATGACCTTGCTCCTCCACCTCCTTTCAAAAATGGGTCTGAGAATGGATATTTTAGGGATTTTGCAAGAGTTTTATCTTTCAACCACGTGTCATCCCAAAAATTTATCTTTGATCCGCTTCCTAGCTACCACCGAGTGCCTTTGATGATGAGGGATTTATCCTGAATCATCGCCCGCTAAAAGGCATATCCATGAGTAGGAACATTGTACTCCATCAGGGATATGTGTTGGAGATATTCACCCTGAATGATGGAGACTCATTCTGCTTTGTAGTTGGTGAAGATTTTCCATGCCCGCTTGGCTAGAAGGGTGAGGTTCATATGTGCTCATCTCCTAAGGTCAAGGCCTCCTTGGAATTTAGGTTGGAAAACTCTATCCTAGATAACAAGGTGAAATTTCTTATTTTCCTCTAGGCTTGACAACAAAAAATTCTTTTGGATCTCCTCAATCTCAGAGTGGACAAAAGCAAGGGCCTTGAACATCGACTTGAAGTAGACCGAAATACTTTGGAGGACCACCATGGTGAGGGTTTTTTTGGCTACCTGTGATAGGAGGGAACTTTTGGTAAAAATGACCACACACAGGAAAACAAGGGGTACTCTCCTCAATTTTTTCTAAGTGTGAAGCTAAAATCATGACAACACGATATTTTGGAGAGCAAGGAGCAAGTGAAAGCCAAAAGTCATGATTTCATGATATTTTTGACTAGTGGAGCTAAGGCGAAAGCTAAAGTCATGATAGCACAACATTTTGGAGAGCAAGGAGAAAGTGAAAGCTAAAAGTCATGATTTCATGATATTTTGACCAACAGAGCTAAGGTGAAAGCTAAAGTTGTGATAACGCAAAATTTTGGAGAGCAAGGAGAAAGTGAAATCCAAAAGTCATGATTTCATGACATTTTGACCAGTGGAGCTAAGCCAGAAACTAAAGTCACAACAGTATGATATTTTGGAGAGCAAGGAGTAAGTGAAAGCCAAAATTCATGATTTCACAACATTTTGACTAGCGAAGCCAAGGCGAAAGCTAAAGTCATGACAGCACGACATTTTGGAGAGCAAGGAGTAAGTGAAAGCCAAAAGTCATGATTTTGTGATATTTTATAAGCAAGTAGACCACGATATCTACAAGAATATTGAGAATATATCTACAATAAGAAGATCTTAACCTTTTTCAGTTAAGGTTCCATGACTCAAATGATATCTCTGTAATAAGAAAGATCTCAATCTTCAAAGCACTCCTTTACTAGAATGAGCCTACGGGCAGGTTGTTGTAACAACTTCCAGTTTTTTGTTATGTAAAAATCTATATATAGAATGAGCGACCTAAGAAAATTTTAATGGTCGGCTCTTAGGTGTTTACAAGGCTATGTATTCAGACTACTGAAAATTTTAATAAAGATCATCCATTTTGGTTATTATCTCATTGGTGTTACAAGTATGTATGTGTTGTTTATTGCTAATTAAGTCTAAAGTGAATGTATCATGCATTAATTCTTACTCTGAATTTATGTATCATGTTCATTTAGATCTGCAATTACCCTCAAGAACATGCTATGTTTAAATAGATATTCACCAAAGGGGTTTAGTTTCTACGTCTTGAGTTCTATTATGCTTTTTTACAAAAGACTATGATAATTGCTATGTTGTTGCTTAATTTTTACCATTTTATTCTCCTAGTATTGGCTATATTTCACTCCCTTTACGCATTCCTTTCTTTCTAACCCTTTTCCTTAACAAAGTAAGGAACTAGCCTTCTTTGGAGATTGAACTAGACAAACTCAGTTTGAGTCTGGTCATTCAATATTGGCAAAGTCTTGGGCGCAAAAGTAACCAAAGGCAAATTTTGTTCCAACATTTTTTGGCACACCTAGTGGGACCGTAATCCCATGCATTATATAGATCAAATCCCTAGTGAAACCTTTGCCCTGTTAACCTTTTAGTCACTTGGCAACTCCGCACCAGAAGGAAACACCAAAAAAATCCTTACCCAGCATTTGGTTATGAACCATTTTTATGATAACCAGATCTAAAGCTAATAATTCATAAGAACCCATAGAGTTCTTCGAACTGCATCTCGGTAGCCTTTGAGCTAACCCTCTCTTGGTTTCTAGAACAACTTCTATTTACGTCAGCAACTCAAGACAAGCACATTATTCCTCTGTAGCCTTATCTAGAATTGCTGCTAGCAGAACCTTGGCTCTAGCTACTGGTTGTATTCGAACCAGGGCAATAAAGACAAAGGACAATTTAATAATTTAAATAGGGCACCTTTATTTATTTGCACGCAACGCCTTCTAATTTTACATAGCACATGAATGTGCTTTATATAGATGGTGGAGGATAAGTAGATGAGTGAGTAAGGTGGAGGGATAAGGTATGTCGTGGAGGAATAAAGGATATGAAGAGGAGGAATAAGGAGCGGGAAAGGTGGCAAGAAAATAGGAAGGGAGGAGAGAATCTAGGGAAGGAGTTTTTGAAATAACAAATCTTGCCGACAACTAAAATTTTACCGACAAATTACAATTATTTTCACACTGAGGTCAGAAATTTAGATATTTTTGGGCCACTTAGTCTTCAACCTCCTTCACACTTGCAACATTCTCCCCCTTAAATTTGAGAGGACTGACTATAAAGTCTCTCAGCTTTATAAATTGAGCTTTAGCCATCGCTTTGGTAAAGATGTCTGCGACGTTCTCCAAAGTGCGGCAAAATTTAAGCTCAACAATTTCATGTTCCACCATATCTCGGATGAAGTGGTACTTCATATCAAAATGCTTCATTCTACTATGGTGGATTGGATTGTATGCCAACTGAATGGCACTGATGTTGTCACAGTAGATTCTGGTTGGACCACTTTGCTGCTCTCCAATCTCTTCCAATACTTTTCTTAGCCACAAGGCTTGAGTACTAGCATAGGTGACTGCTATATACTCAGATTCTGTAGAGGACAAAGCTACTATAGTTTACTTTTTGGAACTCCATGTTATTAGTCCTGACCCTAGACTAAAATAGTTCCCTAAAGTTGATTTCCTATCATCAATGTTGCTGCCCCAATCACTATCACTGAAGCCTACAAGCTTGATAGTGTTACATTTATGGTACTGGATTCCAAAATCCAATGTACCCTTCACATATCTGAGAATTCTCTTAGCTGCCTGCAAATGCATCTCAGATGGGCTAGCCATAAATCGAGAGACAAGAGAAACAACATACTGAATATCAGGTCTGGTGTTGGCAAGAAACATCAAACTCCCAACCATGCTCCTGAAAGTGGTCACGTCAACTTTTGGTGCTCCATCATCTTTGCTTAATTGGATCCCATGTCCAACTAGAGTTGCAACTGGTTTGCAATGCTCCATAGCAAACTTCTTGATCATGTCCCAAGCATACTTATGTTGACAGATGAAGATCCCTGTATCTGAATGATGAACCTCCATTCCAAGGAAGTAGTGCATTAAGCCGAGATCCTTCATCTCAAACTGCTTCATCATGGAGCGCTTGAACTCCATATTCACTTTTTCATTACTACCCATGAATATGAGATCATCCACATACAAGCAAACTATGAGGATGTCATTACCTTGCTTCAGGTAGTAAAGGGTGGGTTCATTTCTACTTTTGGTGAACCCAAAATCTTTGAAGTACCCATCAATGCATGAGTACCAAGCTCGTGGTGCCTGCTTGAGGCCATAGAGTGTCTTTTTCAGTATGTAAACAAGGTGCTCCTTACCTTGCTCTTGAAATCCTTGAGGTTGCTCAACATACACTTCCTCTGTCAAGTACCCATTGAGAAAGGCACTCTTCACATCCATGTGTTGAATTTTCCAACCTTTGTGAGCAGCTAAAGCAAGAACTGTTCTGATGGTCTCCTGTCTGGCTACAGGAGCAAATGTCTCCTCATAATCAATACCATACTTCTATGTAAATCCTTTTGCAACCAATCTTGCTTTGTGCCTTTCAATGCTTCCATCAGCATTGAATTTGGTCTTGAAGACCCATTTGCATCCAACACATTTCTTGCCTTTAGGAAGCTTTACCAACTCCCAAGTGTCATTGTTTTTTATAGAGGTTATCTCCTCTTTCATGGCATCTTGCCAAATTTTTTGAGTACATGCCTTCTCATAACTAGAAGGTTCAAGTTGTGCACTAGTTAACAAAGCATAGTTAACTATATCTCCCCGAGGTTCTTGGGAGTCATCATCACCATACAAATGCATATTTTCAAGTCTTTGTAAAACAGAACTCATCTCACTAGCTTGACTTCTAGTATACCTTCTTTGAAAATTTTTATCCAACATCTGATAAGATGGATGATGCTGGAGAGTTCTCTTACCTCTGGATGGAGAATCAATATCCATTGGTGAGGAACTGACTGACCTTTGTGGAGAAGGACTTGGTGAAGAAGTTGATGAACTTGAAGTAGAATGTCTGCTTGGGCTTGGAGGAGGAGTATCCTTGCCTTTATTTGGAGCCATCTGCTGCACCTGTGTAGAACCTACATCATGGGATTCAACATCACTAAATATTTTGGGATGTCCCCACTCTCCTCCTTCATCAAAAATCACATCCCTGGAAAGCACAATCTTTCAAGTTCTGGGATTGTAGAGTCTGTAAGATTTTGTGGTCTCACAATACCCTACAAAAATGCATGCTTGACTCTTGGGATCAAGCTTCTTCCTCTTCTCATCAGGAATGTGAGAGTAAGCCAGTGAACCAAACACTCTGAAATGCTTGACATTTGGTTTCTTACCATACCATGCTTGGTAAGGAGTTTTCCCTTTCAAACTTGAAGTAGGGCTCCTATTCAAAATATACACACTGGTCCTGGCTGCATCTGCCCAATACATATTACTCAAATGCTTCATCTGAAGCATAGATCTTGCCATCTCTACAATGGTGTGGTTCTTTCTCTCAGCCACACCATTCTGCTATGGAGTATAGGCAACAGTGAACTGCCTCTTTATTCCATGTTCTTTACAAAAATTCAAAAATTCATTAGAGGAGTATTCTCCTCCTCTATCTGATCTAAGACACTTAACAAAATATCCACTCTCATTTTCAACTCTTGTTTTAAAATCTACGAAGCAGTCAAATGCTTCATCCTTATGCTTCAAAAAATATATCCAGCACATTCTTGAAAAATCATCAATGAAAAGAAGAAAGTAAGAGTTGTTACCAATGCTCTTGGTCTGCATTGGACCACAGATGTCCGAATGCACTAGCTGGAGTGGATAACTGGCCCGCCATGCTTGCCCTTGAGGAAATTTGGACCTAGCATGCTTGCCCAAGGCACAACCTTCGTAGACTTCCTTATTGTCTTGAACTTTAGGAAGTCCGATCACCATCGCTTGAGAGGTTAACATCTTCAAACTGGCTGAATTCAGATGACCGTATCTCAAGTGCCACAACACACTTGGATTTGAAATAGCAACATTTGCCAATTGATCTCCCCCTGGATGGCCAAAATTTAAAGGAAATAACTTGTTCTTTGTCATTGGAACTTGAGTAATGATTCTATCCCTATCACTTTTATCAAAAATGATACATTTACCCTCATCAAATAGCAACTTATAATTTTTCTCCAACATTTGACCAACACTCAAAATATTATGTTGGAGATGAGGGGTATAATAAATATCATTCACCTGTTTAACGCCCTCTTTTGTTGGAACCTCCATGGCTCCAATGCCTTCAACCGCCAATGACTTGTTGTCCCCCAACTTGATGCTGGATTTGTAGGAAGAATCCAGGGTAGCAAAGAGTTTTTCTTTGCCACTCATATGATTTGAACACCCAGTGTCCAAAATCCAGGTGTCATTTAGGTTCTGATCTGACTGGCCATATGAGAGAAAGATATTTGTGGTCCCTTCCTCTTCTCCAAAATTGCCATACTGAGTGCTCTGGCTATTGCTGCTCCCTTGTGAGGGTTTTGACAAGCAGTCATGAGCATAGTGGCCAAGTTTGCCACAATTGTAGCAAACTTGCTTTGACTTGTCACTTCCTTTTCCTCGGCTTGGATGCTTTCCTCTATTCTGTTGTCCACCTCTATTCTGACCTCCACCTCTGTTTGAAGATCCTCCTCTGCTTGGGGTTCCACCTCGTGGACTGTTCTTGCCTCTTCCTTTGTGTTGACCTCTGCCACGACCTCTACCTCTTCCTTCTTGTGAAGTGAAGGCTTTATCATCTCCTCCATGGCTGGTGGAAGGAGAGTCCTACAATCTTTCTTCATGTGAAAGAAGAGAACCAATCAGTGCTTCAAAAGAAAGAGTGGTCAAATATTTTGACTCTTCAATAATGATTGCTACATGATTCCACTTCGGAAGAAGTGTTCGCAACACTTTCTTCACCATAACCTCAGGCTTAACATCTTCACCTAGAGTGACCATTTTATCTACCACGGCTTTAACTCGCACGCAGTAGTCTCCTACTTTCTCATTTTCCTGCATTCTAAGATTTTCAAAATCTCTCTTTAGTGTTTGTAGTCTGACCTGTTTTACTTGATCACTACCCCAAAAGCTTTCCTCCAAAGCTTTCCAAGCATCTTCTACAGTTACATAGGATGCTATCCTAGGGAAGATACTCTTATCTAGGGTTGTTTGTATATGGTATAGGGTAGAGGAATTATTTTTTTGGGCTTCCTTTTTAGCTCTTTTGTCAGCGGCACTTAAGGCTGCCCATTCAGTAGTTGTGGGTTCTGCATACCCTTCTTCTACAATATCCCATAAACCTTTGCCAATCAACATAGTTTTCATCTTTATTGACCAGTATTCATAATCACTACCATTAAACTCAGGAATTGGGAGACTTGTATTTGAGGCCATTTCTACTGCTTAAACTTTGATTTGACTAATATAAGCAATAACAAAGCAAAGTAATTACAAGTTCAAATCAAATCTAGCTTTTTTAATTTTCTCACTAATTTCTTGTTCTTCTTGTTGTGGATCTCCCAGTACTGGATGCCCAAAATTGTCGGCAATGGAATCCTCGTCGTCGCTGATGACGATGATTTTAGGGGCTGGTTCTGGCTCTAGCTCAACCGGCTCTAGCTCTAGCTCCTCTGCTCGCTCCCTGGCTCCGCTCCACCGGCTCGCTTCCTCTCCTCTGGCTCTAGCGAGCATGGGGTATAACTATCACTGGATTGTTCCTCAGGTATGACTTCAACTGAATCGGACTCCTCCACTCGTTGTCCGAATATGTTGTCTTCTGAGTCAGCCTCGTAATCAAAATCTGGATTCCTCTGGTGGGCTATAACAACATTCTGCAACTGACTGAACACAACGTGCAGTCCATTTCTTTGAACTCGTTCATCAAATGATTTGGTTGTCTCTCTTTGCAGTAGAGAGCATAAAGCATGGTAACATCCGGTTGATCGGATCATCTACTCATCAATGCAAAAAAAACTTCATTAGAGTCTCTGAGGTTAAAATTTTCACTCCTTTACAGCCGCTGAGGCTATTACAGAAATTTTTAGCCTTAAACGGGGTTCCAAGGGGTAGAGTCCAAAATTTTTTGGAAGTGCTAAACGGGCGCTCCGGAAGGCTTCCCATCACTTTTATGCTCCCCTTTTTACAAATATTGCCCTTTTAAAGTTTTCAAAAAATCAATCTTTTCAAGCCCCTTGGGCGATTTACAATGTGCCACAATTTCTCTAAAGTTTACAATTAAATTTTTATAAAGCCCCTTTTATAAAAAAAAACTTTAATTTAATAATAAATGATGCTTTAAAAATTATAAAAAACAATTTTTTTTAAATAATTTAAAAAGCAAATATTAATTATTAAATTAAACTTTTAATAAAAGGCTTTTAATAAAAATTAAATGAAAGACAAGGCACTACACCAAAAACCTTTTATTTGAGCGGAGGAGGATCGAACTCTTGATCCTGTGCTTCCAAGCAGGATGGCCTAGCCGCTACACCATGCGACACCTTTGGAACGAACAGCGCCCGACCTTAGTCTTGAAACTGCACTAATTGAAGTTAAAAAAAAAATCGATCGCATCCCTGACGGGTTTCGAACCCGGGACCTCTCGTGTGCGACGAAACACCTTTGTCGACCACGCTACGTCGTTCGACGGGTAGCAAAAGAAACTAACTAAAATTTAAATGCACGTCAGGGTTTTACTTTTTTTTTAAATGGGAATTCTAATCCCACATGCGATAGGATGAGGAAAAATAAATGGTTTATAAGCACAAACACAAATGATTTAAAATTATTGCCTTCGGGCAATCGTGTCACCTCAATTTTGCTATGTTTGGCCACTCCCAAGATGCCATGTCACTGCTCTACTTCCTCTGTGCCACGTCCACACCTGCCACCTCAATGCCAACTCAGTGCCACTCAGCACCATGTGTTTGGCTCTCTGTCTCCCACGTCTGTGTCTCGAACTGCATGCCAGTCAATGTCCATGCTAGCTCAGCTCCTTGTGACCACTTGGGGATCCGTGCCCTCGGATCTACCTCAAAGTCTATGCCTAGCTCTCAGCTCGCCACCTCAGACCTCCTGGCGCTCCTCGACCCCTGTGCACACTGGCTCTGATACCAGTGACTGTATTCGAACTAGGGCAATAAAGACAAAGGACAATTTAATAATTTAAATAGGGCACCTTTATTTATTTGCATGCAACGCCTTCTAATTTTCCATAGCACATGAATGTGCTTTATATAGATGGTGGAGGATAAGTAGATGAGTGAGTAAGGTGGAGGGATAAGGTATGTCATGGAGGAATAAAGGATATGAAGAGGAGGAATAAGGAGTGGGAAAGGTGGTAAGAAAATAGGAAGGGAGGAGAGAATCTAGGGAAGGAGTTTTTGAAATAACAAATCTTGCCGACAACTAAAATTTTACCGATAAATTACAATTATTTTCACACTGAGGTCAGAAATTTGGATATTTTTGGACCACTTAGTCTTCAACCTCCTTCACACTTGCAATAGCTACCAACATAACCTCAATGGCTAGAAATTTATTGATTCTGCCTTACCCCTATGGAAACATATAGGGCCTCTCAATCTTGTAGCCCAGCACCCAATATCAAAAGTGGATTTCAAAGTGCTACCCTAGTATGATGGTACCAAAAAGATAGCCTACGAACATTATTTATATGTAGCTACATTAGCGCCCATACATGACATCACAGAAGAGGACGTGATGATAAGCCTGTTGATGATATCCTTGAAAGTAAAAATACTCTACTAGTATAGAGCCCTTGAAAATCATACAATATATACCTAGGCTCAACTTGCAGGTAAATTGGTAGAAGAGTTCAATGAGCATGTTGACCCCTTTTCCTTGCTAAATCAGTTTAATGCTATCCAGAAACATCCTCAAGAAGAGATCATGGATTTTAATATTAGGTTCAGTCGAACCTAGCTGAGAGTCCCTGATGGGTTAATACCAACCCATGAGAAGCTATATACTACTACCTAAGAGCCTTCAATTCAGAAATAAGTATGGTTTTCAGACAATCTTGGGTGCACACATTCCCTAAAATTTATCAAGAGGCACAAAAGGTAGAGAAAGACTTGATCGCTATTGGGAGATTCCCCTCCAATATGATGATCCCAATTTTCCCATATTTCCCTCAAGTTTCAAATGTTGCTTTCCCAATTCCCCCCATAATTCCTAATGTTGGTCTCCCCACATGGACTCGACAACCTAAAATCCTAATTTTACAAACACTCCCTACCCTTCCAATTCTCCCTGCTACCCCTATAATTTCCCCAGCAGCAGCCCTATCAACCCAAGATGCTTAGCTGGAGATCTTGCAAGATCTGCAATCATCCTATAAGACTTTATCAAATAAATTTATATCTATGGAGCATAGAGAAGCAAAAAGAAACTCTCAACCGAGATGTTACGCACAGGTGACTAGAGATCAAGCTTCCACGAGTAGGAGAAATTATGATAAAACTAATACAGTTTATGCCAATGAAAATGGTGGACCCAGTAACACTTTCCCAAAATCATTCTTCTGGTGTTCCACATCCAATGACCCTCATGGCAAGACTGCTTGCATGATCCATCAGTGTCAAATTTAGAAGGTGGCCACAAAAAAGGCAAAAAAGTCCCTCAAGGATCATATAAACATGATTAGAGAAGACGATCAAAACCTTATGATGCCTTCTCTAGAACAAGTCTTTGTTCTACCTATTAAGGAACCATTTCAAGTTGACCCTAAGGAACTCAATCCTTTGAAGGTGCCTTCACCTATAAATATTCCTATAGAGAAAATACCTCCACAAAATCCAGATCCAAAGGGGGCAGAGACTTGCAAGGAAATACCGTTGGCTAAAGAAATAGAAACTCAAGAGCAAGCCAGAGATAAATTAAGGTATCCCTCACTGACTAAGCATTAAAGAGTTGATGCTACACAAGGATACAGGAGCAGTTTTGACACAATAGTAAAAGAAAAGAGTTTTTATTCTCTTCCATTCAACATAGTCGAGGAAATGAAGAAGACTCTCTCCAAAGCCACTATGTATGAAGCCCTACGAATCCCAGGATAGATCGACCTACTGCAAGAATTATTGAGGTCTATGAAAAATAAATATAAAAATCCAGTCCATTTGGATTCTACTCAAGCTAGCCTCACTTCCACCTCAGGAAAGAATAGAATATGCCTAAAGCAATATATGATATTATGGGGATGGAATACACAAGAAGCACTCCAAGAGTCTTACAACTAGATGGAACCCCTTTAAAAATAGTAGGTGTTATTAAAGATATCCCTATAGTCCTTCATAGGCTACCCCATATTACAGTCATTCAAGAAGTAGTAGTGGTAGATTTAGAGCCTTATTTTGGCATGTGCCTATCCAGTGAATTTACTGCCAAAATAGGAGGATATCTATCTCTTGATTTTTCACACCTTGAAATTCCATTCAAAAGCAAAAGGGTAAAAATATTCAATGAGAAACCTTCTACCTTCCACGTTGAAAGACTCAGAGAAGAAGAAAAGGCCTCTACTACTGTAAACATGATGACTGAAGAGCTGATAGACTTGAGTCTGATGGAAGAAGCTCTGAATGAGTTACAAGAAGAAGACCAATTTTCTCTCCTAGATTTCAATGCCATGATCAAAATAGATCTAGGAAGCTATACCATTCTAAAACCTAAGAAAATAAAATCCACTCCTTCTCCACTACCTGACATATCCACTAATCAGTTGTGGAAGCTTTTCTTTGATGGTTCCAAATATAAAAATGGGGCTAAAGAGGGTATTGTTCTAATTGCTCTGACTAGGGAAGATAAATTTTTCTCTTACAGGTTAACCTGGAGCTACACCAATAATGCAACGGAATATGAAGCACTCTGTTTAGGCCTCAAAAAGGATCAAAAGATGGGCATTAAGCAACTACAAATTTTTGGTGACTCTGAACTGATAGTAAATCAAGTTACAGAAAAATGCGTAAGTAAACAACATTATCTTAAAGCTTACCAAAATAAAGTCTGGGATTTACTAGAATATTTTGAATCCCTTAACATAAAGGCAATCCCCAGGGAGAAAAATATGCATGCAGATTTGTTGGCTTCAGTAGGAGCAAACTTATATCCTATTAGCAATGTCATTCAAAAATCAAAGACAGTCAGACTGATATACAGGCCTTCTGTACCTGATAGGGATACCTTCTGGCAGGTCTTCGAGAATGATCAGCATATAGTAGACTTCCTAGTCCATGAGATGAATTGCTCCAATAATAGGATGGCCAAAAATGAAGAAGAGGTAAACATCATCCAATTAAAAAATAACCATATCCCTAAAGGTCTGGTCACACTTGAGAACCTATTTGACAATAATGATAGGTCTACAGGCCATAAGATGAAAGTTGACAAACATAGATATAAGGAAGCTCAGATGGGACCTGAAAAATCCATCAAAGTAGGGGTGAAAACTATAGATAAAGAACTGGATGAAATCAGGGAATTGTGTAAGGAATTTCTAGACACCATTGCTTGGACCTATGGTGACCTAAAGGTTTACTCAAAGGAAACAATCCAACACACGATCGAGCTCCAAGAAGGTGCCAAGCCTTTCCATCAAAAGCAACAACTAGTAAATCCAAAAATAGAAGCCTTGATGAAGCAAGAGTTGTTGAAACTGCTAGAAGCTAAAATTATATATCCAATCAAACACTCGACATGGGTCACCAATCTGGTCTCGATAAGAAAGAAAAATGGAGATATCCGATTATGCATCGACTTTCACAATTTGAACAAAGCTTCACTCAAAGATCATTATCCTCTCCCACAGATTGACCAAATTTTACATATAGTTGTAGGGGCAGAAAGGTTTTCTCTTCTAGATGGTTTCTTCGGGTATAATCAGGTATGGGTCAAGGATGAAGACCAATTCAAAACAACGTTCACAACCAAATGGGGAATGTTTGCTTACCAAAGGATGCATTTTGGGTTATCAAACGTTGGAGCAACTTTCCAAAGAGCCATGGATGTAGCCTTCAGAGAACTCGTAAACAAAATAATAGTGATATACTTGGATGACATGAAAATTTTCTCTCACAAAAAATAAGATCATATAACACACCTCAGGAGAGTGCTAGAAAATGCCAAGAGTTTGGAATCTCTATAAATCCTAAGAAATCTATTTTCGCTATGGAAGAGGGACTTTTACTTGGTCATGTAGTCTCAAATTCTGGTCTAGCCATAGACCCTAATAGAGTGAAAGCCCTGTTGGAACTTCCCCTCCCCCTCAACAAAAAGGGCTTGCAGTCATTTTTTGGTCAAATCAATTTTGTATGCAAATTCATATCAGACTTCGTGCAAATTGTTAAACCTATGACAGAATTGTTAAAAAAGGATGCAATATTTAAATGGACAGATGCAAGAAAATAAGCTTTTCAACAGATCAAAGAGCAAATAGCTCAAGCTCCTATCCTAGTGAACCCAGACTATTCCAAGGATTTTATCTTATATGTTGTGGGGGAACAAGAAAGCTACGCCATAGTACTCACGTAGAAGGGAGCTGACAATGAAGAAAGACCCATAGATTTTTTGAGCCAAAATATGTAGGAACATGAGGAAAAGTATAACTTCATCAAAAAATAGATTTATGCCATAATGAAGTCCCTAAAAAGTTTAGGCACTTCTTATCATAGAGCAAAATTATCATCTATACAATTCACCCCGATGTACGAAGTTTCATCATACAAGGAGAACTTGGTGATACAAGAGTCGGTTGGGTCAGCAAAATACAAGAATATGATGTAGAAATACACCCAACCAAACTAGTTAGAGGTAGAGCACTGTGCCAAGAACTCATAAAACAAGATTCGACAGAATATGTAGCCTGCCAGACTCAGGAAGTTGCATCAGGTGAAGACCAACTTTCATAACAACTCAATTGGGCAGATGATTTTATTAGGTATTTTCAAACTGGAAGATGTCCAGCAGGCTTGAATGCTTCTCAGTGAAGGAGATACAAGTTTCAAGCTCTAAAATACACTTTATTGCCTGAGGGACTATATAGGAAAAAATTGGATGGAGTACTGCTTTGATGTATGTCAGAAGAACAAAAGCAAAAAAATTTAGAAGAATTTCATGGAGGTCTATCAGGAGGACATTACTTTGGGAGAACCACCACCTTAAAGATCATCAGAACTGGGTGCTACTGGCTAGTGATTTTTATAGATGCCTTCAAAATCACAAGGAACTGCGAAGAATGTCAGAGGTATGTTGGCAGAAATAAAAATGCTCCATTGCCTTTAAAGTCCATCCAGGTTGAAGAACCATTCCAGCAATGGGGATTGGATTTCATAGGAATAATAGAACCAAATTCATCTACAGGGCATAAGTACATCCTCACAACCACTGATTATTTCACAAAATGGTCAGAAGCAATACCCACAAAAAAGGTAGACCAAGAAGTAGTAATGGAATTTGTAGAGAGCCTGATCACAAGGTTTGGCATCCTAGATGCTTTAGTCACGAAAAATGGCTCACACTTCGTAGGTGCCAAGATGATCGATTTTGCTTGCAAATATGGGATATACTTAAAGACGTCCTCAAACTATTATCCTCAAGGAAACGGACTAGCCGAGTCCACAAATAAGAACCTACTCAAGATCCTAAAACAAACTCTTAAGGATAATAAGAGAAGTTGGCATTCTCTCATAAATCAAGCACTTTGGGCTGATAGAATTACGATAAAAAATTCTATCAACACATCTCCCTACTCTTTGGTCTATGGTAAAGAAGTCATGCTCCTAGTGCACATCGAGATACCAACTCTTAAACTATTGAATCTATCCGGGACAGAGGAGGTAGAACCGATGGAAAATAGGCTGATCCAGCTCCTACAGCTAGAAGAACAGAAAGAGCAGGCCTATAATCACTACCAAAAGCATACAATCACAACGAAGGGATGGTTTGATAAAAAAACCACCCTAAGGAACTTCAAGGTAGGAGACTTAGTCCTAAAATGGAATGAGAAGAGGTCTAAACCAGGAAACCATGACAAGTTTGATACTTTTTGGGATGGCCCTTTTGAGATAACTAAAGAAAAGTAGCACAACTCTTTCCAGTTAAAATATGAGCTGGGCCAGATTCAACCCATTCCTGTTAACGACTTCCACCTGAAGTTGTATTACAAATAACTAGTTTGTGCCCATCCTTACATGTATTTTTATGTATTTTTCTATGTAAATATGTTTACTTTTTTTCAAGTTTCCTCAAAATATCATGATGGCGTGACTTTTTCGACACTCAAGGCCCCCTTCAGGAAATTTGTCTCAATTTCATGACTTTTGGGAAGTAGAGTGCCTCACCAAGGCAAAATGTCACGATGGCATGATTTTTTCAATGCTCAAGGCCCCCTTCAATATTTTTATTGCTATTTCACGACTTTTGGGTAGCAGAGTGCCTCGTCGAGGCAAAATGTCATGATGGCGCGACTTTTTTGATGCTCAAGGCCCCCTTTAGAAATTTTTTCTTGATTTCACGACTTTTGGGTAGAAGAATGCCTCACCAAGGCAAAATGTCGTGATGGCATGACTTTTTCAACGCTCAAGACCTCCTTCAGGAATTTTGTCATGATTTCATGACTTTTGGGTAGTAGAGTGCCCCCAAGGAAAATTACAATGGATGATTCGACCAAGGCCCCGAAAGTTGTCATGATTTTATAACTTTTGGGCAGTAGAGTGCCTCACTAAGAACCTAAAATTTTGGGCAATAGTGCGCCATGTCAGACCTAGAATTTTAAATGGTTGTGTACCACGTTAGACCTGACATTTTGAATTGTTGTGCACCACGTTAGACCAGTTGCAAGTTTTAAGCAAATAAATCGGTTACCTTAGGATCATAAAAGGCATATTTTTTAAGGTATCGTTGTATCCGTAAAATAAATCAAGTCAAAAGTAGCACCATCTTATTAGCTTAGGGTATTAGCCAGACATATCATTGGCCCAGATCGAGAGTGGCAGCTTAGAGTAGTTGGCTCATAAAAGTTGGCATGCGAACCAAAACTCCCACCAACTTTCTAAAAAACAACGTTGGAACGCGCACTACCAACCATAATTACTCCACATCACTTGGACAGTTAATCGCATGCCTTTTTGGAATAAGGATGCACAGACAGTTCTATACCCAACCCCTCACCTTCCTCTTTCGTCTTCTGCATCTTCATTTTTCTTTATCACTTCATTTTTTATTAATCACTCAGAAAGTTCTGCAAATTTCAAAAGACGCCCCAATTTTTCTCTAAGTCCTTGACTTACAAGCAGCATCACCATGGCGACTACACCTCTAGCCACTATTTCTTCGTCTGCACCTTTCAAAAAGAAAAGAAATTTGAGCAACAAGGAAAGCAATTTGTGGATCCTGACGGCCATATTACAGACACAAAGCTGACATGGAAGGACCCGAGGCAAATCTACAAAGATATAACCATCAATATGACTACAAATATATCTCCTTTGAGTTTGAGCACCTTCCCTTACCACTCCATGCTCTACTGGTACATTCTCCCTTAGGTCCACCCCTGCCTAGAGCTAATCAGGGTGATGGCACAGTTTTATGATGTCAAGAACAGAGTGGTCAAAAATTACCAAGGAGAGACCCTTTTCATGATAGATCCTGATACAATTAGGGTCATTTTTGCCCAGGGGGCCAAATTTCCAATTCCTCCTATATTTTTTGATCTGACGAAATCTACAAAGTACTATCAGAATACCCCAAGCATCAAGACTTTCGTCCATCTGAATCTAATAGACACCCCCTCTATAAATTCCATCCTGTAATCCCCTATTCCCCTATCAAAGTTCAGAAATAAAGAACTCTTCTCTATGCTGGCCATGGTAGCGGGATTGGAAGATGACACTCAAGTCCATGGGTGGCAAGTTGTGGTGGTGCAATGCATCTCCAATCCAAAATTCTATGAAAAAACGTGCCTGGACCCAAACAAAGTTCCACTTTTCTTCAACTGGCCATCTTACTTGACTCAACAACTGCATACAGGCCTTTCAAAGTTACACAAAGAGGCCCCAGATACCTTCAGGTACTCTTCATATCTGGTTTGGCTCTTTTTCTTTTTTCAAGCAAAAAATTTAAAATTTATCTCCATTACTCAAAAAGATGCAAAGGGGGAATATTTTCTTGTCTATGAATGGACGTCGCTTCTCTCAAATGCATGTCCATACTATTAGTTCAATATGGAATTCTTGGGCCCTGCTTTGCAAATTGTGCTAGGCCCTATGCCAAGAATTCATATGGAAGAGACCCTAAGACATCCCCATGTAGAAGAAGGGGACTGGTTCATCCTGACTCAGGGAGTTGTCATCAGGCTCTATGGCTTCACAGAGAAGCCTTTCTTGTTGCCTTACTACGTCACCAAATGACTCTTTGCCTTGGAGTACGTAAGACAACAAGAATTCATAAATTGTACATTTGGGACAGGTGCCCAGAAGACTCATACTTGCCTCATGCCCTTTCAGTATGAAGGGGTAACTATGTCAAAAAAGGGAGATCATGAGAAAATAGCCCAACTATTAAGAAACATGAAGCTAGTAGAGCTTCCATAAATATGGAAATACAATCCTGATGATATCCTAAGAGGCAAGCCACTCTAAATAAGGCTCTTTTCTAGAAATTCCATACCTCTGATAGAGAAATTGACAAACAAGGTAGAAATAACAACAAATATTAGCCACTCGAATGGCATGTCGAGAGGATGTAGCCTCTACCTCCATGGCATGATTTTTATGATCATTTGACGGATTACAGCCTAGCTTCGAACTCGGCTCATAAGCTTGACATCAAAACCATGAATAGAATGAAGAAAAAATGGGATGACTGGGACAATGCCAAAATCTTGTCCTAGTGACAAATGTGGTGCTACATTCAGACCTTCACAAGGTATAGGCTCAAAATGGACATCAAATTTTGCACAAAATATGACTAGCATCATAAGGATTGGTTCGAAACTTTGGCAGACAAGGTCCCGCTTGAAATAGACAGCATCCCTTTCAAAAAATACAAGAATGATACTGAAAAAGGAAAGGGAAAATAAATTGTAGCTAAGCATACAGAAGTTCCAAAGAAGAGACGTAGGCAGTATCTGTCTCCTTTAGGATCAGACATAGAGTTTGATGATAGTGTCCCGCTCGAGTGGAAGAAGCCAGCACCAAAGTCAAAGAAAATAAAAATAGAAGAATCATATTCTAAAGAATCCAAGCAACAAGAACATGAGCAACAAAACTAATAATTTGAGGAATCAGAGTAGCATAAAGAGGAGGAGGAACTAGAGAAAATAGAAGATAAAGAAGAAACAAGGGAAAGCTCTGAACGAACGTCTGACCAGGAGCGGATGATCGAACAAGTGGCTAAAATAGCAAAAGAGCCTCCCCAAAAAGAACCCCCAATCAGGGAGAAAACTCTGCCACTAGTGACTAATGGTTTAGATACTTCGAGCCTGAAGCATATAGCAAAAATTTACATAGAGCAATTTTAGGAGATCGAAGGCACTGATCCACAAAAGGACCGAGAAGTATCTCCAATCAACCTTGATACTCCCTCTTCTTCCCCTCATTCCCAAAGAGTTTCCCCTTCCCATTTCAAGGATCAAGGCGGTTCGACGCCACCATATTCCCCTCATAAGACTCCCACAAGGTCTCCATCCCAACAGATAAACATGGAATCCTCTATGCCCACTACTCCATTCCCTTACTCCACAAACTTGTTAAGTTTCCAATCCCTACAAGGTACCTCTTCTGCTAGTAATTCTACTATCACCAAATTCCAAAAGTTGAAGAAGTCTACTATGAATGCTGCTACATGGTTAAAGTCACGAAGCTCCCCAAGTGCCACTAATATGACCCGCATTCAGGAAGGGACAATACTAGACCCGATCAGCATGCAGTGATCCACTATGAAATTGACCCCCCTAGTTTAGAAGCCTAAAAAGTAGATGACTCTGGATGATTACCAGGCTAAGATAACTATAGAAGACATGACCCAGTTACCAATGTAAGATGAGTGGAGCAAGGCTCAAACTCACATGGGGACGATTTATATGAATGTAGAGCATTACAAATAAAATTTCCTCTGAGCAGAGCAAGCCTGAAAATGGCTAGAAGAGGCTTTCAACCAAAAACAAATCACAGAAAGGGCTCTAAAAAATGAAGCTAAGAAGTGGGAACAAAAGTTCAATCAAGCCACTTCCTTCCAGGAAAAGGCAACAAAAGTAGAAGAACAGATCCAAATACTGCAACAGTGAATAGAGGACCTGAAGAAGCAGTTGTCAAATGTCTCTGATAAAACCCAAGGGTTATCTAAGGAAAAGGCAATAGTAGTCCGAAAATAAAATCTTGTGAAAGTTAACAAGTTAGTATTGAAAGCTAGACCTACTCTAACCTACCTCTCCAAAGTTAATAGCATGTTAATCCAGGTAGAAAAGGAATTTGAAGCTTCAATCAAGCTCTTGACACCAAGAGTATCTATGGCCAACAAAATTCAAGTCCTGGCGAACAGCACAGGCAATAACTAGATACAGAGCTCAGGATAAAAATTGGTCCCAAGCCAAATTGGTTGCTAGGAACTTTTTCAAGCGACATAAGTTGGTAACGGTAGCTATCAAGATCATGCAAGAGCTGAGAGCAGAAGCAAAATCAATTTCAAAACACATTAACATGGTTGAATACTGTGGTATGCCCAACTTTTGGGACTCAAATTCCAATCTCCTAGCAGAAGATAAGATAAAAGCCGTTTGGAAAAATTTCTTTGATAATGCATCAAAAATTGATAGTTGGGAAGAGCCAGTACAGGAAGATCATATTTTTAGCATGGCTCAAGATATCACTCAAATAAACTCCAGCCTGAATGAACTGTACCTCAAGTCAAAAAATTTATCTTATAACAAGGTGGAGGAATTGGAGTACTTATACGCTACTTTCAAAGAAAAAGCGGATACTGATGAAGAGACCTGGAAGAAGGCCTGTGCCACTTACAATGAAGTTGTCCAATCAAAGGAAAAGCAAGATAAAGAAAAGCAAGAAAAGGCCAAGAAAGTTATGTCAAGCAGTGCAACACCTCCAAGCCAAGAAGAAGCAAAAAATTCTGATGAAGAGTCCCTGGAAGATTGATCACTCTCAAATTTGTTTTTGTTTTTTGTGCTCGGTATCATTCCCTTTCTTTCCCCTTGTTTCTTTTTATTTTTATTCTTTTTTTTTTGACTCCGTTTCCCAATGGATAAAGGCTCTAAGTTCTGAAATTCAATTAACAGAATTACCCCAAGAGGCACCAAGAATGTTGGTCAAAATGACCACACCCAGGGAAACAAGGGGTACTCTCCTCAAATTTTGCTAAGTGTGAAGCTAAAGTTGTGACCATGCGACATTTTGGAGAGCAAGGAGCAAGTGAAAGCCAAAAGTCACGATTTTGCAATATTTTTGGCCAGCGGAGCTAATGCGGAAGCTAAAGTCATGACAACGTGATATTTTGGAGAGCAAGGAGCAAGTGAAAGCCAAAAGTCACGATTTCATGATATTTTGACAAGCAGAGCTAAGGCGGAGGCTAAAGTCATGATAACACGACATTTTGGAGAGCAAGGAGCAAGTGAAAGCCAAAAGTCACGATTTCATGATATTTGGACAAGCGAAGCTAAGGCAAAGGCTAAAGTTGTGACAACACGACATTTTGGAGAGCAAGGAGCAAGTGAAAGCCAAAAGTCACAATTTCGTAACATTTTGACCAGTGGAGCTAAGGTGGAAGCGAAAGTTACGATAGTGCGACATTTTGGAGAGCAAGGAGCAAGTGAAAGCTAAAAGTTACGATTTCACGACATTTTGACAAGCAAGTAGACCACGAAATATACAAGGAGATTGAGAAAATCTCTACAATAAGAAGATCTTAACCTTTTCAGTTAAGGTTCCATGACTCAAATAATATCTTTGTAACAAGAAAGATCTCAATCTTCAAAGCACTCCTTTACCATAATGAGCCTACAGGCAGGTTGTAACAAATTTCAATTTTTTGTTATGTAAAACTCTATATATAGAATGAGTGACCTCATAAAATGGTTGGCTCTTAGGTATTTACAAGGCTATGTATTCAGACTACTAAAAATTTTAATAAAGATCATCCATTTTGGTTCTGAGCTCATTGGTGTTACAAGTATGTATGTGTTGTTTATTGCTAATTAAGTCTAAAGTGAATGTATCATGCATTAATTCTTACTCTAAATTTTTGTATCATGTTCATTTAGATCTGCAATTACCCTTAAGAACATGCTATCTTTAAATAGATATTCACCAAAGGGGTTTAGTTTCTACGTCTTGAGTTCTATTATGCTTTTTTGCAAAAGGCTATGATAATTGTTGTGTTGTTGCTTAATCTGTACCATTTTATTCTCCTAGCATTAGCTATATTTCAATCCCTTTACGCATTTCTTTCTCTCTATCCCTTTTCCTTAACAAAGTAAGGAACCAACCTTCTCTGGAGATTGAACCAGACAAACTCAGTTTGAGTCTGGTCATTCAATGTTGGCAAAGTCTTGGGAGCAAAAGTAACCAAAGGTAGATTTTGTTCCAACGGGAACCCTTCCATCCTGTGAGTTTGTGTTTGATCCTATCAATGACATTGTCCTACATAGACTCTTTCGGGCTTTTGGTGAACAGGGGAAGACCCAAGTAAGAAGTAGGGAGATCAGCTATTCAGCATTGAAGGATATGAGCAATCTTGCATTATCTATTGCTAAGGGTGTTGAGAAAGTAGCATTTGCTCTTTAGATAGTTGATATCCTACCCATCTGCTAAAGCATAGGTGTTAAGGATAACCTTTATAAATTTATCTTGAAGAACAGAGGCTAGAGTGGCGATAATAGTATTGTCTACAAATTGATGGTGGGACAGGGGAGAGGAGTTGGATAATGCTTTGAGCCTAAAGACACACGCTGTGGCACAAGCATATTTGAAGGCTCTTCCAAGGGATTCGACAAGAATGATGAAGAGGAAGGGGGATAGGGGATCTCCCTGTCTAATGCCTCTATAGCTAGGAAAATAGCCTGCAGTAGATCCATTAACTAACATAGATAACCAAAGGGAGGTGATGCAACCTCTGATGAGTTTGATCCAATCTTTGTGAAACCTAAACTTGGATAGGATTTTTATGAGGAAATCCCTATCTACCCTGTCAAAGGCTATGCTGATATCCAACTTCAATAACATGGCTGTCTTTTTGTTACACAAGGTTGAGTAGAGAGTTTCATGAAGAGAGATGATGTTGTCGGTGATGGATCTGCCTTCCACTGAGCTACCTTGACAGGGACCTATGATCACGGGAAGAATCTTCTTAAGTCTTAATGCTAAATATTTGGTTAGAATCTTGTATATTATGTTGCATAAGATTATTGGCATGAAGTCTGTTATGGATCTGTATTGAGGGGTTTGGGGGACCAAGGCAATAAAAGTGGAATTCATCCCTATCAGAATGATCTTGGTTTGTTGGAGCTCAATGATGGTGTTGCAGATATCTTCCTCTAGAATATCACAAAAGGTTTGAAAAAACTGGGGGGGAAACCAATCTGGCCCAGGGGCCTTGTCAGCTTGCATGGAAAACAAAGCAAGCTTGATCTCTTTTTTGCTGAGGGGCTGGATCAGGGAGGAATTCATCTCAAGGGTGACCAAGGGAGAATATTATGTAGGAGGGCCTCTTGGGCCTCAAGGTGTTCATGGGATGAGGTTCCCATCATGTTGTTGAAGTAGTATGAAGCTTTATCTCTACTTTTGAAGATATCTCGTGACACTGTGCCATCAAAAAGAGTGAGCTCTTTGATCTTTTTGTGCTTCTATTTCACAAAGTAGAGGCATGAAAGTACTTTGTATTTGTATCCCCATATTTTAGCCATAGGGCTCAGGATTTTTTGTGCCAGTAGGTCTCTTCTTTGGCCAGAACGTTATGGTACTCTGACTGGATTTGTCTCTCCTCCTCCCACAGCTGGGGATTCCACTGATCATGTTGAATTTGTTGCTCAAAGGTTTTAAGCTTGCTTAGGATTTGCTCTTTGTTCTCAAAAATATTCCCAAACACTTCCTTGTTCCAAAGTTTGAGGTTTTCCTTGAATGTCTTAGCTTTTGGGACACTCGGGAGATGGTGTATCCTAGGCAAGAGAGTCCCCACCATTCAAAAATTCTATGCCTTAGATCCATGTGTTGGATCCACATGTTCTCAAATCTGAAGGGAGTTTTGAAGGATGGGGCTCTATTGGATTCAAGGAGGGGGGAATGATCAGATTCGATCCTAGGGAGAGAGGTGAGAGAGGTATCTCCGAAGATGGGAATGGCCTACTGGGAAAGAAAAAATGATCCAATTTGACTTGTATGTGCTCATAGCCTACTCTTTTGTTGCTCCATGTGAATTGGCAGCCTTTAATCTGAATGTCCATTAGTTCATTTTTTGTGACAAAATCCTAGAAATCTAGGATGCTTTTGAAGGGAATAGAAACACCACCTTTCTTATCAGAGGGAAAGAGGGGGGAATTGAAGTCACCTGCTGACATCCAGGGGAGGTTGGAGAAGGCATCCTTCATGAGAGATAGGGATCTCTAGAGAGAAGATATTTCAATAGGATTATTGGGGGCGTAGATGTTGGATAACATTTAAGTGAATTGGTTTTCCTTGCAATAAAAAACCATATTCAATGTTTTGTCAGAGGAGGATAACACCCTGCCTTCAACTTTTCCTGGATCCCAGAAAATAGGAGGCCCCTATATGATCCATCAGTAGGGGAGGAATCCCATTAACAATTCTTCCAAACTGACTGGGCTATGTTGTGGGTTCTAGAAGCATCAAATTTCATTTCTTGCAACATGATAATGGTAGGTTTGAGGTCCTTCTTGATAGTCCAAGCTAATATTTTTTTGCTCGTACTGTTGAGACCCCTAATTTTCCAAGAGAGGATCTGCATCTGGAAACTTTGGTGGGTTTCTTACCTCCCTTGCTTGGTAAAGGGGGAGGTTTGGGATTTTTTGCTTCATCCTTGGTCTAGTTGAACAGATCTGGGAAAAGGGTTGATTGCACCCCATTGGCAACCTGGTTATTAGTGTCTTCTTTTATTTTCTCAGATATGGTGGGTTTACCCCTTTTCTTTTTGCTTTCGATGTCAATAGGGCCTCTTTTGCTTCTAGTGATGATGGAGCTATGGTCTATTCTGAGGTAGGTGGGACTTGAAGCATCCTCCATGGATTCAACACAGGATTTGGTTGGGGATGGGGGTTCATCCGAGGGGGGAAATGGGGGAACATCACCTTGAAGGGGAGGGTTTACAACTTGAATCAAGGGTTTTTATGTGGAAATGGGAGGGGGAGGGGGCGCAACCAGGGCGAAAATATGGTCTCTATTTGGAAGGGGAGTGGTGGGGATGAGGAAGATGGGATGGGGGTGAAGAGAGGCATATTTAGAGAAAAGGACTTTATCATTGGTGATAGATAATGGTCCAAATATATTAGGGAAAGCAAACATGGAACATACCTAGTTTGGGATTGATGAGGGATGGTTGAGGATTGGCTCCTAGTGGGCGACTTTCTTCCCTTTGAATTCTTTCTACCACCTGTTGCCAGAGGGGGCTTTGGGTCATTCATTGCTTATTCCCATTTGGGTGTTATGATTCTAAGGAGGGGGGAAGTTGGTGCTTGATGCTTCTTTTTGGGGTTTGAGGGATGGGCATTAGGACTTGATATGTCCTTGAGATTGGCACTTGATGCAAAATGTAAACTTGTTTTCATACTCGATTTCCTAGCACCATTGAAATTTCCCATAGCTGAGGTTAATACGGGTTGGGACCTAGGAAGCCAAGTTGGCATTAACATAGTTTCTAGCATGAGCTATGCGTGATCGGGCCTTCGTTGCAGGTTCGATGGCCACCATATCCTCGATGTAGCCTCCAATCTCGTGTAGGATATCTTCATGATATAACCGGATGGAAATATCAGGAAGGAAAACCCAGATAGGCACGAAATTGATGTCTTGGGTTTGAGGGTTGAAATATTGCCCCCATTTTTTAAGGAAAAAACTCTTTCTGCCATAAAACCATGACCCTCCTGTGAGGATTTGGGCATAGTCATTCTGGTTGTTTAACTGGATAAAACAAAACCCTCTGGATAGGGCTACCAACTGGAGGCTTCTTGTTGTTCGCCATTTGAACCCAACCCACTTTCTTATGGATTCCATGTTGGGTCTACCCCCTACAAATTTCTCAACCAGGGAGAGGGATTCGATAGCCAGTATCTCCACTATAACTGAAACTAGGATAGCAAGGTTTCCCCCAGAGGTGATCGGAGGGGGATGGGCCTTAGTCCCAGAAGAGTTGGGATTTGGAGTGCTTGTCACCTTCTCAAGGTAAGTTTACGAAATCGCATCCTTCGAAGGAGGATTGTTGTTTGGGATGGGGGAACAAAACCCTTTTCCCACGGTCGATCATTATCCAGGCTCTCCTTCCCACCAGGGCCCTAGTCAAGGCCCTTTGGGTCGTCCGTCTTGGTAGCTACGTCCGAAGGGGGATCTCCCCTTGTTCTAGATTAGAATCCCTTGTTAGGGAAATCCCACATGATACCGCCATAGTTGTTGAGGTCGTTGTTGTTGTCGCCATCAGAGCTCCTTCAACCTAAATTCAAAATTGTTTCTATTGAAATTTATCTTAATGTCCTATAGCAATTATAATATTAGATAAAAACTCTATAATAATTTGAATGCAAAATTTCTAAGATAAAGAAAGGAGAAAAAACTACCTAAAAAATTCTATCCAGATAGAATGTCTTGCCTCACTAAAGTCCTAACCCTTCCTTGCTCTTCCCATCATCCAAACCTTAGCTGACAAATATTTGTAAATTTGTTTTTCGCGACTTGAAAAATCATCATTGCCCTTGTTACGAATGATTGACTTCACAAGCTCATATCTCCCTCAATATTGCTCGGAATTTTTCATATACTCATTTTAAAGCTATTCAAATTCTGCACAAGTTGATCCAAGAATCAACTAAATCGAATAACTCTTCCCCAAGATATAGCTCCTAAAAGATTGAGATATTAAAAAAAAACCCTCATTTATATCATAAAGATGCATTAATCAAAAAATATTATATTCTCTAAAATTAAAAATAACTTAAAATTTATTCAAATAAATTTAGATATATACTACATTAAAAATTATATATATATATAATTCAATCAATAAAGTGAAAGTAATTTGAACCTAAAACCTATTCTCTACCAAGAACTCATATCATTTAATTTATAAAATAAATAAATAAATATATATATATATATATTTATTTATTTATTCATTTATTTATTTATTTATTTATTTATCAAAATAATTAATTACTTATTGAATTTATATGTTTCTTTATAGATTACTTGAGATTGGAAAAAATTGACATGGGTTTTTTCCTTAAAAAGTTGAGGAATGCAAATAATTGAATTAATACTATTCTCCAAGAGGTATGATTAAAGCAAATATATCTCTTTTGTTGCACAACAAGAATAATGAAAAGTAAAAAACAATTTCTTCATAGAATCTACAGCCTACAAAGGCATTACGATTGCATATGAAAACATTTTAAAAGTAAACTCATTAATAAAACATTTTAAAGAATTAAGAATAAAAAAATAAAAAACTTCTTATCAAAATCAACAATAGAGAAAAAACACTCCAAACAAGATGATTTTTTTTTTTTTAACTTTGTTAAATAATATTTTTTTAAGATGCTAAACTTTGAAACCGTGAATACAAGATCCAAGATTTGAATCCAAAAGGAAAAAACAATTATACATCATATCTTATCTAATATTAAAGCTCTCAGTCCCATTATTGTGCTCTGATTGACATAAAAAACATCATTTAATAAATAAAATTTTAAAATTTTAAAAAGTTATGTTATAGATATGTTGTATATAAAAGGTTCCTCATAAAAAAAAAAATTAAAAAGTTAATACAATACTATTTTGAATTTATATATTTTATTATATATTAATTTTTATATTACGATATTATTTTATAAATTAAAAATATTTATAATGCAAATGATATTTAAAAATATATTATTATAAATAAATAATTACAATAAACAGAACCCTTAAAAGACAATTATAAAAATTATGTATAGAATTTTTTTAATTTTAAAAAGAACCCTTAAAGACAATTATAAAAATTATGTATAAAAATTCTTTAATTTTAGATATTTTAGAAAGAACTCTGGATTATATGAGATAATATTATGTGCAACTTCATCTCATTAGATTTGAATTTTATTAAAAACATAAAATCTAAAGAAATATTATGTGCAACTTCATCTCATTAGATTTGAATTTTATTAAAAAAAGAATAGACTGAATGGTAAGGTCAGGCTGCTCGAGATCCATTTATTAGATGGTTAGTTCCTAAACATTAAACTTTACACTAATTTAAAATCTTTGATAACTCCCGAAAATTAGGTGGATTGGTAAGTGCTTGTCTGGTCAGGCAAGAAAACATTCAGGTTGAGGGAAGCCTATTTGCAAATGTAGTAGTCTGATCTAAATCTTCTGAGTGCGCTTCAGATTGACGAGGACTGTACGAATTCTGAACGACCGGTGATCCCCTTCATGTTGGGTCAACAATAACGAAACAGAATAGGTTTGGTGGAAGCAACCCTTGTGGTTTCAACCTTGCACTTATAGTTACTTAAAAAATAGTGGGTCAACAATAACAAAGCTGAATATGTTTGGTTTGTGGTTTCAACCTTGCACTTGTCACTAAAAAAAAATAGTGGGTCAACAATAACAAAGGGGTGATTTGTGGTTTCAACCTTGCACTTGTAACTTATACTTATTAAAAATTAGTGGGTAACAATAACAAGACGAAATAAGTTTGGTGGAAGCAGCCCTGGTGGTTTCAACCATGCCCTTATTAATGGTTTTCAACCATACCCTTATTAATGGTTAATTACTAAAAATAATGTGGTACCAACTCTTATATATCCAAAAGTTTTTTTTTTTTTTTTTTCAAATTTACCTATATGACGAAATAATAAAACTGTAAACTTTGATTTCTTAAATAATCTATCCAATTAACTTTACCTTTAACTTCCTCATTTAAAACATTTTTTCCTGAGGAGCCCAATGGTAGTGTCACGACATGAGTGTTAAAAATCAGTGTTTGTAGGGAGTTGTCCATGTCACTGGCAAAACACATCGATACATCTGGCACGGAAGACTTGTGAAAGAGCTGAATGTAATGCGATCCAGTAACCTGAGCGAGTCTCAGGAACTAAAGAAGCCACGGCTAAAGGGGAAGCTTTGTTGCGCACGTCAATGTATCCGAAGAGAGTCTATCTCCATTTTGAAAAACAACCACGGTTCGCAGTCGACGGTTCCGCCTGCTTCTCCGTCGTTAAACCTGCTCGCTTGTTCGTTGTTACGAGTTCAACAATAACATGCTTCATCTGCGTATTGATCGAAGATCCATTCAGTCTCTTGCTACTACAGCAGCACTTGTTTCCAACACAGGATTCAAAGAGGGCCAACTGAAGGAAGCATTGAACAGCATTTTGCACAGTAATACGGACCGCCAACGATTTCCACCGGACCCTGAAACTTTCGTATCTCTCCTGCGTGCCTGTCAAACATCAAAAGGGATTTCGGAGGGCAAGCAGATTCACGCCCAACTGCTCAGAAATGGATTTCATCAGTACCTATCTTTGGGAACCCACCTTGTCGCTATGTATTCTTCATGCGGGCATCTGGAGGATGCACGCCAAGTGTTTGATAAAATGCCTGGACGAATTGGTAATCTTTTATGGAATGCGATGATTAGAGGGTATGCCAGGGATGGACCTCACGAGGAAGTTATCAAGCTCTATTATCAAATGCAAGAAGAAGGGACTGCTCCAGACAATTATACATTTCCCCTGGTGCTTAAAGCGTGTGCAAAACTGGTAGCCTTGGAGGAGGGAAAAGAGATCCATCATCATATTGTTAGGAGTCAGCTTGAGTCTGATGTCTATGTTGCTTCGGCTCTTATTGATATGTATGCTAAATGCGGGAGTATGGAGGATGCGCGCCAAGTGTTTGACAACATGCCCACAAGAGATGTGGTTTCATGGAATGTATTGATTTCTGGGTACGTGAAGTATGGAGAACTAAAGGTAGCACGCCATCTGTTTGACAAAATGCCTCAGAGGACTGTTGTCTCATGGACTACGATGATTTCTGGGTATGTTCAAAATGGTCTCTTCCATAGTGCCTTGTCACTTTTTGATCAAATGCAAGAGTTTGGCATAAAACCTAACAGGGTTACTTTAATTAGCGTGCTCCCGGCTTGTGGTCATTTAGCAGCTCTGCAGAAAGGAAAAGCGATTCATGACTATATAACTAGGAATGGACTGGAGTCGGAGGTTTCTGTTGTGACAGCCCTGATAAATATGTATGCCAAGTGTGGTAGAATAGATGTTGCGCGGGAATTGTTTGACAAAATGTCTAAAAGAGATGCAATTTCATGGAATGCAATGATTGCAGGGTATGGAGTTCATGGACTTGGTAAGGAGGCTGTTGCTCTTTTTGTCCAAATGCATCAAACAGGAGTGAAGCCAGATGATGTAACTTTTATTGGCCTTTTGTCTGCTTGTAGTCATGCAGGCTTGGTGGCTAAGGGCAGACATTACTTCGATTCCATGATTCAAGATTATTGCCTAAAACCTAAAGTGGAGCACTATGCTTGCATGGTTGATATTCTTAGTCGTGCTGGCCGTCTGGATGAAGCCAAAGACCTTGTTGCAAAAATGCCTTATGAACCTTCTCCTAGTGTATTGGGATCCTTGCTCTGTGGCTGTAGAGCTCATGGCAACCTTGAGTTAGGTGAACATGTGGCACGGCGCCTTTTGGAGATAGAGCCATATAATATTGGAAACTATGTATTGCTTTCAAACATTTGTGCTGAAGCTGGAAGGTGGGATGATGTTACAAAGGTAAGAAAAATGCTAAAAGAAAGGGGCTTGAAAAAGAGTCCTGGATGTAGTTGGATTGAAATAAGTAACAAGGTCCATGCTTTCGTTGGAGGAGATAGAACACATCCAGAGTCGGAGGAAATATATAAATTGTTGGATAAATTAAACAAGGAAATGAAGAAGGCAGGGTATGTGCCTGACATTAGCAATGCACTTCACGATGTGGCAGATGAAGAGAAAGAGTTTGCACTTTCTACTCACAGTGAAAGGCTGGCAATTGCCTTTGGGATTATTAACACAGCTCCTGGGACGCCTATCCAAATCACCAAGAACCTTCGTGTTTGTGGTGATTGCCATACTGCTACCAAATTCATCTCCAACATAGTCAAAAGAGAGATTATTGTGAGGGATATAAATCGTTTCCATCATTTCAAGGACGGATTCTGTTCATGTGGGGATTTCTGGTGATGTACTTCATATGAGGAATTGAGGAAAAAAATTGCTTAAACACATACATATTCACATCACTTGCATTGCGTTGGCATCTGTGCTCTCGGTTCTATATTTGACCCCATGCAATGCAGTGTTTAGAGAACCAGATTACAAGGAGGGACTTGTATCACATTGAAAGTTGTGAAAAGTGAAACCATTGAACAAAGCAAGATTAAAACTAATTAATGAGTAAAGTATGCATTGATACCTCACGACATATCCTTATAGCACACGCTTTGACTGTAATATGAATCAGAACATGTTATTAATGCATGCCCTACATGTTAGGGCATGTGATAATTTAAATTTACATAACAATTTGATGCAGTTTGTATCCGCATCTATGAAAAGGTTAGCATAATGGTGAACACGAACCCTGACTTCCATCCAGGGTGTTACCTGCATGCTAAGTTACCAGGTTTGGATTTTTGTTCAAGCTAAAAAAAATCATTATTGAAAAACCGGCTATAGATTTTGCCCTGAAGTTCAGGAAAAGATGAATATTTTAATTAAAATAAATGTACATAGCAAACATAGATATGTATAAAGAACTTGACATTTCATGCAAAAATGAGATTCTCCTGCAGATGCCTTTATTAATAATAATCAGTTGCCCTAAGATCATTTTTCCCTATTGATATTTTTTTAACTTTTCTCTGGTTGTTTGTTTCCCTGTTGATATTTTTTAAAACTTTTCTCCGGTTGTTTGTTTCAACCTTTCTAGATGTAGAATTGAATCAAGCAGATGTGAGAATGAAATTTTTTTATTTTTCATTGACTATATTTTTTTTCCATTATGTTTATCGAATTCGCTTGCATTAGGTAGAAAATCACCGAAGTTCAAATACTTCTAATTAAATTCGCCGAAGCTGGTAGCACTGCTTTCATGTGATGGATCTTGAAGTTAGAAGCTGTTTAAAATTTTTCTTGGTTAGATCTAAAAATGATTCCACTCTTCTCTTTTGATGCCATTCAAATTCATCCTTCTGCACAACAATTGATTGAGAAAGTCAATTTTTAAGTAAGAAATCTGTCTTACCCTCATGCTATGCAAGGAACTCACCCAAGCTTGCTGAATATCAGCAATTGCAAACAAGTTAACAGTAATCATTCCAAGTTAACAGTAATCATTCTCAAACATTCCAAGTGTAGTAGATTTTTAGAATGTTTTTTTTATTTTTATTTACTCTGAAATCAACCTTGAGTCTTTACCTAACTGGCTAATTGTAAAATACGTGATGGAATTTTTATGTTGAATTTTGTTAAGACATGTGCATAACAGTTATTTCCCGTCTCCAAAAGGTTTCCTGTTTGTTTTAAGAGCTTAAATGTAGATTTTATAAATAGGAACAGGATTGCTATACTTCTCCACCAAAGGACTACTTCATTAAGTATATATTCTGAAGTAACTCTTCAAAAACCCATGTTTATGCAACCACCATACATAGGACACTGTTTCTTACACTGGGAGAGATATTTAGTGTGGTATTAATACCTCTTTTGCTCATGTCTAACAATTACTTGTTGATGTTTCTGGTGGTTCTGCAGGACTACATTAGCATCATTTCTTTTCAAATATTGTAGCTCAAATTGCCAATGTCCCCTTCAGAAGAGATTTTATCTTAATCTTCATTGGAGGAGAGACACAGATTCTAAGGGATTAAGAACTGGAAGAATAATGTTCTTGAGATTATAAAGGTGATATAAGTAATCCATCTTCAGCAATTCGTTTTCAAATATCCATATATTGGCACAATGCAAAAGTTCTATTTTATCGGGAGTGATTTTAATGCTCTTCTGAAAATATGTTAAAAAAGAGGGAGCTTCCAGATCCACAAGTTATGGCTGATTTAATGTCTCCTGACTTTGGATAATGTCAAACTGAAAGATGAGGTCTATACATGGACAAATGGCTGAATGTCTGGACAGATTTTAGTGAGGCCACAAATGGGGAAAGATGGCATGCAATTTGACTCAGATAATACAAAGTGGACGACAAACAATTTTAAATCAAGAAGATGACCAAAGAGCAAGAGACATACCTTTGAAGTTTGAGTTCATGCAAGACCGTTCAAAATCCTCAGAAAGGGGATCCAAAAGCTTCATGTTGTCCGAAAGCTAAAAAATATAAAGACAGAGGCACAGAAATGGAGCAAAGAGATTTTTAGTAACCTTTTCCAGAACATAAACGAGGTGGAAACAGATATGAAGGAAATTCAAGAACAACTAAGCGAGGATGGAATAAGTGATTAACTGCTGGAAAAGGAAAAGAGTCTAATGACAGATCTCAATCAACTATTGCACATGTTTTTGGAATAAAAAATCCAGAGTGAAGTGGCAGACAGGAGAAAACAGAAACACCAAATTCTTCCATATGTTAACAGCAGTGAGAGGAAACAAGAACAGAATTAATAAAATAGTGAGTCCAAAAGGTTTTATCCTCGCTGAAAATAATCATATAAAGAATGAAAAAGCCATCCTCTTTTTTATTATTATTTTGAATTGGTTATATGGGATTGAAATGGGCCTCACCTGTATTATATCATGACCACATGGTGGGATTATAACAAGTTTGGCAATTATGGATGTATCGCTTGGCAAGAAAACAACTTTGGTCTCCTCCTTGAAAGTTGAGGAATCTAACCGGTCAAACTAATGCCATTTGATGAAAAAACCATCTTTATTATACTTATGAAAATCATTATCCGAAGAGGGCACAGAAAAGGAAGCATTACACAGGTTTCCTGGAGTTTTAACCAACTCTAATCTCAGACAGAAACAATGATCCGCTCATGGCTTCTGCAAAATAAATGGAAAAGTAAAGGCAGAAGTAGATGGATTGAGAGTAGATAAGGTCCTAGGCCCAGCTGGTTCTAGGCAGGTTTTCTTCAGAGGTATTGCCAAAATAAAGGCAAGGATGTGCCAGAAGCACTGAAGAAGACATGGAGAGAGCAGTCGTAAAAGAGTGGAGAGACTTGCCAGAATTCTTGGATAATTTCCGACCCTTTACCTTTTGCAACACATTTCAAAAATTGTTGCTCAAGGTTATGGCTAATAGATTGAAAAAATGTCTGCCAAAAATAATATCAGAGGGAAAAAGGAGGCTTTGTGACAGCGAGGCAGATTCTAGATAGTTTCCTAATAGCCCATGAGGCCCTGCACTCGTTAAAACACAAAAATGAGGCAGTTATGGTGATCAGACTACAAATGAATGAAGCATATGATAGGATGAATTGGGTTTTTCTTGATAAGGTCATTGTGAAATTTAGATTTTCCCCAAGTTGGAGACAGTAAGCATGGAGTTTTTCAGTACTCTCAAATATTCAGTCCGAATAAATGGAGTACCGGTTGTCTTCTTCAGACCTTCAAGAAGTTTAAGACAAGGTGACCTGATCCAATCCTACCTGTTTAATAGCAGAGGCACTGGAAAGAACAATGACAACAGCCAGACTTCATAGTCAGCTGAGAAGTAACGAAATAACAACAGCTTTGAAGAATTTATTCTATCTACAGTTTGTGGATGAAACCCTGTTAGCTGGAGAAGCAACGGTTAGGGAAAGCTCAGAAACGGAAGGAATTCTAGCTGAGAAAGTGAACAAATTCTAGATAAGTGTGAGGTTGCAAGTGGACAAAAAATAAATCAAAAGCCTCTTTGTAGCTTTCAACTTGGAAGGAGAATGGTTATTATGTGCAGGGAGGATACAACTGATTAAAGCCTCTGCAATTTCCCCCCCCCAGATGATGCCTTTGTTCAAGGCCTCAGCCTTCTTCCTGGAAAATATAAGCAAGGATCATATAACTTTTTTCTGGAATGGAACAGAAGATAAATCAAGTGTTCCATGGTTACGAATTTCATAAAATTCTGCAGAGGATTGGTGCAGTCCAAATTGAAGTGGAAGATCAGGTGATAGGGCATACTTTTGAGATGATGCTTGACTTCAAAACTGACCCTTAATCTACAACGAAAGTTAGAATTGAAAGGTTATGGTGAATGACAGTGGGGAAGATTTGTCAAGGATCACATAGAGGAGCCGGGTTTGAATAGATCATTGAAAATACTAGAGGGGACACAAAACATGAATAAGGATCTGATTGTCAAATTTCAGGAAAAACCGTGTAGATTTGAATTGTTTTTGGATTCTGCAGCTGACGAATTGATTTGGTATGGGGATGAAACCGGTAAAGTATCAGTGAAGGCAACCTATATACATGTCCTTTAGGCAGATCATAGGACCAACTTCCCATCAGGAAAAATATGGGTTTGCAGAGACCTGCCTAAGGCAAATGCCTTTTTATGGCTAGCTACATCTGGGAAGATTCTGGCCAACGAAAAATTTAAGAAGTTTTCAAGGGCCGTCTTTATGTCATTTGTGGAAAGCAGCAGAGGAGACGTCAAACCACTTAATCACGCATTGTGTATTCTTTGGCAGAGATGGGGACATTTGTTTGATACGGTGAATATAAAATGGGTTGCCTGACCTCTGAAATCCTTCATATATGCTGGAACGTAACATGGAACAATGAAATCCTTTATATTGCCAAAAATGTACCTCAGGCTTTGACAGACTTGCAAAACTTGACATATGGTCAGCTTGGTCAAAGGGTTGAAGCTCAATACAAATATAGGTGAAGATGGAAACCTTTCCTTGCTCATAGAGGGAGGTCTCATATGTCCAAGAGGCTTGCAGTTTTGGCAGTGACCAAAAATATCACCTTTACCTTTATTACGTGTACCATTGCACCAGCCATCATATCATGGAATGTTTGATTAGAGAGAAACATCGGAATATGAAGAGTATAAAGCAAAGTGGAAGCATCGATCTCAGAAATAATTAATGCATGGCACATCAAAGAGAAGATAAGGATAGAAAAGGAGCAGGAAGTGGCACTAACTGGAAGCAAATCAAATGGCTGGATAATGGGATTATTAAGACAATAAAAAACGTTAAAGCTGAAGTAATATTTAGATGTCCCTTGTAGTGTGTGGGAGTATTCCGTTCACATAAACATATATAGAATGCAACACACTACAATATAATTCCATACTCATTCAAATAAAGACATGATAGGAAGAACTCACAGGTACATGTAAATGTGCAGCACACGACATGCATCCTTCAAATTCCAATCATCTACAGAATATTATGGTCTGGTCGAGCATACAATATAGGCATGATGAGTATGCCTCCATCATCATTTGACAGCCAACTAGTACATGTGCTTCAACCAAGGTAGATAGGTATACATAGTTACCACATGAGACAATGGGCAGTTGGCAAATGCCATACCCACTCAACTACCAAGGAACCTCCATACATAAAACATTAAAAATACCCCTAAATACATTACATGTTATTTCTAACATCACACATGATGACACACTATGTAAAATTCATGAATTAGGAATGCTCATGTGCTCCCTTTCAGGCAGATGGTCATGCATTCATGATCACACAAACAGGCTTGTCTACTTACATTTAACCCCTCCTTTAGAGTTGTTAGCATCCCACTGACAGACCAACTTAAAATCACAACTAGAGTAGAGATACTGAGTTGCACTCCTTTCACTTCATGTTTCGTACATCTTCCTATAAAATTGAAATCTACAAATTTCACTTGTGCATGCCACCTCTCTCAAATATATCTCAAGCATCCAAACTTTGCAATGCTTCATTATAAGTCAACAAAGCCACTACTTATATTTGATAAACAGCTCTCATCCCTATTTGTGTTAGGGGTCAAGTGGGCAAGAGCCCCCTTGCAAGGTCAAGTAATAGTGCCTATTGTGGGGTTGAGGGACAATGCCCTTCTTGTGGAAATCTCCTCTTTTTTATTTGAATTTCCTTTGTTGTCGAAGTTTGCCTGGCTACCTCAAGCAACATCCTCTAGACGACACTAACAATTGCCTTGCCTTGAATGATGTTCCTCTAAACGCTTGTCCCGACAATGTTCATAAAATTCATGATGGCTTTGACTCCATGGTGATGACATTAGCTGAATTTTAGGTGCTTGGACAGTAATGAAGATAACTTTGAGGAGGTCTTGAATGACCTTCAAAAGATCGTGATGGAAACCCCTTGGACAACACTTATGTGGATGGCATGCAAACTATGGATGGTGCCCTATCTATGGATGTCATAATTGATTTTTCCAAGATGACAGAAGGCATCCTTGTGGACTAAGGAAACTAAATTGTACTTCATTGAGGACAAGGTAGTTATATATTTTTTAGACGATGATAGTCACTTCACTTGGGACAACTACCACTTCTCTAGTGGCCTTCAACAACAAACAAGTGACACCCAAATCCTACATTCCTCTTACTCCCTCGTCCAAGTTTGAAAAAGTGTTGGCTTCTACATTTGGTATCATAATATTTCAATGGACGACATGCATGGAAAAATGGACAGCCTACATGGGATGGTGGACAACAATTGCTTGATCTTTTTCCCTTTGGACAAAGTACTTTTTGGGCCTTATCATTTTCTCCCACAAGGCAGTGTCCTTGTATGGGATGGAAGTTAGAATGTGAGTGTTGACATAGGTAATAGTGGTCTACCTACATAGGACAGTGGATGACAATTGATTGATGTTTTCCCTTTGGAGAAGTACTCCTTTTTAGGGCTCATTGATTCATCCCACATGGCAATGTCCTACATTGGAAGTTAGAATATGAGTAGTGACATTGGAAAGTCTTGTCAGCCTATCAACACTATGAACAATATTAGTCAATCTTCCTCCCTTTGGATGGTAGTTACAAGAACCATGAATGGTAAGTGAGTGGACAACAACTTCATACTGGACGATAGCTTCCTCGAATGGGATGACAATTCCCAACTTGTAGATGGTGTTTCTAGATCAGAGGAATATATACAAGGTTTGGCTAGTGTTGGCTACTCGTTTGTCTCCTTGGATGACATTCAAAGCATTTGTTCCTTATCATACTTATTTGTCCGAGTTCTAAATGATGTTGAGGAAGAATAGGATGCCCTTGGCCTGGATGACAATGTAGCCTACAATGATGACTTCCTCTTGGATATTTTGCAACATGGCCCTTTTGTGGACAGCATATCTGAGAACTATGATGACATGATTATTCCTTTCATTTGACATCTTCCATCTTCTACAAGGGGTTTGTGGGCCCTTCCACATTCCAAATGGCTTGTTTGAGGTTCTTCATCCACATTCACTTGTCTCTTTATTTACCATCTTCTGCAACTCCTTGTTTGTTGCCTCTTGGGTTCTCTTCTTGATTATATTAATGCTCTAGGATACTTTCAACCATACGTTTGTCATATTGGACACTTGTTGAGCTATGTTCATCCTTCAAGACGCATCTTGAATGATCCAAACTAAATTCGATATGTTTATTTCAATTCAAATGGTATCACCTATCAGTTGGATGTCTTGTTTCTTTCATCATTTTAACGACCTTCATCCTCGATCAGGTGGCTTGCATCCTTATCCCTACAAGTACTTGTCTAGATGACATTGTTCTTCATTTGGACTACTCTTCCTCTTGTTCATCTTTGGGAAGGTTGCTAGTTCCATCTTTGTTCTTGTCATGACTATCCTCAACTTGTAGGCAAACATTTTACAAAAATTTCTATGTTTCTCAATGTTTGTAATACCTATCCTATGATCTCCATGTTTGAGATGAAGGCAAACTTATTTACTCATCACTTGTTCACCATGGTTTTCTTCACATCCTCTACTTTTAGTTGAATTAGGTTGACATTTGTCCACTATATTTTGCTTGGGGCTTCAAGTCTTATTATTATTGAGTCCTTTGCACACCATTTGTATTTCTTGATTTGTGTTGTTTTGACATTGTCACACAAAATGGCTCCATAAATTTCGTTAATGACATTGGACAATGGTGGGTTTGTCATTGCTATTGTACTCAATTCAGCTTCTTTTGTTGCCTTGGTACTTGTCAAAAATGATGTCATTAGTGGCAACTTTATGTGATATATTCTCTGTTAATGTTGCATACATTTGTTGATTGTTCTTTAAATTAAAGAATCATTCCTTCCTCAAATGTCCTTCCTCACAAATAATACAAAATAGTTGTCCCTTTGCTTTGTGGCCATTGCACCAAGCATTTTTTTCTTGAATTTGTGAAATGTGTGTCATGTCCTTACTAAGGTGTTTATCATGTTAGCTTATTTATCACTCTTGTTCTCCATGTCACTCTAATTTTCAGAGTCTTTGCCTTAGGAATCACTATTGTTTTCAAGCCATTGACTTCTCAACCCAATATTTGCATGGTTTCTTCAACTGACTCTCTAAGTTAATGGTTCACTCTAGATATTTAGATATGATGTCAATGAGCCATCTTGATCTTCTTTATATTCTTAGGAAGAAGTCCCTCCACTAATGAACTTGTTTTGAGTTTGTTTTACGACAACATTTTTTTGAATTGGTTATATGAGATTGGAATAGGCCTACATGTATTACATCATGACCATAGTATTGTTGTATTTCAACAAACTACATAATGCTATTATAACTAGTAATCATGCATTATCACTGGCAAGATTAGAACCCAGGTCTCCACATTGATAGCCCTTATATTTGATGTCGACTCCTCCATTTGGTTGATCAACATTTTCAACTTCTAGTTGTAGGACTAAAATTTTTATGTTTCATTTGATATGTTTTATAAATTTGTACGACAATCTCATTGCCTCCCCATAGCAACTTAAATTCCTTCTTAAAGAGCTCCTGCAAATCATCCTCATTGTGTTACTTATCTAATAATAGTTTTGTAGACTAGTTTACTATAGTCCCATGGAGTGTTGCATGGAATAACCTCTCCAACTTGCCTCATTCATTTGTCCATTGGCTTTTAAAAATGTGATATAGATTATACAATTGACTAAATCCTCTATTTTCATCACCATTGTACTTGGGGCATTTGTGTCTCTCCAATGTTGGTAATTGTTCTAATCACTTGATTCTATTGGTTTGGCACTTAGTTGATTGACTTTATCGTTGGTCTCTTTCTCAAATTTGTGAGTCATGTCTGATGTGTTTCAAACTAAAATACAAACAATGATTGCTCTCATGCTAGACTCCCATCGAATGCACCATCCTATAATTGCTCCCACACTAGATTCTTGTCCCATGTATTGTTAGATGCATCGTTGTGTATGAATTGAATCTCGTGTTGGACTTTCACCTTTTGAACAAAAGATACACAACCTGTGTCAATCATGTTTAAAAGTATCAATATTTCTAGGTAAATCAAGTTTTCTCTTTGTACTTGTCTTCACTCGACCCTTCATTCAACATCAACAAAGAAATTTGCACCACTTTCAGTTTCTAGCTCCCATCTTCCCTCATTCTAATAGAGTAAAATACTGTTTGGACTATTGTTGTTGACCTTGCTTTGAATTCCCCATAATTATTTATTGTCTAGAGCAAGATGCTCATCACAACTTTGTGACCCAATTTCATATAGGAAACTATGCCAAAATGTATGATGTGGGAGTATCATGCAAATACAAATACAATGCACACACTATATAATTCCATTTTATACAAATGACACAATGGGAAGAACTCATAGGTACGTGTAGATATTTAACACAATGACATGTATCCTTCACATTCATATCATTTGCAATACATATGGTTTGGTTAAGCATATAACATAAGCATGACGAGCATGCTTTTACCATAGTCAAACAAGGGAGATAGTGTATACATACATACCACAAGAGATGGTGGGTGGGTGGAAACTACCATACCACTCAACTACACAACTACTCCTATGGGTAGAACATAAAAAATATTCCAAAATATATTACATACTACTTATTATTTCACACATAACATCTCACACATTATGTACAACATGCAATATGCAACTCATATGAACTATGAATGCTCATGTGCCCATGCAACATTCTTGCATTCATTATCCTACACACTGACTTCACCTACATTGTTGACTAGGTTTCTTAAAACTAAATTTTGATTAATGTTATAAAACTTTATTCTCATTAACATAAAGCATTCACCATATACTAAAATAATAAATCATCCATCCAAAGATAATTATCCATGGGCACAACCCACACAATGAGATAGATAATACCCTTAAGGTAAGGCAATGCCAATAGTACTCCTTAAGAAAGGAATAACTCCACAAAACCTCCCAAGATAAGAGGTTACTATGCGAGCAAAGATGATTACAGGAGAATGCTAAACATGAATGAATACATGAGTACAATTGAGTAGCCTAATGATGGAGATTTTAGAACTCTGAATAAAAGTCTAAGGTTCAAATCCTGCACGGGGTAGGGTTGAACTCAATTTTTTTTATATAACTTTTAACAGTTTTAAATTATATTGATTTGTAAGATTTTTTAAATACTTGATTTATTGATCTATGGTATGTTATTTAACTAGATGGTAATATTGTGTTAACAGAATTTTCAAGTTTAGTTTGGTTGGTTTGTCTTTGTTTTTTAGTTTTAATATGATACTTGAACATGTTTATATATTTATATTTAATATCATTAAATGATGGATAGGATTAGAAAAATATTTTTCATCTTCTAACTTATATATTTGATATAATTATGGGATGCATAGAATTAAAGAAAGTGTTTTTCATCTTATAATTCACATATCGTGTTTTCAAAAACTCTTTTGTATGACTCATTTACCAATTTCATTACAGAAAATTGTATTTTAGCAAATGCAATTTTCTTTTTACAACTAAGGAAACAATAGGGGTAGATACGAATATTTAATAGAGGCTTGATATTATTTTTATAATTAAAGAGGTGTTTCTATTTTTTTATTATATTTATCATTCCAAAATTTATTATTGTTTTTATATAAACTTAATTATTATTTTTATATAAACTGGTGAACCTACTTTGTCTTAGTTATTAAGATTTATTCTTTTACTAAATCCCCAATAACATAGCCAATTATTAGAATCTTATTGCAATTTTTAATCTCAAGTGAGAAGCACATGATATTTTAGCTTATAACAAGAAGTTTTTCTTGTTTAAATTTGACCAATATATGTTTATACAAGTAGTACTTTTAAATCATCAATTTCAATGGGAAATAGATTACATTTAAAAAGGATAAGAAGACAACGTTTGGTTTTAACCTTAGATTTAAACTAATTTGTATTTGTTCAATCTTATTTCATTATTTTTTGAGAAAGAGTTCTATTATCATTTGTACCTCACATCAGAGTGACATAGTGGACCGCAACCGAGAGCATGGGATTTGGTTCAATTAGGGACATTCAAGAGTTTTTACAAGATCAAATCCTTGTTAAGATATGATCTTCAAGGCATCGCTACTCTACTAAAGGGAAAAGGGATGTGAGGAAGTAAGCAAACTCAACAAATAAAAGGAAAAAGGGGACGATGCACCAAGAGATCCGCTAAGATCCTCCTGCAAAAACAAACCTGAATGCTATGTGCTAGTGGTGAACACTTCCTCTCTCGACATAGTGAATATCAATCAAGATATACCAGTTATATGCATATATGAGTAGGCGGGTACTATAGGAGAACCAAGCTAATAATTGATTTAGTCCGAAAATAGATGTAGGCTCCTCATACACATGTACATTTAGCACACCTGATATTCACATAAAAGATTACAAATATACACATACACATCCATGGGTCTACAAGAAAAGGCCAAAATATAGATACAAGCTTCCGTGTATATATAAATGCAGGTAAACTTTTACATAGATTCTGCCAGAAGCTTGAGTTCGAAATTTACCATAAGCCGCTCAAGAACCACAATTATTTTTACAAAGAGAAATGAAAGGAAAGCCTACAAATACATGGAATTGCAAACTTGTCGATCCTTTACAAAGCTAATACTACTCCTATTTATAGATTTACAAGGGGAGAAATTTCCCTCTAAAATTGTAGAATGATTTAACTTTCTATCTACCCATCTTTTTGGGATTCTAAATATTTAATGGAGTATCCCTTGATTACTGTTCCTGTTAGTTTGTAGGCTTCAGGTTCCCTTCCCATGCCTTTAGTGGTTTACCTACCTTCATTTGATTCATTGAGTTGAAGTATCGTTGGTAGATAGCCATATTTTCTTAGTAATGGTGTGTTGTCTTTCTTCTTCTAGGGAACCATGCACTCACCTACCTCCTCATTGGTCTTGGTGCCCTTGTTCACCCTTGGAGTTATATGTTATTTCAGACCTTTTTAGCATGCTTTATCCGCATGATTAGGGTCTCCTCTAATCGAGACTTTTGCTTGGCTCCTTTTCAGTACTTTAAAAGTTTTAACAGTCGTTTTATCGAGCCTTTTCAGTACTTCCCCTTTTATTGGTCTTCATCTAAAACTCTTGATTGCCTTCATAACTTTCTCATTTCTTCTCTTGTTCTATTTTAAGCTTCCCTCTTTCTTTGTTCATGCTAACATTTATCATAGGATTCTTTCATGTCTACTTACTCTGTTGATGATTCAACTGAATCGTCTATTGTTGTCAAAAAGCTTTCACCCTAGTGGCCTTTCTTTTGAATGTAAGGAAGTATATGTATTAAACTTCCATTATCATAGGGTGATCACAAAGATCCATTTTCTTCTCCCACTTGTTGGTTTCTCCTTGTCATCTCCCACCATCAAATATATCCTTGAGTGGTTGGTGCTGAGATGACACGATTTTTTAGAGGATGCTTACCCAAACTAGTGCAGATAATGATGAGATTTTCTGATTTTCCCATGGATGATGTTTGGGTTGATCCTCCTCCTATAATGGATTCTTTTCAATTATCACCAAAAAGACTCATCAACTTTTGTCAAGAGCAAATTTTGACTTAGATATCACCTAAAATGCTCTAGACTACTCATTATGGGCCATCTTCTTATCATGTGATTAGCTTACCCACATAGAAGAAGAATCTCCATTCATGTCTCTACCCTTTGAAGATGTCTATTTGTGAATTTTGGCATGGCATCTTTTAGGCTGACATGGATTATGCTCCCTTGGTTTCAAGTTCAGGCTCTTCATCTTCTTCTAGGGCATAATCTATCCGGGCTGTAGTGATTTATCACTATAATTTTGGTGGCTCTAATGGGGTCTTCTGCTTATGAAAGAAAACAAACTCAAAAGCTAAAATACCTTTATCCATTGGGCACATAGTTGCAGAGGAATAAATTTTTGGAGGACACTAGTCTTATTTTATAGCCTTTTCTTGGATTCGGTGAGGCTCGTTCTTTCTTACTCTATCATGCTCAAGTCAACACCCTTCCTCACTTCTCACATATTTTCATTGCCTTGAGCCTCTTTCTTTATGCCCAAGATGACGTGGTGGAGGCTTTGGATTGATTTTTATTCCATGCGTAATCATTTTAGCAGATATAATCTTGCCACCTCACTCGCTTTGATTATAAGATTCAGTGTTATTTTTGAGGATGACTTTACTGATCATTTTTGTGTCTTTTTCCTTTTCAAAAAAATGTCATGCAAAATGAAAGAAAATAAAGAAAAATATGTCAAATATATATATATATATAATATTATATACATGACCCAAGAATTGAGTCGACACTACCCCTTGCCAGTTTGTCTATATTCCTTCAAGGGATTAGAATCCCAAATTTCCATTGCCTTATGTTTGACTAGCCCTAATTATTCATCCATCTTGAAGGGCATTGACCATTCTTCTTTAGTTGCTAGTATTTTTTCATTGCTCCACTCAAATGGTGGTAGCATCGCTATATGATGAGGATGTAGTGGCTCACGTAGAATTTTGATCTAGGTCCCATATACTATCCTTAACACCATTAAGGACCAATCCAGATGTATATATCCACCCAATTTGGTAATTAAATATTTGAATAGATAGATGTTGAAAGAGGGAGGAAGATTGTGGTACATCTTGTAAAACTACTTTATTTTGACATGCATAAGGGAAAAGTGAATGTATTTCTAAAACCCCTAATATTTGAACCATGTTGTCATCCAGTTGTACCACTCTTTTGTTTGCTAATTGATATCTTACTTACAGTGCATCCACTATCTCTTTTGGTATAACAGATTTGTTGGCCTTGATATATATAATACAATTATGGATCAACTTGTCTTTATATACCAGAGTCAGATAAAATGGGAAATAATTAGGTCTATTAGATCCTAGGGATAAGATTTACAACAAAGTCACAGTCTAATGTTACCTTCTTTTCTCTTCTTCTAGGGCCTTTTCTAAGTGTTATTTCTGCCTTGGGATAGTTAACATTTTCCAGATTGGGACTGGTACAGTAGACTTCAAATGATCTACTATGCTAAAATATTTTAGAGATATGGCTTTCTGAGGAACAAAACAAAGTTTCTTTAGGATTAGTTGGATCTATTTGGTTGGTTCCAATGGTACTGACTACTGCCTTGGGGCTACTAGGTAATTCTATTGAATAAATGCCAAAGTTTTCAATGAAAAATTTGCTAATGATTTCAAGCCATTTATGGCTACTCTATTTTGACTACTTGGGGCCCTTAGACCATTTGGTTGAGGGATGTTAGGATGCACAAAATTCATCGATCATTTTGGTGTTACACTCAGGGGCTACCGTTTTGACCTGGTTGACTTGTGCTGAATACCAGGGGTTGGTGGATTACTTACATCCTTTCCTCCATTGCCCACTTCTTAGACCTTGTTAGATAATCTGACTAGACTTGCTAAAACTTGATTTTGAGAAACATGACCAAAATTTGTGTTTGTGATTTAAGAATTGTACTCTGGAATTTGACCTTCAACTTTTAAATATGAACTAGATGGCATCATCTCTTGTGCTGAAGTGGCATAAAGTTATGATGTTTCTTTGAAGTTGAATTGGTTGAGGAAGTCTTCAAGAGGTAGGTAGTATCATGTGGGAATTTCCTCTATAAAATTTTTTTGTATGGGGGTCAATTCCTTAGCATGGTTGGACACTGTTATTTGTAGTGGGGTTGCCACTAGGACTATCTGGGATTAATTAACCCCTCAAATATTTTAGAATTGGGGTCTGGGATTTCCTACGAGTGGGTTCATGTATCCCTGGTTCCCTTGTGGAAAGGAAGGTCTATAGTTGTTTTGATAGGGATCTATCAGGGCATTTTGCTCCCTTCACATGACTAACATTTGGTTAGCTATAAATGCAATAATCTTGTGGGATGAATCTTTCTCAAAGTCCTTGGGGTGTAATGGAGGTGGTATTTTTGAGGATGTAGTAACTGAGGGTGAATGAGAGGATGACTAGGAGGTTGTTGGTTGAGCAATAGGAACTGGGGGTCACACAATGGGGTATAGAGGTGTGGGAAGCCTAGGGGCTAGTCTTCTAATCTAAATCAGGTCATGCTCAACATGGATGGCTAACTCATATGCTTATGGTAAGTATTTTCCTCTAGCTTTAATCATCATTAAAATATTAGAATCCAAAGCTTATAGATAGTATATAAGTTCCATACCTGGTGGGGGGTGCATTTTCTCTAGTATTTTATGCTAGGTTTTATGGAATCTAAGGTTGAAATCTTCCACTGCCTCCATGGGAGCCCTTTTTATTGTTGCCAAGTAGGAGAGACACCACATCCATGTTTTCTCTAAATAATTTAACAAAGATATTGTTGATTTGGTTTGAAATTTCCCATAAGCCGCTCAGGAACCACAACTATTTTTACAGAGAGAAATTAAAGGAAAGCCTACAAATACATGGAATTGCAAACTTGTCGATCATTTACAAAGCTAATACTACTATTTATAAATTTACAAGGGGAAATTTTTTCCTCCAAAATTTGTAGGATGATTTTACTTTCTATCTATCCATATTTTGGGGACTCTAAATATTTAATGGAGTAGCCCTCAATTATTGTTCCTATTAATTTGTAGTTGTCATGGTTGTAGGTTCCCTTCCCTTTCCTTTAATGGTTTACCTACCTTCATTTGATTCATAGAGTTGAATTATTGTTGGTAGATAACCATATTTTCTTAGTAATGGTGTACTGTCTTTCTTCTTCTTGGGAAACCATGCACTCACCTACCTCCTTAGTCTTGGTGACCTTGTTTTTCCTTCTAGTTGTCCTCTATTTTGGATCTTTTTAGCATCCTTCATCTGCTTGATCAGGGTATCCTCTAATTGATACTTTTGCTTGGCTCCTCATTTTCAGGACTTCAAAAGTTTTGATAGTTGTTTTGTCGAGCCTTTTCATCAGATATTCCTCTTTTATTGGTCTTCATAAAAAAAAATTGATTGCCTTCATAGGTTTTCTATTTCTTCTCTTGTTCTATTTTAATCTTTTCTCTTTCTTTTTTTATGGCAACCTTTTTTATAGGATTCCTCCATGTCTACTTACTCTATTAATGATTCAACTGATTCTTCTATTGTTTTAGAGAAGCTTTCACCCTAGCGACCTTTCTTTTGAATGTGGGGAAGTATATGTATTAAACTTCCATATCACAAAGTGACCACAAAGATACATTTTCTTCTCCCACTTGGTGGTTTCTCCTTGCCATCTACCACCATCAAATATAACCTTGAGTGTCTGGTGGTGAGATGACACATGGGTTGCTAGAGGTCACTTACCCAAACTAGTGCAAATAATGATGAGTTCTACTGATTTTGCCATGGATGATGTTTGGGTTGATCCTCCTCCTATAATGGAGTCTTTTTAGTTATCACCAAAAAAGGCTCATCAGCGTTTGTCAACAGTGAGGTCTAATTTAGATATCATTGAAAAGGCTCTAAATTACTCATTATGGGCCATATTCTTATTAGGTAATCAAATTTCCCGCATAGAAGGAGAATCTTCACTCCTATCTCTACCCTTTGGAGATATATTTTTGGTCAATTTTGACATGGCGTATTTTTAGGCTAGCATGGGCTATGCTTCCTTGGTTTCAGGTTTAGGTTCTTCATCTTATTCTAGGGTGCAATCTATTTGGGCTATAGTGATTTATCACTATAAGTCCCACACCATACCTCCTATCTATAAAAGGATGAAAGATGACAAAAGCTATAGAATAGGTGGTTTTTTAATTATTGTGTCATCTCTAAAGTTAATTTTTTTAATATTTGTTTTTTTCTGGATACCAAGGGGTTGTACTTGGGTCCTCCATCCTTGAAAAAATACAAATTTCTCTTTTAGAGCTTGAGATTTTACAAATAAGTTCAATTCTCATTTCAATTGAGATGTTATATCTAGAAACCTACATCATTTTTCATAAAATGTTTGAATTCTTAATTTTCATTTTCTAGATCTTTTCAATTTTCTGTATGAATACAAATATTCCAAAATTCAACATCATTTTTGACATTTTTCTATAGCGGCCTTCACAATACCAAAACTTCACCTCTCCTATCTATGAATTGCATCTTAGTAGAGAATATGTTTAAAACATCACACTATCATAGTCTTCATTACAAAATATGGATTGCTAGTTTCCTTTCTAAAACACAAGTGCAACCACAAAAATTATAATAAATAGTTTATATGAAAACACATTAATGTTATAAAATAAAGTACATATTACCAATGGAAAACATTAAAGTAAATCTTAATCATTATTTGATTTAGGCAATCAACATTTTTTTGTCAGCTTCAACTAAACTTACCACTTCCTCTAACCATGGAAAAGAGAATTTAATTTCATGATCCTCGATTGAAACCTCTCTATTGGATAGCCTATCTGCAAATTTATTTCCTTCCCTTAAAGTATGTGTAAACCTGATTTCTTCAAGCTCTTTAGCAAGATCTTGGATTTCCATAATTATCTCATGTATGCTCCATGGAGCCTTTTCTTTCCTCAAAATTGCATTTTATTACTATGATTGAATCATCATCCATCCATACTCTATTCCATTTCATTTGTTTTCATATTTTTAATCCTTCTAAAGCTACCCAAGATTCAACTTCATTATTTGTCTTAAATCCACTATTGAGAGCATAATAAAGCAAAATCTCTCCTCTATTAGATCTAGTTATTCTTCCTCCTTATGTTGTTCCAGGATTTCCTTTAGATGCTCCATCAAAATTCAATTTGACCAAATCCACATCTGGTGGTTTCCACTTTATATTATTTTCCTTCTTTTTATTTCTCTTGTACCCAATATCATAATTCCATTTGATGACTTGACTCCATCTATCAAGGTTCTTTGCTTCTAAATTAGGGATTGGGTGAGTTGATAGGATTGGTTTAGACTCCTCTATGGCTAGACATATCTTAATTTTTATTACCTCTGAACTACTTTCCTTTCCTTTAAATATTCTTCTATTCCTTTCTAGCCATACACTCCAAATTATTGTATCTTTTGTTATATCCCATAATGTTTGTAAAGCCTCAGTTTTTATTAGGGTAGAAGAAGGGGTTTTGAAAGGGTCCCTAAACATTTTAACATAAAATTACAAAAATATAAACCAAAAAACTCCAAAGAGAAACATACAAAAAATATTTAGGCACCTTTATATGCCCTAATAACCAGCTAAAACTAAGAAAACCAGCCAAACAAAACATCCTAGCTAGAAAACTATGATAACAACAACCATTGAAACAAACTAAAGCAATAGAGGAATAGATCAACACAAATTAGATATTCCCATATTTCTTCAAAGTCTCTTTTTGGGGTTTCATAAGGGTACCACATAGACACAAATGTGCCCTATTGATTAAATACGGAGCCCATTCTCCATTATCTTAATCCATCCAAAATCAGGACAAGGATGGAGATCCTAGATCAAAATTGCCTAGGCAAAACACTCAACTACATACATAGGATTCAAATTAAAATTATTGGAAACAATAATTAACATAAATGAGGCCAATATGACCATGGTACTTGAAAAAGACACATTCTTTCTCCCAAACCCTTCCTTTTTCTCCACCAGGTCTTGGATATTCTTCCTAGAAAATCGAATTCTTGTGTGCCTCGTAATTTTATGGAACCCCCATTGAGATAAGTGGTACAATAAAGAACTAGTGCCAACAAAGTTCCTGATCCTAAATAATGAGACAAATTGAGAGGAATCATAGTTAAACCAACTAAACCACACTCTTTCCTCATGCCTACTCATATTTGATGAATCATTAGACCACTCTTCTAGATTATTACTTTCAAGACACCTTCACATCACCTTATGAGAAGATCTTAACATATTGTTAAATATTATTAGATTATCTAGTTGGGTCTCCATTTTGTTTTCATTATCATTGATTGCAATGATTTGCTAGGAAAATTCTCTTTCCCAAACATTGAGTCCCTTTGCACTACTCAAATATTTGCCATATATTCTGCCCCACCATTCCCTTCTCTATAAATATGAGCAAATTTCCCTGCCTCCAGAAGCATAATATTTTGCCAAGATTCATCAATCATCTAACTTTTGTATTCTCCTTCATTATTTTGATCATGTTTAAGGAATCACCCTCTATAATCACTTCTTGACTTGAATATTAATGAACAAATTGATTCCAAATCACATAGCATGGGCCTCAAAAAAGTGGCTTTATTATCCCCAAAATATTATGCGTAAGCAATTAAAATATCACCATTATCATCTCTTATTAAACCTCTTGCCCCAATAGGTTTTGCATTTCCTTTAGCCACCCCATAAAAGTTTAATTTTAGCATGCCAACTGGAGGGGGGTCCATTTTGTTTGCCTCCTTAGACACTTTTAGAAGAATTGATCATTACTACCACTATATCTAGACCCCACCTAGCAGCAACAACACCCTCTTTCTCTATTCCCACACCTTTTTCCAATTAACCAATTAAGCATTTTCTAAAGTTTAAGAAATAATCCTATTGTCCACCGCAAGACTATTTTTTTCTTGCCTTTGAAAATATGGTTGTTTTGTTCTTTTCAAAGACCCCACAAAGAGTGAGGGAGACTAAAGTCCCATAAGGAGTTAAGCCTTTTACTTTTGAGGACTTCTATTGAAGATGAAGATCACTAAGACAATTAGGGAAGACCCATGATACTTGGAATTTATTGAGAATTAAAAGGATTTCTTGAGTGAAGGGGCAGTTCAAGATCAAATGGTTGGCAACTTATAACATACATTCACAGAGGCTACATCTATGGTAAAGCCTTACTTTTGTAAGCGCTCTATCATTACTTTAACCATTCTTCAATTTTTCTATTCATCATCATGCATTTATATTTTTATTTATTTATTTATTTATTTATTTATTTATTAACATTATTACCTAGATACTTATATGATTAAACATTTTTTAAAAGATTGATTATAAAATAAATTATAAGAGAAGTTATATTTTTTAATATTAGAAATATGGTTTTGATTTGATTGATATTTAATATTAGACTAATTTTATTACAAAATGTTTTGAGGAATTTCAGTTTTAATTTTTTTCTAAATTGACTTGATTCAAATAGGAGGTCCAACTTGAATGAGATTGATGATGAAGAGTTTGGAAGACTAATATTTGAATTTCGAAGGAGATAAGGTTGTATACCAAACTTTGCTAATCAGATTTTGGGTGCTTTAATATATACTAGAAAACATGTCCCATATGGCATATGATATTGTGGATGTTAAAGGCTACTCTTCTTGTACTTTTTCGCCCTACTATTGGGTCAATATCATTACGAGATGGTTGAAGGGAATTTAAATGTTTCTCTAAATAAATTTGATCTCTAGCAAACAAAACAATATCAATGGTATATAGAAGCAATATTATGGTTTAACCAACAAAGTGATGTCAATACACTTTCTTCTTCAAGTGTTTTTTCTTAATTTTATCTATGTAAATTCAAAAAAGAGTGGGGTATAGAAGGCATACTTTTTTGACATCTTTGTTACAATGTGTTCAGTTTGACTAATCCTTGGTTAGTTTTAAATTTTACAATAACATTTTCATATAATCAATACACTATACACTACAATTTAAGCTTAGTGGGTATACCAATATATTCTATTCATTTCCAAATATTTTATTTAGGAACAATGTTGAAAGTATTTCTAAAATCAACAAAACATGAAACTAGATATTCATTTTCATCTAATTTTCTTTAAGTAGATATTTACTATTGTATATTCTTTAATGATAACCTTAAGTGTGAGAATATAATTAATTGTATATTATTTTTTAATGAGTTTACACAGGTTATTATGAGGGGTCTTGGTCCCCTCATACTAAGTGGGGTTTGAACCTTGGACTTCTCAAAGAGAGGTCAAATCCCTTACCACTGCAGTAAGCTTGCAGCTATAGTCAATTGTATATTCTTATATTCTAACCTAGCTTGGATTTTAGCTCTTAAATTATTATCATCAAGCCATGTACTATTTTTTATTATAGTTGCAAATAATTTTTCCATAACTAGTAAATCATAATTATTTTATACTTATTTTTTAATATCTAGGTTTATAAATAACCATAAGGAAGATTCCTACCCTTTGTTTTAGAAATTCCTTATTTAATTGTAATGTTGAAGAGTCATTAGATATTAATATATGGTAAACCTCAATTGACTTACATATTTCTTCATACAAAATTTGACCACATAAGCAACTATGATCAATGCATCAAAACAAGGAAAACCATAGTTGAAAACTGAATAGAAAAGAGCAATGAATTAAGCTACAAGCTTACTGCAACAGTAAGGGCTTTGGCCTCTCTTTGAGAGGTCCAAGGTTCAAAATCCACTTGAGGGGACTAAGACCCCTCATAAAACATTGTGTAAAATCATTAAAAAAAGAGAACAATGAATCAAAGCAACCATTGGTATGGAAATCATACTAGATGGAACAACAATAACACCATGGTTTTTATAGGGGAAGAAAACCCATAAAATTATGTTGTTGTCACTTATTATTGAAATGGAATTCAAAGTGTAATGTCTATGATATGAATAAAATATATCTTAGATAAAAAGAGGAGAGCACAAAAAATCTCATACAACTCTACATTACTCTCAAAATTCCTTGCCTTGCTAAAGACTAGAAAATATATCAACATCCCTCAATTTATGTTTTTTCAACAAAGGGAAAATAAAGGAGGTTATGAAAGGTTAAAATTCATGCTCTTTTCTCTTTAAATCTATTTTGATGACCTTTCATATTTCAATCTCTCTTTAAATCCAAAAATAAAGTATTTCTTATTTGAGTATCCTTCAATCCTGATCACACTTGAAGACTCGTGAGGGCTACTGTATTGGTAAGTCTTTGGATTTTCATCTAGGAGACCCAAGTTCAAACCTTAGTAATATGGGACCGTAACCCCTCATTAAAACCCGTGTAAACTTAAATTTTAGTTGTAAGCTTACTGCAGTGGTAAGTAATTTGGTCTCTCTTTGAGAGGTTCAAGGTTCAAACCCCACTTAGTATGAAGGGACCAAGACCCTTTATAAAAACCTGTGTAAACTCATTGAAAAAATATTGATCACACCTACTAATGAGAGGATTTTGATCGTCAAAAGCTCATTCAAAATAATTAATATCTACTTGACAAATTGTACAAATGGAGTTCACTCTAAATGCAAACTAGATACAAAACTTGCTATAAGAAAAATAATGAATACATATTCTAAAATAGTAAAGCTATAATCATTAATGATTTATGTGTTGGTCCTTCAAACTTTCAAAAAATTTATCATCCAATGGGCAACAAATATAAATATCAAAATACTTCCCTTTTGTTTGTGTTATATATGTCATAACAAAACAAATGATTGTTATATGAATATTTTTACCTTTAAACCCCCACCTCTTTTGTATCTAACGGTAGTTAATCCCTTGTTATCTGAATGATAGTTATTTTTGTATTTGTATATGATAATATAAATTAATGGTTTTATGGAATCTTGGATATTTTTTATTTGAGTTTTCCTGCAATTTGGTGTATGTTAGATACTAACTGGCTCCACCCTTAGTAATCTAACATCCTTCTTGTCTCATAGGCATACGGACTCACTATAAAAAAAGTAAATAGAATGATATAGCTAGATTTTGAAGTTACTCTACTAAACTATGGGAACACATAATTGTTGGACTATGAAAATATAGTTGGCAAGAGTTGTGAAATCCACATGGTGAATGCTAGTTGTATAGCCCCATATGCATCAATTATATTAATAATATGAGGTGTTTTAATCATCACCTATGATATTATCGAATCACTAGCAAACTGGGTATTGTAACATTTTGAAATTGAATGCTTATATTTGGCATATTGGATAGTTAGTTAATAATAGGGGCTAAAGTGTGACTCCAGTTGGAATCTACCTTGATGAATATTTTTTCCTTCATTAAACTAGTCTAACGATTTAAAATTAGCTCCAATTGTAGTGAATCCTAAAATATACTTGTATTGTGTTTTTTGTTTTGTATTCAAAATTAACCATGGAAATTTCAACTACACCCCTTGAAAACTAGGAAAGTAATTTAGGGAAGTTTCATGGTTCCTTTAAAATCTACACGTAAATCAAAATAGAAGTTAGTCAATGAGTCAATCAGTTGGTCAAGTCACAAGGATAGTTCCATGGTAAAAGAGCAATAGACAAGCATTCTTATGTATTTCATTTAGTATTAATAAAATAGATCTACAATCTAATCAGATTTTGAGCATGTAAACTTACCTTTTTCTATCATAGGAGACTGTCTATCTTTGGATTTTGGGCCAACTACCATTGTGTAGTTTGTGAGAACTCCTATGAGCATTTTGTGTTTTTCTACTTAGTAGTTAGTTACCATCCATAGTTCTAAATAAACCTCTTTTAATCATGTTCTTTATAGTTTTCCATAGTCAACTATATTAGTGTAATTTATTTTTTCCTATACATATATTTTTTAGTTATGTTATGCATTTCTTTTTTTGTTTTTTAATTCCACTTTTTATTTTTTTCTTGTATTTTTTTGTTTTATTTCTAGATTTTGTAATTAATAATGTACAAATAAGCTACTTCCTTCTTGTGTACTCTCTGGAATAAGCAATGAATGTTGATCAATTCACAATATAAATTGGAGTTGATATATAGGAGCATGTGTATTAGGTCCTTTAACAAGATCTATAATTGTATATACAGTGCTCAGTATCTTACAAGTGTACCTTCTTATATTGACATACTTAGTGCTAATCACTTTTGGCATTATTTTCAAGTAGGTGCTAAACATTATATATCTTTTTAGGGTTTTCCTTTTTATGCACTATAGGGGTTGGATTGAAGATCGCCATTTAGTCCTAGTGATTCTTTCTGAGGCATGTTTTTGTTTTTTTAGTTGCATATTAACCTATGTAGTGTTGCATATCTCAACCTAGCGATGACCAAGGATTTTTTTTTTTTTCCAAATAACACAAATATTGGTAGAGGACAAGAATCTAGAAAGGCAACTAGCTAATCTAGATGACTTAATTAGAAGAAGATAAATAGTAAGATACCAAAATAACCCAAATAAACTATAGACTAGACTATAGTATTTTTATATCCAATGAGATTATTTGAAGAATCTCCAATAAGACTCAAGACTCATCTTGAGTTCATACTTGAAGGTATTGTCCCTCCTACAATAGATAGTTATTTTATAGTTAGAGAGATAGGAGGATCTATTATAGGAAATTCACCATCAAATATAACTTAGCAACTAGTTAGATCACTTGACCAACATTTTAAAGAAAATAATATACCAACACATATCTACTAGATGCCTTGGGAAATATAGATTTTAGCAGAGATGGTAGAAAATACAAAAATTATGGTAACCTTTGTGTTAGGATACCTAGAAATAGGTAAATTATGATATGATATTATATTGTATAAGGGTTTTCATGTGCCACACATGGCAAGGTTGATTATATTATAATATTATATTATTTTATAATATTATATTATATTAGTAGTTGGTTCCCCAAAGTAGAATGAGAATATGGGTATATAATGGAGGGATATTTATCATTGTAATAATCATGGAGATCAATCATATGTAATCATATTTCCCCACAAAGTGGCTTATGGTACTTTTCCCTCTCTAAGTGGCACTCTCATATTGGAAGATCTTGTAGAGTTATTCCTTCCTTAAGGAGTATTATTTGTATTGCCCTACCTTAAGGGTATTATCTATCATTGTCTCATTGTATGGATTGTTATTGTGGATAATTATTTATGAATTAATGATTTGATATGTTTACATATTGGTGAATGATTTCTGTTAATGAGAATAAATTTTCGTAACACTTCGATTTTCCTATCAAAAAATCTTGAGAGGAAGTCAGGATGAAGAACATTTCACCATCCATGCTTCCTACATGTTATGGACTAATCATATAAGACTTAGATATTTTTATATTTGAGTTTGACATGTTGTACATGATCTATGACTACAACATAGATGCATAGAAGCTCAAGCTTTTTTAAACTACACTCAAGAATGTAGCTTTACACTAGTTCATAGGGAAAGGTGATAGGAATATTAGCATGTGGGCACCAAAATGACATAATGTTTGCAAAAATATGAAGATTATTATAAATATAGAGAAGCAAAATATGAAGTCCTTCAAATAACAAAGATAAGAGAAAACCTTGTAAGATTACATTGAGATATTTTAGTTTAATATTCAAAGGTTTAAACATTCAATTTTAGATGTAGAGACCTTGAAGGTCAATTTTTTATAAGGGATATGGGAAGAGTGTATAAAAGCTTTGAACCTAATGGTTGTAGGAGATATTTATCAGGTTATTTTTAGAAATATGAAGACTCTTTGTCAAAACTATTTGAAATTTACCATGAGAAAAGGTGAAGGAGCAAAGGAAACACCTTTTTAGCAATAAAAAATTTAGCTGGTATTACTAAAGTTCAAATTGAAAACCTACTTGAAGATCTCAATGTAGATATAATTTCTTCTTTGGCTTCTCAATTAGAAACAATTCAATGTCCCTTAGACAAAGTTAAAGTACCATAGCTATGAATCCCAACCATTTTCTACTTTTATTTTTTAAATGTTTGGTCTTCACAAAGGTTGCAATGGCCACCCTCTCAAAATTAAAACCCTTGGATGAATCAATAGAATCTTTGGCCTCAACAAAAATGGTTTTATAACCATGGAAAAACCCACAACAAACATGGTGTTCTCTACCAAACTAGTAATATCACAAACCATAGTTTGCTTACCTACATTAAATACTTCCAATATGTATCTCCTAAAACCATAACCACAACTATGTGCCCAACCAACATTTAATCCTAACAATATAGTAGGACAAGTAGTGTATAGTCAAGATTCAATAGGATATTCCACCTATTCTATAAGAACCATTGATTGCAATGAGTTAAAATTATGATTAGACATAATATTTAGGGATACCAAACCCCCTAATATCATAGAACCAAATGAAGAAACTTCTCTTCAATAGGATACCCAATAATCTAACCCACTAGTAAAATTCATTCTAATAACAAGCAAGTGGAGAACCCTCCTTTCCATAAATGATTAAACCAAAAGAAAAAATACCCATAACAAAAATTTAACTTTATAGAACTATAGAATGTATGTATTTACATACCTCTTTTCAATCTATCAAAGGTGTCCCAATATATAGTACAACCATTAGAGAACTATGCTTAAGAAGACCTGAGAAGAAAAAAGATCCTAAAACTTTTCAAGTTGTAGTCAACTTGTTGACCTCATGATTGGAATAGTTACCACTCCCAAGTATTCTGATACTAAAAGTCCTATGGTCAATGTTGACATAGGAAATATTTCAATTAAGAATGTCTTGGTTGACTTAAGAGCAAAATATAATGTTTTGACATCAAATGGTATTAGCTCAACTGGTTATATTTCTTAACTTTCAAGGAGGATATATAGTTTAAATATTCCCAAGCAATACATGCATAATTGCCATCCTATTGTCCTACCACTATGTGTTCATGATGTAATATGGGTGAGGCCCATTTAAATCCCATATAATTGATTAAAAATTTAATATTATGATAAAATAATTATGGATAATATGTGTCTCCTAAATCTCAGGCCTATTCTTATAGTCCTAAAAATGGATAATCACTTGACTACATGTCTTGAAGGAATATTCTAGGATGTGGTCATATCTATATAAACTTAGGAATACCCTACTCATTTCATAGTGTTGGAACAAATACTAGGTTAGGAGGATGCCCATTAATTTTGGGTAGACCTTCATTAACCATAATAGATGCTTATATTAGCTACCAATAAGGAAACATGAATGGATTCATAACAAAAAGATTGATCTTCTATACTCTAATTAAACCCATTTTAAAAATTGAAGGTCCCATGTGGATTGATCATGATGGAAATGATGAATCGACTATACAATTTATTCTTAAAATAGATCAAGCACTTAAAATTTGTACCTCCATGAGAGTTTACCCAAGATGAGATATTTAATACATGTCCTATTAAGGAAACAATTCTTGAAAATTCTTCTAACTCATGGAATAATACAATCATTTTTCATAAAATTTTATTCCATATGTGTACTATCAATGGAACCCTTAGTATTGATAAGGATTCCCTTATCAACGTTGTTTAAATTACACTAGGAAGATATCTTAGCATCAACAAGCAATTGATCATGGAGTAAGAGAACAATGATTAGTATTCTTATGAGACATAGCTTTACTTTTTCTTGGGATTACCAAGACATGAAGGGAACTCATCTAAGTGTCTTCACACATAACATCTATATGGAAGAAGATACTAAATCAATGTGACAACCACAATAGATAATGAACCCTACATTGAAATACATTATTAAGAAAGACCTAAAAAAACTACTTAAAACTGAATTCATTTACCCTATTTATAATAATCCACGGGTATCATCCTTAGTTGTAGTCCTAAAGAAGGGAGTAAAGAGGTGAATATGCATTAATTATAGAGAATATAATAAAACTATCCCAAAAAAATATTTTCTACTTCCCTTCATTGAACCAATATTAGATACTCTTACTAGAAAGAAGTATTTCTTTTTCTTGGATGATTTTTTTGGATATAATCAAATTAAAGTTGATCCCAAAGACCAAGATAATACAACTTTCACTTGTCCTTTGAGCATGTTCGCTTATTATGTCCTATATTTTGGGTTACATAAAGCTCTTGCAACCTTCCAAAGGAAAGTGCTTAGCATATTCTCCGAATTAACAAGAGAATGCATGTAAACTTATATTGATGATTTTACTATTTATAATAATTCTTTTGAATAAAATATAACAAACATGAAATAAGTGCTCCAAAAGCATCAAGATACTAACCTCTCATTGAGCAGTTAAAATGTTACATGATGGCGAGTAAGGGAATCGTACTAAGGCACATCATTTCTACTCATGACACTAAAGTTGATTCTACAAAATTTGAAATTATAAAGAATTTGCCTACTCCACAAAAATAAAAGGATGTTTTTAAGGACATGTAAGGTACTATAGAATATTATTTTAGGACTTTAGAAAAATTGCAAATCCCTTATTTACCCTGCTAACCAAGGATGCTAAATTTATATATATACTTAAATTCTAGAAAGCCTTTGAGACGTTAAAAAAACTAAATTCAACACATGTCCTAAGAGGTCCAATTTAGAAACTATCATTCCATATCTATATTTATGCTTATGATACAACACTAGGAGTCGTTCTTGGACAAAAGGAAAATAAGGACACCTATACAATTTAATATATTAGCAAAAATATTTTAGGAGCTGAACTAAACTCTACAATCAATAAAAAATAGTTTCTTGTAGTAGTACATGCTATCAAACAAATTTTATCATTGTATCACATGTTATCCAATTTTTGTGTATATTGACCATGCTATAATTAAGTACTTAATGAATAAACCTACTTAAAATGGTATGATTATAATATGGTTATAATTATTGTAAGAATTTTATGCTACTTGATAATCCTAAGAAGGAAGAATGTCATTGCTAATTTTATTTCTAGGATTCCAAACTGTTTAGATGGTCCTATTGTTCAAGATGCATCTCCAAATGAGTATCATTTTTATTTTTTAAGACACCATGGTTTATGAATTTTAAAAATTACTTGGCTAAAAGGAAACTACCTTAAAACTTTTCTCTGAAGGAGACCCATCACCTAATTAGATAGAGTTATCCTTAAATGTGGGTAGGAGATATCACTTCAAAACTAAACTTAATAATGTGATGAGATGAATTGTTTGAAAAGATAGTGGAGGACACTTTGTTGGCAAAAGGACAACTACCAAAATTCTACATGTATGTTATTATTGGATGAATTTATTTAGAGATACTAAGGATTATGTAGCTTGTCATGATCAATGCCATTGTATAGGAATATTGAATCAGTCAAATTGTAACGACCCAAAACTAGCTTAAATAACTAAGGATTTTTTTCTTAAGAACTAACAAAGGGATTTATAAATACCTAACTAGCATATAAGTTTAATTTTATCTATTGTTTAGGTTTATCAATCTCCCAAATTGACTAAGGGTTACATCATACTCTATACCCTACACAAGTTCATCTGTGTAGGTATAGTACACGTACCACAGATAAGCTATCCATATCATATTTTTGATGAGCTAACTTATCACCTTCAGTATAGTCGAAGGTATACACCCATCTCCATACCATACACAAGTCTATCTATGTAGGTATGCTACATGTACTGCAAGTTCAGTCATCCATATCATCTTACAATGAGCTAACTTAACCCAAATATAAATAATCAGGTTGGTTCAAATTAAAATCACCCTAAGAGGTCTTACTCTCTTAGGTATTTTCTATGTTCACCCTAAGAGGTCTTAATATATTAGGTCCTTTATATGTTCACCCTAAGATATCATAATATCTTAGGTCCATTCTATGTTCATCCTAAGAGATCCTAATCTCTTAGGTCCATTTTATGTTCATCAGAAGGACAAGGTTAACTTTATCTATCTAATATAAACAAGGAACAAAATATATTAAGCATATAATAGGTACTTTAAATGAAACATCAAGTAAAAATAAACATTAAAGCAAAGGAAAAGTTGAATGTCCACTATATCTACATAATTCATAAACAATAAATTAGAGATACATTCCTCATTCATTTATTTAAAACATTACATAAATCCAGTATGGTAAAACCTCCATACTTTAAAAAAATAGTATATTACATCCATGTCCATCTAGGGAATATTCCCCAAAAGTATAATCTACTAGATAGAAATAACTATTGTGACCAAAATCAAATTCAGTGCACTAGTTTCAATTGTTCTTCTTGGTTCTTCTTGTCTTCCCATGGCTTTTTTGAGGATAGTAAGGGATCAGGGCAGCTCATAGCTCCATGAAACATGCATCTAAATACTTCTACTAAACATAAAGTGCACACATAGATTGATTTTCAAATTACAACTATACAAATATATTTCAAGCATTCAACCATCTACTTTCTAGTTAATCTCATAAGAATCTTTCTATTCTCATTCTTATCTCTATTAACTAAAAAGGAGAGTTATTTCATCAAATGCAAATAGTTCACAATATTCCTTTAATCCATTAAGGTTCATGCCTTTCAATATGCAATTTCATTCTCATAGTCCATCTTGAGTTCATTTTCTTAACCCAATATTCAACTCAAATAGCCCATTTATTCAAGTATCTAAGGTTCTTTACCCCTATTGAATCAATTAATGTAATTCCATTTATCCAAAATAAACTATTCATTCAAATATAAATTTACTCAATTAACTAAAGTCTCATTCCTTTAATTAATCAAATAACCCAATAATTTTTTTTAACCAAATTAAAACCATAATTTTAATTAACTAAAGTCCCATTCCTTTAAGTAATCAAATTACCAAATAAATCATTTATTTAATTAACTAAAGTCTCATTCTTTTAATTAATCAAATAACCAAATAAATCATTTACTTAATTAACTAAAGTCTCATTCCTTTAATTAATCAAATAACCAAATAAATCATTTACTTAATTAACTAAAGTCTCTTTTCTTTACTTAATTAAATAACTAAATAAATCATATATTTAATCAACTAAATGTTCTTTTCTTTAATTAATTAAATAACTAAATAAATCATATATTTAATCAACTAAAGTTTATTTTCTTTAATTAATTAAATAACTAAATAAATTATATATTTAAATAATGGACCCAGGTGTTGTAGGTGAGTTGGAGAGGAGAGGTCAATCCTCCAAGGGAGGTCCCAGGTTCAAATCCCCACCCTACCAAAAAGCTGAATTGGGTATCCAGAATCCAATTGATAATGTTGGTACGGGCAGGGTCGAGTGCAACTCCCGGGTGACTTTGACGATGTAGAACCCCCTGTTCATGGTCTCTCATACCAAGGCGTCCCTGCAAGGGGTTTTTTGCTTAAAAAAATAAAAATAATGGCAGTGTATGTCCTATACTTTCATAAATCAAGGATACCCTTGCAAAAACAACACAAATACGAAATCACAACAACATGAAAGTCTAGGAAACAAAATACCAGGTTGTGATCGACTGAGGTAGAGTATACGGACAACTATCAATGACCACATGGCCCTTATAGGTCCACTAACAATGGGTCCCATTACAACTACATAAGCAAACTATCACTCTTCTAGGGGGTATTGATACAACAATGAAGTGCAATGGAGATTCAACCCAACCATAAAATATGGCTCTATGATGAATAGAATCAATACGCAATAGAAGAGTGGGACCCAACCAAGGACAACAACTGCCCTCATGACATCTCAAAAGGAAAGGGGTGAATATAGTACAATAATCCAACTAGAATAAAAGGATGATGGTAAGCCAAACATGGTTTACTTCCAACATTATGAATAATCTATCGGCTAGTCTAAGCTGAAGGCTAACACAAAATATAGTGTTTGATAGAGCGCAACACTTGAATGGTCATAGTGCTCTACACCTGGCACTAGCCAAGCCTAGTGCTCAACTAGCATAGTGTTACACAAACTTAGGCTTGCTATTGACATCGTCACCAACCCAGCGTTGCTAGACTTAGCAACATCGCAGTGACTAGAAAAATTGTTGCCTACGAAGGTGGCAACAATGCCAAAACAAGTTAACAACTTGCAGGGTAGTCCAAAGGAGTTTAAACCCTAGGAAAAGGTTGAGATGTCTCATAGAGCTATAGCTCACAACTTAAGGTGATGTAATAGCAAAACCAAGTGGTAATGAACATAAAGTGAACGTTCAACAATAGAGACAAAACAACCAACTACTGGAAACCAACTCAAATAAATAAAAATCTTTTAGAAGAAAAGGATACAAGGAAGTAAAATTTGTTAAACTAACTTGCAAATTCTGAGGTTCGACTACGTCTTTTTATCATGAGTGTTGTTTGCAAGATTTTCGGTTCTCCTCTTCTTGTTTTCTTTTGATTTCCTTCCTTCTTGACTCTTCTTCACACTATGAGTATTCAACACCTCTTCCCTCTCATTCTTTCCTTTTTAAGGAGTCGAGTCTTCATTTCCATACCTTCAAAATCCTCATTACTTCTTACCTGCCCGCCTTTATTTATTTCTCATCCTACAAGTAGTCGAGTAGGATATTTAAGTTTTTAAATCATTTTTTCCTTATTTCAAAATTTCAATGTAAATGAAGCTCCCCTTTTCAAGTTGACAAGAAGCTTCCCTTATCAAGGTCTATCCTCCTCTCCTGTATTTGAAGGAAAAAGACTTATTATATTAAATAATCATGAGGAGAAGAACTCACAATATTACCAGATCACCTTAAATAAGTCCCCCTTACATTAAATTTAAATAATACTCCTTTATTATTTAAATTAAGGTCTTGTTATATTTAAATAAAATTTTATTATTATTTAAATTAAGATCTTATTATCTATTTAAATAAAATTCTATTATTATTTAAGTAGATCCTATTATTTATATATATAGATAGATAGATAGGTTATTTTTATCATAACCTAATAGCATGCTACTCTTCAAAATGTTTATATAGCAATTCAGAGAGTTTAAAGGCAACTAAACGTAAGCACACTTTACCAAACCAATGATGTAGTAAAGTGATGAAGTAAAATATAACCAATCATATGCAATAAACAAAGAGGGTATCTTTCCATCAACCCAGTCACCCATCTCAGTTAGAGAATTTACGATAGCTACTAGGCTATCAATTGCGGCTCTAGGTGGCTAGTTAGTTGACGATTATCCCTAAAGCGATAATACATACATATATGAGGGTAGTCATTCATGTTACCCTAAACCACTGTAATAATAATTTCCTCCATTTAAAGTATCCCATTCTTGGTGGATGATTCTACCTCTTCCACCCATGGGTGTACCTGATCCTGCACATCGACAACATGTCAGAAGTACCATGTTCTTCAAATATGAATCAATCTAAACATTGTATAGTCATTCATTTACAACAAAATTAAGTATCAAATTAACATTGATCATCACATAGTTTTCCATAACATAAGTTCTTCTAGGGAGGGTCATGACATACTATCCCTGGCGCTAAACATCATCCCGGGTGTTTCCTATTTTAAAGAAATAAAATTTATTACAAATTATTTTCAAATAATAAAGGAAAATATTTGTGCATTTCCTCTACTTTTTCCAAGTGGTATTTCATTCAACAAATGCTCCCATTGGACCTTACATTGTTCCAGAGTCTAGTTCTTCATAGATTTAGAATAAAAATCAAGAATCTTTACCGACATTACTTCAATAGCCTCAAGGTTTTTCATCTGCTATTTAGACACATCCCACACATTTTTAGGGTCAGCAACATATTTCCTAAGCAAGGATATATGGAAGGTTTCATGGATCTTTGATAGTTTAGGTGGCAAGGCAAGTCAGTATGCACCCAAGTTGATCTTCTCAAAGATCTCAAAGGATCCTACAAATTGAGGATCGAAATTGGTGTATTTGATGGCACTTTTCATCAGCTAAATCCTTAAGAATAATTTATCTCCTACAGAGTACTCCCTTGGGGTTCTTTTTGATTGGCATAGCTTTTTTTTCGATCGATAAATTTCTTAATCCTTTGCCTAATCACCTTTATCTTATATTCCATTTTTCTACCCATATCTAGCCTAATCACAACTTGATTTTCCTTTATTATCCCAAGACAATGGTGTTCTACATTTCTAGCCATACAAGACATCGAAAGGAGCCATCCGCAAAGAGGAGTGATGCCAATTATTGTAGGTGAACTCTATAAGATGTAGGTAGTCTTCCTAGTGATACTTTCGATCTATGCAATACATGCAGAGCATGTCCTATAGTTCTTGATTTATCCTTCATATTTAACCATCATTCTCAAGGTGGTATGTTGAGTTTATATTCAATTGCATGCCTACTACATGATGTAGGGCTTTCCAAAATTTAGAGGTGAATCTAGAATCCCTATCTAAAATGATTATTTTAGGAAACCCACGCAATCAAAATATCTCTTTGGAAAATATTTTAGCCACCACCTGAGCATTATCTTTGATATTTCTTGGTATAAAATGTGCAACCTTAGTCTATCTATCAACTATCACAAGGATTGCATCATATTTATACCTAGTCTTGGGTAAGCCTACTATGAAGTCCATGGATATAACCTACCATTTCTATGTAGGTACATCATGTGGATATAATTTTCCTATAGTATTCTTGCATTCAGCCTTAACCTTCTGACATTCAAGACACCAAGCAATAAAATTGATGATATCCTTCTTCATCTCTATCCACAATAAGGTCTTTTTCATATTTTCTCTCATTTTGGCCCCTCTAGAGTGAGCGGAGTAAGGATATATATGGGCTTCTTACATTATTAGCATCCTTAAATCATCCATTTTTTGTATGATGATCCTACATTGGTAGCACAAAAGGTCATATTTCATGCTAAATAACTTATTACCCTCAGGGTCCCTACTCATTTTAACTTGAATTTCATTGCAATACTCATCTTGAGATTGCTTCTTCCTTACCTAATCTATTAGATCCACATGAATCCTGGTTATGGTTACTATATACTTCCTTCTACTCAAGGCATCGGTAACCTTATTCTCTTTTCCTTTGATATACTCAATCTCAAAGTCATATTCAACAAGAAAATTGATCCATCTCCTTTGTCTCACATTGAGCATAGGTTGGGTGAATATATACCTCAATATTTGATGGTCAATATTCAGCTCAAAGGGCCTTCCTACCAAGTAATTATGCTTTTTTTTTAGAGCATGCACTACTGTCGTTAGTTCTAAATCATATGTAGCATAATTTTTTTTATGCGTCTTAAGCTTTGTTGATGTAAAAGCTACTACTGAATCATCTTGGAAGAGTACTCCTACCCTTTCTAGTGTTGCATTAGTGCACACTGAGAAGTTCCCTAGAGGGTTTGGGATTTTCAATACTGGTTTTGTAGTGAGTGTTTGCTTTAGCAATGCAAAATCAGTCACACTTCTTTGTCCACTTGAATCCCTTTCCCTTTTTTTTGAGGTTGCTTATTGCAACTGCAATATTAGAGTAATCCTTTATATAACGTCTATAATAGCCCATCATACCCATGAATCTTTGCACTTCTATCACATTGGTAGGGGTGGTCAGTTTAAAATAGCTTCAATTTTCTTTAGATCTACTACAAATCCTTCTACAAATATTATGTGCCCAAGAAATCGTACCTTCGATATATAGAAATCACTATTTTCCAAATTTCCATGGAGTTGGTTCTCCCTCAATAAATTTAACATGATTTTGATGTGTTTATCATGTTCCTTCCTATCTTGGGAGTATATTAGGATATCATCTAAAAATACAATGATAAATTGATCTAGATGCCTCTTGAACACATTGTTCATTAGATTCATAAATGAAAATAGGGCATTTGTCAGTCCAAATGGCAAGACTATAAACTCATAATGCATGTACCTAGTTTTGAATACCATTTTGTGAGTATCCTCCTCACATATTCTTAATTTATGATACCCTAATTTTAAATCAATCTTTGTGAATACTATGGAATCCTTTAGTTGGTCGAACAAGTCCTCAATTCTTGGTAAAGGGTATCGGTTCTTGATAGTAGCCTTGTTAAGCATTCTATAGTCAATACATAATCTTAATAAACTATATTTATTTTTAACAAATAACACTAGTGCACCCCATGGTGACACACTTGGATTTATAAATCCCTTTTTCAACAACCCTTGTAGTTGTACCTTTAGTTCTTGCATCTCTATAGGATTCATCATATATGGAGATCTATGGATAGGTTTCACTCCTAGCATAATTTCAATAGTACAATCAAATTTTCACACAAGAGGAAGTTTGGGTAAATCCTTAGGAAACACATCTTTAAAGTCTTGCAAAATTGGGTGTTTCTCCAACACCTCTTTCTTATGATTTTCTTCAACTTCATTCAGTTTTATGATATAGACCATCTCTCCCTTTTTGAGGACTTCCTTCAGCTACATAATTTACAGTATCTAGGATTTAAATAATCCTTTTTTGCTATGGATTATCATTCTCTCCTTGCCTTTTTCTGAATACTTGATCCATCTATCTTGGAAATTGATAAAATCTTTATGAGCCTATAACCAATCCATTCCTAGGATCACATAAAAAGCATGAAGTGGAGATACATACAAATAAATCTCAGTAGAACCACTAGTTAGAGGAATATATACCATAGGAAAATATTGGTTTACTGAGTGGGTTTTCCTAGAACCATACTTGACCTTCCACCCTTGGGCCAAATATCCTAGCCTTTCTAGCATAGTTGAACTATAGGTGAGATTCTTCCTTCTTTTCCAGATCATATGCCTTTTGCAGTAACTTGGGCTCATGCATATTTACATCATATCTCACCCTAGATTCTAAACCAATAATAAACTTATGGATCCTCATATTTTCATCATAAGTGGGTACATATTTAATCAATCGAACCAAATTTTTATAGTATATATCCATAGTTTTGGTCCCTTGTTAAAGTTTGGTAAATTCTTCAAACTTCAATCCATAGAAATGCTTTGTAAGTAACCTTTTCTTGAAGATTACAATAAATTTATTTCATTTAAGATCAAAAAATTCGATCTTATTTTTCTCTTTGTAGGTTTCCCACCAATCTAATGTAGCACCTTCTAGGTAAATTGTCGCCCAAATTTTTTAGGAACCTAGGGAGTAGTATTTTATTGTGAAATAAATATCTAACTCTCTCATACAGGATTTGGCTACATCCCCTTCCCCTTATCCATCAAGTTTGGAGGTATGAACATTTTTCAAATCTTTATCTAGTTTCTTCTCTAACAAAATTTTGGCCTCTTTTTTTTTGCAGTTAGTTATCAGCTTGAACAACCTTTGAACCTCTAACCTATAAATTTTGATTCAAAATGGTTTCCAATATTTGTTTCATTTGATTTTGCATGGTAGTAACCATAGCAATGAGGTTTTCTACCTCTCTATTGGAATTCCTTGAATTCTCATCTTGGGTTCCTTCCTCAATATTGCTCTATCGGGTTTACCTATTTGAAGGTGTAAGTCTCTCTTTTCTAACCTTAGGTGTCATTTAACCTAGTCACAACCAATAATATGATATTAGGTTATAGCTTCAACTTGAACTATACTACTAATTATAATTAAATTACAAAGTTCCTTGCTAGAAAAATCCAATTCTAATCAGGGTGGTGCTCTAAATATATGAAGTAAATTTAATGCACAAGTCCATTCTAAATATAATGAAGGTGTTATAACATTCCAACCACTCTTGTTGTTAGTCCCCATTATATTCTATCAAGAGGGAATTCTAGATCTTCCCGACTTTATCTCAAGGTCTAAGCAAAACCTAAATAGAAAGACATCCAAATCCCCTATGCATTCCATGAAGCTTTAGTCCCTCATACCTAAAGCTTTGATACCATATGTAATGACCCAAAACTAGATTAAAGAACTAATATTTTTTTAATAACTAATAGAGAGGGATCCATAAATCCCTAACTAGCATATAAGTTTAAGTTTATCTATTATTTAGGTTTATCAATCTTCCAAATCGACTAAGGGTTACATCATACTCTATACTTTACACAATTTTGTATGTATATGTATATTACATGTACCGTAGATAAGCTATCCATCTCATATTTTCGATGATCTAACTTATCGCCTTCAGTATAGTCAAAGGTATATGCCCATATCCCTACCATACACAAGTCTATATATGTAGGTATGCTATGCGTACTACGAGTTAAGTCATCCATCTCATCTTTACAATGAGCTAACTTAACCTAGATGTAAATAATCGAGTTGGTTCAAATTAAAATCACCCTAAGAGGTCTTAATATCTTAGGTATTTTCTATGTTCACCCTAATAGGTCTTCATATCTTAGGTCCTTTCTATGTTTACCCTAATATATCCTAATATCTTAGGTCCATTCTATGTTCACCCTAAGAGATTCTAATCTCTTAGATACATTCTATGTTCACCGTAAGAGATCCTAATCTCTTAGGTCCATTCTATGTTCATCAAAAGCACAAGGCTAACTTTATCTATCTAATCTAAACAAGGAATAAAATCTTTTAAGCATCTAATAGGTACTTTAAATGAAACATCAAGTAAAAATAAACATTAAAGCAAAGTAAAAGTTGAATGTCCACTATATCTACATAATTCATAAATTTTAAATTAGAGATACATTCCTCATTCATTTATTTAAAACATTACATAAATCCAGTATGGTAAAACCTCCATACTTTAAAATAATAAGATATTACATCCATGTCCATCTAGGGAATATTCCCTAAAAGTATAATCTACTAGATAGAAATAATTATTGTGACCAAGGTCAAAGTTAGTGCACTAGTTTCAATTGTTCTCCTTGGTTCTTCATGTCTTCCAGTTGCTTGTTTGAGGGTATTAGGTTATTAGGGCAGCTCATAGTTCCATGAAACATGCATCTAAATGCTTCTACTAAACATAAAGAAAGTGCACACATAGATTGATTGCCAAATTGTAACTATACAAATCTATTTCAAGCATTCAACCATCTACTTTCTAGTTAATCTCATAAGAATCTTTCTATGGAATCGTGACTCTCTACATATTGTACAAGATGAAATGATAGGGCTAGGCCAACTCCATAACTTCTCTATATTTGAATAGCCTACCATCCTATAATCCCCTCCTTAATTTTTTTATGTGTATAAGAAGTATTACTCAAAAAAAAAGAATCTTTCTATTCTCTTTCTTATCTCTATTAACTAAAAAGGAGATATATTTCATCAAATGCAAATAGTTCACAATCTCCCTTTAATCCATTAAGGTTCATACCTTATGCAAATTCATTCTCATAGTCCATCTTGAGTTCATTTTCTTAACCCAATATTCAACTCAAATAACCCCTTAATTCAAGTATCTACGGTTCCTTATCCCTATTGAATCAATTAATGTAATTCCATTTATCCAAAATAAACTATTCATACAAATATAAATTTATTCAATTAACTAAAGTCGTATTACTTTAATTAATCAAATAACCAAATAAATAATTTACTTAATCAACTAAGTCTCATTCCATTAATTAATCAAATAACTCAATAAATTATTTATTTAATTAACTAAGTCTTATTCCTTTAATTAATCAAATAACTAGATAAATCATTTATTTAATTAACTAAAGTATCGTTCCTTTAATTATTCAAATAACCAAATAAATCATTTATATAATTAACTAAAGTCTCGTTCCTTTAATTAATCAAATAACCAAATAAATCATTTACTTAATTAAATAAAGTCTCCTTCCTTTAATTAATCAAATAACCAAATAAATCATTTACTTAATTAGCTAAAATCTCATTCTTTTAATTAATCAAATAACCCAATAAATCATTTTTTTTTTTTTTTTTTTTTTTTTTGGTAAGTAAGAGAATATTATAATTAACACCGGGTTTTAACTGGTTGACCCAAAACCATTTTACAAAATAGGGTCCACTGACCAAGTGGACAAAGGCCAAGCCCTAAAAGTTTAAGCTGACAACAAAAATGGCCAAGACCTACTCTTCCATTAGAATACGACCAAACTAAACTATGGAAGCCTAATATTATGGCCATCGAGAAAAGAAAGACGCAAAAAAGAACTAACAAAGACAAAAACTAATCATGCAAGCACCATGCGGAGTAGCTTGTGCCCATATAAAAATAATAGAATATGGTCAAAAAAAAAAAAAAAAAACATCCCATAGAATGGACAGCCAAGAGGCCAAGCAGTCTTCCTTGTAGTCCTCATCTAACTTCTTATCATCGTTCTTGCCATCATATTTAGATTTTGCCTTTGACTCCTTGTGCCCCCAGGCTAGCTGGCTATAAAACAGAAGATTTAAGGAATCACACAAATCAACAGTACTGCCTGATGAGGCCGAGACGAGACTCTTCAAGCTGGTTGATACTTGTTGGAGGTGATGAAATTGTCATCTTCTCCAAGACTATTATGGTGGGGTGCGGTACCTCATTGTCAGGGATCTCCAACACTTTGTTATTTCTTGCTAGGGCCTTTTTGCGACATCGAATCCAAACACACCTTGGGAAATACTTGAGGCCAAAGCGGATGTTTCCCATGCATGAATTTGTAGATAAAAAACCTATATCAGTGCCCCACCAGCTGCAAAAAACACTAGTCACATGAACAAAAAAAACAAATATGACAAAATCCATTATAAGGTTCAAATTTTTTTTTTTTAAAAATGCCCCCATTTTCTGTCATTGATCCACTTTGAGCCTTCCAATCTAAAGTTTTTCATTATCTATCACCATTGAGACTGCATGAGGAAGATTTTCAGTCCACGTGATCAAATTTGCTGCTACAATGCCTTCATTTGCCGACCTATCGGCTGCCATGTTTGCTTCCGGAAGGTATGCAAAATTATGGCCTCGGAGTCGGTCATGAATTAGAGCCCTTGCTTCATGGATGTAGTCATCAAATCTCCAAGGAGCTCTCTTAGTGTTCTTTAGAAGATTTATAATAATAAGAGAATCACCTTCCACCAACGGTTTCCCTGGATAATTCTACTGCCACCTTGAGGCTCCTCCAAAGCGCCCTTGCTTCGACCACATTGTTAGTTTGAGCTCCAAGATGTTCTGCAAAAGCTACAAGCACCTCACCCTTGTGGTCTCTAAGTAAGCCACCAGCCTCGACTTCACCGGGTTGCCCCTAGATGCCCCATCAAAATTTAACTTAATCCACCCTAGGGGGGGTGGGGTCCATGTGATCATGGTTCTAGGACGGACTTGAGGATGATTGAGGCCATCGGTGAGAGGTAAGTTTAATGAGCTGGCCTAATGAAGCTTCAAAAGGATTTGGAGGTCTAGATCTTGCGAGGCACTAAACAAGTATTCTCATTAGCATATGCTAAAATTTTTGACGGGACGAGAGGATGAGTGAGAAACCTTATCCAAGAAGGCCCGACGATTCCTTTCCAACCATATCTGCCACAAGTAGTGATGAAGGCGGATCTTCCACATATACCTAAGACGCCTATTCAAAAATGGGGAAGGCCCTTTGGACAAATAAGTCAAAAATGGGCTGAGGATGGACCCAATAAATATGAAACACTTGTAACGAGACCTAACAAGATTGAGACGAAAAAATTACAATACAGAAACAAATGATCAATAGACTCCCACTCAGACATACAAAGATAACACCTATTAACAACAATCACACCTCTTTTTATTAAGTTATCCATGGTGAGGATCTTATTTTGGATGGCCTGCCATGCAAAAAACCCAACCTTTGGAACAATGCTTTTGGGCCAAACTTCCAAGTGAGGGAAAGTAGGTTCATCATTATCAATAAGCATCGAGATAAGCGGTCTTGATGAGAAAATTCCCCATTGTCCGAAGCTTCCCGGATAAGTTGGTCCTCAAGAATGCCGAGAAGGGAGTAAAGACTGTTTTAATTCATTCTCCAGTATTATTGATGCCCCTAGTAGATCATTATTCATTATTGGCTTCCATACCCTTCTATTGTTTGACAAAGTAATAAAATCTGCAACTTTGGTACCAAAAACTTCAATTGTCCAAGCTCTAAGGGTTGAAATGATGGGGTTTGCGAAGAGGGGATAGTCCTTTAACCATTTGTGGTCCCAAAAATCAATGTTTCTTCCATTTCCCAGTTTCCAACGTAGCCCTTTGCTTAGCAAGTTTTTAGTTTGAAGGATTGATTTCCAAAAAATTGATCCCCTGGGAGGAAAGGAATAACTTAAGAATTCAATTTCTTGCAAATACTTTCTTCTGATTATAGTAATCCATTCTGCATTTGCATTTGTCAAAAGACGCCATGCTTGTTTGGCCAGGAGGGCCATGTTTAAATGTTGTATTCTCCTTAGCCCAATACCTCCAAACTCCCTTGGTTTGCAAACCCTATCCCAGGACACCAAGTGAAAGCGCTGCTTAGATTTAGAACCAGTCCATAGGAACCTCTTATGGATCTGTTCAATTTTAGTGTAGACACTTGTAGGAGCTTTAAAAATAGAGAGAAAGTAGACAGGGGATGCTTTGAATGGAAAACTTGGTGAGAGCTGCCTTGCCGGCTTGAGATAACAAATTCCCTTTCCATCCAGCCCGACTTCCTCCGAATTCTTTCAATTACATTAGTCCACATGGAATCGGTAGCTCTGCCTGTAAATAAAGGAAGGCCTAGGTATGTGGATGGAAGAGTAGACAATGAGCATCCAAGAATCCTAGCAATCTTAATCGCCTCTGAATGGGAGTGTTAAAGAAATAAATTTTACTCTTTGAAAAATTTACCTTTTGCCCCATGACATCCTCATATAGCTCTAGAATATGTTTTATGACCTTAGCCTCAAAAAGCGATGCAAGAGTTAACAACAAAGTATCATCCACAAAGCTGTTCATGTGTAACGCTTTGTGTTTGTGATGATGCTTTAATTCTGAAATAAGACCAATATTACAGGCGGCTTTGATTGTCCTCCCAAGGGCTTCGACCACAATGATAAACAACATGGGAGAGATAGGGTCACCTTGCCTTAGGCCCCTTTTACTTTGAAAGTATCCAGCGGGAGCACCATTAACAAGGACTGAAAACCAAGGTTTCATAAAACATCCTTCCAAAAGCTTGATCCATTCATGATGAAAACCAAATTTCTGAAGAATGGCGAGAGACAAAACTCCAGTTTATGCGGTCATAAGCCTTGTTCATATCCGAGCTTGAGAGCAAAAGCGGGTTTTTTAGTCTGGACTACCGAATGGAGGGCTTCATGAACTATTATGACCCCATCAAGGATGGACCTTCCGGGGACTGAACTGCCTTGACAAACATCAATAAACATAGGAAGGATCTTCCTCATTCTATTTGCAATTGCCTTGGTCAAAATTTTATAAACAACATTACAAAGGCTAATAGGTCTAAAATCCATCATAGATCTAGGAGTAGGAATCTTTGGGATTAAAGCAATAAAAGTGGAGTTAAAACTTCTTGGAATATGCTTTGTGGACTGAAATTCCTTGATAGTAGCACATACATCAAAACCTACAATATCCCAAAAAGCCTGAAAAAAACGAGGTGAAAACCCGTCTGGACCTGGAGATTTATCAGGGTTCATTGAGAAGAGGGCCTCTTTGATTTCTTCATCCGTGAAAGGCTTAATTAACTTCCCATTCAAGTCATCAAAAATTAAATGAGGAATATGGTAAAGCATTGATTCTGAAGCTAAGGCGGAACTGAAATGTTCTTCTCCTAAAAGATTCGAAAATAGGAAAGCTGCTTCATTTACGATTTCATTAGGACTAGAAAGGAGTGATCCATCATCTCTAACAAGTTCTTTAATTCTATTGTGGCTTCTGTTCCTTAAGGTAGATGCATGAAAAAATCTTGTATTGGCATCACCTTCTTTTAGCCAGGTAGCTCTAGACTTTTGCCGCCAAAAAGTCTCCTCGCAGGCTAGAACATTATGGTACTCAGCAAGGGATTTCTTTTCATCTGCCTGTAGGGAAGGGTCTAGCAATCCCTCTTCAATTTTTTTCTCAATGGTTGATAACCTTTCAGAGATGGCTTTCTTGTTTTCAAAAATATTTCCAAAAATTTCCTTATTCCAGATCCTTAGATTTTCTTTCACCACTTTAAGTTTCTGTGCTAATCTGAATGAAGGCCTGCCCTGACAAGAATGCTGCCACCACTGAGAAATTCTGTCTCTGAGAAATTTAATTAACTAAAGTCCCATTCCTTTAATCAATAAAATAACCAAATAAATCATTTATTTAATTAACTAAAGCCCCATTCCTTTAATTAATCAAATAACCAAATAAATCATTTACTTAATTAACTAAAGTCTTATTCCTTTAATTAATCGAATAACTAAATAAATCATTTACTTAATTAAATAAAGTTTCTTTTCTTTAATCAATTAAATAACTAAATAAATCATTTATTTAATCAGCTAAAGTTTCTTTTCTTTAATTAATTAAATAACTAAATAAATAATATATTTAAATAGTGGCAGCATATGCCCTATACATTCATAAATCAAGGAGACCCTTGCAAGAACAACACAAAGACGAAATCATGGGAACATGAAAGTCTGGGAAACAAAAGACCAGGTTGCGGTTAATTGAGGTAGAGAATATAGAATATTATTAATGACCATCTGGCCCTCATAAATATGCTAACAACAGACCCTATTATGGCTGCACAGGAAAACTATCACACTTCTAGGGGACATTGATACAACAAAGAAGTGCAATGGAGATTCAACCTAGCCATAAAATATGGCTTTGGGGTGGATAGCATCAATACGCAATAAAAGAGTGTCATCCAATTAAGGACAACAACTACCCTCATGACATTTCAAAAGGAAAGGGGCAAAGATAGTACAATAATCCAACCAGAAGAAAGGGAGAACACTAAGCCAAACATGGTCCACTTCCAACACGGTCAATAATCTACCGTCTAGTCTAAGCTGAAGGTTAACACAAGACACAATATTCAATAGAGTGCAACACTTTAATGGCTATAGCACTCTACACCTAGTGCTAGCCAAGCCTATCACCCAACTAGTGTACTGTTCCACAAACTTAGGATTGCTACTGAAGTTGTCACCAACCCAACATTGCTAGACAACATCGCAATGTCTAGAAAAATTATTGCCTACAAGGGCGACAACAATGCCAACACAAGTTGACTGCTCGTAGGGCGATTCAAAAGAGTTTCAAATCTAGGAAAATATCAGGGGCACCCCCATAGATCTAGAGCTCACAACTTAAGGTGATATAACAGCAAAACTAGGCATTAATGAACGCAATCAAATGTTCAACAATAGAGACAAAAAAACCAAAAAACTAGCAACCAACTCAAACAAACAAAAAGCTTTTAGAAGAAAAGGGTACAAGGAAGTAAAATTTTTTAAACCAACCTACAAATTCTGAGGTTCGGCTATGTCTTTCCATCAGGAGTGCTATTTGTAAGATGTTAAGTTCTCCTCTTCTTGTTTTATTTCAATTTCCTTCCTTCTTACAACCTCTTCTTCACACTACGAGTATTCCACCACTCTTCCCTCTCATCCTTTCTTTTTTAAGGAGTTGATTCCTCCTTTCCATACCTTCAGACCCTTCATTACTTCTTTCCTTACCACATTTATTTCTTTCTCATCCTACAGGTTGTTGAGTAGGATATTTAAGTTTTCAAATCATTTTTTCCTTATTTCAAAATGTTAACATAAATGAAGCTCTCATTTTCAAGTCGGTAAGAAGCTTCCCTTCTCAAGGTTCATCCTCCACTCCTGCCTTTGAAGTAAAAATACTTTTATTAGATTAAACAATCACGAGGAGAAGAACTCACGATATTATTAGGTCACCTTAAATAAGTTTCGCTTACCATAAATTTAAATAGTACTTTATTATTTAAATTAAGGTCTTGTTATATTTAAATAAAATTTTATTATTATTTAAATTAAAATCTTATTATATATTCAAATAAATTTATATTTATATATATGTTATTTTTATCATAAACTGATAACATGCTACTCTTCTAAAATTTTATAAAGCAATTCAGAGAGTTTAAAGGCAACTAAACGTAAGCACACTTTCCCAAACCAATGATGTAGTAAAGTGATGAAGTAAAATACAACCAATCATATGCAAAAAATAAAGAGGGAATATTTCCATCAACCCAGTCACCCGTCTCAACCAAAATATTTATGATAGCTACTAGGCTATCAACTATGGCTCTAGGTGGCTGCTAGTTGACGATTATCCCTAAAGTAATAATGCATACATAAATGAGGGTAGTCATTCATGTTATCCTGAATTGTCGTAATCATTATTTCCCCCATTTCAAGTACCTCATTATTTGTGGATGATTCTACCTCTTCCACCCACAAGTGTACCTAACCCTGCACATTGACAACATGTTAGCAGTACCATGTTCTTCAAATATGAATTAATCTAAACATTGTATAGTCATTCAATTGCAACAAAACTAAGTATCAAATTAACATTGATCATCACATAGTTTTCCATACCATAAGTTCTACTAGGGAGGGTCCTGACACAAATGAGATGCTATTATAGCCATAGTTATCAATTGAGTCATGCAAAAAATGTGAATAAAATTTCATGGGTCCCATTGACCCTCTTTTCAATCAGGAGTATATTATCATGTGTACAAACTATATTATCAAGTGGATAGAGGTAAAGGTACTCAAAAATTCTTGAGAAGAAAAAGTAGCATTATTTTTACATGGAGAAATTTTTATATGATATGGTGTACTTAGAGATATCATCATGAATCAAGATCCACATATTACTTCAATCATTGAAGGATTGGTCAATCAATATGAATTTTTCATAGGAAGTCCACTCTATATCACCCACAAGAAAACTAATATGTGGAAGTAACAAGAGGAAGCTAGAGAATATTCTCATAAAGACGATTCAAAATTATTACAAGGATTGGACCAACTACATTATAGAAGTTGATTATGCCTATCAGATGACATGGAATACTACCATAAAACTCACACATATCAACTTGTGTATGGCAAGATGGTAAACCTACCTATAGGGTTTTAAATCAAAACTTTAAAAACATTTTTTAAGCTAGGGATGGACCTTTCTAAAGCAAATAACAATGTATAGAACAACTTAATATTTTGGATGAACTCTCACAGTAAGCACTCTTTCATATAGAAATAATCCAATGATAAAGGGCTGCATGGCATGACTACTTTATCAAGGAAAAAAAAAATCAAAATAGGATATTGGAAACCACTTTATGGTTTTTAGTATGTGGACTTCAAGGGAAATCTATGGAATCATTGGTTAGGGCCCTACAAGATTGACACTATTTTCAATAATGGTGTACTCAAGCTACAAACAATTAATAAAGATAAGATTTTGGTTATGGTTAATGGTCACAAGATTTGACTTTTATAAAACCATTAACAAAGGATGATTTCATGGCTCACATTATGTATCAATATCACTTTGTACTAGTGGGGGAAGATTCTCCTACAACCGGTAGTAAGTGTTGACCAAATTTAGGATCTATACATATAAAACAAAAACTTAATGGTAAAAACACATTTGGGTGCTATTAAGGGTGAGAACTTCATAAATCAGCTTTCTAGATGAACTCTCCTTCAAAAAAAATAGTAAGTCTTAGCAGTGAAAACCCTTTTAGGTGCTTCCAAGAGAAATGATTAGAAATCTAGCTTGTAAACTGGTATTTCCTTTGAAAAAAGCAAACAAACACAAAAAAAATCCTACATATTTTTATCTTTCTAATGCTAACATCCCAATTCAACATGCATCTGCTCATTGAGTTTTCAAGTAATTCAATTAAAATATTCCATTTTATATAAGTATTATTATTATTTTATATGACTCTTATACATGTACAAAATAATTTATCATTTTTCCTCTATGTATACTTTTTTCCTAACTATGAAATATTTCCATTTATTTTTTGTTTCCTCATGTATACGTACCCCACTTTCGGTAGGCATTTCCTCCAAGTGTACAAACTTGTAGTTGTCCACATTCTCTTGACCACATGTACTTTTCACTATTTATTACCAACTGACACCACAATTAACACATGCACATAATCACTCAAACATATTCATAATCCTACCCAATCCTTAGCATGAATTTGCAACCATTAAGGATGAAGTCATGATTAAGTTGGGGGATGAGTCAACATAAGAGATGTTAATAGAACATTGTGGTAGGACAACTCATTAAACTTGTTACTACATGCACGCAACATGGTAGATGGGTCATCATGCAGATACAAAAGATAATATGGGCCATTATAACATTAAAAATTTATACCAAATAGCTCACACTAACCATATTAATGTCACTTGCACCTATAGAATAAAATTATTACCATAATAACTATCCAAAGTTTTACAACTCTAAGAAATCAAAACTAGATTTGACACAAATGCATTTGTAGTGGAGGAAATGTTAAAATAATAATGAGGAAAAATTATAGAGGGGATTGAATAATAAATGGACTGATCATGGGCATGGACAAAAGCATGATGAACCCACAAATACAAAAATAACTTAGAATAAATCCACAAGTGGGGAAATTTTTTGAAATTGTAGATTGGATGAGGTATTTTGAGCATTTAACTACAAGTATTGAGGTATTTTCACTCAAAATTGCCAAGGCATTGTAAGAAAACATAGTGTGGATTAGAGACAATATTGTCATAGTTACAAAAAATCCATTGCAAAATTTGTGATATTTCTAATTGAAGATGACCACTAGTACAAAAGCAAAGTCAAGACCATAGATTATAGAAGAGATTTTTTTATGGGTGAGAGAGGAGATCAATATCATGTTGAAGTGAATGAAGAGGGCATCATTACCAACTATTGGAAATTTGAGTTAATTTGAGGCATTTTGTGTTTTCATTGATGTCACATGGATCACATTTGGTTTTGGTGGCCAAAATATTTCATAAATAAGCATTTATGATATTTTGGAAAGCATGGCTATTTACAGGGTTTTTATGAAAACCAAAGGCAGGCAAAATAAAAGGTTTTATTTAAAAGCCAAGGTGGAATTTTTTTCATCGAAAAAGGACCTTCGGTGATGAAGATATTAAAGTTTAAATTAATGGAGGGCCGACCTATGTGCAATTAATGGAGGTTGGCATATATATATATATATATATATATATATGTGTGTGTGTGTGTGTGTGTGTGTGTGTGTGTGTGTGTGTAAAGGTTTCAATTTATTTTTGAAAGTGGGCATATTATATATCGTCGGAAATACTATTTCGAGGGCTATTTTACTAACTTATTTAGAAGTAGAAATAAGGTGTGTGTAAAGAGATATTTCTAATTTTATAAAGGGGTTCCAAAAGTGAATTTTGCCTTGTTCTTTCTCAAGAGGATTAATTATTTCATGAGGCGACAAGGTATGCAATATTGTGATTTATTTTATTTTATGGTATAAGTGGTTTTGGGAGTGAAAAGGTTATGCAATATTTTTATTTATTTTATTTTATGGTATAAGTGGTTTTGGGAGTGAAAAGGTTATGCAATGTTTTTATTTATTTTATTTTATGGTACAAGTGATTTTAGGAGAGATAAGGAAGTTGTACAATTAAAGGCCTTGGTGATGATCATTGAAAAGTGGAGTAATGTTGATTATTTTGTGATCTACTAACCCTTGTGAATATTGGAAAAAGAATTTTGTGATTGTGGCAGATTTACAAAGAGATTTGTTTTTTCATCTTCATAAAAGGTATGGGCACATTCTCCTATTGATTGTTTATGGTGGTTGATTTCTAAAATATCATTGGAGGGAAAAGGATTGTTTGTGGTTTCCTTTTCAAAATTGGTTGATTGAATGCTTCAAGGTTTTATAAGTTGAGAGTTGTGTTTAAACTTTTTTGTATAAGCATAGTTGTTGAAGCCCATTGGTTGTGAAAGAACTTGAGTTAGAAAAGAACATGAGTATAATTGTTATGTGAGATTTATGGTTGAGCATTATTGGAAACATTTGAGTTGGTTGATACATACTTGGACTAGGGTTGTGTGAGAGAGAGTTGTCCCTTGTGGTGATTGGTTGAGTTGAGTTGATTGAGCCTAGTCAAGTGATGTGTGAAGTGATTGTTCAAGTCCTATGAAAAAAACTATTCCATTATTCTGATTTGAGTTGAGAGTAATATTAGAACATATTGAGTCTCTAACAATTCTCTTTATGCTTCTATGAGTTGATTTGAGTTGAGATCATTGTTGTCATCCATTGAAGAGTACATTGCCATTCATTATTGAGTTCATATTTGAGCTTTGCCTTGATATATTTGTGAATGAGATTTGAGTGCTACTTGAGCATGATTAATTGAGCCTTTAAGAAGGACTTTGGTACAGATTTGAGGACAGTTTTGGGACATATTTGTGGATAGTTTTTTGCAAGTTCTTGGTGAGCTTGCTAGAGCATATTTGGGCAAGTTCTTGGTGAGATTTCTAGAGCATATTTGGACAGGTTCTATGTGAACTTGTTATTCAGCATTGGACAGGTTTTGTGTGAGCTTGTTATTCAGCTTTGGATAAGTTCTATGTGAGCGTGTTAAGAAGGTTCTATGTGAACCTATTGAGCAGGTTATTAGTGAGCCTATTGATAGATATTTTGAGGTGAAAGAGTACAAAGGATAGAGTCTCAGTGGATAGAGATCTAATAGCCAGTACAATTGAAGATAGATCTAAATTAGGAGTCTTCAAGTTGAGAGAGGTCCACCAGTCATTGTAGTAGAGATATAGAGTCTTCTAGAAGATCACATAGCTAGAGTAGAAGGGGAAAGAGTTATCCTATGGAAGATATCCATGAACTTGAGATTAGGGGATCAGCATCTCCTTTGGATAGAGATCCATAAACATTGTAATTGGGAGTGATTCCCAAAGATATTGATTGAGAAAGTTTTAGTAAAATATTTTCTCCGTGGAGTACCTCACATTGGGGGAACCACGTTAAATCTTGTGTCTCAATTGTGTGTGGTGACTTGTTCTCTTGCTTACTAATGATATCTGAGTTATTAATGCACACTGTTATATTTGGTTATTGTAATTAAGGACATTAATTGATATTGATTTGAAAAGAAAGTAAAAAGTGGTCTTATACTGTTCACCACCCTCTTAATATAAGCTTTTGTTCTTCACCAAAACCTTTGTATGAGGTTTCCATCCTTAGAAAGTTACTATAGGAAGTCATCCATAAATTCCATACACGTAAGGAGACTAGTTTCATCCACCAAAGACCAATACAACTTTTGGTTAAGAATTCCCTAACCAACCAAAATCTTAGGATCACATGGGTAAGTTTCATTGGAAACATCAACGGAGCAATAAAAATATGGGTGTAGCATCCCACAAAACCAAATGTAAAACATCAAGAAGATCATAATATTTTAGGACAACAAAAGTCTTATAAGGGAAGAGAAATATGAATATCATAAAATTTGACAATGAGAATCCACAAGAAACTCAACATTAAAGAAAAACTAGGGAATTGAGACCAAGAGCCTCAAAGGGTAAACTAGTGGCCTTCACTTTCAAAACTATGGATCCTCATTTGAATATATCAATTATGGACTTGGAACTAAAGGATGAATATGGTACAAGCATATAATTAATATAATAAAAGAAACAAAATAGATAACAATGCCAAAGGACTGAAGAAGACCTTAAAAAAAAAAATGAAACATCTCCTTTAATACCACCTAAAAAAAATGCAAGGTGCATGAAGGAGAACCACTACTAACTCTATGGATACATTGGTAGAAGTGGCTTTCCAATAGTTCTTAAAGCCAAGTGGTCTTGAGTCTTAACAATTTGATAATCCATGGCCAAATTCTAACCAACTATATCTAGAAGTGGACTAAAAAGAGCCCAAGGAGGTAGAACCAAAAGAAGTAGAGGCTAAAAAACCACTATAGCCTAAGAAACTTAAGGGACAAAAAACCATAGAGCTTGTTGAAGGTGATAATGATGATTAATTCTACGAAATAGAACATGTGAAAGAAATGTTAGGAGAAGATAAGCCTCTAGAACTTCCCCTCACATACAACAAACATGGAACTTATGGGATAAATGGAATTCATGCATATTGAAGACACTTTTAAGGTTTCATAGTTGTAGCAAAAGCTACAAGAATAACCCTTGAGATTATTTATATAGGATTACAAAGTAAATTTAATACCATAAGAGGAGTTAACATAGACTAAGGCTAAAGTTTCTTAATGAATAATCCAAGCTAATGAAACCCATAGTCTACAATTTTAGCTGACCATTTCCAAGGGTGAGATATTCAAATGAAAAATAGAGGTAGATTCATACAACAAAAGGCATGTTTTCTTTTCCAAGTATGAGAAATACATGAAAGCCATTAATGAGCATTTTTAAAAACAACTAATAAACTACTAGGATGACTTTGTAGATGTGTTGAAGAAATAGGAGATAACTATTGCAAAGGAAAAGAGGAAGAATAAGGAGGTTAAGAGAATAACCAGATTGCTCTCCATTATTGTTAAACTAGGAGATGATTGATTATAAATCACTTCCTTGAGTCTCCCCCTTGTATTTTAATAAAAATGGATTTACATACAAATCAATTAGATAGACAAAGAACAACACATAGACAATATGGATTCATCAACACTCAACTAGATCTACTTCTTGTATTCTGATCAACAAAATTTGTTTCATAAATTCTACTTGCATAATTTTATTTTACCTAAGTGTACATGGTTGAGTCCCAACTTCTTTGTGGGATATTTGGTCATCCATAATTTTACTAATTCATTCAAAATGATATAGTGAGGTCATATTAATCCACTTTATACTAGGAAAAAGAGCTCTTTGAAATTTTAGCAGTCTTCATAGAACACAAGAATGTCAATCAAGTTATACAAGATATAAAGAAAATTATGGGGCATAGAAAGTATGAGCCATGTATGAGAAGGCATAAACAAGTTATTTTTTAAACATTCAAGGATAACTTGGATGAACTATGGGAAGCAACAATAGATGGATGTCATGCTAGGTGGGATGATTTACGTAAAAAACTACAAAAATAAGAACTTGAATCTCCTAAACTTCTTGAAAAACTTGTCTAGGGTAGTGAGCTACATGATAATTGTAAACACTTTAGGGAATTAGTGGATAGGCCTTAGCTTTAAACCCTTGATGTTGTGGATGACACTCATTAACTATACTTAAATGACACGCTTATCTATAGTAGATGAGCTATAGTGTTGGTATGAAATCTAAGAGGCTAGAGGATATAAGAGATAAAATGAACTTACCCTATGCCTTATGATCTATAGGACTAATGCAAGCTTTGGATGCTCTAGTATGAGGAGGGTTATAAAATGTAGATCAATTGGTTAAAAAATTAAATAGAGAAGGCATTGAACAAGGATTTGAAATAATTTAAGTTAGGGGAAATGATGATTCACTCAAATAATTTATTTATATGACTCTTTTTACCTTTAAACCCCCAACCTTCTGGTATCTAATAATAATTAATCCCTTGCTTTATCTAAATGATGGTTACTTTTGTATTATATATATATTATAATATAAATTAATGATTTTTATATAATCTTGGATGTTTTTTGCTTTAGTTTTTCTATAATTTAATTTTTGTATGTTGTGTACTAACCTTTCTCACCATGAGTGATCTAAAATTCTTCTATAATAAGCATATGATATCACTACTGGAAACCAAATAGGATGATGAAATTGAATCTTGAAGTTACCCTAGAAAATTATGGAAACATGTAATTGTTAGAGTATAGAAACATAATTAGCAAGTGTTGTAAAATTTGCATGGTAACTGTTAGTTGTACAATACCATATACATCAATTACATGAAGAATACGAGGTGTTTAAATCATTGCCTATGATATTGAAAATTGTTAGTAAAATGGGTGTTATAACTAACTTTTTTTTTTTGGAAAATTGAGTACTTAGTTAATAATAGGGACTAGAGGGTGAAACTATATGGAATCTACACTGGTGAATATTTTTGTTCCTTTATGAAATTGTCTTGACCATTCCAAATTAGGACATTGATTCTCTAAATTCAAGGAATTCTAAATTGTGACTTTGTTTTGTATTATTTTTATTTTGTAGTCAAAATTGACCATAGCAATTTCAATTGCATCCCATGAGAGTTGGTGAATAGTTCAAGAAAATTTCATGGTCCCTTTAAATTTTGCACATGGTTTAGAATAGGATTTAGTCATCTAGTCGAGTTAGAAGGATATTTCCATAGTAACAAAGCAACAAATAGATATTTTTATGTATTTTATTCGGTATCATAAATTATATCTATAACATAATCAATTTTTGAGTGTGTAGAATTACCTTTTTCTATCATATGGGAACTACACCTATCCTTGGAGTTTGGGCCTACTACAAGTGTGTGGTTTGTGAGAACTCCTATGTGCAAATTGTGTTTTTTGATCAATAGTTAGATATCATTCATAGTTCTGAATAAACCTTTTTTAATCCTACTCTTTCTAATTTTCCATAGTTAACTATATGAGTGTGATTGATTTTCTATTATGCATTTCTTTTCTAGTTTTATTTTGTATTTTCTTTTCTATTTTTTAGTTCTAAAGTTTATTTTTCAGATTCCTATAGTTTCTAGTTTTATTTTTAAAATTTATAATTAACTATGTAGAAATAACCTACTTATTTTCGATGTATTGTCTAGGAGAAGCAATAACTGGTGATCAAATTATAGTATAAACTAGATTTGGCATGTAGGAGCATGTAGATTAGGTCCTCAAACAAGATCTGTAACTGTATATAAAATTCCTGGTGACTCATAAATATACCTACGTATATTGACATACTAAGTGTATATTATTGATATGTATACAATAAACTAGATCATACACTAATCTACAAGCAATATAACATGAATATCCCATTAAATGATTTTCTTTTAACAAAACTCTTAAAGCATAAATATACCTTGATGATAGCACAAGTATGAGTCAATATGAAGTATTGTTCTAAATAATTATTACTAAAATAACCCACACAGTTATAAACACAAACTAAGAATGACCAATATTATAAAATAAATGACCAACCTAAACTAATCCTTTATTAAAAATTGTATCCAATGTCTTCTCCTTGTTTGGTTAAATGATAAATTGGTTGTAATGTAGCACAACTGATAATATCAAGTATTAAAGGGTCCTATTGTAAACTTTTATTACATGAATATCAATGTCAAGCTCTTATCAAACTAGAAGCTTTGTTTACTTTTTCATTATTACTTGATTTTTCTCCTTTTACAAGAAAATTTGAACAACATACAACTAAACACAATCAACTATGCTCCACTAGAAATAATTAATGGAGGTAGATGTCAATTACCTTTTCCTCAAACTCTACACATAAATTTCAAATGGACTCCTATTCCTTTAGTTTCTCCTCTTTCTCTACATGTGAAATCAAAAAGAGGTAAACATGTTAATTTCAATAATAACCGATTGTTTACAAAATAAGTATGATAGGTTAGTAGAGGAACATCATTGGTGCAAAATGTTTTGTTGTATCCCATGTTTTACCATATTCAATTCCTTCAAGAATATTGTGAATAAGTTATCTCTATAAGTGTCAATATAGAGACCAAACATGAGTCCACTTAATAGAGCCTCATTGCCAGTATCCTATAAAAAATTCTAAATAAAGATATTTGCATGTGGCTTCTTTAAATAATTTTATTATCCATAAATGACTTCTCATTAAAAAGTTCAATGGATTGCCCTTGACTTTCCAACTTGTTTACTAAAATATTCTAGCTAAAATACTTCCATGTGTCAAATGCAAATTAAAGTTTATTTCACTAAAAGTGTGCTCATACTATTTGAACTAACAACTACCATCAACTTGCATTATGAAAAATCAACATACTTAGCTAGGAAAAATTTAATGAATGACTATTCCTTTTGATATATGATCAAATTTATCCTTTATGATGGTAGCTCCAAAACATGAGAGTTGTTATAAACTATTTACAATTGAATATTTAAATGTAAACATGTTTTTGAAACCTATAACTACCATAGTTCATTTACTTGAATTGATCCAACCATATTCCGACCTCATGGTATTTATAATAAAATGACAGTAATCTTCATCAACCTTTGTTTTTTCCTTTAGATATCTCTTTCTTGCATTTAGAAACCAAGAGCTTCTTACTATCATAATCCTTTTTTCCATAACATTCACAAAGGTAAATCTCCCAACAAAATTAGTATATATGACTTTCCCTTTTACAATAATTACAATTTAATAAAAAAGTAGAGGGTTTATGTTTATACTATTTTTATAAATGTGTATTTTCTTATGCTTTCCTTGCTTGGAGATTGCATTTTATCTTTATTGGGTTTTTTAATGGTTTCACTTTCCTCTTTATAAAAATTTGGGATAGTGATGGATTTTCTTCCTACACATTTAAATGCCCACTTATATTCTCTTTCTCCATATATGCACACTTTGCATGGATTTGGGCCAATAAATCCTCTTTGGAAGCTATCTCTTCTTACAATTTTTGTATTGATTGTAAACATTTATTTTCTACTTATTGTATTGAATAATGAGCAATACTATTAATTTTAGCATGTTACCTCATGATCCTAGTAAAAATTTTTGTAATCATAACAAGTAGATCTTTTTTATCTTAGAGTTCCAACTTCAACTCTGTATTCTCTTCTCTTTAGTTGGAAAACTCTTGGAACTACTATTGGGTGATCTATAACAAGTTTTTTATCTTGCCTTTTCTCTCCTAGAGTTGGTTTTTCTACAATATACTAGATTTCCCCATGTTTTAGCAAAACAATACACAAGATTTTATCAATACTTAGTATGTAAACTTGTTCAGTATGTAAACCTGTTTGTACATAAAATTTCAATAGGCTAGTAAAATTTACACAAGACTCAAGAAAAATTACTCTAATATCATATAATTTATGGCATACCTCAATTGACTTGCTCACATATATCTTTCCTTAATAAATAAAAATTGCATAGAAAAATAACCATAAACTTAAATAACCATCAATAAGAAAATCAAACTCAAGGAAACAACACCATAAAGAGTACAATGCATATGAAATACAACTATATGATTATAGCTTATGTTATTGAAGTGTGATTAAGAGTACAATGCATATGAGTTGAACAAAGCCTCTTCTAGAGAAAAAGAGGAGATCATACAAAAGTTCATACAAATTCAAATTACTTCCAAAAGTTATTGCCTTGTTAATGGCTAGAAAATATAGCAATATATCCAATTTTCTAAGGAGAAAAGGAAGGACATGGAAGGTCAAAATTCATGTTGTTTCCTCTTCAAATATTGCTCTAGCAACCTTTCATATTCCATCCTCTCTTTAAATCCTAAAATAAAAGTAGAGTAGTTTCAAATATCCATGAGGCCATAGGCCATATAGGACAATCCTTATAGAGAATGTTGTTTACCTAATATGTGTTTACCCAACCAAACTCTAGTTACCAAAGCATGGTATACAACTCTAGCCTTATTTAATTTGAACTTTGGATCCTATTCGAAGTTCCAAAGTATTTACTCTTAGGCGTACTCAAGTACATAAGAGAGAGAATTTATCCTATTTGATTAACCTTCAATCCCAATTAGATAAATAATATGAGGGTTGAGGAAATCATTTTAACTTATTTCTAATAGGTATTATTTAATGTATTTTACCTTATTTTTCACAAGTTTCTAAAATTCATCTATAATGTAATTTTAATTAATAATTTTTATTTTTATTTTATTTTACATGGTGGAATCAGTAGTTGCCACGAATCCTGGCAGGTTATCCAGTTTTTTATGGCTGCCATAGTATTCTGCATTGTCTGCCTTTGGAAGCCGCCACACACATCTTTGCACAATCTGCCTCTATAACCACCATGCCACGATCATTTTAAACCTTTTACATCGTTGAAAGCACTAGGAAAGGGACAAACATTTAGGTTGATGAGGCCCGAGATTTGAACCTTGGACCTTCGCCCCTTTTATAGGATTTGGGATAACCAACTGGTCTACACCTCGGACCTAATTAATAATTTTAATTAAATAGATGTTGTGTGGCTATAATATCTAGTGTCCCTTAATATAAATATTGATGGATCTTAGATTCTAAGATATAAATAGCAAATAATTTAATAGTATATGTTAACTTAATGGGGATTTTTGGACCAATTTGTGTAGAATTTGAAGAGCTTTAAAATGATTGGTCATATGAAGGAATCCGAGCAAACTTGAGGGAGATACGACCCTATAAAGTTAGCCATCTGGAACAAGGGTAGTGAAAATTTTTCAAGTTGCAAAAAAATGAAATTACAAATATCTATCAACCAGAATTTAGATGATGGGAGGTGTAATAGAGGGCTAAGGCTTTAGTAAGGTGAGGTATTCTATCTAGGCATATAATTTTTTAGCTAAGTTTTTTCTCTCTTCTTTATCTAAGGAATTTTGCATTCAAATTATTATAATTTGTTTATCAAATATTATATTTGCTATAGAATATTCTAGTAGATTTTGATTTTTAGTTTCCTTTCCATGGACTGATTTATAGCTAAATACTTATAATAATCTCTATTAGTAGAGGTTTGTGAGGGCACCACAGAGGATCAATCCTTGTTGCTCAAATATAGGGTGGTTTTTGGTAAATTTAATAGGTATTGACCAAGGGAAAATAGATTGATAGGATTTGGAAGTCTCTAGAAGTGATTCTATTCTTTCTTCCCAAAGGTTTCTTCTTATCCATTTTTGTTCTAAGGAAAAAAAAGATAGAATCCTAAAAGGAGGTTCTTGGTTTATGGGAAGAGCATAACTCTTCCTTACCTACTTGTATGAAGGATTTTCACCTAAAAATATAAATCTATCCCTAGTACAGTATGGGCTAGGATGTATGGGGTTCACATTGCAATTTGGGATATGTATACCTTCAAGGTAATAGGCAACACTTTAGGAGAATTACTTGAGATTTCAAAAACTATAAAAGATGGATTTTTGGTTGTTTATGCTTAGATATTGGTCATGATTGGTATAAGTAAAGTTTTACTAGAATCAATCATTATTAAGTATGGGGATAAGATGTGGAACTAAACCATAGATTATGAAAACATATCTTTTAAATGTAAAATATTTCATGAGGTAGAGAATATTGAGAGATCATGCCCTAAGGGAGGCCAACATAATCATATGTAAAAAATGCAAGATAAACTTACAAAATGGATATGAATGAGGATGATTTTCAACTTCTAAAAAATAGATCTAGACAAATGGAAGCAAATAAATAGTGGAGACCAATAAGGAAGGATATTGGGAGAAATACCAATTCTTTTAAGGCTTTAGTTTGTGAAGAAAAAGTAGATCAAATCCTAGAGGACACGGTCCAATAGGTTCAACATATTAACAAGGAACCATATATTTAGTATGATCTTAATTTAGGGATGAACATTCTCAATAAATCTAACGAATTTATCTCATCAGATTTTTAATACTCTATTGAAGTACCATGCACCATTTAGGAGAAAAATGATAAATAAAATGCAGTGTTAGATGTTAATACCTCTACCATTAATAAGGAAATACTAGAAAATAAGTAGGACAAGTCAAAAGCTTTTGTAGTAGTGTTAGGTGCCTAAGATAGTACTTAATAATTTAATATTATATTTTATAATGGTATGAGCCATAAATTAATTATTAAGGAATACCACATGTCAAATTAAAAATAACTATGATATAGAATCATGTAGGTCATCGATAGGGAATATTGTCATATATAACCACAAGGAATATTATCATATTATTATGCACTTAGTAACTCATGGAAGGTGAACCATCACACTCTTGTATAAAGAGAGATGTACCCCCATTGTAAAAGGTATCTATGATGTATTCTTAGAGAAGTCTTGGCTCATGGATCTAGATATCTTGTGGAGTGGCTTCCTTCCAAAAGGAGCATTGTACGGTATTGCCCTACCTCAAGGGTATAATCAATCTCTATTTTATTGTGATAAATTTATTGTGCAATTTATTTGTGGATGCATGTTGTATAAGATGAAGCAAAGTTTCCTCTTATGAATTTTAGGAGTGATTCGGCTTGTTCTATATTGTCTTGATCCAACCTTATTTTTTATTCCAGCTTATTAACTTTTGGAGTGGCAATGATACTCAATTTTTTAAGAGTAATAAATACAACTATATTCATTAGCTTGGGGGCTACTTGCTTCTTTTACTTCCTTGGTAGCTTATCCTTCCACCAGACTTATGTATTTTGACTCATTTTCTTGAGCTTGTTGATGGTGACTACGGATGGATCAAGAAGTAGAAATGTTAGAAATATGGGTTGGATAATGGGGAATGGATATGGAGGAATTTTCTAAATGATTGAAATAATAGTACTTATGGTATTTTATGTTTGTAAAGTGGATATTATGGGAGGTAGTTTGAGTGTTGTTGTTTCTTGAGTAATCAGTCTTGGTAGAGAATTATGTGGTAGAGAAGAAGGGGAGGGAATATTAGTGGGAACAAGAATAGATAAAGAATAAGTAGGGACTTGAGAGGTCATACATGTTTTTTTTGCCTGTGGATACTCCAGGGTTTGTGCGATTACATGTCCTATTGCTGATACTATGTCTTGAATTTTGTGTTTCTTACTTGCCCTTTCTTGCAACTACCTTAGAGGATTGGATTTCCTTTTTGTCATCCCTTATTATTTTATTGGGGTAGAATTATTAGACTGTAGTGTTCCTATCAATTATTGTAGATACGGCCTTATGCTTACATCAAATCCTTCACTATTTTTTTCAACTTGACCTAGCTCCTGCACAACCTCTATTGGTGTATCTTGCTCTAGGTAGATTTGGTATTTTGGTGGCCCTAGTACAAACTTAAGTGATGGCTTTTATGGATATTTAGGTATGGATCACTTTCTCCTCCTCCATTTGGTTTTGGGAATATGATATTTAGGAAATGCGGCTCCTAGAGCTAAATTTTGAGGTCACTGCTACACTTTTGGAATATCTTGTGATCCTATGGCCATTTTCCCTAAGCCTCCTCTAGTGGATCCCATTTTATGGATTATTTTAGATCCCCTTAGGTATATTTCTTGATGGAACTCGATTGGGTCAAACATAAAAGTTTTTTTATATGATTTTAAAGGTTTTTTGCAAGCATTTATCCTTTCAGATTTTTTTTAGTGATACATTCTACTTGTTCATCTTTTAGATTTGGTACTTCTTCTTCAATACATTTTTCTTCAAAACTTATATCCTCAATTTCTATTTCTCTTTCTTCTCTTTCTACCAAAGGTTCTTCTTCATGTACTTCTTCTCCTTCACTATCAACAACTTTGGCTTTGACTTATTCCTCCCTAGGCTTCCAAGTATCTATGTTCTCATCATATTTTTGTGAAAATATTTTATCCATAGCCAGTGGGTATTGGGAATTTTTTACACCATGTTCACATATAAAAATCCACCATTCCCACTAGCTATGGATAGCCAAAGGGTAGCAAGTGCTAGAATTTTTTTTCATTCATGGCAACAAAACAAATGCATGTAATAGCATATAACGCTTAAATTTTTTTGAAATAATTACAGCGGCAAAAAAAATGCAAACAATAGCATATAACGATATTATTTTTCAAGGGAATATAAACATAGTAAGTGTTAGAATTTTTTCATTTGCAGCAGCAAAACAAAAACATGCAACAGTATAAAATGCTTATATTTTTTGAAGGAAATAAAAACAGCCAGTGCTAGAATTTTTTACATTTGTAGTATCAAAACAAATGCATATAATAGCATATAACACTATTACCTCTACAAATGTTGCTCCAAACAAACCTTCTTCCTAGCTCTCTCTTGCATGTCTCTTCTATCTCTCTTGCTCCCTTTGCCCTCCTCTACACTCAGCAAAAACTCTCAATTATATGTATATCCCTCTAAAGAACATGTAATCCCCCACTAAAAAACCCTTCGTTATTTTTCCTTCCATACAATCCCTTTTCTTTTTCCGCCCAAGAAGCATTCATTACCAAATGTAACTTATTCACTAATTTTAGTTTTTTTCTATTTTTTTTGCAATGCTAGGAGAGTTTCATGATTCACAATCCTAGCATTATTAGCTAATTAATAATTTCATATTATTAATTTTCTAAATGCTATTTAAATTAATTTCCCTCTTAATTAATTTAAGTAGCACCTAATGTTAATATTAATTAATAACATAGGTATTAAATATCTTTTGAAGAGTTAATAAATTCAACATTCTTTATGCATAAAAAATGCATTCCAACTATACCAAATATTCATTCAAACATAGGTAAACCAAAAGAAATGCTCATAGACCATTTGCATCATGTTGTCTATGTCCTCAAGCAAAATATTTTATGATGACTACTAGGTTATCAACTTCTTGCTAAAAGTGACTCCATTGCTTATAACAATTTCCTTGTCAGTGGTAAAATTAAATCAAACATTCAATTATGAAATGCAACTACATGAGGGTACTTAGTTACCCTAGAGTTGTCGATGAATATATCATCTTCCATCATTTTATTTTTTGGTCTCTCTTTTTTGGTGGTTGTTCATGTCAATTCACCTATGAGAGTACCTAGTCCTGCAACCATATATTCTATCAATAGTACCATATTCTAACATAATATAATCAAAGCATAATGTACAATTAATCACATGTCATGATAACATAGCAAAATATTAAGCATTGAAAATCCACACATCAATACATAATCAATATCAATGATAAGTCCTTCCAATAAGGGTCATGACATACTCCCCCCTTGGACTAAACACAGTCCCTTGTGTTTCTAGAAAAAAATTAAAATATATTTTCAATTAAACAAATATGGGAATTGCTTCCTCATTTTTATAGAATTTTTTCAAGTTGCACAATTCTCTAAATAGTGGTCCCATTGGACCTTGCATTGATCTAGGATTCGTTTCCTCATGACCTTGGAAAAAAACCCTAAAATATTCACTAGTCTTACCTTAATGGCTAAGGGATTTTCCATCTACAATTTGGATAAATTCCAAACATGAGAAGGATTAGCAACATATTTTCTAAGTAGAGATATGTGAAAAGTGTTGTGGATATTTGGTAGGTTGGGCAGCAATATGAGTCTATACGTTACTAGACTTATCCTATCAATAATCTCAAAAGGCCCAACAAAATGAGAATCCAACTTAGTTGACTTGATGGCACTTTTCATGGGTCTAACTCTTAAGAAACTCTATCTCCCATGGAGAATTCTCTTGGTGATCTTCTCAAATCAACATAGACATTTTAGCAATTGGTTGCTTCCTTAAGCCTCTATCGAATCACTCGGAGCTACTCCTCCATATCTTTGATAGTGTCATATTTGATCACCACTTTGGATTATCCTATGATAAAGGTGTTCTACATATTCTACCATACAAGGCTTCAAAGGGGTCCATTCCCAAGGATGCATGATACCCATTATTATATGTAAATTTAACTAAATGTAAAAAGTCCTCCCATTTAGAATTTTGGTCTATGCAATACATGTGAAGCATGTCTTCAAGTACTTGGTTAACCCTCTCTATTTGTCCATCCAATTTTGGATGGTATATTGAACTAAATTCAGCTTTGTACCCATTGCATGATGAAGAGCCTGCCAGAATTCTAATGTAAACTGTTGAGCAAGGTGCAGCAAAAGCATTACAAAAGTATTGTCATTGTTGTCAACACAGACAGATTGATGCAGTTGATGCAGTTCAGAGGTCAGTCAGATCAAGTATAGTGATTTTCAAGGAAAAAAGAAGTGACCCAGATTCATAAATTTGCAGAAAAAGACAAGTAATAAAACTGTCGCGATATCGCGACATGTTTTTTGTCGCGATATCGCGACAGGTTGAGAGGTCCGAAGGCAGAAATAAAAATGTCGTGATTTCACGACATAACGGAGGAGAGAGAAAATTCATGCCAAATTGTCGCGATATCGCGACATAACGGAGGAGAGAGAAAATGCATGCAAAATTGTCACGATTTTGCGACATAACTGAGGAGAGAGAAGGCGCAAGCAAAATTGTCACGATTTCGTGACATAACTGAGGAGAGAGAAGGTGCAAGCAAATTTTTTGCGATTTCATGACATGACTGAGGAGAGAGAAGGCGCAAGCAAAATTGTCGCGATTTCGCGACAAAAAGGATGAGAGAGAAAGTGCATGAGAAAGTGTCGCGATATCATGACAGTTTCGGAAGAAAAGCACTAAGGGCGCAAAGTGTCGCGATATCGTGACAAAAAGGAGGAGAGAGAAAGTTCATCAAAAATTGTCGCGATTTCGCGACATGCTGGAAGGAAAGAAGCAAAGTTGAAAAACTGTCACGATTTCGCGACAAGTTTGGAGTAAAGGTGCCATGGACGAAAAGTGTCGCGATTTCGTGACAAGTTTGAAGAAGCAGCGCCTAGGATGAAAACTGTCACGATTTCGCGACATGTTGGAGGCAAAGCAGCAAAGTCGAGTAACTGTAGCGATTTCGCTACATGTTGCAGTTTCGCTGGCTGAAGCAAAGAAAATGCACTAAGTCAAGAAAGTGTAGCGATTTTGCTACAAGTTTGAAATACAAGGCGCAAGAGTGCAGCGATTTCGCTACAAGTTCGGAATGGAAGGCACAAAGATGTAGCGATTTCGCTATAGGTTCAAAATGCAAGGTGCAAAGGTGCAGCGACCTCGCTACGAGTTCGAAATGCAAGGGGCATAGGTGTAGCGATTTCGCTACAAGTGTAAAACACAGAACACAATGGGGTAGCGATTTCGCTACAAGTCTAAGATTAGCAAGTCGAAGCAAGAGGAAGCACCAAGACAACAAAGTTGTAGCAATTTTGCTACATGCTAGATTTTCAGAGGCCGCAAAGTAAAGAAAATTGCTAAGTCAAAAAGGTGTAGCGATTTCGCTACCACATGAAGAGAGAATTGTACGGAGGCCGAAAGCATCGTGATTTCACGACAAAGCGAAGGATGACATCAGCAAAACTGAGAAGTGTCGCGATTTCGCGACAAGGTGAAAGAAAAGCCACTGGAAGCCGAAAGCGTCGCGATTTCGTGACAACTTTGAAGATGACGTCAGCAAAAGCTGAAAGTGTCACGATTTCGTGACAAGGTGAAAGAAAAGCCGTTGGAAGCCGAAAGCATCGCGATTTCACGACAACTTTGAAGATGACATCAGCAAAAGCTGAAAGTGTCACGATTTTGCGACAAGTTGAAAGAAAAGCCGTAGGAAGCCGAAAGCGTCGTGATTTCGCGACGACATTAAGGATGACGTCAGCAAAAGCCGAAAGTGTCACGATTTCGCGACGACATTAAGGATGACATCAGCAAAAGCTAAAAGTGTCATGATTTCATGACATGTCTCATTTTCGCGGCTAGGAGACAAAAAAAAAAAAACTCGATGCAGCAAAAGCATCGTGATTTCGCGACATGTCTCATTTTCGCGGGTGTGTGCCGAGTAAAGTGGAAGGAGGCTGAAAATGTCGCGATATCACGACATGTAATGTTTTTGTGGGTGCATGCTGAGATAAGGTCTTGAAGGAATATATGTTGCGATATCGCGACAGGTAACAGCTTGGCGGGAAAAATCCAAAGATACATGCACTATGACAGGTGTCAAAATAGCGCCAGTTACGGTAGATTTAACTGGATTCAGATCTGCAGTTCCCAGTAACAGGTGTTGGTGAAATATTAGAGAAAATACTGCAACAGTTAACTGGAGTCACAGGGAAAGTTACAAAGCATGCATTTAAGAAAAGAACGGTTGTTGTAGGGTCATGATGCAGCAAGCTGGCACAAGCGCAGTATTACAGATAATCTCTACAAACAAGAAATCCTCTCGATGGTTGTGCATGTCAGACATGACAGTAGCGGGTAGAATAGAAGGATCGACGCAGTATAGAAAAGAGTGTGAAAGTGCTAAAAGGGCAGTTACGTAGAGTTTAGGAGAACAGAATCATAGAGCATCGAAACGCATAGAAATGCTGTCAGTCTGCATATAAAAGGGTTTCAGTACCAGCAGAGCAGAATGTCAGAATATGTCAGTAAGAAAACGGTGAAAAGGCAAAACGCGTCAGAGGGGATTTGACGGATCGATTACAGCCAAAAATGCATGAAATTTTAGAGGGAAAAATTGAACCGTTTAAAAATTGAGCCATTTAAGAAAATCAAATATAAAAACTCGAACAGGCACAGGAAGAGAGGTTACTGCAACCATGGTTATTCATGAAAAACAAAAGATAAGGTTGAGTAAGAGTGTTGCTTGAAGTACAGTGAAAGAACAAGAACCTGAACCTGAATGCAATTTTATTGAAAGATCAGAAGAGAGGTTTAGACTGTAAAAGGAAGATATTGAGATTCTAACAATTCTCTCGTATGCTTCGTGAGATTAATTTGTATGAGCTATAGACCAGTGAGGGTCTTGCAAAAGAGAAGGCATTTTTATGTCAATATTTTGTTAAAAATTGAAATCCAAGTTGGTGCTTGGTAAAAGGAGTTGGTGCTCCTATCTGTTGCAGCAAAAAAATTAGGGGTTGGTGCTCCTTCCAGTGGGTGCTGGTAAACTATTTGTAAATATTGAATCCTTGCAAAGACTGGATTTGGATTGTAGTCCAAACAAGTCATTATTTGAGGAGTAGCCACATCGGTGAACCTCGTTAAATCTTGTGTTGTGTGATGCTCATGTGTTATACTTGCTTTATCTATTTTTAAGCTTGCATTTTTAAGTTTTAAGAGTTGCAGATTCAAGTTTTTAAATAGTTACACTGATTCACCCCCCCTCTCAGTGTCATTGTGAGAATATCAATTGGTATCAAAGCAAGGTTCCTGTACAAGCTTAATCAGCTAAGGTGATCTTGGGAGATACACAATGGTCGGTGGTGAAGGATTCTCTTCTAACAAAGCTCCTCTGTTTGATGGAACAAATTATTCTTTCTGGAGACTTAGGATGCAGACATATCTATGTGCATTGGGTTATGACATTTGGGAATCTATTGAAAATGGATACACTATACCCTTTGTTCCTCCAAAAGATGCGGCTGAGAAGAAAAAGTTTGAGAAAAACTCAAAAGCCAAGAATGCTATTATGTGTGGATTAGTAGACAGTGAGTTGATACGCATCATGAACTGTAAATCTGCAAAATACATATGGGACAAACTGTAAAGCATTCATGAAGGAGATAGCAAGATCAAGGAAGCTAAGTCGCAAACACATCATGCCCAGCTCGAAGCATTAAAGATGACTCGATGATGAGAACATAGAAGCCTATATGCTGAGAGTAAATGGAATCATTAATGCAATAATAGGACTCGACGAGGAGATGGAAGATGCAGTTGTTGTGAAGAAGGTACTAGGAACTCTCAATAAAAGATTTGATGCAAAGGTTTCTACCATAGAAGAAGCAAAAGATTTAAATTTTTTTAGTATGGATGAAATGCATGGTTCTCTAACAGCATATGAAATGAGAATTGGACAAACAAAGCCCTCAGACAGAGAAGCAGCTTTTCAAGCACAGAAAAATATAAAATCTAAACAAGAATCTGAGGAAGAAGAATCTATAAATGAAACTGAAGCAAACTTTGTTAGGAAATTAGTAAAGGGAAAAGGAAAGTATAGAGGCAAGCTACCGTTCAAGTGCTTTAACTGTGGAGGCATCGGGCACTTTGCAGCAAAATGTCCAATGAATGAGAAAAACAAAAATGATGAAGGGACACACCAAGAAAGAAATGTCTGGAAGAAGAAACCACATTTTAGAAAAAGGAACTTCAAGAAGAAAAGTTTCATTTCAAAGAACATTGACTCTTCGAAGACAGTTTCCAGTGAGGACTCAGAAGAAGAAACTGGTGAAGCCTTGTTCATGGCTTTTGAAGAACAAAGAACAAAGGAAACCCAGGAGTGTGAAGAAAAATTAGAGGATGAGGCTAAGGTAGATCTGGAAGGTGATTTGGTTGCTGCACTTGAAGAGTTAAGTGCAGAAAGGAAAAGAAATAAAAAGATTTCAAGAAAATTTGAGGATGCTAGCAATTTGATATTCAGTTTGAAAGTACAAACTGAAGAATATAAGAAAAAGTCTGAAGATTTTGAAGCTCAGTTAACCGTGAAAATAAATGAGTGCAATAAGCTAGAAGAAGACATAGTTGGATTAAGGCTGCAGCTAGAAGAGATGAATCGAAAACTGAGTTGTCATCATAAATTTGAAGATAGTTCCGCAAAACTGAATAAAATGTTAAATAATCAAAGGCCTACGGGTATCAAATTTGGTCTAGGATTTGATGAAGGAGAATCCTCAAAGGACTCAAATGCTGTAACTGTGGAACCAATAAAGAATAAAGACAAGATCAGGGTTGATCAAGATAAACTGTATCATGCAAAAGAAAACAATAAGTCCAAGCTCGAAAGGAGTTCTGCAAATGATGGATTCACCAAAGTCACATATCAAATAAGAAGAAGACCCATGGCTCCTACTTCCACATGGCAACAACCATTTCCCTGGTACACTCATTCCTTTTCTGGTTATTGTTTTAAATGCAATGCATATGGTCATAAAATTTCAATTTGTAGATATAATGTAGAACAAAGAAATTTTGCTAGTAGAAATATTTTTTCACCTTTGATAGATTATGCTGTAGAATGTTATAACTGTCATAAATTCGGACATATTGCAAGAAATTGTCGTAGCTCTTTTGCAGGAAATAAATATCAGGGAAGAAAGTATCAATCAACTGGATTAAAAAAAAACAAAAAATCTCTCGAAAAACTGTCACAAGCCAATGAAAGGGAGAAGGTAAAACAAGTGACCAGATCTGTTGTTAAATCTCAGTGGAAAGAAAAGGAACAACAAAAGAAAGACAAGGAATCTCTAATCGTTCAAACAGCTCTCAAAGCCCAGAATAAATCTGCACCTTGGATTCTGGACAGTGGATGCTTCAGTCATATGACAGGAGACAAACAGAAGTTTGATAAGCTACAGACATACGAAGGTGTTTCTGTAAAATTCAGAAACAATGATGGAGTAAAGATAGTGGGTAAAGGATCAGTTAAGTTAAATGACGGAAAAATAACTCTAAGGAAGTTCTTTTTGTGGTAGGTCTAAAGCATAACTTACTGAGTGTAAGTCAAATTTGTGACAGAGGTCATGAAGTAATTTTCAAGAAAGAGGGTTGTGAAGTAAGAAAGACAAAAAATAGAAAGTTAATAGCCACTGGACTGAGAACTTCGGAAATTTGTATACTCTCTCAGAGACTTCAGAAGGAGCTTGCTTGGTTGGACAGGAAGAAGAAAATTGGCTGTGGCACAAGAGACTCGGTCACATAAGCTTTGATAATCTGGTAAAGATCAGCTCAAAAGGAGCAGTAAGAGACATACCCACTATTGGTAAACCCTCAAACAGCATTTGTGAGTCATGCCAAAAGGGGAAACAAACCAGATCTACTTTCAAAGCAAAAGAGTATTTTACAAGCAAACCGTTAGAACTAATTCACACAGATTTATGTGGACCCATGAGAACGGAAAGCATAAATGGCTACAAATATTTCATGCTGTGTATAGATGACTTTTCCAGAATGACATGGGTACTCTTTCTGAAATTTAAATCAGAAGCCTTTGAGATGTTTAAAACTTTTAAAAATCTTGTTGAGAATCAATCTGGAAAAAAAATTAAATGTTTGAGATCAGATAGAGGTGGAGAGTTTATTTCAGATGATTTTGCAGAATATTGTGAAAAACATGGGATTAGAAGACAGTTTTCGACAGCTAGAACACCACAACAGAATGGAGTAGTTGAAAGAAATAACAGAACTGTGCAAGAAATGGCAAGGACAATGTTAACTGAGAGCAAAATTGCTGACAGGTTCTGGAAAGAGGCAGTTCATACTGCAGTCTACATTCATAATAGATGTATGTTGAGGCCGCATGAAAGCAAAACACCTTATGAACTGTGGTTTGGCAAAAAGGCTACAGCAAAATACTTCAAAGTGTTCGGCAGCAAGTGTTACATTAAAAGAACTGAAAACAATCTTGGCAAGTTTGAAGACAGAGCTGATGAAGGTATTTTTCTTGGTTACTCAACAAAAAGCAAAGCCTACACATGCTACAACAAAAGACTCAATAAAATTGTGGAGAGTGTGGATGTTAAGGTTGATGAAGGAAGGAAACAAGAAATCAGCCATAATGAAAACTACCCAACTTATGAAGAATTTATTGAAGAAGATGAAGATCAAGAAAAGGAAGAGAGACAGAAATCAGATTCAGATGATTTGGAAAGAGAAGAAAATAGGAAATCTAGAACAGGCAGCTGGCAGAAAAATCATCCCAAAGAGCAGATTATTAGGGACCCTACAGTTGGCATTCAGACAAGAAGAAGAGCAGTAAATAACTATTCTCTGTTATCCAGTATTGAGCCAAAAAATATTATTGAAGAAAGCACATATGAAAGTTGGATGGAGGCAGTAAATGAAGAACTAGATCAAATTGAGAAAAACAAAACCTGGGAATTAGTACCAAGGCCTGAAAATAAAAACATAATTGGTACCAAATGGATATTTCGAAACAAATTGAATTAAGACGGACAGGTTGTAAGGAATAAAGCAAGATTAGTCTGCAAAGGATATGCTCAAGTTGAGGGGATTGATATTGAAGAGACTTTTGCACCAGTGGCCAGACTTGAAGCAATAAGACTATTTTTGGCTTTAGCAGTTCATAGGAATTTCAAATTTTATCAGATGGATGTAAAATCAGCATTTCCGAATGGAAATCTTGAAGAAGAAGTATATATTGAACAGCCTGATGGTTTTCAACTTTGTGAGAATCCTAACTTTTTTTGCAAGCTGAAGAAAGCATTGTATGGCTTGAAACAAGCACCTAGAGCTTGGTATGCAAGATTGGACAGCTATCTCACTAAGCAAGGATTCAAGAAAGGTATGGTGGATAGCAATTTATATATCAAAACTAAAAATGGCAACTTCATTGTACTTTTTGTTTATGTAGATGATATAATATTTGGAAGCAGCAATGATGAATCATGCAAAGACATAGCAAACAAAATGCAGAAAGAATTTGAAATGTCTATGATTGGTGAACTTTCATATTTCCTTGGATTGCAAGTTAATCAAACCGAAAAAGGGATTTTTATTTCTCAAATTAAATATGTGAAAGAAATGCTGAAAAAGTTCACTATGGAGGATAGTAAGCCTGTCAGCACCCCCATGACAACAGGTTGCAAGTTGAGCAAGGATGATAAATCTCCAGATGTTGATCAAACAATGTACAGATCAATGATTGGGAGCCTACTGTATTTGACAGCCACCAGACCGGATATCTTACAAGTTGTTTGCATGGTTGCAAGATTTCAAGCTAGTCCAAAAGAGACTCATGTGACAGCTGTGAAAAGGATTTTTAGGTACCTCAAGGGTACTATGGAGTATGGGCTATGGTATCCAAAAGGAAAAGACTTCACTATTTTTGCCTATTCTGATGCAGATTGGGCAGGATGTATTGATGACGAAAAAGCACAAGTGGAGGAGCATTTTATCTTGGAGATAAATTGGTAGCATGGCACAGCAAGAAACAAGAATCAGTTTCTCTATCCACTGCAGAGGCAGAATACATTGCAGCAACAACATGTTGTACACAAATATTATGGATGAGACAAACATTGAAAGATCTTCGTATTCACTTCAATAAGCCCATTTCAGTCAAATGTGATAACACTAGTGCAATCAACATTTCAAAGAATCCAGTAATGCATTCCCGCACCAAACATATTACAATCCGGTATCACTTCTTGAAGGATAAGGTTGCAGAAGGAGAGGTCAAATTGGAGTTTTTTCCAACTACAGAGCAAGTAGCAGACATATTCACCAAACCTTTGCCCAAGGAAGTTTTTGAATACCTTAGGGGTAAGTTGGGAGTAGTCACACTTCCCAAGCACTGACTAGCTATGGGGAACACATTCTCAGGGGGAGCATTAAAATTATTTATGCCTGAGAATGTTGTGCATAGACTCAGGGGGAGTCTGCAATAGCCCTTTGGTATTATTGGCAAAGGGGGAGAAGAAATTGAGCAAGGTTGCAGTGTGTTGCCAACAATTCCAAAGGGGGAGATTGTTGAGCAAGGTGCAGCAAAAGCATTACAAAAGTATTGTCATTGTTGTCAACATAGATATATTGATGCAGTTGATGCAGTTCAGAGGTCAGTCAGATCAAGTACAGTGATTTTCAAGGAAAACAGAAGTGACCCAGATTCAAAAATTTGCAAAAAAAGACAAGTAAGAAAACTGTCGCGATTTCGCTACCACATGAAGAGAGAATTGTATGGAGGCCGGAAGCATCGTGATTTCATGACAAAGCGAAGGATGACGTCAACAAAACTGAGAAGTGTCGTGATTTCGTGACAAGGTGAAAGAAAAGCCGTTGGAAGCCGGAAGTGTCGCGATTTCGTGACAACTTTGAAGATGACGTCAGCAAAAGCTGAAAGTGTCGCGATTTTGCGACAAGGTGAAAGAAAATCCGCTGGAAGCCGGAAGCGTCGCGATTTCGTGACAACTTTGAAGATGATGTCAGCAAAAGCTGGAAGTGTCACGATTTCGTGACAAGTTGAAAGAAAATCCGCAGGAAGCCGAAAGCGTCGCAATTTCACGACGACATTAAGGATGACGTCAGCAAAAGCTGAAAGTGTCACGATTTTGCGACATGTCTCATTTTTGCGGCTAGGAGACAAAAAAAAAAAAAAAAGCTCGATGCAGCAAAAGCGTCGCGATTTCACGACATGTCTCATTTTCGCGGGTGTGTGCCGAGTAAAGTAGGAGGCTGAAAACGTCGCAATATCGCGACATGTAATGTTTTCACGGGTGCATGCTGAGACAAGGTCTTGAAGGAAGATATGTCACGATATCACGACAGGTAACAGCTTGGCGGGAAAAAGCCAAAGATACATGCACTGTGATAGGTGTCAAAATAGCACCAGTTACGGTAGAGTTAACTGGAGTCAGATCTACAGTTCCCAGTGACAGGTGTTGGTGAAATATTAGAGAAAATACTGCAGCAGTTAACTAGAGTCACAGGGAAAGTTACGAAGCATGCATTTAAGAAAAGAACGGCTGTTGCAGGGCCGTGATGCAGCAAGCTGGCACAAGCACAGTATTACAGATAATCTCTACAAACAAGAAATCCTCTCGATGGTTGTGCATGTCAGACACGACAGTAGCGGGTAGAATAGAAGGATCGATGCAGTATAGAAAAGAGTGTGAAAGTGCTAAAAGGGTAGTTACGTAGAGTTTAGGAGAACATAATCATAGAGCATCGAAACGCGCAGAAAGGCTGTCAGTCTGCACAGAAAAGGGTGTCAGTACCAACAAAGCAGAATGTCAGAATATGTCAGTAAGAAAGCGGTGAAAAGGCAGAACGCGTCAGAGGGGATTTGACGGATCGATTATAGTCGAAAATGCATGAAAGTTTAGAGGGAAAATTTGAACCGTTTAAAAAATTGAGCCGTTCAAGAAAATCAAATATAAAAACTCGAACAGGCACAGGAAGAGAGGTTACTGCAACCGTGGTTATTCATGAAAAACAAAAGATAAGGTTGAGTAAGAGTGCTGCTCGAAGTACAGTGAAAGAACAAGAACCTGAACCTAAATGCAATTTTATTGAAAGATCAGAAGAGAGGTTTAGACTGTAAAAGGAAGATATTGAGATTCTAACAATTCTCTGTATGCTTCTGTGAGATTAATTTGTATGAGCTATAGACCAGTGAGGGTCTTGCAAAAGAGAAGGCATTTTTATGTCAATATTTTGTTAAAAATTGAAATCCAAGTTGGTGCTTGGTAAAAGGAGTTGGTGCTCCTATCTGATTGCAGCAGAAAAATCAGGGGTTGGTGCTCCTTCCAGTGGGTGTTGGTAAACTATTTGTAAATATTGAATCCTTGCAAAGACTGGATTTGGATTGTAGTACAAACAGTCATTATTTGAGGAGTAGCCACATCGGTGAACCTCGTTAAATCTTGTGTTGTGTGATGCTCATGTGTTATACTTGCTTTATCTATTTTTAAGCTTGCATTTTTAAGTTTTAAGAGTTGCAGATTCAAGTTTTTAAATAGTTACACTGATTCACCCCCCCTCTCAGTGTCATTGTGAGAATATCATAAACTTAGAATCTTTGTCTAAAATGATCACTTCAAGAAACCTATGTAACCTAAATATTTCCTTGGAAAACCTATTTGTCACAACTGGTGCATCATCCTTGATATTTTTTTATATAAATTATGCAACATTAGTCAATTTTTCAACTACCATAAGAATTACATCATGTTGATACCTAGTCTTAGATAAACCCACAATAAAATCCATAGATATAACTTGTCATTTTTGCATCGGTATATCATGTGGGTACAACTTTCCTATTTTATGTCGATGTTTAGCTTTAACCTTATGATATTCTAGGCATCTAGCAATGAAATTAGTGATATCCTTTTCATTCCAAACAAATAAATGGTTTTTTCATGTTTTCTCTCATTTTTTCCCCCTTAAGATGAGTAGAATAAGGAGATCTATGTGCCTCTTGCATAATTATTCCCCTTAAATAATCAATTTTGGGTATGATAACCCTATCCCTAAAACATAAAATATCATCCTTTATGTTGAAATCCTTATTATCCTTTGGATTTCTCTCTACTTTAACTTGAATTTCAATGCAATATTTGATCCTTTAACTACATTTTTGTGACTTTGTCCATCAAGTCTACATGGATTTGGATCAGTGTTGCTACATGTCTTCTTCAACTCAAGGCATCAGCACCCTTATTCTCTTTTCCTTTGATATATTCAATACCAAAGTCATATTCTACTAGGAATTCTACCCATATTCTTTGCCTTGCATTTAGCATAGGTTGGGTAAATATGTATCTTATACTCTGATGGTCTATCCTTGGCTTGAAATGCGTCCTTAGCAAATAGTGCCTCTAGATATGAAGAGCATGTACAATTTTTGTTAACTCTAGATCATGCATAGCATAATTAACTTCATGCTTCTTGAGTTTTATAAACTCATACGCTATAACATCTTCATCTTGGGATAATACGCCTCCCAACCCTTCTAAAGAAGCATCAATACACACTGTAAAATTCCCTTGAGAATTTGGTATCTTAATAATAGGTGTTGTAGTTAGCTTCTTATTTAGAGTTTCAAAGGTAGATTCATGTTTATATGTCCATTTTAACTCCATTTTTGTTTGAGGTTGGTAACAAAATAGAAAATATTTGAATAGTCCTTCACAAAATGCCTATAGTACCCAGTGATGCCCGTAAAGCTTCTCAATTCTGACACATTAGTGGGTGCTAGCCAACTCAAAATGGCTTCAAATTTCTTAGGAACCATAGAAATTCCCTCTATATATATGATATTCCCTAAATATTGTATGTAAGGGACATAAAAGTTACATTTGGATAAATTTATATAGAGGTGATTCTTTCTTAGCACCTCTAGAACTATCCTCAGATGTTGATTGAGCTCTTCCCTAGTACGGGAATACATCAAGATAGTATCTAAATATATCAAGAAAAATCATTCTAAATATTTTCTAAACACATTGTTCATAAAATTTATAAATTTTTTCAATGCATTTATCAACTCAAATGGTAATACTTTGAACTCATAGTGCCTATATCTAGTCTTAAAAGTTATTTTGTGAGTATCCTCCTCACGAATTATTAGTTGATAATATTTGAATTTTAGATCAATAGTAGAGAATATGGTAGCATCCTTTAATTGATTAAATAGATCCTCATTTTTGGGTAAGGGATACCTATTCTTGATGATCACTTTGTTTAGCATTCAATAATTTATGCATAATATTAAATATTCATCTTTTTTTTAACAAAAGTATAGGTGCACCCCATAGTGACACACTAGGTTTAATCAAACCTTTATCTAAAAACCCTTGAAGTTGCAACTTTAACTCCTATAACTCAATAAGATTCATATTATAAGGATTCATATTAATAAGTTCAGCTCCAAGTATGAATTCATTGGTGAAATCAAATTCATGGTTAGGTGGAAGACCTGGGAGATCTGTTGGAAATACATCCCTAAATTCATGCATAATTGGATGTTTCTTAAATATTTTCTCTTTCTCATCATCACCTATTTTTTTTTATCTTAACAACATATACCATTCCACCTTTCTTGATAGCTTTCTTAAGTTGCATTGTTGACAACAATTAGGGTTGAAAAGACCCTTGCTCACTATGAATCCTTAATCTATTCTTATCCTTATCCATATAGTCCATCCATCTATCTTGGAAATTGATTAGAGCTCCATGAGCCTTTAACCAATACATTCCTAAGATAACGTTAAAAGCATGTAGCAGTGCTACATATAAATTCCAAATGGTAGAGTCATTATGTAGGGATATCTTAGCTATAGGTAGACATTGATCCATTGAGTAGGTTTGTCCAGACCCATACTCTACTTCCACCCATGTGCTAAGAATCCAGGTCTTTCTAGCATATCCCCAATTATACTAGTGGAAATAAAACTATCTATAGCTCCACTATCAATTAAGATTTTAATATTTTTATTAAATAGCTTACCATTCAATAACATGGGTGTGGCTTGCCCATCCAAGTTTTTATTTTTTATTGTTGCATAGATTCAATGTGTTGTTTTGTGGTTTTGTTACTAGATTCTAGTCATTAATGACACTTGTTTGCATAATATGGACTCTCAAAAATGAAAAAACCTCCCTTATGTGCCTAAGATATTTCTTGCATCTTTTCCCTTGTTTCCTCTTTCTCTATTGACTTAGTCTACTTTTGATATTGAGGTCTAGAATTATTCTTCTTTTGGTACTTCTTATAGTTCCCCTGACTCCCATTATTTTTATTCTCATACTTTGGGTTCCCTTTATTTTTCTTGTTCTACTCTTGATCCCATTTCATAAACCCAATGCTTTTTCTTTTCCTAAGTTCCTGTTGGTATCCTTTTGAAAACCCTCCATAGTTGAAGTATTTCTTTATTTGTCGATTGGACTCTTCCTCCCAAGCCAAATCATAGTCTTTCTATAGTTTCTTAGATTTTAGAATATTAATCGTAGCTCTAGCTTTAGGATCCACTCCCAAGATAAACTTATGAACATTGAGGTGCTCATTAACCTTGTACTTTAGAACGTATTTCAAGAGTTTCATAAATATTTGGTAATATGACTCCATAGTCATTGTTCCCTGTTGAAGTATAGATAATTCCTCAAATTTATCCACATAGAATTTCTCTAATAATAATCTATTCTTTAATGCTCAAAAGAAGCTATCCCACTGAAGATTCATTACTTGGATATTTCTACCAACCCTAAATGTGTTCCACCATTCCAAAGTTACATCTTGTAAATGGAGAGTAGCCTAAACTGCTTGGGTCTTTGAATAATAATTCTTCATGGAAAAATATATTTCTAGCTCATTCAACCATGATTCGATTGAATCTCCTCCTCTACCATTAAACTTAGTGACCCTGATATTATTTAGATATTTGGCTAGCTCGGCCTCAATGCAAGCCTTGCCTTAAATTTTTATAGTAATATTATCTTCTTGTCTACCCTCAAAATTTCTATTATTTTATCCTTGATTAACTAGAGTTTCCAATAATTATCTTTGTTGTTCCATTTGTTCTTATAGCAATGAGACTATGGTCATAAGGTTTTCCACCTTGTTGTAATTATCAAAACTTTCATCTTGGGGTCTTGCGTCAGCTTCATCCTGCCTAGCTTGTCTCAGGGTCTGAGAAGGTCCTCTTCTCTCTCTTCTCAATTTTGGTGTCATTCTTCCTGGACACAAAGAGGAGCTAAGTTAGGTTGCACTTTTAACTTTTAGTTAATCTCATTATACCCATGAAAGTAACTTAAATTATCACTGCTCTTTAAAAATGATTATTATCATACTTACCCCTTGCAAGGTGTCATTCCTAGTAAGATTTTACACCATTATCACTCACCTGATAATGATTATGGTAACACTTGCTCCCTAGAAGGTATCATTCCTAATAAGAGACTAGACTCTCTAGGATTTTTATTCCTTGGTATGACTGGTCCCAACGATGTGCAATACTTGTTGTATCCTAGATCACATTAATATCCCTAGAGTAGCAAGTCTCCCCAAATTTACACATCAAGTCAAGGTTGATCCTAGGTTTTCTCCATGGAAGCTTCTAGTCCTACAACCTAGATATTTGATACCAAATATAACAACCCAACTAAACCAACCTAAGATATATATATATATATATATATATATATATATATATATATATATATATATTAAATAGGTAAGGTTCACAAAGAAGTCCTAATAATATTTTCAATATTATCAAGGCATAACCACATTTGATATCTTGTCACTATAGATGACTCTCAAGTGGACAAGATAAACCAACCTCATATAAACTTTGGAATTCACTTTCCTAAACCTCCACGATTAGAATAGACGTCTTTAATGATCCTCTCAAATTTCTTACACTCTTCCTGAGTATAAGATAATTTGACCACAACGTAGAGATTATCCCTCTTTAGTCCATCAAAGAGGGGATGCCATTTTCCTAATCCTACATAAGTCTGTCTAAGTAGGATTACTTTGGTTTAATGTCTTAAAGCCTAGTTATCACACCTTTGCGATACTAGTTTCTTCATGCTTAATTACCACACCTCCACGATAAGCTAATTAAGGCTATTACCACTCCATGTGATAATATGCATGGCCACTTGATCCTCACCATTTAATGGGCCATCATTGAATTTTCTTATGGATAAATTTCTAACCTTCGAGGTAGGGATATAGTCCTAGCTTCACTGCTACAAACTTACCCAAAGCCTTACAACTTTGGGGTACACCCAAGCCTCACCACTTAGGATATATCATCCACAAAATACTTGAATGTTGCATTCCCATAACTCCTCTTAGGTTTTGGGAACATCTTGACTTTAGGGTTTTCTATTCAAGGTTTAAGTTTCAATCCCTTAACCCTGAACCCAGAAGCTAACAAATAAGTACCAATATCTCCCATTAATGAGGACAAGTGTCAATTTATTTATTAATTAGAAATTGCATTGATAAGAATAAAGTTATAAACACTTATAAACAAAACATAGCTAACTCTATCATTTTCTTCATTTATTTAATGAAAGCATATATAACAAATATTAGAAGCATGAGTTAGTAAAAATATCTTTCTATAAATGAAAACTCTTTCAATCATAATTTGAAGATATATCTTAACATCTAAAAGAAAAGAGTTATCATATCACAAAAGGTAATCTAAACACTAGATTCTACTATAATATTTCATTCTTTCTTTTTAAGCATTCAAGCAATGAATTAAAGCATTACATTCATTTCTAATAATATTATAAAAGAAAACATTCTAATTATCACATAACTACTTCCCTTAATTTCATCATTACAACGGAAGAAAAGATCAAAAAATTTAAATATAAAATTTCATAGCATTCCTTCAAAAAACTCTATATTACATCCACCATATATTGGATGAAAAAATCCATGTTTACATTAAATCTTTACCCTTCATAAATGTTAATAATACATCTAGTCAGGAATGCTTCAATAATTGGAATATAACTCATCCATCAATTGTTTTATAAGCAACATACACTCCTTTACATTTCATTTGTAATTGACATACTAGTACAAATAAAACCTTATTCAAAGAATCATCACTTTTCAATTGTTTTAAATACAAATATGTACTTTGAGTATCAAACGGATTGTTCCTTCTTTCCCATGTACAATGAAGATGAATAAGGGATCAGAATAGCTCTTTTAAATAGTTCTTTCGCATATGCAAATGTAACCCTATAATGCCTATGTACGAGCAATCAGGCAAGATACATCTCATGAACAAAAAACATTTCCACAACCATGAATACTTAATGAAAGAATCTCATACTTCTTTCTATAATAGGTTTCCTATCTACATAAGCCTCCAAAACCCATTATATATGCTTTCCACAATATTTATAACTATTTCCATATCATATTTATCTACTAAATAAAGTTAACAATATTACCTCTTTTCTTTTATTTAAAGCATCTAATTCATAAATAATAAAAAGTTATTCACTAGGTCATAAGAGAAATGAACCATAAATTTTCTAGACATGATCCTTTTAAAAACAAAACTTATTCACTACACAAAACAAAAGCATGCAACAACATATAACACTTTTGTTTTTACTAAATAAATAATCACAAGTGCTGAAATTTATTTTTACATTCACAACAGCAAAACAAATGCATGCAACAACATAAAACACCTTTTTTATTTTTGAAGGAAATAAACACTGCAAGTGCTGGAATTTTTTTATATTTGCAGTAGAAAAACAAATGCATGCAATAGCATATAACACTTATATTTTTTTCAAAATAATTACAATAGCAAAACAAATACAAACAACAACATATAACGCTATTATTTTTCGAAGGAATATAAACAGAACAAGTGCTGGAAGTTTTTCATTCACGGCAGCAAAACAAATGCATGCAACAACATAAAACTCTTATATTTTTTTGGAATAATTACAATAGCAAAACAAATGCAAACAACAGCATATAATCCTATTATTTTTCAAATATAAATACGGCAAGTGTTGGAATTTTTTTTCATTTGCAGGAGCAAAAGAAAATCATGCAATAGCATATAATGCTTATATTTTTTGAAAGAAATAAACACAGCCACTACTGGATTTTTTTTTACATTCGTAATATCAAAATAAATGCATACAACATATAATGCTATTACCTCTAAAAACGTTGCTCTAAACAAACCTTCTTCCTAGATCTCGCTTTCGTGTCTCTTCTATCGCTCATCTCCTACTGCCTTTGCCCTCCTCTACACAGTCCATGTAGTCCTCTTTTCTTTTTTTGCCCAAGAAGCATTCATTACCAAAGGTAACAGTCATTACCAAAGGTAACGTATTCACTAATTTTAGATTTTTCTTTTTTTTTTTTTGTAATGCTAGGAGAGTTCCATGATTCGCAGGCCTAGAATTATTAGCTAATTAATAATTCCATATTATTAATTTTTCAAATGCTAATTAAATAATTTTCCCTCTTAATTAATTTAAGTAGCATCTAATGTTAATATTAATTATTAACAATCAAGTGGCATTAGCTCAACTAGTTAGATTCCTCAACATTTCAAGGAGGAGACCTAGGTTTAAATCTTACCAAAATGATACATGGATAATATCCAAGCTTTGTTGTTGTAATACCACCATATGGTGATGATGTAATACACGTGGGCCCGTTTCAATCTCATATAACTCATTGAAAAATATTAATTGTTAACATAGGTATTAAGCATATTTTGAAGCGTTAATAAATCCAACATTATTTATTTATGAAAAATACATGCCAAATATTCAATCAAACACAAGTAAACCAAAAGAAATTTTTTTCAACCATATGCATCATGTTACCTATATCCTCAAGCAAAATATATTACAATAACTACCAGGTTATCAACTTCTTGCTAAAAGTGACTCCATTGCTTGTAACAATTTTCTTGTCAGTGGTAAAATTAAATCAAATATTCATTTATGAAATGCAACTACATGAGGTTACTTAGTTACCTTGGAGTTGTTGATGAATATATCATCTGCCATCATTTCATTTTTTGGTCTCTTTTTTCTAGTGGTTGTTCATATCAATCCACCTATGAGAGTACCTAGTCCTACAACCATAAATTCCATCAGTAGTACCATATTCTAACATAATATAATCAAAGCATAATTTACAATTAGTCACATATCATGATAACATAGCAAAATATTAAGCATTGAAAATCCACACATCAATACATATTCAATATCAATGTTAAGTCTTTCCAAGGAGGATCGTGACACTAAGGCAGTCTAAAAAAATTTCATATATGAGTTTCAATGTTGGCCCTAAGAATTCTTTGTTGAAGTCATAATAGGAATTGGAAGCTTTGGTTAGGTTTTCCAATCTACCACCACCATATTTAGTCCTAGGTCATTTTTTTTGTTCACTCCTATCCCTGGTATGATTTCTATTATGGAGGAAATGAACAACTAGGACAAGTACAAAGGATACCAAAATGTTCCATATTTTAACATTTACAACTATATAAGTTACTCATGCATCCTTTCACACAAGAATTCAGTCCAATCAAGGAAAAGAGGGTTATTTGACCCATCAGAGTGGGATGTACATAATAATGAGGATTAGAGATGGTGTATACCATGGCAATTTGATAGTCATGGACATCCTTATCTGTTGGTAACCCAAATATAATGGCTAGCATCAAGAATATTTCTAGGTATTTGAACTCCAAAATTGAGATTGGGGTTTTGGTAAGAGCATTGCTAGATGGAGGGTGATACAGTTGTTCTATCCAAGCTTTGAAATACTTGTCTCTTTCTTTGTGTTTTCTAAGGTCATAATATTTTCTTTGGTCTTCAATAGTGAATATTTAGGGGTTTCTCTAAGTCTAACTCCCATAGCAAATGTATCAATGAGGTCAAACGTAAGATGAAATAGTATCTGGCCTTTGCAATTTTGGATGGCTCTCATTTGGATATTATAATATTGTGCAATTTTCAACACTAACTCAAGACAAGGAAACGTGAGCTTATACATATAAGAGGAAAAAAAAGTGTCATACGAATGAACCTGGGCTACTTGGTGATATTTCTCATACTCTGTTTAGAAAATTCTTAGAGACTTTTATGTTTAGCTCACAATGTGACCTCTATGTCTTAGATTCTACAGGTGTGATCTTGTAGCACTTTCTTCCATTTTACATCTTGCTTACTTTCATGGTCTTCTAAGAACTTATTGCTTGTTTAGTGTATGCTTTTGTGTTTTCAACCATAATTACTAGATTTGTATTGCAATACCTTTGTGCTCACTTCTCTATTAGTTGTTACTATCAGATGTTGCACTATTCTTGCTCTAGATAATTTTTCACCTCAATAATTCCCATACTTAGCAAATTTTAACAAAAAAAATTATTGTCGAAGCATTCGTTAAAATAGTGTAAAACTAGTTGCTACACATTTAATGTGATGGTTGACACATGCTTTTACCTTTTGTGGATTAGCTTTTTATGTTTCTTGGAAATATGTGACAGATTTGCATGTCTATCAAATTTCAATTGTTATGCTTCTTTGGTAATTTAGCATTCAAAATTTTAAAAATCATCATTGGCTAGCTTTTGCTTCAGCCAATGGATTTTTAGCTTTTCAAAATTACCATGACTCTTTATTTTTGTTTTTGTATGTACATATGATACAAGTGTGGTGGCACTTTATACAAAGTGCTTTAAATATAGGCCATTTACTAGGATTAGCAAAATTTGGTTGTTGATGTCTATCAACTCATACATGTTGCATTCATGTTTAGTGATTATGCAGTAAGGTCCAGACCAAAACAAATAAAATTTTTGGTAGTTTTTTTATTTTTTTATGTCTTCATCCCACTTGAGCATGAGGTTGCCAACCTAGTAGTCTTAGAGCATGACCTTTTTTTCAAACCATCGCTTTATTCTAGCTTGTTGCTTTTGGATATTATTATAAGCCCTTTCCCTTTATTCTTCCAATAATAGAATATCTATCATCTAGAATTCTGCTAATTGATATCTAAAAATTCTCTTTGGTTTATCAATTTTATTGCAGGTAGTTCAAGGTGCAAGGGAATATTGGATTCCTTTCCATAAACTAAGGAATATGTAAAGATTTTAATGCTTTTTTAACTATTATTTTATCTACCCATAAATCTTGATTGAGTAGTATATTTCAACTCTTCTTGTTCTCCCTAATGATCCTCTTTATGATCTTCAACAAGTTCTTGTTAGTGGACTCAACCAACCCATTTCTCTATAGATAGTCGTTCAAAGATATTTTTAATTAGATTTCATATTTACTTTTAAAATAAATGATTCTTTCTCCTATAAAAGTAAGCCCATTGTTTGCTACTAAAGCCTCTTGGATGCTAAACCTTGTGATTAGTATTTCCAAAAATTCAATCACAATATCTTCATTGGTTATTTTTGTGGCTATTGCTTCTGTCCACCTAGTGAAATATTTGATTGTCATTAGAATATACTTATATTCCACTAATTATAATTGGTTTATAACTCCGATGAATTCCATTCCCCACTGTTAAAAAGGTTCTTATGCTATAATTGGTTGCAATGAAAATGCAGTATTTTTATTCTTTCTAATAAACCATTGACATTTCTCATAAGCTTTGGCTATTTTAAAAGCATTTATAAAAATGGTAGGCCAATAGTACCCTAATAAAATAATTTTGGTAACTGTAATTTACCCTAAATAATTTCCTCTAGATAAGCCTAGGTGAAATTCATTCAAAACTTTTTTAGCCTATTCCAGTTTTATGAAACGGAGGACTCCATCAAAGAAAATTCTCAATAGTCCTTTTGAAAATAGGACATATTTTAATGCTTGTAATTTAAATCTACACCTCTATGAAGCATTCAATTCCTTTAAGCACCTTCCTATTTGAAATTATTTTATTAATTTTTCAACCCAATCTACTTCTCCCATATATTTCTCATTTTTAGAGTCTGCCTCAATGTCGTCTTCTATACACATATTGTATTTTGGCTCTGATATAGAAGATAGATATTGGCATACTACTTTACCTTTTACCAGTTTAGGAACACATATCTCAATGGCATACTCCTATATTTTAGAGATCCATATAGCTAATTTTGTCCTAATACTCCTTGAAGAATGAGGTTTCAGACATTTGAGTGAACTACATAGACCACTATTCTACTTTGAGACACATAATGTCTAAGATTCTTAAGTGACTTCATGATGGAAAATACTTTTCTCTATGAAGTTGTAGTTCTTTTGATAATCATGCAATTTTTGGCTTATAAAGGATATCGTATGTTCTTCATGATTATCATATTTATGAGTCAACTATAGCATAGATATCTTCAAATTTGTAGACATACAGAATGAAATCTCTACTATAATTAGGGTTGATAAAAATCAAAGCCTATGTTATTGCCTTCTTGATCTGTTCAAATGCTTTTCTCCTTTTTGGAGTCAAAACAAATACTATATTCTTCTTCAAGGGGTCTATGATAGATTTGATTATCTGTGTAAAGTCAAAAACAAATTTTTGGATAAAATTAATCTACCCAAAAAAGGACTACAAAGCCTTCTTACTAAGGGGGAGTGGTAAGACCATAATAGTATGGATTTTGTTTTGATCAATAGATTAACCTTGATTAGAGATTACATGTCCTAGCAATTTTCCCTTGTGTACAACAAATATTAATTTCTTTGGATTCAATGATATTCTAAACTCACGATATCTCTAAAAAACTATCTCTAGGTGATCTAGATGCTTATGTTTATCATGAGATAAATTTGTCATGTCATCCAAGTAAAATTTGCTCTAGCATTACACAAACTAAATGGTATCCTTTGATATACAAATTTTCCTCATTTGGTGGTGAAGGTCATTTTATGTTGATCTTCATCTTTTACCCATATTTGATTGTATCCTAAAAACCATCAAGGAGCGAAAATCTTTCTCCCCATGCTATGGCCTGTAATATTTGGTCAATCTATGACAAAGGGTAATGGTCCTTCAATGATGCCTTGTTAAGATTCTAGAAATAAACACAAAGGCGGATATCTCCATTCTTATTCCTTACTAGAACTAAATTTGCTACCCATGTGGAGTGCTTTATTGGATATATAACCTTGGTATTTAGTAGCTTGAGAATTTCTTGCTTATTTTTAATTCTAATATTGACTAGTCTTAGCTTTTTTCTAAATGGCTTAGCATCAGGCATTAGTTCTATAGTATGCTAGATAACACTTTTATCATAGACTAGGAGATCATCATAATTTCATGTTATTATATCTTGATATTGTTTACGTAGCTCTTCTTTGGATCCATATATTCTGACTTTTAAAAATTTTGCCTAGTTCAATCTAAAATTCTTTGAAGGTATTTTCTTATATTTTCATCCTTTGTCTAGTCACTCGATCACTCGATCATTGTTGTAAAACAATATTTCTAAGGTGATCATTCCCTTAGGTATATGATTGTTTTTAAGTTGAATTGTCTCTTCTTGATCAACATCTTGAAGCATTTCTTTTAGCCATGTTGCATAAATTGCTTCTCTTGTCAAGAATTCAATGATCAGTTGATCATCTTAAAACACTTGCTAGAATATTTCTTTGCCCAAAATTGAGGGTTTGGGTACAATCTAATTTATTTAATTTCTTGCCATAAATTGGTGGTGGGCACAAAATTTACTCCTTGAGAAGCTAATGTGTCATCCATTTCATTCTATCCCTTAGGAATAGCTTTCATATTCAAGGCTTCAAAACTTTCCATAGATCTCATACCCTATTATGGTATACCTTTAAGTAGCGATGCTTATTGTTGTACTTTTTTGTCACTTGATTGACTATGATTTTAGAGTCATCAAAGGTGGATAGTAGTTTCATCCCAATTTTTTCTACTTGCATCAAGCCAAGACATAAAGCTTCATATTTGGTTTTGTTTTTTATGCAACTCCATGTTAATTTGTAGGATAATTATTTGATTCTCCCTAAAGGATATATCAATACTACTCTAGATCTGACACTATTCTTACATCTAGCTCCATTGAAGTAAATATTCTAAATCTCTATTTTCTATAGCTCCTAGTTTGACATAGATGGGACTTTTGTGGCTCCAGGTCCATTATGTGGTATGTGTCGATTATGGTTTCAATCATGGCATTGTAGTCTTTAAGATAAAATATGTCTTCCATTTGTAGTTCTTTGATGATAGCTTCCAAAGGGTCTATTTCCCCACTGATTATATTGATACACTCTTCCTCTATCTTTTCTATGTGATAAGATATTGGCTTTTCTAGGTAAATTTAATTTATTTCCCTTTATGTTGAACTATCATGTGATATTAGTCTAGATACATAGCCTCTTAATTTTGTTTTAAATTCACAAGAAAAATAGAGGCCGAAGTAATTCTCAAGGTCTACTATTACCATTTCTTGTATTACATTGATTTTTAGTGCCCTATGTAGTTCATGGGAATATCCTTGATCACTCTAATTGTCTTCATAGGGGTACCATACAATTGCAAAACTTTAGGAAATAAATGGGTATATTCTATACCCATTCACACACTGCTTTAGGCATAATAGTAGTCATCGCTCCAAAATTAATCATGCAATTATTCATGATCCATCCTTCCATGCGTAAGGACATGTAGAAATGTGGTGGCCTATTTTTCCTTATTTTGAGGGCCAACAAATCTTGGACTAGATTATACTTCAAATTTGATACACCTCCAAGATTGGTCATCTTCAACGAAGCTCTAAGAAGGTCAATCTGTCTAATAATCATTAGGGAATCATACTTGCTCATTTTTAAGGGATACTTCTTCAATTATTTAACAATGTTAAATTCTAATGATTCTGGCTATTTTTTTCATTCTTCTCTGGTTTATCAAACCTTTTCCTATATTCTTGAGTAGCTTTTATCCTTTTCATTTGGTTACAAAATGATATCTTAGTTTATCTTGGGCTTATTCTTTAGACTCAAGTGGAGTCTCTTTTACCTTTTTTTCTTGTTTCGTATTGGATCATTCCTTCTCTAGCTCTGGCAGACGTATGGTCCTTTTAGGTTCTAGCTAAACTAGAGATTTTTTTAAGTCAAGTAGTGTTTACCTTTCTAACTTTTGAGGTTGGACTGGAACTCTTAATGGCCCTGACATCTATAGATCCATTTGTAATGGTTTCTTTTGGACTTGGTCAGCATTGATATACATTCTTCCTCTAAATTATCTTGCATAATCATAAGTTGTTTCAGATCCCATAGCATATTTATTTGAACCTTTTATGCCTTCTTAACTTTCTTTGTAGCTACTAACCAAGCTTGATGTTGGTACATTAGAAAGTGTTGATGTTATGAGGATCACTACCTACAATGCACTAGGAATTGCCTTTAGATGTAGAAGTTGATGGTTCTACTTCTTGATCTTTGTAGATATTATTATCTTTTTCAGCCACATTGCTAGTAGAAGCTCTCTAGTCTTTAACAACATAGGAGAATTTTTTGGTTGATATATTTCAGCCTCTCTTCTTTCAATAGATGTCCTCTTATTGCTTAAATTCTTCAGTGTAGTTAGCACCTCTTGCATCATTGGAGATTCTTTTGGCTCTAGGGTAGGTAATGCTGATAAGGTTGGTACTTGAGGTAATTCCTTGGGGATAAGAATGGGAGTTGTTTAATGGAGATTTATGATTGTGATTGGGATTTCTTTCTATTGAGTGGGCTAGATAATTTTTGGGAAAAATAGCATAACCCTAGGGAGTAGTCTTTCTATGGAAATTAAAGCATTCTCTATGGTCACAACAGCTTTATAGACCTAAGGAAATGTTATCACACTAATTTTTATGTTTGGAGTTCTAGATTAGGACCTAAATCTCTAATATAATAAATGTATGCAGCCAAAAGGCCAAGCGATCTAATATCTTGAGGAATTAAATTCTAGGTTAGATTGAACCCAATGTTGAAATCAGTGATGACCTCGAGAGGATGTCTATGAAAAATAATGAATTGAGTGAGTAATAATAAAGGATAAACTAACTCATTAAATTATTCAACAAAGGGTTTAGCTAAGTTGACCCATGATTTAATACTTCCATCTTCTAGAGTACAATACCAATGCAGTATCTTTCCTCTAAAGGATAGTGCACAGAGTCAAACCATAATGTCTCTTCTTGGATATTATGAATTGTGGTCAATGAAATTATATCATGGTAGTTTTCATGTCATTTTACCAGTATTGTCGTAGGTTGCAAAAGCTTTGAGTATTGCATGAGGGATGTCAATAAGATGTGTCAAACCAAGCAATCCAGTAGTGTTCCATGCAAGGAAATTTTAGGGAGTTTTTTTCTATTATTGAGCCATAAATCTAGAATTAAATGTACCTATGAATTATTGAGGATTGGAATACATCAAGACTATGTTTTTGATAGTGACTCAAAAGGTAAAAATTTGGTTTGTCTTGGCCTACAGGGCAGCAACTCAAGAAATGGTAATGGATTCTCAAGCTTCTTGGTTGTTGACCTTGTAAACATAAAAATTTAGAATAAAGTAGAAATTGGCTGTTTATTAACCAATTATAACTCAACAGAGTCACCAAGTGAATAATTGAATGATCTTAAAAAGTAATATTTCACCAAGGTTCTGGTCAATCAAACAAATGGGTGAATTAATGCAATTTATCCCACCATGCATGCTAGAAAAATGTTGGTCTAGAACCTTACTACGTCTATGAAGAACACATAGAATTTAGTCTATGTTGGATGACTAAGATTTATCTCAAGTTCAACCTTCAAATAAGGTTGACTCCTTGAAATGCTTATAAAATCAAAATAGGGGTTTAAGATAAAAGTAAGAAATGGAAGGGTTAGAAAGGAGTAAGGGTTTAGAGAAATTATTGAATGATGGATGGGGTATAGCATAACAACATTGGACACATATTGTATAAAAGCATAATGTAATTAAATTTTGATGAAACTTAACATACCATCCATTATAAAATATATAACAAGTTCATTCAATTACAATTATATGCTTTAAACATGTCAAAGACTATGAAAAGCAATCTCATAGCGATCCAAAGAGTAGAATTTGCTTTAACATAATAAACTAATCATGAGGTGTAACAAAAATGACTTAAATCATAATATTCATTCATAAAAACCTGCAATAACAACCACAATGGAGGCCAAATAGCTTTTACTTTTCATTAATTAGCAGCAAAGATTCCATAGCACATATCCATGCAAATGCTATAGAGTCGATCTTTAATTTGAGGTGAATGCAACTATTTATAGGTTGTTTTTTAAATTTTGCAACATAATATTTATAATATTATTACAAGTTTATTAGATAGATAGCCTGGTAGAGAGCGCTCTTGGGAGAAACTATCATTTTTGCACTACATTGGTTCGGCTACTTGTATTGCTAATGTGGCTAGTTTAAATTTTGCCTTGCATTTTAATTCAAATGTGTTTGTGATTTGGTCTATGGATATTCAATTATATTCTGCAAATGGTCGAGCCACTACAACTATCTCTTAGAGATGTGACTTTTGAGCTTAACAAACTTGGATTGAATACTTGAACAACTAGAAGGCATAAAGGTAGTTGCAGCTTAGAAAAGGATGTTCCAGGATGATGTGTATCAAACTTGATCTTGTGATAATATTGGGCCTTTTAGTTGCTTTGGGGACCTCTTGAATCAAATCCAAACTTTTGGGGTGGTCTAATGATGTCATCACTTGAAAAAGCCTGATTTTGTGCATTCTTCGACTAGTGCTTTGGTCTCTTGATATTATGCATTTTGGGCCTTTGTGGTGCTTCTATGTTAGAAACCCATTTGCCCCAATCTAGTATCTTTTACACATTTTTGGACTTTATAGTGGAAATATTGATGTCATCACTCAAGGAAATTTGGGATCATTCTATTATGTCTTTGAGCTAAGAGGATGTTCTTTGATTGATGTCAAGATCGCACTGCTTTATCTTTTTGAAAATTTGGCTTTGTTCCATCTTATGAACGTTAGCACATTTTTGGAATTTTATAATGCTATGTTGATGGCTTTACTAAAAAGAGTCTAAGATTGTTCAATTTTGGATCTGCACATTTTTAAATTTTCTTTAGGACTTTGCTCATTTTTTAAAGAAATGCCTAACCACTTTAAAGTTTATTTTTTGGCCAGAGGATTGGAGTATTGGCTATATATGTTACTTGGGTGTTCAAGCCAACTTTAGGATATCTTCCTTTAGTGAGGTTTAAGCAACATATCAACAAAAAGGATTTGCAAATAAGGGCATCAATTTGACCTACACCTACCTACTAGTAGCACTTGGATTTGGAAATTTAAGAAAATTTGGTGGCTAATAAAGTCAAAAGTATGGCAACCATTGTGGTATAACCCCAAACCTGATTCAAATCCTTGGGGAGGGAAAATAAGATTATCAAAAACTCATTCAAAGTTTTGGAGGGAAAATCCCCTCAATTGTATTTATATATAGTAGAATTTTTAGTATTGCAATGATCAACGAATTGTATAACTGTATCTTTATTTTCTCTATATAGCAGCGCCCGAACCTTGGTCATTTACGAATATATTTTCAAATCTCCACTTATAGCATAACTTGTAATTTCATATTCATATATATACTAGAGTCCATGACTTTTTTATCCCATTTCTTGTATGTATTTGTGTTTATGTGTGTATATTGGAGATTGTAACTAACTGATTTTTGTCTTGTTTCCTTTATACGAAACTTGCGCTTCACTATGCTAAGAGGAGGAAGCATTTCTTGAGAATTGTTCATGGTGATTCATGTCTTCATGCATCTTGTTGTTATGCAAATGAATCTTATTTTGATCTTAGCACATCGTCCCTATTAGCGTAGGATTTTTTCTTTTAGCTATATTTATTTTCTACAATTTCTCTAACCCTTTTCCTCCTGAACCTAGTATATTAGGATGGAATAGGAAGTGCAATAAATACTAAATATCACATCTTAAAAGGAGTCGGCCTTAGAGACAATTGAGTCAAACCTCATGCTCTTGGAGTAGCCTTGTTGTGTCACTTCATGTAAGGTACAATACTCCCAACCATGTGTTCCCTACATCTGGTGATCAAGATAATCATAGAGGACAACATCGTGTATAGTTATGTTTATTATATTATTTTATTATTAAACCTGAATATCAATTCCTTAACCTTAACTTACAGGTATCTTGTATTTTGGTGTTTGTAACCTTTGAGACCAACCATTTTAATCATTGGTTGGACTATAATATTTTTCTTTAATGATATTATTTTGGCATCTACAAACACCCTTCCTGTTGTGTGTACTCTATTTATGAGCTATTTTTACTTTTTAGGTAATTTTTTTATTCCATTTATTTTTAGAAAATATCATGAAATCCAACGAAAAATAATTTCAATGAGCTAATTGTAAAAACATATTAGTTTAAGGAAGATGAATAATATATTTTATAGAAAAATAAATGAAGAATATCTTTGATAAAAGAAAGGCAAGCTAGATATGGTCTAATTAACTTGACAACAAATGTAATGGTTTCTTACTTTGATGGAGGTGGCACACAATAGAAGCCACAAATAAATTATAAATAGAAATTTAAATAGATATTCATTTTCAAATTATTGAGATATATTATACTCTCCCTTACCAAATAAATATAATAAGATCATGATGTTGATATAAAAAATTAGCATTATGATTCAAGCTTGATAATGTTCTAGCTAGCATATGCATTATATTCATATTATTATGTTTAATTTGATGATGATGATTAATTATAAGAAAATAAATAGATTTAAATAATTTAATTAAAATCTTCTCTACCATAAATTACTTACTTAAAATATTAAAAGTTACTATTTTAATTATTGCAACTTTTGGTTGGGAATATATATATATATATATATATATATATAAGCTATGTGTGACTTATAATGGGGGCCACTCCTATCAATATAATAAAATATTACATATATTGTTATATTAATTAAAACCATATCTACCTTGTCCTTTTTATCAAAGATATTTTCTTCTTTTATCAAATATATTTTTCATCTTCCTCAAATTGCTATGTTTTCACAATCAACACCTTTACATCATTTTCATTAAGAGATAAATTTATCACTCGTCCACTTGTCTTCTAAAATTTGAATTTCACCAAGAGATGAACATTGTGATTGGCTAAATTATCCACTACCCAATTTTCTTCTCTATAGATATTCTCATATTTCCAAGAGATTTTATGGGCTCGTGCATTATAGTTTCAATTCCCACAACATTTTTAGGTTGCATGAGAATCCACTTACTTGTCAATTCAAGATCCATAAATTTATGAGGTTCTAGGCACCACTTGTGCATCACAAGGGTGCATGACCTATTGCTATCATATCATTATGCTTAACTTCCAAGGGTGTTATGGGCAATTATCTTTATTGAAATGTACTATGAAAAATGGTATAACATGTAACTACAAAAATATGTTCTACTACTTATAAACATGTAGAAGATAAATACTATGAATTCAATTACTTAGAAAACATAAATGATAAACAGAAATGGAAATAGTAATTACATGTTTAGTTGTTCCTACATATACAATCAAGGAAACATACAATAATTGCTTCCACAAGAAAACATACAAATGGAATATTGGTAGACACCTATCTATAGGTAAGGGCTACAAGAGTTCCAATTAATCCTACACTTGCAATAGGCACTTTCTCCAAGGCATGGACGTAACTCACCTATAGTTGGAAACTCAAAGTAAAATGCTCAAAATAAAATGTAACACAATTACATAGATATAATTTTAAATGCTAGAAATTGAATTAAAAGTTTGTATATAGTGTAAACAATATAAATTTAGAATAATCTTGTAGTACAATATTTTTTCTCCTGACTGATTTCTTGGAAAAAATGTCTAATTTATAACAAAAGAGAATGCTAAACTAAGCCCGGCCATAGCATGGGAATTCCTAGCTAGTCTATTTTGAAACATTATGATATTCTAATTACAACAATAAGCAATTCACTAGTGTAGAGAATAGAATGATAGGGATTCCTAGTAAATTGAATTCATTCTTATGCACAATATAAATATTCTCCTTATTTGGACTCTTGTGCAGTTAAAACAACTATTTCTATGGGGTTCCAAGAATCATGATCTTGTCAAATTTAGATGCCTAAATATTGTTTGTATCGATTTAATTGTTTATAGGTAAAATTTTCATAAAAGATGTTGATTTTGTATGTGGTTTAGTTAAATAGTGAAAAAATCAAAAGAGGAGGATCTTCAACCACCAATTTCTATTACGCCTTCTTAGAACCCATGTTGTCGATTTTAGAGTGCCCATCAGGTTAGCATCAGACTATTTTTATATCCTGCACCAAATCAAAACAAGATAATTTTTCTATGGAAAATATTAAAAAATTAGATATCAATCCAAATATAGAAATTTATACCCAAAAATCATTAGATCAATATTATAATTATTATATATATGCATTCAAAATTATTTTCATGAGTATTGTAGTTATACACATAGTAAAGAATAGCAAAAACATATATAGGCAAAACAAGGCATAAGATGGTGCATATAAAGGGCCCATCATTTTCCCCATTTTGATTCTATTGCACGTCCTTGTGTAATCCTAAGACTTACTATTCCTTGTTACTATTGATTTTCAATTGATAATCCTCTTCAAGTTGGGTCATTCTCAATCTACACTGGTCCTGTAGATCGTAGGCCCAGGGATAAGAATCATAATCTTGTGCCTTATATCCATTTATTTGTCTAATATATTCTAAAGCCTACATTTATTCATTTGCAAGGATAGGCATTATTAGAGTGTGATCATAGAAGGGGGTCCAAATCACAAGGGGATTAAAATGGATCCCAATCCATTCAAGTCCTAGTTCATTCACCAAAGCCACATACTTCTCAACTTGTTCAACTACTTTTTGTAGGTTTATAAAAGAGTAGGGTTCTCTCTTCTATAGTGGAATAGGAGATTCTCCCCATCTAGAATAAGAGGCCTTAAGTACCAACTCTAACCCACTTTCAAATTCCCCATAAGCCCTTGTAAAGCATTTACCTATATCTCTCTAGCCTTTCATACATTGAAGGGTGATTTCTTACTCTTGCCTTATCTACTAGGATACTTTCCACATCATCATGCTCAATTCAAACCATCAAAGGTTCATGGAGCCCTTTCTCTTGGTAATTTTCAACATTCCTTTATCTAGAAATTTTATTATAAAGAGTATAATAAAAGGCACAAATGCAACATCTCCTACTAAATAATTGGGGTCTCTTTCAATGCATTTGGGCAAAATAAAAATATGGAGATAAAACTCATAAAAATAAAATTTCTATGTAGGTTTAAAGGAGAGGTAAACATGGGTTACAAATCATGGAAAATCAGGCTTTATAGGATTTCCCTTTCATATATACTCCCATTGAAATTGTAGACACTATTCCTTAAGGTACAAGTCATACACATGAGGAGGGCCTCTATAGTCTACCATTTTTTTAGCCAATTCATAAGTTATAGGATGAATTTATGTCAACCTTACATTCTCACTTTTCTCCTTGTTTAACTGGACCATAGTATCTTCCATATTCTCTACCTCTCTTTGATGGAAGCCTTTGGGATGGATATTTTATTTCTATGATTTTCAACAATTATGTATCCGTTATAGAAGGATTTAGCCAATTTTTCATATCTTTGTTTCTTATTTTCATTTATATTTTTATCTCTTATCAAGCTTTAAATTGAGGTCCAATTTAGCTACTTCTCCTTTTCAATATTCTATTTCAACATTTGTAGCTTTTGTTTCATAAATTATTAATTTCATCTAGAATTCTAGCAATGACTCCAAGGTTTACATCTTCCTCTTCTTCCTTAACCTCCACTGCTATAGAGGTTTATTTTCTCTTTGACCTATTAGATATTCATATGTTGATGAATCTTCCACTTCCATAGGAGCTTCTCCTAGAGGAGCTCCTTCGTGCTCCTCTACTATGGCTCCTAGACTTGCTAGATTGTCCTGTCAACTTCCATTATCCTCAAGGGTTTGTTGAGTGTCCACAAGGATTTTTGTAGTGTCAATAGGATTTTCTTGAGTACCTATAAGGATCTCCCAAGTTCTCATAAGAAATTCTTCCAATTTTTGCATATCTTGTTGTTGTTCCTAGGCTTCTATCGCAATGAGGATTTTAGCTACTTTGTTTGCCCATGCATCTACTATGGGAACTTCTTTTGTAGATATATCTTCTATGGGTAGTTTCATCTATTCCTCTTATTTATCAATAGTTGGTATAGGCCTTGATTCTCTTTCTATTATTATACTCTACTTCTTAGGTGACTATTGAATGAGTGGTTTCCTCCTCTGTTGGCATTTTCTCTCACTTCACATATTGACTCCTTGAAGAGGTAAAGATTCATCATTAGACTTTGTTATGACGATAATAGTACTACATGATTCAATGGTTCTATGATAGGTTTTCATATAAGTTTCTCCTTTAGGGTCTTCTATATATACTTCCCTATAAATTTCCCTTATAAGTGCCCTAGGTTTCTTCACATTAGGGATTGGAATGGCTCTCTCATTTTTCTTTTCCATGAAATCATCCCAAGAAACCTTAGGTTTTGTGTCTATTAAGCATCCTTGATGGGTAAGAAAACTAATTCATGGTGCATGAGAATAGTCTTCATCCCACTTTATATCTTGATTGCTTCATTTTTCAAATCCCATGCTAAGAAATAGGAGATACTAATTTTTCTCTCATAGTGAAGATTGGCCAAGATTCTAAAATGGTAGGATAAAAGTATTTCATGACTCCCTTCATATTTGAGATACCTAACAACATGAAGTGTTATCTCATCCCATAGAACTAGTAAATTGGACCTCTTGGTCCTTTTAGGGTAGTTACCATAATTTATTCTTGTTGTAGAAAATCCCTCTAGCAATCCCTAGCTTCTACTCAATTTTTGTGATACTCAACCATCTATACTTAACCCTATGACTTGCAACACTTTATTCTATCACACAAATTGGATTCCTCTTAATCAAGCTATTTCTCCTTTCTATGCTTGTGAAAACTTAAGGGCCACCTTGGTGTTTAACCCTCATAATTTAGTAAAATAATCCAACCAACCAACCTCCCAAAAACTCCTTACAACTTTTTCATTCTTTGTAATGCATGAGGCATTTGTTGGCTCACTATGCTTTTGTAGTCCAACCATGACTGCAATTCAAATATATGGTCTACTTCCCTTGGTATTTATCAACTAGGTGATTTTATCTACATTATTCAATTTAGCATAATGTTGTAGGGGTGCTCTACTCAAGAGATCATGTTGTCCAAGGTAATTTAGTTGATTTGAGGTTGATACGATGTTAGTCATCAATTTCCCATACATTATTATTATATCCTAATTATAGCTAGCATGTTTTATGAGTGGAAATTAATTCCATTTTATTCCTTGGATTTGGTGAGTCTATTCAAATCTTGTCCTTATGCATTCTACATGTGTCCATGTGATATAATTTTTATGGAAATTATCCTCCTCTATGTTGAATCTCTTTATTATCCTCAATGAATGCATGGTGGATAATAATCATAAAATTAGGTGGAATCATATGGGAGTGATGTAAGATGGAAATGATAAGTCAACAAGTGTATTAATGACAAGAAATGATACAGGTGGTAAAATTTGATAGAATGAAGACCAAACTATTATAAATGGGAATGGTATTACAAAAATAATCTATAGGCAATGGGATCCTATGAAAATAGTCTATAGGTAGTAGAAAGAGAGGTACAAAGAAGTATATTTGGAGGTAAAATGACTGAACGGGGTAGAAAAATATTCTGTATATAGTAATAAAATATTAATAAATGACAATGAAAACAAAAATATCATACTTGGCTCTACTTGTAAAAGTTATTCATAGGAGTGTGTATCTGTACCAAGTGTAAAGATGAGTGTAGTTATAATTATAGTTGTGTGGAAGAGTGCTTGCTATCTCGGTTCATTCAAGGCTTTGATTTCCATCTATTATTTTTGTGCTTTGTAGATCCATACCTAATTCGAATATAGTACTTAGATTTTTGATCTCAAAATCAATGGGAAGTACTACATTATTTTTGTATATGATATCATACCGTGTGATTCCTATATTGGTCTTCCATGTGGTCTTGTAGACCCAAATAATTTTGGGAACGTGATTTACCCAATCCCAACAATGGAGATGCACTATTTTAGTAAAGATATTTTCTACTTCTTTGTTTGTGACCTTCACTTGTCTATTGGTTTGAGTATGGTAAGGAGTATATTTATTGTAGCATATTTTATACTCTCATACCAATGCATCAATGACTATCAAGGTAAATCATGGCCATTGGTCTATAACAATCTCTCTTAGAACTTCAAACCTAGTAAAATATATTTATAAAAAATCTTAGCTACTTTTTCATCTCTTGCAATTTTAAAAGCCTTGACCTCCACTTATTTGGTTACATAATAAATGCACATCAATATGTACTCCTTTTGATTGGATGGGAGATAAATTAGACCAACAAAGTATAATCCATATTTTCACATGACTCCAAGGATAGTTGTAGTTGTAGTGACCTCTAATTTATCTGCGTTGGATTTCCTTTCTTTGGCATTGATCACATTGAGATATATTCCTTAGTGTCCTTAAAGAGCGTAAGTCAAACACAATCTATATTCAATATTTTAGTAGTTGTCCTACCCACAATAAATCCTCCATATGGTTCATCATGGCAAGCATGTGGAATGTCATAAATTTCATCTTTGTGAATACACCTACGCATTATATGATCTAGTCTTGTCTTGAAGAAGGATCCTTCTATCTATGAGTAAGGGGAACTTTGTCTAATCATTCTATGATCACCTCTAGGGGAGAAGTGCTAAGGTATCATCCCTATAACAAGGTAATACATATGGTAATACATATTCAACCAAAGAGTTGTCTATAGGTACAAAAAACCTAGAAAGAAAGTCAGCAACAATATTTTCCCTTTTGGGCTTGTCAATTATGGTAATGTTAAATTCTTGCAAAAATAATAGTCATTAAATAATATGATCATTCATTATTGGTTTATTAATTAAATATCATATTATTGCATGCTCAATATGAACAAAAATATAATATCTAGTAATATAATGTCTAAATTTATTGATGGCATAAACTACAAGAAATTATTTTTCTAAAATTGTGTAATAGAGCTTAACTCCAGATAAGATTTTGTTGATATAGTAAATAGCATATGTTTCCTTATTACATTTTTATCTTAGTACTACTTCTAGTGTTATATTAGAAGCATCAATAAAAATGTGAAAGGGTAAGTTCCAATCTAATCCTCTTCAAATTGGAGTGAAAACAAGTTTTTCTTTTAAAGTTTCAAAAGCTTTATGGCATTTCAGTATCAAAATAAAGTTAGTATCTTTGGACAAGAGGGAGAAGAGGGAATTTGCAATCTTACTAAAATCTTGTGTAAACCTCATGTAATACCCAATGTGTCCAAGGAAATTACAAATATCTTTTTGTTTTTGTGGTATAGGTTGGCTCTAGATAATTTCAATTTTTGTAGGGTCTGCCTTAATTCCTTGAGTAGATATATGATGTCCTAAAACAATCTCCTTTGTCATCATGTAACATTTTTCATTGCTTAATGAGAGGTTGCTATCTTAACACCTTTAGAGTACTTTTTTCAAATTATGTGTGGCCTCATCGAAGCTATTTTCATAGATAGTGAAGTCATCCATAAAGATAATTCACTCGTTAAATTTGAAAAGATGCTTAAAACTATCCTTTGAAAGGTAGACGGGGAATTATATAATCTAAATGATAAAAATTTATATGTAAATGTACCTCATAGGCATGTGAATGTGGTCTCATCTTGATCTCCAGGGGCTATCTAGATCTGTTTATACCCACTGAATCCATCTAAGAAATAGAACATTTTTCCTTACAATGTATCCAAAATTTGCTCAATAAAAGGTAGAGGAAAATGGTCTATACAAGTGGCCTAGTTAAAATTGTGGTAATCCGTGTGTGTGTAGAGGAAAATGGTCTATGCAAGTGGCCTTGTTCAAATTGTGGTAATATGTGTGTGTGTGTGTGCATGTGCATGTGTGTGTGTGTGTGTGCATGTGTGTGTGCATGCATGTATGTGTGTGTGCATGTGTGTGCATGCATGTGTCTGTCTGTGTGTGTGTGTGTGTGTCATTTTTCATTCTTCTTTGAAACTATTACAAGTGTAGAAACCCATTGGCTATCAGAGATTGGATAAGCAAAACTGGCATTTAACAGTTTCTATAATTCTTCTTTAACTATATCCTTAAAAATTGGATTCATTCTATGTTGAGGTTGTCAAATCAGCTTAGCATTTTCTTCCATGTATATATGATGGGTGAAAATGCTAGGATGAATCCCCTTTATATATTTATAGTCCTAAGTGAAAGTTGAACTATGTTTAGCAAGTATCTTAATCAATTATTTTTCTTATTCCAAATTTAGGGAGTTGTTGATATTCAAATGTTTCCTATTGCAATATCTATGACTTTAGGAAGGAACTTCTTTTCTATCCCATATAGGTAAGGAAAGCTTGTTGAAGTTGTGAAATCTCTAAGCTGCGAGGGGAGTAAATTCTACAAAAAATTGATAATATTATAATCCTCATTATCTCCTTTGAGTTCTAAAACATGATCAATGGTTAGAAATGGTTGAATTATTGACTCACAACTATCATCTTCCTCCACCCAAACGGGATACCCAACTTGAAGAGAGGAGTTGTAGGTGGGTACAGTACCATGATTTTCATCTTAAAATCATTGAAAATAGTCATATTTCCTAATTTCCAAATGATATAAGCATTTACTACAACCAATTGAGGTCTTCCAAGGATGAAGGCGTATCCTCCCAAGTTGGTCTTTAGTTTTAACACCATAAAATGATCTAGGTACTCCCATGAATCTACTAAAATAACCATGTCTTCTAAAATTCTCTTTGGATTTAATGTTGACCTATTAATTATTTGTAACACTATGGAAGTTGGCCTAAGTTTTGATAAATGAATTTTGTTCATTGTCACCTTAATCATTACATTTTTAGCTATTCCTTTATCTACTAGGAATTTTTTAATAGATATATTCCCAATTTGAACACTTATAACAAGACTTCTAGGATCTAAATAATTAGGAGTAATAACCTTCCCAAGCATTAGATTCGCAAGTCATTCTACTACTTATACTATCTTGGAATCTTTTCTGTGTCTAGGTTTCTTAATATATAAATCTCCAACAACCTTACTATAGATGAGAACATCTATGATGGCTTGAAATAGAGATATACAAATACAAATATTTTATAGTTATCCAAGAAATATGAACTCAAGTTGTGGCATTTTCCTAGATTATTGTAATCATTCTATATAAGGTGGATTAACCTTATTTATTTTCTTTTTTTTGTAAGTTTAGCTTCCTAAGTTTTTAGTAGGGATTCATTTTTATTTGAGGGTTCTTCTTCAGGTTCAAAAATAATAAGAGGCTTGAGATCTATAATAATATTTTTAACATAGTTGTAAACCATTATAATCAATGTTAGTAATAAAATAGATAGGATATCCTTCCAAGTATTGATTGTACATGGGTTGCCCTTTGGTTTTGATGTTGATTGGGCAAGTAACTATGATTTTTGAGGTGGTTGAATGTTAGGGAAATGCAAATAAGGTAGTTGTGGTGATTTTTTATGGGTAAGTAAACGGACCAACTAATATTGTGATGGTTGCATGAAGGATGTTGACTGTCAATTAGGCAATGACCTCAATTGTTGTCAAGCATGATTTTGAAATTTTTGATGCCAAATCCATGCACTTTGGTTTTGAGGAGGCCATTGCAATCCTGATGGATATCAAGCATTTTGTTTTAAAAAAATGGCTAGGCTATTGGATTCATACCTTGGAACTATTGTAGCTTCCTTAGATTTTTGTAGTAGACCTTCTTTGAATTCCTATATGATAAGCGTCTTTGAGCTCTAGGATTATGGGGCAGTTATTAGTCTTGTGGTATTATTGGTAAAGGCTATAGATTTTAATTTTGTCCATTAAGCATTCATGTTTTGCATACCTTTTCTTACATCATGGATAAAACACTGCCAATATTTTCTCCATCTCTTCCCACTTCTTTGCTTGGAAAGTATCCAACTGAGTTTCTAGAGACAAGAGGATATCTATTTTAAGGTCCTTTAGAAAATTTTCAATCTCATCCTTTGTGATCCCTATAGAGACTAATGAAGCACTTTTCTAAACTCCTTTTCCTTTGCTCATGGTGGATCTAGAATAATTTCTATAGAGAGCCTTGATTTCATCAAAACTAATTCAATAAATATCTCCCTCTTTCATCAAATTTAATGCTTCTAAATACTTGTCTTGGATTCCTCTTAAGAATATTTTTAAGGTCTTTGGATCCATATTTGAATGCTTAGACCGCTACAAGTTGAACTAAAAACATTCAATACAATCTTCTAGAGTCTCTTCTTCCTTTTGGGACATCCAAAGAACTCCATCTCTTACCTCCCTTACTTTGTAATTATCTTGATATTTCTTAAGGAATTTTGCTCTCATAGCCTCCCATGTGCCAACATTCCTATTACCTAATCCCTTGAACCATCTTAAACTAGCATCCTTAAAAGTAGCTAGGAAAAGTTTCAATTTATGTGCATCTATTTTATAGTCATAGCTATGACACGAGACATCAAACTCAAGGAAGAAGATGATTAGATCTTCATAAACTAATCCATGAAAACTGGGAAGGTTTGGAGGAGGAATATTTTTCATCCTTGTCTCTTCCTCTATCTCCCTTATAGGAAACTCAAAGGTGGTGGTCCTAGTATCCTCTACCATTTTTGGAAAAATATGTTCAACCCTTAGTGTCCAATATGTATGAAATCTAGGAGTTGTCCAATATGTATGAAATCTAGGAGTTGTCCAATATGTATGAAATATTATGTTCCTTCTATAGTTGAACTTTTAGACAACTCCTAGGTTCTGAATATAGGATACTTCTAATCGATCAAAAATACATAGTCCACATTTTGTTGGATTGGTTGATTTAGTTTGTAATAGCTCCTCCTATTGGTTTTGTTGTTGCTCTGGTTGTTGGTTTTGCCTAGTTCTTCTACTATCTACCTTCCCTACACCAACCCTTATTGTATTAGATAGGAATATACCTTTATCATCCTTGGGTTAAGATATACATGTCTAAATTAAAAATTTAGCTACTTAAAAAGAAGAAAAACACCATGCAAGAGGGGAACATGTTGAATGTCAACCTTCAAACAAATCCTCTTCCTATAGTGTACAAACATTTTCTTGTGATTTTAGCACCTCCCTAACAATACCACCAAAAATGATAGGTTCATGCATTATACTTTTAATTCCCACTTCTTCAGGTTGCACAAGAAGCTACTTAATTGTTAATTCAAGATTCGTAGACTTATGAGGTAATAGGCACTGCTTGTGCATCACAAGGGTACATGAGCTACTTATATCCTATCATTGTGCTCGACTGCGAAGGGAGTTAAGGAAAAATATCTTTATTGGAATTTAGTATAAAAAGTACAAGAATCAACTATGGAAAACATATTACTATGAAAAAATATTTTGTTGCTTATAAACATGCAAAAGGTAAATATTTTGTATTCAATGAATTAGAAAACATAAAAACTAACGACAATAAAAATAACTACATGTTCAGTTGTTCCTATAGATACAATCAAGTAAATATACAATAATTGCTTCTACATTCGAACATAATATTGTAGATAACTACCTATAGGTAAGGGCTACAAGAGTTCTAGTTGACCCTGCACTTGCAATGGTCCCTTTTTCCAAGGCACAGGTGTGGCTCTCCTATAATTGGGAACTCAAAATAAAATGATCACAATATATAATACAATTACATAGATATAACTTTGAATCTTTGAAATTGAATTAAAAGTTTATTTATAAATTTAGGATAATCTTAGAGTACAATGTTTTTCCTTCTGATCAATTTCCTAGAAAAATTATCTAATTTATAACAAAAGAGAATGCTAATATAAGCTCGGCCATAGCCTAAGAATTCTTAGCTAGTCTATTTTAAAACATTCTAATACAACAACTAGTAATCCGCTAGTGTAGAGAATAGAATGAGAGATATTCTTGGTATATTGAATTCATTCTCATGCATGATATAAATATACTCCTTATTTGGACTCCTATGCAATTAAAATGACTATTTTTGTGGGTCCCAAGAATCATGGTCTTGTTGTCAGATCCAAACACCCAAATACTATTTGTACTGATTTAACTTTTTCATGCACACTTTCTATAAAAGACGTCAATTTCTTAGGTGGTTAAGTTAAATAGTGAAAAGATCAAAAGAGCAGGATCTTCATCTATCAATTGTTGTTGTGCCTTCTTAGCATCCTCACCGTCGATGTTAGAGTGTCCATCAGGTCAATATCATACCATTTTCCTTTCCTATGCCATCTGAAAACAAGCTCATTTTTCTATGGAAAAGATTAAAATATTAGAGACCGACTCCAAATAGAGACATTTGTACCCAAATAGATTAATATTATAATTATGATATACGTTCATTCATGATTATTTCCACAAGTATTTTAGGTATACACATAAGAAAAGATAACAAAAACATGTATAATAGTCAAAACAAGGCATAGGATGAGGCATAGAAAGAACCCCTCAACATTGTCCCTTAATTGAAATATAATTTTATCCTTGTAAGAAGTGTCCTAGAATATATATTGTTGTTAATTGAAGTTCTATATAATTCTATAGAATTTTGCCTTCATTGTTTCAAAAAAAACAACCTCCATGTGCTTTTCTAGGATTTTCTTTGGAAGCACCACCAAAATAATTTTTTATAAATCCAAGTTTTGGATACCTTTACTTTACCATTTATTGAAGCAAATCCTTTGTGTTAACTTCATTTTCGCAGAAGACCTTTTCATATAAATTCAAATCTTGAGAATTATCCATGTCTGTAAACATTCTATGAGAGGCAATAATATAGTTGCAAACTTGGACATGACTTATTTTAAAAAACTCTATTATTATTTTCAAGTTATAAATTCTAATAAATAATGGCAAGACCAATCCTCCATAGAATACATAAAACTTTAGCTTTTAAATAATTAATCCATCATTTCATCAACTCTTTCAATGTTGATAAGTTGTTAGCTACAGGCCCAAATTCAATTATAAAATCACATCACAGGACATAGAACATTTACAATATTCCAGGCAATATTTAGGTCATACATAATGTTCACATATAAGGTCACAAACTATATTCTCACACAAGGATTCAAATCTCATGTATTCATGCCATGACTCAAAAGTAAATAAACACATTGTATATACGTGGAAGATAACTTCACAATGTATAACAATACAAAAATTATGCATTGCAATTCAATACTTACAATATCTCTTGCAATCCTTGTGTAAAGCCTTTACATGGAGCCTCTTAACATTTCATCTTCAACTATCTCTTCATCTCCTCAAACTCATAGGAGATGTGACTCTTCATATTTCTCATAAGAAAAATATTTTATTAACCTTCTAATAATGACAAAACCTAATTATTACATAAAACCAAAGATATTTACAAAGTACTTGTAAGATACCAAATAATGTAATATTCTCCAACAAGAGCTACCCAATATATTCTCATATTTTTAGAAGTAACCCCAAATGGTATAACCAAAGGGACAATGAAAAATAAATGATATAATGTTTTTAGATCCTTCTCACACAAAGCACGCCTAAAAGGTCCACAATACACTCTTCTTTATAAACTCTCTCATGTAAGAATCTTGCTTTGGACTGTTAACCAAAGGAATGTTGAGGACTTAAAGAGGGCCTCCAATGACCAAGAATTCTTCCAAGGAAATTATTGACAGTAAGAAATTATGATTGCCCTAAATATTCATATCCCAACTTGATCAAGTATCCATCATCTTTTAATAGATTTTAAATCAACTCATCCTTTTGCATAAAAATAGACAAATAGAACTCATGAAACATCTTTTAAATCTCATTTGCTATGTGTTTAATTTCCTCTCCTTCAACCAAGTTACTAATAAAAATCCACAAACTAGAGTTGTTGATCACATTAATATAATTTTTTACCTTTAATCCTTTATAAGCTAGACATGTCTGAGTTAACAATTAGCATTTTGAATTTAAAATAATAGAATAAGGCTTAAACTAAGCATCAGACAAAAAAATTGTAAAACTCCTCTCACTAACTTATAATCTAATATGTTTCTTGATCAATTATAAACTCATGTTGGCCATTCTTTAAATAGGGTTTGTTTCTTGAATAATTCAATTACATCAAGAGAATATATATTTTTAAAGTGACATTTATGTCCAACTCTTTCCTTGATATTTGAATAACCTCCAATCAAGTTTTGCCCCTAAGGCCAAACTCATAAGTCTACAATTCTATAAACTTGCCCCTCCAATATTCTTTCTTTTGCAAACCCTATACCAAATTATAAAGAAGAAACCTAAATTTTTCCTCACAACCTTTCCAAAGACCTCTTTGAATTTTATCAATTCAGATGTTATACCTGTTAGCAATCTTAAAAGGGACATCATATATAGGGATGGATTGCAATGTAAGCTTTGTGAGTTGTAGCTTTTCATCCATGGTTAAAAACTTGCCAAACAAAATTTCATTCTATCCAAAACTCCATGAAGTTTCATTATTATTATAAATAAAATGATCACTTCATGTTATATAGTCACTTAAATTATCAAATTTAAAATTTCTTTCAAGCATAATTTTAATAGTTCTTCTCATTTCTCTAAAAAATCATACATCGATATAGGCATGTGACTTATTCATTTTCTTGGGGCAAACTTGGTACTCTAGACTCCTTATTGAGCCACTCAAAATTTATTGGAAATTTAAGAGGGAGAACAAGAATTTTAATATAAAACTAATCCCATGGGCTAGGATCCTAGCAACTTCATGAAAAAAAATTCCAAAAACCCTCAAAAATACAATAAGATATTTTATTACGCCGATAGGCGTCCTACAATGGCAGCCAGGAAGGTCAGCCACGCCATAAACAATATTAATATTTTATTAAAAAAGTCGACATTAAGAAAATTATCCGCCGACATTAAGGGTTACGGTGGATTTAAAATATTTAAAAAATATTTAAACTATTTAAACTAAAATGGTGCCCAAACTTTCTAATACTAGCTTAGATATATAAAATATATATATATATATATATATAAACGCCGAGAGTTATCAATCTCGAGGCGCCTATCTATCACACCCCCAAGAAATGAGATAGACGCCTCGAGATTGATAACTCTCGACGTTTATAGATATATATATATTTTATATATCTAAGCTAGTTAATAAATAGTGATATATTCTATTTTTAGATATTCATAGCCAAATGCATCTCTAGCCATGTTGATACATAAATAGAGGACAAAACTTTAAGACAAGTCAAAGCCAAATGCATCTCTAGCTATGTTGATACATAAATAGAGGACAAAACTTTAAGACATGTCATACGTATGTAATTTTTATTTAATATGCACTTTATAGCTTATGGAATATGAACCATCACATTTGGTATGGATGGCCTTCCATATTCAATATGATTGATTTTCAACCCATCAAATTTTGTATAAAGAGATGCACACCTGTAAAAAGCATGTGTAAAGAATACAATATTACAGTGTCACATCTTCTCTCAAAGGTTGTTTGCATTGTACTCTATTTTTTTAACAATAAAACCATTTCATTATTTTTCTCATATGTTTTTGTATTTTGATTTATTGTAATTTGTTATTGTTCAAATCACAATGTTTCTTGATTTTCCTTAACTCCGAAATTGAGTGTTGAATTAGTGGCATTAGAGTCATTTATTTTTTGTGTGTCCATATATACAAGATTGAGGTATCCAAAGCTCAAGTGTCGGATACAATATCCTTTTGATTATCTATGTTGTCACCAATCTAAATGATTTCAAATGGCCAACATAATGGACAACACTAAATGAAGACCACATGAAATCAAGGAACAAGATGATGGATCAATTTTCTAAATCCTTTAGTGGCTCTATACTAAAACTTTCTCCTTTGCACAATCTCTTATTGTCATAGCATGGTTCAATATTCCCACACCTTTTAAGGTGTTATCGAATTTTAATATTCTTATTTTTGAAGGAGAAATGAATGTTGATGCAATACAAAATTGGTTGGATCAGTCTTCTTTATACTTTTCTATAGATAAATTCACAAACAATGAGAAAATCACTTTCACACACTTGAAAGCTTCACTACATGTTCAAAATTGGTGGAAAGCATATTGTAATGGGGTCAAGGAGGAGAATGAAGATGAAGAAGCAAGGGTTCTCATGGGATTATTCCATAAAAGCTATAAAGGAAGGTAAAGACTAGTTTGTTCAAGATTATACTGATTTTTTCCCATTCCATGGAAGCAAATCTAGGTATTCAAGATATTGAAATGCATCAAATCCGTAAGTACTATATTGAACTACAATTGTACATTGAAGAGGATATGGGCCTTTCCAAACTCAACAACTTGCTAGAGGTATACAAATTTGCTATCAAATTGTGGCAAAAGCACAAAAATAAAGCATGGAAGGAGGAGCAAATAACAAGTATCAAAATACCAAGTACCATATTAAGAAAGTGATAATCCAAAGAATCAAAACAAAAAGCATTAGCCCCAAAATCATAAATGGAAGTAGAACAAATAAAGAGTCCCACAATATGAATTTCTAAAAGACCAGGACCAAAAAATGTTAATTATCATAAAAGCAACCAACATTTGAAGTAGTGTTGAGCAATGAGATGTAACCGTCTACGTCCACTACACTATTTACCTACACATCCACAAGTTGCGGATAGAGGGAAGCAAATTATGGAAGTTGAACCAAATGTGACCATTCCGTCCACACATGTCAATGTCTATTTTACTCATAGATGTGGTTGCCCATTGCATTTCATTGTTAACAATGGGAATCAATAGAATATGAATCTTGCTCATGTTATAAAGGATTAGAATCTACCTATTACAACATTAATACAACCGTATAATTATGTATGGTTGCAACAAGAGAGATATTCAAGTCACTCAACAATGTCTCCTTTCTTATGCCATCAAACCCTTAAAAAATGAAAATTTGTGATATTGTGTCCTTGGATGTTTGTGACATAATTTTGGAATAACCATTCATGTGGAAAAGACATGGTGTATATGAGTCAAGAACTCGAAGTGTCATCATCATTCTTGGAGGTCAATGCTTGAAGATACTAGAGGTATCTCTTCCGACCTTTATTTCCTTCGCTAGTGCAAAAAAATGTAGAAAAACAATAGCACAAAAAAACATATTTTTGCCAAAATAAAGTTGCAAAACACAAGAACTATAGCTACAATCACATGATGTAGGTTCTACATAGTATAAATAGATGGACCAAATTATAACCAATCTATGATAACTTGCTTACGTAGGTGACACTTCATTGCATAGTAAAGAATTCCATTAACTTTATTCCTTGTTCCCTTTTACTTAATGCACTTAGGTATTATAGACCTATCCTTCAAAAGGATAAAATCAAGAAGCAAATTTAGGAATTGCTTCTAAATGAGCACATCAAACCAAGTGCTTCACCATATAGAACAATTATTTTGGATCCAAAGAAAGATGAAATATAAAGAGCTTATGTTGACAACAAAGCTTTGAATAAAATTAGTGAAGACTTGTTATCTATTTCCTTGAATAGAAAACTTGTACCAGCTCCATGGTGTAAATTTCTTCACCAAAACTAATCTCAAATTTGGCTATCATAAAATACCCATTGAGCCCAATGATGAATAGAAGACTGCATTTCAATCCAATGAGGGTTTGTTTGAGTGGTTGGTTATGTCTTTTAGCTTGACTAATGCACCTACGATCTTTACAAGGATGATGGATGGCATCCTATATTGCTACAACATTTGTAATAGTCTATTTAAACAACATTCTCAACTATACTAAGACATGGAGGAGCACAACATGTTCAAGAGGTACTTCAGACTCTTTGAAGACAACATGTTCAAGACTTGGATCCTATCAAGGATTTCGCAAAGGTGGCAACATTGTCCTTAATATAAAAGAATTTCAAATAAACAACACAATGTCAAATTAATTGTCAAATATAGTGTGGATGGAAATCAGATCATATGTGGTTTTAGTTTACAACACTAGATATTTAACAATCTAGATAGAACTATAATATATTCCAACAAAGTAGGGCATCATTATCAAAGCCAGAACTTGTAGAACTTGTAAAAATTAGTCCAATCCAAACCATCTCCCGTATAACAATGGCAACACTTCTGTACATTCCCCCAATAGATAAAAGACCAATAGATAAAAGACCAATAGTTGATTACTTTTGGCTTAAGTAATCAACTAGACCTAAAGCAAGATAACAAATAGAGCCTAAAGTGGACTTCTTATCTTCCCAACCTTCTCCACAATAAAAAAAAATTGTGTATCGAAGTAAACATGCTCACAAAAGAATATTATATTCTAAAGAATAGATTTCAATACTCACCAACTGCTCTCTCTAGGATCTCATTGAAGTATGACCAACAACAAAGACCATTTCCAATTTACAAATCAAGTGGATCAGTTTACCTACTACTAGCAAAAAGAAACCTCAACTTTTCAAAGAAATACGTAGGGTTGCCAAATCTAGATTCAAAAGGATCGGGTGCAAGTTCACACTCAAGTCAAACTTATAAACAACATCCAAACATTATTTTAAAAGTAGAAAAATGCATACGACATCCATATTAGAGGATTGTTTAAGACTCTTCTTCACTCTCTAAATTATGTTAATGTTAGCCACAATAATGATTAAGTCATCAACATACTCTGAAATACTGAGGATGTTAATGTTAAAAGGTTCAATGTGTCTCTTCATGGACACAAGGGAGGGAAAACTACATACAACCACATGCTCTTCTCAAACACATTCTACTAAATTGACAAACATGTTTTTGATGGCTCTAAGGCAAATCCGAAAATGAAGGGATGACCTCCATAATTGGTGTGTGTCAAAACATCTACAAACCTATCAAGATTTTGTTATCTTTCACAACACTCACCTCCAAAATGCAGACCTCAAATAGGTAGATTGAATAAGCTGGAGATGATGGTGACTATTATTTAAACAATACCATTAATGGCTTCTTGTTTGAGTTCATGAATTTTTGTGGGCAAAAACCATTAGGAAAGATGAAATCCAAGCTTCGATAGTCAACATTTTTCATCAAATTACTGCTCATTGCTACAACATGGAATCTCACTTAAATCCACTATTGGTTAGAATAAACTCGTTGTCCTACTTAACTTCGATTTGGACCTGTTGGATACAACAGGATTGATATAATTCCAGCTGACTGGGTGGTGCTGCCATGATTTATCCTTTCAATCTTTGAAATTTTGCAAGCAATATATTATGATAGCTACAAGCAACAAGTTTCACTTTTGGCATATTACTCCTATTAGTTTTGAGTGCATCAGATTCCGAGTGTTGTCATTTCATATCTAATGGCATAAGCTCAATTGACTAAATACCTCAACTTTCAAAAACAAAACACATTCGAATTTTGCCAACGATACATCCATAATTGCCAGAAAGTAGTTGTAATACTACCATGTTTGTTGAAATAACATGGTAACATGATCATGATGTAATACAGATGGGGCCATTTCAATCCCATACAATTGATAATATATATATATATATATATATATAGTCTTTTCCTATCAAAAGTCATTTTGTACTCTTCTTTCGTAGTCAATTTGGGTCAGTAGTGACAAAATATTATACGATACACTGCAATTATGCCAAAGGATGGAATCAACTAGCATCATGGTATTCTCTACCTAAGATAAATTGATATGTTTTTCATTTTAAAATACATTGTTTTATATGCTAAGAATCACAAATCACAAGACATCCTCCAAAACCAAGGGTATAACTCAGATATCCAAATCTTGTGTTTGCACTTTGATTAACTCAACTATATGGCTCCATAACCTCTCACCTCACAGATTTCTTCTTTATCATAGAACCAATGAAATCAACCCATAAACAATAAACCATTGCAATCTGGAAAACTGCTTTACATCTACTTATGCATCTGAACAAAATTTTATGCACTCCCTAAGAGAAACCAGTATTTCTACCAGTTAACCAGCTAGGCTACACTTGCCAGGTAAAAAAGCTTAATAGATGTCCATGTTCCTCTCAAATCTCTACACAAATTTGTATTTTCAAAAAATAAAAGCAAAAATGAAACATGAATAACTTGCGTCTTCCTCATGTGCGACATTAGTTTAACAGTTTAGCATTTGACCATTAGACCATTATCCTACTAATTGACAATTTGGTTATAGGATACATTGAACATTTGACATTTAAATATAATGTTTAGAAATTTTCTACATAAATTGCCTGAAAATTTGAGATTCTATTTGGGACACACAATTGTATTTTCTAGGGATCCAATTCAAGTGAGAACTTAGAAATATAAACTTCATAAAAATCCAGATTGCATGTACTCTCGATCAAAATTTGTAAGAGAATCATAGAATACTCTAGCATTTGGAAGATAGCATCACAAGTTTACAATGCTTAATAAGGAACAGCGGGTCCTACATGCAATATCTCTTCCAAGGAAGGACCATATGTTGATTACTCCAAGCTCAGAGTTTTGCATATCCTCTTTTCTGTAAGCTTTTCCTTCCTCACTTTATTCTTCGAATGAAATTCAAGTACTTGTCACATTGTCTTTCATAAAAACTTGAAAACAAAAAAGAAAAACATGTGTGACCCAAATATACATGAAATTTCTATGAAATTTAGTAATAGCCAACAACATATCATTACAAGAGCTTAAATTCTTCAACCAGGTGCCCTCAAAACTTTATTAAAAAATTAATACAATGCTCAAATTTTATCCTAGAATCAACCAAACAACATCTTCCAAACATTATGTGGCAGAATTTCCAACCTGCAACAACAGTTTCTAGTCCATCTGATACTTGCACTTTTGCCTCCATAACAATTATGTTTGTCCAGCCAAACGAAATTAAAAACCATAAAAACAAAATACAAATTTGTACCAATACATAGCAGTAGCATGGCAGCATGGACTCTGGAAACTGCCAACATCTATGTCAATATCAGTACATGAGAAGTTATCAATATTGTAAAAAGCAAAATCATGAATCTTTAGAAGACTAACAAAGATAATTACTTTTGGAATACAAACTTTACAAAGGTTATGCACCTTCACGACCACAACACATGCAGCGCACATGCTACCCATATGAATTTCAAAATATATATTATCAGAGGTGACTGGATCAAGTTAAATATGCTCTTAACCACTTCCCATTTAAAATTTGATCAGATCTTCAAAGTACCATGTTTAAGTTCGAACTTAAAAAAGAATCAACGGGCAGTTCATTTGAATATCAAAAAAGAATGCATACTCTTCAATCTTATATATACAAAATCATTATAAACATGACTCAAATCTATATCAACCTGGTCTCTTGGCCAAACTTGTTACTTCAGTATATAATTTGTCTCCTGAGATCGTAATTTAACTACGAACATAATTAAGTTCTTATATAACTCCTTTCAGTAAGATGTTAACCCTGTCTATGTGGCATCCATGAGATTCTTCAAGAAAGGGATGGCTTCGTTAGTACCCAAAGGAGGTCAGTATACAAAACCTCTATACAGACTTAAGATTGGACAACCTTGTTCACTTGGCAGGGACAAGAGCCTTATATGCATCCTCCACTTCAAAGTAGTCTCTATAGTTTTTGATCAGTGGTGCTTCTAGAAAGAGATGAGTATGGATAATATATTTGTGGATATAAGTCGGGAGTTCTGTAAATGTGAGAAAAACTATAATGTTGATTTGAAAGAAATACTGAGCATAGAGAGATTTAAAAATTCCAACTTTACTAGATTAATAAAATGTTCATTATCAGGACATACAGCACACTTTTTAAAAGGATAGTGATAGGGAAATTGTAAGAGGTCTTCTATTGAATAGACAGCTCTGGTTTGCCCAGCTAGATTTTGAGGTTGACTGGGTGAAAGGTGAAGAAAATGCTTCACATGCACTGACCCAAGAAATGGCAAAAATGAATTGGCCGAAGAACCAGCCTAAAAGAAAATAAGAAATGAAAATAGATATTTCCATTTATTTGAAAAGATTTTAGGAATTGAACCAGCAACAAAGGAAAAAGTTTGTTGGCGTAGAACAGAAAGTTTTCTTCACTGCTTACAGGGAAGGATGTTTTCTTTTTAATGTGTATTTAATTATTGCAGGCTTCATTACCATGTAATGAAATCATGGTGCATGTACTACTAATATCTGTATTATAGTAAATTCAAGATGTATGATTACTATTACAATCGGCAGATCATTAAATCAGTTTTTCCAGTGCTTGAAAGCTAACTCAATGCATACAATCTAATTAGAGATTGGAAAAAGAACATCTAGAAAAAGAAATAAAGTAAGTAAATTTCTCTAGCTCAACACCTATTATCCTATTATCCTATTCAAGATTGGAAAAAAACATCTGGTAAAGGAAATGATGAAAGCACATTTCTGTCAAAGAAATGTCATGTGGACCTCATTGCCTAAGCAAATCAATAAAGCTGGATCCAGCTGTGGTCATCCAGACTTGGAAAATTATGAAGAATCTCAAAAGGACCCTGTACCATATTGAGATTCTATAGACTATATGAGATCCATATTGACAAAATTGATTCTAGTATGCCATGAAATTGTAAAGCTGGATGTTTGTGTGCTATCAGTGATTAGGTCATCAAACCTATGATGGCTGGGTTGTCAACCCATAAGTATGAAGGTAAATAAATTAGAATAAATAATAGTATCAACATATGAGTGTGTTTGTTTTTTTTGTTTGCTTCTAGTATTGTTGTATCACAGCCTAGTTTAGATTGGAGAAACCAAAAGCATTGTGAGTAGGTGTACCTAACTAATCCCTTGGTCAATCCAAAAAATGTGGCTTCAACTAATCCCTTGGTCAATCCAAAAAATGTGGCTTCAACTGTGACTGCTTTTTTAAATCCTAAGCAGGAGTTCCCAAGGTTGCTTGTTCAAGAATGAATGAAGTATTTTCATGTAAAAATAGATAAAATCATTTTGAGATCAACCTGGAAGAAAATAATCCAAAGCAAAAATGGGCACCTCCAATTCTAAAGAAATCTGAAGTTTATAAAGTTAGTCCATCCCAATTGGTGGTGAGGATCTTAATTCACAATCTCAGATCAATCTGAACATTCAAGATTAAGATGTGCAAGTGTGTCTTTGGCTTTTTTTTTTGAGTAATACTTCTTATACACATCCACCATGGGGATTGAACCCAGGTCACATCACCGATAATGCAAGTGGCGTCCTTGCCGGTAGACCACACTCATGGGGATTCTTTGGCCTTTGTTATAACTCAAAAATATCCAAAAAAAAGCAAAATAATAAAATGATATCCTTTTAAAAATAAAATTAAAATTTGTTATATGGGATTGTAACAGTCCCACGTATTACATTATGAAATTATTACCACGGTATTTCAACAAACCACACAGTGGTATCATATTACCTGGCAAGATTTGGACCTACACCTCCACATTGGAAGCCTACAATTTTAACGGCTTGAGCTCATGCCATTTGATATCCATTTCGATTTTTATCATATAAAGTTTACTCCCTTTTTTCTTCTTGGGTTAAATAGTTCTGTTTATGTAGCTTTGCTTGATAACCGTCATAACAAGTTTAAGTCAATAAAGTAGGCTCTCTTATTTGTTTATTAAATCAAGGGCCAGTTTGTGCAGATATTTATTTGGACTTCACTCTGAATCTTACTGATAAATGGCTTCATCATGCTTGGAAACTTGTTAATTGGGATAGAAGGTTTAGATATGAAAACAAAATCAAAATATTTTTCAGTATCAGTCACTTGTATGTTTCGATTATTAGATACCACTAAGACGAGCAAAACGAAAACCTCAGAGTCTAGACAAAATTTGGAGAACCTCAAACACAAGTCCCACATATTTGGGAACTCCATATTCCTGAATATTTGAAATATTACATGTCAACCCACCCCTGATAAATCTATGCATTAAAAATGAGATATCCAAGAGTCTAATTCACCATTTGGTAAAGTTTCAGTCAAGCATCTGCTTAAGCATTCTAAATTTGTGCCTTCTTCAAAAAAAAAATATTCACTCTACAAGTCCAGCAACCAGGTGATTATTCCCAGGTTTTAGAAAAAAGGAGAAAATTCTCAATCTCGTAAAGTGCATGAAGGCACCTATCAAAGTTCTTTTCCCACCTGAAAAGCAATGTTACCGGTACGTTTTGGGTTCGGTTTCGGGTTCAAAGAACCCGGTTCAGCAAATTTTGTTTTTGTCTTGGGTTCGTTTTGGGTTCGGCCGTACAAAAATTAATCAAAATCATATATTAATTTACTAAATCAACATCATATATTAATTTACTAAATCAACATTTTCATTTACTTAAATCAACATTTGCTAAACATTTCACATTGTACAAACACTATCACAATTGGGCTACTTGCATTTTTAATGAACCACATCAACACTATCACATATTGAAATATCCAGTGTTACCGGTTTGATCCCCCTAGACCCCCGGGTCCGGATACAGTCCGTACCGGTTCCGTTCTGGTTTCGATCAGACTGTGGGTCCGTCCAGGGTTCCGCCTGGGAGACCCAGATACGGCCAGGTCCAACCTTGGATACGGTTCTTACCCGATCCGGACCCGATTTCGATTCGACTGTGGGTCCGTCCAGGGTTCCTCCTGGGGGACCCAGATGCGGCCGGGTCCGTCCTTGGGCCGTATCCGGGTCTCCTGAGCGTAACCCTGGACGGACCCACAAGGAAATGGAATAAAATAATATTATAAAAATTAATAAATATTACTGAATAAAATAATATTATAAAACATTAAATACCGAATGCGAATATAAAAAATTAAAGACCCCAATCCCACGTACTCCACCTACTTCCCTTTACTCCCGTTGCAAGTAGCATCGCGAAGTAAAAAAAACATGACCTTCTAAGCTAAGCTGCTAATTCAACCATTCGTGATGTTTGTGAAAGTGAAACCCTAGCTCGTGGCGCAGAGAACTCCTCGCACTCCTCCATAGCTCGCGGTGTGCTTCGAATTGTAAAGAACTCCTCCAAATCCTAGCTTGCTGGTCAGGTATGTTAGCTCTTCCTCTACAATGTTTTAGATTAATATTAGAAAGTAAAGATAAATTTTATAAAAATGTAGAAATTCAACTGAACGAATTACTTGGAAAAAAACCTTCAAACATTAAACAAGTTCAAAAAAATTTAAGAACAGAATGAAAGACTAGTTAAGGCGACCCTTCTCCTCTGTGAATGCCCTTCTCCTCTCCTCTGCGAATGCCCTTCTCTGATTTAAATTTTTGTATGTATATTTAGTAACCACTATTTTAAATTTTATAATCCAAGAGATTCTCTGCGAATGCCCTTCTCTGATTTAAATTTTTGTATGTATATTTAGTAACCACTATTTTATAATCCAGGAGATTATCTGCAAATGCCCTTCTCTGATTCTCCTATATGATTTAACACTCCACCGACTAGCGCCCAACACCTGTCTTCAATTACCCAAATGACGAATCCCTCTCCGTACGCCTTCCGTGCAAATTTCATTTTCAGACAAGAAGACTCTAGTCGCGCGCTCTCTCTCTTCTACTCGTCAAACCTTGGGAACAAAATGTCTCTAAACCAAAGCAAGCGCACAAGTCTCGTGTTTGAAACACGTCGAGGACGCCCTTGACCGGTTACGTTGTCGCTCACACCGACGGCTTTTCAATTAAAAATGATCACCTAGTTTATAATTAAATTATTTTAATTTATATAAAGTTTTAAAAATTGTAATAACTAATATTACTATCTTCTTATAAACCATATATATAAATTATTAAATATTAAATTCAAATTATAAATTTATTACCGAGGACAAATTCAAAATGGATAAATTATTAATTAATGAAATATAAAATTAATTAAATATGATTATTATAAATAAAATGTAATTAATATAACTTAATATTTTTTTTTGATGAACACACACCCACCCCTCACACACCCACGCCACGGTTTGAACCTTGGACCTCCCGAAGAAGAGCCAAAGCTCAAACCTTTGCACTGTCCCAAGAGGGGACAACGCAATATAAATATTAAAAAATTATTTTTAAATATTTAATTATAAGTTATATAAAAATGTAACATACCTAAGTCTTTGTAGATTAAAATTTATAACCTCTTGTGGCTTATAAGTTATAACCTCTTGTGTTTTATAACGTCGACTTTATTAAATTATTTCAAGGCACCTATCTTGCCAAACCCTTTTGAAGTCTCATTGCTCATAGTGTCGTTTACAAGTGGTGAAAGAATAAATAGAAAGACTTAGGGTTACTTTAGTTTGAGTATAGTGTGAAAGTATAAAAGTCTATGAAATTCAAAATGTGGCGTTAGTATGCTCCTCGCTATATATATTGGGTATGCAAGGTAAAAGTATCATTTATAATTTTATAGCCTTAATTTCCAGGTCCTTTCAACATGAAATGCTTTTTAAAATAAAAATAAAGATACCTCATATGTTTTATTTGGAAATGATTGAATATGAAGTTTTTTTTATTAAGGAATCGAAGTGGCAAGCACCTATTCTTTTCAACCAATTGACAGGCATTCAACGTTTAACTAAATTAAATATATGCAATTATCATTTTGAACTACCCATGAAAAGGTGCAAGTTCGTGAGTTAGTTTGGGTAGGCTTAACTAATGTTGACTAGCTTGCGTGTATTGGTGACCACCCTAACATATAATGTAATATAATATACTTTAATATGACATAACAGTAATACCGAAGACATAAACTATGTGTCTTCAAACCAGGTGAATCTCCTGGATTATAAACCAGGTGGATTATTACCACGGTCATTTTTAATTGAAAAGTTGTTGGCGTGAGCAACAACGTAACCAATCAAGGGCGTCCTCGACGCGTTTCGAACGCGAGACTTGTGTGGTTGCTTTGGTTTGGGACATTTTGTTCCCAAGGTTCGACGAGTAGAAGAGAGAGAGCGCGCATGCGCAACTAGAGTCTTCTTGTCTGAAAGTGAATGAAAGTGAAATTTGCACGGAGGGCGTACGGAAGGGGATTCGTCATTTGGGTAATTGAAGACAGGTGTTGGGCGCTAGTCGGTGGAGTGTTAAATCATATAGGAGAATCAAAGGAGGGCATTCGCAGAGAATCTCCTGGATTATAAAAAAGTGGTTACTAAATATACATACAAAAAATTAAATCAGAGAAGGGCATTCGCAGAGAAGGGCATTCGCAGAGAATCTCCTGGATTATAAAATTTAAAAATAGTGGTTACTAAATATACATACAAAAATTTAAATCAGAGAAGGGCATTCGCAGAGGAGAGGAGAAGGGCATTCGCAGAGGAGAAGGGTCGCCTTAACTAGTCTTTCATTTTGTTCTTAAACTTTTTTGAACTTGTTTAATGTTTGAAGGTTTTTTTCCAAGTAATTCGTTCAGTTGAATTTCTACATTTTTATAAAATTTATCTTTACTTTCTAATATTAATCTAAAACATTGTAGAGGAAGAGCTAACATACCTGACCAGCAAGCTAGGATTTGGAGGAGTTCAGCAAGCTAGGATTTGGAGGAGTTCTTTACAATTCGAAGCACACCGCGAGCTATGGAGGAGTGCGAGGAGTTCTCTGCGCCGCGAGCTAGGGTTTCACTTTCACAAACATCACGAATGGTTGAATTAGCAGCTTAGCTTAGAAGGTCATGTTTTTTTTACTTCGCGATGCCACTTGCAACGGGAGTAAAGGGAAGTAGGTGGAGTAGGTGGAGTACGTGGGATTGGGGTTTTTAATTTTTTATATTCGCATTCAGTATTTAATTTTTTATAATATTATTTTATTCAGTAATATTTATTAATTTTTATAATATTATTTTATTCCGGTTCCCTGTGGGTCCGTCCAAGGTTCTGCCCGGGAGACCCTGATACGGCCGGTTCCGTCAAGGTTCCCTGTGGGTCCGTCCAGGGTTCCGCCCGGGAGACCCTGATACGGCCGGTTTTATTTTATTCCGTTTCCCTGTGGGTTCGTCCAAGGTTTTGCCCGGGAGACCCTGATACGGCCGGTTCCGTCAAGGTTCCCTGTGGGTCCGTCCAAGGTTCTGCCCGGGAGACCCTGATACGGCCGGTTCCGTCAAGGTTCCCTGTGGGTCCGTCCAGGGTTCCGCCCGGGAGGCCCTGATACGGCCGGTTCCGGAACCGGCCGTATCCGGGTCTCCCGGGCGGAACCCTGGACGGACCCACAGGGAACCCATCGAATAAAATAATATTATAAAAATTAATAAATATTACTGAATAAAATAATATTAGCCATTTTGGATATCTTTATTTGTTGGCTCCAGCCATTAGGGTAGAATAGTCAACCCTTGAGTATTAGGGTCAGGTTCTGTTATTTTAATCTAGTTAGGTATCATTGATTTGTCTTTCTTCTATCACCTCTAGTGCGCATAAGAGACTTCGTCCTCTCTCAGTGGCTAGAAGACTTTGCCCTCTCTAAGTGGCTTAGATTGTTTCTGAGACTTGGAACCTGCACCTGTGATACTTTATTGGATTTCCTGTTCTGGAATCTGAATTCTGTTGCAAAAATTCTAGCGCATGCTGTTTTTGTTGCTATTATTCTGGAATTTATTGTTGAAATTGCTATTTTCTGGAAGTTGTTTTGTTACATCCAAATAGATCCCAATGTGTTGTCTATTATATATAAGATCATAAAAACAAAATATTGTTTAAAGATTCCTATTCTAGTAAAAAGAGATGGTCAGTGGAATCAATATGCTGCTCAAGCACATACCTTGCCCATCTTTGTTTTCATCCATTTTCCCAAGGCTATCACCTTCAAGCTCAAACACATTGCACTTCTTGATTGATTGAAGACATTATGCATTGATCTCTTCCCTCCAGACATGCCCAACACGATTTTTGGTGGACCTGCGGAATTCCAGTTAATGACAGACAGATTTCACCAGGGGCATGCATTTATAACTAGTAACAATCAATTATTTCTTCATACCATGATGTAGGTAGGTTCCCTAGTTAATACATTGGTTCAATGGTGGTGACTGATATCAAAGCTCCCCAAATATGGACCAACAAATGTTTGGATTAAGCTCTATACCTTGCACTTGGAAGTAAATTTTGATTGCCACAACCAGGAGATTGGTTAAAAGCTGGCAGAAAATTTGCAATTTCTCAGCCATCCAGATAGACCACTTCATATCATCCCACCAAGGACTACCATAAGCTGGTTGTCATTGTCAAATAATCTACAGTCAGAATTTAATACTGGTCTCTGCAAGGACCATGACAAGGTAGTCTTCATTATCAGGGTACACATCAGCACATCCAGAAAGTCCCCATCACCTTCATTACATAAAAAGAAAACTCTTAGCTTGGGGTAAAGAAGATTTAATATACCAACACTATCAATAAGGACGCCCCCTCTTAGCATTTCACAAGAAACAAGCACATGCAAATGGGCACAAGCTCACATTTGTGAGCCTGTTTGACGAAATTTCAACTTTTCACGAAATTAAGATCTTCATAGTCTCTAGTTCTATGGAATAGAAAATTTACTAGTTGGAAAAATAAAAATAAATAAAAACTACTCCTAACAATCCAGTTAAATAAAAATAAATAAAAACTACTCCTAACAATCCAGTTTTCAACCCACATGAGTAGGGAAACATACTTGACAAGCAAGTTCAGTATTCAGATATTCCCTGCTTCAACGCTCACCCTCAGTGCAAGCTGCATTCTTAATTGTTAATTCATTTATCAATATTTTAAGCTTTTGCAGTGATGTAGCTTCCCAAACATTGGGAAGCATTAGAGAACAAAACCAGGAAAAATATTGGAAAGCATTAGAGAACAAAACCAGGAAAAAATACAGTTCCCTTAATAACTACCTTATCACAACATCAATCAACTGCACAAAAACCTTGGAAACTGTAATTGCTCTTTCAAACTGCCTATGAGATTTTCAGATTATACATTCAAAGCCAGACAATATACTTTGCTTTTTGACTGCTACAGTGCATTTTAGTAGCTCTTTTCAATGAGTCCTATTGGCCTACGGCCATCTGTGAACATTAAAAAAATTATCTTATCTGCCGCAATACCCATAACCTTCCTTCTAACTAAATTATATTTGTGACATTTTCATTTTCATAGCAAAGCGACCATCAATATACCTATTTTAACAACAATGTCACCCCCAAAATTTCTGGCTCTCCAAGTGACTTCACATTGCATCCCATAGAAGCACTGTTACAGTCACAAGACTATTAAGTAAATTCAATGCTATCTAACTGTTCTAGAAGATTTAAAGGATAAGTCTCAACTTATTCCTTAGAACAAAGCAAAAAATAAAGGCATATAGATAAATGGCTAGTGACGTGTACTCAAATAATCAACAAGCTCAATAGTAATATGATTCAATGATGTACAATGGTGCAAGATATAATGCCACAATGGTAACAACCATATGTGTATGCATGTATAGCAAAAAATGAGAGGATGAGAGGTCGAGGGCAGCTGAATGGTGGCAGAGATGCTCCAGTTAACAGGGCTTACAACATTCCCAATCGTAATTTTGACTATGAAAAATGGTGGCACAAAAAGATTGCTGCTACACATCTTCGGGATGCTCTGAAGGCTCAGATTGCTAAGGATCCTACTGGTATTGGCATTGACCCCATTTCTCCTGATCCACCTCTCGAGTCTGAGGCTCCTGATAATTCTCTGAGTAGTTCCCAGCCAGCATCTGTCTTGGGTGGGGACATGGCTCTTCACGTGACCGCTCCGTTGGCTGGGGTTGATGTTCCTGTCAGTTCTCTGAGTTGTCCCCAGTCTGTCTCTATCTCGGGGAAGTCCTTGGATTTTCACGTAGATGCCTCTTTGGCTGAGCCAATAAGTAATCCTTTACCAAATGCTGTCCTGGAAGAATGTTCTTCGCCCTTTTCGAACTTTGGTCCAATGTCCCTCTTTCGGACCTTTCCAAAGGTGAACATCTTTCTCTTTTCTCAAGGCCCGTTTTGGGTGAGTCTTTGGCTGGGAATGAGGTGTTTGGCGGCTTTAGTGGACGGAAGGCTTCTCCCTTGGCCGTTGAGCAGCTTCCAAGCCCTAAGCCTAATTTTCAAAAGAATTTAAATTCAAATTTCTCCTTAACTGCGAATGGGGTGTATAGGGGGAGAGTGTCAAATGATGGTGTGGAGCTTTCTGTGGGATACGATTCAGCTGCTGAGGTGGTGCAGTCTCGGGAGGTTTTCCCTAATGTTGAGCTCAGTCCTAGGAGACAGGTTCCGGTTAAGGTGGTCCCTCCTTTGGGTCCACAACTGTCCCCTAGATCTTCGAAAGAAAAATTTTATGCAGCAGCCGTTTCTCACCAGTCAAAGAAAGATTTCGCCCCTGGTTGTTTTGTTGATCTTGAACCCGTGCAGAGGTCTTTATCTATCCCTGCTGATCTCCTAAAGCTCACCATGGGTGAAGGAGATTTATTTTGGTAGGGAAATTTTTGGGTAACTCCAGGCCTGACAAGGCCACAATCAGAAGATGGGCGCTTCTGAAATGGCGCCGAAAAGGTCAGATGGATCTTGTAGCTCTCCCTAAAGGCTTTTTTCTTATTAAGTTGTCTATGATGGAGTATCTCAAGCTCATTCTTGGGGGAAGCCCCTGGTTCTTTGGAAGGAGTCTCTTCCTTCGTAGATGCGGATTGGACTTTAATCTGGATACCCAAAGGATTAACACTACTCCTATCTGGGTTAAGTTGTGGGGTCTTCCCTTCCATTTCTGGCATGAAGTTGTCTTGCAGGGTATTGCAAAAATGTTGGGGGAATTCATTATGATTGATGCTGCATTTGGATGCCAATCTTCCAAATTCCATTGAGTTGCTCTCTGATGTGGGGAATAGGATTCAATCCATTGAGTATGAGAATAAACCTTCGTTTTGTTCTGAATGTAAAAATTATGGGCATGAGTTAGCACGTTGTCCTTGGAATAAGGCCGGGACCTCATTCGTTCCAAAGGCTGATCTTCCAGGAGCGAAAGATTCCTTTGAGTCTCCAAATGGGTTGGCTTTTGAAGAGCAGGTCTTTATTGATAACAGTAATTTGACAAGGTTCTTCCCAGAGCGGGTCCTAAGGAAGTCTCTGTTGTCCTTGAGAAGAGTCCCCTATTGGGGAACCCTTTTGAATGCTTAGCCTTTGGCGTAGAGACTATTGAACCAATGCCAGATTCCGATCCATCAAAGCCTTTAAAGGATTCGTCGTGCTCTTCCATTCAAGGGATGAAAGGTTTGACTTCTCCGAGCCTGTTACAAGGGGCCAGGTTAAAGGTAATTCTATCTTTGGAGGTCAAAAAGCTGGAAGACCTCCCCTCAACCCAAGATCTTGGGTTTTATATGCTGGTCAGACCAGCATTAGCCTAAATTTTGATATCAGTAAAGATCTATGGATGTCCCCTGATAAGAGTTCGACTCCCAAGTTTGGCGGTGGTAGGCGCCAAAAAAAAACCTGATCCAGTTCTCCTTCTGCCTGATTTCCTGGTTGTTCAGACTATCTTTTGCAGTAAGGGTGCTTTAAACGAAAATTCTTGGCAGTTTCCTCTCGTTTCAGTGGTTTACTGAATTTTGTTGGTCGGTTGCAGCCTCAGAGACGCTCCAGTTCATCCGTACGAACTTTTGGTGGGATCTTCCTCTTCAAATTTTGAATGGTTTTGCTGGGCGGGAGGTTGGCTCTATTGTTTTGAATTTTAAGCAGGCTTCCAGTTGTTTCATCTTGATTTTTTCTATTGGTTTCTGGCGGGTCGGTCGGATCCCAAATCTCCTCAAGATCATCACCTTGTTCTCTTTTTCATTCAGAGTGCGCGGATTTTAAAAGACGTTGGTCTCCCTTTGGGCTTTAGAGTCTCTTGTGTCGGGCTTCTTTGTCTCTTGCTCAGTTTATATTTTTTGCTCCATCCCTTTAGCTCCGTGACTCTCTTCTTAGTTAGGTTTGGGGACCCTTTAAAAACCCCTTTGTAAAAGGTTCGGGATCCCTTTGAAAATCCCTTCTTCCATCTAATCAAAAAAAATGTGTGCATATGGGTCTGTGTGTACACACACACGCAGAGGCCTAACCAAATAAGAAAGCCAACATTGGCTTAAACCCATAAATATAAAAGCTACAAGGCTGAGCCTTTGAGACCACGTATCAGCCACTAACAGCACATACAAGGATATTACCACATTAAAATCCCCATTACTCTTGTCCTGGAAACACAAATAAAGGAAGGTGTCATTGGAAGATCATAAGGATGGCTTGACTTGAACTAATAGAGATCTAAACTCGACAAGCTTGACTTCTATCAAGGATTTGGCAAAGATGTTGGAAGCATAGTCCATATTAATAAGAAGAATCTTCAAACGAAAAACATGATCTTGAAATCAATTGCAGACAAGAGTGCTGATGAATATCGATGTCTTTGGTCTTAGTGCAGGACACTAGATTTTTAACAATTTAGTTATTGTACTGCAAAAGGTAGGCTACTATCAACAAAACCCAGTCTTGTAAAAGCTGTCCACAACCAATAGCAGTGGCACCTCTATATTTTTCCTCAATAGATAAAAAAGCAATGGTCAAGTGCTTCTAACTTGATCAATCAACTTGACCTAAACCAAGATGATAAACAGAGCCTATAGTGGACTTCTTGTCGTCTCAAAATCTCATCCATCCAAAAACTGTGTATCCCATCAAAATGTACTTGCTCACACAAGAATACTGTATTCCAAAATCATAAGTACCTTTGATACATGTAAGGATATTCTTCACAAGCTACCCACTACTCTCTCTAGGATATTCTTGTCGTCTCAAAATCTCATCCATCCAAAAACTGTGTATCCCATCAAAATGTACTTGCTCACACAAGAATACTGTATTCCAAAATCATAAGTACCTTTGATACATGTAAGGATATTCTTCACAAGCTACCCACTACTCTCTCTAGGATCTTGTGTGCAGTTGGAGGTAAGACCCACAGTGCCACAAAACGACAATATATGATTTACAAATCAAGCAGATAAGGTTGCTTACTATTTTGAAAAGAAGCCTCAACTTTCAGAGAAGTGTTACAGGCTGTCAAAATAAACTCTGGACTCAAAAGGATCGGGTGCAAGTTCACACTTGTACATTTCCAACTTCTGAACAAAGTCCAGAGCATATGTAGGAAGCAGTTAAACAAGTCCCATGTCCTTCAAGTTAGAAGTTTGTTAGACTCTTCTTCACTATCTGAATTATGCCAATATGAATGGCCATATTGATTAAATCATCGGCATACAAGCAAGGAATAAGGATACTTCCATTAACAAGAGGAAAGCCTTGGAGTGCTCCCTATACCCAACAAAGATAAATTTGTCTCGCTAAAGAATCAGCTTCTTTTTCTTCCTATCAACAATAGAATCCCAACTAATAAACCTGAAGTGAGCATTAGAGGGATCCCACTTTATGCCTATTTAGAAGTTCCATCTTTAACAGTTCTAGGAGGTCTTCAACTGAGAATATAAAACATATAATTCATCTTTCTTAACAAAATCTTGTACTCCATAGCTCTAGAATGTAATATACATCTAAACATCTCAATAATGGATTGTCTCTTCTTCTCAGCTAAAACACTCAATAATCAATTGATTCTTCCTTTCAGCTAAAACAATCAATAATGAATGGATTCTTCCTGTCATCTAAAATACTCAATAATGGACTGATTTTAATGAATGGATTCTTCCTCTCATCTAAAATACTCAATAATGGATTGATTTTTTCTCTCGGCTGAAATGCATGTTGACTTCAACTCTAGAAGTATAAGAACATAGATGCACACTGCAACATTTTAATCATCAAATTTTTATATATGATTGGAAGGTAACCGTTGTCTATAAAAATATTTAATATTGTGCAAAGACATTAGCCAATCAATGACAACCACAAAAATACTTCCATGAGAAATATTTTCAATGACAAACAATCATGTATACACTAGTTTATGTAATATGCTGAATCACTGATCAGGATCTTAAAATGCTCTTCAATCTGGAAGCTTCCACCCATGAATAGAAACTCATGTCCTTTCCAAAGACACAGATACATGTTTGTATTCATAATCAGTTCTTGAGGAATTTTTTAATTTCTGTCAGATGAGTTTTGAGATGAGTATACATACAGAGTAAACTTTAATGATTCATAAAAAAGTTGATAAATACATTAACTCCCCCTTCAGTTTGAACTACGGATGGAGAAATAGAGAGGCGTTTTAATCATCAATTAGAACAATTAATATTAAAAATTAAGCAATCCTAAATATATGAACTACACCCCTACCCCAATTTCAAACATCCACAACAACCTAGGAGGACATCTCACCTACTACTGATCTTGGATTTGTTCTGAAGTGATTTCTGCACAGTAATTGTATGCAGAAGTTAGAGCAATGAAATAAAACAAAAAGTAATGAAGATTCCAATGTCACCCAGTATAGCTTGTCCCATAAAATCCCTAATACAGGGCAAAAAGTTAACACCCAGGCAATCCGTAAGAAAGGCTCAACTAAAACCTAAAAGAATCAATATTCTAAACATTCTAAAGAAATCCAGTGATGGGAGAGCACTAAGCAGGCAAGATTAACCATATTTGATCATAGACTATGATTATGGTCATCTCCTGGACAAGGGGTTAATTGGTCTTCCACATCCTTTGGCAAACCAGAATAAAGGGATTTCACAATTGAAATGGAGCTTTATTACTCTAATAACTACCTTTCACATGTCCCAATTAATTTTCAAATTATCTCTCCTTCGTTGTTAATCAACATTTCAAATGTATAAAATCTACAAGAATTGGCTCAGTGGGGCTGATGGTGAAGCCTTTGAAACTGAGTTTAATATAATTCCTGAAACTGGGACCATGTTTTGGCTTTTTATTGAAACTGAGTTTAATATAATTCCTGAAACTGGGACCATGTTTTGTCTTTTTAAAAAAGTTGTACCACTACTCTTCAGAAATCACCTTACCTGTCCCATGTTCGAAACCTCGACACCTCTCCAAAAATCACCTTACCTGTCCTATGTTCGAAACGGCTAGTCTCTTGAGTCACTACAAAGAAAGATCTATACTTGATTTTTTTGTTGTAGTTTCATTAGCTTCCACTTTGGGTAACATAAGATATACTAAATAAACAACATGAACAAAACCTTGTGGACATTAAAAACTACCTTCCTTTATCTTCGTCAAATGCTCTTTAAAAGAATTTGCAATTTTAAGCCAAGGCACTTATGTGGACTTCGACACGCTCCAGCTGGCTTGCAAACACTGACAAGCAGTCTGAGTCACCACATAGTTGATTCCATATAGATGGAAAAATCATGAACCAAAGATGAAAGAGAATGAAAAATACACGCATACCTGCTTCAAAGACCATTCACAATTTTGTATTATCTTTCCCTGAATGAATTTTATCTGCGTGACAATCTTTCAAATTTTTATTTAACATGATATGCAAGGTGTGATAGCCATAATTAATTTTGTAGAAGAGACACAGTGAAAGCAATATTTCATGAACATAGTGCCCTGCGTAACTACCGTTTTCCCAAAAAAAACCACTTAGACAGGGGTCCCATGTAAGGGTTATAGGATCTAAATATAACAGCAAGTAATCCCATTGAATGAAAAACCAAAATGCTACATGAATGATCGAAATATTTCCCTGAAATCTGGAACACCACAGAAACAAACCAAGCCACAGACTCATTTTAGGGTCACATAGAATTTTTTGGTCTAAGCCTTTTTTTTCTTTTTTCTTTTCTTTTTCTTTCTCTTCTGTGGTTTTTTTGAATTATAATGACTGTAAAATTTGACAAAACCATGAGAGAAAATTTCTACTAAAACGCTCCTCAAATCTATCTGCCGGTACCCATTAAAAAATATTAAGCTTTTTTGTGACACGAAACCCTTAGTCTAGACATGAGGCCAATGATTACCATTTCATGAACAGGACAAAATCCCTTTTTACAATAAAAATTTGAGCACTAAGATCAAACATATGTACAAACAATAAATCAAATCACAAGGCCAGTGCAGACATCGTAACCAATATTACAAGATAATTAGAAATTAAATGTAGAGTAACCAATACCATGTACATCACCCAGCAGGCACCATAAATCTGGGCTACAAACATATATCATGTAGCTGAATCCCATCACACCCAGACCCAACTCAAAACACAACGAGGAAAGAAAAGGGAAGATATATCAAGCTGCAGGCATATGCTATGAGGCTCCGCTGTTGGTCGGCATCAGCATGGGGACTCAAGCGCAGCAACAGAGTGGTGCAAGCACGTGTGCACCAGAGGACCGTTAGGCCTGCCATAGCCAGAGTTCCCATTCCTGTGCGTGGCAGCAAGAGGGAAAGCGCGGAGAATATCACCATTGGCAGCATGCAGTAGCCCACCAAGCTGAGACACCTATACAAATCCAGCCTCCCATCTCTTCCACCCAACATGTTGAACACCACATAAAGAAACAAGGAGGCTATGCATGTCCACCCCAGAATTACTCCAAACTGGACCTTCCCTGCCAGAAGCTGGCACACACCCATCACCATGCACAACAGGAACGGCCCCGACAGGTCCGCGTCTTCGTGCACCTTTGCATTCACCCTCATGGGATTCAATATGCTCAGTGCCTTCTTCATTATCAGCTGCCTATTTATCCCCAATTCTTCTAGCAGAGGGGCCTCTTCCTCATCAATCAAACTACCAAAAGGAACGCCCACTCCATATCCACCCAATCCAAGTCCAAGTCCCGCTGAAGATGTTGACGAAGAGGCCCCGAGATCAAATGACATAAATGGTAAATTTCCACTCGCACTGTTGGGATATAAAGGACGAGGGTTTGGAGGGTTTATGTTTATTTGCCTTCTCTGATGAGGATCTGTGACGCCCACATAGAATTCTGATTGCGATCGCGATTGCGAATCCATTAGAAACTCTTCAATTCAGGGCCTTGTGTTTAAGGCCAACCAATTCTTCAATGAACAGCAATGGCTACCCCCTCTTCTGCCGTGTATTGGTTTAAAATTCTGTAATGATCGTGCCTGCAACGATGAAATTTCTGCGTTTTGCGACTTCAGAAACTAGGCAATTACATTCGGGTTTCTTGTGGGTAGTTATACGTGTCAGTGGCACCCCGGCGGGTGTCCACCGTTACCTACGTTGCTTCCTCCTTGGGAATTCGATGCATGTCTCACTGTTATACGCGGATCAAATTGGCAACCTTCGCCGATACGTCAAACCGACCGACTAACTATTACAAAGGCAATTTGTTCTCTCCTTCACAGGCAATAAAATATCTTAAAATACAATAGCAATATACACAACGAAAGATTTTTTTTTTTTTTGTGAGATAGGGGGTTGGTTACACAACGAAAGATTGTTGAGAATAATGATTATTGTGTTCAAGTAACTTTTAACATCCGTCAAAATTTTGATCCATATATGGAATTTTTTTATTTTTTTCTAAATTAGAATAGTATAATAAACCGATATAAGGTTCAATATATAAATTTTTTTAAATTAAAATAATGTAATAAACCGACCTATAAGGTTCAATAGTTCTTTTGCACCATATTTTATGAAAAACTACACTTTGATAAACCCCAACCCTAACTTTCAAACTTATATGGTAAAGGCCTTCCCATGCTATCGAGAATTTCTTGAACTTCCACACATACATCATGTGATATTGTGCGCTTTTTAAAAGCAAAAACCAAAAGATTATAACATTAACTTTATTTTTTTTTTAAATTACAAGAGCTTTTTCTCTACACGTTTCTAATTTTTTATATAAATTTTTATTTTTAAATAAGAAAATTAATGTAGATTTTTTTTAAAGGAGAACTGGTAAGAAGATTAGATGTATCAATGTTAATTTTAGTTCGTTAGGTTAAACGAAGTCAATAGGATTTTGATCTTTGAGGACATTAAACTAGGATAGTCAACTGATAAACACTCAACTACTACCATCCAGTCTATCTCCATTTGGGTAAGTCGTGGTTTGAACCTTAGATCTTTCAAAGAGAGGCCAAAACCCTAACCACAATGTTATACTTGTTGAACAATGTAGTTTATTTATTAAATTGTAATTATTTATATTAAAAATTTGTAGATGATTACATTTTTTAATTAGATATAGAAGGGGTTTTGAAAGGGTCTTCAAACATTTTACAATAAGAGAAGTCTTTAAAACTTGCTTTAAGACCAGCAATACAGGGACAAGAACAACTATAAAGCATTACAACTGGCCACCCATCACCAAGTGAACCAGCTACAACTTGATATAAGAAATAAAATTAGAACAACGTTAGTGAGCTTTAGAAAAACCTTTGAAAACATTTTAGCGCACTAAGAGAGCTCCACAAACCATTGGGTATACATTCCAAGTCCACAAGAACTTTTATTGTCGAAAACCACATACTTAAAATTTGAAACAACAACCAATAGCATATATAATGCACTGAATCCACCAATTTTGAGAGAAGAGCCATAGAGACCTCCCCCAAAGTTAATAACTAAGAAGGAAACTCCAACCCTCCCCGACTCAAAATAAATAAACTCCAACATCTACAAAATCTAAAAAACTTTTGGATCCACAAAATGACCCAACATCTAAATAAAACTGGAAATACTCCAAAGTTAATAACCGAGAAGGAAACTCCAACCCTTCTCGACTCGGAATAAATAAACTCCACAAAATCTAAAAAACTTTTGGATCCACAAAATGACCCAACATCTAAATAAAACTAGAAATACTCCAAAGTTAATAATTGAGAAGGAAGCTCCAACCTTCACTGGTTCAGAATAAATAAACTCCAACATCTGCAAAACCATGATAAGAGTTTCATTTACAGGTTTTGGGACCTGTTTCTTACCTCCCGAAGCCACTAAGGTTTGCTAGCAAAATGATTCTATTTTAAGTTGCTTAACTCCCATGTTCCCATCTCTGCTTTCGAGGTTGTTTGAGACTCATTAGCAATATATGATTCTGACTCTTTCTTCTTGAAAGGTTTGTTGAAAAGTCTCCCAACCTTCTCAACTCTAACATTGATCGAGCATTTCCTCTAATTACAAGTTTTAGAAAATAAAAATTAAATTAAAAATTAATAAAAAATAAAATCAAATAAATATTATGTAGAGCCATTGATCGAGCATTTCTTCTAGTTACAAGTTTTAGGAAATAAAAATTAATAAAAAATAAGATCAAATAAATATTATATAGAGCTAGAAAAACTTGATAAAATAACTAATGAATAAATTTTACTTTCCTACCAAAAAAAAATAAAAAGGTGTTAAGAAAATCATCTTTAACTCAATATTCTATATCTATTTTTTATTTCATCATAACAAGCATCCTTTACTCACCACTTTCATCAAGACGTTGTGATCAATTCCTTATTTTGATTATAGATCGAAGTTTTTATACTAGCTTAGATATAAAGGATATATATTTAAAAACATCGAGAGTTATCAATCTCGAGGCGCCTATCTTGGGGTGTGATCTCCAAGATAGGCGCCTCGGATTGATAACTCTCGACGTTTTTAGATATATATCCTTTATATCTAGGCTAGTTTAAATATTTTAAATGTTTTTTTAGAGAAAGTTTACAAATTACGTCAACAACCACTCTCAAGGGGTTTGAACACAAGACCACTTAAAAAACAACCACCATCCCTAGTCACTAGGGCAACTGTCTTTCGGCATATTTTAAATGTTTTTTTTAATTGTAGGTCCAAGGTAAGTCCAAAATTGATAAATTGAACATTAACATTAACATATGATTGACAAGATTATTTATAAGAATTAAACTAACCTAATCTCGTCTATCTCGCTAACCAACACGGTAGGAGAGACGTGTAGCTAACCACTAACCTAGGTAGAGAGTTCTAACCATAACACTAACCCAAATATCTAACATAGGATATTTAGGTACTTACCTAGTTTAACCATGAGGAAAATATCTCATGGTAATTACATAATTACATAGAAAAGTAAATGTAATAACCCCACGTAGTGTAATGCAATACACTACCTTATTTTACCCTAACATCCCCCCTTTATTACATTACTTTGATATACAAAGTTTGCTCCGAAACAATTGAAATTTGACACGTCCAAGTGCCTTTGTAAAAATATCTGCAACCTGTTCGTCGGTGGGAATGTATTGAAGCTGAATTCTGTGTTTAGGAACTTCATCATGAATGAAATGACAATCTGTATCAATATGCTTAGTTCGTTCATGATGTACTGGATTCTTGACCAAGTTCAAAACACCTGAGTTGTCGCAATACATGTGAATGGGAAGTTTCTTTGGTAGGCCCATGGTAGCCAAGATGCGACTTAGCCATATCGCTTCACACACAGATCCACGTGCAGCGCGATATTCTGCCTCGGTTGAAGATAAAGCAACCACCTGTTGCTTTTTACTATGCCATGAGACAGGACCAGATCCAAGATGAAAAACATAGCCTGAGGTTGATTTTTTGTCATCTATGGATCCAAAGATAATCGTAGTCGGTGTAACTCCGTAAGAAGAATGAGTTATTCTTCTTATACTCTAGACCATAATCGGCACTACCTTGAATGTAGTGTAAGACTCTCTTAGCTGCTTTCCAATGGGAGACCTTTGGTTCTTGCATGAACCGAGAGAGATAGTTTACAACATAAGTAATATCTGGTCTAGTATTAGTCGGATAGATGAGGCTTCCAATCATCTGTCTATAAAGTGTTCCATCTACCTGTGGTGAGTCTTCATATCGTGATAATTGTAACCCTGATTCCATCGGTGTTGCTTTGGGTTTACAATCAGTCATACGATATTTTTCTACTAAAGTCTTAGCATACTTTGTCTGAGTCACCCTTAGATGATTCTTTTTCTATTCTATCTCAAGGCCAAGACAGTAGTGGAGAAGTCCTAAGTCTGTCATATCAAATGACTCTTTCAAGTCATCTTTCACGACTTTAATCATATTCTCTGAATTGCCAGTGATGATCAGATCATCTACATATAACACAAGAATCACTATTTTAGAACCTGTGTTCTTGATATAGAGATTTGCGTCAGATGGACTTCTCTTAAATCCATGTTGCAATAGGTGACTATCCATTTTTATGTACCATGCTCTTGGGGCTTGTTTTAGCCCGTATAATGATTTGACCAATTTGCAAACATGTTGCTCATGGCCTTCCTCTGCAAATCCAAGAGGTTGAGTCATGTATACTTCTTCTTTTAAGTCACCATTAAGAAAGGCGCTTTTTACATCCATCTGATGTAACTTCCATCCGAATTGTGCTGCCATAGCACAAAGTACTCGAATGGTGGTCATCCTTGCTATAGGAGCAAAGGTTTCCTCATAGTCAAGTCCTTCCTTTTGAGCATAGCCCTTTGCCACAAGATGGGCTTTATGCTTATCTATAGTGCCATCTGCCTTATATTTTATTTTGTAAACCCATTTGCAACCTATGGGTTTCTTTCCTTTAGGCAAATCCACTAGCTTCCATGTTTTATTCTTTATGAGGGAGTTATATTCTCCATCCATAGCTGCCTTCCACTGAGGCAGTCTAAGTGCTTCATCAACTGTAGAAGGTTCATTCTCATCACATGCTGATAAGTAAACCCTCTCCTCATCTATCTCCATCTCATCTTCCCTTGGTAACTCTCTATCAACATAAAGGTCTTGAAAATCTGCACAAAGATCATCAACTGAAGTGGATGCTTCATTCTTTTCTTTCTATGACATGCTTCTTGTCTTTGGACGAGTGAGAGTAAGATCAGGTGGGGAAGTGAGTTTAGAGTCTTTTACTGTGCTTGTATACCATTTGGGTGCCTTTTTCTGTTGTGAAGAAGGAGGTTGATGTTCCTCCTCATCATCTTGGTATACTGATGTAGTGTTGGATGTGAAAGCTTCATCAAACACTACATCTCTACTTACATGTATCTTCTTGGTAAATGGGTCTATCAACCGATAGCCTTTTGAAAATTCATCATATCCAAGAAATATACAAGGTAAGGATTTCTCATCTAATTTCTTTCTTTTCTCCTTAGGTATATGCATAAATGCATTACACCCAAATACCCTTAGATGAGTTATGGAGGGTTTCCTACCACTCCATGATTCCCGAGGAGTCATACCTTCAAGAGCCCTTGTGGGAGCCCTATTCAAAAGATATACTGCAGTTTGAACAGACTTCAGCCCAGTAAGTTTGCTCAAGGTTGGCCCCCTTAAGCATACATCGAACCATTTCCATTATGGACCGATTTCTTCTCTCAGCAACCCCATTGGATTGAGGAGTGTAGGCTGTTGTTAACTATCTTTTTATCCCATGTGTTTGTAGAAATGAGGAAAATTCTTTTGATGTGTATTCCCCCCCTCGATCTGAACGGAGGGTCTTAATAAAGCATCCTGATTCCTTCTCAACAAGAGTTTTGAATTGTTGAAAATAGGAAAATGCTTCAGACTTCAATTGCAAGAAGAAGACCCACATCTTTCGTGAGTGATCGTCAACAAACAATTGAAAATACCATTTTCCTCCACAACTTGTAGACATAGGACCACACAAATCTATGTGTACCAACTCCAAAGGTACCTTAGCTCGAAAAGAGCTAGGTTCAAAAGGTACTCTATGTTGCTTTCCTGACAAGCAATCAGAGCACACTGGCAATGTAGATGAAAGAGTAGGGAGTCCTTTCACCATTTGATATTTACTCAACTCTAGTAAATATCCTGAACTCAAATGCCCAAATCTCTTATGCCAAAGAGAAGTGGCCTCCTTTGTGGTGACTGCCATTGCAGTATGGGTAGAGGTAATTGCATCTAAGACAAACAAACCGTGTTTGTATGAACCTGTTGCTATCTCTGTTTTCCCTTTTTAGTGATAAAGCAACGTTTCTTTTCTTTGTCCATAGTAAAATTGACATTCATGTTATTGTCCAAGATTTGTGGAACTGACAAGAGATTATTTTTCAATCCTGGAACATAAAGAACTTTTTGAATATTACATTCTCCATCTGGAAGGGAGACAGAAACACTTCCTTCTCCCTAAACTCGATAGGTCTGATCATCAACAATGGTGACCGGTCTACCTTCTCGAGCCTCAAATGTTGCAAACCAAGATTTATCGCTAGTCATATGTTTACTAGCGCTTGAATCTATGTACCACAAAGAGTCCTTGTGGGAGGAATCTATATGTGTCATGAGCACTTTGTGGGCTCGTTCAGAATCTGAACTAGAATCTTCAACTGCAATGTGACCCTATTGTTGTTTGTTCTTGTTCTTAGGTTTGCCTTTGCCCTTTTTGTTTCCTTGTTCATTGGGCGGTTTGTTCTTAAACCAACATCTTTTGGTTTCATGAGTGTCTTTGTCACAAATTTTACAATACTGCTTCTTCTTCGGAATCTCTTTGGCTTTACCCTTATCTTGATTAGAAGAAGAACCTTTCTGTTGATTCCACTTTTTCTTACCACCTTGTCTTTTTGAGAAAAGTGCATTGTTAGATGCCTCATCTCTTTGTAGTTGAGTAGCTTCTTCTGTTTGAAGCATATTTACCAACTCGACAAAAGTTACTGTCCTACCAAAAACTTGTAGGGAGGTGATCAACATTCTGTAGGAGTCAGGAAGAGCTCTCAAAATGATTGAGTTCAAGACTTGGTCTTCCAGTTTCTCTCCTAAGGATTGCAGTTTTGTTTTTAATTCTGTGACTCTATAGAGGAATAGCTCTACTGTTTCTCCTGATTTCATATGTAGAGTATGAAGCCGTGTTTGAAGGTTAAGAATCGTTGATTGATTCTTGCCCTCAAAGATGGTACTTAAGGCATCCCATGCTGCCTTACCAATTGTAGCTTCACTGATATGAGGTTGGATATCATCAGTAATAGCAAGCAAGATCATTAAGGATAGCTTTTTATCCTTTTTATCAAAATCTCTTTGATCTTGTCCTGGTGATTGAGGTCTAGTGACACTTCCATCCACTATTGACCACAATTCCTCTACAGTTAAGATAGCTTTCATCTTAGTCTTCCAAGCTGAGTAATTTGAACCTTTGAGCAGTTGGCTCTCAGTGAGATACTTGTGTATCATGGCCATGTTTTAGGTTTCAAATTTTGATAGGACTTAAGATGGGATATCTTGTACTATACTCTAAAAAGAGTATTTGGAAAGTGTTTTCAATTTGCCTCTATAAGATATTTAATGGCACCTACCTTAACACCCTTACCAAGGGATGAAAAGTTGGAGGAATTTTAAGCCAAACAAAATAGAGCAAATGAAATAGGGGTAGGTTTTGAAAACTTGTGATTTTGCTCTCTAGGATTTTTAATGGCACCTGCTTTAACACCCTTATCAAGAAGGATGAAAAATTTGAGGTTTATTAAGCCAAACAAAGAGAGTGAATCAAGGTGTTTTGTAGTTTTGACCTTTTGATGGGGAGAAATTACTTGTTTGGAACCTATGCAAAGTTTAGCATGGTTTGTGAGTGAAGTTTGGGTGTTGTGAAATGCTTCTTTGAATGTTTATATTTGACTTTTTAATTGCACACAAAAAACATGAGTGTTTAGTGCAATAATCAAAACATAAGAGCAACCCAAATTTGTATCACTCGAGGTGTCGGATGCAACCGAAAATGCACCTAAGACAAGCAATTTTTGAAGAGAAGGTGTCGAGTAAAATCGAAAATGCACCTTTCTTATTCTGAAGTATCCCCCCTTAATCTTTACAATTTTGCAAACTATAGAATTAATCAATCAAAAAAAAATTCTATCCCCCTTAATGTTTTACAAAATGTAGACTTTAGAGCACTCCTTTCAAGACAAGTCGACACACGACCCGCTTTTGAAAGGCTTCCAGAACTAGTCGACACACGACTTAGTTTTGATGTAACCCATAATTATTCAATACTCAAAAATTGGAGGTGCATCAGGATTAAAAGGTTCTCTAATCCTAATGGGACCATAACTTCGATCCAAACCCTTCCAAGGATCAGTGTAAGTATTGAAACGGGGTAAGCTCCTTCTATGCTCTCTAAGCATACGACGAAAATGAGATCTTGTTGTCTGTCGTCTAAGTTCGTTCCTCTTTCGAATAACTCTTAGACGACGAAGGGCTTTTGAGATCCAAGGCTTTTTCTTCATGAGACAAATTTGTTCTCTCAAAACAATGTATTAGAAAATTTTGGAGAATAAAAAATTATTAGGAGTCTCAATTTGCAAAAGAAAGGTTTTAAATTGTCTCTTATCTCCCTCTTTTTTTTTTTTTTAAAAAAAAAAAAAAAAAAAAGCCCTTTTAATTTAAATGCATAAATTTAATTGAACTTAAGCATAATTTAATTAAGAAAAAAAAATTTGATTAAAAAATCACTTAGTTTTTGAAAAAAAATGATTTATAAGCAAAATTATTAAATCATTAATTAAAAAATAACTAAATAAAATTAAATAAATACAAAAAAAAAATTACCTCTGCGCCTTGAAAAAAATCTCTAGTTCTCCCCGCCGGGAGTCGAACTCCTGACGTCGCGGCTAGTAGCCCAACGACTGGCGCTCCTGCCAGTCGGGCTACGCCGCCCGACGGGAAGGGAAGGGAAAATTTTTCCCTTTCTTCCCTTTCCCTGTCTCAAGCGGGAAAAAAAATTCCCCGCAGTGCCGGGAGTCGAACTCCTAACGTCGCGACGAGTAGCCCTACGACTGGCGCTCCTACCAATCGGGCTACGCCGCCCGACGAGAAAGGAAAGGGAAAGAATTTCCCTTTCTTCCTGTGCCGGTGGAGAGGCGGGAGAAATTTTTTTTGGTGGGATTAATCCCACATCGCCTGCAGGGGCGATTCTCCACCAATTTAAAAGGGTAGAGTCGCCCTTTTGTCTTTGATTGCCTACGGGCAATCAATTGTCCCGTCGTGGCCTTTTTGCTACGGCTAGGTGGCGCGTGGCCAGTCCGCCACATGTCGCCATGTCGTCAGTATGAGTCTTACGTAGTCAGTCTAGGTGCCACGTGGCCAGTCCGCCATGTGTCACCACGTTCGTATGCCTCGGGTTTCATGCCCGAGGCCCAGTCAGCCACGTTCGGTCTAGTTGTCAGTCTCGAAAAATGTGTTCATGTTCGATTCACCTCAGGATCCGGTCCAATCCAGCAGCCCCTCCGGTCCAGTCGTTAGCCTGTCAGATCCACCTCGTCGGTCCGCCTCGGGATCTATGTTTGGGGTCGTGTTCGCCAATCATCAGCCTGTCAGATCCACCTCGAGATCCATGCCCGAGGAGCAACCCGTCTGGAGCGAGAGAATCTCGCCTTGTCCAACGTCGAGGAGGAAACCAGGTGAGTTTCGACAATTAGCTCTGATGCCAATGTAGGTCCAAGGTAAGTCCAAATTGATAAATTGAACATTAACATTAACATATGATTGATAGGATTATTTATAAGAATTAAACTAACCTAATCTCGTCTATCTCGCTAACCAACACGGTAGGAGAGACGTGTAGCTAACCACTAACCTAGGTAGAGAGTTCTAACCATAACACTAACCTAAATATCTAACATAGGATATTTAGGTACTTACCTAGTTTAACCATGAGGAAAATATCTCATGGTAATTACATAATTACATAGAAAAGTAAATGTAATAACCCCACGTAGTGTAATGCAATACACTACCTTATTTTACCCTAACATTAATGTCAACTTTTTTAATTAAAAAAAATTGTTTACGACGTAACATATATGACCTCTTTACCTCCCACCCCTGTCTGCCATTGTAAGAACGCCTTTCAACGTAATAAATATCCATCTATTTATTGATAAACTTGTGAAATTAAATCACATCATGAATCTTAAACCCTACTTTAGGCATGGTTCCCTTGCTTGGGTTGACTAAAAATAACAACCATTTTTTTAAAATATAATTGCATATCATCTCAGCCAGGCTTGGAATTTGATGGTTTGTAGATCGTATTTGGCTGAACCGTAAATTATGATTGTAAATTTTTATTTGTTATTTTTTTATAAATCATAAATTTTATAGGTTAATATATTTGAAAATCATAAAAAAAAAAAAAAAATTATATTGATTTTTAATTTTATATAGTTTGAAATTTTCAAAGTTGGTGACGAACTTGAGTGGTTCTTGGTTAGGCTAACAAGCTGCCAATGTCAGCGTAGCCGCATTAATTTTTTTATATTAATTATTAATTATATATAGTTTAAACTTTACAAAGTTGTTGACAGATTGTTGTGGAGCCTGACCTAGTCAGACTGACAGATTGTCAGTGCCGACTTAGCCGCATTAATATTTTTTATATTAATTTTTAATTTTATATAGTTTGAACTTTTTAAAGTTGATGGATTGTTGTGGTCCCTAGTGAGGTTGACAGATGCCAGTAGTCCCATTATGTTGCATGCGTAGTCTTTTTAAAATTTGAGATTTTATTGGTAGTGTTACTCATTCTCACATCATGGAGAGGTAATTTGGTCCATGATCAAACCTCTTGAGTCTTGACTCTGGACTCTAGAGGTTGGACCTTCATAAAATGGTTGCATTCTTAGAAGTTCCTTATTGGAAGTCAAACTCCGTTCTCAGCTCTTACCTCTCAAATTTCTCCTTAAAACTTTCAAGCACCATGAAAGACGTAAGGAAAAGCACAAACATTTATCGTGTGTCCACATTCCAAATCTCTTCCACCTCCAAGGCTCCAAGGCTCCAAGTTATCAAATGTGCACATATTTTAACTTGTAGTTGGTGCCCTTTTGTTCTGCTCTTGAGTCTGTCAATAGCTAGTTGGTGCCCTTTTTGTTGTCCTCTTGCCCTTGTGTTATCATCCTTATTTGCATTATATGAAACTTTTTTGTTGTCCTCTTGCCCTTGTGTTATCATCCTTATTTGCATTATATGGAACTTATGTTTGGTAGACGTCTTTATTGTCTCTTGTGAAATTGTTGATAACGATTGCTTCTCAACAATTGTTGAAAACATTAGGTTCAAATGGTTTTCCGAGAAAGGATTAACAAACCATTTTTAATCAATAAACACCCCTCTATTTTTTCTCTTACAAAATTAGGGGTTTGTTTTGCACTTTAGGTTTCTAATGATGGTGGTTGTTTTTAAGGAATGGAAAATTCATAAGGTTTAGCAAGTTGTTCACTGGAAGTAATTGGAAAATAAATTAGCAATAAAATTTGAAGTTTTAGCAAGTTATTCAGTGGAAGTAATTGGAAAAGAAATTAGCAATAAAATTTGTAATTGTTCATGATTTCTCTATACTAAGCATAGCTAAAGATTCTCTTCCATTTCCAATGCTTTATTTGATTGACATCTTCATTCCTTTTTAAGTTGGGCATTTTAAATTGTTCCTTTATGTATTTGTTTTGTTTTATATAATAAAGGTTTGGTGTGTCAAAACCAATTTTCATTATATAGCAGAATTTGATGAATTAATTGTGTATTGCATTGTTGCAATTTTAACAATTGAACTAGCAAAACAAAGTAATTGATGGCATAGAAAAATATGTTGGCATAGGTTCTCTTCTTGCTGCATGGGTTAATGTTTCCTTCAAAACATATCTTGATATGCATCAGGTTATTTGAAAATGCATATCAACCCATTGGCCATACCATTTTCTCTTTTAGGGTTCATTCTTTTTAAAATGAAAAACAATATATTATATAGGTTGTGCTTTGGGATGATACAATAAATTGTTAATAAGCTACATTTCCTACGTTTAAAAAATCCCTTGCAAACCTTTTTTTTGTGGACTACAACTGGATACTTCTGTGGACAGAGAGCTAATGTTTTATAGTTCTTTTAAGCACAAGACAATCCATTTGCTTGGTATTGTAATTTACTCTTATCTAACCTTTCATGTGGATTATAAACTAGCAAATACTTGCTAGCAAAAATTGAAAGGCAAATATTTTTATTGATTTAAATATCATAAACTAGCAAATGCTTGCTAGCAAAAAAATGAAAGGAAAATAAAATTTTAAATCGTAGGTTGAAAGTCAATAAAAAATTTTAACCGTCATAAACATTCCTATTGATAGGTAATTTGTTTTTTAAATTCCAACCCTGATCTCAATTGACAAATAACGTGTTGCCTAGCTAAGCCTAGTTATCATAGCAAATATTGATTTCAATTGTCACCAAACATTATTTAATCCTTTACCATCTAGTAGACCTATATACAGTCCATTAAATTGGGAGATCATGTTAATATCTAAGCATTTACATAGGAAGCTCTACCATGTCCCATTGGAAACTCATTATTATTGACTCCTGGGGACCTAGAGACTATGCTTTTGACTAAAGCGAAGTTGATCTACCCTTCAAACTAGATCAATGATTCGTAAATCTCTCAAAGTATCATGCCATATAGAATTAGAAGTCCTCATTGGTATCAAGTAATCCACTCTTATTATAAATACCTCTTCAAGGAGTAAATCAAGATGGTTGTTATCATTCTAGTTTGGAATGAGAGATGAATCTTAGTATAAGTGAGTGGATTCCTAAGTGACTCTTGGATAATAGTTCTCTTTTAACTCTAGGAGGTGACTTAGTGATACATACGTTCCTTCTATCACATTTGCCTAGGCTCTCGTAGTTGTGAAAATAATTTCCACTAGAACAAAAAGTTAGTCACTATACATGAGTAAACCACTTGATCATCAAGTTGAATATCACTCAATCATGTGAAAATATGGCCTAAGTTTTCAAAAGTTTATAAAAACCATTTAACTTAAAAAGTCAACCACTCATCACAACACACAAGCTCAAGCAAGCATACAAAAAACCATATGGTAATACATGCATATGTGTGAATTTATATAAGAATCCTCCCAATATTTCAAATTCTCTTGCTAGCATAATGTTGAATTTAGAATGTACGTTTTTGCAACCAAGTCAAGAAATAGTAATTATTTTCATAAACAAGAATAGGTAACAACATGCCATTAACTTCGTTGCTCGTTGTCACGTATAGTAGATAATTACATATGCACCTTTAGAAAAGAATACATATATTTATTACAAGTGCAAGAGCTAAAGTAAAAATGTATCCTCGTAGTGGTTCAAATTATCATATTATCATGAACTCAATTTAGTTGTATATTTGAGCTTTCAAGCTATGAACAATCATATTTCCATAAATGCGAACAAAAAATTTAACTACCATTCTTAACAATTTGTTGAGTAAGATAACTAGTGCTTGTATTCGTTGACCACAATATTTGTTAGGATTCCATCCCTTCATTACTATATCTTATAACAACATGCAATATCATGTTTTTCTTCCATGAATGATATCATCAAAAACCATAATTTAACTACAACATAAAGGCAAAAAATATTCAGTTTGAATTACTAATATGTTTGGCAAGGGGGCCATCCTTATTTTAATAAAAAAACATCTAACTAAATACCATATCCTATGTCCTAATGGGATAGCGAACGGTTCGGGGTTTGGCTCTTCGAGAGAGGTCCAAGGTTCAAACCATAGTGGGTGTGGTTGTGTGTTAATCCTCTATTGATAAGTTTAGCTCTCAACCTTAGAGGGGTCATGGTTTGGATGGGAATGCTCAGTCATAAGCATTAGTCATGGGGGTTTCTCACACTAACCAAATAAAAAAAAATACCATATCCTATTCCATTTATGACCTATTTAGAAATGGTTGGAAAAATAGAGAATGTCATAGTTCCACAATGTCATATTGAAGTTTTTGAAATCTAGACTTACATAATTTACTTGAGATATAATTGTCATAGGCAAGTACAATCCTATTAATTGAAAATCAGCATAGGTAAGAATCTCAAACAAGTGATCATTACCCTAGGATGTTGTACATAACCCATTGCCTTTACCATAGACAAGCATCATATTCAATGGACTTAAGTAGTTTGGTTAAGCAAGTAAAAGTAAGATTCACTTCGATTAAAATTTATGAATCTCAATATAACAATCGTGTTTAACTAGCTTATTTGAAATTAATAATTATGCCATTCAAAAACATTAAAAGCTCCATGAAATAGTTGTATAGGAAGTTTAATACATCTATCCCATTTCTCGATTTTAGATCTCAATTACATTTTAAATCTCTTTAATGAGCATTCGTATATTTCTAGAAAAAGTATGATATATAAATATACAATGGATGTTTTAGCATGTGCAACAAACTATTTATCCTAAATAAAATAGAGCCAAATAACTTATTGAATGTTTTTTTTTTGTTACATAGATGAATTGGTTACAATCACAATTGGAAAAAAAAAAAAACTTATCGAATGCTTTAGCTATGATATTATTACCAAACTATTAAATGGTCAAGAATGAGTGAATACAATACTCTTTATTTCCATTCATAACAACTTCCATCTCTTTGAAATAGTTTGAAAAATGGTACACCAAGAAGTCATAAGCTTTATCTAGAAGATAAAGGAGAGGTATTCAGGTTCTAAATCTTTTGGATTACAATTGTTGACAAACAATCCTAATGTGACCATTGGTAGCAAACTCAATAAGTGTTGCTTGTCAATAGATGTAAATCCCACATGATTGGTTTGTTTGGACCAATGTTTTAAAACACGTTGGGATCTCATGATAAATCTCATTTCTCGTGAGTTAAACACTTGAACGAGTTTTTTTAATCTTGGGCCAATAAACTCACCGAATCACAATGAGTTTCTCGATTATTTCTCATCAAGTTCCAAGTTCTTGATGATTTCTTGTTGAAACTCACATGCATGCAGGTAAGGGCAGATTTTAGCTTTATAAACCCTTTTTTGGGTTATAACTCATTTTCCCCCACTCTTCAACACAAGGAACAAAATTGTAGAAGGTCAAACCATTTCAAACAACAAATCTAAACTGTTTTTCAGGATCAGATCAAAGATTGGACATTGGTGCAAGGAGATTTCATGTTGTTTCTACAAAAAAAGATTGAGGTATTTTCAAATCCCCTAATAGCAAACTAGGGTTTTATTAGTTCTTTTTTTTCAAATTCTTTTTTTTAGTACTTTTAAAATTAAAAATCATAGGCTAGGGCCACTAGGCTATATTTTTTTTTAACTTGTTTCATTCCTTTGCCCCCCAAAAAATCTAATGTTTTGTTAGGTTTTTTTTTTTTTTTGTTCTTTTCATTCATGTAGCTACGCAATTTTTTTTTGTTTATTTTTTAAAGCATGTAGGCTAGGGCATTTGATTAATGAATTTTTATTTTTTATTTTCTCTCCTATTAGGAAATAGATATGGCTTCTTCAGGTGAGGTCCCTAGAACCATTGTAGGTAGCAATGATCCTCCTACAAGTGGAACCCAAACAACTCCTTCATCGCCAACCCCAACTCAAAACCTAGGAAGAGACCCAATGTGGAAGCATGAGATTAGTAAAAAACTTGCCAAAATAGTTCTATGATAAGGACATGAAAGGAGGCATCCATCACCTCAAATTCCATTTGATTGGGAAACTATGAAAAGATGTGGATCCTTACCCTAAAATAGATGAAATGAATAAAGCTGAGGTGAAGGCTTTTATGTGCAACAAAAAGTCTAAGAAAATAAAGTACAAAAGGATAAGAACTACAATGGGACAAGGAGTGGGGCCATGGGGCTCCTTTTATAGGGATGAGGTCGAACTATAAGATGTCCATGTCGTAGCCAAATATTCTATTCTTATCCCTTGTATTCAGCAAGGTCATGCTAGTGGGAGTGGGAGAAGTGCGGGATGAGGCTCCAACACTAGAGAAATTAGTAAGGACAAACTGAAGGAGGTCAAGATAACCATAGGGAATTTTTGGTATTATTGCAACATCTCCTTCCACTTTGTAGTAAGGGCATTGAGTGAGTTTGGAAAAGGAATAAAGACATTTGCAACCCATGCAATAAGTGGACCATTATTGAAAAAGTGTGTCATGAACACATGTGATCTTATAGAAGAGCAAAGGATGACATGTAGGAAAAAAGGTTGCAACATTCTTTTAGATGGATGAATGGATGTAAGAAACTTCACACTCTTGAACTTTATGTGGCTTTGGATGGATCTATGGTCTTATTGAAGTCAGTTGATGCCTTGTGAGAGGTAAATAATGCACAATTATTATCCACTTTGTTGGAGGAGGTTGTGGTATAAGTAGGAGTGGATAATGTTGTCCAAGTAGTGATGAATAATGTAATAGCATATGTATCTGTAGGTAGACTTCTCCAAGAGAAGTAACCCTTTATCTTTTGGAGCCCATGTGTTGTCCATTGCATTGTCCTCATGCTTGAGAACATTCAAAAAATATTGTGGGTGAAGATTGTGGTAGAAGAGGTGAAGAACATTACATGGTTTATCTATAACCACTCATGGTTGCTCAACATGATGATGGAGCATAATGACTAGAGGGACATTATTTGCATAGGACCCACTCGATTTACCTCCAATATCATCACCTTGTAGAGCATTCTCTCAATATTGCTTGCTTTCAAGCAGATGCTTGTGTCTAAGGAATGAGACACCTCACCATTTCATGCTAAAGAACAAGGGCAACATATATCAAGCCAAGTGTATAATATTGGAAGAGTCTTCAAGAAATTCTCAAGATAATTACAATTTGCTTGTTGAGTTCAAATTTAAATTTCAAAATATTATTTTATACTTGAGTATTACTTTTCCTAAATTTTTAATATTTATTGTTTAATTGTAGGTGTTTGAACCCTTGGTAAGGGTTCTTTACCTTGTAGATGGTGAACAATTGGCCATGGGATATCTATATGAGGTAATGGATAGAACCAAAGAGGTCATTCACCTTTATTACAGTGGAAACCCATGCAAGTTTGAAGCAATTAGCCATATTTTATATAAGATATGGATAAGGCAACTATGTCAACCAATTCATGTCACGAGTGCTTATTGAACCCCAAATTCTTTTATAGTAATAGCCTATGCAATAATGAATAGGTCTAGGAAGAGTTTTAAACTTGTGCAAAGAGGATGATAGATAATACTAACAAAGATTACCTTATCTATACTTAGTTGCAACAATATAAGGCTATAAGAGGGAATTTGTTTTCATCCCCCTTTGCTAGAGAAGCAAGGTCAAGCTTATGATCAGGTAACGCATTTAAAATTTTTAAATTTAACATTGTAAAAATAAATATGTAGTTAACATTATTGTGGTATAGCACCATAAATTAATAATTTGAAAACTATCATTTTTTGCACATCTATGGTGGGAGAACTATGGCTCCAAAACACCTACCCTGTAAAGGATGGTTGTTTGCATATTGAGTCGGTCGTGTAACACTTCTAGGTGTGAGCAAAATTGGTCTCTATTTGAGGTTGTACACACAAAGAAATATAATAGGTTGAGCCAAGATTACCTTAATGACATTGTGTTTGTGCGATAAAATCTTAGGCTTCGCATAGACAAGTTGAGGGTGGTGAATCCTATAAGGCAATTCAATTACATGAGCTAGATCCACTATTTGATCATATTGCCAAGATTTTTATGGATCTTGAGTTTAATAAAGAGGATCTTGAGGCACTTGACGAGGAAGCAAAATATTTGAGAGGATTGGAGGAGATATACCATGATGATATTAATCTTGAGAAAACTCCAATTTTCCCACCAATTCAAATCCAAAGCCAACCATCGAGTGCAAGGGAAAGAAGGGGAAAACAAAAAATTTAAAATTTGTTTTACATTTCAAAATCTTGTATTTTCCATATGGGCTGAATTGTTGATTCATAAGTTTTAATTGTACTATTTGCAATGAATATCTAATATAGAATCAATTTTTTTGGCTCTCCAATTGTTGCTTAATTTTTTCTATTTATTGAAAATTTTCTTCTTCTTTTTTTGCCTAGTTTTCTCTAGTTGTCGAGAAACTCTCCAAAATTAGACTATCCAGTTTTTCCTGAGTTTCAAGTTTTAAAACTATGGTTTAGACTATTCAAAATTTTTCCAAGAAGACTATTTACCTTTTCTTGTGTGATTAGAGGATAGAGAGCATCAACGAAACATTTTACTACCCAACCAAAGAATTCCCACCTAGAATCCCCTTTTGGTTCTAATCCTAATTTGAGAGAATCAACCCTTCAATGAGGAGATTAGATATAGAGCACTAATATGATAGAATAGGAACTTGTGGATGTGTTAGTTCATCTACATGAGTTCATGAAAATAATGCAACTTAACACATGGTGAATGCATCCCAATAAAATGAAAGTCATACATAAATAAATCTCAATGCATCTTGTATGAAGTAAAAATAATTAACTCATGCTTATCATGAACATAATGATTAATTTAATCACAGTTTGACCAAGTTTCTTTAGAACATCCACCTAATATATTCCTCGCGGTGTAATTTCTCATGGATTATAACAAGCATGTATCAATGCTCATCCTTAAGCATGACACCCCTATATTCGTCCGCATAAGACATGAATTACAAGTGTCATCTATAATTCATATATGTATTCATACCTTTGTATGTCTCATCCTTTCTCACTAGGTTTGATTTTTTTGTTTCCACCATGGTCCTATAGGTTTTTATCTTCATTTGGCAATGTAATAGGTACAAGTGATCAAGATTACTTAAATTGTTATCATGTTAAGAGATTTTTGGTATTTTCCTAAATTGAATAATTGTCAACTATGATTTAGAGTTGAAACAACTATATCAACAATTATGGGTTTCATTTGATAGGACAACCAATGCCAACACAACACAAGAAATTAATTTTTCCAAATGGGCTATCCATGTTGTTATCTCAATATGAAATTGAAGGTATATCATTAGGGTACTATTTTCATCTTTGAATGCACCTGTTGAGTGGACGAGGGTGCTCACATCTTGCATAGAGTGAAACAATAGGAAGTCTCATGGATCAAAATGGAATAACCACCTGTAGGGTGACCCCTAGGGTTTTTAATCAAGGTCAGCTCCTCATCAGATTTTAACTTCTTGATACATAGTGACCTTTGCAGGCTAAGGTCAGGGGTGGTGGTAGCAAAGAATAAATTGTAATAAAAACAAAAAACGAATAAATTAAATGCTTGCATAAAGTAAAATCCTGAGCTATGGAGGTGATGCGCTAAAGAATAAAAAAGGACCCCAATTTTTGACTGCAACAAGTGGAAATTAAACATGAAAAATGTTAACTATGGCTAGTGAACACACAACCAAGCAAAACATACTATAAGGAATCAAGACAATCCAAGAGAAGGAGGACAAAACAAAATTAATTATGGATTCTATTAACATGTCGAAATGATTACAAGGAAATGAGGCCAAGAGATCTCGAGCTCCTCTTATTACAATAGGAAAGAAGGGTGAAAGGAAAAGCCTACAAGGTCAGGTACTAGGCATGAGCAAACAACTTCGAATGCCTTTTACAATAAAACTAGGTCTATTTATAAGCCAAGAGGAGGGTGCATTCCCTTTGAAGTTATGTGTAGAAGGCTTACAAATATATCCTATCTCTATAGCCAAGAAATCCTTCTACAACTTGCATAAAAATAAATCGAGGACTCTAAATATGAGGCCATAAATATTGAGAGCTTTTGAGCCTTTGGATAATTGATGCGATTGATTGGGATCTTTGTTTCTACATCGGGGTGGTTGTACCATAACTCTTTCATCACACTTATTTTAGGATGTGCCACTTTGTTGATGTAATAGACATGGCCTCCTTGACTGGTGCAGGTGGATAGGATAGGTTTACACATATGGAAGGAAGTCGTGTGATTGACTATAACATGCTTAGCCATGAAAGTCAAGCTTTACGACCACTGGTGGATGTCTTCTTTAATGATCCTTTGCCTACATCTCTTCTTGCACATGTGATTGCCACATGTATTTGGATGGGGTGAATCCCCCTTTGGCCAATGTCAAGCCTTCTCCTTAGAGTGTTAGATCTTTCCTCCTTTGGGCTCTCAATTGGTTACCACATGCCTTGATTTAGCTTCTATAAAAGCTCTCCTTTGTTGGTACTTTCCTTGGTTGGAAGGACCATACATGTCATTGGATTGAAAATCAATGATCTGTGGGCCTTGGTACCCTTGCTTTGATTGGATCTAGGTAGATCTGGAGTGTTGGCCATAGATGGAAGACTATCAACTAGTGCAACTTTGAGTTTGCCCGCTCTTCTCTTGAAGCTCTTTTGTTTTTATTGAAAGCGGGAAGCGCCTTTCGACAACATAACCTTGGATGGTCTTGCTTCCAATTGGTATAGCTTGGAGAGAATCGGGGTTGTAGAAAACATTTCCCTATAGGTACTATCCCTTTTGTTGGATTTTATCCATTGACATAAAATTGACAAAGTTATAATAGTTCACTTACATTCAAGTGCCATTCAAACAAGGAAAATGATAAGTCATTTTCAACTCTACATGGAATTTTTTTTAGTCAAACAAGACCACTCACATTGCCAACCCATTAAAAACACCTAAGCATATTTCCAAGGTTCCAATAGTATCAACTACTTGTTTACAAATTAGGGCTAAAACATTTACACCATAATAAAAACAATTAACAATTTATGTATCTCAATAAGACAAAAAAAAAGTCACACTTTGGCATAGGTGTCTTGATTGATAACAATTAAAGAACCACTACAAGTTCATAAATTAAGACTAATTCATGATTTTAGGTAAATCAACTGTTATGAAAAACAACCATTATGGAAAAACTTTTATGCATAGAGCAACTTTTATGTAAACTACTTTCACAAAGGGATAAAAAAAAGTTACAGTCAAAGCTAAAATCTATTTTTGCTTTATGGAATTGTCAACATGAGTGATATCTGATAGTCTAACCATGGGGCTTATGCCATCAAAGGGTAATGAAGGCAACAATAGGGGAGTTATCCCATTTGACCAATTTTGAGAACTTAAACTCAAGCATCCTTATACAATTCCATTATCATTGGTTCAACTCATCATCCTCTTTCCCCATGTGTCCATCAACATCACAACTATCATATTGTTAATAACAATTCAAAGTGACCAATTATAAACTTGAGCCACTATACAATTCATTAACTTGTTTAGTTCCCATACCAAGGGGTTACATAAGTACATGGAATTTAACATCAAAAAGTACATAAGTTGTGATATAACAACTATATTCACATATTGAACAACTTATTCAGTATTTACATCATGATCAATATGCTAGCAAACCAACTTAAACTCCTCCAAGAAAAATTTGATAAACATTATGCTATACTAAGTGTGGGTTAGGCTATAGCCTTTGGGATATTTTGTCTTAAGTGGGATAGGAATTTAAGTAAGACCAACATTTGATAAGAAAAAACAATCCATTTTTTGTACTAACTCAAATAAAACATAAGCATCAAAGAGGGTACACGCATCTTCCTTAGTTTTTGAGGTAGAAAGGAGTTGTAAAATGCCTACCAATGTTCCCCATAGATAAAGACTAGGTATATGTATGAATTGTTGTCTCCAAAACAAAACAAAAAAACTCTTCGACAACACTTCCTCTTTCAAATCCTTAAATCGTCCATTTGATTTTGTCTCTTGATTTTTTCAAAGTGAGAATGTCGGTGCCCTTCCTCTCATCCTCATGATCAAAACAAGATTTTTTAAAAACTCTTTGAAATCCAAAAATAGTTTCCAAGTTGGTAGACCATTCTAAAATAGGAGTGTTTCATATAGTAGCTAGATTAGAGCTTGATTTTAGTTTCATGCAACTTTTCTATGTTTCCTATCAAATCAATTCTTCTTCTCTATTCCAAATTGAGTGTACTAAATGACTTGCTCTAAAATAAAATTGGATCTTAAAACAAAGTTTAGGGTTTTAAGTGCTAACTCTATATGCTTGATAAAAAACACAATGATTCAAGTTATATTTTCATGAGGGGATCCCCACCATTGGCCCTCCATTTCCATTTTACAAACTCGCAAGGTGGTCTAAGAGAAGTCTACCCTTTTTACAAACTAGCATGAAGGCTTATGACCCTCAAACATTTATTGCTGCTAACTACCCTTAAAGGAACACATTCCTTTACTGAAAGCCTCACTATTACATGGTAGATTATATTAAAGGAAAGACCGTTTTAGTTTGAAAAACTTCAATACAATCAAACTTACATGCAACATAATCATTTACCTTTAACTATATAATCATGTAATACAATGCATTCCATCAAATTCAAAATAAAATATACCTAATAATACATAAATACAAATTTTAATAGTAATATATGCACGAATATAAAAAACGCTTAATCAAATAATTATACAAATTTTAATAATAATATATACACGAATTCTATTTTCTGATAATTGACATCTAAAATCCCATATAAGATTATGCTCTTCTTCAAACACTTGAACCAAATTTATAAATAAACTTATTTTATAATTATTTTAAAACAAAATTATATAAATATTAATAATACCATTTACCACATAACATTGACAAGGGTTATTTTTTGCAAAAAGAGGGCTCTTCGAGGGGTGCAACATGATATTGATGTGAACAACGTCTCTCCAATATCTTTCTCAAATAATGAAAATTCATCGTTGGTTGCCACAGGTGACCATTTACCTAGGACAAAGATTGCAACATTGTCATTTTATGCCAAAGAGACTAAGACAGTAGTTGACTCAGGGTTCTTTGCTCCGTAAGGTGCATCACATACCAGTTATGATGGGATTCACACAGTTTCTCTCAACAAGAAAGAGAATGAGCTCGAGCCATCAACTTCTAGTTTTGTCTCTCATCCCCATAGAGAGGGCAAGTCACAGGATGAGGAGCTCTTCGTTTCACCTTTCAATAACTTAAATCGATCCAAAAACTAGAATGAGAGGATGATCATTTGGGGCCCGAGGGAGTCTCTAGCCCTACTCATGGATTTTCCTCTAGATCTGAGCCATACCACTATCGTGACATGCAAATCAGTGTAACTCTAGGAGAGGAACATGATAGAAGTGAGATTTCCAAAGGTAGTAACCCATGCTCCCATTCAAGCTCCTTCACTAGATTGGGTGCCATATTGCATAGGGATCCAATGATAGCTCCCCTTACACCCATGCGTTGCTCAACAACCTGCATTTCAATGGTAGCAATTCTCAAGCATCCCCAATAGCTCAGTTGGATGACCTTCATTCCAACACAAGATAAAATAATGTTGACCTCGCACCCTCAACCCATGGACCTGGAGGATCCAAACAAGGAGGTGGTGACCAATATGTACCAAAAGAGGGAACCCTCAAAACTAGACATGTAGGAGGAAATAAAATCTCTAAACATGCAAATCAACAAGCTAAAGAGTCTCCTTTCTTGGTGCTTTCAGCGGCGTAAAAGGTTTAAAATGATTATGGCATGGTGGTTATAGGGGCGGACTGCACGAAGATCTGTGTGGCAGCTTTCGGGGCGGACAGCGTAGAATACTGTGGTGGCCATAAAATTTGGATAGCCTTCCTGGATTCGTGGCGGCTACCGATTCCACCATGTAAATACAACAAAAAAAAAAAAAAAAAAACAAGCTAAAGAGTCAAGTTTCTTTGAGTTTGAATTGCAATATGATTTTACTAAAGAAATAAAAAAATTAGAAGAGCAAACTATTGTTCTATTTTTTCCAAAAGAATCCCCTTGATGAAGAGCTCAATCGATGGTTTGTCAAAGTTTAGAAATCCAAGGGTTGGACGATTACCTCTCGTCGTCGCCTTGGTCAATCCTTTGTTTCTATCACTTTCACCTCCAAAGACTCTTACTTAAAAGCCCTAAGACTCGGTATCTGGATGATTTATGGTCAACTAGTCTTTCTTCAACATTGGGCATTCCAATTTGATCCTGAGAATGTGCCAAACATGAAATACCCTCTTTGGATTGAACTCCCTTTCTTAAACATAACATGCACAAAGTACTTACCTCAAATAACTGCTAGGTTTGGAAGGTCATTATTTCTCCCATCCAAGCCGTCACACTTCATGCACTCCCACCCACACATCTTGGTTGAGACTGATGTCTCTAAGAACCTCCTGAGTAAGATCTTATTCAAAGCCCTTGGTATCTAATTTGAACAATGAATTAATTATCTCAACTTGCCAAACTCATGTTTCTACTACAGACAACAAGACCATATGATTAAAAATTATCCAATGAGACCTCCCAAACAATAAAACTAGTATGCTAGTACTCCTACTATCGCTACTCAACATGCAAGCAAAATAGTACCTCATGTTCAACCTTTACAACCTTCTAGTTCTCATGATGTGACATCTTTTCCTACTCATTCAATGCCCCAAACTTTTAACTTGGTAGTTACCCACATCTCTCTTCAACCCCCTCTAGCTTTTGAGGCTCCTGTGCAACAAAATCCTCATGAAAAAACCGAGGAGGGTTGGGTAACCCAACATAACAAGAAATATAGGCACAAATCATCATGGGATGCCTCCCCCCTCCTTCTAGAGGTGTCCTAAAAGACCAACATCTAGGAGGTGAGGAATGGATCCATAAGCCCACCAACTCTTACTCCAATAATACTTCCTTAGCTACACATCAGTCTAAGGGAACAAGTGCTTTGCATGATTATATGCAATATGTACCCACCCAGAATGCATATGGTGCTTTAGCTAACGATATGTCAGATTGATGCCTACATGAATCATATCTTGGAATGTGTGTGGCATCACGTTATGAGAGTGGTGTTTTGTTGTTCGAACAATCATTAAGAGAGTTTTCCTGTAGGTTTTACTATTTCAAGAAGTCAAAATTTTAGGTTTCAGACTAAAAAATACCCTTAAGACCTTATGGGGGGTTGGGGGACCTTGTGTACGAATCATGATGAATGGGGGGGGCTATTCTATGCCTCTCTCAGGAGTTGTGGGACTCTATTTTATTATCAGGAGAGGACCCAATGCATAGAGTAGTGTGGTGTACAATAACATTTTGTGGTAGGAAATTGGGTATTCCAACTATTTATGAGCCCAATGATACAACTGAAATGGCAACCCTCTAGGATTGGATGTGCTTCAATTTTACTAAAGCAGATTGAATAATAGGAGGGGACCTCAATATGGTAGGGTGGGAGGGAGACAAATTGGGGGGTGGAACTCCACTCAAATACCTAGAAGATGCTATATCATGGTTTATGTTTAGAAGGGCTTGGAATCTTTATGATCCCAATTGGAAAAAAAGTGCTAAAAATCATGGGGCTTGGTTTACTTGGAGCAATGCACGATGTGGGGATGCTCTTAGAATGGCAAGATTGGATCGCTTCTATGTAGCAAAAAATATTGATATCCTCCAAAATAATTTATCTCATACAATCTATTCAGTGGTGACTTCAAATCATCTCCCTATTACCTTGAGTATTGGGTGTGCCCCCATAAGGAAACCCAAAAATAGTTTGCCTTTCAAGTTAAATACTTCCTTTCTCAAGCGCAAATATTGTGTTAATGGAATATTGCCAAGACCCTTGGGAGGGAGAGGGTGGATTATGTGGTGGGATAAAGCCATCAAAAGAACAATGGATTACCTTCTAGGTTTTGAAAAAATACTAGCCTCTCTTTGCAAGAAAAAAAGAGAATTGGAGCAGGAAGTTGACCAACTCAGCCACCACCTTAGCCAGAATATTAGTAGCATCCCTTCTCAAAAGCAGTTGGGTGAAAAATAGGCAGAGTTAAGGAAAATCCAAGCTTATAAAGTCCATGGGGCACAAATCAGGGCACGTCTTCAGTGGATTCGTGAGGGTGATAAAAATTCTAAATTTTTCTTTAATGTCATTAAGAAGAAGAATGGATCAGAGAGGATAGAGGTTATTAAAAATCCTATATATGGCCTACAAATTTCAATGGAGGACCTCCCATACTTCATCCAAGAGTATTTTGCAACCCTTTTTAAAAGTGAAGGGCCCAACACAAAACTTGAGATTTTTAGAGAATGTTGCAAACAATGCATATCTCCCAAAGTATCTGAAGAAGAGCATTGTTGGAAAAACCTCTTTCATAGGATGAACTTCATTCTGCCCTCCTCTCTTTGGTGAATGAAAAAGCCCTAGGCATTGATGGGCTTCTGAGTAAATTTTTTAAGACCATGTGGGAGACTATAGGAGTTGATTTTTTGCAGATGTGTGAGGAGGTTATTAATTTTGGAGGACTTGGGGAGGCCACTAATCAAGGATTGATCAAGATCATTCCCAAAAAGCATAAGCCAAATCTACTTGTTGATTGGTGTCCCATTACTTTACTCAATTCCTCTTATAAAATTTGGCCAAGGCTCTGGCCAGAAGACTCATCCCATTGGCTACAAAAATTGTTCACCAAGAGCAAATAGGATTCCTTAAAGGTCGCTACATTTTGGATAATCTTCTTACAACTAGGGAAGGGATGGAGTGGGTTTGAGCATAGGGGCTCAAGGGCTTTTACCTTAAGCTTGATTTTAACAAACCTTATGATCGATTAGAGTGGCCCTTCATCTTAAGCATGCTCCACTAGCTTGGTTTTGGCAAAAAATTCATTGATATGGTAGCTTCCCTCTTTCCAAATGCTTCTATAAGAGTGGTTATTAATACATAATTATCTAACATTCATGTGGAAAGATCAGTTAAGCAAGGCTGCCCATTGGCCCTCTATCTATTTGTAATTGTAGTTGATGCCCTTGGTTATCTATTGGAACTTGCAATTAAAGAGGGGAGGATAAGAGGTATCCCCCTTCCGGATGGCTCCCATCTTATCAACTCTCACTTCACAGATGATTCTATGTTTTTTTCTTTGGCAGATCAACAAAATCTTGCAAATATCCTTGAGATAATTCACAACTTCTATAGGGCCTTTAGTGAAAGAATCTAAGAATCTAAGAACTCTATTATTCCCTTTGGATTTGATGATAAGCCAAATTGGATACCCACAACATGGAAGTGGGTGCAAAGAGGATAAATCTCTAAGTATTTGGGCTTTACTTTTGGTGTTGAACTTTCACCCAAATCTATGTGGGATTGGTGTATGGACAAATTTACCAAAAAATTGGAATACTGGAAATCTCTAGAAATGTCTCAAGTAGCTAAAATACAGATTATTGTTAAAATTTTATCCCCCTTCCATGTTTACTTCTCTTCTCTTTTGACTCCTAGCAAGGTTGGGTATGATAAGATGAGCAATATGCTTCAAGTTTTTTTTTGGCTAAAAAACCTAGCCAAACGAGGCCTCCCAATGGTCTCCTGGAGCAGTTGTTATAGACCAGTTTTATGCGGTGGGCTAGGAATCTCCAACCTTCAAGCATAGGGCTATGCACTCGTGGCTAAATGGATGCAAAGGGTGATCATACGGAATGATACATGGAAGGTGTTGGTAAGGGAGCATTTGAAGAACCCCCAAGTGGATGGTAAAATTTGGGTAAATATATCATACACTGATGTTATTTTACAAGCCCCTTATTTCTCTATAGAAGGTTGTAATATTCTCAAAGAGATTTGGAAAGCCTGGAAACAAGTACATCAATTTATTTCATGGCATACACCTCCAGAGCAAGGCCCCGCATATTTCCTCTAACACAACTTATGGTGGTCACCCCTCCTCACCCTTGATGCACAACCTCTTGGCATGAGTCCCTGGTTTCCTGCTAGGCGTCTCTTCAAAAGGAGAATAATTCTAGTGGGTGAAATTTGGGATTTTTCTCAATCCTCATGGAAAAATTGGAAGCAAATCCAGTTAGAATTTGGCCTCTATCCTAATGATAAAGTAGTGATTATGCTAATCCTTTCCATCGCCTCCCAAGCACCTCAACCTCTATCTTCTCCACTGGAAGCTAGTCTCTATTGGTCTCATTGGAAATGGTTTGACAATCATGCCTTTGAGCAACCAGTCCTTAGGTTTTGGTACCAAACCATGCTTCCTATAAACTGTCAAAAATTTGTAGACATGCTCAATAAAAAATGGAACTTAGAGCTCAGTTGGGCCACTTGGGCAAGAACCTTCAAGCTTATCAACTCTGCCCCAATTCAAGGAAAGTTCTAGATTCTTCTTTGGAATGTAGTCCTTCAAGGTCTACTTACTCAAAGCAGGTTGAAGCAAATGGGCCAAGGGCAAGGTGATTGCCCTTTTTGTGGTTTGGAAGAGACATTACAACATCTATTTTGGAGTTGTGCTCGTGCCCATCGTATTTGGTGTGAAGCGCAACAATTGCTTTATCGCTTACCACCATATATGACAAAGTATCAAGCCTTATTAGGGATCAATATGATGTCCAATCAAAAATTCCTTCTCTCCATTACCAGGGCAATTGTCATATTTCATATATGGAAGACTCGATGCAAATCTAATTTTGAAACTAATCAAGAAGATATCTCTAATCTCTCAATAGCTAACATCTTTGCTATTATAAAATGCCAGTTGTAGGCTAAGTCAACAGGTTGCACCTGTAAGGAGAAAGCACTACAAGAAGAAATCATAGCTCTAAAGAGGTGTATTTGTGAGACCTCAACTCATTGATCAGATAGTATTTACAGATTACAAAATATGGTAAATGAATTAACTGAGCAACATAGCTCGATGATGCATAATCAGGCACACTTGATGAAGCATTTGGGTCAAGTGAAATTAGAAGCCAACAACACTCATTCCAATCCTCATATTAGGCTCCCATCACAACATGAGGTGGAGCAAGGTCACTTAGACTCGTCTCCTTAGCAGATTTTTTCCTAGCATGACTGCTCCCTTGCAATTTTTGTTTTGGTAGAGTGCAGTAGTCTCTTCTCAACAGATAATGTGTAGGTCGCCCATTAGAGGGAGCAACCAAATAGTCTTTAGTCATTCAATTTTATGTCAACACATATTTTTAGAGTCTTGGTGATAACATGCTTTTTCATCCCCATAACAACCACTAGGGATATCTCAGTTTTTAACATGGGTCACCAGGGGATCACTTGTGTGGTTGTTCACTTCCAATGCTTGTAGTTGGGTGCCCTGAATGTCATAATATTTCTCAGTTATCCTCTGTGTTGGTCCTTCATGGTCTCATGTTATAATACAATAGTGGAGGTCTATGTGTGGTCTATGATGTGCTTATTTATAGTGATGAGTGCCCTGCATGACCCTATAAATGCACTTGTATTTGTTTTGTCCCTACTAGAGAAAAGTCTATCGTGGTTCCGAAATTGTTAAGTGTTTAGGCCTGAATGTAGGCATCCAAGCCACAATCTACCTTTATATTGTATTTGTTCCCTTAAGATTTTGACTAATATAAATTTGACTGCAATTTCAATAAAAAAAAATATATCATTTAACACAACATATATATTCAATATCATATATATAATTTAGTATTAAATATTTCCTTAAAAGTTGGGCTGCAATCCTAAATTTCGTTTTTGGTTAGATCCTCATATATCATAAGACACTTAAGAGGGATTGGAATATTAAAGCATCCGAAAAAAACATTTTAAAACCGCGTGAAATCTAAGTATAATAGAGCGCTCTCTCAATTTGGAATTCATCTCAATCATAATGTAAAACACCAAAATTCTACTAAACCAGCCTTTAAAATTTCTCTCCGGACTCAGCCTTTAAAATGTCATCTCCCAACTCTGATTTTTTGGTTTTGGAAATTTTATAATGTTTAATTGTAGGTAAAAATAAAGTTTATAAAATTAATTATTTAAAAAATTGGTTTAAAATAGTTTAAACAATAAACATTGGATCACTATTAATAACCTATATCCCTGTGGGAATAGCCTGATCTATATCCTTTCCCTTTCGGTATAGCCTTACTTAAAATTACACCCTTATTTAAATTTTTAGGAATAAAATAAAATTAATGAAACTAGCTATTCAAAAAATTAATCTAAAACAACCTATTAATAAGTACTCTAACCTAAATTAAGCCCTGCTTAAATTTGTAGGAGTTCATGCAACGTGAAACCCAACTGGAAACCTTATTACAGTGTATGGACTGGATTCTATATTACAGTGTATGGTCGTGAACCTTCCTACTTTTTGATGCATTTAAAGCAGTAAACCATTAAACCGTTCTACCATCCGGTGCTGTGCATTATTGTTTTATGCAGTTAAATACTATGGACTCGTTCTACTCATGAATGGCATATTTTAGCACCATTAATAGTCTAAAATCTGCAGCTGTTAATTCGTTGGCCACTCTCAATACGATCTGCAAACCCAAACGCGAAAAGGAACAATGTGCTATCAGTTTAACATTCATCACACTATGCAGGGAAGGTCGATTGAAGGAAGCCCTGCACATTTTACACACCACACAATCCCAACACATTCCCCTCGACTTCACCGCATATTCCTCTCTCCTAGACGCATGCATTCAACTGAAAGCACTCGCAGAAGGCAAGCGAGTCCATGCCCACATGCTCAGGTACAGTGGACTTCACCATAATGTCTTCCTGCAAATCAAACTGCTCACAATGTATTCAATGTGCAAAAATATTGAGGATGCACGCCGAGTGTTTGACAAAATGCCCCAACGAAACGTTTTTGCTTGGAATGCCATGATCAGAGGATGTGCGTGGAATCAAACCGGTTCCGATGCCATTACACTGTATTACCAAATGAAGCAAGCGGGAATTCGGACAAATAATTTTACCTTTCCTTTTGTACTGAAAGCTTGTGCGGGTATACCATCTCTGCAAGAGGGCAGAAAGATCCATTTCGATATAGTTGAGGAGGGATTGGAAACGGATGTCTATGTGGGTGCTGCCCTCGTGGACATGTATAGTAAATGCGGGAGTATCGAGGATGCACGTCAAGTGTTTGACAAAATGTCTCAAAGAGACTCTGTGCTGTGGACGGCCATGGTTGCAGGGTATGCTCAGAATGGCCGTGCCAACGAGGCCTTGAGAATTTTTAAGCAGATGCAGGAGGCAGAGGCAAAGCCGAGCAGGGCGTCCATTGTGAGTGCTCTGCCGGTGTGTGCAGACTTGTCGGCTCTGCAACATGGAAAGGAGATCCACGATTACGTTGTAAGGAATGGATTTGAGGGCTATAGCAATGTATGCAATGCTCTTATCGATATGTATGCAAAATGTGGGCGGATAAGGATTGCACGCAAAGTGTTTGACAAGATGTCTCAGAGAGATGTTGTTTCATGGAATGCAATGATTACAGGGTACGCAATGCACGGGGAAGGGGAAGATGCTCTTGGGCTTTTTTCCCAAATGCAGGTCACAGGCCTGAGGCCGGATCATATCACCTTTGTTGGGGTGTTGTCTGCCTGCGGCAACGTGGGCCTCCTTGAGGAGGGGAGGCAATATTTTGATTTGATGAGTAGAAGTTATGAGATTACTCCGAGGGTGGAACATTATACTTGCATGGTTCATCTTCTTGGTAGAATTGGGCATCTGAATGAAGCGTATGATTTGGTTAAGAAGATGCCGTTTGAGCCTGATGCATGTGTGTTAGGAGCCTTGTTGTTTGCCTGCAGAGCCCATGGCAATATTGAGCTTGGAGAGCAGGTGTCAGAGTGGCTTCTAGTGCTAGAACCGGATAATCCCGGAAATTATGTGATGCTATCGAACATCTATGCCGCAGCAGGGCGGTGGAGTGATGTCGCAAAAGTTAGAACAATGCTAAAGCACAGCGGGATGAAAAAGAGTAGAGGATGCAGCTGGATCGAGATCAAGAACAAGGTTCATGCTTTTGTTGCAGGGGACAGATCACACCCGCAATCAGAGGAGATCAATGCTTTGTTGGGGGGTTTGGAAAAGCAAATGAAAGATGAAGGGTATGTGACTGACACAAGTTTTGTGCTCCATGATGTGGACGAGGAAGAGAAGAAGAGTGCCATAAACAGCCATAGCGAGAAGCTGGCAATCGCTTTGGGGCTTATAAACTCAAGCCCTGGGACACCTATCCATGTTACCAAGAATATCCGTGTTTGTGGCGATTGCCACAATGCTATAAAATTCATCTCCAAGATTGCCAGCAGAGAAATTGTCTTGAGAGATGTGAACCGTTTTCATCATTTCAGACATGGGCTCTGTTCCTGTGGGGATTATTGGTAATCGTTTAATTAATGCAAGTAACAGACAGAATGTCGGACAGACTCACATATGAGAACCATAAACTTTTGAATTTCAGTCTAAGCCAAAACTCCAAATTGGGACCTTCGGCAAGGTACTCGCTTTTTAAAGACATTTCAACAAACCTTATACAAATTACGAACCTTTGGGATTGAAGCAGAATTTTCCTGTTATTTTGTTTCAAGAATAATGTAGTCTGGAAATCCAGTGCATAATGACCTGCTAAGCCTCTCAGGTTTAAGCTTGGATTTTCTTGTGCAAGTGATGATCACTTGAGACAGGACCCCAGTTGTTCTGACGGACTGTTTCCATAACATTCATAATCAAGCATGGGCTCTAAGAAATCGATCAAGCAGTATTCTACTTGTTTTTTCTGACATTTCAATTTTAAAAAATTGATCAAAATGATGAAGGCATTCCAGATTATTTTAAGCCTTTTTTCTCCTGAATTTCGAGTAGTTTTTTAAAGAATATGCAAAACTAGCAGATATACCAAAATATTATCGGGGTTGGTTGTCTGGCATCACCTTTTAACCAGTTATGTAGGATGTTTGATTAAATCTCCTTGATAAGCTGTAGTTCAAGAACGTTTTGCTATGGGGCATAAGAGAATCCTTGCGCTTGAATTGAGCGCACTCTGCATTAGTTTGACATTCTTAATAGTTGATAGCGAGAAATCGTGTTAATATGAGATCCTAGTGTTTCTTAATTGTTAGGCAGAAGTCTTGTAAAAAGATAAGATGTTTCAAATTTAATTTTGATTTTTTTTTTTAAATATAGTAATAGTTGAAGTATATAATTGAGGTCCATGCAAGATATATTTTGAGTTTCTTCCCCTATCTTTTGAGTTTCTTTTAAAAAAGCCTAATGCTTTTACTATTGTGAACATTTTTTATATTTTTTTGGCATATTTGATTTTGACTGTTTTGAAATATTTCATATTTGTTTCTTGGCAAATGTTGGTTTAATTATCTAAATTTGTATGTCATACCTTTATCTTTTTACCATCTAAATTCAATTTCCAGCAAATCTGCCTGATGCTCAAGAGGGTTTCCAACTAGTTTGGTGTAATGTAATGTAAAGACTCCAATATTTGGATGGTAATAATTAGGACAACACTCAACCTAACGGAAATTGAAAAGGATATGCCGAACCAAAAATAAAGAATTTTATTTTATTTATTTAATTTGATATATATGGGATTTTTTCAGCTGAGCTGTTTTGGTAAGTATTTATTCTAGTGAGGGACCTTGAGGGGTTCAGGATTGGACCGCCGACCTGTCGACTTCAAGCTGGAATTGGACCGCCCACCTGTCGACTTCAAGCTGGTAAACACTCAACAGAAATCGGGTCTGTCTACTACCTTTGGTCGAACCAAAAAAATAAATTAAGATGAAAAAACTTTATAAAAAAATTGTAAACGTTTAATTTTGGTTTACCAATTTAGTACGAGGAGATTGAGACCCCTCATAAAAACCTATGTAAACTCGTTAGAAAAAACATTGAGCTGCAAGCTTATTGCAGTGGTAAGGGCTTTGGCCTGTCTTTCAGAGGTCTAAGGTTCAAATTCTACCGAGTATGAGGGAACTGAGACCCCTCATAAAAACCTATGTAAACTCATTGAAAATCAAGTGGCATTAGTTCAACTGGTTAGATTCCTCAATATATAAGAGGAAACCAATGTTCAAATCTTGCCAAGCTACATGGAAAATATTCAAGCTTTGTTGTAATATCATTATGTGGTGATGATGTAATATGGGTGGGATCCATTTCAATCCCATCTAACCAATTGAATTTTTTTTTGGCTCACCAAGTAACCATCCATCATACAATCAAATGACATTATCTCAACCGATTAGATTCCTTAAAATTTTAAGGAGGAAACCAAGGTTCAAATCTTGCCCAGGGATAGATGGATAATATCCAAGCTTTGTTTTAATACCACTATGTGGTGATGATGCAATACGGATGAGATCCGTTTCAATTCCACATAACCAATTGAAAAAAAAAACATTGGACATAGTCAATTAACAACCTTGACCTAAAAACTGAGCTCTTTTTTATCAAATGACGTTGATACATGTAGTGATTTTGTTGAATTTATTTTTCTTGCTAAATTTCAATTCTCTTTTCCCTAGTTTGACCCCAAGACCTAAAAACTGAGCTCTTTTTTAGTCAAATGACGCTGAGACATGTAGTGATTTTGTTGAATTTATTTTTCTTGCTAAATTTCAATTCTCTTTTCCCTGGTTTGACCCTAATGATAAAAAATAATGAAATCTCAGTTACGATTTTGTGAAGTAATGTTTTTGTTTGTTGAAGTACATAAGTTTTAAATCTTGGATTTTTCGTCTCTTCGAGCCTCCTGCCATTTACTACCTGATCTCACATCGGATTTGCGTCATATCCCAACGGATTTCAAACTCCAATACTTGCCTTTTTGGTGATCTATATCCTTGTCTTCCAAAAATATGAATTTGAAATCTTACCTTCCACTTCTTTTCATGAATGCACCTTCTCCACTACCCAAGGCAATGAAGCTCTATAAATTGAGGCCTTAGGGAGGTCCCTACACAACACAATTCTAAGTCACCAAAGCTCTTTCAATTTGTTCTTTAATTTGCTCTCTTTTACTCTTATTTGAATTCAAGTTTTTTGAAGAGATTCAAGCTCACTTAGCATTTAAAGGAGGCAAGGAGGAGAGGCCATCATACTTAGTGTTGAACAAAATCATTGGTTGTAGGATTTTAGGGAGTGATTTCATTTAGGAGCAATATCATCTTCAGGTGGTGATTTTGTCTCAGTTGTTAAAATAGGTAACTCTGATTTTACATTTTCGTTTTTTTATCTTGTAGTATAGGTTGTTTCTTGTCTATTACAAAATATATCCTTTTATTTTTTGTTTTAGACTGTTGGAAATATGTTGAATATTTTCTATGTTATTGGTCGGGCTAACTCTAAAAGGTACTATAAATTTTAAGGTTTCTTAAGCTATTTTTAGACCCATATGGGGTGTTTAGGGTTAAATATTTGAACTCGCTTTTCGCCCATGGTATTGTAAAATTCATCCTTGTGTTGTTGTTATTTAATTGCACTTGCATCCAAGTTTGAAGAAAGATGAGAGATGAACATTATTGTATTGGAAACTGTTAAGTTTATACAATAAGAAGATATTGCTGTGCTAAGTTTTTTCCCGTAAGGGTTTCCTAGGTAAAATATTGTGTTATGTGTCTATCTGTTATCTTCTTCTTTTTTCTTTTGATTCTGTATTAACTGTTTTTCTAGATTTAATTTATGTCTTTTGCTCTTCATGGACAAAGGGAAATCAAGGAACTTAATTAATTTAAGACACCTTCTTTTATTGTTTTTTTTAGGCAATAAATCTAAGAGCATATAGTTTTGCATCTAGGCTAATATTTTTTGTGCATTCTCTTGAGCCTTTGCCTAAAGAAAAAAGAAATTTTAGTTTCTTGTAGCTCCTATGAAATTCAAAAGTCATATAGGATAGCTATTGTTTGCTTACATTTTACTTGTTTTCTTATATTCTAGATAATTATCAAACTTTCATAAGGTTAAGGAAATCTTTTTAGCTAAGATCCTAGGTGTTTATTTAATTGAACCCACAAAACAAAAGCATAACACAAAATTTTCCACCTCTTTATCTTTGAGGTGTGAATGAACATTGAGGTGAAAAATAAGAGGGATCCTCTTTTGGTCCTCACATTTGGTGACTCTGACGTGAACTCCTTGCGAGTTTAGTTTTTTTTGACCTTAACCTCAACTTAATTAAATATAAAAATTTGTTAAACTTTTAAGCAAGACCATATAATTTTTGTTTGTGTAGATTAGCTCATATTAATTAAGACTAAGAAAAAACATACTCTTTCACATATCATCTTGAGTCACATATCTTGGCATAGTTGATCCTTATATCGTTCTCTTTCACGTACCTCAAGGTTTCTCTCACATACGACCATGTATATCGAGAGGACTAGCCTCTTCCACATATTGAGGGGTATCTTGAAAAGGCAAATGTATTAAAAGGTTCAATTATATCGGGAAGCCTCCTTAAGGTATATAGACCGAATTGGTATCTAGAGAGGAGGAGATATAAGTGAACAAAACACTTTCTTCATTTTCTTAATAAACTCTTAAAATATTTCCTAGTTAATTAAATTTGCCTTTACCTTATCCAATGATCATCTCTCTAAACTTTAGAAACTTGTTGAAATTGATCCTCTTCCCCTTTCAAATCTACCTAGTGGTCAAAAGGCATTGTACGACTCAAAAAGTTGTCCACTAATTGGCCACTCGTCTTAAACCTTTGGTAGAAGATCATGAAGTTCCTTCCACCCTTGAGAACCCTAACTTTGAGAAAGAAGAGAAGGGTGCTACACCCTTGGGTTCTTAAATCCACTTGCATCATAATTAAAAGAAAGTAACCCTAATCATGGATTGTCCCTTGCAACCTAATCCTAATCTCTCATCTTTTAATCAAACAAACATAACTCTTAATGCATCAACAACTAACTTTTTTTCTTCTATCCTTACTACATCTATAAGGGGTGGGGGGACATCAAACACTTCACCATATTTAGGACATCATGCACCTATACCTCTACTTAAAAAATTGTTAAGGGTCAACACAAGTTACCTTGCATATCAATAACCAAATGCAAGTTTTATTTCTAGCTTAGATGTACCTCCTAGTGCTTCAATCTCTTATCCTTTCATCAACACTTCTTCTAATCCCATTATTGTGAATATGAGTTTCCATCAAAACTTTATTCCTATAATCTCTAACCATGCATTTGCTAATATATTGCTTTTACACAACTTGGCGAGAAGCCATATGATGCCATCGTCAACATCATATGCTCCAACACCTCAATCTTATTCTCACATAAAAATCAAGATCTTCTCATCCCACCATAATACCTCATGTGCCATCTAATCCCACTTCTTTTGAACTTCAATATTTAGCCTTACATTTGGAGCAATTGGAGAAATACATAGCCTATATCGAAAGAACCTCCTCCCATTGTAAGTAATCTTATGAGGGTCTGTGCAACCAACCCCTAGATTTCATCATACTTGGTTACCCCTTCCCCCTAACTTAAAATACCCTTGAGTTTCAAACATATAGCAGGAAATAAGACCCTATTAATCACCTTAGAGTATTTAGGATAACATGTAGCAACATTACCTATAATGAAGTATTGCTACTCAAAACATTTCCCAAAAGTCTTAGTGGTCCCACCTTGGAATGGTCTTAACAAATACCAAGGTATTCTCTTAAAGGATTCAAATACCACCTCAAAATGTTTGTTGAACAATTCTCTATCTAAATCGAAGAAGGGATCACAATTAAGGACCTTCTTGAGCTCAAACAAGCTAGAGATGAGAAATTTGTTGACTTTATAGCAATATGGCCAACCTTGGTGGGAAAACTTCAATATGTCCCCTAACCAAAAGATCTTTTATATATCTTTATACAAGCATTAATGAACAACTATCCTACCCCCTAGAGACATCTAATGTGTCTTAAAAATATCATAGACATGGTCAAAAAGGTAGAAACTACCCTTTGTATAAGGAGGCAATTGAAAACCGTAACTCCCTCACACCTAGAGGGATGGAACAAGAGTAGGCATGTTATAACTGATAACTAATTCATGTCAGGTGAATGCTACAAAAACTTAAAAAAAAATTGTAATTGAAGAACAAAAACCCAAGCTACTGTTCACTAAATTAGCTCAACCCCCTTCCACCATCCTAAAGCAATTTCTTCAAGCCGAATATGGTTGAGATCCCACAAATTAAACCTATAGGGCCAGAAAAGGAGAAACCTCTTTGGTTTCTCCCTAATGAGCACTATGCTTTCCATTGTGTTGATGGTCACTCAACTAATAAGTGCAAGTATCTTAGACACCTCAATCACTACTTGATAGATAATGGTCAAGTCATTTTCAACAACTTTGATTTCCCATATTCGTGAAACTAGGATCTTGGTATCTTGAAATATCCATTGCTAAACTATGACCAAAAAGTACTTGATGATGTTTAGTATAAGAATGTCCCACCCCCAAATCAAAGCATGGTGGGAATGCTTTATTCTTCTAATCTCCTTGAACCATCTGCCTATCACAAGTTGATTGAAGTTGGGAATCTCAAAGGTAGTCTTTGCCCTTCCCTCAATCCATCTTCATCACTTTCTTCTTCTTCTCAAATCAATTATGAGTTAATATATTTAATTATAAATGGTCAATCTAATCATCCTAATAACCAATCAAAAAATCAAACTCACAATTAAATAAACATAACTAATCCATCCAAAACTATTAATCAAACTCATATTAAGAATAATCAACTAGATAAAAACCAATGCTTTTTGAACCTAGCCAAACGCCTTTCATATCCTTGAATCACATGCTTGTCCTCTAGAAAGGGTCAAACAATATAGATAAGAATATGCTCTTTCATTTGTACTGGTACTATCAACGACAAACAAGTTTGTGGTAGTAACCCTTTTTCTAGTCAAGTGACTATGGGATAATGAACCTATTTCCACTTCATTTTCATCTACTAGTGATGATGAAGTCAATATTTCCTTTCAAGAGTCCCATGAAGATACTATTTCTATAAACATATTGGATTGGGCTGAGATGGAAAGAAGCCCTCACTCGTTTTGATTCACACATATTAATGAGAGTGAAAATCCTAACCTCAACCTTCACTAAATATAATCATTATCTACCCAATCAATCATTTTTGAAGCAATGTTATACTTCACCAAGCTCACTCTAATTGGTTTTAAAATCACATCTATCAAAAGCTTCCTTTGCTATGCAAAGAATATTGTGAAATCTATAGGTGTTGACAAGAGCCCCATCAACCTCATCATATGTATTTTCATTTTGCATCATATGTGGAGGACAACTGATCAGTAACAAAGCATATTTCTCATTGGGGGCATCATTCATTACTATACCACTCTGACACAAGTCCTCTATGATACTTCTTTGTGAGGCCACTTAGGTCAGAATCTTAGTCACAATGCCCTTAGAGAAAAGGAATCAAATAAAAATCAAAGCACCCTAAGGTGAATGGTTTAATAAATCAAAACATCATCATCAATCAAGATGTCATATGGCTAATGGACAAGTCACATCAAACATGTCCTCAAATGGACCAATTTATTATAAATATTTTGAGCTAGAAGGATGAATCAAATTATCAATGGACTGATCAATTCAAATATTTGAGCAAGAAGGATGAACCTACAAAATACAAGTTCTTTGTTTAAGGATGAATTGTACAACATATCTACATATATATGTATATTATTTGGACAATATTTTCAAGCCGCCTAGGCACTTATCCATTATTTAGGCCACAAGACCATCACCTAGGGGTGAATCATGTATGTGCATTTAAATACACTGATAAAGCCACCTGTTAAGAACCTTCCAATTAAAATAAGCACATCCACACAAATAGTGCAATAAATAACATAATTAATGGAAATAAAAATAACAATGGAGAATGGACATTGTAGTAGCTTTATTGATCAAAATAAAATCACAATGCATATTCAATAGCCACTTTGAGGGGACAACCTCCTTATGAGCAATTCTCCTTTACAATATAATTCTTCAGACATCTTTTCCTTTCTTACAATTCAATACATAAAAATAACTTTGCTCAAAATAGCTTACAAAGCAAAAATAGATTAAATCCAACATAGTTGTTTGAGCTATCTAACCCTAACCCTAATGCTCAAGGGTCAGTTTTACATGCAAGTGGAGACCCAAGCTAGAAACTTTTATTAAAGAAACAATTACATATTTTATTGCATAATAATGCTAGGATGGGGTCCTAACATGCTCTTCCCCTTCAAGAAGCTTTGTCCTCAAAGCTTAAGATGAAGAAACTGCTATTGTAGTTGGTGAAGTGGTTCCATTGTGGTATCTTCTAGTTATAGTCCCCACCATTGAACTAGAACATTAGTGTTGGTATAATTACAAAAGAACACTTGTCCAAGATTTGTTTGGGCTCTTAAATGATGGATCCTTCTTCATCCAACTTAGGTAATATCAATTGAATTTAGACCTTGTTGTTGGTGACCTTATTTAATGAAGAAACATGGAAGACTGGATGGATCTTGGAGGTGGGTGGTAGGTCAAGTTTTTAGGAAGCTAAACCAATCCACTGTAGTAGATTGTAAGGACCATACAATTTTACTGCGAGCTTTTGGTATCCATGAAGTTGTATTGAGGATTGTTTGTATGGTTGTAGATAGATAAATACCATATCATCTACATCAAAACTATGCTTAGAATGGTTTTGATCAACATGTTGTTGCATGCATTTCGAGGCCGTCTCCAAAGTCTCCTTGAGTTGTTGGAGTGTTGTATACTAACGAAGAGTGGTATCACCTGCCTAGAACATAGGAGGAAGGTGTTGTCCATACATTGCTTCAAAAAATGAGACCTTGGTAGTTGTATGATATGAAGTGTACCACTGTTTGGTGAAAGAAATCCATTTGACCCATTGCATAGGATTTTTTGACGCAAAACAATGGAGGTACATCTCCACACACTTGTTGACAATATCCATCTGGCTATCTGTTTGGGGGTGGCATGTTGAGTTCCCTGTAGATTGAATAATTATGGCCAAAAGTCACTAGTAAATGTAGGGGCTCGATCAAAAACAATAGATTTAGGCATGCCATGTAGGTAGAAAATAGAATCTAAGAAGACTTGGGTGACGACAAAGGCCATATAAGGATGGGCTAGGGAAAAAAAATGAGCATACTTTATACGATGATTCTCTACCGCTAGAATAAAAAAATTACCTCTTTATTTTGGAATCCCCTCAATAAAGTCCATTGAAATGTTTGTCCATACTTGTGCAAGAATTAAGAAATACTGAAGTGTACCTAGGTTGCTTACCGATTCTTCCTTCATCTATTGGAAAATATTGCATTCAGTCACAAAGTTTTGAATATATTATTTCATTGCTACCAAAAATAATGATTTCTTGGCCCATTCGTAAGTTTTAATAAACCTTGAATATCCTATAGTGGGTTTAGTATGCATTTCCTTCAAAATGGATTTGCATAATGACAATCTTTACCACAACAAGACGAGCATGACACCTCAAATATTATCCATACCATACATATTTCGATCAAAAGTTGGATCATCTTGGACTTGTTAGATGAAAGATTACAAAGTGAAATCTTTGGTTACTTCTTCTCTAAACTGATGGGCCCATTAGAGAAGTGGGATTGATATAGCATACATGTCTTGATCCTAATTTTGGAGGGAAAAAGCATCTACTACAATATTTTTCCTTCTCCTTTTTATATATACTTTCATAATCATACCCCAAGAGTTTGGAAACTCATTTTTGATATTTAAAACTAGAATCTTGCTACTCCAAAAAGGATTTGAGACTTTGATGGTCTATATTAATGGAAAAATATTGTATAATGAGACATGGTCTCTAGTGATTCATTGTATGCAGAATGACCAATATTTCCTTCTCATAAGTTGATTTTTGCAAGTATTTTTCTGATAGTTCCTTACTAATGAATGCTAATAGTCTTCCTTCCTAGATCAATACTATCTCAATTCCACTTCTTGAAGCATCTACAAAAGGTTTAGAGAAATCTAGCATTTCCAGAACCAATGTAGACAACATGTCTAGTTTAAGATCCTACAAAGCTTGTTCTACTGGTTTAGTCCATATGAATAAATTTTTCTTAACATAATTGTTAGTGGGGCTATGATATTCCCATAGTTCTAAATAAAGTTCCTATAATACCCAATGAGATTGAGCAATCCTAAAATATTTTGGGCTTTGTCCACTCTTGATTTTATTTGGGTCTACTTAAACTCCTTTTGATACAATATGGCCTAGGTGTTCTACTTCTTGCATTCTAAAGAAACACTTTGACCTTTTGGCATATAGCTGATTCTCAATCATGAGCTACAAGGTCTGATCCAAATGTCTAAGATGCTCCTCTCATTTGTGACTATAGATCATAATATCATCAAAGAAGACTAAACTGAACTTGCATAATAAAGGTCTAAATATCGAGTTTATAAGACTCTGGAAGGTGGATGATGCATTGGTAAGACCAAAAGACATGACCAAGAACTCGTAGTGATCTTCATGAGTCTGAAAAGTTGTTTTAAGAATGTCTTATTCCTTTATTCTAAGATGATGGTAACATTATTGTAAATCCAGCTTCAAGAAATATTGAGCACCATTAAGCTCATCTAACAATTCATCAACCATAGGAATTTAAAATTTATCTTTAATAGTAAGTTTTCTAAGTTTCCAAAAATCCATGCATAACCTCCATGACCCATGCTTTTTATGCACCAATTATTGGAAAATATTACAATATTTGTTATATGCTACTATACCCCATGACATATTTATGGTAAAAATATAAATATGTAATAGATTAGGGTTTGTGTCTATAGTTTAGATAAGTGATTTATATTTTCCTTTTATGTAAGTGTCTATGTGCAAGATATGCACAAGTGTCATGTAAGAGTGTAATGTGCAGGATATGCACAAGTATCATGTAAGTAAGAGTGCAAGTGTGTATTGAGAGAATGTGCACAAGTGTCATGTATGTAAGTGTGCAAATATGTAATGTGAGGATGTGCACAAGTATCTTATATTAGGAGTGCATGTTATAAGAGAGTGAAGAGTCTAGTATACAAGTGGCAAAATAATACACCAAAGGTCATGGGAGTTTTCATATGAAGAGAAATAGTCAAGTATGTGAAGAGTTATCTTCTATGTCTATATTATGGAGATAAGAATCCATACAATGTAAGGGAAAACAGTCTGTAGTGATCACAACATAGAAAACATTGATATTCAAACTTCTTTACAAATTTTGAGCAATTTTATTGTAAATTATTCATGCATGTACATGAATTATTTTTGCCATTTACATTCATATTTGATATTATAAGTGAATGTCATTTCATTTTTTTCTATTGGTTATATGGGATTGAAACGGGCCCCACCCACATTACATCATCACCACTTAATGGTATTTCAAAGAAGCTCAACTATTATCCATATATCATTTGACAAGATTTGAACCTTGGTCTCCTCTTTAATATTGAGGAATCTAACCGATTGAGCTAATGCCACTTGATGTGAATGTTATTTCATTATTATATTGGCTTGGGTATATATTTGATTGCTCATATATATAATTCTACTATTGATTATTGGTATTTCAACTTATAATATTATGGCTTCTTTATATTAAGACCTATGATATTTTGAAATAGTAATGATTACAAGATTGCCACTCTACCAGTGAGCTATAGAGACGTATATAAAATAGTAAGGATTGAAATTCAACAATGGTATCAGATCTGCCACTTAACTCTATCTATTTTTGGTAGAGTTATATTTCAAAGCCACCATAATATTGGAGTTTGTCCACTTTGAAAGCAGTGAAGATTTGAACTCTATTTTATAAAGGTTTGATTCAGTAGATATTGAGAGGACAAGAAATAGTCACCTTGATTTGGATGCTAGGGTATTTCCATTTGTTTCAAGAAAAACTAGTGAAAACTAGGACTCAACTTGAATTGACTAAGAGAGTCAACTCATAAGAAATTTGGAGGTGTGAGGACATTTATGGTCACCCTGGTATTGATTCCGAATTCTTTAGAAAATAGGAAAATCATTTTATTCTTAGGTTTGACCTAAGATATTGGATATAGATTTTAGAGATTGAGAAACATCATAGCTTTCATATATTGAGAAGCATCATAGCTTCCATATATAAAGAAGCATCATAGCTTCTAGGATATAGAGAAGCATCTAAGCCTCTAGGAGATAGAGAAGCATCTAAGCTTATAGAGAAGAGAAGCAATATAAGCTTCTATAGATCAAAGAAGAAGTGAAATACAAAGAATGAAGTATTATAAGCATCCTACGACAAGAAAATATTGGAGAACCAGGATGACTAAAAATATCTTCATATCATTTCAGTCTTGGTTGTGGATCAGTATTTGAAGCAGTGTTCTTCAAGGAGATATTTCAACGTTAAAGCTAACAGTGGAATAGTGAAGGTAGAATATACAAAGCATTAGCAAGTGCACTGCCCTACAAATATCATCATATAAAGACCATCAATAGAGGATACCCTAAAAAAGCCATCATATAGAGGTAACCATACAAAGGCTATGTTACGTAAGTAGTAATAAAGCAATTAGCTTGGCTATCTAAGAGCACAACCACCTAAGAGCTATAATCACAACTATATAAGAGTGCAACTACTTGAAAGCTATAACCATCGCTATATAAGAGCACAACTACCTAAAATCTATAACCACAACTATCTAAGATGTGTATCTACCTGAGAGCTATAAGAACCATTACACAAGGGTCATATGAAATGCTATAATCAGAGAGAACTAGCATTCAAAGGATATTAGAAAGTAACAAGTGTTAACATAACACTAGGAGTCAAAGTAAATAAAAAGAAATTGATGCTAACAAAAGCACTAGCATTAATATGAATTGAAGATATTCAAGCACACTTTTAAGAATCATTTATAGAGTGAGTTGAACATGAATTAGTGTGCTATGTAGAGCACCGAATGCAATGTTATTTAGATGTAGAATTGAGCAGAATGCTGTCCAAAATATCATCACTTGAGATGATAATAGAGAAATATTCGAACATGCTACCATTACCACCAGAGACAAGCACCATAGTAGCATTCAAATATGCTACCATTGCTACCAAAGATGAACATCAAAGCAACATTCAGACATGCTATCATTGTTGCACTAGAGCAACATTTAAACATGCTACCATTGTTACCAAGTAGGCACTTGAGAGTAGTAAGAGGATGTGAAAGGATTATTCACAACAGAGTGAACAAAGAATTCCAAGCATTGGGAAGTATGGGCATTGGACGAATAAGGCATTAATGTGGCACACTGACCAACACTTGACTTATCACAATGTTAAAAGAGGAGATAAATTAGCCGACCATCATAGGTAACGTTCATATGTTACATTTCATATTTGGTGCATTATTTACTTTTTGGAAAGAAAAACGAATTTGATTTACTTTGAAAATATTAGGTGGAGTTATAAGGGTTTCCACTTTATTGAAATTTATTTATGCACCTTGGTTATTTTTCAAAAGTTAATTTTTGAAAATTTGAATTTATATTTTAGTTATGGAGTGATAAGGATTACTACTAGGATTTAATTTTTTATAAGGTTTGAAAATATAATAGTTCTTTTAAGCTTTGAAGGCTAGAATATTTAAGTTTTTGAGTCCTTTTTAAGGTTAGAATATTTAGTTTTTAATATTTGAAGAGTTAAAAGGTTTGAAGATCTGAGTTTTTTTAGTTTTTGAAGTTTTTTGAAATTTGAATAATATAGTTTGAAGTAATTTGAAGTTACTGAAGATTTGAGAAATTTAATTTTTTTTTAAATTTGAAATTTTGTAAATTTAATGAGTTAAATATATTTCTACTTCATCATTGAGAGATCTATGAGGGTTTGCACTTAGTGCCGCTAGGAGATATTTTAGGACACAAGAGATTTGCTAGGGTTTACACATAGTTTTGTTGAGATATCTGTGAGGGTGTGTACATAGTGCTACCAAGAGATCTATTAGGGTTTGCTCATAGTGCCATCGAGAGATCGCTAGGGTTTACACATAGTGCTACCACCATTGCATGTAGAAGCCTTAGTAAGGATGAATATGGTGAACGACTCGATGGGGTGTGGTGCTAGTTTTGAGTCTCAACAAAATCCTAGAACAAAGGATGTTGTTCATGGATCAGTAGAATAATTGCAAGGCAAAAAGGATGGAAGGCACATGACATTTGACCCTAGGGTCCAGTCTTGGGTAAACATTCTAAAGGATAAGCAAAAGGTGAATACTTTTTGTTTTAACTTACAATCGCTTGTAGGAAGACTATCGACACCAGACTCTTTGGTGGACATGGTTACTGCACAAGGGGAGTTTGCATTGGTTAGAAATTTTTTGGGTGTCAAGCCCGAGTTAGATGCAATTAGAAAGTGGGAAAGGTCCAAATGTAAACTACTAGGGTTAATGGAGATTGTGACCATGCGTAAGAGCTTCTTTCTTGTGAAGCTGAACTATTAGGAGGATTGGGATAGGATTATTCAAGGGGGACCTTGGTTTTATGGTTGTAGAGGGCTCTTCTTGAGAAAATGGGTATTAGATTTTGATCCAAACACTCAGAGTATTGTTGAAGCATCATTTTAGGTTAGGATTTCAGGCCTTCCTCTCTATTTATGGCATGAAGATATTCTTGTTGTTCTTGTTCAAGAAATTAGGTATTTGATTATGATAGATCCGATATCCCTAGCTCAATCTAGGTTGATGTTTACCATACTGTGTGTGAATGCGAACATGGAAAGGGAGTTCTTGAAGTTGTTTAAGATTGAATCAAAGCATGGAATATAAGAACAACCTTTAGAATACAAGAATGTTGCATTCATATGCTCTCTATGTAAGAAGGTCAAACACTCCAACTTCAATTGTGCCTTGAAAAAGAAAGAAAACCAAGGGAAAGAATGTGGTAATGTAAACAAAATCTAAACCCTCATACTTCTAAAAACGAGGGACAACTAGAGATAGGTATCAATTTGGTGGATAATGGAGATGCTCCAAAAAAGACTCAATCTAAGGCTCTACCAAAGGGAGGGGTTGCTCTCGAAGAAGGTGAGTTTGAAGGAGAAAAAATCAAGGTAAGCCTCCTAGGTTGTGAACCTTTTGTGAAGGATGCAATTGTTGGGATAATTTCTTTTAGTTGTTTATATGATTTAGAAAATGAAACAACTTGAGTGGATGGTTTTGGTGAAAATAGCAAGGTAAGTCTTGAACCCCACTTTGAGAAACTATTTTGAACGAAAGAAAACAAATTATATTTGAGTATCACCCCTTGATATCTTGAGAAAGAAATGGAAATTATAGTAAAATCAGGAGAGGAGTGTAGTAATCCAAATAGGATTACAAGAAGCCAAAAGAAAGGGAAAGCAAATGTTGGAGCAGATTCTTAGAGGGGAAGACCATTGAAAGAAATTCCTATTAAGGTGGTGAATGACACTCAAGCGATCCTTAACCTTGGGGGGAAGAAAAACCCCTTGAAATATAAGTAATAAAAACAATGTCTTGGAAGATTAGGAGGCTGAATGCCCCCTCAAAATATTAGGTGGTTTTTGCTTTAAGACAAGATCATCAACCATATATGATTTTACCCAACTTAGAAATATTATCATCAACATTTTACAAGGGTTTAATCCACTCATTTTATCAGACATTTATTTGGAATCGACTTCGAATCACCTAGTGGAAAGAAGACCCACAACTGTTGTTGTCAATGTTTTAGGTTTTAAGTGCAGGTGGCCCTTCTATATTTTTCGTTCCTTGGTTGATCTAGTCGTTGATATTTTGCTTAGAGGTTTGTCTTGTAGCTATTTTTGTTTATAGCTATTGTTTTATTCCAGCTATTGTCTTGGATGGTGAGATTAAAATATAAAATCTTTGGACATGCTTTGTAAAAGGGATGAGGCTCTTTCAATTTACTTCTTAACCATCAATAAAATAAAGAGGATTTTTACTTCAAAGGTTTAGAAAATTTAGAATTTGCAGATTTCTTATTTGAGTGTTTTTTTAACTTGGTAGATATAAGAATTTCTACTTCAAAGGAATTGAATAATTGAATTGCAAACTTTTATTATTACGAAAGAAATTATTAAAAATGCATTCAATGAAGATAGTAAAGAAATTATGAATAAGTTAAATTTTTATTCTCAAAATTTAATAGATGGTTTTGATGGAAAGAAGCAAATATCAAATGGTGTAAAAGAAAAAACTATATTTATTTCTCAAGGATGCAAAAGATGAAAAGTTCACAATACTTACAAGTTATCTTCAAGATGTTTTTTAGAACATGGTGGAATTCACAAAACACCATTATATTTTCCTTAGAAGAATGCTTAATGATGTATTTATCACTACTTACCTTTGAGATATTTCAAGAAAAAATACAAGAGAAGAACAATGTAAATTGTGACACATATGATTTGAATGAATCTTATGTTAGCTTCAATGAGGAATCATTAAAATCTAGCATATATTATTGTGATGATTTACTAACTCATTGTTTAGAAAGCACACCATCAGGTATATCACAACTAAAGATGAAGAAAAGAAGAGCAAAGAAAAATAATAGAGGAAAGCACAAAAGGAAGGATAACAAAAGATATGAAGAAAAAATTGAAGCAGGCACTTATGCTGATGATCTAGACAAAATCCTAAAGAGAGTTGATTGAAGATTGAAGACGTAAATTGAATACTAAAGTCTTCAATAACCAAATAAAGTAATAAGGGGATTTTTAATTTCCTTTTATGCAAGTGTCTATGTGTAAGATATGCACAAGTATCATGTAAGAGTGTAATGTGAAGGATATGTACAAGTGTTATGTAAGTAAGAGTGCAAGTGTGTATTGAGAGAATGTGCACAAATATCATGTATGTAAGTGTGCAAATATGTAATGTGAGGATGTGCACAAATGTTTTATATTAGGAGTGTGTGTAAGAAGAGAGTGAAGAGTCTAGTATACAAGTGGTAAAATTATGAGCAAAAGGTCATGGGAGCTATTATATGGAGAGCAATAGTCAATTATATGAAGAGTCATCTTCTATGTCTATATTATGGAGACAAAGCTCCATACAATGTAAGGGAAAACAATCTGTAGCGATCACCACATAGAAAACATTGATAATAAAGCTTGTATATAGATTTTGAGCAATTTTATTGTAAGTATTCTTTATTCATGTACATGAATAATTTTGGCCATTTACATTCATATTTAATATTATAAGTGAATGTTATTTCATTATTATATTGGCTTGGATATATATTTGATTGCTCATATATATAATTCTACTCTTGATTATTGATATTTTGACCTATAATATTATGGCTTCTTTATATTAGGACCTATGATATTTTGAAATAGTAAGGCTTAAAATACATCACCAACAACACAAGAGATGAATATGAGCTAACACTTGGTTGAATAACTTGTGATACGAGTATTCCTGCACCATATTTTCAATTTTTAATTTTTGCACGTATGGGTATCTGCATAGGTGAACATTTGGTGGAAGGCTACTTGGGATAAGATGTATGACATTGTAATAAATACATTGAGGTGGTAGACCTTTGGGCTCTTCAAAAACAAATGTGTTCCTCTAAGAGAAGTTGTAATTCCTCCTACTACTTTGTTTCATTATTATTTGGCACTTATATAGCAAACAATTGAGCCACTACTCCATGAGATGACTTTTTTAGGAGCTTTTCCATTCTATGTTAGGAAATAAGCTAGGTATCACTAGTGCTTATTCCCATAAGAATATATTTTATTTCCAAATGATTAATAATCATCCATAGTTCAAAAAGATCCCATAAATATTGGACCAAAGGTCCTAAGCCATTGGTTTCCCAATACAACATTTCATCCTCCCAAAGGAAGGATAAACATATTAGCCTTAAAATTGTATTCACCTATTTGCACGTTAACATTTCTACATTTTCTCTTACATGGAGAGGTTCCTCCATTGGCTATCATGATCTTAACAAAATTATAGGAATTTATATAACACTTTTCTATTTTTCCTACATGAGGATCAATAAAAGTTATGTTTTCGAAAATGCCCAGGTTTAAACAACAAATCTAAATACAAGGTTCAAAATATTCATACAAGAACAAAAGAAATAAAACATTAACACATAGATAAGAATATACTCTTTTCATTAAAGTTATCTATAAAACAAATTTTATCACAAAAGTCATTCATTATTTCTACCCATTATTTTATAAATCATGGAGTCTCATTGCATTCTTGAGACTCTTTAAAATTTGCAACTCTTCATCTTCATCTTCAACTATCTTTGCATTTCTTCTCACTCTCATAGGAGATATGACTAGTGAATTTTTTTATGGGAGAAATATTTATGTAACTCCTAATGATTACAAATGTCAAATGATTACATAATGAAAAATAAAATACATAGTACCAAATAATGTAACATTCTTCAACAATGTGTGCTTCCGGAGTCAATAAGGTTTATGGTACTCCAGACCTTGAAATTCCAACTGTATTCTTTGTTGAAACTATTGCAAAAACTATTGTTGAAGGTCATATTGAACTTGATGGATAAAACTCTAACAATGAGTTAAGCCTCATATTGTGGCTTCCTAGGGGCTTAAGTTAAATGTAACCGATCAAAAAGGTTGTCTAAGCGAGTACCTCTCTCTAATTACCAATAATATTCTCACTATGAAATACTTGTTAAGAAACCAACCACAGGTTTACCTACAAAAGATAGGTCTTTGTATACTCTTTTAGGGTAAAATACTATTTAATAGGTGTGAGGTCGTTGATCCTTTTCACTGGCGACACACTTGAACCAATTACTTTGGGGTTCCTAGGATACTCCTTAGAACGAGTTTTAGGGTAGATGTTATCCTAAGTACTTCTCCTAGTTAAGCGGTCGAGACTTGCACCCAATCACGTAAGAGGTTAATAGCCCAATGCAAATGCTTATTAAGCACCAAAATTTGTATTCAAATAGTAAATAAACAATCGTAGATAACTAAAGCTATTGTAGTAGAACACCACCCTAGAAAGTGCTCTAAAATAATTGAATCTTTTGTAGTGAAACACAAACCTAGAAAGTGCTCTGATACCAATTTTTAAGAACCTTTCAATTAATATAAGAAAAGCTACATAAGTATTGCAATAGATAACATAAATAATGGAAATGAAAATAGTAGTATTATAATGCAGAATGAAAATCACATCTTTATTGATCAAAATAGAATCACAATGCAGAATCATTGGCCACTTCAAGGGTGCAACCTCTTTATGAGAAACACTCTATAATAGAATTCTTTTATACCTTTCCCTTTCTTACAATGCAATATATAGATATACTTAGGGTTATACATAAGGGATCGGGCCCAAAATGTATTTATAAAAATGAGGAATCAATTTTGAAATTGAGGTGAATAGTGTCCAAAATCATATAGAAGACACCACAAATTGTATTTTTTGCTAGAAAAAATTATAAAAATAGGGTGAATCAACTGTAAAATATTGCTACCACTTGTTTTTCATGTACTATTGTGATAAGACAACAATATTTACCAAATCCATCATTTTAGGCTCTCTGCAAAAAAAGTACCTCTGTAATTGATTATCACTTTCGATGATCGGTTGTAGAGGTGCAACGGATTGATACTTTTGATGATCAGTTGTAGAGGATTTTAAGGGTTTTTTGAGGATTTTACTAAGCTCCAAATGTAGATCTCATTGATCTAAGTGGTTTTTAAAAAAAAATAAAAAATGAAGCTCTAGATCAAAAGTTATACCTCCTAGAAGGTTCTTTGTAACCAACCGATACTTTTGATGATCAATTGTAGAGGTTTTTTGATTATTTTACCAAGCTTCAAGTGTAGATCTTGTTGAGCTAGGTGGTTTTTTTAAACAAATTGAAAATAAAGCTTTGGATCAAAAGTTATGCCTCCTAGAAGGTTCTATGCAAAAGAGCACCTCTACAACTGATCATCACTTTTGACGATCGATTGTAGAGGTTCAACCAACCGACACTTTTGATGCAACTGATCATCAAAAGTGATGATTGGTTGCATAGGTGCTCTTTTTACAGAGATCCTTCTAGGAGATATAACTTTTGATCTAGAGCTCCATTTTCATTTTTTTTAAAACCACCTAGCTCGAGGAGATCTACTCTTGGAGCTTGGTAAAATCCTCAAAAAACCCTCAAAATACTTTGCAACCGATCATCAAAATTGTTGGTCTATTGCACCTCTGCCATCGATCGTCAAAAGTTATGATCGGTTGCAGAGGTGCTCTTTTTGCAGAGAACCTTCTAGGAGGTATAAATTTTGATCTAGAGATTAATAAAATTCTTTATAACTGATTGGATTTCTGTTGATAGACAATCCTCTGAAAATGACAATGTTTTATTTTTTTGCTGCTTCAAGTCATGTTTGTCTATTGCAAGGTTTTTTCTGCTTTAGGTCTATTTTCAAAGAGTTCTAATGTTTTAGATGTATTTTTATCATTGTCATGTTAGGTATATATATAGGTATAAGAGGTAAATTTAGAGGGATAAATATTTTTTTTTATAATTTGAAGGTAAAAATGGTCCACGATTTAAAATAAAAATGGTGAAATTATTTTCAATGTGGGCGAGCCAACCCCAAAGTTTTTTTTCTCCCAAATATTCTGAGTGAATGGGTTGATGTCCAGGGTCCCCATATTCACCAATTTCCAATTTAGAAAATCCTAATATTTGTGAATTAATAGTGATTCACCGTTATGCATAACATTGGATATATTTTATCCAAAATAGCTTACAATGCAAAAATAGATTAAACCCAAAATAGTTATTTGAGCTATCTAACCCTAACCTAATGCTTAAGGGTCGGTTTCACATGCAAGTGGGGACCCAAGCTAGAAACTTCTATTAAATAAATAATTACATCTTTTTTTGCATAATAATGTTAGGATGGGGTCCTAACACTTCCTAGGCACTTATCCATTATTTAAGTTATGAGGCCCTTACCTAGGGTTGAATTATGGATGTGAATTTAAATACATCAATGAAGCCACCTAGGCGCATATCCATTATTTAGGCTACAAGACTACTACCTAGGGGTGACTCATGTATGTGTGTTTAAATATGATGATCAAGTTGCTTGTATGCTTATCCATTATTTAGGCTACAAGGCCACCATCCAATGGTTAATCATTTATGTGCATTTTTTTGCCCATATATCAAAAATGCTTGTGTTAAAATATTATAATTTGTATGTTTACCCCTTTTTTGCACTTGACATGTGTGTTTTTTCCACATGACACATGTCATTTGTATGGTGACATGTGTCACCAGCCTTTATCTATAAAGGTATTGTAATCCATTATTATTTCTTGAGGTTTATGCTTATTCTATTTAGGATATTGCCCATTCTTACCTCCATTGTTGTGTTTTATCATTTTGGAATAGGGTAAAGCCATAATATTTGGTCTCTGAGTCTAGGGAGTATGCTCTCCACTTTCTAAGTTGATAAAAAACAAAAAAGCTCTTCTTAGGCCTTGTGAATCCTTCGTCGAGATATTAGACTTCATATTTGATGATATTTAGGGATTTAGTTCTTTTTTGCACTCTATAGCCACCGCTAGTTGGGATTTAGTTGGGATTTAGGGACGAATCAAACCATCACAAATAGGGCCAAGTCTATGCTAGTTCTTGTTGCATTGTCAAACAAATTTTGGGGAGAAGTTGTCCTTATTGCTGCACACTTGACCAATAGGTCCTACACTAAGGCTTTGCATGGTGTAACACTGGAGGAAATATGGAGTGGAAATAATCCCTATGTGGGCCATTTTAAAATCTTTGGATATGATGCTTATGCCCACATACCTCATCAAAAAAGAAAAAATTTGATGACAAGAGCCAAAAGTGCATCTTTGTTGGCTATAGTGAAAGTTCCAAAGCCTATAAGTTATATGAGCTTGTTTCCAAGAGGATTTTTATCTCTAGGGATATTACCTTCAATAACTATTCCCAACCAAATCCTTCTCCTATGGCCCCTTCATTTTAATCAAATTAGGAAACAGTTGCTCCCTTGACATCCACTCCCTCACCTGATCCTTTCTCTTCCATCACAAGTCAAAGCCTTCCTCAACATGAGGACCTCCCCACTCATGATCCATGTCCTCATTTTCCTTCTACTTTAACTCCATCTAATGATATTGCCACATCATAAAATCATTTATCTAAGTGGCTTCAATCTACCATAGATGCAACCCAAAGCCATGTACCCACTTATATAGGTAAAAGGTCTTCTATCCTAAGACACCAACTGAATTATACTCTAATGGCCAAAGTCCTCAACCAACCAGAACCTTCTAATGTCAAAGAAGCACTTGGTGATCCTAAATGGAATCTTTCCATGGAACAAGAGTTGGATTCCATTAAACGAAATCACACATGGAAGTTAGTTTATTTACCCTCAAGCAAATCCACTATTGGCATAAAATGGGTGTACAAGACAAAGTATAAATCATATGGTTCACTAGATTGCTACAAGGATCGCCAAGTAGCTAAGGGCTATAAGAAAAAAAAAGGGATTGATTATGAGGAGACCTTTGCTCCTATGGCAAAAATGACTACAATATTCACTGTTATTGCTTTAGATGCTCAAAAAAATTGATCTATGTATCAGATGGATGTAAAAAGTGCTTTCCTCAATGGTACGTTGAAAGAAGTATATGTTGATAAACCACCAGGGTACACAATAAAAGGCCAAGAAAATAAAGTCCTTTGACTGAAGAAAGATCTATATGGGTTGAAGCAAGCACAAAGAGCTTGGTATGACAAAATTGATTCTTATTTCATCAACCTTGGTTTCACTAGATCTGCAGTAGAATCTACTCTCTATGTGAAATATTGGAATAACGCATCATTTTGGTAACAATGTATGTGGATGATATTCTCATTATAGGTGGCATGTGGATGATATTACCACTCGGTGGTGTTAAACATGCATTGGTTGGTACTAATTTACTTAGAAAATCAAGCCAAACGAGTCCATCCACAAAACATTCTTATTTCATCAACCTTGGTTTCACTAGATCTGCAGTAGAATCTACTCTCTATGTGAAATATTGGAATAACGCATCATTTTGGTAACAATGTATGTGGATGATATTCTCATTATAGGTGGTATGTGGATGATATTACCACTCTGTGGTGTTCAACATGCATTGGTTGGTACTAATTTACTTAGAAAATCAAGCCAAACGAGTCCATCCACAAAACATTCTTATTTCATCAACCTTGGTTTCACTAGATCTGCAGTAGAATCTACTCTCTATGTGAAATATTGGAATAACACATCATTTTGGTAACAATGTATGTGGATGATATTCTCATTATAGGTGGTATGTGGATGATATTACCACTCGGTGGTGTTCAACATGCGTTGGTTGGTACTAATTTACTTAGAAAATCAAGCCAAACGAGTCCATCCACAAAACATTCTAGAGATATTTTTATTAAATTCCAAGATGCATGTCCAACCTAAATATTTATAGAAATTTTCAATTGACTTTTCTTTTTTTCCCATTTTTTCCTTTGAGAATTGAATACAAAATGCCTAAATTATTAAAATAATGTTATTGACGTGTCACGACCATTTCTACAGACCATGTAGGACCAACGTACACTAATCCCAAAGTACTATAAAAAATTTCAAACATCATCTGTCTTTCCCATCCTCCATCCATCCTTTCTTCCTTCTATATACATTCCTTCATCACCATAAGAATTCACCTATGCTTCTTCGATCTCTTGGTATGTATTAATTACTTGTTTAGATCTGTCTCTTCAATATAAATCCTCGACTCTAAAAATTGATGGACACTATAGAAATTAATAAGCATAGTATTTAGGAGATAACTTAATTATTGTGGTGTGGAATCACATGCATACATCTCATCTTCACGCTCCCAAATACCACATAAAAGACTCAATCTACTCCACAGTTGTATGCCAATGGTTTGTGAAAGCGATAGTGCTCAAGTTGTTCCATAAAACTTTCAAAATCTATTTTAGGCCGCAAGAAAGGAAGTTGGGGGAATCTATGGTTGCATGACAATCAGAAGAACGCTTACAAAGTCAAGAGGTACAAAAAATTTTATTCAATGTTGTCAAACCTCCATTCCCTTGTCGATGTGGATTCCACTACCATGTTGATGTGGATGCTACTATACAGTTTGTGTGGTAAGATTTTGCTACAACAATGGTGGTGGTGGTTGTTACAACCCTAACATAGTCGACTATGTTAGGTCTCCAATTGAATAGTTGATTTCACTATTTAATAGATTAGATTTTGATTTAAACTAAACTATTTGCATGGCACTTGCAATATTCTTGCAAGTTACCAAATAATGTAACACTTCTAACACCCCCCATATCATATTATTTGGTATGAAGGTCATTTATCTTCATGTGTTTCTAATCCTTCATTATGGTCTTCATCTTTTTGCTCAAAGATATAGGTAGATCTAGGAAGTATAATATAGTTCTATAGGATGAAAACACATAGCCTATCTAATATAAGAAATATACTTGGAAATATTGGGAACATAGTAAAGTAGATACTTGGTTGCAATGGGATGAAGAAAGGAAAGAGAAATATAAGATATTTGTACTACTTTTTTGGGTTTTAATGTTAGAATATGGTAACCTAACCTTATTGTACAAGTTCAATAAATGATGATATAAGCATATAGGCATTCTTGATATAATCCTTATAGCACTCTTTATGTAGGCCAATAAGCATTATCTATGTATTCCTATAGGTAATATTGGTGTATTAACCCCTAATGTTATTGGTTAAACCATTTGTATGGTTATGTATTCATCCTTAATACCACTTGGATGGTTAACCTTAACTAAACCTGTATTGAAGGTTTAGTAAGTTGAATTGGCCTTGAGTCTTATGTTGGCATAGGCTATATAATATGTAATTCTAATTTAGGGGTTATGAATATAATATAATCCCCCAAAACTAATTTATTGTATCAATTTATCATTGAGTAATATAATATCATGTTGGAACCTACATACATCAAACCTTCATTTTAGATATCTATATTGTTATCTTTTGTCTACTTGATATTTTTATTTTGCTTCTCTATTCTCTTGCATATTAATTGTGGTGGGTACTATGCTTCATTTGATTTTTAGAAAGTATTATAAAATCCAATATGTTATTAGAGTGGGTATGGAGTGGCTTCACTTGCTTATGTGGAGAGATTGCTTATGAAGCAGTTTTAAGAAAAATCTTGTTTGAAAATTTTTAGGGTTTTTTCTAAAACCCTAATGGGAATGTGGATAGTGAGGATCTCTTATGTGGTGGTGGATTATTAGATCAAAAGAAATACTCATTTATAGATTCACCATATTTTTTCTCTTTGATATTCAATCCATTTTGTTGGTTAATTATTTTTATGGATGATTCCAATGATGCCCTAAAGAAGCAATTTCTACTAAAGTTGGTGGATTAAAGTTTTAGTGGTTTTCCAAAAACCTATATATAATTTATAGACTTTTATGAAATATCCATTTCCTTCTCTACTTTGAATTATGTTTTGGAATTGATGCACTACAAATAAGAGGATAGTCAACATGGTTTTTGAAGCTAAGAGGAATTTAAACATTTGACAAATTACCTCTAGTTCCCATGTAAGCCTTTGGTAGCTTTAGTGCATGGAAAAGGTCTCTAAACCATTTTATAGGTTGTTAGAATGTTCCAAAAATCATTTATGCTATTTTGGAAAGAGAGAATTTCTTGACATGTTATATTCTATAAAAGGGTTGTATAGGGAGAATTGAGGTAGATTTGGATGAATCATTCATATTTTTAGATTCTTTGTAAAATTTTAGGGGGAATCTAGTTGAGAACTATTGATGATCTCATTGTTTTAACACCTATTTCAATGTTTGAAAGTTTCACTCCAATTTTTTATTTTTACTTTTTGAAGATGGAATATTTTGTCAAATATTTCCTTTTTTGGGCAATGGAAAAGGATAATTGTATGCATAATTTTGTGTATTTTTATTTAGCACCTTGGGTGCAATGATATAGTTTATTAGGGAGGTGTTATTTTTGATAGAAAATATAATACTTGATTTTATTCATTGAAAGGAGCCTTGCTTAAATAACGAAGACATACAATATGATCCATTGGATCATAACTAACTGAGCTAATATCAACCATACAATTTATCCTAGTAACAACTTAGAATATAATTTATTATTCTAACACCCCCCTTAAGTGGTACTAGGATATACTAACACCCCCCCTTAAGTGATACTAGGAGGTAGCAAAAAACAACAAAACTAAACAAGTGGTATATCCACAAGTATGAGTCCCAACAACAAGGCTTGATAAGGTACTCATTTACAATATATGCATAAGAAAACTCTAATGGAGAGATGATGAAAAAACCACAAGGGAGAAAACCACTTGCCAAAAAAGAAGAACAAGAAGAAGAATAAGAAGGAAGATGTGCATGGAGGATGAAGGGGAAAGAATATGTCCTCTTCAACCTCCCTAGGACAACTTCCATCAAGAATCCTACAAAGGATCCATTAGATATCTCAAAAAGGTAGAGACTCATCGCCGAATTGAATGAAGAATTACTCCTATACTGGTGCTTGTGTGACAAATCAAGGCTATGAACCATGAAAAATGTCACTAAAGAAAACCTTTTGAAACCAAAGTGTCTCACAAAAATAAGAGTGTGAAGATAGTGTGGAAAGAACCACAAAAAATTGCAAGGGATGTCAAAATTGACTCCAAAAGCATAAGTAGTGGTTTCCACCTATATGAACATAATGGGCTAATAACAAGGTCCAAACTGAGTGGACACACAACAAAACAAGGGCACCAATGTAGCTATCGAACGTTTCCTTATGGTTACCTCCTCATCTTACCGAAATACATGGGTAACTAGTCGCTGCAACTACTAGGTTATATAGAGAAGATGACTAGATACTAGGATCACATTAACAAATGTCTAGGAGTGTCGGGTTCAACCGAGAATGCACTCCATGATACAATATTTTGAGGCTAAAAAACATAAGTTAAACTACCTCACAATAGAAAATGGACACCACCAATATGTCCGTCTCGGAAAAACCTTTCCGATGACTATAAATACCCCTATATACGGATGACAAATTGACTTGCATTTGCAGGAAAAACAACAATATTATTTTTTTCGTTACAAGGAAACCTTGAAAAAAAAATCCTTCAGAATAAAAAAATATCCTCACAAGGAATATTTCGAAATTTCTTGAAACACAACATGGTTTTAAATCTCCCCAGCAGGATATTTCTCTCAAAGGAGAAAAATACATACATGGACCACCATTTTTGAATAAAAATTTCAAAAAAAAGAAAGAAATTGAACCCATAATGTCAACCACTTAAAAGGGTATACCTTAAAATTTTTTATTAAAGCCTAAAAAAAGTGGCTCCCTCACATTTTTAAAGAGATTTATAAAATTATTAAAGTGAGCACATTTTCTTTTATTTAAATTTTATAGGTTTCATTGTAGCTCATCGGCCCATTAAAAATATGCCTTTGAAGCGCCAAAAAAATACACCTGCCACTGCTTCCTTTGTCGCGCATCCTGTCCACCAGCACCATCAGATTAACCTGCAGAGAAATCATCAACACCATCGCCGCAACACAGAATTCATTTTGGGACCCACCGTCACCAACAAGGCTAAAAAATATCATCAAATACAGTGAATGTGACATCGACACCTAACCTAAGCATCATTAGCATTTCCAGCACGTCGTCATTGTGGCTCTTACCGCACATCCAGAGGGTGTTGTTTGAGGGCGCGCCACTAACAGGATTCTGATCTGCAGATGGAAAAAATAGGTTGTAGCATTGTAATCGATGCCTCTTGCCCTCCTCCGCATTAATCAAATTACAACATGGGCAGCGCTGAAGCAGGACATAAAAAAAAAATGCACATTTGCACAAACTCTCGATCTGTCAAATGCACCTCAGAAATAGTTGCATGAACAACAGTGCCACAATAAAATCAGGTAAATAAAATATTTGAATCATTATCAATATAAATGGATGCACAGCGTGCAAAAAACATCAATGACGCTTGAGAACACAATGCCTCAAAAAAAAAATCAAACTGTGAAATAACCATCATCGTGTCATAAAAAAACTTTATCAGGTTGCGATAGGAACATATATGTGCAAGAAAAAATAGAAGTAACTGTGCAAACACCTTCAATAGCATCTCTTAACAATGAAAAAATATGTGCTCCACATGTAGTGACGCCTGGTGAAGATGTCTACAAGGTTGTGCGCAAATCGATCGCATGTGACTCATAGGCTCGCTTTTGCAAGAAAAATAGGAAACAAAGCCTCGATGTCAGTGCTAAAAACTCTCGGTGCTTGTGAAATCTAGAGCTTTAACAATAATGAAGGAAACTACATCAGGTTTGGAGTCTAAATTTCTTTCTTTACAGATCATGGCACTAAATTGGAGTAGAAAAGGAGTAGATTTTAACAGTCCCAATGGAACCATTGATTGATTTCTTCTTCTATTCGGGTAATTTCATCCATGGCAAACAACTTACGCTCCAACGACTTATTTCAGAAGTGCACCCCGTGATTGTGGTCATCTCATCATGTCGTGAACTCTTTTAAATTTTTTTTTTAACTCAATAGTAGCCAGTAAAGAGTGAAGAATATTGAAAAGAGTCCATCGTCAGTAGCTGTTCAGTCTATCCGTCGCAAGGATTTGGTCATGAGGTGCTTCCATAGCCTCTTCAATTTTTTCCCATGACTGCAATTGATGATAACTGATGAGCGTTGCATATGCTCCAAAGACGTAGTCAATACCACAAAATTTGCAGCTGGGTTATAGAAATTAAAAAACAGTAGGGAGCACAACCACGTTCATGGTGGAGGGCTGTAATTTTTTTGCTCGTGGATCACCATGCTAAAGTTGACAAAAGAGTGAGCACTAGTAAAAAAACTATGTGATCCAAGAATATGCCTTTCACACGCATGAAATCGAAGCCAAATATATATTTTTTTAATATTGACTTCTGAAACAGCGCTACACGACCAACGACACTACAAAGGGAGTGCGCTCGTGAACCAAATCATAGAGAAAATTTCCTAGCGACCACGAATTCACCGAAAAACCTTTTCTAGTCATTCATAACAGCAGATCAGATCCAAAAAAATTGGAAGTTTGAAACCCTCATCATCAATGTAAAAAAATTACAAAAAAAAATTAAAGTGACCTTCCAAACTTGAAAAAAAAAATTTACCATCTAGTTTCTGATCCATCAAAATATAGAGAGCATACTCCCTCGATAAAAAAATTAGGGAAAAAAAAGGAGGGGATATTTCCATGAGGAAAATCCACGCATGAGGAAAAGCTCCTCAGGCTCACAGGGCAGGGAAGGCTCGCTTTGATACCATGATAGAAAATAGAATACTTGATTTTATTCATTGAAAGGAGCCTTGCTTAAATAGCAAAGGCATACAATCTGATCCATTGGATCATAACTAATTGAGCTAATCTCAACCATACAATTTATCCTAGTAACAACTTAGGATATAATTTATTATTCTAACAATTTTATATTATAATATGATGCTGCAATGGTAAACCATTTGTGTGACATATTAGAGGTCTTACGTTTAATTTACGAGAGTCCTTTTTTTATTTGGGCATTGGCATATACCATGTAATAATCTTCATTTTCTAGTCATGGAATTTGATTCTTAAGTCACATTGGGTCTTATGGTAATTGGAGGGTGCATAAGGTTCTTAGGCCTAGAAGAGGTTATGAGTTCAAAACTAAGGCCTTGTTTTGGTATGTGCCACCTTTAACACAATAATAATAAACACAACAATTAGATTTGGTTGTTGAGTTGGCATAATCAATATCCTCAATGACGATGATAAACATAGTGTCGATGGCAAGGAGGAGCTCTTGCAACATTTAGTTGTCAAAGACCTTAGTGAGATTGAGATCATAGATGTTGTAGTTTTTTTTTTGGTAAATAAAAGTCTTCATTAATTACCGGATTTTGTAGGTTAACCCAAAACCTATTACAATATCCAGCCTTCTGCTAAGATTGTAGATCTTAGTCATCCTTGAAACTTTCTTACCAAAAATTGTGTTGAATCCCCTACAACACCTTACTAACAAAGCACACCCATACCTAAACATAACTGTAAACATTACTTACATTGACAGGAATTGAAGTTTGGAACTTTACACTTGTGAAACCTATTGCTTGCCCATTTCCTATTCTATGTCGAAATCTTCCAAGGCTTACACCCTGTTACCTTCATTTCCAATTTGGTATGATTTATAGGGAAACCCCATAGTTATTACCAGCTCCATGGGAAAAGAACACCCATTCATATTTATCCTTAACATGTAGGTTTATTTTCATGACTAATAATGTTTTCCACTTCACGTGGCACACCTTGTGTCCATGTCACCAAACTAACAACATCAACACCTATGTTAGCTAATTTTTCAGCTGACCTGTTGGCCTCACGGTACACATGACGAGCCCTCCTGTTATGTCTTGCGGCAAAAAGGATCCTCACTTCATGGATGACTCCCTCGATTCTCCATGGAGGTTTTTTGCCATTGGTTAACAGGTTGATGATGTTCATAGAATCACCTTCAATCAAGTTACCTTGAGTTGCTTGGGCTACTTGCAACCCTCTCCAAAGGGGTCTAGCTTCTGCTTCGTTATTAGTTCTGATTCCCAATGCTTTAGCAAAGGCCTTAACCAGATTTCATTGATGATCCATGATTATTCCTCTAGCTCCAGCTCTTCTCGGGTTCTCCTTGGCTGCACCATCAACATTTAGTTTAAACCAACCCTGGGGGGTGCCTCCCAAGAAATCCTATTTCTAGGATTGGGCAAAGGAATGGAAGGTTTGTACTCAATACCTAAGGCCTGAGCTAATTGTTTTTTTTGGGGAAGAATTGAGTGGTTATCATCTACTAAGGTGCTAAGGTATTCTTTTGCAAAGACAATAATCCTGTTGAGGATGGTTTTTGGGTTGTGAATGGTATCCTTAAAGGCTCTATGGTTCCTTTCTAGCCAAATCTGCTAGAGAAAATGATGCCAACAGATTTTCCATAGGTACTTAAGTTTTAGGCTAACAAAGTGTTGAGGCCATTGATGGAACACTTCGGATATAAGAGCAGGCTTAACCCACGAGATCCTAAAGGCTTGGAAAAGTTCATCCAGGATGGACTCCGCTATCGAAAAATCTAGAAAAAAGTGTTGGGTTGTCTCCCATCTTGCCCTGCACATGTAGAAACGGTTAGCAATAACCATACCTTTGGATAACATATTGTCCATAGTGAGGATTTTTCCTTGAATCACCAGCCATGAAAAAAAGGATATTTTAGGAATTAAGCCTTTGATCCAAACCAAACTCGGTTGAAATTGTTGACCTTCCACATTGAGAAGAAAATTATAGGCCGACTTAACTGTGAAGTCACCACTTTCAGTCTCAACCCAAAAAATGTGATCTTCATCCTCTCTAGAGAGAATAATTTGCTGAGTTAAAATGTTATAAAGCTCTTCAGACTCTGCTTCAAAACCCCGTACTCTGATGTGTTTCCACCTATTGATATTTATATCCTACCACATATAATTTGCAACCTTCTTCCCAATATGCTGCTCCATATGCTCTTGAATCCTAGCCAAACGAGGAATCTAGGATAACTCCTCAGCTCTCACCCATCGATCCTTCCAAAAGTCTATTGTTTGCCCATTTCCTAGAATCCATCTAAGACCTTTCTTGACAAGATCCTTGCTTGTGAGGATTGCCTTCCAAAAATCAAACCCCATGCTTGCTAAGTTGTCATTAAGGAAGTTCACACCTTGGAGGTATTTCATCCTAACTATGGCAGTCCATTCATTATCGACCTTAGTCAATAACCGCCACGCTTTTTTGGCTAACATAGCTGTATTGAGATGAGCAACTCTCCTCAATCCTACCCCCCATCGGCTTTAGGTTTGCAAACCTTGTTCCAACCTACTAAATGGGTCCTTTTCTTATCCTCAGTCCCTAACCAGAGAAATTTTTTTTGAAGCTACTCAATTTTGTGATACACCTTTCTAGGAGCTCTAAATACTGATAGGAAGTAAATGGGTATACTTTGAAGTGAAGCCATAATTAAAACTGCTATGCCTGCTTGAGATAACATATTTCCTTTCCAACCTGCTAGCTTTTTTTGGATCCTCTCCAGAACTATGTTCCACATTGATCCTTTAGGTTTCCCCGTAAACAGGGGGAAGACCTAAATAGGAGGTGGGAAGGGATGCAATCTGACATTCCATGATCCTTGCTATGCTGTTTTGCATAGGAATGGGGGTATTGATGAAATAAAGTTTGCTCTTATCAAAATTCACTTTATGTCCAGTCGATTCTTCATACATTATGAGAATATTTTTAATCCTTCTTGCCTCAACCACAGAATCCAAAGTCAGTAGCAATGTATCATCAAAAAATTGTTGATGTGTCACCGGGGTAGTTAGTGATGTGGCCTTGATACCTGATATGAGTCGAGATATCGCTGCTGCCTTAATGGTTCTTCCCAAGGCCTCAGCTACAATGATGAACAACATAGGACTTATGGGATCTCCTTGTCTTAGGCCACATTTGCTTTGAAAAAAACCTGCAGTAGACCCATTAACCAAAACTAAAAAATAAGGCTTAGAAATACGCTCTCTTATTAACTTGACCCATTTCATGTTGAAGCTAAATTTTAATAAAAATGCCTCTAGGAATTCCCAATTTATCCTATCATAAGCTTTGTTCATGTCTAACTTTAAAGCCATGACTGCTTTTTTGGTCTGAGTGGCTGTATGAAGAGCCTCATGAAAAGTAATAACTCCATCTAAGATTGATCTTCCTTGTACAGAACTTCCTTGACTTGGATCAATGATAACCGGTAGAAATTTCTTCAAACGATTGGCTAAAACTTTAGAAAAAAATTTATAGGATATATTACATAGACTAACCAGCCTAAAGTCAGCCATAGTCTTGGGGTTGGGGCCTTTAGGGATCAAAGCAATGAAATTTGAATTGAAACCCATTGGAATATGATTTGAACTTTGAAACTCCTTGATTGCAGCAATAACTTATGCTCCAACAATATCCCAACAAACTTGGAAAAACCACGATGAAAACCCATCCGGCCCAGGAGCTTTATCAGGATCTATGTTAAACAAAGCCTCCTTGATTTCTTCGTCTAAAAAAACTACTGTAAGAGACTCATTAATCGTTTCATCAATGAGTTGTGGAATGAATTGAAGGAGAGTCCTTTTCTTGGGCATTACATGCTCGTTCTTCACCCAATAATCAACTAAAAAAATTAACAGCCTCGTCCTTGATCTCCTGAATGTTTTGAGTTGAGGATCCATCACCTTAGTTAAATTTCTAATATTATTGTTGCTTCTATTGCTCAATGTGGTAACATGGAAATTTTTTGAATTAGAGTCCCCTTCCTTTAGCCATAATGCCCTTGATTTATGCCTCCAATACATCTCTTCACAAGCTAAAATATTATAAAATTCACAAAGGGTTTCCTTCTCCTCAATCCTTGTCGCCTCATCATAGGTTCCATTTTGGATTTTGCTTTTTATTATTCTCGGCTTTTTCCCCCACTTCTCTCTTATTCTCAAAAATATTTCCAAAGACTTCTTTATTCCATATTCTAAGGTTGTTTTTCACCATCTTAAGTTTTTGAGATAGTTTAAAGGAAGCACTTCCCTGGATAGGCTGCTGCCACCATTCCTCTATTCGTTTCTTGAAGTTCGGATGTTTAATCCACATTGACAGAAATCTAAATGGCTTTTTAAAGGAGTTAGCCTGAAATACCTCCCGTAGAATAAGAATATGGTCTGAAGCGCATTTAGGAAGGTCTTGTAATGCTGAATCACCAAACATTGTTGTAGCTTCCTTGGATAAAAAAACCCTGTCCAACCTTTCTTGAATTAGCTGACTTCCTATCCTCTTGTTACTCCATGTAAATTTGGCTCCTTTTAGTCTTACATCCATCAATTCATTTGTGTTAATGAATTCATTGAAGTCCTCCATGCTCCTTGAGGGTAACCTAAATCCTCTCTTCTTATCAGATGGGTAAAGGGGGGTATTGAAATCTCCCCCAATCACCCAAGGAATGTCTTTAAAATCTTGGCTCAAATGCCCCAAAAACTCCCACAGTTCAGACCGCCCTTGGATAAAGGTGGGGGCATAAAAATTTGACATAATCCAATTCTTATTAGTATCAAAATCATGAAATAATACGCTTAAGACTCTTTCATTTTCCTGAATAATACTTCCTTCTATTTTAATAGGATCCCATAAGATCATGAGGCCCCCAGATGCTCCTCTCGCCTGTTGAAATGCCACTTCCCCTTGCTTCCAAATCCTTCTAGCTATAAGTGTTGATTGTGTCGCATCTATTTTGGTTTCTTGAAGAAAAATTATAGTAGGATTCCAATCCTTCCTTACAGACTTCACCATCCTTTGTTTTGGTGGGCCATTTAGGCCTCTCACATTCCATGAAAGAACCTTCATTTAGATTGTTTGATAATTTTTCCCCGCCCCCTTCCCTTATCCAAAGGGGGCACATTATCCTGGCCAGGAATAGCTTGCTGTAACAATGTTCTTTTCTTTTCGTTTGCAATTTCTTCATTGATTCTCATTCTATAGTTCTCTACTGTAGATATTTTCCCTTTATTTCTTTCACTTCCATAATCTATCGGAAGCTTGGTAGTGCTTCTAGTCTGTTTTGGACTGAAATGAGGGGGCATATACTGTGATAGGGGCTTGAACCTTATTCCTCATTTTGGGGGTTTTCAATTCCCTCTTCATCCTCAGCCTTGTTTTGGTTCACCTCTCCTATCTAGTTCCTAAACAAGGGGCTTTCCTTCAAGGAACCTTTTACCATTGGGCTCATCTGATAAGGGATAATTTTCTCCACTACTGGATTAGGAGCTACATTCCTGGCTCTTGTTTCCACAACTTCGACTCTTGAATCTATTTTTTTCATGTTTAAACTGAAATGACCTGGTAATTTTTCTTCATTTTGAGCATAGCTTTTGGGGCTTTTTGTCATAGTTGTGGATGGTCCCGATTTGGATGGGGAGTCTAGGGTTTCAGGAAACTTGACATTGATGGTATCATCCTTACTATTTTCTTTTTCAACTTCTAGATTTGCTAGGATATCAAACATGTTCAAGCTAGGATCTTTATTACATACCTTATGATTTTTTCCTCCCTCATTATGTTGCTTTCCTTTCTCCTAGATTTTTTCCATTCCTGTGTTGGCTTGGTCAGCCTGGTTATTCTTAACTTGTCTGTATCTTTCCAAGTTAAGACGCGATCCTTGAAACTTTGGGATCCCTCTCCCATTAGATTTCCCCAAAAAAACTTCGCTCGTGGCATCCTTTTTGCAGTTATTGTCAAACATTGGGCATGAAGGTGGCCCTGGGTTTTACACACACTACAAAATGTTGGCTTGTTCTCATACTCCACAGGATGAATCCTTATAAACTCTCCATATGCTAGTTCCACCTAAGAAGGTAGGTCAGAATCCAAGTTTGCATTTACATAGATCTTGGCATGCGTCAGTCTAGTCCTTGCTCGGGTTGAATGGTCTATTTCCATGAGCTCTCCTATCGTATTTGCTATGCCACTAAGCTAGTACTCATTAATAAACTAGGTTGGTAGGTTTAGTAAGCCAACCCAAATGGGTGCTATATTAATGTTCTGCTTCTCAGGGTTGAAATCCTCCCCCCACTTCCTCAGAAAGAGGCTACGCCTTCCTAGAAACTAGGGTCCTCCTATCAAGATGTGCTCTACATCATATTTGTTGTTGAGTCTTATCATAAAAAAACCTCTTGACATGGCTACGATTTCTAAGCTTCCTGAAGTTTTCCACTTTGTCGCGGCCCATGAGCGAATAGTCTCAATGTCCGGCCTTCCTCCAAAAAACTTGCCAACTAAGGATGATGCCTCCATATCCAAGAATCTTTCCATAATCTCCACTAGCGTAGTTAACCTGTTATTTTTTGGTATTAGGGACGGTAGTTCACTGACTAGCTCCTTATTTTTCCCTTTCAACATTTCCAAAAAGGTTGGGCTCTTGTTACCAGCTCCTGAACCCCAGTGGGACCCTTTCTCTAAGGTTTTATCTGGAGGATCTATACCTTTAGCATTTTCAAACTGAGCTGACAGGGACTCCTTTTCCTTTCCAGCTACAACATTCTACCCTGCCTCTAGATCTTCTCCTTCCGTTGGTTCAAAATTCCTGCCTGCCATTTTTTCTCCTCCTCCGTTTCCTCCACTGCTCCTCATCTCTCACTACCCTAAAACCTAACGCATAGATGTTGTAGTTCATTTAGTTGGTGATGGCGACAATAAGACTTTACTAACCCATTTCTAGGGGCTTGTAGAGGAGGTAGTCACACTTTTATGCATACCTATTTTGGTAGTAGTTTTTGGATTCACTATAAGCAGTTGAGGTTGTGCATGCTTTTGTACTTGAGAATCGGGTCTAGGATCATAATATTGAAGGTGGAAGTATGAAAACATTGTAATTTTATTCACCCATACTGATATTGGTAAGGGATTCACAACTAACATAGGAGGATCCTAGTAAAGCATACATTTCATGATAGGGAACAACTTGGATTGAGTGTGTTAGGGTGTTTGGATACATGATGCATGACTCTCATAACAACATTTTCTCAATAGGACAATGCATATGAGAACAATGATAGCCTTTGTTTCACTTGGATTAATATTTTGATTGATGATGTAAGTGCATAGATTTTTGGAAAATAAATGATGTGCATTTCAAACCTCATACAAATCCTTTTTTGTGAGGATGGATTTGATAATGAATGTGCATTGTGTGTTGTGTAGAATGTTGGAGTGTAAATGCTCCTTAAAGGATGATGGCATTTAGGCTAAAGGTGTGTGCATTGCATTTGATACTTGATAAGACATTGGTATTTTAGTATGAAACTAATTTGTTGGACCCTTCTTGACTGAGAGATGTGAGTTTGAAATCCACCCTTAATTTTTGTTAAGTGTTCAATATTATGAACAATCCTAAAGAAGGAAAGATGAGTTTTTAATTCTAAAGTGACTCATGGGCCATATGGCTATTTGGACATGCAACAAGGTTTGGTGCACCAAAGGTCTAATGTTTAAAATATTGATCCTTATTTTTAACTTAAGTTGCCATTTGATGGTTGTATAACTATGTTAATAGTAGACAAGCTGCCTAGGTGGTCACTTATCACAAATTTTGGTATATAGACACATTCTCATAAATATTTTTTTAACACATGCCTATTCTTCCAGCTTTACATGCATCGACAACAGATGGAGAAGATAGTTCATGCTCAATTTTTATCACAATCAATAAAAAATAGAGGACAAGTGGTATTATTTGATTCGAAGGTTTGTGACATATGACATCCTTTGATGAGTCACAAGTGTATTCAAATTTGATTTTTTTGGCAAGGAAGGGTAAACTTTTTAAGGACATATCTTTTAACTACAATAGCGTTTGAAGTCTATTTTTTTCAACTCATAGTTTTTCAATCTCTTTGTAGTGGTTGTAGTAGTTTTATTCTATTTTGCTAGTAAAATATATCAATTATGTATGAGCATTATGGACCACATATGTTGAAGTTTCCCTAAGAATGGACAATCCTGACCCAGATTATATCCAAAGTGACATGAGAGAAAATGCAGGGGTACCTTAGAAATGATAATGTGTTTCTTATGGGGAAATTGATAATATTCTAAGTGGTGTTGGAGGCTCACTTCTTAAATGAAATATTGATAGTCTTCTAGATGGTGATGGATGCTCACTTATTTTTTGGTGATTTGATAGTCTTCCAAATGATGGGAGAGCGGTTTTGATATTCTTCAATCCAATGGATCATTTATTATGTGGGGGAGACAATAGCATATCTAATATCTGCTCTCCTTACCACTAAGATTATATTATGAGATGGTGTTTGGAAGATGGTAATTTAGACTTACTGATCAAGTTTGATAGATGATGATATAAGCTTATGAGCATTCTTGATGTAAACATTCAAGAAATATTTATGTAAACATACAAGAATTATTTGTATAGTCTTATAAGTAATAATGATGTATTCAACCCTAGAGGGATTAGTTAAACCACTTGCATGGTTATAAATTCACCCCTAGGTGGATTTGTTAAACCACTTGGGTGGTTAACCATAGCTAAATATTTATTAAAGGTTTAGTAATTTGATCTAACGTTGAATTTTATGTTAGTCTAGGTTAATGTAATAAGTAATTGTTATTTTAAAATTAGGTATCGAATATAAATAACCTCAACCATGTAACAACATTTTATTGAGTGATGTAATATTGTGGTGGTTCCTACAAGCATCCACCCATCCTTCCTATTTTAAATATTTATATTTTTGTCTTTTTTCTACTTGATTTTCTATTTTGCTTCTCTATTCTCCTGCATATGACTTGTGGTGGATGTTACACTTAATAAGATTTCTAGGAAGTATTACAAAATCCAAAAATTAACCTTAATGGTGCTCGCATTTATGAAGACACCTACCTTGGTGATTTGACTTGATTTTGCTACTTAAATTCTTTGATGACCTTTAATGATGCTCCCTTAGATAGTTGGTATTTTAAGCTCCATCTTAAGCTTGAGTTAAATGAGAACCTAGTATAATAATATTGTTTATATATAAGAAGTAAAAGGATTTGTACAATACCCTAAGTGGAAAGGAAAGATAATATTAGCACATGGGCACTAGGGAATGTTTCTAGAATAAATTTTCTCTATATTATTCACCCACTTAATTTGAAATTATTAGTTAATTTATGGGTAGAAGATGATAAATGATATGAATACTTGATATTTATACTAGTTGGTTGTTTAAATCTATATTTTTTTGATTAGATAAAAAATTAAATGTTTTGAAAAACTCCCCTAACCTTTTACAATAGGAAAACAAAAAATATGACAAGAAGCCAACAACAACCAATCCAAACAAGAGACCAAGAAGAGTAAGGCCCCAAAAATCCAACCAATCAGGGTGCAACAAGAGTACAACATAAAAAGGACAACCTGAAGGAACCTAGATCATGAGGTCAATCCTGAGAAGAATCACCATTGAAAGTCATAGGAGAGCCTACCAAATTGTTTAGGTTCCAAGAGATCTCTTTAACTAGAAATTGAGTCTGATTAGCAGATCTCTTGAGATCTCTAAGGACATATTTCTCAAATTTAGAAAAGCCAAAAGCAGGTAAAAAATTAGTTTGGATCTTGCGCTTGGAAGACATATTTTTTCAAGTGTTTCCCTTTTGGGGAGGGGGGCTCATATGAGTTTCCAGAATCCTCAAAAACATCCAATATGAAATAATTATACACCTTTTCACCTTTGGATTTAATTATGTTTTATATCTAGTGCCTTTATGCTTGACCTTGATCTTCTTCAAAGAGCTCAAATTCCTTTTGTTTCCCCCCAATTTGACCTCCTTAAGAGAATCATAGTTGCTATCATTTATCTTCTAGTTAGATAAGGGTTATGAAGGTGAGGAAGATCTTTGACCCTGCTCTTTAAGATATTGAAGTGCATTCTCCTTGGAATAATTACTCTTCTCATTATCTAGCTTTGCAATGATGGTATGATTGATTTAAGGAGCATCCATCCCATCCTATAAATGCAAAGGAATTAGATTCTTGGACTGCATATTTTAATCCACTCTAGAAGTTGATAGGATGTTGTTGATGCTAAGGTTAGAACCAAGAATATCACCTTCCCCATATTTCTTTAGAGCTTAATTATTTGGACGTAAAACCGAGGAAATGTCCTCCTTGACCATTGAAGAAGAGCCAATATTACCATCCATGAAATCAAAAATTAGTTTAAATAAACCTTGGTGATTATGGACATAAATATTACTGATATGGATGTTAGTCAAAGTTTTTTCAAGATCCTTTAATAGAAAACCAGAGATGTTCATGGCTCTCCTCCCTCTTACATGGTTTGCTAGAGCCAATTGAAAATTATGAACCACCTCCCTGTTGCACTTTGAAGTAAAGTAATCCATGATTACATATAAAACCCTGTTCCATGGATCTTTAAAAGATTTTATTTTGTAAACATTATGGTATTTCTTGGGTTTGCATACCTATATTTTTCCTATATGGTATTTACTGGATCTTCATGTTCTTTTTCCAGCGAATAATTGTTCCTATCCATGCAAACACCATGAGCTAGAACACCCATAATTTCATCTAAATGCGAGATGGAGATGGTGAAATTTAGACCTCTTGCAGTCACCTTTCCTTTACATCAAGAATGCACCATTTTCATCGTAAGCTTTGTGTCATGACCCTTAAAATTCCTCAAAAACTTAAGAAGACCATACTTAGAAATAATGGAAATGAATTTATCATCTGCCACCACTGAGGATGGTTCAATTCCTTTAGCAGATGTTGCCATTGAATTCCACCTATTTGAGTCAATACTTTTACCCCCGAGATATGAGTACAAATTTGTTCTCTTTACAGTAATAGGTCTCAGCCCAAAATCTTTCCAAAGTTTAGTCTTCTATCATAACGATAGGGTGAACATAAAAAATATGCTCCTTTGGGAACCTCATCAAATTAGCGCATGATAATTCTATAATAGAGACTAATTAAGCAATAATAGACACCATTCATATGCACGAAGTAGATTCCTTGAAAATGATAAAAAAGACTAGTGTAATTTAAAGAAGGGGATTAACCTCTAGGGATTATCATTATTTTGTCATCACGATCGCTTCCCAAGGTGACAACGCCATTCCAAGCACAAGGAAAAATAAAAAGTCACCAACTCATTAGAAAAGGAGTATTGAAAAAGATAATTTTGAAATTTGCCTTACTTGGCATGAGAATGAGGCAAATCCATTCCAAGAAAGGTGTATCCATTCACCACAAAAGGTGCCCATAATTATTTTCAATCCATGAAGATGCATGCACAATATTACACATGTACTAATGATAGTTGATCTTGTTATCGTGCCATCTCATGACCCTAAGCCTTGAGTTGGAAAACACTCCACTACTTTGAAAGTTATGGCTCAACATGAGATCCCTCCATAAATCATTTCCACCTATCTTATCAAGGGAGGTGCCAAAGGCTTTTGATAATTTAAAATTCAAAAGGTTAAACTTCATGAAGTTAGATTTCCAAGAAGAAAGCATAGTGGACATAGCACTCTCCCAACCAGTAGGTGGAAGCTTGAAAATAAATGCAACATTAATGGTGTCCTTCATTACGAAATAAAGAAATTAAGTCTTGAGGAAAGGTATCTCTCCATAATGACAAATATCTTTGCTACAATCCTATATTTTCTAGGAGATCAGCAACGTTATTTCCTTCTCAGAAAGTGTGCTCAAATCGAATGAACTCCATGTTTCCTAGCAAATTAATTATTTCCAATCTCATATTGTCAACATACCAGTTTGCAGCTTGAACGCCTTACAAAATTTTAATTATACTCATTGAATCCCCCTCTATAATGCATTTTTGATATTAGAGGAATTAAGGATAAGAGCTCCTTGGAAAGTAGCTATAGCTTCTACATAATAGCTTGATTGACAGCCTAGATTTTCTACAAATACCCATAAAATCTTCCCCCTATCATTTCGAAGAACACCTCCAAATTTCATCGACCCCAAATTTTCTTTTAAAACACCATCAAAATTGAATTTGGACTAACCTATGGGTGGTGGAATCCACATTGTTTGATTTCTAATCTATTTTCTATCTTCAACTATCTCCTCGTAGGGAAGGCCCAATCTCTCATCCAGTCTTAATTCCACTGAAGATTCCTTCTCTTTCGAAAAGGAGAAACAAGAGATATTTTCTTTTAAAGCACACAAAATTTTATTGCGAATAGATAGAATACTTTTTGAAGAGTTTTTAAAGGCACTTCTATTCCTTTCTTTCCAAATACCCCATAGGTAATTTGGAAGAAGGAAGTCCCAAAATTTTCTACATATTTTGCTAGCAAAAGGAGCTTCCCATTGCTCGAAGAAGTTTGCTATGAAGAAGGAAAAACCCACGAGACTCCTAAAATCTGTAATAGTGTGCTCCTAATATCATAAGAAATAGAACAATCTAGAAAAACATGTTTAGCATTTTATTCATTTTGACCACAAAGATAGCACCTATTGACAAGAGTCAAATCTCTTTTTTTGAGTTTTTCTACAGTTAAATTTTTGTTCAGAATGGAAAGCTAGAGGAAGAAGTTTATATTAGGCATTAAGGACTTGTGCCAGACCTACTTGGAAGGAACCCAAAAGTCTTTATCTTGAGAAATAATTTTATAAGCATAGCTGACCAAGAAAAGACCATTACTTTTAGGAGCCCAAATCAAAGTCTTCTCCCTCCTGCTAAGAGATGATTTGCAGCTTTAGGATATTTTTTGGTCTTTGCAGAGTGGATTAAGAATTAATGTTTGCATTAGGAAGGGCTATATTTTTCCATCCTTTCCTTCCATACACCACCTCAATATAATTTGAAATTATACTTCCTAGCAAAGGCTCAAACAACCGCTTAAGAGTTGTAAGATCAAGATTCTCAGAGAAAGGAGTCTCTAATAACCATTTATTATTCCAAAAATCAATAGAGCACCCATTTTTATTTTTCCATCTTGTACCTTTTTTAACAAGCTATCTTGTTTAAATCTATCTTAGTGAGAGTTCTAACCAATCATATATGCTCATGTTGATCGTAAATCAAATGGACCTAATAATTACAAGAAATATTGGAAAGGATAAAAAAAATGTTGAATTTGGACTATTTGATCAATTATGTTTAGTTTAGATGAGAGTGCTTATGTGAGGCACTATAGCTAAAATATATGTGCTATATTAAAGCATAGTAATTTGATAGAGTTTGACTCTATTCAAAATGTAGATATCATCACCACTAATAGAGATCAATAAAAATTATGGATGTCTAAGGTTGAGTCATGGACAAGAAAGGACTCCTAAAGGGATTCTAAGGCTAACTTACCTCAATATCAATACTTATCTATCCATAATAACTCTTTGTTAAGTGTAGACACCAAAACACGACAGTCAAATCTTAGATTCATCAAATCAGTCAATAGTATATATTGTTGGATAGCAAGATTTGTACAAAGAGTTAAATCTTGTACAGTCTATGGTATATATTGTTGGATTTGACTATGGTAAATAGTATATATTGTTGGATAGAAAGATTTATACATTTGTACAAGATTTGACTGACTTGTTAACCTCAATATGTATATATTGTTGTTATTTATAGTGTTTAAGGTGTGTTAAGGATCATTAACAAAAAGCAAATATTTAAAAATCTAGTAGAGGGTTAAAGAAGGGTCATCCCTTGCTTCCAATAGGTTGTAACCCTTACACGAATCTCCCTCTTATGAAAATGATCCCTCTCAAGGTCATTCGTTGCTTTATCTAAGATGTCCTCCATCCATTACAAATTGCATTTGTAGTGTTAAGAAGTAGTTATTTCTTGCAAGAGATGTTCAAGTCATCTATTAGTCTAGAGAGTGGAAGAATTTATGGACATAGCCTAGAGATTGATCATAATATTTATAAATAGTCATCTAGTTACTTTATGTTTGTAGAGTTATAAACTGCATTCATTAACTTTTGGGAGAGAAATGTACAAACACAAAAAACAAATAATTCATCTAGATTCCTTGAGGAAAATCAAGACAAGGATGGAGAAATCTAATATTTTAAGTGTACCAAGTAGGCAATATTGTGATGTCAATATGAGTAAATTCCAACATTCCAACACTAGGGTAACTTGTTGAGAAATCTATTTCTTTTATTTTGATAATTTCCCAATTTTATAGAAGACAAGCAATTGCCAAACATTCAACCATTAATTCCATCCTTTGTAGGTTACCAATCTCAATGAATATTCATTATATTTTTATCATGCGAGATTCAATATTCATCAAATCAATGCAATGAACTACAATCGCCATGATAGAGAGATTGAGACCCAATGTTGTAGAATGTTCTACCTATTGCATTAGTTTAACTGACATTATGACCATCCACCTAGGAGACACCACAATTATAATCATTTACCTAGATAATACAACCATCATTCACAATGTAGAAGGAGCAAGGAGGAATTTCGGTTGTGTTGAAGGAACAAACAAAATATAGACAAATGTATTTGGCAAGGGGTAGGTGGAATTTATCCGTTGTGTAGAACCAAGGTAGACCTAATAAATTAGGTAAATAGTTTTCATCACTATCACCCACAATTCAAAAAGGAAGAGGAAAAATCAAGGCATGCACAGTTGACATTAACCTAAGGTGGGACCTACATACATTACTTGAAAGATGCCTTCAGATGACCAATGTTGTGCATGGTGGGAATCACACAAGAAATGTCATAAATTGAAGCATGTAATAAGTATAATATTATTCCACTACATACTTTAGGTGTAAGTTTTTAATTGATAACCTCTCTAGAACTACTTGATCAAGATGTTAGAACATTATAAAATGTAGTCAAGACAAAGCAGGCTTATGGTTTAAGCATGACACTTGCATATATTCATCACACCAATTAACTTTCTATGAGTATTTTGAGTGCCTAGCTCACAAAACCATTTAGTACAAAAGGAGGAATTTAAATGTAAGAAACATCAACATTTTATTTAGTAATATTGTGATCCCAAATCCATCTCAATGATGAGTTGAGAAAATATTTTCACATGAAAAGAAGGGTCCAAAGTTATAAAGGATACAAATTAATGAGTACAAGTGCATACTTTATCTCATTATGGTGCAACTTTTAGGAGAGTCACAAGCATTGGACATGCCTACATGCCTAATTATATATATATCAATGAGTGATTGATGAAGTCTAGTATAACTAGGGTACATAATTGTCTAAGTGTATCCATATGTTTCTAAAGTGTGACATAAAATTCTTTTCCATGATGTTTTATGCCATTTATCTTATGCTCAATGGCACATTGAAATAACATATTTGGATGAGTGTGTGGGGTTGCCTAGCATCTCTTATCAATGGGATGAATAAATATTTAGCTCAATTGGAGTCATGCTCATGTGCATAATCCAACTTGTGGAGTAGATGAGCAATCTAGTACTGGTGGTATGATGATTAATCCATAGAATAAGAGAAAGAAGATGAATCGGGATGAATAATTAGTAGAAAAGTAGCAGTTGGCTTATTGTTCAAAGGAGAAGAAGGACCCCTTCAATGCTTGTAAGAAGCATAAAAATATCATTTCCTTTCTAGATACTCTTTAAGAGAATTCTCTTCTCTTCAAGGGAATTACCCACCTCATTCTCATTTTAATGATGATGATGTTCTTTCTAGTACTTCTCATTCATTCAATAGATGGTTAGATAAATGACATGATTTGATTAGACCATATATAGTACTTTTGAGTTAACCACCTTATTTTAGTAATTCATCTTGAGAATACAATCAAGAGTTACATGCTCTTAGGTATGGTGATAGTTAGGAGAATGAGAGTGGTCATCAAGTGCTTACCAATGGAGTGGTTAGGTTGGATGTCAACATGCCAAATGGTGGAGCAAGTATGTTGTCCTAACACGTTTTGGATCAAATAAATGCTAAGCAATGCCATCTACCTCAATGTGTATAAGTTCTAGAGAGTGATGAGTGGTAGGTAGATGTAGAGCTGGAGGATAAAGCAAGTGAAATCTCACCAAGGGGTTGATCAACAATAAATACTACATGAGAGTCTATATTAGGATCAAATAGTTGGTACTCATGGTGAAGGGTAAAAAAGTATAGTAGTTTTTAATGTTTGTGAGGCCATATGAGACGAATATTGTTTACCCAATATATGGTTATCCCCAACCATACTTTGGTTACCAAATAATGGTGTACAACCCTACCCCCATCAAGATTCAAACCTTGGACCTCTATTCAGAGTTCCAAAGTATCTGCCATTGAGTGACTCAAAGATTTACTGCTTCAAGGAAACAACCTGCATCACACGAGGAATTAGAGAAGCTAGAGGAGTATGAGCATGTTGTTATTATTTTAGGTTGGCAAATCTAGATGTATTAAAAGGTATCAATGATGCATAGTTGGTGACTTATTTAAATTAGCTTTTACATGTTATAAGTACTCTTATAAAGACCATACATGAGTCCTATGCATATTCCAATTGAGGTTTGCTACTCATTTGACCTCAAATTTCAATATTTACAAGTGGTCATACAAAGGTACATAGGTCAACCTAGAATAAATTACAAACATACAATTGTAACGAAAATACACTTAAAGGAATAGCTCCATGATTGTTAGATATAGTGACCTAGTGAGCACTAATTTCTCATAAGTTAGAGTTCTCCCTTGGGCAACTTAATTATCTAGCTTAGAAGAGCTAACATTTTGTAGCTAGCTTGTTGCTATAAATTGAGAAGAGCCATAGATTATGGAAGTTGTTTGATTTTGAAAAATGACAAGCTTAACATCTTGAGGAGAATTTGAGACTCTTCACTATGAGGGTTTATATTTCAACTTAGAGTAGAGATTGATTGATTGCATCCCATAACACAAAGTACATTGAGTGCATTACTACATTGAAATCCAAATACGCAAGTCTGAGTGACAATAGATGTGTGTATGAAGCATCATTACACTTAGGATTTAACATGATTCAACAATTAGAAGCTGATCTTGTTGATATTTCCACATACTTTCTGCTCTTGCTCTATGAAGCATCGTTACACTTAGGCTTTAACATGATTCAACAATTAGAAGCTGATCTTGTTGATATTTCCACATACTTTCTGCTCTTGCTCTCTCATCTACCCCATAGAGTATTGATGTTGCAGAGTTGATGGGAATGTTGATAGTGAAAAAATATTTGAGCAAGAAAGAAAAAAAATCCAAGTTTTACTTGTAGCGACTACTTTGATTTTTGTTGAACACTTAAAGCAATGCAGTTTCAACGAAGCAAAGCTCCTTCTTGCTTCTTTATGCATTTCGAAGCTGCTTCTTTAATTATATGTATGTCGCACATAGTATTTATGTAATGACCAACCTTTGTACTTCTCCACATTTTAGAGGTAAAACCGGCCACAACCTTCCTGGACCCTTGTATATATTTTAAAAAATAGCATACAATGAGCGTAGTCTCAAACAAGTTCACTCAAAAATGTCCTCCTCAAATCCATTAAAGGAATGTTGATATGGACTTGTTTGTGTCAATGCATTGTGCTGATACAGTCTGCAAGAGAGAAGCTCTATAGTTGGCTTTGGACATGATTAATGCTTTGCAAGAGAAGGCAACGGGAGGAGGGATATGTGAGAGTGCTATGTCCATAATTGGCACAAATGATGTAAACAAGGCTACAATAGGAAGATGAGCTAAGCATTGCTGTAGGCTGTAGCTGATCAAGAATGAAAATTGAATAGTGATGAGGATTTCTGAGTATGGTTTTAGTACAAAATAAATTTTCAAGAGGATGCAATTGTCCTCATGTCTTAATTCTCTTTGCAAGAGTTTACGTTTAAACCAATCCTTTTTGAGGTTTGCAAAACATTTCAGAGACCCCTGCATTTATTTCAAAGTTTCAAATATTCTAACTCCAAATTGGGGTTCTGGCCCCTGGCTAAAAGAATGAGTGTATGAACATTATACACAATTGAAGCCAGCCTTCCTAGCATTCAAGAAGCCAGTCTCTGATTTATATATATTCAAGATATGTCATAAAAAAATCGGTTATTATATGTAGCTTGTCTTATATGACTGTTCTATTAAAATCAATGAAGACACTTTTAGTCATTGTGGGGGTAGTTGGCCCTTCGTTTTCTTTTATATAATTTGTTTATTTCCAGAGACCTGTTCCTATGATAGAATTTCGATTCTGTCATACCCAGCTTCTTATTTTATTGTCACATTGTTACTCTGCATTTGTAGATTTAACCTTCAATGAAACATGTGTTAATCATAAAAGCTTCCAAATCTCGTTCTAAATTTCTAATTAGCATTACCAATAATCTCCACATGAACAAAGTCCATCCTTGAAACAATGGAATCGGTTTATATCCCTCAAAACAATTTCTCGTCTTACAATTTTGGAGATCAATTTAGCTGCACTGTGACAGTCCCCACAAATGCGGAGATTTTTGATGATCTGGATAGGCATTCCAGGGCTTGTTTCAATTAGCCCAAAAGCAATGGCCAGCTTCTCACTATGGGTCAATATTATGTTTTCTTTTTCCTCTTCCTCAACATCCTGCATTACAAAACTCTTGTCAGGCATATACCCTTCCTTCTTTATCTCTCTAATCAAACCGTCTAATACTCCATAAATTTTGTTTGATTGAGGATGTGATCTATCTCCTCCCATAAATGTATGAACCTTATTCTTAATCTCTATCCAGCTACGGCCTGGGTTTTTCTTCAACCCCTTGTTTCTAAGCATTGCTCTCACCTTTGCTGCATCATGCCACTTTCCAGCTGCAGCATAAATATTAGAAAGCAGCACAAAGCATCCTATATTATTAGATTCCAACACAAGATGGCGTGTAGCTATATGTTCCGCAAGCTCAACGTTGCAGTGAATTCTACAGGCGCCAAGCAAAGCACCCCATATGCCGGAAGCAGGTTCAAAAGGCATGTTTTTTATGAGGTGCTGTGCCTCGTCCAAACGGCCAGCACGGCCTAGAAGGTCAACCATACATATATAATGCTCCATCCTTGGTGTAATACTATATTCTCTCTTCATACAATTGAAGTAGCGCCAGCCCTCATCCACAATACCAGCATGAGTGCATGCAGAGAGAACGCAGATAAAAGTGACATGGTCTGGTTTAATGTCCGAGTCTTGTAGTCTAGAAAAAAGTGCAAGAGCATCATTGCTCTGGCCATGCAATCCATACCCTGCTATCATTACGTTCCATGAAACAACATCTTTTACAGACATTTTCTCAAAAAACCGACGCGCAATCTCTACCCTTCCGCATTTGGCATACATGTCTATGAGACCATTCCCCATGGGAATATTTAGCTCAAGTCTGTTTCTAAGTATGTGTCCATGAATATACTTGCCTTGTTGCAGAGCTGCTAAATGGGCACATGATGGGAGCACACTCACCATGGTCGTTGCATCAGGCTTCGCATTTTGGTTTTGCATTTGCTGAAAGAGTGTGAGAGCCTCGGAGCAATATCCATTTTGGCTATATCCAGCAAGCATTGAATTCCATGAGACCACATCTCTTTTAGGCATGTTATCAAAGAACTGAAGAGCCTCCTCTATAATTCCACACTTGGCATACATAGCTACAAGGGAATTCCCCACGTTTATGTCATTATCAAATCCACAATGGATTGCGTATGCATGAATAGCCTTACCTTTTTGCAGAGATGCCAAATGGGCACATGCCCGGAGCACACTTACAATTGACCCACAATCAGGTTTTAAGTTTGCGAGTTGCATCTGATAAAAGAGGAGTAAAGCATCACCACTATATCCATTCTGTGCATACCCTGCAATCATTGCTGTCCATGATATAGAGTTCCTTCTAGACATCCTATCAAACACTTGGCGTGCAATTTCAATGCTTCCGCATTTGGCATACATATCTATAAGCGCAGTCTCCACAGCAACATGTGACTCAAACCCATACCTAAATATCATGCTATGGATCATCATACCTTGTTGCAAATCTGCTAACTGTGCACATGCTGGGATCACGCTTACCATAGTAACAGGGGTGGGTTTGACATCTACCATTTGCATTTGATTGTAAAGTGCCAAGGCCTCATTCGCATACCCATTCTGAGCATAGCCTGCAATCAGAGCATTCCACAAGACAACATCTCGTATAGTCATTTTATCAAATACATGGCGTGCATCCTCGGTACTTCCACATTTGCTATACATGTCTACAAGGGCAGCACCCACATAAACATCTGATTCTAACCCATCCTTAATTAGGTCATAATGGACCTCTCTGCCCTCTCGCAGATCCAACAGACTCGCACAAGCCTTAAGCACGAAGGGATACGTGAACTTATTAGGGCTTATACCCAACTCTTGCATTTGGTAGTAGAGTTGAAGGGATTCTTGCCATGGTCCACTCCAGGCATATCCTCTGATCATTTCGTTCCATACAAAGACATTTCTTTGATACATTTTGTCAAACAATTGGCGTGCACAATCCATATTTCCACAGGCAACGTACAGGCTCACAAGTTTAGTTTCCAAAAGATTGGTTTTCTCAATCCCGTTTAGAAGCATATGAGCATGAAGTTGCGTGCCCTCTGAGATAGCCTTCATGCGGGTACACGCCTGCAAAAGAGCGGCATAGTCTTGAGAGTCCAATGTTGTTCTGCCTTGATAATAGAGCGAATGGATTGACTCCATCAATGAGCGGGGGCTCTCTCCATTTTTGTTAATATTGTTGGATTGTGGTGCAGAGCGTGGTTTGAATGTGGAGAATAGTTTAATTGCGGCAGAAGCAGCATACACTGAGGGGTACGATGGTAGAAAAGGAATTGGTTTTCGAGCCATGCATTCCGCAGAGGACGAGGTCGCATGTTTAGCTCCAGCACACAAAACTCCGAATAAAACTTGACCGAGCATCCTTCCTCTGATAGATACTTACACAGGAGCCTTTGAGGTATTCAAAACCTGGGCTTCGCAGCCTTCGGAATCTAACACTACCCTTTATTATTATCGTTTTAAGAGTTCATAAATATTTTGTATTCGTTTGATCTAAGATTTATTATGTATGGGAGAAGACATTTATATTCTGTTATTTATTTTAAAAATAGATATTATGTTAGTCTAAATCAGAGTCGTAGACTTTAGATAAAATTAAGTTCTAAAGAGTCAGACTTCATGACCAACAATTGTTTTTTAAAGTATTATTAGTAAAAAGAAGAGCACTGTAATGACTGGTTAGAAATCACGACGAACATTTGTCTTTACAATAGAATATAACATATTCTATTATGAGAATTTAAAAATTATAATATATTTATTTCAATTATAATAACAAAGTTTTATAAAACTTTGATTTTTTTAAAATTATTTTATATATATTTTAAAAAATAGTAATTTGTTATATTTGTTATTATTATTTTTTTTTTTGAATTTAGAGATTTTTTTTCAAGTTGTTTTGGTCTGAAAAACTAAGGGTTCTACATCATCAAAATCAATTTTTTTTACACCATTAAAATCATCCAGGAGTCGTGCCCGACCTTGATAGCACTAGCATTATTGGTTCAGACCACACCAACATTATCAACTGGATTTTGGGTACCCGATGTGCGTTTGGTAGGGAGAGATTCAAATCAGGAACCTTCCTTGGAGGATTGCCCTACCCTCTCCAACTCACCTAGAGCACGGGGGTTTCATTATCTCATCTTATTGTTGGTTTGAATCTTGCTTCTTTGCATTCCCGTGGGAATACTTTGACCAACTAAGACCTTTCTTTATTTTTATTATATTTAATTATTATTTTTAATAATAAATTTATTTATTTATATTTGTATTTTTTGGTAAGAAGTAAATTTTATTTTATTATTATAATTAAGAGAGTTCAATAGTAAGAAGTTTAAGGTTCAAATAATGTGAGTTAGGATTGTACACTATATGTTAGTAGTCAAAGTATAGTTGGATAACTATATCTTAAGTAAACAACATCTAAATCATCTCATATAACCTATAGCCTAATAAACAAAAGGTATCAAAGTTTTTTTTTGGTCTTGTTAAAAACTATCGTATTTTTTTGGATAAGTAATTAGAATTTTATATATAAATTGGGTTTTTTAAGAGGATTCCAAAACCTTATAACAAAAAGGGTCGTAGCACCGAGATTTAAAGCAATTTCTTAGTACATGAAAATAAACACAAATTGAAAGGGAAAGGGCTAGAAACAACCCTTGATCCAGCAGAAAGACCAGATTCTAGTATCAACTAGTGAGGCCCACTTTACGAAAATATCATCCTCCCATTGCTGGCAGTCTGGGATCCACCCAGGGGTGGATACAACAGTTTGGGATTCACCCGGGGGTGGATACAACAGTCTGGGATCCTCTCGGGGATTGATACAATGTACTTGCCCAGACCTGCATAGGGAGAGCGAGAAGGCCAAGAATAGTCTGCAACCAGAAATCCTGCCCGAAAACCAGGAGCATGGAATTTTTAGAAAACTAGAGAGGATCCTCGTCTAGGTATGACTCAGGATGCAACCTAGGGTGTAGCGAAGCAGCAAGCAGCACCGGGATACAGGCCAGAGATAAGCAACGGGATAGCTTGGGAAATTGTATCAAGGTTCTCAAAGAAAAAAATGAGAAGCCTCCGCATGAGCTTGAAAAGTGGAACAACACTACCGGGGATAACTATAGGCTAAGATATCCCTGTGCACAACAAGGAGAAATACGAGGAAGCCGAAAGGATCCAAGGAAAACAACAACAGACGCAAAGACAGGATTTTGGAAGCCAAAACTAGAGGAAGGAGGGACCACAACTGCAAACACACTGATCTCCCCCAAGACTAGAGAATACAAAAGGAAGTCCCCACCACTCCACTAGAAAGGCCCAAGAACCACCATCCTTGCTCACGAACAGATCCAAGGAACTAGGACCAGAAGCCCCTGAACAAGAATTGAAATGAACAACCTGAGGATCCTAGGCGAGAAGCGATAACAGGCACAAAGATGGGATCCTCGAAAGCCTAACCTGGGGGAACCAGGGTCTGCATGCACTGATCATGGGTCCCTCCAAGATCTAGACATGCAACAGAAACCCTAGGAACCCTAGAAGAAGGGACCAAGATCCCCCATCCTTGCTCATGGATAGCTTTAGGGAACTGGAACTGGGACTGGGTACAATCCAGGCATAGGAAGAGGCCCACCTCAAAGGCAAACCAGTGCCCTAGGTATCCACCAAATCGTAGATCCAGCAAGAAGAAGCCTCCAAACAGGAAATCAAAAAGAGCCCTACCCAATGGGACGAGACCAGCAACAACCATAGGCATCCCAAAGAGGAGTCACTGGCAGAAGAGGAAACTGGCCCCCCCAGACCAACCTCGAAGCAGAGAGGACCTCACAGGAAGCACCAGGAAACAGTCAGAATCCCAACATGCCACCACCACTGATCGAGAAAGCCCTCGAAACTGGATCCATGCAAAAAACCTGCAAAAAACCCTAGGGGAAATCCTGAGGGAGATCGGAGAAGGAATCCCGAAAACATGCAGGAAACCCTAGGAGACCTCTGGGATGCACCAGACCATGGGCTTAGGCAGGGAAACCTTGAAACTATTGGGAAAGGAGCAGAAAGTGGAGAAGGATCTCCCCCCAAGTAGATCATCTGCTACAAAGCATTCCCAAAGCAGGATGACTCGGGATGAGTCAGGAACTGGGCAAGAACCAGGGGAGGGGGAGCAGGGTTAAAAACTACCTTATCTTTATAATGTAGAAATTTCTTATTTTATGTGGTCTTGTCAAAAACTATAAATGATCTTCTCTCTTTAACATACAATTTAAAAAAAAAAATCCTTTCTTAATTTGTTTTGGTCTTTTCTATTTTTATTTATATTTTAGTTGATGTGAACTAGTTTTTTTAATAAGTAATAATTATGTTATATATATACCAAGGGTACAACACAACGGTTTGGGGTGGCTCTTCTTCGGAAGGTCCAAGGTTGAAATCGTAGTGCTCGACTGTGTTAATTCCCTATTGATAAGTGTAACCTTTGACTTTATGAGGGGTCGTGGTTGGGAGGAGATTGCTTAGACCTATGTTAATTCCCTATTGATAAGTGTAGCTCTCGACTTTACGAAGGGTCATGCTTGGGAGGATACTACTAAGCCCTATGAATGCTAATTCCCTATTAATAAGTGTAGCTCTTGACTTTACGAGGGATCATGGTTGGGAGAAGAATTCTAAGCTTTATGCATGGGTCATAGGGTTTTATCACACCACCCAAATAAATTTTTAGTTTTTTTGACCAAGCACTTAACAAAAAGAGACTTAGGTTCAAACCTTGAGGGTATGCTTGTTGCAAAGATAGTAATAGTAGCCTGTTTTAAATCCTTTTAAGTGCACGTCAAACCAATGATGATGGTATGAATATCAAGTGATCAATGGTCCCCCTCACATCGGGTCAACAATAAAAAGGTGGTATAAGCTTGTTGGAAATAACCCCTGTAGTTTGAACCTTGCACTTGGCAGTTATTAAAAATATTGTGGATGTAACCAACTTCCATATGTGTATTGCTCGGTAAGTTTCATATATAGATCTTTTCTATGATGAATTTCAAGGGTTGAGCTAATACTATTTGACATTTAATTGGTATAGATAAAATATTTTTTTCATTATTTTTAATAAGAGTGGGTTTTATTAAGGATAATTTTTATTAACATATTATATTATATTTAAATTAATTAGACCATGTTTAATTAATTAATTAATTTTTTTGATCAATACTTCTTATACACATCATCCGTGGGGTTGAATCCGGATCTTGTCATCCATAATAGATGTTTTATTTTTTATTATTAAAGGTATTTTTTTATCTTCTTTAAATTATTATTTTCTGTATCAAAACCTTGGTATTATTGGCTTGAAAGGAATAATATAATTTTTAAAAATATATGTTAAATTCATGCCCAAGTTTGAAATCGTATTATTGCCTCTCTTGCAAAATATCTACAAATATGGTGCTCATCATAGGAAGTCTCAAGTGTAAAAAAAGAGGTAGTAATAACTTGGCTATAGGATTTGAACGTGTATGAAAGAGTCATCTACGGTAATGGAACTAAAACAAAGGATCTACTTCGAGCCAGGGTAAAATGGAAATGTTTAGAAATTGAAATTAAATTTGATGGTCTTTTAATATTTTTTAGGAAAAGCTGGTGGGGATGGTATTTTTAGAAACAGTGAAGGCAAAATTCTTCTCACTTACTCAGAATCATATGAAACTTCAACTAACAACTATGCAAAGGCTAGGGCACTTCTTATAAGGATTATAATTTCAATAGAAAAATGATGAAAATACATTTTAATTGAGTGGATTCACATATTATCGTCAATGTTACTAACAAAAATAAATGTGGAGACTATATTAAAAATAACATTATTGTTGATATTCATCACTTATTACTAGAAGCAATCTTTTGGAAGTGTAAGTATATTTATAAAGAAGAAAATTGGGTAGCATATATTTTAGCCAATTGTGATGTTCATCTTCATCTAGGTGAAATTCAAAATTTAGAAGGCAATCGATCAAGTGAGATTTTATCTCTTAATAAAAATGATGTGAAGGAGGTCTTGGGGGATAGCGCAATGATTCGGGCTTTGTTTCTTCTTTGGGAGGTCCAAGGTTCAAACCGCAACGTGTGTGTGTGAGATTGTGTGTTAAATTCCTTATTGATAAGATCAACTCTCCTCTTATGAGAGGTCATGGTGATATTGGGATGCCTAGCCCTAAGCATTAGTCATAGGGGTTTCTCACACTAAAAAAATGATGTCAAGGAGTTGACTATGAAAACATAACGCTTCGATGAAGTTGAAGAAGATATATAATAGAAAAACAAATGAAAATCTTTGGTAAAAAGACATGTTGGATATGGTTTAATTAACATAACAACAATCATAATCTTTTGATGGGAGTGACCTCCAATGGAAGCCACGCATAACTTATTAAAATAAAATCATTAATAGATAAATTATTCTTTAGTTATTTGCCTTTTAAAATTAAATAATAATAATAATAATGCAGAGAATATATTTAATAAAAAAATAAATGAAAAATTGTGATAAAAAGACATGTTGGATATGGTTTAATTAACATAACAACAAACATAATCTTTTGATGGGAGTGGCCTCCAATGGAAGCCACATATAGCTTATTAAAATAAAATCATTAATAGATAAAATATTTTTTAGTTATTTGCCTTTTAAAATTAAATAATAATAATAATAATAATAATAATAATGCATTTGGGGTGCAACGCAACGGTTCGGGCTTTGGCTCTTCTTCGGGAGGTCCAAGGTTCAAACCATAGCGTGAGCGGGTGTGTGAGAGGGTGGGTGTGTGGTGGCTTTGTGTTAAATTTCTTATTGATAAGTATAGCTCTCAACTTTAGGAGGGGTCATGGTTGGGAGGAGACTGCTCAACCCTGTACGTTGATCATAGAAAATTTCTCACAATAACCAAATCCAAAAGAAAAAATAATAATAATAATAATAAGCTAAACTGTCTTCCATCCTACTTTCTTTTTTATAGATATGCTCTCATTTCAAAGGTAATCTTTGTGTAAATAATTTGTGGACATCCACAACTATACAACTATGATATTATTTTTAACTGGTTACATTGGATATTAAAAAAAACTATGGTATTATTTTTTAATTGGTTACATTGGATTGAAAAAGGTACCATAGACTACATAGTGGTATTACAATAAATTGGTAATTATGTAAGTGTTTTTTTTCGCAAGATTTGAACTTGAGTCTTTTCTTTCAAAGTTAAGGTATTTAATTGGTTGAGCTTATGCCATTTAAAATAAAATGTAATGATTTTAATTATGTTTAGAAAAGATTCAAGCTTGAGTATCCTTGAAAGCTCAGGTATTTAATTGGTTGAGCTCCTTTCATTTAAAATAAAATGAAATGATTTTAATTAAGTTCATGAGACCAAAATTGTCTATAGGACCTAGAATTTTAATACAAGATGGGGTATGGTGTACAACCCTACTTCCTTTTGGATTCAAACCTTGGACCTTTTATTCAAATTTCCAAAGTTTAACAACATCCAAGAAAAAAAATTGTTCAACAAAACCAAAAATCTCAACATCTTATCATTTTTTGGAGTGTGTTTCTTCTGTAGTTGATATTGATGAGAAGTTTCCTTTTTTTTTTTCTATTATCAAATTTTCTAAAGGTTCCATTAGTAAGTTTACTTTTAGAGTGTCCTCATATATAATCTTAATATCCTTGTAGGATTCTCATTCCATAACAAAATATTTTCAATCTCCATTGCTCTTGTTGTGTAAAAGACACATATGTGTTCTGATCACACCTCTTAAGGAATGACCATTTCTCAAATTTTCATATAATATGGCGTGAACTAGATCTTAGTTGGGATATAAGCATTTCTTCCTTCCATTTGATCTTTGTATCTATGTACTTCTTTTGGTTGTGTTCATAGCTTGGGTTGAACTCGATATATAACTATTTTTTCCTTCCTAAAATTCTAGTCCACATGACTTGTCTAGATTTTCTCCTCACTATTTAATTTCTTGGTTGGAATTTAGGAACTTATGAAATTTAATGCTCCATTTTCCTTCCATTTTTTGTTTTGTTTTGTTTCATCCATGTGTCTTTTCTTCTATTCAATATTTATTTGATTACCTGTTTTTGCAACCTACTATCTTCAATTCATTCTATCTTCTTTAGGTACCCCAATAACTTAATCATAACTTTTTATTATAGTAGAAAATTTTCTATTTCAATAAGTAAAATCTCATATGGGACTGATGCTTTAATTTTAAAATTATTTGTAATTAGTTACTTTTGAATTCTTTCTATTTATATCCATTTAAAATTTAATGTATTACTAGCCCACACCTCACACTCATATAGCATCACTGGAATAACTAATAACCCAAAAAGGACCCTAATAGTTTTCCAATACCACAATTTTGCTTTTTTAGTCCCATTTAGCAATGAGTAGAGTGTCCTTCATCATGATTGCATTCGTTTCATCCTACATATTTTCCTAATTGAGTTTGTTTTGAAAATCTAACCCCAGGTATTTATATTTTGTTACTACCTCTAAAGTATTTCCTTTAAATAACATATATAAATATTTTTGCTCTCTTTGAGTAGTGAAGACCATAATTTTAGTCTTGCTAGCATTTTCCTACATTCCAACTTATTTAAAAAATGCTCTAAAGGTTTTAGATGTTCTTTTAAACTTTCAAGTATCTTGCCAATCAAGATGAGATCATCGACATAGAGAAGAAGTTTCACTACATAATTAGCCAATTTTATTCCCACTCTTCCCATCATTTCTACACATTCCTCGAATTTATCAATGGAGAGGCCAAATAAAGTAGATGACAATGAAAAATCTTGTTTCACCTTGATATCACTCCTAAAACACTTTGATAGTCCATTTGGAGTTTTAATTTTTGCCACCGCCTACTCATTAAGTCTATGTATAGTTGCATAATTAAAACTCCATGGACTCTGTTGCTGCTGCTGACTTTTTAGATTCTATTTTAGGTTCTATTTGATCTTCAAGTTGTTCCTTTGCAACCACTTTTTGTTTTTCCTTGGATCCTTGCTCCTGAAGCTGAGAATTATGCTGTAATGTTATCTTATTTTTTTCTGTACCATAACTTCATAAACTTCTTTTGCACATTAATGCTAACAGTACCCAAAGAATCTAACCAAGAATAACCAAGAATAATATCCTCATCATTCATCTCAATAGCATGAAAATTTGAATGTAAAACATATTTATCCATGGTGATCTTCAAATCTTTAAAAATTTGAACATGCTTACCCTTCAGCTATGTATCCTTAATTTTTGTTGCTTGAACTTGCAACCTCTTAGCCAAAGCAATATTAATAAAATTATATCTACTATTAGGGTCAATGGAAATAATAACCCGTTCCTTTTGAATTCTTCCATGAACCTGTAAAATATAATTTTTAGATGAATGTAAACCATTTTGATCCTTATATTGCTTTTGAATATCCAAATACGTGGTTTCATTCTTCTCACAGTCTTCCTTAATATTTTTCTCTTTCTCCTTCTTGAGTAATTTAATTTATTTTTCATAGTCTTCATTTTATTTCTTGAAAACTTCCCATTCTCCTTTCATTTCATTTCGCTCATTTTGAATTCCCTGTAGTTTCTTTTCAAGGTCTTTGACATCAAGCTATCTATATTTTTATTCCTTCCCTCAATATCTCTCTTGCAAACATCTAATTTTCTTTGTAATTGAATATGTTCCCATTTACTCAAGAATGCTAGTTCTATTTCACTCCAAGTGCACAAGGGATTATCCCTAATAAAGCTTTCTATCCATTGCAAGACTTCCCCCCAAAAAAACTCTTAAAGCAACGATATAACATGACTTCACCATGTTGATATTTTACTATTTTCAACCACTCTCTCACATCAATAACATTTCCTTCAAAAAATTTATGTAGTTCCATAGTTGATGCCCTAATGCAAACTAGGGTTTTATGAAAATTATATCTCCCCACTGATTTGAAGCTAAAATTCCACACAAACAACTATATCTTCAATTTTTCTTCCAATTTCGTCTTCCAAAGCAAGATTTGAAAATCATTGAAGACGATTTGAATATCAATTTCGTCTTCCAAAAAAATCATGATTTGAAAATTCGTCATTGCCCTTGTTTTGGATGACTGACTTCAAAAGGTTGTATCTCCCTCAATATCGCTCAGATTCCTTCATATGACCACTCATTTTAAAGCTCTTCAAATTCTGCATGAACTGATCTAAGAATTGTCTAAATCGAATAAACTTTCACAGAGATATAGCTCCTGAAAGATGAGATGTTTTTTCCAAAAAAACCCTAATTCTGCAATTCAAAAAAAAATCCTCACTTTTTCCAAATCGTTGCTCCTGAGAAACATGCCCTAGCTCTGCAAAAACAAACCCACTTTGCCCAAATCATCACTCTGATACCACTTGTTAAGAACCTCATTTTCTTAATCCACATAAATCAATTACAAACTGTAAATATATTGAATAACAACCACAATGAATGATTCACATAATATAAAACAAGATAAATATGTAAATTATTGCAATGTATTCAATTTAATACTCAAACCCTTGAGGTAGGGCAACACCATACAATACTCATTTTGGAAGAAATCCACTCCACAATATCTTTAACTCCACGAGCCAAGACTTCTACAATATAATTATCTTCATGATCCTTACAATGACCAATCTCTCTTATTTATATACCTTGTCTTCTAATTCTACTTTGGGGAGCCCACTATTAATATAATATTATATTATAATATAATATAATATTTTAATACAATCAACCTTGGGTTATGTGTGGCCCATGCCAACCCATATACAATATAATAATATATCCCCAAATATCTATTTCTAGGTAACCCAACATTACAATAATATAATATTAAATACTTATATTGGGTACTTAACATAAGGGTATTTTTTTCATAGTTTCTCTCATATAATTGCTTAGCATATTGCAACCATTTTTTACTTGTGATGTTATTTTTCGTGTGCATTTCACTTTGTTGTAGATCTTTCCAAAATTATCTTGGGATATAATTTACAAGATATCAACTATTTTTGCCTTGCTCTTATGCATTCTTCCTTTTTATTATTCACTAGTTATTTGTATATTTTGCTAATTATTGATCCTATTATCCCATCATTTTTTCTTGATAACATTAATAATAATAAGTAAATCCTACTTAAAATTTAAATATATCTCCATCATATTGTCATGGCTACCTTGATCCTTATAATAAGTTCCCTAGCCTCTACATGGTCATTAATTAAAGTTCCATATGATTACTAGCAGGTGAGGAGAACTTTCCCTTCATTATCTCAAAAAACACAATCTTAATTAGGTTTTCATATTTTCTTTCTAAACACTACCAAAATTAAGTTCAATAAACCCAAATTTTGATATTTGCATTTTAACATGGATTAATGTACATCCTTTATATTAACTACATTATCACACATGTTGATTTTAATCACACATCCTTTTATTTTTGCAAATTTTATTTTGAGCAGTTTTGTTCCCACAACGAATTCGCTCACTTTGAAGTAAATTTGCGCAATCGGGAGCAAAATGCCAAATCTGGTAGTTTGCCTAAATTTGGCAACCTACCAAGATTTTGTTTCAATGGAATCCATTTCCCAATATCCATGTTGCATCGACTCCCCAAACTGGCTTACAAATCTCTTCAGATTGTTAATTTGCCCACTTTGGCGTAGCAGCCAAAATGCCAACCCAAGTTAACCCAACTAATTTTGCCCCCTTGCGCTAAAGAAAAAATTATAAATTTAGCTCTCTGGCCATTTAGCAACCCCATATATAGTATAAAATTATCGCACTACATATATAGATTTATTATATTACAGTTGATTCTAAAAAGTTCTAGTTCATTATATGTTGTTTTCATAAAAGCTGAAATGCATGTAGTCTAAGTTTAGTTGCATTTTGCCTAAACCTTAGGTGTATGTTAAACAAATAACTCATCAAACTTTCATATTGCATAGGTGTGGAAACTACCATCAAGAGTTTCCTAGTGAACCCACCACAATTCATTGACAACCACCAAAGAGGGTACAACACAAGTACCTCTCGTCTGATGTGTAGATCCATCTTCTAGACATGGATCCATTAGCCTGAAAGAAAGATATGTGAAAATTTTGATTCTACAATTGCACCTTTCAAGATTGATACTATCTAAATAGTGCTTAAATTTTGAAATGAAATTTACAAAATATTTTAAATCTAGTTTTCTTTAATTTTCATGCAGATGTGGAATGTAAAGTTGGAAATGATTAATAGTAATCACACCATTATGTATTGCTTGTACTTCTACATAAAACGTCCCACATAGTTATAAAAATGCTAAGTTTTTGGAGATGTGGGTTGTAAACTTGCAATGATCATTTGACATGTCAAATATAAAGTGTTATGTCACCTCCAATTCCATGTTCCACAAATTAGAATTTGCTGGTGACTACCAATGGGAATGTTGAGGTATATCAAAGCAACTTTGGTTAGAGTTCAATATTCAATCCATTACACTTTGTATTTATATAACCTTTGTGTTAGCTTTTGGTGCCACATACAATGGGAGATACCAATCACAAGATGCATAAAGAAATAAAGTAAATCTATGAGATGAATGAAATATGCTATAAATAAAAATGAAAAAAAATATTACAATAGTATCTATGGAGGAAATGAACACTCCATAATATAGGACTTGTTTTCCTTTGTCGGTTTTCCCACAAAAAGGGCCACCAACAGCCTTTGGGCCTGGGTGGGAAGCCGAACGCTGAGCAGAGGGGAGCTGGGATCGAGGGACCTCTTTAGCAACTTTCAAAGAAGGGCAATGGGATCTGAGGTGTCCCTGAGTCTGGAATTCGATGTAGAATGCCGATTTATTCTCGTACTCAATGGCCTGATACCACTGGAAGTCTCCATAGACGAGGTTGATGCGAGTGGGAAGCTGGGACGCTAGGTTCACAGACACACAAATTATAGCAAAGGCCATTCTGGAATGGGCTTTAGTTGCCAGATCAAAAGCAACCAGGTCTCTGATGTATCCTCCGATCTCCCAAAGGATGTCTTCGTGACAAAACTAGATTGGTAGGTCCGGAAGACGAACCCAAATGGGGGCAACATTGATGTCTTGAGTTTGGGGGTTGAAACCCTGCTCCCATTTCTTGAGAAAAAGACTTTTCCTACCAAAGAACCACAGTCCTCTAGTGAGGATTCTTGCAAAATCATTCTGGTTGTTTAGCTGAATTAGGAAGAAGCCCATGGAAAGATCCACTAGCTGTAAACTTCCCTCTGTTCACTATTTGAAACTGGCCCATCTTCTGATAGACTCCATGTTAGGTCAGCCTCCAACGAATTTCCCAACCAGGGACAGGGATTCAAGGGAGAGTTTTGGAGCCATGCGAAAAACCAGGATGACCAACTTATCCCTGGAGGTGACCATGGGGGGAAGAGAAACCATATCAGATGGTTTGGGGGAAGGGGATCCCGACACCATCGCGTTGAAAGATAGACCAGCCGAGGTGGGGTTTTTGGAAAGGGGAAATGGGGGAATGAACCCTTCCGCCCAAGGACGTGCACCACCCGGATCCGGATCGGGGGCAACGGGAGCATCCGTGAGATCGACAGGGATCTCGCCTGGTTCAAGATCCCCGGGGAGGGTTTGGGAGACCCTACCAAGGAAAGCTAGGGCAGCTGCGGTGGAAGCAGAGGTTGCGGAAGCCGAGGCAGAGGGAGCTGTTGTTGTCGAAGCCATCACCATTGTTAGACTCCGACTCAATCAAAATGTAGATATCATCACCACTAATAGAGAGCAATAAAATTATGGATGTCTAAGGTTGATTAATGGACAAGAAAGGACTCCTAAAGGGATTCTAAGGCTAACTTACCTCAATATCAATACTTCTCTATCCATAAGAACTCTTTGTTAAGCAACACATAATGTCATTGTTGAATTTATACAAATATATAGTATACACCATCTAAGGTTGAGGGTTTGATGATCAATATAGTAACACTTCTATTTGCATTGAATTTAAGGTTTTTGTCAAGAATATTACATGTAAAAAATACAATATATTGGGATTGTTATCCCCTATAAACCACCATACCTCCCCTTGATATCATCCCTAATAATGAATCCTTCATCCAAGTCATCCCATTTGCTAACAAATATTTAAGATATTTTTCGAACCACCTCTTTACATAAAATTGATGCCATAGGTATGAGAAGAGTTATTTTAAACCAAAAAGTATCTTCTTAAGAGCATATAATCTAATTCTTTATAATTTCTCTTCCTAGAAAGACCATCTCACGTATCAAAGTCATCCCTCCACTATATAGACCATTGTTATGTTTATATAAGTTGTTACTATACTCATATAGGTCATGTTTGCATTCCAAGGAGCCTTCATACTATTCAAGGAATTAGGAAAGTAAATTAGGGTCATTGCTAATAAGAATATCATCAAATTCATGAATGTTATTGTTGTATTTGGAAGGAAATCATTATTTTTGCCTCGATCATTATTGTTTTGGGATTATACCAAGGTAAATAAGGGGAATGCTTAAGCAATTCTATAAACCATCCTTATTTATACCTAATGGGTTATCCCTTCTAGGGCTATTTCCCATCATCTATCACAAAGGGTCCATCACCTATGATCACAAGATTGTCCCTATTCTAAAACAAGCCATCACTGGATGTCATCATTAGAGAAATAACCCCTATTATTATCATTGAAGGATCAAACCCCTTTGTGGCAGACAAGATGTTGTCTAAGATATTGTAGAATTCATTTAGAACATAATTTATCCATAACTTCATATAATGCATCCTTGTTGTTTATAGTGTTTAAGGTGTGTTAAGGATCATTAACAAAAAGCAAATAATTAAAAATCTAGTAGAGGGTTAAAGAAGGGCCATCCCTTGCTTCCAATAGGTTGTAATCCTTACATGAATCTCCCTCTTATGAAAATGATCCCTCTCAAGCTCATTCGTTGCTTTATCTAAGATGTCCTCCATCCATTACAAATTGCATTTGTAGTGTTAAGAAGTAGTTATTTCTTGCAAGAGATGTTCAAGTCATCTATTAGTGTAGAGAGTGGAAGAATTTATGGACATAGCCTAGAGATTGATCATAATTTTTTTAAATAGTCATCTAGTTACTTTATGTTTGTAGAGTTATAAACTGCATTCATTATATTTTGGGAGAGAAATGTACAAACACAAAAAACAAATAATTCATCTAGATTCCTTGAGGAAAATCAAGACAAGGATGGAGAAATCTAATATTTTAAGTGTACCAAGTAGGCAATATTGTGATGTCATTATGAGTAAATTCCAACATTCCAACACTAGGGTAACTTGTTGAGAAATCTATTTCTTGTATTTTGATAATTTCCCAATTTTATAGAAGACAAGCAATTGCCAAACATTCAACCATTAATTCCATCCATTGTAGGTTACCAATCCCAATGAATATTCATTATATTTTTATCATGCGAGATTCAATATTCATCAAATCAATGCAATGAACTACAATCGCCATGATAGAGAGATTGAGACCCAATGTTGTAGAATGTTCTACCTATGGCATTAGTTTAACTGACATTATGACCATCCACCTAGGAGACACCACAATTATAATCATTTACCTAGATAATACAACCATAATTCACAACGTAGAAGGAGCAAGGAGGAATTTCGGTTGTGTTGAAGGAACAAACAAAATATAGACAAATGTATTTGGCAAGGGGTAGGTGGAATTTATCCATTGTGTAGAACCAAGGTAGACCTAATAAATTAGGTAAATAGTTTTCATCACTATCGCCCACAATTCAAAAAGGAAGTGGAAAAATCAAGGCATGCACAATTGACATTAACCTAAGGTGGGACCTAAATACATTACTTGAAAGATGCCTTCAGATGACCAATGTTGTGCATGGTGGGAATCACACAAGAAATGTTATAAATTGAAGCATGTAATAAGTATAATATTATTCCACTACATACTTTAGGTGTAAGTTTTTAATTGATGACCTCTCTAGAACTACTTGATCAAGATGTTAGAACATTATAAAATGTAGTCAAGACAAAGCAAGCTTATGGTTTAAGCATGACACTTGCATATATTCATCACACCAATTAACTTTATATGAGTATTTTGAGTGCCTAGATCACAAAACCATATAGTACAAAAGGAGGAATTTGAATTTAAGAAACATCAACATTTTATTTAGTAATATTGTGATCCCAAATCCATCTCAATGATGAGTTGAGAAAAATATTTTCACATGAAAAGAAGGGTCCAAAGTTACAAAGGATACAAAGTAATGAGTACGAGTGAATACTTTATCTCATTATGGTGCAACTTTTAGGAGAGTCACAAGCATTGGACATGCCTACATGCCTAATTATATATATCAATGAGTGATTGATGAAGTCTAGTATAACTAGGGTACATAATTGTCTAAGTGTATCCATATGTTTCTAAAGTGTGACATAAAATTCTTTTCCATGATGTTTTATGCCATTTATCTTATGCTCAATGGCACATTGAAATAACATATTTGGATGAGTGTGTGGGGTTGCCTAGCATCTCTTATCGATGGGATGAATAAATATTTAGCTCGATTGGAGTCATGCTCATGTGCATAATCCAACTTGTGGAGTAGATGAGCAATCTAGTACTAGTGGTATGATGATTAATCCATAGAATAAGAGAAAGAAGATGCATCGGGATGAATAATTAGTAGAAAAGTAGCAGTTGGCTTATTGTTCAAAGGAGAAGAAGGATCTCTTCAATGCTTGTAAGAAGCATAAAAATATCATTTCCTTTCTAGATACTCTTCAAGAGAATTCTCTTCTCTTCAAGGGAATTACCCACCTCATTGTCATGTTAATAATGATGATGTTCTTTCTAGTACTTCTCATTCATTCAATAGATGGTTAGATAAATGACATGATTTGATTAGACCATATATAGTACTTTTGAGTTAACCACCTTATTTTAGTAAGTCATCTTGAGAATACAGTCAAGAGTTACATGCTCTTAGGTATGGTGATAGTTAGGAGAATGAGAGTGGTCATCAAGTGCTTACCAATGGAGTGGTTAGGTTGGATGTCAATAGGCCAAATGGTGGACCAAGTATGCTGTCCTAACATGTTTTGGATCAAATAAATGCTAAGCAATGCCATCTACCTCAATGTGTATTAAGTTCTAGAGAGTGATGAGTGGTAGGTAGATGTAGAGCTGGAGGATAAAGCAAGTGAAATCTCACCAAGGGGTTGATCAACAATAAATACTACATGAGAGTATATATTAGGATCAAATAGTTGGTACTCATGGTGAAGGGTAAAAAAGTAAAGTAGTTTTTAATGTTTGTGAGGCCATATGAGACGAATATTGTTTACCCAATATATGGTTATCCCCAACCATACTTTGGTTACCAAATAATGGTGTACAACCCTACCCCCCTCAAGATTCAAACCTTGGACCTCTATTCAGAGTTCCAAAGTCTCTGCCATTGAGTGACTCAAAGATTTACTGCTTCAAGGAAACAACCTGCATCACACGAGGAATTAGAGGAGCTAGAGGAGTATGAACATGTTGTTATTGTTTTAGGTTGGAAAATCTAGATGTATTAAAAGGTATCAATAACACATAGTTGGTGACTTCTTTTAATTAGCTTTTACATGTTATAATTACTCTTATAAAGACCATACATGAGTTCTATGCATATTCCAATTGAGGTTTGCTACTCATTTGACCTCAAATTTCAATATTTACAAGTGGTCATACAAAGGTACATAGGTCAACCTAGAATAAATTACAAACATACAATTGTAACGACAATACACTTATAGGATGTTGGATTTGGAGTTGTTACTTGTGGGTATGACTATATTGTATTCACAACAACTGATGAAATATCACACTCAAGGAATAGCTCCATGATTGTTAGATATAGTGACCTAGTGAGCACTAATTTCTCACAAGTTAGAGTTCTCCCTTAGGCAACTCAATTATCTAGCTTAGAAGAGCTAACATTTTGTAGCTAGCTTGTTGCTATAAATTGAGAAGAGCCATAGATTATGGAAGTTGTTTGATTTTGAAAAATGACAAGCTTAACATCTTGAGGAGAATTTGAGACTCTTCACTATGAGGGTTTATATTTCAACTTAGAGTAGAGATTGATTGATTGCATCCCATAACACAAAGTACATTGAGTGCATTACTACATTGAAATCCAAAATACGCAAGTCTGAGTGACAATAGGCGAGGAACTTTCACTATGATGTGTGTATGAAGCATCATTACACTTAGGATTTAACATGATTCAACAATTAGAAGCTGATCTTGTTGATATTTCCACATACTTTCTGCTCTTGCTCTATGAAGCATCGTTACACTTAGGCTTTAACATGATTCAACAATTAGAAGCTGATCTTGTTGATATTTCCACATACTTTCTGCTCTTGCTCTATGAAGCATCGTTACACTTAGGCTTTAACATGATTCAACAATTAGAAGCTGATCTTGTTGATATTTCCACATACTTTCTGCTCTTGCTCTCTCATCTACCCCATAGAGTATTGATGTTGCAGAGTTGATGGGAATGTTGATAGTGAAAAAGTATTTGAGCAAGAAAAAAAAAAAATCCAAGTTTTACTTGTAGCGACTACTTTGATTTTTGTTGAACACTTAAAGCAATGCAGTTTCAACGAAGCAAAGCTCCTTCTTGCTTCTTTATGCATTTCAAAGCTGCTTCTTTAATTATATGTATGTTATGTAATGACCAACCTTTGTACTTCTCCACATTTTAGAAGTAAAACCGGCCACAACCTTCCTGGACCCTTGTATATATTTTAAAAAATAGCATACAATGAGCGTAGTCTCAAACAAGTTCACTCAAAAATGTCCTCCTCAAATCCATTAAAGGAATGTTGATATGGACTTGTTTGTGTCAATGCATTGTGCTGATACAGTCTGCAAGAGAGAAGCTCTATAGTTGGCTTTGGACATGACTAATGCTTTGCAAGAGAAGGCAACGGGAGGAGGGATATGTGAGAGTGCTATGTCCATAATTGGCACAAATGATGTAAACAAGGCTACAATAGGAAGATGAGCTAAGCATTGCTGTAGGCTGTAGCTGACCAAGAATGAAAATTGAATAGTGATGAGGATTTCTGAGTATGGTTTTAGTACAAAATAAATTTTCAAGAGGATGCAATTGTCCTCATGTCTTAATTCTCTTTGCAAGAGTTTACGTTTAAACCAATCCTTTTGAGGTTTGCAAAACATTTCAGAGACCCCTGCATTTATTTCAAAGTTTCAAATGTTCTAACTCCAAATTGGGGTTCTGGCCCCTGGCTAAAAGAATGAGTGTATGAACATTATACACAATTGAAGCCAGCCTTCCTAGCATTCAAGAAGCCAGTCTCTGATTTATATATATTCAAGATATGTCATAAAAAAGTTGGTTATTATATGTAGCTTGTCTTATATGACTGTTCTATTAAAATCAATGAAGACACTTTTAGTCATTGTGAGGGTAGTTGGCCCTTTGTTTTCTTTTATATAATTTGTTTATTTCCAGAGACCTGTTCCTATGATAGAATTTCGATTCTGTCATACCCAGCTTCTTATTTTATTGTCACATTGTTACTCTGCATTTGTAGATTTAACCTTCAATGAAACATGTGTTAATCATAAAAGCTTCCAATTGTAGTTCTAAATTTCTAATTAGCATTACCAATAATCTCCACATGAACAAAGTCCATGCTTGAAACAATGGAATCGGTTTATATCCCTCAAAACAATTTCTCGTCTTACAATTTTGGAGATCAATTTAGCTGCACTGTGACAGTCCCCCCAAATGCGGAGATTTTTGATGATCTGGATAGGCATTCCAGGGCTTGTTTCAATTAGCCCAAAAGCAATGGCCAGCTTCTCACTATGGGTCAATATTATGTTTTCTTTTTCCTCTTCCTCAACATCCTGCATTACAAAACTCTTGTCAGGCATATACCCTTCCTTCTTTATCTCTCTAATCAAACCGTCTAATACTCCATAAATTTTGTTTGATTGAGGATGTGATCTATCTCCTCCCATAAATGTATGAACCTTATTCTTAATCTCTATCCAGCTACGGCCTGGGTTTTTCTTCAACCCCTTGTTTCTAAGCATTGCTCTCACCTTTGCTGCATCATGCCACTTTCCAGCTGCAGCATAAATATTAGAAAGCAGCACAAAGCATCCTATATTATTAGATTCCAACACAAGATGGCGTGTAGCTATATGTTCCGCAAGCTCAACGTTGCAGTGAATTCTACAGGCGCCAAGCAAAGCACCCCATATGCCGGAAGCAGGTTCAAAAGGCATGTTTTTTATGAGGTGCTGTGCCTCGTCCAAACGGCCAGCACGGCCTAGAAGGTCAACCATACATATATAATGCTCCATCCTTGGTGTAATACTGTATTCTCTCTTCATACAATTGAAGAAGCGCCAGCCCTCATCCACAATACCAGCATGAGTGCATGCAGAGAGAACGCAGATAAAAGTGACATGGTCTGGTTTAATGTCCGAGTGTTGTAGTCTAGAAAAAAGTGCAAGAGCATCATTGCTCTGGCCATGCAATCCATACCCTGCTATCATTACGTTCCATGAAACAACATCTTTTACAGACATTTTCTCAAAAAACCGACGCGCAATCTCTACCCTTCCGCATTTGGCATACATGTCTATGAGACCATTCCCCATGGGAATATTTAGCTCAAGTCTGTTTCTAAGTATGTGTCCATGAATATACTTGCCTTGTTGCAGAGCTGCTAAATGGGCACATGATGGGAGCACACTCACCATGGTCGCTGCATCAGGCTTCACATTTTGGTTTTGCATTTGCTGAAAGAGTGTGAGAGCCTCGGAGCAATATCCATTTTGGCTATATCCAGCAAGCATTGAATTCCATGAGACCACATCTTTTTTAGGCATCTTATCAAAGAACTGAAGAGCCTCCTCTATAGTTCCACACTTGGCATACATAGCTACAAGGGAATTCCCTACGTTTATGTCATTATCAAATCCACTATGGATTACGTATGCATGAATAGCCTTACCTTTTTGCAGAGATGCCAAATGGGCACATGATGGGAGCACATTCACCATGGTCGCTGCATCAGGCTTCACATTTTGGTTTTGCATTTGCTGAAAGAGTGTCAGAGCCTCGGAGCAATATCCATTTTGGCTATATCCAGCAAGCATTGAATTCCATGAGACCACATCTTTTTTAGGCATCTTATCAAAGAACTGAAGAGCCTCCTCTATAGTTCCACACTTGGCATACATAGCTACAAGGGAATTCCCTACGTTTATGTCATTATCAAATCCACTATGGATTACGTATGCATGAATAGCCTTACCTTTTTGCAGAGATGCCAAATGGGCACATGCCCGGAGCACACTTACAATTGACCCACAATCAGGTTTTAAGTTTGCGAGTTGCATCTGATAAAAGAGGAGTAAAGCATCACCACTATGTCCATTCTGTGCATACCCTGCAATCATTGCTGTCCATGATATAGAATTCCTTGTAGACATCCTATCAAACACTTGGCGTGCAATTTCAATGCTTCCGCATTTGGCATACATATCTATAAGCGCAGTCTCCACAGCAACATGTGGCTCAAACCCATACCTAAATATCATGCTATGGATCATCATACCTTGTTGCAAATCTGCTAACTGTGCACATGCTGGGATCACGCTTACCATAGTAACAGGGGTGGGTTTGACATCTACTATTTGCATTTGATTGTAAAGTGCCAAGGCCTCATTCGCATACCCATTCTGAGCATAGCCTGCAATCAGAGCATTCCACAAGACAACATCTCGTATAGTCATTTTATCAAATACTTGGCGTGCATCCTCGGCACTTCCACATTTGCTATACATGTCTACAAGGGCAGCACCCACATAAACTTCTGATTCTAACCCATCCTTAATTAGGTCATAATGGACCTCTCTGCCCTCTCGCAGATCCAACAGACTCGCACAAGCCTTAAGCACGAAGGGATACGTGAACTTATTAGGGCTTATACCCAACTCTTGCATTTGGTAGTAGAGTTGAAGGGATTCTTGCCATGGTCCACTCCAGGCATATCCTCTGATCATTTCGTTCCATACAAAGACATTTCTTTGATACATTTTGTCAAACAATTGGCGTGCATAATCCATATTTCCACAGGCAACGTACAGGCTCACAAGTTTAGTTTCCAAAAGATTGGCTTTCTCAATCCCGTTTAGAAGCATATGGGCATGAAGTTGCGTGCCCTCTGAGATAGCCTTCATGCGGGTACACGCCTGCAAGAAAGCGGCATAGTCTTGAGAGTTCAATGTTGTTCTGCCTTGATGATAGAGCGAATGGATTGACTCCATCAATGAGCGGGGGCTCTCTCCATTTTTGTTAATATTGTTGGATTGTGGTGCAGAGCGTGGTTTGAATGTGGAGAATAGTTTAATTGCGGCAGAAGCAGCATACACTGAGGGGTGCGATGGTAGAAGGGAACTGGTTTTCGAGCCATGCATTCCGCAGAGGACGAGGTCGCATGTTTAGCTCCAGCACACAGAACTCCGAAGAAACCTTGACCGAGCATCCTTCCTCTGATAGATACTTGCCCAGGACCCTTTGAGGAATTCAAAACCTGGGCTTCGCAGACTTCGAAATCTAACACTACCCTTTATTATTATCGTTTTAAGAGTTCATAAATATTTTGTATTCGTTTAGATCTAAGATTTATTATGTATGGGAGGAGACATTTATATTCTGTTATTTATTTTAAAATAGATATTATGTTAGTCTAAATCAGAGTCGTAGACTTTAGATAAAATTAAGTTTTAAAGAGTCAGACTTCATGACCAACAATTGTTTTTTAAGTAGAATTAGTAGAAAGAAGAGCACTGTAACGACTGGTTAGAAATCACGACGAACATTTGTCTTGACAGTAGAATATAACATATTAGTTTATGAGAATTTAAAAAATATATCGTTAGAAATCACGACGAACATTTGTCTTGACAGTAGAATATAACATATTAGTTTATGAGAATTTAAAAAATATAATATATTTTTTTCAATTAAAATAATAAAGTTTTATAAAACTTTGATTTTTTTAAAATTATTTTATACATATTTTAAAAAATAGTAATTTGTTATATTTGTTATTATTTCATTTTTTTGAATTTAGCGAATTTTTTTTGCAGGTTGTTTTGGTCTGAGAAACTAAGGATTCTACACCATCAATTTTTTTTTTTTTTTTACACCGTTCTGGGAGTCGTGCTTGACCTTGACAACACTAGCATTATCGATCTAGACCGCACCAACATTATCAACTATCAACTGGATTTTGGGTACCCGATGTGCGTTTGGTAGGGTGGAGATTCAAATCAAGGACCTTCCTTGGAGAATTGCTCTGCTCTCTCCAACTCACCTAGAGCATGCGGGTTTCATTATCTCATCTTATTGTTGGTTTGAATCTTGCTTCTTTGCATTCCCGCGGGAATACTTTGACCAACTGAGACCTTTCTTTATTTTTATTATATTTAATTATTATTTTAATAATATTTGTATTTTTCGTAAGAGTAAGTAAATTTTATTTTATTATTATAATTAAGAGAGTTTAATAGTAAGAAGTTTAAGGTTCAAATAATGTGAGTTAGGATTGTACACTATATGTTAGTAGCCAAAGTATAGTTGGATAACTAACTATATCTTAAGTAAACAACATCTAAATCATCTTATATAACCTATAGCCTAATAAACAAAAGATATCAAAGTATTGTTTTTTTGCTCTTGTTAAAAACTACCGTATTTTTTTTTCATAAGTAACTAGAATTTTATATACAAATTGGGTTTTTTAAGAGGATCCCAACACCTTATAACAAAAAGGGTCGTAGAACCAAGATTTAAAGCAATTCTTCAGTACATGAAAATAAACACAAACTGAAAGGGAAAGGGCCAGAAAAAACCCTTGATTCAATACAAAGACCAAATTCTAGTATCAACTAGTGAGACCCACTTCACGAAAATATCATCCTCCCATTGCTGACAGTCTTGGATCCTCCTAAGGGTGGATACAGCAGTTTGGGATCCACCCAGGGGTGGGGTACAACAGTCTGGGATCCACCCAAGGGTGGATACAACAGTCTGGGATCCACTCGGGGGTGGATACAGTAGTCTGGGATCCTCTCGGGGGTGGATACAACGCACCTGCCCAGACCTGTGTAGGGAGAGCGGGAAGGCCAAGAATAGCCTGCAACCAGAAATCTTGCCCGAAAACCAGAAGCAGGGAATTTTTAGAAAATTGGAGAGGATCCTCACCCAGGTATGACTCATGATGCAACCTAAGGTGTAGCGGAGCAACAAGCAACCGCGCGAGCAAAGCAGCAAGCAGCATCGGGATACAGGCCAAAGATCAGCAGCGGGACAACCTGGGAAATGGTATCAAGGTCCTCAAAGAAAAAATGGAAAGCCTCCGCATGAGCCTGAAAAGTGGAACAACACTACTGGGGATATCTATAGGTCAAGATATCCCTGTGCACATCAAGGAGAAATACGAGGAAGCCGAAAGGATCCAAGGAAAACAACAACAGACGCAAAGACAGGATTTTGAAAGCCAAAACTAAAGGAGGAAGGAGAGACCACAGTTGCAAACACACTGATCTCCCCACAGACCAGAGAATACAAAAATAAACCCCCACCACTCTAGCAGAAAGGCCCAAGAACCACCATCCTTGCGCACTAACAGATCCAGGGAACTGGGACAAGAAGCCCCTTAACAAGAATTGAAACGAACAACCTGAGGATCCTAGGCGGGAAGCAGCAACAGGCACAAATATGGGATCCTCGAAAGCCTAACCTGGGGGAACCAGGGTCTGCATGCACTGATCATGGGTCCCCCCAAGATCTAGACATGCAATAGAAACCCTAGGAACCCTAGAAGAAGGGACCAAAATCCCCCCATACTTGCTCATGGATAACTTTAGGGAACTAGAACTGGGATTGGGTACAATCCAGGAAGAGGAAGAGGCCCACCTCGAAGGCCAACCAATGCCCTAGGTGTCCACCAAATCGTAGATCCAGCAAGAAGAAGCCTCCGAACAAGAAATCAAAAAGAGCCCTACCCAACGGGATGGGACCAAAGCAACAACCACAAACATCCCAAAGAGGAGTCACTGGTAGAAGAGGAAACTAACCCCCCTAGACCAACCCCGAAGCAGAGAGGACCTCACAGGAAGCACCAGGAAGCAGTCGAAATCCCAACCTACCACCGCCACCGATTGAGAAAGCTCTGGGAACTGGATCCACGCAAAAAACCTGCAAAAAACCCTAAGGGAAAGCCTGAGGGAGATCGGGGAAGGGATCTCGAAAACATGCAAGAAACCCTAGGAGACCCCTGGGATGCACCAGACCACGGGCTCAGGTAGGGAAACCCTGAAACTATTGGGAAAGGAGCAGAAAGTGGAGAAGGATCTCCCCCCAAGGAGATCATCTGCTACAAAGCATTCCCAAAGCGGGATGACTCGGGATGAGCCAGGAACTGGGCAAGAACCAGGGGAGGGGGAGCAGGGTTAAAAACTACCTTATCTTTATAATGTAGAAATTTCTTATTTTATGTGGTCTTGTTAAAAAATAAAAACTATAAATGATCTTCTCTCTTTAACATACAATTTAAAAAAAAAATCCTTTTTTACTTTGTTTTAGTCTTTTCTATTTTTCTTTATATTTTAGTTGATGTGAGCTAGTTTTTTTAATAAGTAATAATTATGTTATATATATACCAAGGGTACAACACAACGGTGTGGGGTGGCTCTTCTTTGGAAGGTCCAAGGTTAAAATCGTAGCGCTCGATTGTGTGTTAATTCCCTATTGATAAGTGTAACCTTTGACTTTATGAGGGGTCGTGGTTGAGAGGAGATTGCTTAGCCCTATGTTAATTCCCTATTGATAAGTGTAGCTCTCGACTTTACAAAGAGTCATGCTTGGGAGGAGACTACTCAGCCCTATGAATGCTAATTTCCTATTAATAAGTGTAGCTCTCGGCTTTACGAGGGGTCATGGTTGGGAGGAGAATGCTAAGCTTTATGCATGGGTTATAGGGTTTTATCACACCATCCAAATAAATTTTTAGTTTGTTTGGCCAGACATTTAACAAGAAGAGACTTAGGTTCAAACCTTGGGAGTACGCTTGTTACAAAGATAGTAGTAGTAGCCTATTTTAAATCCTTTTAAGTGCGCGTCAAACCAATGATGATGGTACAAATATCAAGCGATCAATGGTCCCTCTCACATCGGATCAACAATAACAAGGTGGTATAAGCTTGTTGGAAACAACCCCTGTAGTTTGAACCTTGCACTTAGCAGTTATTAAAAATATTGTGGATGTAACCAACTTCCATATGTGTATTGCTCGATAAGTTTCATATATAGATCTTTTCCATGATGAATTTCAAGGGTTGAGCTAATACTACTTGACATTTAATTGGTATAGATAGAATATTTTTTTCATTATTTTTAATAAGAGTGGGTTTTATTAAGGATAATTTTTATTAAAATATTATATTATATTTAAATTAATTTTTTTGATCAATACTTCTTATACACATCATCCGTGGGGTTGAATCCAGATCTCGCCACCCATAATAGATGTTTTATTTTTTATTATTAAAGGTATTTTTTTATCTTCTTTAAATTATTATTTTCTGTATCAAAACCTTGGTATTATTGGCTTGAAAGGAATAATATAATTTTTAAAAATATATGTTAAATTCATGCCCAGGTTCGGAATTGTATTATTGCCTCTCTTGCAAAATATCTACAAATATGGTGCTCATCATAGGAAGTCTCAGGTGTAGAAAAAGAGGTAGTAATAACTTGGCTATAGGATTTGAACGTGTATGAAAGAGTCATCTACGGTAGTGGAACTAAAACAAAGGATCTACTTCGAGCCAGGGTAAAATGGAAATGTTTAGAAATTGAAATTAAATTTGATGGTCTTTTAAATTTTTTTTAGGAAAAGCTGGTGGGGGTGGTATTTTTATAAACAGTTAAGGCAAAATTCTCCTCACTTATTCAGAATCATATGAAACTTCAACTAACAACTATACAAAGGCTAGGGCACTTCTTATAGGGATTAAAATTTCAATAGAAAATGGATGAAAATACATTTCAATTGAGGGGATTCACATATTATCATCAATGTTATTAACAAAAATGAATGTGGAGACTACATTAAAAATAACATTATTGTTTATATTCATCACCTATTACTAGAAGCAATCTTTTGGAAGTGTAAATATATTTATAAAGAAGAAAATTGGGTAGCATATATTTTAGCCAATTGTGATGTTGATCTTTATCTGGGCGAAATTCAAAATTTAGAAGGCAATTGATCAAGTGAGATTTTATCTCTTAATAAAAATGATGTTAAGGAGGTCTCAGGGGATAGTGCAATGATTCGGGCTTTTTCTCTTCTTTGGGAGGTCCAAGGTTCAAACCGCAACATGTGTGTGTGTGAGATTGTGTGTTAAATTCCTTATTGATAAGATTAACTCTCCCCTTATGAGAGGTCATGGTGATATGGGGATGCCTAGCCCTAAGCATTAGTCATAGGGATTTATCACACTAAAAAATGATGTCAAGGAGTTGACTGTGAAAACATAACACTTCGATGAAGTTGAAGAATATATTTAATAGAAAAATAAATGAAAATTTGTGATAAAAAGACATGTTGGATATGGTTTAATTAACATAACAACAAACATAATCTTTTGATGAGAGTGGCCTTCAATGAAAGCCACATATAACTTATTAAAATAAAATCATTAATAGATAAAATATTCTTTAGTTATTTGCCTTTTAAAAGTAAATAATAATAATAATAATGCACAAAATATATTTAATAGAAAATAAATTAAAAATTGTGATAAAAAGACATGTTGGATATGGTTTAATTAACATAACAACAAAAGATGCGAGTGGCCTCCAATGGAAGCCACATATAGCTTATTAAAATAAAATCATTAATAGATAAATTATTATTTAGTTATTTGCCTTTTAAAATTAAATAATAATAATAATGCACTTGGGGTGCAACGCGACGGTTCGGGCTTTGGTTCTTTTTTGGGAGGTCCAAGGTTCAAACCATAGCATGAGAGAGTGTGTGAGGGGGTGGGTGTGTGGTGGCTTTGTGTTAAATTTCTAATTGATAAGTATAGCTCTCAACTTTAGGAGGGGTCATGGTTGGGAGGAGACTGCTCACTCCGGACGTTGATCATAGGAAATTTCTCACAATAACCAAATCCAAAAGAAATAATAATAATAATAATAATTAGCTAAATTGTCTTCCATCCTATTTTCTTTTTTATAGACATGCTCTCATTTCAAAGGTAATCCTTGTGTAAATAATTTGTGGACATCCACAACTATGATATTATTTTTTAATTGGTTGCATTGGATATTAAAAAAACACTATGGTATTATTTTTTAATTGGTTACATTGGATTGAAAAAGGTACCATAGGACTACAGAGTGGTATTACAATAAATTGGTAATTATGTACGTGTTTTTTTTTGGCAAGATTCGAACTTGAGTTTCCTCTTTCAAAGTTAAGGTATTTAATTGGTTGAGCTTATGCCATTTAAAATAAAATCTAATGATTTTAATTACGTCTAGAAAATATTCAAGCTTGAGTCTTCTTGAAAGTTAAGGTATTTAATTGGTTGAGCTCCTTTCATTTAAAATAAAATGAAATGATTTTAATTAAGTTCATGAGACCAAAACCGTTTATAGGACCTAGAACTTTAATACAAGAAGGGGTATGGTGTACAACCCTACTTCCTTTTGGATTCAAACCTTGGACCTTCTATTCAAAGTTTCAAAGTTTAACAACATCCAAGAAAAAAAATTGTTCAACAAAACCAAAAATCTCAACATCTTATCATTTTTTGGAGTGTGTTTCTTCTGTAGTTGATATTGATGTGAAGTTTCCTTTTTTTTCTATTATCAAATTTTCTAAAAGTTCCATTAGTAAGTTTACTTTTAGAGTGTCCTCATATATAATCTTAATATCCTTGTAGGCTTCTCATTCCATAATTTTTTTTTTCAATCTCCATTGCTCTTGTTGTGTAAAAGACACATATTTGTTCTGATCACGCCTCTTGAGGAATGACCATTTATGAATTTTACATCTAATATGGCGTGAACTAGATCTTAGTTGGGATATAAATATTTCTTCCTTCCATTTGATCTTTGTATCTATGTACTTCATTTGGTTGTGTTCATAGCTTGGGTTGAACTCGATATATAACTATTTTTTCCTTCCTAAAATTCTAGTCCACATGACTTGTCTAAATTTTCTCCTCACTATTTAATTTCTTGGTTGGAATTTAGGAACTTATGAAATTTAATGCTCCATTTTCCTTCCATTTTTTGTTTTGTTTTGTTTCATCCATGTGTCTTTTCTTCTATTCAATGTTTATTTGATTACCTGTTTTTGCACCCTACTATCTTCAATTCATTCTATCTTCTTTAGGTACCCCAATAATTTAATCATAACTTTTTATTATAGTAGAAAAATTTCTATTTCAACAAGTAAAATCTCATATGGGACTGATGCTTTAATTTTAAAATTATTTGTAATTAGTTACTTTTGAATGCTTTCTATTTATCTCCATTTAATATTTAATGTATTACTAGCCCACAACTCACACTCATATAGCATCACTAGAATAACTAATAACCCAAAAAGGACCCTAATAGTTTTCCAATCCCATAATTTTGCTTTTTTACTCCCATTAGCAATGAGTAGAGTGCCCTTCATCATGATTGCATTCGTTTCATCCTACATATTTCCCTAATTGAGTTTTTTTTGAAAATCTACCCTCAGGTATTTATATTTTGTTACTACCTCTAAAGTTTTTCCTTTAAATAACATATATAAATATTTTTGCTCTCTTTGAGTAGTGAAGACCATAATTTTAGTCTTGCTAGCATTTTCCTACATTTCAACTTCTTTACAAAATGCTCTAAAGGTTTTAGATGTTCTTTTAAACTTTCAAGTATCTTGCCAATCAAAATGAGATCATCGACATAGAGAAGAAGTTTCACTACATAATTAGCCAATTTTATGCCCTCTCTTCCCATCCTTTCTACACATTCCTCGAATTTATCAATGTAGAGGTCAAATACAGTAGATGACAATGAAAAATCTTGTTTCACCTTGATATCACTCCTAAAACACTTTGATAGTCCATTTGGAGTTTTAATTTTTGCCACCACCTACTCATTAAGTCTCTGTATAGTTGCATAATTAAAACTCCATGGACTCTGTTGCTGTTGCTGACTTTTTAGATTCTGTTTCAGGTTCTTCTATTTGATCTTCAAGTTGTTCCTCTGCAACCACTTCTTGTTTTTCCTTGGATCCTTGCTCCTGAAGCTGAGAATTATCCTGTAATGTTATCTTCTTTTTTCTATACCACAACTTCATAAACTTCTTTTGCACATTAATGTTAACAGTACCCAAAGAATCTAACCAAGGATAACCAAGAATAATATCCTCATCATTCATCTAGCATGAAAATTTGATTGTAAAATATATTTATCCATGGTGATATTCAAATCTTTAAAAATTTGAACGTGCTCACCCTTCAACTGTGTATCTTTAATTTTTGTTGCTTGAACTTGCAACTTCTTATCCAAAGCAATATTAATAAAATTATATCTACTATTAGGGTCAATGGAAATAATAACCCGTTCCTTTTGAATGCTTCCATGAACCTGTAAAATATAATTTTTAGATGAATGTAAACCATTTTGATCCTTATCTTGCTTTTGAATATCCAATTACGTGGTTTCATTCTTCTCACGGTCTTCCTTAATATTTTTCTCTTTCTCCTTATTGAGTAATTTAATTTCTTTTTCATAGTCTTCATTTTGTTTCTTGAAAACTTCCCATTCTCCTTTCATTTCATTTCGCTCATTTTGAATTCCCTATAGTTTCTTTTCAAGGTCTTTGATGACATCCATCAAGCTATCTATATTTTTATTCCTTCCCTCAATATCTCTCTTGCAAACATCTAACTTTCTTTGTAATTGAATATGTTCCCATTTACTCAAGAATGCTAGTTCTATTTCACTCAAAGTGCACAAGGGATTATCTCTAGTAAAGCTTTCTATCCATTGCAAGACTTCCCCCCCAAAAAAACTCTTAAAGCAACAACATAACATGACTTCACCATGTTGAGATTTTACTATTTTCAACCACTCTCTCACATCAATAACATTTGCTTCAAAACATTTCTATAGTTCCATAGTTGATGCCCTAATGCAAACTAGGGTTTTATGAAAATTATATCTCCCCACTGATTTGAAGCTAAAATTCCACACAAACAACTAGATCTTCAATTTTTCTTCCAAAAAAATAAAATGCAACTGATTTGCTTACCCGAACTAAATTTCGTCTTCCAAAAAATTCATGATTTGAAAATTCATCATTGCCCTTGTTCTGGATGACTGACTTCAAAAGGTTGTATCTCCCTCAATACTGCTCGAATTCCTTCATATGACCACTCATTTTAAAGCTCTTCAAATTTTGCATGAATTGATCGAAGAATCGTCTAAATCGGATAAACTTTCACAGAGATATAGCTCTTGAAAGATGAAATGTTTCTTAAAAAAAAACCCTAATTTTGCAATTCCACAAAAAAAATCCCCACTTTTTTCAAATCGTTGCTCCTGAGAAACATGCCCTAGCTCTGCAAAAACAAACCCACTTTGCCCAAATCATTGCTTTGATACCACTTGTTAAGAACCTCCTTTTCTTAATCCACATAAATCATTAACAAATTGCAGATATATTGAATAACAACCACAATGAATGATCCACATAATATAAAACAAGATAAATATGTAAATTACTGCAATGTATTCAATTTAATACTCAAACCCTTGAGGTAGGGCAACACCATACAATACTCCTTTTGGAAGGAAGCCACTCCACAATATCTTTAACTCCACGAGCCAAGACTTCTACAATATAATTCTCTTCATGATCCTTACAATGACCAATCTCTCTTATTTATATACCTTGTCTTCTAATTCTACTTTGGGGAGCCCACTATTAATATAATATTATAATATAATATAATATAATATTATAATACAATCAACCTTGGGTTATGTGTGGCCCATGCCAACCCATATACAATATAATAATATATCCCCAAATATCTATTTCTAGGTAACCCAACATTACAATAATATAATATTAAATACTTATATTGGGTACTTAACATAGGGGTATTTTTTTCTTAGTTTCTCTCATATAATTGCTTAGCATATTGCAACCATTTTTCACTTGCGATGTTATTTTTTGTGTACCTTTCACTTTGTTGTAGATCTTTCCAAAATGATCTTGGGCTATACTTTACAAGATATCAACTATTTTTGCCTTGCTCTTATGCATTCTTCATTTTTATTATTCACTAGTTATTTGTATATTTTGCTAATTATTGATCCTATTATCCCATCATTTTTTCTTGATAACATTAATAATAATAAGTAAATCCTACTTAAAATTAAAATATATCTCCATCATATTGTCATGGCTACCTTGATCCTTATAATAAGTTCCCTAGCCTCTACATGGTCATTAATTAAAGTTCCATATGATTACTAGTAGGTGAGGAGAACTTTCCCTTCATTATCTCAAAAAACACCATCTTAATTAGTTTTTCATATTTTCTTTCTAAACACTGCCAAAATTAAGTTCAATAAACTCAAATTTTGATATTTGCATTTTAACATGGATTAATGTACATCCTTTATATTAACTACATTATCACACACGTTGATTTTAATCACACATCCTTTTATTTTTGCAAATTTTATTTCTAGCGGTTTTGTTCCCACAACAAATTCGCTCACTTTAAAGTAAATTTACGCAATCGAGAGCAAAATGCCAATTCTGGTAGTTTACCTAAATTTGGCAATCTACCAAGATTTCGTTCCAATAGAATCCATTTCCCAATATCCGTGTTGCATCGACTCCCCAAACTGGCTTACAAATCTCTTCGGATTGCTAATTTGCCCACTCTAGCGTAGCAGCCAAAATACCAACCCAAGTTAACCCAACTAATTTTGCCCCCTTGCGTTGAAGAAAAAATTATAAATTGAGCTCTTTGGCCATTTAGCAACCCCATATATAGTATAGAATTATCGCACTAGATATATAGATTTATTATATTACAGTTGATTCTGAAAAGTTCTAGTTCATTATATGTTGTTTTCATAAAAGCTGAAATGCATGTAATCTAATTTTAGTTGCATTTTGCCTAAACCTTAGGTGTATGTTAAAAAAATAACTCATCAAACTTTCATATTGCATAGGTGTGGAAACTACCATCAAGAGTTTCCTAGTGAACCCACCACAATTCATTGACAACCACCAAAGAGGGTACAACACAAGTACCTCTCGTTTGAGGTGTAGATCCATCTTCTAGACGTGGATCCATTACCTTGAAGGAAAGAGATGTGAAAATTTTGATTTTACAATTACTCCTTTCAAGATTGATGCTATCTAAATAGTGCTTAAATTTTGAAATGAAATTTACAAAATATTTTAAATCTAGTTTTCTTTAATTTTCATGTAGATGTGGAATGTAAAGTTGGAAATGATTAATAGTAATCACACCATTATCTATTGCTTGTACTTCTACATAACATGTCCCACATAGTTATAAAAATGCTAAGTGTTTGGAGATGTGGGTTGTAAACTTGCAATGATCATTTGACATGTCAAATATAAAGTGTTATGTCACCTCCAATTCCATGTTCCACAAATTAGGATTTGTTGGTGACTACCAATGGGAATGTTGAGGTATATCAAAGCAACTTTGGTTAGAGGTCAATATTCAATCCACACTACACTCTATATTTATATAAATTTTGTGTTAGATTTTGGTGCCGCATATAATGGGAGATACCAATCACAAGATGCATGCATAAATAAATAAAGTAAATCTGAGATGAATGAAATATGCTATAAACAAAAATGATGAAAAATATTACAATAGTAGCTATGGAGGAAATGGACACTCCATAATATAAGCTACTTCTTCATGAACGAGCTCTGAGCTTATAGCTCACACACACACTACCCTACTGCCTATCTACCACACACTACTTGTGATGCTATGACTTCTATATCTATCTTCTACATCTATGGCCATTATATAGGAAGATAAGTTCTTTGACCAACACTCTATCTAGTTGTACAAGTGGACACCTTGCACATTATAGCTTACATATTGTCACTTGTGCATTTATTACATTGCATGAAGTAACTAGATAACTTCCCCCTAAAGTAACCTAATGTACTAAGTATGTACCAAGGAAGATACATTTACATGACCCAAATAATGTAATATACTCTATTCTAACACCCCCTGTATTACAATATTTGGGTATTGAAGACTTTAGTCTTCAATGTGGATCTTCTTCCATATAATGGTTTAAAATTAGATATTCATCTTCGAAGTGATCTTTGGCTTCTTCAGATTCACCATTATTGTCTTTTATCTACCTTCATTTATCTCCTTGTACGTGTCTTTGTTTGGTTCTAAGTATTGATGACTAAGTAGAGCATGGTGCATTTGTCCTCTCATATTATTGATTTTGATTCTTCTATGCTTGGCTCTGTGCTGTACTGGTTCTTCATTTTCATCAACATGTTTCTTTGGAAATATGTTCGTTTCATTTTGAAATATCATAGTATCTGGTGAGATTTTCATTGAATCTAGGATGTGTGTATTTCCATGGATTGACCTTGTTGCTTTAATTTCACCTTGATTCATGATGAGACATGTATTGATTCCATCCATATATCCAAATTTGATCATATAATTATCTTCTACCAACTTGCTTACTGAAATGATATTGAATGTTAATCCAGGAACATATAATACATTTTGCAATAAAATATTTGGAAATGATCTGCTAGGTGTTACACATCCATATCTATGTATAGGATAAGTTTGGCTATCCGTAATTCTTAGTCTATAGCCATTGGTATCTTCAAGACAGTCGAACCATTGTAAATTTCCTATCATATGATAACTAGCTCCTGAGTCAATATACCACATATTTTCATGTTTTATAGACTGGTTTCTATTAGAGCAAATTCCACATTCATTATATGACATTCTTGAAGAAATAAGATAGGATTTTCTTATGACTTATTATTAGGATATATGATCTCTGATAGAAGTATATAAGCTTGATCTGACAAAACCTATATTAATCCTTGATTTTTGTAGACTTCCTTATGTCTCCCTAGTAATAAGAATAAGTACTCGTAAGGATTTTTAGGTTTTGTAGATGGCTTATATTACTAATGGATTTACAACTTGATAAACAATAGATTATGATATTACCAAGTTTTGTAGAATTCCTTGACTCCCTAGTATGTTTTTGGACAAGATATAAAGTGCTTTTGTAAGTTATAGTTCAATCTTAGTTGAATTTGTAAAGTTTTGTAAATGCTAAAATCAACTTATTTTGTCCTTATTGCTCCTATTGAACTAAGAACTTTTTCTAGATTTCAAGAGGTTTTAATGTTGTATCTTTTGTCCCTATTTGAGAAATTTTGAGACAAGTAAATATTATAATTTTCAACCTTTATATGTTTTTGATAAACCTCTTACAACGACCCTTTGAGATATGGTTTCAATTTTTCTAATTTCCAATAAATCAATTTGTAGTAGTAGACCTTATGACTCCCAAATTTGGAAAATTAGAAAAGATAATAATATTTGCAAAGTATTAAATGATTCAACCTAAGTAGAAGGCCTTATATCTCATAGGTTAGTTTAAAAATAGTATTTTGATTTTTGATAAGTTATCTCCTGTCTTTTGCTTTCTCAATATTAAAATTAATCCTTAAAATTATAACCTTATATCTCCTATGTTTGAAAGTAATATTTATGAGATATTTTTCTTACCTTAGCCCATTGAATTCACACTTGAATGGCACTAGTTTTTACTAAAATAAAATAATCCTTTATGTACCATTTTTGCAGTGCTTAACTTGATGAGTCTGTATGACTGAGTGTGGTATGGTTGTCAAGCTTACTCTTCGATGCTTGGAGAGTAGATGCTGACCTTCTTCAATGGAGTCTTAAATGCTCCTATGCTCTCCTTCTTCCATGTTGTGCTTAGAAACATATTGACTAGACTACGCTTTGCTCTGCACTTCACACTATGGACATCAAACATGAATGATATCCCTTCGCTCTCTCTTACTGCATATACGAGCAATTATTGACAAACAAGTGGTATTTTCATTTCTTAGAGTGCTATCGCTTCTTATTGTAATGATGTTGTACCAAATGTTACTCCTTTGTAAAGTATTCACCTTGCTTTGAGATCTCTCAATTTTCATCTCTTAAGCGTTAGAGATATGATAGACATTAGGGAATAATATGACAAGTGCCACTCAACCATCTTGCATGGGAGTTTCTACATAACACCTTCAATAAGGATATTATAACTCCTTTGATTATCTTCATCCTTAGCTTACTTTGGTTTCTTGAATAACAAGCAACATATTTTCTTCTACAGGTAATTCGTGAGCCGCCTTGGAGCTTCGAACTAGGATGAGATAGCTCTCTTGCTATCCTTTTTTGATGTTATTCCCAATGTAGCATCCACTTTCCTTATTTGTGCTTATACATTCACTGTGCTCCCTGTTCATGTTGATAGAGGTGAATCTTGATGCATCTAAACGTGTGCTCTCTTTTTTTTTTCGTAGATAGTTTCTTCTCCTTGCTATGGTTTATGTAAATTTTTGTGATAGATTTCCTTTGGATTACACAAATAACCTTGGTAGATTGGTTTTTATTTATGTAAATGATTCATTTATCTATAGGTACGATCTTGGAGAGAATGCCCTTTCGATGTTGAAGAACGCTCTATTATTTGGCCCTTCCGTTTGCTGCTTTTTCCTTGTACTTGTTGTGCCTATTGTGGTACCTTTAAATATTCTCCTTTTCTTGCATTTGATATATTGTAGAAGTGTAATACCATGTAACCTTTACATGTATATATAACCTTTTTATTGCACTCTTTTGTAGGTCTAAAATTTGTATTTTTGTAGCATATTAATGAGTGCAAAATGAGGGTTTTAAGGATGTCTCTTTGGCTAGACTCCTTACCTTTTTTCTTGGATGATTGATGGTGAATCCAAACCTTGTAAATTCTTTAGAACAAAAGCTTTATTTTAGTTGCACTAACCCTAAGTGCTTTGGATTTGAGACTCACCAAGTCTCAATATTTGAAGATTATTTTTTGTTAGCTTTTCTTTGCTTGTACTAACCAATTTTGGTGGCTTATATTGGCCACTATGAGTTGCAGGTTTATGTTCTTTAAGAGTGTCTTTAGACACTTGATCCAAACTAGATTTTGTAGCCTTTATTTCAAAGCAAAAAACTAATTTATTTTGAAAGTAATAATAGTGCAAATGAATCTAACAAATTCTACTTTTAATGCACTAACATATTACACCTTATCACTTAAATATACTCTTAAGAAATGTACTTAATCAATTCACTACAACTAATCAATAATAATCTAAAATGAACCTTCAAGATTTATTTTATAAATTTCTTATTAGCAAGATATTAGGAGATAGTCTTCTTTTGCTTTCCAAAGTAGATAATAGGCTACTTGATAGATCATTAAAATTCTAAAATCTAATCAACTCCTAATGTGCAAATGAACCTTTCTTTTTGCACACTTGAATACTGTAATACAAATCTTCTTTTTGCAATTTTAATCAGGATGAAGGTGCTTTAATAAATCTGATAAGTAATCCAACTAATGAATCTTCTTGCATCGATAGTTTCTTAATTTTTCTAAATGCTTTTGTAGCTCCTTTTTTTCTTCTATAGAGGATGTAGATCTTGGTGTCTAAGATTACCAAGTTGTTGCCTTGAGTAGAATCTTGCAGCTCTTTTTAGACTATTTTGAACAGTTCCTTCACCAAATTGATGATATCGAACTTTCTTTCACGAGACTAGGGTTTGGTGACTTTTATCTCCTCTTGTAATCTCATCCTTCTACTATAGATTTGGAGAAGTTACTATCTATGGAGCAGTAATATCTTGTTGTAGGAGGTAATATTCATAACTTCTGGATTTGATAAACTTCTTTTGCCTTCAAGTCTTCTTGTCAAATTTTGACTTCAAGTAAGATCTTCTTCTCAAGATTCTAAATATCTTGAGGTCTTCACTGGATTCTTATTTTGTTCATATTTGATATTCCTTACCAAATTCTCCTCCTCTTGGGCTTGTTATCAGATGGTGATAATTGTTCCAAGTCCTTCACTATCAGGGGCTTCTCCTTGGTAGTGGATTTCTCCAATGAGTTCTCCTTTGATAATTTCTTCAACAAGACTCTCCTAGAATTTTACTGGATGCTCGTCGAGACCTTGTCAAGGTCTTTGATCTTATAACTTCTTCTGGTCTTCCTAGATACCTTATCTTCAACCTTTTGCTTTTGGAAGTGTTGGCGTTGAGATCTTCTCTTGGATCTTTGATTTTACTACTTTTGTATTCGAGCAGGACTCTCCTAGTCCTTCTTCTTCTTCCTAGTCTGGAAGTTATTTAATGAGATCTCCTCCTGATATCTTTTGCTTAAGGTAATGTATTTATTTTGAAGAGGCTTTTATTCCTAATTTTCTTGTAGGAAGCTTTCCCGACTTACTAGATCTCCTTTATCTACAAAATAAATATTAATATTGAAATCTACTTCTGAATTAGATCCTCTCCTCTGGAATATTCTTCAATATAAAAGATATTTGTGGTCTATTTCAGTATCAAGGCTTCTATGGCCTATTCTTAAATATCAAGGCTTCTATGGCCTGTTCTTCAACATCAAGGCTTATATGGCATGTTCTTCAATATCAAGGGTTCTATGGATTGTTCTTCAATATCAAGGTTTCTATGGCCTGTTCTTTTGAATCAAGGATTCTATGGCATTTTATTCTATATCAAGACTTCTATGGCCTTTTCTTCTAGATCAAGGCTTCTATGGTATTTTCTTATTGTGAAGTTCTTCTATCTATCAATGGAGATATCTTGTCTCTAGACTTCACCAAGATTATTTTCTAGAAGTTTCTTCTAAAGTATTCTCCTCTCTACAACAACTAATCTCTGCACTATGAAGGCAATCCAATATTCGAGTAATGAAGTTGAGGTATCCTAGATTTATGTTGTAGGAGATGTCCCAATCATATGAGTATTAATTCCTTGCAATAAAAGAAACTTTCAAGTAAGTATTTCCATATTTATGAGCTTCACTAGTTGATTCATCAACCTAGTGGATTAAATGTTGAGTCTTAGTCTTCACGTGTTTTCCTTCAGCTTTGTGGAAAGACTCTATCCCTATGCAATTTCACTATTTTTGAAACTGATATTTCAGTCCTCACTTGTAACTCTCCCTAATTCTACCACCTAGACTCTTTTGAGAAATTTTGATAGTGACTGGTCCAGTGGCGCAAGGTTCTTAATATTTTTAGGATCAATAATATTGGTGGTTTCCCTATAGACCTACTATGGCTTGATCTACTGTAGCTCTGATACCACTGTTAGATTTTGATGCTAGATACAATGGGAGATATCAATCACAAGATGTAGAAATAAATAAAGTAAATCTGTGAGATGAATGAAATATGCTATAAATAGAAATGATGAAAAATATTACAATAGTAGCTATGGAGGAAATGGACACTCCATAATATAAGCTATTCCTCCATGAATGAGATATGAGCTTATAGTTCACACAGAAACTACCCTACTGCCTATATACCACACACTGCCTATGATGTTATGACTTCTATATCTATCTTCTACATCTATGGCCATTATATAGGAAGATAAGTTCCTTGGCCAACACTCTATCTAGTTGTACAAGTGGACACCTTGCACATTACAACTTGCAAATTGAAACTTATGTATTTATTACATTGCATGAAGTAACTAGATAACTTCCCCCTAAAGTAACCTAATATCCTAAGTATGTACCAAGGAAGATACATTTACATGATTCAAATAATGTAATATAATCTACTTCTAACACTTTGCATGTCTTATGGATCTATGTCCATCATGCTAGCATAAAATGACCACCAACGTTGTGTACACAAAATAAATGCCTCACTTTTCACCCATTATATAAACTCCCTTTCACTATTGTAAAATTTTTGACCTCCTCCTTACTATAGCTACTAGTGTGGATATGATCCATTTCCATTCTCATTTAAAATTTGGTGAGTCCTTGGTATGCTCATTCCTTTTAATAGTCAGAAACATATGGCCTATTATAAATTATATCAATATTATTTGATATGAGTGGTTATGAAATCTTTAGTTATTTGATTGTTTAGATTTAAATTATGTGTGTACATATATATATATATATATATATATATATATATATATATATATATTTAAAATATGTGAGTTCAATGATACCATATATGAATTATAAAATGTGTTATGTGTCATTGAATTGACAAAGTGTTTTATGGATTATTACTAATAATTAATAGAAGTTAGATATATGTGTTGTCATGTGTGTGAATATATTGAAGGTCAACCAAGAGAGAAATATATAGTATTGTATAACTATTGTATGATCTTGTGCGTTAAACCCATGTAATATGTATGCATATCTAGTTATATGTGTAATGCATGTGAGCAATACATGTGCTTTAACCATGTCATGTCTAGTTCATGACCTTCAAAGAATTAATAATGTAGAATGCCTAACATAAGACCCCTAAGATACTTTATTATAATAACCCACCAATCAAATAGTAACAAGAATCCTAAGAAGACTTGTAAAATTAAACTAAAAAAATATTAAATCTAGTGAAAATAATATTGTTAGGATAATTTGGGTAGTTTGTAAGACAATGAATAGATGTTAAGGTGGAGGTAAGGAATATAAATGAAAAGGGAAGGAGGGCAAGTGGCTGCTAGAATATAAATTGGCAAAAGGGTTATGTAAAAGTAGGAGCACAAGAAGGAAGGAAGAAAAAGGAAGTGCACACTATCACATAGGGGCTAGAGCATGCATGAAGAGAGGAGGAGACATGTGGGAGAAGCACAATGGAGGACTCCATTTCTTACTCCATAGAAATTTTCCAAGAGTTATTATCACTTGATTGAAGTGCCTCCTTTATAGTCTTGGGTTCTTCATTAGTAACTAATATATTAAATGCAAAAAAAATATTTGAAGGGCTATACCTTTATGGGAGTCTTCTCACTTGATCTAATCTCCTCAAACTTGGAGTTCCAAGTTCTACATCTTCAACTTCCTCCTCACCTTATTCCTCTGAATTTTCCTCTTTAGAATCTCTCTGTAGTTCATCTTCTTCTATAGCATCAGGTTCTATCATAGGTTATTCCTCTTGTTATAATTTTACTTTAACTATTTTAGGTTCATTGCTTGGTTGCATTTATTGTTTTGGAACCTCTTTTGTTTCTCTAAATATCACATTATAACTGTAAACAATCTTCTATATTTCTGGGTTCCATAACTTATATCCTTTAACACCAATAGTATAACCCACAAATATGTATTTTTTAGATTTATAGTCTATCTTAGTCCTTTTCTCTTTTGGGACATACATATAAGCATCACAACCAAAAAATTTTATATGATTGAGAGAGGGTTTCTTACAAGATCCTTAACTCTTTAAATTTATTGAAAACATCAAATTTGTTCCGTAAAAATATACCTAGGTTTTTCTTGAAAAGTCATCTATAAATGTAATAAAATTGATAGATTTACCTAACGATGGTGCTTTTGTAGGTCCAAAAACATCACTGTGAACTAGATGCAAAATTCCTTTAGATATTATAGCACTACTAGGAAACTTGACTTGGGTTTGCTTTCCAAAAACATAGTGCTCACAAAAATTAAAATTTAATGGGCAATCAAAAATTTCTTTAGCCATACCTTTTATTTTTAATGTTCGAAGGCATTTCTCACCAATATGCCCCATCCGTTGATACCACAACATTGTCTTTACTACAGAAATACTTAGAGTCGTTTCTACTGTATTATTCTCCTCTACAACTGAAGAGTTATTGCAATCAATACTTATAGTGCTAGCTTCAAGTTTGAATAAAGTTCCTGATCAAACTCCCCTTGCCAACACCAAGACTCCATGAACCATGTCGCAACTATCCTTATTGAATACCATAGTTACACCTACATTATTCATCTTACTCATGGATATCAGATTCCTTTCCAAACCTAAAAATGCATTATATCGAGAAGGGTTTTAATTCTTCCATATTTTAACCTTAATTTGACTCTTCCTCAACCTATTATTTTCTATGTTGAATTATCTCCCAAGAATACTTCACCTCCATTTATCTTTTCATATTCACAAAACCCCTCCCTATGAGGAGTCATATGAAAGGAAGCACTTGAGTCAATCAACCATGAGTCATGACATTCACTTGAGCACATTGCAACTAAGAATAAGTCCCTTGAATCTTCATTTGTGGTTTTCATTTCTACAAAAGTTCCTTCATCATATGATCAACTATTATTAGCCTTTTTAGATCTATAGTCTCTTTTATAATGCACTATTTTACCACACTTCCAACATTTCTTCTTTTTTGAAGAAAAAAATTTACCCCTAGATCTCGATTTCCTTAGTCCCGATTTCTTTTTTCTTATTTCTTGAGAATGACTTCTCATAACCAAGGCATCCTTCTGATGATAATCTTTAGAACATTTTCATCTCATTTTCTCAAATAGCAATGTTCCTACTATATCCTCTACTTTCAATGTAGAAATAGTATTGGTGATAGCCATAACTAGGTTATCCCATGAATTAGGTAATGAATAAAGTAAAGTAATACACTTTTTCTCTTCATATATTTTTACTTCAACACAATTTAATTGACTTACCATAATGTTAAAATTATTTAGATGTTCAGCCATAAAGTCACCATAATTCATTCGAAGCGAATACAACTTCTTACAAAGAAAGAGTTTATTTACCAACAACATTGGCTAATACAAAGTTTTCAACTTATCCCATAATGACTTTTCCACGGTCTCTGTTGATACATTCAATAATACCAAATCATATAAGCACAATCTGATAAAAATTATTGCCTTCCTATCGATATTTAGCCAATCCTCATCTATCATTGATGTTGATTTTATTCCCAAGACTGTAATCCAATGATCTCTATCAACCAAAAAATCTTTCATCTTGAGTTTCCATAACTCAAAATTTTGTCCATTAAAATTTTTAATCTCTACTTGTGTGCTTCTCATCATTTTCTTTTGCTTGGATTATTTTGCGTACAAATCTCACTCAAGAATTAATTTATCACATGGTTGAAACTCTTACTCTTAAAACAAAGCTAAAACCTAGCTCTGATACCAAATGAAGAGAAAAGGCCCCAATAAACTAAATATAGAAAAATATTAAATACAAAATCAAAGAAAAAAAGAAGATAATAGATACACACATAACACAATATTTAACCTAAAAAACCCTTAGAAAAAAACCTAGCACAATAAAATCTCCTTATTGTATAAACTTAACCGTCTCTAATACAATAATGTTTATCTCTCATCTCTCTTCAAACCCTGATGCAAGTGCAATTAAATAAAAATAGCATAAGAATAAATTTTTACAATACCATAGGCAAAAATCCTTGGGTTCAAATATTTAACCCTAAATAGCCCATATGGATCTTAAATTACTTTAAGAAAGCCTAAATATTTTTGTGAGGATACATGGAGAGTGTCCAATACCTTTTAGAGCTAACCCCACCATAATAACATGGAAAATATTCAACATATTTCCAACAAATTGTACCCCCTTGTTTAATTTGTACAATGTGCACTGAATTTGTACAATTGTAATTAATTTCATACAATTGCATCCAAATCCATACAATTCCTCTCAATTCCATATAATTGCACCTAGAAATCATAACAATTGCACTGGAATCATACCAATTGCACTAGAATCGTACCAATTGCACTATAATTGTACAAATTACCTTATGATCATATAGTTGCACCCCAAATCGTACAACTACACTTCAAATCGTACAATTGCACCCCAAATCGTACAACTACACTTCAAATCGTACAATTGCACCCCAAATCATACAATTGCATTTCAAATCATACAAACTACCTTGTGAAAATACAATTACACCCCAAATTGTACAATTATACTTCAAATTGTACAACTTGCACCCCAATCATTCAATTGCACTCCAAATTATACAATTACACTTAAATCCATACAATTGCACTTCAAATTGTACAATTTCATCCAAAAATTGTATAATTACCTCTAAATCATATAATTATCTCCAAAAATCGTATAATTACTACCAAATTGTGCACTCAATTCCAAAATTATATAATTTGTTCTATTTGGTATGATTTATCCTAGAACTTATGTGAAATTTCTCGGTTCTCCTTCATTGTACGATTTCTTCTTTTACTTATGCAATTCTGCTATCAATCATGCACATTTTTTACTTTCAACTATGTAACTCTATAAGTTGTACAATTTTATCCCTAAGCAATTTGTATAATCTCTTACTTTGTACAACCTTCTTCAACATGCAATGGTTGAGAATTCCTTGAAATCTTATCAACATGTATGGCTAGGATTTTAATCTTGCTCTAATTCTCCTTTTTTTTCTCAACACTTCACCAAACCCTAACTTTGTCCACAAGAATTGATAAACCCTAGCTATTTTCCTGAAAATCAAGAAAAAAAGTACCCTTATGTGCTATTTTTAATAGGTAATTTTAGAAAAGAAATATCCTTAGTTTCTTGTATTTAATTTCCTGTATGGTATTTGGCTAATTTGTTGATGCACAAGTCTTCACATTCTCAAATACCTTCAACTTTGGTATCTCTATGCTTCCAACTATTTTTAAATTTCTTCTTGGTGCCCCCTTTTTATAAATTTAACTACCAAGTGTATGGATGATTGCCATATTAGCTTTTTATATGTGCTTTTTTTACTTTGTATGAATAACTGCCATTTGTGCTTTTTGCATGTACTTTTTGCCTGCTTTTTCTTTTCTTTTATTTTTATTTTTCTTTTCTTATCAGCATGAAAATTGTAAATTAACATTCACTTGTACGATTACCTTTGTTGTGGTGTCAATTTATAGTTTCATCAGATTTTCAATAGAAATAGGGGGTTGACCAATCATGCAATGGTTCAGATTGATCAACTATATGATTTACCATTTATGGATTTCCAATTGTATAATTGAAAACTATACAATTATCAACTGTATGATTTGGAACTATATAATTATTAATTGTACGATTTGGAATTATACAATTATGAACTGTACAATTTGGAATTGTATAATTCTCTAAATTTGTAATCGTACAATCTCTATCCCTTATTTCTTGATCACTACCTCATTTCAGACTTTCTCTTAATCCTATTTAATGGTTATTTGGTGAAGGCTCCCTATTTATTCGATTCTCATTTGGGTGACTTCTGCTTATATCTCCTTGAAATAAATTTACCTCCAAACTTGGTTAACAAGTTCTTTGCATACTTTGACTACCTTCTTTTTGAAATCGTACAGTTTGTTAGCATACATTATTGTTAAGCGTACTTTATTATTACATTATTGTTGTAACAAGGCCTATTTCAGCCACGGGTGGTTCCGTAACCTCCGGGATTAATAGGGCATATAATGTTCTATTTAATCTGCTGATTAATACAATGTTATTGCTGTTTTACTCGAACATGGTATCAGAGCCAGAAGCGTGACAAGAGAAAGGAGGTAGCAAATTATTTGCAGAGTTGGGCTGAAAAAAAAAAAAACAATGGAAGAGTTGGCTGGAAATTTTTTTTCGCACATAGTCTGTTGTGCGTTTTTCTATGCAGCACTGCGTCCGCAGTCTTTAAATTTTTTAATTTTTTTTTTTTTTTGCACTTTCACGCACAGTATTTTTTTTCCTGTGCGCAGTGCATTTTTCTGTGCACAGTGCCCTCCCCTCCCACCCACCATTGCCGCATTCAAAAAAAAAAAAAGAAGCGAAAAACATCGCACGCAATCGCACGACGTTCCGCGACATTTAAAAAAAAAAAAAATTTACGTCGCGCACAGACGCGCGACATTGGGAGGCTACACCCCCCCAACACGTCGCGCATATGCGACGGTTGGGAGGCCCCCCCTCCCCCCAATCCAGTCACGCAGACATGACTGTGGGAGGCCCCCCCTCCCTCCACACGTCGCGCATTCACGCGACGTTGGGAGCGTCACGCTTCCACGCGATGCCCCCCCTCCCCTCCCCTCCCTCCACACATCGCACATTCGCGCGACATTGGGAGCGTCGCACTTCCATGCGACGGGCCCCCCCCTTCCCGAGGTCGCGCGCTGCATGCGCGACCTGGTGGTGACAACCGTCACTGCAGCAGCAGAGGCTACAGGCCACCCCCGCGGCCACCTGCCATTGTCTATAGAGGAGGCAACCACAACCATAGTCGCGACCACCTGTCACTGCCAGACAAGGAGAGGAGGAGGCACGCTCCTCGAGAACAGCAAGGCTGTCGGGGCACTCCTCAAATACGAGGAGGTTCCTGATCCTCTCGGATCAGCCCGCTAGTCCACCTGGTGGTGGACTGTGCGGTAAGGCTCTGGGAGCCTGCAGGTTGCGAGTTCCAATCCCGCCGACCCCCCTTCAACAAAAGTAAAAAAAAAATTCCCACATTTTTTTAAATTATTTTTCCTAAAGTTAAACTTTAATTTTTAATTTTAATTTATTTTCTATAGTTTAACCTTTATAAATTAAAATTAAATTTTTTAATTTGATTTTAATTTTTTTCTTTAAAGGTTTTTTAAAAACTATATAAATTAAAATTAATATTTTTTTTTAACTTTAAGGTTATAAAATAATTTTCAAAATCATTTGTGGGAATTTTTTTTTAAGATAAAAAGAAGGGGGTATTTTTTTTCAAAAATCAAAGGGGGAAAGTGAGTAATTTTATGAAAATCAATTTTGGCATTATTGTAAAGGTGCATTTTCAGCTGTGCCCGACACCTAGTGGGTTATTCCTGTGGGGATTTTTTTTGTTGTATGTTGCATATTTGTTTTTTGCACTATAACATTAAAAATTAAAATCAAATTCACTCCCTAAGTCCCCGAAATAATTAAAACCCATCCGTGCAATTTATTGCACTACAACGTTCGGTATTTGTGATACCTCTGGCCAGCACTTACAGGTAAAGCTGTCGTGATTGCGCTACTATATCCGTCGCCTAATATAGCTGCTACAATGACGTCTGAGCTTGTCCTCTATAAATTGTCGAGGAGAGATAAGTTTGCCATTTTGCATTTTTTTACTCCATCCACTACCCTTAATCGTTCTTGTGTTTAGGCATAAATCCTGACGAAGTATTCTTCATAGTGTTTAGGGGAAGTTACACCCCACGCATGAGAAGAATCTTCTATGGTAGGTGCCATCAACAAGGTGATTCCCTTTCAGTACTGCTTATGTTCCACGTATCATATGATCTCTAAAGATCACCTATAGTTTCCCTCACATAAGGGTGGGTGATTTTTTGTTGATCTTTCTAAATACCTATAGTTTCCCTCACGTAAGGGCGGGTATTTTGTACAGTATAATGGCCTAGCAAAAGGTATATTGAAAGGGGGACCAATTGGTGTTATAAGGAACCTTCATCATGTCTACAAAACTAATGACTGATTCTCATCAGTTGTTGAAATGTCCTAATTACACACCATGGAAAAATAAGATGAAGGCCATCCTAGCAATGGATGACTTATGGGATGTTGTATCTGGAGCAACAACCAGACCTTCACCTGTTGCTGGTGCTACAACTCCATCTACTACTCAAAGAGACTTTGATAAGCTAGACAACAAAGCAAAAGTGCTCAACTTATTTGCTGTGTCTGATGAAGTCCAACCCCATATTGCTGACTGTGCAACTAGTAAAGCGGCATGGGATGCCCTTAATACTATATATGAGGGAAAGAATGATTCCACCATTCTATTTCTTCAATCTCAATTACACAGTCTAAGCGTGAAGCAAGGTGAGACAGTTGAATTATTTCTTTGCAGAGTTTCTGAATTGAAAGCAAAGTTGAATTCTTTGGGAGAACCAGTTGAAGACAAGCTCCTTACTTCAGTTGTATTGAGAGCTTTACCTGATTCTTATCAGGTGTTGATCACTTCCCTTTAGGTATCACAATGAAAAGTTAATTTTGTAGAATTGGTTAATATGCTTCAAGAGGAGGCACGCCAACTACAGCGAGATGATTCTTCTAACACTGCTCTCTACATCAACAGGAAAGGGTAGAACCAGAAGAAGGGTAATTTTCAGAAGGGAGGGAATTCACAAAAGGATTCAAAAGGGAAACAAACTCAACAACCTCAATAGAAAAAGAGATATTGCAAGATCTGTGACAAAGAAGGTCATGATACAAATAGATGTTGGCATAAGAATAAGCAATCAAAACAGAAAGGCCGAAACAAACCACAAAAGAACAAACAATAAGTGAATGTTGTTGTTGAAGAATCTGACATGGATTTTGAGAGAGCTCACAAAGTTCTCATGACTACCACAGTGTCCAAGCAGGCGGATCCTATATGGTATGTTGATTCTGGAGCCAATAAGCACATGATTGGTGACAAATCATGGTTTGAGTCTTTTGAGGCCAAAGAGGGCAAACCTGTCACTATTGTTGATGATAAAACCTACAAGGTTCAAGGAGAAGGCATTGTTTCAGTCACTCTTCCTGATGGCAAGTGTTAGATTAATAAAGTTCTCTATGTTCCAGGATTGGCAAACAATTTGTTGTCAGTCACACAAATTTTGGACAAAGATATGGTTGTGAACTTTAGTGTTGAGGGAGGCAAGAAGTGTTGTTTTATTACTAGGAGGGGTAAGAACATTGCAACCGCTTCATATAAGCATGGCTTATTTGACTTAGATACTATCTCTACTCCACATGTTGCCATGACAGTCTCTACAAAGGAGGCAACTTCCCTATGGCACAAGAGATATGGATATTTGAGTTCTGGTTACTTACTTGAGCTAAGTAAGTATGATATGGTAAAGGGTCTTCCTTCCCTTTCTACCACTTTACCAGTTTGCTCTGACTTCTTGGCAGGAAAGCAGCATAGAGTGCCTTTTGAAAAGAGCTCTACAAGAGCAAAAAAACCTCTAGAGTTGGTTCATACTGATCTGTGCGGTCCCTTCACTCCCAAAAGTTGTGGGGGTAAGAGGTATTTTCAGTTATTTGTGGATGATTATTCATGAAAGATGTGGGTATTATTTCTTCAACTGAAATCGAAGCATTTGGCTTCTTTCAGCAATTCAAGAAATCTGTTGAGAAGGAGTCAGGGACTTCTATAAAAACTCTTTGCTCAGATCGAGGGGGGGAGTTCACCTCTAAATAATTTTTTGCATTCTTGAAAGAAAATGGGATCACAAGATAGTTAACTACTACTTATACTCCTCAACAAAATGGAGTTGCTGAAAGGAGGAATCGTTCCATCATGGAAATGGTTCGTTGCATGCTCACAGGAGCTAGACTTGAGCAACTATATTGGGCAAAAGCTGTCACCACAATAGTATATTTGTTGAATAGGGCACCCACAAAGGCCCTATAAGGAATGACTCCACAGGAAGCATGGAGTGGTAGGAAACCCTCCATTTCTCATCTACGCATTTTTGGATGTAAAGCTTTCATGCACATACCAAAAGATAAAAGGAAGAAGCTAGATGAGAAGACATTGAAGTGTATTCTTCTTGGGTATGATGAGCACTCTAAGGGTTATCGTTTGATTGATCCCTTGACCAAGAAGATTCACATAAGTAGAGATGTTGTTTTTGATGAGGCTTTCACATCAAGCAAACACATCGGATGTATACCTAGACCTTGTGGAAACTCGGGTTGTTAAATCTCCTTCATCAAAGGTTGGAGGTTCTTCTAGATCTTCTTCAACACCTAAGAAGAAGAATCCAAAGTGGTATACAAATACAATCAAAGACTCTAAGCTATCTACTCCACCAAATTTGACTTTGGATAGGCCTCGTACTCGCAGCATGGCTAGACAGGAGAAATTTGCAACAGAGAATACTGGGGTTGATGATCTATGTCAATCTTTTGAAGAACTTTCTATAGATCCAGCAAGAGATACAGAAGATATGGATATTGATAGTGATAAGGTGTTTATGTCCTTCATAGACGATCTTGAACCTGCATAAGTACAAGTTGCTCTTGGTGAGCCTCAGTGGAAGGCTACTATGGATGCAGAGTATAAGTCTTTGATGAAAAACAAAACTTGGAAGCTTGTCGATCTACCACACAAAAATAAGCCCATTGGCTGCAAATGGGTGTATAAAATCAAGTAGAAAGTAGATGGGACAATTGATAAGCATAAGGCCCGTCTTGTTGCAAAGGGCTATGCTCAAAAGGAAGGCATTGACTATGAGGAAACTTTTGCACCTACTGCTCGGATGACAACAATTCAAGTTATTTGTGCTATGGTAGCACAGTTTGGGTGGAAAGTTCATTAGATGGATGTCAAAAGTGCCTTTCTGAATGGTGATCTCCAAGAAGAAGTCTATATGACTCAGCCAGAAGGATTTGCAGTGGAAGGCCAACAACATAAAGTTTGCAAATTGGTCAAATCCTTATATGGCCTAAAACAAGCTCCTCGAGCTTGGTATATAAAAATGGACAATCACCTCCTACAACATGGTTTTAAGAGATGTCCGTCAGATGCAAACCTCTATTTCAAGAAATAGGGTTCTGAGATAGTGTTGCTTGTACTCTATGTTGATGATCTGCTCATTATAGGGAGTTCAGAAACTATGATCTCTACTGTCAAAAGAGACTTGTGTTAATCTTTTGAGATGTCAGATCTCAGACTTCTCCATTACTGTCTTGGTCTGGAATTCATCCAGAAAGAGCACTCCATCAAAGTGTCTCAAAAAAAATATGCCAAGACATTGTTGAAAAAATATCGCATGATTGATTGCAAGCCAATGGCAACTTCGATGGAGACAGGACTTCAGTTATCGCGATATGATGATTCATCACAGGTAGATGGTACTCTCTATCGACAGTTGATTTGGAGTCTCATATATCTGACCAATACTAGGCCAGATATCGTATTTGCTGTCAACTATCTTTCGAGGTTCATGCAGGAGCCTAAGACCACTCATTGGAAAGTAGCAAAACGTGTTCTTCACTATGTCCGTGGCACAATGGAATATGGCCTAGAATACAAGAGGAACAACAAATTCTTCTTGCAAGGATACACGGACTCCGACTATGCCGGATCATTTGATGATCGCAAATCAACTTCAGGATATATTTTTCATCTAGGATCTGGTCCTGTCTCTTGGCACAACAAGAAGCAACAGGTGGTTGCTATATCATCAATAGAGGCAGAGTATTGCACTGCACGTGAAGCTGTGTGCAAAGTGATATGGTTGCGTCGCATTCTGACAAGTATGGTCATCCATCCAAATCTCCAATACACTTGTTTTGCGACAATCAGGGTGTTCTGAACCTAGTCAAGAATCCAGTTCATCATGAAAGAACAAAACACATTGACACACAATGTCATTTCATTCGAGACGAAGTTTTGAAGCACCGAATTCAGCTTCAACACATTCCCACCGATGCTCAAGTTGTAGACATTTTCACTAAGGCACTTGGACGTGTCAAATTTGAATTGTTTCACAACTCTCTTTGCATTGCAAAATGATGTAATTAGGGGGATGTTAGTATAGCTAGTAGTTATATTATTACCCAAATAATGTAATAAGGGGGGATGTTAGCGTACATTATTGTTAAGCGTACTTTATTATTACATTATTGTTGTAATAGGGCCTATTTCAACCACGGGTGGTTCCGTAACCTCCAGGCTTAATAGGGCATATAATGTTCTATTTAATCTACTAATTAATACAATGTTATTGTTGTTTTACTCGAACACACTTCCTATTCTAAAAACCTCTCTTCCTCGCACATGTATTCCACGGTCTTGTTATCTTGTTGTAGAACCTTGTCGACTATTGAATGGGATTTCATTTCTTTGAAGCAATCATCTTCCTGCTTCTATCCTTCTTGGCCCTTGTTGATGCACTCTTGGTCACCCTAAATTCCCTCTATGGAGATCCAATCCCCTAAGATTTCACAAGAATCCACCCCAAAAATTACATCCTCATTGTGCATTCCTGGTTAAATTTAAGGGTGCATATTGTGTCTCATTGGGTTGCCTAGGCCATATTGGAGTAGGAGGTCGATTCCTTCCTCTCATTCTTCTAGGTAAATGGTTTGAATGGTTTTTAACCTCGTTCACTTATCATAATCCTGCTCTATGACCTAGATATCAACCTATAGTACTTGGAATTCCTTGTTGGTGATACTGTTACCAACTTGGCTCCCCTCTTTCCCAATTGCTAGGATTTATATCCACAAATTCTATATTGGCAAGGCATCCTTCATTATGTTGAGCTCCTGGTGATATTTTTTGTAGTACCCTTAGTCTATGTTTTACACGCCTTAGTTACCTCATCCATCTTTGCTCTTCAAAATGATGTTGTGGGGAAAAAACTTGCTAATGCTTCCTTATAATCATCTACAAAATTAGATCTAGTGCTTGAATCATTACGACTATCATCTCATCTTGAATACCATTTTGGTGGCATATCCATTATTCTTTGGAGTCTCCTCACTTCCCTCCTTTGCCTTCTTAATTGTTGATATGTTGTAACATAGGCATCTGGTTTAGGATGAGTATGAAATTATTGTATTCTAGACATAAAAGTATCACTACTACTATATTAATTACTATTTATTATTAGTAAGGGAATTCCTTCATCACTATAATCGCTAGAATCTTCTTGTCGATTCCCTTGTTGCTTAAGTTATGTAAAGTTCTCTTCAATATCTCACCACAATATTTTTTTCTACCTCATTCGTAATTGGCAGATCTTGCATAGGGCCCTTTGGTTCTACTTGCGATCTCTCATCCTCACTAAAACTTTATCTTGAGCCTTCCTGTTATCTTCCATGTACCTGAGGTACTTCTTCTTTTTTGTCATATTGCAATTTGAACTCCCTTTACCTTGTAGTCAATTGCTCATCAAGTCATTGCATTGTATCATCCAAATCTTGAATGATCTATCCTTGAAGTCATATATTATGGTATTGTAATAATTAATACTCCTCTTGCAATTATTGTGCTTGATGGTGCATCCACTACTAGATCATACAAATTTGGGTTAATGGGGTATGTACTACTAATTCTTCATATGCAACACCTCCTTCATCTAAATTTGATATTTCCATGTTGAATGTATCCATCCTATCCGGATATTGGAATGTTAGTCATATCATTTGTAGATATTTTTCTTGGTGAGGCAACTCTTGTTGCTCCAACTAAGGATACACTACTACTTCTAATGATTGAGAGGTTTCTTATTGTATTTTCAAGTTTGTAGCTAATGGTACTACCTCTTGATCTCTGGTTTCGTTTGGAGAAATTATTTCCTCCTCCTCTTACTCATTTTTTTTGTCTCATATTCAAACCTCACGTGTACTTGCATCCTTCTTCTCTCTACAAGGTGAGGTACCAATTCTCATTGTTTCATAATTGGTTGTTATCCCTCCCCTTATACAAATAGACATGCAATCCCAATATCATCTTCCTCTTGTAGTGGATTTTGGTTATTTTAGGTTGCACTTGTTCGTGAGATGCTTCCTCTTTCTTTGGTTTCTTACTGACCTCTTTTTCATATTGAAATTTTGTAGTCTCCTTTGTATTAGTACAAAAACAATTAGGCTGAAACACCTTGTACTCCTCCATTTTCCAGTGGAGAAGTCCGCTATTCGATCGAGCTTCATCCTCACTACATTCCTCAAGGTACAACATTCCTTATTCAATGGGCTCATATTGGTATTCCTACATTAAAGAAATCCATGATTCATCTATTGTGGCATCATATTCACTAATTTTTTACTTTTTTAGGTTAATCATATATTTTTGTTGTCCTTTCTTGAATGTAAATTGATCCTTCTCCCAGTTGCGATTAACTTTGACCACTCTCAGCCAACCTCTTGCTAGTAATGAATCATATGCTAGATTATGCATTGTAATCACAATGACATCCAAGATGAACTCTTGGTTAGCTATTATTATTTTTATGCCATCAATACTCCCTTAGTTTCAATACCATACTGGTAAGCACCATACAACTTAAAATTGGGTGGACATAAAAATGGAGTATCGATATCCTTCCAAGTAATATTTGATAGCATGTTAACACTAGATCCTCCATCCACAATTACTTGTGTTAACTTGTGCTCCAATATCTCCATATGAAGTAATGCTGGTATTTGTCCAACATCGATCATTAATATTGTTGGATCCATAAAATAATCCTTCTCTATTTCCTTCAATAGTTGGATTTGTACTTCCATTACCTTTTGGGGTTGTAATTCTTCCCCTATTACCTTATGCAAGTCTAGAATGGATTTTAGCAAACTAGCCATTTTAACTTCCACTATTGTATTTAAAACTTGTGCTATTAGTCTTTGTATTGATGCTTCATCCTCTAAGTTGCTTAACTTCTTTAATTATTTTTGTTTTGGTAGCCTTATTTTCTTAGAATTTTGTGCTTCTTCTTTAATTACCTTTTTGGCCTCCTACCATATCTCCTTTTCCTTGGAAGGTTCTAGGTAATTGTCTTTCTTGGCCTAACTCTGTGTCATGACCAATACATATTTTCCTTCCCCTCCTCCCCCATCGGAGGTACATCAATGCCAAGAAAATTTAACATTCTATGAGTTAGTCATACTTGTATTCTTGGGAGACTTAAATTCCTTGTGGTTGTATAGACCACACCACCGATACATACGTGTAATGTTATTTTTTACTCTCATTTGTTTAAGGAGTAGAACAATTCTTCATAAAGTGCCCCCACACTTGGCAATTGCAACACTATATGATTGGTCTACCCTTTGAATCTACTACAAACAACTCTAACCTCCTTGTTGATTGCCCTAGTATGGTCTTCCTCCTCTATGATTATTACTATAACTGCCACTGGTTGCACCTTGTCCACTCCCTTGGAAATTTGGTTTTTACTCACTCCCTTGAATTTTTAAGGTCTAATGCTTTACCCATTTTAGATTGAATAGGTAATTTACCAGTTTGTGTCCTAATACATCGTATATATTGTAAAATGTATTCCTAGGATAATACACGTTTGTATGTACCTCAGTTTTGCAATCAGTACACCATACATATTTTGATATTTCCTTGTTTCTCCTTTCACCTCTTTTAACATTTTATCAAATTGCTTGCGAAATGATTGGATAAAATGATGCACCTTATTTTCTGCATCACTATTTGAGTCCTCATACTTATAGTGTACCACTATACCTGTTATCGTTTGCTTTGAATCACTTTCAAAGTTTGCTTTTTCTAGTGCCTCCTCATATGTTGATGATGGAATGACCTTCATCTTCTTTCTATATTTGGGCAACAATATATCAATGAATCATATTCTTATTAGTCCATCTATTGGTGGAATTTGTATTTTATTTGTTAGTTGCTTTAATATTTGATTATATGCTTTTACATCCTTATATTTTCCTTGCTTGGTGGCATTAGTTTTGGTTATAATTTTAGTGTCATCTCTTAAGGGATGAAATTCCTTAATGAAATCTTCTTTCATCATATTCCATAATCAAAAGGTTGGTGTATTTTCTCACTTTAGATACCAATCTATCACAAGTCCAATGTAGCAAGAATTAGTTGCAACCACTTGTTTAGTTGATTTACACCATTTACTTTGCAAAAGGTAGTACATGTGCCAATATACCTTATTGGGTCTTCATCCCCTTCCCTTGTGAAGGGTGGGCATCTTTGCTTTTTTGTTCTCATGGCTACATTAGTCATTGGTGGGGTTCCTCCTTCATCATCACCCAATGAATATTCCCCTATAAGTATGGTTTGATTCCTTCCTATAGTGGGTGGTTTGTTTTGTTGTTCCTTATTGGATGTTTCTATTCATAGAATATTGTACTCACCAACTAGTCATCTACCTATTTCATGTGCATCTTCACTTCACAACCTTCTTCATTGACATATCAATTGTGGTACTGGTATTCCTTCCTAAGACCTCACATGTCGTTGCTTTGGTATTTGACTCCTATCCTTTGCACTCCTTGGTAGCCTTCCTATCGCTTGTTCAAGTATCACCATCCACTAGGTGTATTCTCACACACTTTCTCAATATGTGTCTTCCCTTATGCTAAAATATTCCTCAAATATTGGTGGTGTTTGTACTTCTTTTGTATCTAACAACAATGTTTCCCATATTTTAGTATATCCCTCTTCTAAAGTCCATACTTGTTCTATTACAAGTTCATTTGTTTCTAAATATTTGTTATGCACATTATTCCTTTGAGTGATTCATGTAATTTCCCTTATCAAAATTTGCTCCTCTCTATGATCTTGTCTCCTACATATTTGTAGATTTGTATCTGTCATCCACCCCTATTTACTTCACGCTACTTACTAATCCAAATCCTCAAAGTTTGATGAGGCAATGATACCAAATGTAGCATGAGTGGTGGTATTCTCAATGAGGGGGGTGTGATGATATATCTCAGAGTGATTCTTAGAATTTTGTATGCAAAATAGGGTAATTATATAGTTATATAATTATAACTATACAACTATCCAAAACATACAATAGTTGATTGTATAGTTACAAAACATACACTATACAATTTGTACGGTTGCAAAACGTACAATGATACTGAGTTGTATGATTTGCCAAAATATGCAGTCTACTAGAAACATTCAATTAGCAATCAATTGTCTTATCAATAAACTCTTGTAATCATTCATTTGGTAAATCATTGATCTTGCTTTAGAGTATGCAATAATGGATTTATGCTTAAAATAGGGTATAACCTAACCAAATGTATGATTAGGCAAACTTACTGTATGGTTAGATAAACTAACTATACAATTTTTGAATATGCATATATACCATGAATCAACTACAACAATATCCTCAACAATAAGTATGAATTCAACTTCCAATGCATGCATAAACAAATATGGTTAATTGGGACTCAAAACATCTATAATGATAAATTCTAGTAATAGTACAATCACATCAACCACATGTACTTTGTCAATGAGTTAACCATGTTCAAAGTACAATATTATTTCATTTCAATTTACTTTATTATTTCCCTACATTGCACATTTAGCAAAAGGCTACATTGTATGCTTACTCAAAATTGTGCAAATCCTTTGAATTGTACTTTCACTTTCTTTTCTTATGGGAGGTGGATTTGCTGCCTACAAAGGCCATTATAGTTTACTCAAATCAACTATTAAAAGCAAAAATCACACAAGGGATGAGGAAGTACAATATGCAAGTTCAAAGTTAGAAGGAGTTAAAGCAAAGGAGGTGAAAGAGGTCAAGATTAATCTAGGTCATTCATCTTTATTTTCCTCAAGTAGTATAAAATCCTCTCCTTGAAAATGAAAATAGTAGTGTATCCATTGCACTTTAGTGTTTCAAGAGCAACATAATAAAAAATGCATATGGAGGATATATGTGAAAATTTAGGATTTCCAAGGCAACATAAGAAAGTAATTACTATGGAGGATCATCCTTGCACTTTAGATTTTTAAGGGTAACTTGAAGAAGAAAGTGTTTGTAAGCCTCATCCTTGCATTCCAAGTTCTTTGGGAACAACAAATCTTTAGAAGACAAGTACCATTATGAACAATATGAAAAAATAGAAAAGTTTGATAAAGATGAAAGTGTTGGTTGGAATGTAAAAAGGAGAGGAAGGCCCTTAAAGTAGAACAAAGAGAAAAGGAACCTCAAAGGAAAATTGACCTGGAAAATAAAAAATAAATATCACGATTTTAACAAGAAGTGGGTATAATCTCATTGATAAAAATCAAAAGTCAAATGGTATCATATGATATTAGGGGTATAATTAAGACCCTTAACAAAGAGCTATTAACAAATTAATAGGTTTTCTTAGTGCTAATTTTATTTTAATTCAAGAAATAAAATTAAGTGGTAAGCAATATAAGGATGAATTTGAAAAATATTTAGAAGATGGAGTATTGTCTATTAGTTCCTTCTATAGAATTGTTCAAAGGTATTATGATAATATAAGATAAATATAAATAATATGGAAAATTTTTAGAAGCAAAACATATTTGGGTTGTTGGTCTATTTTGCAAGGGAGAGAAAAACATCAAAGTTGGGGCTATAGATGTATATGCTTAAACTATAGTTACTCCTCATGATAGATGTTGGAAATACCTTAGCATATTTTTTTCAAATACAATAATAATTCATAATTATGATTTATGGATTTTTGGGGTGGACTTCAACACAATTCTATCCCATTTGAAAAAGAAGGGTGGTACTTTTGGATGGTCTAAACCATTATAGAATTTTGCTTCATTCGTCAATTCAAATGGCATTTGAGATGTTATTCTTCAAATTTTTAGTATACTTGGAATAATAAATGCATTAGGCAAACTTATACTAGAAATATTGAATGCTTTTTTGTCATCCAACAAATGGTTGCAAATAGAACATAAAATCTCTTTGAACATTTTATTACAAGGAGGATCAAGTCACAAACCCATTCTCTTGAGATGTTATTTTGTCAATAATGATCATCCAAATACATTTCACTTTTAGTGTATGTGGCTCAAGACCTTGGTTTCTTCTAGATGGTTAAGTTATGGTTGGATGAAGCAATTTTTGAAGGATCATATACATAAAAATTTATTCAAAGGATGAAATATCTAAAGGAAAAAATAAAAATTTGGAATGACATTTATTTTGGTAAAATAGTTTTGCATAAAAAATATTTCAACTCCAAATGGAAGAAATATTGAGGAAGAAGGAAATATCAAGAAGGAAACAAATAACTATTTAAAGTCACTTTGTTATATGCTAGACAAGATAAGGAGGAGGCTCAAGGTAAGTTCTTGCAAAATGTTCCATCAATTATCACAAGGGACAAAATAAAAGCTTGATGTAGAAATATCTATGGAGGAGCTAATGTCAAAACTTACAATCCATTCATTGAGGAAAGAGCCTGTTTAATACATTCCTTGGCATTACAAATAAGAAGATCGATACTCCCTAAGAGGAGATCGCTACATGCAAGAAATATTAAAATAATGCTCAATCTAAAATGGATGACCTAATCATCTAAAGACGCATGACCTAATTATAATACCAAAATAATGTAATAAAATATTCTTAACATCCCCCATTATTACATATCTCCTAAGCACTTAAAAAAAAAAAACAAAACAAAACGGTTCTTTAAAAAATAAAGAAGCACACACATTAAAAAAGAATTCTCCTTTTAAAAAAAATCATGAAATTCTAAAAAAATAAGCCCCCCTTTAAAAAAAAACATTTTTTAAAAATGAAAGGAATGTCGTTATAACTAAATCATTTTTTTTTTTTTTAAACTAAAAGACCCCCTTAATTAAATAAATTATGTGCCTTATTTTTTTATAATAAATAATTTAACAATTTTTTTTTTTAAATAATAAAAAAAAAACATATGCCCTATTGCTTTGATACCAATTATAGCAAAAATTTTAAAACAATAAAAAATGACACTTATGGGTTTTGAATCTAGGTGGTTTGGTTGGAAAAGAAAATGCTCACCACTCACTAATCCTAGACAAAAATCAACTCCATTGTGGATGGGGACCCTATTGTGAACTAGTCAATGTCTATCTCGCTACCTCCACATGTGATGAATGAGTGGACCACACGTCATGGTTTACCCCTATTTGTGATTAAGGATTACTAAAGCAAAATGAAGGGGTGTGCTAGAGACTAGGCTTCAATCATCAACAATGTTATCTAGAGCATCAACAACATGTGTGGGAAGGTTTTCGGCCACATTGACATAGTTTGAATATTGGACCGCTATGTTCACTGATCCAACCTAGTTTTCGACTGTTTCATTGGCCTTGCCTATAAATATCATAAACCAAATTTCCTTCTATTCATATCTACCATCTTATGTACTTTATTTGAGAAATTTCTCAACTATGTGCTTTGATTCATCCACTTGTTTTTCTTGCTTGGATATGAGCTCTCCATGAATAAGTTGAAGCGTGGTTGCCAAGGCTTCATATTTGATTTATATTTGAATCAAAACCTACAATTATCAAAAAAATATAAGAGCATGTTATCATATGACAATAACTATCCCTTCTCTTATACCTCACACACTCTCTCGATTGGTGCACTAGAGTCAAGGATTTCTTTCTGATAAACCAAATCAACTTAATGACATAGGTTTAGAGCATACTTGGATTACCCTACTTTGATACCAATGATGGAAAAACTTAGCAATTCATTCATTGAGGCAAGAGCCTATTTAATACATGCCTTGGTGTTACAAACAAGAAGATTGATTCCCCCTAGGAGAAGATTATTTTTTTTTGTTTTTTGAAAAAATTGAAAAACTTGTATTAAAACAAAGAACAGTTACAAAAGGGAGTAAACACATCCCTACCAAGAACAAAGAAGCAAGATTACAAGCGCAGAGCACAAAAAGTCAACACTTTCCACCGTAGAGCACAAAAATTCAACAAGGCACGAAAACGCGACATGTCACGAAATCGCGACAATCAAACCAGCCCTGGTCGTGCTCAAGCAACAAGTCATGAAATCGTGACATGTCACGAAATCGTGACATGTTGCGATATCACGACAGCCAGACCCCACGGTGCCTGAACACCAAAAGTATCACAAAATCGTGACGGCTTATCCCCTTGGCGCCCCATCACCAAAGGTGTCGCGATATCACGATGAGTTTTCCAAATGTCGCCTGATCTCCAAAAGTGTCATGAAATCGTGACGCATTTTCTCCTCAGTGCCTAGCCTTCAAAAGTGTCACGATATCGCGACGAGTTTTCCACTTGGTGCCCAGTCTTCAAAAGTGTCGCGATATCGCGACGAGTTTTCCCCATGACTCCTATTCGCCAAAAGTGTCGCGATATCACGACGAGTTTTCCCCTCGGTGCCCAATCCTCAAAAGTGTCGCGATATCACGATGAGTTTTCCACTTGGTGCCCAGTCTTCAAAAGTGTCGTGATATCGTGACAAGTTCTCCCCATGGCGCCTGTTCGCCAAAAGTTTCACGATATCACGACAATTTTTCTCCTTGGCGCACAATCTTTAAAAGTGTCACGATATCACGACGAGTTATCCCTTTGGTGCCCATTCTTCAAAAGTGTCACGATATCACGACGGTTTTTCCCTTTAGTGCCAATTCTCCAAAACTATCGCGAAATCGTGACAACTTTTCCCCTGGGTGCCCAGTCGCCAAAAGTGTCGTGAAATCGCGATGACTTTTCCCCTTGGCGCTAAAGCTCCAAAAGTGTCACGAAATCGTGATGTCTTTTCCCCAAGGCACTAATCTGCCAAAAGTGTCACAAAATCGCGATGATTTTTCCCTTTGGCTCCTAGTCTTCAAAAATGTCGTGAAATCACGATGGTTTTTCCCCTTTGCTCCAATTCACCAAAAGTGTCACGATATCGTGACGATTTTCCTCCTTGGTGCCCCTGCTCCAAAAGCATCACGAAATCGCTGTAGCTTCTAGCCAAAGGCCGCGACGGTGCAATAGGTCACAAAATCGTGACAGCTTCCCACCAAAGGCCGCGACAGCGCAACAGGTCATGAAATCATGACAGCATCTCTCCAAGGGCCGCGACAGCATGACATGTCGCGATGTCACGACAGGTTCCCTCCAAAGTCCGTGACATCGCAACCTGTCGCGATATCGTGACAGTTTCCCTCCAAAGGCCGCGACGGCACAACAAGTCACGATATCGCGACAAAAACCACCCTTAGCATAAACTTTGCTCATTGTCTCAAGGATTGTTTAGGACCCTGCCTAATCACTGCATCCTCCACAGGCATGCCACTGTGTAGCTGCACCCCTACCTCTTTCTCAGCACCCATATTTGCAAGGAAATCGATCGCCTTATTTAAATCTCTACTCACATAGACGGGGATCACATCATCTAATTCCCTCCATAGGTCCTTGATTTGAGAGACCAGAATCCGTAACCTCCATGCTTTCGAAGCAAAGTTCCTCATGCAATCTAGAGCGCCAACCAGAATTTGAGAATCAGACTCGAGAATTATCTTCCTGTGTCCTTGATTAACAGCCCAGATGGAAGCATATTTAATAGCAAAGGCTTCTGCTTCATTGTTTGTGGCTCTTCCTAGACCTTGCATTTCCCAATAGAGCACAGACCCAACATGATCCCGGCACACTACACCAATTCTAGCACTACCCGGATTGCCTTTTGTAGCTCCATCAGTATTGATTTTAATCCAACCTTCTGGGGGAGGTTTCCAACTAGCTCTGTCTTGTCTCTCTTGCTCTACATCTCCCTCTTCCAGTGGTCCAGGACCAACTTGATTTTCCTCTTCAGCATAGATGGCAACCGTTTTCGTGACTTTGCTCCAGATGACCTGCCAAATTCCATCTAGTGAAGAGAAGGTTTCTCTAAAAATACGAGCATTTCTCTCCAACCACACCTGCCACTAGATGAAGAGTAAGCCAAGCTCCCAACCAATTCGAAGAGCTTTAGATTTAAATCTACCTCTCTTCCATATTTCCCAAATATTGGTCCGAGTTAGATCACCATTAGCCTGGAGTTTATAGTGAGAGAACCAATGCTTCCAAATCTGACGTGTGAAAGGGCACTCAAACATCATATGATCAGCTGTTTCCTCATTCTTGTGGCATAAAACACACTGAGATGGACCGATGATTCCTCTATTTCTGAGATTGTCAAAGGTGAGAATTCCATTGTGCATAAACTGCCAGGCAAAGAAATTCACTTTTGGCCAACCCTTGGAATGCCATATCTTCCTCCAATCTTGAACTGAAAATAAATGTGGGGGAGGCTCTAGGAGGATCTTATCATATCCGTCCTTCACTGTATATACCCCAAGGTTCCCATAGCCCCAAGCTAGCTCATCCTCCTCATCTCTCCCTGTGAGAAACCTTTCTGTCAATATTTTGGTCAATATGGGTGCCAGCTCCGGAGGGATTGTAATTGGCCACTCCTCCAACCGCTTAAACTTCTTGAACTTATACTCACCCAATTGGCTAGTGTTGAAATAATTCTCAATATTGACCCAAACCTTGGCTTCTATGGCGGATTTAATTGGTTGTAATTCGGGATACTCAGCAATGATGGGTGGGTACTGGTCCCATGAATTAGTCCAAAAACGTGCCTTCTCCCCTCTCCCCACTTTCCAAAATAGTTGGTCTTTAATAACCTGAGATCCAAGCTTGAGAGCCTACCACACTAAGGATCCATTACCATCTAGAGGGAAATGGCCCACTTCATTGGGGTGAACATGACCCAAATATTTACTTGGTTAGGATTCTCTTGAATAAGGATTTTGGCTGGGAAATCCACCTCCAATACGAGTTTTCCGACCAAAGCTTTGTTGTTAAGCTTGGAGCTTCTCAGTCCTAGCCCTCCTTTTTCCTTGGGCTGGGTAACTTTATCCCAACCAACCAAGGCCCATTTCTTCTCCCCTTTTGCTCCTTCCCATAAAAATATTCTAGCCATTTTGTCCAGCTCTTTCCAAATAGAATGTGGGGCAACTAGGATAGAGAATTTATAGATTGGCATGGCCTGAATAATTGACTGTAAGAAAGTTAATCGGCCCCCATAGCTTAACCATTTATGAGACCAATGGTTCATTCTATCTTTGATGCCATCCAAAAGATCCTTCCAGATATCTATTTTTAATTTTTTGAAATGCAAAGGAACCCCCAAGTAAACTACTGGAAGAGAGGTCCTAGTGAATCCCAAGATCTCTATAACTCTGTCCTGTAGCCTTTGGTCAATATTGAAGAAGACCACTTTGGATTTTTTGTCATTGATGACTTGGTTTGAGGCCCTAAGGTAGACATTAAGAGTATCTCTGATTCCTCTAGCTTCCTTGAGACTGGCCACTCCAACCAGTCCTGTATCATCCACAAAATGTAAGTGAGTCAAAACTTCCTCACCCACCTGGATACCTGTTATCAGGCATTGATGTCTTCTCCTCAAGAAGAGTCTACCTAATCCTTCAGCCAAGATAAGGAAGAGATAGGGAGAGCAAGGGTCCCCTTGACGAAGACCACGTGTGGCTCCAAAATGTGGCGAGGGAAGCCCCTTGATTAGAATAGAATAATAAGGCGTAGAAACACAACTCATGACCCAATCTATCCAGTCCTAAGAGAAACCAAAGGCTACCAACATCTTTGACAAGAAGACCCACTCCACCCTATCATAAGCCTTGGACATATCCAGTTTAATGAACATTCCTTTATTACCAGATTTTTGCATTGTATCGATTGCCTCCTGGGCGAGGACAACCCCATCCAAGATCTGTCTACCCTCTACAAAACCCCCTTGCTCTGAGGAAATGATGTTATGAAGGAGAGGTTTTAGCCGTTCAGCCATTATCTTTGTGATTATTTTATAAATCACGTTGCATAAGGCAATAGGTCTAAAATCAGAGATATGAACCCCCTCCTCCCCCTTTGGAATTAAAGTGATGAAGGTATGATTTATTGCCTTAAGCATTATTTTATTAGTTCTGGACTCCTCTGTGATAGCCAAAACGTCCTCCTCCAAGGTATCCCAAAAGGCCTGAAAAAACTCAATAGGAAAACCATCTGGACTTGGAGATTTGCCGGTGCTCATTCCAAAGACCACATTCTTCAGTTCATCTCTATCAATGGGTCTAAGAAGGGCCTGATTTTCTTCTTGAGAGATAATAGAGGGTATGACATCAATAACTTCATTTTGAGCCTCCACATCTTGCTCCATACTTTCCTTAAAAATTTTAGAAAAATAATCCATTGAGTGGGAATGCATAATAGGAAGAGTATCAAAGGAGTGTCCATTCTCATCTTGAAGGACTTCCATGTTATTCATCTATCTCCTAGCATAGGCTGATCGATGGAAAAATTTTGTATTTCTATCTCCTTCTAATAACCAAGTGTTTCTTGCTCTTTGTTTCCAGTAAGTCTCCTCTTGGTTATCAATGTCCTCAACCGCTTTGTGCAAGGCATCATCCTCGATTTTAAGCTATTCAGTAATTGTTCCTTCCTTGAAGTGTTTTTGCACCTCTTCCCATCTAGCCACCAAGGGAGCTCTTTAGAGCTAGAAATCTGACTTATTAGCTTGCCTCCACTGTTTCAATTTAACCTTGACAAAATGAAGCTGTTTGTGGAATTTAAAATTTGTTGTCCCAAAAGGTAGACGACCTTCTTCCCACCACTGTAGAATTTTCTCTCGAAGATCCTCCTTTTGTAACAAAAAATTCTCAAATTTAAACGGTTTGTGGTGCTGCCCTGTCATAGTCCCTCCCTCCAACAAAATGGGAAAGTGATCTAAAACTGGGCCTTCCAAAATCTAGAATTTAATATTCCACTTAACAAATGCCTCCTCTGAGACCAAAAAATGGTCTAGCTTTACCTTCCTGCTGTGTGGCTCCCTCCTCTTGTTAGTCCAAGTAAAGTAGGTTCCAGGGCCTTTGATATCCACTAGGTGAAAGGCCTGGACTCGGGCAATCAGAATCCGGTCCCTTGGATCCAAAACTGGGGTTCCACCTTCCTGATCTCGAGCAGATAATTTAGCATTAAAATCCCTAACAATAATCCAGTCTAAATCTTCTCTTTAGGACCTCATGTTGTGTACAACTTTCCATTGGAGCCTTTGGCCATCAATGCTTTGAGCCCCATAAAAATTTGTAATTAAAACATGTTTAGCTATGACATTATTCCTAAAATGAGATGTGAGAACACCCCTCCAAGCTATATGTTCTATTGCAATCCATTCCAGAGGGTTCCAAAAAGTAACAATCCCCCTTGAGGCACCTTGAGCAGCCACATCCATATGACCAGTGCCCCTCCATATTCTACTAACTGTTTTACACATAAGATCTAAAGACATTTTTGTCTCCTGGATGAGCAAAAAGTTTGTTTTGCATTTTCATAAGAGTATTTGAACAACAACAGATTGATGGGTTCTACTATTTAAACCCCTAACATTCCAAGATTGAATAATCATTGAAAACCTTGAGAGTAGTAAGAATCAATTGTCCTCACCGATCCTCCAGTGATTAGCTTGTCTCCTTGCACTGCTAGTAAATCCTTATTAGACTTCCTGCCCGCTCCTTGAGAGTTACTATTTTTGGATCTCTTTTCCACCTGAGTAATCCCTAGGGCTGGCCTTTCTCTGTTCTTTTTTGCACTTCCCATGTTGACATCCTTAATTACTAGCTGTGCTTGGGAGTGAATTATCAATGCCCCTGGATTCTCTAGCTGCAATACCTCAGTGGACTCAATCACCTGTTCTAAGATAGGAGGAGATGAAGGAGAAGGATGAATGTGGGTGTTATTATCCTCAGTATTCCCATCCACTCCTTCCATGACTTGGTCCTCTTGATCCACTAGTGACTTAAAAATTTCGTACCTATTGGCTGGCTTGAGTTGTGCTTGCTCCTTGCCATTTTCTTTTGCTTTCTCCTTCTTTTGGGCTGTTCAAAGCCATCTTTTTGAACATCATTACCTTGAGGAGTATTGGATGGTTCTTTGACAAGAGTAGACTTACCCTCCCTAGGGCGATTTGGCATTCCAAGCGGAGCCTCCTCTTTTGTGTTCAAAATATTTGGACAAAACCTTGCCAAATGGCCATGCTTATGGCAAACTCTGCATCTGAAGGGCAGGGCCTCATAATCTAACTATTGGATCCAGGATAGTCCTACCAACTCAAGTTCCACCTCTTCCGGTAGAGGCTGGCTAATATCCATTTCTACACAAATTCTTGCAAAGACAGCTGCGTTACCCTCTATGGTATCCTTGGAGATGCCCAGATGTCTGTCGAGGGAATTACCAATCATTTCCAAAACCTGCTCACCCCAAAACTCCATCGGGAGAGCATACAACCGGATCCAAATCGGGATAGTCATGGGTTCAACACGAGGATCGAAACCCACTCTCCAGGGTTGAACAAATAACCCTGTCGGACCGTGGTTCCTCTTTTCTGATTCAAATGCTCTGTTTCTATCGGCTAAAGAAGAGAAACTAATAATGAAATACCCATTGCTTATAAACCATAAGGAGTACTCACCATGAGGCTCCCAGTTCTATCTGACCCAGGTGTGCAAAAAATTTAGGGTAGGTCGGATACCCATGAATTTACAAATCAGATCATGGTTAGCTCGGTAGATGATTGTGTCTTCGACCATCTTTGGTTCGATGACAATCTTAGGTCTAGAGGTAGATTGTGGGAGGCATCCATTAACTCGGTGTGTAGTTGAGCTCTTGCCAACATTCTTGAAGAGCGATTGAAAAGCATTCCTCTGAGCTTCGTCATTAGAAGATGAAGCATTTTATTTTAGCAGCTCAGCATATGAGCTCTTTCTCCCAGAGAGAGGATCTGGAGGAGACCCCATTGGGCCCTCCTGGGGCAGCAGACGATCCTTCAGAGTAACACTACGTCAACCCACCAAAGGCCCTGGATTTTCCTTCACTCCAAAAACCCTAGAACATCACCTGTCGCCTGCTCAAAAATTTTCCCGCCAAATCGCCAGAGCTCCGTTTCGAAACCGATCCCCTTAGGAGAAGATTGTTACATGCAAGAAATAAATAATTGTCCATCTAAAAATAGATGACCTAATCAACTAAAGATGCATGACCTAATTGTAATACTAAAACAATGTAATAAAATATTCCTAAGAGGAGCTACAAAAGATACTTTTCTCTTTCTATATTAACAATGTACCTAGCCTTGATGAATTTCCTATGATTTTGTTTCAAAACGTTTTAGATTTATTGAAAAGTGATATGTTGGTTGTGGTTGAAGAGGTCTAGAAAAGAAAAGATACAATAAGTGAGACTAATGTTACCTTTATTACGTTGGTTCCCAAAAAAGGCAACACAAAATATTTTGATATTTTTTGTCTTATAAACCTTTGTAATATGATTTAGAAGATCATTTCAAAAATTATGACAAATAGGTTGAAAAGCATACTAGATTGTGTAATGTCAGAGGAACAAGGTAGTTTTGTTCATGGTAAACAAATTCTTGATGATCAAATCATTGTATAGGAGGCCATACATTCTTTTTATTTCATGAAAAATCCAAGTATACTTATGAAATTAGATATGAACAAAATATATGATAGGGTTTGCTAATGTTTTCTACATGATATTCTCAAAAAGTTTGGTTTTGATCAAGATTGGTGTGAATGGATTAGATGATGTTGTAACACTCTAAAGTTTCTGTATTGATCAATGGATCTCCTATTCGATACTTGATTCATCCCATGGATTTTGCCAAAGTGATATGCTATCTCCTTATCTATTTATTATTCTCGTGGAGGCATTAGGGAGAGTTTTCTCAAAGGTAAAAATAAAAAGAAAAATAAAAGGTATTCACATTGCAATAAATGGTCCATTTAAATCATTTACATGCATATTTGTGATATTTACCTTACAAATCAGCAATTTCAATTTTATTTCCATCACAATTCTTAGTTCAAGATCCATCAAAGTGACGTAGGTTCCACATTTCATTAACATTATAAACATTTTCTTTTTGAATCTTTTAAATTTATGCTATCTAAGTTGGTCCTTTCATTAGCATTATTATTATTATTATTATATATAGCACAGCAAGGAATAAGTGCCTACACCAATTTCCTAAAACAACTATTTTGAATTTTCATAATCTTCTTGAAGATTGCCTATGAGTAGTTCCATTTCATTGAGTTAATCATCCTATAATACTTTTTTGCTATCTAATTGAAGGGTATAATTATAGTTAAAACTTTAAATTCATCAAACTCTTTGAGGGTATACAAGTATGCTTGTTTAGATTCAAGTTATATAGCTTTATCTTTCCATGGAACCTTTATATGCACTTAATCCATCGCTATATAACCCTTTTTACACAACTTGGGGGGATGGCCCTCTTGCTTTCTAACCAATTAATGTGATGATGCAAGTCTAGTGGCATATTCCATGATTGGAATTCCGTTCACGTTAATACCTATCACAACTTCCTAGTCCATTCACATCATAGCAACATCCCAAAGTAAGGAGGTAAGTTAACCACAATCACTTCCTATATATCTCCAATTTGTTGATGATACTTTTTTTTGGGTCATTCCTCTGTGATTGAGGCCATGGAGTTTAAACATTATTATTATGCTATGAAAAAACTTTTAAATAGTTGATTAATACTATAAAATCTAAGATATTTTTTATTACCACTACCTTAGATTTATAAGGTATTATTGTGAACATTTTGGGGTTTAAAATTGGAAAATTTCCATTATCTTTGAGTATTCCTTTGTCTCATAAAGGGAAGAAGAAAGAGCCTTGGAACTAAATTTTGGATGGAATGAAATCTTGTTTGGTAGGTTGGAAAGGTAAGTTCTTAGCCATGGCTAGAAGGCTATAACTCATAAGGAATACAGTGTAATTCATTTCTATTTATACGATGTCACTCTCAAGATTGCTGGCAGTTATATCATTTAAATTTGATAAAATTCAAAGAGTTTTTTAAGAAAGAATGTGAAGAAAAATTATTATATCAGCTAAATTTGATAATTTCAAAGAGTTTTTCTTTGGAAAGAATGTGAAGAAAAATTTATGTTTGTAAATGGGATAGGGTTTGCAAAGGGAAGAGTATTAAACATGCAAACTTACAAAATTACAAACTTATGAGTTTAACCCTAGATGCAAAAGTTGGAGACTATTCAAATATCAAGTAAAGAGTTAGCCAAATATGTTGCTTAAAAATATATATAGGTCCTCTTATGAGGAGAGCAAAATTCTTTTTTGTTCAATACTTGGTTGAAGCCTTATCCTCTCATCATTGTTCAATGCTTGGTTGAAGCCTTATCCTCTCATCATTAATTCAAAATAAAAACTATTGACTCTCGCATATCTAGCTTATAAACATCCAAAGGTCAAAGATTATATTAATATTAGTAACAACTCCAAATCATAAATTTCTATTAGTAGTCGTGTTAAAGGTGATGAACTCAAACAAATAGCAAAAATGCTTTAAGATTTCTATTTACTTATTTTTATGCAAAATAATAAATTAGTTTAAAATCTATCAAAAAATAATGAATATTCTATCAAATTAAAATACAAAAATTTAAAGCACTCAAAATTTCCTATTCCAAATAATTATCCTTTAACAAATATTTCATCATTAAAACCCTCTACAAATCCTCAACATTTCTTTAATTAAAATCAAAAACAAAATTTGTATAAGAAAGTCTACAATACAATATTAACTTTAAGTGAGCGTGACCTCTTTCATTCATGGCCATGATCTCTTCTCTTCATGGCCAAACCTTTTTGTCGGAGAAGCGAAAACAATGTTTAACTTGTATGTAGCTAGCATCTTCTTTTTATTATGATTATTGTAATAATACACTATATAAACTTTGATATTTTTTAAATTTAATAATATATAATATAAATATAAATTTAAAATTTAATTTTAAAAATTTATTATTTTTAAAATTATTTGGAATTTTTTAAAAATATTTAAATTTAAAAATTTAAAATTTTAATTGAAAAACCTAAATATATTTGTATCAAAATTAAAAAAACAATTATACCTCTTTAAATTATACAGCCGGACCAACTTCACCTTATAGAAGTGGTTCCCCGCTTCCGATATTGAATGAAGGACGACTTCCGATATTGAATGAAGGACGAATGGAATACTGAAGGGCAACCATGCTAGTTGAGGGTCGACGTGTCTCAGGTTGCTGACTTGCTGACTTGTCTTCCGTTGACCTTGTTTAATATATGTCGGCCTCGACAGTTGTTTAAAAAAAAGGAAAAAACAAGGACAAGAGGCGGCGACGGCTCCAAAGGCTCTGAACTTTAGTTGGAAAACCCAGGTGTATTTGTATCAATAGACCCAGGTTTAAATCATTGTGGGAGTGTATAAATTAGCTTGCGTTAAAAAAAAATAAAAATTATTGATTTTGACGCAAGCAAAATTGTCCTCCAAATTTATTTGACTTTAACCCTAGTGGAATTGTTCTTATACTTAATCTTCACTACTTTTTCTCTAGTTTTAAGGGTTAGTGGATTGGTAAGTCTTTAATGTTTATTGAGAAGAGATTTAGATTCAAATTTCAGTACTTTTTCTACCGTTTCAAGGGTTAATGGGTTGGTAAGTCTTAGATGCTTATCCAAGAAGAGACCTAAATTCAAACCTTGACTTGAACCCTTGGAAAATTGTCCTCATTCAGATAAACCTTGATTTGAAGGTTAGGAAAATTGTCTGCACCTATGTGGGAAGAGACCTAAATTCAGATCTTGACATGAACCCTAGGAAAATTGTCCTTCACACCTATCTACACTAGCAAAAGACCTAAATTCAAACCTTGACATGAACCCTGGGAAAATTGTCCCTAACACCTATCTGCTAGGAAGAGACCTAAATTCAAACCTTGACTTGAACCCTGGGAAAATTGTTCTCCAGATCTAGTGACCTTGAATCCTTAGTACTTCTTCTCCAATTTCAAAGGTGGCTTAGGCGTTTATTAAGAAAAGATCTAAGTTTCAAAAGAGACCTAAGTTCAAACCTCAATACTTCTTTTACAGTTTAACGGTTAATGGATTGATAAGCATCATGTGATGGTCAAGAAAAACTTAAGTTCAAACCTTAAAAACAAGTTCTATAATTACAAAAATGTCTTAGGGAGGTAACATAAATAGTTATAAGAATAAATCTGCTTAAGTTATAACCAATTTCCCATTGAAATAAAAATAATAATAAGGGTTGATTACGCGATTGATAGCCTGCGCCTGCCATCTAAATGCATCTATGATTGTGATGGAAAGAATCTTTGAATGAATGTTTTTAGATATATAATTTAAAGAAATGATTTTTAGATATGATGTTTATTATAAAAATCTAGGTGTAAAAAATACTTTCGAAAACCGCATTCTCTAACAAAAACTAATAATAAGGGTTAAATACGCGATTGATACCCTGCGGCCGCCAACTCAATGCATCTATGATTGTGATGGAAAGAATCTTTGACAGAATATATATATATATATAAAAATAAGCGAAAAACTTTTTGTGAGATCGGTTGGGTTTGAGAGACCATAAACAAGGGTTCTACACCATCAAAGTCTCTCGGAGTTGCACCTGACTCTGCCCGCACCAACATTATCAATTGGATTTTGGATACCTAATTCAGCTTTGCCCGCACCAACATTATCAATTGGATTTTGGATACCTAATTCAGCTTTGCCCGCACCAACATTATCAATTGGATTTTGGATACCTAATTCAGCTTTTTGGTAGGGTGGACATTTGAAACTGGGACCTCCTTTGACCCTGCCCGTACCAACATTATCAATTGGATTTTGAATACCTAATTCAGCTTTTTGATAGGGTGGAGATTTGAACCTGGGACCTCTTTGGAGGATTGCCCTCCTCTCCAACTCACCTACAACACCTGAGTATTATAAAAATAATTAAAATAATTTTTTAGATATGATAATTTTTATTAAAATTATTGTTTAATTTATATTAATTAAAATATTGACAAATATAGATGCAATCACATTATCACTCAGGGTATTATAAAAATAATTTTTAAATATGATGTTTTTTATTAAAATTATTGTTTAATTTATATTAATTAAAATGTTAAGGGAACATAGATGCAATCACATTATCACTCAAGGTATCCATCACCAGAAATAAATACATCCAAAGACTATACATACCCTAATCACATGACCACTCAAGCGAGCACCCATCACTAAAAATAAGCACATTGAAATAAATACATCCAAAGACTATACAGACCCTAATCACATGACCACTCAAGCGAGCACCCATCACTAAAAATAAGCACATTGAAGACCACACAGACACATTACTGTGAAATTATTATAAAAATCTAAATATTTTTTTAATATTTAAATTCCCGAACATAATTAAAAAAATTTATAAATATATTTAAAAAATATATGAGAAAAGTGAGATTAACCCGTTCAATATGAAAGATCTCGAACCTCTTATAAAACTTGTGAGACCTCAAAATGAAATTTCAAATGAGATTCGAAAAATTTGTTTGGAATTTTTTTTTCAATCCTATCCGCACTAATATTATCAATTGGATTTTGGGTCGCATCTGATCCTATCCACACTAACATTATCAATTGGATTTTGGATACCCAATTCAACTTTTTGGTTGCACCAATATTATCAATTGGATTTTGGATACCCAATTCAACTTTTTGGTAGGGTGGAGATTTAAACCTGGAACCTCCCTTGGAAGATTGCCCTTTTTGGTAGGGTGGAGATTTGAACTTGGGACCTCCCTTGGAAGATTGCCCTCTCCTCTCCAACTCACCTACAGAAGGATAATTTGTTTGGAACTTTAAATTACAACTGCATAAAAACTATAACATATTAAAAAAGTTTTTATAGAGACTATAATCGGAGCAATTGTTTTGAACTTTAACTTACAACTCCATAAAGACTAACACTATTACAGATATTACAACTGCATAGAGACTAACACTTTTACAAATACTAAAAAGTTTTTATAGAGACTATAAATCGGAAAAATTGTTTGGAACTTTAACTTACAACTGCACAGAGACTATAACACTTTTACAGATACTAAAAAAAATGTTTTTATGGAGACTATACAAGTTTTTATAGATATCATAACTTACTTTTATAGATACAATAAAAGTTTTCATAACTTACTTTTATAGATACAATAAATTTTTTTATAGATACAATAATTTTTTTTATAGAGATCATAACTTATGACTGCATAGAGACTATAATTTTTTTTTATAAAAATTTAAAATTACAATAAAAAATGGATATACAAATTAAATAAAAATAATCTTGAAAGAAGGAAATTTGGTATAAGATAATTGTAATGTCGATAGTCATTGGAATGAAAAGAAGGTACAATTGGAAAGTAAGATTGCACGCATTTTAATGTAAAACAATAAAAATAATTATTACATGACTTTTCATCATAGAGGAAAAACTACCTAAGTCATAAAATTAAATTAAAAAAAAAAACCTTTAATTCTTGAAAATGTCAAATAAAACCTAATCCATAATAAAGACCTGCCCATTCACTTAGTATTTGTTTGGAGAATGGGCCGTTACCTCAAAATAATTATTTCTCTTATATAAAAAATAAATCTATTTAAGCATTAAGCAAGGCAATATAGATAAAAGACCAGTGCTTCTAATATCATTTTATAAAAAGCATTGACCTTCTTATTATAAATAAAGTTACCATTTTTTCCAATTGGACAAAATTTTCAAAACATCGTACAAGTATTCTGTAAAGATTCTTTAGTGAAATGAAAGGATGAAAGGAAATCGCAGTTGACATTTCAGATGTACAACGAAAACGACCCACACAACCATATCCCATTTTTCTGGGAAAGGGTAAAAACATAAATTATTCTCACTAATAATCAGTTATAAGTTTTAATTATCAATACAACACTAAAACTACTTAAATATTATAAAATGTTAGAGTGGGACATATCATTTCAATCTGTAATACCGAAATAAGAAAACCTTCTTTATTTTTAGAATGCATTTAATTGATGTTCAACTTGAATCAGATAACACGATTAAATGGAAACTTCCTAATCAAAAACCAATCCTTACTGAAAGGCAGGCAAAGCAGAGTCTTGAATCAGAAAGAACAAGCCCATCAGCTCAACATGTTCCACTAAGAATTTCTCAAAACCCTAAGGTGGTATAAGGAAGGCAGGTAGGCATGTCCATGCAAAATACGCTTATTTAATAATCACATAAACAAAGGGAGGGAAGAATTCGAGTCGCCCTGTCGAATTACGCTTATTTACTAATCTCGTAAGTGAGGGAAGGAAAGAGTTCGAGTCTCTCTGCTGGCTGCAGAATAGTGCCTGCTGCTCTAGCTTTGCAGGTTAATCACACATCGGAGAGACTCTCCTTGAATCATGTAGTCAAACGCCTTGTTGATCTCACTAAAGGAAATTTCATGCGTAATGAACTTTTCCAGTTCAATCTCCTGAATCAAGGGGAAACGTCTGTAAGCTAAATGGGCATTTGCAGTCTGAAATGTGGCAGAAGAATGATTTTGGAACATAAATAAAATGTGGCAGTAGCAGCCGCGCAAATTATTACCTTATTCACGAACTTCTCAACCAGCCCTGGCAGATCTGTCTTGGGCTTATAGTTTCCAAAAAAGGTTCCTTTCAATGTTCTCTCATTCAGAAAATTTATGGGACTCGAGGTGAAAGCCGCGTCAGAATGAGGAACTCCTACTAACACAGCCACGCCCCAACCCTTCAAAGTTCAAATCAAGCATGAGAGTACCAGGTTAGCTACATCAACAATCCCAGTATATATTTACAAAAGAAAAAACAAAAACAAAAGAGAAAACATTGAGGAAGAGGATATACGTCATGACAAGATTCAAAAGCCTGAATCATCGCCTTGACATTGCCCGTGCACTCGATACTGTAGTCTACTCCTCCATCAGTTTTTTCTGCAATCACCTGTTAAAGAAAAGAAGTTGATCATTACTAGGCAGGATCCGTATTCATAACCTCTTCAATACACACGCATGCAAGAGAGATCTTGATTCCCAATCTCAACGAAGCTCTTTCAGGCGAAAACAGAGATTCTCGGTCAAAACAAAATGAGCAAGAAAAAGTGAAGCTAACAAACGAACCTCCTGAACAGGTTTCTGATAGTCTTGCGGGTTTATGAATTCCGTCACTCCAAACTTTTTGGCTGAAAAACGAAAGCAAATATAAGATAGCAACAAATTTAAGCGTTGATTATACACACAAACACATACAATGAAGCAAATTCTCAAGGAGTATTCATTCTAAGAGACCATTTTCGAATCTTCCAGAATTTAAATCAACCCCTATAATTCGAGAAGCTCCAGCAATTCTTGCTCCTTCTGCAGCCTGCATAAATGAAAACAAAAAATGAAATTGTATACGTGGCAAGTTCGTAGAAATTATTCATTTGACCAAAACATGAAGGGGGCAAAACGCTCACGGCAAGTCCAACGCCTCCCAGACCGAATACTGCTACCGTCGAATTCTTCTTCGGTTTGGCCGCATTTAGCGTAGCACCCATCCCTGATTGATTTCGCTCGAAACAGTTATAATAAATAATAAATATTGATCAATGGAAGCGGAAACAGGGATTGATTGCTTAATGCTAACATCTTACCTGTGGAGACGCCGCAGCTTAAAATGCAGGCTTTGCTAAGGTCAGCGGCGGGATTTATCTTGGCGACACAGCCGACGTGTGCAACCGTATATTCACTGAAAGTCGATGTCCCAAGGAAATGATAGATCGGTTGTCCTTTGATTGAAAATCTTGATTTTCCGTCATTTATCATAACCCCTCTATCAGTATTAATTCTCAACAGGTCGCACATATTGCTTTCTTCCGACTTGCAATGCCGGCAGTCTCCGCACTCCCCGGTAAACACAGGAAGCACGTGATCACCTGCTTTCATATCGGTTACCCCTTCTCCAACACTTTCCACCACTCTGCCAAATGCAAAGTCCAACCATTTAGGCACTCCTTTTTCCATTTTGCGTATTTATGTTCATACTGTATTATTCTATTTCATGGAAACAAGAAACGGAAATGGTAACCTACCCGGCTGCTTCATGTCCAAAGATGCGGGGGAAAAGGGGAGCCTGACCCTGCAATACAAGAAAAGAAGGATATCAGCTCTTTACATTTACATTTTTCACTCACATTCCCTAAATGATTTGGATCAGCGCATCCTGAAGGACTGACCTTTGCTTGCCAGAAAACGAGATCCGTGCGGCACAAAGAAGTATATAAGATCCTGATTCTGACTTCCATTGCCTGTGGAGGTGCTACCTCCACTTCTTCTATCTTAAGGGGCTCCTCTGCCGCCCACGCCACCGCAGCTGCACAAAACAAGAACAAACAAAAACAAGATTCAGCTAGTCCACCTTTACCTCTTCCACAAAGCTGTTGAATTTGGAAACAACAAGGGTTAAGATCCTCTTTCTGATTGCAGATTCAGCAGGTAGCCAGCCTTCGGCAGCCTCCTATACATAATCTTTGCTGCACATTCAGCAGGTATCCAGCCTTTGGCAGCCTCCCATACATAATCTTGAAAAGAGAGAAAGAGAAGAGTGCGAGGTACCTTTGCATTTAATCACCTTCCCTGCAGTATTGTTTGCCATCTTTCCTTTCCTTGAATTACTTGGCGAGCGAGCGAACGAGAACAGAACAACACAATGAAGACGATGCAGTCACAATGAAGGGTTGCTTGAAGCGGTAGTGGTGTCTGCCTTATAAACTGGTGTGCAACCCTGCGAAAGGTTAGAATTCCGATAAAGCGCCAGGCCCACCGTCAGATCGACAGTTTGTGGACACGTACCCAGACACTTGTGCATCTGCTAGCTGGCACGAATTTCACGGAAAATGTTTTCAGTTTTCCGACTATTATGGGATTTTCTTGGGGGGCCAGGTGAAGGCAAGTTTGGCCTTTATCTTATCCTTTGCTTTTTTTTAGTTCTGAATTCCTAAGTTTAGAGAATGTTGTTTTTAATTTTGTACAGAGAATAGAAAGGCGTCGTGATGACTGCCACTTGTGCAGTGCAAATCGTCTGGGTCGCACAGCGTGTCCAGGTGGACATTATTAATGCAAATTAACCACCTTTTACCATTGCAAATTAACCACCTTTTACCATCAAAGAAGAAAACCGTAGGCTATACGCCCGTCGTTTCCCGGTTAGGTCGGTAATGATTTGTTAATAGTTTATCTTACCCGCGGTTTCAAATTTCAAGTTTCAATAATGATAAGTGTTTGTTGATAGTTTATGTTGATACTATTTTATGAATGGTTGAAATCTTATTCATTTGTTATTTATCTAACAAAACTAACATCTACTTGTCTACCGGTCCTCTTATAATTCTCATAAGACTTTACCTTTAGTATATCATAAATTTATAAAACAAAAAAATTAATAAATTTTTTAATTTTTTAAATTACATTTATTTGAACTTTAAATTCAGTTCAAAAGTATACCATAATAAATTTTTTAATTTAAGTTTTCTATCCTAACTGTATAGGAAAACAAGAGTTTCAATGTTAAATTTTAAATCTAGTAAATTTATTTACAAATTTTAATTAAATTTATTTAATTTTATATTAAAATTAAAGGTTTCCAAATTTCATTGTTTTATTCTTAATAATTTTATAATTCTATGTTGTGAAATTTTTTAAAAACTTATTATTATTATTTTTATCAAACCAAAGTTTTAAGAATAAATAAATAAATATTGTTAAAAAGAATGTGAAGTATAATTGGAGTATAATTAGGGTCACCTTCCTTTGAGGTATAATAATGTTCCGCATGATTCAAACTTGATTCAAACTTAAGATGAGAGTCCAACAATATACCATTGTGGTATGGAGATAGGATAATTAGGGTCACCTTTCTTCAAGGTATAATAATCTTCCCACGATTCAAAATTAGGATGAGAGTCCAACAATATACCATTGTGGTGTCGAGATACGACAAGCTAATATATTTTACATTTTGAATGTTAAAAAATTAAACATTTAAATTTTATAAATAGTATTTTTTATATAGGAGCGTTGGTTACAAACACTATTTTTCTTTTTGTAACTGACAAGCGTAATTGTTCCCATAAAACATATTCCATCTCGTTATTGTTGACCCAACGTAAACAGGATCGCCAATCGTCGATCATCACTGGAGGTTCGTGTTGTCATCGTGGGTTTGAAATTTTATAAGTATTTTTATTAGTAATTTTTTTTAAAATAAAATATAAATAATTATTTTGTAAATTTTTTTCCTTAAATAATTTGTTTTTTATGTTTCCATATTTGAGAGTGAAAAAAATAAGACAGTTCTATGAAACAAGAACAATTGTCCTGATTTTTGATACACAATGATATTTTATTGTTCAACTGCCCAATTTAATTTGTGCATATCAATGTAATTAACACATAATGAACTTTTCTTTTTCTTGTGCATGTGACCAAATTACTTTATACATTACAATACAATCAATCTTGTCAACTTTAGTTACACTTTAGATTGTAGCCATGTAGGCTATGGGCCAATGTACATGTGATATTCACCATGATAACAAGCACAAGACTAAAGCCAAGAACACACTTTGTTTTTTTGTCCCCTCACTAGAAACTCTTATCATTTTGACAAATATAGTTTTTAGTGCCCTTCTCTTCGTTGATCCCATATTCATAGTAAAAATCTAATTTATTTAGAAGGATTTTAAAAATATGTATTAAAATGAAAGTGTAGTTAAACCTTGCTAACAAATTAGGAGAACAAATATTTAGTGCGACAACACAGGATTCTAAAGGTTTTGTCCGTGATTTCATAGGTGCCTAATGGTCACAGTTCTTTTGATTTTTATTCCTGAAATCTATGCTCCACTTTTTCTTCTTCTTTGCTCACTTTTTCTTCTTCTTGAGCAAATTTGTATATATATATGGATCATTATGAGATGTATTTATTTTGTGACCAATAGATTGTGAGAACTGCATTCATTTCTTGATTTTTCTTTCTCTTTGATCTATTTCAATGTAGACGAAAACATTTACTAGATTTTTGTGTACATTGATATAATGAAACAAGAGTACAAGGAGTTTACAAGAAATTATAGTACAACCTAACAAACAATGACTTTACTTCTAGAGATGAATAACAAACATGGAAACTTCAAATTTATATTCCATCTATGTAAATGTATATACCATTTATGTTTTTATATTTAAGCTTCAATGGTGATGCCAAATTTTTACAATAATTATTACCACCACTTGTCATCTAATCAAATTTTATCTCCATCTTCTACAAATAGGTCCACATAAAACTTCACTAGGTCATGAGGATAGGGATGGGGGAAACATAGTCCATGTGCATCTTCACCAAATGGTGATGATGGGGCATCCTTGTGGCTCATTAGGGTAGAGCCTAGCAAGACCAAATTGAAGGAGTCATTTGTTGATAACAAATGTTGGTGAGGTGGTATTCTTGAAGTGGGGATGGTATATAGGTGTGGTAGTGACGATGACAAAGAGGTAATCACATGAGGGTGGTCCCTCAAAGGAGAGCCCCTACACCCACTATATTGATTTTACATATATTGTCAATACGTCTAGAGGTGACTTCCTATATTCTTGCATGTAAACCCCTTCAATTTCATTGCCTACATTATAATCTTTAACACCCTCCATTGTAGTCCATATTTCCAATTTATAGACACATGTAGTCACTTTGCTTTTTCTCCATGGACTACATGCAACATCTACATGAGAAGCACCTCATAGAAGCAGTAGTGCAACATGACTCTTGTATAAATTTAGAAATGAAATAATTAATTTAAAATTGATTTCTCTTTTAGTTAATCTCTTAAATTAAATAAAAATATTAATTATTAAAAATTAATATTACTTATATTTTTATTAATAAGATGATTTTAATTTAAAATTTTGAAGGATATTTCTAATATAAATGAATCAATAATTATCCATCTTCATCTATTGTTAGTCAAGTGTTCCATTCCAATTGTTGCCACTATAATCCTTACCCTCTTTAAAATGGTATGAGGTGGAACAATGTCTCCAACAAAACTGAATGGAAAGTTGTGGAAATTGTCTATTAACAAGCACTTAATTACAACCAATTAACTTATCCTAAAAACATTATAAATTTATATTCATTAATAATTATTTTTGAATACAAATTCAAAGAGACTTTTGATGGAAAGGATGTGAGAAAAAAATAGGTTCCCTTTTTGTAAGTGGGATAGGGTTTGCAAGGGAAAGAATACTGGAGGAGCAGGCCTGCAGAATTACAGACTTATGAATTTAGCATTAGAATCAAAACTTAGGTGGAGGTTATTCAAAGATCAAGGAAAGAATTGGGCAAAAATATTTCTTCAAATATATATGTTCTCTTGATGCAATGAAATTATTTAGGAACATAACTCTACCCAAAGGTTCGTCAACATGGAAATTCATAAAAGAGAGTTTGCAATTGATAAAGAAACATGTTATATGGTTAGTTAATGAGGGGAATTATGCAAATTTCTGGTATGATACTTGGTTGAAGCTTTATCCTCTTATCTCTTATTCAAAATGACAACCATTGGCTCAAGCATGCCAAGCATGTAAAGGTTTAAAGGTCAAAGACTATATTATTAGAAGCAACAACTCCAAACCGTGGATTTCTTTTAGTAACCTAGTTGATGGAGATAAACTCAAATGGATTGTAGATGAACTTCAAAAGATGTTTCAAGACTTAAATTTTAGTATATCATATAAATTTATAAAACAAAAAAACAGATAAAATTTTTAATTTTTTTTAATCACATTTATATACATCTTAACCTAATTTAAACTTAAATTCCATGAATGAGAGTTCAAAACCGTGCCAGAATTATTTTTTTATTTAAGTTTTCTATTTTAGTTGTATAGGAAAACAAAAGTTTTGACTTGAAATTTTAAATGTAGTAAATTTATCTAGAAATTTTAATAAATTTATTTAATTTTATATTAAAATTAAAGGTTTTCAAACTTTTATTCCTAATATATTTTACATTTTGAATGTGCAAAATTTCAACATTTAAATTTTATAAGTTTTTTATTTTATTTTATTTATTTATTCTATATAGAAGAGTTGGTAACAACCACTATTTTTAGTAACTGACAAGCATAGGGTTCAAACCATAGGGGTTGCTCCCATAAAATATATTCCACCTAGTTATTGTTGGTCCTGTGTGAAGGGGACCACCAATCACTCGAAAGTCATACCATCTTCAGTTTGGAATTTTATAAGTATTTTTATTAGTAGATTTAAAAAAAATAAAATATAAACAATTAATTTGTTTTTTTATGTTTTGATATTTGAGAGTGAAAAATAAGACAACTCTATTGAAACAAGAATAATTGTCCTTATTTTTAATACATGATGATATTTTCTTGTTCAAGTGTCCAATTTATTTTGTGCATATCAACACATAATGACCTTTTATTGTTCTTGTACATGTGTCCAATTTACTTTATACATTACAATACAATCAATCTTGTCAACCTTAATTACACTTGAGATTGTAGCCATCAATCCATACCCATTCAAATTCTTAGGTTTTCATCTATAAATTAATAACATTTCTACTTGGCTATGGGTCAATGTACATGTGATATTCACCATGATAACAACCACAAGACAAAAGCCAAGAACACACTTTGTTCTTTGTCCCATCACTAAAATCTCTTATCATTTTGACAAAAGTAGTTTTTAGTGCCCTTCTCTTTGTTGATCCCATATCCATAGTGAAAATCTAATTTATTTAGAAGAATTTTAAGAATATGTATTAAAATGAAAGTGTAGTCAAACCTTACCAACAAATTAAAAGAACAAAGATTTAGTGTGGCAACATAGGATTCTAAAATCTTTTCCTGTAATTTTATAGGTGCCTAATGGTCACAATTCTTTTGATTTTATTCCATGGCTGAAATCTATTCTCCACTTTTTCTTCTTCAACAAATAGAAAATATGTATATATATGTAGGTCATTATGAGATGTATTTATTTTGTAATCACTAGAGTGTGAGAAGTGCATTCATTTCTTGATTTTTCTTTCTCTTTGATTTATTTCAACGTAGACGAAAACATTTACTAGATTTTTGTGTACATTAATGCAATGAAACATGGGTAGAAGGAGTTTACAAGAAATTATAGCACGACCCTCAATAGGGAAAAAAAATAATTACTTTCCTTCTAGAGATGAATAACAACCATGGAAACTTCCAATTTATATTCCATCTATGTAAATGTATATACGATTTATGTTTTTATATTTAAGCTTCAATCATGATGCCAAATTTTTACAATCAAAGTCTATCTTTGTCTTCTACAAATAAGTCCACATAAAACTCCACTAGGGCATGTGTATAGGGATGGAGGCAACATAGTCCATGTGTAACTTCACCAAAGGGTGATGATGGGGCATCCTTGTGTCTCATTAGGGTAGAGCCTAGCAAGACCAAATTGAAGAAGTCATCCATTGACAACGAAAATATTGGTGAGGTGGCATTGTTGAAGTGGGGATGGTATATGGGTGTGGTAGTGACGATGACAAAGAGGTAATCATATGAGGGTGGTCCCTCAAAGGAGAGTCCCTACGCCTAGTACATTGATTTTACATATATTATCAATACTTCTAGAGGTGACTTCTATATTCTTGCATGTGAACCCCTTCACTTTCATTACCTACATTATAATCTTTAACACCCTCCATTGTAGTCCATATTTCCAATTTTTAAACACATGTAGTCACTTTGATTTTTCTCTATGGACTACATGCATCTGCATGAGAAGCACCTCATAGAGGTAGTAGTGCAACATGACTCTTGTATAAATTTAGGAATGAAATAATAACTTTAAAAGTGATTTCTCTTTTAGTTAATCTCTTAATTCAAATACAAATAATAATTATTAAAAATTAATAGTATTTATATTTTTATTAATAAGATGATTTTAATTTTAATTATTTCAAGAATTTTTCTAATATAAAGGAATCATTAATTATCCATCCTCATTTATTGTTAGTCTTGCCACTATAATCCTTACCCACTTTTCAATGGTAATACTTACCCTCTTTAAAATGGTATGAGGTGGAACAATATCTCCTACAAAATTGAATGGAAAGTTGTGGAAATTGTTTATTAATAAGCACTCAATTAAAACCAATTAAACTATCCGAAAATATTATAAATTTATATTCATTAATAGTTATTTTTGAATACAAATTCAAAGAGACTTTTCATGGAAAGGTTGTGAGAAAAATAGGTTTCCTCTTTGTAAGTGGGGTAGGGTTTGCAAGGGAAAGAATATTGGAGGAGCAGGCTTGCAGAATTGTATACTTATGAATTTAGCATTAGGAGCAAAGCTATTGTAGACTTATGAATTTCGCATTAGGAGCAATGCTTAGGTGGAGATTATTCAAATATCAAGGAAATAATTGGGTAAAAATATTACTTCAAAATTATATAGGTTCTCTTAATTCAATGAAAAGTTTTGGAACATAAATTTACCCAAAGGTTCATCAACATGGAAATTCATATTAGAGAGTTTGCAATTGATAAATAAACATATTATATGGTTAGTCAACGAGGGGAATTATGCAAATTTTTGGTATGATACTTGGTTAAAGCCTTATCCTATTATCTCTTATTCAAAATGAAAACCATTGGATCAAGCATGCCAAAGATGTAAAGGTCCAAAGGTTAAAGACTATATTATTATGAGCAACAACTCCAAACCATATATTTCTTTTAGTAACCTAGTTGAAAGAGAGAAAATAAAATAGATTTTAGATGAACTTCAAAAGATGTATAAGAGTTTATATATTTTTACATGAAAGGATGATTTGGTTTGGAATTTATCAAAGGATGGTGGATACTTAGTCAAGTTGGGATATAAGGATTTAAAACAATCAAAATTTCCTTCTCCCAAATATTTTCCTTGGAAGAATGTTTTGAAATTAGAGGCTCTTTTTAAGGCCTCAACATTCATTTGGTTAGCAGTTCAAAGCAATATTCTTACAAGAGAGAGTCTACTAGGAAGAAGATATTATGGACCCTTTAGATGTGCCTTGTGTGCAAAGGACTTAAAAACATTAGACCATTTATTTCTGCATTGTTTGTTTTCTCACATCATTTAGGGTTATTTAGAAAAAATATGAAATTTTATTGGGTAGCTCCATCAACATTGAAAAAGTTGATGAAATGTTGGATTAATTATTTCAAAGCTAAATCATTATGTATTCTTTGGAAGATTGACCTTGCCATTATTTTTTGGAATTTATGACTTGAAAGGAATAACAAAATAAAAAAAAATAAATCTCAAAATCATGCCCAAGGTTGAAACCATATTTTATTTGAGGAATTTAACTAATTTTATTTAGCAGTATTTTTATTAATATCTTTTAATTGGTTATATAGAATTGACAATAAAATTAAAACCTTTATTACCTTAAATGCCAAGGAATTTAACCAATTGAATTAATACCATTTGGTTGTTTTTTTTTTTTTTTTAAATTTATTGCATGGGACTAGTTATTATCACTTGACAAGATTCAAACATAGGTATCTTCCTTTAAAGTTGAGGAATTTAATAAATTAAACTAATTTTATTTGGTAGTATTTATTCATTTTTTATTTGGTTAGTGTGAGAAACCCTACAACCAACACATAGGGCTAGGTAGTCTCCTCCCAACCATGACCCTGTAAAGTTGAGAGCTATGCTTATCAACAGGGAATTTAACACACAACCACCACACATCCACCCCCTCACACACTTGCCAACTCGCCAACATCGTGGTTTGAACCTTGGACCTCTCGAAGAAGAACCAAATCCCGGACTGTTGCAATGTCCTGTTGGGAATTATTTGGTAATACTTTTATTAATATTTTTTAATTGGTTACATGGAACAAAACATTATCGTTTGTTAAAATTCAAAATCTTATTTTCTTAAATATCAAAGAATTTAACCAATTGAATTAAATACCATTTGGTGGTATTTTTATTTATTTTTTAATTGATTTCAAGGAATTGGTTATTATCACATGATAGAATTCAAATTTGGGTCTCCCTCTTGAAAGTTAAGAATTTACTAAATTGAACTAAGATCATTTGGTAGTATTTTCATTCATATTTTTTAATTCACTATAGGATTGAAACAAGCCCCACCCATATCACATCATGCCTACATAATAGTAGTATTGCAATGATATGCTAATTATGTATTTATCATCTAACAAGATTTAAATTTGGATATCTTTATAAATCAAAGAATTTAAAGGGTAATAGGTTAAACTAATGTCATTTTATGTGTATGTGTGCTTTGATAAGCTATGTGAATTTTATTGGGCCCATTGATACACATTCATAAATAAACTAAGAGATTTACAAAATCAACTTGTATATTCTTATTATCAAAGTGGTTTCAAATAGCCATATTACATTGCTAAAAGGAAGACACCAAGACTACATCTGCAAGACAACTAGAAGTATGATATTCTTCAAAAAGTCACGTACAAAATGTAAGTTTAGAAATTCCTCCACATACCTAATTATTCATGGCCATACCTAATTATTTCATAATAAGTACCTTCTTATGCTACATAAAACCTCTTAATTTCTAAATATTTCCTCCATCCTCATTTCTTTAATATGTTATTCTTGAAATCTTAAAGCGTAAGGGATAACCTCTACACCACTTTCATTTCACTTTTATTGTTAAGCATTTTTATTAATATCATTATATATTTTTAAATCCAAAATAGACCTAATGGTTGGTCTCATCATGAATGTTATATAACAACCAACAAGCCAAATAATTGCCACATGTATTAGGATCACAACTAAAAAACCCTGATATATATATATATATATAATGGGTGAATAAATTAAATAAAAAATAATATTATTTTAAAAATGAAAGAAATTATGAGTGAAGGTATCCTCATGGTGATGTTATCATGTAGATAGAGAAGGGGTATGTTAGTGGAAAAGTTAGTAAACATAGATGTGTTTCTTCGTGATTCTACATTAAATTATTTTTTTAATAAATTTAGATAATTGAAATAGATTTCACTTATATTACATTATCATGACCATATTAAGGTAAGACCAAGTTGGTGATTGTGCATATATTATTGAGAATATTTAAACCGGCAAGAACACCACTTGCATTATCGATGATGTGACCCGGGTTCAATCCCCATGATGGATGTGCATTAAAAGTATTACTCAAAAAAATTAAACCAAAATTTTCTTTCAAAAATCAAGAAATTTAACTATTTGAACTAATAGTATTTAATGATTCAACTTTAAATTGTTGATTATAATGGGATAGAGGATATTTGGATTTTATATAAGTAAGACCTCAAACAACAGTTTGAAATTTAAAATTTATCTTATCATAGGATAGATTAATCTATGCTTAAATAGAAATTAGTTCATTTGTGAAATGTTATCTACGTATGTCCATCTAGACCAATCACAAACTATCTTTGTCTTGCTCTTTGCAATGTGAAATGATTTTTTTCTTAACATATAATAATTTTTTATAGTATTTAAAATAGTTATGTTAGCACATCCAAGTGGATATTGGTATTAGTATAATATAGTTGATAATGGGTAATATCACTAAATAAATGTTTTAATCTAAACATATATAAGAGTAATTTAAACATTTTTAAAGTTAAGTTAGTTTTTGACGAGGATAAAAAGGAAAAATCCATTGTATTAATAAGGAGGCTATTTTGGAATTATAACAGTAAAATTTCATTCTTATTTCAAATTTAATAGAAATTTGACAATCAACCATACACAGGATAAAAAGGAAAATTCCATTGTATCAATAAGGAGTCTGTTTTGGAATTATAACGGTGAAATTTCATTCTTATTTCAAATTTAATAGAAATTCAACATACAGCCATATAAAGGATAAAGGATACAACATTACTTAATAGTATTAGAAGCGTGACTAAGAAAGGATTTATTAAAATCGATAACTATTACTTGTGTCATTATAAATCATCACTACATTTTGTATCATAGAATTAATTTTATATCAAGTTAATATTAAAAGCTTAATGTTTATTTCTTGCATAAGTGAAAAATACCTTTATCTTAATTTTACCTAACAATGATGAAATTGGTTGATACTATGTCAATGTTATATTATCTTTACTACAACTCTAAGTGGTGGGTGCTATATTGATATTAACTTTGTACTTCTTAGTTCTAACATAGCACCGTCGAGCTTTGAAATCAAATAGACCATTTCAAGTGAGACTATGGCTATCTAGTCAAGATTGTTTTATTTAAAAAATAGATGTAGAAAACCATATTACATCCAAAGTTATAAGATATTCATGACTATTATCCTCTTTTCTTTTATTAGGATATGTTTTTTTATCATTTCTTGGAAAAATATATTACAAAGGTAAAGTAGGGTATTTTAATGCATCAAGCTGCGTTAAAGCTAAGTATTTAGCTTGAATGTGCTAAATATTTGAAAGTTTAAAAATTAATTAAATAAAAGCTTGTGTAGAACCCTAGTTAAATCTTAAGAAATATTATTACAATTATAAAATAGATTTAGGAGTAATAAGATGCAAGGGCGAGCACGTAACAGAGTTGGTGTGAGGTGGCTAGTTGAGGAACGTGATCTGTACGATGTGAATCCATGCAACTTCGGTTCAAATCACACTGGTTTACCATAAAACCTTTTAAGGGTGAGTGCATAGTCGAGTTGGTGTGATGCGGTTAGTTGAGGAACATGATCCGTATGGTGTGGATCCATGGAACTCAGGTTTAAATCATACTTTTTTACCATAAACCCTTTGGGGGGACGAAAAACATAATCCATGTTTGTTTTAAAAGGTGAGTGGTTGTGTGAAGGCTTCATTTGTATTGAGTGCAAGTGGCTTTAGAGGTTGTTTTTGGGACCTTTCGGCCTTAACGACCAACATTTTTATGGTTTTTGCTCAAGATTTTAGCGAGATGTTGTAGGGGACCCAATATGGGTTAGAAATATATCTTTCAACAAATATTCATGTTGTGAACTTGATTGACAACAAATTCTAATTTTTTGCACAAAACAAAAGTGAAAATCATACCTTTTCTTGGCATCCAAGGTATGGATTAAAGAGATCTTGAAACAAGTTTCAAGTAGCTGATAAAAAAATGGTTCAAATCTCAAGTGAATTCGACACTAAGGAGCATCCCAAAAATAAATCCACTACGAAAACTCCTTTCAAGGATAAGGATTTCAAAGACTTAGCCCCAAAAATAAATTTTAGGCATGCCTTTCATGGTGGACAACCTCAACCTATGCGAATATTAATAGGGTTTTTCGTAAACCTTTGAGAATGCATAAGATTGATCTTAGGAAAACTGAATCGGGATGTCTCAGGGTATCTGATGGAACTCCAATTGTAAATTAGTCCTCTTTTTTAATTTAGTTAATGTGGCTTAGAGATAGTTCCTTCAAACCCTAAGTGCAACAATGGTGGAATAAAGGTAAACCAAGGTATGGGACTAAGATATATTGTTTTGCCAAAAGGTTGTAATACATTAAATCCAAAATCAATATTTAGAACTGGAAGGAGTTTAGATATGTTCAACAAAAAACATAAAGTTATTGTTGAGCTTGAAAATTTGAATAATAAAATCCGTTTAGATGGCCTCGTAGAGAGTAGAAGTACAAATGAAATTAGACTCACAACTTAGTTAGAGGAATGGGAAAAAAAGGAGGAACTCTTATGGAAGCAAAAATCTAGGATCCAATGGCTCAAAGAAGGAGATCGAAACACAAATTTCTTCCACAAATATCTTCTAGATTGAAGATCTCACAACTTTATTTCTTTCCTGAAATATGATTCTGGAGATGTTGTCTATACTTGGGATGACATGAACTCTATTGTTGTCAATTAATTTTACAATATTTTTGGTACTGCACCTCTTGACTCGGCTTCTCAACAAATATTCTTCAAGCGATCCCTAATCTTATCACTTCTGAGGAGAACTCTATTTTTTTTACTCCAGTTACTATTAATGATATTCAACAGGTGGTTTTTAAAATACAAAAAGGAAAAACCCCAAGTCTTGATGGTTTTTCCATTGAGTTCTATCAAGAATTTTGGGATATCCTTCATGCAAATTTATTAGAGGTGGTGGAAGAAGCCAGGAAAGCCAAAGATATTTTGAAGGTTATCAGTAAAACTTATATTGCCCTTGTCCCAAAATCTCAAGAGGTGGATCATATATTAGTATTTAGACCTATAGATTTATGTAATATTCTCAAAATCATTACAAAGATCATGGAAGAAAGAATGAAGCCTCTTTAGAATAAGATTATTTCCCTTCAACAAGGTGGTTATGTGGAAGGACGTCAAATAGTGTATGAGATAGTTTTTTCTCAAGAAGTCATCCATTCCACGGAAATGCAAAAATATCCATCTATGTTCATTTGTTTAGACTTATCTAAAGCTTATGATAGAGTGGATTGACACTTGTCAATTTTTTAAGGTATTTTGGCTTCTCTTAATATTGGATGGACTGGATTATGGGATGTATCTCTTTGATGTCTTACTCTATTCTTATAAATGGCATGCCTTCTCAACTATTTGTTGCTTCCAAATATATTAGGCAAGGTGATACTCTTTCCCCTTATTTATTCATCATTCTTGATGAATTATTGGGTAGGACTATAACCAAAAATAGAGAAAATAGAACCCTTGAGGGAGTAACCATTGCTTGTGTAGCTAGGTTTATTTCTCATATTAAATTTGTTGATGAATCTACTTTGTTAGGTAAAGCTACAGTTAAAGGAGCTTCTAAAATTAAGCAAATCATTAGTTGTTTTTCTAATGCTACTAGGCAATTGATCAATGAAGATAAATATAAAGTCATTTTCTTTCACTAATCTCCTAGACATGAATCCATGGTCTTGGATAAATTAAGATATAAGAAGACTTCTCTTTCAATCACTTATTTAGGCATTCCTCCCAAAATTCAAAGAGTTAAGAAGAAAATTGGTAAGTGGACCAATAGGTGGCTTTCTTTTGGGAGTAGAATAACCTTGGTAAAATCAGTCCTTCAAGATATACCTATTTATATTTTTGCTGTGTTGAATATCCCAAAGGTTGTTCTTTGAGAATTAGATCAAATCAATAATCGGTTCCTTTGGAGTGGTACTAAGGAGAAAAGAAAATGAGCCTTGGTGAAATGGGATACTTTATATCTCCCAAAGAATGAAGGGGGGTTAGGTTTCCAATTTGCTATTAATAAAAATAAGGCTTTAGTTGCTAAAATGTATTGGAGGATTTTGCATAACCCCAATGCTCTTTGGGCCAAGAATATTCATGCTAAATATGTTGAGAAAAAAAGTCCTAAAGACCTTGTTCGCTATCAATTACCTACCAAAGGTTCTCCCATTTTAGCTATTATTAAGATTGGTGAGGATTTGATTAAGAAAAAGTTATTTTGGATCATTCATAATGGTCAATAGGTAAATTTTTTGACATATTCTTGGGATGGTCACCAACCTTTGATAACTTAGTTTCCTGATTGGAGGCCTTGGATGGAGGAGCTTCATCAAGCTAATTGGATAAAAGTTGCTAATTACTATCGGTACCATATTGTTAATTCAGATGTTGGTAGATATTGGATCCCTATTGAGGAATGGCCTATTTAAATGCCAAACAGGCAAAAAAAGACATCCAAAGAATGCTTCATATGATATCTCTCTCTTGGCCTCATGATAATGACTTTTTTGGATGGAACAACACTACCAAGGGTGTGTATTTAGTTATTCAAGGTTATTTGATCTTATGCCATAACAATTACGATCAATCATACGACATATTTACTCAGTTGTGGGTCCAAAAGATCTGGCCTAAGGTGAGGTTCTTTACTTGGATTTTATTGCATCGCAGACTGCTTACTGGTGAGCAACTTATAAAATGTGGTTTTCATGGTCCATTTAAATGCGATATGTGTGAAGAGAATGTGGAAAATCTTAGCCATATTTTTATTGAGTGTACCTTAGCCTCTGAGCTATGGAGGAGAATGACCATATTACTTGGCTTACAGTTGTCTAATTATTTTACTTTTGAATAACTTTGGAGGGATTGGCCTAATCAGGAGGGTGTTGATCATTTTATTAAGCAACTAATTTGGATGGGTTCTACCATTCTACTTTGGAATATCTAGAAGGAAATAAACAACCAAGTTTTCAATCAAGAAAGGAAGGACATTCACTATATATGGAATAATACCATTTCCAAATTAGTTGAATCAATCCAAAAACTCCTTAAACACCCCTAGAAATCCCACCAAAGATGGGATCAAGTGATGCAAAGATTGAATATTAACTCTTTTAAGAGCAACCAACTTAAAGGGAATGTGAGTAATTGAAATATGGATAGAACTAGGAATTGACAACCTCCTCCTAAATATTTTAGAAAAGTCAATATCGATGGAGCCTCTAGGGGAACCCTATAAAATCTAGTGCAGGAGGAATTGATAGACTTTTAGATGGTTCCTTGGTTTCCATTTTTGCTAAGAATTTAGACATCCTTTCCAATAACCTTGTTAAGAGTTATGGTATCCTTAGAGGCCTTCAAGAGGTTGCTAAGATCAGATGCAAAAAAGTGTTGGTTGAATCCAACTCTCAAGTCATGATTAATCTATTGAAGACTCCTAAGAATCATAAGGTTGATTGAATAATAAAAAGAATTGTTGAGAAGATTCAATTAATCCAGATGGGCTTTTTGAAAGTTGAATACAATCATGTGATTAGATAATAGAATAGGAGTATTGATGCTTTAGCTAATTGGGCTTTGGACAAGGTGATCTTACTTGCTACAACCACCCTCCCAAATGGTGGGATTCACAAATAAGGGAAGCTCTTATTTTTATCCTTTCTCTGGATGGCTACAATACTAAAGGTACCTAGTTATTTTTTCCTTTGTTTTTGCTTCTCTTTGGTTTGGTCTAGATATTTTAGTTCCCTTGCTCAGATTGATCATTCTTATGTTTCCTCTGTTGATGCTTGCCTGTATAGCCTCTTATCCTAGAAAGACCAATGTTGTTTTTTTGCATTTTCCTTCTTTTTAATTTTTTGGTGCTTGTGTTGTTTTGTATTGTTCTCGTTCTATTTTATTTTTGTGTTTTTTTTTATTGTTTTTATGGTTTTTTTGTGTGTGTTTTGTGTTTTGTTGTTGTTTGTTGTTTTTTGTGTTTTTTGTTGTTTTTGTGTTTTTTTTGTTTGTGGAAAACACCCCAAATGGGATGCCACTTTTGGGTAAGTTCCAAGGAGGTAGGGGTATCTATTCCGCCAAAAATTCCCATGGCTTGCACTTGGATTTCCCCTTTTGCACACTCAACGAGCATTCCTAAAACAACAAAAACAAGAACAAACAAACACAAAAAAAACAACAAAAACAAAAAACAAAGACAGAAAAAAACACAAAACAAACAAAAACAACATAAAAGCATAAAAACAACAAAAAACTTAAAAAACAAAAAACAACAACAAAACATAAAACACAAAAAAAACTATAAAAATAAAAAAACAACACACAAACGCACAAAAAAAATTAAAATAAAATAAAAACACAAAACATAAAAAAAGCAAAAATCATAAAAAACAAAAAACAAAAAACACAAAAAAAACAACAAAAATACAAGAACAACAAAAACAACATAAAAAACACAAAAGCAAAACATAACAAAAAAACACACACACACCTCAAAAAACTAAAAAAGAAGGAAATAAACAGAACACAACAACCTTTCTAGGCCAAAATATTTTTAAGGCAAGATTCAACAGAGGAAACAAAAGAAAGAATTGTTTTATCTAGGGAATTAAAATACCCTGACCGAACCAAAGAGAAGCAAAAATTTAGCAAAAAGAAACTAGGTACCTTTAGTACTGGAGCCATCCAAAGAAATGATAAAAAGAAGAGCTTACCTTATTTGCGAGGCCCACCATCTGGGAGGGTGTCCGTAGCAAATAAGATCACCTTTATCCAATGCCCAATTAGCTAAAGCATCAACACTCTTGTTCTGATCTCTTACCACATAATTATAATCAACTCTCAAAAAGCCCTTCTGAACTAACTAAATCTTCTCAATAATTCTTTTTATTCTCCAATCAACCTTATGATTCCTAGAAGGAGTCTTCAGAAGATTAATCATGAGTTGAGGGTCGAACTCAACTAACACTTTTTCCCATCCAACCTTAGCAGAATCTTGAAGGCTACCCCTCAGAAAGGTTATTAGAAAGAATACCCAAATTCTTAGTAAAAATAGAAACAAGGGAGCCATCTAAAATTCTACCAATCTCTCATGCACTAGATTTTCCAGGGTTCCCCCTAGAGGCTCCATTAGTATTGAATTTTCCAAAATCCATAGGACGTTGCCAATTCCTTGTTCTAGCAATCTTGTAATTACTCACATTCCCTTTAAGCTGGTTGCCCTTAGAAGAGTTAATATTCAATATTTGCATCACTTGATCCCATATTTGGTGGGATTTTTGAGGGTGATTAAGGAGTTGTTGGACTGATTCAACTAAGTTGGCAATGATCTTTTTCTAGATATAGTGAATATCCTTCCTTTTTTGATTGAAAATTTGGTTGTTCCTTTCATTCTAGATATTCCAAAGTATAATGGTAGAACCCATCCAAACTAATTGCCTAATAAAATGATCAACACCCTCTTGTTTAGGCCAATCCCTCCAAAGCTATTCAAAAGTAAAAAAATTGGACCATTGTAAGCCAAGTAAAGTGGCCATTCTCCTCCATAGCTCAGAGGTTAAAGTACACTCAATAAAAATATGTTTGAGGGTTTCCACATTCTCTCCACACATTTCACATCTAAAAGGGCCATGAAAACCACACTTCATAAGTTGCTCACTAGTAAGCACCATGCGATGCAATAAAAGCCAAGTAAAGAACCTCACATTTTTTGTTGTTTTTTTGCTATCTTTTGTGTTTTTATTTTTATTTTATTTTATTTTTTAATTTTATTTGTTGTTGTATTTTTTGTGTTTTTGTATTTGTTTTTTTGCATTTTTGTTGTTTTAAGAATGTTCTTTGAGTGTGCCAAAGGGGGTAGGCTAGGTGTGAGCCTTGGGCATTTTTTATGGAATAGATACCCCTGACTTCTTGGGACTTACTCGAAAGTGGCATCCCACTTGGGATGTTTTCATCCAAAAAAATAAGAGGTAATCTTAAATAGTTTTTAGCACTAAGTTAATTTATACTCGTTAAAAGGGTACATGTTTTTAATTAAAATGTTTAAGTCATGCATTTATATGAAGAGCATCAAAACAAGCCAATTAGAAAGCAAAAGAGCCAACTACCTGCCACACATATGCCATGATTTGATGTTACTAGGGGCTAGAAATACCACATAAGCAAGACCAAGAGCTTGCACAAACAAGGGCATTGGGTTTACGAGGGAAAGCACTTGTCATAATCACCAAATACAAAATATATTTAATTCTAAGTAATATTAATCGATATGGGAGTTATATTTTTCATGAACATCAATTAGTCCACATCATTCTCAAAAGGCCTGGGTTTTAGCGCATAAGAATGTATATAAATTTATAATTTCATAAATTTCATAAATGTGTGGTTAAAAATGTTAGACAAATTTTCTAATTTAAGTTTTATATTCTAATTATATGCATACGAGGCAGCTAGGGGTGCAGTGCAATGGTTCAAGATTTGAATTTTCTTTGAGAGGTACAAGGTTCAAATCGCAGCGTGGACAAGTGTGTGAGGGGTGGGTGTGTGGTGGCTTTGTGTTAAATTCCCTATTGATAATATAACTCTCAACTTTAGGAGGGGTCATGGTTGGAAGGATACTGCTCACCCCTATACGTTAGTCATAGGAAGTTTCTCACAATAACCAAATAAAAAAAAAATTATATGCATACGAGTATAAAAATTTAGAAAAAACTTTAAATAAAAAATAAGTTATTAAAATGGTATTTTACATAAAGTAATTTTATGTCCGAATTTCAATGAATTGATTTGAGTTATATCAAAATCAAATATTTTTGAACTTCATACCTGAAATTCTAAAAATTCTATAAGCCCCATGTGGAATCCATAGGAATTCATTATTATTTCAACTTTTCAATCAAGATAAAGTTCTAAGGCACTATATTTTAAATTCTAAATGTTTAAAAATTAAATTTTTTAATTTTATAAGTATTTCTATTTCATTTTTTTAAAAATAGGGCATAAACAATTATCTCATAAATTTTTAAAAATAATTTATTTTTGTGTGTTGTAATATTTGGGAGTGAAAAGAACAAAACAATTCTATAAAATAAGAATTATTGTCATGTTTCTCAATACATAATGACCTTTCCTTGTTCAAGTGTCCAATCCAATTTGCACATACCAATGCGATCAACAAGTAATGACCTCTTCCTATTCAAGTGTTCAATTTCCTTTACATATAGCAATACAATCAATCTTATTGACCTTAGTTACACTTGATACTATAGCCATCAATCCATACCAATTCAAATCCTTAGGTTTTCATCTTTAAAGTAAAAATATTTCTGCTTGGATGTGTAAGCACATGCCACCATACATATGATATCCACCACCTATAAAAACCACAAGGTAAAAATCAAGAACGTATCTTGATTCTATCACTGAAACTCCATCTTTTTGATAGAAATAGTTACTAGTTCCCTTCTCTTAGTTGATCCCATATTCATAGTAAACATATAATTTATTTAGAAGTATTTTAAGAATATGTATTAAAATGAAAGTGTAGTCAAACCTTGTCAACAAAATTGAGAGAACAAAGATGAAAGAGATGAGACCTAGTAGTTTAGTGCAACAAAACAATATTCTAAAGGCGTTGCCCATGATTGCATAGGTGTCTAATAGCAACAATTCATTTGAATTTTCTTCGATGGCTAAAATCTACACTTCATTTTTTATTGTTGTTTAGCATGTTTGCTTATATGTGTCATTCTAAGATGTATTTATTTTATAACCAACAAATCCTATTGACCTACTTTCTTTCCTTAATTATTTTATTTTTTTATTTGGTCTATTTTAGATGAAATATTTATTGGAGTCCCATATACATTGATATAAAAAAACATGGTCAAAAGGATTATATGAAATTATGGCATAGCCCTCAACAGGGGCAATAGATAATAGCTTCCTTCTAGAGAAGAACAACGAGCATGGAAATTTTTAATTGATATTATATCAATGTAAATGTATATATCATTTATATTTTTATTTTTAAGCTTCATTCATGATGCCAATTTTTTAAAATGAGTATTACCACTAGTCATCATTTTATCAAATTCCATATTCATCTTCTATAGATCAATCCACACACAACTCCACTCAATTGCAAGGGCAAGGATGGAAGTGGCATAGTCCATGTGGAACTTCACCAAATGATGATGGGGGTACCCTTGTGGCCCATCAGGGTAGATCATAGTAAGACTAAATTGAAGGATTCATCCATTAGTAGTGGTTATTGGTGAGGTGGTATAATTAAAATAGGGATGGTATGTGGGTGTGGCAAAGATGATGATAAAAATATAATCACATGATGTATAAGCACATGCCACCATACAACCACAAGGAAAAAATCAAGAACATATTTTGCTTCTATCACTGAAAACTATATCATTTTGATAGAAATAGTTGCTAGTTCCCTTCTCTTAGTTGATCTCATCTCCATAGTGAAAATCTAATTTATTTATAAGTATTTTAAGAATATGTGTTAAAATAAAAGTGTAGAAAAACCTTGTCATCAAAACTAAGAAAACAAAGATGAAGGAGATAAGACCAAGTAGTTTAGTGCAACAACACAAAATTATAAAGGCGTTACCCATGATTCAATAGGTGCCTAATAGCACAAACTCTTTTCATTTTCTTCCATGGCTAAAATCTACACTCCATTTTTCTTCTTGTTTAACGTGTTTGTTTATGTGTCATTCTAAGATGAATTTATTTTGTAACCAACAAATCTTGACCTGCTTTCTTTTCTTATTTTTTTTCTTTTGTCTATTTTAGATGAAAATATTTATTGGAGTCGTACATTCATATAACAAAACATGGTCAAAAGGATTTAACAGAAAATTATGACATAGCCCTCAATAGGGACAACAAATAGTAACCTCCTTCTAGAGAAGAACAATGACCATGTAAACTTTCAATTAATATTATGTCTATGTAAATGCATAATTCATTTATATTTATATTTGTTTATCTTAAATTAAGATATCATTTTTTTAAAATGAGTATCATCATATCAAAGTCTATCTTCATCTCTACTTATCAATCCACACACAACTGCACTCAATTACAAGGGCAAGGATGGGAGTGGCATAGTCCATGTGGAACTTCACCAAATTATGATGAGGGGGCACTCTTGTGGCCCATTAGGGTATATCATAGCAATTCCAAATGAATGAGTCATCCATTAGTATTGGTTGTTGGTGAGGTGGTATCATTGAAGTAGGGATGGTATGTGGGTGTGGCAAATATGATGATAAAAATGTATCACATGATGTGTAATCACACACCACCATACATATGACATCCACCATCTATAACAACCACCACCTATAACAACCACAAGGAAATAATCAATATTACTTCAATCACTGAAAACTCTATTATTTTAATAGAAATAGTTGTTAGTGCTCTTCTCTTAGTTGATCCTATTTTCATAGTGAAAATCTAATTTATTTAGAATTATTTGAAGAATATGTATTAAAATGAAAGTGTAGTCTAAAATTTTCAACAAAATTAAGATAAAAATATTAAGGAGACGATACCTAGTAGTTTAATAAAACAACACAAGATTCTAAAGGTGTTTCCCATGATTGCATAGGTGTCTAATGGTAATAACTCATTTGCATTTTCTTCCATGGCTAAAATCTACACCATTTTTTATTCTTGTTTAACATATTTGTTTATACATCATTCTAATATGTATTTATTTTGTAACCAACAAAGTTTATGGACCAACTTTATTTCCTTTATTTTTTTATTAGGTCTATTTTAGATGAAAATATGTATTGGAATATCATGTATATTTGTATAACAAAACATGGTCAAAAGGATTTAATAGTAAATTACGACATAGCCCTCAATAGGGAAAATAGATAGTAGATTCCTTATAGAGAAGAACAACAACCATGTAAAATTTCAATTGATATTATGTGTATGTAAATGTATATATCATTTTTTTTAAGCTTCAATCAAGATGTCAACTTTTTAAATGAGTATTACCACCAATTTTTATCTTATCAAAGTCTGTCTTCGTATTCTATAAAATAATCCACACACAAATCCACTCATTTGCAAGGGAAAGGATGGGAGTGGCATAGTCCATGTGTAACTTAACCAAATGATGATAGGGGTGATCTTGTGGCCCACTAGGGTAGATCATAGCAGGACCAAATTGAAGGAGTCATCCATTAGTATTTATTGTTGGTGAGGTGGTCTAATTAAAGTAGGGATAGTACATGCATGTGGAAAAGATGATGATAAAAAGATAATCACATGAGGAGGATCACATAGAGTAGAGTCACTACATCCAATTTATGTAAATTCAATACTTTTGTAGGTGGCTTCCCATGTTCTTACACATGAGTCCCTTATTTTTCATTACCCATATTACAATCTTTAGCACCCTTCATTTTAGTCCATATTTCCAAGGTCTAAGGTCTCTCTTGGGTATAAAATATTTTGTTTCAAATATATGTAGTCACCTTTTTTTCTATGTGGAGTACATGCAACACCCACATGAGAAGCACCTCATGGGGACTCACTACAACATGGATATTATGTAAATTTAACAATGAAGTTATACTTTTAAAAGTAATTTGTTTCTAATTACTTTATCAATTAAAATAAAAATATTTATTATTAAAAAACTAATATTTTCTATATTTTCTTAGTAAGATTGTTTAAATTGTCTTTGGCTGGATAATAAGGGGTTGAACTCAAGTCTCCCACCCTTGAAAAATATAAATATCTTCTTTAGAGCTTGAGAGTTTACTAATAGATACACTTATCATATCAATTGATATGCTTTAGCTAGAAACCTACATCTTTTTACATAAAATGTTTGAATTCTTAATTTTTATTTTCTGGATCTTTTCAATTTTTTGAATGAATATAAATATTCCAGAATTGAACATCCTTCCTAACATTTTTCTATAGCAGCCTTCACAATACCAAAACTTCACCTCTACTATCTATGTATTGCATCTTAGTAGAGTAATATTTCCAAAAAATCACACTATCATAGTCTGCTTTACCAAATCTAGATTACTAGTTTCCTTCCTGAAATACAAGTGCAACCACACAAATTATAATAAATAGTTTATATGAAAACACATTATTGTTATAAAATAAAGCAAATATTACCAATGAAAAATATTAAAGTAAATCTTAATCATTATTTGATTCAAGCAGTCAACATTTTCTTGTCAACTTTAGCTAAACTTACTACTTCCTTTAACCATGGAAAGACAAATTTAAATTCATGATCCTAAATAAAAACCCCTCAATTGGCTAGCCTATTTGCACATTTGTTTCCTTCCCTTATTGTATGTGTAAACCTGATTTCTTCAAACTCTTTAACAAGATCTTGAATTTCCACAATTATCTCTTGTATGTTTCATGGAGCCTTTGTTTTCCTCATAATTTTATTTATTACTATGAGAGAATCACCTTCTATCCATACTCTATTCCATTTTATTTCTTTTCATATTTTTAACCATTCTAAAGCTGCCCAAGCTTAAAATTAATTATTTATCTTAAATCCACTATTGAAAGCATAATGAGACAAAATTTCTCCTCTATTATTTCTAATTATTCATTTCCTTTAGATGCTCCATAAAAATTCAAACCAACTCCACATCTAGTGGTTTCCACTTTATCTTCTTTGCCTAATTTTTGTTCCTCTTGTATCCAATATTATAATTCCATTTAATGACTTGGATTCGTCTATTAAGGCTCTCTGCTTCTAGATTAGGGGCTGGGTGAGTTAATAGGGTTGGTTTAGAATCCTTTATGGCCAAACATATATTACTTTTCATTACCTCTAAACTGCTTTCCTTTTCCTTAAATATTCTTCTATTCCTTTATAGCCATACAATCCAAAGTATTGTATCTTTTGGTATATCCCATATTGTCTATAAAGTCTCACTTTTATAAGTGTTATGCCATGGCTTTAACCAATTTTCAATTTAGCTATTCATTACCATACATTTACCAAACATATTAAGAACCCATTATCATAGTTTCCAGACTATTGAGTAATGTCCCAAGAGATGGTGTATACTCTCCTCCTTTTTACAAAGAAAACATTGAGAGGAGGCCATTTCATAAGGTTATCCCAAGATAAAAATCTTCTATGACCTACTAGCCAAACAAACATTTTGAATTTAGGAATGCTTGGGCTATCCCAAATATCTCTCCATATTCTAGTGATATTACTATTTTTTTGGTGCTTTACATTATATCCACTTCTTATTATGTATTCTTCTCAGATATTCAACTCCCAAATAATTTTATCCTTAGCTCCTATCAAAATAATCACAAGTGTTATCTTTCTACTCAATTGATTCCTAGCATCAATGTCTTGTATACTTGTAAAAAATGTTTCTTTCCATTTGTATCTTCCTTCCTGATCCTTGTACAAAACTTTTAAAATCCTATTACCAGATTTATCTTGAAGTAATCTCATCTAAGGTTTCAAAATTAGATCTAAATTGAGTGGTTTTTTATCACACCAAGTATCCATCCAAATAGATTTTTTTCTCTAGTTCTAACCACCAATTCTAAACCTTTATCATTAAATCAATATATTTTTTTAAACCATTCCAAAGAGCAGAATCGTTTGGTAGAGAGAATGCAATAAATATTTAAACTTGGATCATTGGTCTTAAAATACTTAAAAGAATTCTTGCCCATTATTTTTTACTCTCTTTATACAATCTCTAGATTACTTTTCCCCGAAGATCTAAGTTTGTGTCTATAAGAACTCTTAAACCAAGCACTCCCCTTAGTTTTATCATCACACACCTTGCTTCATTTCACTAAAGGAAAATTTCTTTTATCATGTAAACCTGACCACAAAAAGGATCGCATAATATAGATTATTTTTTTTCAACTAATTTTGGTATAGTATATAATAACATATAATATGTTGGAATGGCCTATAAGACTAATTTAATTAACTACACTCTTCTTGCTAATGATAACCATATACCTTTCCAAGTTGGTAGTTTATTCTAAAATTTACTAATAACTAGATTCCAAAATTCTATCCTCATTCTCACCTCAAATAAAGACATCCCTAGATACGTTGCTGGCAAACTTGCCTCCATTTGAAGTAACCTACAAATTCTTGCTTTGATATTAGCTGGAGTGTTAAGGAAGTAAATTTTGGATTTTGTCCTATTAAATTTTTTCCCTGATGCTCTTTTATATTCCTTTAAAAAGTTATTCAAAGCTCTAGCCTAATTTATCCTTGTCCTTCCAATAAGGGTTGCATCATCTACAAACTATTGATGGGTGATGTTGTTAATAACCTTAAGTCCACTTATAAGCCCATATTTGTAAGCCTTCTTTAAGTTCCTACTCAAAACCTCTACCACAATAATGAACAAATAAGGAGATAGAGGATCTCCTTGTCTAAGGTCTCTCTTGAATTTAAAATATTTTGTTACTAACCCATTGATCGACACTAAATAAGAAACTATAGAGACACAAATTTTAATCTATTTATGATGTGGACATCATTAGATCTAGGCTATTGTTTATTAGGATTAGTTTATTTTATTATTTACTAAAGCCTAAAGTTCTAAGTCTAATTTAGAATGTGAATTCTAGACTAGGTGTTAGCTTTTACTTATTTAATTAAGTATTAAGTCCTAAGTCTAGGTATGATTGAATAATATCTTATTTCAACTTGTAAATATCAGCACATTTGGATGACATAAGTATTTGGATAAGATTAGTCTTCTTGTTAGAGTTAGCAAGATCTATTAGTTAGCATCTTAGCTTAGCTATATCTTTTGGGTAAGCATCTTCTTATTTTAAAATATTACGATTATTAATGTATTACTTAAATCACCTCATGCAAATACTATTATTTAGTGTGTTTTTAATTCAGTTTCCTCGTCACTGGTATTAGAGCCTGTGATCAGGCTTGTGCTAGTTGGACTCCTAGTTGATCTAGGTAGCCATTAGTTTGCATAGGATTAAGTGCATAATCTTCTTGTAAATTTTCCTCCAAATTCCAATTTGAGAATTAAAATTGGCTTTTCCTTAGTTTGGTTCAGTCAATTGAAGTTTATGCAAAAAAAAAATTGGTGCAAAGTTTCAGTGTTTTACTCCAAGTTTTGTTAAAAGTGCACTACCCTTTGCATTAAAAATTTAATTAATATTAATATTATTAAATTTTTTATTTCCAACTTAATATTATAATTTGGGAATTGTGGGCATCAATTGTTCCTGATTAAGTACTATAGATCAGTTAGTTCTACTGCTATTGATAGCCTACTGACATTGGCATATGACAACCACTTTTCTAGCATCGGTGGATACACATCGATGGTAACCCGAAGGTAGCCTTGGAACCCATCGACAAACCACACATCAATTACCAACCTCGATGGTGGCTCATACTAGCATCGATGACCGAAAACACATAACCAATAATGATAGTTTGTATTTGATGATCAGTAATTCATATTTGATGAACAAATACAATGTTTTTCCTATAGATTGTACAAATAATCACTTGAGATCTACTACATCTACCAAATATTGCATCCACCTGCACTTGTGATCATGACGTTGTTGAATTCCAACTATTAATGAAGGTTCCATCATCTATTTAGATGACTTCACATGTTAATATTGACTACCACCTATACTTGTGCTCACCAACATCGCTCATCGATATCTGCACCAGATTTTTGTCCAACATCTCCGCCAGATTCCGATGATACCTTTCATCTAAGGTAAAACTATTTAATTGATTCCAAGCACTTTGGATGTTTTTGAATGTGTTTGCAGACCACACCATGGATGATATCCCACACGCAACAACCGAGAGGTATTTTCACTTTGTAAATACTCCTAGCCTCTACAAGACCTTTGTTAGCAACACTGGTTGGTGACGTAGAGTGGTTGTAGCTCAGACATGCCCTGATCAACCATTGCACACTTGGTGATTCTTAATTCATTGCAAATTTTCCCGTGGTAGTTCTCAAAATGGTTTTGTGTGGCTGCGTTGATATTCTTTGCAGGTTTTCACCTATTTATCCCACATTGATAGTGTGGGGTGTTTGAGGCTCTTCAAAAAGAGTAGTGCACATAGAAGTGTACAACCAACTTGCAATATGGCCAAGCGGTGTTGCACGAAGGATAGTTAACCACCTTTAACTTGCAAAGTTTGACTATCCGTTGAAAGAAACAATTGTTGACCTGCCTTGAATATTGTTTGGGTAACTTGTCCTGCAAGTGGTCAAATATTTGATGATTTATTTTTTGCTCAATTTTTTAGCAAAAATGACACTTTTTTTTTTTGCCCTTATAAACTATCAATTTTAAATTATTGCTCACAAATTCCATCATTTTTTGAGCATTACAACTACTTTTGGACATTAATTACAAACTTGGCACATTTTGTAAGTCTTCATAGTTTCATTCTTGAAGACATATTGTATCACTTTTTTAGAATTTTAGGTTAGTCTGGATTACACTAGATCTCAGATGGCATCAGATTTAGTTGATCAAATATTTTCCTTGGCGAAAACTATTTGGAAATAGGCCAACAAGATCGACGATATTTCAGTTGGATATGCTCCTGATGAAAAGACCACTCGAGATGCTAAGGCCCATAAAAAATGTGACGTGAAGTTGTATGATGGGTATCGAAACCCCAATATATTTAATAAATGGATTATGGACATGGAAACCTAGTTTGCATACACAAATTTTTTTGTTTATGATCAAGTTTCTTTTTCTAAACTCAAATTGATTGGGTTAGCAAAAATGGTCATCATGGATAGACAAAAAGATCAAAATCCCATTACCATTTGGAAATAATTGGTCCAAGAATTGAAGGATTCATTTTATCCTTCTGATTATGCTAGAGAATTGGGAGTGAAATGGTGTAGATTACGCCAAAATTCTAATATTTTTGTGTAGGAATATGTTTTTTCTTTCTACAGGTTACGCATTTTGCTTCATGTGAAAGATCCTATAGATGAATTGATTGTAAAGTTTACAAGTGGCCTTCAAGAGCACTTGTATAGGGATCTCATATATACTCCCTTGGAAAAAATTGATGCGACCTTCAACCATGCACAATTGGTCGAAGAGAAGTTTGACACTCGAGCACAAGGAGCTTCTTGCCCTTCAAATTAGCAATAGTCTTCGAAGGCCAAAATGCCTTCCAATTCTTCCCCTTCTTCTTCTTCTTCTCCTAGTTCTTCTCCTTCCTCCTCTTCCCCTCCTTATAATGCAAATAAATATTGTAATAATTGTAAGAGATAGGGACACTTAGAATCTGAGTGTTTTAGGAAACATAAGAACTTACTTGTACAACCTATAATGGAGGAACCCCAAAAGGCTCCCATTGTGGTTATGGGAGAAGGGAGAGCATATGATGAATTGAGAGAAAAACTGAACAATGTTACACTGCTACATCAAAAAGGTGGTCATAACCATTTGTTTATCACCAAAGCCCACCTCAATCATAACTTCTTTGTGGATTGTATTATCGATAATGGATCACAAACCAATTTGATTGCATAATCTATTGTCGATAGGCTCAAATTGTGTATGGAACCACATCCTCGTACTTATAATTTGGTATGGAAGGATACATATTCTAGCTCCTCCATCACAAAGACTTACACTGTGTCATTTACTTTTGGGTCTCATTATGTGGATAGAGTCACCTGTGATGTGACTCCCATGGACTATTATGGTCTTATTCTAGGGCAACCCTATCAGTTTGATAAATGTACTATTTATGATGCATACCATAAGACCTACACTTTACATCATAAGAAGAGATAATTTTATCTTCATTCTCAACAACAGACCATGATTATGCCTAATTGCTATCTACCAGAGAAGATAGCTTTAGTCTTCAATAGACCCCATGGCACACTTGATTTCATTGCACCACCTCATTTCAAGGTGGAATTTTCATCATCTTCCACTGCATTGCCTCCTCCCACGGAGGTGAGTTCTTCATTGAAACCTCCTCCTGCTACTCTTGCTCTTCTTCCTCCTATTTTAGAGCGGCCTTCTTCATTGTCATATTCACTAGTTTCTATTTTTTAATAGACTTCATCAAATTCGTAGCAGACTATTGGTGCTTCATACTTACCTCATAAATATCCTACAAATATTGGTGATCGATATGTACCATAACATTCTACTTCAACATCAATTGTGACTCGTGGTATCCATGCTCTTTTTCAGTATCTCAGTCAGCTTTATTTTTAGCATGTAGTTTCTCACCCTTTCACCCCTATTGTAAAAGCATTAGAGTCCAATGTTTCTATGGCGTAGAGGGATGATGTGGAAATCATTAGATCTAGGCTATTTTTTATTAGGTTTAGTTTATTTATTTATTTACTAAAGCCTAAAGTCCTAAGTCTAAGTTAGAATGTATCTTCTAGACTAGGTGTTAGATTTTACTTATTTAATCAAGTATTAAGTCCTAAGTATATGTGTGATTGAATAATATCTTATTCCAACTTATAAATATCAGTATATTTGGATGGCATAAGTATTTGGATAAAATTAGTCTTCTTGTTAGAGTTAACAAGATCTATTAGTTAGCATCTTACTATGTCTTTTGGTTAAGCATCTTCTTATTTTAGAAGATTACGGTTGTTAAATGTATTATTTAAAGCCCCTCATGTGAATAATATTAGTTAGTGTGTTTTCAATTCAATTTCCTCATCAATTTAACCCATTTCTTCATGAATCCAAACTTTTCAAAAACTACAAAAAGAAAATCCCATTTAACCCTATCATAGGATTTACACATATCAAGTTTTAAGATCATTGTTTTCTCTTTTCTTGAAGCTGATGAATGTATAACTTCATGAGCTACTATGATTCCATCCAAAATTTGTCTCCCTTTCACAAATCCTCCTTGCTCTTTTGAAATAATTTTTTCTAACAATGGTCTTAATCGATTCACAATCACTTTACCATCACTTTGGAGATAATCTTATATGCCATATGACATAGGGTTATGATTATGAAAGAATAAAAAAGTTTAATATCCTTATTTTTTGGAATTAGGGTAAGATATGTTGTATTTTATTTAATAAGGTATATATTATTTTAACCTAGACTGTTCCACTACTACCAATAAAGAATCCTTCACTATATCCCAATTATGTTGGTAAAAAGCTACAAAGAGACCATTCGTACCTAGGTATTTATCCTTATTAATAGAGAAAATAGCTAAATAAGCTTCTCCTATAGTTATAGGATCCATCATTTTCCTATTATCTTCATTCGTTATAACTGAAGGTACATCTTAAAGAGGTTTATCATTAAGAACTTTAGTCTCCTCTGATCCTAGAATATTCTGATATAAAGACTGCTTCTTTTCTAATTTCACTTTGATCTTCAATCCAAATCCATTATATTGATTTAATTCTACTAATTCTTGATGTTCGTATCTATACTATATCCATCCTATGAAAAAAATTGTATTTTTATCTCCTTTTAACCAAGTCTATCTTGATTTTAATCTCTAGAATTTCTCTTCCTTACTCAAAATATTATGATATTCACTAAGCAACTTCCTTTCCTCTAAGCTTGGATTATTATGATCACCTTTTTGGAATTTAAAAGTTTATCTTTTAGTTCTTCTTTCTTCTCAAAAATATTTCTAAAAGTGTTCCATTTCCATTATTTTAATATAGATGTCATAGATTTAATTTATTTTGGAAGAGCATATGGCCCACCATTTCCTAAAGAATTCCACGTTTGTACTATCATATCAACAAATTGAGGATGGTATTCCCACATCTGCTCATATTTAAAATGTGATCTTTTGAATTCACTTACCACCATTGTAACTCTTATTGGCTAGTTATATGAAGTAGTCCTTGTTAAGGTATTTATTTTAGCACAAGTTCCTTCATCTAGCCAATGATCTGAGAGTATGCATCTGTAAAAACAATTGTTATTAGGTTCTGGCCTCTCTTGTTATTGGTCCATTTATAATTGTCTTGTTCAAACTCAACCTCCCGTTGATAACTATTTTGAATAAAAGCTAAGAAATCCCTCATACTTTGGGTTAATTTCCTAATTCCCCTAATTTTTTTATCCAAATTTGTTATGGCATTAAAATCTCCAATGATAATTCTTGGTCTTTACTTCTCATAAAAAGATTCAATCCCACTCCAAACTTCTAATATACCTAGCTAAGTTGTAGTTCCATAGACATTGGTAAGGATGAAATGAATATTTGCAAAGTATAAAGTTATTAAAGAGGCTATCCAATGCCTAGTTTTATGAATGATTACATAGGAGGTTCTAGATAGATCCCAAAAAGTTAGAATTCCCCCTATCGCTCCTTCAAAATCCATAGCATCATATTCACATATTTTCCATAATGCTTTCATAGTTTTTGAAACTTCTTCTTTTGTCATTTTAGTTTCCTGTATACAAAGAATATCAGGATTATTACTTAAACATAAGTCCCTGATACACCTTTGATTTGAGGAGCCATTAGCACCCTTTATATTCCATGGGATTATAATCATGTCTCATTAGGGGCTATTGGCCCCGTCTGCCTATTACCAATAATTTTTTTTTATTTGGTGAAGATAATTTCAACCAACTTAGTTTGTGTTCCTTTATCTATGTTTGCTCTTGCTTCCCTATATCTTACTTGATAATTTTAAGGTTTTCTTCTTTTTGGCTTGCCTATATCAGGAGTAGGTCTTATTATTATATTCCTCAATATTCTTAGGGCATGATCTATCAATTTATGCCACCTCATGACATATTCTACATTTAAAATATGTTTTTAAGATCTATGGTTTGGATCCACATCTTATCCCCATACTCAAGAATTATTGATTCTGGTAAAGCTTTATTTATATCAATCTTGACCAATATTCGATCATAAATAGCCAAGAATCCATATTTCATAGTATATAAAATATCAAGAAATTATCCTAGAGTGTAGCCTATTTTCTTGAAGATATCTATTTCCTAAAATTCAATGGGCAACCCAAAAATCCTAACCCAGACTGGTATTAGGGATAGATTTAATTTTTTAGGTGAAAAACCTTCATACCACTGGGTAAGGAAGAGTCCTACTCTTCCTATAAACCAAGGACCCCATTTTAGGATTTTTTCTCTTTATTTCCTAGAACAAAAAATGGCTAGAAAGAAACCTTTGGGAAGAAAGGATAGAATCACTCTTGGAGACTTTCAAATCCTATCGATTTATTTTCTCAAGGCTGAAGCCCTTGACCAATACCCATTAAATTTACCAAAAACCACCCTATCTTGGAGCAACAAGGATCTCTCTAATGGGCACTCACTAACCTCTATTACTAGAGATGATTCTAAGGATTTGACTATAAATTGGCCCACGAAAAGGAAACTAAAACTCAAAATCTATTGAAATTTATCATAATGTCCTATAGCAAATATTATATTTGATTGTCATAACTCAAGATAATTGGTTTCACTTGTGGGATATCCATTTGCAACAAGATGTAACTTAACAATATCATATTATATATAGTTCCTCACACAACATGATATTCAACCTCTATAAAATAATGAACAATAATGTATTATTTCTAACTTCCCCTAGAAATTGGACTAGATCCTAAAAAAAATACATATATAGAAGTGGATCTTCTATCATAAATGGATGCTACATAGTTCCCATCCATGAAACATGTTAAGAAAAATTTATTATTTTCTCATATTCTATACTTAGTCGATGCTTGGATTTGTACTAAGTATTTGTAGGGAGTTGGTCTACTATTTTAATCAAGTGATCTTCATTTCATTGAGGGTTTTGATTTTCATAAATTGCAATTGTGCTGAGACAATAACAATATCTGGTGGAACCTCTTTTGATTCCAAGTGGTACGGTAGAGTATTTGGTTAAGGTGCCATGGTGGTAGAGGTCTGTGGGTTGAATCTCATCAAGTGCATTTTGTTGGTAGAGCACACGACGTCGTTGAGCAAGGTAAATAAAATATATTTTTCTAAGGTTGCTGGTGTTGGCAAGGCACACAATGTTTGAGCAAAGGTAATAAAATAATCTTGATCTTTATAAGGTTAGGAGATATAAGGGCATTTAAGATAATAAATATTTACATTGAGATTTATGATTTGACATTAGGGTGTGTTGAATATTTATTAGCTAGGAGAAATAAGGTGTGACAAAGGTTATGTGTTTATATAATTTATGCTTGGTATGTTGAATATTATTCTGCAAGCATAGGAGTAATAAGGTGTCATAGTGGCTTAATATTGTATTGTAAATATTGCATGGTAAAAGGACAAATATGAGAGGTTGTTGTTGTATGATGATGCTTTGTTTATGAAGACATAAGGAGGGTCATAAAGAAACATTTTCAGATTTCATTGTGCACATCTTTTTGAGAAGGAAATTCATGTGGATGTTTTGAGAAAGTATTTTGCTATCTAACTTTTGAAGTGGCACTAGAAAGATCAGTTGTTTGTGAGACAGGTTTTTGAAGACATATCTCCATAAGAGCAATTAAGAGGTATGGGCACATCATTCCTTGTTTAAAGTATTTTGTTGAGTGAATTTTTTGGAACATAAGGTGGAGTTAAAAGGGTTTTTTGGTAAGCATTGTTGAAAATATTTGAGTTAGGGTTTGAGACCTACATGTGCATCAATTGTTGAGAGAAAGTGGAAACAATTGTATTAGGTCTTGTACTTCATTGTTGAATGGTTTTGGAAATATTTGGGATAGATTTTGAGAACAAGTGTGCTTCCATTGTTGAAAGGGATTGAGACATTTGTGCTAGAGTTTGTGAACTACTTGTGCTAGGTTTGAAGACAAGTTAATGCATTATTGTGAAACCTTTTGAGCATTGGTTGAGAGATATTGAAAGCAATTGTGAAAGTGTTTGAGATCAATCTTGTGAGGAAAATTTGTGCATGAGTGCGATTGATCTTTGAGAGAAAATTTGCAAGAAAGATAGAATCAATTTTGTGAAGCAAGTTATACATTGTTTTGATTTGATTTGAAAGGGATTTTTCAAGATATAGAGATTGGATTAGTGGAATATAATATTTGTGAATGTGAAGAACATATTGGGATTTTGATAGTGCATATCATCCTCTATATGTTCCAGAGGTTAAACAAATTCTAGGTAGAATATGTATGAATTGCCTAGTTGAAGAAAGTATTTCTGAAAGAGATATAAGTATTTGTTTGTATGCAAATTTGGAAATATTTGAGCAGGTTTTGTGATCAGAATTGAAGGTATATTTGAGCAAGTATTTTGAGAAGGTTTGAAGGTAGATTTGAGCAAGTCTTGAGAAGACTTGAAATAATATTAAGAGCAGATTTGAGATAGAATTGAGAGCAGGTTTGATTGTTGATTTGTTCAAGCTTTGTGTTAAGGCTTGGGGTATATTTGAGATAGAATTGAGAGTAGGTTTGGTTTCTGATTTGATCAATATTTGTGTTAAGTCTTGGGGTAGATTTATGAGCAGAGTTAGAGAAGATTTGTGCTAGACTTGTGATAGGGTTTGGTGCAGATTTGAGATAGAGTTGAGAGAAGACTTTGGAGGTGACAAGAGCAGTTAGGATAGAGGTATCCAGTGGATAGAGGTCAATCAACCAATGCAGTGGGGATAGAGGTCTCCTATGGAGAGAGATACACAAGCCAGAGTAGTGGGGATAAAAGTCTTCTAGAAGTTCACCAGCTAGAGCAGAGGGAAAAGAGTTCTCCTATGGAAAGAGATACATGAACCAGTTGGGGAGATAGAGTTATTCTATGGATAGAGATCCACGAACTAGTTGAGGAGATAGAGTTAACCTGGATCAAGTTACATGAACTAGAGCAAATGGGAAAGAGTTATCCTGTGGAGAGAGATCCATGAATCAGAGCAAAGGGGAAAGAGTTCTCCTATGGAGAGAGATCCATGAACTAGAGCAAGGGGATAGAGTTCTCCTATGGAGAGAGATACATGAACCAGAGCAAGGGGATAGAGTTCTCCTATGGAGAGAGATCCATAAATTAGAGCATAGGGGATTGGTGTCTCCTTTGGATAGAGGTCCATAAACATTGTAATAGGGAATTGATTCCCAAGATATTTGTTGAGAAAATTTAGAAGAAATATTTTCTCCATGGATGTAACCCACATTGGGTGAACCACATTAAATTTGTGTCTCTCATGTGTGTGATGATTTGTGCATTAATTTGATTACTGCTATTGATATTGCCATTGATAATATTGGATAATATTGTTTGGGAAAGAAAAGTAAAAGTTGACCTTATACTATTCACCCCCTCTTAGTATAAGCCTGTGTTCTTCAATTGGTATCATAGTGGGTTCCTTTGGAAAAGTCTAACAACTTGAAGGAAGATATTAGAGGAACACATATGGCATCTTAGAATGGATCCTCATCAAATAAGGCACCATTGTTTGATGGGAACAATTATGCTTTTTTGAGTATAAGAATGAAGAATTACTTGATGGCACAAGGATATGAGACATGGTAATAAGTTGAGGATGGATTCACACCTACAACTACTCCCTCCACAAATAAATATGGTAAGTTGTTACATGTGAATAATGCCAAGGCTATGAATGGAATATTAAGTGGATTACGTGAAGCAAAATTTGTGAAGGTTATGCACTGTAAATCAGCAAAAGAGATATGGGATAAATTGAAGCAAACATATGAAGGAGATAAAAATGTCAAAATGGTAAAACTACAAAACCATAAGAAAAGGTTTGAAGATTTGAATATGGAAGATGAGGAAGATATTGCTACATACTTACTTCATGTGGATGAGGTTGTTAATACCATGCATGGACTTGGATTTGAAATTGAAGACTCTAGTGTTGCTCAAAAAGTATTAAGATCACTCCCTATGAGGTATGATGGAAAGGTTTCAACTATAGAAGAGATGAGAGATATTGATCAGTTGACTATGGATGAGTTACATGGAATTCTCATAGCTTATGAGATGATAATAGTAAAGGATCCCAACTCCAAGAGAGAGGCAAATTTCAAAGCTTCAAAGAAGACAAAATATAAGAAACTAGAATCAAGTGGTGAGTCAAGCAATGATGAAGAAGCTAACTATGGGAAAAGAAATAAGGACTCAAGAAAGCACAAAGGTATGAAGACTATGAAATGTTTTAATTGTGGTAATTTTGGTCACTATGCATCTAATTGTATAGAATCCAGAAGTAGTAGCAATGAAGAGAAACAAGATCATAAGAAAAAAGAAGGAGGAAAATCCAGGCATGAAAATAAAAATAGGTATGGTCAAAGCAAGCATGAAAAGAAATTCTTTCAAAGGCACAAGAAGAGTTTCTATGTTAACAAGGCAAGCAAGGCTTCAAGTGGTAGTGATGAAAGACTCTCAGATAGTGAAGAAGAAGAGATTCTATTTTTGGGAATAGAAGAGGAAGAAGATGCTCCTATTGAAGATAAAGTTAAAAAGTATGAAGATGCTCTTGGAGACCAGGAAGTAGAAAAAGATTCAGAAAATGAAGAGGAAGGCACAGTTGATCTAGAAGCAAAATTTATTGTTGCTCTCAGAGAATTGAAAAATGTTAGAAAGCAGAATTCAAGACTAAAGGCTCAAGTTCAAGAACATGAGGAAGAAAAGGAAAAGCTTCTACAAGACATGACAAACTCAAAAGCTAAGGCAAGGAGATTTAAAGAGGTCATGGTTGAGAAGTTAGAGGCAAAAGAGTTAGAGTGTGAAATATTAGAACATGAGATAGTTTCACTAAGGATGGAAGTGAAATATTCTAAGGATAATCTACACAGGTTTGGGAAAATTTCAAAGACCTTGGATAAGATTATTAATGCACAAAGATCTTCATCTATCAAAATAGCACTTGGTTTTGAAGAAGGACAAGAGAAACAAGAAGAAGGGTCAAGCTCAAGCTCAAAAGAAGAGGATATTTCAGAGGAAGGGAGTGAAGAAGAAATTAAGACTTATGAGGATAAATTGAAGAATAGAAGCTTCACTAAGAAAGGAAACAATGCACAAACAAGAAACATGGATCATCACAAAGAAAGTAAAGAAAGGACTAAGAGACTAGAGGGTTCAAGACAATATTTCTTCAGAGGATGTTGTTTTTCATGTAATCGGTTTGGTCACAAGGCTATGCATTGCAGGACTCATGGAAAGGAGTATGACCTCACTAAAATGAATGTCAACTCATTCAAATATGGATATTTATTTCAAGGGTATTGCTACTCTTGTAATCACTTTGGTCATAAAGAAATCCACTATAGGGTTCATTACAGAAATGATTATGGCTTCACCAGGAGGAACTTCAAGATATTTGCACCTTCCAAGAACTACAACATTAAGTGTTACAAGTGTAATAATATTGGGCATAAGGCCAAGTGGTGTAGAACAAAGTTTCCAAAACTTCCAGAGACAAGCAAGAATAGGGACACTCAAAAGGATCAAAAGGGTATGTTGAAAAATAAGGTTGACAAAGAAAAAGAGCATTGTATGTTGGGAGTAGAGATACTCCCACCCCAAAATTAATCACCTCAAGGAGAGGAGGTGGGGAGGGGGCTGAGCTAAGAGTCTTATATTTATCCCTAAAGGAGTCCATTTTCCATTGATGTCAAAGGGGGATATATTTGAGTAAGGGGGAGAGCATTCAGTCAGGGGGAGTAGTTCCTCAGGGGGAGCAGAATTGGAATCCAATGGTAGGAAAAGGAATTTTTAGAAAGGGTTGCCATCAATGACAAAGGGGGAGATTTTTGGAAATTTTGAGTTGTCATTGATGTCAAAGGATTATTGTCATTGATGTCAAAGGATTGTTGTCATTGATGTCAAAGGTGAAAAGGTTGAGTTTTGTCTTCAAGGTTAAAATAATAAATGCAAAGGAATTTTCCATGGTTGTGAAAGCAAGCATAGAGAATTTTGAAGAAAAGGATTATAATATTTAAATATTATTAAGAGAGTTTGAAAGTAACAAGGGCTTCATTGAGAAAGGTTCATTATTTGCAAAGTTGAAGAAGATCCCAAGGAAAAAGACAAAGGTTCTAAGAAGATTAATTATAATATTTAATTTAAAAAATTAAATATTATAATAATATTTTAAATTACCTATGGCGCCAAAATTAAAATTGTTTTTGAAAAGTTCAACGTCATTTTACCCTAAGTCAAAATGCATATAAAATGTGGATTAAAAATCATTTGGCAAGGTGTGAAAGTATTGATGAGCATTCAAATTTCTTCTACGTCCCATTCGAGAGTATAGCACACGATGATCGATCGAGAGAAAGGAGGGAAGAGATGCACATTTCTCTTGCAAGTGGATGGTGTAATAGAGAGAAGGGAGAGCACACTCATTCATTGATGTCATCCACTTGTGTAGACCATACGGTGCTTGGATTTGCGCTAAGGCTTTGTGGGGAGTTGGTCTGTGATTCGAATCACATGAGCTCCATTTCATTGAGGGTTTTGATTTTTGAAAATCATGATTGCGCTGAGATAGGAACAATATCAAGTGGAACCTATTTTGGTTCTAAGTGGTACAATAGAGCAATTGGTTAAGGTTGCTTGTGAAAGCACTGTTGTGGTAGAGGTTTGCGGGTCGAATCCCGTCGAGTGTATTTTGTTGGTAGAGCGTACGACATCATTGAGCAAGGTAAATAAAATAATTTTTATATTATTTTCTAAGGTTACTGGTGTTAGCAAGGCACACAACGTTTGAGAAAAGGTAATAAAATAATATTGATATTTATAAGGTTAGGAGATATAAGGGCATTTAAGATAATAAATATTTGCATTGAGATTTGTGATTTGACATTAGGGTGTGTTGAATGTTTATTAGCTAGGAGAAATAAGGTGTGACAAAGGTTATGTGTTTATATAATTTATGCTTGGTATGTTGAATATTATTCTACAAGCATAGGAGTAATAAGGTGTCATAGTGGCTTAATATTGTATTGTAAATATTGCATGGCAAAAGGACAAATATGAGAGGTTGTTGTTGTATGATGATTCTTTGTTTATGAAGACATAAGGAGGGTCATAAATAAACATTTTCAGATTTCATTGTGCACATATTTTTGAGAAGGAAATTCATGTGGATGTTTTGAGAAAGTATTTTTCTATCTAACTTTTGAAGTGGCACTAGAAAGATCAGTTGTTTGTGAGATAGGTTTTTGAAGACATATCTCCATAAGAGCAATTAAGAGGTATGGGCACATCATTCCTTGTTTAAAGTGTTTTTTTGAGTGAATTTTTTGGAACATAAGGTGGAGTTAAAAGGCTTGTTTGATACACATTGTTAAAAATATTTGAGTTAGGGTTTGAGACCTAAATGTGCATCAATTTTTGATAGAAAGTGGAAAAAATTGTATTAGGTCTTGTACTTCATTGTCGAATGGTTTTGGAAATATTTGGGATAGATTTTGAGAAAAAGTGTGCTTCCATTGTTAAAAGGGATTGAGAAATTTGTGCTAGAGTTTGTGAACTACTTGTGCTAGGTTTGAAGACAAGTTAATGCATTATTGTGAAACATTTTGAGCATTGGTTGAGAGATATTGAAAGCAATTGTGAAAGTGTTTGAGATCAATCTTGTGAGGGAAATTTGTGCATTATTGAAGTTGATGTTTGAGAGTAAATTTGCAAGAAAGATAGTTCAATTTTGTGAAGCAAGTTATACATTGTTTTGATTTGATTTGAAAGAGATTTTGTAAGAGATAGAGATTGGATTAGTGGAATACAAGTGTAGATGTCTAAAACATGTCATGCCGAGGTGACTACTCATATGGGACATGCTAGAAGACCATATGGAAGACCTTTGGATAGATCCAAGGTATAGCAGTGGTTTTTACCACTCATTTGGGTATTTTTGCCTAGTCAGTGCTAGCCATTGATTGACACCCGTGGTTAGCAGTGCTCACCATGCCTATCATCCGTGGTCAGGACTCAAAATTAGTTGGCCTTCATCCGACCCAAAATCGGTTGCAATGGCCAATTGGTTGTGGATTGGAGTGGTTTGAGTGAGGAAGGTTCTGGATCCTTCCATCCAACAAGCTCAACTGCCCAATATTGATCTTAGCTTCATGAGGAAGCTACTCCTAGCCCCTTGGAAATTGCTATATAATCCCCCTCTGAATTGGGAAAAAGAGAGAGAAATAGAATCAATTGAGTAGCGAAGCCCTATCGAATTGCATACCCACTCACATGCATTGATAGGAACACTTTTGCTACCCAATTGGAGATCACATTGCCATGGAGATCCTAGGAGGATAGGAGAGCCAAGAAATACTAATCCATGCAATCCGTGCACTCATTGAGCAATTCAACCACCAAATCTATCAGAGGACATAGAGGTGACCCTTGACCATCAATTTGGCAAGGAGAATCAGAGAATTGGCCTTGATTTGGAGGGTAAACCTACTTCAGAGTCTCCGTCATGGCTATCAGCCATGGTGAACAAGTGCCCACCCGTGAATGGACCAGTAGTGAGAAAGTGATCTATAGATCTCCTTATGTTATTCTCTTTATATCTATTTAGTTAGATTAGATTAATCATTTGTAGGTTTAATTTAGTATTCTAGAGATTTATGACCTATTGAATTAGGGTTTAATTGTAATTTCCCTTCATTGTTGTAGGTTGGTAATAATGCAATTGGTTATTTCAATGCTTCCATGATTTTCAATTGGTTAATTAGGAGCTTAGATAGATTCATATTAGTTTCTTTTATGTTTCTAATGGTAGATTATCATGTTTTAGATCAATTTACATGTACTAAATCACTTTCTTGATTTCTTGATTATCATGTTATCTTTTATACAAGCACCCTTTTAAAGCCTCATCAAGAGAGGCCTCCTTTGCTTTTAATGTTTCTTGTTGTTTATTGCATGCGGGACTAATAGGGTTTTGGGATGCAAGGCAACAAATGCCTCTAATCATGGAGAAGAGGGTCATCGACACCCTAGAGCAGTTCGTGTCACCCTGGAAGGCATTTTGATTGCATCTACCCTTGAGAGGGAATTAGAAACTCTATTGTAATTGATGTATCAAATGGGTATCCCTAAGAGGGATGAATATGTAACTTGACTTCATTGAGATTAATAAAGAGATTCCTTATATTTATTTTATTTCTTGTTGTCAACTTATGTTTTCCCATTTGTGCTTATTTTATGAATTGCAATAGATAGACTAGATAGCAAGAGCCTTTTTGGTGGTTACAGTAGGTGATCACGGTGGAACTCTATATTTTTTGCCATAATTTACTGACCTTGGGTTGTGTTTTTATGGTAGGTACTCACCATGGTTGACAGCCATGGGCAAAAAGTTGGCCCGTGGTTGACAGGCATGGGCAATAGTCGCAGCCGTGCATCAGAGCCATGGTTAGCAATAGACCAATCACAGAGTAGGATTTAAAAGCTAAATTAGATGAGGACTTGAGGTAGGCCCTTCTGACACCCTCTGTGTCTATTTTCTATCTCTATGTTTTTCTAGAACATCAAAAATGAAATCTAGCTAGGACAAGGATAAAAAGAATAATAAAATGAATTAGGTCCTTGGGATTTTTATTTGATGCTTCTACTAGTCACTGCTAGGAACAACGGGTCTCTGAGTGTAGCCTGCCCTAGTCTCCAATGGTCTAGGCCATTTGAATGTTAGAGTTTGCTTGCATAAGGCCCAATCAGTGGCCAATTACTCATACTAGTTGCATTCTCTGAACGTCACGTAGCATAGTGTGCATATATCTCTGAATATCAAACGTTCTTGGTTGCATATCATGTAGGAAATGATCATGTTAATGTTGTATTATGCATATTTCCTTTATGCAAATTAAAAATAACCACACACACCACGTTTCATAGTAAACGCTAGTGAGTTGGGAGTCACATCCAACCACTAGTAGGGTTTCAATGATGGTGGAGGTGATTTCCATCTGTTGGCCCAACTCCCTCATACCTTCTTGTTACTAGACCAATACCGGATCCAAGAACCATCCGTAGCCCAAAAAATTTGCATGTACTTCTCTTCGGAGGGTATAACGCTAACTGGGTGAGATTGGGTGAGGATCTGGGAGGACCTGTGCTCCCTGCCCGGTGTGGACTTCATTACCACACTTTGGGGGGATTACATGGCCTGGAGTTCATCGCCAGGTTGTCGAGCTATGAGCATACAGGTGAAAGCCATTAAAAATTTGAGAAAATCATCAACGTATTGCAAAACATGACAAGAGTTACTTTACTGATACAAAAAATTGAAAACACATCAAACAGTTTAGGGCTCATTTTAAAAATTGTAAAAGGAGATAATCATCATTGTATTCTTTGCATGCTAATAAAAGTTAAATCTAGACATAGGATACATAATGGTGCAAACACGGAGAGGCCGATCCGGGCATAGACCCGAGATCGAAGCCCAAGCTCCACCTAGTGCACAACATGATGTGGAACACCCTCAATCACTTAATCCTCCTGGACGTCGTTCAATGAGCATTAGAGGGGATAATTCCACATGAGGGGATTCCATTGAGAATACCCCGATTAGAGGAAGTACTAGACATCCCTCTAGACACAGATCAGAGCATGGGACGTCCCAGCATGGGGGTTCCGCACATGGTAGCATATACCATGACCACATTTCATGGGCATCCATGGGTTCAGCTAAAGAGTATGTCATCGAGGGATCCAGATTGGTACCCCTTCGACCTGTATCTAAGGGAGGTTCATGACCTCCATCGTTAGAGTCTAGATATGTCCGAGATCTACCCATTCAGGGGTGAACCGAGAGGGCTACTTTCGAGCACAGGCCCGCACAGACTCCCTATAGGGGTGAGCCCACCAAGTTCACCATAGATATATCCAAAGTGGGAACAAATGGTATGCCACCTCACGAGCCATGGCGTAGCAAATAGTTGGATGGTCTAGATAGAGTCCTAGGGCATCTAGGATATAAGCCTATGCCTGCACCCTCCTGATCGGTGAGTGAGTGTAGCACAAGCACCATTAGGACCGCCCGAGAACATGGAGAGTGCTCCAAGAATTCTTGAGACATGCATGCTCCTGCATCACATGCAAGCACTGAGTATAGGAGATAGCCTGACATGAATGCCATCTTTATAGACCGAGGCAAGAGTGTGGCAAATCAGTCCATTGGAGGACATACCCATAAAGTCACTCGAATAGAGCACACCCCTCAGAGGCCTCAGATGGTCGATCATGTTGATAGAGCTCATAGACTGATGTCAGAGAAGAGATGATAGATTCTCCAAGATCAATTGGAGGATGTTCACATAGAGAAAGAGCACCTCAAAAATGAGAATACTCAGAGGCAGAGGTTCATAAGATAGAAATTATATGAACAATGCATGCATGAACAACGCATCCTCGATCAGAAGGAGCATGTAGAGAGAGAGGATCGATTGGCTAGCACTGGTTTACCTCCTCATAGTGAGATCAGGGAGCATGTCGATAGACGAGTGGCTTCACAGCTCGAGTTACACCCTGAGAACATCGACACACATACTCGCCATACGGCTCAACATAGAGATCGACATCCAACATTCGAACAACATGAGCATAGGCAGTATGAGAATGAAGTGGGAGAGGAATTAGAACAAGAATATCCTGAAATATCCCAATTCGAGGAGGAGGGTGAGCCTAGTCCCCCACCTTGATCGAGGAAGAATCTACCTCCGAAGGTGCCTCCAAGGCAATCTCGAGAGGAGGAGTTTCTTTCCTCGCAAGCCTACAAGACCTTAGCAGAGAAGGTCCAAGCCATAGAGAAGCAAGGAATGGCTTATCAGAAGCCTACCTTGAAAAAAATTCACAATGAACCTCTATGCATGTCAGTGCCTATTCCAGCATATCCTGAGCATTTCAAGATGCCTAGACTGGAAAAGTTTCAAGGAGAGGAAGACGCACAGGAGCACATGACTAGTTTTCTAGATATGTGCTTTCAGATTGAGAGCAATGATGCTTTGCTCCTACGCACCTTCATCATGACCCTCTCAGGCCCAGCTCGAGAGTGGTTCAATCAATTAAAGAGGCACAACATTACTAGTTTCAAACAACTAGCTGATGCATTTCTTGAATGCTTCTCCTTCGACATCAAGAAGAAGGTAAACTTATCCGACCTGGCTGCTCTAACGCAACATGATGATGAGCCAATAATGGATTATGGAAAATGATGGAGGAAAATGATGGTAAAGCTACCATTCTCCATCCCATCCTCTAAATTAACATGAATGTTCATGAAGAGTTGTGCCAAACACATTTTGTTATTGCTACAGTTGCAGCAATACCAGACATTCGAAGAGGCTTTGGCGCAAGCCAAGGTGATAGAGGACATCAAGTTACAGGAGGGTAACTTGAAGCTCAGGAATAAGAAGGAGGGACACAAGAAAAGCACTGAGAGACATCAGGCCAAGCTGACCCATGTTAATCAGGTGGTGTTGAACCTTCAGAAAAGGGGATAAGGGGAAGCAAAAGCGAAATTATCAGGCCCAACCTCCTCCTGCATAATATGAGCAACACAATAACAATTATAAGGGTAAAAATAAAGAGCAACACCCACCTCACATATTCACATAGTTATCGGAGTCCTTGGCTTTGATTTTTCATCAGTTATGTGAGGCGAAGGCTATAAACTTACCCGAGGTCAAGTTAATGGACCCAAATCAACCTAAGCCTAAGGGCTACAAGGATGATCATTATTGCATCTTTCACCGATCGAAAGGCCATGACATCGAGGTATGTTGGTCTTTCAAACATCTTGTGCAAAATATGATCGAGAGAGGTACGCTTCTTGTCGACAACCCACAAGCACCTGAAAATAAAAATATGGGGATTTACAAAAATCCTCTACCAAATCATGAGGTACCAAAGAATAATGTTGGCCAAGTCAACCAAGTACGCATCGAACCACCAACCTAGGGGTTCATCAGAATGGTCAACGTTGTCACAAGGAACATGAGGTATGAATGATTGAATCAACCTCCAACGCCTATTAGAGTCCAAGCTATGCCTCCTCCAAGGCCAGCCCAACATGTGCTCGACCCACCAACTAGACCGGTGGTGACCATCAAGAGTAGGTTGGTCCAAAACCTATAGATAACTCTAATGAAGTTGTCGATTTATGAGCTAATTCAATAGTCTCCTAAGCATAGGGAGATACTCATGGACATATTAAGGTCCATATAAGTGTAGCCTCAAGATCCCAAAGCATTTACACACTTCATGGGGCACGTGCAATAGTGTTAGAAGCCGATCATTCAATTTCATGACCACAAAGTCAAGATGGTTTCCACTATTATAGTAGACCCGCCATTGCATATCATTGCATGTGTGAATCACAAACCATTCAAGTGGGTCTTGATTGACATAGGGTCATCAATCAATATCATAACTACCAAGGCATTAACTCACCTGAAGTTACCCAAGATGCATATCATCCCTTCTACCTTCACGTTGAGAGCTTTCAATGATGCATTATGCTCGATGATCGGTACTATAGTTTTACCTATCCAAGTAGGGCTGAAGACCATCCCGATGATGTGTCATATAATCAAAGGTGCTATGTAGTATAATATACTTCTAGGGAGGCCTTGGATCAGAGAAATGCATTGTGTCCCTTCTATTTTACATCAATGTATCAAATACATTCATGAGGGACAGGTTCACGTGGTGCCTTCGGATGAAGAACCCTTTAAATACGTGAATCTAGTAGATTTTCTAAGGGAATTTGTGCTCCCCTCAATGCACCTGGATGTGCGACCAATGTCGCCAATCAAAGAGCTAGGAGGTAAAATCAAAGAAGTGTGTGCTAGACCCGCAACATCTGTATCTCAAAGATTGGAGCACACGACAACTACTTCTATTAGACCGACTGCATCTATGATACAACGGGATGATAGGAAGTTGAAAGAAAAGGTGGGAAAAAAGAAGATAAAGCAAATACCCAAGTCAGTCATCATTGAAGCCCCTACTCCCATGGAAGTAGAGGAAGTTCAAGGAGGAGTCGAAGAGGCACCTCAACCTACTTTGCTCGCATCTTTAATAGGGTCATCTACACCGTAGGTGACCATCCATTTGGTTAATCCTAGATTAGGGGAATACATTGTGTAGAATGTGATGTTCACACCGATTATCAAGACTGCACATGACATGGGCCGACCGTGAGCCCATCGCCTTCCCATAGGGATGGTGGAACCATTGGGGGTACCACCTAACCAAACCAACTTCATCTATGGAGGGCTAGACTAGTTTACATCTCCCATGCCCATGGATGAGGATGATGATGAACCATTCATCATGAATGTTCATTATATTTCTAACCCGGAATATGCCATGTGATACTTTGAGCATTACCATTGGCATGGTTACGGTCTTGGACTATTCGAGCAGGGGTGTAAGAAGCCTATAGAACCATAGTATCAATTACCTACTGATAGGTTCGAGTTGGGATTCTATAGTGGAGGATAGGCTGAACTCCTCATGGCATCTTTAGACCACCTATACCTCAGTTTGGGGGTGAAGTTGACTTCAATCCATATCACCCTAATCCTTCTACATTTTAGAGGGATAACCGACTAGTGACTTATGTCACTATAGATCCACCCGAGAGATATCACATGAACATCTTGGTGGAGATTGGCCCAGAACCCATTCCAAGAGCTAACTTGGATAATCAAAGCCATGGAGCTACCGACGACATCGATATGCACTTCCAGAATCTAGACACAGTTATGAGTACCAAATCAGAAGTTGCTTCTGAGAACGTTCATGCAGTATCCATCATCGAAAGTGATGGACCAGACTACGATTCTGGAATAGATGATGTTGAGTTATCCTCACCCAACGATCAATTTGAGGATGAAGTTGAGCCAATTTACTCAGCACCTTCATATTTGTGGTATTTATACCTAGTTCTACCGGATAGTGATGATAGCGATCAAGAGATAACCTATATGGGGCCACATTTTCCAGAATATCCCATTCCAGTGGGTAGCGATGAAGGCCTATATTATGATAGTGATGAAGAAGATGAGATAGAGAGAGCCTACTTAGGACCTCCCTACTTACGCTATCATAATGCACCTTATACGATCGAGGAGATGCGTAGAGAGATCAATCTCCATCCTCGCCTTAGAGGGAGACCACCGAATCTTAATATGATTTATCATATGGTGTTTCCCGATCCGCCGACGTACATGGAGCTCCTTGAGCCCAATGATCCCATCCGATAGTCTATTCATAGACCGGATCCAGAGATCCCCATACCCCTAGAACCACATCTCGAGGATGGAAGTTTTGTTAATGATGAGTCACTTGCACATGGTCCTGGAGACATGATCCATTTCATCAACATGATCTCCATTGATTTGACCACTCCACTCCATAATCTAGCCGATCCATCCAAACCATTGCCTCTAAATGTAGATGCTATTGATTGGGATCATATTGATTCACCACTAGAGCCTGAATATTTCTTCCCTAATGAAGAAATGTTGCAACCTTTCCATTTTACGCTAGGCTATGCACATGATGTCTATCATGCTGAGGATGCTTCCAATGAGGAACCTATAAACCCAGTAGATGACATCCACTTGATCCCTACGCCTCATCAGCTTGAGGAGGGATCCCATATGTCAGTAGAGGAAACCTTCAAAGTGGATATCAGTAATGATCCCACCAATCCAAGGAAGGTCAAATTTGGGGAGACTTTGACTCCTGATGAGCATGCCAACCTCATCCCTCTACTGAGAGAGAGACCTGATCTCTTTTCTTGGACTTACAAAGATATGCCGGGTCTAGATCCAAAATTGGTTACTCATAACCTTTCGCTAGATCTATCAAAGAAGCCAGTCAAGAAAAAACTCAGGAAGATGCATCCAACAGTAGCCTTAATGGTTAAGGATGAGTTGCAAAAGTTGTTGGACGTAGAGTTTGTCATCTCCATCGACTATCCGGAATGGGTATCCAATATGGTGCCTGTAGGAAAACCTGATGGAAGGATCCGTATTTGTATGGATTTTAGAGACCTGAATAAGGCAACACCAAAGGATTCATTTCCATTTCCGAATATCGATGCTCTTGTAGATGCAACTATAGGTCATGAAATGCTCTCCTTAATGGATGGTTTTTCTGGTTACAATCAAATTCAGATTAAGCCCGAAGACCAACATAAAACCATGTTTATAATGCCATGGGGGACATTTTGCTATAAAGTTATGCCATTCAGCCTTAAGAATGTTGGTGCCACATATCAACGTGGGCTATGACATATATTTTTCATGACTATATGCATAAGATCCTAGAGGATTACATTGATGACTTGTTGGCAAAGTCATTATTGTGTTCTGAGCATGTGGAGGTCCTGAAGAAGGTCTTCGATTCATGATAGAGCATAATGTCAAGTTGAATCCTAAGAAGTGCGTATTTGGTGTAACTTTAGGAAAGCTCTTAGGGTTCATCATTTCAAAATGAGGCATCGAAGTTGACCCAAAAAAGGTCAAGGCTATTCTAGAAATGCGTCCCCCCACAAACATCAAAGAACTAAGAAGCCTACAGGGCAAAGTAGCATCCATAAAGTGATTTATCACACAATTATTGGATAAATATTGACCCATGAATTGATTGCTACACAAGGGGGTCCCATTCAATTGGGATGAGGACTGTCGAGCAGCCTTTGCTGAAATTAAGCAATACCTGGCGATGCCACCAGTGCTAGCTCCACCAAGGCCAGACGAGCCTTTTCTATTATATATATCGGCAACCGACTTTGCATTGGGAACCATGTTAGCCCAAAAGAATATGCAAAGTAAAGAACAAGCCATATATTACATTAGCAGAACCTTGGTGAGCTATGAGCTCGGATATGCATATGTGGAAAAGTTATGTTTAGCAGTAGTGTTCGCTACAAAGAAATTGTGACACTATATGTTGAGTCATACGACATATGTCATATCCAAACAAAATCCTTTGTAGTATATGATGAGCAAGACATATCATAATACACGTACTAGTGAAGTGGATCATGCTACTGATAGAATTTGATCTAGAATTCATAAGCCAAAAGTCCATTAAGGGACAAGTCATAGTAGATCAACTAGCTGAGGCACCTCTCAAAAATAGTAGGCCCCTCACCATAGAGCTTCCTGATGATGCAATATTTGCCTTATCAGAAGCACCCAAACCCGAAGAACCAGATAACAAAGCCGATATGACCTTGTTCTTCGATGGTTCGAAGTGTGAGCAAGGGGGTGGTGCAGGAATAGTGTTGTTCATACCACAAGGAGCTCCAATGCCCTTGTCATTCAAGTTAGACTTTCCTTGCACTAACAACAATGCTGAATACGAAGCCCTAATTTTGGGTCTCCAAATAACCATCGCCATGAAGATAAAAAGGTTAAATATCTTTGGCGATTCCCTTCTCATTGTGAACCAAGTTAAGGGATTATTTCAATGTCGATGTCTAGTATTGAAAGCTTACAAGGATCTTATTGACATTTATCTAGCTCGATTGGAATGGTATGACATCGAGGCAATCCCTCATTCATCCAATAGATTTGTAGACACAATGGCATCTTTGGGATCTCTAATCCCTCAGAATCCATCTGCTGATTTCACTACCATCCATGTAAAAATGTTGTCACACTCTGCTATGCAACGTGAAGCATTGGATAACAAAGAGTCAATCAACATGATTCATGTAGAACCAAATCATGAATGGTTCTACAGAGCTAGAGACTTTCTCAAGAGAGCATCCTGGGGGTCTTTGATCTCGCAAGATCCGATGGGGAGTGGTATTACCATTCACCATAAGGTTATTTCCTAGTCTGCATTTGCCAATGTAGAATTGCAGGGGGAACATGTTGTCTTGTCGGTCGAAGCTGAAGCTTATCATAATTGGACATCATAGATACATGACTTCCTTAGACTTGGTGTAATCCCTCAGGGATTATTGCATGCCATAAAGCACACATTTAAGTAGAAAGTGATAAAGTATGTCTTGTTAGCAGACATCCTATACCGTAGAAGCTACGATGGAGTTCTCCTTCATTGTCTTGAGCCCCAAGAGTCATCTTGGGTAATTTTGCAAGCTCACAATGGTATGTGTGGTGGCCATTTCAGTGGCATGGCTATCATCAAGCGCATCCTTCGAATGGGTTATTATTGGCCCACTATGGAGAAGGATTGCAATGTGTATGTCAAGAAATGCGTTAAATGTCAGCATCATGCTAATCTTACGCACTTGCCATCATAGGCCTTACAACCCATTCAAGCGGCTTGGCCATTTGCTCAGTGGGGATTTGATCTCATTGGTAAGATCTCTCCTCCATCATCAGGTTGACATACTTTTATTATCATGACTACTGAGTATTTTACTAAGTGGGTGGAAGCCATTCCCTTAACAATGACAACTGGAGCACGTATTGTTGAGTTTATACTCACCAATATCATAAGTCATTTTGGGATACCATCCAAGATAGTTTCGAATAATGGAACATCATTTAAGAACAAAACTATGAGAGCTTTGACGTCTAAGTATAGAATCAAACATAGTTTTGTGACTCCATATTATCCATAAGCAAATGGACAAGCTGAAGCTTCAAATAAGATAGTGGTCTCCATCTTGAAAAATATGGTACAAGAGCACCACAAAGATTGGCACATCCAACTGCCCCTTGCTTTATGGGCTTATAGGACTAGTATTCGGACGCCCATTGGGGCAACTCCATTTTCACTAGTATATGGTGCTGAGGCCATTATGCCCTTAGAGTTGGAAATTCCAACGCTGCATGTCGCATTGAAAGAGTTCATTGATGATGACACCGCATGACAAGCTCACCTAGATCAATTGATGCTACTTGATGAACGTCATGTGAATACCCTTGAGCACCTCTACATTTATCAAGAGCGCTTAAAATGAGCTTACAATAGTAAATTCCATCTGAGAGACTTTGAGGTTGGTGATCTTGTGCTGAAAGAGAACCAACAGAACTCAAATTTACCACTAAAAATGTGAGACAAATTCATGGCTAACTGGTTAGGTCCTTATATGATCTTAGAGAAGATTGGACCTGGGACTTTGAAGAGCCTGAACCTCTCAATATCCTTCATATTAAAGCATTTTATGCCTAAACCACAAAAGGCTCCAAAGGCATCTATAAGCCCTTTGGTCATTCAAAAAGGCTCCAAGGGTTTCTCAAAACTACTTGGTCAATCCCAAAAGGCTCCAAAGGTATCTCAAAACCACTTTTTCAATCCTAAAAGGCTCCAAGGGTTTCTCAAAACCGCTTGGTCAATCCCAAAAAGGCTCCAAGGGTTTCTCAAAACTGCTTGGTCAATCCCAAAAGGCTCCAAGGGTTTCTCAAAACCACTTGGTCAATCCCAAAAGGCTCCAAGGGTTTCTCAAAACTACTTGGTCAATCCCAAAAGGCTCCAAGGGTTTCTCAAAACCACTTGGTCAATACCTAAAAGGCTCCAAAGGTGTCTGTAAGCTCTTTGGTCAAACCAAATATTAAAATCCATAAAAAAATTGGAAAAATATCAAAAATAAAAAAATTTGCATTTCATTTGCATCATTGCATTGCATCTTGCATCATGCATTTCATTTTCCACATGCATTTTCATCTTTGCATTGCACTAGGCATATCCATCCACCGCACTTGCATTAGAATGAATTGTGTTTACAATCTTACAAACGACACCATGTTTGTGTTTCAATCATGCATCTATGCACTATATTTTTCATCCATTTATCACCCTTGTGAGTAATTGTGTTTTTCAACACAACCCATCTTGTTGCTATGAAGAATATACTAGGGTTTTCTGGTCATTCAACCATACCTAGAGGTCTTCTCAAGAGTTGATAGAAAGCTTGCTTTGATTTTGTAGTTGAGGTCTAGTTAGTATAGCCCTTAGCATATCAGAATTCTATCACTAATCAACAAATTAAACAATCCTAATAAGGACTAGGGGAAGATGAAAGCCACGAAGTAGGACCAGGTATCCTGAGGTGAAAAGAGTTATTCTCGCTTATCCCCCTATGCGGACGGTACGAGAAATGTTGGAAATTGGCAAAAGGACAAGTTTATTCCCTACCCAAAATCCCTTGCTTACGTTAAAATGAGCAATATCCTAGAGTGATATCCCAGATCAATCCTCCAGATTGATACCCTAGATCGATATCATAGATCGACATCCCATATTGATATCCCATATTGATATCATAAGATCGATATCCTAGAAATAGTTCCCCAAAGTAAAATCCCCAAAGGAAGTTTCTAAAGCAAATTATCAAATGTAAAATTCCAAAAAGTCAAGTCAAATGAAGATAAAATTGTACAAAGAAAGTCAAATCAGTATCAAATCCCTTTCTCAAGAGAAAGAAAGAAAGAAAAAAAGAAGAAAGGAAAGTACAAAATAAACAGTGATTCTTGTCACTATAGTACAAAATAAATAGTGATTTTTATCACTTTATATGAGCAAGTATCCCAAAAATTGAAGAAAAGAAGGGAGCGAACTTGAATCCTTGGAATTGCCAGCACTACTATACCTTACGCATGATGATATGTCTGATACATTAGCACTTCACTTTTGTGTAGACCAATGTTTGAATGTGGAAGAGCTAGTATCAAGTGTCCTGTATCGCCTAGTGGTCTAGTCCAACTAAAATCTAAACCTAGGATTGGATAAACATTTGTGGACCCCCAATCTTAGCAATGGGCTGAAAGAATCTTGCCTGACATCGGGGTATGCTTATGCCTTATCTTAATATACTCATTTGCACACACAGGGATAATGAACAGTTAGGGCCTATCCTAGCGAAAGCCTTATGTTTCGAAGTCTAGTATGGTTAGTATACAACTTTTGATCAGTCAACTAGGGTGTTTGAGTCTCATGGTAAACCTCAAAAATTCCCAAATAGCAACAACCAATTTTCAATGCAATCATCAAAACATCAATTTATTTTATGAGAGTTTGTTTATTAGAACTATTTGTAATATATGTTAGATATACCGAATGGATGTCAGAAATGATATTTAGATGGCCACTAACTAGGGGTGCAAACCCTAGCAGTAGGAGGGCTTCAAGAGTACGTCTCATGTAGGTCTGTGAGTTGGCACCCTGAGTACTCGAAGACATGTGAGTCCTCTTAGTCATGTACATCCTATGGCTCAAGCTAGTAGAAGACTGACCTGTCTCCCTGGTCCTAGACCTGGTCCTCTAGGTCCCTGTAGTGTGGGTATCCTCTGAAACCTCCCCACCTAGCAGCATGATATGATCCTCCAACTGGTCGATGCAAGCTACTCTCACTGTATACATGATATTACCCTCCTCCATAAGGGAATGTAAATTCTTGATCTCTGCCATAGGATCACGACCTCCTGGTAATAGAGTAGATGGTACTGTCGAAGGTGGTATGATAGCCTAAGAAGATGAGTGATATCCCCTCATTGCCTTGAGAAGGTCCTTCTATTTAGTCACTACACTCAATTGTGCCTATGCTAGATCCTGCTCACCAATGAGCTGGATAATTTGAGTGCCTGTAGTAGTAACCTATGCTAGGAGAACTACCCTCTCCTCCTCATATTACTGCCACTACCTCTGTCCATGTGCTAGATTTATCTCTAGAGTGGTGATAAAAGTATCCTTGTGAAGTAGCTAGGTGCAAAGTCTCCCCACCTGGCTCTGTAGGTCAGAAATCTATGCTCTCAACTACCCAATATCGCTATCTAGAGGTACCTCACTCTTCTCAGAGGCCTCATCATCTACCTCTACCTTTGGGTCCTCCTCTACTGCGGCCCCTATGCCCCATGTGCCCTCTATCCTCTAGCAGGTCCTGTGCCCATGAGGATATACCTCTATGCCCTCTACACCCTTGACTACAAATCCCTTAGCTGGATAGCCTAGGGGACCCTCATCGTACCACTAGAAATTTACCCACCAGCCATCATAATATGGAGTCGTTCTAATGTCTACTAACCCTGACTCCTGGAAGTCATCATCATCCTCCCCCAGTGGAGTGATCTAGGGCTAGGTTAGGTCCTTCTCTAAGACCAAGCATTTATAGATGGTCGACATATCTGGGATATACTATCGGATCCCAAACTACCATAGGACACGAGGGAAGTAGTGATACTCATGCAAATTAGCCTTACGACCGATGATCCATCTGTCTCTATGCACCCAACATAGATATCTATCTACCTTAGTCCATGGTGGGCAGTCCATGTAGGGTTTCCACTCGATGTCCTTAAGACACAGCTATGTGAAGAGACCAATGTAATGATCTAGATCTCCTGCATGAGACCTACTCCTGAATCCCTTCTACTCTTAGGGCTAGTAGGTAGCATAGCACTGACGATCATCAACAATAGTAGCAATCCATAGAGGTAAGTCAATAGGGTGCTCTATCTGAATATGCTGGAAACCCTTGATCTGTAGAAGGAAGTTGTAGCTGATATCCACTCTGATGTGGCAGGTAATCTGAAACAACTCGTGGTATAGCTGCGCTAAGAGAGCACTCCCCCAGGACAAGATGAACGGTCGCACGATCGAGCTGACCATGACCTCTTTGGTCCAAGCTAGGAGGTTCTAAGGGAACCTAACACCTGAAGAATCAAGGAGGGTTATCTAAATTATGAGGTGCATAAACATAGCCTCCTACTGTGAGAAGAATCTAGCCTCGTACCACTCCTACACATGGAAACCTTTATGGTCAATGTGGCCTTGTGCCTTCATGCTCCACTTCTCCAAGATAGAATCAAATATGACCTTCCTCATCAAATTCAAAGAGGAGGTGATGGGCTCACCATAAATGGGTAGTTGGAAGATGCAGTATACGTCCTCTAGGGTGACAGTCATTTCACCTATTGATAGGTGAAATGTATTGGTCCTCACATCCCAGCAATGGGCCAATGGAGTGAGATAAGCCTAGCCCATTATGATAGTGGGGAGTTCTAGGATGTAGCCAAACCCCACAATAGCAAACCAAGCCCACTCCCCATTAGTCAGAGTGCGACGCAATTTGTGAAGGAGATCGGTCTCCCTCACTTTGTCTGTCAGGAACTGAATAAAAACAATAAATTAAAAATAGAAAAAATAATTAAAATCACTAAAAAATGACAAACAAATCATAAAGTATCCTAAAAATACAAAAACATGCAAAACATGATAAAAAATTTTAAAAATTAAAAGAGTGCTTCAAAAAAGCAATAAATGGCATTAAGTGCCCAAAAAAATTCAATAAAAATCACAAAAAATGAAAAATTTTGCAAAATTTGGGCACCACGGGTTGGAATTGTGGTCAGTCCAATGGTCAAAAATTTGACATTTGGGATTTAAATCCCACCGTGGCTGACACCTATGGCCCCCAATATGTCAATTTGGGACCGTGGCTACCACCCGTGGCTAGGGAGCGAGACCCATTTTGAGCCCACCCTTCTCGAAAAACCCCTAAAAAATTAACTAACCGACCCCCTTATCTAACCTATGCTAAACCTAGCTAGGGTGAGGTTCGTTACTGACAGTTTAATGAGGTTAATTTACCAATTTATTAATGTGGTTAATTTTAATTTGGTAATGTATAAATGAGGTCTCAGTTTTTGAGTTACCTTGGGAGCACCGAATCCTCTACTGGTAGAAGCTTCCGGTTGATCAGCCATCGGTGTGGAATGTGTGGAATCAGGTAAGATTTTTAGCAACGTTCTACGTTAAAGTTTGTTAATTACCTCTCAGAGCTCTCAAATTCACTTTTACTATCAGGTAAATAATGAAATTTTCACTAGTAAATCCCTATTTAAACCTTTTTGCATTCATGTCGGCCCGTGGTTGACACCCGCGGTCCCCATATTAGGGTTTTGTGATCATGGATGTCAATCGTGGGCAAACAATTTACCTACAGATGACAGGCATAGTTAGCAAGTTGCATTAAATTCTCCCAATTCCCATCGTGGAGAGCCTTAAAAGGTCAAAATAAAATTATGCATCAGACTAGAATTGCACCAAAAAATATAAAATAAGCTAAATAAGCCAAACAAAGCACGACATTGAAAAATGTCATCATAAGGTAAAACAAAATAACTGGCTGAGATTACAAAGTACATTCAATCAAGGTTGTCGATATGAAAATCCTTTCATGGAGCACCACACCTTCCAGTGAAATAAACAAATTCAATTCAAAACTAAAAAAAAAAATTAAATAAATCAAAAGTCAAATGTGCCTCGTATTCAGTCATTTACCCTATACTCTTTGCGTATTCAGTCATTTACCCTATACTCTTTGCGGTTGCAGCAACTTGCGATCCATGCAATCCGACAAGATGAGTAAATTACCATAAAGACATTTGGGGTAAATTCATCATCGTAGAATTATCATGCTTCATTTCAATCCTTAAGAAGGCCTTCACAATCGGACTGCTCCAAGGGAACGAAGTACTCATTGCAATTATCCTATGATATTTTCAGCATATCATCGATAATATGATTCAACACATGCCTAATCACGATTTATTTTATTTTGATTTTCTAAGAAGATATTCGTGGCTAGACTGCTCCATGGGATAGAAATAGGCAATTACTATTAACAGTTGCAATCATAGCTAATTAAGCCTTTCCAAGTATTAAAATGCTAAATTTTAGTTTGTTCAAAATCATTCATAGTGGTCAAGCGACCTCGTCACTTTATTTATTGTCATTACCCTCATCGAATTGTTACTTGAGGGGGTAGTCATAATATTAAATCATAATAAAAATCAATAGAAGATCCCTTGATCTTGTCAAAATTGTGTTTGTTTATGGATAATTGTCAAAGACTAATGTAAGCTTACCCTTCTACTGGGGAAAATAACATATATGATAATTTTTTTGTAACTCTCTTCCTTTCAGATTGACAGGCGCGAAAGCCTACTTGGCATTGATGCTATCCGAATGTTTGATGATGAATGTAAACTCCTTCAAATTAAACCTTCTAGTTGGAAGCAATGATTCTAACTTTTGCTGGACCTGGGGCATCTAATTTTGATCAGACTAATGATCATCATGCAACCTACGACATCATTTTAGGAGGTCTATTTTTTCTTAGTGTTGTTCAAAATCACAACACATCTAAAAAGGGGCATCTATAGACACCTAAAACGCGTCATTCCGAGGTGACTACTCATATGGAACATGCTAGAAGACTATATGGAAGACCTTTGGATAGATCCAATGTATAGCAATGGTGTTTACCACTCATTTGGATATTTTTGCCAAGTCAGTGCTAGTCACGACTGACACCTACAGTTAGTAGTGCTCATCGTGCCTGTCATCCATAGTCAGCAATTAGAATCAGTTGGTATTCATCTGAACCAAAGTTGGTTGCAATGGCCAATTGGTTACGAATTGGAGTAGTTTAAGTGAGGAAGGTTCTGGATCCTTCCATCCAACAAGCTCAACTGGCCAATTTTGATCTTAGCTTCATGAGGAAGCTACTCCTAACCCCTTGGCAATTTTTATATAATCCCCCTCCAAATTGGGAAAAAGAGAGATAAATAGAATCAATTGAGCAAAGAAGCCCTATAGAATTATATAACCATTCACATGCATTGATATGAACACTTTTTATACCCAATTGGAGATCACATTGCCATGGAGATCCTTGGAGGATAGGAGAGCGAAAAAATGCCAATTCATGCAATCCATGCACCATCTAATCAATTCAACCACCACATATGTCAGAGGATACAAAGGTGACCCTTGACCATCAATTTAGCAAGTTGGATCAGATATCAAGCCCATATTTGGAGGGTAAACCTATTCAGAGCCCCATCACGGTTGTCAGCCACGGTGAACAGTGCCACCCGTGCATCAGACCCGCGGTGAGAAAATAATGATAGATCCCCTTGTGATATTTTCTTTAGATTAATTAGTTAGATCATATTATTCTTAGTGTAGTTAGGCATCTAAAGTAGATTTACCTTCATATTGTAAATTTGGTAATTAGTGCAATTGTGGTTATTTCAAGTATTTATGCTTTCCATTTGATAAACTAATCCAATAGATAGATATTAATTGCTCTCTTGCACATGTTTAATGATGAGATTTCATGATTAATATAGGTTTACCTGCTTTATCCATTTTCTTGATTACATGCTTGTTTTGTTATCTTTAGTGAAAATATCCTTTTAAAGCCTCATCAAGAGAGGCCTCCTTTGTTTGTTTCTTGTTGTTTGTTGCACGCAGGACTAACAGGGTTTTGGGATGCAAGGCAACAAATTCCTCTAATAATGGAGAAGAGGGTCATCGACATCCTAGAGCAGTTCGTGTCACCCTAGAAGGCATTTGATTCACATCTACCCTAAAAGGGAATTATATCTATTTTAATTGAAGTAACAAAATGGGTATCCCTAAGAGGGAAGAATATGTAACTTGACTAAATTTTGAATTAATAAAGGATCCTTGTATTTTTATTTCCTTTTTGTTGTCAATTGGTGCATGTTTAGTTGTTATCTTTCATTAATTGCAATAGACACTATTAGGTGTGAGCCTTTTTGGTGGTTACAACAAGATTTGTGAATGTGAAGAACATATTGGGATTTTAATAGTACATATCATCCTCTATATGTTCCAGAGGTTAAACAAATTCTAGGTAGAATATATTTGAATTACCTAGTTGAAGAAAGTATTTTTGAAAGAGAAATAAGCATTTGTTTATATGTAAGTTTTGAAATATTTGAGCAGGTTTTATGAGTAAAATTGAAGGTAGATTTGAGAGTCTTTTGAGAAGGCTTGAAACAACATTAAGGCAGATTTGAGATAGAATTGAGAGCAGGTTTGATTATTAATTTTTTCAAGCTTTGTGTTAAGGCTTGGGGAATATCTAAAATAGAATTGAGAGTAGGTTTTGTTACTAATTTTATCAAGCTTTATGTTGAGTCTTGGGGTAGATTTATGAGTAGAGTTAGAGCAAATTTGTGCTAGACTTGTGATAGGATTTGGTGTAAATTTGAGATAGAGTTGAGAGTAGACTTTGGGGGTGACAAGTGCAGAGAGGATAGAGGTCTCCAGTGGATAGATGTCAATAATCCAGTGTAGTGGGGATAGATGTCTCCTGTGGAGAGAGATCCGCAAGCCAAAGTAGTGGGGGCATAAGTATTCTAGAAGTTCACCAGCTAGAGAAAATGGGAAAGATTTCTCCTACAAAAACAATTCATGAACCGACTGGAGAGATAGAGTTCTTCTATGTATAGAGATACATGAACCAGTTGAGGAGATATAGTTCTCTTGGATAAATTCCCATGAACCAGAGCAAATGGGAAAGAGTTCTCCTATGGAGAGAGATCCACGGATCAGATCAAAGGGGAAAGAGTTCTCCTATGGAGAGATATCCACAAACTAGAGCAGGGGGATAGAGTTCCCATGTGGAGAGAGATCCATGAACTAGAGCAAGGGGATAGAGTTCTCCTATGGAAAGATATCCACAAATTAGAGCATAGGGGATTGGTGTCTCCTTTGGATAGATGTCCATAAACATTATAATAAGGAATTGATTACCAAGAGATTTTTTGAGAAAATTTAGAAAGAAATATTTTCTCTGTGGATGTAACCCACATTGGGTGAACCACGTTAAATTTGTGTCTCTCATGTGTGTGATGATTTGTGCATTGATTTGATTACTACTATTGATATTTCCATTGATAATATTGGATAATATTGTTTGTGAAAGAAAAGTAAAAGTTGAACTTATACTATTCACCCCCCTCTTAGCATAAGCATGTATTCTTCGTAATTGATCTCAACTTGGTGCTTCACAAGGTTACGAGTATCCCTGGGTTGATGAATTAAATGAAAGGGCTATGACAAAATTAGGAAGAAATTTACCAGTTTTTTTGCCCCAATAGTGATAATTGATAGAATATTTTGCAAAAATTTTTCTTGTGCTTCCTTATCTTACCTAGAATCTAATAAAATATTTTTAAACTAATTAATTGCTTCCTTCATTATATCTTCTTCATCCTAAATATTTCTTCTATTTGGAGTTATAATATTTTTAATATGACAAACATTAATTTTTTTTTTTGCTGTAGCATGAATTTTTGTTGTATTTCTATCTCCTTCCTTGAGTTGTTTCTCTCTAGATTTTTGGAACTAATATAACTTCTCATTTTGCAATGCATTATGATAATAAAAAGTAATTTTTTTTTATTTCACATAAGAATTTTGACCCATTCCATTAGTTTCTTCTATCTCTTGTAATTTTTTGAGCTTGGATTCAATTTCATTATTTTATTTAAAAATGTTATCAAAAGAACTGGCATTCCATATATTTATTTGCTCCTTTAAATATTTCAACTTTTGAACAAACCTTCACATACATTATCCTTTAAATTTTGATTCATCCCACCATAACATAACCATTTGGAAAAAATCAAGGTCTTGGAGCCACATAGAATGGAAGTGAAATGGCTTTGGATGACCATTTTTAGGTAACTCACAAGTCAAAAGAATGGGTTTATGACCTGATCCTACTCACAATAAAATATTTGAAGAGATTGTATATTTTTTTACAACAATTTATTAGATAACAAGAATCTTTTCAATATTATTGCTATATGATTTTTTCAATGTGTATATTTGTTAGAATATTAATGTGTACTTTATATGCATGTTATGACATGTGTCCTTGAAACTTGTCACATTCTCATATAGGCCTCATGCCTATATATTGTAACTCATTTTTGTATCAATACGTTTCATCTATTTCAGTCCCAATATTTGGAATCAGAGCCCAGGTGCTCTCCTAATATTTTGAGTTTGAGGGGGGATTTCCCTCATGGAAATCCCCACCTCATTTTTTCCCCTCATTTTTTTATTCCCCTATATTTGTTTTCCAAAATAGGAAGTATACTCTCCATCCTTTGATGGATGGATTAGAAACCAGATATTTGAAAAATTAATGACTGCCAAATTTTTTAGAGTGATTGGGAGGTTAAATGTGTTTTGTATCTGTTCGCAAAAGTAATTTCTCCATAGAGAAATAAAAAAATGGGATACACTGGTTTGACAGATTCATTGAGAGATCATATTTTATGGTTTAATGTCCTATATTTTTGGAATATTATTTTTTCTTTATTTTTTGATGTAGTTTGCAATAATGGAGGCAAAGGTTGTGGGTCTGACCAAGAAAAGCCTATGAAGAGCTCTTCATCGAAAGAACCAGATTTACTAGATTGCAAGGAAAACATGGATTTTTCCACTGAGTTTTCAATGGCTATTGTTTACCTTCTAATATTATATCTGATAAGAAACCACCTCGTGACTGGACTAGAAATATCCAAAGGATGGTACATAGGTCACAATATTTCATTCAATTTAGCCAAACTGTGCCCTATACGAGTAGATCTAGCAGTTGGTCCACAGTGGCCATGCTCCGCAACACACCCTCAAATAGTGGTGGTCATCATGTTCTTCAGTTGTAGCACAACCTCAGACAGTGGTAGACATGATTGTTTTTAAGGAGGACTCCCTGATGATTGTGCTTCCCAATGACTGTGCACAATTATTTTTCAGATGAAATTTTTGGCAATCATAGCAATAATAATTTTTTTTTTCTAAGGTTCCTGATTAAATCCACCTATCCAGTGTTACCTCATATTTACCTATGCTTTGTACGAGAGAGAAAAATTCGAGGTAACATTTTTAACCCAATTAATTTTTGCTTCTAATAGTTGTCCATCCCATTTGTATTTGTCCCATATTATTACAATACCATCTAAAGCTCCTATAGAAGAAATTGCTAAACAATCACCCATATTCCAATTCTTCTTAAAAATATCCTTACATTCCTCATTGCTTAATTTTATTTCTTGTATTAAAATAAACTCAAGACTATAACAACCTTTAATTTTTTTATAAATTTGTTTGGAGGTTTTATTCATACTCCTCATATTCTATGATATCATTTTCATCATCAACATTTTTTATTTTTATTAGTGGGATTAGCCCCACTTCTTGTTAACACTTGTGATATTTTTATTTGGCTTCCTAGATCAATATCCTTTTGAGTTTCTTTTTCTCTTTGTTCCTACTTTGATGGTCTTCCTCTCTTTCTTCTATTCCCTCCAAAACTCTCATCTTCATCAATATTTTTTGTTTTTTCTATTTTTCATATAGTTCATAATGAGACTTATATTCTAAGGATTTTTGTTTCCCTAAAGAGTCAAAAGTGCAAGGAATAACCTCATTAGCATCCTAAAAACTCTAAACTACATAGATGATCCTCCATAGTTGATAATTTCTTATGTTGACCTAAAAACCCTAAATTTCCTTGATACCATCTTTTTTTACTCTACCGCTCTTGAAATCCTAAAGTGCAATGAATACACTCCATACTACTTTTATTTTTATTGTAAGGAGAATACTTTATGATACTTGAGGATAATAAAGGTGATTTACTTGAATTAAGCTTTACCTACTTCATCTTATTTTCTTTAAAATTCACCTCCTCATCTTCTTTTGATTTAAAGTTTTCCTTCTCTTCTTTCTTACCTTTATCTCCTTCTATTTTTGAACTTGTACATTGTACTTCCTCATCCCCCATATCATTTTTTTCTTCTTCTAATAATTGATTCAAGTGAACTGTAATGGCCTTTGCCATTTGATGATGTAGAGGTATTTTCCTAACCACTTGCTTACGAGTGAAAAGTTCTTGATTTGACCTAGCTTCTCTTATGATATGATCTCCACATCAAATTGAAGCTACCCTCATGCCCCAAAATATCCATCTCTTCCTCCATCATTTTAACTTTGTAGTATCTTGCCATGTGCCCAGTTTCATGACATTTGTGACATAAGAATGCAATGTTTCATAATCTACTTGTTGATTCCATTCTCTTGATTCAAATTTAATCCTAATAAAATGTGGTAAATGTTTAGAAATAGTCATGTAAACACATGTGTATACATCATGCCTTCTCTCCTTAGTAGTTAGTACCTCCTAGATGAATTCACCTAGAGTATTACCAATATTTTTTAAAACCTCCTTATTGATGAGTTGATAAGAAAGTCCAGAAAGCCTAATCCATACGAGAAACCTTTTAATAGTTTTTGTGTCCATAGAAAATTCTCACTCCAAGGTCTTAAATATAATGTATATTTTCCCCTTAACCATGCACCTCCATCCATTACTTTATCTCTTATTTCTAAACTGGAGAAAATAATGAGAACAAATCCTTTTGGAAGAAAAGTCATGGAGTAATTTGAATTCATTCCTCACTTGCACTTGAGACAATTTTGAATCTTAGAAAAACTTGGCCAATATCAATGAAACTTACATATTAACCCTTAGGTTTTCATAACCATTATATCATGCTCAATCATATCATCCTTGATAATCACTTTTGGTGTAAAATTTGCTACCTAGACTAGATCGGGTTTGTTATAGATTCACTTTTTCCTTTATTGCTAGCTAGGTCATCCATACTTTCAATAAGGACTTTCAAAAATAAATTTCTTTCTATGTTACTTGGATTTTCTTGAAATAAATCCTTTAAATTATCCTACTATCGGGAACAAGAAGTAGCACTTATTCCTTGATCACACTTTGCTTTCTACCTAGACTAGAATGGGTTTGTTATAGATTCAATTTTCCTTTTATTGCTAGCTAAGGTATCCATTATTCCAACTTGGCCATCCATACTTTCAATAAGGAATTTCACAAATGACTTTCTTTCTATGCTACTTGGATTTTCTTCAAATGAATCTTTTAACTTTTTCTAAGATCTATAACAAGAAGTAGCACTTGTTCCTTGATCACACTTTGATTTCTACTTCCTACTTCCATGCTCACACTTACTCCTTACTCTAATATCATGCTTGTACTCACTTTTGGTTGAATGGTATTCACACTTAATTCTAGCTACACACTTCTGAGTGCACTCACTCTTGACTAGTAATATTAATTTAAATAATTGTAATTATAACAATTTTTTTTTTAAAATATTCACTTAAAGCCAAATATTTGTTCTACTTAAAACCAATACTGACATAGAAAGTTGGTTTTTTAACAAAAAATTGTTGTAGGTTAATCATGATTTTGACAGTCAATGTAACTTTAAAGACATCCTTTAAAATCGAAAAATTTAAATGTAAAAGGAGAAATTTATTCTGAGAATAAAAAAGTAAAGTAAAAGTCGAACCCTCTTTTAATATTTGCTCTATTTTAACTAATTTTTGTGGTTAACATATATTGGTTAACCCAACTTATAAAAATCAAAAGCATTTTGGAAAATCTCACAAGTTAATTTAACTGTAAAATCTTTATTGTGTATCATTTTTTTTTCTATTTTATTTTAGATGCCATTGTTTTGCCTCGCAGAAGTGTAGAACATATGTAGTTTAACCTTTTATAAAATAAAAAGTGTAGAACATATGTAGTTTAACCTTTTATAAAATCCAGCTTATAAATGACAAAAACACTTTATAATTTATAAATTTTGTCAATTAAAATTAGATCAAAAACTTAGAAATATTTTTTTATTTCTAAACATAGGGATGAAAATAAGTCCCAGATAAATAAACCCTAAAATATTCTGCTTAAAAAGTTATCTATTTGTATAACTCCTTCCCAAAGCAAAAACAAGAACTCAAACAAAAAAAAAATCTTATCTTGTTTGCAAGTAAATCAATTTTTCCTATTTCACAAATAAAAAAATCCTATGGCCTATGACCTTCTTGTGCTACTTCGGATATAGATAGCCTCTGAGTTGTCATCTCATCAATAAGTAAACCAGGATCTTCTCCATGTTAAGAGTGACATTATGATGCTTATTAAAAGTTAGGGACATAAGATTACCTTTCTCCTGCAATAGGAATACCTCCAACAAAGGAGGCTATCATTTTTTCCTCTCGTTTTCACTAGAAATCATTATTTGAGCATCGATGGGGTTCTGCTAACATATAAAGATCGACAACACACCTCAAACCTAAATTAAAATCAATATTCATGATTAAAAGTGAATAATAGGAAATGGCATCTTTAGAGTTCCACACTTTACTTTGATGAAGAGTTTTTGTAGCCCTCATTGCTTACACCAAAGGTCATATGGCTACTAATTTGGTGGAACAAGTGGCTGCCATAGCTGAAGTTGTTAGCATATTGGCTGATAAGGTTCAAAACATGACTGGGCCTAGTCCACCTAGTCCAACTCTTGAACCTCGACCTCAAATCAAATGTGAGGTTAATATTTATAATGGTTGTCAAGATCCAAATGTTAATAGTTGGATTCTTGACATTCATACATGGTTTGACTACAAAAAAATTAAAAAGGATGACCAAGTTGCTTTTGCAAAACTAGAACTTTTTGGTATTGCTAAGGTTTTGGTATAGGATCGTCAAAGCACTCAGGATCCCACAGATAATTGGGATGATTTGGTCAAAGCCTTGAAGGATACATTCTATCCTTCAAATTTTTCTAAAGATACTGACTTCCAATGGCTTCGGTTGAGGCAAGGACACAACATGAGTGTTCAAGATCACATTGGGAAGTTCAACAAATTGCAGATTCTCAATGGAATCCTAGATCACACTCCTAAAATTATTGATAAGTTTAAGAGTAGTTTGCAAGATCAACTCTTCAGAGATTTGAAATATACACCTTGTGCCACTTTGAATGAAGTGTATAATAGGCACAACTAGAGGAAGAGAAAATTTCTATGAAGTCAGGTGCCTCATCAAAAGCACCCAAACTAGGGCCATCATAGTTGCAAAAATAATTCGACAAGGCTTAAACAACTCATTCTTCTTCTTCTTATTCTTCTCCTTATTTTTCTTCCTCTTATTATAATGTAAATTTTTTTTGAAATCAATGTAAGAAACAAGGACACATCGAGGTAGAGTGCTTCAGAAAGAAGAAAAATTTACTTGCACAACCTCAACATGAGGCCCCACAAGATGGGCCAATTGAGTCTACTGGAGAAGATAGGGTTTATCTAAAACTTTAGGGGAAACTAAACCAAATGATCCTCCTGCATCGACAAAAACATAGAGACAATCTGTTCTTCACAAGAGCACATCTTCTCCATAAATTTTTATGATCTGCATCTTCAGCAATGGCTCTATGGCTAATATCACTTCTCAATCCATGGTCGTTCAACTCAAATTGCAAGTCAAACCCTATCCTTTCTCATATTAACTTGGCTGGAAGAATTAGGGAACTACATCTGCAATAAAAAAATGTTGTACTTTGTCATTTGCCCTTGATCCACACTATGTAGATCGAGTCACCTGTGATGTGACTCCCATGGACTTGTGTGAAATAATTCTTGGCCAGAATTATGCATATGGTAAGTGGGCTTTATATGATGCTTATCACAAAACATATTCTTTGTATCATCAGAGTAAGAGCTTTTTTATTTGTAATCTTCCACATACACAATTATTGGTGTTCTCACCAATGATTTCTTTAGCCTCATGGCCAAAGAACATTTGTCATTTTATTCCTAATGAGATCATTCCTCCATCATTACTACCTCCTCCTTTTGCTCCTAATGCTCCTCCTATTGTTCCACATTGAGAACTGCAACAACCTCTTTCAACATCATCTTTACAGGTTCCAAATATTCAACAGCCTTTGTAGATCTAGCTATAGGACATTACTCATTGTCCTAGTTTTTTACTTGGCAAGAGAGTTCTCTCGATGTTGTCTCTCTACACTAGCATTGCATGGTTTCCATGATGTTCTTCCACCCGGTTATGAGCCTTATTTGTAGCATTTGGTGAATCCATATTCCACTCCTATTGTAAGAGATATGGATTCCAATGCTTCTTGAGTGGGGAGGTATGATGAGGGCATCAAGTTCCATTACCTAGGCATAGGTGTATTTCTATGATTCCTAGGTTATTTTATTATTTGCTAATAATTTCATGAGTCTTTTTCTCACGTAGCCCTAGTGGGCATGTGGTTAGCTAGTTGTTAGGATTAGTTGGCAATCCATTAGCTATTGTTAGGATTAGTTGGCATATTTGTTATTTGCTTGCCTTCCTATTATTTTGCCAGTGCGATCTCAACGTATGGTTTGTATTTAGGCATTTCAATGTCCATTTAAGCATGAGTTATTAATGAAACTACCAATTAGGTTTTGTACTTTTTTAATACCTAAAAATATCCATCTCTTTATCCATCATTTTCATTTTGTAGTCTCTTACCATGTGCCCAGTTTCATGATATTTGTGACATAAAAATGCAATGTTTTCGTAATCTACTTGTTGATCCCATTCTCTTGATTCAAATTTAATCCTAATCAAATGTGGTAAAGGTTTAGAAATAGCCATGGTAACACATGTGTATACATCATGCCTTCTCTCCTTAGTAGTTGGTCCCTCAATGAATTTACCTAGAGTATTACCAATATTATTCAAAATCTCCTTATTGATGAGTTGATAAGGAAGTCCCAAAAGCCTAATCCATATTAGAAACCTTTTTAATAGTTTTTGTGTCCACAAAAATTTTGACTCCAAGGTCTTAAGTATAATGCATCTTTACCCCTAAACCTTGCACCTCCATCCATTATTTTATCCCTTATTTTTGAACTCAGAGAAAATAATGAGAAAAGAAAATTCATGGAGTAATTTGAATTCATTCCCTAGTTCCACTTGATCCAATTTTGAATCTAAGGAAAACTTGGCCAATATCAATGAAACTTACATATTAAACCTTTGGTTTTTAGAACCATTATATCATGCTCAATCATCTCTCCTTGATAATCATTTCTAGTGTAAAATATTCTATCTAGACTAGACTGGGTTTCAAAGAAATAATCCTTGCTCACAAACCCTAGTCCAAGCATATAAACATCAATTCAAAATGTTTCCAACAATGCTTATTGCTAGCTAGGGCACCCATACTTTCAATAAATACTTTCACAAATGACTTTCTTTCTATGTTACTTGGATTTTCTTGAAATGAATCCTTTAAATTCTCCTAAGATCGGGAACAAGAAGTAGCACTTGTTCCTTGATCACATTTTGCTTTCTACTTCTTGCTTCTATGCTCACACTTCCTCCTCAATCTCGGCTCATGCTTGCACTTGCTTTTGTCTGCACTTGCTTCCTGCTCACATTCGCTTCTAATTACGTTCACTTCCGACTACACTCACTCCTGATTAATTATATTACTTTAAATAATTGAAATTATAAAAAAAAACAATTTTTAAAATTTCACTTAAAACAAAATATTTATTCTGCTTAACAGTTGGTTTTAAAAAAAAAAAAAAATTTGTTGCAGGTTAATCATGATTTCGACAATTAATGTAACTTTAAAGACATTCTTTAAAACCGGAAAATTTAAATGTAAAAGGAGAAGTCTGCTGAGAATAAAAATGTAAAGTAAAGGTCGAACCCTCTTTTAATGTCTGCTCTATTTTAGCTGAGATTTGTGGTTTACATATATTGGTTAACCCAGCTTATAAAAATCAAAAGCATTTTGGAAAAACTCACAAGTTAATTTAACTGTAAAATCTTTCCTGTGTATCGTTTTTTTCTGTTTTATTTTAGATGCCATTTTTTTGCCTCGCAGAAGTGTAGAACATATGTAGTTTAACCTTTTATAAAATTCAGCTTAATTTAAAAATCTTGTCAGTTAAAAGTAGATCAAAAACTTAGAAATCTTTCTTTATTACCAAACACAGGGATGATAATAAGTCCCAGATAAATAAACCCTGAAATATCCTGCTTAAAATTTTTTCTGTATAACTCCTTCCCAAAGCAAAAACAAGAACTCAAACAAAAAAAAATATGAATTTCTTGTTGCCGGCAAATCAAATTTTTCTCTTTCACAGATACAAAAATCCTTTGGCCTATGGCCTTCTTGCGCTATTTGGGATCTTTATAGCCTCAGAGTTGTCATCTCATCATCAGGTAAACCCATGATCTTCTCCATGCTAAGAGTGACATTCTGATGCTTATTATAAGTTGGGGACCTCAGATTACCTTCCGCCTGCAATGGAAATACCTCCAACAAAGGAGGCCGCTCTCGTTTTTCACTGGAAATCATCATTTGAGCGCCGATGGGGTTCTGCTAACACATAAAGAACGATGATACACCTCAAACCCAAATTCAACTCAATATCCAAGGTTAAAAACGAATAACGGGACATGGCATTTTAGAGTTACTTACCAATGAAACCGAAGGTGCAGGGACATCTTCTTGGGATTGTGCCGGAAATGGCCTATGGCCTTGTTGCTCTACTTGGGATCTCGATAGCCTCAGATTACCGTCTGGTTGTAATGGAAATAGTTCCAACAAAGGAGGCTGTAGTTTTTCACTGGAAATTATCACTTGAGCGCCTATGGGGTCTATGGGTTTCTGTTAACAAATAAAAGATCGACGACACACCTCAAACCCAAAACCCAAATTCAACTCAATATTTATGGTTAAAAACAAATAACAGGGACACACCTCAATCCAAATTCAACTCGATATCTATGTTTAAAAACAAATAATGGGAAAGGGCATGTTTAGAGTTCTTTACCAATGGAGCCGAAGGTACAGGGACGTCTTCTTGGGGTTGTGCTGGCACTGCAATACAAGGAAAAGAAAATATTATAAAAACCAGTGAGAAGGAGGTGAAGAAGAAAGAGTGCACATTGAAATTCAATATATGGGCATAACTTACCTAGCCAAGTCCAATGGCCGGCTTCAATTTCTTGTGAATCTTGGAGTTTAAGTCGTTCCAAATACCATATTAAGTCTTCGTATTGATACGTCTGCTGACCCTGCTGTTGTTCTGGATTGGATATACACATTACGACCTTCCTCCTTTTGGGGGATTGCCAAGACATTTTTGAATTATTATCTCTACTTACCTGTTTGTTGGTGAGGATCTCTTCTCCCGTTCAACCTGCTACTGCAATGAAAACAACATCAAGAAGCTCTCCAGCCACCGAAATGTTTTAAATCAGAAATTGGAAAGCAGTCTACATGGAAGACCTAATGGAAGACCTAAGTGCATGCTGGACAGACTTTGTTTTCTTCTATCGAGTAAGCCCAGGTTATCCAAACAAATACGCAACCCAGCGCTTTATAGACTGGATTCTAGTTCTCGTTTTGACAAAATGCAAGCCGTACGGGTGGGGATGGGGCACGGCATTTCAGAATGGAGACGAATGCTTGCTGACATCAGGAATTTTACAAGAAAACACTTATTTTTTAGAGACCTTAATAATAAGCACCCACACTACACACTACCCACCCCCCCTTTTTTTTTGACCAGACAACTATCACTACGAGTAAAACCATCCAAAGAACTATTGAAAGAATTGCAACCTTTTCCAATAACCACAATCTTACCATGAGAATGCTATGGACTACTAAAATCCTCTAACTTCATTTTACTATTTTCAATAATGATGTAAGATAGATTTACACTCATCAATCACTTCTTATAATATGCAACAAAAGATGTAGTAAGGGACTTGGAAGATATTAATGAGAAGTAATTTTTTGGTTTAAAATTTCAACTATATATTAGATAAGGCTACTTTTGGCCTTTTGATAAGGTGATATGCAATTTATAGTAGCTCCTAATATCATTTTTCAACAAAGGACTTATCTTAAAAATTGAGAATGCAATTTAGAGCCTTTCAAAAGACATAACAAATAAGATTCATGTGGATTGCATTATGACACTTACAAGAGCCATATCATCCTAAAACAATATGCTCAAGGAATAAATGAGAATTGCAATAGTTTAGATGAAACCTCAAGGTTCATATAAAAAAGGACTATAAAGGGAATGCTACAATATTAACAGAGGATTATTTGATGAATAGTGAAACTTCTAGGTAACAATTCCACTAATGGTGATTAAGAAGACCTCAAAATCCCTAATAGATAGGAAGATGCATGTAAAACTAAAACAATGAGGGAAGTTACTTCTAGGATTTTAGAAATTTTATGGATCTACAAATATGAGACTTCTTTGAGGCCCATGGTAAATATTAAAGGGTCATGTACTTATTATCCAATCTCTTCTTGGAAAAAAAATTAAAGTGCCACATAGGTTTATGTTTTTTATTTGTAAAAAATATTTTCCAATTGAATGAATTTGTGAAGGGTAAAAGACCAGAGGACAATGAGTTTTTGGTGAGTTTTATCATCGTGCTAGTCTTTGAAAATATTTATTAATAGGAACTTTTAAGCTAATCATATAAAATCAGATCGATAGATTGCTTCACAATAGACTTATGTTGAGTCTATATTTTCACATTGTTGAGGTGAATTTTTGTATTGATTGAGGGTACCACATTAGGTTCTCATTTATCTCCATTAGTGGACAAAATTTTTATGAATGATTTTGAGAAAAGAGCAATGGATTAATTTGCTTTTAATCCAAGATGATGAAAGACACATGTGACAGATAGTAACTACATGTAGCTTTGTATAACCATCCATCACTACATATAACTTTGTAACTACATACAAATAGTAACTACATGTAGCTTTGTATAACCATCCATGGGATTCTCTTCATGGGCAAGAAAAATTATAATAAAATATGCATACAGATAGTAACTACATTTAGCATTGTATAACCATCCATCACATAAATAAGTGATTTTAATAACCCTCTTCACATAATTTTTAAATATATGGACATATTAATTATGATTTGGACCATCTAAAGATATTTATAAAGAAAAAAGGATAAAACTAAAAGTGAACTATTAAAACCTCAAAAAAAAAAAAAAACTAAGGACCTATTGTTAAGTTTAATATTATCTACCTTACGTATGAGAGAAATATGTAATAGAAAAGCTATAATATTTAAAATATACAATATTGATTCTTTTAGCTTTAAAAGAAAATTAAGAAACATATGCAATTAGAAAAGGTTACTATTTATTTAAGATAAAGAATTTTGTCTTTTTAATTTAAGGTAAAAATTATAACAAAGTATATCTTAGTGAATGGAAGATATACAAAACTAGTAATATCTAATACAATTATACTTCTAGTCAAAACATCTATTTACAAGATATCATGGTAATGAGTGGTGTAGATCACATGATGACCAAAAAATTTAAATAAGCCATCAAAATTGAAAGGGAGAGGAACAATCTCAATCAAATGAAGTCTACAATTATTCCAAATTCATATACTAGTGATAAATATTTTTAATAGGCTATATGACTTGTATTAGGAGGTCACTCCAAAAACTTCAACAAAATATTACATTTTTATTAGATTAATTTGATTATATTTTCCTTGCATTTTCATTAAAAATATATTTTTGTGTAAAAAAATATTTCTTACACTACTAGCTTTCTTCGATAAAATTACTGATTCAATTATAATCAAGAGGTATAATTTTCCTTCTCAATTACTTTTCAAAATTAGAAATTTTTCTTAAACAAATATTAATCACATATTAATATTTACAACATATGATATCTATTAATTATTAGTGGATATATAAATAATACTATTATTAATCGAACACCTACATCCTTTTCCTAAGTAGTAACAATAACTTGCGAATTCCCATCAATTATAATTTATCCCCATCCTTTTTCCATGGATGCACTGTACTGATACCTATATGAAGTGTCATACTTGTTTCTAATCATTCTAAGTGGGTGAGGATAAAGATAAGTTACTTTTTTGATGAATCTAAAGTTTATATATTTTTATTTTACTCAACATTAATGTAGACTCTTTTGATTAAGTTCATTATTGTAGATCAATCTTACATTTATCTTTAAATAGTGCAATCGTAAGTATGACTTTTTTCTAATGTGAGAAATTTATTTTTGAACACCATGAATATAAAAGCACCTCATTAAGTCCATTTTTTATTATTTGAAATTAGCTCATCATTTTAAATTTAAATTAAATTTGATTTTATTATTTATTTTTGAATTATAATTAAACCGTAGGACCAATTTAAAAATAAATATTTCATGCTTTAGCTTTGAAATAATTTATCCAAATATTTGATTTACTCTTTTAATATCTATAGAGAAACCAAATGTGTTTTTGTAACATATTTATTAAGTGGGGAAGCAAAGGAACAATAAAGAAGTAAGTACATTAATGTTTCTAGATCCTCCTTGGATAAGCCACACCTAAAATATCCATGGTATACTCTTCTTTAACAATTTCAACATGTAAGAATTTTATTTTGGATTGTTAATGATAGTAATGCTAGACCTTAGACAAGGCCTTATATGACCAAACATTATTCTAAGTGAAATCCTTAGGAGAAGGTAATATTGATTTCCTTGAAGTATTATATCCAAACCTTATCAAATATTTAAAATGTGTTGATATATTCTAAACAACCTCATAATATTGTAAAAAATGGGGTAAATCAAAGTCTCAAAATATTATTTGGAGTTTATATATTACTTGTCTACTTATTTTTCCTCTAACTAAATCATTGATTACAATATGATATTTGGAGTCATTTTTCATCTTAGTATTAGACCTCTAAATAAGTATAAGCAAATGGTTACCATTTTGAATTTAAAATATGATCTCATGGATTAATTCTAGAAATTGACCCACAATTTATATAATATGGCACATTGACTGAATATCTATTATGTTTTTGTTGGAAATTATGATACTAAATGAGACATAAAATAGAATAATTCAAGAATAAAATAAAAATCAAAACAAGACAAGTATAAGTCAAAAATAAAAACATGACAACATTATAATTACAAGTGCAAATTTAAAAAAGTAAGGAAAGTATTTTCATCAAATTTTGGAGAGATTGTAAAGCGCTAAAAATATCTTGAGGAAAATAAGAAATATTTTATTTTATATACAAGGCATTCTATTGAATTAGTGTGTACAAGTTTACAAATTGACAAAGTGGACTTGGAAGATTTTTGTGCAATTTCATATTCTATTCATTTTTTGCTTTCTATGATGTGTTAATTTGTATCTTATCTATGGATAGTATAGTGATTATTTATGATGCCTATTGGTGATCATTATATATTTATATCTTTTATATTTTTGTGTGCTTTCTATTTAAAGTTTGAGTGGATGGATTGCTTTTATTTGTTTTTTACAATTTGTACAAAATCCAATAGTATATTTATAGAGAAGGGAGTATGTTATTTAAAACTTTAGTAAATATAGATTGGAACTCTTAGAATTGGTTGACATATTTATACCTTTGGAATATTGAGAAGATTCTAAGATGTTAATATTGGTCATGTCTATGTCATCATATTTATGTTGTTAACCTATATTGATGAACTCATGAATTAGTATAATGGTATAGTAACTTCTAAATCTCGATGAAGGAAAAATGAGGTAATGCATGAAGCTACAAAGTCATCATATCAATTTTGTATTCAAGGAAAATATTCTAGAGAAAATACTCAAATTATTTGGAAATACATTCAACTATGTCATGGTATTGTTTTAAATTATTGAGTTGACCTCATTTTTATATTTAACTTATTTAATAATTACTTATGGATTCTTAATAACATGTACATGAATAGCTCTTAGCATTTTTATGGTTAAGACTACACTTATTAAAACTCCATATTTGTTAGAACTTAAGCTTCGAATACTTTGCATCATACATTGATAGGTACTTAAACTATATAGAATACCTTATTTACACATAATAAACTTACCACTATTTCTATCCTATACCACGTCCATGGACCTTGTGAAAGGTTGTTAGATCACATGACCTATAACATGGACTATAAGTATGGTTATACTTTAAATTATAGTAGACAATATAAATCATGTGTTTGAGTGGTTATAAAACATATAATACCTACTATGATGTAATAATTTCTAACATTCCCTCGTTGCATCATAGTCAAAGCATTATTTTAAATATTTTATCTTGATAAAGTTTTTAATGATGATGTAGGAATTTTGGAGAGTGTTTGATTCTATTGATAATGCAATCCAAATACATTTATTATAAAATACTTATTCGATACTTGTAGACTTTAATGCTTGCAATGCATTTATTTCTTTTATTTAAGTGAAGCATGTGTTACCATGCACCCAATGTTGCTTGCTAAATTTATTGTTTGTTGATTTCTATTTTGCTTAAGGTGGAATGAAAGTTGTGTAAGGATTCATTTAATGCTTTTCCTTTCTCTACTTTTTGTTGTGAGCAAATTCTAGATTTCTTCCAAGTTCTTATTTTATCATAAGCTTTGTGATATGATAAATGGGATGTATATTCTAAATGTAATCTTTAATAATTCTAAATATGTGTTTTAGTCCTTTGAATTATCCCATAGCTACTATAGTTTTTCCTTGAACTACAATGTAGCAACCTATTAATTGCTTTATGGTTCTTAGAGTTGAGTTGTTGGTGCCTAATAACTGTTATTGATGCTTAACAAATGTACCTTTATCATAAATTATCTTATCAATCTTGATTATATCACATTGCATCTTTCCATTTAGCATTTTGATAGCTTGTGAAGTTGGTATACTTCTTAAAAATAGACTTATAATATCATAGGCTTTGATAATGACGTAAGGATTTCTTGTTCATGTTGCAAAGATATACAATATTCTTTAATAAAGATCTAGTTTGAAATTTATACCATGTTTCTTCAATACTTTATTTAGAATAAGCCATTCATCCTACAAATGATTTTCTCTATACTTACCAAATGAGAAGAAAAATAACTGACCTTGAATGTACCATCTTTGTTCCAAAATGTTATTGAAGGCTTGTGCTTGTAATATTTTCCTTTATATTTTGGTAGTGTTCCTTGTCACTTTCTTCGCTTGATGTGATAAATCACTGGGATTCTTCTTATATGATGATTTGGATATTGTCATGTTTTTTGACCTATCATATGTTTGGAATTATACCAAACATTATTGGTCATATCAAGTGTGCTTGTGTGATAAAAACACATTCTACTTCTTCAATTTCTTGATTCCTTTCATCATATTATTCTTTTAATTGATTCTATTTGGCTATAATACTTTGATGTACCTTTCTACTACTTTGATTTTGCTTTTCTAAAGATGGCATTTCTTGTTTTTGATTCATCTCTTGTGAAGGGGATCCATTTTTTAATGGAATATGCCAACAATCCTTCATGGTGTGTCCATTTCTTCCATAATGATCACATGTCTTTTACATGTAGAAAGTACTTCTTTGAGAATCATTCCTTTGATTCTAAAATTTTAAAAACATATTTATTTGTTGGAAGCATTGTGAAGGACTTATACCTCTTCTAAATGATTACTTCCTTTTATGAATTTTAATTAATAACTATTATTCTTCTTCTATAGTATGTGAAGCATCTACCTTCTAATGTAGGTTCATCAATTTCTCAAATATTGACATTTGCTTAGAATAATTTACTATAGTCATAAAAACAATGAACTTGAATGGGATTTATCTCAAAATAATAGGAACTAACATTTCATTATATACTTGAGTTCCTCATGCTTGCAATGATGCTCATAATTTTACTATTATTCTAATGAATCCTTCCAACTTTTCTCCACTCTTTATTTTTATACAATGGTTCTTACTTTGTAGTAATATAATATTATTTTTATTCCTAATATTAAATTTTATCTTCAACTTCTCCTATTCATCCTTGCTTGTGGTCATATCTTTTATGTATGCTTGTACCTCATTTGCTACTTCAAACATGATGATGAGTCTTACCTTTTTGCCTACCTTGTCAAAAAAATTTCTATCTTCTCATTCTTCAGTGGGATATATATATGAGTCTTGCCTTTGGTGCTCCACTATCTACAACAAAATTTGGTGAAAATCTCTTTTATTGAATCCCTCTTGAAATGCTCCACTATTTGTAGTAAAATTTTATAAAATCTCTTTTATTGAATACCTCTTGAAATTCTCTTTTCAATGAGTATATATATATATATATATATATATATATATATATATATATATATATATATATATATATATATATAGATATGATTATACTTATTTTTTAAATGATGCTTTAAAAATGTGTCTCGCTAAATGATGTAGAGGGAATGCTTCTTCCTCCATAGAATTTTCATTTAAAAATTTTATATTTCTTTCAAATAAGCTTTTTTCTTTCCATTTTTTTAAAGGACTGTATACATTTTTTCCCTTCTTTCTTCTTCTTCTCACAATGGATGTGAGATTCAACCTTTCAAATAGTATTTTATTCTTGAAAAGAATAATGTATTCTTTTGTAAAAATATATTTAATCCATCAATTCTCATTTTATCAGAAGAGTGGAGATGACGATGGGCGGGAAGTCCTCTACGGGGGAGCTCGGGAGCGGCAACGGTTCGATCCTTGGGCGCAGCGGAGCAGTCGGAGGGCACCAGGGGTCCGGAGGTACGGAGGCGTCCTTGCCAAATGAAGGAGATCGGGTTGACGACGGTGTCAGTCGGGGTAAGGACCCACCAGACAAATGGGGAGGTGGGCCACAGAAGTCTTATGCCCAGGCAGCGGCTTCAGAAACCCTAAACGGTTTTTCTACCAAGGAGTTGTTTCCGGTTGGGGATGAGCTGGACATCCCGACGGAAGTCCTTTCAAGCTTCATGGAGTTTGAGAAATTTACCCTCATAGGCAAGTTCATTGGCGGTCGTCCCGACATGGAGACCATTCGAAAGTGGGCGGCAAGCAAATGGAGGACCTCTGGTCATATGGAGCTGGCGGCCCTATCCCGGGGTTTTTTTGCTATTAGACTGAACAATAAGGAGGATTACTGTAAAATCTTGGCTGGCGGCCCATGGTTTCTGGGCCGCAGAAGTTTATTCCTTAGAAAGTGGGGCATGGATTTCAATCCTGACACCCAGAACATCAACATTGCCCCAATATGGGTTAGGCTCCCGAGTCTTCCCCTCTTCGGATGGCATGAAAATGTTATAAGAGGTATTGCTCGCTCCATAGGGGAGTTGGTCACCATTGACCCTCCCACCCGAGCTCGAACAAGGTTCGTCCAAGCCCGTTTTTGCGTTTTGACGGATCTGGAGGCGGAACTCCCAACCTCCATCACTCTCCGGTCTGGAGGTACCATTCTTCATAAACAAGCTATTGTCTATGAAAATAGACCAGCTTTCTGCCCCCAGTGTCGGTCCCAAGGGCACCTCCAGTCCCATTGTCCTCTTCAAAAGCCGGGTAAGCAGAAGCGTGAAACCTGTAACCCCCTGGAGCATGGTGAAGGTCAGGTGAAGCAGTCAAATCTTCCAAACGCGAAGGGCCATGAATCTCCAGGCCCCTCCAGAGACCGCGACGAATTCTCTCAGCCTGAAGAGAATTTCACCCTCCAATCGGACCCTGTGCAATTTGGAGCAGACAATCAGCAAGGAGCAGACTCCCACCTGGAAAGTGAGTCGCAGGAGGAGAAGGATCGGACCCCATCCCAAAATATCACTCAGTCTGATTCACCCAAGCTCCAAGACCAGGGCCATCTCGATTTCAACCAGTCACAGACACTGCTAGAAGATTACCTCCTAGGTAGGAGGGGTGAACAGTCCGGTCATATTAGCCCCCGAAATACGAGGAGCCGAAAGCAAAGTGTGGATTTTGGTAGTGAGAGGAAGCAGGGCCGTCCTCCTAACAAAGACAGGCGAGACAAAGAGACAACAATAGACGTTGCAAATGGAACCCAACGTTTGCTGGTTCTGGATGACTTTGACGCTCAGACGGACGAAGCGCATGCATCAAAACCTCCCCCCCAACAAGGAAGGGGAGGCAAGAAAAACCTCAAACTATCCAGATGAAAGTCCTCTCATGGAATGTGAGAGGACTGAACGGTGCAGCCAAACGAAGGTTAGTGGCTGATCTCCGAAAGAGGACTAACCCTTCCATCCTTATTTTGCAAGAGACCAAGATCGATGCTATCTCCTCTGATAAAGTTGCGAAGGCCATTTGGGCCAAGGCAAATTGTCTGTCCAGCCCTATAGTGGGAACAGCGGGAGGGCTCATGGTTCTATGGGATCCAACGAGTTTTGAGGGCAGCCTGCTGTCAACCTCCAACAGGATCATCAATGTGCTGTTCCAGTCCAAAACCACCAATTTTTCCTGGATTTTGTCCAATGTTTATGCTTCGAATTCTGCCACGGAGAGAGCAGAAATGTGGAAAGCTATCTCTCAGATGAGGGAGAATTTTAGTAATTTTCCTTGGGTCTTAGGGGGAGACTTCAATTGTCCCCTTCATCCTTCGAAAAAAAAAGGAGGGTCCGACCATTCCAGCCGCAGCTTGGAGGACTTCAGAGATTTTGTCTCTACTAATAGCCTGCTTGACATCGAACTCAAAGGGGCTTCCTTCACATGGAGCAACAGAAGGATTGGGAGCAGCTTGATTCAAGTCAAGCTCGACAGATTTTTCATTTCCCAAGAAGCCATTCCCATCCTTGGCGGGGCTATTCTTTCGACCCTACCAAGGATTGGGTCTGACCATAACCCTATTTTCTTGGAGGTGGACGATGGGCCTATTTTTAAGACCCCCTTCAGATTCGAATCCATGTGGATTTCTCACAAGGACTTCAAAGGATTGGTTTCAGCATGGTGGCAACTGAAGGTGGGAGGAAGCGCTCCTAAGAGAGTGGCTTTAAAGCTCAAAATGGTCAAAGAGAAGCTGAAGGTATGGAATAAAGAGGTTTTCGGCAACATTTTTGAGTCCAAAAGATCCATCTCGGAGAACCTGAAGGTTTTGGAGGAAAGGATGGAACTCGAAGGTTACACTGAGGGTCTCAGGGAGGAAGAGCGGAGCCTTTTGGTGGATTATCATTCTATTCTCGCAAGGGAGGAAATCTTCTGGCGCCAGAAATCTCGAGACCTTTGGTTGAAGAATGGAGACTCCAACACGAGGTTTTTCCACGCGTCTACCATGAGGCACAGAGGGGTCAACAAGATCAGAGAAGTGGCTTGCAAGGATGGGCGCGTAACCAGGGAGATAGAGGAAATCAGGAGCGAAGCGGTTGACTTTTTTAAGGATTTGCTTGGCACTCCTCCCGACAGCAACTTTCAGGTCCAAAAATCTCTGCTTGCCAACTTTTCGACTAAAGTTCCCCATGAGGTAAGCATCAAGCTTCTGGAACCTTTTTCCTCGTCCGAGATTAAAGAAGCTTTGTTCTCCATGCAACCAGACAAGGCCCCTGGCCCCGATGGTTTTCCCCCCCATTTCTTCCAAGTCATGTGGGATGTTGTGGGTCCGGATGTGTGCGATGCTATACGGGTTATTCAAGCTTCCAGATCCATTCACCCGAAACTCAACTCCACTTTTCTCGCCCTCATTCCTAAGTCTCCCACCTGTAAAAGTTTCTCTGACTATCGGCCCATCAGCTTGTGCAATGTTTTTTACAAGATTCTCACCAAGTCTATAGCCAATAGACTCAAACCCGTCCTCCCTCTCCTGATTGATCCTTGTCAGGGAAGCACTGTTAAAGGCAGAAACATTCTTGATGGTGTCATCACTGTCCATGAAACCCTTCACTCTGCTTACCGCTCCAAGAATGCTGCTCTTTTTCTTAAGCTTGACATGAACAAAGCCTTTGACCGGGTTGATCGAAGATTCTTGTGTGCAGTCCTCCTCAAGTTCGGCTTTCATCCTCATTGGATTGACCTTGTCTACAACTGTATATCCACTCCCTTTTTTTTTGTCCTGGTCAACGGGTCCCCAGCTGGGTATTTCCAAAGCGCCAGAGGCCTCAGACAGGGCGACCCGTTGTCTCCCATCCTTTTCATTCTTCTGGCGGAGGTTCTGAGCTGGTCCATGAAAGAGGCTCTTCGTCAGAACAAGATTTTTGGCATTCTGTCGACTTCTAGAGTTGAACCTGTCACTCATCAACAATTTGTGGATGACACCCTCATCTCCACTGGGGCGTCAGTTGCCCAAGCCAAATCCCTCAAGCGGATCCTTTCCCGTTATGAGCAAGCTGTCGGGCAAAAGGTCAATTACATCAAGAGCAAAATCTACTTTATTAACACTCCCCTGCGTAGGCAACTCCGGATTGCTAGAATTCTTGAATGCACTATTGACTCCCTGCCTACGTCCTATCTGGGGTTGCCTTTGTCTTACAATGGGCGTGCCAGTGGAGGTATGTGGAACATGATCCTGGAGCGCCTTCACAGGAAACTTGGCACTTGGAAGGGCAAACTCCTGTCGCAAGCCGGGAAAGCCACCCTTACCAAAGCTTGTCTTCAGGGGATCCCAACCTACTTTATGTCGGTGTTCATGCTTCCAGTTGTTGTTCACTCCAAAATCGAGAAGATTTAGAGGACCTTTCTGTGGTCTGGCAATGAAGAGAAATCTAGAATCCCTCTTGTTGCCTGGGACAAGGTGTGCTCACGGATAGACCAAGGCGGCTTGGGGATGAGAAGATCAAGACTTATGAATTCAGCTCTGATCGTGAAGCATGCTTGGAGGATTCTATCTAGTGACCCGGTGGAGTGGGTTAAGCTGGTCAAAAAGAAGTATCTTGGCTCCAATTCCTTCTTTGATGCTGAGACCACCCCCGTAGCGTCGGCTTTTTGGAAATCTGTGCTCCAAACCCGTCATTTGATCAGCCTGGGAGCCCGCTGGATTTTGGGTGATGGCAACCTCATCCTCTTTTGGAAGGACAGGTGGGCGTCTGAAGAAGCCCTTGGGTCGAGGGCGGACCTTGCTGGGCTGAGAGGGCTAACCGACCCAAACTCCCAACTCAGGGTGGTGGATTTCATAGACCGGAGCACCCGTTTTCCTCGGTGGAAACTTCCAGTCGTGGAAGGGTTTAATAATGAGGTTACCTTTCTAGCAAACATCCTCCAATCGGTTTTAATTCCATCTGCCAGGAGGACTGACAGAATCATCTGGAGTGGTACGGAGGATGGTCTTTTTTCTGTTAGATCAGCCTATGAGTTTCTTACCAACAAGACTGCCCTGGATTATCGGTGGAAAACTGTCTGGAGGAAAGGGGTCATCCCTAAAGTGAACTTCTTTGCGTGGATCGCTTTCCACAACAAAGCCTTAACCATTGACAACCTTCACAAGAGGGGTTTTGCCTTCCCCAACAGATGTTACATGTGTCTAGCGGATTGCGAGACGAGGGATCATTTATTCCTGCACTGCCCTTTTTCCCACTCGGTTCTCAGCATTGTCCTATCCTCCTTCCAAATCCTCTGGTGCTCTCCCCGCTCCCTCAGAGATGCTTTCCATCAATGGCCTAATCCTTTCAAGAATCCTAAACTCCGCTTCCTCCTTGAGGCCTCCTTCCATCATTCCATTTGGCAAATTTGGTTAGAGAGGAATGCCAGAATCTTTGGCAGAGCCCCTAAAGTGCCTCCTTCTGTCGCTCAAAGGGCCTTATCCTATGCCATCGAGAACTCTAATGTTGTTCCCAGTCCCCGTCCCCACCTTCCGAGCGAAGAAGCGATTTTCAAAAGGATGAATCTCTGGCCGTTTCTGGATGTTGTTAAAGGGCCCTGTCGAAGAAGTGTTATTTGGACCAAGCCCCCCGTGGGGTGGATTAAATTAAACTTTGACGGAGCGGCTAAGGGTAATCCTGGGCCCGCTGGTGCTGGGGGTGTTGTTAGAGATCATGATGGGAATCTTGTGATGGCCTACTATGAAGATTTGGGCTCCCAGACGAATCACTATGCCGAAGCCCGAGGCACTCTGAAAGGTATCCGGATCCTCTCTGAGGATCCTCGGCCTCTAATTATTGAAGGTGATTCGCTCAACATTGTGAATTACCTCCTAGGCGCCAAAAATCCATCCTGGAGAGTCTACAACATCGTTCTTGAGGCAAGAACGCTTCTTTCCCAACGTGGCAGGTGGAAAGCAAATCATATCTTTAGAGAAGGCAATCGCGTGGCTGACCACATGGCCAACAAAGGGCTCGCGACCACGTGTCCGGTCGTGTGGCGGTCTCGCTTCCCATCCGAGGTGGAAAGATTGGCCAGAGCGGATATCCCTTCATGAGGTTTTCCTCGCATAGATTTCGGAAGGCCCCTCCCGATGAGTATCGGGGTAGTGTGGCAGTTCTGTCCAATCCCTTGTGCGATTGTGGGCGCAAGTGTCTTGTGAAGCGCAGTCCTGTTTCCAAAGCTATTTGTTTTCAAGTTTCCAAGACGCACCAGATTTGGTGCCTTGTAGGCTATCAGCACATTCTTCTCCACCAAGGCGGTCTTGCTATTTTTTTTGTTCCTGGCATTGGTTCGAGGTTGGCATTTCAAAGTACCCCTTTCCAACGATGCCCACGCGTGTTTGGGACATTGGCGGTGTGCGGGAATGTTTGGGCTTGGATCTTGCCAAATCCTTGCCTTGGATTTGGCACGCTCTTTCCAGTCCTTCCCGTGCATGCAAGGAGGATGATTTTACGACAAAAGGGGTGGCGAGACCACGTGGCACATTTAGACAGAGGATGGGTGAGATCGTGATCTGCGTGGCACCTTTCCTTTTTGGCCTTGGCTTGCGGCGTTGGATCCGGGTCGATTGTGGGAGGTGGCTCACGGTCAGATTTATCCTCCCCCCTCCCATTTTATATTTACGATTTTTTGTTTCAATCTCTGTTGTTGGAGTATTCTGCAGGTGGTTAACCATGGTTGGTCCCTTCATCAAGCCCTCTACCCTGTCCCTTTGCGATGAGGCGCGCATGTTCATGAAAGCTAAGAAGTTGTTGCCCTTCCTGGAAAAATTTGCTGGCCCTGACCAGGAGATTTCGTAGAGCTTCGTTGACACTTGGACCCAGGGTGATGTGGTCGTGAAAGGTATTAATATTCATGTTTCGGCTATTTTCTTGGCGGCGGTCTCTGGTTTGCCGGCCCATGGGCGGGTCATCAGGAGAGATAACCACAATTGGGCCGAGGAGCTGGAGCAGCTCCCTGATAAAGGGAAAAACCTCGGATGGGACAAGTCGTGCCTCCTCCGGTCAGCCCTCCCTGAGCCATACAGGTCCGCCATGATTCCTATCATGCAATATATTACATGTGATGATCCCGACAAGCCTCTCTGAAGCTTTCACATTAGCTTCTATAACCACCTCCGCGATGCCAAGCAAGTGAGCTTTCCCGATTACCTTATGCACTCCCTTGGCCTTGCCATTGAAAAGAGTAGGAAAGCGTCATCCCCTCCCACCCATCAAGGCCTCATGGCAGTCATTTATAGGCATGCCCTGGCCATGCGCCCTCCTCCTCAGGTTGTCAACCCCTTGAATTCCCAAGCCCCCCGCAATGTGTCCTCTCCTGTGCAGGGCCAAGCCTCCAGCCCCTCCAGAAATAGCCCTCCCAGCGCTGACGGGCCTTCCCCCTACAACAACACCTTTCGTTCTCGGCCAAAACGCAGTATTGGTGGCAAATCCTCCGCTCCTGGCAGATCCTCCCAGCGTCTGAGGAAAGCCAGAAAGGAAGAGAAGGATGTCCTTCCGCAGCAGATCCCGTCGGACACTGAGAGTGATAGGGAGATTCGTCTTGGCAAATCCCTTCTGGACCTGGCTTCAACCATTCTCACTACCGTCAATTCCATGATTAAAATCCTGAAGCAGGACCAGAAGCGCCAGAATTCGGAGGATCAGGAGGATCGGGATTAGCAGTTCCTGGTGTCTTGGCTGTTTTGCTTCCGCTCTCCATGTTCCAGTTTTTTTGGCCTTTACTTGTTGTTTTCTCGGGTTTGTTCCGTTTCGTTATTTGGTTTTCCAGGCCTAAATGCCTTTTTTGTAGCCTCAAGGCTTTTAGTCTAAGGTCTGCTTTACTTGCAATTAGGCTTATATTTACAGCCAAGAGGCATGATACATCATTAGATGTTTGGCTAATTTTGTACATAAGGTTTTGGGATCCTCTATAAAAACCCACTGTTAATATATTAAAATAATTACCAAAAAAAAAAAAATATCTTTAATCAAAAAATTCTTTCAATACTTAATACCTTAATTCACTTCTCCTTTATTTTAAATATTTTCTTTCTTATTGCTTGAAGAACCTTCATGTGTGATATTATTTCTCTTCCATCTGTTACTTTCTAGTTTGCTTTCCTTTAAATATTTCAATGGTGGAAACTTTTAATCATGCCTTGATAAATGCAATTTTAAATTGTGTTCAAATGTTGGCTTTATCTATAATATGAGATATTGCTTTCATGGCCAACACTTAAGCATTGAGTATTCCTTATGGTTTCAATTTATTTCAAAAACATTCTTATAGAATACCTTTTTAATTCACTAATATTCCTTTCAATTTCAATAAATGAATTTGACAATTGATTTCAATGAGCTAAATTTAAGACTTCTATTTTTTTTTCAAAAATTCTCATAAATGCCTTTCACATGTCTTAAATGGGTTGTATTTTCAATCTTGTTTTTAACTATTTTATCAAAATACCTTTTCCAAAAAAAATATTTAATAGGCTATATATTCAAACTTATTTGTAATTCTTAAAAGGATCTTTCAATAGCTTGCATTTGGAAAGGGTTTTACACCCTAAAAATTTTCAATAATTATTAAATAATTTTTCATGGATTTTCACTTCATGGTTACAAAATTATGAGGGTACTATTACCTTTGAATTTTTTTTTTATCAAAAACTTGAAACTTTTCTTTAAATAATATTCTGAAGTGTAAATTTCCCTTGAAAAATGTTTCTTTTCTCAAACTTGAAATTTTTCTCAAATAGAGTGCATATTGGTTTTCTTTGTGTCAAAGATAAAAGGAGGATCAAAAGGAGAGTTACCTCTTACCATTACCTAATATAATACCACATGTTAGAAATTAAGCTTTGAATACTTTGCATTATATAATGATAGGTATTTAAAGTACATAGGATACCTTATTTAGGCATAACAAACTTGCAACTACTTATATCATATACCACATGCATGGACCTTGTGAAGGGTGGTTAATCACATGCCGTATAACAAAGACTATTATGGTGGCTATAACTTTGTTCTATATGAGACCATACAAACCATGTTTTTGAGTGGTTACACAACCTATAAATACCTACCATGATGTAATAATTCCTAATAATATTAAGCATGAACATTTTGTACAACTAAATTTAAGGTAAAAATGAAAGGAAATTTATTTTAAATAAATTTGGATGAATCTAAGAGGACACTACAACCCATGTGAAAATTTGTTGGCTTTTAATATTTTCAACCTCAAATCGTAGGTCTCAATATAAAGAAGCCACAATATTATAGCTTTGAATATCAATAATAAAAAATAGACTTATATGAGCAATCAAATATACATGTAGGAAAATATAATTATGAAATAAAATTCACTTATAGTTTCAAATATGAATGTAAAATAGCCAAAATCATTCATATACATGCATGAAGAATAATTACAATATGAATTACCCAAAAATCTATATACAAGAATTATCATCAATGTTTGCTATGTGGTGATCACCATAGACCATTTTCCCCTTCTATTGTAGAGATATTTATCTCCATAATATAGAAATAGGAAGTGATTATTTACATGACTATTTATCTCCATATGATAGCTCCCATGACCTTTGGCTTATCATCTTTCCACTTGTATACTAGACTCTTCACTTTATTCTTACATGCATACTTGACTCTATGATACATGCACACTTGTAAATGACTCTTACTCTCCTACATGTACTCCTAATACAAGACACTTGCACACAAACTCACATTACATATTTTTAAACTTACATACATGACACTTGTGCACATTCTCAAAATATACACTTGAGCTCTTATTTACATGATAATTGTGCATTTCCTACACATGGACACTTATATAAATTAAAATCACTTATATAAATATAGATAAAACCCTAATGTATTATATATTTACATTTGTACCATGAAGGGACTATGGGGAAGCATTTGCATGTACCAAATAATGTAATATTCTTTAACAACCCCCTATATTACATTATTTAGTTATTGAAGACTTTAGTCTTCAATATTTATCTTTGATATTCAATCTTCATGTGACCTTGAATTTTTCATGAATATTTGCTTGAGATTCATCTTTAGCTTCATTCTTGAGTTCTAGTATGAGTTCTCCTTCATCTTCATTATCTAGTTCATGAAATTATTGAGCTTATTCTTTGTCCTTGACCTTTAGTTCATGTGCTTCTACAATTGTGTTGTTCATAACTTCTTCATCTTTGATTTTTGATTCATGTGATTCTTTCTTGATCACTATGCAAGATAAATTTAGACCATATTTGACCCATTTCCCTATTTCTTATTTTTCTAAAAATTCAAATACTTAATCGTTAATAAGATCAAATACTTTTTCTTTGATTTTTTCATGTTCAATTTTATCCTACATTTCAAAAACATAACATTTTGTTCTATTGTTAGAAGTTGCTTCAAAAATAATATTTTGAAGATAATTGTCTAATCTAAATAATAACATTCTTTCAAATCTCATAATATTTCCTTTTATACCAACAAAATGTTAAAGAACAAATTTTTCTTCCAGAATCTATAAGATTAAATATTCTAGCAACTAGCTTCTTCATACCCATTTCTATTGCAATAGTTACCCTCTAATTGAGTACAATATCATTTCTTTGATTTATGCTTCCATGCTAATGATTTATGTTCATTTATTTTCTTAATAAAACAATGTAATTATCGATGCACTATTAAGGCCATCCTTCCTTTATTTTATTTATAAATAATTTGCATGTTTTAGAAATCTATGGTACTCTAAGTAGTTGTACATTCTATTATATGTTAGGCATAAAAGCATTAGCTTAATATATTTAATAATGAGCAGCTTAAATAATACAAGATATAGGCTATGTATAGCCTATAGAATAATAATCAAATATTATCCCTAATTAATGCTAACAACTACGCGCTTGACTAACAATGCGCTAACCACTAACAACTAACGTAGTCAAAATGATTATGACTACTAACCACAAGATATTCCACAGTGAATATCTTTGTGGTAGAAAGTAAAAGTAAAAGTAAATGTAAATACTATTTTTACCATGCGGTAAATAACATCTACCTAGGAGAATATACTAATTACAAAATGAGGTAATAATAATAGTTATTGTATCCTAGTAACTCTAACATCCCCCATTATTACATTATTTGGGTAATGTATATAATTGTTCCAATATAGTGAAAAATATGTCGATATGATAGCTCTTGATATAGCTTGGGCTCTATCACAGTGATTTGGTTGCTCTAAGAAAAAAGTGGGTCATTGATCACTTTGTTTTCACATCAATGAATGCCCTTATTTTAATCTTGTCATCCAACCAAATTGTGTGGGTAACCAATTGCTACAACCACTAGGTGTACTAGAGTAGATCACTACATACGAGGTTTATTATGTTACAATACGATTTTGCAAAAAATTTTGATAAGGTAGCTAAGGTGTCAATCGCTTCCAAAAATACACCCTTATAAGTTTCACCCTTGTTTGAAAAACTTGTTGTAATGGAATTTCTATAAGACGTGTGACTAAGGTCTCGGTCATAGCCAAAAATGCACCCTTATAAGTCTTCCTTCCTTTTTACGAAAATATTCTGTGAAGTAGGAAAGAAATGTTTATCCTCCCTTAAGTGCAATAGATATGCAACTCATGAAGCTTGTTAAGGCTTTTACAAATATTGCCTCCTAGGAAAATTTCAAAATTTACACCAGAAAATCCCCCCTTTTATTACAAGGACTTCAAATAAAAAGAGTTTACTATTTTATGAAGCCTAAAAAGAGGTACAATCACCCCTTTATTGTAAGGACTTCAAAAAAAATATTTGATATTTATGAAGCCTAAAAAGAGGGTTGAAATGGTTCTTGCCTAGGGTGACAATTTGTTTCCCTTTACAAGGTTGTATGAGCTATGAGCACCTTGTGTGCTCTTTCTGAACTAGAATCATAATCAAAATTAGATACTTTACTAGCAACATTACCTCTTTTTTGTCTAGTTTACCTTTGTGATGTGCCTTTGCCATTTTTATTTTACTTGTTTTTAAACCAACACCAATTGGTTTCATGGTTGTCCTTTTTACAATTTGTGCAAAACTTCTTTTCTATTTGAGGTTGCTTTCCTTTAATTTTGAAGATGATCTTGAAGATGATCCTCCATTTTGAAAGTTTCCTTTCTTCTTTCCACCATTTTTATTTGAATAAAGTGCATTGTTTGATACTTCATAGCTTTGGAGTTGATTTGCTTCCTCAGTTTGAAGCAAATTTATTAACTCCATAAAGGTGACTATTTTTTGAGATAAATTAAGGGATGTTATTAACATCTTGTAGGATTATGGAAGAGCCTTCAATATTACTGAAGTCAGAATAGTATCTTCTACTTTTGCTCCTAAAGCATTCATCTTTGAATTTAGTTCTACCACTCTATAGAGGAATAGTTCTACTATTTCTCTTGATTTCATATGGAGTGTATGAAGTTTATTTTGAGGGTTTAGAATAGTTTATTGATTCTTACCTTCAAAAATGGTACTTAATGCAACCTTCAAAAATGGTACTTAATGCATCCTATGCATCTTTACTAGTTTTGGCTTCACTTATGTGAGGTTGGACTTCATCAATAGTAGCTAGGAGAATCAACATGATAAGATGATTATTCTTTTTATCCCATGATTTATTATCTGCTCTTGTTGATGTGGGTCTTTATCAGTTCCATCTACATCCCACATTTTCTCTACATTTAGAATGGTCTTCATCTTGGTTTTCCATTCTGAATAGTTAGAACCTTTAAGCAATTGTGTATCATTTAGGTATTTGTTGATAGTTGTCATAATGAAGGTTCTAGAATTTGCACCAAGATGATATTTTTTTCACTCTTAATTGGTATTTAATGGAACCTACATGAAAAAAATCTCTTTAAATAAAGATGACCAGTTTGAGGAAATTTAAGCCAAACAAATAAGAAATGAAAGAGAACTCACTCAAAAAGATATTTAATGGCACCTACCTGAAACTCCTCCTGAAGAGGGATAATTAGTTTGAGGAAATTAAGCCAAACAAATAAGAGTGAATTTTAGGGTTGTATGGAGAGAATATCAATTTTAAAAATGGATTTATACTTGTGCAATGAATTACACAAATAAGTGATAAATTTGGGGTTTTGAGTGATCTTGATTTTGATGAATTATAATTGTAGAAAACAAGAAATTAAATTCAATAATCAATAAAAGAGTGCCCACAAATGTTTATCACTTAGGTGCCAGATGCAACTGAAAATACACATAATTTGCCAATTTAAAATAAATGTGTAGAGTAATATCAAAAATGCACCTTATTAATAATTTTCGCAACAAAATTTTTATTTGTGTTGTGCAAAAATTTGATATTCAAAGTCTCCTCTTGTTTTTCAATTTTGCAAAGAATGTGGCATAAAATATTTGCCTTTCCTTTTTGTGTTGCAAAATAAATAAGTTTTGATTTTTAAGTGCTTCTCACTTTTGTGTTACAATTTGCAAAGAAATACAATTTCTTGTCTTCCACCCTTTGATTTGCAAAATGAAAAAAGTAGCACTCCTTTCAAGTCAAGTTGACACACAACCCACGTTTAAAAGGTTTTCTAGAACTAGTTGACACACGACTTGCTTTTTATGGACCCAAGGTCTTCAACCTCTTCTTAGTTTTGAAAAAAATAAAATGTGCAATTTCTTTTGTTATCTTCCTCCTTGGAGAAAATAAATGCACACTTTGCCCCTGAATTTTACAAATTTTTGTGTCTCCTTGTGTTATAATTTTGCAAAAAAGAATCAAATTTCTTGATTTTGTCTCCCTTTGATTGTGCAAAATAAACAAGGGTTTGAGAAGATTTTAGGTCTCCCTAGTTTTGTAAATAAAAACAATGCTCTTCTTTGTCTTCCATCTCCCTTTGGGGAGAAAACAAAAGCACTTGTTTCTTAAATTTTGCAAAAAAATAGACCTTTTTAATTTCAATTTTAGTGCATAAATTTACTTAATTTCAGCATTAAATTAAATTAATAATAAAATATATTTTTTAATAACAAAAATCATGTGATTGATAAAAAAATTATTTTATATATATAAAAAAATATATTAAATTATTAATAAAAAAAGCTAAAAAAAGAAAATAAGATACAAAAAATATAATGAAAATGTTTACCTTGGTCCTGCGTGGCCCTTGTATATTTAAAAAAGTTGTTCAACCTTAGGTGTGTGCATTTTGTTTTTTTTGTTTTTTTGTTCAAAATATGTTTTTCAACCCCCGTCGGGAGTCGAACCCACGACTCCATGGGGATAAGCCCTATGATTGGACCACTGGCTAGTTAGGCTAGCCCACCTGATGGAGATAGTAGGAAAAGGCCTTCACTCTGAAGGCTTTCCCATGTCAGAGTGGAAAACAAATGTGGGATTAATCCCACATGCATCTTGTGGATGCACCTCCCATAACTTAAAAGGGAAAAGACTTTCCTTGTTAATTGATTGCCTTTGGGAAATCAGATCGGGTCCATTTTACCGTCGCCCATGTGACATGGTTGAAGGGGTACACTTATCTATGTCCAGTCTAGTGGTACATGATTAGTCCCCCATGTGTCACATTTGTGTCCAATCACGTTGATCCAGGTGACACGTGGCTAGTCTGCCACATATCATCTTTGTCCAATCAGATCGAGTCCAAGTGGCATGAGGTCGGTCTACCACATGTCATGTCTGTGTTTAGTCACATTGGTCCAAGTGGCGCATGGCCAGTCCACCACATGTTGCCTTTCTCTAGTCAGGTCGAGTCCAAGTGGTGCATGATATTAGGATCTGTGAGGCCATGTGTCAGTCCAGGGTCAGGTGCCATCCTCAAAAAGTGTTCTGGATGTCATCCTCATGATGCACACCTTCAGGTAGGTCATATGAGGTATGATCAGTCTCATCATGTAGGTGGGCCTCGAATCAAGGCTGGTCATTCGTCTCCCTATGTATTGGAGTTTGAACCGCTTATCGCTTGGCTCCCCTCATGGAGGTGGGTGGTTTGTCTATCCATGTGGGATGGCTACCTCATGTGGATGGTGCTAGAAATTCTTGATAGTGTACCGATCTGTTGGTACTAGGCCACTTGGAGGAGGTGGGTAATATATAGGAGTTGGGCTACTTGTCCTCATGTGGACTACCCCATGTGGGTCTGTCAGGGCTGACAGGTTTGAAAATAGGTGGCTATCATATCTACGGGCCTACGGGCTGATTCAAAATGAAAATAAATGCCACACCAATAGATTACCTATAAAAATATCAGTGCCTCCAGTAACTTACCTCGAGTTCCATACTAGTGGTCAGGTCAAGTTTTGCAACTTGGGAAGCATGCCTTGCTACTCAAGATCCACCTTAAGATCCATTTCGAGTAGCAGGTCCAAGGCAGTCCCATATTGGGATTTGTACCCCCTTAATCTAGCTTCACCATTGTCCCAACTTTGCATGTCATGCTTCACCAAGAGCTTTGATACTAATGTTAGGCATAAAAGTATTAGCTTAATATATTGAATAATGAGAAGCTTAATTAGTAAAAGGTATAGACTATGTATAGCCTATAGAATAATAATGAAATATTATCCCTAATTAATGCTAAAAACTATGCGCTTGACTAACAACGTGCTAACCACTAACAACTAACATAGTCAAAATGATTATGACTACTAACCACAAGATATTCCATAGTGAATATCTTCGTGGTAGAAAGTAAAAGTAAAAGTAAATGTAAATACTATATTTACCATGCGGTAAATAACATCTACCTAAGAGAATCTACTAATTACCAAATGAGGTAATAATCATAGTTACTGTAGCCTAGTAACTCTAACATTATAGAATTTATTATTTTTTCAATGAGTTTACACATATTTTTATGAGGGGTCATGGTCCCCTCATACTAAGTGGGGTTTGAACCTTGGACCTCTCAAAGAGAGGCCAAAGCCTTTACCACTATAGTAAGCTTGCAACTATTATAAAATTTATTATTTTTAAACTACTAGTTTGTGATTTTATAGTAATAAGATCTAACTTTGAGTCCTCAAGTGTATCTTTAAGCCATTTTGATATTTTCTTCTTCTCATCTATTAAGTTTTGAGAATCAACCTTTAATTTTATTAAACATTTATTCACTATCTTTATTGAATGCATTTCTAATAACTTCTTCCATGATAAATAAAGTTTGTAATTCAATTCCTTTGATGTTGAAAACCTTATATCTCCTAAAGTTTAAATTAACTAAAATAATAAATTCATAAATTTTAAATTTTCTAATCCTTTGAAGTAGAAGTCCTTTTAACTCCCTACTGAATTAAATTTATAAAATTTGAAATTTCAAAAATTTCAAAATTTATAATTTTTCAAAATCATAAAAATATAAAGTAAAAAAACTTTAAATCAAAATTTCTTCAAACCTTAAAATTATCAAATTTTAAAACATCTTAACTCCAAAAAACCTAAAAACCAAATCTTCAATTCTTAAAAAACTAATATTAGTCAAAAAATTTAAATCTTCAAATCTTAAAAAAAAATTAAATCTTCAAGGGTTTAAAATAAATATTGAAATTTCAAACCTTAATAATTAAAATTTTAGTAGAAATTCCTATCTATTCATAACTTTGAAAATAAATTCAAACTAAATAATTAAATTGCATGAATATCAATGTATAAAAAATTATAACTCCACTTAATAAATTCAAATTTTCTTTCCCTCCAAAATATTTAATGATACACCAATGCGGTAAATCTAATGTAGAATGTTACTCTTGGAGATCAATGAAATAAACATTGTATTTCTAGCCTTGGTCAACATGTCAGGAATTATGATCTTCTAAGGTGGTGAGCATGCCAATCTAACATTCCTTTTCTCCAAGTCTAACACTTGGAATTCCTTGTGCTTCTCTGTTCATTTGCTAAGCCTCTTCCTTACGTAGACATTGTATTGCAAATCAACAAGAGTTATTCATAGATCCTAATAATGTGAAATTATCTTAGTAGGATCTTTGCATTAGGAAAAATGTTTCCTTTAATCTGATTGATGTTACAACATGACCTCTTGGTTGAATATGGAAGTCATAGGAAACTTGACTAGGGTATGGTGAAACATATCCCACAAATGGTAGCAAGTTGAACCTACCACGATTGAAACACCATTACATGACCACCAAATGGTAATCAATTATATTTAGGTGTTGCATACTATTCATATAGTAGATGCATTTTATTTTACAAGATGCATGTGGTATTTGAAATTTACATACAATAGAAATAGATGCAAAACTAACACCACTCTTAAACTCAGGGAAACATGGCACCCAAGTTGAGAAGTGGAAGATAGAGGGTTTCTCAAAAAGAGAAACCAACTAGCACTAATAGTGTTGAGGACAGACCCATAGAGGATAGATCAGGAAATTCAAACAAAGTTGAAAACCTCACAACTGTTGTGTAGATAATGCATGGGAAAATGAATCTATATAGAGAGCAAATGACCCAAAAACTTGTTGGAAACCATTAAAGCTGAAATACAAAAATTTAAGAATGGGAATCCTGAGTTAACAAACCCTACGATGGATCAGGAAATAGACATAGATGAAGCGGATCATGTGGCTAAATTCTACATTAATAGAGAACTAGAGAAGGACCTGAAACATGTCAAGGTTAGAAGGTTCTCAGGAAAGGAAGGTGGAGATTCGATAGAATCTTGGTTGAATGAGTTGGAGGTCTATTTCTCCATGAGAAACTATTCCTCAACAACTAAGACAGTTTGGACCATAGGACTTATAATAGAAACAAGTCTGGAATGGTGGGAGACCTATAGTAAGGAACATAAGATCAAAGTAATCCACTTCAAGTGGGAGGACTTTGTGAAAGCCTTCAGAAAGAGGTTCCTTACAAAGTAGTTTTATATGAAGAAACTTGATGAGTTTATTCAAATCTACCAAGGGACTCAATCTGTTGAAGGATATTATAGGTAATTTTTGAAACTGCTTAAATACGCTCCATCCCTTGAGAAGGATAATAATATGAAAGTGCATAAATTCCTCTCAAGAGCTAGTTATCACATCTTAAATACAGTAAGCATGCATACACCTAATGATTTAGATATAGCTTACGAGTTGTCTTACCAAGTCGAGTACAATCTACACCCTAATAAGAAATTTGACAATCCCTCAAATGGGTCAAATAAGGAACATCGTCACCAGAAAAAGAGGAAGTGGGAACCTGAGAAACAATAGAAAGGAAAGGAAAATCCTAAGTTTGCAAAGAAGACCAATGGGAAACCAGGGCACTTTAAGAAGAAGTTTCAGTAGAAGAAAAAAAAAAACAATAATGCTGAAAAACCACAAACTATGAAATAAGCAAGACCACCTCCTACCAATGAGAAGGATAATCTAGATCAAGGAATATGTTAGAATCATAAACTTGGATGCTATGATTACGGTAGTCCAAATTACGTAAGGAATTATCCTCTTTATGCAGAATCTAGCAAGAAGGCTAATGAAAAGGGCCACAAGATCTATGTAACCATTGAAAATTAGAATCTGGAAGGACATACAACTCCTTTACTTATAAATGGTAAAATATATGGTATAAATTTTAAGATTCTGAGGGATATGCTGGAGAGACCTAATTCTTTGGCACAAGGGTGGAAAGTGGAGTATGGATCAGGTCAGACCTACTCCATGGATCAATGCTTCCCCATAGCTAAAATTTCCCTACCCACTAGCTCTACCATTTTGCACCTATATGTAGCACCGCTACATGCCTTCGATATCATCTTGGGCATGGATTGGTTAAAGGCTCACAATTCATTGATCAATTTCCAAGATCGATGGATCGAGTTCACTAACGATAAGGAAGAAAGGGTGAAAATGGTTAGTGAACAAGGTTCCTTTAAGCCTATGCTATTGTCCACAATGCAACTAAAGAAGGCCATAAGGAAAGGGGGTATGGTCTACGCGATCAAATTAAAAGAAGTTGAAAATATCAATGAGGAGGAAGCATTTTAGATTTTTCCAATTCTACAAGAATATAGGGAAGTATTTACCTCAGAACTCCCTGGGATGCCTCCCAAGAGATAATTTGACTTCACCATTGATCTAGTACTAGGTGCAAAATCCATCCATAGGGCTCCTTATAGAATGAACCCTATAGATATGCAAGAATTTAAGGTGCAACTTCAAGAATTTCTTGACAAAGGGTTAATCAAACCAAGTGTATCTCCATGGGGTGCATCAATACTATTTGTAAAGAAGAAATATGGTTCACTAAGGCTTTGTATAGACTACAGGATGTTGAACAAAGCCACCATCAAGAACAAATATCCTTTGCCAAGGATAGAAGATCTATTTTATCAACTAAAGGATACCACCATATTCTCCAAAATTGATTTAAAATCAGGATATCATTAGTTGAGGATCCAATATGAGGATACTCACAAAACTACTTTTAAAACTCGGTATGGGCACTATGAGTTCACTATCCTACCATTCGGGTTGACCAATGCACTAGATGTGTTCATGAATTTTATGAACAATGTGTTTAGAAATTAGTTGGACCAATTTGTGTTGGTATTTTTAGATGATATTCTAATCTATTCTTGTAGTAAAGAAGAGCATGATAGACACTTGAGGATCATGCTAGAGCTATTGAAGAAAAATCAACTCTACGGGAACCTCTCCAAATATGATTTTTATGTGCTTCAAGTACACTACTTGGGACATATAATATCCATAAATGGGATTGTGGTAGATCCTCAAAAAATTGAGGCCATTTTGAATTGGCCACCTCCCACTAATGTAATAGAAGTGAGGAGCTTCATGGGATTGGCAGGGTATTATTGAAGGTTTGTGAAGGACTATTCTAAGATAGCCTCCCTAATAACAAATATTCAAAGGAAAGGAAAGGTGTTTGTATGGACGGACAAATGTGAAGCCACCTTTCAATTTCTTAAAAAAAAGCTCACCTCTACTCCCATACTAAAAATCCTAGACCCCCAAGGTGAATTTTTAGTATGCACAGATGCTTCTTTGGAAGGATTGGGAGGAGTGTTATCCCAAGATAAAGCAATGGTGGCATATGAATCAAGAAATATCAAGAAACATGAGTCTAACTATACCACACATGACTTAGAACTAGCTATAGTGGTACATGCCTTGAATATATGGTGACACTACCTTGTGGGTAGACCCTTTGAATTGAGAACCGATCACCAGAGTTTAAAGTATATCTTTACTCAACCCTTGCTAAATGCTAGATAGAGAAGGTGGATTGAGTTCTTGGCCAAATATGATTTTGGCATAGAGTATATCAAAGGTAAAGAAAACAAGGTCATCGATACCTTGAGTAGAAGAAGGCACATTACTACACTAACTCAAAGTCATATAGATATTATGGATCAAGTAAAGCAAGTCCAATCCCAGGATCAATGTTGTATTGAAATCCAAGCCAAAATGGCATAAGATCCTAAGATAACTGAGGATTATAATCTTAAGGATGGAATTTTGTGTTTCAAGGATCGGGTAGTCATCCTCGAAGTTGATAATATAAGAAGGATGATCATGAGGGAAGCTCATAGATCTCCATACTCTGCTCATCCAGGAGGGGCCAAGATGAGGGAAAACATGAAGAAAAACTTTCTATTGGCATGGTATGAAGAAGGATGTCATCAAATTTGTTGCTTAATGTCTTGAATACCATAAAGTGAAGGTAGAACACAAACATCCAGTAGGATGTTTGTATCCACATGATGTACCCATGCAAAAATGGCAATTGATATCAATGGATTTCATAGTTGGATTACCTAAGACTAGGTACCAACATGATGTGATACTTATTGTGGTAGAAAAACTAACCAAAGTGGCACACTTCATACCCGGAAGCACCAAGGATGATGTGGTAGTAGTCACCAATAGATTCACCAAGGAGATATTTTGGTTACATGGATTTCCTAAAGTGATCATCTCTGATCAAGATTCTAGGTTCACCTATGACTTTTGGCAAGCCCTCCATCATGCAATTGGCACTTCTCTGAATATAAGTTTTGCTTATTATTCGGAGATCGATGGGTAGATTGAGAGAGTCAATAAAGTCCTAGAAGATATGCTTTGCATGTATTGCATGGATCAGAAGTCTCTATAGGAAGACTTCCTACCTTTAGTAGAGTTTACCTACAACAATGGATACCATGCTTCTCTAAAAATGGCTCATTTTGAGGCTTTGTATGGCCGGAGGTGCAGGACACCTTTTTCATGGGATAATATAGAAGATCGGATCCTTATTGGACTAGATACACTCAGGGAAATGGAGGAAAAAATGAGGGTAATCCATCAAAGGCTTAAGGAAGCTTCGAATCGCCAAAAGAGTTATGCTGACTTGAAGAGGACTCCACGAGAGTTCTCTATGGGAGATAGGGTATTCTTGAGGGTAAAGCCTATGAAGAGTGCCATCAAGTCAACAAAATTGGATCCTAGATATGTTGGACCATTCACCATCCTAGAAAGGATCAGTCCTATTGCCTATAGACTTGAATTGCCACCTAATTTGGCAAAGATCCATGATTATTTCCATGTGTCCCTTCTTAGGAAATATCTTGCTGATCCTAATCATGTTTTGGATGTCTCAAAGTTGCAGATGGCAGATCCAACGTACATTGAGGTAAAACCAATAAGAATCCTCGAGTTTCATTCCAAGACCATGAGGAAGTGAAACATAGAACAATCCAAGGTCTAGTGGGACCTATATTCTAAAAGAAATGCCACCTGGGAAAGGGTGGAGGACATGAGGAATCACTTTCCTTATTTATTTGAAAATAATGTGTAATATTATTTTAGTTAGACTTTGTTTGATGCATAGATAGATACTTTGATAGAGATACTTATGCATTAATGATGGTATGTATGCACTGATTTATATCGTATTATCGTATGATGATATTTATGCTTTATGCTTTGATATTACCATGCAAAGCAATTATTGATGAATATTTTTCATGTAGTGTATATGTTTTATTTCTTGAATAATATGGTATTGTTGATATTTTGTTGCATCACAGGTTTGGGAGCTCTCGTGGGTGGAAAAAGCTAGCCTTCTCATGAGAAGAAGTTGTTCGACCACCAGGAATGAGATACTAGAAAAAGGAAAATGATGATGAAGACAACCCATGGGTAACATGGATAATTACCCGCATATAGGTATACTCATGACTACACCATTGGGCAATGATGTCTAAGACTAGCCTCCTAGATATGATGGTGATAGCAAGCCTATCTTAAAGAGGCCATCCACAAGATAAAACAATGGTGTGGAATATTGAGATTGCATGGCTGCCTGTGATTGCAATTTGGTAAAAAGCATTATGGTTATTTGCTTCCTTTGCTATGTTTCAATTTTGCATTTATGTTTTATTTTTTTCTAACTATGGTAACACAAGGGACTATGTTTATTCTAAGGGGGGAGTATGTCACATCCCACCTCGACCGAACCCTTATGTTTGGCAAAAATAAATAGGACTAATGCTTGATTTGAGAAGGTATAGAAAATATTTTAAATTTTCAAGGTATTGAAAATAGTGGTGATTTATTTAATATTTTTGAAGATATATCTAGAGAAAGAAATATCATATATTTTATTAGAAAAATGGAACTTCCATGTAAATAGGAATTACAAGTGTGTTTGGCAATTTAAAATAGTGTTAAAATACTTTGAGAGAAAGTATTTTGGTTCTAAATACTATTAAGAGCTATGAGAAAAAGAATATGTACTCACAAGCTCTAGAAGGGATTTTAAAATTATTTTTAGTCTCCCTAAGTCTTCAAAACACTATTACTACCCTTTGTTGCATCATGTCCTCAAGTCCTCTAGGCTGTAGAAAAACACTATGCATACATCACCACCCACTTGACCTCTCCAACAGGTCATTACCTAGTCTTCCCTTCACCTTTTGGGAAGGCACCCCCTGAATGCTATAAATAGCCACCATGGGTTAACAAAAAAGGAGGGAGATGAGAAAAAAATCTGCAAGAAGTATTGATAGGAAAGCTTGGGCTTAGGGATTATGCTCTTCACCCTTTTGGGTGAATAAAAAACCAAACAACCTTAAGTCTTAGAGACATTTGGTCAAACTTATTTGATAGGAAAGCTTGGGCTTAGGGATTATGCTCTTCACCCTTTGGGTGAATCAAAAACCAAACAACCATAAGTTTAGAAAACATTTGGTCAAGACATACATAGGAGGATACACATAAGGGAGGACCGGTGGACTAAAGAGGAGAAGCCTAGAAGTTGTCAAGAGGAGATTTGATAAGGTCAAATTTCTTTTAAATTTGCTTTTCCCTATAGTTGCTTTATAACTTTATATACATTGCTTGTATTCATTAGGAGTATAGTTTATACTTCTGGATCGAACAAAAATAGCATGTATGTTGAATGTTATATATGGGATTGGATAAAATATGAGCTATGTTCGTTATTACATTTGAAAAGACATCTCCTCAACTTTGGCACCAAGTTCAACATCGACATTTACCCCTAGGCACCTCGATCTATGTTCCTCTTCCCCTTCCCTGATGTTGATAATCAATATTCCCTGTAGTGGCATGATTTGTAGATGATCTTGATGGCCATACCATATGAGTCAATCATCGGCTCTACGAGAGTATGGATTTAAAAAAACAAATGGTAGGATCATGTTAACATCCTTGCCAACGATGGACTTAGGGTTTTATTATCTACTATCGAACTCACCATACACCTCTCGACCACCGTATATTGGACTACCATAGGGTATAATGTGGAAAGTTTGAATGTAGCCAAATTGTTACTTTTATGTTATGCGATGATGTCGTGAATGTAAAATTTTAGATCCTTTGTTTAATAAAAATATATTACCTGGGGCTATTAGTGTAGGACTTATGAGCATATGGTGAATAAGATTGAAGTTATTTTAAACAAACTCAATTGGAATCATCTATTTGTGCTTTGTACCGCATTACAAACACATCAAACTAAAAGTAAGTTTGAATACTATCACTTGTGACTGACGGCTCTAGGAAATATCCCTGATGCACAAGTCTAAGTATTCAAACCTCTATCAATTGCTCAAGCAATGGTGTGCACTTTTGAGCCACCATGTAGCAATGGTCATAGTCATGCCAACATAAATGAGAGCCTTTGATGTTTTTTTTTCCAAATTAGCTTGGGATCGGGGTTATACTGATCTTAGTACCATAATGGATTGAAGACAAACATAATATTTACCCCCACATTGGGATAGGATGGGGTAAAGCCCTTTGTAAGAAAAGGAACTAAAGGAGCTTATGTCAATAAGCCCTTTACCATTACATGTGCATGTGATGGATAGCATCCTATTGCTCTCCCCTTGGTACCAGTGTTTCTCGAGAAAATATTGTAAGTGTGTTTATGGCCAATAGATGACAACCCTTGAGAAATAATAATCACCCATTGATTGAGAGTTGAAAACCCCATATGATCCTTGATAAATCTTGTTTAAAATAGTGAAATATTACTCCATGGACAAAAAACCTTAGTACAAGGTTTATGTTCGAAATGACTTGACAATTAACTTATGAAAGTATCTCTTGTTACATTTGGTATGAAACCGTCGAGTGTTTATGAAGATATTTAAACTTGGGGAAATAAGTGTTTATGGTAATATTTAAATTTGTGGGCCATACTGCTTGTTGAATTTTGGTATTTTATTGCTATTAAACTTGTCAAGTGCTTTGGATAAAAACCATTGATCATAATGAGGATTATGGAACAAATTTTAGGAATAAAATTTGTGTATCTTGAAACAATTTTTGAGGGAATAAATTATACATTTTGAAACATATGTTAGGATTAAATTTGTACAATATGCATAAGACCCCTTTAAAAGGAAAAATGATATTGTGGTGAAATATTTTGTGCAAACCATGATAAATACTTGCTCAAGGGTTTGAGATAAGTAAAGATCCTTTTAGACTAAACAATACATTTTTTTTAAGAACTATAGCTTGTCCTTGATGAGAAATTGGGTAATAACTCTCATTTGCTAGTATTATGTATCTATAGTGTATCTCTTGTAATAAAATAAGGGCTATGTTTGTAATCCTATAGTGTAATCTCATGGGTATATTACAAGACCAATCATAGCTAAAATTGAGTGATCTAAGTGGTAGATTGCAAGAGAGTTGTAGCTAACCTTGGGGCAACTATAGTATGATCTTAGTGATAGATCATGAGACAACTTGGTAGCCTAATTTGTGAAAGGACTATAGATTACAACACAAATTAGCAAATACATTTGTAAAGGAACTATAGTATAACCATAATGATGGATTGAAGAACAAATCCGGTTTATACCTTGTGATAGGTTATGGTTAAACCCTTGGAAGGATTTGTAGAACTACAACTAAATCCATCTGATTAAATGTTATTTTTGGGTGAAGAAATATGAGTTACTTGTGAAAGTATGATTTGTTTAAATGTTATTTTTGGGTGAAGAAATATGAGTTACTTGTGAAAGTATGATTTATTTAAATGCTATTTTTGGGTGAAGAAATATGAGTTACTTGTGAAAGTATGATTTGTTTAAATGCTATTTCTGTTTGAAGAAATATGAGCTACTTGTGAAAGTATGATTTGTTTAAATGCTATTTCTGGGTGAAGAAATATAAGTTACTTGTGAAAGTATGATTTGTTTAAATACTATTTCTATTTGAAATATGAGCTACTAGTGAAAGTATGGTTTGTTTAAATATAAGGAACTTTTGAAAGTATGGTATGCTTAATATCCATACGCATGAAAGGGATCTCATTGATGAATGAATTTATGACATGGACTATCAATAGTTGATTGTAATAATGTTTGTTTCAAAGGCATACCCTTGTGGAAAAGGGTATGAGATGAAAATGTGATTTTCAGTCTTAGGAAAGTATGGGATTTCCTTCCTTTGAATGTTGAAATGCTTTAGACAATTACATTACGGAGAATGTATTGTGTTTAGTTGCTTTCAATGGAAAATTATTGCATACTATTGTTTGTCTAGAATGCATTCCATATACATGTAATGGGTTGTCTTGATCCCGAAAACACCTACAATCTAGTATTGGTGGCTCAAATGGAGTCAAGAAAATATCGATACTATTGGACTTCTATTGGTCATGTATACATATTGTAACAATACCTCTTAGTAGAAGGCCTCCATTATTGTAAAATATATTTATTGAGTTCAGTTGTAAATTGATTATATCACTCCTTGAGAGGAAGTGTATACAATGTAACATTTGAATTCGAATGATCATAGAAGAAATGTAGAGTTACATGATGAATAAAAATTACCTTATGATAAGGATTGAATCTCTAAAAGTGACTCAAATATTGTATCTATTTGATATAGAGTAACCTTAAAACTAAAAGGAATGTTTGCTTCATGCATGACACTTAGAGATTAATTATGGGAATGTTTGTAAAGGAAAAACCTTGAAAGTCATCTATATCATGGAGATTATAGTTGGTTAAACCAAGTAAGAAAAATGGTAGACACTCACAAGTCTATGCGGGTTTGTGTGATAACCCCCTTAGCTCCTATGGTTGATATGGAAAAACTAAGCATTGCAATAATTGTGGTTCTATCCTTAAGGAAGAACCAACAAAACCTCAAGGTATACGCCTAGTGTATGGTTGAAAGAGACCTAGCACATAAACTAGTTTAATGTTTGATTTAAACTAGTAGGAAAAAAGGGCATTCCTATTTGAGATAGGAGAATTCCCAATTGCAAGGTAAAGAAACCTTACCTATAGGTCATTATAGGGGTTGGCCACTCCTATCCACATGATAGACACTGACCATATCAGATTCCTATGAAGTGTAGCCTTGAAATTACTTGGATACTTATCTATAAGAGAACCACATGAAGATACTTTCAATACACTCATGAGCTAGTGACCATAATAAAGACTAGACACAAAAAAATTCCCTTAGGTTGATTGGTCTTGGAATTGGGGTCATTACAATGTCTATTTCCTCCATAGCAATATTGTATTCATTTTTGTTATTTCTATTTATAGCATATTTTTACAATCTCATAAATTTACTTTCTCTTATATTTCTACATCTTGTGATTGCCATCTCCTATTGTAATTTACCTCAAAAGCTAACATAGTCCTTGGTTAGATGGTCATATTCATGATATATTCTACATCTAAAAGGGATATTTTTGTAGTCTACTTGTTGCTCCTACATTTTTTTCCCATATTGTAAAATAATCCTCCCTAGAAGATGTTTATCAAGGTCAAATAGAACATAAATTCTAGCATAGATCATGTGATCCAACTGTTGAGTGCTATCAAATATCATCATGAAGACTTCTAAAGAATTTCCAATTGATGTTAAAGTATTTGGATTCTAGTATTCTACTGTGAGGTCGAATAAATTGACATAGACAGGTGTAGTTGATGGCATTTCTTCCTTAGCTTTGAACTTGGTATGCCAGGACTTCATAAAAAGCCCTGCCCTACCTAAGAACCATGGACCCATTGAAAAATATCCTCCCTATATTTTTTAGTGGTAAACATAACAAGAAAATAACCATTAGGGTAAATAGAGATTTGAAACTCACCTTAAGTTCTCTAGTTTTTGGTAGCCCATTGCTTGACAATAGCCAGATTCGGTCAAAATCCCACAAATAGAAAAATTAATCCTCTCCTCTCTATCATGTCTATTCACTCTTGAATATCCTCCATTATGAAATCCACTGATGGGGATCCATTAGCTACTTTCATACAACCCATATTTGTTTTCCTTGGATCAGTTTTTGGCATCCTCAATAGTTTCCTTGGTAGTTGTTGGCTATTTTTCCCTCTTATTTGAGATGGTCCTGCACTGATAGCTTCTTTAAAATTTACTTTTGAATGGAGGACCTTGGGATCCATACCTTCAAATTTTTTGTTGTGACTAGTTTTTTTAGTATATGCCCTAGTCGTAGTTGTAGCTTTGCTGACATCTGAATCTACCATCAACATGTCATCTCCCTTTGCTTGATCCATATCTTGAATCTTGTTTCTTTTTTGTTTAAGCCCTTGTTTGTACCTTGGAAAAGGATACTCTTCCTACTTTTTTTGTGCTATAAATTGAAAAGGGTGATCAGTTTTTTTAATACTTTTTCATTTTATTGGATTTACTAGTCCACATGCATGGAGGAATATTGGATATTAATTTTCTCTATTTTCTTTTCTTGCTGCTCACTTGAATTAGTGCTATGAAGATTATCCCTGTTGAACATAATATTTGTATGCTTTTTTTGTATTCTTGATAACCCTCCAAGAGGCCCACAAACCCCCTAAATATTTGGTCCCAAAGGACCTTCTTCGTTGATCTCCACTGCTTGTGCTCATCGCACTCAACCTCCACAGAACCCAAGAGGTGCTCTGATGATTGATAGCCATAAATAATTATAGTTTACACTCTACAGAAACCCTCATTCTCTACCCAAAACTCTTTTTTTTTCTCTTCCTGTGAATTTCACTTCAACACAATCATTTCTTCATCCCTTGCTATGGTTGACATGGGATAAAAAATTTGGTTTTCAAATAAACTTACTCTCAATATATACAAATATTAACCTTAATAATATGAAAATATAGACTTAGACATAATTCTATTATGAAGCAATCTATAGATATATATTATCTAATTAGCTTTAGAGTTCCTATAAATAAATATTTTCAAAGATATGCATGATGATAAAAATGACCAAAAACTCATTCAACTCTAATCATTTATCCTTCACAAATTTACTTAATTTTTCTTCCAAGAAGTGATTAGATCATACGTAAATGACCCTTTGGTATTTAGCATGGGCCTCAAAAGAATCCCTTATTTATATATCCTTAGAATTTCTTAAATCCTAGAGATAACCTCCCTAATTATTCTAGTTTTACATGCATCTTCCTATCCATTAGGGATTTTGAGACCTTCTTAATCACATTCTTATTGGATTTTTTACTTAATTTAATAAGTTTTACTATTAATCAAATAATCCTTCTTGTTCCTATAGTTAGATTAATTCATTAATGTGGTTACATTCCTTTTATATTCCTTTCTAATATGGACTTTGTGAATTCACCAAAACTCTCCCAATTCTCATTTCTTCTTTGGGTACATATTTTTTTAGGATGATTTGGTTCTTGTAAGTGTCATAATGCAATCCACCCTAATCTCATTTTCTATCACTTGGAAAACAATGCCAAGAACTATGATAAATTGCATCCCCTTTATCAAAAGGTTCAAAGTGTGGAGTTGGAAATGTTAACTACAATGTTACTTCTCATTAATATCTTCCAAATCACTCATCAACAACAAATATTAATTCATCACTATATCTTTTATTACACCCGTGTAAATCTATCCAAAATAGTAAAATGGAGTTGGAGAATTTTAGTAATAGATAACATTTTATGGTAAGATTATGGTTCTTAAAAATAATTATAATTATTTTAATAGTTTCTTGGATGGTTGTACTCATAATGATAGTTATATAGTTAAAATAAATTAATAATGTTTATTATTAAGGTATTTAAGTAAAGACAGGTTGTCTAGCACACGAGATCTTCCATGCAGGCTGCTTTCAAATTTCTAATCAAAAACATTTCGGTGGCGTGGAGAGCTTCTTGATGTTCTTTTCATCACTGTAGCAGATTGAATAAGAAAAGATCCTCGCCACCAAAGTGGTAAGAAGAGATAATAATTCAAAAATGTCTTCGAAAATCCCCAAAAGGAGTGGTGTAAGGCATAGATCAATTCCAGAACAGACGCCTCGATTGGAAGTTTTAATGCAGTCTGTCCAACGACATAATCTCCAACATTCACAAGAAAGAGAAGCCGGTCATTCCACTGCTCCATGTAAGTTATGGGCATATATTTTATTTGAATGAATCCCACATCGAGCGCTCTTTCTTCTTCACCTCCTTATCTTCACTGGTTTTCATAATATCTTATTTTTCCGTGTATTGCAGCGTCAGCACAGCCCCCAAAATATGTTGCTGCGCCTTCGGCTCCATTGAGTTCCAGAGAAGAACAAGAGCGAAAGCAGCAGTCTCCTTTCTTGGAATTATTTCCCTTGCAGCCGGACCGTAATCTAAGATCCAAGACTTATAATAAGCATCAGAATATCATTCTTGACATCGAGAAGATCATGGGTTTACCTGATGATAAGATGACAACTCTGAGGCTATAAAGATCCCAAGTAGAGCAAGAAGGCCAGAGGGCAAAGGATTTATTTATCCTCTGAGTTCTTGCTTTGGGAAGGAGCCATAGAAACAGCAACGGTGTTTTAAGCAAAATACTTATGGGGTGATTTATTTGCAACTTATTGCCATCCTCCATGGATTTCTGAGCTTTTGATATGAAGAGGGATTCTAAAGGGATTTTTGAATTGTTAAATGTTTCTGGGTTAAACCCTATATGTTTGTACTTCTGCAAGGCAAAACAATAATATAGAAAAAAGAAAAGAAAATATGAGATACTGTGTTTTCCGTTGATTTTGCAAAGGATTTGACTTGTCTGATTCTCCTATTATGAGATGCTTTTGTTTGTTATAAGGTTGGTCAACCAATGTTAAAAATATGATGTCAGTAAAAAGAGAGCAGACAGTAGAAGAGCCTTATATTTTCCCTTTCGATTTTTATTCTCAGCACAGATTTCTCCTTTTACATTTAAATATTCCGTTTTTGAAGGATGTTCTTGAAGTTACATGGACTGGCAAAATCATGAATAACCTGCAAGAAAATTTTGTTAAAGAATAAACCAACATTGTAAGACAGGTTTGGTTTTTAAAAAATAAATATTTGGTTTAAGTAGATAGATAGATAGGTATTATTGTGGAACAAAATTCCATGGAATATGTCACTAGACTTAAACCAAATCTGTTTTAATTATATACATTTATTAATCTTCAATCAAATTTAACATATAAAAATAAAAGAAAGATTTTTCTCTAAAATATAGTTATTTAATCATATTTATATTACTTTTAAACATTATGTATAATCTAAATTATCATAGAATTTTATCCTTGTACTTTAATTTAAAGTTTCAACGTTTTTACCATTAGGTCACTCCACTCATATTGATAAATTTAGATTTTTTTTAATATTTTTAATCATTTATAATTTTTTAAAATTATTATCAATGTGAAACTCTTCACAAATTAGATTATTATTATGTAAAAATTTAATACATAAAATAATGAATAAAAAGCAAATAAAATAACTCTAAATAAATATTTTAGTTCATAAAACATAAGGTTTATATATTTAGGTTCAAATATTTACAAATTGTTTAAATTAATTTGTGAGCATAATACTATGATGAGGTAAAATAGAATAACCATGACAACAATCTCAAACACACTTCTTTTCACTTGAATCACACTCAATATTAAGGGATGTCTTGTAGAGCCCTAAGATCTAAGTTGGATAGATTAATTTTGCAAACACCTAAGCTTTTCATGGGAAGCAACAACTTCCCTCTAAGATCCTACTCTATTGTTTATTCCAAGATCTAATTTTTGGATTTAAGATGCACAAGCAAGATATGCAAACATACAAATAACTACCCTATATAATTCTTTTATTTAAATGTTGATAGATGTAAATAAATTTCCTTTTACTTTCAGGCAAGGGCTTAAGAAAAAATACAATATATAATATATCCTACAATGTAACTATATGCAATTTGATTCTCATGACCAATATTGAAAATGAAACTCAGATTTATACCCTTCAATAATTTATGGTGTAGAAAATAATCATAGTCCTTTAGTTCTGAATCGTCGTCCTTCTTGTGGAAAGAAAGTCTCCTTTGCAGATGTAGTTTCTTTCAAGTCCAAGATTTTTTTTCTTTCGAAGGCCAATTTGATCCATGCAAAGGTCAAAGTTAGGAGATTGTGGTTTCTCCTTTAGGCACAAATAGTCCTCCTTCTTATGCAAATAAAATATTCTTTATGGATATAGTTTCTTTCCAATCCAAGAAAGTTTTTTCTTCTAAAGGCCAATATGACCTTGAGCTCATGCAAAGGTCTCTCAATCCTGGTGAATCTTCTAAAGCTCACCATGGATGAGGGTGATTTATCTCTGGTAGGAATTTTTTTGGGTAATTACAAACTTGACATGGACACAATTAGAGGGTGGGCATTTCTAAAATGGTCCCTGAGAGGTTAAATGGATCTTATTGATCTCCCTAAAGGTTTTATTCTTATCAAACTTTCTATTTTTAGGATATTAAGCACATTATTGGGGGATACCCTTAAGTTTTTGGAAGAAGAAATATTTTTCTATGAATATGGAGAATGAACTTCGACCCTGATACACAAAATATTAATACTATCCCTATTTGGATTAAGTTACTAGGTCTTACCCTCCACTTTTGGTATAAAGCAGTTTTGAGGGGTATTGCTAAAATATTGGGTGATTTAGTCTTGATTGATGCTAGAACCATGTCTAAATCCAAAATAATTTATGTTCGTATGTGTGTTATTATGGATCTAGATACATATCCATGATTTTATTAAGTTGATGTTACATGTGGGTACTAAGGTTTAGATCATTGAATATAAAAATAAGCCTTTATTTTGTTTTGATTGCAAAATATTTTGTCATGGGCTTGGTCATTGTTCTCAGAGAGCAGGATATTCAACTTTCCCAAATGTTATTTTTCTAAGTTAATTTTTTTTGGTAAATCTTTTGAAGTTTTAGCTTCTAAAGATCAACCCTCTAAAAATATTGTTAAAAATATCAATGGTTCTCCTCTAGAGGGTCTTGAGATGGTACTTATTTCTCTTGAATAGAATCCATTTTTAGGGAACTCCTTTAAATACTTGGCTTTCAAAGATGACCCTATTAGGGTTGAGGAGTCAGTTTCTAAACTAGATCATAAATTAGAAAGGTCATGTTCTTCTAGCCAAAGATTGAAAGGTTTGTCGTCCTTGGGTCCTGTCACTAGGGGATAGGTATAGGGGAGTTCTAGTTCCAATGGGTAGAGAGATGGTAAGTCTACTATTAACTCAAGGGATATAGCAAATAAATCTATGGGGTCTTTGAATAAAGCTCAAGGATCCAAAAATAGTAGTAGCAAGCAGAGGAATTTTTTCTGAGTTTTGAAATTTCCAGTTGAATTCATACCTGTAACCTCTTTGCTAGGAGGGAAGTCACTTAAAATTTTAAATTCAACTTCAAGTGGGATATTCATGTCTTTCAATTTTTATTTGACCTCTTTTGACCATTAAAGCAGTTGTTGAATCTCTCCTCGAGATTATTGCACTATGTAGAATATTTGCTGTTTTTGGAGATTTGAAGCTTTCTTTTAGTTTTTTCTAACTTCTACTATATGATCTCTTTGTTTCTCTTGTAACCATCATTTTGAGGCTTTTTTTTGTGTTTAAGTGATTTAAAATATATAGATCCAGATGATAATTCCCTTTGTCTCTTATGATCCTTGTCTTTGCTTCTCTTATGGTTGTCCTTTTAAGACCCTTTTGAGTTGTTTAAGGTTTGAGGACCTGCAAAACCCCTTTGTAAAATGTTTGAATATCCTTTCAAAAATCCTTCTTCCACCTTATTAAAAAAAAAGAATCACCCAATCACTTTTACAATTTATTTTTATAGAATGGAATCTAAAATTTCAAAATTATTAAAAAATAAAAATTGTCCTATGATATGACTAGATGCATTTTAAATATCATGCCTGAGAAACAATGGTGAAATTGTTCTATTTATCAACAATGCATTACATAATTTTATAGTTCTTGAAAGAACTAAAAATAGACACGGTGGTTGAGATAAATCCTCTTAAAATTATTACAACAAACTAACTTAAAGATAGCTCTTATCCTAAAAACATGCTAATCTTGGACTATGGTCAAATATTGACCAACCAAGTCAAAACCTCAACGTATGCTAATCAAATTAACTAGAAATATGTAAATCAAAACATTAAATTAAAACTAAATACTAGGACTTAATACTTAGGACTAAGGAGGCAATGTTGAAAATATTCCAACATTCTCCCCCTTGATGCTAAATACACTCATGCAAGAGTTCTTTAAGCATCACAAAGTTGGAAGAAAATATTTCTCTTACGTTTCCTCCAATCTTGAATCAAGAAATCAGAATTTACAAAATACTTATGGTGGCACTCCTTCCACTCTTCATGTGGAATTTCCTGCAAATGCTTGAGTGCCTTATTTTGTTGATTAGCTCCCCCTTCAACAAAAGTATCTCCTCTTGTGATTTTCAGCAACCACTCTCTTACATATTTATCATTATGGTCTTTAAACCATGCTCTCACATTTTGATCTTCTTTTACATCTTCAACACTAAACAATACTCCACATGAGAATTTACAATTAATCATCTCACATAGATGATTATACCATACAACTCTTTCACATATTTTCACACAACAAATCACCACAAATATGGCCATATAATGACCAACTACATATGCAACATAAAGTTGCTTCTCACACAAATATTATCTCAAAATAATGACTTTACAAGAATCCTTTTTCCAAGGAATTTTGAACACATCATTTTGATTCATGTGACCCAAGTTATCCATCGCTGTATTCTCTCCAAGAAGACTCTTCATCAAAGTTGTCTCAATGAGAAAATTTATTTTCATTCCTGCTCATAAAAAACAAATCATTAATCATAAAAAAATTATCTTTAGTATGAGTAGATTTGGTGCTTCCCAGAAAGCTATTTGGTAGTAGTTCTCCTTCATTATATGGTGCTTCAAGATCAACCATCAACTCTTCACTAATAGTTCTCCTCTCTTGTTCAATCCATGTTGGTGTGTTGAAACACCATTCATTCAAGCAATCATACATAGTTGCATTTTCAAGAAAAATCTCTTTCTACAATGTAGTCACTCCAAGCGAGTGATCTTCATCCATGAGTGATGTTTCCTTTTTCCATTACAACAAGAAAATCAGAAATCTCATTTTCATTTTCTATTTCTATCCCATTTTCTTTCTCACTTTCCATATCCCAAATTAGGGAGTCTTGTGGGGTCTTTTCTTCACCCAACACCCAACACATCCTTCACCCTTGATGAGTGATATTATAACAAGAAGCTTATAGCTTCCATTTCCTCTTCATCAAACTTTTCTTGTGGATCATCATCCCACATTACTTTATTTGCTCTTTCAAGAGAGCACACATCCATTCCAAGTGAATGGTCTTCAACAAAAATAAGCCAATAGTCTTCCATGAACATTGCTTTTCCATCATCATATTCTTTATTCTCCTCCATGAGAACTGTAGATGCATTCTCCATGAAGTATTCTTCAACAAATAGCTGATTTGGTGTCTTATCCATAAGACACTCTTCTTCATATGTCTTCTTCATGAGACATTCTTCATCATACATCTCACCTTGGTGAGATTCAAGCAAGGAACACTCCAATGTGAGTGTTTATATTCCTTTATATTCAAATTCTTCTTCCTCTTTGCTATCAATGTGAATTCTTTCAAAGCATACCATTCCTGCAAAACATTCTTTAGTACAAATTTTCTTTTCAATTTTTTCTCCTCCTAAAAGAAATAATTGTTTATTACAATTTTCCATGCCTATACAAGATATGTCTTCAATGATCTGTGTCTCACAATGACTCTCTCCAAGGAAAGCTGTACAAGGCTCTTCCTCTTTCTTATCCTCTTCTCCATTAAGGGATTCTTTTCTCTCTTTCATACAAGGCTTTGCTTCAAGTATGTCTTGCTCTTCATGAAATAATTCTCCATTATAAGAATGTATGTATTCTACAAAAGACATACATTCATATGAGTCTTCACAAGACTCTTCATAAGCTCCTTCGAAAGGATCTAATTCAAAAAATTCTTCAAGGAAGCAAGGCTCCTCCTTGCTTAAACAATATTCATGATTGTCACACATGGCTTTATGGGTATCCTCATCAAACCCATAAGCATCCTTCAACACTTGCCATGCCATTGTAGCTGATCTACAATTGGCTATGAGAGGAAAAACATTATTTTCCATTCCTCTCCTCAAATTCATAAGAGCTAAGAAATTTGCATATTGCTGCTCCTTCTTCTCTTTTCTCTCCTCGCCTTGTAGCTTGATCCAAGTGGGTTCCTCATAGCCTTCTTGAACTATATCCCATAAGTATTGAGCCTTCAAGAATGTCTTCATCATTATGCTCCAAATAGCATAATTATCTCCATCAAATTTTGGTACAACCAAGTCTGCATACATGGCTTCCTTTTATTTACCAAAGTATCAAGCACCCAATTTATCATAAATCAACCAATACTGATTGATCTTTTAAATTTTTCATAAAAAACAAGCTTTTCAATCCCTTGGGTGATTTACAATTTGCCTCTAGAGCAATAGAGGTTCACAATAAACTTAATAAAATAGTTAAATATTTTGAATTTAATAAAAATTAATATGCTTTATAATTATAAAAAAACTTTTTTTAAAATAATTTATAAAGCATTTTTAACATTTATTAAATTAATATTTAAAACTTTAACTAAGTTTAATTAAAAACTTTAAATAAAATAAATTTTTTTTTGAACCTCTTTCCTGTGGATCGAACCCGCAACCTCTTGAAATGGCCTGAACACTTCTTGCCACCATGCCCCGTGGCACCTTTGAAAGAGAAGAAGGCACCTCGTGCCTTTTATCCCCTTATCATCCCTTATCCCTCCATCCCAATCCAAAATCTACGCGATTTATTTTTGTGTCTCATTATAAATATATGTGCTATCTAAGGTTACTATGGATGGAATAAAAAAAATTGGTTTTATTTACTCATTCTGGTATCAGAGCTCTACAATGCCTAATGTAGAATTAAAATCTTAGTCATATACTACTTATGATTTTGCAAATAAAAATGATCCACATAAAAATAGAATCTAAGGCTACAAGATAGATTAAACGGTCAAATATGATAAAAAAATGCTTATATTGATAAAAAAAATTGAGAGCTCTACAACTTGCATTTAAGATAAAATAGAAGTGTCTATTAGGAACATACTATTAAAATAAAGGTCACTTACACAAAATACTAAAAAATAACTAAAATACATCAAATAACAGAATAACACAATGCAAAAAATAATTGTAGAATTGAAACAATCTCACAAATAACTTAGAATCGTAGGCTTCTTCGAGGGGGAAAACTCCTTCAATATTTCATTAACTTAAATGGCTCCATGCATTTTAAAAAGAAAGCTGCATGCAACCCTACCTAAAGGCTCAAGAGTTTGCTTACATGCAAAATGTCACTCGAGCTAGAATCTTCTACCAAACATCGGTTACAATCTTGATAATGGTTACATGATATGACACCACTTGGCTAGGTGCCTTAATTGCTATATACATTACAAAGTATTACAAAATAAATTATAATAGAAACCCCCACGTTGGAAGTGGTTCATTACATAAGCCAATGAGAATTATAAAATAATGTTAGTATGGGATCCTAACATATCCTTCCCCTTCAAAAATATTTGTCCTCAAAGTTGAAGATGAGGAAACTGGTGTTGGATTTTATGGAGAGACTCCCATGTAGCATATTTTGGCTGAAGTCCATGCCGCTGAAAAAGGACCCTAGTAATGGTGTGATTGCAAAGAGCGTGAGTTTGATGATCCAACAAATATTCAGGCTCGAGCAAGATAGAACCTTTTTCATATAATTTTGGGAGTGCATATTGAACCTATACCTGAGTTCCCACAATATTTTTGAGAGAGGAGACATGAAAATGGGATAGATCTTGGAAGTAGGTGGAAGGGTCAATTTGTAAGTTGTGGTATCAATCCACTGTAAAACCTGATATAATCCATAGTCTTTTGTAGCATGTTTTTGGTACCTATGAAGCTCGAGGGATGATTATTTATACGACTACAGGTTAAGGAAAACCATATCACCCACATCAAAGCTATGCTCAGAATGGTGTTGGTCATCTTTTTCGTGTATCTGATTCTAGGCTACATCTAAATTCAGCTTCAGTTGGTGGAGGACATCGACGTGTTTGCTGAGAGTAGTGTTGAGGGTATGGATCTTGGAGCTACTCAAAATGTAAGAGGAAGGGTAAGAGGAGAGCATTCATAAAATACCTTGAAAGGGATAACCTTAGTTGTAGTGTGATAGAAAGTGTTGTAGCACAATTTGGCCAAAGTAAGCCACTTCACCCATTGAGTAGGATGATCATATGTAAAGCAATGAAGGTAGATGTCTAATGTTTTTTGATAATCTCAGTTTGGCCATCCATTTGCAGATGATATGCTGAACTTATTTTGAGCTAAGTTCCCTGCAACTTAAATAATTATTTCCAAAATTGACTAGTAAAGGTCAAGTCATGGTTGGACGCGATGGAGGTAGGCATACCATGAAGGTGAAAATTAGAATCAAGGAAAATTTGGGCAATGGTAGAGGTTGTGTAAGGATGGAAGAGGGAATACAAGTGAGCATACTTAAAAAATGATCGACTACCACAAAGATAATGGATTTGCCTTCGAACTTAGGTAACCCTTCAATAAAATCCATGGAAATATCCATATAAACCTAGACGAGAATGGGTAAGGGTTGAAGAGTGCCTAGAGAATGCACTATTTTACCTTTTATTTATTGACAGGTATCACAAGCCACCATAAAATCTTGAATATATTTTTTCATATCCTTCCAGAAATAACTATGCTTAAGCCATTCGTGGGGTTTGAGAAATCCTAAATGGCCTACATATGGGGTGTCATGCATTTATTTCATGAGAATTTCCCAAAGTGAAGACGTGTGGAAATCAACAAGGCATTGGTGGTAACGTAAATCATGACAATCCCAAGTGTAGTCTAGGAAAGAAGTAGACTTAGTGTGTAGGGAGACAGTAAAAGTATGTAAATTAGAATCCTAAAGTACCTCTTGGTATAAGAGATCAATCCATTATGGAACAGGTGATGAAATGACACACAACATACTAAGAGCCTCAAATTGATGAGAGAGAGAATTGATCATATTCTTCTTGCCCTTCTTATAGGTGATATTATAATCATAGCCCATGAGTTTAGAGGTTCATTTTTTTTGTTCGAGGGTGGTAACCCATTTCTCCAAAAAGTATTTGAGAATCTGATGGTCTGTATTAATGGAGAAATGACATCCAATGAGATGTGGTTTCCAATGGGTTACCACATACATAATTACCATCATATCCTTGACATAAGTGTATTTTCCCAAATTATGGTTGGAGAGAGCTTTACTAGTGAAAGACAAGGGTTGCCCTTCTTGCATCAACATTGCACAAATACCATAACTAGAAGTATCACTTTCAATAATAAAATATTTAGAAAAATCTGGCATGGCTAAGAATGGAGTGGTGGTCATAGCATACTTCAACTCTAGGAAAGCCTATTCAATGGGTCTCAACCAAGTGAAAGAGTTCTTCTTTAACATGGAAGTGAGGGGAGCTGAAATTTTACTATAGTTTGTTTTTTGAATTTAGCCAAAAATCCCTTCCAGTGTCACCTTGGTCTGAGAAACCATGATCAAGGGGTTCTACACCGTCAAAATCACTTGGGAGTCATGCCCGACCCTAACCACACCAACATAATCAACTAGATTTTGGGTACCCAATGTGCATTTGGTAGGGTGGATATTTGAACCAAGGACCTCCTTTGGAGGATTGCCCTACCCTCTCCAACTCACCTACACCATGTGTGTTGCAATTTTACTATAGTTACAAATAAATTTATGGTAATACCTTGTAAGCCATAAAAATCCTCGAAGATCCTTGAGAGTGCAAGGTTTTGACCATTTCTAAATCATATAGATCTTCTTGGGGTCAACTTTGACACTATGCTTGGTGACAATGTGTCCCAAATACTCCACTTCATTTAACCCAAAATAACACTTGGATCGCTTAGTATAGACTAGATGTTTTACCAACAACTATAGAATATGATCTCCACAGGAACAAGATGCTCTTCCCATGAGTGGCTATACACCAAAATATCGTCAAAGAAAACTAGGATGAATGTTTGAAGGAATGGGTGAAAAATATTGTTCATGAGGTTTTGAAAAGTGGAAGGAGCATTAGTCAAGTCAAATGGCATCACCAAAAATTCATAGTGACCTTCATGAGTATGAAAAGTAGTCTTGGTGAAAGCACGAGATTCTGGAAACAAAAAGGGAAAACTCCAAGCACGATGCAAGAACGAAACTAAACTTGATGCTACAAATTAAAAATGCGTAAAATGGAGAAAGCATAGACAAATTGGAACCCAAATGGAATGAAACAACCCTCTTCTTTTATTGATGTATTTCAAATTCGGTTACAATTCGCTTCCTCCCTTTTTAGGGGCGAGGAGCATCAAACTTGTCTCTTGGTCACATCAATGGAAAGCCATCCCTCTTCCACGTGCCCACATGTAAGATGGGCGGACCAAACGTCGCCGCCGCTTGTGTATACGAGTGTTGATTCCTTGTTGCTCTTTCGATGTTTAGACCCTACATTCAAAGGACAGAAACCGATAATCACACCCACAAAAAAAAAAAAAAAAGCGCCCCCCACAAACAAAAAAAGAAGGAAAAAAAAAAAAAAAAAAAAAAAAAAAAAAAAAAACAAAAAAAAAAAAAAAAAAAAAAAAAAAAAAAAAAAAAAAAGAAGGAAAAAAAAAAAAAAAAAAAAAAAACAAACCGATTTGAATTCACTCCTGGGCGGGACGGATTCGACTGTAATTCGTTCCGGGGTAGGACGAATTCACCTGCAACAAAGCGCCAAAGTGATATTGCCCCAAATGTCGCGTCTAGGGAGCTCCAAAAGACCTACAAACTTGGGGTTAGCTAATTGGAGGCATTTTGGGAAGACCCATATGGTCATATTTCCCCAATTTGGCCTCCATCAATGGGAATTTGATGCTGCTACCTGCAAGTTAGTGAGGACAACAAAAGCGATAAAACATGATAAGATTTGATCAAAGCATTATGAAATCGGAATTACAAGCTATTTAAGTAGCATAATATGGAATGCAAAATAAAAAAATGACAAAAAGAACAATCTGCCATGAATTCCCAATCGTTCTTAAAAAAGAAGATTAGGCTCGCAGTAGTGCGGGGCGCCGGCGGGCCGCCCACCGTTGGAACCCGATTTCGGCACCAATCCACTTGGGATGGGCCCAAAATCTCTTGTAATGTGTTGTCGATGAATTGGTAGATCGATGTGGTCAAGTGTCGGGTTTTGGATCCGGATTCACACTTCCAATAACCACCCAATGACCTCCCTTGCGAAAGAGATCAAGGATGTGGAAGAGGTGAATCAAAGGTAAAGAGCGGTATTAATTTGGCAGCACTTCGTTGCTTAAAAATGCTTCCAACCTTGTCCTCTTTGGGGTGAGGAAGCTCACCAATTTATAGACCCAAGGGGTCTCTTTGGATGGGCATGCAGGGGCACCACTTGGCGGCCATGCCTTCCCAAGAGGGAGGAGATTCCTCCCTGACTTGGGCTTCCATGACTGCCCTTGTGACAGTCCTCTAACGTTCAATTTGCTCACCTACGCGCGCATGCAAGGTAGGGAGCATTAATTGACTATCCTTGGCTGCCATTTGGCGCAATTTCTCTTTTTTCCCATTGAACCTGGAATTCGCCCTACCCCGGAGCGAATTCAGAATTCGTCCCTGGGTGGGGCGAATCCCATTTTGAATTCGTCCCAGGGTGGGACGGATACTGAGCAAAGTGCCTGAATGTGCCAAATTGATTTTTGACCTTCCAAAATTGTTGTAAAAGTGGTTAGGACCACTGTTTAACCTCTGAGGGCTGCCCTGGGGGCTGTGTGTGTCAAAGCGATCAGTGTTTGCAGTCACATAATCGGATTGGTGCTATTTTGGTGTCTACAGATGCCCCTTTTTGGAAAGCGCTACGGGTGACGCAGTGCTGAGCAAAAATAGATAACCAAAGCACTAATGATTAGGATTTCTTGGTAACCTAACCAACTTTTGATGCCCCAAGCATGGAAAGGGCATGCATTCTTGAATCCTTGCTTTTGACGAGCGAAGGCACTCAATTCAAGTGTTAACCTTTTTCGGTGAGGTGTTACTTGACCTTGGACATTGATCGATCATGAATAGGCAAAGGGCGCAACCTTTTGTCTGTGAGAACCTTGAATTCATGATTCACGAAATGCCAAGTGATTTGATCAGATTGTGATTATTGCTTGTTTACTGCCCCAAGCAGGAGCGTAATTGTCTTTGTCAATGATTCTTTGAATGCATGTCGTTTTCCTTAATTGGGTGTGTGTTTGTTGATTGGTGACTAAGTGTGACTACCCCCTCAAGCGACGAATCGATGAGGGAATGACCTTCATGAGAAAAGCGACGAGTCGCTTGACCCAAGATGACTTGTGCAAGGGTGCCCTTAGATGGTTTAGCATTAAGTGTGTGCAGTTTTCCGACATTTAGACCTATTTTTGGTGGGTGGTAACCCTTTTTGCGACGCTTTTTGGAGCTAAAATTGGCAAAAATCCATCCTCCCGTGGAGCGGTCCGGCTAAAGTAGCCTTCTTAGGGAGTAGGATAGTGACAATTTGTGACCCCAACGTCTGTTTTGCATGCCCGGGATGTCAAGTGCAACAACACTCTCATCGGGCAAGTTTATTAGCTGTTTTAGTGCATTTTTGTTCAATTTTTGTTGTTTTTTGAAATTTTTGCCCTGAATTCGTCCCAGGGTGGGACGAATTCTAGCTTAGTATTCGTCCCAGGGTGGGACGAGTGCTAACCAGAGCGCTCATCCTAGGGGGGATGAATATAAGCGCAAAAGGCCTATTTAAAGGCAAAAACTAGGGTTTGGGCTCATTTGCATCTGAATTTTCTTGCGATTTGGAGCTCTGGGGAGGAGGAGGTTAATTCTACGAAGCGAAGCGCTGCCGAATTTCTCCTGACATCATGAGTGCACAAACCGGATCGAGCGGTGGAGCCGAAGCGAGACCAGTAAGTGCTCCCTAGTGTTATTGCTTTTGTTATACGTTTTAAAAACTGCAAGTTTTTGTTTAATTTTCTCTGTGATGATGTTTTCCAAAATTTAAAACTGAAACCCTGAAACTGAGCTAAACATAACCAAGACTGAGTTTACAACTAAATGACAAACATAGTTAAAACCTAAGTAAAGAATTGTTATTGTGCTTATAACTAAAACCCTAGGATAAACGGAACGTAAAACCCTAGTTCTTAGGTTGAGCTGGTCAGTTTTAAAACGTAGGTTACAACCCTAGGTTTAAACTGTTATTTTAATTTTATTTTGTTTGTGTAGACTTTTTAGACTTAGAATACCGAAATCCTACGACTGACAATAGGACTGACAAAATATTTGTATTTTTGTTAATTAATCAGTTTAGAGTTTAAAAACCCTAGGGCTGACAAATTAATTTTTTTGAGTTTTTGTTTTGTTTTTGAATTTATCAGTTAGGATTAGAAACCCTAGGACTGACAAATGGATTTGTTTGAATTTTTTTGTTTTGTTTTGTTTTTAAATTTATCAGTTAGGATTAGAAACCCTAGGACTGACAAATGAATTTGTTTGAATTTTTTGTTTTGTTTTTAAATTTATCAGTTAGGATTAGAAACCCTAGGACTGACAAATGAATTTTTGAATTTTTGTTTTTTTTTAATTTATCTTAGATTAGAACCTAGACCGACAATAATTTTTGAATTTTTGTTTTATTTTTAAATTTATCAGTTAGGATTAGAAACCCTAGGACTGACAAATGAAAATTTTGAATTTTTGTTTTGGCTGTACATTGGTAGGCAATGTTGTATATTCATGTTATTTGTACAATTTTTTTTTCATGATTTTAATGTTTTTGAATTGTTTTCTTTTGCAGGTTGTTAAGAGCCGGTACCGTGTACCTACTGCTTTTGCTGAAGCACGGGGGCGCTAACTGTGGCTGACTGGGAGTGGCTTGATGCCCTTGGGCTCAAGCAAGTGGCTCGACCGGAGCCTGTGGTCGGGGATCGGGCTTATCTGACGGACCCTGATCAATCTGTGGGATCCCCGGACCAACACCTTCCATCTCCCAATAGGGGAGATGACAGTGACCTTGGAGGATGTCTATCGGCTTCTACGGATTCTGATAGATGGACTGCCGATCAGGACGTCACCGCGTGATCAGCGGACAACTATACTGATGCGATGCTTCGGGCATGGGGAGGAGCTGGGTGTGGAGGATCCAGTGGAGAGGGCAGAGGGCGACTGCCAGATTGGTGGGATTTTGGTCCGATGGTGGCTGGAGAGGGGGGTGTTGGGAGTGAGGCACGCATTCCTTATGGGCCTCATTTCCAACATGTTGCTGCCTGACTCGTCAGGCGCGAGGTTCCCATGGAACCTGTTGGATTTGGTCTGGCGGTTGGTAGAGTGCCCGACGGAGGCACCGCTAGTCATGAGGTGGGGACAGACATTGCTGGCACAACTCTATGGGGAGTTGTACGAGGTCTGCTACCGGCAGCGAAAGGGGATTAGCTGTAGCTATCTATTGTAGAGTTGGGCTTGGCAGCACATAGCGGTGGAGAGGCCAGCCGGGTTACCGTGGATGACTCAGGCGGAGATGGAGGATAGGGAGATAGGCTATGCGGTTCTGTGGTGGCGGTCTGGGGAGCAGGGACAGAGTCGACGGTGGGTAGGTGTCGTAGGGCACTATGCTGATGCCCTCGCTCGGCTTACTCTAGGGGAGGTGTTCTGGCGCCCTTATCGGGACTGTCCAGCCTGGCCGGAGGCTGGAGAGTGGCTCCGACGGGTACGCAGGGAGCGGTGGCTGATTGGGTGGCACAGGACCGAGCATGAGTTCTTCCCCTACAATCGGGTGACATGATAGTTTGGGGTGCGCCAGGGGTTTCCTGGTGAGCCCGTGGTCTATCGACGTTGGGGGACGAGAGAACTCTGGACCGACCGGTCATCGCACCGCTAGGCGAGGATTCAGACACGGTGATCGACGTCCCGGACGTGGATGACGTCGGGACTACCGTAGAGTACGACCAGTGGTGGGTACTACGGCGATGGTGGGGAGAGGGGCCACTGGGAGGCATGGAGGCGGCAGCAGTGGGAGGGGAGGGTGTCGAGGCACCAGGAGATGATTGGGGAGCTCCTCGAGAGGATGCAGACATGGTGGAGGTGGAGGATGAGGATGTGGATTTGGGGGTTCCGGATCAGCCGAAGATGCAGGACATCATGGAGCAGTGGGAGCCAGAGCAGGCTGCTGTTCCAGAGATGCCCATGCCTCAGGCAGATGCGGAGGACATGGAGTCCGGGTTACACGTTGAGAATGCATGGTTGGAGGGGCTATTGCGGAGGCACGATGAGGAGTTGGGGGATGCGCTGCAGGAGAGGGATCTCCTACGCATGCAGCTGGCGGAGTGAGAGAATGCATTGGCTGCTTACCACTGGTAGGATGGGGGTACTGATGCTGCATGGGAGAGGGATCTCCTACGGACGTAGCTGGTGGAGAGGGATAGGGTTTTGGTGCAGCGCGATGATGCAGTAGCTTATTACCGTCGATGGGAGGCAGAGTGGGTGCAGCGGGAGATAGATTGGTCTCGGCATCGGATGGATATGGAGGGAGAGATTATCCACCTCGGTGGGCGGCTACCTGAGCCCTCGGGAGGTGGATCGTCATGCCGAACGAGGGGCAGTGATACTGAGCAGTCAGCATCATCTCATCGCAGGCGACTGGATGAGGGAGGGGGTAGCAGGCATGATGCGGGGGCTAGCCAGTCGCCCTGAGGGGTCCCATAGGACCCACACCATGGGGGGTAGTTCCCGTCGCACCGATCCTGCGTGATCATGGTGGCCGATGCCTTAGGCTTGGGGGTTTTTGAGCTTTTGGATTGTGCGGGGTCAGATGACCGATTATTGTAGCCTACGGGCATTTTTGATGATATATACAGATGACTTTATTTTGTTGATGATTTGATTTTATGTATGATGAGTGATGAGTATGGATGTATGCATGTTAATTTATTTTGATGGATGCATATGTTATGATGAATGCAAATGTTTTTTATTTATATGTGATATGCAAAATGTAATGGATGAATTGAATTTGTGTTGTTTGGTTAGGGCACCATAGACTGTTTAGGACTTTGTGGCTTTTTGTCCTAGGGGATTGCTGTGGTAAATGACTTTGCATGTATACATGTGGTTTTTTGTATTTTCTGATGGTAATGTGAGGATGAAAAGTAGCGCAGTTGGTTTAGAAATGTAGCTAAGGTTTTCTGAGACTCAGACGGTTTTAACTCACTAGCCACGATTGTACTTTATCTTACAAGACTTTTGAACAAGGTATGAATCGGACTTGTCTTTGACCAAGCTATTTCACATCCCTGTGTGTGCAATTGAGTTCATTTATGTGGTATTTGTCAGGATACCGCCAGTGCCAGATAGGTTGTCAACCAAACCTGTATTGAGGATCACCTAATTAGCTCCACTAACTCCTTTGTTGTATTTAGTCGGATTAATCTTCGGTGCTATCTAGGGTACCATAAGCTAGCTCATCCACATGCAAACATTGATCTGTACATGAGTTAATGTGATAGATATATCGTCATGCGGGAGGTTTACCGCCAGTGACCGATAGGCTATCCACCAAACCGGTACTGAGGTTTGCCTCATGACCTGTCGGAATGCTGAGAGTTCCAGGGATTCAAGTTCGACTCCCTTCTTTTCTTCAATTGTATTGGGATACTTGCTCTTTTGTAGTGATAAAAATCACTGTTTATTTTTATATATTTTTCTTTTGAGCAAGGGATTGGAATTTTGAGTGATAAGAATCACTATTGGATGTGCGTTTTGATGTATGCACTCTGGTGGTGATGTCAAATTTTTGGAGTTTTGACTTTTTGTAAGATTTTGATGTTTGCAACTTTTTGAGAACTGGGGATTCTTGGGGAATTGGGTAGGGAAGATGCTTGTCCTTTTGCCAACTCTTAGCATTCTTGGGGTCATTCGCATAGGGGGATGAGCAAGATAACCATTTCGCTTATGGTGACCTGGATTGCTGTGCAGGTTTCATCTTTCATTCACACAACTTGGGAATTTTATGTGTTTTAATTTGTGTTGGGATGCTACGTAACAAGGTGTGATCCAAGTGGAACTCTACCTTCATAAAATCTATCTGACTTGGTACAGTATGTGGCTAGAAAGCTACATGATGACTGAAAGACGAAAACTCTTGATACATTAGAAGACCACTGACTCTGGTGTGGTAAAAAAAGCAGTGAATGGAGTTTGTATTGTTTTTTTTTTTTTGGACTGCTTATAAAATGGAGAAATGTGGAACAAGATGGACTAGCGGAGTAATTACAGTCTATGGTGCCTTTGACCTGTAAGACCACAAATATGCAATGTATGGATGCGATGCTTAATGCAGCTACATATTTTTGTATTTTTGATGGATTGATTTTTGTGAATATGAAGATGAGATGCGAGAAGAGCTTTTTATTGATGAATTTGAGCATGCCTGGAAATGAGATGCAAATTTTTGTTGTTTTTGATGATTTTACTATTTTTGAATTTTCTTATTTTTGACCAAGCGATTGTAGGAATCCTTGGAGCATTTTGGGATTGACCAAGCGATTGTGGGAATCCTTGGAGCATTTTGGGATTGACCAAGCGATTGTAGGAATCCTTGGAGCATTTTGGGGATTGACCAAGCGATTATAGGAATCCTTGGAGCATTTTGGGATTGACCAAGCGATTGTAGGAATCCTTGGAGCATTTTGGGATTGACCAAGCGATTATAGGAATCCTTGGAGCATTTTGGGATTGACCAAGCGATTGTAGGAATCCTTGGAGCATTTTGGGATTGACCAAGCGATTATAGGAATCCTTGGAGCATTTTGGATTGACCAAGCGATTATAGGAATCCTTGGAGCATTTTGGGATTGACCAAGCGATTATAGGAATCCTTGGAGCATTTTGGGATTGACCAAGTGATTATAGGAATCCTTGGAGCATTTTGGGATTGACCAAGCGATTGTAGGAATCCTTGGAGCATTTTGGGATTGACCAAGCGATTATAGGAATCCTTGGAGCATTTTGGGATTGACCAAGTGATTGTAGGAATCCTTGGAGCATTTTGGGATATGGCTCTCTTAGATATGGAATGGTCACAAATGACTGATGTTCAAGGGTTCTGGTTCCTTGATTCCGTCAAGAGAGGCTAGCCGGTACGTCCCGGGTCCTATTTTGCTATCAATGACATATGGACCTAACCAATTTGCCGTGAACTTGTCCCTTAGGTGGGACGGAAAACTAGAGTTCTGTTGGTTTTCCTTCAAGACCAAATCACCAACCCGAAAGTCCCTCAGGTGAACTTTCATGTTGTATGCTTTCTTAAGTCGCTCTTGATAGATACGTAAATGCTCGAGAGCATTAACGCGTCATTCGTCAAGCAACGTAAGCTGGTCTAACCGGGCTTGCCACGCAGCGTCATCATCGATGAACTCTTGCATTGATATGCACAGGGAAGGAATTTCCAACTCGAGAGGCATGACTGCCTCGGAGCCATACACGAGCAAAAATGGAGTTGCCCCAGTGGGCGTCCGAATGCTAGTGCGATAAGCCCATAGGGCAAGTGGGATCTGGATGTGCCAATCCTTATGACTATCTATGACCGTATTTTTAAGGATGGCAACTAGCATTTTGTTTGATGCCTCTGCTTGCCCATTTGCCTATGGATAATAGGGTGTCAAAAAACTATGCTAAATTTTGTACTTTGTGGTCAAAGCACGCACGTCTTTGTTCTTGAATGACGTCCCATTATCCGAGACTATTTTGGATGGAATACCAAAATGACATATGATGTTATGCAAAATGAACTCCACAATGCGGGGTCCTATCATAGAGGTAAGCGGAACTGCTTCCACCCACTTGGTGAAATACTCTGTGGCCGTTATGATAAACGTGTGATGGCCTGACGACGCAGGGGAGATATTTCCAATTAGATCGAAGCCCCACTACAAAAATGGCCAAGCGGACTGGACTATCTGCAAGGCCTGGGAAGGTACGTGCATCAAATTGGCATGATGTTGACACTTCACGCACTTCCTGACATATGTGCAACAATCTCGCTCTAAATATGGCCAATAATAGCCCATGCAAAGAATGCGCTTTGCGATGGCCATACCACTGAAGTGGCCACCACATGTACCATCGTGCGCTTGGGCGATCGCCCAAGTGGACTCTTGCTGGTCCAAGCAATGAAGGAGGATTCCTTCATAGCTGTGACGGTACAAAATGTCTCCTATCAAGACATACTTAGCCGCTTTCTGCTTGAATGCTCATTTTGCGGCATGCATCAATCCAAGCGGGAGATTACCTAACTTGAGGTAGTCTCTAACGGGTAAATACCAATCCTGTTGATCGGAAGCCTCGACGGTATGAACAGCCAATCCCTCTTGAAGTTCATCCCTAGCAAACGCTGAGTGGGAGAGAACTTGTAAGAATAGCATTGTGTTGCTATTAATGGGAGTAGGGGAGAACAAGGACCCCCAGTTGGCATGTTTCAGACGATCATGGATTCGAGAGAACTTATCCGAGGATGGTTCAATCTGGATCATGTGGATTCCTGGCGTCAAGTCAGAGCTTGCACGCTCCATCACGGATTGTGATAGGGTTTTGACTTGAATGGTTGTCATATCACCAGAAAGGTCTTGCGGGATTAGTGACCCCAAGGAGGCCATAGTGTCCGCAAAATGATTCGATGACCGAGGGAGTGCCTCGATGTCGTACCACTCAAGTTTTGCCAAGAATTTGTCCACAAGGGCTTTATAAGCCTGCAGAACTGGGCATTTGCATTGGAATACCCCTTTGACTTGATTGACAATTAACAACGAATCACCAAAGATGTTCAGTCATTTGATGTTCATGGCGATTGTTGTCTGAAGACCTATGAGCAAGGCTTCATACTCTGCATTATTGTTGGTGCATGGGAAATTTAATTTAAATGATAGGGGCATTGGAGCGCCCTGTGGTGTGAAGAATACTATTCCCGTGCCACCACCTTGCTCACATTTAGAACCATCAAAAAATAGGGTTATGTCAGCCTGTGACTCAGGCTCATCAAAATCTGGCGATTCTGAGACATGGAAGACCCCATCATCGGGTAGTTCTATGACTAGAGGCTGATCATCTTCGAGAGGAGCCTCTGCTAGTTGATCGGCTATGACCTGTCCTTTGATGGATTTCTGTCCAATAAACTCTATGTCAAATTTCGTCAACAACATGATCCATTTCGCCATGCAACTACTATGATAAGTATGACTCATCATGTATCGCAATGGATTCTCCTTAGACACAACATACGTAGTGTTGCTCAGCATGTAGTGGCATAGATTTTTGGTAGCAAACACCACTGCCAAGCAGAGTTTCTCGACGTATGCATAGTTAAGTTCATAACTGACCAGGGTGCGGCTAAGATAGTAAGTAGCCTATTCTTTGTGAAGTTCATTCTTCTGGGCCAGCATGGCGCCTAGTGCCACCTTAGTAGCTGAGATGTATAAGTAGAATGGCACTCCTGGTCTAGGTGGTGCCAATACTGGCGATGAAGCCAAGTATCGTTTGATGTCATCAAAGGCTGACTGGCACTCGTCATCCCAATGAAATGCTACCCCCTTGTGCAATAATTTGTTCATGGGTCGGCACTTGTTAGATAGCTGCGCTATGAAGCGCTTAATTGACGTGACCTTTCCCTGCAGACTTCTGAGCTACTTGATGGTAGTTGGGGGAGCATTTCAAGGATTGCCTTGACTTTGTTTGGGTCCACTTCGATGCCTCGCTTTGAGACTATGAAACCCAAGAGTTTTCCAGATGTGACGCCAAATACGCACTTCTTGGGATTCAGTCGACTTTATGCTCCATGAGGCGATCGAGGATCTTGCTTAAGTCATCGAGATGATCTGGGCGCAAAAGAGACTTGGCCAACAAATCATCCATGTAATCTTCCAAAGTTTTATGCATGTAATCATGGAAGATGTACGTCATGGCACGTTGGTAGGTGGTGCCAACATTTTTAAGGCCAAAAGGCATGACCTTATAACAAAATGTCCCCCAAGGCGTTGTGAACGCCATTTTTAGTTGGTCCTCGAGATTGATACGAATTTGATTGTATCCCGAGAAACCATCCATGAGGGATAGCATTTCATGACCTGCTGTAGCATCTACCAATGCGTCGATGCTTGGCAAGGGAAAATCATCCTTAGGACTCGCTTTGTTTAGATCTCGAAAATCAGTGCATATGCGAATCCTCCCATCGAGATTTTTGATGGGCACCATGTTGGACAGCCATGGCGGATAATCCATGCAGATGACAAACTGTGCATCCAACAGCTTTTGCAATTCATCTTTGACCATCAAGGCCACTGTTGGGTGCATCTTACGTAGTTTTTGCTTAACTGGCTTGATTGTCGGATCAAGCGTAAGATTATGCGTGACTAGCTACGGATCTAGCCCCGACATGTCTCTGTATGACCATGCAAAAACCTCCTTCTTCTCTTTGAGAAGGGAAATGTAGTCGGCTTGCTCTTTAGGGGATAAGCTTACCCCTAGCTTGATAATCTATGGATTCATTGGATCCAAGCCGATGTCTACGTCAGTCATCTCCTCGATCGACATGTGGGATCCGTCCTCCAACTGATGTGGAGTTGGGATCAAATGGATATCATTAGCCGAGTTTAAATCTACGTTGGGAACCTCGGGTTCCTCTTCAGCATGAAAGATATCCTGAGTTGTCCCTGGGGTAAAATGAAGTATTTTATCGAAAGGCCAGTACTCTGATGGGGACGGAGGTGAATTGACGTGATCCCAGTCAATGGCATCTATGTCTAGATGCAAGGACCATGCTGGATCGGCCGGATTGTGGATGGGTGTGGTTAAGTCAATGGAGATCATGTGGATGAAATGATTTTGGTCTCCATTACCATGGGTGTGATGACTCAAACATTCTGGATGTGCTCTATGTTCTGGATCTGGCTCTAGAGGTATGGGCATGAATGGATCGGCCCTATGTGCTAATAGGAGGACAGGGTCTACCCTCGACACTGATATCACCCTAGGGTCTCAGAGTGGAAGGTGCTCTTCATGTACCTGGAGCAGCGGATCCAACACTTGATCCCACCCTGCTGGGTCTACGTACCACTCGTGCCCTGGCACTATGCCCATCTATGCAAATATGTCATTAATCTCCAAGGGGTATCGTTGTTGCATTTGTCGCATGTGGTTGAGATAGGCCATCTCAGTTTCATCTTCCGAATCACTATCGGAGATCCAAAATCCCTCATTGGCTTCGACAATTGTTTGAGGCATTACAGGGTCATCCTATTCAAGCAAATTAATCTGGCCCCATTGTGGTTGTTCCACGCTCCGTGGGGGGACCTGATTCCCTTGACGTGGCACTGGCTCGCTTGGAACCTCTAGAGGGAACATTGCCAGGAGGGTCTCTTGCCAGTTATTCATGGGGATCACTTGTGAGTGATCACTATCAGATTCAAAGGGATCATATGACGCTGGTTCATATTCTGATTCATCCTTCGAAGATCCTTCTTGACACTGTTTATACTTTTCTTAAAAGTGAGTTCCCAAACTTTCACCTCTCTCTAGCAAAGGAGAAGGGTTATTGATGTTAACAAGGGTGGTTGTTGACCATGGGAGGTAATCTCCCAATGTATATGTTGTGTTTGGGTTGGCATAAGGATCCGATGCCAATCCACCCTTGTTGCCTATTCCTAGGCCTTGCATGTTTTCCACCAAGATGTCCAAGGGTAGGGGGTGGTTGAACCCTACTCCCGACTTGTCATAAGGCATTTGGTATCTTGGCTGGCAAAGGACACGCACTCCTTGCTCATACTTGCCTAGCCCGTATCCATGCCAATTGCATTGGCCCAGATATCTCAGAGCAAAGTTCGGGTTAGACAGATAGTTGACATCTTCTGCAAAAGGCTCTTCATCCTCGTCCTTTTGCATGCATGGCTCAGTACCATGATCAAGGCCCCCATACACAAAATTCATCTGGTTCGGTGGGTAGCCTAAAGGAACAATTGTCCCAATGGGGAGGCGAGGTCTCCCCATGTCTTGCACGGACTCTAGCGTGGTCGTTGCTATGACATTCCACACTAGATACTCTCCCAGGCCCGTATTGGCCATTTCAACAATAATTGTTGGCGATTGAGAGGGAGGGAACGGAAGCTCTTCCTGAGTCCATTCCATGTTGGGTGGACTAGGAGCCTCAACTTCCATTGTGCTAGGCATCTCTTCGGTAGAGATGGTTGATATTGTTGGCAGCGCCTCTTCCAAGGGTTGAGCCTCTTCCAGGATTTGCTTCCCTTTGTCCTTTTGTTTAGCCATGATAGGTGGCATTGGTGGTGAAGGAGCTGACGATGAAGATGCACCTGGTTGGGGTTTTGATGGATTTATCACCAGTGGTGCTTGCGACATTGGGACCCTGTCTAGATGGATTTAACTAAAAATCCAAGTGCGTCGATGGGAGGGTCGATTGTGGCATCAACTGCACCGCATTGCAATATTTGAAGGGTTCTAAGTCCACCGGGACTACATGTACTTCCCCTTCAAATGCATACTTCAAACACTGGTGAGCTATTGAAGGGACACACTTCATGTCCCTGATCCATGGCCGCCCTAGCAATATGTTATACGCCATCTCACCTTCCAAAATATGGCACAATGTAGGTATCATCTTTTGTCCTACCTGAACGGGTAGAACAATTGTGCCGACTATCGAGCATATCGCATCATTGAATGCTCGCAGTGTGTAAGTGGAAGCCATGATGTGAGAGGCTGGAAACTTCAGATGTTTCAATGCTGCTGTAGTAATGATGTTACTGGATGAGCCAGTGTCTATCAACACCCTCTTATACGGGATCCCGTTGACCCATGCGATAATGTGCAGGGGTGGATCTGCCATGTCATCAGACACTAATTTTACTTCATCTTCTTGGAAGGTGATGACTGGCTTCGTGCATCATTTTACATGTCCCATGAAGTTTTTGAAGGAATTCGCTTCGTGGGGCTGCAACTCGATGGCTTTCAAAATCTCCATGAGAGCCTCTCGATGGGGCGCTGATTGTTGTATAAGCTCATATATGGAGAGCCTAGCCGACGTGGTCCGCAAACTCTGTGTGAGTTTGGTTCGTATCGTGGCCATGGGTCTAGGTGGAGGTAGCTGCACAGGGTGCTATTGAGGTTGTGACGTCGATGGAACCTCTCTTGTGGCTGCCTCGAGGGAAACTCCTGGGTATTTCTTGTTCCTAGTCACTATGCTTATCATTCCTACATACCCTTGCATGGGGAAATGTTGTTGCACCTCATTGACCTGAAGGGGTTTTGCTTGTGCCTCATGGGAAGGCAAGGGGTCCTTGAAAACCCCCATCTACTGGTTGTTTTGCGCTATGGGGTTCTCCACTGCCAATGTCTTATTGTCAATCAAGTCTTGTATCAATCCTTTGAACTTCCAACATGCGTTCAGGTCATGTCCCCTTCGCCTGTGGAACCTACAATACAAGTCCTCTTTGTATCCATTAGGCTTGGGAGTGTTAGGATCTATGGTTTGAATCTCTAGAAGGGTGATCAAGTTCACCGCTGACAAGCGGTCAAATAGGGAGTCCCTAGACTCCATATAAGGGGTGTACTATCGCTTAGGGTGACGCTGTTGATTTTGCTCCTGTTTTTGATTTTCTCTTTCATAATTGTTAGGAGGCACTGCCTAATAATTAGCCTTTTGAGGCTGTATTTCTTATGTAGGCTTAGGGACATTTATAGCAACTTGATTAACCGCAGTGGGTTTTTGTTGCGTAGTCCCTATCTTTGTGTTCTTGTTCCACTCTTTCTTCTTAGGTTTGGAAATTTTGCCATCCTGTATTTTGATCTCTTCGATAATTCTGGCTTGCGCCAGGGCTTCTTCTAAGGTGGCATATTGCTGCAGCTACAATAGCACAGAGATCGATCTCAAACAACTTTGTGAGAACATTTGTGTAAGGTCGAACATAGGGGGAAGGTAGGGTAGCTTGGAAAGCAGAGTCCTCCACCGATTCCCATAGGCCGCCATGGTCTCCTCCTCATATTGCCTGAGGCTGGCCAGGTCACTCAATGATGCATTCTTATTGGTGTTGAAGGCGAAGTGTTCAAGGAACGCATCCACCATGATCACCACTGAAAGCACGAGATTTCGGAAATAAAAAGGGAAAACTCCAAGCATGATGCAAGAATGAAACTAAACTTGATGCTACAAATTAAAAATTCATAAAATGGAGAAATCATAGACAAATTGGAACCCAGATGGAACGAAACAACCCTCTTCTTTTATTGAGGTATTTCAAATTCGGTTACAATTCACTTCCTCCATTTTTAGGGGCGAGGAGCATCAAACTTGTCTCTTGGTCACATCAATGGAAAGTCATCCCTCTTCCGCGTGTCCACATGTAAGATGGGCAGACCAAACATCACCGCCACTTGTATATACGAGTGTTGATTCCTTGCTGCTCTTTCGATGTTTAGACCCGATTTGAATTTGCTCCTGGGTGGGATGGATTCGACTATAATTTGTTTCGGGGTAGGACGAATTCACCTGCGACAAAGCACCGAAGTGATACTGCCCCAAATGTCGCGTCTAGGGAGCTCAAAAAGACCTTCAAACTTGGGGTTAGCTAATTGGAGGCATTTTGGGAAGACCCAGATGGTTAGATTTCCCCAATTTGGCCTCCATCAATGGGAATTTGACACTGCTACCTGCAAGTTAGTGAGGACAACAAAAGTGATAAAACATGATAAGATTTGATCAAAGCATTATGAAATCAGAATTACAAGCTATTTAAGTAGCATAATATGGAATGCAAAATAAAAAAATGACAAAAAGAATGATATGCCATGAATTCCCAATCGTTCTTAAAAAAGAAGATTAGGTTCGCAGCAGTGCAGGGTGCCTGGGCGGGCCGCCCACCGTTGGAACCTGATTTTGGCACCAATCCACTTGGGATTTGTAATGTGTTGTCAACGAATTGGTAGATCGATGTGGTCAAGTGTTGGGTTTTGGATCCGGATTCACACTTCCAATAACCACCCAATGACCTCCCTTGCGAAAGAGATCAAGGATGTGGAAGAGGTGAATCAAAGGTAAAGTGCGGTATTAATTTGGCAGCACTTCATTACTTAAAAATGCTTCCAACCTTGTCCTCTTTGGGGTGAGGAAGCTCACCAATTTATAGATCCAAGGGGTCTCTTTGGATGGGCATGCAGGGGAACCACTTGGCGGCCATGCCTTCCCAAGAGGGAGGAAATTCCTCCCTGACTTGGGCTTCCATGACTGCCCTTGTGACAGTCCTCTAACGTTCAATTTGCTCACCTACACGCGCATGCAAGGCAGGGAGCATTAATTGACTATCCTTGGTTGCCATTTGGCATAATTTCTCTTTTTTCCCATTGAACCTGGAATTCGCCCTACCCCAGAGCAAATTCAGCATTCGTCCCTGGGTGGGGCGAATCCCATTTTGAATTCATCCCAGGATGGGATGGATACTGAGCAAAGTGCCTGAATGTGCCAAATTGATTTCTAACCTTTAAAAATTGCTGTAAAAGTGGTTAGGACCACTGTTTAACCTCTGAGGGCTGCCCTGGGGGCTGTGTGTGTCAAAGCGATCAGTGTTTGCAATCACATAATCAGATTGGTGCTATTTTGGTGTCTACACTTGGGAATATCCTTATCCTTAAGCCTGATTTTATGGTACCCAAAGCGAAGGTCTAATTTGAAAAAGTACATAGTCCCATGTAGTTCATCCAATAATTCATCCACTACTGGAATATGAAACTTATTATTGATAGTGAGTTTATTAAACTCACGATAATCAATACACAACCTCCAGGACCCATATTTCTTTTGCACCAGTAAAACTAGAGAAGAGTAAGGACTGTTGCTTGGATTAATGACATCAAATTTTAAAAATTATTATACTAAATTATAGATTTTGGACTTAATATCATGAAGATATAGATATAGTCTAATATTGGGTGGTGCACTACTAGGTAATAAAGCAATAGCATGGTCATGAGAGCAACGAGATGGTCATTCTGATGGTTTAGCAAAAACAAAACTGTGCTTGGCCAAAATGAGTTGCAAATCTATAGGAATGGAATCCTCCTTAGAGGGGTGGGGTTGGGAGACAAATATCTGAGCTATGACTCCCCGAGATGATTTTTTAAATAATTTATCCATTAGACTTGAATTGATAATCTATGAAGGCCCTACTTTTGAGCCATGGAGAGTGTGGGATTGTCCATTCTATGAAAATTGCATCTAGAGTTTGGAAAAGTACCATGAGATGGTTTCCAAGGTACCCAACCATTGAGATACCAATACAATATCATATCCCCCTAGTTGAAGTGTAAACATATATTGTTTGAGCTCATAGTTCTTAATTTTTACCTTAACATTACTACATTTACCTTTGTAGGGTAAGGTCCCACAATTGGCTACCATAACCTCAAAGTAATTACATGTATGTACATAAACATTTTATTATTTGGAAATACGAGGATAAATGAAGTTATGTGTACTGCCATAATCAATCAGGATGGTAATACATAGGTCTTTGAAGTAGCCCATAACTTTTATGGTTTAGGGAGTAGTAATGCTAGCAAGAGCATGAACAAATATTTTAGCCTATGGTTTATCTTGGTTTTCTTCCTATGAGGCTCTAAGCCAGTAGGTCTCTCTATTTTAAAAGGGCACCCCTAGAATGTCTCAAATTTTTAAAACTACTAGTGAATGCCATCATCACTATGGTTGCTAATGTTAGGCTCATCAACATCTAGGAGGAACAAATTATTTTGGATGTACCTATACTGGTAAGAAAAAATTTCATCACAACTGTAGCACAACCCTTGGTCATGTCACGTATCCATTTCAATAGTGGTTATACGTTTGGGTGTAGTAGTGGGTGTAACCATTTTTTGTTCATTCTAATTTTAGAATCTAGGAGGAAAATAGGTTCTAGCTTGTAGAAATTTAGATATTTGCTTCCAAGATAAACAATTGAATTTGGCCAAGAGAGCCAACTTTATAACCTGCATCATGGATTGTGGTTTAAACATCATGACCTCAACTTGGAGATATTACCTCAAACCGTTAACAAAACAACTCATAAAGAACCCTTCATCTAGTCCCTTAGTTTTTTTGGCCAATTTCTCAAATTGTAATTGGTAATATTGAATTGTCGAAGTTTGTTTCAACTTTGTCAATTGTCCTGTAAAATCATCATATTCACTAGGGCCAAAGTGAGTGAGTAATTGAGACTCAAAGTATTCCCAAGAAGGATCAAGGGTAGTGTTTTACAACCATTGGTACCACTATAAAGCTTTAGATTCCAATTTGAAGGAAGCCATTTGAACTCGATAATATATGGGGACATTGTGGAGTTTAAAAAATTAAGCAACATGACATAACCACCCATCCACATCCTTCTCATTAAACTTAGGAAAGTCTAATTTAGGCATCTTAAAGGGATGATCATGATCATAGCGAGGGTGAGAGTAATTTTTTGCCCTTCCTTTACCTCTATCAGATTATGAGTGTTTAGTACGATACTCAGACTTGCTTGGACCACCTTGCAATTTAGACTCAACATCTACAAGTTATTCTTCTATGTGGGTTTTGGAGGTATCATAATCATCTCTAAAATTTTGAAGCTATATCATCACAACTTGATTTGAGATTTACATGCTATCAATAGTACTTTGGAGGATTTCCAAAAATGAGATGACCTGATCTATCTCTTTTTGATGTCCACGAGTACCACTAGCCATTTTGGATAGTCTTGAACCTCTTTTATTGAATCACTGTGGTTTTAGGAGTTACTATTTTTAATAAGGAGTCCGAAAAAAGTGCTTGGGTTTTATGTATCAAAATGATCAGCTCAAAAATATGGTCACAATGAGGTATATCCCACAACACTAATTTTGGACACCCTAGAATTTTTATTTTATCCTCTATTTTGATGAGTCGACTAGTGTGGTCGATATTTTATTCAAAGATATGGTTCAAAAGTTGGATACAAGATCAATTGTTTTGAATATGGGTATTCTAGTTATTGATCACCTTGTCACTATCCTATCTCTATCCCTATCACCTATATTGTGGTTACTGATATGGTTCATGTCACTAACTCTAGGATCCTCTGTATTGTGTAGTTGCTTATATTGACAGTTCTTATTCTGACCTTGACCACCTAGAATTTTTGACTATTATAGATAATTATTAATATCACTGTCACTATCACTGACCTAGCTATTACTAACACTAACTCAGATGGTACTAGAATATTTTATACCATGATAGATACTTGTAGACTTTGTCCTAATTATTGGGTGCATGCAAGTTTGTTCTTTTGTGATAGGGAATTTCTTCTCCATATGCTCACTTTTGTGGGGGTCGTGAATGTAGGTTTAGCAGAATAGGGAGATATTGTTTGTTGTAGGTTGAAGTTTTTATAGAACCAATGTACACTAGGCAGAGGAGTATGTAATTCCCATAGGCCCTCTGTTATATTGCAGTGATGAAAAATAGTGCTCAGACCAATATTTTAGGCCACTATCCAAGGAGGATTCCACACATACCCTTGAGCACACTATCTGCCTCTCTGATAGTAAAGGAGGGTAATCTTCCAGGATGTTTTCCCCCATGGACTATGGATGATACAATGTCAAAAAGCTTTTTATTAGATAAAATTTTGTTTAAGCCTAAAATTATCTTTCAATACACTTGAAGATGCGTGGGACCTCAATTTTGTGTGCGAGTGACTTCATTATATACTTTATGGGCTATCTAGCTTAGCCAATAATGAAAAATCCTTTGTAATATTTTAAAACCCCTGTCACAGGATTTCTAGCCTACTCAACTAAAAAAAGATAATTTTTTTGGGGGGTTTTGCTGATTTTTTTGGTTTTTAAATAAAGAAAAATAGAATGAAAAACATAGAAAAATTATACCTAACAAGGAGAAATGGCTGAGCAATAATTTTTGTAGTTGTAGTAGAACTCATACCTAGAAAGTGCTCTGATACCACTTGTTAGGAACCTACTATTAAAATAAAGCTCACTCACACAAAATACTAAAAAAAAACTGAAATACATCAAATAATAGAATAACACTATGTAGAAAACAATTGTAGAATTGAAACAATCTCATAAATAACTTAGAATTGTAGGCCTCTTCAAGGGAGAAACCTTCTTCAATATTTCATTAACTTGCAAAAGGATACATTCATACATGGCTTCATGTATTTTAAAGATAAAGTTGCATGCAACCCTACCTAAAGGCTCAAGAGTTGGATTACATGCAAAATGCCACTTGAGCTAGAATTTTCTACCAAACATCGGTTACAATCTTGATAACGGTTACATGAGATGACACCACTTGGCTAGGTTCATTACTTGCCACATACATTTCAAAGTATTACAAAATAACATTATAATAGAATCCCCCACATTGGAAGTGGATTATTGCATAAGCCAATGAGAATTACAAAATAATGTTAGGATGGGATCCTAACAGTGCCACATAAAAAATTGCACAGAAATGCAAGACTAAAGTATCATATGGAAGTGCTAAAAAAAAGCAGTAGATGAAAGTCCCAGATATAAGTGCCATAGGAAAAATTGTACAATTCTTTTGTTTCTTAGCAACACTTTCGACTATACCTACATAATATAGAAATCTATAAATAGAGATAGAAAAAATAAAGGATCAATGTAGAGGGGCTTATTTTATTTTGGCAAGGATCAATAAGTTCCTTGTTTGAAAGGATCAAACATCTTTTTTTATGTGAAAGGTTACAAGAAAAATATAAATTAAAATAAAAAAATTTCTATAAAAAAGTACATACATGCAAATATTAAAATGCTAGCATGATACAATAAAAGAAAATACACTAAATAGATTTCAGAAAGGGAGAAAATACAACACAAAACAATAGGTTACCCCTTTTGCTGATGAAGATAATTGAAGGATACTTTATAACTTGCTTAGATGATGATTAGATGCATGATGAGAAAATACTTTTATAAATCCATGTCTTGTTAGAGTTTATAGTAGAATACTAATATGATAGATAATATTTTTAAGTGATCCTAATAGCATCTTTGTGCACTAAATATTCAAACATCGAAATGTGACAGAAACTATGCCAGAATACCTTAAAAATTAAGGCAAATCAAAGTTTGAGTTCCCTAAAGCTTATATAATTCCACCACAAGTAAGTACATCCCTTAAGAAGATTCAAAATCAAAGTTTTTGTCAATTCTATTTCAAAAGTGCAAACAACAAAAAATAAACATTCAGGTTGAAATGTTGTCAGAATAGAAAATTCTACCAGTAATAGTGCATCTTCCATATATGATTCCATTAGAAAAACACAATGAGGCTATTGCAATATGAATCACATGCTATCAAGCCTTTAAGAGGTACCTTGTAGCACTAAAACTTGTAGAAGGGTAAAAAAAGAGTCAAAACTGCATAATTGTAGAAATTGCAATATTGAAGGATGAAAGTGCAGAAATCAAAGAATTGCAAGATGAAAATTAAAAATTGAAAAAATGCAAGAACAAAACAAAGAGAAACATTAAAAAAAAAGGAAAAAAAGAAAATAATTGCAAGAATTATAGAAATTGAAAAATTGCAAAGTTGCAGAAAAATGAAATACATGTGCTTAATTGCAAAATGCTTAGTGTAGTACAAGGAGAAATTTCTCAGGTGGTAGATACTGTGAACTATTCGGAAATTTAAAAAAAATATAGCATTTTCATATTTTCAACATCACATTTTCAAAAATTGCAGTACTTTTAGATTTTTCAACATTTTAAACCATTTTAAAAAAATTACAGCAATTTCAAAAATTGCATCATCTTTATCATTTGTCAAAAATTGCAAAAATTTCTCAGGTGGTAAAAGATGTTATTTAAAAGGATAAAACCTACATAATGTTATGGCATACTAGGATGCATGAGGTCATGCATCATTTCAAGATGGAGGGGATGACGAGGCCCATAAATACCTCATTTTTACACTATGTTTGACATATATAAAATGGTCATATTACAAACAAAAGAGAAAACAATAATTTCACCTAATGCCTTTGAAATTCTCTTGACGGATGAGCAAGAATATGACGAGGATGGTCAAATAGAAAATGAGCAAGCATATGATGAGGATTTTCAAATGAAAATAGTTATTATGGAAACACAGTTTGATGAAGAGAGGGAACAAGAAGGATTGCATGATGAGAAAAAACTAAAAGAGCTTGCCTTGATGCTGTAAAGTGAAAAAAGTACAATGTAGAAAACCAACCCAAGTGCAAAAAAAAGGGCAGATTCAAACTACAAACAAAATGGATCCTCAAAAAGACCATACAAATTCTAATAGTAGTGTCATGGTTCTAAGGAACCAGCCTATAGTCCCAGCTGGAATGAAGTAAGATACGAATAAAAGGATGAGTATGCCATAATCCTAAGGGTTTATAGGATGGGTGTTATCTTACAGTATCTTGATTGTAATGTTAGAATTTTTGGCTATTTTGATAAGTAATTTATGTTATTTTTGATAATTTTTTAAGATTTGGTTTATTTTTAGTGTTACTTTTTTGTTTGATTTATCTATAGTTCCTTTGGCTTAGTTTCTGTTGTATTTTTTTCATGTTTTTTTTTGTGGTGTATTTCTATCATTTTGTTATTTTTATTTTGGTTTTGTTTTTTTATGTTGTTGTTGGTATTTTTGCCACATTGGAATTTTGTTGTAGTGTGCCACATTGACATTTCATTGTAATCATTGGTGCCACATTGAAAAGTGTTTTTTTTTTTAAAGTGTTTTCACACATTGAACACTTTTTCCTATGGATGTAATTTTGGGTGAAGTTTGGTGCAAATATTCCTTGAAAAGAGATTAATATTGATAAAGATAATTCTTGAGGTGATATGATCACTAAAGCTACCAATTTTAAGCATGTGCTCTTGATTCTAGTGCAATATTGTTCATTTTTGAGGCATCGACCACTTCGTGGGCATGCATTTCCAAGGCGCCACCATGGAGATTGAAACTGGATCGATGATTTGTGCTGAAGCTTGATATGCCATGTGATAAAATTAGTAGTTATTTTATTTGGCATTTGCTCATTGGTTCATTTTTGTGGTCGAGGAGAAAGTTGTTGCTATTGGTGGCTGAGTGGCCGACACTTTGCCTCCACATGTATTTAATGAAAGAGGTGAAAACCTCTATAAATACTAATCAAATTATTATTGTAAAGTGAGGTGAGATATTTTGCAAGAAAACTCTCTAAGTTCTCTGCATCAATAGAAGAGACTTGGCTTCTAAAATTTGTAAGCATTCTTATGTGTGTGATTTCCTTCTTTTTTAAAATCATTTCTGTTTATGCTCATGCTCTTGCTGTTAAGTTTGAATTCTGCATTTTGAATTCAAACGTTGCCGGTTAGTGAGTAGATTTTGAAATGCGATCCGGGGGTTATCTCTACAAAGGTGTGAGTTAAATTCTGCTACTTTCCTTTTATTATATTCTGTTATAAAACTTGGTGGAATTTTTGCTGTTAGTTTGCCCCAAATTCTGCACTTTGGCCTGTGGCTATCTTTCCCTTTCTTTAAGTCATTTTTCAATTTCTTTCCTGCATCCCTAGTCTTCAAACAGTGTAGAATTTAGTAAGGGAGCCAGCCCTCTCTGGAGATCGGTTCGAAGGAATTTTATTTTTCCCTCGGCCTTTCAATGTTGGCCAAGTCTAGGGAGCACAAGTGATGAAATCTTGTACTTAGGCAGATTTGTGACCAACAGTTGTTTTTGTGGTTTTTCTTATGTGTTTCGTATATTGTTTTTTTGTTTGAGGTGTATTTGTATCTTTTTGTTGTTTTTGTTATAGTAGTGTTTTGTTATGCTGTGTTTGTGGTTTTTTGTGGTTTGGTGTTGTTTATTTTTGTCATTTTTTATTTTTTTTATTTTTAATTTAATTTAATTTATTTTTTTTTTAATTTTTTGTGTGTGTTTTGTTATGTTGTTTTTGTGTTTGTTCTGTGTGGTTCATGTTTTTTTTTTCATTCTTATTATGCGTGTGTTTGGTTGTGTTTTTTCTTGCCGACACAATCAAGGAGTATGCTTTTGTTTATGTTTGTGTGTTCTTATTTTTTGTTGTTTCAAGCATGTTCCTTGTGTGTGTCAAAGGTGGTAGGTTAGGTGCAAGCCCTGGGTATTTTTGACGGAATAGATACCCTTGCCTCCTTTGGTCTTACCCAAAAGTGGTATCCCTTATGGTATGTTTTTCATAAACCAAAAAACATATTTAATTACAAATTATGGCAAAATTCACAAACTAAAAATAAATATATATATATTATGTTTATAACACATTAAAAAAATGGTTATGTGGTATTGAAATGGACATTACCGACGTTTGTTGGATACGGTCCGATCAGCTTGGGGATAACTGAATATTTTTTCTTCTTTTTCGGAGCAATTTGAGTCAACTGACTTGTGTTTCACTTGATCCACCGAAGAATTTGAAAGTGATTGATCTTTGGCAAGAAGAAGTTGAACATCCACTTGATCTTGATCTTTATGAAATGAAAAAGAGACTACAACAGATCCGTACATACCTCCCGATAATATCCAGAAATGGGTTGTCTTGAGTATGAGATGAACATTACTATCATATTTTGGCACATGACACATGACACCATTATGCAATCATGAATATTACATGATTGCATAATGATATTAGAACAAATTATATGGTTTAACAAGATTTTAACTATTCTTTAAAAGTTGAAAAAAATTATTTAGCTAATACCATTTAACAATGTCTTATACATTCTATAGATTATAAATAGTTTAATATTATTTAGTATAAATATAACTCATATAAATAGAAATTATTGCAAAATTTAAAAACTAAAAAATATATATTTTTTGAAATACAATAATAAGAAATTTTTATTTGGTATTGAAATAGACACTACTCATATAAATAATTTATCTTTTATCCATGTATGGTTTGGTAAGATTTTACCTATTTTTTAAAATTCGGAGAAATTTATTGAGTTAGTATCATTTAGAAAGAGGTCATATACATTGTATAGATTATAAATTATTTAATGTTTAAATTTATATATTAAATGTAGTATGTTCACACATTTTATTTGATTTTTATTAATAAAGATTTATTATTAAATTTTTATATATTAATAATAAAATTGGTTAAGACCCTCGAGGATTAGGTGGATTGGTAAGTGCATGTCTGTCTGACAAGACACTTACCAAGAAGAGACCTAGGTTCAAATCTTGGGGGTAATCATATTGCAAAGGTAGTAGTATGATCTTAATCCTCTCAGTTCACACGAGACTAGATGATGGTATGAATTCTAAGCACCCCTTGGTCCATTTCATGTTAGGCTATAAAACAATTGGATGAAATAGGTTGAGTGGATGTAACCCCTATGGTTTAAACCCTGTGCTTGTTAGCTACTAAAAATAGTGTGGTTGTAACCAACTCTCTTATAAAATAAATAAATAAATAAAATTTGTTAAGAAATTTATATTAATAATAACTAAAAATTCGGAAGCCCAAGGTTCAATTTTTAAAATGATTGTGGCATAGTGTTTATAAGGGTGGACTACAAGAAGTGGGACGGTCAACACATATCATAATACTATGGTGGCCATAAAAGCCCAAAATACTATGGCTGCCATAAAATACGGAGGGAAGTAACCGGGGACTATCTCTTCTACCATGTAAAATAAAAATAATAATTAATAATTATAAATTTATTAATAGTAATAGTATGACGTCTTCCTGTGGTGCAAAGGAATGCGTCTTCCTCTGGTGCAAATATGCGTGTTCCTTAATTATTCCTTTTGGTTGTCCTTGCCTGTCCTTTTGTCCATCCTTGGACGAGATTCCTTTTGTTTCATTCTGATGTAATGTGTTGTAATCTGATCCTTTGTAATCAAGTTTTGGGATCCTTGACAAAAACCCACTTTTAATTTAACCTACAAAAAAATAAAATAAAAAATAAAAAATAAATTTATCAATAATTATTAAAAGAAAATCAATCTTTTTAAAATACGAAAAAATGTTGACCTCAAGTTAACAAACACTAAACATAAAACCATATTACTTTTGACTAACAAATAATAAAAAATTTATATTTATTTTAATTATTATAATACAATTACTATAATTTGAAATAATTTAAATTTCACTCGAAATAAACTCTTTACACTGCTTAAAACCAAACCTGTCTTTATTGGTTTTTCTTTTTTCTTTCTTAATAAATGACCTTTGCACGTTAATATTTATTGGTTTTTTATTTATTTTTTAAATAAATCACCTTTGCAGGTTAATCATAATTTTCAGTAATTGCAACTCGAAAAACAAAATTAAAATGCAAAAGGTAAAAACTATGCTAAAATATAAAATTTAAAGGAAAAAAGAAAATCTCTTTTACTGCGTGCTATATTTTAACTGAGATTATATTATGTGGTTAAAGTGCAGAAAATATATTGGTTAACCTAGCTTATCAAAAAATAAAAACATCTAATAATAAAAAAAATATGTCTATTTAATTTTAAAAACGAAATACAAACTTCTCTTAAGCTTGGTGAGTCTTCAAGCCCTTCACTGTCTAAGCTTCTTCATTTCCCTATCCATGGTAAGTCTTCTAGCCCCCTATTTTTCAATTCTAAAATCCATTCCAAATTATTTTTTATCGATGTGGGTTTGGAAAAGAAGAAAGGAAAGCCCTCTCTTCAAGATAGAAGAAAGAAAGAAATTGAAGATGTCATTTCTAATGGAATCCAATCTACTCTTCTTTCCTCTAATCTTGAGTTGTCGGACACAATTGTTTCCAAGGTTGAAGGAAAAAGGTCCAAACTCCCAATTCTCAAGGAAAATGGGGAAGATATCCTCATCCAAATCCCAAAAATGAAAATTCTCTCATTGAATATGAGAGGACTCAATGAGCTCACCAAGCAAAGAGTAGCGACGTCTATGAGGAAATATCTTAATCCCGATATTATTCTTCTTCAGGAAACCAAAATTGACTCAAATAACATCCAAAAAGTTGTTCAATCCCTTTGGAGTGGTTGTGATTCACCTGCTAACCCTGCTCGTCTACTTTGTCTTTGTCTTTGGGACCCATCAAAGTTTGAGGGAAGATTGCTTTCTTCCTATGATAGGGTTATGAATATCCTTTTTCTTTGATAAGACACTAATTTTAGGTGGGTTCTCTCCAATGTCTATGCTCCTAACAATATAGCTGATCGCAGTACCCTTTTGATACATATTTATTAGATGTGAATTCCTTTCTCTAGTTAACCTGGGTGTTGGCCAGTGATTTCAATAACCCCCTCTACTCTACTAATAAAATTAGAGGCAACCGTATCACTCATAAGTGCTATGAGGACTTTGCTAACTTTATCAACACCAATGAAGTCATGGATGTCGATCTCAAAGGCCCTAACTTCACATGGAGAAATAGAAGGGTTGGAGACAATCTTATTTGACTGAGACTAGACCACATGTTCATCTCTAAAGAAACCATACCACTTTTGGGTGACGTGACCCTCTTATCTCTCCCTAGGTTTACCTCTGACTACAATGCGATTGTATTTTAAGGGCTTCGTCCTTCTTCCTCCTCCAAACAACCTTTTCGATTTGAGTCCATGTGACTCTAGCATCTAGAACTGAGGACTAAAATTTTTGAATGGTGGCGGTATGAGTTCTATGGCTCTTGCATTACTCAGGTCGCAAGGAAACTTCGATTCATAGAAGAGAATCTCAAGATTTGGAACAAAGAGGTTTTTGGCAACATTTTTGAAGCAAAAAAGGTTATCATTGGCAATCTCAAGGAGGTTGAAGAGTAGTTCCAATCTAGAGCCATTTCTCAAGAGCTTAGAAAAAAATAAAAAACCTCTTCTTCGATTTCCACAATATCTTTTCTAAAGAAGAGACCTTTTGGAGGCATAAGTCTAGAGCCCTTTGGCTCAAAGAAGGAGACTCCAATACTAAGTATTTCCATGCCTCTAATCTCAGACACAGGAGGTCCAATAAAATTAGGAAAATTTGCAAAAAATATGGGTCCATCACTAGCAACATCATGGAGATCAGAGCTAAAGTCGTTTGTCATTTTCAGGACTTGCTTGACCCTTCGAATCCCTGCTCAACCAGTGTCTCTAGATTCCTCCTCTAGCACATTCCCAATTTGGTTCCTACCAACTTGAATGCTAATATCATCTGCCCTTTCTCTTAGGAGGAGATCAAATAAGCTCTCTTCTCCATGTCTCCTAACAAATCCCTAGGCCTGAATGGGTTTTATCTAAGATTCTTCCTGACCTTTTGGGATATTTTTGGGTCCAACTTATCTCCTGCCATCCAAGAAGTTTAGATAACCAAATCCCTACCTAGAGACATTAAATCTACCTTCCTGGCCCTCGTTCCCAAATATCAGGACTCCAGGTCCATGTCAAATTACCGCTCCATAAGTTTGTGTAATATCCTATACAAAATCTTGATGAAAACCATGGCAAACAGGTTAAAAAGTATTCTTCATGCAATTATTGATCCCTACCAAGGAAGCTTCGTTCAAGGAAGGCTAATCATCGATGACATCATCACCATCCATGAGTTGATTCATTCGACCACCAAAAGCAAGAAACCTAGTTTCTTCTTAATTTTGGATATGAATAAGGCTTTTGATAGAGTCTCTTGGGACTTTCTCTTTGTTGTCCTCTCCAATTTTGGCTTTCACAATGATTGGATTAGCCTCACCAAGGAATACCTCTCCACTACCTAGTTTTCTATTCTCATAAATGGCTCAATTGTTGGTATTTTAAAAGATCCAAGGGTCTACGGCAAGGTGATATAATGTACCCCTTCCTTTTCATTATTCTTGTTGAGTCCTTAGGTAGAGATCTAAAAGCAGCATGTGTCTCTGACCTCATCTATGGAATTAAGGCTTCATCTAGAATTGACCCCATCTCTAACGACCAATTGATTGGTGACACCATCCTAGCCTCTTGTTATTCTATCCCTGAAGCCAAAAAAATCAAATGTATCCTAAATTCTTATGAAGAAACTATTGATCAAAAGGTCAATTTCATCAAAAGCAATTTATTCTTCATCAACACCCTGTTGGAGAGACAAACCAAAAATGCTCAAATTCTGGGATGCACCATTGTGAGTCTGCATTCCACTTAACTTGGCCTTCCTCTTTTCTAGGGCAAACCTATCGAATGTATGTGGAACAATGTCATTAAACGTACTATGAAAAATTGGTAAGATGGAAAGATGCTCTCCTCAACCAAACTGCAAAGGCTACATTGGATCAAGCTTACCTCTAAAGCATTCTTGTGATTTTCTTATCTATTTTCCAGGTTCACAGCAAGGTATGCCAGAAGATAGAGCAAGTCCAAAATATATTCCTTTGGTCTAGTTCTAAAAATAAACACATATTTCCTCTGATGGCTTGAGATAGATTCTGCTCAAAGAAAACCAATGGTGGGATCGGGTTCAAAAAAATCTCTAAGATGAACATGGCCTTATTGAGAAAGCAAGGATGGAGAATTTTGACCAACACTAATGTTTCCTAGGTCAAAATCGTTAAGAGCAAATACCTCCATCAACATCCATTTTTGGAGGACAACCTATGCCTGGATAGTTCTACTTTCTGGAAGGTTGTTTTCAAAACCAAATCCATTCTCTTCAGAGGTCTCAGATGGTGCTTGGGTGACGAAATACAAATTTGATTATGGGAGGATCCTTGGATCTATGATAAACCACTCATAACTGACCTGACCTCCGCATTTTTAAACCCATCATCGATCATCATATTGGTAACATGGTCCATGATTTCTTCTCGCTTGCCAACCCCCATAGCTCTTCATGGAAACCCATTCCAACTATGGACTCCAATACCCCTTACTTGACCGTTGCTCAATATCTATCTTCCATGCTTAGATCCACTATTATTCCCAGTATTCATTTATAGAACACCATATTTTGGAATGCTGACGATCAGGGTTCCTTCATTGTCAAATCTGCCTACTTCTCACAAGAAGAGACCTAGCTCAATTGGTTTCCTATAAATCTTATCTCGCTTCATTACCTTATTCCTAAGGTTACCTTTTTATTTTTGCTCATGGTCCAGAACAAAGTTCTCACTCTCAAAAAAACTATCAAATCATGGGTTAATCATTCCCAACCATTGCTACTTATGTCACACTTCTTGGAAATTGGTCTCTCACCGTTTTATTGAGTGCCCTTTTATTTTAATGTTCTATCCTTACTCCTTTCAAATTTCAACATCTCATGGGCCCTCCTTGGATTGATTTTAAACATTTGTATCCAATGACCCAATACTTTTAAACACTTACACCTCAAATATCTATGGTCCTTCTGCCTTCCACATTTCATGTGGTATATATGGCTGGAAAGGAACGCTAGAGCCTTCAATGGATCCTCTAGAGATCATCCTTCAATTATTTCAAGAATCCTTTCCCTAGATTCTGAGAATGTTAGTCTTGTCTCTTACCTCGAGCGTCACAACCATGGCCTCAATGTCTGACTCATCTCTACCTTCAATCTCCTTGTTGGGCCTATGCCTCCTAAGTTTCCTAAGATTGATAGATCAAAGGTTCATTGGTCTCCTCCCCTTGGTTGAATTAAGCTCAATTTTTATGGGGTTGCCAAGGGCAAACTTGGTAAAGAAAGCTCTGAAGATATCAATAGGGATGATCATGGGAGAATTATCCTTGTGTTTGTTGAACCCATTGGGATCCACTCCAATAATGTTGCTGAAGCCAAAGCTTTATTCTAGGGATTATCCTTAGCGAATGGTCTCTGCATTCGAAGTCTCATCATTGAAGGGGATTCCCTAAATACGATCAACTATACCAAAGGATCCCATCCTCATTTTTGATTAGTTGTTAATATGATTGAAGAATTGAAGATTCTCATTGGTATATTTGAGAAATCTATTGTCCAAAATGTGTTCAGAGAAGGAAATGGTGTGGCCGATATCATGGCTAATATTAAACTAGGTTAGGATGGCCTCCATATCTGGATCAACAAATTTCCTCATTAAGCCACTAATTTTTGTAGAAGGATCGACTCCCCACCTCAAAATTAGCTCTTTGGGTAATGGTGCCCTTATCTAACCTTTCAACATTTGGCCCAGTGACTGGATGCATATCGTTTCATGGTCAAATATGCAACCCAACTTCTATTGGTCTATCAAGTGGACTCCTAGTTGGCAATTTTTTTCACATAAAGTAAAGTCAATCCTTGGTGGCATATCGTGTCTCTTGTGGTGACCAAGCCTGAAACCCTCCAACTGTTCCACCAGGTTTTATTTTAGAATTGATGACCCTTCTTTTGATTAGCGATCAAGTCTGTGTGAACTCAGAACTATCAATTCAACTCACAATTGCTTCTTCGTTTCAAGATCCTTTTTTGATAACAATAATTCCAATCCCAATTGCTGGTTAGGACCTTTTGAGCTGATGTTTAAGCCTATTTCTAATAAGCAGATTTCCAAATGGTTCACCGATTCAAGCAAGCTAAAAAGTGGTTTTCCTATGTGGCAGTCTTATTCCTTTTCGAGGTGGTGTCCTGGTCTGAATGATGTGTTTTTGATGACCTCTCTTGCAAATAGGTGGCTCTATATTCAGGGTCCTACTTCCTTGGAATGTGCTCCTTGGTGATGTTTTAAGACTAATCACATGTGGCTTAATCTCTTGTCAGGCAGTGGCCTCGAGGCCCCTGTGGGCTCTTTGTACTAGCTTCTGAGAAACATATATTTTCTCCCTCATTGTTAAGCTCACTTGGACCCCTGTACTCATGTCAACCTTAATTCTTGTGTCACTTCTTATAATCATCCATGATAGGAGATTAAGATCTTTCATCATTCTCCTTCATGTCCCAATGTACTCTTGTGGTGCACATATTTCTCAAACCTTGTGTCTTTTTAGCCTCTATTCGATTTCTATTGGTCTTTCCTAAATTGATTCCATGTTGGCTCACATGATTAGACGTCTTGAAATCATGATGCCTCATCAACAATCCTTGGTAGATTTGGCTTCCTCATTCAGCGACATGGCTATCAAAGTCCTTTCCCCTATTTATTCACTTCATAATTTTTAAGACTCTACATCCTTAGCCTCTCTCATTTGTTACCCTTGTCTGTGTCCTTTGTTCTGAGTGACTGTGAGGGATGCAAGGTTTGTTCGTGCAAAGAGTGGAACCAATAAAAGGTATTGATGGCATTGCTCGATCCAAAGGTTTTGGAGCTCGACACCATGGTGGACGAGATATTAGGGTTCCACAACTTCCTCCCATTCCTGAGGAAGTTTACTGGGAGTGATGTTGATCTTTCTATGGAACTGGTCCACTCGTGGGATAGTGGCAATGTCACTATCCATGGGGTGTCTTTCCGGATTACTGTCCATTTTATTGTGAAGGTCACGAAATTGGTGAATGATGGAGATTTTATCTATAGAAACAAACACTCTATTGCTGTTGAATTGGGGTATTTTCGGGATAAAGACAAACACCTAAATAAGGAGAACAACAATATCATTTGAAAGGACTTCATAGCATCATGGAATCAGGTCTTGATACCCATCATGCAATAATTCACCATTGATGATCCTAATTCACTGTTGTGGAGCTTCCACCTGGCATTTCTCAACCACCTCAAGGACATAAAATTCATCAATGTCCCAGAGTACCTTTATCACTCTATGAAGTTATCTATTTCTAGCCTTAGGGAAGGGAAGTATTCACACTCCAAGCATCAAGGGCTTCACCTTATGATTTTCAACCACATTATTCAATGCCAACCTCTCATCCCTACGCTTGCTGTTCTAGATGAGGACTATCCTGATGTTCATGAGAAATGGCCAAAAATACCTAGTATGCAGGAGGACAACAATTATAAAATAGATATGGATGTTGATAGGTCGTTTAAGGTCGACAATAAGAAATTAATGTGTTTAGTGGACATGACCCCTACCCCCTACAAGTGCTCTCCACAGGAAACAAACGCAAAGATGTTATAATATTGGACTAGGATAATTTTACCTTTGGCTCTCCTTCCGTTATCTGCAAGAAGCAATCACGTGAGATGACTCCTCGCGACGTACCTTCCTTTGGTGGTTTCTCTTCCCAGACCTATCTATTTGACGAGTCTGAGATGCTGACTAACCTGGATGACCTCGTCAGCTTGGCCAATTCTTTGTTTACCCAAGCTGGCAAAGTCATTTCCAGAATCATCAATTTGAAGGTGTGAGCCAGTTCTGTATAGGTGAACCAATAGATTGGGATTACCCAAAATATGCTGACCTAGTTGGAGATGGCCTTGAGCGTTCCGGACTAGATGGGGATTGCTTTGCACTTGCCAAACCTAGCCATGGAGCTGAACCGGAATGCGAGGGCTAACAAGAACCCTGAAGATGGTAGTTAGGATCATCCCACCACCCTGAGATAATCTCATGGTGAGTGTCTTTCTTGGTAGTATTGTCTTTTTTTTTTTTTGGCTGATGTGCCTTTATCCTAAGGCTACCTTTTTCTAATCCCCTTCCAATTTTTTTCCTTTTCGGGTCCCTCTCAAAACCCCTTTTATTAATTAATAAAAAAAATACAAGAATGAAGGGGAAAAATTATTTTGCCTTGCAGAAGTGTTTAATCCTACATAAAAATCAGCTTATAAAATGGCGAAACCATTTCATAAACGGAAAATTGTGTCCTTGCTCTGGATCTCGATAGCCTTGAGTTGTCATCTCATCATCTAAAGTAACGTTCTTCTGCATATTAAAAAGTCGGCACCACAGATCACCGTCCCTCTGCAGTGCAAATAATTCCAACTAAGGAGGCCGTCACTTTCGCTGTCGTTTTCAACAGGGAAATCATCACTTGGGGGTTCTTTAAACACATAAAGATCGACCACAGACCTCAAACCCAAATTCAACAAAATATTTATGGTAAGGAAGGAAATGTCATATTTAGAGTTCTTTACCAACGAAGCCGAAGGTGCAGAGACATCATCTGGGGTTGTGCTGGCGCTCCAATACACAGAAATGAAGAAATTATAAAAACCAGCAAAAAGGAAGAGGAGGAGAAGTACACAAGGTGGGATTCATTCAAATACGGTATATGGACATAACTCACATAACCGCAGTCGAATGAGCGGTTTGTCTTTCTTGTGAATGTTGGAGATTAGGTCGTTGGAAATACCATATTAAAACTTAGTTTCGACACGTTTGCTGATGCTGCTGTTGTTCTGGATTGGATGTACAGCTTACAGCCTTCCTCCTTTTGGGGTATTGCCAAGGCATTTTTGAATTATTACCTCTTCTCATCTTATCTACCTATTTGTTGGTGAGGATTTTTCCTCATCCAACCTCTCGCGATGTAAAGAGCATCAAGAAGCTCTCCACAAGACCAATGTACTTAATCAAAAATTAGAAAGCAGCCTACACGGAAGACCTAAGTATGGAGAGAACATTTTTGTCTCAAAGTTTATTTAAATTTGACCTGTGCCAAAATAATGAAAAGAAGTGATTAAATTTATAGTAAATATTGCATATATTTTGACACTTCTTTGTTTTCGCTTGAGATTTAAAAATGATGTTTTTTTAAAATTGTAACTTCCTCTACATAGCATATCCACAGCATGTGAGGGGAGAAATTTGAAAGTGGGGCTTCTAGATTTCAACTGGAGAGTTTTAACTACCCACTTGCTCTCCAACTCCTCTACATAAAAATAATATTTTATATAATGGGTATAGATTAAGAGATGGGAATAAGAAGATCCACACTATGAATAAGGTTCAATAAAGTATAAGTATATCTATTTAAATTTAAATTATTAAGATAAATTATGTTTTACAAATTTGAAGTTTAATTATAATAAGATAGATGTTTTATGTGATCTATGTGAGTTTTCTTGATTTAATTATAATTTTTTAAAAAATGATATTATTTTTTTTATAATATTGTTTTCTTTTATTATTAAAAATTTATTATATTTAAATAAATAAATATTGATCCAGGTGTTGTAGGTGAGTTGGAGAGGAGAGGGTAATCCTCCAAGGGAGGTCCCAGGTTCAAATCTCCACCCTAACAAAAAGTTAAATTGGGTACCCAAAATCCAATTGATAATGTTGGTGCGGGCAAGGTCGGGCGCAACTCCCATGTGACTTTGACAGTGTAGAACCCCTTGTTTGTGGTCTATTAGACCAAGGCGGCCCCGCAAGGGGTTTTTCTCTTAAATAAAAAAATAAAAAAAATAAAGATTTAACTAGAGCTCTTAATAATGAACAACGACCACCCTATTTTAACTATAAAAATGAGTACAACTAGGATTATAAACGAATTATTTAAAGAATTACAACCATTTCTCATAATGACAATCCTACTTCTGAAATGCTATCCACTATTAAAATCATCCATCTTCATTTTACTATTTTCAATAATAATGTAGGATAGACTTATACCAATAAATTATTTCCTACAACATGCAACAAAATATATAGTGATGTTGCAATAATTTTCATTAGTAAGGGATGACCGCATTAGAGGATATTAAAAAGAAGTAACATTATGGTTAACATTCCCAACTCTACATTAGATAGGTCTACAATGAACATTGCGATAAAGCGATAAAATAGGATGCAATTCATTGTAGCTCCTATTATTATTTTTCATTCATGCACCTATGTCAAAATTTGAGAATGCAATTTAGAGCCTTCCAAGAGAGAGAGCAAATGCGATTAGAGTGGATAGTACTATGACACTTACAAGAGCCAAGTCATCCTAAAAATATCCAAGGAAGAAATAGGAATTTTGAGAGTTTTGGTGAATCCTCAAAGTCCATATTAAAAAGGACTATAAAGGTAATGCTACCATATTAATGAATTGATATTTTTTTATAGGGTGAAAAAAAGAGTTTAGAAAGGTCTCTAACCCTTTTACAAGGAAGTTACATCAACCGAGCATGGCAAAACAAAGCAAAACCATAGGCCCAACATAAAAAATCCAGAGAAATATACCGATAGAAAAAAACAGAGAGAAGATAATGCCTAGATTACATAGAGGGTCAAAATTGTCTTCAATATCTAAAATCTAGGATCCAGACAGTAAAACTAGGTTGAAAAATATAAGATAACACTAATAATATTGCACAACCCAGACTTAAAATCCAACAAAGAAAACCAAATCAATGGGAATATAGTAATTTCATAAGCATCCTAAATGATTCCACCTCCTCAAGATACCCATTAGTAATTCTTACCATGACCAGGAAATACAATCGATCCCAAAAGAGCCCAACTAGCAACATAATTAACAGATTCACCACACAGATAAATATAGTGCCAATATAACACCCTTTGCTCAAAGTGCTACATTGAATCCAAACAAAGCTGAAATACCAACATCTTATGAGACTTACTATCATGACCCTCCCTAGAAGAACTTATGGTATGGCAGACTATGTGTTGATTAAAGATAATTTGACACTTAGTTTTATTGAAAATGAATGAATATGCAATGTTAGATTGATTCATTTTTTGAAGAACATGGTATTGTTGATATATTATCAATGTGCAATATCAGTACACTCATGGATGGAAGATGTAGAATCATCCACAAAGAATGAGGTACTTAAAATGAGGGAAATGATGAAGACCAAGGTTTGCGCTGTCAAAAACCTTGGAGAGGGAATAAACACCTCCACCCTTACTTGACCTAGATGTTTAATCATCTGGGGACATATATGTATGCATGTATTTTTAGAACCTAAGAGCGTGATGTGGTACACAAGGGAGAGTGGTGCTGAGGAGCTAGAATTTCTATTGGATTCAAAGTCTATGGCTGTAGATCTAAAGAAAGCGATGGGGATTAGTTATCTGATCATCACTGTCTCTGATGTGAAAGGTGGTGGTGCTTCTATCCCTCGTATCTCTAGCCCTGCGATGATTCTCTTTGCCTCTTCATTTTTTGGGTTGCATGAGAGTGGCGGGATTGTGTTTATTTATTTTTCCTTTGTGGATGGTAGATTTGTTGCCAATGTAAACCTTGTGTTAGGGTCAGGAAGTCATTTTTTTTCAATTTATCCAAATCACTGTTAAGAAGGTGATTATCTGGTGGTCTATGCAGTGGTCTATGTGTTGGGTTGTTAGTCCTAAATTTTTTAGTGAGCATTGGTTGACTATACTGCTAGGTTTTGTCCCTAGTAGGAGCTTTGTTATTTTGCTTACCTAAGGGGTTAGAACCCATAGGCATCAGGGTTTTTAGTTTCTAGTTGCCTGTGGGGTTTAATCCCATAGGTATCAGGGTTCTTGGGTCCCTCTCAAAAACCTGCTCCATGGCCTCCAATTTTATAGAAGTGGAGGATGGAAAGGTGTGATTTCTAGTAATGGGTGGGGATGCAAGATTCAAGTGAGAAGTTTTGTTGGCTTTCTCCATGAATATTCATTGGCTTTATTTATTAGACTCTTGATTCCCTATTTTTGGTTCCCTTCATCAAGGAGCTCTTGCTCAGCTCTGTAGCTTTGGTAGAAGGACCCTTTTCAAGATTTAGGCCAAAGGTTTTGGTGCTCACGGACTAGTTTTTAGTGCAATTTTTTTGGACCTTGTATTTCCATGTGCTTGCTTAGATCTGGAGCTTTAGCGAAAAGACCCTTTTCAAGTTTTGTGCTAGAGTCCATAGGTGCTCGCAAGTTGGTTTTTAGTGCAAAATATTTGGTCCGCGTGTTCCATGCAAGTTAGTTTCTTTGTCACTGGAATTTTCTTGGGTTCAAAGTTTCTTTTTCCCAATTTCAGTGGGTGTTCAGTTGTCTTTCCTCTATTTTGGGTATTTTTCTTGGAGGCCCAATCAGGATGCTTGTGGTTTCCAGGATTTGTGATGTTATGTTCTCTAGGACTTTTTTGACCCCTGGTTTTGTATTCCTATTGGTGCATCTATCATCTTATTTGTTTGGTAGATGTGTTTGATGCTTGGATTTCTGGTTTTCTTCTCTCGTATCTCGAGAGTTGATTCAAATTTTATTATTTAGTTTGAGCGGGATTGTCTTTTAACTTTTAAATATTTGCCACTCTTGGTTCCTCGATTGTTGGTTTCTTCGACACATGGGTCTCTTTGATCCTTTTCTTGGCGGATGTTTTGCTCCTACCAAAGTTGATGTAAGTTGTGTGCTGTAAGTCCTATGTAGTTCTCCTTTTGGTATGGATGTAAAGTTATGTGTTGTATGCCCTTTGTAGTTCTCCTATGGGAGTGGTTGTAAAGATATATGGTGTTTGTTCAGTGTAGTGCTCCTTTGAGAGTTGTTGTAAAAGGTTATGGGATGCCTTTCAAAACCCTCTATTTTACTAATAGTACCAAAACAAATGGGGAAAATAATGATTACGGTGGCTCAAGGTAACATGGATGACTAACATCATATAGGTATGCATTATTAATTTAAGGATAATCATCAACTTGCCATCCACATAGATCCACAATTGGTAGCCTGGTAGCTATCGTAAATTCTCTGTCTAAGATGGGTGATTGGATTGATGGAAAAAATCCCACTTTGTTTGATGCATGTGATTGATCATCTTTTACTTCATAAATTTGTTGCATCATTGGTTTTGGGAAAGGGTGAATACATTTGGTTGTATTTGAACTCACTGAATTGTTGTGTAAGTCTTTGAAGAGTAGCATGTTGCTAGTTTATGATAAAAGAACCTATATAAATATATATAGAAGAATCTATTTAAATAATAATAAAATTTTATTTAAATAGATAATAAGAAATTTATTTAAATAATAATAGAATTTTATTTAAATATATAATAAGAACTATTATTAAAATAATAAGAGAATTTTCTTTTATCAAGTGGCATTAGCTCAATTGGTTAGATTCCTCAACATTTCAAGGAGGAGACCCAAGTTCGAATCTTGCTAAATGATACATGGATAATATCCAAGCTTTATTGTAATACCACTATGTGGTGATGATGTAATATGGGTGGGGCCTATTTAAATCCCATATAACCCATTGAAAAAATAATAGAATTTTGTTTAAAGAATAGTAAAACCTTAATTTAAATAATAAATGAATATTATTTAAATGTATGGTAAGATCTCAATCTAAATAATAAAAGAAATTTATTTAAAAACCATGGTAATAAGGTCTTAATATTATTAGTAAGAATTTTGTGAGTTCATATGTCCTTATGAGTAGAAGCTTCCTGCCAACCTTGGGAAAGGGTTCATTGATGATAAAATTTATAAAATCTGAAAAAAATGTTTTAAAAAATAAAAAATATTTCCCCTACCACCGGTTGGATGGAAAATAAGTAATGACGGGCTAGTAGAATTAATGGAGGATGAAATAGGAGGCATTAAAAGAAGAAGGAATGCATCCCTTAAAAGAAATAAGAGACAAGAATGTGGGGAGATCATCGCTCATAGCATAAGAAAGTAGAAAACTAAAAAAATGGCATAAGAAAGTAGAAAACTAAAAAAATGTGAAAAGTTGGATGTCTTATGAAGATAGCAAACCCAAAAGGAAGATGTATCTAACTCTAAGAATCTACAGGTTGGTATAAGTTCACCCATTTCTTTTTTACCTTTTAAAAATCATCTTTTTTCTTTTTGTAAGTTAGACATCACCTTTGGGTGTGTAACAACATGGTTTCACTATTTTATTTTGCTAAGTTAGATATTGCCCTTCGGTGTGTAGCAACATGGTTTAATTATTTGCTTTTTCAAAATTAGATGTTGCCCTTGGGTGTGTAACAGTGTGGTTTTGTTGTTTGCTTTTGCTAAGTTAGAAATCACCCTTGGGTGTGTAACAATGTGATTTTGTTGTTTGCTTTTGCTAAATTAGACGTTGCCCTTGGGTGTGTAACAACGTGGTTTTGCTATTTTCTTTTGCTAAGTTAGACATCACCCTTGGGTTTGTAATAGTGTGGTTTAATTGTTTTCTTTGCTAAGTTAGATGTCACCCTTGGGTATGTAACAATGTGGTTTCACTATTTTCTTTTGCTAAGTTATATGTCGCCCTTGGGTGTGTAACAACATAGTTTCGTTGTTTGTTTTTGCTAAGTTAGGCATTGCCTTTGGGTGTGTAACAATGTGGTTTCATTGTTTGCTTTTGCCAAGTTAGACGTCACATTTGGGTGTGCAACAACATGGTTTCCCTATTTTAATTTTCTTAGTTGGGATTCCCATAATAGCTTAGGGTCAAAACAACTTTTTAGGATCACCCAGTAAGCTAATATATTTTGACTTCATTGCTACTCCCCCTCATAGTTTGCATACTTCAGAGCCATTTAAGTTGCGCCATGCACTGTGGAGGACATTGAGTTTATGGAAATATCCTTCATAGTGGTGTGAGCATTTAGTACCATGTTGCTAGCACTTGTATGAGTAGAATATTTCCTGATTATCACTATGCATTGCAAGTGTTGTGCATTCAATTGCTTTTCAATTATTTTGACTAGTCAGTTGATTTTGACCATGTTGATGGTAAGCCATGGTTGGCTAAGCATCTTGTCTTTCCTTCTTGGTTAGTTTGTCATCTTTACTGTCCATCCTATGTGTGATGTCATAAGGACTTTAGGAATTAAACCTATGGTTGGGCCTCTTTCTCCATGTAGATGATTGATGTTGTGTTGCACCCTCTTACTTACATATCCATGTTGTTAAGGAGACAATTGGTCTTGAAGGACATGGTGGGGCCACCATTAACGAACCCGTAAGAACCAATTGGATAGTAGTAGATCCTACATCATTTAATTTAGCTAATCGTGACTTTATCTCCATACCTTAGATTACCTCTATTGTTTTGTATACTCTTTAGAGTCTTTAGTTTTTAAGGAGAAAAATCTTATGTTGGTTATAAATTAATTTAAATATTCTTTAGTTTATTAAGGAAATAAATTATGATATAATAAATTGTTTATTTGGGTATTTGATTAATTAAAGGAATGAGACTTTAGTTAATTAAATAAATGGTTTATTTAGTTATTTTATTAATTAAAGGAATGAGACTTTAGTTAATTAAATAAATGATTTATTTGGTTATTTGATTAATTAAAGGAATGAGACTTTAGTTAATTAAATAAATGGTTTATTTGGTTATTTGATTAATTAAAGGAATGGGACTTTAGTTAATTAAATAAATGATTTATTTGGTTATTTGATTAATTAAAGGAATGGGACTTTAGTTAATTAAATAAATGGTTTATTTGGTTATTTGATTAATTAAAGGAATGAGACTTTAGTTAATTAAATAAATGGTTTATTTGAAAATGACTTTGCATATTGAAAAGCATGATCTTTGATTGACTAAAGGGAGCATTGTGAGCTAGTTGCATTTGATGAAATGACTCTCCTTTGTAGTTAATAGAGATAAGAATGGAAATGAAGGAATTCTTATGAGATCAACTAGATAGTAGATGGTTGAATGCTTGAAATAGATTTGTATAGTTGCAATTTGGCAAATAATCTATATATGCACTTGCTTTATGTTTTAGTAGAAGCATTTAGATGCATATTTTCATAGAACCATGAGTTGTCCTGATCCCCTACTACCCTCAAATGAGCGATGGGAAGACAGGAAGAACCAAAGAGGAATAATTGAAACCAATGCATTGACTTTGACTTTGATCACAATAATTATTTCTATTTAGTAGATTATACTCTTGGGGAGTATCCCCTCGATGGACATGGATGTAATACCTTATTCTTTTAAAGTATGGAGGTTTTACCATACTTGGATTCATGTAATGATTTATTAATAAATGATGAATGTATCTCTAATTTACTATTTAAAATTATGTAGATATTGTGGATATTCAACATTTCTTTTGCTTTAATGTTTATTTTATGCATGATGTCTTATTTAAGATACCTATTATATGCTTGGCAGATATTGTTCCTTGTTTAGATTAAATAGATAAAATTAGCCTTGTCCTTCTAAAGATCGAAGGGAACCTAAGAGATTAGGATATCTTAGGGTGAACATAGAATGAACCTAAGAGATTAGGATCTCTTAGGGTGAACATAGAAAGGACCTAAGAGATTAGGATCTCTTAGGGTGAACATAGAAAAGACCTAAGAGATTAAGACCTCTTAGGGTGATTTTAATTATGAACCAACTTGATTATCTACAAATGGGTTAAGTTAGCTCATCGTGAAGATGAGATGGATGACTTAACTCTCATAGTATGCATAGCATACCTACACAAATAGACTTGTGTATGGTATGGAGATGGGCGTATACCTTCGATTGTACTGAAGGTGATAAGTTAGCTCATCAGAAAGATGAGATGGATAGCTTATCTGCGGTATGCATAATATACCTACACAAATGAATTTGTGTAGGGTATAGAGTGCAATGTGACTCTTTGTAGATTTGGGAAATTGGGTGAACTTAAACAATAGATTAACTTAACGTATATGCTAGTTAGGGATTTATGGATCCCTCTTAACTTGTGCTTACATAAAAAAATTCTTAGTTATTTTAGCTAGTTTTTGGTCGTTACATTTGGTATTAGAGCTCTAGGTACGAGGGACTAGAGCTTCATTAAATGCTCAAGGAATTTGGATGTCTTTCTATTTAGGCCTTGTGTAGTCCTTAAGCCAAAGCTAGGAAGACCTAGAATTCCCTCTTGCTAGAATCTAAAGGGGACTAACCCTAAGGGTGGTTAGAGAATTATGACACCTTACTTATAGTAAGAATGGACTTTGGCACTAAAGAGATATCATAACTTTAGAGTACCACCCTAATTAGAGTATAGATGGTTCTAGCAAGAGAACTCTATATTTTGGCTTGAATTAGTAGTGTAGTTCAAGGTGAAGTTGTAATCTAATCTTCTCTTATTGGTTGTGACTCAAGTTAAAATGGCACCTAAGGCTAGAAAAGAGAGGCCTATGCCTTCAAATAGACGAACCCGATAGAGCAATGTTGAGGAAGGAACCCAATATGAGAATTTGAGGAATTCCAATAGAGAGGTAGAAAACCTCACTACAATGGTCACTACCATGCAGGATCAAATGAAACAAATATTGGAAACCATTGCAAATCAAAATTCATAGGCTAGAGGTTCAGAGGTTGGTCAAGTCGATGAACTAACTACAAAAAAATAGGAGGCTAGAACTCTATTAGAAAAGGAACTGGCTAAAGATCTAAAAAATGTTTGTACCTCCAAATTTGATGGAGAAGGGGAAGGGGATGCAGTCAAAGCCTGGCTGAGAGAGTTAGAGATTTATTTCACAATGAAAAACTACTCCCTAGGAACCTGAACAATTTGGGTGACAATTTACCTAGAAGGGGTTGCATTAGATTGGTGGGAAACCTACCAAGAGAAAAATAAGATTGAAGTAGTCGATCTTAAATGGAAGGAATTCATTGTAATCTTCAAGAAAAGGTTCCTCATAGAGCATTTCTATGCATTGAAGTTTGAAGAATCTTGCCAACCTTCGACAAGGGACCAAAATGGTGGAAATATACTATAAGAAGTTGGTTTAGTTGCTTAAATATGTACCCACTTATGATGAAAATATGAGGGTCCATAAGTTTATCCTCAGATTAGAATCTAGGGTGAGACATGATGTAAATATGCATGAGCCTAAGTCACTGCAAAAGGTGTATGACCTGGCAAAGAAGGCAGAGTCTCACCTATAGTTCAACTATGTTGTCCTATCTGAGCAAGATCAACAAGCACTTAGGAAAAGGAATAGTCAGGGATTCTTGAAATGGGAAGAGGAATAGGATCAAAAGGTCAAAAAGCCCCCAAAATATAAGAAGAGAAATTATAGGAAACATAGAAGGTTCAAGAAGAACTTCTAAAAGAAAAACAACCCCAACAATGCTAAACCCTAGCCCTAAAAACTGCTAACTTTGGTCCCAGTAAGTAAAGTGGGGGAACAAAAACCAAAAAAGTGTTAGAGACCCAAGGATGGGTGTTATAATTTTAGAGGCCCTCATTATGCTAGCCAGTGTCCACATCAACTAGGGCCAAGTACATCCAGTGCTAAGGGAAAGGAACCCACCCACTGGATTTTTGTTGCAATAGGGAACCAGAAGCTAGAAGGGCAAGCCACCCCATTGCTTGTAAAAGGTAATATTTTTAATAAAGAAGTAAATATTTTAATTGATAGTGGGGCTATAGATAGTTTTATTTCTTCTAGTTTAGCTAGGGATATGCCGAAAAGGCTAGGATATTTGGCCCAAGGGTGGAAGGTTGAGTATGGTTCTAGGCAAACCTACTCAGTAAATCAATGTTTTCCAATGGCAGAGATTACCCTAGCTAGTGGTTCTACTGAGGGTTTTTTGTATGTAGCTCCACTTCATGCTTTTGATGTGATCCTAGGAATGGATTGGTTACAGGCTCATAAAGCCTTGATCAATTTCCAAGATAGATGGATCGAGTATTCATAAAAAGGCAAAGAGAGAATGAAAATCCATAGCGAACAAGGGTCATTTAAACCCCAAATGTTGTCAACTATGCAACTAAAGAAAGCCCTCAAAAAGGGAGGGATGGTCTATGTCATAAAACTCAATGAAGTTGGAGAAAATTAGAAGAGAGAGGTGTTGGAGAAACACCCAATTTTGTAGGACTTTAAAGATGTGTTTCCTGAGGATTTACCTGGACTTCCTCCTATGTGAGAATTTTATTTTACTATTGAACTTATGCTAGGAGTAGAACCTATCCATAGATATCCATATAGGATGAATCCTATAGAGATGTAGGAACTAAAGGTACAACTACAAGGGTTATTGGAAAAGGGATTGATAAAGCCAAGTGTGTCACCATGGGGTGCACCGGTGTTATTTGTTAAAAATAAAGATGGTTCATTGAGGTTATGTATTGACTACAAAATGCTTAACAAGGCTACTATCAAGAACCGATACCCTTTACCAAGAATCGAGGACTTGTTCGACCAACTAAAGGATGCCACAATATTCACAAAGATTGATTTAAAATTAGGGTACCATTAATTAAGAATACGTGAGGATACTCACAAAATGATTTCAAAACTAGGTACGAGCATTATGATTGTACAGTATTTCCCTTTGGACTGACTAATGCCCCAACTGCATTTATGAATCTAATGAATAGTGTGTTTAGGAGGCATCTAGATTAGTTTGTCCTTATATTTTTAGATGATATCCTAATATACTCTTGAGATAGGAAGGAACATGATAGACACCTCAAAATCATGTTAGAGTTGTTGAGGGAGAACCAACTCTATGGAAATATAGCAAAAAGTGATTTCTATGTCTCGGAGGTACGATATCTTGGGCATATAATATATGTAGAAGGAATTGTAGTAGATCTAAAGAAAATTGAAGCCATTTTGAACTAGCCACCCCCTACCAATGTGATAGAAGTGTGAAGCTTCATGGGTATGATGGGATATTATAGATGTTATATAAAGGATTACTCCAAGATTGTAGTTGCAATAACTAACCTCCAAAAAAAGGGAAAGGAATTCAAGTGGATAGAAAAATGTGAGACTGCCTTTGCATTGCTAAAGTAGAAACTCACTATGACACCAATATTAAAAATTCTAGACCCTCTAGGGAACTTCTCAGTGTGCACTGATGCATCACTAGAAGGGGTAGGAGGAGTACTCTCCCAAGATGAGTCAGTAGTAGCTTATACATAAAGGAAGCTTAAGAAGCATGAAACCAATTATGCTACGCATGATTTAGAGCTAACTATAGTAGTGCACGCTCTAAAAACCTAGCATCATTACTTGGTAGGAAGGCCCTTTGAGCTAAAATTGACCATCAAATTATGAGGTATATATTCACCCAACCTATGCTCAATGCGAGACAGAGGAGATGGGTCGAGTTTCTCGTTGAATATGACTTTGAGATTGAGTATATCAAAGGGAAAGAGAATAAGGTTATCGATGCCTTGAGTAGAAGAAAGCATATAGCTACCATAACTAGGAGTCATGTAGATCTAATAGATCAAGTAAGGAAGAAGCAATCTCAAGATGAGTATTGCAAGGAAATTTAGGTTAAAATGAGCAGGGACCTTGAGGGGAATAAGGATTTTAGCATGAAATATGATCTTTTATGCTACCAAGGTAGGACCGTCATACCAAAAATGGGTGATTTAGGAAGGTAAAAAAAAGAAGCCCATAGAGCTCCCTTCTCTGCTCACCTGGGGGGGATAAAAATGAGGGAAAATATGAAAAAGACCTTCTTCTAGATAGGAATGAAGAAGGATATAACCAATTTTATCGCTCGATATATTGAATTTTAGAAGGTTAAGGCTGAATGCAAAAACCCTATAAGACAATTGTATCCACATGATATACCTACACAAAAATGGTAGGTCATATCTATGGACTTCATAGTAGGTTTACCCAAGACCCGATACCAACATGATGCAATCCTTGTAATAGTCGATAGATTGACTAAGGTTGCACATTTTATACCAAGAAACATCAAGGACGATGCTCAGGTGGTGGCTAATAGATTTTCCAAAGAGTTATTTCGATTGCATGGGTTTCCTAAAATAATTTGGAGATAGGGATTCTAGATTCACCTTTGAAGTTTTGGAAAGCCCTACATTGTGCAGCAGGAACGAAATTGAATATAAGCTTCGACATACCACCCTGAGACTAATGGTCAGATGAAAAGGCTAAATCAAGTACTAGAGGACATGCTCCGCATGTACTACATGGATCAAAAGTCTCATTGGGAAGACTACCTACACCTTGTAGAGTTCACCTACAATAATGGACATCACTCCTCTTTGGGGATGACTCCTTTTGATGCCTTGTATGGATAAAAGTGTAGAACGCCATTATCTTGGGATAATATGGAAGATCGAGTTGTGATTGGGCCATATATGGTTAGAGAAATGGAAGATCAGCTAAAGGTGATCAGGCAAAGACTTAAAGAAGTTATTAATCGATAGAAAAGTTATGTTGATCTGAAAAGAACCCCAAGGGAGTACTCTATAGGAGATAAAGTGTTCTTAAGGGTTAAACCAATGAAGAGTGTCATAAAATCCATAAATTTGGATCCTCGGTTTGTTGGACCCTTTGAGATCACTGAGAAGATCAGCCCGATTGCATACTAACTTGCCTTACCACATAACCTATCAAAGATCCATGACACCTTCCACATATCCCTGCTTAGGAAATATGTTGCTGACCCTGAACATGTGTGGGATGTTTCTAAATTATAGATGGAAAACCCAGAGGCTATTGAAGTAATGTTGGTAAATATTCTTGAGTTCCATTCTAAGTCTATGTGGAACCGGACTCTGGAACAATGTAAGGTCCAATGGGATCATTTTTCTGAATGAAATGCCACTTGGGAAAAAGTGGAGGACATGAAGAAACATTTTACTTTATTATTTGATGAGGATTATGGTGGCTCTGTTTAACATGGATGACTACCCTCATATAGGTATGCATTATCTCTTTAGGGATAATCATCAACTAGCCAACCACCTAGAGCCGTAGTTGGTAGCCTAGTAGCTATTGTAAATTCTTTGACTGAGATAGGTGACTAGGTTGATGGAAAAACTCCCACTTTGTTTGATGCATATAATTGATTGTCTTTTACTTCACTTTATTGCATCATTGGTTTTGGGAAAGTGTGCATACATTTGGTTGTCTTTGAACTCACTGAATTGTTGTGTAAGTCTTTTGAAGAGTAGCATGTTGCTAGTTTATGATAAAAGAACCTATATAAATATATATAAAAGAATCTATTTAAATAATAATAGAATTTTATTTAAATAGATAATAAGAACTTTATTTAAATAATAATAGAATTTTATTTAAATAGATAATAAGAACTATTATTTAAATAATAATATATATTTTTTTAAATAAAAGTAAGACCTTAATTTAAATAATAAAGGAATATTATTTAAATGTATGGTAAGATATCAATCTAAATAATAAAATAAACCAATTTAAAAACTAAGGTAATAAGGTATTAATATGATTAATAAAAAATTTGTGAGTGAAAATCTAGGAACAATGTTTTAAAAAACAAAAATATCTCTCCTACCACTAATTGGATGGAAAAGAAGTAATGATGGGCTTGTATAATTAATGAAGGATGATACTAGAGGCATTACAAGAAGAAGGACTCCATTCCTTAAAATAAAGAAGATACAAGAAAGGGGGAGGTCATTGCTCATTGTAGAAGAAAGTAGAAAACTATAAAAATGTGAAAAGCTAGACGTCTTGCAAAGATAGCAAACCAAAAAAGAAGATGTATCTAACTCTAAGAATATACAGGTTGGTATAAGCTCACCCTTTTTTTTTTCCCCTTTTAAAAATCATTTGTTTGCTTTTGCTAAGTTAGACACCGCCCTTGGGTGTGTAACAACGTGGTTTCACTTTTTGCTTTTACTATATTAGACATCACCCTTGGGTTTGTAATAGTGTGGTTTCAATGTTTTCTTTTGCTAATTTAGACATCACCATTAGGTGTGTAACAACATGGTTTCACTATTTTATTTTTCTAAGTTAGACATCACCCTTAGGTGTGTAATAGTGTGGTTTTGTTGTTTTATTTTTCTAATTTAGACGTCACCCTTGGGTGTGTAACAATGGGGTTTCACTATTTTATTTTTCTAAGTTAGACATCACCCTTGGGTGTGTAATAGCATGGTTTTTTTGTTTGTTTTGTTAAGTTAGACGACACCCTTGGGTGTGTAACAACGTGGTTTTAGTGTTTGCTTTTGCTAATTTAGAGGTCGCCCTTGGGTGTGTAACAACATGGTTTCACTATTTTCTTTTTCTAAGTTAGACGTCACCCTTGGGTGTGTAACAACGTGATTTCACTATTTTATTTTATTAATTTAGATGTCACCCTTGGGTGTGTAATAGTATGGTTTCATTTTTGTTTTTGCTAAGTTAGATGCCACTCTTGGGTGTGTAACAATGTGGTTTCATTATTTGCTTTGGATAAGTTAGATGTCACCTTTGGGTGTGCAACAATGTGGTTTCACTATTTGCTTAATCTTAGTTGGGATGCCCATAATAGCTTAGAGTCAAATCCTATTTTTAGGACTTCCTAGTGAGTAGATATCTCGTGACTTCATTGCTACTTCCCCCTTGTAGTCTATGTACTTCAAAGCCACTAAAGTTGTGCCACATGCAATGTGAGGGGTTTAGCACCATAGTGTCCTCCATAGCATCCTCCATAGTGATGTGAGATTTTAGTTTCATGTTGCTAGTTCTTATATGAGTAGAATGTTTACTGATTATTGTTGTGCCTTGTAAGCATTGTGTATACGATTGCTTTTTGATTATTCAGAATAGTCAGTTGATGTTGACCATGATGGTGGTAAGCCATGGTTTATTAAGCATCTCATCCTTCCTTCCTGGTTGGTTTGTCATTTGCTTCACTTATTCTTTGTATGATGTCATAAGGAATTTATATATTAAACCCTTGGTAGGGCCAATTTCTCCACATATATTATTGACGTTGTGTCACACCCTCTTACTTACATATCCTTGTTGTTAAGGAGACAATTGGTCTTGAAGGATGGGGTGGGACCACCATTAGCAGACCCATAAGTGCCACTTGGATAGTAGTGGCTCCTACATCATTTACTCCAACCAACCATGACATTGTCTCCAACCATTAGATTACCTTTGTTGTGTTATATACTCTTTAGAGTCTTTTTATTTTTAAGGAGAAAAATGTTATGTTGGTTATAAATTAATTTAAAGATTCTTTACTTTATTAATTAAAGAACTTATGATATAATAAATGGTTTATTTGGTTATTTGATTGATTAAAGGAATGAGACTTTGGTTAATTAAATAAATGATTTATTTGGTTATTTGATTTATTAAAGGAATGAGACTTTAATTAATTAAATAAATGGTTTATTTTGTTATTTGATTGATTAAAGGAATGGAAATTTAATTAATTATATATATGGTTTATTTGGTTATTTGATTGATTAAATGAATGCAACTTTAGTAAATTAAATAAATAGTCTATTTGGTTATTGATTGATTAAAGGAATGATACTTTAGTTAATTAAATAAATGGTTTAATTGATTAATTAAAGGAATGGGACTTTAGTTAATTAAATAAATGGTTTATTTGGTTATTTGAATCTCCTTTGTGGTTGAAAGAGATAAGAATGGAAATGAATAAATTCTTATGAGATCAACTAGATAGTAGATGGTTGAATGCTTGAAATAGATTTGTATAGTTACAATTTGGAAAATAATCTATATATGCACTTTATTTATGTTTTAGTAGAAATATTTAGATGCATGTTTTCATAAAACCATGAGTTGTCCTGGTCCCCTATGAGCCCTCAAAAGAGCAATGAGAAGATAGGAAGAACCAAAGAGGATAATTGAAACCAACGCACTGACTATGATTTTGAACATAGTAATTATTTTTGTTTAGTAGATTATACTCTTGGGGAGATGTAGTACATTCTTTTAAAGTATGAAGGTTTTACCATACTTGGATTTAATAAATGATGAATGTATCTCTAATTTCCTATTTAAAATAATGTAGTTATTGTAGATATTCAACATTTTTTTGCTTTGATGTTTATTTTGTGGATGATATTTTATTTAAGGTACCTATTATATGCTTGGTAGATAATTTTCCTTGTTTAAATTAAATAGATAAAATTATTCCTGTCCTTTTATAGATCGAAGGGAACCTAAGAGGTTAGGATATCTTAGGGTGAACATAGAATGAACCTAAGAGATTAGGATCTTTTAGGGTGAACATAGAAAATACCTAAGATATTAGGATCTCTTAGGGTGAACATAGAAAGGACCTAAGAGATTAGGATCTCTTAGGGTGAACATGGAAAATACTTAAGAGATTAAGACATCTTAAGGTGATTTTAATTATGAACCAACTTGATTATCTATAAACGAATTAAGTTATCTCATTGTGAATATGATATGGATGACTTAACTCGTAGTATGCATAGCATAACCACACAAATTTACTTTTGTATGGTATTAATATGGGCATATACCTTCGATTATAGTAAAGGTGATAAGTTAGCTCATCATAAATATGATATGGATGACTTATCTATGGTCTGCATAATATACCTACACAAATGAATTTGTGTAGGGTATAGAGTGCAATGTGACTCTTTTTAGATTTGGGAAACTGGGTGAAATTAAACAATATATTAACCTAATGTACATGCTGGTTAGGAATTTACAGATCCCTCTCAGATTGTGCTTACAAAAAAAAGTCTTAGTTGTTTTAGCTAGTTTTGGGTTGTTACACTTACACACTTGATGAACCATATCCACACTTTGGAAGCCTCATGTTTACCTTCAAGAAAGGAACTTGGACATACAATTATAAATACAATTAACAAATATACAACATAGGAAAAGATACTGCCAATATAATTTTTGTTGCTCAATATCCTACATTGGAGCCAAACAAAGTTGAAAAATCAACATTTTTTGAAACAAACATAGTTGGAGAATAAAATCCCTGTTGTCGAAGCCTAAAATTTACCTCTAAAGGGAATATTGGCCACTAAATATTTAATAAAGCTAGCTAATTTACAACACAGTAAATATAATGAAAATAAAAAACCCTTTGCACATTATTATACAAGACTTATGGAGATCCCCTATCAACTCCAAGTGAGATAAATATTGTAAACCTTGACACGAGAGAGAAAGGCCACCTAGAAAGGCCTTCCAAAACACAACACCTTGACTTTATTAATCTACTTTATTTTCATGCTCAATAATATTGAGTAGGTCTTTAGGGAACTCCCTATTCAAAATCACAAAAGAAACACTCTCCACCCCTATATTAGCTAACTAGTTGACCCTGATATTTCCTTCTCTAGAAACATGTTGCACCACCACTTCATCATATCTTTGAAGGAGGGATTTGAAATCCTCTATAATATTGGATAGGATCCAACTAGGGCTATTAACCCCTTCTAGCTGGATAACTAGGGCATTCAACCAGCAACAGAGTTAGCATTTTATAAGAAAAGGGTAGTGAATAAAGGAATGATCAACCAAATCTTTGTATTTGCAACAAAGGGTACATCTATTTGTGAGGAGACATCCCCTTATTTTTAATTTATGCAATGTGAGGATCTTATTTTGAATCACCAACCATTGGAAAAGGGTAATTTTAGGGGTCAAAAATTTTGGCCACATCTTTCCCATAGGGACTTGTGGAGAGATAGTCTCCCTTTGAGCCAAATAACTAGATTTAATAGAGTACTCACTAGAGGGATCCCAATGCCATATCAGATGGTCCTTCTATTGGGAGTTCACAAGGTGATATCACTACAGTTTAGAATTTAATTCATGAAGATAATTATGAATGTTTGAATCTAGCGAATCAATAGAAATATATTTCTAGGTGACATAATTGTCCATATTTATCATGTAATCAAAGAATTGTTTTCCAAACCTTTTAGTCAAAGGGATCTGTAAAAAAATTAGTCTAGGATCAAAATATATGGGATGGTCAAGTAGCTAGTTATCACCCAAAAAATTCATATCCTCTCCATTTGTAACCACCCATCATAGCCCTCTTCACAATATCTCTCTAGTTTTCACAAGATTATTCCATAGGGTTAAGCCCATTGGAAAATTTTTGCACCAAAATAAGGGGACCGGGTTCTATATATTTTTGATCTTCAAGATTTTTTGCCACAGATAAAATTTCCTCATGGATCAACTACCAACAAACATTAGACATAAAGGCTTTGTTCATATGTTTGATTTTTATTACCCCCAATCCTTCCTCTTTCTTAGTAGTTCAAATCTTATCCTAGGTCACCAAAGGGATACATTGCATCTCTTGGATACCTATCCAAATAAATATTCTTTGGATTTGTTCTATCTTATCAAATTTTTTGGCAAGAATATGGAACAAATACATAAAGAATATGAAAATACTTTGAAGAGTAAACATCAACAATTGGAGCTTACCTTCTTGAATTAGAAGAGCCCCCTTCCAACCTACCAAATTTCTCTAAAACTTGTCTAATATTGGGTTCCAATGCTCCTCCTTGATTGGGACTTTGAAGAGTGACATACCAAGGTATGTTAAAAGTAAATTTACACTTGACCATTGCAAAATATTCACAATCTTAATTTATCTAGGGATATGAGTGTTGATAAAGAAAATTGTACTCCTAGATAAGTTGATCTTCTTATTGGAAGCATGTTCGTACAAGGATAACACCCACATAATACCCATCACCTCCTTATTTAAGCTTGACCAAGAATAATAGTATCATATATGAATTAATGGTGAGTTCTAGGATCCATACCCACGGATGTCTAATTCCTTTTATAAAATTCTAATTCTTAGTTGGGTTCAACATCTTCCCTAATGTCTTTGCCATTAAATTCAGGAGGTAAGGAGAAAGGGGGTACTCCTACTGAATTCCCCATTCACTATGAAAGAAACCTATGAGAGAGCCATTAACTAATACTGAAAAGTGTGCCAAAGAAACATGTTTGAATCCATCTTCTCCATTGGTCACTAAAACTAAACTTCTCTAGGATTCTATCCAAGAAGAGCCATGATACCTAATCATAGGTCTTATTCATATCTAATTTGACCATCATACTAGTTGTTCCACTTTTCTCCATCAAGTGCATGGACTCATGGATGGTGATAATACCATCCAAAATATTTATCTAGAGACAAATACGCCTTGGTTCTGGAAAAAAACCATTGGTAGCACCTTTTTTAACCTATTGGCTAAGGTCTTCATGAGGATTTTATAAAATGAATTACATAAGCTAATTGGCCTAAAGTCCTTCAGGTCATCTACACCATGCTTCTTGGAAATAAGTACAAGGAAGGTAGTGTTCCAGTCCTGTAAGAGGTTTCCAAACATCTAAAATTATCTAACTACATTAACCACATATATGCCAACAATATCCCAAAGGGCTTGAAAGAAAATAGGAGGGAAACCATCTAGATCTAGTGCTTTTTCATATTTCATAGAGAATAATACCTAGTTTATTTCCTCCTAAAAAAAAGGTAAAGGTTGTATTCAAATATAAATTAATCAAGTATGGGATGGACCTTAGAAATATCCTCATTATGTGCTCTATCTTCTAACAATAACTCTCAAAATAAGTTTACTATTTTCTACCTAGTATCCTCTTATTTGGATGCAAGGAAACCATCAATTCTTCAAATTTTCCTTATTATATTAGCTTTGCCATGATGTAAGGTTGAAATATGGAAGAATCTAGAGTTTTGATCCCCCTCTTTCAACCACAAAGCTTTGGTATTTATCACCAAAATAGCTCCTCCTTAGCTAGGACATTATAAAAATTGCTAAGGAGAGACTTCTCCTGCTATGATAAAGTATCATATCTCCCTTGAGAAGTCATAGAAATTTCAATATTTTGGAGCTCAAGAATGATGGCTTCCTTCTGCTTAAATATATCAATGAAGACTTCCCTGTTCCATATTTTCAAATTCCTTTTAATATACCTCAAATTCTAAACAATTTTAAACATTTGAGTGCCACAAATATCGATATTCCACCACTCTTGGATTAAATTCTAGAAATCAAGATGCTACAACCACATGGACTCAAATTTGAAGGGGTAACCTTTAATCCTTAAACCCTTAGATATTTCCAAAACAAGTGGATTATGGTTAGAGGTAATCATAGGAAGGGAGTACAAAGCTGAATTACTAAATTTAATAAATCAATACTAAGAGAAGAACACTATATGAGGAAATTTTTTAATAAGAGATTCAACCAATCATATGTTCGACCATGTATATTCTTTCTCTCTCAAATAAACATCCATGAGATTTATAGAATAAACAAATTGGGTGAAATCCTCCATGCTATGTAGTGTTAAAATCCCTAACAATCATCTAGGGATAATTATAAAAGTGGCTTCTATGCTCCAACATCCCCTCCTAGACTCTTCAGGGAGCTAGGAACAAACATTTGCAACAATCCAAGAAAAATAAAAAACACTAGAATATAACAAAACTAAAATGAACCTATCATTCTTCTAAATACAATCATGAAATAAAGTGTTTGGATTCCAAATATTCCAAACACCCCCAAAGGCTCCTGTAGTTTCACTTGCTGCCCACTATGCATTATTCTAAACAACTTTATTTATATATTGCATGTTTGCTTCAAAAATTTAGTTTCTTACAGCAGAAATTTTTTTGGATGATTATTGTACCTAAGATCCTTAATCACCTATTAAGTGGTAGGGGCATTCATTAATCTAACATTCAATGATATCATCTTCATTTTTTATATTTGTTGGGTTTTTTATCCCCACCAATATTTAGAGTTGCTTAGGTAACATTTTCCACCCTCTTTTTTACCTCTAGTTGCTGCAAGTCATGGTTTGAGGGTCTACCCACTTTATTTTCTTTCCCAACATCGGCTACTTTTTTAGCTTATCACTTTAGTCTCATGCTTGGGACTTTCTCTTTTCCTTTATTTGCTTACCCAATATTCCAATCCCTAAGCTCCTCCCCATTATCCATAGATTGGATTGAACAATTTTAGGGGACTTCAACCACCTCCATATTTCCACCATTGGTGCTCCTCCCTTCCTTTTCCTTCTAAATACAACCACGTAAACTAGCTCCTTGGTTCATTTCCATTCAGTTCAACTTCTCCCCCAGTTGTAAAGTAAAGTCTTCTCCATATCCCAAAGGGAGATCCATTTTAACCTTAGCTTTTTGTTTTGGAATTGCTTCCTCCATGATATTTTAGAGATCTTCTTGATTGGTCATATTCAACATAATACCACTCACCTAGAGTAGATAACCCATCTCTTTATCTCACATTTTCACCTTAAAACCTTCCCTCTATAGGTCTGTATTTTCCATAATCTCTCCTTCCTTAATATCAACTAATACCTAGAAGCTATTCCTACACACCATTGATATTTGAGCCGATGGTTTTCCAAAATAATGATATAAGAGTTTATCTGTATATTTCCCTATTATTATGAAGAGTATCTATCTTTCCCACCCCTTCATGAATTTTGGTTGAGTAATCAGATAGCTACTCTAGATATGACCTACTTGGTTACAATATTGATATAAGGTTAGAAAGGTCTCATATTCAATATTCTATGTCTAAGTCCCCACCTTGGATTTTAAAAATATAGATGAAGGAAGCGGTTTATCCAAATTTACATTAAAATCTAGCATAAATTATTCTACTTTGAGATTTTATAGCCAAATCAAAACCAATAAACTGGCCCATGGATTTAGATATACCCTTTATTATGTTCTTATCATAGTACTTGATAGGTAAAACTAAAAGGTGCACCCAAATAGGGGTGATATTTATATTTTTAGATTTTGGATTAAACATTGGTTATCATTTCCTAGAAATAAACCCTTTTTCCCAAAAAACAAGGGACCATTCAATAGAATGTTTGTCATATCCTCCTGGGAGGCAAAGGTAAATAGAATAAATACTTTGGGAAGATCCATGGCTTTCATATGGCCCCTTAGCATCCATTTACCAACTACCTACTTTCTTATTGTGTCCACCAACCTGAAGAACCTATGATTAATTGGCCTATCCATTAATCTATTTGATATTGACAGGCATGAAACAATGTCTTTAATCTCTAGGGAAATATCAAAGGTCTTTTTTATTTCCACAATAATTGTGCCCTCAACACCTGTGACCAATAAGGTTTAGAAAATCTAAGATCAAAATTTTTGGGACCCCCAAAATTTTTTTTGGTAGAAACATCATTATCCCATGGATATTCTTCTGCTAGTTGTTTCATTAGAACTATCACTATTGAACTGATAAAAAAACTCTATCATCACCGCTTGACCCAAAAAAACTATTTTAACCCTTATCCCAAAAATAATTGTTGCTACCACTTGCTCAAGAACATCCACCTCTATCAATTGATCCAAAAACTTTGCTACTATTGCTTTCTCCAAAATATCTATCACCACCGCTTGATCCAAAAAAACTACTTTAACCCTTGTTCAAAAAACTTCATTGTTGTCACTTGCTCCATAGGGATTTTATTTGTATGATGTCATAAGGACTTTATACATCAAACCCTTGGCAAGGCCACTTTCTCCACGTAGATGGTTGACGTTGTATTGCACACTCTTAATTATATCTCCTTGTTGTTAAGGAGACAATTGGTATTGAAGGATGGGGTTGGACTATAGTTAGCAGACCCATAAGTGCCACTTGGATAGTAGTGGCTCCTACATCATTTACTCCAACCAACCGTGACATTGCCTCCATCCCTTAGATTACCTCTGTTGTGTTGTATACTCTTTAGAGTCTTTTTGTTTTTAAGGAGAAAAATCTTATATTGGTTATAAATTTATTTAAAGATTTTTTACTTTATTAATAAAAGAACTTATGATATAATAAATGGTTTATTTGGTTATTTTATTTATTAAAGGAATGGGAATTTGGTTAATTAAATAAATGGTTTATTTAATTTTTTGATTTATTAAAGGAATGAGATTTTAATTAATTAAATAAATGATATATTTGATTATTTGATTGATTAAAGGAATGGAAATTTAATTAATTAAATAAATGGTTTATTTGGTTATTTTATTGATTAAAGAAATGGGAGTTTAGTAAATTAAATAAATAGGTTATTTGGTTATTGATTTATTAAAGGAATGAGACTTTAGTTAGTTAAATAAATGGTTTATTTAGTTATTTGATTAATTAAAGGAATGAGACTTTAGTTAATTAAATAAATGGTTTATTTGGTTATTTTACTCTCCTTTGTGGTTGGAAGAGATAATAATGGAAATGAATAAATTCTTATGAGATCAACTTGATAGTAGATAAATAAATGCTTGAAATAGATTTTTATAGTTGCAATATGCACTTTATTTATGTTTTATGAAAAATATTTAGATGCATGCTTTCATAGAACCATGAGTTGTCATGGTCCCTACGAGCCCTCAAAAGAGCAGTGAGAAGATAGGAAGAACCAAAGAGGACAATTGAAACCAATGCACTGACTCTGATTTTGAACATAGTAATTATTTTTTCTTATTAGATTATACTCTTGGGGAGTATCCCCTCGATGGACATGGATGTAGTACCTTATTATTTTAAAGTATGAAGGTTTTACCATACTTGGGTTTATCTATTGATTTATCAATAAATGATGAATGTATCTCTAATTTCCTGTTTAAAATAATGTAGTTATTGTGGATATTTAACATTTTTTTGCTTTAATGTTTATTTTATGCATGATGTTTTATTTAAGGTACTTATTAGATGCTTGGTAGATATTGTTCCTTGTTTAGATTAAATAGATAAAATTAGCCTTGTCCTTCTAAAGATCAAATGGAACCTAAGATATTAGGATCTCTTAGGGTGAACATAGAATGAACCTAAGAGATTAGGATCACTAAGGGTGAACATAAAAAGGACCTAAGAGATTAGGATATATTAGGGTGAACTTGGAATGAATTAAGAGATTAAGACCTCTTAAGGTGATTTTAACTATGGATCAACTTGATTATCTATAAACGAGTTATGTTATCTCATTGTGAAGATGATATGGATGACTTAACTCGTAGTAAAAATATCATACCCACACAAACATACTTTTGTATGGTATAAATATGGGAAAATACCTTTAATTATAGTAAAGGTGATAAGTTAGCTCGTCATAAAGATCATATGTATAGCTTATCTATGGTATCCATAATATACCTACACAAATGAATTAACCCCTTCTATATGGATAACTAGGGCTATTAACCCCTTCTATATGGATAACTAGTTGAGACTGGTATGGGAAAACAATTAGTGGTTAGTAAGGGGATTTAGATTGGAGGATTGTTCAGAAATATAGAGAGGATAAAGACTTGCTCGATAGACCTTCTAATCTAAAAAAGAGCTAATTTTCTTCTTGGGAGAAATCCAATGAAGGAACTATTACTTCCAAGGACAACAACCATATTAATCAATCAACAAAGGTTAATAGAAATATAAGTGAATATTTGAACACCCTTGAGGGTAGGAGGAAAAGTAGAAGTTCAGCTATATATAGGAGTAGGTCTCCCAAAGGAAGGTCTACTCAGATTAGCAATCATTTTGAGGCTTTAAATGATGTTTTTTCCCAATGAAAGTTGAATTCGGTTTGTGGAATGTTAAGGGAATGTCAATTCCCACCAAATGATATTTGGTGAGTAGTTTTTTGCATAGTTTTAAAGCTAATGTTGTGTATTTATAGGAGGTCAAGGCTAATGGTTTTGTTCTCCATAGTTGTGAGAGTAAAAGTTGGAATGGGATTTGATGGTCTTCTATGCATGATAGAGGGTCAAACGGGATGGTCCTTGCTATTAAACCTTGGTTGGCTACCTCGATGGTGGAACATGGGGAGGATTATCAAGGTATAATATGCTAGGTTATGTTTGTTGTAGCTGGTTAGGTGATTGACATTTGTTATCTATATGCTCCTAATACCTTTTATGAGTAGATGATCTTTTGGGATTGAATACAATACAATTTTCCTAATGTACATTGGATTAGTGGAGGTGATTTTAATATGGTTGAATGGGATGGGGATAGAGAAGGTGGTCAGGGAGGTTGTATTTCTAGTTTTGAAAAGGAATCTTGGAGCAGTTTGAAGGCTTCACTTCAAAATTTTTATGCTAATTTTAGATAGAAATATTTGGAAAAAGGGGTATGGTTTACCTAGTCTAAGGAGGGGTGGTGATAAAATTATGGCCCGATTGTATAGGATTTATGTGGACAACAATATATTTACATGTGTTGGTAGAGGAAGAAGGGCTATTTTTGTTGACTTATCTGCCAATGGATCTGATCATTATCCAATTAGCTCTTCAATATTTTGGGAGCTGCTACAGTTATTGATAAGAAGCTTCTCTTTAAACTTAATGTTTCTCATTTAGATTCTAATTCTTGTAGAGATATTATCAATTGTTTTTGGAATTTGAAGCCTCATATAGTTTATACTAGGTGGATTGGTTGGTGGGAGGTAGCTATTAAACGTACCGGTGAAATTTTTTGTGTGGTTGGGGAAAGTTGGTTGCTAGGAGAAGAAAATGAATATTAAAACAACTTAGGAAATATTTGGATAATGTTAGAAGAGCTCTTGAGGTGGATCCTTTTAATTTTAAGCTTCAGGAAAGAGCTTCTGGTTGGGAGCATGAGATTTGTTTTTATGAGGATTATATTGATAGAGGGACACAAATTAGGAGCAAAATTCATTGGTTGCAGCAAGGGGATGCTCCCTCTCAATTCATTTTTAGTCATATTAAGAAGAAAATTGCTTTTGAAAGAGTTACTACTCTTCACACTTTCAATGATAGGTTGGTGGAAGATGATGATGGGATTAGGGCTATTGTTGAGGAGCATTTTCAAAATATTTTATCTTCTTATCCTATATTTTTGGAGGTTATTGCTTCTAGGGAGGAAATTAAGAGGAGTGTTACAAAAAAAATGTTCATTTTTGAGAGTGATCATGTTGTGGCTGCCTTTTACAAGGAGGAACTATTTGAATCCCTTTTAAAAATAAAAAATGGTAAGTCTTCAGGTCCATATGGTATCCCAGTTGAATTTTACAAAAAGTTATGGGATGTTGTTGGTGATGATTATACTCAAATGGTTCAAAATATTTTTGATAGAGGTTCTCTTTCACCTATTATTAATCAGGGGTTGATTAAGTTTATTATAAAGGGCAATATGAAGGATGCTATGGGGGGTTGAAGGTCCATCATCCTATTGAATGTTTCATGCAAGATTGTTGCAAAGGCTTTGGCTCTTCATTTCAAGGATATTGCTGCTCATATTGTGAGACGTAAACAAATTGATTTTGTGAAGGGGAGACTCATTTTAGACACGATTCTCATAGATTGGGAGACTTTGTAGTGGGCTCAAGAAAGCGAGCAAAATAAAATTATGCTCAAGATTGATTTTGATAAAGCATATGATCGAGTGGATTGGTTCTTTATCTTCAGTATGTTGGAATAGCTTGGTTTTACCAAGCAAGTTATTGATAAAATTTGGGTTCTTTTCACTTTTGTTTCTAATAAAGTTGTTGTTAATGGTAATATCAATAATAATATTAGCCTCTTCAAGTACATCAGACAGCGTTTACCCCTTGCTCCACTTATTTTTGTGATTTTAGCAGATACCTTGGGTTATATGTTGGAGGAGAGAAGTTGTGCTGGTTTGATTAAGGGAATTGATACTCCTTGAGGTTCTATTTTGAATAATCATTTTGTAGATGATTATTTGTTGTCCTTTCAGCTAGATGCTTTATCCCTTGTTAATGTTAAAATATTATTGGATCATTTTTAAAAATCTTCAAGAGCTATCATTAGTGAGGAAAAATCCAATTATTAGTTGAATGGTAGTGACTCTCTTCCAAGCTGATTTTACCTCTAGTTGGTGATGGGCGAAGGATGGTGATATTGTTAGGCAACTGGGAATCCCTTTTGGTAAGGCTATTTCTTTGAAAAATATGTGGGATTGGTGTCTTGCTATATTTGCAAAAAGATTCAGCTTTGGAAAAATAAACTTATTTATTTTCTTGGAAAAGTGGTCATTTTTGGGAAGGTTATTCAAACTTGTCACCTCTACTATTCATCATGTTGGCTGCCTAATGGTTCATAATTTGGAAATCTTGAAAGACTTATTGATGGGTTTTATGGTCTAATTTTTATGGATCAAAGAAAATACCCTCTATTTCTTGGAATTTTTGCATTATTCCCAAGGATGAAGGAGGTTTGGGTTTGTTGGATATCTAGACGTAGGGTAAGGTTTTGGTTATGAAATGGGTGGTTAGGGCTTTGGAAGGGAATTATTCTTGGCAACATATTTTACGGTTCAAAATTTAGAATGCTCAGCATGTTGAAGGTTTAAAATGGGCTTTTCATATCAAGGACATTGTGGGCCATCCCAACAAGTTTAAAATAAGAGGTTGTATTCTTGTTAAGAGGATTTGGGAGGCTTTGAATACGGTTGGTTTAGCTATTTACTCAGCTTATATGGAAGAACGTAGGGGTTGGGTTCTTTCGTATATATATATTTTGGTTTGGAAGAAGAATGGGGTATATGCTTCAGAACTCCCTCACCTCAGATGTAAGAGGCTAATTAAAAAAGGGTTTGCGAAATGGTCGAATATTTGGGATTCAGGGGTTGGAGGTTGGGTCAAGTGGACTGATTTATGTAGTAAGTTTAAGCTAAAATCTTCTGACAGAGATGTTATTATGTAAATTCATTCTCTTCTTCCATCCGAGCAACATTTTAAATTAAATGGTGGGTTATCGGGTCCCATATGGCATGACTGGAGTTGGAGTTTTCATGGTATTATTACTTATAAATCTGACAAGATTTATAGAGCTTTTCTACCTAAGGTTTCCTTGCATATTATGTTGAATAGGTGTTGGGGGATTTTTTGCCTTAAAAAAAATGGAAAATGAGACTTTCTTAGATATGGAAGTTCAGGATAGCTCCTCAAATCAAAGTCTTCTTATGGTTATTAATTTTTTAGGGTATTCATTGTAAGGCTAGATTGGCAAAATGGATGAGGATTTTAGATCAATGTAGTAGCTACGAAAGGAAGGAAACTATCAAACATATATTTTGGGACTACAAAAATTCAAATAAAGTTTGGAAGAACCTCGAGTGGACATATTTCCCTATTCTCGAGGATCGGTTTAGCTGGAAAATGGTTTTGTTTGGTGATAATTTTGGTTGTCCTTGGCATCTGTTGGGTGTGTGGACTACCATTAGAGGAGCAACTATGTATGATATATGGAGGACCAGGTGCAGTTTGGTCTTCAAGGATGAAGTACTTAGTGCTTTAGGGATTGCTTCTAGGGTTGTTATTGATATCCAAGATCAATGTAGAGTGTTTAAGAGGCTGATGATGAAAGACATTAAGGATTGTTCTGCTCAGGAAAAATCTGATTGTTGGATGTCCTTGAGTAGGTTTTTATAATCTTTGTATCTACAATGTATTATGAATTATTTTTAGTAATATAAGTAGTATTTATTCAATAAAAAAAATATTTTAACAATATTCAAAGAACCCCCCTCAATAATTAGCTTCCTATAGTTGTGTCTTACAACCATCTATAAACTAGAATGTATGGCCTTGGTTTCTACCTTATGGTTAGATTCAATCCCAAAAAAATTATAATTTCTTTGACTATGTTACCACTAGCTCTCTAAGAATGCTTCCTCCTCTAGCCTTACCTAGGGTACCTTTTGTTTCTCTATCAAATTTTAACTTAAACCATCCCTAGGGGGGTGGTTGCCATCTAGTGTTCCTTATTTTAATTTGAACATAATTTTCCTTGAGTTTTAGGAGAGGGAGGTTCTAGGTCTTGGTAATATACAACTCAACTTGGTTTTACCATCCTTCATCCTCATCCTAGGCTAAAATATTTTCACTAACAACAACCTTAAGTCTATGAAAGATCGTTCCTATTCCTATTTCCTTCCCCTAAAAAACTCTCATATTTTTTTTAACCATATAATCTAGATAAAGTGAGGAAGTAACAAAAGCCAAAGGGAATTGAGTCTTTTTCTAGAGAAAGGGGACTAGCATTGGTCCAAAAATTAAAAAAAAGAACTTGGAAAACCCCAAGCTATATTGCATTCAACCAACAATAGAGTTAGAAATTTATAAGAAAAAGGGTAGTGAATAAAGTAATGATCAGTCAAATATTTTTATTTGCAACAAATGGCACATCTATTGGGGAGAAGCCATCCCCTTCTTTTTAAGTTATCTAAGGTGAGGATCTTATTATAAATAATGAACCATTGGAAAAGGGTAATTTTAGGGGTCAAAAACTTTGGCCACATATTTCCCATAGGGACTTATGGAGAGATAGTCTCTCTTTGATCCAAATAACTAGATTTAATAGAGTACTCATTAGAGGGGTCCCAATGCCATATCAGATGGTCCTTCTGTTGGGAGTTCACGAGGCGATATCACTTAAATTTAGAATTTAATTCATGAAGATAGTGATGAATGTTTGGATCTATTGAATTAATATAAATATATTTCTAGGTGACATAGTTGTCCATATTTAGCATGTAATCAAAAAATTTCTTTCCAAACATTTTAATAAAAAAGATCTCTAAACATTTTAGTCTAGGATCAAAATAGATGGGATGGTCTAGTAGCTAGTTATCACCCAAAAAATCCATATCCTCTACATTTGTAACCACCCATCATAGTCCTCTTCACAATACCTCTCTATTTTTCACAAGAGTATTCCATAGGGTTAAGCCCATTGGAAAATTTTTACACCAAAATAAGGGGACCGAGTTCTCTAGATATTTGATCTTCAATAGTTTTTCCCACAAATAAAATTCCTCATGGATCAACTACCAACCAAAATTACATAAAGGCTTTGTTCATCTATTTGATTTTTCTTACTCCCAAACCTTCCTCTTTCTTAGTAGTGCAAATATTATCCCAAGCCACCAAAGGGATACATTGCCTCTCTTACATACCTATCCAGATAAATATTATTTGGATTTTTTCTATCCTATCAATAACTTTGGCAACAATATTGAACATATACATAAATAAGATGAAAAAACTTTGAAGAGTAGACATCAACAATTGGAGCTTACCTTCTTGACTTAGAAGATCCCCCTTCCAACCAACCAACTTACTCTAAAACTTGTCTAATATTGGGTTCCAATGATCCTCCTTGATTGGACCTTTGAAGAGTGACATACCAAGGTATGTTAAAAGTAAATTTGCACTTGAGCATTGGATAATATTCACAATATTCATTTGTATAGGGATAGGAGTGTTGATAAAGAAAATTGTACTCTTAGATAAGTTGATATTATGTTTGAAAGCATGTTCATACAAGGATAACACCCACATAATTCCCATAACCTCCTTGATTAAATATTGAACAAGAATAATAGTATCATCTATGAATTAATGGTGAGTTATAGGCTCCTTCCATGGATGGTCTAATTTATTAGTTGGGTTCAACATCCTCCCTAATATCTTTGCCATCAAATTAAAGAGGTAAGGAGAAAGGGGGTCCCCTTACTAAATTTACCATTCGCTATGAAATAAACCTATGAGAGAGCCGTTAAAAAAAACTAAAAAGTGGGCCAAAGATAAACATGTTTGAATCCATCTTCTCCATTGGTCACTAAAACCAAAATTCTCTAGGATTCTATCCAAGAAGAGCCATGATACCTAATTGTAGGCCTTATTCATATCTAATTTGACCATCATACTAGTTGTTCCACTTTTCTCCATCGAGTGCATGGACTCATGGATGGTGATAATACCATACAAAATATTTATCTAGAGACAAATCCACTTTGGTTATGGAAAAAAACCATTGGTAGCACCTTTTTTAACCTATTGGCTAAGGTCTTCATGAGGATTTTATAAACTGAATTACACAAGCTAATTGGCCTAAAGTCCTTCAGGTCATCTACACCATGCTTCTTGGAAATAATTAAAAGGAAGGTAGTTTTCCATTCATGTAAGATGTTTCCAAACATCTAATTTTATCTAACTACATTAACCATATCTATGCCAACAATATCCCAAAGTTCTTGAAAGAAAATGGGAGGGAAACCATCTAGATCTGGTGCTTTTTTAAATTTCATAGAGAATAATGCTTAGTTGATTTCCTCCTAAAAAAAAGGTAAAGGTTGTATTCAAATATAAATTAATCAAGTATGGGATGGACCTTAGAAATATCCTCATTATATGCTCTATCTTCTAAAAATAACTCTCAAAAGAAGTTTACTATTTCCTACCTAGTATCCTCTTCTTTGGATGCAAGGAAACCATCAATTCTTCAAATTTTCCTTATTATATTGGCTTTGCCATGATGCAAGGTAGAAATATGGAAGAATCTAGAGTTTTGATCACCTTCTTTCAACCAAAAATATTTGGTCTTTATCACCAAAATAGCTCCTCAGATATTATGAAAATTACGAAGGAGAGACTTCTCCTACTATGCTAAAGTATCATCTCTCCCTTAATAAGTCATAGAAAGATCAATATTTTAGAGATCAAGAATGATGACTTCCTTCTGCTTAAATATATCAGTGAAGACTTCCCTATTTCATATTTTCAAATTCCTTTTAATATACCTCAAATTCTGATCAATTTTCAATATTTGAGTGTAACAAATATCGATATTCCATTACTCTTGGATTAAATTCTAGAAACCAAGCTACAACCACATGGACTAAAATTTAAAGGGTGACCTTCAATCCTTAAACCCTTAGATATTTCCAAAAGAAACGAATTATGGTTAGAGGTAATCATAGGAAGCAAGTACAAAGCTGAATTACTAAATTTAATAAACCAATCCTAAGAGACCAACGCTCTATGAAGAAAAATTTGAATAAAAGCTTCACCCAATCATTTGTTCTACCATGTATATTATTGCTCTCTCAAATAAATATACATGAGGTTGCTAGAATAAACAAATTAGGTGAAATCCTCCATGATATGCAGTGTTAAAATCCCTAGAAATCATATAGGGATAATTGGAGTAGTGGCTTATAAGCTCCAACAACCCCTTCTAGACTCTTCTTCTCCCCACTAGGGAGTTGGGGACATAAACATTTGTAACAATCCAAGAAAAATAAAAAACACTAGAATAGAACAAAACTGAAATGAACCTATCATTCTTCTAAATACAATCACCTGATAAAGTGTTTGGATTCCAAAGGGTCCAAACACCCCTAAAGGCTCTTGTATTATCACTTGCTCCCCACTATGCATTATTCTAAACAAATTTATTTATAGATTGCATTTTTATTTCAAACATTTTAGTTTCTTAAAGCAGTAATATTTTTGGATGATTATTACACCTAAGGTCCTTAATCATCTATTAAGTGGTAGGGGCATTCATTCCCCTAACATTCCATGATATTATTGGAAATTTTGAGCATATTGAGTTGTCATTGATGTCAAAAGAGCATGGTAATCAAGGCAGAAATATTCTTCAAGAATTATGAGACTACAAGGTTGGACATGGAAATAAAAGCAAATATGTTTAAGTTTTATAATATTTAAATATTATAAAGAGATTTGATAAAGGTTTAAAATGCCTACGTACAAATTTTTATAAAAGGAAGGCCAAAGGTTATTTCAAAGGAAGGACATAGGTTTATATAGAAAAAGTCAAGGTTGGGCCACTAAAGGTTTTAATCACTACAAAGTTTTAAAAAAAGGTTAACCTTATAATATTTAAATTAAAAATTTAAATATTATAATCAAAGAAAATGGCACAAACATTTGAATGAATTTTTTGAAATCATAAAGTACCGACGTTGTCAAAAACAAAGGAGTAAATATAAATACATGATGTTTTATTTACCTTTGGGATCTAAGAATAGAATGCACTATTTTGAGAATAATAGTTTTTGATAAATGGAACGACAGACAAGTGAAGGCAGCAAAATTATTGATGCACAAAAACCTGAGATAAATATTTCAAATTCACTTTTGAGTCTCGCCTACTGGTGTAGCCCAGCTGGTCATTGGCTTTGTGTGTGAGCGCTGTGGCAGAGGAGGTTTAAGGGTCGAGTACCCTCGAAAATGGTTTTACTAAGTTACTTCATGGTTTTTTGAGGTAGAGACAAGGTTATATCTTGCGGGCCCCCTTTTGGTGCTACCAACCATGGCAGCACAATTGATCGTAGATCACTTGGGAAAGCGCTGCTTTGCGTGAGGGTAGGAGTTCAAATTATGGCAGAAAAAGGTATTAAATTTTTATAAAGTGTATTAGGAGAGATAAGGTATAAAGTGTTGGCTTAAATGATTTAATTTTTACATATTATTAAAAGGTCTTATAAGGTTTAAGTTTGTGTTAGAATAAGGGGTCTTTCTGGAAAGTCTTAAGTATTGTGATTATAGAGAATCATTAATAGGAGAAATAAGGTTTGAGAAGATATTATAAGGTATATTTATAATTATTGTGATTTAATTTTGCATGTTTTTAGAAAGGATAAATAAGGTGTATTTATGATCATTGCTATTTGTATTTTTGGCAAATCATAGAAAAATAAAATTGAGGATTTAGTCATTATTACAAGCTTTATTTTGTGAGACTAAAAAGGATTTATAAAGTATTATTGTGCTTATATTTTTAATAATTGTTTTAATGTGGATGATTTGAAAAGGAGATTTGCTAACCTATTTTTGAAATGGTAAAATAAAAAAAACCTATTTTGTAACAGGTTTTGGGGGCACATCTTCATCAAGGCAGTTTTTAGAGGTATGGTGATTTAACTCCTTCTCAAGGTGGTTTTGTTTGAGGAAATTGTTTTGTTGAAATATAGTTGGAGGGATAAGGATTGATTTTATGTGCATTAGTGATTGATTGAAGTTGAGAGAAATTGTGCATTACTTTGATTATAAATAGAAATATATGAGCTAGGGTTTGAGAACAAGTTGTGCATGAGTATTGAATGATATTGGGAATAAAAAGTGCAAGTTGTTGAGAACATAATTGTGCATTGCTTTGAGCGAAATTGAAGTGAAAATTTGCAAGGGTTATAAACCAGATTTTGTGAAACAAATTTATGCGTTATTGTGATTGATATTGAGAGTAAATTTGCAAGGGTTATAGACCAGTTTTGTGAAGTAAACTTGTGCATTGGTTTGATTGGTTTTGGGAGTACATAAGAAGGTCAATTATCAAGTGCTAGACTAGAGCTATCTTGTGAATGTAAATAAATGTGAGACATGTGAAAGCGATAGACTTAATGAATGTGAGAAAAACATATTGATTGTTTGTAATGCATATCATTCTCTATATGTTCATGAAGAAAAAAATTCTAGGTAGAATATGTCTGAATTACTTTAGTCAAAGAAAGCACTTTTGAGAAAGATATATGCAATGGTTTCTATGCAATAATTGGGAATGTTTGAGCAAGTTTTGTGAGATGGATTGAGCAGGTTTTATGAGTAGGTTTGAGGTAGAGTTGAGCAGGTTGTGTGAGCAGGTTTGAGGTAGATTTGAGTAGGTTCTATTGAGCAGATTTGAGTTGTGATTGTGAGCATATTTGAGCAAGACTTATGAGAAGGTTTGGAGCATATTTGAGTAGTTATATGAGTAGATTTGAGCAAGCCTTATGAGTAGGCTTGGAGAAGATTTGATAAAGCGTTGTGAGTAGGCTTGGAGAATATTTGACCAAGCCTTGTATGTAGACTTGGGGAAAATTTGAGCAGAGTTGAGAGCAGGTTTTAAAGTAAATTTGAGAAAGCCTTGTGTAAAGGTTTGGAGCAGATTAGAGAAAAGGGTATTGGTGTCTCCTATGGATAGAGGTCCACAAACTAGAGTAAAGGGGATTGGTGTCTCCTATGGATAGAGGTCCATGAACTAGAGTAAAGGGGATTGGTGTCTCCTATGGATAAAGGTCCACAAAATAAAGCAAATGGGATTGGTGTCTCATGTGGATAGAGATCCACGAACTAGAGCAAAGGGGATTGGTATCTCCTGTGGATAGAGGTCCACAAACTAGAGTAAAGGGTATTGGTGTCTCTTGTGGATAGATATCCATGAACTAGAGCATAAGGAATTGGTGTCTCCTTTGGGTTGGTGCCCATAAACATTGTAATAGGGAATTGGTTCCCAAGATATTTGTTGAGAAAATTTAGAAAAAATATATTCTCTATGGATGTAGTCCACATTGGGTGAACCACGTTAAATCTATGTCTCTTATGTGTGTGATAATTTGTGCATTGTTTCATTATTGTAATTGATAATATTGGATAATACTACTTTGGAAAGAAAAATAATTTTTTTTATCTTATACTGTTCACCTCCCCCCTCTTAGTATAAGCTTGTGTTCTTCAATTGGTATCATAGTAGGTTCCTTAATGAAAGTCTAACAACTTGAAGGAAGATCTTACAGGAACACACATGGCTCATAAGGAAAGGTTTTCATCAAATTGTAGGCCCAAAATGGCCACATCCTTAGAAATTTTTGAAAAATCTATCTAAGGTATGAACTTTCCATTCCACACATGTTTCAGTGTATTTTGGAGTGGATCCATGACAAAGGTTTATAATCCACCCAAAACTTAGTGCAATTTTCCATTGGGAGTGATTTTGCATCATTTATAATACATTTGGCACCGAACTGACGACGCTTTGTGAATATGCAAGAGTTTTTGATAAAGATGATGTCAGCACAAAAGAAGTGCAGATTGGTGACCGCTTGTTATTTTCAATGCACTTCAAATGCCTAAGTGTTAGTAAGCTCGATTCTAGTGAATTTATAGAGAATTTTGATCCAGATTGGTGATAAGAGGTAGAAAATAATGCAAAAGGGTGCAGATTCACGTCAAAGAGTATTTTTGAACTAACTTCCTTTTGGATTGGCAACAATGTGTATTTTACACTATCTCTAATGTGGAATGAAGTGTTATTTTACACTGTGGTGGGTCTGGATTGGTGACAAAGAAGTTTTACACTTGCTTGAGTGTGGATTAGCATTTTGCAAGTGTTTTAAAGAAAAGGTGACATCATCAACTTAAAGAAGTAGAATGGTGCTTTGGTCTTTCCCTACCATTATACATAATATATTCCATATCAAATCATAGTTGTGCAATGGGGAAGATCAACAGTAGAGATTTTTCTGATGATTTCAAATTATTTAAAGGCTTTTTCTCGTTGGATTCAAAAACAGTCAGTTGAATTACTGGAAGCCAAAGCATCAGAGGATTTCAAGAAATAGGAACCAAAGGCAGTTGCAAATTGATGATAATACGAGCTTCCAAGAAAATTTCATGAAGTAAATGCAGTCTCTAACAACCTAAACTCCAACTGACATCAACCAACCAATGAGTTGTAGAAGCTATGAGCTGCCATGGTGGTCTACTTGTAGCAGTTTTCCTAGAGTCTGAAATAGTAAGAAAATGCCAACAAGAGCTCTCTATTGCATTGTTGAAAAAAAAATCTTTGTAATGTTCCTTATTATTCTTTAATTTTCAAACTATAAATAGAGGTTGAACCCTCATTTTTTGAGGTCAGCTCTAGTGTGTTTGCCTACACTATTGTAAATATTCTTGTGAGCTAATGAAAGGAGCATTACATTGATTTTCACCTCAAATTTGTGTCTTCATTATCTTGTATCAGAGGTTCAAAGTCTGGAGTTGCATTTTTGTCAATATTCGAATGGTTAGTTTTTTCCAGTTTATTGGATTACTAACTGCTAGGGTAATTGAAATATACTTCTGATTAGATCTATATTGGTAGGGAGTGCATTTATATAAAATTTGAGTATTGATTAATTTTGTTATTTGGATTATCATTGTTTGGATATTGAAATTGATTTCTTTAATATTTCTTTGCTGTGCTTTAATGTATGAAGGTTCATTTAATTTGGGATAATGTTGATCTGAAGTAATGGGTACCTTAGGATAGTTTATGGGAGTTTTTTGTTGTAGTGATATTACTATTAGCCTATCTATCCACTATTTTTTATATTTTATAACCCTAATATCTCTCTTAACCCTAATATATTTCTTAACCCTAATCTCAAAAACCCTAAGTGAGCATAATTGTATCAACACCTTGTTTAAGTTGACAAGGAACTAGCCTACTCTGGAGGTTGGATTTGAAACCCTGTTTTGGTCCATCCAATATTGAGTGCTGAGTTGTAGCTATTGGGTGCATGCCTAGATAGAAATTAGGAAGATAGACAGACACAATATTGAGTAAAACTTGATGCAATTAAGTGCTCAAAATTTTTGGGCATGCTCGTGGGACCAGTTCACAAGGAACATGAAAATCTATCATACGAGTTATTGTTGTATCTCTACTTAGAGGAATCAAGATTTGGTGAATTATCTTGACCTTGTTAAGCAAAGAGTAGCAAATTCACCTGGTGACTCCCTGGTACTTAAATCTAAAAAATAATTACCCCTGTAGACTAGTGTCCTTTCATGTATACCAGGTCTTTCAAAATGAATAACCCTAACTCCTACTTCTATTGTGAACTACCTTATAGAGGGCCTACTATTATAAAAATTTTGAATCAATATTTCCTCTTAGGATATTTATGAGGAAAATCTTGTAGTTAATCCAACAACCCATCAAAAAAGACCTACACCTAGGAATATGGTATGAAATGCAACCCAAAATCAAGGAAATATGGCCCCTAATTAGCCATTATAGAAGTACCCCAACTGGAACATAGCTGGTCCCCTAAGGTTAGCTCATATGAATTCCATTCTCTAGGTGGTGTCCAAGGCTATTCCCACTTATGATGGATCTGGAAAGACAACATATGAGCACTTTTGGATATTTTGAAAAGGTCACAACAAATGCGACTTCCATATGTGAACAAAGATAAGATACGTGGTCCTAGTAACAGTATGGGGGTTAGAGTGATTGCAGCATATGAATAGCCTGAGTATTATTCAGATACTACTCTTGCAAATATTTGGTGTCTAGTATGTAATGATCCTCATGATTCATAGTCTTGTGTCATGTACCAACATCATGTTCAACAAGGTATGGATCAAGCCGAGAGGAATTAAAAGGTAAGAGTAAGTATGTTGTGACATCCTGACCAAATCATGGTTGGAAAAGAGCTGTATGAGGATGGCCCCAATGTGGTTATGACAAGGTCTGGGAAGAAAACCTTGAAAGTAGATCCTAAAAATATGGGGCATTCCTTCTAAGAAAATAAATGAACCACTTCCCCAAAGTAGTGATACTTTTCCTATTCCCCAGGCTAAAGGGAAAGAGAAAACATACAGTATCTCCAAGAGATTCGAGAGAGAAAGTAAAGGAGACTGAATGAAGTCTAAATATGAAACTCAAAAAAGGCTTAGATTCCCATCTATTACCAAAATATAAAGAATAGAATCCAATCAGCAATATAAAAGAAAATATGGTGAGTCAAAAAGAAGTCTTGAAAGACATACCCTAGCTAATTCTGAGTATAATATTGTTAAAGAGATGAAAAATATTCCATTAAAAGCCATTTTATATGATACTCTTTTCATTCTTGGCCAGATAGACCTACTTAAGGCTTCTCTCAAAAAGTACCCATAGGATAAGTAGACCATCACAATCCTTAGTATGCCCTCAGAGAAGAAAGAAATGTCCCCTACAATTTTGAAGAATAAGCCTCCTCCTTTCTATATCTCTCTAAGGATGGAAGGCTAGGTAGTCTGAAATTGTATGATAGATTCAGGAGCATCAAATACAATTATGCCTAAAGCAGTCTATGAATATATGGGTATGGAGTATACTCGATCTTGTCCTAGAGTATTACAATTGGATGGGACACCTATTAGGATAGTGGGAGTCATAAAGGATGTCTTAATGAGGTTACATAGAGCTCCTGAGGTGATGATAGTGCAAGATATAGTAGTGGTCGATCTTGAGCCTTACTTTGGATTATGCCTTTCAAGGGAATTTACTATAAAACTAGGTGGATGCATGTATATGGATTATTATAGTATGGTAATTCCTTTCAAAGGAAAGAGAATCAGGATAACACCCTAAATCCCAGTGTCTTATCATATTTAAAATATTGAGGAAGACATGTGCAATCTTACTTCCCTAGAGGAATTTGAGCTAGTCAATAATTTTGAGGTATGAGATATTGAGAATGAGTTTCCATTTAGAGAGGATTATAGTTAGTTTAGAACTAGTATGGAGACATATAGTATTTTACCTCAATCAAAGAAGAAATTTTTTGCTATATCCAATAAATATCTAAGAGAAAAAGAAACATAGATCATGCACTTTGATGGTGCTAAATGCAGAAATGGTGCAGGAGCTGGTGTGTTACTATAATCCCAATAAGAGGGGACAAAGAGTTTTCCTATAGACTAACATAGTCATGTACAAATAATGCTTCAAAATATGAGGCCCTATGCCTCAGACTAATGTAGGAAAAAATCATGGGCTTTAAGATTCTAAACATATATGGTGTCTCTGAGTTAATCGTCCATCAGGTAAGGAAAAGGTGTAGTAGTAAGCACCATTACCTAAAAGCATACAAAAATAGGGTATGGGATCTAATGGAATCCTTTGATGCCTTAAATATAAATTTTGTTCCCAAAGAAAAGAATACTCTAGTATATTCATTAGCAACGAAGGGATATAAATTCAACCCTTCTACAAACTTTGGAATCAAGAAAGCCAAGAAAACCAAAATGATTTTTAGACCTACAGTACCAGATAAGTAGATTTTCTGGCAGGTTTTTGAAAGTGATGAGCAAATAATTGACTTTCTAGTAAGAGAAGCATGTCTCTCCACTATCCAAGAAGAAAATTTAGAATAAATTGATCAACAAGATGTTATTCAATTAAGGAACAATCATATTCCTAGAGGGTTGGTCACCCTAGAGAGCTTGTTTGACAATGAGGATAGAAAAAATATTAGAGCCATGAAAGTCAATGAAAAATTTACAAAGAAGTTGAGGTTGATACTGAAAAGAAGCTCAATGTTGGCATTCGATTTTCACTAGAAGAGGCATAATATATCAAAGCCTTATGCCTAAAATACCAAGACATTGTGGCTTGGCCGTATGAGGACCTCAAGGTTTATGACAAAGGGATTATCTATATACTATTGATCTAGAGCCTAATGTGAAGCCTTTTAGGTAGAATAAAAGGCCTATAAATCCAAGGATTTAAGCCATTATGAGAGATGAGCTCTTAAAGTTGTTAAAGGTTTAGATCATCTATCCAATAAAACATTCAATCTGGGTATCCAACTTGGTACCTATGAGAAAAAATAATGGTGATATTCGTTTGTGTGTAGATTTTATAAATCTTAACCAAGCATCTCTCAAGGATCATTATCCCCTCCAATATATTGATTAGATTTTGTATATAGTGGTATGGGAAGAAAGGTTCTCATTATTATATGTCTTCTCTGGGTATAATCAAATTTGGGTGAAATATGAAGATCAGTATAAAACAACATTCACCACCAAATGGGGCACATTTGCTTACTAGAGAATGCCTTTTGGGCTGTCCAATGTGGGAGCCACATTTCAGAGAGCCATGGATTATGCATTTGGGGAACTTATCAACAAAGTCATTATGATATATTTGGATTACATGACTCTATTTTCCCATGATAAGCACGACCACCTAGCAACCTTGAGAAAGTTTTTCAAAAGTGCAAAGAATTTGGTATTTCCCTCAATCCTAAGAAGTCATTCTTTGTAGTCCATGAAGGAAAATTGATAGGGCATGTGGTCTCAAAATAAGGTACGGACATAGATACATAAATAATCAATTCCATTATTGCTCTCCCAATACTTGTAAACAAGAAGGCCTTACAGTCCTTTTTGGGTCAAATAAAATTTGTCAAGAAATTTATTTCTGACTTTACACAAAAAGTGAGGCCCATATCTGAGTTGCTCAAGAAGAATTTTGAGCTTAAGTGGATTGAAGTTAGGAAAAAAACTTTTTAGACAATCGAGAAGCCCATTACAATAGTCCTAGTTCTAGTGAACCCATATTTTAGTAAGCATTTTATCCTTTATGCTTATGGAGCTGAAGAGAGTTATTCCTTAGTGCTCACTCAAAAATATGACCAAGGTGAGGAACATCCTATATTATTTTGGAGCCAAAAAAATCCATGACTACCAATTAAAGTATAAATTTATTTAAAGACAAGTATTCACTGTGATGAAGTCATTGAAGAAGTTCATGTAGTACTTGGTTTAGAGTAAAACCTTGGTATATGTTGTTCATCCAGATGTAAAAAATTTATTTTGTAGGGTGACCTAGGAGATAAAAGAGCTGGTTGGATTACCAAATTCTAAGAATATAATGTAGAAATACATCCCACCACATTGGTGAGAGGAAATGCCCTATACTAAAGTCTAATAGAGGTAGCAACATTAGCAGAAGTAACATATTGCCAGACAACAAAAAAGGATCAGGTTGAAGGAGTGCAACTAGTAGACTTTGATTGGGTTGCTCAGATGATTAAATAATTTCAAACTGGAGTATGACCTTCTAATATAAATGCATCCTAAAGAAGAATATACAGACTATAGGCTTTGAAATATGTATTGCTGCTAGAAGGCCTATACAAAATAAACTTGGATGGAGTCCTATTGAAATGCTTGAAATATGATCATTTATAAGTTGAAGAGCCCTTACAACAATGGGGTTTGGACTTCATAGGGGTTATAAACCCTCATTCATTGACAAAGCATAAGTATATCCTAACTGACATAGATTACCTCATCATATGGGTAGAGGCTATTCCTACCAAGAAATCAGATCAGGAAGTTGTGATCAAATTTATGGAAAATTTGATTTCAAGGTTTGGAGTTCCAGAAGCCTTGGTGAGTGACAATGGCCCAACATTAATAGGATCCAAGTATATTGAGTTTTATAGAAAGTATGGCATCACTATTAAGAATACTTCAAATTATTACCCACAGGGTAACGGACTTGCTAAATCTACCAACAAAAACTTGTCAAGGATTTTGAGGAAATCGCTTGAAGGGAATAAATGAAGTTGGCACCTACTGCTGGACAAATCTTTGTGGGTAGACATGATTACTATTAAAAATTCCATTAAAAATTCTCTTTATGCTTTGGTGTATGGTAAAGAGGCAATGCTACCTATCCATTTGGAAATTCCAACACTCAAGCTAGAAAATATAGAGGAAGAATCCGAGGGAAATCCTATGGAAAAAAGGTTGAATCATTTACTACTACTGGAAGAGAACAATGCTCAGACATATGAAAATTTTTTAGAAGCACTCTATAGACATAAAGGCATGGTTTGATAAAAAGGTAAGGTTCAAAAAATTCCAGGTTGGAGATTCAGTTCTTAGGTGGAATGTTGATAGAGCAAAACCGGACAAGTATGAGAAGTTTAATTCTTTTTGGGATGGCACTTTCAAGATAGTGGAGGTCAAGAAAACCAATGTGTTTCAAGTTGAATATCAAGAGGGGAAAATACAACCAATTTTGGTTAACAATTTTCATCTCAAACTCTACTATGATTGAAATATAAGATCATTGTAACATATATATATATATACACTGTATCATATTTACCTTTCTTTCTACACTTTGTATTTAGTTTCTTTTTTAACATGTTGAAAAGAGAAAAATATTTGAAAAATTGGTTAAGTGTTTCAAAGGATACGGTGAGGTTCTATTTTGCACTCAAGTACATGTAAAGTGGAGCATAATGGCACGCAGTCTTCAATCCACATCGAGATGAACTAAGTCTTTAGCGGAATGGGATGAATGTTATTTTTCGTGCTTTAAAAGATAAAGTGGCAGTGGATTCAAAGGCATCTCCAATCCACCAGTTTCAAGACTATGTTTGAGAAAAATGGCAATGTTTCTTTGTTCCACGTGGAAAAGAAAGAAAGAGCCCGCATTTAATGCTAAAATTTCCACACTCAAACCAAAGAGTAGACAAATCAAAACCATGAAGAGGTAACATAAGTTTGAATTTTTGGCCAATGAGAGATCAAAATGCCACCTTCGAACCACAAAAGGAAATAAGTAGGAGTTGAGAAGCATGCCATCAGGCAAGTCATGCAGTAGTCACATTAATGGTGGAGGACATGCATGTACCAAAAAATAAAAGTGCCAAGGCACAAGTTTCATTCATTCAAATATGAATAGAGTTCACTGTGAGAGAAGAATACTATCCAAAAATTCTTGTGAATTCTAGAGAGAATTAGAGTGGTTTCTAGCATAATGGCTTCTGAAGATATGCAAGAAGCTAAAACCTCCTAAATAAAGGTAGTGAGTCCTTACTTTGATAAAGCAAAAGTTGTGGCAGATACTGAACTTGTCCTAACAGAGAGAACGAAGCTTAGGAAAAATATTAACAATATATTTAGGAAAAGAGCAGCCATGTTGGTTGAAGGTAGATGTGATGTGCTCTCTCTCTTATATTTTTACATTTTTGATTCCATTCACCCCTGTCCTAAGTTGATACCCCATGGCTAAAGCAGTGAAAACCTCTAAAGGAAAAACCCTATTTAGTGTTACCTTTGCAAATTGTCATAAACTCTTCACCTTAGGGTTAGAACTTTCGGTAAAATTGAAAGAGTTTAAAGTGACTACCTAGGATGGGTATTACTATTTGGAGAAGTGATCCAATGATGGCGAGTCATTTAAGAAACGGGGTTTATAAATAGCTTGATACCGAGTCTAGGAAGAAATTGCCTGAATTTTTTATTCCTATTGACAAATTCATAAATCCTATGCTATTTTCTATGTTGGCCTATATGGAGAGTTTAGACTCTAATAAAATGGTACATTGCTAGAAAATTCCTACATCATATTGTATTTCAAATGAGAGAATGTATGAGGAAGATGTTGGAAAAAGAGGAACTAGGGTTATCTATTTTGATTGGCCAACTTTCCTTTCCCAAAGAATAAATGAGGAGCTCTAATGCACCTAGTTTTAGGTATTGCTCAAGCCTGGTTTGGATGTTTTATGTTGTTGTGAAAGATATGATGTCATGGATCCTGGTTAAGAAAAAAACCAATGATGGAGAGCCCTTGCTGATTTATTATTGGATAAGTCATTTATGTAGTAGTGAGTCTTTTTACTATTTCAACATGGAATTCTTAGGGTCTGCATTGAAAATAATGTATGGAGAGTACCCCAGGCTATCACCTCTGGCTAAGAAAATATTGAGAATGAAGGGTATCAAAAAAGGATATTGGTATATTTTGACTGAGGGAATAGTAATCATATTATATGGATTCACGGGAAATACTTTTATCCTGCCCCATTTTGTCACAGATAGGCTATTTGCCTTGGAATACTTGATGCAGGCAGAATATATAGACTTGAACTATGGCTCTGGGAGGAATAGAAAATCTATGCTAACCTATCGTACTATAGATGATATAAATATTACGAAGAAGGGGCATAGTGAACAAATTGACCAATACTTAGATAGGTTAGGTCTATTTTATATTCCTCAGAGATGGAGCTATGATCTTGATGATATTTTTAGCAAAAGAAATATTGCCCTAAATGGATACAAGGCCTACAAATTTGAAAAGAGACCTAGGCCCCATTTTCAATAGGATAGAAAAAATAATGAAAATGCTCTTGTGGAGTGGAATGTGTCAAATATGGATCAACTACCTCTGTGGCTAGACTTTTATGATAAAATTATGGATTTTGATCCAGATAAGAAGCCAAAGCATCGGATGACAGAGGCTATCATCAATGATATTAAGGAAAATATGGGGAAAAATAAGGATCCTCAGTCTCAGGATTCCACAGCAAAAGAGGTAAAAAAGGAAGAAAAATAGAATGTAGCTAAAATATCATATTGGTGAAGAATGAGAATTGAAATTGGAAAACCAAAATCTAGGTTTGGAATGAAGATTGATAATGAATTATCTAAGAAATATGATGAGAATATCAAATCCTGGAGGCCTAAGGACATAAGGAACATAGTGCTAATTGTGATGAAGTCATAGGTTGGGATTGATTCCTCCTCTCCACCTATAGATCAAGAGGTTCCAAAATATGATCCTGAAACCCCTTTGACAGCTGTTGATGTCTTGAAGATATTTCAGCCTACCACTAAATAGGTAGAAAAGTTTCCTAAGGGAGCACAAATTTTGAGAAAAATGCAATACTTAGATGAGAGAGCTGTTAGTACTCTAGTCATAAAAATAGTATCTAGGCCTAAATGCTTAGACCTAGGGGGATAACCTCCAGATATAGATATAGACTAGAGAAATAAGGATGAAAGCTTCAAATTCACACCTCTCACTTTCACCACTACAACGACAGTGGAGTTGAATCCCATTTTTAAGAAATTTTTGTTAGAAGAAAAAACACAACAAGAGGTATCTGAGGAAGATACAAAGAGGGAGAAGGTTAACTTTCAATTGTTCCAAAGAAATGCAAAAAAGGCCCTAGAAAGAGAAGAGAGAGAGGTATCAAAGAAATAGAAGTTGGACAAAGAAGATATTGTTAAAGAGGTAACTATTTCAGCTGCAGAGGAACTGACACAACAAGAGCAGCAGGATACAGAGATAGAAAAAGAACACCCTACATCTATAGGTGAAGGTATGGTCTCTAATCCCTTTTATCCTCTTCCACCTCCATAATCCCCAAGGAAGTCTCCTTCCCTTTCTGATCAAGAAGTTGTGAGAAAGGTGCCTTCCTAATCTCATAGTCCATCACATTTTTCATTAGTCACCACTGAGTTACATGCTAACTCATCTCCCCCAAAGTTGCCTCAAATCCCACTTTCATCATCTGAAATTCCTCCTTCATCATCTCATATCATTTCATCCTCACCATTGCAATCACCACTCCCATCCAAGGAGAAAATTGTTCCAAGCACCCCCACTCATCCAATTGTTAGTCTAACTTCAACTTCTATGAGTCTACCAATAGTAAAAATAGTAGTGGTCATAGATTCCATTATGGTCACAAGAAATGTTATAACTACTTCCACACAACCACTATTAATAGTTGATTCCACCCTTACATTCCTTGTGTCTTCATCTCCCTTGGCTGCAAGTTATACAAGTCATGGAACTTTGCAAAAAGAGCAGGCAACTACACAAAAAATCATTGATTTTTTGGGTAGAAAAGCTATCTAAACCTTCCAATAGGATGGCTGTAAGAAGAAGAAGCATATTTTTTGATCCAATTTCAAGGCAAAGGATATCTAGATCCATGACCCCACTTGTAAGTAAGCCTGAAACTGAGATGACTACCCAATATTATAGGGTTGAAGAGTTTATAGAAGATATTGATAAATTGCCTGAAGAAGATGAATTTGTAATGGCCAGATCCCATTTGGAGACTTTTTATGTGAAGCATGATATATTCAAGGAAAAGGTGGGCAAGCTGGAGAAACATATTGAAAAAATATAGAGGACCGTGAATAATCAAAAAGAAGTGAAAAAGGCTTTGAAAAAAGAGGCTAAGAGTTGGCAGAAAAAGTTTCAAGAAGCCAATAAGCTCAAGGAGCAACTAGGAGAATGAAAGAAGCTGAATGAAGGAAAAGCCAAAGAAATATAGAGTTTGAGACAACAAATTTAGATTGAGAAAGATAAGTCTTTTGGATTTTCTAAAGTTGGATTAAAGAAGGTTAGAAAAAAATTGCTTTTCTACGTTCAAGAGAAATGCTCAGGTCTTCAGCTTATGATTGACTCCCTAAATGATGCCAACCACTTGCTCCAGGATATTTAGAAATATTTAGATCAAATCACTAGAGAGCTACAAACCATGATAATTCTAGTAGAACATATTTACAAGCTAGTTGATAGCAGACTTAGTAATTTTGCTAAGCTAATTCCCAATAAGGAATGGAATCTTGCTAGAGTTGCTGCTAAGATTGTGGTTAAGAAACATAGAGCACTTCAGAATGCCTGGCTATTATTTGATAAGGTTGAAGGAGTGATCAAGGATATTGTGGATGTGAATAAATAAATGATTCAGGTTGGTTTTAGAGTTTTGTGTATGAAAGATCATAGCTTGCTATCAATTGAAGATATTCAAAAGAGTACTAATAAAAATCTATAGGATGAATATGAGATTGGTTCTCTGGAAGAGTCCTTGGACCAAGATCAAGCTACACAAATGATCATTGATTTCACCAGGCTAGGAGATCTCATGGAACATCTGGTAAATAGAGGGAATGTTGCCAATTATGAAGATATTGGAGAATTAAAATATATTTTTATGTAGCTCAAAGAAACATCAAACCCCTCTGAAGCAGCATGGAGTCAAGCATTGCAAACCTTAAAATTAATGGTACAATTTTTTTATGATCACACTAGAGGAAGAAATAAAAAACAATATTCTCTAGAGGAAGAAGCAGAGGAATAGGTTGAGGAAGAAGTTGAGGAAGAGGCTGAAGAAGAGGCCCAAAAAGAAGAAGAATAGGATAGAACCACCATAGGTCCGTAAGGGGCACACACTTGAGCCATTTTGTTTTTGTTTATTTTGTACATAGTTCACAAGTTTTGTATTTTATTTTTTGCTCTGATATTGTCAGAAATAAACAATAGCAGCAAAAAGCAGCAAAATTTTTGTGAAGGTATTTTTTTAAGAAGGGCTTATAAGAAGAGTAGATTTGTGTTTTACAAGAATAGTGAAGCAGTTTTGCTGTAAGAACAAATATATTGATGTTGTTTGGTATAGTATCAATATGAATTTTTATCCTTGGAAAATCTTCACAAAATATTCTAAGGGTAATTTTCTTATTGAAATTATTCTTAGAGATAAATTTTGGAAATAGCGGCAGAGGAACCTGTGTTTATTGCATAGTCTCCATATGAGCCTTTATCCTCTATGTTGTTTCAAGCATGGTCTCGATGTGAACTTATACTCTCTAAGATGATCATTAAATTTTTAGAGGGTAGTGTTCATATGGAAATTATTCTTTAAAGTATTTTTTTTGAAGATGACACTTTTGAATCTGATGCCCGGTGGATAAGACTCTGATTTCTACGAATTTGCAAGCAATTACACCTGGGAGGCACCATAATGTAGGCCCAAAATGGCCACATCCTTAGAAATTTTTGAAAAATCTAAGGTATAAAGTTTCCATTCCACACATGTTTTAGTGTATTTTGGAGCAAATCTGCGATAAAGATTTATAATCCACCCAAATTTTAGTGCAATTTTCCATTGGGAGAGTTTTCACATCATTTATAATGCATTTGGCATCGGAATGGTGATACATCATGAATCCATAAGAGTTTTTTTACAAAGATGATGTCAGCACAAAAGAAATGTGGATTGGTAGACACTTGTTATTTGCAATGCACTTCAAATGCCTAAGTGTTGGTAAGCTCGGTTCCGAGGAATTTATAGAGAATTTTGATCCATATTTGTGACGAGAGGCAAAAAATAATGCAAAAGGGTGTGGATTATCGTCAAAGAGTAGTTTTGAACTAACTTCCTTATAAATTGGCAACAATGTGTATTTTATACTATCTCTGATTGGAAATGAAGGAAGTGTTATTTTACACTATGGCGGGTACAAATTGGTGACAAAGAATTTTTACACTTGCTTGAGTCTGGATTGGCGTTCCACAAGTGTTTTAAAGAAAAAGTGACATCATCAACTTAAATAAGTGGAATGGTGCTTTGGTCTTTCCCTACCATTGTACAAAATATGTTTTAGATCAAATCATAGTTCTACAATGGGGAAGATCAATGATTGAGATTTTGCTGATGATCAAAGTATTTAAAGGGTTTTTCTTGTTGGATTCAAACATAGTCAGTTGGGATACTGGAAGTCGAAGCATCGGAGGGTTTCAAGAAATAGGTACCAGAGGCAATTGCAGATCGACGATGATGTGAGCTTCCAAGAAAAGTTCATGAAGGATATGCAGTCTCTAATGACATGAACTCCAACTAACATCAACCAACCAATGAGTTATAGAAGCTCTGAGTTGCCATTGCGGTCTACTTGCAACAGATTTCTCGAAGGCCGAACCAGTAAGAAAATACCAGCAAGAACTCTCTATTGAGCTATTGAAAAACAAATATTTCTAATGTTCCTTATTATTCTTTAATTTTCATACTATAAGTAGAGGCCAAACCATCATTTTCAAGGTCAGCTCTAGTGTGTTTGCCTACACTATTGTAAATATTCTTGTGAGCTAATGAAAGGAGCATTACATTGATTTTCACCTCAAATTTGTGTCTTCATTATCTCGTATCAGAGGTTTGAATTTTGGAGTTGCATTTCTATCAATATTCGAATGGTTATTTTTTGTCAATTTATTGGATTACTAACTGCTAGGGTAATTGAAATATGCTTCTTATTAGATCTATATTGGTAGGGAGTGCATTTATGTAAAATTTGAGTGTTTATTAATTATGTTATTTGGATTATCATTGTTTGGATATTGAAATTGTTGTCTTCAATATTTCTCTACTATGCTTTAATGTATGAAGGTTCATTTAATTTAGAATAATGTTGATATGAAGCAATGGGTACCTTGATATAGTTTATGGGAGTTTTTTGCTGTACTAACATTGTTGTTATCTTATCCGTCCATTGTTGTTTACATTTTCTAACCCTAATCTCTCTCTTAACCCTAATATCTTTATTAACCCTAATCTCCAGAACCTTAAGTGAGCATAATTGTGTCAACACCATTTTTAAGTTGACAAGGAACCAACCTACTCTAGAGGTTGGATTTGAAACCCTATTTTGGTCCATCCAATGTTGAGTGCTGAGTTGTAGCTATCGGGTGCATGCTTATACAAAAAGTAGGAAGATAGAAATCCATAGTATTAAATAAAACTTAATGAATTTAGTGCCCAACACACATAAGGATCCATTATTTGATGGGACTAACTAATCTTTCTGGAGTGTGAGGATGAAGACTTATTTGATAGTACATGGATATGATACATGGCAATCCATTGAAAATTGATTCACACCATCTACAACTCCTCCTACAGATGCAAGTGGTAAGAAACCATATGAAAATAATTCCAAGGCAATGAATGTAATTTTGAGTGGGTTATGTGAATCAAAGTTTGTGAAAGTCATGCAATGCACTTCAAAAAAAGAAATGTGGGATAAATTACAAAAAACATATGAAGGAGACGACAAGGTAAAAATGGCAAAACTTCAAACACACAGAAGGAATTGTTGAAAACTTGAAGATGAAAGATGATGAAGATATTGCTATGTATCTACTTCATATTGATGAGTTTTTCAACACTATTTGTGGACTTGAAGAAAATATTAAGGAATCTACTATTGTTCAGAAAATATTGAGGTCACTCCCTATGAGGTATGATGTAAATATTTCAGAAATAGAAGAGATGAAGGATATCAAAAATTTAAGTATGGACAAGTTACATGGAATTATCACAACCTATAAGATGAGGATAGAAAAATAAAAAACATAAAAAAGAGAGACAACATTAAAAGATTCAAATAAGGAAAAGAATAAAGAACAAGAATCAAGTAGTGAAGAAGAGGCTATCTTTATGTGAAGAAATAAGAAATGTCCAAGAAAACACAAAAATATGCAAACTATGAAATGTTTTAGTTGTGGTAACATTAGTCACTATGCAGTTAATTATCCACAAAATGTAGTAGAGTGAAGAAGAAAAGGATTACAAGAAAAAGAAGGAAATAAAATTTTATTATGAAAAGAAAAATAGGCATGGTCAAGGCAAGCATGAGAAGAAGTTTTTTCAAAGGCACAAGAAGAGTTTTTATGTTGAAGAAGAAAGCAGTACTTCAAGTGAAAGTGATGAAAGATTCTCCAATAATGAAAAAATAAGAAATTATATTTTTGGCCATAGCAGAGAATGAAGATGCTCCTGTTGTCAAAGACCGAGAAGAAGAGAAAGTTTCATAATATGAAAAGGAAGCCACAATTGATATGGAAGAGGAATTTGTTGTTGATATTGAAGAATTAAAAAGGGAGAACTTAATATTGAAGGCTCAAATACAAGAGGATGAGAAAACAAAGGCAAAAATTCTATAGGATCTCACTGAATAAAAGTTAAGGTTGAAGAGGTAAAGAAATTTGAAGAAGGTATGGCTAAATAGTTAAAGACAAAAGAATTAGAATGTGATAGACTACAACATGAAGCTGAAATCTAAGGAAGGGAAATGAGAAATTCAATAATAAGATATATTAGTTTAGAGAAAACTTAAAATATTTGGATGATATTATCAAAACACAGAGATATCCATTTATGAAGACTGTACTTGGTTATGAGAAAGTTCAAGAGGTACAAGAAGAGGAGTCAAGCTCAAAAGAAATAGAAGAATAAAAGAAGGTATTTGAAGAAGAGTGTAAGATCTATACTGTTAAGTTGAGAAGTGGTATTATCAAAGAGGAAGCAAACAAAGAATCATCAAGGAACAGGGACCATCAAAAGAAAAGCAAAGAAAGAACCATGAGATCAAGGTAAGATGAATATTTTTTCCAATGTTATTGTTTCTCATGTAATAATTTTGGTCATAAAGATATACATTGCAGGGTTCATGATAAAAATGATTATGGCTTCAACAAGAGAAATTTCAAGTCACTTGCACTTTCCAAGGACTACAACATCATGTGTTTCAATTACAAATATTTTGGTCATAAAGCTATACATTGCAGGGTTTATGGTAAGAATGATTATAGCTTCACAAATAATTCATTTACACATTTCAAGGACTACAACATCAGGTGTTACAGTCGCAATAATTTTGGGCATAGAGCAAAGTGGTGTAAAACAAATTTTTTGGAACTTTCAAAGACAAGAAAGAAAAAGGATGCTCAAAATGTTCAAAGAGGTATGACTTCAAAAATTTGGAAAAATATTGAAAAATAATAAGAGCATTGTAAATTGGGAGTATCTTTACTCCCATCCCAAAATTAATCACCTCGAGAAAAGGAGGTGGTGAGGGGGTTGAGCTAAGTGTTTTACTTTTAGCCCCATAAGGAGACCTTTGTCATTGATGTCAAAGCAGGAGAGATTTCAGTGAGGGAGAGAGATTTCAGTAAGGGGAAACAACTTGTCAGGGGGAGCAGTTTGGGAATCCAGTTGCAGTAAAAGAAAATTTGTGTAAGGGTTACCATCAATGGCAAAGGGGGAGATTGTTGGAAATATTGAGCATATTGAGTTGTCATTGATGTTAAAGGATTGATGTCAAAAGAGCACGATATTCAAGGCAAAAATATTCTTCAAGAATGATGAGTTTACAAGGTTGGACATGGAAATCAAGGCAAATATGTTTAAGGATTATAATATTAAATTATTATATTTAAATATTATAAAGAGATTTAATAAAGGTTTAAAAAGCCTAAGGATAAAGTTTTATAAAAGGAAGGCCAAAGGTTTTTTTCAAAGGAAGGACAAATTTTTATACAGATAAAGTCTAGGTTGGGCCACTAAAGGTTTTAATTGCTACAATTTTTTAAAAAAATGTTAACCTTATAATATTTAAATTAAAAATTTAAATATTATAATCAAACTAAATGGCGCCAACGTTCGAATGAAGTTTTTGAAATCATAAAGTGTCGACATCATCAAAAAATAAGCAGTGCATATAAATACATGATGTTTTATTTGCCTTTGGGATCTAAGAATCAAATGCACTATTTTGAGAATAATAATTTTTGATAAAGGGAATGGCAGACAAGTTAAGGTAGTGAAATTATTGATGCATGAAAACTTGAGATAAATATTTTGAATTCACTTTTGAGTCTTTCCTGCTGGTGTAGCCCAAATGGTTGCTAGCTTTGTATGCGAGTGCTATGGTAGAGGAGGTTTGAGGGTCGAGTCCCATCGATCATAGTTTTTCTAAGTTACTTCACGGTTTGTTGAGGTAGAGACAATATTATATCTTGTGGGCCCCCTTTTGGTGCTACTAGCCATGGTAGCACAACTTATTGTAGAGCGCTTGGGAAATCACTGCTTTGCATGAGGGCAGGAGTTCAAATTATGGCAAAAAAAGATATTAAATTTTTATAAAGTGTATTAGGAGAGATAAGGTATAAAGTGTTGGTTTAAATGATTTAATTTTTGCATATTATTAAAAGGTCTTATAAGGTTTGTGGTGGTGTTAGAATAAGGGGTATTTCTGGAAAGTCTTAAGTATTGTGATTATAGAAATTAAATTAATAGGAGAAATAAGGTTTGAGAATATATTATAAGGTATATTTATGATTATTGTGATTTTTCATTTTGCATGTTTTTAGAAAGGAGAAATAAGGTGTATTTATGACCATTGCTATTTGTATTTTTGACAAATAATAGAAAAATAAAATTGAGGGTTTAGTCATTATTATAAGATTTATTTTGTGAGACTAAAAAGGATTTATAAAGTATTATTATACATATTTATGTAAGAAGGGTTTTAATGTGGATGATTTCAAAACGAGATTTGCTAACCTGTTTTTAAAGTGGTAAAAGAAAAGAAAACTTTTTTGTGACAGGTTTTGAGGGCACATCTTCATCAAGGCAGTTTTTAGAAGTATGGTGATTTAAATCCTTATTAAGGTGGTTTTTTTTGAGAAAAAATGTTGAAATATGGTTGGAGGGATAAGGATTGATTGGATATTCAAGGTTTATAGACCATTTTTGTGAAGCAAACTTGTGCATTGGTTTGATTGGTTTTGGGAGTACATAAGAAGATCAATTATCAAGTGCTATATTAGAGCTATCTTGTCAATGCAAATAAATGTGAGACATGTGAAAGTGATAGACTTAATGAATGTGAGAAAAACATATTGATTGTTTTTAATTCATATCGTTCTCTATATGTTCATGAAGAAAAAGAATTATGGGTAGAATATGTCTAAATTACTTTAGTCAAATAAAGTACTTTTGGGAAAGATATATGCAATGGTTTCTATGCAATAATTGATAATGTTTGAACAGGTTTTGTGAGTTGGATTGAGAAGGTTTTATGAGTAGGTTTGAGTTAGAGTTGAGAAGGTTGTGTAAGTAGGTTTGAGGTATATTTGAGTAGGTTCTATTGAGAATATTTGAGCTATTATTGTGAGAAGATTTGAGCAAGCCTTGTGAGAAGGTTTGGAGCAGATTTGAGTAATTTTATGAGAATATTTGAGCAAGCCTTGTGAGTAGGCTTGGAGGATATTTGAGAAAGCCTTATGTGTAGGCTTGGAGAATATTTGAGCAAGCCTTGTATGTAGGATTGGAGCATATTTGAGCAGAGTTGAGAGCAGGTTTTGTTGGATAATATTGATTTGGAAACAAAAGTAAAATGTTTTATCTTATACTGTTCACCCCGCCTCTTAGTATAATCTTAGGTTCTTCATATATAAACTTCACTTTTTAGATTTGTTGGGAGTTTTATCCCCACCAAGATTTAGAATTGTTTAGGTACCATTTTCCTCCTCCTTTTTTACCTCTCGCTGCCACAAGTCATGGTTTGAGGGTCTACCCACTTTATTTTCTTTTCCAATATTAGATACTTTTTTAGCTTGTCCCTTTGGTCTCATGCTTGGGAATTTCTCTTTTCCTTTATTTTCTGACCCAATATTCCAATCCCTAAGCTTCTCCCCATTATCCACATATTGGATCAAACAATTTTAGGGGACTTCAATAGCCTCCATATTTACATCATTGGCGCTCCTCCCTTCCTTTCCCTTCTAAATAAAACCACCTAAACTAGATCCCTAGGTCATTTCCATTTGGTTCAACTTCTCCCTAAATTTTAAAGTAAAGTCTTCTCCATATCCCAAAGGGAGACCCATTTTCACCTTAGCTTTTTGTTTTGGAATTGCTTCATATATGATATTCTAGAGATATTCTTGATTGGTCATATTCAACATAATACCACTCACCTAGAATAGATAAACCATATCTTTATCTCTATTTTCACCTTAAAACCTTCCCTCTATAGGTATGTATTTTCCATAATCTCTCCTTCCTCAAAATAAACTAATACCTAGAAGTTATTCCTACCCACCACTGATCTTTGAGTTTATGGTTTTCCAAAACAATGAGATAATATTTTATCCTTATACTTCTCTATTTTTATGAAGAGGGTCTATCTTTCCCACCTCTTCATGAATTTCAGTTTTGTAATAAAATAGCTACTCTAGAGATGACCTTCTTGGTTATAATTTTGATATAAGTTTACAAAGTTCTCATATTCAATATTCTATGTCCATGTCCCCACCTTGGATTTTAAAAAGATAACTAAAGGAAGAGGTTTTTCAAAATTTACATTAATGCAAAATCTAGCATAAATTATTCTACTTTGAGCTTTTATAGCTAAATAAAAACCAATAAACTGACCAATGGATTTAGATATACCTTTCATTATGTCCTCATCCTAGTACTTGATAGGTAAACCTGAAAGGTGCACCCAAATAGGGGTAAGATTGATATTTTTAGATTTTGAATTAAACATTGGTTATCATTTCCTAAAAATAAACCCTTTTCCCCAAAAAACTAGGGACCATTCAATAGAATGTTTGTCATATCCTCCTAGGAGGTAAAGTAAAAGAGAATAAATCTTTTGGGAAGATCCATGGATTTCATATGGCCCCTTACCTTCCATTTACCAACTACCTACTTTATTATTGTGTCCATGTCTAGCCTAAATCCAATGAAATTCCCCACCAACCTGAAGCACCTATGATTAATTGGCCTATCTATTAATCTATTTGATATTGAGAGGCATGAAACAACCTCTTTAATCTCTAGGAAACTATAAAAGGTCTATTTTATTTCCACAATAATTGTGCCCTTCAACACCTTTGAAAAATAAGGTTTAGAAACTCTAAGATGAAATTTTTTGGGACCCCCAACAATTTTTTTGGTAGAAACATCATTATCCCATGTAGATTATTCTACTAGTTGTTTCATTAGAACTGTCACTGCTAAACTAATCAAAAAAATCTATCATCACCGCTTGACCCAAAAAATCTATTTTAGCCTTTATTACAAAAAACATTATTGCTGCCACTTGCTCTAGAACATTTACCTCTATCAATTGATCCAAAAAAATTCTACTGTTGCTTGCTCCAAAATATCTATCACCGCCGCTTGATCCAAAACAACTACTTTAACCCTTGTTCCAAAAACTTTGTTGTTGTCACTTGCTCCAAATAATCTATCGCATTTGCTTTATCTTAATCTAACTATATGAACAAGGTGAAGGATTATGTGATAAATAGTAAAAAATATTAAATTAGGTAACAAATCCACTAACAATGTTATTAAGAAGGCCGTAAAATCATTAAGGGATAGGAAGATGTAGGTAAAAGTATAATAAAAGGAAAATAATGCATAGGATTTATGAAATTCTAAGGATATATAAATAAGGTATTTCTTGGAGGCCCATGGTATATACCAAAGATTCATGTGATGATGTGATATTTTTGAAGGAAAATTTAAGATGTTTGGTAAGCTTATATTTTTTATTTGTATGAAAATATTTTCCACTTGATAAATTTTGTGAAGGATAAAATATTAGAGGATAATTATTTCTTGGCGAGTTTTAACATAATGTCTATTTTTGAAAATATTCATTTATAGTAACTATCAATATAATCAAATGAAATAGATCTATAGATTGCTTCATTATATAATTATGTTAGGTTTATATTTTCAAGTTAAGGTGATATTTTGTAGACATTGAGGGTACCACATTAGGTTATCATTTATCACTTTTGGTCTATAATATTTGTATAAATGGACTTGAGAATACAGTAATGCATTCTTTTTTTTTGTCAAACATGATGAGAAACACATTTGATGACACTAGAATTTGTTGGAACCATGCTAGGTAGAAGTTTGAGGAACTTTAACATTATCTTACAAAAGTATTGTTATAATTATGGGTGCATAATTGTTGATCTCATTGGATTTATGATTTACTAATCAAGTTGTAGGATATTCCAAATGAAGATGCAATATGGGAATCTATGACTATTCTCCAAAATTGTCAACATTAACATTATCAAGGATGAAGCGATGAAATTATTTGAATCTTTGTTGGGTGCCAAAAGTTAGTGTGATCCGATTGCAAAAAGAAGACTATTAGCCAACATCCCCAACCTCATTTCCAAAGAATTTATTAATAGAATATCAAACATCAAAGTAGATAAATATTTATTTGGAGAGTAATAATTATTTCTATAATTTGACTAAATATTTGTTTAGTAATGCAATATCACTACTATAAGTTAATATTTAAAATTTATCTAGAATGCTAGTAGATTTTGTCTATGTAGCCTCGTTAAATTTAAAGTCTAATAATAATTCTTTTATATTATTTATATATGACCAATATATTCTCAACTTTTTTTGATTGATAGTAGAAGGGATTTTAAAGGGTCCTCGAAACTATTACAAGTAGGGTTTTAAAAGGCATCAAAACCAAAAATCTAATAAAGCAACCTCCTAGCAAATAAGTCATAGATTTTATCAAGCATATACAAAATATTGCCCCACGATCAAACCACCATGTGCTTAGGAATCTAAAGCATCGAAGAAAAATAGTAGAATAACAAAAATGCTACTAGTTAAAATAAATTTACAAATAAAAACCATCCAAACCAAAGCATTTTTTGGCTAACAAGAAAGGAGAATAGGGGAGTCTTGTCATCACAATTAACAAATTCATCCAACAAAGCATGTAAGAGGATCACCCCTCATAACAACCGGTTTAACAAAACAACACTAGAAAATACCAGCCAACAAAATCCACAACATAAAAAACCATCCAAAATATATGCACAAGAAATTCCATGAAACCATAAATCTCTCTAAATCCAACCATTCTCAGGGCCATTTGAGAAGAAATTATAGGAAACAACCAAACATAGCACCTAAGAGAAAAAAGAAGGATTTCTATGAAATAAAGAGAGCTTTGGAACCTAGAGATATAAAACACCCAAAAAGATGGATCTAGCCACATGACTATCCTCCAGAGCTAGGAAAAACCACCAAACTAGGGAGCCATCAACAAGATACCTCTATCACAGATATTCAACCCAAGGGCTCCCCCTAGGGTTTGTGACTATAGGGGAAAGACCCAAAATAAAAACATAGAAAGCATCCCCATCACCACTCCTACATTTAGAAATAAACCTTAAAAAAAGCCAAGTAGACACCAGTTCAGATGCCCTGGTAGCACAAGAATAACTATGCAGTCAAAGAAGATGCACAGATTATGTACACAATATTTGTAAATGTTTTCTTCTTTATTGTTATGAAATTTTATTAATATCTTCTTTTTTTTTTATTTGTGGAAAAAACCCCACCTCGGATGTGACTTTTAGGTAAGTCCCAAAGATCTAGAGGTATCTATTCCACCAAAATCACCTACAGCTCACACATGGCCTACTCCTTTGGCACACTCCATAAGCATGCAAATATTCTTTTTATTATTTTTCAAATATTTTTATATACAATTTTATTTTTCATTTGTATTTTTTATATATGTTTTGATTTTATGGAAAATCTAATATTGTTTTATTGGAATGAACTCTAGTGATAAGAGAGATTTGAACATGAATTAAGCAAATACATTTTAACAGTTTTTTTTGTTAGACCTCAACAAACATCCCTTTTTATTTATGTGAGATTAAAATATTATTTTTGTGTTTTCATAATCAATATCAAATTGGTATTATAATAACATAAATAAATTAAAACCTAATAAATTATAACTTAACCTTATGAAATAAATTATATAATATCTTAAATTTTTTAAAAACATAAAAAATTATATTTTAAAATTTCTTTATATTTATTATTTAAAGTTACTATTATAAACTCAACAATATGAAACTAAATTGTATTTGAAAAAACATCATTTAAATTCAATTAATCAATTTCATTTATTAAGAGTTGCATTTAGAGATGCAAAAAAAATTGAAAATAAAATATTTAATTTTCAATATAAATATAACATGTTTAATTACAAATGATGGAAAAGGAAAACTAAAAATATATATTTTTATTTATTTCAGATGCATTTTTTCATATCCTTTATGAGAGTACCTTGGCATTACTTTATTTCAGGGAAACTTACTACAAGAATGTGGAATAATGTCATAAAGAGAATTATGAAGAAATTAGTGAGGTGGAAAGGTGCCCTCGTAAGTCAATCTGCTAAAGTTACCTTAGTTCAATATTGCTTTCAGAATATCCTAGTTTTTTCCTATCGATTTTTAAGGCTTCCATTTTTATCTGCCATAGCATTGAGAAGATCCAAAAATAATTCCTCTGTCCTAGAGCAGAGAATAGATTTAGATTTCCCTTTCTAGCGTGGGATAAGGTGTGCTAAAAATAAATACAAGGAGGGCTAGGGTTCTAGAGAATTCAAAAGATGAACTTAGCTTTAATAAGAAAGCAAGGGTGGAAAGTAGTTTCAAATACCAAATCATTGTGGGTTAACATAAATAAGACTAAATATCTTCAACAATGCTCCTTGCTTGAAGATAATGCCTTCCCAGATGGTTTTGCCTTCTAGCACTCAGTGGTTCATACTAGAAATATAATTAAGAAAGGATTGAGATAGTGTGTTGGTAATGGTTCCTCCATCTAGTTTTGGAAAGACTCTTGGATTTCTCAGCAGCCTCTCATCAAAAATCTGGCTCTCTGACTGCTTAAACCCATAACTTATTTCCTATTTGAAGGGTTAGTATTCCATTTTATTTCTAAAGACTATCGCAATGATCCCTGCTAGTCAACGTTACCTAATATCCTGGATAATCTTGATAATATTATATCAAGGCATCTAAAGTGTTGTATTCCATGCTCAAAAGGTATGTTTTTTCTAGAAACTTACCTCTTGATCGCCCCTTCTAGAAGTTGACTAAGTCAGGTGAGTTTACTATCAAATCTGCTTACATTGCCCATGTTTATTTATCCAATGGATGGTTCCATTCCAATAGAATCTGGCTTAATAAACTCATCCCCAAAATTACTTATTTCCTATGGCTTGTTGTCCAAAAAAGGGTCTTAACCAATGACAATCTCATATCACGAGGCCTTACCATCCCTAATAGATGCATTCTTTGCAAGTCATATTGGGAGTCGGTAAATCATCTATTTATCTTCTATCCCTTTTCCAGTTAGGTTCATTCATCTTTGTTTAAGAAATTTTACATTGCTTGGGCCTATCCCAATTCTATTGAAGATCTCCACCTTCAATGACCCAACCCATTTTCTTTTTCCCAGCCTAAAATCGCTTGGTCATTCATTATTCCCAATTGCCTTTGGTAATGGTTAGAAAGAAATAAAAAAATCTTTAACAATATTTCTAGAAATTATCAAGCCATTGCTATTAGGTTTTTGCTATTTGTTGTTGATAATGTCAATATTACCACTTTCTAAAACCATCCCAAGTCTGTATTCAAGTCTAAAATTTCTTCAAAACTTAATATCCTCATTGATCCATAATACAAAGATATCCCTTTGATCACAGATAGTGTTGTTTGGGAACCACCATCGGTTGGGTGGTCTGATGGAGCCTCAAAAAGCAACCCTGAGAGTGTCAACATAGGAGGTCTCATCAAATATGAACATGACAAAATTCAACTTGCTTATGGTGAATTCATAGGAATCCAATCCAATAATGTGGTTGAATATTGGGTAATGCTATAGGGGATTAAGGCTACCCATGACCTCAACATTTAGAATGTGGTGATTGAGGGGGATTCCCTCAACACCATAAATCTCTTGAAGAATAACACCAACCCCCCATGGAGTATTACCAATATGATAGAAGAGGCAAGGTTATGTGTTCATGAGTTTGCCAATGTTTCTATTTAGTATGTTTATCGTGAAGCCAACCAGCTGGCTGACATCATGGCCAACTTGGGCCAAAGCACTAAACCTTTGAAGATATGGGTGGAAGATTTTCCCCAATGTTTGATGGATAAATGTATCTCAAATGCTCCGATTTCCTTTATGTAAAGTCGTTGGTCTTGGTGTCAGTTGTGGGTCTGGGTTTTCTATGCTGATCCTTGGCCACGTCTATGTTGATTCTTTCTAGGAAGGTTATTCATAAATTAAAGTATTAGAAGGTGGATATGCGGTCTCCAACCATTACCAAGGTGATCAGGATGATCTTGGCACCCAGAATACTGATGAGTATTGCGTAACTCATCTTCCCTGGTGTTGGTGGTTTGCTTTGGTCTTGGGTTATTCTAAATTTTTTGGATGATCCCATTTTGTTTTAGGCTTGCCATATTTTTGTGTCAGGTTGGTTTGTATGTAGCCTACATTCTCTTCTATCTACCTCGGTGTAGGCTTCTCCTATGGGTTTTTCTTCTTCTCTTTCTTCAAGGTTTGAGGATCTTTCAACACCTCGTCTTATCAATAAAAAATATATATTTTTTTAAATTTGGTTATGTGGTATTGAAATGGACACTTCCCACATTATATTATAATTATACAGTACTATTATAACAACTTATCCATTACATATATATATACACACACACACACACATATATATATATATATATATATATATATACCGTTTGAAAAGATTGTAATTCTTCTATTAAAGTTGAGAATTTTTGAGTTAATGCCATATACATTGCTTAAGTTATGAATTGTTTAATATTTAAATTTATATGTTGTATATAGTGTGTTCAAAAATTAATCTAAACAAATTATAAATGACAACCTTAAATATATGAACCTTCTTTATTTGTGAACTAGAATACATAATTAGATTTATTTTATTTTATTAGGTTTAAAAAAAGGGTTTTTTAAAAGGTCTTCCAACTTTTTACATGAAGAGTTTTGAAATGATCCCTCAACCTAAGATGCAACAGAAAAAGCATTTAAAAAAATTCTAAACTAAAACACAAGGAATTATAACCCATCCAACAGGAAAAGAAAACAAACTTTAAACAAATTTGAAACAAGCTTATTTGGTACTCACCCAAACTGAACCAAAGTGATCAAATTTAACTAAAACTATAATGTCGGGTAACCAGAAATCCATAAAAGAAGTTGAAACCTGAATTTGACAAGTCAAGAACCTAGAGACCAAGCAAAGTTGGATCCCACAAGTCCAAAATAAACAACAACAAAAAAAGGGTTAAACAAATTGTGAATGCTGAGAAGATCTTAGAATCCATAAATCTAATGACCCCCAAAACATTTTCTCCATAACTTGAAAGAATTTAAAAACACTAACAATATATAGCTTCCTGCCCAAACCAAAAATCTCAAATATAAAAATTTCAAACTAACAAATTCCTACCCAAGGGGGAAAATGCATTTGAGATAATCAATTCCAAAGAATCTAAATTGAAAATTTCCCACCCAATTGGAGGAAGAAGGGAGATTTCTACAATGCCACCTAAAACCTAAAAATAAAACAAAGCAACAAGAAAACACTAGGAACTGCTTTAAAACAGGAACCTAAGGATTTAGGAACACAGGAACCAGTCTAGCACCTAGTCTCCTATCTTACCAATGTGGAATGCGATCTAAGATCTTACGATCTTCATTATTAACCATCTTCATCCCTAACCCTAGGAGCCAATTATTTTATTTGCTTTTTATTCATAATAATATATTATTAAATTTTTACCTATTAATAATAGAATTTGAGATTTGCAGTCAAATGGTGGGACAAGGCTTTGGCTCTTCTTGGGGAGGTTCAAGACCCAGCGAGTATGTGAGGGGTGGGTGTGTGTATGGTTGTGTGTTTAGCCCCTGTTGATAAGTTTAACTCTTAGCCTTAGGAGGGGTCATGGTTAGGATGGGAATGCCCAACCTAAGCTTCAGTTTAAAGGTTTCTCACATTACCCTAACAAAAACAAATGCCACCAATTTCACATTAATAATAATTAAAAAATTATTAATAATTTATATTAAACTTATTGAAAAAATAATTAATATATATTAAAATAAAATCTAAATTTATTAAAAATTTGATTGAAAACTAACCTTTAAAAAAGAAAAATAAATAAAATAAAAATAAAAATAAAATTAATATTTATGTATTTAAAAGTAATTTAAATTTCGCTTATAACCATGTATTTTGCACACTTAAGAGGTTCAACCCATTGGTCAAAGCTTTTTTTGGGAGGACGGATATAAAGGTTTGAATCCCACATGTAAACATTGCTCTTGGACAGCAAGGAGCAAGATTAGAGCTATTATGTGTTTTGCACACTTTAGAGGGTCAACCTGTTGCTCAAAAATTTCCTTTGGGAGGGTGGATATAAAGGTTTGAATCCTTCATGTCAGCATTGGGAGATTATAATAACAAGAACAAGATTAAAACCACAACTAAAAAACTATGAAAATGTAATAAAAAACTATGAAAATGTAACGAGGTATGAATCCTAAAGAAAACTATATATTCTGTGCAAACCTGTATTATAAAGTTTGATTTGTTATAAACTAGATTATGTATAGTTTTCTCAGATGCCATTGTCTTGCCTTGCAGAAGTACTAACCCACTATAAAAATCATGTAAAATCTACTAAATAAAATTAGATTAAAAACTTATGAGTCTGTCTTTATTTTCATGACAATAAATTACAGATAAATATTCCCTTAAAATTTTACTTTAAAAGCTATTTGTATAGCTCCTTTCCAAAGGAAGAACTCGATCAGCAAATAATATTAATGTCCTGGTTGCCAGCAAATCAAATTTTCCTCCTTCACACCATAAAAAAATCCTATTGCCTATGGCCTTTTTGCAGTACTTGGGATGCCGATAGGTTGGGAGTCACCATCTCATCATCTCAATGTCAAGAATAACGTTCCTATGTATATTAAAAGTCGAAGAACTGAGATTACCGTCCGTCTGCAATGGAAATTTTTCAAACAATGGAGGCCGTCGCTTTCGCTATAGTTCTGCGAATCATCACTTGAGCGCCGATGGGATTCTATTACCACATAAAATTCAACTCAATATTTATGGTTAAAAACGAATAAGAGGGAACGACATATTTAGAGTTCTTTACCAATGAAGGCGAAGGGTGGGGGACATCTTCTGGGGTTTTGCTGGCGCTGCAGTACACGGGAATGAAGATATTATAAAAATTCAGTGAATAGGAGGAGAAGGAGAAAGAGTGCACAATGTGAATTCATTCATATAGAATATATAGGCATAACTTACATAGCGCAGTCGAATGCTCTGCTTCTTGTGAACGTTGGAGGTTAAGTCCATGGAAATACAATAATAAAACTTAGTATAGACATGTCTCTGATGCTAAGTAAGAATGTTGTGTTTGGTTTCAACCGATTCATTAAAGTTTATTTAGATTTGACCTCAAGTCAAAATAATTAAAAAAAATTAAACAAAATACTGCATAGACTTTTGCTCTTTTTCGTTTCACTTAGGATCTAAATATAATGTTTTGAAGAATGGGTGTGGGTTAAGGAATAGGAATAACAAATTTCATTATAAATAAGGTTTTAATGGTTTAATTTAATACATGTGTATTGATTTAAGATTAAAGTGTGAAGATAATTTTTTTTATTTATTGTTATATGACACGTTTAAACTTCAATCAAAGACCTTTTATGTGAGTGATAGATATGTGTCATCAAAGTGATTAGGCTTCAGCTAGTTATAAATTTTAAAGGTTTTTTTTTAGTATTTTAAATATTTATTTATTTTTAATTATTAATAATATATATTATAGTTAATATAATATATATTATTAAAGGGTTTGATGGAAGATATTGGTTCTCAGATCAAGGGGAGCAAGATAAAGGAGATAGTCCAACTTTAAGTTGAGTTGGAGGAGTTATTCACTCAACTAGTTTTAGGGGAAATAAAAAGCTAGAAACAAGTAGTTCCAGATCAGTTAAAATCTAAACAAAAGGAACCAAGTTTAGATGAGTATATTTTCATTCTTGACTCAATAATCATAATTTATGAGGAGAAAAAAGAATCAAAACAAGAACTAACATCCAAGGTTACAAAGGCAAAAAAATGAACCTAGACATAACATCAACTTCCAAACCCAGAGGAAGATCGTCAAGATACAACATCACCCTCCAAACTTAGAGGTGCACCATCAACAAATGAAATTAAGAAGAGACAAATAGAGAAGGAAATAGCCTATGGAAGGCAGTTCACCTTGGACAAAACCTTTAGAGGGAGGAAGTGAAGGTAATCTCAAGGAATGTGAGGGGATTTAATGCCCCTAATAAAATAAGACTTTTAAATTCTTTCATTTAGCAGCATAGACCAAATATTATCCTTTTGCAAGAAACCAAGCTCAATGATGCTAAAATCTCAGACTTCATTGACTCTATATGGGTGAAAGGATATGGTATAGTAGTGGATACCCAAGGAGCTTATGGTGGAATAATTACTACATTATGAAAGGAAAAGATCAAAGGGACCTTAGTCTAAAAATTGTGTAACCAAGTAAGTGTCAATTTCACTTCTAATTATTTTTTCATTAATGAGCTATGGGAGCACATGAGCATATGGAAACTATCACATCTACACTTGATTTAAGATGATTATTGGGAGGAGTTGTCTTGAGTTTGGACAATTTAGTGGGTCACTACTGAGAGGGGAAAGCAACAACTATATAGGTTTGACTAAGTACAATTATAGTTTGGCATCCTATAGGAGACACTAGATCTAGGAGTCTACTAATTCAAATTGGTGCAGAGAGAACCATCAACGGTTGGAGAGGGCCTTGATGTGGGGAGGTTTGTAGAGGAGGACTTAGAAGACCCACTCTATGTTGACCAAGGAGTGGATGATTTAAGAGTATATCTTGGGTATTAGAGATGGTATAGGGGTATTATACCCCTAAGGATATCCCCACTAGTGATATTATAGAGACACAAAGACATGGATTGAAAAATGTAATTGACACTTTGAGAGGCCACTTGATGCACTACTAAGTGGTAGGAGAGGGGTGCAAACCCACATAGGTAGGCATGGGTGTAGGTTTAAGTGGAGGTAGTGATAGTAGTCAAGATTACCATCATCATCCTAGGCATAGAGGGAGCAGGGACATCAGGAGGTGCCCCCATAGCAATAGAGGCTAGGCTGAGCATGACATTAGAAGATGCCCATACAAAAACAATAATAGGATGCAAAAGGACTATATGTTAGGATGACATAGCTAGGGAGGTTGAGGTATTGTAGGCCAAGATAGAATTCATACATGTTAGAGTTAGAGTCTATTACATCATTTGGATAATGTAAATGTACCTTTATAGGTACATACTTAGGACATTAGATTACTTTAGGGGAACGTTATCTAGTTACTTTGTGTAATGCAATAAATGCACAAGTATCAATGTACAAGTTGTAAATGTGCAAGGTTTCCCTTATACAACTAGGTAGAATATTGGTCAATGAATCTATCTTCCATTATAAAATGTCCTCATTGTAAGAGATTGATGAGATAGTAAGTAGTACTAGAATTACTATGTAACTCCATTAGTGATGGAGTACAATGTATTCTTGTAGCTTCTTGCATGGAGTGTCCATTTTCTCCATAGAAATATTGTATTCATTTCCATCATTTCTATTTATAGAATATTTTTGTAATCTCATAAATTTACTTTCTCTCATATTTTTGCATCTTGTGATTGTTATCTCCCATTGCGATCTACCTCAAAATTTAACAGTGGTATCAGAGCCACAATATATCTGGTCACAGTAGAACTAGCTACTATAGATTGAGAGGAGAACCACCATTATTATTGAGCCTAAATTTTTGTAAACCTAATTCATCGTAGTGCATATGCTTTTACAAAAATCTTCAAAATAATCAAGGTGGTAGGGAGATCTTTGAGAAAGTACTATTGTTAAAAATTGGTCCAGTCACCATGGCTTCGATTTTACAAAGTAGATGTTCCTTTGGACCCATTGCATGTCAATTTTGTTACCTTAAGATTGTTTGGTAGAACAAATTGGAAGAAGATATTGTAAAATTTATTTTGCTCAAAGTCTTCCTACAGATTTGCAAGAAAACTCATGAAGATAAGAACTCAATATTTGATCCACGAGTTTGATGAATCAACTAGTGAAGCTCATCTAAGAGATCTGAAAATTTTACTATTACCTAAAGTTTCTTTTATTATAGGGAACTAACTCTCATATGACTGGGATAACTCCTACAATAGAAATATAGGATATTTCAAATTCATTGCTCGAATATCGGAATGCCTTCATAGTATAGAGATTACTTTTTGCAAGAGAAGAATACTACAGAAGAGACTCTAGGAGAAAGAATCATGGTGAAGTCCAGATATTGAATATCTCCATAGATAAGTATCAACTTCAAAGTAGAGAAGGCCATAGAAGCCTTGATCCAAAAAAGGCCACAAAAGCCTTGATCTAAAGAAAGGCCACAAAAGCCTTGATCCTGAGGAAGACTCTATAAGAGAGTACCTGATTCAAAAGAAGATTCAAATTTTAATACTAATAACTTGTTGCAGGGAAAGGAGATTGAGTGAGTTTGGAAACTTTATACAAGAAAGTTAGGAAGAGTATCTTCTTTAGAATCAATCCAACACCTACAACAAACTGAAGGTGAAGATATTAGGTGAATATCTCATCGAATAAACTTCTATTCTTGGAATAATGAGGACTAGGAGAGTCCTACTAAAATGCAAAAGAAACAAAATCAAGAGATCCATGAAGGAGATCTCAATTCTAGAAATTTAAGAAGAAGGTCTTAAGGAAGACCAGAGAAGCTGTAAAATTGAATACCTAGGAGAGGTCTCAAGGAAAAAGGCTTCGAGAGCCTTGTTGCTGAAGCAAGATCATTAAAAGAGTTCCTATAAGAACTCATTGGAGAAATTATCCATCAAGAAGAACGTTTTTGATAAGGGAAATAATTGGGACAATTATCACCATATGACATAAATTTCAAAAAGGAGAAGAAGAATTGGCAAGGAGTGCCAAAGAAGATACAAAATATCTTAATATATTAAGAGTCTTGAGAAGAAGATCATGCTTGAAGTCAAAATTTGGAAATAAGACTTAAATATAGAAGAATATTTCCAAATCCAAAATATTTAAATATTATCTTTCAAAAAAAATAAGGCATAAAGATTTATCCAAATCTACAATAGAAAGGAGAAAATTACAAGAGAAGAACAAGCCAAAAACCATAGGCTCATGAAATAAAGTTTGAGCCCTCTTTTTGGTGAAGGAGCTTTTTGGAAAAGCTAAAAAAAGTTGTAGAACTCTATCAAAAGTAATAAACTTGATCTAAATCATCTACAAAAAGCTTTAAAAAAGGTAAGCAACTATTGGTGCAAGTAGATTCATTAATTGGATTACTTATAGATTTGTTAAAGCACCCTATATTGGATCAAAATTGCAAAGTTGCAAATTGAATTACAGTCTTCAAAAGTGTAAAAGAGAAAAAATTCTTTTAAGTATCATTTGCATATTAGGATTTGATTAGATCTCAGAGTTATAATTATCTATCAACTATTTATCTCATAATTTAAAGGTAAAAAGAAGACTAGATCCCACAAATGTGTTTGTAGTGAAATTTGCAAGAGTTCATTCTAGATTATGCTTGAAAGGTTGCAGTGAAATTATTAAGTACATATTTGATAGATTAGTGGAGCAATAAGGTGAGATTATTATTTTTTATTTGTCAATAAGGTGAGATTATTATTACCATTAAAAGTGCATCTATTAAGAACTGTACTAGCTGATTTTTTAACTAGTTATTCTCAATTAGTTTTTGTTGTTAAAAGCACAAAAATGAGCACAAAATCTATAGCACTTTTGTGGCCAAGAGAAGCCACCATTACAAGGAAAAAAATGGTGGAGAAGAAATCCACCATTGCATTCCTTGAAGGAAGCCTCAAATAAAGACCTTGGAAGTAACAAGATTCAAGGAGAAATAAAGAGTTTCATTTCAGTACAGAGTGTAGGAATCATTATTCAAAAAAAAATTCATTAGCTTGGATTGATTATCATCCAAATAAGAAAAAGCAAGAAGGATTACGTAAAAATTATTCATTTTGATTCAAGACCTATTTATTAAAAAAGGTACCTCTTTTGTTCCTTTGAAATGATAAAAATATTACTATTTATAGGGAGGTAATAAGGATGTTATAGCCAGCAAATTTTTGACAAGAGGAAGGAGCCATCGAATAAGCTCACATGATTGTTATAGGAAGGAGCCATAGAAGAGTTCACATGATCATTTTATCAAAAATATTCCCATAAAGAGAAAGGATCCACCGAAGAGCTCACACATCCAAGAATCGAGGAGTTTAAAAATATTATTTTCCTCCATCAAATCCATCCCTATAAGCAACACGTCACTTGCAATAGTGGAGGCATTGAGATAAGGTATTATCTATTGTGTTTACGTATAAATAAGGGCAACATTTAGTGATAAATTATCTATGTAAAAGGCCATGAAAAAGAGCCCCCCTATTTGATGTTATAGACAAAACTATCTTTCAAGAACTAAAGAAGGGCACAAATTGGTATTAGAACAAGCAATGAAACATGAAAATAGGTGAAGAGAAAGGAGCTATATCTAAGGCATCCATTGAAGCAAAAATCCACGAAAAAAGGAACTCAAAAGTGTGTCTTAGAACCATGGAGAAATCCAGCTGTAGCCATATGTCATCCTCACCAAGCCAACATGCAAAAGGAAGCTTGCATCTCAAGAAACATAGCGAGCTCACATAGGATACAAAGATATAGGAATAATTAGGGTTGCAAGCTCATATTTGAAGCGTTACATGCACAAGTCTTGAGTGTCACTTGGCACAAATTCTCTGAGCATCCCAATATTCTTGAAGATCCAAGCACTCACCTAAAAGGGAGTTACATATGTTTTGGAGGGAAGAATATTTGGAAATTACCACCAGCCTCATAATTATCAAAGGTACATTGAAGACACCTACTTAGTAATGCTTCAAGTGACAGAAGGAAGTTCATCCTATTTAAGGCATCTATCCTGGAAACAGAGATAGAACGAAGTGAAACGAAGCCAAGAATTGAAAATTTCTTGGAGAAAAAAGGTTAATTCAAGCCATACACATTTCAAAGGTGTAAGAGAAACATTTAAGAACTATAATAAAACCAATAAACCAGTTCTTGCATTTGGAGGATCCTTGCAAAGTGTATTTCAAGGTATTTTTGATGTTATTTTTGGAAGAGAAGGAGTGCCAACCAAGGAGGAAACCAATGTCAATAAAAGAGGGCTTTGAATTCCCATGAGCGCTACATAACACAAAGCTACAAATCCACCGCTGCACAACATTGGAGGATTATTAAGGTAAAGGTTGATTTTATTAGCTTGCTTTAAACTTAAGGTCTTTGGAGTTATAAGGGTGCTTTATATCTACTACTATAATATTCAACATTCATGATTTATTAAGCAAGCATATTTCATAATTGTTAATATTTGTAAAAAGTAACCAAGGAGGAATAAGGGTTATTACTGAGATTTAAAATTATTTGCAAATATTATTTTCTAATTTTTTCCAAATTTGGGAGTTATAAGGAATACAACATCAAATTAGAAATTGGAAATTAGAAAACATTAAAAATAAACCAAAAAGGGGTATTTAAAGAGGTTTATTGAATATTTTGAAAGGTTGAAATTTTTATAATAGTGTTGTCTCAAAAAAACTTAAAGGAGGTAAAATAAATCCAACATCAAAACCTCTTCAAAAACTGAAAAAGTGCCTAGTTCAATAGGAATAATAAGGAGATAAAAGAGTTGATTTTGGTTTTTACAAAATTTTACAAAGTCAACCCAAAATTGAACTACAATTTACAAAAAGAACTATATTGATCATATATCCTATACAAAACATCCTAGGGAGTCATAAGACATTCTACAAAACTTGGTAATACTAGCATCCATAAAAAAATTATCAAGTTCTAAATTCATTGGATAGATGTAAGTTTTCTACAAAACCTAAAATCTTATTAGGTTTGTGAATTCTCATCATTAGGGAGATATAAGGAAGTCTAAAAAACCTAAGGGTTAGCAATTTTTTTATCAAATCAAGCTTATATGTTCTAAGGGTTACATATACCTTAATATTGGGAGCTGTAAGGTATACTACCTAAGATATCTATATTTTCTTCTATTGTTCAAATGGAAAAAGGAACATCATACAATAAGAGAAAAAATCTCTCTAACAAGAATCACTCCACAAAGCATGAAAATACTTGGTACATTGACTCAAGTGCAAGCCATCATATGACAAAAAATTTACAATGGTTTAACTGTCTTGAAGTCATCAAAGGCTACAAACTAAGAATTGTAGATAGCCAAACTTATCCTATTCATGGATATGGATGTGTAACACCAAGAAAATAATTTCCAAATATCTTTCTACAAAAAATATTGTATGTTCCTGTATTAACATTCAATCTTATTTCAGTAAGCAAGTTGGTGAAAAACAACTATATGGTCAACTTCGAATATATGAATGGCATCAATACATGCCTTATCATAAATCAATGTGAGATAGAAGCAAAAGTATCAATCCATGGAAACACACATATCCTAGACTCAATGGAAATATCACAAGACATTTTTATATTTCAAAATGATGCTAACACATTTCCAAAAGAACTAGTTGGAGAAAATGAAGAACCAATACATCATAAAGGCAAGTACAAAAGAATAAAAATAAAAAATATGAGAGGACAATTGCACCATGCTCTACTCATCCATCAACAATAAAAGGAAGAAGCAAAACCAAATGAATATACTCATAGAGAGAACAATATAGGAGAATGGATAGAAGAAGATGATGAACCTGAACAAATCAAAGAGCATATAATGGAAGATCTATATTGAATACTAAAGTCTTCAATATCCAAATAATATAATACATGAGGGTGTTAGAGTTAGAGTCTATTACATCATTTGGATCATGTAAATATAGCTTTATAGGTACATACTTAGGAAATTAGATTAATTTAGGGGTAAGTTATCTAGTTACTTTATGCAATGTAATAAATGCACAAGTGTCAATGTGCAAGTTGTAAATGTGCAAGGTGTCCCTTGTACAACTAGATAGAGTGTTGGCCAAAGAATCTATCTTCCATTATAAAAAGGCCTCATTGTAAGAGATTGATGAGATAATAGTTAGTAGTAGAATTACTATGTAACTCAATTAGTGATGGAGTACAATGTAGTCTTGTAGATTCTTGCATGGAGTTTCCATTTCCTCCATAGCAACTTTGTATTCATTTTTTTCATTTTTATTTATAACATATTTTTTTAATCTCATAAATTTACTCTGTCATATTTTTGCATCTTGTGATTATCATCTCCTATTATGATCTACTTCAAAAGCTAACAATATAGAGGGAGATGGACTTGCTTTGAGAGGATAGGTCCAAAAGTCTAAAGGGGCTATGGGGAGTCCTAAATATGGTACTCATAGAGAAAGATCAATCCATCATTACACAAGGTATGATAGCGACTGAGAGAGACACAATGAGGGTTGATGCAAACCACCTCAGGAGAGAGATGGTCCAATTGAAGTAAGAGAGATAGTAGGTCTGTGCAGAGGGTATGATTGTCATCACTAATAAACAATAGGGTGATATGATCTAGCTACTATAAAAGCTATAAAGGGTGGGAGAGAGGTTTGAGGTGACTATGTAGAGGGAGACCTTCTACCAGGCATTGTACTTATAGGAGGGTTCAATAGAGTAGAGGGTGTATTTTCTAGTCTCCTTGTAGTACCAAATTAGGTCACAGTCTAGGTCAAAAATTGTTTCATGGTCTGTGAACATGCCCCTACTAAGACCACCTCCAATAAGCAATGAAGAGAAAATTGCCTCACATATCTAGGGTGAGTATCAAGATGACATACCGATTTTGAGTGTGGAATGCATCCCTATGGATGGTCAAGTGTGCTAAGCTATTATTGTGGTACACCAAAACTGATTGACATGCTCTATTTTAAGTAATATAACATGTTGTAATTTATAATTATATGTGTTTGATTATATATTTGTGAATTCTATGTGTTTGGAATTTTTTTGATTATGCACAAATGGATGAACAAATGAGAAAAAATATATGAAGAATAAAATGAAAGAACAAATGTACATGACTAAAGAATATATACTATATGAACTTTAATTAATGAATGCATGACTAGATGGCCAAATTAGAAGCATAAAAAGGTGTTGGAAGTGTAGACACCAAATTTAGCCACTTGTCATCCATCCATAGTTTCTTGCCACATTTATAGATTATCTATATATATATTTGTTTAATATACATTTAAATAATAATATTTTATATATTTTATTTATATATATTTAATATATATATTTATATGAATTAATCCCAACCATCCATCATGATATAATCCTAGCCATTCATCCACCTTAATCAATGCCACTTGCCTTGATTTAATCTCCACTCTTCCTCATGTTTTGATCTCAACAACACATTTCGTCTTGTTAAAACCCTAATGTGCCTAAGGAGAGATTATAAATATGAGTCATTTTGATGAATCAACCCCTAAGTTCCAAGTTTCCTTCATTCTTGGAGGTTTTGAGTTCCATGAGCCCTTGTGCCCTAAGTCATCAAGTGTCCAAGCATCCTCGCCACTCCCATCATCCATCGCTTCTCTTCACATCTGCCACATCCATTATCGTCCATCTCATGAAACAAATCTGGTTCTACAACCTTCCCCCCACTCACTAAATACCTCTTGGAGATTCTTGAGCACCCACCAAAGTTTGTAGAGCATCCATCAGAGCCTACTAGGAACCTCTAGGCATTTTTGATCAGCACCAAGCACCTGCGAGCATTTCCAATCCTAATTCTGTAGCCCTACGACCCTTGAGTTTCATTAGGGTACATCCATGTAATCATCCTCTGTAATGAAAATGCATTCAGAACAATATGTCAGTGAAGACAAGGTAAAAGTTCATTTGCAAGAAATTTTAATTTTCTTAGATCTATTTTACAGCTTTCTTTATGCAACTAGGGTTTAGTAATTTATTTTTTGAGGGTCTCATGTAGTGGAGCCCTCACAAATGCTACTAATCCTTGTTTTTTTGTTGTATATGCATGTCTAATAATAATATTTATTGGTAGCTATTGATGCTCATGTGGTCTTGTCAAGGATATTAGAAGCACATCCACAATATTTTGGGATCATATCAAGCATGAAGACACCACAATAATTTGTTAACTAGGGTTTTAGAGAACCCTAGTGTATTGTAATAATTATATCAAATAACAAGCTTTGTAAACCCCACATTTGGAGCATTTTGGATTGTTTTTTTTTTTTTAATTTACATGGTGGAATTGGTAGCTGCCACGAATTCGGGCAGGATGTCTAGCTTTTTATGGCCGCCACAGTATTCTATGTTGTTCGCCCTAGAAGCCGCCACATAGATCTTCATGCAGTATGCCCCTATAACCACCATGCCACAATCATTTTAAACCTTTTATGCCATTGAAAGCACTAGGAAAGGGACAAGCGTTCAGTCCGATGAGGCCCGAGATTTTAACCTTGGACCTCCACCTCACTTATGGGGTTTGGATGAACCAATTGGTCTACACCAGGAAAGGGATAAGCATTCAGTCCGACAAGGCTAAAGAGGGATTCTGGATTGTAATATTGAATATCCATAGGCATTAATAAAATAATTTATTCTTTGTGCAATCATTTGTGTATTTATATCGCTTGCTTATTTCAATATTCTTTATTTTGTGTTGCTTGATTTTACATTCACAAATGGTGATCACAGTGGGACCCGCAAAGGGTTATAAATTTTAAATTATCTTATTACTAAATTGTAGTTTCTATTTTTGTTTTGCATGTTTTAAAAAATGCAAATCATGCAAAATTTATAGAATCAAGGTTTTTGAAGAATTATAGAAGTTGCAAAAGTTACGCAGATGCCTTGTGACACTCGAAGGGTGCCCCCTAGATTTCATAAGGTGCCCTAGTGCATTTTATAAGTACCCAAGGGTGTTTCACAGAGAGGTTGGAAAATACATAGGCTTATTTATAGGTCTACCTAAAAATCCTAACCCCTCAGTTTTACGTATTTTTATGTTTTTACTGATTTAGTGTCATAAAGAACATCATTAAATATCTATTAAAACAAGCATGTTTAATCTGCATCATATGCATTTATTATGGTTTTTGCATCCATATTCATTCACACTTTTCATACTTCTAGTGTGTTTCACTTAAAACCCTACATTATTTTTTCATATGAATTGTTAATTGCATGAAATAGTCTGCATTCTAAGGTTAGGAATTTCTCCTTTTTTTGGTCTAAGTAGGAAAAACATTAGTATATTGAAATTACCCCTGTATTTGGTGATTCAACGTGGAAAATTAGATGAACCCTCCTCTATTTAGAGAGTGGTCTTAAGAGATGTACTCTACTTATTTTGGGGAAATTAATATTTTTTGTGTTGGATTCTAATTTAGAATTGTGAAATTAGTTATTCATGATATTGTGTGTACACCATAAAAAACTTGAATTATTAAAAGGAGTCACACACAACACGTATCACTTTAAACAATAATGTGTTGTATTTCATAACCAACCATTGCTTGATATCTACTGATGGTGGGTTTCATATCCATCCACCAATATCTACCCTTAGACACCTTAGGACACCCCTGAGTAAAATTACTTTGACTTCATCACCAGTAAGAATCTAATTATCCATCCAAGCCATAGTTTTTACCTATTTTTATTCAAATTAGTGCATCATAACACACACACACACAAAAGGAAAATTATTACAATGAGATAAAAAAGAACAGAAGATAAGACAAATTTATTGAAAATACTTAGAATTGGGTTGTTTTACTTGATTTCTATGAAGTTTTTATTTTACATTATTGCACTGCACATTGCATATATTTGATTCATTTAGCTTATGGTCTTAACTAGAAATCAAAAAAATAAAGAAGCACTAAATCAAATTTCTATTTCAAAACACATTGCATCCATGGATAAATAATCATCCCTCTCTACCACTTATATGATCAATCCCACTAGTGTGATATAGATAAGTCATTCAGATTTATCTATGGGTCCCTCACACGCTTTGTCATCCACACAGTCGTTCCACATGGCCATGACACAAGTAGAATCATCCTCACCTACCTTTGGTTACCACATCACGCATATAGAAATGGCCTAAGTAGAGGCTCTTCAAAGATCTACTAGCTATGTCTTAGAGTCAGTCCATAACTCACCTAGGAATGTTCTTTATTTCTAGTAGGAACTTATCTCCTCCCATCCTTCTAGCCTAAACCACATGTATAACAATACTTTATTTAAGGCATCAACTACACCTTACCAAAATTGTTCCATCCCCCAATCATCATGTACTCCAAGCACATCCATCCCATCATCTTACACATCTACCTATGTCAATCCTTTGTATGAAGTACATGTCAATGCTGCTTTATAGGTACCAACATCTACCTCACCTAATGTCACCCATTCAGTTGTAATTCCTATTGCAACTTGTTTTCCATCCATATCATTAGTTCCATCGACATCCGTGCCTTCCACTTAAAATATGGAAATACATGTTGCATGGAAATACCTTAACAAATTTCTTAAGAAGCGATTTAATGCTCAAAAACAAGTTCAGGTGGTCAATCCTAAGTCTCAACCTATTTCTACTCAACCCACATTTGTCACCCAAAGTCCATCTTGGGTACCATAATATTCTGTGGTATCCATTCCCACACCTCCATAAACCCATACCCATTACATTCCCATCAATAATAATTATAATTATAGTCCTTATACATCATCTCCATTTCAAAATTCACCACAATTTATTCACCAACCTCATTATCATCAATTTCAATCCACTTCACCTCATCATCAAAATATTACTCCACCTTAACATCTGTACACCACACCTTCATAGAATCATACAATGATTCATAGTTTTCACATTCTAGGAGAAGACCCTAGAATCCAAACTATGCAACAAATTGATATTCTGATGCAACACACTCTTGGTTTAATGAATCAAAAGCCCACTTTATGTCAATTGATAAATAAACCAATCTATCATTTGATACCATCACCATGTAATATCTGGAAGACTTCACAATATCAAAGTTTGACAAATTTAAAGGGACTAAGGACCCTAAAGAACATGTGAGCACATTCATCCATTCATGCTTTCAAATCCAAAAAATGATGCTCTTATGCTTAGAAAATTTCCTCAGACATTGGGAGGAGACACTGTATGATGGTATAATCACTTACCTCACCATAGTATTTATACTTTTGACTAATTGATTGACCAATTTCTTGAAATATTTTCCCTCAATGTTAGAAATAAAGTCTCATTATCCGATATATATGGTCTAAAACAATATGATGATGAGTCTATATATGAATTTGGAAACCATTGGAGGGTCGTTATCACAAAATTGATATTTCCCTACATCTTACTAAACTATTCTCTAAGAGTTGCTTAAAAACCATCTCTTGGTTGTTGCAATTGTAGCAATACCGATCATTTGAGGAAGCTCTTGCCCAGGCCAACACAATTGAGGAGATAAAAATCCAAGAAGGATTGCTCAAATCTAAGAAGAAAGAATGGTAAAACAAGGGCTAATATAAAGGAAATTATTATGGCCAAACCAAATACCCCTACCTCAATATTCCTGCCAAAAATATAAAAAATGGATTAATTGTACTCTCTCCGACAAAAATAGATGATCTTGAAAAAATTGGATGTATCCGATAAAATTGGATATGTCCAATTTTTTCCAAATCACACGTGCACATAATTTAGTTGCCCAGATTGGAGTTTGAACCTAATCTGGGTGTCGTCAGCCGCCTAACAAAAATGGATGATCCTATAAAACTGGATACAACCATTTTCATCCAAATCAAGACAAATACCTAATTTGGACAAAAAACCTAACTTATTTTACCACTCACCTGATCCCTCAAATAGAGACAATCATTTTAATACCTTAGATTCACTATAATCATCTTGTTTTATGAATCTTGCAAAATATCTTGGAAAAGAGAAGACATTTAGAGCTTTTTTGTAGGTTGCAATAGGAGATATCACTATCAAATCATCATCCAAGGAGCATTCAACCATGAAATCACACTCAATATACTAAGATCTCGCTTTCACTTAATTTGTATTGCATTTTCTCACTATTTTTATAAAAATGGATGCATTCGATTTCATCACTATTCTGTCTGTTTTCGTTCTCTCTTTATAAAACTAGTCGTTGCATTAAACCAACTACGTACGATTTCATGCTTTGCATACATTTTTGTGCTTAGCGTACGATTTCATACTTGTGTCCCTTTGGGGGTAAAATTATGCATCCTAGATCCTTCATTTTACATTGCTAGCATCATAACACTATTAATTTTTGTAATTTCACATTATAAACTATTGTCATTACTAGACCTAGTATATTTTTTCATTTATGATTAGAATAATCAACTTTCAACTCTCTTTATGGTTTGATAAAATAACCGAGGGGATTTGATTGCTACAAACCATGATCTACTGTGGCATATGCATATCCCCCTTCCCTAATTCCAAAATATAATGTGTTGCTATGAAATTGCAGGCTTTGAACGAAAACGTCTGCATCTATTTTTGTTAGACGAAATTGTACATTCATTTTTGTTCTGTCTACATTTGATTTCATGCAATGCAATCAATTTTATCTAGAATAAAACTTTTGGGTTAGGTAAGTGCTCAAAATTCATTCTTTTATTGTCAGATTTAAATTCTCTATCCTACAAGTATCTATCATTAATCAAAAAATAAAAAAACTCTAAAAACATAGATTTATTACATCCTTTTAAAAACACAAAAATACCAAAAGAAAACATGTTAACTTAAAAACCTTGCATCATAGTTCAATTTTATAAATGCTTTTTAAATAGACTTGTGTGCCTTGTTTTCATATGAAGTTGAATTGCATATATCTAGATAGAAATTACAATCTGGCCAAACCTAGGTTGTATGTGAGACAAATCAATCAAATTGAAACACTACCTCACCTAGGCGTGGAAACAACCATAGCAAGTGTTTCCTGGTGAACCCCACCTCATTCATTGAAAAACACCAATGAGAGTGTGACATCAGGCACTTCTTGTCCGAGATGTAGAGTCATAATTTTTCCTCCCCCTTTCAGGCATGGATCCATTAGCCTGGGAGAAAGGGGCTCAAAAATTTTGGGTGTATAGTAGGAATGTGCTTGATTTGTCTAGAAGGGGCCAATTTTTTCTAGGTGTATAGGCTACAATTTTTTGTTCTAACAATAGGAAAAAATATGACACTCTTGATTTGGGATTCCAAATGACTAAAATAAAAGGAATCAAAATTCTTTAGATATTTGATGATATTGAGATAACTATTAGACAAGTAAGAGCTCAATATCAAGCAAAAAATATGCTAATGAAATCTTATTGACATATAATTTGAGATCAAATGGAGTATTTTGATATTATCAACATAAAAATGATTTCAAGAGATCAAAATAAGATGTAGATAGAATGGTAGCTATTGGCTCATAATTTAACCCAATCAGTGATATATGGAATAATCATCCTTTAGTAAAAGTGATAATAATGCTTGTAGTACCTACTAATGATGAGAATTGGCATGAATTTGAAAATGATAAGCAAATCATTCAATTCATACAACAAGTAGTTAAATATGCTAAAGAAATATCCTTAATAGAGAAAACATATAAAGTCCAAATTATCTATATGAGTTCAAACAAAGTGCCGAAAATAATAATCACCCTAGAATCCCTCTTTAGCCTAGATGATGGATTCAAAGGAAAAAAAGGGATTTATTGCTAAAAATATATATTATAAAATAGAAAAATAGCCACATAGGAGGAAAAGGAATCACCCTTAAAAGTATACAAAAAATGCAAAAAAGTGATGGCTTGGACTTAAGAAGACATTAAGAGATATGATAAAGACATTATCCAACACATAATTGATTTAGATCTTGAAGCTAAGGTATCAAACAAAAATGGAGGCTAGTCAATCCAAAAAATGAGCCCCTCATGAAAATTAAATTGAATAAGTTGATTGAGTCAAAACGTATATAGCCAATCAAACACACCACATGGGTCTCTAACCTGGTACCTATAAGAAATAAAAATGGTGAGATCATACTATGTGTATATTTCTAGAACCTGAATAGAGCTCCACTAAAATATTATTATCCTTTGCTATATAAGGATTGGATTATCCAAAAAAATATCAAATATGATATATTTTCACTATCAAATGGGTTCTCTAGTTTTAATCAGGTATGGGTGAAAGATGAAAATCAACACAATATAAATTTTAGCACAATGTGGGGAACTTTTGCATACCAAAAAATACCTTTTAGTGAGTAAATTTCCAGAGAGCCATGGATATTGCCTTCTATGACTTGATAAATAAGATAATATTTATATATCTTAGTCTCATAGTATTCTAAAAAATAAATGAGGATCATTTGGAGCACTTAGAAAGAATCTTCCAATGATATCGAGAATTTGGGGTATGCCTCAATAAAAAGAATGTGTCTTTCGTGTGCCTTAAGAAAAAATGCTGGGGTATGTTGTACACAAGGATGATATTTCCACAGATCCAAATAGAATTGAAGTTATTATAATATTTCACTACCAAGGAACAAAAAGTAGCTATAGTCATTTTTAGAAAAAAAATAATTTTTTCAAAAATATTATCCTAGACATTACAACTACAGTTAGACCCATGCCAATTATGTTATAAAATAACCAATCCTTTTTATGGATAAAGTATTAGATAATCAAAGCAATAGAAATAAGAGAAGATTCAAGGCTTCATAGTCAAGTTGTAACAAAAAGATAAGCAATAAAGCTTGCATACATTTTGAGCAATTAATATTGTAAGTTGTTCTTCATGCATAGTACATGAATGATTTAGGTTTTACATCCATATTTTAGTATATAAACGAATGCTACTTAATTTATTATAAGGCTTGATATATATTAATATGCTCATATTATTCTACTCATATTATTGTTGTCTTGACCTTCATTATTGGGGCTATTTTATATTTAGGACCAGTGTGCTATTTTTCAAGATAATTTATGATAATTTATGGTAGTATAAGGCTTAAGAAGCCATCAATGGTATCAGATCTACCACCAGACTCTATCTAGACTGATAGAGTTATTTATTAAACTGTAATTATAAATTTACATTGCCCACATTTGATAAATTTGATTTAGAGTTTGTCTTGTTGGAATATGTAATGCAACATTGTGTAAATTATTCTTAGACTAAAATATAAAGTCTAAAGAATAATATTTGAATTATAAAATAATTATATTTTATGTAAAAATATTTCCACTCAATTAACAAATAAAATAAGGGTGCTAGGAATATTTAATTTGTGGGAAAAAGTTATTTCCCCTTTTCTAGCAAATATTAAAAAGTAACCAATCACTTTTTAATATTTGATAGATGCCACTTGTCACACATCTCAAGATAAGATTGTGATAAGATTTGTCACACATCTCAAGATAATATTGTGATAAGATTTTTCACACATCTCAAAATAATATTGTGATAATATTAGGGTAATTTTAGGGTTGTAGTAGAAAAAGATTCTCTTTAAATAGGGGTGTTGTCTACTACATATTGTCATATATCATGTTGATGCATATTGTTGCATAACATTGAAGCATTCTTGTATTTTTGAATCATTGAGTAATATAGTGAGCTTCATAGTGGATTTTTTTCTTTTTCACTTGAAGTAGGGTTTTACCATTTAATATTGGTGTTATGGGTTTTCCTCTTTTGTGTGTGATTGATATTGTGGAGCATTCTTCGATCTTGGGGAGACTTTGTTTGTCTTACATTTGGTATCAAAGCGGTTGGGATCTCCATCAAGTGTCTTCAATTCTTTGAGGTGAAAAACCCATTAAGGTATATATATATATTTGTTTTAATGTATGCATTTGATATTTGGGTATTTTATGCATTTGATACTTGGGCAAACTTATTTTGTACTTCTGCCATTAGGGTTTATAGATTTATTGTGTTTTTTTAATCTAGTTTTTAGATCTTTTGCAAATGGTGTTTTCATTTTAAATCTATAAATTTTTGGCATTGAGCTTTTGCTGGAAGGGTTTTGGAGCCAAACAAAACCCATGGTTGCATCTGGAAGGCCCAAAAACCCTATTTCTATATATTATTTGTGCTATTTTGGTGAAAAATAAATCTGAGGCAATTTTTTTATTTATTTGGGGACCAAATGGCCCCCCACCCATTTTGCTGTACAGTCTGAATTTTTTTATTATTCTGTTTTTTAATAAACAAAATTATTTTTTATTATTCAGTTTAAAAAAAACAGTCATTTATTATTTTGTTTTTTAATAAAAAAAATAGTCATTTATTTTATTTTAAGACCTAATAGTCATTTTTTTTGCATAAATTGAAATGCATTTTTTATTATTGTATAATGCAACTAGAATCCTTTTATGCAATTTTTGGCAAATTTTTAGTCAAATTGTCAAATAATTTAGACCTTATAGTCATTTTTTTTTTCACATTAATAATGGTTGTTTGTGAGTTTGCTTGTTTTGCAAGGTTATCCAAGTATGTTTTGGAGTATACAAGAAAATTTTGAATCAACTTTTTCACTCTCTTCCCCCTATTTTTATTAATTTCTTCTAATCTCTCTCAAGAATTTTCTTGAAGCATAATGTAAATTAATGTAACTTGTATCTCTCATAATGAAAGTAAAAGAGAATAAAAGTGAGAGAGAGAAATAGAGAGAGAGAGAGTGTGTATTTGTGTTTTACCTATTTTGCATCTCAACTAATCTAACTACTAACTTACTAACTTGCTACTAAACAATCTACTAACCAACTAACTTGCAATTTACTAATTTTCATATTAATTAAGAATGTTAAAAATGAATCAACTTACTAACCACAACTTTAGTATTTGATTAAAATTTACTTAATCTTGCAACACAGTTTATATTTGCTAAACACCTATTGAATCCAAAATAATCCTATCTATTGGTAGCAAGTCCTTTTTGGGTCCTTGTACCCATACCCTTTTGGGTAGCTTGGTTGGCCTTGGGTGAGATGAATTGGCAATTCATTAGGTTATAACAAAACCTTAAAATGAACACTAACTAACTATTGACTATCTAACATTTAACAAATATTTTATGGTTCAATTCAAGTTAGCTTATTTTGTTGCAAAATGATTGTTATGGTTAGTTACATTCTTATTGCAAGTTAATCTATTGCAAGTTGATATTGGTTTATTTCCTTTATTCAATTGCAATATGGTTATAGTTCTTTATTGCAATATGGTTATAGTAGTTCATGATAATGTTGATTATATTTCATGATGATGCTTAATTTTGATTATATTTCGTGATGTTTATCTTTCATGATGATTATCTTTGATGATTGAAAAGTAGATTACTTGAAAGTTTTCTTTTTTATATATATATGCATGTATGTTTATCTACTTTCTTATTGCATCATTTATTTCCTTTGTCAATGCATCTTATGTATTGATTATGTTCACTTTCTAGAATGACTGATCATGGAATCTCCTTCACACCTAAGCACATCCTTGATGGATCATTTTTTGGAATATGGGAACCAATGCTGATGGTTGAATTTCAAGTAAGAAATTTATGGCCCATTGTGAATGGAGATGAAGAAATCCCAACCCAGGCAAGGGCACTTGAGACATATAACAACAAGAGTCACCTTGCACTTTCCATGATTATCAATAGTGTGAGTGATGAGATATTGCTCACTATAATCCATTGTGAGCATGCTAAAAATGCATGAGATTTGCTAAAACAAGTCCATATAGGGTCCAACACATGAAGGAAATTCACTTTATTATCCAAAATTCTTAGCACTATGCAAGGTGAAGAAGAAAGTGTCTTGATCTTCCTCTCAAATATGAAATACATGAGAACTCAACTATTGGCTTATAATTGTGATTGGATAAGTGAGAAGCTCTTAAGATTTATCATTTTAAGGAACTTGTCAAGCAAGTTCAAGAATTTTTTCACCATTATTGAGACTATGCTAGAGCAAGAAGAGGATGGTATTCCTCTCAACACTCTTTCACAATTATTGATTCAACATGAAGAGTCTATTAATAGAGACAAAGTGAATGGTCAAGTTGTCAAGGAGAAGAATTATGCCTTGAGTGCCACTAAGGCTTCCTTCAAGAAGAAATACAAGTGAAGGAAAAATCACAATTTACAACCCAACAAGCCTAGAGTTGATTTCACTTTCAACATTTGTGGAAAGAACGGCCACAAGGAACAAAATTATTTCAAGAAGAAGAAGATTGCAGAAAAGGAAGAAAAATAAAAGGCTAAGGGACAAGGACCTAAGAAATGGTTTGGCAAGGGAAAGAAAAATAACAACAATGTAAAGAAAAATTCTAATACAAATACATTTGTTTGTGCCCTATACCCCATTCAATCATCTACTTCTAATGAATGGGTGTTAGATTCTGGATGCACTAACCATATGTGTTTTAAAAAGGATAAGTTTGTGGACTTTCATAAGTACTCTTCAGATTCAGTTGTCATTGGTGATAATACTAGACTTCAAGTAGAAGGTGTTGGCAATGTTGTAATTGAAGGGAAATTACTTGATAATGTCCTATATGTGCCTAACCTGAGGAGAAATTTAATTTCAGTTTTGCAAGTTGCTAGAATTGGTCACACTATTGAGTTCAATGCAACTTTATGGAGCATTAGAAAAGGCATTCTACCAATAATTATAGGTTATGTGAAGAATAATATTTATGTGTTAGGTGATGCTCCTCCTAAAGTGTGTTTATCAACTAATGTTTCTCCTAGTAGAAAGCTTTTGTACTTAAGGTTAGGCCATACAAACTATCAAAATATTCAAATAATGAAGACCAAAAATTTGGTTGAAGGCTTGCCTAACATTTCACCTATTCATGGTTTGTGTGAAACATGCATCTTAGGCAAGATAAGCAAACAAAATTTTACAAAGGACAAGTCAACAAGGGCCACACAAATTCTTCAACTCATTCATACAGATATTATGGGTCCATTACATGTTAGATCACTTGGTGGTGCATCATATATTATCACCTTTATAGATTATTATTCAAGAATGATCTTTGGGTATCTACTTAAGAATAAATCAAATTATTTTGAGACATTCAAGGAGTTCAAAGATTTGGTAGAAAATCAAAAGGGAGCAAAGATCAAAATTATTAGAAGTGACAATGGAGGGGAGTACAATAGCAATGATTTCAATGAGTTTTGTTCTTCTCATGGGATCAAAAGGCAGTTTACTTGTCCATACACTCCTCAAAAAAATGGTGTTGTAGAGACAAAAAATAGGACAATCATGGAGATGGTAAGATGCATGCTTGGTGACCACTTATATTAATTTATTTGGGGTGAAGCAGCCAGTACAACAATATACATTCTTAATAGGTGTCCTTAAAAATTAGTTGAGGGGAATACTCCTAATGAGGTTTGGAATGGTAAGAATCCAAATTTATCACACTTAAGAGTGTTTGGATGTGATGCATTTTCATATGTTCCTTTAGAAAAGAGGAAGAAATTGGACAAAAAGTCTCAAAAATGCATCTTTGTTGGCTATGATGCAGAACATGGGGGTTACAGGTTATACTCACCTTATTCATGCATTGTATATGTTTCAAGGGATGTAAAATTCAATGAAGACCTTCTTGAGTTAGAAAAGGGTGCGCCTTGTGTCAAAAGGACCAAGTGGTTGGATCATTATAGGGGTCCTAAAAAGAAAAAAATAGTTAGGCAAAGGATAACTAGAAGTATGACCCTTAACATGTCTCTTCTAGCTAATATAGAGAATGATCATGAGCCTAATTCTTACCAAGAATATTCACAACACTCTTGTTGGGTTGATTCCATGAAGGTTGAGATGGATTCTCTTATAAAGAATAAAACTTGGGATCTAGTGCCTTATCCTAACAAGAGAAATGTTATTGGGAACGAGCGGGTCTATAGAATCAAGTACAATTCTAATGGAGAGATAGAAAAGTATAATGCTATATTGGTTGCTAAGGGTTATGCTCAAAAACATGGAATTGACTATGATGAAACATTTGCACCAGTTACCAAAATGCCCATCATTTGGATTATCATTGCTATTGCTACTGCTCAAGGTTGGTAGATTTTTTAGCTTGATGTGAAAAGTGCCTTTCTAAATGGTGATTCGAATGTGGATATATACATGAGTCAACCACAAGGATTTGTTGTACAAGGTAAGGAAACACTTGTGTGTAAACTAAAGAAAACCTTGTACGGTCTGAAGCAAGTACCTAGGGCATGGTACATGAATATTTTAGGTTACTTCTTGTCTCTTGGTTTTGATAAATGCTATTCAGATACAAATATCTATGTGCTTAGGAAGGATAACTTGGTAATTTTAATTGCTCTATTTGTTGATGACCTTGTTATGAATGGAAATGATAATGAGGCCATTTTTGATTTCATCTCCAAATTAAAGTCAGAGTATGAAATGACTGACCTTGGTCTTCTACACTACTATCTTGGCATTCAAGTTTATCAGCATGAGGATTGTACCTTTTTGAGTCAATTCAAGTATATTGAAGATCTTCTTAAGAGGTTTGATTTGGAGGATGACCATCCTACTTACATTCCTATTTCTATAGGGGTTAAGTTGGAAGTAAGTATAGAATCTCAATTGGCTGATGCTACATTGTATAGGCAACTCATTGGTAGTCTTCTTTATGTTACCATCACAAGGCCATATATTGCTTTTGCATTTGGTATGATGGCTAGGTTCATGCAAAATCCTTATATTGAGAACTTACAAGATACCAAGAAGATTCAAAAGTACCTTTTAGGTACTAGATATTTGGAACTCAAGTATTCTAGGCTTCCTTCCTTTGCTCTTTTTGGCTATGCTAATTTTGATTTTGGAGGGGATATAATAGACATAAATTCTACCACAACATATGTTTTTAGTATTGGGTCTGCAACTATCTCTTGGTCTTCCAAGAAGCAAGATACAATTGCTCTTTCTACAATGGAATCAAAGTATAAGGCTATGACAACAGCTGCACAGGAAGCGGTTTGGCTTCGTACCCTCATGAAGGAAATTGGATTTGAGCAAATTGGTCCTTCATGTTTGTTCTTCGATAATCAATCAGATATTACCTTGGCTAAAAATCTCGTATTGCATTAAAGGACAAAGCATGTTGAAATCCAAGCCCACTTTATCAAAGAGAAGGTATTGGATGGGATTAATCAGTTGGAGTATTGCCCATCATCTTCTAATTCTACTAATTTGTTCACCAAACCTCTTCCCAAGGAGAATTTTTGTAAGTTGAGGGACTCACTTGGTTTAGTGAAGTTATCCTCAAGGGGGAATGAAGTGTAGTTACACTTGTGTGATGAAAACTTCATCCTTATGAGGTGTTTTGTGCTATATATATGAGTTGATCTTTGGTGGTATAATTGTTTTTTCAATATCTTTTTAACATGGTACTTTCTTGCTTGCCTTATGCAACTTTTGTACATGTTACTTTGTAGATGGCATTGTGCAATTATGGTATATGATGCAATTTCTTTATGCGACTCTTTTACATGGCACTTTCTTGTTGACTTGTGCAACTTTGTACATATTTTTATGTAGTTGGCATTATGCAATTGGTTTATCATGGTACTTTCTTGTGAGCATTTATGCTACTTTTGTACATGATTTTTATGGTTGGATTTATGCAGTCAGTGTGAAGACTTTATTATTTTTATATACCTTATGCAACTCTTGTACATGGTACTTTTTTGTTAGCCTTGTGCTACTTTTGAACATGGTACTTTAGAGTTTGCATTATCATGGTACTCCTTGTTTGCTTTATGCAACTTTGTACATGATATTTTTTGATCAACTATATAGAACGTGACTATAAGTATGTCTTGGAATATTTTTGTGATGACTTATAGTTCACTATTTGTTGAATCAGTTTTGTTATCATCTTTGGATATTCATATATGCTATGGTGAATATATTTATGATGATGTATCTAATTGATCTTATGTTGAGCTACTTGTAGCTTGCAGGTAATTTTGTTTGGGGTTTTGTAGGCTTACTGAAGACACCCTTGTGATGTTTTCTTCTTGTCATTTGCAATCACTTGTAGTTGATGGATGACTTTGTAAGCTGCTTGTATCTGAAGCTACTCTATTGGGGGCTTGCAGTCTCATTTTGGACCATTTTGTATTGGTTCCTTATTGTAGACCATTCTTGGTCATAGAAGCTCATTGTAACTGTATTACTCATTTGATTCTCATCCTCGTTTGTATATTTAGTGGGATAATGTTTCTTTTTTCATAATTCCTTTCCCCAATATTGTATTAAGGGGGAGTGTTGCAATATGTAATGCAAAATTGTGTAAATTATTCTTAGAATAAAATATAAAGTCTAAAGAATAATATTTGAATTAGAAAATAATTCTATTTTATGTAAAAATATTCCCACCCAATTAATAAATAAAATAAGGGTGCTAGATATATTTAATTTGTGGGGAAAAGTTATTTTCTCTTTTCTAGCAAATATTAAAAAGTAACCAATCACTTTTTAATATTTGAAAGATGCCACTTGTCACACATCTCAAGATAAGATTTGTCACACATATCAAGATAATATTGTGATAATATTTGTCACACATCTCAAGATAATATTATGATAAGATTAGGGTAATTTTAGGGTTGTAGTAGAAAAAGCTTCTCTTTAAATAGGGGTGTTGTCTACTACATTTTGTCATATTTCATGTTGATGCATATTGTTGCATAACATTGAAACATTCTTGCATTGTTGAGTCATTGAGTAATATAGTGATCTTCATAGTGGATTTTTCCCTTCTTCATTTGAAGTAGGGTTTTACCACTTAATATTGGTGTTGTGGGTTTTCCTCTTTTGTGTGTGATTGATCTTGTGGAGCAATCTTTGATCTTGGGGAGACTTTGCTTGTCTTACATGTCCACTTTGAAGGTAGTAAGATTCAAACCCTATTTTAAACATAATATTGAGTAGAAAAGGCTAGAGTCTTTCCACTTTGTGGAAGAAAAACTAGTGAAGACTAGAAATGGACAATAATGATAGTATGGATCAACTTAGAAGAAAAGTTTGACATATTGAAACCAATACAGAAAAATGTTGGATATTTATAGAGATAACCAACTAAGAAGAAATTTATAAATTTGGGTACATACAAAGTCACCATTATCATATTTTTAGATTATCTAGAAGAAGGAGATAATCACTATTGAAGATTGCAAGAAAGACAAATAAAAACAAATTTGGTCATTTAGGACATTCATAGTCATCCTAACATAGATATTGGATTCTCTAGAAAGGTGGAGAATCATATTTGTTCTTGGGTCATATCTAAGACATTAAAGATATGATGATAGTAAATAAAGAGATAGAACTACAAAATAAAAGTGTGAGAATATTCCTACAAAGATAAAGAAGAATTTTATCTTCTAAATATGGATAATAGAATAAAAGAATTGAAAAGTTGTAGCAGATTCAGAAGCATTCAAGGCTTCCTAAGAAAGGTAGAAGAGAGCAACAGAGAAGTTGCAATGGATAGAGAATCATTCAAATATTCTTATGGAACATTCAAGAAATAAGATAGATATATTAGCCTTGAATAAGGATAAAGAAGTGTGCACAACTTACTTTATATAGCTTCAAGCATTGTGAATAATAGTAAGTTTAAAAATCATTGAGAGCTTTCCAAGATAGAGAAATAGTAAGAAGAAATTGAGGTCAACATTGAAGAGAAAGGTATAATAAGTCTTCTAGTAAGAAAGAGAGGCCCATAATAGAGAAAGAGGTCCATATTAAGAAAAAAGAAGATTCAGGTCATATTGACCTTGACATAGGCCCAAGAGGTCCTTATATAAAAGAAAAAAATAATATTATACAAAATATAAAGAGGCCCTTATAGAAAACATAAATAAGTCTTCTAGAAGCATAAAGAGTTCAATAAATATTAGGCTTAAGAAGCCAAGAAGGTAAAGAAATGTGTTATATTCTAGTATTGAAGAAAGTAGAAAATAGAATTACCATACAAATTTATTGAAAAAAGGAAATGCCATTTGGCCTACTTCAAAAGGAAAGGAGAAAAGTCTATGTAAATTCCACTAAGCATAAGAAAAAGAGATATTCAGCTAAATAATATCACAACAAAGAGCTATGTAAAATATGTGCATAAAGAAATTCTCATTGCACTTAAGGTGTCTACTACAAAGAAAAAGCATAATTAATCATTTGGCCTAAGCAATACAAAGAATTGTGTGCATTTGAGCCCTCTCACTACTAAGCTTTGAAATCAATCTATCCATCAATATTCAAACTACACATTAGAGAGTTGATAGAGCTTCTATCCAATATTAGAACACTAGCAAGTGATTTGAGCACTAGCTAGTGACTAAACATAATATAGAGATTAGAACATTGGTGAGTGGCCTAATATGGACTATGCATTGGTTTAGATGAGCATAAATGTGAGAACATAGCTAAAATAGTGAAGGTAGAATCTTAAAGAAGCCAACAAAACAAGGAAATAGGCTCACAAAGGTCTAAAAACAAGGATCAAGCCTATTGAAGATAGTAGAAGCTAGGGAAATGTGGAAGCTAAAGTGTCTAAGAAGACAAATGAGAAGAATCTAGAAAAAACCAAGAAGAAATGAAAGCCAAAGTTGTAGGGATAAGTGGAATCTAAAGCAACAAGGAGAAGATGAAGCCAAAGAAAATCAAGGGAAGTCAAAGTGAGTGATTACAGGTCAAGAATACAAGCAATACACCTACCGGAGTAATGTAAGATTCCATAATATCTAGGGTATTTTGTAATATTTGGTTCCTGATCTATGAGTTTTTAAATATTCAACAAATGTATAGAGAGCATATTGTAAGAAAATGTTGGAGTTTATGTTAGGGTTAAGCAATTCAAGAGTAAGTGTTAATTGAGTCATCTAAGTAGGATATTAAAAGAAGCATCAAATAAGGTGGAGATAAAGGTAAGAAATAATATTGTCTTTATTTATTTTTTAGGAGTCATAAAGAGTTGCTTTACAATTTGAAGGATTATTGAAATGTTTTTGATAAATTATAAGCTTAAGAGTCATAAGATGTTTTTTAATATTTTAAAAAGATAATAGGATTTATAAGGAATTAAAATTTTTAATTTGAATTTGAAAAATGTGGAGTAATATGGAAATCTACATTAATTTTCTTGTTTGAATGTTTAAAATTATTTTTGATAGAAGTTTTATATTTTGACTATATTCATTTTTTTGATAAAAATTGAAATTGAAAACTTTATTAAAAGTTTTTGAAATCTTGCAAATTTATAATTTTGGAGTTAAGAGTTTTTCGACATCAAAGGATTAGAAAACAATAAAATTTGAAAATTTGAAAATTTCATAATTTGGGTTTCTACAACAAAATTTGATTATTGCAACATGACAATAAAGGAAAAAATATACAATTAAAAATCTTTTACAAGTTTTCTCTCAAGAAGCTATCGAAGATGAAAAATATGTGTCAAACAAAGTGATGGAATATTTACAATCTATTCTTGAAGAAGCAAAAAAGGGAAAATTTTTAATACTTCAAAAATGCATGCAAAGTATTCTTAATGATGCTAATGATTGTTATGAAAATTTTGTTATTGTACTTGTTAGTCTATGGAAAATAATATACAAGGGAATAATCACTCTAAATATTTCTAGGATAAGAAAATAAGGAAAGGGAAAAAAATTAGAGAACAAAACAATGATGAACAATGTTTTCTGTGATATAAATGGATTAAGGCCAATGACAATGAATTAATGTTGTGATACCATAGAACTGAAACCAATGATGACTAACGCATGTTGTAAAACTAATAATCTTCATTAAAACACAAAAGATAATTGTGATGCATTTTGTTATACTTGTGATTTGGGATTCATGACAAAGATAGAAGAACTTATTCATAGAGTAGATATTGCATGCTACACAAAGAATATGAACATGGTTCATGAAGACAAATAGTGTGTTACAAAGAAAATTGTAATATTGTAAGACAAAATAATGAAGACTTCAAAAAATAAAAAAAATAATGTGAACATTGTGGCAAGCATGGACACAAGATAGAAATATGTTGGAATCTTTATTGTTGTAAAATTTTTGGAGGTACCAATAACTCTCAAAGATATTTTTGGTACAAAGAAAATGATAATATGAATCATGAATGGATAAACATGCACAAATGGAATATGATGAAAGAAATTATTGTGAGGATAACACTAAATGTTTAGAAAAACTAATTTAATTTTAGATATGGTCAAAGAAAGAGTATGAACTTCTGCAAGAATCAATTCATAAGAAAATTAGTACAAAAAACAATGCCAAAGTCAAAGCCAAAATAATAAGACAAAGAAAAGCATAAGATCATGCACATGAAGATATGAAATTAGATATGAAGACCAATATTAAAGACTAAAGTCTTCAATAACTAAATAATGTAATACAAGGGGGTGTTGAAGAATATTATACTATTTGGTACATTCTAATGTACCCCCATGGTACTTTTATGGTACATTTGTACATAATAGATTAGGATTGAGTCTATAGTTTAGAGTGTAAGTTATATTTTCCCTTTTATATAAGTGTGAATGTATAGGAAATGCACATGTATCATGTAAGAGAATATGCACAAGTATCTTGTATTTAAGAGTGCAAATATATAATGTAAATATGTGCACAAGTGTCCTAGATTAGGAGTGCAAGTAGAAGTGTAAGAGTCATGTAAAGGTGTGCAAGTATTATAGAGTCAAGTGTTCATAAAGTATGCAAGTGGTAAGTTGATAAGCCAAGAGTCATGAGACTTACATATGGAGAGCAATATTGAAGTATCCAAAGTCATATTACTATTGCTATATTATGGAGGTAATGTTCCATAGAATGGAAATAAAAATAATATAAGAATCAAGGATAGATAGTCAAGTTTTAATAGAAAGAGAAGTAATAAATCTTGTATACATTTTGAGCAATTAATATTATAAATTGTTCTTCATGCATAGTACATGAATGATTTGGGCTATTTACATTCATATTTCAACATATAAATGAATTTATTTGGTTTATTATAAGCCTTGATATACATATTCATTTTTTCATATTATTCTACTCATATTATTATTATCTTGACCTTAATTATTATGGATATTTTATATTTGGAATCTATGTGTTCTTTTTTAAGATAACCTGTGATACTTTGTAGTAGTATAAGACTTAAAACCCCATCACAAAGGAAGGAAAATAAGCTTTTGAGAAGATAAAAGCTATTGGAGACACTCTAGTATTGGTCAAACCATATTTTAGAAAGGATTTCATCATCTATGCATATGGAGGAGAGTTCAATATAGTGGCTTTAGTGACACATTTTAGTCAGCCTTTCAAGTTATATGAGAGAAATATATATTTTTTGAGAAAAAGGTGAATTATCTATTATGAATATTAAAACACTTCAAACATTATTTATCGAATAATAAGATAATTGATTATATCATACATTCTAGTTTCAAAAAATGCATAATAGGAGGATAACTAAGAAAAAAAAGTAGAATGAATTACTAATATTTTAGACAATGATGTGGAAATAAAAACTACAAAACTAATCAAGGGAAGTGCACTTTGTCAAAAAAATAGACAAAGACGTAGAAAAGGGGGAAGCTGATTTAGAAGAGGACAATGAGAAAATAGAGCTAGAAGAATGCTTAGTAAAAAAATAATAGGAGAAACCAAAAAGGATAGAACAAAGGATCCTTTACATGCAAATGGGAGGGTACCCTCCAAATTTGGATAAAACCCAAAGAAGATATTTTCACTTGCAAAATGTTCACTATATAGTAATTAATAAAATATTATTCTAAATAAAATTTGATGATATACTGCTCCATTATGTAAAATAGAAACACACACAATCCATACTATAGGAATTTCATCATAGATTGGCATGGTGGACACATTTTAGATGAAACAAATCCTACAATCCTATGACAACCTCTAGTTGAGGCATGTTTATTAGGAAGGGAATGGAGTTATAGAATTATTGAAAAAAATGGGAGTGGAGGATTAGTATATTATTATATGGGAATATAATTTCCCACTTCAACTTATTGAATTTATGGCTAAGGAGAAGCCAAAGTGGCCCAATGATGTTCAATTTCTAGTTGGAAGAAGCTAAATCTTTGGGATTAGCTCTTGGGGTAAACTACTATGGGTGACCCAGTCTATATGCAAAAAACTATTATGTATATAAATTTAACTACTATCTAGTTACTCATATTATTGGTGGTGTATTTTCTATGTTTTTTTAATCGTATACTTTAGGTTTGTTGTTTATGATTGTTGATAGTTTAGATGGACTTGACACCTTATTTTCTTTGTCTTTTATGATATTATTGTAAGGACGTTTATGTAAAAGGTATGGGACCCATTAAATCCCCTTATTAACCTATTAATGATAAAAAACATCATGAAGATAGGATAATATTAGCTTAGAATGTTCATGGATGCTTATCAATGGTTTAGAAAATATGAAAATGTATATTTTTTTATGGGAAGACATATAAATTATCCCATGCCTTTAAAGACCGTAGTAGAAAATAAACCTTTTTCACAATGGGGATTGTATTGTATTGGAATGATCATCCCACCATATAGTTAAGGGCACAAATGGATCCTAATAGCTATAGATTACTTCAACAAATGGATTGAAGCAATTCCTTTGAAAGAGGTCATTAAAAATGGGATCATAGAACTCTTGGAAGACATCATAACCATATTTAGTGTCCCAAATGCAATAATAAAAAATAATTCAAATGTATTTGTAGGTTCAAAATTACTCTATTTACATTTCAACATGATATATATTAAAAATTATCTTCAAATTATTATCCCCATGGTAATGGTTTGGATGAATCTACAAGTAAAAACTTACTAATGTTTTTAAAAAGAATTGGATCGAGAAACCAATAGCAATGGAACCTTCATGTCAAAAGAGCTTTTTGGTAATATCATATTACTCCAAGAAAGGCATTATGATTTTCTCCATAAATTTTAGTCTATGGAAAAGAGGTTAAGACACTCATTTCTATAGAATTACCAACACTCTATTTCCTATATTCATTAGAATTATAGAAAATAATCCCATGATCATGAGCTATTGAGAACTATTAAAGCTTGAAGAAGAAATAAGAGATGTTAGAAAACAACTTTTTACACATCAAGTAATATTCAAGATATGGTTTTATAAGAGGTATGCTCCACAAACTATTAATATTGGTAATATGGTCCTTAAATGCGGTGAACATAAGAGTAAACTTAGAAATCATATAAAGTTTGATACATTTTGGAGTTGGCCATATGTCATATCCAATTGTAAGGATAGTAATTCATTTTATATAAAACCCATGGAAGGGGTATTCTCCATATACCTATAAATGGAATTCACCTAAATAATTACAATTAAATATACTTGAACTCTAAATGCTGCAATAAGCTAAGTAGATAAAGTGAATATAGTACCTATCAAGAAAAGGCATTGCCAAAATTCAATAAGCCCAAGGAAAGACTATTGGTCTTGTGGATTGGTTATCATTTTTTTTCTTTATTTTGTTTCCTTTTTCAATATTTGTGAAGCTATAACCTTATGCACTAGGATAAAGGCAATAGTGTTGTGTCCTCCTTCAAACAAGATAGAAAGCCCTTGTGAGCAACCAAAACTATAGGGACTCCTAACTACTAATTTGCACCTAAGGCAAATTTTTTGAGAGATAGAAGTTCTACTTAGAGGTAATTATATTTTTGTGGAGAATGTAAGTGAAGGAAACATGCCTAAATCTTGAAAGTGTGTGAGATATTTAAAAATTAGGAAGTTAATATGAATCCTGATCATAGAAAGTCTATGAATCCTATAAAGTAGATAAGGGAGAAGTCGTGATAAATGTAATGATGAGAAAAATAGAAAACATTCCTTCCAAATAACACCAATATTAGAATTTTTACAAGATATGATGAAGGCTAGTGCTAGGAAGTTCCAACTAGTGGATAAATATATTGGATTGATGGAGATTAAGGGTGTGCCAAAGGATTGGATTTCATTTAAGGAAAGCCAAAATGTACAAAATCCTAGGAAAGGTAGGTGAGATGAATTAATGTGTTCTTATTGAAAGTAACAAAGACTTCCTACCAATGTCACGTTAGTTGAGTAGCTCAAGAATGTATTAAAATTGGGTGTGGTAACTGCAATACCACATTTTATAACCATTATGGTTGAGGAAATTTTTTTCAAATTTTAAAACCTCTAAGAGAAGTAGTTGAAATTGTCATAGACACAAATAATTTTTCGAAGGAAATTCTCCCCATTGTAATATATAAATAGTAGTAGGTTAGGCTATGAAAAGGATTGGTAATTTTGCATTTGCAATTTTTGTAAAATTTCCATTCATTTATATTTGTATAGAGATTGTCTCTTGAGCAAAATGTAGGTAGTCAAACCCTTGATTTTGGCATAATATTTATAATTTTGTTTTTACATGTATGTATTGGATGTCTATGCATCTATTTTGGGTAGCCATAAATGGTTCTCATGCTATGATCCATATTTATATGTGTGTATGTGTTTGCAGTATTTAACTACTTTAGGTTTTACTTACATATGTGTTTGTATAGGAGTCTTGTGTGTCTATTTTTAGTAGCTATCTATGATTCTCATGCTTTGATCTATATATTTTATGTGTTTGTATACTTGTAACTTTAATTTGTGCTCATTTGTGTCAAGGATAGAAATATTTCACACTAGCACATAATTTTTAGGCTTATTCTACAAGGAGATCTTATTTTATCTTTTGGTGCATCACCACCTTGGTGGCTTAAATTTTTATATATTTTTTAGTTGTTTTATTTTATCTCTTGCATCCATTTTCCCCCTAAGTTCAAGTGCACCTAAATATCATAGCTTAACAAGGATTTAGCCTTTTCAATTATTCTAAGAGGTACTCGATTAAGCTAAAAATTGTGCTCTCAAAAGAAATCCTACTATATCACTCCATGGAAGGTGTGATTGTCCTAATTGGGACAATTAAATAGGACAATAATTCCAAAAAAATATTTTAAACCCTCTTGAAAACTTTAATATATGGTGTATCATGTATAATTGGTGGTGAAAAACTACTTTACTAATTACTCAATTGTTCCACAAGGTTTCCAAGCTCTAGAGACTCAAATGTTTGTAATGGTTGTTCTCCACTAGATATTTCTCCTAAGTTTGTCTTATCGATTGCTAACTAAATATTATTTTCAACCTCTTAGTGTTGATTTCTATTCCCTGTGGCTCATTTGTTATTTGGCTAATGAATATTTCCCTTCCATATCTATGTTTATACATACATTCTATCTCACCATAACAAAAACTATTTGTTTAAAAACCAAGTAAAAATCACTAATCTTAGAAGACCTAACATTTATGTATGCTTTTTCAATGCAAACAAATTTCTTAAATTTCCTCTTGATAATACCATTTTTTTATTAATATATCTCATCCTATATTTCCTCTTCCTTATTTTTATTAAAATAATTAGTAGGACCACCTTTATATCACAAATCAACTATATTGGTTGAAACATAGTTATAGAACCATCTCGAGCGTAAATTTTTTTGTATGGAGGTAGCAATAGATCAACTATAACATATATAGGCTATGAACATGAAGATGTAACTTAGGGCTTATCTCACAAGTTCATTGTTCATGATATTATAATTGTAGGTTCATCTTTATCTTGTGATAGTAACATATCAACTATAGTAGATAAAGGTATGAAGTAAGGATATGTGGTTTAGCACATATGAAAATAATATTAAATAATCTCAAAGTATTTCTAAAAATACCCATTCCTAACAACAATGCCAAAAAGTGATGAGCATAATTAGTTCTTGCACTTTAAAAAATTTCAATCTAAGGTGTTGTCTAATAACTATACTTGCTAAATAGAAGAAGTGTATATTTATATTAGATCTTCTAAGGCTTTGTAGTAAAACAGTTTCATAAATGGAAATAAAAAAACACTTTGTTAAAATTTAAATCCACTTGTGGAAATTAAAATACACTTGCATGAATGTCAAATACCTACAAAAATAAAAATTAACTTTTGCATTTGAAAGTAAATCTAATTTAGCAGTTCTAGCAAGCTATGCCAAGAAAAATTGGTAATATTATTCTATATCTTTGTACCTATTTATTATTCTTGCTAAAGGATTGGGTAGATTTCTTTGAAGGAACAAGCAACAAGGAGTTATCTCATGAGTGCAAGTGGGAGTAGTGAATCTAACCCACTTCCAATTTGTGAATTATATGGGGTTTCTTGGGGTGACCAATTTCATGGAGGGAAGAGCACATAAGGCTTCCTTCAATACCTATATAGAAGCCATAGGATAGGAAGTGAATGTATTCAAGTCCAAAGTAGTGTTCTATAATAACAAAATGGGGATCCAAGATCATATTTTAAACATATTAGGCTTATCTTGGGAATCCCTCCCATTAGGCTATTTGGGGATTCCATTCCACTATAAGAAGCTAAATATGGTAGAATGGAAAACACTAGTGGATAGAATTGGTGTGAAGATAAATCATTGAATGCAGCACTAGATTCTATCAGAGGAAGAGTGAAATTTATTTATTAGTGGTTCAAGCAATTCTAATTTACAAGTTCTCTATCATTATTTATTTTATTGGAATCATAGAGGATCTAAAATTCTTTTGGCATGGCCAAAGTATGGGTAAGTGATGGAATCTAGTAAGTTGGAACAAAATTTGCTAGTCGAAAGCAAGCATAGGGCTAGGAATTTGAAAAGCAAGATTAAATAACCAAGCTCTAGTAGGAAAGCTTTATTGGATATGGCTCTACAATTATGAAGTTTCATTTATCAAGTTCATTAGTAGTAAGTATTTGTGTAACACTCCTTACAAAAAAATATGTTGTATCCCTATTAGTGGCTAAGGTGCTTTTGTTTGTAAGGTGCTAAAATTAGAAAAGAAAGTGATACAACCAAGACTATTTTGGAAAAGGAGTAGAGGGGATAAATAAAATATTTAAACTATTTCTTGGGACCAATAGCCCCCTTTAATTTCAAAATTTCTAGAGCTAAAGTCCCTTTAACAAAGCCTTGAGTCTAGAAGTTGATTCAAGACAACTTGCTATTGACCTACAAGGTAGATTGGGACCTTCTCTCTTATGCAACTAATGTGATGAGAAGAGTGTCTAGTCCTAATCTATATGAATTTAGTGCCACTAATAGAGAGGTTATTAAAGCAACACCATATTATAGTAAAATAGGAAGATGATAACTTATATTGGTTTCATTGGAATGTAGGCATATATATAGTTTATAAAGGTTATAATGAATTTCTCTCCCCCACGAGTGTTGTTGGATGTTCCATGGGGTAGAGTATGGTTGTTAAAGGGATGGAAAAAATCAATTTATTTTCCTAGAAAGCTATGCATTAGATATTTCTCACCTATGATAACTTACATAAGAGGGGTTTTCATGGACCCTCTAAATATATCATGTGCAATACCTGGGAGGAGATAATTGATCATTTACTCTTCCAATATGACTTTACCCTAGAGTTGTGGAGTCAATGGGTTGATCTCTTCAAGTCCAGTCTCAACCTATAATTAAGACTTCTTAATGCAAAAGGTATAGAAGCAAATAAGGTTAAAATAAATTAGTTTATTTGGGTTGGTATTTGGGTTTGAGATTTATCTGGTAGCACATACGGCTAGAAAGAAATGCCAAAATGTTTAGAGAAGAATACACTCTAATAGAGCTAGTTTGGCAAAAAATATTTAACAAGGTTACACAAATAGTAAAATATCATGTAGGGGAGTAGAAAAACCAAGAGGAAGAGAATTTTTCCATGAGGTAGACTCATGGGGCTTGACAACCCCCATCACTAGGTTGGAAAAAATTAACATGTATGGAGTAGCCAAGGATAATCCAAGGGTAGTGGCCATTGGTTTCCTCAAATGAGACTACAAGGGTAATATCCTTCATTAGGAATTGTACGTCCTATGTGTAGAAACATATAATGAAGCAACAACTCTTGAAATTATACAAGGATCTCTTTATGATTTGGTGAATGGAGTTCAGAAAATAATAGTAGAGTTTGAATCACAACTTTTGGTGGGATCGCTAGATAAGATTAGAAATTTCAATTCAAGTGCATGGTGGATCAAGAACATAGTTATTTGAATCAAATCCATATAGTAGTAGTTTTGAGGATGCCATTATAATTCATGTAAATAGAGAGAATAATGCAATAGCTATTTTTTAGGCTAAAAAGGGAAGTGATAATATTTCTAGTTACTTATTGAAATATAATTATAATATGGATATTGTAGATTGGATGGAAGTGAACCAACAAGTTTTATTAGTAGCCAATAGGTATTTAGCAATGTTTTTGACCATGGTAGATGATTGTGATGAGCCTTTGGTTCAAAATTACACTACTAATTGCAACACTATTAGTCCTAATTTGGGATAGCCCCCAAATTCATGGCAAGAAAGAGAATCTAATCTGGGTTCTCTAGAACAATAATAGTCAAAATTGTAATAAGAATAGGATGTTTTGATTTTTGTATCATACTTAGAAATTTGTGGTCCAACAAGATGCTATATTTAGTTTAATTAAGATTCTAGGGCTGGTCAAAAGTAGCAGGCCAATTATTGTAACTTTGGACCTATATTCTTAAAACAATTTTCACCTTTTTCTTCAAAAAGAACTATCCCCAAAAAATGATACATTAATTAAAGTTAATAGGCCCTCTTCTCCATGTCTCCTAAAAAAGACCTTGGTCCTACTGGTTTTCCTCCAAGGTTATTTTAGGCCTTTTGGGACAATGTTGGCTTGGATGTTACTACCACTATCCAAGAGGTTCAAAGGACCAAGTCCTTACCTAGGGATGTAAAATCCACATTATTGGCCTTGGTCCCTAAGTCCCAAGACTGTCACTCCCTCAAAAACTATTGTCCCATTGGCTTGTGCAATATCATTTACAAAATCCTTATGAAATCCATGGCCAACAGATTAAAACACATACTTTCAACTATCATTGATCCTTTCCAATGGAGTTGTATTCAAGGGAGGCTTATTATTGATGGTATCATCACTATCCATGAGATAATACACTTTATCACCAAAAGTAAGAGACCTAGTTTCTTCCTCAAATTAGACATGAATAAATATTTTGATAGGGTATCTTGGGAATTCTTGTATGTTGTCCTTTCCATGTATGACTTTCAATATGATTAGATCAAACTCATTAAATAATAACTCTCTACTACTTGGTTCTTTATCCTCATCAATGGCTCTGTTGTTGGTTACTTCAATATCTCTGAAGGTCTAAGATAAGGTGATACTTTGTCTCCCTTTCTGTTCATCATATTAGTGGATTCCTTGGGTAGATCTCTCAAATTGGTATGTGCTTCGGGAATCATATCATGTATCAAAGCTTCCTCTAGGATTAATCCAATTTTCCACCAAGAATTTGTTGATGACACAACCCTTGCCACTTATTCTTCTATTTTGAAATCCATAATTATTAAGTGCATCCTAAATTATTATGAAGAAGCAATGATAAAAAAAGGTCAACTTCATCAAGAGAAATATCTACTTCATCAACACTCCTTTGGAGAGATAATTCAAAATTACCCAAATATTGAGGTGCATCATGTCAAACTTGCCCTCCACCTACCTTGGCCTCCCCCTCTTTCAAGGCAAGCCAAACTATATAATTAGGAACAATGTTATTCAATGTATCGTGACAAAACTTACTGGATAGAAAGGAAATATTCGAAGCCAAGATGCTAAATCCACTTTAGTCTATGCATACCTTCAGAGTATCTCGATGTTATTCATGTTGGTTTTAAAAGTTCCTAGTGGGGTGTGCCAAAATATAGAACAAATATAAAAAAGGATTCCTCTAGTCAATATCTAAGAATAAGCATAGATTTCCTTTGGTGGCCTAACACAGAGTTTGCTCAAGGAAATATAAGGGTGGACTTGGATTTAGGAAAAATAATAGGATGAGCATGGCCTTATTAAGCAAGCAGGGATGAAGAATCCTCTCTAATACCAAAGTTGCCTGGGTTGACATCATAAAAACAAGTACCTTCACTAATGCTCCTTCTTGGATGATATTCCTCTTCATGATGGCTCAGTATTCTATAATTTCATTTCCAAAACCAAACTTCTCCTATCCAAATTTCCTATATGGTGCATTGAATATGGTAGTAAAATATACTTTTGGAAAGATACTTGGCCCTTAGACCATCTGCTCATCAACAATCCTAAATTTTTCATCCTTAAACGTCTCATAGATCGTATCTTTATTAGGGGTGGAGGGTGGGGAGTTAACAACAACTGCAAATTTCATTTCCTGTGATCCTCCCCAACAACCTTCTTGGAAAATCCTCTCTACTAATACTAATCCTAAGAAATTAATAGCTACACATTCCCTATCCATATTGCTTAGATCCTATATCATTCCCAGTAATTCCATCTAGGATTATCTTCTCTGTAAATTCAATGAACATGACTTCACTGTTAAATTAGCTTCCTTATTCCAAGAAGAGGCCCAACAAGGTTGGTTTCCAACTAGCCTCATCTACCTCAAATATTTTATTCCTAAGATTACTTTATTTTTTTGGATGGTGGTCCAAAATAGAATCCTAACCATTGACAATATTTCTAGTTATGGGTTGATCATTCCTAACCATTGCTACCTATGCCAATCTACTTGGAAATCAGTCTCCCACATTTTCACCAAATTATTTTTCTCCCATAGTGTCTTATATTATCTTTTCTTTACATTCAACATTGCTTGAGCTCTTCCTAGCTCGGTCCTCAACCTATGCATCCCATGACCAAATCCTTTTAAATATTTATGAATCAAATCACTGTGGTCCTGTTGGTCCAAAATCTACCACAGGAAAGGATTTTACAAGTGCACCCTAGACCCGGCCAACATTGAAAGGTTGGAAGCAAGAAATGGCTTCCAGACCAATCTCCAGAGTGGGCTGGTTCCCTTCACTACTCTAAAATCTGGTTAAAGATAAGGGTTGCTGGAAAGAGATTTAAAAGTTGCAGAAAGAAATGGGAAATATGGCCACAGGCCGAAGTGATGGGATCAAAAAAACAACAGCAGGAAACTACAAACGTAACAACAACAAGTAACATAAGGAATTAACTTAATCTTCGCACAATCGCATGCAACAGATCCCTCCAAACCCACATTCCAGAAATCGTACCTTGATAGCAATATTTAAATCCAAAAGCAGAATTTAAATGTAACAACAATGCAGGAGTATGAACGCTATTAGAAATGCAGAAAAATAGAAAAGAAATTCATCCATGCAACGCTTGAAAAATTAGAAGTTGATCCTTTTATTCCCGCAAGTACAATTCCAGTCTCTAGCAGCAAGTTTTTCCAACCCTTGTAAATGAAAATTACATTGGTTTTATAGAGGTCCGTCCTCTCTACAACATTAAATGTTTGCCACCATCCTCCTCGTGATTTACAATTACATGGCGGACATTAGGAACACGATCCCCTTAGTTGCAACGTTAAGGGAGCAAAGATTAAATACCATTAAGCAATAGCGGTCTCCTTCATTAAATTCATTTTTTGAAAATAAGCATGAAACCATTGACTTGATCCATGAACATCAGCCTTGAATGCATAAAATCTGCAATTTTGGTGGCCTGGGCGCGTCTTTGACTTTGAATGCCTTGGAAACCCACAAACCATTAAATTCGGGTCAGCATTAAATACTTGGAAATCGAGAAAAACCCCTCGGGCCGTTCATACTGCACTTGGCGGGAAAATGCACAGGTCGCGAAAACGCGACAGGTCACGAAATCGTGACGTATTTTGATGCCGTACACTTTGACCGGTCAAACCCGCAAAAATCCTCCCTGTCGCTCTTTCTCCATGTCTCCAGCTTTGTTTTCTCTATCGCTAGCTCAACCTCTCAAAAATAGTACAGGTAGCGATTTCGCTACGCATATTGGTCCCTTGACTCTTCCCTGCGTTCTGCCCCACGAAAACGGAACATGTAGCGATTTCGCTACACATTTTTGGCACTTGGTACGGTCTTGCCCATGGGCCGCGAAAATGTGACACTTTTTCCCTTTGAATGTCTTCGACCTTCTCTTGTCGCGATTTCGCTGCATATTCATCTCGCTCAGCCCTGTCATCAAAATTGCAGCGAATCGCTACAACTTTCATTTCTTTTGTTTTCGGACCAAAACGACCGCGATTTGAGAACGTGCAGCGCATCGCTGCAACTTTTTGCCTAGACTCACTTCTCAACAAAGACCGCACGATTTTGCAACGTGCAGCGATTCGCTGCACATTTGAGCCTTTACTCCCTTTTCACAAAATGCCCCACGATTTTGAAACATGCAGCCTTTGAAACAAAACGCCTTAAGACTTTGGAACGTGCAGCGCATCGCTGCACTTTTGCTTTGGACTTCCTTTGCAACCAACTCCCCGTGATTTTAAAACATGCAGCGCATCGCTGCAACTTTCGAGCTCTCAAGCCTTTGAAACCGCCCGCGTCACGATTTTGGGACGTGCAGCGCATCGCTGCAACTTTTAGCACTTAAGTCTTCGGCTGAGTTTCTTGTCACGATTTCGTGACATTTTGTCGCTGTTCCCATTTTGCCCGCTGAAAGTCGCGACAATGAAACACGTCGCGATATCGCGACGGTCTCGCCCAACCTGCCTGCGTTGACCATGTTGACCGCGATTTCGCGACTTGTCAGCGAATCGCTGCAGTTTCTGGACTTAGTCATTTTTGCTCATTTTCTCTCCTTTTTGCTTCAAAGCCGCATCAAAGCCTGTATAAACGTTAGATTTGCAATAATGTACACATTAATACTTCAATGAAAATCAATGTGGCAAAAATGCCAACATTCTTGGCGGCTCGCGGGGTATACAGCTCGTTGTATGCAAGAATCCAGGCCTTAATCCATTGGGCACAGAGTCATGAAAAACTTAAAGTCAGTTGCTGAGATACATTGCAATGGACTGCTGCAAAACTTCTCTGCTGCTAAAAGCTGGAACTGGAAGAACCTGCATAGAACTGGTTATGAAATAAATGGAATGAGAGGGTGGAATGAGATCTTGCGATTGCGCAAGCGGTGGCTGCAATGGAATGATGGTAATAATGAAATGATGAAGTGGGCAAGTGATGTAGTAGAACAACAACAGAATGTTGCTGTACTGCCAGCTGCAATGGATATGGAAGGAAAGTAAATGAACGAAGTCATGGAGTGGGGATAAAAGTATGAAAGCTGTGAAATGAAATGAGCTGGACTGTAAATGAAATGCGTAAAAAGAAAAACTTGGAGGAAAGGGATTAGAAAGAACGAGAAAAGACAGAAAAGGGGAAAGAAACAACAGTTGTGGCTTACTCTTTTACTACTGCAGAAGAAAAAGAAGAAGAAAGAAAATGATGAAGAAAGGAAAGAAAGGAAATGGGGAAGGGAAAAGAAGAATTTTCTGATAACCACTAACTTTTGGGAAAGGAAAAGACAAAAGAAAGACAAACCCCTACGGCTCGCAAGCAACAAGAATCAAGGTGACAGAATAAAAGTAAAACAACATATATATATTCGTTTTTTTTATTTTTTTATTATATATATATATATATACAAACTCATACTGAAATATTGGTTCAAGAAGTATAGGCTTTCAGATGAAAGCCATTTACTGAGATCGGAAGTGGGCTGCCATCCATGTCTTCCAGGTAGAACGAATTTGCTGCACCTGTGCTAGTAATGCGGAAGGGACCCTCCCAGAAAGCATCAAATTTCTTATGATTTCTAGGCTTAGCTTTATTCTCATTCCACTTCAACACCAAATCGCCTGTTTTGAATGGACGAGCTGCAGAATGCTTATAAAACCACTTCGAAATATCCTGTGTGTGTTTGGAAAATTCATCATATGCTTTTGAACGTTGCTCCTCTAACTCCAATAACTGTGCTATTCGCAGATCCAAGGAACTCAGATCTGTCTCATCGTCCTGGAAAGACTGCAACTGCTGTAACACTGGTAATTCAAGATGAACCGGCAATCTTGCTTCTTTTCCATAGACTAGGGCATAGGGTGAGGTTTTAATGGACTTCTTGACTAAAATCCTGTCTGCCCATAAAACCTGATTTAATAACAGGTGCCATGATCTCTTGTTCTCTCCTAATGACCTCTTCAAAATCCTGAGCAAATTTTTGTTCGTTGACTCCACCAAGCCATTTCCCTGTGGATAGTAATTGGAAGATGTCTTAAGGAAAATGCCATATTTATTAGCGAACTCAGCCAGTTCAGCTCCAATGAATGGGGTTCCATTATCTGTAATGATGGCATCATGGATACCAAAGCGTGTAATCAGACCCTCAACAAAAGATATCACTACAGTCTGATTGGCCACCTTTGTGGGAATAGCTTCAGACCACCTTGTGAAATAGTCTATAGCTGTTAAAATATATCTGTGACCAGCTGAGGAATTAGGATCAATGATTCCAATAAAATCCAGCCCCCACTTCGAAAAGGTGCTTCAACCTGAACTGGATGCAAAGGCAGTGCTGCATTCCTTACTCTTCCTGCATATCTCTGACACTTATCACAGGCTTGTGCAATTTTGAAAGAGTCTGAAAACAGGGTCGGCCAGTAATAACCAGCTCGAATTATCTTCAAGGCCATCGGTCTTCCTGCATAATGTCCTCCTGAGAGACCCGAATGAAACTCTTCCAAGAGCCTAGCCTTGTCTGCTTCTTTAACACATTTCAAGAGAACACCATCAATATTTTTAAAAAATAAACCATCTGGTAACAAAACATACTGTAGAGCCTGCAAACGAAATCTTCTCCTCTGAGAAGCATTCAACTGTGAAGGACATCTTCCATTTGTGAAGTAATCAATCAGGTCCTCTGTCCAATCCTTTTCCTGAATTAAGAAATTCATTAAATTGTCATCACCAGCAAGAGCTTCTACCTGATCTTCCTCTATATCAGATGCTGCCATCTTTGCTAACTGCTGGCACAGAGCTTTACCACGCACTAATTTAGTTGGGTGAATTTCTACATCAAATTCTTGGATCTTGGTGACCCAGCCAGCACGTTTATCACCCAACTCTCCTTGAAGAATGAAATTTCTCACATCTGGGTGAATAACATAAACAAATGTCCTGCTCTGGGAAATAAAATGTTTGAATTTCTTCAGGGATTTCATCACAGCATATACCTGTTTTTCAATGAAATTGTACTTGGCTTCATGAGGTAGAATGACCTGACTGAGGAAGGCAATGGGCCTTTCATTCCCATCATCTCCTTTTTGTGTCAAAACCGTAGCATAACTGTCATCCTCTCCAACTGCATATAATATGAAATCCTTTGAATAATCAGGATTAATCAGAATAGGAGCCTGCACTATTCTTTCCTTGATCTCCTGAAATGCTTCCTTTCTTCGAGCTGTCCATTGGAAAACTGCATCTTTCTTCAACAATTCGGTCATTGGTTTAACAACTTGGGCAAAGTCAGCAATGAACTTTCTAATGAAATTTATCTGTCCAAAGAAAGATTGAAGTTCCTTCTTGTTTGCAGGGAGTGTCAATTTCTTCAAAGCTTCAACACGGGCTGGATCAATTGCTAATCCATCTTCAGAAATCACATGACCCAGAAGCTTACCTTCTTTTACAGCAAACACAGACTTCTTCGGATTAATGGAGATTCCGAATTCTCTGCATTTCTCAAAAATTAGCCTCAGGTGAGAACAATGGTCTTCCCTTCTATGTGAAAAGACTGTCATGTCGTCAAGGTATATTACAATGATCCTATTCAATAAATCCTTGAAAGCAATATCCATTGCTCTTTGGAAGGTAGCTCCAGCATTTGACAGTCCAAAGGGCATTCGCTGATATGCAAAAGTACCCCACTTCATGGTGAATGCTGTCTTAAACTGATCTTCATCTTTTACCCAGATCTGGTTATACCCAAAAAATCCATCTAACAAAGAAAAACGTTGTGCCCCAGCCACAACATGCAATATTTGATCTATTCTCGGCAAAGGATAATGATCCTTTAATGAAGCACGGTTCAAATTCCTGAAATCAATGCACAATCTAATATCTCCATTCTTCTTACGGACTGGGACCAGATTGGCGACCCATGTGGAGTGCTTGACCGGATAGATGATCTTAGCTTGCAACATTTTAACAAGCTCAGCCTTCATCAACGCCTCAATATTTGGATTTACAGGTCTCTATTTCTATCGAAAAGGCCTAACTCCTTCCAGTTCAATTGTATCTTTGTATAATCTGCTTGTTGTAGCCTTTCAAGTCTTCATAGCTCCAAGCTATAATATCAGAAAACTCTTTACAGAGCTGCCTAATTTTCTACAGTTCTTCTGGGGTTGAGTCAGTGCCAACCTTAATCACTTTGTCAGGCTGAAGCTCTAACTCCATGTATTCCTTTCTATCAATCTCCATTCGAGGCTTTCTGGAACGATCATGTTGGTCAAACAAGCTCTCCAGAGTTATTAGACCCTTTGGAATATGGTTATTCCTTAATTGAATAAGACCTTCGGCTTCCTCATCTCCCAAAGTTTTGCCTTCAACAGCTGCAGCTTCATGTATCAAGAAATTAACAATCTGCTCATCGGTTTCAAAGACCTACCAGAAAGTTTCCTTGTGCGGCACACTGGGTCTGTATACCATTCTCACTATCTTGGGCTTGTTCACAACTTGATCAGCAGGAGAAAAGTTAGCTCCAAGATATGCTAATAAGTCGACATGTTTATTCATCTCTCCGGAAACTGACTTGAATATTAAGCGCGATGAAAAATTCAAACAAATCCCAAACCCGATTACGATATGCTTTCAGATAATGTTGCTTTGAGATGCATCTATTTGTGACCTGATTTACAATAAGCTCGAAATCACCAAAAATATTGAGTTGTTCTATTCCTAACTTCTTTGCTTTCTTCAGACCCAAGCACAATGCTTCGTATTCAGCAGCGTTATTTGTGCAACTCCATGTAAGTCGATAAGAATAAGTCCTTTGTACACCAGAGGGAGAAATTAACACAATACCTGCTCGGCACCATTCCTGCATCTAGCTCCATCGAAATACAGTTGCCATAAGCGATCTGTAACCTCAGTCTGATCAACTGGGTTAGACAATTCCTGCTTTGTCTCAGTCTCAAGTTTTTGAATGGCATAGCAGCCAATCTCTGTCTCCATCATGGCATTGAAGTTAAGCATTGAAAGCTGGTCTTCCAACTGAAGATTGTTTAAAACTTCACTCATTAAAACAACATCTTCAGACTCTTCAGTGAGCATATGGACCGACTGCATGTCTTTTCCAACATCTTCCAACTTCTCGATGTGAAAATGGGAAGGCTTTTCATTCTGTATTCTGAGACGTCTATTCTTAAAAGGAATTTCCAGATGGGAATAATCTAATGCTAGATAACCCCCTAATTTTGCAGTAAATTCCCTGGATAAACACATGCTAAAATAGGGCTCTAAATCTACTACAACAATTTCCTGAATAACAGTGATCTGGGGCATTGTATGCAGGACAATGGGTACATCTTTAATGACACCTACTATTTTTACGGGAGTGCCATCTAATTGTAGGACTCCAGGACTACTCCGGGTATACTCCATTCCCATAGATTCACAGACTCCCTTGGGCATGACGGTGGTTGCGGCTCGAGAATCAATCATACAATTGTGTACCACCCAACCTTTCATTTGTAATGATAAGTAAAAAGGAGGAGGTACTGTTCTTACCGATAACGAGAGGTGGTTAAAGTTTGGGCATAGACGGTCTGGGTAGGCCCTTTTTCACTCTCCTTCATAGATTTCAATGACTCTTGTAATAAATCTACTTGACCGAGGTAATTGCAAAGCGTCATAAAGGCTTACCTTAGCGGGGGTCTTCTTAAGATCATCAACAATATTGTATGAAACTGCAGCAAAATTTTTCTTCTCGACGAGGTTGCTCAAATCCGGTTCTGTCTTGCTTATGTAGCTTCCACTCTTAACCTCTTGGTCAGTGATGGATATTTCAATTTTTCACGTGCCTGCTCCTCTGCTTCTGATCTTACTGGTGCAGCTGCTGCCTTTTCTTGAACTCTGTTAAAAGCTGGATCTTTGGGCAAAACAGGTGCATCAGACTTTGGAGTTGGCACAGGAGCGTTCATTGACTTCTTCAGATCAGCCGGCACCTTCAAAGGTTGTAAGTCAGCAGGATCAACTGTCACGGGTTTCTTTCCAGTTCTTGTCAGAACTGAAACTTGTTCGTCAACTGGAGATATCAAACTATGACCAGCTTCTGAGATCATATTAACATGGTCACCTGAAGAGCTGGCCGCCAAGGTCTGCACATAATTTAAGTGAACCATACATGTATCTTCTCCATGAGGATCATTACAAGTGGAACACCAATATACTCCATCTGCATGGGCTGCATCTTCATTTGCTAGAACAGCTAAGCCCTTTTCAGGTGTTTTGCTTATGGAGGCAGCTTGATCTCTAGTAATTTGAGGAGGTTGAAATCTCCTTGGCTGGAAATCTCTCTCAGCCTACTTCCTCTCAATGAGTGTGATCTTGTTTCCCATGGCTCTAATGGCAGAATTTGTAGACTTCACCTCTTGCAATAATGTTGTATATGGATCAGGATTTGCAGGTGCAGGAGGTGCTGGCAAAGGAAGAGACGCTGGTGGTGCTAGCAAAGCTGGAAATGCAGTGGAAATGGGAGATGGTTGAATTCTGGGTGCAGGAAGTGGTAAAGGAGTTAAAGCAGGCAACTGAGGAGCTGGAACAGGTGCAATCTGAGGTGCTCTAGAGCTCCATGATGGTGTAGGATACATAGCTGGCATGGGGTGTGGTTGTGAACCATATAAATATTGGGGCAAATCTGGAATGAGAGGCATAGTTACCTTCGGAGGCAGTCTTCCTACAGCAACCAGATCAGCTTCTGCTTTAATTGCTTGTTCAAATATTTCTGGAAACGTTATCACATTAGATTGCCGAACCGCCCAGCCGATATCTGAGTGAAACGCTCTGAGGTAGTACATCGTAGCTAATTCATCAGCAGGCCGAATACCATCAGGAATCCTTTGCCAAGTTCTAGTAAATCGGACATTAAAATCAGGTATCTCTTCTTGTGGATGTCTCTGTATGATAGTAAACTGATTCAACAATGAGAAAGGGTCGGCCTGTTCATGAAAATGTTTCACCAGCAAATCACCAAACTGATCCCATGATGTTATGGTACCGGGAGGCAGAGTTCTGTACCAAAATAGCAGTTTACCTCTCAAAGAACATACTAACAATTTGACCATCACATCTTCATCGGTAATGTCATGGATAGCAGCCAGGGAAGCCACATCATTTATGTGCTCATAGGTTGTTTTACCAGTACCGTCGTAAGTGGGCAAAGCCTTCAGTGCAGCCTGAGGTACTGGATTATGAGCCTGCAGATTCAAGGCTCCAGTGCTATTCCATGCCAAGAATTTTTTGGGTGGAGGAAATTGTGCCATTGGTGGAACTAATGGATATGATTGTAAGGGTGAAACACTAGCAACAACACCAGATATTTGTGCAGCAGAAAATGGAAGGGATGAGGAATGCTCACTACTTCTCGAACTATCGAGCTCAAAAAATTGAACAAGATCGCCAAATTTCTTTGACTGTGATCTTGTGATCATGAAGTATTTTTGGGTCCAGCAGAGTCACCAAAAACAACAGAGTCACCAAATGCTCTAATTTACAGTCTGAAGGCGAACATTAAACCTTCGACCCTATGGGATCTTTTAGAGACAAATAAAATCTGTCCCACCGGCATCAACCCACCGCGTGCCAAAAACTGTTGGTCCAAAATATGCCACAAGAAAGGATTTTACAAGTGCACCCTAGACCTGGCCAACATTGAAAGGCTGGAAGCAAGAAATGGCTTCCAGACCAATCTCCAGAGTGGGCTGGTTCCCTTCACTACTCTAAAATCTGGTTAAAGATAAGGGTTGCTGGAAAGAGATTTAAAAGTTGCAGAAAGAAATGGGAAATATGGCCACAGGCCGAAGTGATGGGATCAGAAAAACAACAGCAGGAAACTACAAACGTAACAACAACAAGTAACATAAGGAATTAACTTAATCTTTGCACAATCGCATGCAGCAGATCCCTCCAAACCCACATTCCAAAAATCGTACCCTGACAGCAATATTTAAATCCAAAAGCAGAATTTAAATGTAACAGCAATGCAGGAGTATGAACGCTATTAGAAATGCAAAAAAATAGAAAAGAAATTCATCCATGCAACGCTTGAAAAATTAGAAGTTGATCCTTTTATTCCCGCAAGTACAATTCCAGTCTCTAGCAGCAAGTTTTTCCAACCCTTGTAAATGAAAATTACATTGGTTTTTATAGAGGTCCGTCCTCTCTATAGCATTAAATGTTTGCCACCATCCTCCTCGTGATTTACAATTACATGGTGGACATTAGGAACACGATCCCCTTAGTTGCAGTGTTAAGGGAGCAAAGATTAAATACCATTAAGCAATAGCGGTCTCCTTCATTAAATTCATTTTTTGAAAATAAGCGTGAAACCATTGACTTGATCCATGAACATCAGCCTTGAACGCATAAAATCTACAATTTTGGTGGCCTGGGCGCGTCTTTGACTTTGAATGCCTTGGAAACCCACAAACCATTAAATTCGGGTCAGCATTAAATACTTGGAAATCGAGAAAAACCCCTCGGGCCGTTCATACTACACTTGGCGGGAAAATGCACAGGTCGCGAAAACGTGACAGGTCATGAAAACACGACGGGTCACGAAATCACGACGTATTTTGATGCCATACACTTTGACCGGTCAAACCCACAAAAATCCTCCCTGTCGCTCTTTCTCCATGTCTCCAGCTTTGTTTTCTCTATCGCTAGCTCAACCTTGCAAAAATAGTATAGGTAGCTATTTCGCTACGCAGATTGGTCCCTTGACTCTTCCCTGCGCTCTGCCCCGTGAAAACGGAACATGTAGCGATATCGCTACACATTTCTGGCACTTGGTACGGTCTTGCCCATGGGCCGCAAAAATGTGACACTTTTTCCCTTTGAATGTCTTCGACCTTCTCTTGTCGTGATTTCGCTGCATATTCATCTCGCTCAGCCTTGTCATCAAAATTGCAGCGAATCGCTACAACTTTCATTTCTTTTGTTTTCGAACCAAAATGACCACGATTTGAGAACGTGCAGAGCATCGCTGCAAATTTTTGCCTAGACTCACTTCTCAACAAAGACCGCACGATTTTGCAACGTGCAGCGATTCGCTGCACATTTGAGCCTTTACTCCCTTTTCACAAAATGCCCCACTTTGGACTTCCTTTGCAACCAACTCCCCGTGATTTTAAAACATGCAGCGCATCGCTGCAACTTCCGAGCTCTCAAGCCTTTGAAACCGCCCGTGTCACGATTTTGGGACGTGCAACGCATCGCTACAACTTTTAGCACTTAAGTCTTCGGCTGAGTTTCTTGTCGCAATTTCGTGACATTTTGTCGTTGTTCCCCTTTTGCCCGCTGAAAGTCACGACAATGAAACACGTCGCGATATCGCGACGGTCTCGCCCAACCTGCCTGCGTTGACCATGTTGACCGCGATTTCGCGACTTGTCAGCGAATCGTTGCAGTTTTTGGACTTAGTCATTTTTGCTCATTTTCTCTCCTTTTTGCTTCAAAGCCGCATCAAAGCCTGTATAAACGTTAGATTTGCAATAATGTACACATTAATACTTCAATGAAAATCAATGTGGCAAAAATGCCAACAGGTCCTTCTCCTTACCACACTTCCTTTGGAAAACCTAGCTTGAAAGGAACAACATAGCCTTTAGAGATCCTTGTAGTGACCTGGATTCTATTTCCTCCAAGATTTTATCAATAGCTACTGAGAATGCTAAATTTATTCCTTCTCTTAAGGCCCTTGACCATGGTTTTAAATCTATTCTAATTATTTCTTTCTCACTTCTCACCGATTCCATAAGACCTAATTTTCCCAAAGTTGATAGATGTAACATTGTATGGTCTCCCCCTCCTCCTGTATCATTCAAAATCAACTTTGATGGAGCTACCAAGGACAACCTTGGTAAAACTAGCTCTGAAGGTATTGTCAGGGATGCCCATGAAAGGATCATTCTAGTATTCACTAAAAATATTAGCATCAATTCTAAAAACATGGTTAAAGCTAGAGCTATTTTCCAAGGATTATCAATGATAGAAGGTCTCAACATTCAAAACATCATCATTGAAGGGGATTCTTTAAATACCATTAATTATCTCAAAGGTTCTCAAAATCCTACATGGTTAGTTTTTAATATCATCGAAGATTTAAAGATCTTTCTTAACAAGTTTTATAGTGTCATAATCCAACATATTTTTAGAGAAGGCAATGAAGTTGTCGATCTCATGGCTAATATTGGTTTGGCCTAGGATGGTTTGCATGTCTGGGTGAATAAATTTCCTAAAAGGGTCCTATACTTCTACAATCACAATGATTCTTCCAATAATCATTAGCTTTAGAAGTATGCATGTAAATCCCACTCATCTCTTCTATATTTGCTCCACCACTCACCTCCAAATGAGTTAGACCTTGGAGGTTATCCCTTTATGGTTTACCAAGATCAATCCTAGGTGGTAGTTCAATCCCATGTGGTAATTTGGTATGCATAAGTTACAGCTTCCTGTGAGTGAGTCATGTTGGATTTCAAGAGATGAGGTGTCTTACCCTGTTCGGATGATTCTTCTCATTTGGTAGTCCAATTTGACCTACAACCCCTTCCAAAATTGTAATCCTCATGCTAGCAGATTATTTAGCTTTTCCACACACAACTATCAATTTTTGCAGTGGGATTGCTCCTATCATTATTTTTCATCATGTATTGAAGCTTCAAGTACCAAGCCTTGGAATCTCGAGGTCTCAAGTAGTAAGTCTCTTCCTTATCCATAGTATAAGGTCATTAGTTGCTCCCTCCTTGACTCCAAGTTTGCATGTGAGACTATGCAATCCATGGCTGAGATGATCCACCAACGATCCTCCACCATTGATGATTCTCAATTCAATGGCATGGCTATCTATGTATTTGTTTCAACTCCCTGAAATGGTTTAAATTAGCACATCTAGAACCCTCATTTCCATCTAATCCTTCATCTATTTTTATATAATGTGGCTTGGAGAGTCTTCAAGAGAGAGGCTTACTTTTGGTGGTGATCTATGATGGCTTTTCTAGAGCTAGAAAACTATGAGCTCAATGTTATTTTCAAGGAAGTCTTGGGCTCACATGGTTTTCTTCCTTTCCTAAGTAAATTTTGTGGTAGTGATGTTGATTTATCTATGGAGCTCATCTACTCTTGGCACAATAAAAATATGACTCTTATAGGGGTCTTCTTCAGAATTACTATCAATCTAATCATTGAGGTTACCAAATTGGTTAATGACAATGACTACATTTTCTGATACAAGCATTCAATTTCTATGAAGTTGGGATATTTTAGGGAAAAGGGTAAACACTTAGCCAAGGAGAATAGTGACATTGTTAAGAAGGATCTTCTTGCTCCATAGAATAGGGTTCTCATCTTTATGATGCAATACTTCAAAATAGATGAGACAAAATGTCCTCTATGAATTTTTCATCTCATGTTCCTTGATCATTTAAGGGACAACAAAATATTAATATTTTGGAGTACTTGTATCGTTTGATGGAACTATTGGTCACCAATGTCAATGAAGGACAATATTCACATTTGAAGCACTAGAGGATTCACTTAATGATCTTCAATTACATGCTCCAACATAAAGCCCAAGTTTCTTCGCTATCTATTACATATAGAGTTGATGATCATCCTACCACTTCTATGCCCATTCTAGGATCTCCTTAGGGGAATGATCCAAGTTATTATGAAATAAAGATATTGACTGCTACTTTTGGAAAGGCGAGTAAGAAGATTATTTTCATCTCGTTTGAGACCACCCCTTCTCCATGCCATCGTTTCACCAAAATTAAGTTGTCAGGTGACAAGCGCAAGGGTGTCATAATTCTAGATCAATAAATCTATATATATGATTTTGCTTCTTTGATTTGTAAGAATGAAACGTGTGAGGTCATCCCCAACAACATCCTCTACCCTGGTGGAACCTATTTCTAGGTGCTCTCAACTGATGATTCAAATCTCATGTCTAGTATGGATGATCTCATCAGCTTGGCTTCCTCCTTACTCACTCAGGTAGGAAAAGTTATCAATAAAATTATGAACCCAAAGGTGGTGGTCTAGGCTTCAGGTTTGACCTAGAATGTCGATAGTGATGAGTAGGACCATCCCACTTCTTAGGGATCATCCTAGTGTTGCTTCCTCTTTTTTTTTTTTTGTTGTCTCCTATAAAGTTGATGGGTTTCCATCCCTTAGTCCTTTTTGACTTCATAGTTTTATTTGTTTGCTGAGGGTTTCTAGTTTTGGATCCCTCTTTTCTTTCTTGATTTGTAAAATATTTGGGGCTCCATTCAAAATCCCCTTTTATCAATCAATTGATATATATATATATATATATATATATATATATATATATATATATATATATATATATAATACAATAATAAAATAACCATGCACATTTATAGGCTAGAATATTAATTAAAAATAAATAATTAATAACCCTAAAGTCATACCTACAAAAGCAATTAAATAAAAACTTCTATTGTTCTAATAGAGTGGGTCCTTGCTCCTTAGCCTAGTGGGAGGTAAAATCAATTCAAAATAAAAATAAAGAATACCACATGCTTAAATAAAAGTTTACTTTATTAAAAAGGGATGAACTACAACTTTAGAGAATCCCTTATTTTTTATGCATTCAATCCCCCTATTTTTTATTATCACTACTTGGTACATATATACATGTGGTGCCCCTTAATCACAATCTTACTTTTAAAGAATCTTCACACCTTTAGGAACTGGTAATAATATTTGAAATTTTAATAGCTGATAGAATCTGTTTACCTATTGGAGAGTCCTTTGCCATCAAAGAGCTATGAAAATTTGGTTTTCCTATTGGATATTCCTTCACCATTAGAGAGATGTGATTGAATCAATTCACTTGTTGGAGATTCCTTTTCCATGAGAGAGTTGACAACCAATTTTTAGCTTGTCCTAGTTCTATGACACTAGTTTCAAGATTGTAGTTGTACTTAACATGGTAGGAGGTTTAGAAATATATCATATTTTCTTAGCTAACATGCCCACTTGGTTTCCACTAGTTCATCCTTAACCACCTTATTGAGGTGGTCATTGCACCACAAAGTCATTTTATCATAATTTTTAACTACCCTATTTATTTTAAAAACTAATCTAATAAATTTTGACACTTTGCTAAAGTTGCTTTTGATTTCCATCCATCATTTCAATGTTCTAACACTTTACCATTTTGGTATCATGACATTTTGAGGGCTTTTGATGCCATTATTACCTTTGGTTCTTCTAGGACTTCTTGTGTCAAAGCATTTGCTCTAGAATACTTTTTTCAAATCTACAAGATATCAATGTCCTATTTAGTGCTAAACTATTGTTAATCCATTGCCAAATATTCACAAATATAGCTCTAAAATTATATAAAATCTATCTAAACAACTTAGTAATGATGTTTTATTATTCATTATGTTTAGTCACAATATTAATACAAACAACATCCTAATCCACAATTGATTAGCACATTAAAAAGGGTTTTGAAATTATGATGTTATACAATAAGGTAATTTAGGGCCTCATCAAAATCCATCATCGTTAACATAGATACAAATAATAAATATGTCAAAAACTACATTACTTTTTTGACCAAATAGTTTAGTATAAAATTTTAACCTAGATGCAAAATAATAAATCACTCATTATTAGAATGGATACAAATAATAAATATATTAATATTTAACAAATAATAAATATGTCAAAAACTAATTTACCGTTTTGACCAAAAAATTTATAAAAATTTAACCTAAATACAAAATGATAAATCACTCATTATTAAAATAAATACAAATCATAAATATATTAATATTTAAATTTGCTTAAAATTTTTAGAAAATTAAAATAATGTAAAAAACTACTTTACTCACACAATTGTTCATCATAAAACTTTAACATGGATACAAAATAATAAATCAATAATTATTAGCATGAATACAGATAATAAATATACTAACATTTAAATTTGTATCATGTTAAAGGGTTTTTTAGGAGAACGTTTACAAATTACATCAACAACCACCATCAAGGGGTTTGAACACAAGACCACTTAAGAAACAACCATCATCATGTTAAAGGTTTTTTAAAAATAAGACCACTTAAGAAAATAAATACAAATGATAAATATATCTATTATATTATTCTTAAAACAAAAGACAAGGCACAATTGAGGATCCAATTTATGCTCCTGACCTGAAGTGAGATAGGGACCATGGAGACTACTACCTTTGCGAAGGATTGGCTTCCCCCCAAAGTTTGAACATATATATGGGTAAGTGCCCAACCACACCTACACTTACCAATCCAGGTAACCCTTGAAAGTTCTACTTATACGCCTTGATGAAACCCATAATTATTAGAGTTTTGTATTGATCTGAAAAAATTAGACATCAGCCTAATCTTTTGGTTGTCATGGTTCACGCCTCAACTTTCCATACCTTAAAGTTAGGACACAAATAAGAAGAGGTATTAAAATAAAACAAAATTTTAACATAGGAATATGTCACTGAAAATAAATTTGTTTGTATGAGAATAACATCACATGAAAGGACAAATGTTAATAGGGGTGAAAAGTCTCACATAAAAAGGGATCAAAGACTTCCACCTTTAAACCTGCTATCCCATTAACAAAATGTTTGATAAGTATAGGACTCAAGACTTCCACCTTTAAACCTGCTATCCCATTAACAAAATGTTTGATAAGTATAGGACTCATAAACCACTTAAAACTTACAACCGAATAAATGTGGATGCTTGTTACAACGAGCTTCTGTTCCTTGGTATCCACAGATTATGTGATGGTCAGTACATGGGATAATTTGACTTCCAACATTTGCTGACAACACGGGGAAATACTCGCTTTCTTGAAAATGGTGGCAGTGCTGGACAGAATTCCAGTTTCCGTCATTAATTGATAGGGTTGTGGAATTCAAAATTTCTGCCCCACCTAATTATCTTGAATAAAGTCATTCATGTCTCCTAAGCCGAGCATCTCTTCTAGGATTCGAGGACCCACCTGCGTTGTATTATGGGATGATTTCGCTTTCGATTTCCGACATGCAACCGTGGAAATTCTTGACTGGGCCAGATGAATCAGAGTTAGTGGGCTTTAACGAGGACAACACTGAAGCATGAGAACTATTGTGTAGCGTAGACAGAAAAGCGTCGCTATAATATCTCAAATATATTAAATGTTTGTATAGATTTTTGTAGGGCGTCTTTATAAATGAAAATGGGAATTATTGGTTAGAAGAGGCAGCTTAGAAGGATAGCAGAAATTACATGAAAGAGAGTTCGTTTGTGAATATGGCTTCACCTAAACGAGGAGAGGTTAAGGCTGCAATTTTCAAAGCAGTGGGCAAGTCTGTGACGGTTTGCTTTCGCGGCCTCGCGAGAAAAGTTAAGAAAGGACTAAAACGCATGGAGGGAAGGATATCGTCAGATGGGAGCTGAAGAAAAAAAGATATCTGTAAACTTGCATTCTTGTTTTCTTTCTTGACGTAAAATGGAAGTGTCTGGTCATGAAATGCTGTCAGTATAGGTTTAAATTTTGAGGCTGATCCCTATAATTTTTATGTTATCTTGTTGTTTTGTAACCGAATGGTATTTAGAACAGACTATTAAGTTTGCGAAGCTGACAACATGCTTTAAAGTTTGAACCTAAATCTCTATTTGATAAGTGCTTGGCCAATCAAACTCTACCGATCGACGTTGGTTGTTTGAAATTGACCAAATAGATTATGTTGAAAGTTAAGTATTCTATGTAAGACGAAATTGTTATTTTGCAATCTATGTAAATTTTTACAGAATTAAGTTTCAAATTCTGCTAGTTATGGACATTTCATAACGAAACAACCTATACATTTTAACTGATGCAGTTGTGCAGGAGGAAATTCTTTAAATACTTTAAAACGAGGTGAAGGTTTGAATATTTTCAGAGTATTCAGACAAAATGTTGTTTAAATATAAGTCCTTAACCTTCTTATATATAGGAATTATACTGATCTATATGGGGGTAAAAAATAGATTAGAAAGATCACCCATCTAAAGGTGACCTTCTAAAAAGTGAATCCTGTACGATAAAAGATTCAGTCCAAAAGTTAGACACCTTTATCAATTACTTCATGTGCTGGTTGTATGTGCTGGTTGTATATTACATTCTTAGGGGAGATAGGCAGGCTGATAATAAGGCATCTTATTTTATACGTTATGTGTATGATTGTTTTAACGCTTTATCGCTTTATGGATAATGTCGCATTCAGGCCACTGGCGTGCATGCATAACATGAACGTCAATGCCTCCACATTCACTGTAGGGTGATGTCTCATGTCAACTGACGAGAAGACCATATAGAACAAAAATGTAGGGTGATGTCTAATGTCTATGAACAAACAAAAATAACGGAAAAATTAAATTAACATGTAATTATTATTATTATTTGTTTAAAGAAAGTAAAGTATATTGAATCTATAATTAATTAAAATAAAATTTTAACATATTATTAATATAATTCTGAGATTACAATACGTATTTATTTATTTCCAGTCAATGTATTGGATTTTATATAAGGTAATGTATAATATATTTTAAATTACTTTGCCGTTGGAAGTACAATATGATAGACAAAAATATTTTATTATTGCCTATTGAATTTATAATTTTGAGATTACAATACATATTTATTTATTTTGTGTCAATGTATTGGATTTTATATAAGGTAATGTATAATATATTTTAAATTACTTTGCCGGTGGAAGTACAATGATAGACAAAAATATTTTATTATTGCCTATTGAATTTATAATTTTGAGATTACAATACATATTTATTTATTTTGTGTCAATGTATTGGATTTTATATATAAGGTAATGTATAATATATTTTAAATTACTTTGCCGTTGGAAGTACAATATGATAGACAAAAATATTTTATTATTGCCTATTGAATTTAAGAGGTTAAAGATTTTAATGAAATTTTTACTGATAACTTAAACTTATTTTAAAATTATGTTATTAATTTAAAAAACTAAAATACAATTTATTTATATTTAAAAAAAAATATAATAATATTATATAAAATAACATAACCATCAAACTTCACTCTACCAAACCAATTCTTTCTTTTCATAATATTTGTTCCTCCAAGATGGTTTCATTTTCAAGCATAGCACACGATTAAGAAGGTCCAAGATGGTTTCATTTTCAAGCATAGCACACGATTAAGAAGGTCATCATGACGAAAATGAAAAGTAAACTATCAAGGGTCAGGGAAGCTCAAATTGTTCTAATCATCTCCTTAAGCAGGCATATGTTATCAAAATATCAAAATAAGTTATGTGATAAAATAAGTTATGTGAACACAAGTTATTAAGTCATTTAAAATTTATGGGTCATTTCAAGTTGTGAAAGCATTGTAGTGACTAAGTTTTAAATATGCTTGATACTATAAATAATAAAGAATTAAAATATAATCTAAATAATTTAATTATAGTTAGTTTTTGTAACATAAGTAGATGTTAATTTATACTTTTGTAAGGATACAATTTTTTTTGGTTATTTTCTTGATAGTGATATACTTAGATGGAAAGACATTGTCGGTCACACAATAGGCCCTCAAGTTTCTTTCTAACCTTAAGGTGGACAGTGTATACCTAGATGGGACGACATTGTCGACCACATAATAGGCCCTCAGGTTTCTTTCTAACCTTAAGGTGGACAGTACAAGGGCACCCGAATTGGCTCTTCTTCCCAAGATCTAAAGTTCAAACCCGACGAATGTGTGAGAAGGTAAGTATAGTTGTGTGTTTGACCCCTATTGATAATCTCAGCTCTCACCTTATCAGAGATCATGGTTCAGAAAAGGATACCCAACCTTAAACACGGATAATAAAATATTTTTACACTTACTTTAATAAAAATAATTATTATAAAAATTTTATATAAAAATTTAAGATTTAAATCTTAAAAACCCCACCGTATATTACAAACTCTACAAATAAAAACCATCCTGAGCTGTTATCGACATCGTCGAGTATTTACTATGCGAGATATCAAACATGCAATGAAAACTTTGGAAATCGGGGATTATCTTGTTCGCCGTAGACAGGCCAGATGTGTCGTCGATTTTTGGATGGGAAACCATCCAATTAAATGGGAGTTTGACCGTTAAAAGCGTTGAACAAAAAATTATGTTGCCATTTTTTTTTGCACAAAAGAGTTTGGCTATTAAAAGCGTTGAACGGAAAAAAAAATCATTGTTGCCTCTTTCTATTTATCACCGTTGGGTATGACGTCACATTTCAAACCAGCCCATAGATTTCACGGTTTGTCCATGTTGAAAGCAAAGGCTGCGCTATAAGAAGTGAAATATAAGATTAAATGGATCTATCAAAATTAATGTAGGGACACTCAACAAACCATTTCACCGTCCTCACCGCCCTGTATTAAGTTACCCCTTTATTTCCATTTATCAACTTTGGATGCGACGCCAATTTCAAACCAGCCCATAGGTTTCACGTGTCGTCCAAGTTGAAAGCAAAGCCTAGGCTATAAGAAGTGAATATAAGATTAAATGAATTTATCAAGAAGGCCTGGTTACTTGATGAGAAATATCGGAGATACTGTAGTTGTGAAATGTGCATGTATGTATCTAGGTTTAAAATATTCATGGCCTTTAAGATGATTGAGTTTTTTTAATGGCGATTTTCTCAGATTTAAAAGTTTCAATATTTTGATCTAATATAAATCAATATTGAAGCATATAATTTTTTTTGAGCAATATAAATTAATTATATTTAAGAAATAATAATAATATTTTTTAATTTAAAGTTTACAATATTATTGATCAAATATACAAGATTTATTGTATTGTTTGAGATTTCATGTTTGATACAATGCTTTTTGATACAATAGAGCTTTGTCTCTATAATATAACCTTAGAAGACGACTCTTCGATATTTGACTATTGCTCTTTTCACGTATCTCTTCGATATTTGACTATTGCTCTTTTAACATATCTGGAATGTGCATCCTTTCTATTCTTTACATATGACAAACCTCTCATGTCTATTGACTTTACATTTTGCCACATACCATGTGACTCTTCACTTGTATACTTGATACCTACACATATCTTGATTTACTTACATGACACATTGCACACTGTCACACACACTTGCACTCTTTATTACATGATAACACTCTTACATTCTATACACTTGCACAATTTATTACATGATACATACTTTAGGAAAAATAATAATTACACTTCCTAATCTAATAACTCACACCCTAATATAATATTTACATATGTATAAATGTAGCATGGGGGTAATTTAACATCTTTCAAATAATGTAATATCTCCAATAACCTCTTGTATTGCATTATTTGGTTTTGAACATTTTGTCTTCAATATCTAATTCTATGTTTTGTTGTTTGTGCTCTAGCTTTGACATTGTTTGGAATTTTGGTACTGATCTACAAACCTATTTTTGTAGAATTTATTAGATTTTATTTGTGACCATAAAAACATTGTAACATATTCATAATCTTATTCTAATTTTATTTCTTGGTCCATCTATAGTGTGTCAAAAAATGAGATAGTTTGCATTAATAAACGAATGATTAAATAATACAATGTAGGCTATAGTTAGCCCATGAGAAGCGGATCTCGTAAACCATAAGGAGCCCTAAATAATATAAGCTAACTATATGCTAACGAATGTTGTTAGCAATAACAAATAGTAACTAAATAATGAAATAACATGCTAACATCTCCTTATGACATTATTTGGGTAATAATATAACTACTAGCTATGCTAACATCCCTCATACAACAATATTTGGGTAAAGTATATAACTGCCCCAATATAGTGAAAGAAAAAGAAGAGAAATGGAAGAATGGTGGCTCGTGCTTTGTCTTCGACTCTAGCTCTAGCTCATGGGTCTGCTTCTGGCTCTAAGCATACCTCTGGATATGTACCTCTGGGTCTATCTTTGGATCTGCTAGTGAATCTACCTCTAGATCATTGCGTCTGGATCTACCTATAGATCTACCTCTAGAACTTTGTTTATCGATCTGTCTTTAGGTCTGTCTCTGGGTCATTATATCTAGGACTATCAGTAGGTCTGTCTCTAGGTCATTATATCTGGGACTATCGGTAGGTCTGTCACTAGATTAGCCTCAGGATCTACTATAGGTTTTACATTTTAGGTAGAAGCCATACAACATCTCTTTCATCATGGTCCATTGTGTGCGATCTATCCATCCACAATCAATATGAACCTTGTTGGCCATTTTTAGTTTATACCAACAACTGGAAGAAGAGTGATTCGTACATCCACAAGAATCACAAGGATGTAATCTCCAACACTTAGCTGCAACATGACCTATTTTACCACAATGATTGCAACAATAATTTTTAGGAGATGTAGAAGATTTAGGATTTACAAACATGGTCTTACTGGTACTTGCTTGTCTAGAATAGCCAAGGCCTTCATTATTTGCCCTGACATTTAGCATTATTGGAGTTTTAATGCCTTGTTCATGTTTACCTAATCTCTCACCACTGAATCCCATTTTCTTCATCAGTTTGGATCCATATCCTTTGGTGTGTTTTTCAAAATACCCAATTTAATCATCTTCATCAATGTGTTTAACAATATGTTGTCACTATTGATGAGATTATGGAGTTCCTTTTTAGGAGGTTCAGTTTTTAAGTCACTAGTGTCACAAGTAAAGTCTGCTTTTGAAATGAGCTCACCTGTGCTACAGCTGATATCTACCATTAAAGGTAGGAGGTCACCCGTATCACAACAAGCATTAGCCATCATGGGATCAAGGTCACATGTGTCACAACAAGCATTCAACACCATGGGCTGAAGGTCACTTGTGTCACTACAAGGATCGACCATTAGGGGTTTGATCTCTGTTTCCTCACTAAAGTCCCTATAGATTTTATGTTGTGCAATGTCAAGAGAAATCAATGAAATGTAGACTGCACTAATGACACCTATAGGGATTTGAACACCACTTTTATGAAGGTCTTCAGAATATTTAGAATATTTGAGAATGGATTTTACACCACTGTGTAGTGTAGAATATTTTTGCACCTTTACAAATGATTCCCCCCTTTTTGCAAAATGAGCTTTGAGGGAAAAATGAGTACCCACCTTGTTGTAGAATTTATCCTCTCTTGGGTGGAGAGAAAAAATGTTTTCCCCACCTTACTGCAAAAAATTGCAATCCCCCCTTGTTGCAACAAAATGGCAATTTGGAAGCCTCTTAGGCTTTTACAAAACTTTCTCCGTTACTCAAAAAAATATGAGTGTTACAAACAAAACTTGAGATGCTCCTATTATGCTTTGTTTGTATTTTTACAAAAAAAATCAATTTAATTAGTTTTAAAAAATAATTTAATAGAAGCAAAAATTAATTAAATTTAACCAATGGAGGTTAAAATAATTAATATAAGCCTTTTTTAATTAAATTATTTAAATAAACAATTAAAAAAGAAAAAAAAAGAGAAATGACAAAATAAAAAATGTTTTTACCTTAGGATGAACCTTCGACAAAATATTGGCAACTCATTAATGATGGGCGGTCAAGCATTAATTTACAACTCGGTAGGAATGGAACCAACGACCTGCGGAAAATAGGGTTTTAACACAGGGTCAATGACCACACGAGCTATGATGCTCGATATAATAAAAGGGAAAGATCCCCTATTTGACAAGTCTTGAGGTGGCGAGAGGGGACAGAGTGGCCACTCATCCACCACCTGGCAGCACTTTCATCTCTCTTCCTCTTGTGGTGGGGCTTCTAATACAAACAAAATGAAATTCCCCTCATTGATTTGGCTGTAATGGATTTTGGGGATCCATTCTATGGATCTGGTCATGACCTTCACTACTTAATACCCAAACCTACAAATATAGTAATTGTTAACCATATTGGCCCCCCAGTGTAGTTGTCTATAATTTTTCTAGTGCCGAGATGGATCTAGATTTTTGAAAACTCAACAGAACATATCCTTTGAGCATTGCAAATTATTTATTGCTTCCCTTTGCATCAAATTGCATCAATCGATAGAGAACAAAAACTGGCGAAATGATTTTTTTTGGTCACATCCACAAATCAACATTGCTCGAGCCATTTGTGAACACCTACAACATGAATACTTTCAATCCATATGGAAACAAGATACGTATTCAGATTGGGTAATTCTCAAGTAGAGGCTGTTCGATTCAGATTCATAGGAATATTCAACAATTCATACACAAAAATGCCTACCAATCACTAAGGATTTAGCACCAGACATCTTTCGCTTTGCTGGTGAACAAATGCAAATATGCTTGAGAACAACATGATCTAGTGGCACGATCTGGTGCCTTACATATTCCTACTTCACTGGTAAATTTCTATAACAAACCAATCCTTCTCAAAAAACCACAGTGGTGATGCCTTTAGATCTTGCACCGATTGGCAGAGAGCAAAGTTTGATGTGGCAACAATACCAACTGATCTCCTCTGCGGTCTTGGTATGAGCATGCAAAATCATCTTCAATGGGACATTTGTTTCACATCAAAAAGAAAAAAAAACTAACAAATCCACCGTTCGCCTATGTTGTAGAATTCCAGCATGTTATCCCACATGAGGGAATTAGGGAAGCTAATGAAGCTTTAAAAATAAAAAACTTGCAATAGCTTGTATGACTACCTTAAGGTATTCAAACCTCCCTAAAATACTTTTTCCACTGTCGCGTCATTTCTGTCATAGGTCTAGGGGTCAGTGGTCACATTATTGTGACAGTCAGCTACACATAGGTTGGCTGTAGCCTCCAGTCCATCATCGTGAAAAAAATTCCCACCATAGTCCCTCGAGCAGAGTGGGCTCTTAGGCTTCAATTGATGAGCTGAGAGCATCAAGCTCTGATACCATGTCAACAAATGAGATAGTTTGCATTAATCAACAAATGATTAAATAATACAATGTAAGCTATAGTTAGCCCATGAGAAGAGGATCTTGTAAACAATAAGGAGCCCTAAATAATATAAGCTAACTATATGCTAACAAATGTTGTTAACAATAATAGATAATAACTAAGTAATGAAATAACATGCTAACATAGTGCAATTCAAATTTATTTTCATGGTCTATTTTTGTTTGATTCTCTTACAAAATTTACAATTCTACAATGATTTGTATTTTAATTTTGTCTTTCATTTTTTTTGCTACATTATTTCTAGCTACTTTTATTTTACTATCTGAAATATTAGTGTTAATTTTTTTTGAATGATTTAGTTTTTTATTATTTTCTTCTATGTTGTCTTCATCTGCTATCTCTATAATCCTTGTTGTAAGGGCTCCAATTTCATTTCCTTCCTCATATTCTATCTTTTGAACCTTTTGAACTTCCTAAACTAAACTACCCTTTTGATTCTCTTCTCTTGGTCATTGTTGTTGCAATGGATATTAATATCATCTCAATTGAAACCTTTGAAAGGATCTATTTTTTTATTCAAAGAATGATATTTGTAATAACTTGTAGTATGACCTACTTTATTGCACACATAACAATATATTTATTTCTATTTAGGTTGATATTGTGATGATTCTACAATATTGCTTGGTACATTTTCCTTTGATATCATGGTATTATTAGTCATTTCATCCTTGATATATTTTCCACCTCATACTTTTGAAGAAAATTAACCAATTCAACAAATTTTGTTTTTTTGTTTAGCACTTGAAGTGAAGTGACTAGATGCTTAGTTTTATTTTGGAAGTGCTTTTAATATGAATTAAAAAAGAAGATTATCTTCTACATTTTCTTCCAAAGTTAATAGCTTAACCTTTAAATCAACTATCTTTCAAATAAAGACTTCTATACTCTCTCCACTATTAAAATTTAATGAATACAATTATGACTGCAAATATAATATTGTTTATTTGTTCTTTTCTTCAAATATTTTGCATAATTTATCCCAAAAAACTTGAAGAACACAAGCTTATACTCAGAGGGGAGTGAACAATATAAGACCACTTTTTACTTTTCTTTTCAAATCAATATTATATAGTGTATAGATAGCAGTATCAATAGCAGTAATCAAAGTAATGCACAAAATACCATACACAATAAATACACCACAATTTACGTGGTTCATCCAATGTGGGCTACTCCACGGAGAAAATATTTTACTAAAATTTTCTCAATCAATCTCTTTGGGAATCCTTCCTAGTTATAATATTTATGGACCTTTGTCCAAAGGAGATGTTGAGCTCCTAATCTCAAGTTTGTGGATCTCTTCCATAGGAGAAATATTTCCCCTTCTACTCTGGCTAGTTATCTTCTAGAAGAATCAATCTATCTACTGTATTGATTGGTGGATATCTCTCCACTTGAAGACTCCTCACTCAAATATGTCTTCAATTGTCCTAGCTACTGGATCTCTATCCACCGAGACTCTGTCCTCTATACTATGTCACGTCTAAAGCTCTATCTCAATATTGTACTAAACACAATCCAGTCAGTCTAGCACAACTCTACTTAATATCTTGTACTAAACATAGTTCATTCGGTCTATCACAACTTTGCTCAATATCTTGCACTAAATATAGTTTATTCGATCTAGCACAACTCTGCTCAATATCTTGTACTAAACATAGTTCATTCGGTCTAGTACAAGTCCACTCAAATCTGCACTAAACATAGTTCATTTGGTCTAGCACAAATATACTCAATAGATCCACATAGAACCTACTCAAATCTACTCAATAGGTCCACATAGAACCTGCCCAAATTTTCTCAACAGGTCCACACAGAACCTACTCAATAAGTCCTCTCTAGAACTTGTTCAAATCTACTCAATAAGTCCTATCTAGGACTTGTCCAACTCTGCATAGCAAAATTCCACAAAAGCTTACACAAAATCCATCCACAAGCCTTCTCAAAGACTTACCTCAAATCAGTTTAACAAGATCACACAGAACTTTTCCAATATCATAGAATCATAAAGAGAATTGTTAGAGACTCAATATGTTCTATACTTAATGCTCAATCAATATCTCAATTCAATCTCATAGAAGCATAAAGAGAATTTTTCAAGACTTAATATGTTCTATACTCAAATACCAATCTCAACTAGATCTCACTATCATAGAAGCATAAAAAGAATTGTTAGACACTCAATATGTTCTATACTCAAATCCCAATCTCAACTTAAATCAATCTCATAGAAGCATAAAGACAATTTCTAGAGACTCTATATGTTCTATTCTGAAATATCAATCTCAACTCAAATCAATCTCATAGAAGCATAAAGAGAATTGTTAGAGACTCTACATGTTCTATTCTCATATTGCAATCTCAACTCAAATCAGAATATAGAATAGTTTGTTTCATGGAACTTGAACAACCACTTCACACAATTACTTGACTAGGCTCAATCAACTCTACTCAACCACTCACCTCAAGGAACAATCCTTTCCACAAACCCTAGTCAAAGCATGTATCAACTAACTCAAAATGTTTCCAACAATGATCAACAACAAATCTCGCATAACAATGATACTCATGTTCTTAACTCAAGTTCAAGTTCTTTGCACGACCAATTGGCTTCAACAACAATGCTTATAAAACAAGGTTTAATCACAAATCTCAAACTAGAAAACCTTGAAGCATTAAACAAAAAACTCATCAAAAAGGAAACCACAATCAATCATTTTCTCTCCAAAGATATTTTCAGAAATCAATCACCCAAATAAGTCAATGAATAATATTGCCCATACCTTTTTGATGCCTTATGAGTTATCCACTAAATATGCCACACTCAACACACTTTATTTTTCCAATCTCAACAAGGGTTAGAGGTCTTGAGTAATAACATAATAATAAAAATAATATCTCAATAACACCTTATTACTCCTACTCAATAAAATGCACTATACCCTCTTATGCAAGAAATAAACCCTCAAAAGAATGAATCAAAATTACTTTTGAAACTCCTTGATAAAACCAAAATATCTCCTTACACACACCTTATTTATCCCTCTAAGAAATATAAACAAATAGTTCTCTAAAATAGCTTTCCAATGATATATAATATGATATACTTCCAAAAAGAAAATCAATAGAAATATCTATCTTTCCTAGGGCATACCATATCCTTATTTCTCCTTAGGCAACCTTGGCAAAAATTAAAATATTAAACAACATAAAAAATTAAATCCACTTGCCTTGCCCTCGGTGGGATTCAATCCCCCGATGTCCTCCTTTCCAATGCCTTAGCCGCAACCAAGTCATCGTTGGGCCACGTGCCTTGACGTGTCTAAAATGGCATGTCCACCATAATTTTTTTGCGAACAACGCTCCTTCGAAAAACAACAAGTACTTCAAGTGCTTCTTCCTTGCAATGTAGGACCTCCTCCTTAGTACCAAATGAACATACCACTAGGCCACACTGGCCTTTGCGCTTAGAGCCTCCGAACCTTCACACCTTTAGCCTGTACTAAATCGTAAGGCCTTCAAAAAACAAAACATTTTCGCATGTGCTTCGAATTATAATTGCAAGGGATGCCTTGGTAAATGTTTTTGATGGAATTTGTATAATGTCTTTGTCCTCTTTTTCAATCACGTCGACACTTCGAATAATTTCAACGGCGACGTGATTTTTAATTTATAATTAATTTAAATTTAAAAAGAACCAACCTTATAAATTAAAAAGAACCAACCTTAGGTTTAATTTAATTAAACCTTAGAACCTTGTATTAATTCCCAATCTTGGTATAATTAAATATTATTTATAATATTTAAATTCCTTGTGAATTTAAACAATTTATAAATAATTATTAAACCTCATTTTTAACCTTTGCAATAATCCATATTGAGTTTTTATAAACCAATCACTTAACCTGTGCTCCTAATAATATTAAAATATTATGGAGCATTTTTCCTTTAATTTTTGCACTGATGAAGCTTTTTCTTGGATGACTTGAGTGACTTTATTTCTTTCCGAATTGCTTAATAAGAGTGATAGCTCTATCATGTGACATCAATGACAACTTTGACTTAGAGGACTCAAAATGTCCAACAATCTTCCCCTTTGTCATTGATGGCAACCTTTATCCTTTTACTGAAACCTAACCTTCTTTTATGCTCCCCTTGGGTCTTTTATCCCCCTGGCTCAATGCTCTCTCAACTATCAAATCTCTCCTCATATGAAATCTCTTCCCAATAGACAAATCTCTCCCCCTTTGACATCAATGGCAAAGGGTCACCTTTGGGGCTTGGGGCTAAGAATCAGCCTCTTAGCTTAGCCCTTCCCCCACTTCCATATGAGGTGATTAATTCTTGGGTAAGAGTATTTCTACTCCCTGAAAGCACAGATCTATACCTTTATATTTCCCTCTTCTTCTGTGAGTCTTCTGAATACTCTCACTATTTCTTTCCAAGTCATCATCCCTGTTCTTGTTGTCACTTCTGTTCATGTTCCTCCTCTTGTTCTCATCCATGTTCTTGTTCTTGTTCTTTTTAGAGTCTCTATTCCTGTTCATCTTCTTGATTCTATTCATATTCCTATTTCTGTTCATATTTCTATTCCTATTCATATTCTTGTCCATGTTCATGCCTATTTTTGGAATATTTGCTCTACACCATCTTGCTATGTGACCATCATTACTACACTTATAACACTTAATGTTATTATTCCTTGGATGTTTAACTATCTTAGGACTTCTAGTGAAGCTATATCCTCTTCTATCTTGAATCCTGCAATTCATTTCCTTGTGACCAAACTCATTGCATGAGTAGCAATATCCTAGGAAAAGTTGTCCTTTTCCATACTCATATCTTTGATGTGTCCTGCCTTTGTGAAGCCATGTGCCCAAACCTGTGACATGAAAAATATCTTCCATTGAAGCTTCCTTATCTTGACCTCATTCGTATTCTATTCTAATTTTTGTTCCATCTGTATATTCTTTATGCATTGTTCCTATCTTTGTTGAAATATCTGTTGTCCAACTCATCCTCTAATGTCTCATTTCAACTTATATTATCATATTATGAAGTATCTTCTTATGAAGCTCCTTCTTCTTCAAGACTTGATGTAGATTCTTCTTCCTGTTTCTTTTGAACCTTTCCAAATCCAAGACCTATTGAACATGATGTTCGTTGTTATCCACAAATGAACTTATCCCAGTTCCTAGAGCTATTTTTGAAACTCTTCATCTTGATCTTGGAGATTTCAAAAGATGAGGTGTCTTACCCCATTTGGGTGATTCTTATCATTTGGTAGTCCAATTTGACCTATGACCCCTTCCAAAACCATAATCCTCATGCTAGTGGATTATTCAGCTTTTCCACACACAACTATCAATTTTAGCAGTTGGCTTGCTCCTATCATTGTTTTTCATCATGTGCTGAAGCTTCAAGTACCAAGCCTTGGAGTCTTGAGACCTCAAGAAATAAGTCTCTTCCTTCTCCATATTGGAAGGTCATTGGATGCTCCCTCCTTCAATTCAAGTTGGCATGTGGGACTATGCAATCCATGGCTGAGATGATCCACCAAAGTCCCTTCACCATTGATGATTCTCAATTCAGTGGCATGGCTATTTGTGCCACCCTTGGTGTTTCAAATCCTTGAAATGGCTTAAGTCAACACAACTAGAATCCTCCTTTTTTTCTAGTCCTTCATTTGTGTTTATATGAGGTGGCTTGGAGAGTCTTCGAGAGAGAGGCTTACTTTTTGTGGTGACCTATGATGGCTTTGCTAGAGCTACAAAACTTGGAGCTTGATGCTACTATCAAGGAAATCTTGGGCTCACATGGTTTTCTTCCTTTCTTAAGAAAATTTGCTGGTAGTGATGTTGATTTATCTATGGAGCTCATCCACTCTTGGGATGATAGCAATATGACTCTTAGAGGGGTTTCCTTTAGAATCACTATCAATCTAAACATTTAGGTTACTGAATTGGTTAATAACAATGAATACATTCACCAAGACAAGCATTCAATTTCTATGGAGTTGGGATATTTAATGGAAAAGGGTAAACACCTAGCCAAGGAGAATAGTGAAATTTTTAGGAAGGATTTTCCTACTCCATAGAATAGGGTTCTCATACCTATGATGCAATACTTCAAAATAGATGAGCCAAAATCTCCTCTATGAAGTTTTCATCTCATGTTCCTTGATCATTTAAGGGACATCAACTTTATTAATATTCTAGAGTACTTGTATCATTTGATGGAACTATCGATCACAAATGTCATTGAAGTAAAATCTTCACATTCGAAGAACTAGAGGATTCACTTGATGATATTCAACTACATGCTCCAACATCAAGCCCAAGCTCCTACCCTATCTATTACATATAGATTTTATGATCATCCCACCGCTTCTACGCCCAGTCTGGGATCTTCTCAGGGGAACAAGCCAAGTTATTATAAAATAAATATAGAGACTGCTACCTCTAGAAAGGTGAATAAGAAGATTATTTTCATCTTGTTTGAGACCACCCCTTATCCATGCCATAATTCCACCAAAATCAAGTCATCAGGTGAAAAGCACAAGGGTTTCATCATTCTAGATCAGGACATCCCTATCTCTGATTCTCCTTATTTGATTCGTAAGAAGAAAACATGCGAGGTCATCCCCAACAACATCATCTCCCCTAGTGGAACCTCTTTCTAGGTGTCGTCAACTAATGATTCAAATATCATGTTTAATATGGATGATCTCATCAGTTTGGCTTCCTCCATACTGACTCAAGTAGGTAAATTTATCATCAAAATTATGAATTCAAAGGTGGTGGTCTAGGCTTTAGGTTTGAACTAGAATGTTGATGGTGATGAACTAGAATATGAATGATCATCCCAGTGTTGCTTTCTATTTTTTTGTTGTTGTATCCTCCAAAGTTGATGAGTTTCCATCCCTTAGCCCTTTTTTGACTTCGTAGTTTTATTTGTTTATTAAGAGTTTCTAGTTTTGGATCCCTCCTTTATTTCTTTGGTTGTAAAAGGTTTGGGTTTCCTTTCAAAATCCCATATATATAATGCAATAATAAAATAACCATGTACATTTATATGCTAGAATATTAATTAAAAAATAATTAATTAATAACCCTAAAGTCATACCTACAAATGAAGTTAAATAAAAACTTATATTGTGCTAATAGACTGGGCCCTTGTTCCTTAGCCTAGTGGGAGGTAAAATCAATTCAAAATAAATTTGAAGAATACTACATGCTTAAACAAAATGTACTATATTAAAAAAGGATGAACTACAAATTTAGAGAATCTCTTCTTTTTTATGCATTCAATCCCCCTATTTTTTACTATCACTACTTGGTACATATATATACATGTGGTTCCCCTTAATCACAATATTATTTTTTAAAGCATCTTCACATATTTAGGAACTAACAACAATGATTGAAATTTTTATAGTTGATAGAATCGGTTTACCTATTGGAGAGTCGTTTGCCATCAAAGAGCTATGAAAAATTGGTTTCCCTATTGGAGAGTCCTTCACCATTAGAGAGATGTGATCGAATCAGTTCACTTATTGGAGAGTCCCTTTCCATCAGAGAGTTGACAATCATTTTTCAACTTGTCCTAGTTCTATGACACTAGTTTCAAGATTGTAGTTGTAGTTAACATGGTAGGAGGTTTAGAAATCTATCATATTTTCTTAGCTAGCATGCCCACTTGGCTTCCACTAGTTCATCCTTCACCACCTTATTTAGGTGGTCATTGCATCCCAAAGTCATTTTATCATTATTTTTAACTATTCTATTTATTTTTAACACTCATATAATAATTTTTGACACTTTGTTGAAGTTTCTTTTGATATCCATCCATCATTTCAATGTTCTAACATTTTATCATTTCGGTGTCATGACTTTTTGAGGGCTTTTGATACCATTATTACCTTTGGTGCTTCTATCATGCCATTATTACCTTTGGTGCTTCTAGCACTTCTTGTGTCAAAACATTTGCTCTAGAATATTTTTTCAAATCTACAAGATATCAATGTCCTATTTAATGCCAAACTATTGTTAATCCATTGCCAAATATTCACAAATCCAACTCTAAAATTATATAAAATCTATCTAAATAACTTAGTAATGAATTTTTGTTATTCATTATGTTTAGTCACAATATTAATACAAACCACATCCTAATCCACATTGATTAGCACATTAAAAGGGTTTAGAAATTTTATTTTGTTATACAAGGAGGTAAGGAGGTAATTTAGGGCCTCATCAAAATCCATCATTGTTAACATAGATACAAATAATAAATATGTCAAAAACTACATTACTTTTTTTGACCAAATAGTTTAGTATAAAATTTTAACCTAAATACAAAATGATAAATCACTCATTATTAGATTGGATACAAATAATAAATATATTAATATTTAACAAATAGTAAATATGTCAAAAACTAATTTACCTTTTTGACCAAATAGTTCAATATAAAAATTTAACCTAAATACAAAATGATAAATCACTCATTATTAAAATAAATACAAATCATAAATATATTAATATTTAACTTTGTATGGAATTTTTAGAAAAAGATACTATAAAAAAAACTACTTTACTTTATTGACACAATTGCTTAGCGTAAGACTTTAACAAGGATACAAAATAATAAATCAATAATTATTAGCATGAATACAAATAATAAATATACTAACATTTAAATTTGTATCATGTTAAAGGTTTTATAAAAATTAGATAGAAGAAACATAGATAGAAATGGTAAATATATTTATTATATTATTCTTAAAACAAAAGACAAGGTATAATTGAGGATACAAACCTTTATTTATTTTAAATTTTTTTTATTACATAGGAGGGAGTGATGTGGGGACCTCCAAAATTATTACCTTTGCAAAAGGTTGGCTTCTCCCAAGGTTTGAACCTAAATTTCTTCTTGGTAAGTGTCCAACCAAACCAACACTTACCAATTCACCTAGCCTTTGGAGGTTCTACTTATTTAAACTTGACACGCCTTGATGAAACCCATAATGATTAGAGTTTTGTATTGATCTGAACAAATTAGACATCAGCCTAATCTTTTGGTTATCATGGTTCACACTCTTCCTCAACTTTCCATACCTTAAAGTTAGGACACAAAGAAGAAAGGGTATTAAAGTAAAACAAAATCTTAACATAGGAATATGTCACTGAAAATAAAATTGTTTGTATGGGAAGAGCATCACATGAATCCCATTAAAAAAACAAAAGGACAGATGTTAATAGGGTTGAACAGTCCACATAAGAGGTGACCAAGGGCTTCTACCTTTAAACTTGCTATCCCATTGACAAAAAGTTTGACAAGTGTAGGACTCATAAACCACTTAAATTCTACAACCTGATAAATGTGGATGCTTGTTACAACTTGCTTCTGTTCCTTGGTATCCACAGATTATGTGATGGTCAGTACACGGGATAATTTGACTTCCAACATTTTCTGACAACACGGGAAAATACTCGCTTTCTTGAAAATGGTGGCAGTGCTGGACAGAATTCCAGTTTCCTCCATTAATTGATAGGGTTGTGGAACTCAAAATTTCTGCCCCACCTAATTATGTTGAATAAAGTCATTCATGTCTCCTAAGCCGAGCATCTCTTCTAGAATTCGAGGACTCACTTGCGTTGTATTATGGGATGATTTCGCTTTCGGTTTAACGGCATGTAACCGTGGAAATTCTTGACTGGGCCAGATGAATCTGAGTTACTTGGCTTTAACGAGGACAACACTGAAGTATCAGAACTATTGTGTAGCGTAGACAGAAAAGCGTCGCTATAATATCTCAAATATATTAAATGTTTGTATAGATTTCTGTAGGGCGTCTTTATAAATGAAAATGGGAAGTATTGGTTAGAAGAGGCAGCTTAGAAGGACAGCAGAAATTGCATGAAAGATAGTTCTCTTATGAATATGGCTTCACCTAAACGAGGACAGGTTAAGGCTGCAATTTTCAGAGCAGTGCGCAAGTCTGTGACGGTTCGCTTTCGCAGCCTCGCGAGAATATTTAAGAAAGGACTACAATGCATGGTGGGAAAAAATTCGTCAGATGGAAGCTGAAGAAAAAAAATTATTTGTAAACTTTGCATTCTTATGTTCTTTCTTGACGTAAAATGGAAGTGTCTGGTCATGAAATGTTGTCGGTAAATGTTATGTTTTCTCTAAGTTTAAATTTTTGGGTTTATTTTTATAATTTCTATGTTATATTGTTATTTTATATTTTGATATAAAATAAATTATTTAGTCATTTGTCTGGTTTATGGTTTAAGGTGCATTTAAAAGATTTAGAACAAACTACGTTTGCAAAACTGACAACATATCCTAAAATTTAAACCTAAATCTCTTACATGGACTTTCCTGTTCAAGCTGGTTGTTTGAAATTGAGCAAATAGATTAGGTTGAAAGTTAAGTATTCTATGTAAGACGAGATTGTTATTTTGTAATCTATCTAAGGGTTTTAGAGAATTAAGTTATGGACATGTCATAAAGAAACAAACTATACATTTTAACTGATGCAGTTGTAGAGGAGGTAATTCTTTAAAACGAGGTGAAGGTTTAAATATTTTCAGACTATTCAGACAAAATGTTGTTATAAATATGTGTCCTTAACCTTCTTATATGGGAGTAAATGGGGAATAAAAAATCATATGCAAAGTTTATATTAAATATAATAAATTAATCAAAATTAAACTATTTATACAATAAAAATTATAAAACCATAAAAAAATATGATAGATCGTAAGATTAGAAAGATCACCCATCTAAAGGTGACCTTCTAAAATGTGAATCCTGTACGATAAAGATTCAGTCCAAAAGTTAGACACCTTTATCAATTACTTCATGTGCTGGTTGTATATTACATTCCTAGAGGAGATAGCCAGGCTGATAATAAAGCATCTTAACACTGTTTTTCACATTATGTGTATGATTGTTTTAACACTTTATTACATCAATAAGTGTTCCTATAATGGCAGACAGGGTGGAAGGCAAAGAAGTCATACATGTCATGGCGTAAATAATTTATTTATTTTATTAAAAAATCGACATTAACAAAAATATTTAAACTAGATTAGATATAAATGCCTAGAGTTATCAATCCCGAGACGTCTATCTTAGAGATCATACCTTGAAAAAATGAGATAAACACCTAAAAATTAATAACTCTCGACGTTTTTAAATATATATCCTTTATATCTAAACTAGTAAATAATGTTGCATTCAAGCCACTGGCGTGCAATCATAACATGAACTTCAATGCCTCCACATTGATGTCTAATGTCTATGAACAAGAAAGAACAAGAAACAAGAAAAACGGAAAAATTAAATTAACATGTAATTATTATTATTATTTGTTTAAATAAAGTAAAGTATATTGAATCTATATTATAGGTTTTTTTAATAATTAAAATATTTTTTTAATAATTATAATACATATATTTTTTTTTTTGTGTCAATGTATTGGATTTTATATCTAAGATAATGTATAATATTTTTTAAATTACTTTGCCGTTGGAAGTACAATATATATTCTTAATATTGTAATTGGTTATATGATAGACAAAAATATTTTATTATTGCCCATTGAATTTAAGAGGTTAAATATTTTAATAGATTTTTTTACTGAAAACATAAACTTAATTTAAAATTATATTATTAATTTAAAAAATTAAAATATAATTTATTTACATATTAAAATCAATATAATAATATTATATAAAATGACATAACCATCCAACTCAACTCCTACCAGACCAATTCTTTCTTTCATAATATTTGTTCCTCCGAGATGGGCTCATTTTCCAGCATAGCACGCGATTAAGAAGGTCATCATGACGAAAATGAAAAATAAACTATCAAGGGTCAGGGAAGCTCAACTTGTTCTAATCATCTCCTTAACCAGGCATATGTTATCAAAATAAGTTATGTGAACAAAGTCATTAAGTCATTTAGAATTTATGGGTCATGTCAAGTTGTGAAAGCACTGTAGTGACTAAGTTAGTCTTTTTAGATACAAATTTGTTGTGTGATTTTTCAATTATGATATACTTAAATGAGACGGTATTGTTGGTCATATAATAGCAGTCGACGAGCACAGGATTTGACTCTTCTTCAAAAGGTTTAAAGTTCAAACCCTAAACTAAAAATGTATAAAAAAATAAGTAAGTATAATTGTGTATTTTAACCTTAGGTATATTTTTTTAAGTTACATAAATAAATTAGTTACAATAAAAAAAATAGGTATATTACAAACACTACAAATAAAAACCACCGTGAGCTGTTATCGACATCGTCGAGTATTTAGTATGCGAGATACCATACATGCAATGAAAACTTTGGAAAACGGGGATTATCTTGTTCGCCGTAGACAGGCCAGATGTGCCGTCGATTTTTGGATAGGAAACCATCCAATTGAATGGGAGTTTGACTGTTAAAAGCGTTGAACAAAAAAATTATGTTGCCTTTTTTGTTTGCACAAAAGAGTTTGGCTATTAAAAGCGTTGAACAAAAACAAAAATCATTGTTGCCCCTTTCTACTTATCACCGTTGGGTATGACGTCGCATTTCAAACCAGCCCATGGACTTCACGGTTTGTCCATGTTGAAAGCAAAGGCTGTGCTATAAGAAGTGAAATATAAGATTAAATGAATCTATCAAAATTAATGTAGGGACACTCAACATTGGTAGGTAAACCAAATCACCGTCCTCACCGGCCTGTGTTCAGTTACCCCCTTTATTTCCATTTATCAACTTTGGGTGCGACGTCAATTTCAAATCAGCCCATAGGTTTCACGTGTCGCCCAAGTTGAAAGCAAAGCCTAGGCTATAAGAAGTGAATATAAGATTAAATGAATTTATCAAGAAGGCCCTGTTACTTAATGAGAGATATCGGAGATAATGTAGTTGTGAAATGTGCATGTATCTCGGTTTAAAATATTCATGGCTTTTAAGATGATTGAGATTTTTTAATAGCGATTTTCTTAGATTTAAAAGTTTCAATATCTTGATCTAATACAAATCAATATTGAAGCATACAATTTTCCGCGCCATATAAATAAATTATATTTAAAAAATAATAATACTATTATATAATTTAAAGCTCATAATATTATTGATCAAATATATAAGATTTATTGTATTGTTTGAGATCTTATGCTTGATACAATGCTTTTTGATACAATACATGGAACTTTGTCTCTATAATATAACTTTAGAAGATGACTCTTCCATATTTGACTATTGTTCTTTTCACATATGTGAAAGATGCATCCTTTCTATTCTTTACATATGACAAACCTCTCATGTCTCTTGACTTTATATTTTACCACATACCATGTGACTTTTCACTTGTATACTTAATACCTACACATATCTTGATTTACTTACATGACACATTAAATACTCTCACACGCACTTGCACTCTTTATTACATGATAACACTCTTACATTCTATACACTTGCACACTTTATTACATGATACATACTTTAGGAGAAATATAAACCCACTTCCTAATCTATTAACTCACACCCTAATCTAATATTTACATATGTATAAATGTAGCATGGGGGTACTTTAACATCTTTCAAATAATGTAATATCTCCAATAACCCCTTGTATTGCATTATTTGGTTTTGAAGATTTTATCTTCAATCTCTAATTCTATGTTTTGTCTTTTTGCTCTAGATTTTACATTGTTTGAGATTTTGGCACTGATCTGCAAACCTATTTTTGTAGTATTTATTAGATTTTCTTTGTGATCTAAAAAATATTGTAAGATATTCATAATCTTGTTCTAATTTGATTTCTTGATCCATCCATAGTGTACTTGAATTTTATTTTCATGGTCTATTTTTGGTTTGGTTCTCTTACAAAGTTTACAATTTTGGAATGATTTGCATTTTAATTTTCTCTTTCATTTGTTTTGCTACATTATTTCTAGCTCCTTTAAATTTACTACCTCAAATATCAGTGTTGGAATTTTTTGAATAATTTAGTTTTTTATTCTTTTCTTCAATTTTGTCTTCATCTACTATCTCTATAATCCTTGTTGTAAGGGCTCTAATTTCATTTCCTTCCTCATCTTCTGTATTTTTAACCTCTTGAACTTCCTAAACTAAACTACCCTTTTGATTCTCTTCTCTTGGTCATTATTGTTGCTATGGATACTAATATCATATCAATTGAAACCTTTAAAGAATGATATTTGTAATAAATTGTAGCATGACCTACTTTATTGCACACATAACAATATATTTGTTTCTATTTAGGTTGATATTGTGATGATGCTGCAATATTACTTGGTACATTTTCCTTTGATATCATGGTATTATTAGTCATTTCATCCTTGATATATTTTCCACCTCATAATTTTGAATAACATTAACCAATTCAACAAAGTTTTTTGTTTTGTTTAGTACTTGAAGTGAAGTGACTAGATGCTTAATTTTGTTTTGGAAGTGCTTTCAATCACTTGAGCAAGAATATTATCTTCTAATTTTTCTTCCAAAGTTAATAGCTTAACCTTTAAATCAACTACCTTTCGAAGAAAGAGTTCTATACTCTCTCAACTATTAACCTTTAATGAATACAAATATGATTGCAAATATAAGATGGTTGCTTTGTTTTTTCTTTCAAATATTTTGCATAATTTATCCAAACAACTATTGAAATCTCTACTTCCCTTATGTATGGGCGAATTTCAACAATTATCTCAAATGTAATCAACATAAGGACTTGTGCATAATCTTCAAATATTTGTTTTCTTCTTTAATATTTTGGCTTCTTCTTTGTTCTATTGATTATTACTAAAGTTTTTCAAGTTTTTTTTCCCATGATGCAAAATTTAGTACTTTAAAAGTTGTGATTTAGAAATAAAATTTTTACTATTTAACTTAATGGAACTCATTTAGTAATTCAAATTTCAATTTTATCAACTTATTATAAATCCTACAATTTTTTTTCCAATTTTTAATTTCAATTTGTGAAATGAATCAAACAATTTAGCATTCATCAATATTCAATAATCACATTTCTTCAATAAAATAATCAATTTCTTAATTTTGTAAAATTCCTTATGACTCCCAAATTATCAATTTCAAATAATCAATCAACTTTCAAATTTTGTATTCATTCAAATTTTAAATCTTAAATTTCCTACTTAAATCTCCCAAATTAATTTTTCAATTTTATTTAATCAAATAATATTCTTATTTATTTATATCATTCAATATTATTTCCTTCTTATTTATCCTTATGAAATAAAATATTTTAATAAATTAGGTTCCTGATATATAATGTGTAGTCATTAAATACCTTTATTTTCACCATGTAGTTTTGAGACATTTATATGCTCCATGTCACGTCTACATAGTGCCACATAGCCCATGTAATTTTATCACATCATCTTAGCAACATGTATCTAATGCAATTTTTGTGTTATTAAATTTTGACATTTTTAGAGATATTACTTTCTTGGCATTTCCACTTCCTTGAGCTTTCTTAGGAATATTTGACTTCATAGAATCAATTTATTTCAATAGGCACCCTCTTGGAACATCCAAAATAATTGCAATTAACTTTTTCTATGCCATAAAAATATTCTTCTAATGTCTTGTCATGTTTTCTCAAGCACTACATAAATGCATATATCTCTTTCCATAGGTGCTTCAAATAGAGATGAATCACCCCTTAGGTGTTATACTTTTTACCTCTAGCAAACTCTGACTTCTACATTGATCATGGTTTTCTCTCTCAGGTGATGCGATATTTTTATCTAGCAAATTTTTACTTCTTTCTTGGCCACAATATAGCTTCATAGCTTTAGACTCTTCAACTATGTTTCTCATAGGCTCACAAGCTCGTGAACTATGTTATTCACAAGTGTTTGATAATATTTCAATTTGGAATCTAAATTGCATCTTTCTCAAACTTCCTACACTCGCTAGTGGCTTCCACCAATACTTCACCTCATTCTCATAAATTTTTCCAACTTGACTTCTTTTCTCTAGTGGCTTCTATATTAGACTTGAATGCAAGTTAAAATATCAAATTGGATTGGATTTATTTCTTCAATAACAATATTTTTAATTATAATTTTTTTTATATCTCTAATTCTTCTTGGCTAGCAACCTAGTTCTTATGTATTAATCTTTGCTATGTTACTTCTCTTTCAAATTTGACATGCTCCACATGTCTAATATCTCCTTCTCTTGTTTAGAATATGACTTCAATTACAACAATAAGTCTTCTTCAATAAATTTGAGTCACCAACACAAATATGGGTGGCTAGCTCTTAAACTATCAAAATTATTCCTTAAATCTTCAAATCTCAATATGGTCAAAGTGTAGCTCTAATAACACTAATGGTAATTCTACCAAATTTAATCACAGGTCCTAATATCTAGGATCTAGTATAAATCAATATTGAAAAGTACAATTCTTTGACCAATATAAATCAATTATACTCATGAAATATTAACAATAATTTAAAGCATAAAATTTATAATATTATTGATAAAATATACTAGACCTCTTATATATTTTAATATTCAATGCTTGATACAATGATTTTTTATACAATATATGGAGCTTTGTCTCTATAATATCACCTTAGAATATGACTCTTCAATACATAACTATTGATCTCCTCACATATCTAGGAGATGCATCCATTCTTATTCCTCCCATATGGTAAACTTGTCATGTCTCTTGACTTTACATTTTACCAAATACCATGTGATGCTTCACTTATAAACTTGATACCTATACATATGACTCTTGACTTACATGACACATTGCACACTCTCACACATTACACACTTGCATACTTTATTTAATGACACATACTTTAAGGGAAATATAAATTCCACTTCCTAATATAATAACTCGCACTCTAATCTATTACAGATTATCAAATAATATAATATCACCAATATTCCTCATGTAACTGGATAGTATGAATTGGACATATACAGGGATTTCAAAGACCTTATTTAAAGATGATACATGGAAAACTAGATATAAAGTGTATGAATATGTTGATCTAAATTACTTGTAGATTTAATATGATTGAGCCTTCCTCATCCAACTAGGGTAGTGTGAGTTGGACCTATATATGATTGTCAAGAACCTTATTTAAATATGAGACATGGAAAACTGAAGGTATCATGGTAGAAGATGCCAATTCTAACTTGAAGGCCACAAAGCTAATCAATTGGAGCACTATATATAGTTCATAAAATTTTGGTGCTATATTTTGAATGTCATGGAGTTTTAATGATGATTGCTTGTAGGGAAAACATATCCCTAATATCAAAATTATTAAATAAGTCTGGGTAAAACATGCCCCTAATATTAAAATTATGCTCAAAATGGTGTTGATATACTTGTTATTGCATATGATTTTATTCCATGTCCAAATTATATTTGAGATGTTGAAGTAGTGGTACATGCTTCATGGGGTTAGAATCCACTACCTGAACCTTAAAACTACCCAAAATGTATAATAAAAGTGACGATGGAGGATATACATAAATTAATTCATATAGTATCATCTTGGTGGAGTGATAGGAAATATTATACCATCATTGAGCCAAATCCATTTGACCCAATGAGTCAGTTCTTCAAATGTAAAGCAACGAAGATAAGTTTCTAATAACTTGTTGACAATTTTTATTTTACCATCATCCTAGGGATGGTATGTCAATCTCATATTTATTTGTGTGTTGTACAAATTTTATAATTCCTACCATAAATGACTGGCGAATATGGGTTCACAATTGAAAATTATGGATTGGGACATTGCCATGAAGGCAAAAAATGAAATCAAGGAATATTTGGGAAATATTTAAGGCCTTGTAAGGGTGGGCTAGAGGACATAAATGAGCATACTTATAAGATAATATACCACCATAAGAATTATGTTTTGGCATCCAAATATTGGGATTCCTTGAATAAAATCCATAGAAATATTCATCCAAACAACCTGTAGAATAAGAAGAGGTTGTAGTGTGCTTAGTATATGAATATTTTTACCTTTAAGACACTAACAAATTTCACATTATACAACAATGCCATGATATCCTTTTCCATCCCTACTTAGAAAATATGTGTTTAGCCCATTCATATATCTTTAAAAAGCTTGAATACCTTGAAATTGAAGAAGTATACATTTCCTATAGTATGGAGTCATGGAATGACAAATTTGAGGGATAACAAGGCAATGTTCGTATCATAAATTTTGTCCATATTATGTATATATTGGACAAGATTCAAGATTAGTTTGAAGCTTCGAAATTAGTGATTGCAAGGTGGAATATTGAGTCACTTTTCCTTGAAGTTGGTGGGTCCATTGACAAATTGAAGTAGATATGATACATACTATACCTTGATCCTCATATTGGTGGGATAGTTCATCAGCAATAATTTTTTCATTGCCCTTTCAATTTTCCTTGAAGTTGGTGGATCCATTGAGGAAGTGGAGTAGAGATGGTACATAACATACCATGATACTCATACGGGTGGGATAGTGCATTAACAACTAAATTTTCTTTTCCATTTTTTATAAATGATTTTATAATCACATCCTAATAGTTTGGTAACTCATTTTTACTGTTTGTATGTACATACACACTACTCAAGAATGAAATTAAGGATGTGCGGTCTATTTTAATGGAATTTTTTTTCCTAATAAGATAATGCATCCATTGATTGATAACATATAATATTAACATCATCTCCTTCTTATAAGTAAAATTTTCCTAGGTTTTGGGTTTATAGTGAATTAATAGTGAAGTGCAATGGTTGTTATTCTTCCATAAGCATTGCACCAATTCCACTTCTAAAGGCATCACTTTTAACCATAAATGACTTGGAGAAACTAGGCATAGACAACATAGGAGTAGATATCATAGATTATTTGACAAAAAGACATGATTTATGGGTTCTAACCATAGAAATGAGTTCTTCCACCACATAGTCATTAAAGGAAATGCAATATTTATATAATTATATAAAAGTTTTTAATAATAGCTAGTGAGGCCTAGGAAACTTTGAAGACTTTTGCTAGTATGTGGTTTGGTCCATTCCTATATGGAAAAAATATTTTTAGGATCCACATTGACCCCTTCCCCTAAAACTATGGCGTAGGCATTCTACTTTTTGCATTCCATAATAACATTTAGATTATTTTTCACACAATTTATTATCAACCAAGAGTTGTAATGTTTGGTCTAAATGTTGAAAATTTTCCACCCATGTATGACTATAAATAAGAATATTGTTAAAACAACAAAATAAATTTAGACATAAAGGGTCAAAATATTGCATTCATGAGAATTTTTAAGGTAGATGGCATATTGGTAAGACAAAATAACATAATAAGGAATTCATAATATCCTTCATGAGTGTAGAATGTTGTATTTAGAACTTCTTAATATAGTCTAATTTGATGACAACTTTAACAAACATCCAACATTGAGAAGCAAGCAACATGGAGTTCATCTAGTAACTCATAAATGACAACAATGAGAAATATGTCCTTGATGGTAATTTTGTTGAGTTGTTAAAAATCCATACATAACTACCAAGACCCATACTTATTATGAACCAAAATTACTTGGGAAAAATATGGGCTAACATTAAATGAAATGATCCTTGATACTAATAACTACTACACCATATTTTTTTGTTTTAGTATTTTTCAGATATGAGTACTAGGAGGGATGAATGTTTGATGGTAATATTATTTTGACAAGTTAAATGGTATGATCATGGGTGCATCATAGTGGTAACCCTTATGGTTATGCAAATATGAATGCATGTTTATCCATAATTTCCTACAATTGAACTAGATGAATTATATCATTGGAAATTGAGACCTATATTACAAATAGTTATTCCACTACCCATTGAGATAATTTATTTAAATGTATTTCTATTTTATGTGAGTTTATGAGTTGGGTAGGACCCACAATAATGTCATAAAGAGTGTATCAATTACCATATTTGGTGAGTCACATTAATAGCTTAAAAATATCCCATACTATTAGGTCTACTCTACAAATCCATTGATTTCCCAATACAATGTCACAACAATCCCCCAAATAAAGGGAAAGTATATCTAACCTAAGGTTGTAGTCACTCACCATCACTTTTACATTGCTGCATTTTCCTTTACATAGTAAAATACACCCATTAGCAACCATGAATTCAAATGAATTACAAGAGTAGATGTAATAAGTTGCATTTTTAGCTACCTAAAGATAAAAAAAATATAGGTACTACTATAATCAATAATATTTGATGAGTATGATAGGACTCGCAGTCATGCCATAGAGAGTGTATTGATTCACATGTTTGATGAGTTACATTTATAGATAAAAATAATCCCATACTATTAGGCCTAGGCTAACAATCCATTAAGTTATCAACATAATATCACAACCCTAAAATGAAGGAAAAACATGTCCACCCTAAGTTTCTAGTTGCCCATCATCACTTTTACATTGTTGCATTTTCTTCGCATAGTAGAGTACTCCCAATATCAACCATGACTTAAAATTAATTACAAGAGTAGATGTAACAAGTTGTATTTTTAGCTACCTAGAGGTCAACAAAATTGTAGGTACTAATAGAATTAATAAGGATTATGAGTTTATGACCCTTGAAATTCCCTACCTCTTTCATGGTCAAGGGAATAGAAATTTTAATTAATACATGTATTCAATTTTTTTTTTGGTTGGTCCTCTATTTATTTAGACTCTTTAGGTTATTCTTATTCTCTATGATCCTCCTATTAATCATGTGGTTCCTTTTTGGAAGGTTCACCCAGATTGTGTAAATATAGTTTCTATTATATGCACTTGTGTCCTAGAGAATATTTATCGATATAGTTATAACCTAGCCTCTATGCCCTACATCCATACATGCCTTAATTTATTCTCATGTGGTATATTTTATCTAGGGTGGTTTATTTCTTAAGTTTGATGATGTTCAAGATGGAAATTAGGTTCACGATATTGAAGATTTAAAAGTATGCCTTTGTACTCCAAATTTATCTATATCAAGCCTAGACAATCCTATAGATACCATCATGTTGTCTAAATTAAATATTTTTCACTTAAATATTAATATCTTCCTTTAATCCACTAATGAAACAACTTTGGAAAAACCAAGCATTCAATCCCCTAGTGTGTTTTTTTGAACGTTCAAGCTATGTTTGGTAATAAAAGTAGATGTTATCTATATCAACTTAGTGAGGGCCCCAATACTTACTAGGTCCATAATGGGTGAATAATGCTATCTCAAATTTAGTCCAATTGAGTTTTAGATGTGTATTCTCTAACCATTGGTACCATTGAATTGCTTCCTATTCTAGGTTGAAATATGCAATTATGAGCCTTTGATTATGGGAAGTGGTATGAAGAGAAAAATATTGTTTAGCCCAATACAACCAACTAGTTTTTTCCTCTCCATTACATTTGGAAAGTCTAGCTTGGTTATTTTCTATATTGTATTCAAGGAAAATGTATTGTGTAATCTACCCTAGAAACTACCATCTTGATGATGATTTTTATTAATGCTCACACTTTAAACTTATCATTCCATGGTAGTGTCCTAATATTGTACACATTAGAATTCTAATAATTGTACTAGGGTGTTGTATTATCTAAAGTCTTCTTACAAAACTAGAGAATTGAAACATCTTTGCAATAGACTTTTAATGAAAAGAATTTATCTCCACACCTTGCTATAAAGTAAGTATTATAACTAAATTTTAATTCATACAATAAAATAATGTTAACAACTCTCACTAAATGAAAGGAAATAAACAATATTAAATTAAAATAGAATACATTTTAAAATTGAAATACAACATAATTGCATAAAATTCACAACTCAATAAATCAAAATAGAATTTAAACTTACAATCAAATGACTTTCACACCTAAAAGTAAAGGAATATAATTCTATTGTTGAAATAAAAGGAAGAAAGAAAACATTAAAGAAACATACAACTACACCTAGAATTACCTTCCACTATCCCAATAAAGTGGACCCTTGCTTCAAGTTTAAGTAGGAAGTAGAACCATTCAATAATAAAATCTAGCCTTCACAACCAAAGTCATACATAAAATAGAACAAAATACTGTGGGTTCAACTGTCATTCAATAACTAAATATTTTGCTAATACATTGTGGTCAAATGGACGATGATATCATGTGAACAACATTCATATTTGGAAAATATTAATTATAATTGTGGAGTAGTTGTTGCATTTGAGAAAACTAGTGGATAAAGTGTAAATGATAAAAGGGTGATTCAAGTAACACTAGATTATAATTGAACAATAAGTATACAAGATTTAAAACTAGGTCTCTTCTAGTTAAGTTTTTAGCTAGACAAACAATTACCAATCCTCCTAACCCTTGGAGGCTTACCTAGAAGTAGATATTGGATAAGTATAGATTCAAATTGACAAACCAAGTTTACTATATATACTAGTGTAGAAGAACTAAGCAAAAATAAAATAAAATTTTTAACATGAATACAATTAATGAGCATTTGAGATAAAATTATATGTGTAGACACCAAAACAGCACCAATCCAATTATGTGACTACAAACACTGATCGCATTGACACACAGCTTCCAGGGCAGCCCTCAGAGGTCAAACAGTGGTCCTAGCCACTTACACAACAGTTTTGGAAGGTACCAATCCGGTTACATATCCTCCAAGTTCGGTTCAAGCTTTTAACACTTAGGCAAAAATTGCTTTCAAACACTTAGGCAAAAACTGTTTGCAACACTTGGGCAAAAACTACACTTAGGCAAATGCTGCTTTGAAACATTGCTGAGCAAAAGAAAACTTAGGCAATGGCTACCTGTCGTGATATCACGACGGTCACAATATCGTGATGGTTGTGACTTCACGCTATCGCGATATCACGATAATCATGACTTCACGACCGTCGTGACTTCACGACCGTCGTGACTTCACGACCGTCGTGACTTCGTGCTGTTGCGATATTGCGAAAGTCATGATATCGAGACAGCTGTGACATCACGATAGTCATGATATCATGACAGTTGGGACATCGCGCTGTCGCGATATCATGATAGTTGTGATATCATGGCTATCATGATATCACGACAGCTACAACATCACACTGTCACGATATCACGATAGTCACGATATCGTGACAATCACGACATCACACTGTCGTGATATCGTGATAGTCACGATATCACGATAGTCATGATATTGCGACAGTCACGATATTGTGGCAGCTACTGCCCTGCGCCCTGTCTTCCTTTATAGTGTCGTGATATCGCGACAAACTCCTGCCTTCGTGCCTGACAGACGTGAATCAAACGCAAGTAGATTTTTTTTGAAAGCAAACATTAAAATGACTTAAAGCAAAAGTTAGACAACTTGCAGTGACACCACAGTCAGTTACGTGGGCTGTTGAAGGACTGTCACAGTGGCATTCATCGAAGCTCGAGTCGTGGAGGACTTTCCTCTCTCGTGGAGACACGACCGCCACATGGCACCTTTGACAAACATGTGGCGCTTATGCACACCATTCAAAGAGACCCCCTGGGTCTATAAAATGGTGGATTTTTCCACCCAAAGATAGGTTGGCAGGCATTTGAAAGAGCGAAGCGCTGTTGAACTAAAGACCCGATTGCACTCCTTTTCAAATTCATCCTTCTACATCTGTAATCTCTTTCGCAAGGGAGGTTATTGGTGGCTGTTTGAAGGTGAATACAAACCTTCAGATCCGATATTGGACCATAGTAACCCATCCATTCGATGACACCATTCTTAGAGATTTTGGGCCCATCCCTAGTGGATTGGCGTCGAAGTCCAGCTTTTACGGGGTGGCCCGCTTGGGCACCCCACACACGTTCGTAGTTTCAGTTTAATTTATGCACATTAAATAGTTTACGTTTTTTGTTAAAATATATCCTGCATTACGTTTCACGTCTAATATGGATTTTGGAAGATTTTATCGAATGCATGGTGCGATGCAATGAAATACTAACCTGCAGATAACAGCAGCATTTCAGATTTTTTTACCACAGGCGAAGTCGTCTCACCTGGAGATGAATTGCAGTACACTCTCACCGACTGTATCAATGGCAACAACTATATGCTGTTTGTTTACGTTTTCTATTTGCAATTAACAGTATTTAAGTAGAATATGCTTTCTGTCCACATTATCTGTAGACACCAAAATCCAGCCACTTGTAAGTCATCTATACCTTCCTGTTAGCCACGTGTCAGTCATCCACCTTCCCGCCATTATTTGGCCCAAATCCACACCTTCCCGCCATTATTTGGCCCAATTTCACCTTTTCCTGCCATTATTTGGCCCAATTTCACCTTTCCCACCATTTTTCATTCCCAAATTTATTTAAATTAATATTTATATATATATTTTAATATTTTAATATATTTTAATATATATATAAAGATACTTTAAGTGATTTAATATGAGCCGTCCATCCTTCATTTAATCTCATCCGTCCATCCATCTTAATCCGTTTCACAACCTATATTTATTCTCTACCCTTGGATCCACTTTAATCTTAGCCACACGTTCAAAGTGTCATTAAAACCCTAAAGTGTGCCCTATGAGTAGATTATAAATTGAGTCACCTTGATGGCTCAAACCCTATCTCTTTTACTATCTCTCTTTTGTTATCTATCGCTATCTATCTCTTCTTCAGCTAAACCTACCCATCCATCGTCGTCCCTTTTCGCCGCATCCGTCACCAACTTCGCCGCCATCCCTTCTGCAGCATTTTGCAGAATCCCTCATTCTTGTCGCAAGTGCCCGCGGGCGTTTACCCACAGCCACAGACGCAAACCAACATCTGCAACCCTGATCCAGAAGCACGCAAGCATTCAGCGATCACACTAGGGTGCCTTTCGCAGCCGATTTGACAGTCACATCACTTCCAGGTGCCGCCTGGTCTCACTGCGTTAACAAAAAAAAAAGAGGTATAGATTCTAAAGCAAGTAATCTTTTTATGTATTAATCTGCCATTTTAGTTCTTGCATTCCGTTTATTTCATTTCTAAGGTTTTAGACTGTTTCTGAGGGCTCACACAGTGGAGCCCTCTTATTAGTTTCTAACCCTTTGAATATTTTAATGTGTGCAGGTTTTTAACGGTAGATCTGATTTGTTGATAGCAGCTGCTTAAGCTGGAGTGGTCCGAGCCAAAGGATACAACGAAGCCCACTCATTCTGTTGAGGTTAAGGATACATTCTTCGGAGATGCCACCATATTATGCCAGCTAGGGTTTCGGAGAACCCTAGCACAAATTGTATTCTTGTATCACGGAAAGGGTTACAGGCCTTGTTGTACTCAAAAGGAGTTTCTAAACTCCATTGATTAATAAAAATCGTTTGTTTTGTACAATTGTGTTCTGCATTACTTTTTATCGTGATTTCTTTATCTTTTGTTTGGCGTTGTATCTTTAATCTACATTATCATATGTTCTACGTATTTTTTTTTAACACAGGTGCTACTAAATAGTTTACTATTTCTTTGAATGCAGGAAGAACAACAAGGAGCAAGGACTTATCAGGCATAAGCGACGACAACTTTGGCCCGCCCGATTCAAATGTGGGCATGCGGAAGAAGACCACTATTCATGATTATAACTAAAAATATGTAACTGAGGAGATGTATTGTAACCGAGCTAGAATCAAATTAATAAAAAGGGCTGTGCTCCTGCTTTTGATTTGATTATATTTGTGTTATTTCATGCATCAAACTAGTTCTGTTTTCATTGCATCTCAGTATTTCTTTCTTCTAAAATCTCGTGCTTTCAATGGCGATCACGGTGGGATCAACAACATTCACAAACAAAATTTCAACAAATCATCATCCTAACACTTTCCATTCACCTTTGGTCTCCAAGTTGTAAGGATTCGTACTATCCACCCCTAACCAGGATGGGTAGTCATCCCCAAGGCCTAAAAGATCAATGACCTTACTCAATAAAATCCATCATCCCCTTGGTCCCCAACGTCGTAAGGATTCATACTATTCACCCCTAACCAGGATGGGTAGTCATCCCCAAGGCCACGAGGATCAAAGCCATTCACAATACTCAAAATACAAAATCAAATAACAGTGGTTATCACCACTATTCAAAATCCTTGCTCAAAAAGAATTAATAGAAAATAAACAATGATTTTCATCACTATATAGACGAGCAACTTTCTAAATCATTCAGCCAAAAAATATCCTAAACTTGAATCCTTAAAATTCTTAGCATTCGAAAACCATCTAGGTGATCCTCATTACAGGTTTGGTTGATAGCCTATCTGGCAATGGTGGTATCCTACCTGCATGACGATATGTCTATCACATTCGCTTTGCATATGTGCAGACCAATGTTTGCATAAGGATGAGCTAGATTATGGTATCCTAGATAACATCGCAGATTAATCTAACTAAATACAACAAAGGAGTTAGTGGACCTAATCAGGTGATCCTCGATACGAGTTCGGTTGAAAGCCCATCGGCACTTGGTGGTATCCTGACAAATACCACATAAATGAACTCAATTGCACACAGGGATGTGAAATAGCTCGGTCAAAAACAAGTCCGATTCATACCTTGTTCAAAACTCTTGTAAGATAAAGTACAGGCATGGCTAGTGAGTTAAAACTATCTGAGTCTCAGAAAACCTTAGCTACATTTCTAAACCAATTGCAATACTTTGCATCCTTACAATACAATCAGAAAATACCAAAAAAATAAAAACCACATGTATACATACAAAGTCATGTGTCACAGCAATCGCCTAAAGACAAAAAAAAAACAAAGTCATAAATAGTCTATGGTGCCATAGCCAAACATCACAAAGTCCACTCATCCATATCATTTCTGCATATCACTATAAATAAAAAACATTTGCATTAATCATGCATCCATCAAAATAAATCAACATACAACAATCACATTTATCATACTATATGCATCCATCAATATAAAGTAGCATGCATCCATCAACATCAATCATCATGCATAACATAAAATCATGACATATACAAAAAGAAATAAAATTAAAACAACAAAAACATCACAAAAATGCAACACAAAAACATAGCAATAAGCATTGCCAGACACAAGTGCTCTCGCACTTAACCTATTGGCATAAAAAAATTGATTTCGGGGATAAATTATCACTCTCCTACTTCCCCAAGAAGGCTATCATAGCTGAACCGCTCCACGGGAAGATGGGTTTTTGATCATTTCACCCCATTATGGCATCACCAAAAGGGTTAACACCCACCAAAAATAGGTCCAAATATTGGGAAATTGCACATGCTTAAACGGTAAAACATCTAAAGGCACCCTTGCACAAGTCATCTTGGGTCAAGCGACTCGTCGCTTTTCTCATGAAGGTCATTCCCTCATCGATTCGTCGCTTGAGGGGGTAGTCACACTTAGTCAGCAATCAACAAACACACACCCAATCATGGCAATGACATGCATTCAAAGAATCATTGATAAAGACAATTATGCTCCTACTTGGGGCAGTAAACAAGCAATCATTAAATTGATCAAACACTTAGCATTCCTGAAGCATGAACACAAGGTTCCCCTATGGACAAAAGGTTACGCCCTTTGCCTAATCATGACTGATCAATGTCCAAGCTCAAGTCACACCTTACCAAAATAGGTTAACACTTGGAATCAAATTCCTTAGCTCGTCAGAAGCAAGGATTCAAGAATGCATGCCCTTTCCATGCTTGGGGCATCACAAGTTGGTTAGGTTACCAAGGAACCCTAATCATTAGTGCGTTGGTTATCTATTTTTGCTCAGCACTGCGTCACCCGCAACGCTTCCCAAAAAGGAGCATTTGTAGACACAAAAATAGCACCAATCCGATTATGTGACTACAAACACTGATCGCATTGACACACAGCTTCTAGGGCAGCCCTCAGAGGTCAAACAGTGGTCCTAGCCACTTACATAGCAGTTTTGGAAGGTACCAATCCGGTTACATATCCTCCAAGTTCGGTTCAAGCTTTTAACACTTAGGCAAAAATTGCTTTCAAACACTTAGGCAAAAACTGTTTGCAACACTTGGGAAAAAACTACACTTAGGCAAATGCTGCTTTGAAGCATTGCTGAGCAAAAGAAAACTAAGGCAATGGCTGCCTTTCACGATGTCGTGATGGTCGCGACTTCACGCTATCGCAATATCGCGATAGTTATGACTTCACGACTGTCGTGACTTCATGCTGTCATGATATCACGACAGCCACGACATCGTGCTATCATGATATCGCAACAGTCGCAATATCATGACAGTCATGATATCGTGATAGCCGCGACATCACGCTATCGCGATATCGTGATAGTCGTGATATCGTGATAGTCGCGACATCGCGCTGTCGCGATATCGCGGTAGTCATGATATCATGACAGCCATGACATCGTGCTATCATGATATCATGGCAGTCGTGATATCGTGACTACCGTGACATCGCGCTGTTGTGATATCGCGACAGTCGTGATATCGTGACAGCCACGACAGCCGCGACATCGTGCTATCGTGATATTGTGACACGACATCGCGCTGTTGTGATATCATGACAGTCGTGATATCACGACAGCTACTACCCTACGCCCTGTCTTCCTTTATAGTTTCACGATATCGCGACGTCGCGATATCATGACAGACTCCTACCTTCGTGCCTGGCAGACGTGAATCAAATGCAAGCAGATTTTTTTTGAAAGCAAACATTAAAATGAATTAAAGCGATAGTTAGACAACTGGCAGTGACACCACAGTCAGTTATGTGGGCCATTGAAGGACTGTCACAGTGGCATTCATCGAAGCTCGAGTCGTGGAGGACATTCCTCTCTTGTGGATACACGACCGCCACATGGCACCTTTGACCAACACGTGGCGCTTATGCACACCATTCAAAGAGACCCCCTGGGTCTATAAAATGGTGGATTTTTCCACCCAAATATAGGTTGGCAGGCATTTGAAAGAGCGAAGCGCTGTCAAACTAAAGACCCGATTGCACTCCTTTTCGAATTCATCCTTCTGCATCTATAATCTCTTTCGCAAGGGAGGTTATTGGTGGCTGTTTGAAGGTGAATACGAACCTTCGGATTTGATATTGGACCATAGTAACCCATCCATTCGATGACACCATTCTCAAAGATTTTGGGCCCATCCCTAGTGGATTGGCACTGAAGTCGAGCTTTTACGGGGCGGCCCGCTTGGGCACCCCACACACGTTCGTAGTTTTAGTTTAATCTATGCACATTAAGTAGTTTACATTTTCTGTTTAAATATATCTTGCATTACGTTTCACGACTAATCTGGATTTTGGAAAAATTTATCGAATGCATGGTGCGATGCAATGAAATACTAACCTGTAGATAACAGCAGCATTTCGGCTTTTTTTACCACAGGAAAAGTCGTCTCACCTGAAGACGAATTGTAGTACACTCTCACCAACTGTATCAATGGCAGCAGCTATATGCTGTTTGTTTACGTTTTTTGTTTGCAATTAACAGTATTTAAGTAGAATATGCTTTCTATCCACATTATCATACGTTCTACGTATTTTTTTTTAACATAGGTGCTACTAAATAGTTTACTGTTTCTTTGAATGCAGGAAGAACAACAAGGAGCAAGGACTTATCAGGAATAAGCGACGACAACTTTGGCCCACCCGATTCAAATGTGGGTATGCGGAAGAAGACCACTATTCATGATTGTAACTAAAAATATGTAACTGAGGAGATGTATTGTAACCGAGTTGGAATCAAATTAATAAAAAGGGCTGTGCTCTTGCTTTTGATTTGATTATATTTGTGTTATTTCATGCATCAAACTAGTTTTGTTTTCATTGCATCTCAGTATTTCTTTCTTCCGAAATCTCGTGCTTTCAATATGAACTAAATTTCTATTGTATTTCTTATATATTAACTAATTGTGTAATATTTAATGCTACATAAGATTATATATTCTTTTTTTTCTATATTATACTTCTTAAAATTATAACATTATTATCATATTTAACTTTTATAATATGTCAATAATAATTTAAAAACAGAATTTGAAAAATAAGTGTAGTTTATTTTATTTGTTAAATTATGTTACCAACATTTAGGATTTATTTTATTTTTATGCTTTTAATATAATGTTATATAAATTCAAGAGTATAAAAAGGGTGGCATTGTGTCAACACTATATAAAACCAAAATTAACCATTACAGGAAAGGTAACCATAGACCCATATTTCATTTTGTGTTTCACCAATTATAAGATGTTATGGCCAAAGGATATATTGATAATAGGAAAGAAAATATCCCCTAACAGAGTAGTGGAACCAAAAAATAGGTAGAAAGACACATGTCCAAGATTGAAAATTCAAAAAAACTAAATTTAAAGTAATACCTATTAAGCTATATAAGATCATTTTTATATTTGATTATATTAAATATTTAAATATTATATCATTTATACAACTTACATACATATAACTAGTTTTATTATACCATTATATTTCTATACAATTTTAGTAAGATGTTTATTTATATTTTTTAGGTTTTTGTAAAAGTTTATATCTTAAATTTTGATTTATTGTTTGGAGAAAATCTTGAAAATAAAGTTTGATTTTTTTAGAAAATAAAGTTATTTGATAAGTTCATCATTTTAAGGAATTTCCCCCCAAAATATAGGGTCTTGGGTTAGGAAAAAGTAAGGATAAACCAATTCAAACAAAAAAGAACAACAAATCAAAAGAGAAAAATATATGAGAAAATTAAATGAATTAACTTATTGCTCAGAATATTACAATAATAAAAGTAGACTTTAAGAAGATATTGGGGGATATGATACTTCATCCATTACACATGTTTATTACAGTTATAAGTGTTAGAATTTTCCAAAAAAGTCATGCATAGCATTACATAAAATATGAAGAAAGAGTAGAACTGATTTATTTATTCCAATGATCAACTTTGTATAAATAGCAAAGTTGATCATTGAGAGTCATTGGATTACAACTCATCAAACCTGATGAAGACACCCTTGAGAGTTAACCTGACACATGGAGGAGTGGAAAATAAAGTGTGACTAGCCAAGTAGAACTTAAGAGAATATTCACTTATTTTAACACCCCCCCTTTAGTGATACTAGGGGTGGTTTTTACAAATGAGTCCTTTCAAGAAGGCCCAATGAGGTACTCATGTACAATGACTTCATTTTTGAAGAGATGGTAAAAAACCTATGGGAAAAGCCATCAATAAAAAAGGAAATAAGGAAGAGGCTTGCCTTCATATGGAAAATATTGTCCTCTTAATACAAAAATAACGATGAGTCCCGACAACATGGCTTGATGAGGTACTCATTTACATTATATAGATGGTGAAAAACCCCTTGGGGAAAAACCATCTATCACAAGAAAAAATTTAATATAGAGGTGTGTATTTATATGGCAAATATTATCCTCATACAATTATAGAGTCCTGGCAACTTGGCCTGATTAGGTACTCAATTATAATTTATAGATGGTAAAAAATCCCCTTGGGAAAAAACCATCTGTCACAAAAAATGTTCAAGATAGAGGCATGTATTCTAATGGTGAATATTGTCCTCATAATATACATGTTGTTGGAGAGATGATAAAAAAAACCACAAGGAAAAAAACCATTCTCCAAAGAATATAATGAGAGGTGGAAGACCTCTGTGTCAATGCAACTGTTGTACTCCAAGTTTATCTCCAATTGAAGGTAACGTGGGGAAGGAAATGACTTGGTGAAGATGTCTATAATTTTATTCTCGGTTGGAATATAGTCCAAGTATATGTACCTGTTCTAAATGTGCTATCAAATTAAGTGCACATGTATCTCAGTGTGCTTGGTGCATTGATGCTCAACTAGATTTTGTGCAATGTGAGTTATACTCTGATTGTCATAGCAAAGAGTTATAGGTTTGTCAAGGGATAAACCAAATTCCCTTAAAATTTTATGAAGCCAGAGAGCTTCCTAACTTGATAAAACTGTTGCCCTGTATTTTGCCTCTATAGATGATAAGGCTACTACTTGTTTTTTGCATAACCAAGCTATTAACAAAGAACCAAGACAAAAGGCATAGCTAGAAGTTGAACATATGTCTTCTACTAAACCTGCCCAATTTGAATCTATGTATCCAATGATATCCATGGATTTTCCCTTATATAAGAGACCAAATTGAGCAGTTCCTTGCAAGTAGAGAAGGATTCTTTTTGCTGCTTGCCAATGACTGAAGTGATGTTGATTGGAGAATCTAAATATGAGGCCAACAACATTTGAGATATCTGGACAAGTATGAGTAAGGTATAACAGACTCCCTACAATCCGATGGTATAGATGTGCATCACATAGAGGGGATGATCAAGATGTACTTTGATTTATGCCAGATTGAAAAAGTGTAGGATAAGGTTTGCAGTATGACATTTTAAACCTTTGAAGAATATCTAGAGTGTATTTTTATTGACACAATGAAATACCTATATTTGTTTGATTTATGTGGATCCCAAAGAAGTAATGAGCTAAACCTAGATCAGACATATTAAAATTTTTAGAGAGAGAGTCTTTTATAGTTTAAATGTGATGAAAGGTACTACTAGTGATTAGAATATCATCAACATATAAAACAAGAATGGTGATTTTTCCTTCATCTCTCCAAATGTAGACTGTGTTATCAGACTCACAATGAGAAAAACCTACGAAAAGAAGGAAGGAGTCCATATTTTCATACCAAGATCTAGGAGCTTGTTTGAGACCATAGAGAGACTTGTTTAGGCTACAAACAAGAAAGGAGTCTTGAGTGAAACCAGCAGGTTGTTCCATGTATATCTCTTCCTTTAAATCCCCATGTAAAAAAGCACTTTTTACATCCATTTGAAAGAAGACCATTTTTGGGAAGTAGCCAAAGCAAGAACTAGTCTTAAAAAATCTATTTTAGCAACTGGAGCAAAGGTTTTGGCATAATCAATTTTTTCAATTTGAGATAAACCTTTGGCTACTAGGCGAGCTTTGTGTTTGTTAATTTCTCCATTAGGACCATACTTTATTTTATAAATTCATTTACAATGAACTAATTTCCTTCCTTTAGGAAAGTAAACTAAATCCTAAGTTTTGTTTTTGATTAAGGAAGTGAATTTGTTTTCCATGGCATAATATCATTCTTTAATACCAATTACTTCTTTCAAGTACTGAGGATCATAGGAAATAGACTAATAGACAAGACCAGTGCCTATGGTGTTGGTTGATCTAGATGATGGAATATTTTGGATGTAAAGAGTAGTTTCTTTAACAATGGTGTGGGCCCATTTTGGCATAGAGGAAGGAGTAGAAAGAGTGGAAAGATATTGAGTTGGAGTTACAAGTTCCCCATATTGATTATAAATATCTAAGTTAACCTCTAGAGTTGGTTCTTCATAATATTGAGGTTATATTATAGGAGAAGGCTCAATGGAGGAAGAGGAGAGTTGAGGATCTTTCTGAGGGAATGTTTCATAAAATTATACATTCCTATGAAAAATACCTCATGAGTTGAGGGATCAAGGAGCCTGTATGCTTTCATTTCCTCACAATAACCAACAAATATGAGCTTTCTGCTTTTATTGTCTAGAGCCTTCATTTTCTTATTTGGAATGTACACCCAAGCAGTACACCCAAAAATATTGAAGAAGGAAACATCTGGTTTTGAACCAGTCCATGCTTCTTCAGGAGTTAAATGATCAGGAGCTTTATGAGGTGTGCGATTTTTAATATAATTGGCACAGTTAATATTTTTTGCCCAAAAAATTTTTGGACGATCTCTTGAATGGAGCATACAATTTTCCATTTCCTTTAATGTTTAGTTTTTCATTTCTGCAATGCCATTTTATTGAGAATTATGGGAGACAGAATGTTGATGAATTGATGTCATTATTTGATAGAAATATGGAGAACTCATTACTGTAGTATTCCCCCCCATTATCTGTGTGAATTTACTTGATTTTGCAAGAGGCTTGATTTTTAACTAAGGCTTTGGAGACTTTAAAGTGGGATAGAACATCACTTTTATATTTCAGGAAGTAGACCCAAGTTCTTCTAGAAAATTCATCAATAAAGGTTAGAGCATACTTTGCTCCTTTGAAATAAGGTTTTGGAAAATACATCAAGTCACTATGGATTAATTCTAGAGGGGATGAGGCTTTTATAGATGTAGACACCAAAACAATACCAATATGATTATGTGACTACAAACACTAATCGCTTTGACACACACAGCCCCCAGGGCAGCCCTCAAAGGTTAAACAGTGGTCCTAACCACTTTTGTAGCAATTTTGTAAGGTCAAAAGACAATTTGGCACATTCAGGCACTTTGCTCAGTATTCGTCCCTCCCAGGGATGAATTCAAATTGGGATCCGTCCCTCTTAGGGATGAATTCTAAATTCATCCTGGGTCGGGACGAATTCTAGGTTCAACAGGAAAAAAGAAGAATGGCACCAAGTGGCAGTCGAAGACAGTCAATTATTGCCTCCTGCCTTGCATGCGCGTGTAGGTGGGTAGAGTAGGCATTAGAGGACTGTCACAAGGGTAGTCATGGAAGCCCAAGTCAGGGAGGAGTCTCCTCCCTCTTGAGAAGGCATGGCCACCACATGGCACCCCTGCATGCCCCTCCAAAGAGACCCCTTGGGTCTATAAAATGGTGGAATTTCCCACCCAAGAAGACAAGTTGGAGGCATTTTCAAGCAACGAAGTGCTACCAAATTGAACACCACATTGCACCCCTTTTGATTCACCTCTTCCACATCCTTGATCTCTTTTGCAAGAGAGGTTATTGGGTGGCTTTTGGAAGTGTGGATCCGGACCCAAACCTGAAATTTGACCACATTAATCTACCAATTTGTCGACAACCCATCACAAGAGATTTTGGGCCCATCCCAAGTGGATTGGTGTCGAAATCAAGTTCTAACGGTGGGCGGCCCGCTTGGGTGCCCCACACTTTCTAAGTTTTATTTTTAGTTTGTTCTTTTATCACTTGTTTATATTCCATTCTATTATATGCTGTCTAGATAGTTTATAGCTTCGATTTCATAATGTTTTAATCAGATCTCATCATGTTTTTGTCACTTTTGTTGTCCCACTAACTTGCAGGTAGTGACATCAAATTCCCATTGATGGAGGTCAAATTGGGAGAATCCGACCATCTGGGTCGTCCCAAAATGCCCCCAATTACCTAACCCCTCTGTTTGCAGGTATTTTGGAGATCCCAAGGCTTGAAATTTGAGTAGCATCATCGCGACGCTTTGTCACAGGCGAATTCGTCCTACCTAGGGACGAATTACAGTAGAATTCATCCTGACCAGGGACGAATTATAGTCAAACTCAAATCGGCGGAGTTTCACCGACTATTTTGCTGGCAGTGGCCCTTTGGTGATGTTTTCTGGTCTCTATCAAAATTGCAGGTTGCTTAGAGTCATTTTATTCACTGATTTAATTAATCTTTTGCATGCATTTCTCATTTGATTTCTAAGGTCAAACGCTTCATCTTTTGTCACAGGTGCTACTAACAATTTTTTTGTTTCTTTGAATGTAGGAGAAGTAGCAAGGATCAAGGATTCATCAACACTAGCGACGGCAACATTCTGGCCCACCCATTTCAAACGTGGGCATGCGAAAGGAGTACTAAATCTTGATTGTAATCCAAATTCATTTAACGCTCCTAGCACCTAAAAGGGAGGAGGCGTCTTTGTAACCGAGATTAAGAGAGTTAAATAAAAATGGCAGTGCTTTCTACACTTTCTATTATCTCACTTCAAATTCGTCTTTTTCATTCACATTTTAGGACTTAAGCATTTATTTAATTTTGAATGCATCGCAATAGTTTTCCTTTCAAAACTTTCGAAATCTCATGCTTTCAGTGGCGATCATGGTGGGACGTTGTCCCCTATTTTTTTAAGATTGAAAAACTAATCGAAAATCTATGTTTTGTGCTTACAGGTACCTTTTGTCGAATTCTGACTGTTATTTGTCTTTACCTGTGGCGAATAATTTACTGTAATTTGTCTGACCCTGAGACGAATTAAAATTCATCTTAGATAAGGATGAATTCTGTTCTATAATTCATCTCACAGAGGGATGAATTATGTTATGTAATTCATCTCATAGAGGGATGAATTTATGTATGTGCATTTTCAGGGCCGAAGATCAGAAACAACAGGTCTAGGTAGAGAAAGGTAAAGGTTCTAAATTGTTCCTCTCATTTTCTACTTTTTCTGTTTCTTTTTTTGTCAATTTTGCCTTCTTAAGGAAAATAGTTGCTTCTGCCTGTTTCAATTTTTAATAAAAAGAACCACACACACATCACGCAACATTTTTTTAACCAAGGAGCTGGTCGTAAGACCCCAACCCTTGATCAAGACCAACGGTGGGTTCATCACCACCTTGGCTTGATTTTTGCATCCATTTACCCCGATTGTCACTGTTGTTAGGCGTAAATCCTGATGAAAGCTGATCGAGTGTCGTTGGGGTGATTCCTAACGCATGAGGATAAGTCTTCTATGGTAGGTCTAATTAACAAGACAATCCCCCTTTCATACCGCCTACGTACCACGTACCATCTGCTCTCATGTACCTATAGTTTCCCTCTCATAAGGGTAGGTATATAGAGAGGTTGGTATATCGGTCGGGCAATGGTATATTGAAGGGGCGACCAATTATGGGAGTCATATGAGCCTTCATTATGCATTTAAACGTTCTTCAAAACTTTCAAAAATAAAACAAAATCATAAAAATGCACTAAAACTAGTCTAGGACACACCATTAATCTTTAAAAGAGATAATCATCATTTGTGTATGTGTGTGTTCATTTCTGCTTAGTGTAACAAAAAAATGAGAAAAATCATAAACAAAAGATAAAAATCTACGCATTTTTTCACTCGCTCCAAAATCTCTAAGGATTTTCGCAATCGCTTGGTCACTCCAAAATGCTCCAAAGGTGTCCATTAACCCTTTGGTCAACCCAAAAGTGCCCCAAAGGTGCCCATAAGTGATGCAGGAGCATCCAACAAAATATGGGAAATCTTTTTTTTTGTCCCTAAATTTTAGTGCATTTTGTCGGGGCCATAACTTCTCAACCGTAGCTCCGATTGATGTGAAATTTTATAGGGATCTAGTTGGGAGATTTAAAAAAAAATAAACTCCCTAGAGTTGTATTTTCCTAGAAAACCAGTTTTCGGGGCCAAATTCTATCATCTAGGGCCCCGAAATTAGGTTTTAAAATTGCTCACCTAATTTTTTGTGCTTTTTGAGCTGTTCGAAGGTTAATCTCTCCTAATGTATTTAGAGTTAGGACTTGAAACTTTATTTATGGCTTATCTATTGTAATAGGGATGCGCACCCCAATTTTGGGCCCCATCTAACTCATTTTCAATTTTAGGGTTTTTAGAGAGACATCGTCATGGTGCTCACCCGCAGCCAAGCCCAATCATGGGCGGACACCGTGGGGAATATCCAAGGAGGCACAAGTCACCTCCGGTATAGCCCCAAGGATTTGGTCATACCACCTTGGCGGCCTGACACACAAGGCAGACCCCTCCGTGCCCTGACGAAATGGGACTATAAGGGCACCCCTTCTAGGGGCACTCCTTGCCAGCACAACACCCAACACACACCCGTTTAGGAGAGGTATACCCATGGGAGAACTCCCTTGGACACCCGCTATAAGTGGCCACTACGCGATGAAGCGCTAGAATGGCAGGGGGTCCATAAGGGGGGGCCACATGACTATGACATCCCTCCTATACCTCGCATCATTGTTAGCAACAACTGGTCAAATCCAGAGTGCATGGCTCTTCAGGTAGGGCAAGCCAACTCTATTCGTCCCTTTTTCACTTATGAAAGAGAGCACGAGGAAGACCCCTACCTTCCTCGAGAGCAATATACAATGTGAGAGCAATATGCCTCTGCACCTGCTATCTATCAGGACCACTCACTAAGGCCAAAGCCTCGAGGGAATGTCGCTACCCCCAATAGAGGGAAGCGGCCTATAGAGATATCGAATCACCATGACCAAGATAGATATGTAGGAGAGGCGTCTAACCCTTCTAGACATGAGACGATGAGACCAACTATCTTAGAATTTGCAAAACATATTGCCTATCAGGCGCAACTCAAGCAACTTGAGCGAGAGTGACTACAGTTAGAGGAACTGTACCATATTAACAAAGATAACCTTTAGCACCAGAAGGATGAGTTGTTCCAACACACTATGCAGGAGAGGACTCCTCACATGCATAAGATAAAACATTATGAGAAGCACAACCCCTGGGTGCGAGACAAGTCTTCGTGACCTTATCAAGCATCGTCCCTGATGCCTCCTAGACATGAGTGGGAGGCCACTTCTATAACCAATGACAGGCACCTTCTTCAGGCACCCACCCAAGTTTATGGGCCACATTTAGAAATTCATCAAGAAACCTCTGAGGAATCAGAGTGAGAAGGAGAGCGAGATGAAATACCCTACCAAGGCATGGGGGGTGCTATCTGGCCACCCCTCCATAGGCCCCAAGTTCCTCAAGAGGAACCAACCAAAGAGGAGGAGCTCAAATCCCATGATACATGCAAAGCGCTAGAGCACTTCGAGCAGTAGAGACCAAGATTTTGGAGCTCCCAAGGCTCAACTTACATGAGGCTTCTTTCAAAGAGGATCAACCTCTAACCGTAGGGCTACCTGATGATGCAATCTTCCATGTCTCAAAATCGCCAGATTCTGATGAGCTGGAATCACTGGCCGAAGGTGAGGATAAAATAGAGATGGCCCATAGCAATCACATGCGACAACAACACCCCATGGATATTGATGACACACTTCAATAGCTAAACATAAGGCCAGGGCATGAGTGGCGCATTAACCCAATGCAATGGAACCAACTGTTGAATCCACCACTTTGGGCACACAGAGATCAACTTTCACCCAGAGACCCCATAGCAATATCAGTATCGAGGGTAGACCCTGTCTTCCTATCCACACATAGGGACGATCCATTCATGCCCATACCTCCAAATCTAGATCTGGAGCACAAAGATCATCAAGCTGGGGGTACCTCTATCCCTTGAAGAGCCATAGTCCAAACCTAAAATCTCCAAGGATTATTGCAATCACTTGGTCACCCCAAAAGCTCCAAGGATTATCGTAATCACTTGGTCACCCCAAAAGCTCCAAGGATTATCACAATCGCTTGGTCAAAACCCCAAAAGCTCCAAGGATTATCGTAATCACTTGGTCACCCCAAAAGCTCCAAGGATTATTGCAATCACTTGGTCACCCCAAAAGCTCCAAGGATTATCGCAATCACTTGGTCACCCCAAAAGCTCCAAGTATTATCGCAATCACTTGGTCACCCCAAAAAAATCTCTAAGGATTATCGCAATCGCTTGGTCAAAACCTAGAAAGCTCCAAGGATTATCACAATCGCTTGGTCAACCCAAAAGCTCCAAGGATTATCGCAATTTCTCCCCAAAATGCCCCAAAGGTGCCTACAAACCCTTTGGTCACACCAAAAATCCCCAAGGATTATCGCAATCCCGTGGTCACCCCAAAAGCTCCAAGGATTATCGCAATCACTTGGTAAAAAAAAAATCCAAAAACAATCAAAATCATCAAAAAAAAAAAAAAAAAATCTGCATTTCAATTTCATGCATACTTCAAAAATCAAAATACAAAATAACTGCATAGACACCGCATATATCCATTGCATATTGTTGATCACACAAGGCAAAGACACCATATACTATCATTACTTGCCAAATCCACCACCTTTCATGTTTTCCATTTTAAACAAAAGTACACCACAATAAACGCAATTCACCATTTTAGTTGTTGACTAAAAGTATCTAGTGGTTTGTCATTCAACTATCTTTAGATCTCTAGCCAAGAATTGTACAAAGTCAAACGGATGTTACAATGGTAGAGTTTTACTTGAAATACACTTTGTTACGTAGCATCCCATCATAAGTTCAAAGACACAACAAGTTCAAAAAAACATAAAAATAAATTCCCAAGTTGTGTGAACAAAAAATGAAACCTGCATAGTAATCCAGGTCACCATAAGCGAAACGGTTATCTTTTTCATCCCCATGTGCGAATGGTTCTAGAAAGCTGAGAGTTGGCAAAAGGACAAACATCCTCCCTACCCAATTCCCCAAGAATCCCAAGTTCTCAAAATGTTGCAAACATCAAAATTTTGCAAAACGTCAAAACTCCAAAAATTTGACATCATTCCCAAAGTGCATACATCACAAAGCACAAGCAACAGTGATTCTCATCACTCCAAAATTCAAAATCCCTTGCTCAAAAGAATGAAAAAGCAAAAATAAATAGTGATTTTCATCACTATAAAAGAGCAAGTATCCCAATACAATTGAAGAAAAGAAGGGAGTTGAACTTGAATCCCTAGAACTATCAGCATTCATAAGGTCATGAGATAAACCTCATTACCGGTGTGGTTGATAGCCTATCATTCACTCGTGGCAAACCTCCCGCATGACGATATATCTGTCGCATTAACTTGTGTGCAGATCAATGTTTGCATGTGGATGAGCTAGCTTATGGTATCCTAGATTGCACCGTAGATTAATCTGACTAAATACAACAAAGGAGTTAGTGCAGCTAATTAGGTGATCCTTAGTACAGGTTTGGTTGACAACCTATCTGGCACTGGTGGCATCCTGACAAACACCACAAAAATGAACTCAATCGCACACACAGGGATGTGAAATAACTTGGTCAAAAACAAGCACGATTCATACCTTGTTCAAACATCTTGTAAGACAACAGTACAATATTGGCTAGTTAGTTAAACCATCTGAGTCTCAGAAACACTTAGCTACATTCTACGCAAACTGTTGCATACAATCCATCCCTATATCACCATAAAAAAAGAGAGCAACATATATACACAAAAGCATTTACCACAACAATCACCCAGTACACAAAGCCATAATTCCTATATAGTCTATGGTGCCAATGCAATGTTATCAACAAATCATTTCATCCATTCCATTACCTATCATATAAATCAACAACATTCGCATTTATCATACCATATGCATACATCAATATAAAGTAGCATGCATCCATCAACATCAATCATTATGCATAACATGAAATTATGACATATATACAAAGCAAAAATAAAAAACCAACAAAAATAACAAAAACAAAAAAAAACAACAAAAAAATGCAACACAAACAAATAGCAATAAAAATTGCCGGACACAAGTGCTCTTGCACTTAACCTCTTGGCATAGCAAAACCGATGTCGGGGTTTACATTGTCACTATCCTACTCCCTAAGAAGGCTACCATAGCCGGACCACTCCACGGGAAGACATATTTTCAACAATTTCACTCCTAAATGGCATCCCAAAATGGGTCAAAGCCCACTCAAAAACAACAAGAAAATCAAAACAACAAAAACAACAAAAAATGCAACACAAACAAAAAGCAATAAACACTGCCAGACAAGAGTGCTCTTGCACCTAACCTTTTGGCATAGCAAAACTGATGTCGGGGTTTACATTGTCACTATCCTACTCCCTAAGAAGGCTACCATAGCCGGACCGCTCCACGGGAAGATGAATTTTCGACAATTTCACCCCCAAACGACGTCACAAAAGGGTCAAAACCCACTCAAAAACAACAAAAAATGCAACACAAACACACAACAATAAAAATTGCTGGACACAAGTGCTCTTGCACTTAACCTCTTGGCATAGAAAATCAATGTCGGGGCTCAAATTGTCACTCTCCTACTTCCCCAAGAAGGCTACCATAGCCGGACCGCTCCATGGGAAGACGGACTTTCGACACTTTCACCCCATTATGCCATCACCAAAAGGGATTTTACCCACCAAAAATAGGTCTAAATGTCGGAAAACTACACATGCTTAATGGTAAAACATCTAAAGGCACCCTTGCACAAGTCATCTTGGGTCAAGCGACTCGTCGCTTTTCTCACGAAGGTCATTCCCTCATCGATTCTTCGCTTGAGGGGGTAGTCACACTTAGTCACCAATCAACAAACACACACCCAATTAAGGAAAATGACATGCATTCAAAGAATCATTGACAAAGACAATCACGCTCCTGCTTGGGGCAGCAAACAAGCAATAATCACAAATCAATCACACACTTGGCATTCGTGAATCATGAATTCGAGGTTCCCCCGTGGATAAAAGGTTGCGCCCTTTGCCTATTCATGACTGATCAATGTCCAAGCTCAAGTCACACCTCACCAAAATAGGTTAATACTTGAAATCAAATTCCTTAGCTTGTCAGAAGTAAGGATTCAAGAATGCATGCCCTTTCCATACTTGGGGCATCAAAATTTGGTTAGGTTACCAAGAAACCCTAATCATTAGTGCTTTGGTTATCTATTTTTACTCGACGTTGTGCCATGCACAACACATCCCAAAAAGGGGCATTTGTAGACATCAAAACAGCACCAATCCGATTATGTGACTGTAAACACTGATCGCTTTGACACACACAGCCCCCATGGCAGCCCTCAGAGGTTAAACAGTGGTCCTAACCACTTTTGTAGCAATTTTGTAAGGTCAGAAGGCAATTTGGCACATTTAGGCACTTTGCTTAGTATTCGTCCCTCCCAGGGACGAATTCAAATTGGGATCCGTCCCTACCAGGGATGAATTCTAAATTCGTCTTGGGTCGGGATGAATTCCAGGTTCAACGGGCAAAAATAAGAATAGTGCCAAGTGGTAGCCAAAGATAGTCAATTATTGCCTCCTGCCTTGCATGCATGTGTAGGTGGGCAGAGTAGGCGTTAGAGGACTATCACAAGGGCAGTCATGGAAGCCCAAGTTAGGGAGGAGTCTCCTCCCTCTTGAGAAGGCATGGCCACCACATGGCACCCCTGCATGCCCCTCCAAAGATACCCCTTGGGTCTATAAAATGGTGGACTTTCCCACCCAAGAAGACAAGTTGGAGGCATTTTATAGCAACGAAGTGTTGCCAAATTGAACACCACATTGCACCCTTTTTGATTCACCTCTTCCACATCCTTGATCTCTTTTGCAAGAGAGGTTATTGGGTGGCTTTTGGAAGTGTGGATCCGGACCCAAACCCGACATTTGACCACATTGATCTACCAATTTTCCGACAACCCATCACAAGAGATTTTGGGCCCATCCCAAGTGGATTGGTGCTGAAATCAAGTTCTAACGGTGGGCGGCCCGCTTGGGTGCCCCGCACTTTCTAAGTTTTATTTTTAGTTTGTTATTTTATCACTTGTTTATATTCCATTCTATTATATGCTGTCTAGATAGTTTATAGCTTCAATTTCATAATGTTTTAATTAGATCTCATCATGTTTTTGTCACTTTTGTTGTCCCACTAACTTGCAGGTAGCGACATCAAATTCCCATTGATGGAGGTCAAATTGGGAGAATCCGACCATTTGGGTCATCCCAAAATGCCCCCAATTACCTAACCCCTCTGTTTGTAGGTATTTTGGAGATCCCAAGGCTTGAAATTTGAGCAGCATCACCACGGCGCTTTGTCGTAGGTGAATTCGTCCTACCCGGGACGAATTACAGTAGAATTCATCCTTCCCGGGGATGAATTACAGTAGAATTCATCCTGACCAGGGATGAATTATAGTCAAACTCAAATTGGTGGAGTTTCACCGACTGTTTTGCTGGCAGTGGCCCTTTGGTGATGTTTTCTGGTCTCTGTCAAAATTGCAGGTTGCTTAGAGTCATTTTATTCACTGATTTAGTTAATCTTTTGCATGCATTTCTCATTTGATTTCTAAGGTCAAACGTTTCATCTTTTTTCACAGGTGCTACTAACAATTTTGTTGTTTCTTTGAATGCAGGAGAAGCAACAAGGATCAAGGATTCATCAACACTAGCGGCGGCAACATTCTGGCCCGCCCATTTCAAACGTGGGCATGTGGAAGGAGGAGTACTAAATCTTGATTGTAACCCAAATTCATTTAACGCTCCTAGCCCCTAAAAGGGAGGAGGAGTATTTGTAACCAATATTAAGAGAGTTAAATAAAAAGGGCTGTGCTTTCTACACTTTCTGTTATCTCATTTCAAATTCGTCTTTTTCATTCACATTTTAGGACTTAAGCATTTGTTTGATTTTGGATGCATCGCAATAGTTTTCCTTTCAAAACTTTTGAAATCTCATGCTTTCAATAGAACTACTTGGGTGGAAAGGATATTGATTTTGCTTTCCAAGGGCACATCCAGGATAGATTCCATCAATAGAAGAGACTTGGGGTAAACCTGTTACCATATCATGGGTGTTCAATTCCTTTAGGTAGTTGTAACTAAGATGACCAAATATTTCATGCCAAATTTTCTTTCAATATATCCATGAGACACAAAATAGGAGACCCCTTATGGATTTTTGAATCCTTTGAAGTGAAATAGGTGAGTGTTATGATCAATAACTCCTTTGGATATAAGAGAATGAGGATCTTGAAAGTCTCTTATCTCAACTCTTGTTGGAGAGAAGAGAACTATTTTTCCCTTTCTAGAAGTACAAATCTTATAGATGGAGAGGATATTTGTGGCAATGTTTGGAACATAGAGAACATTATTTATAGAGCCACCATCAATGGTTATGTCCCCCTTTCATTTTATTGGAATAAAGGAAGAGTCACCCACTTCTATGCTATATGTAGAACTTGAGGAGATAGAAGAGAATGACTCATCTAAAGCAGTCATGTGATGAGTAGCTCCAAAATCTAAGACCCAATAATTAGAGGAAGAATTGGAGGTTTTACCTTGAATATTTAGGGCTTTCCCTATTTTATTTTTATTGTCTATATTTTTATCCTTCATAGTTGCCTCTAGTTGTTGTAATATTTTCCAGCATTTGTTTACAGAGTGACCATTCTTTTTGCAGTGAGTACAAGTTATGGGATTCTTTTCCTCCTTTTTTAATTTTTCTTTAGAAGAGGTGGAGGCTACTAAGGCTTTTGAGTAAGATGAAGAAGAAGAGATTTCATATCTTGCAGGTTTTGTTTCTTCCCTATTTATTCTATCACAAAAATCTTCTAAAGAGGGCATTTTAAAGGTTGCACCAAGAGCATCTTTGGTAGATAGAAATGTGGTAGAAAATATTTTAAATACTCCATTTAGTTTAGGAAGGATTAGATAAATTCATTATTATTCATATTTAGTCCCCCAACTGCCTTTGTATTGAGTGAGGACCTCTTTGAATTTGGTGAGAAAGTCAACAATATTGCTGAAATCCTCAGGATATAGAGTTGTCAATTCTGCTTCTAGTTGCATTGATCTAATTTGATATACTTTTCCAAACAAGGTCTTTAGTTTCTCCCAACTTTCATAAGGAGTTTTACAATCTGTAATGTGAAACCACAAACTTTCACTTACATTAGAGCTTATAATTCCCATAGTTTCATACATTTTCCCTTTGTGAATAAATATTTCATATTCTTTTTCAAACTTAGGTTGCTTTTCTTCTAAAAGGTGAGTGAGCCCTTTCTGAAAAATGAGATTTAAAATTTTGGGCTTCCATGTATGGTAGTTAAAATGAGTGAGAGGATCAATTGTATTCATTGAATTCATTTTAAATTGAAGTTAACCCAAAGTTACCTCATTTAACTTTAATTTAGAGAATGCAATGGATATTATTTACAGAAGCCTGAACGAACAACCAAATGCTCCAAAATTACCCGATCTAACAAGAGGGAAACTATAAGTAATTTGAGGAAAATTGATGAGTTTGAGGCTAATGAGAACAAATATGCCAAAGCTTTTTAAGATACATCAAATAACTCAAAAATACCTGCCCTAACGAGAGGGAAACTATAAGTATTGAGGATATTTGAAGTTTAAGATTGTTATATCTATCTATCTCAAATACCCGCCCTAACGAGAGGGAAACTATAAGTATCGTTTAGATAAGATACTTGGAACATAGGCTATATCTTCTAGATCTATAGTGGTAATATTAATAACCTGCCCTTACATGAGGTAAACTATAAGTTATATTAGATTGCCAATATGGGTGAGAGGAAACATTCAAAAAATATTTTTAGATTGGATTTCAAATTTTGAGAAAGAGGTAAATATATTATTAAAATTAATTTTTTTTTGAATAAGAACTCTTTGTAAAAACCTTTGTAATCAATAAATCATTTTCATATAATGATTTTCTTACTAAGAAATATTATTAGGATTAATTTGATCACAACACTAAAAGAATGATTCAAACTAATAATAATAAGTAAGCTATGAATTGAAATATTTGATTAGAAGCAAATGATTTTAGCAAAAAAAATATTGTATGATTAACTATAAGCAATATATATATTTTTTAAATTTAAAATTTTACTTTGGATTTGATTAGAGATATGTTAATAAGGAAGACTTTTAAAAAACACATAGAAGAACATCCCCCTAAAAAAAACTAGAAGGTGCACAAAAAGCACCTGAACCGCCCCCCCCCAAAAAAAGTTTTATTTGTTTATTTACTAGCTTACAAAGGACTTGTTTCACTATTTGCCCTCGAAGGAGGTGAAGTGAAAAAACAAGTGATAATTTAAAGCTAAAATAAAACTTTAGGGAATGAAAATAAATGGATTTTTTCCTTCGAATTTGAAGCAAAACCCGTACAAATATTTTATAGAACGAATGAAACTAAAATAATACTATTACACTTCGATGCACTTTTTAGAAGACTTTTCATTGTTTGCACGAAGATGAAAGGTGAGGAGATAAAGCCTTCGTTTATACCAGATGATGCCTTTGGTAAGCCCTTGGAGATGATGCCTTTGCTGACACAAATCTTGAAGATGCAGTTTTCGAAGAGGTAGCTTTCGTTGGTGAAAGCACCCTTCAACCAGACCGTCTAAGGTAGGCTGAGTGATCATTATTTTGGTGATGCCAAAATTTTAGACAAATGTATCGAATATGCAACTTTTTCTAGAGAAAGGACCTTGAAACCTGCAAAAAAAATAACAGAGGCGAATAAGGGAAAGAGCAATGAAAAAAATGAAATGACTTATATCAAACTTATATCAAACTTGATACCACCTCGCAGCGCCTCGGTAGAGAGGATCGAAACCTGCATAAAAAGGGTGTGATAGGCAAACAAGGAAGAAGAAATATATTAAAAAACCATTAGTTACTCCTTCAACATTCGGATGCAATGTCTTGAGCAATCTGAAAAACTTTCTCTACATGAATATTCGTCAGAGAAATTAAGCTCAAGAGAAATAAAACAATGCAAATAAAAAAAGGAATGGAGATAACTTATATAGGATGAAGGAGAGCTATTGCAAATCATAAATTGAGAACAAATCCACCGATTATTGGTGATTGAAAGATATCTCGATATAATAGCATATCCTATGGATATCATCGATATGCAAAAGTAACGATAGTGAAGAGCAAGATATGTCAATTAAATATGGAGTAAATGCAACTGACATGACAAAAATAGCTAAAAAGATAAATTTTAAAAATCATGAATTTTAAAAGAGTCTCTAAGGTGCATCAAGCATTATAGACGAAGAGAAACGATTTCATTTCTCCATTAAAGGAGCTATGGAAATCCTTGGCATCACGATCAATGACACCCAAAAAATATGGGTGTCTCAATTGAGAGCGTCGAAATGCTTCTCCAAGATAAACGTGTAGGAAGCAACCAAAAGTTAAAAAATACTCTAAGGTGTGCCAAGTGTTATAGATGGAGAGCTACGATTTCATAGCTCTATGAAAGGAGATATGGAAATCATTGGCGTCACGTATCGATGGAACCCAAAAAATATGGGTACCTCAATTCAAGAATGTGGAAGCGCTTCTCCAAGAGCAACGTGAGGGCAGCAACCAAAAAATATTCTTCTCCTGCAAATAGGAATGACCTTAAAGAAAGGAAAATAAATTCATTTTAATCAAGCTTTTAAAAACAAAATGCTTGAATAAGATGTTCATATATATATCAAAAAAAATATATAGTAGAAAACTATATATAAGAAGAACCTATTGAGGGCTTAAATCCAAGAAAGAAAAAAATGGAGAAGCCAACATAAGAATCAAAGAACCAACTCCTAGAACCTCCAAGAAGGAATGCTAGAAAGATCTATCATGCTTTGGTACCATGTTATAATTTCCCAAAATAGACATGCATAGCATTACACAAAATATGAAGAAATAGTAGAACTAATTTATTTATTCCAAGGATTAACTTTGTAAAAATAGTAAAGTTGATCATTGAGAATCGTTGGATTACAAGAACTCATCAAACCTGCTGAAGACACCACTGAGAGTTCACTTGACACATGGAGGAGTGGAAACTCAAGTGTTTCTATCCTAGTATAACTTAAGATAATATTCACTTATTCTAAAAATAAGCACATCTCTCTTTACAAAATATTGGATGTATTGGAATTCCTCCATATTGAAAATGAAACATCATTTATATGAAAATATGGTGGCTCACCTCCCATGAGATACAAAGTGTATATTAAATAAAAATTTCATATATATAATTTTTTATTTTATCTTCAAATAACATAACAAGATGGCTAGAGATGCATTTTGGCTCTAAATATCTAAAAAGAAAAAACTCGCTACTTTTAGTAACTATTTTTTTGTGCAGACTTTGGAGGGTTTTATAGAAAAATTCTACCAACCTTGTTTATGATAATGTTGTATATTAGAAAATATTACCCTCTTTTTAAGCATTGTAGAATATTTTAAATTGGTAAATATGAAGTCTTCAACTCAAATTTATACACCCTATAAAACGCTTAGGATGAAAAGCGGGTTTTGGGATATCAATCCATGCCTTAAAAAAATTACATGGCTAGATTAGTCACCTAACATTAAAATGCAATTATCCCTTTGAATGAAATTTTAAATTTAAAGTTGGAGACTTAGAGTTCTCCATTTTAATTCAGTTAATTATTGAATCTACTGGCCTCGAGGAGGACAATCATTATTTATCTAGGGAAGTGGTGATATTTCTAGATCCTGGTGAATTCCTAAAATATTACAATAATGACTTCAAAAGGAGGCCCTTAAAATTTCCATGGGACCAAATTTCCCTCATTTTTATGAATTACTTCTCCCTAGATGAAGACCAACAGATGATAAAAAGTTTTTATATCATGTTCTTGAATCAATTCTAGAGGAAGAGAGCCATGAGTGTTCCAAAGTTTCTTTTTAGTTCCCTACAACATTCGACTTGAAGGTTTCAAAGAGGTAAATCAAAAAATACTCATCATCAAGGTTTTATTAAGATTATTTTTTATTTTGTGGTGGCTTCAAGGAGTCTCTTAGGTGATAGCTCTCTATCCACTCTACCAGAAAGCCATGCCTTTGTGGTTGATTCAAATTCTTTGAAAAACTTGGATTCTTTCTCTAGGGAGACTAAATCTGATCTTGAGTACCTTCTGGACCTGAAATTAGAGCTAGAAATATCTATGTCAGCTTATCATTTCCATAGTGATTTCCATGACTCTTCAAAAATCTTATCCTCTCCTTTGCTTGGTTTGAGTTCTAACGTGGTCCTCCCTTGATGTAGACTAAAGCTTAGATGAATACCCCTATTTTGGGTGTGAGGTAAAGTACCACCAATATGAGGAGATGCAAAAGGTTGGTGTCTAAATTATATCCCCTAATTTTTTCTAAGGTGATCAACCCTGAGGAATCCCCTGTCCCAACATCCAAGAAAGTCAAAATTTTAGATAAGTTGGAGTGCAAATTCCTCTTCAAGTTTTGAGGCTGATGTGAATTTAGATGTGAAGGCCCCAAAATCTTCGCCTTGCACTTCCCTTAGGACTTTGAATTTAAATATTTAAAATTCTTTTTTGAGCTTATGAAGGTGGTAATTTCCTATGCTAAAGCATCCAAAGCTATTTTTAATGTTGAAGATGCCAATTATTTTACATATCTGTGTAATAACCCATCTATTTAATCTTAATTAAGGTGTTTATTTTGTAGTTTTTTGGTTGGTGGCCATGGTGTCTTACTCCCCTACATGAGATGCCTTTCCATATTTCACTAGTTTGTTGTCTTATATTGTTTCTTTTTTATTCCTCTACTAGTGGCTAGGTTAGGGGTTGGTGGCCCCTTTGGCTGTTTGGTTATGCATTTTCAATTTTGGATGTGTTGGTTTTTTGTTCCTTAGCCAATTTATTTTTGGCCTTGGTCTATTTTATAAAAGGTTTGGGAACCCTTTCAAAACTCCTTCTACCTTTGATCAAAAAACTGATTTTAGTTGCAATTGTTTTTTTGTTTTATTCTTCATGAGTCATTCCCCTTGTTCATAATTGTTTTATACATTGATCACTCTATAAATATAATTTAAATACCCTCTAGTTATCTTAGTTCATAAATTATTAAATGTATCCTCCTCTAGTGATGTTATATTGCCTAGGTTATTTTCATTAGTTTTACATTGTTATTCTACTATAAAAGTGTCCAAAAATTATGAATGATAAGTCTTAAGATATTTAACATTCATCATTATATGGAAGATTAAATAATATGGTAGGTTCACTAAATCTATATTCCATAGTAACAATACATGATCCTACTATGGATCTTACAAGAATCATCTTTTAAATACATATCCATATGATGGATCTATTTCACAAACCATGCTTCATTTGTACTTGTGATGGATGAAAGGAGTACTATAGAGGCTATATATGAAGAGTAAATTAGTATATGCTAATGTTAGAACCTAAAACACACATAACATAGGATGTATTTGGTAGAGATTTATAGATATTAATTTAAAAAATACAAAACATAGGGTAGGATCTATAATGTGCCCTCCTAAGTACCCAAAAACACAACATAGAAAATTCAATTTGAAAAATATGTTTAATAGTTTAACAAGAGTTGTCAATGGGTTAAATCATCAAAGATTCATAAATAAAAGATATGCTAGATAGTGATGGTAGGCAAGGCTAAAGTGTAGCTACTAACATTAATTTTAGAATAGGACATTTGGTAATAGTAACAATATCAAGGGAATACTTTGATTTGGAATGTTCCAAAATTATATATCTAATACAATTAGAGTGATTTAATAGTTTGGAAGGATCGTTTATAATTCCTCATGAAATAATTTTTAATGCATACCTAAAGATATAGATTAGTTGTACAATAAGGATATTCAAGGTAAATCATTGGATAAGGTTTAATTTTTATGGTGATAAGATTCATGTGGTTAGATTGAGGCTACCCAGTGATGAGGATTTATCAAATAAGTCTAAAGGTTTGAATGACTAAGGTTCAGTTATACAAGATCAATATTTATCTACTGATGACATTGTTTGGACTCTAACCAAGCCCTAAAATTGGCTACCAAAGTACCTAGACTAAAAGGTTAAACTTTCTAAAAGGGAAGAGTATCTTCCAAATCTAAATATTCTTATGGGAAGGTTTTTTTTGAATTAAAATTGCTGAATGAATGCTCATTAGCAATAAAAGCTTAAAATACTTCCCTTCTATGTTGACTAATGCTTACTCTTTGTAATTATGAGTTTCCTAGGACAAACTAAATACTTACCAAGTTCATATTTTGGTTGACATAATACTACTAATAAAAATAGCTAAAATTTTAAATTTTACTTTTTGGTTCTAAAAGTCAAGCATTAGCTAAAGGATAAAGACATGTTATATGTTTTATACCCAAGGTTCAAACTTGAGTACTTGAACTAGCCAAATGGTGAACACACATCAAGGATGACTCTACCAAATATTCAAACCTGGGAAACCAAACCCAACCCAACTACAAACATCATCTATTAAATTTATATAGATCCAAAATATAAAGGATACATATTTGAAGGATAAAAGCTAAAATCTAAATTCTAGATACCTATGTCATATGTCCCTTTTTATTTACCTAAGTTCCAAACATAGGTATAATATTTTGTTGAGTTTTATTATACTCGTTGACATAATTAATTTTCCATAATTGAAATAATCCAAGTATGACCAAGGTTGTTTTTTATTCATAAGACCATGATGAAAAAATGTCAAACCATATATATGGTACCCAATTTAGATCCTTAGTCTATAGAATTCAATCATGATGAGTTATGTTGTTATTTTTTTGATACTATTAAGAAAAATAGGGTTTTGAAAGGAACCCCATAACCTTTTACAAGAGATAAGCCCCAGGGGCCACCACCAAAGAACAGAAAAAAAACACCCCAAAGGTGAACCAATGAAACAACTGAAGAGACAAGAGCAGACAATAGAAATGAACAAAAGGGCTAGAGAGAATCAAGGAAGTTCTACTCTAAAGCACCAAGGGATAAATACAACATCCACCACATTTTTTCAAGGGTAAGGATTCAAAATTTAAAAATTACCAATGACTCCACAAGGCACATGCCATGAGGAGATCCACGTACCTAATATGAGGGTGAAGGTACAATAATTATTACCAACATATCCAAGGGCACATACTGTAAGGAGATCCACATACCCAATGGGAGGGTGAAGGTACAACAAATAAGAGTGAAGCCAGTCACACATAAATGATACCATAAATTCCATGTACCTGTAGCACACTACCAAAGATCTACGAAGGCAACAAATGGTCCACCATGAATGCATCCCATAAATATACCTCTGACAACAATTAAGTAACTTCATCTCTAATGCAACTAACGATCTCCGTGGAGAAATCCTCCTGTAAAACATAAAATCCTTGGAAGTAAAAACCTAGATTCACCAATAAATCAGCAACCGTATTGCCCTCTCTGAGCACATGCTCAAAAACCACATTATCAAAGGAGTGAGAGTTCCAAATAATTTCATAAATAAGATTCGACACCTTCCAACTAGGCTAAAAGACCCTTTTAAGAATATTAATCACTAACAAAGAGTCACCTTTGATTATTGCATTATGGATACCAATATTTTTTAAATGTATCACACCAACAAAGGTAGCCCACACCTCTGCAAAAGTAGAATACTGAGTACCGATACAATCCACAAAGACCAAAATAAGATCACCACTATTGTCTTGTATCACTCCTCCCATCCCAACAAGGCCAAGATTCCCTTTAAAATCTCCATAAAATTTTAATTTAAACTATTTTATAGATGGTGAGGACCAACGAACATGCCTTATTGGGTCAGGTGCAGGTGGAGGCTGAGCCAACGACACAAAACGTAATCGTTCCTCAAGCCTAGATTTTCTTAAGAAGTGAGCCTGAGGAGAGTTCAAATATTTAAAAACCTGATGAAACATTATCCATTGCCTTCCAAAGAATTCTAATACTAACATGCTCTAGATTAATCTCCATATATTTGAATTCTATAGCATTACATTCCTTCTAAACCCCCAAAGCACATGAGGAAGATGGAACTTCCAAAAAAATTTAAACCTCGGGGAGAAAAACTAAGATATCCATTGAGAAACATAAATAAAAACTGAATTGGTAGCACCCATGCAACACCCAACCATGAAAGAATAAATGAGAGCACCTCGTGAAAGCCTTGGCATCTGAGTAACAAATGAGAAGTCGATTCCCAATCCTTCTTACATAAAAGATATATTATTATTTTATATCATGGTACCAAGTAATGTTATTCATATTCATGATGTCCCTTACTACCTTTGGATAGTTATGAAACCTCAATTATTCATGTTATGAACATCACTCTTGTATTAGATTTAGTTTTGGCACTAGTACATTGGTTTCAAAATTAGTCTATAACATGAACATCATATTTAGCTTTAGCACTAGTACAATCTGGCTAAGTTTCCACTGTAGTTTTGATGTTAACCATAGTATCCTTGAATCCATCATTTTGACTTGACATAAAACTCAACATCTCTATCTTGAAATTATAAACATTACTCTAGTATCTACGATGTTAGTTTTAACGAGTAATATTTGTGCTATCAAAAATTGTAATGGAATCAAACTACAACTAAATAACCATGTTGCCAACACGATTATTTATGCCAACATATATAAAATCACTATAGATATTTTCTAACCCTACAATAAATAAAGGTCAATTATTTAACATTTTATATTTAGAGATAAAAGGGAGCCTAGGCTTTAGCTCATACAATTTCCACACTAAAGTACTTATGAAAGATAATATATCAAGTTTGCTCAAGATAATGTTTACCCAATAAAAATATAGTGTTCAAGTTGGTCTTTCTCAAGGTTATGTAATTATATACTCTAAATGTGATTTGGGAGAGAGTTATATATAAAAATAATCTATATAGAGTTCTCTATTTAAGCCTAGTATACGTTTATACTTCCAATTTATGATTTCCACTATGTTCTAGTTAATCTATCATTCATCATATAGAAAATAATTAAGCAAAAATTTCCATCTAGGTTTAATAGATAAACTATAATTTTTATTCCATGTGGGTGTGAATAAGGATAACAAGGACATAGACATAGTTAGTGTCATCCACTTGTGTTAGTACCTTTAGGGAGAACATATATTTAGTTTGGAACCCTAGCTCATATTAGTTCCAAAGAGATTATAGTTAGTACCACTATATATAGCCCATGCAATCACTCATAATTAATTCTAAGAAGATAAATTAGTATAGTGTGTACAATTAAACAAAGTTACTAGTATCCCACTCATGTGTTCAAGGAAGCCACTAGATAGTATGTTCATCGTATTTATACATAAAGAATAAAGTAAATTATATGAAACATATGATTCATTATTTTTATAACATTTAAATCAAGTTAAGTCTATATGAGAGTATTAGCTTACCACCTAAGTTTCCAATAATCTCTTTCATACTAATATTCTCTATAAATATAAATGATTATGAAGAAAATGTGACTTATAGTTAGCTAAACTCAAACCACTTTGATACATAATCATACACTTTTACTCATACATTTCATATTGAATTAAATTATGCCCTTCTTAATTCATCATAAGAAATTATTTCTTAATTTATGTCCATGAGGTTTAGTGGCTCCTTTATAGCTCCAACCATCTTGTAGTTGACCACAATTGAGGTAAGAATTTACCACCATACCTCCATCTAAGGACCATAAGAATTCAAAAAATAGAATAGTTGAAGGTTTGTATTTTCAATTTTATAACATTAGAAATATAGATACATGAAGGCTATAGAGAAACAACATAGATATATTATAAATATGTATATTAGATAACATGAATGACATGTAAACATAGTAAATATACATGGTCTTATATTTAAGCTTTTGGTATCCTCACAAATGTATTAGAATATATGATTTACAACCATATCTTAAGAAGTCCATATTTATTTTATAACTTCAAAATCTAGGGATAACATACCTCTTTGAATAAGTTGAACTTGGTTTCACATGGTTCATAAATAATTTTTTTAGAAATAAGTATACATACAACACTCTTATAATGGCATTGATTTTATCATGTCCTCACTCAACTAGGTTTGCCAATATTTGTAGAACTTTCTCTTGTGTAACTCTCCTTATCTTTCCTTAGATAATTCACAATGGTTTAGATTTTATTTTGTGGGAGGCTCCATGTTGATGTCTTATGATCCCTAGATACCATTAAATCTAATTTCATATTTGAAACTCAAACTCATATGTCATACAATTATAACTAAACAAAACACTTTAGATTATCATGTTGTTAATGTAAAAAAAAAAAATCTTACAAGGTAACATGCTTAGTAAGATTTTATCTCTCAATACAAATGATTAGATAGTTGATGGCAAAACCATTAAAATTTTGATGAAGATGAAGAATATATTTAACATAAATTGGGATGGGAAATATCTTTCATAGAAAAAAAAGTAGAATATGTTTTAAGTAATTTGACAATGAATAATCTTGGTAGTACAAAAGGAATGTGGATGTAACCAACTTCCCTATGGATAAAAAAAATTAACAATAAAAGTATAATTTTATTATTTGAATGAAATTAGCCTAGATAAAAGTTACACATAACTCAGGAGGTCCAAGGTTCAAACCATGGCATGAGTGAGTGGGTGAGGGGAATGGGTGTGTTCATAAAAAAAAATTACACATCACTTATTAAAAATATTTATATATTATATATAAATTATGTCAAGATATTATAAAGTAATTATAAATCTATTAGAATTATATATACATAACCCAAGTTCAAATCCTTATTTTATCTCTAATAAACACTCTCAAGAAAAAATGATCACTATAATACCACATCATCAAATGATTAATTAAATAAAATTTAAGTAAAAATTACTAAAGAATGTATGTATGCTAATATTAAAAAAAAAAAGCATGAAAATTCTATTGCATTTTAATAAAAAGGAGAAAAAATTAATCTATGGATAAAAAGTTCCCTTTAAAAACTAACTTTAAAAAACAAATAAAACAAAATCTTTACTTCCAAACCTTAGCTTGAACTATCTTGTGAATACAACAATAAAAATATTGGAACTATAATTAATTTATTGTTTGCATAGAATTTAATAAAAACTTAAGGAAACAGTTATATAGTAAATATTATTTTATTGGTCATAAAAATTTATGATCATTTGTTTTTTATTTTTTTATTTAAAAAATCATGGAGTTTTTTTACTTCATTTATACCATCCTATTCGTATAAGTTTTTTAAAGTAAGTTTCCTTATAAAAATAATTTTAGAATAAAAATACATCGTTTTTTGTGAACATTAGTCATATAACATTGCCTCACCTTATATATGCACAACATTTATAATATGAAAATTTTATATTTATATTTTATTTTAAAAGTATTCAACCTATCAATAATTTTTTTTTTGAATTTATATGGTGGAATCGGTAGCCGCCACGGGGCAGGTTGTCCAGTTTTTTATGGCCGCCACAGTATTCTGCACTGTCCACCCCAGAAGTTGCCACATAGATCTTCACACAGTTTGCCCTTATAACCACCATGCTACAATCATTTTAAACCTTTTACGCTGCTGAAAACATCAAGAAATGGACAAACGTTCAATCCGATGAGGCACAAACATTTTAAACCTTTTACGTCGCTGAAAACATCAAGAAATGAACAAACGTTCAATCGCCTAAGAGGCCTAAGATTTGAATCTTGGACCTTCGCCCACTTATGGGGTTTGGATGAACCAATTGATCTACACCTCCGACCTTTCAACCTATCAATAATTATAAATAATTATTTTTAATATTTAAAATAAAAATTGATTAACACATAACATATATTATTATGTTGGAATGAGTGATTTTCCATCGTGAGAATCAAAACTTAAATTACACACCCACATACATCTTGGTTTGAACCTTAAATCTCTCAAAAATAGGACAAAGCCCTAACTATTATTAAACTTATTAAAAAATATTAATATAAAAAAATAATTTTTTTTTGAACATGGGAAACCTTTTATAAATATTAGTGTCAAAAGGTCAACCTATGGTAAAGATGAAATGCGTTGGTAAAGATGAAGTTAACCCATGGTAAAAATGAACCATCCAAAAAATCAAATAAGAACAACTCACCAATAAACACTCATTTACTACCAATTAACCTTTTCTTTTAAATTTAAATTTAAGTATTACTAAAAATGAGATATCATTTTATTTGCCTTTTCTAAAATTCCAATCACCGTTTTCCTCCTAGTAAGTCAACTATGAAAACATGGGATATAAATACACCGTTTTTATGAACATTGATCATTAGACACAACATTTGCAATATAAGGGTTTTTATCTCTCACATTTTCTTTATTTTTAAAATAATAAATTTATAAATATTAAAAAAATTTATAAAAAAATATTTAAGTTTAAATTTTGGGTGTAGTTTGTTTGTAAAAGTAGCAGTTTGATCTAAAATTTTTTAGTATACTTCACACCAACAATGATGGTATGAATCTTGAGCAAACCGATCTGAATCTTATAAGCGTGCCTTAGACTAACGATGATGGTATAAATCTCGGGCGACTGGTTGTCCCTTTCATACCAAGTCAAGTGTGCCCTAGACTAACATAGTCGAATTGAGTCTATAAGTGTGCCCTAGACTAACGATGATGGTATGAATCTCGGGGCGACTAGTGGTCCCTTTCATACAAGGTCAACAATAACGAGGTGAAATAAGTTTGATAAGAACAATCCTTGTAGTTTAATTCCTATAATTATCAAATAATGTAGTTGTGATCAACTCTCTTATATTTAAAAAATAAATAAAAAACAATTTCTTTTATATAATTAATTTTTTATTTTTAATAAATTTAAATATTTAATTTTTAACATTCAATTTAAAATTAAATATGAAAAATATTATATTTAATAAATATTAATATTAAAAAAAACAACTTTAAAAGTTTTATTATTTTCTTTGAGGTATTTTAACCTGTTCTTACCGTTTAAAAATTTAAATTACAACAACTTATGATACCAATAAAACCAAAATAATTAATGAATATCAATTAAACCAAAATAAACTACTCCACCCATGGATACCAATCAAACCTAGACAGTTAATGAATAGCAATTAAAGCGAAATAAACTACTCATCCATACTAAATGACCTATTCTCTTTTAAATTTATTGAAATTAACCTCTTCAAAAATCCCAACGGTCGTGTTTGAGCCAGTAAGTCAAAAATCCATGTTTTTTTTGAATAAGTGTCAATTTAAGTTTATTTATTATTACTAGGCAGAGTTGCACTGAAAAAATAATTCCGTTACAGCCCGTATGTAAGTTAAAAACGGAAATAAACCTGAGGCGGAAACCTGAAACGAGGCGGAATTGGCCAAACATTTAGCATATAAGCCCAGAAACGAGGGGCGTATAGCCTGCTGTTTCGTTGCTGATTGAAATGTAATTAATTTACGAGGCAGAAAGAACTATTGATCTGGCCGACCTTATAAGCGAGGAGGCTTCACCACAACTTGAAGCGTGCCTTTATCACTGCATCGTCTTCTTCTGTGATTTGCTGTTCTCGCTAGTTCGCTCGCCAAGGAGTCGAAGTCAAGGAAAGGAAAGGAAATATGGCAAACAAAACTACAGGCAAGGTCATTACATGCAAAGGTACCTTTCACACTTTTCTCTCCATATATTTCGGAAAGAAGTATCTCAAACCTAGTTGTTTCCAAACCCAACTAGAGTTTGTAAACAAGTAGAGCTAGACTAGCTAAATCGTGTTTTTGCTCTTGGTTTGTGCAGCTGCAGTGGTATGGGCGGCAGGGGAGCCCCTTAAGATAGAACAAGTAGAGGTAGCACCTCCAAAGGAAAAGGAAGTCAGAATCAGAATCTTGTATACTTCCTTGTGCCGCAAGGATCTCGTTTTCTGGCAAGCAAAGGTCTGTCTCTCATTCACATCACCCTCATTCAAATCACCTGAAAAGGGAACTTATGTAAAACTTAAACAGACAGCTGATACCCTTCTCTTCTCTTCCTGTATTGTATTGCAGGGCCAGACTCCCCTCCTTCCCCGTATCTTTGGACATGAAGCAGACGGGTAAGTTACCATATTCCTATCTATTTCTCTTTATATAAAACACAATATCAAAATGAAGCAGCCGGGTATATCAAAGACGTTATACGATATGCAAAAAATGGAAAATAATTACCTAATTGGTTGGACTTGGCATTTGGTAGAGTGGTTGAAAACGTTGGAGAAGGGGTAACTGATCTGAAATAGGGTGACCACGTGCTTGTTGATGCTTAAATTTGTTGACATCTTTTTATTTGCTTTCGCTTTTCAGAAAAAAACAGTTTGGAGTGACAGAATACAAAACCCACAAACCTATTCAACAGGTTCTTTTGTTTTGTTTTTTAATTTAAGGAAAGATGTGAAAAATTACGATCAAGGATTTTACATCAAATCATTTGCATCATTTGCATCGGTATTATTAACTAGATTTTGGGTACCGATATATCTTTGATAAAATGCAGATTCGAACCAAAGACCACCATTAAAGATTGTCCTACCCTGTTCTACTTTCATATGCTCTTTTATTTTGACATAGAATTTTTGGTTTCGCTGAAAATGCTTCATTAAGATCGAGATCTCTGTCTTTATTTATGTATTAAATATTATTTGATTTATTTATGTATTTTTATTTATTTTTATTTGATGGATTATTTAATTTATTTATGTTAAAAAAATATAAATTTAGTAAATCTACAATAATTAGCAAATATGATACATTTATCATTAATTTAATAGAAAAAGATAGAGATAAAAGCCCTTGAAATGAAATCCCCGAGTGTGTTCCAACCGCAGAACTTCTCTTTCTTTAAAGAAATCACTGCAACCCATTCACTATCCGTAAAGGTAAAGTTACATATTGAGATCTCCTTCCAACTTAAGACACGAATGAATGGAATAACAACAAATACCAGAAATTTCATTAGTTAGGTTCTTTTTCCCTTGAGGTGTTATAGTGTTATAGAGGTCGAAATATTGATTATAGTCTATGCCAAAAATTGATGGCTTGCCATTGAATCTTGTGAACCAATTGAGACCGGAATAGGAAAGGGAGTATTTCACCGCCGATGGTTATCTATACCCGTGATCAATAGCTATAGTACTCTTCGACCATCTTTATTCTCCCTCTAGGATTATAAGGCGGTGGGAAGAACTTATTTCATCAAAATGGCTATAGTTACACCTAAATTAAGCAGTATTATGAAATTTTATAAATATATAAATTGTATTGTGAAATATTTTGTTAAAAAATATTAACTTGCAAAATAATATAATAATGATTGAGTTTTATCTGTTTATATGAAAGAGTTGGAAAGGAAATGGATTGCTTAAAACTCTCAAGAAAAGAGGTCCCATGTTCAAAACTCTTCCCCTCACATACATATTGTATATGTAACTTAATTCAACTCCAAAAAAATAATGATTGAGTTCTTCTTGTCTACAGGTGATTGCAGAAAGAATTGATGGAGGGGTAGACTACAGTATCGAGTGCACGGGAAATATCAATGCAATGATTCAAGCTTTTGAATCTTGTCATGACATATGTCTTCCTTCCCTTCAATGATATATGTTTCCTTAAAAGCAATGTAAATATATACTGGTAATAAATGTTCATATCACTAACTTATTGTTTTGAACATTGAAGGGCTGGGGCATGGTTGTTCATATTCCTAAAGGAAATATAATTATTCATATATCTTTAGATTTATCTTAATTCCTTTTAAGAATAATAAAAAATTTAAGATTACAATTATTTTAGGTAAATCATTACTTCTTTATGGCAAATTATCTGCATAATTTAATGTAGTTACCATTTAGTTTATTGCTATATTTACTGCTTTTGTCCTAATCTATTTAGGATGGATGTAAAGTAACTTAATCCATTATATTTTTATGAGATATTTCAATCATCTTTTTATAACATCGTATCCTTTCAAGCAAGTGATAAACGACTTGAAAGCATACGATGCTTATAAAAAGACCATTGAAATATTTTATAAAAGGATAATGGATTAAGCTACTATACATCCATCGTAGATAGATTAACGTAAAAGCAGTAAATATAACAATAAACTAAACAGTAATTGCAGTAAATTATGATAAAAAAGTAATGATTTACCTAAAATAACTATAACTCTACCTAAATATGTCATAAATTTATTATTATTATTATTAATATATTTTTTTTTAGGAATATGAACAACCATGCCCCAACCCTTTGTTAATAATAATAAGCCCAGATCAGATCTACCACGTCTCGTGGAGAAGTTCGTGAATAAGGTAATACATCCCGCGACCGTTACTGCTACATTTTAAGCATATTCCAATATCACTATTACCTCACATTTCAACTTACAGGTGCTGATTCAACTTAGAAATAATTTTTTCCTATTACAGGAGATTGAAATGAAAAAGTGAAGGGACGGGAGTATAATAATACATCCTGCGACCGTTACTGCCGCATTTTAAGCATATTCCAATATCACTATTACATCACATTTCAACTTACAGGTGCTGATTCAACTTAGAAACAATTTTTTCCTATTGCAGGGAGATTGAACTGGAAAAGTGAAAGGACGGGAGTATGAGAGTAATAGCGAAGATAAGCAGGTTCTAGAGGCGGTTGACGAAACTTAGAGCGTGTAGGATTTTAATAAAAGTCCGCCCGAAGTTGGCTATGAAAGTACTGCCTGAAGATCGGGCGGTATTTTATAAGTCCACCTAAAAACATCTTCAAAAGTCTTGCCCAAGGAGTGGGTGGGAATTTGCTAAATTTCGCCTGGCAAGATCTAATCTATAATACCGCATTTCACCTAACTAAAATATTCTGCCCAAACAAGGCTAGAATTTCAAAAAAAAATAAAAATAAATAAAAATAAAAAATAAAAATAAAATATTACTTGTCAACTAGAATTTTTGTGATGATTAAAATTTTTATCGAATTTCAAATTACAATTTAAAATTTTATTTACCTTTCGATTTTTTTGGGAAAAAAATAACCACTATAAAGGAAAATGCAGATTTGTTTTCCAACGATGCATCAACCTCCCAATTAAACAATACAAGTATTCAATGGCATTTAATACACTTAAATTCATTTTTATCATCCACCATTTTCTAGAAATATGGACTCCACATGTAACATGTGTATAATACTGACTAAAATGGAGAATTAACATAAATTCTTTGCACAAACATATATATTCAATGTATAATACCCATACCAATTTTTTCTAAAAACCTGTCATATTTGTTTCATACCTTGTCTTTATGGAGAATTAACCTGAATTATTTGCACAAACATATATATTCAATTTATAATACCCATACCATTTTTTTCCAAAAACCTGTCATATTTGTTTCATACCTTGTCTTTATAGCAATTTGCATGTAACACGAGATAAACCTAGAAGTGCATTACCTACAAGCCCATTAAATACTCAAAATCAATTGATAGGAGAATCGTATAAATGCTCACAATGCATTAAAGAAGCAACTAAAGTAATCTTATATGAATGTATAGTATCCATATTAGTTTTTCCTAAAAACCTATTATATCTATTTCATACCCTGTCTTTATAGCAATTTGTATGCAACTCCAGATAAATCTAGAAGTGCATTGCCTACAAGCCTATTGAATATTCAAAATCAACTGATGGGAGAATATTATAAATGCTCACAATGCATTAAAGAAACAATTAAATCGAGTTTAAATGAACCATGTATAAGGAGATGATAGATACAGCTAATTGTCATGTAGATTTATGTTTTATCAAGAATGTTTTGTTTATCTTTCTTGGTTTACCCTATTTTTCATAATTTAAAAGAACATGCGTTGGAAGATTAATTGCTCCATTGGTTGAAAGATTCCAAGAATTAGGATAGAAAATATGAAGAACATGAATAAGTCCAATGGAATCATTACCAATTCTACCTCTTGGAGAGGAATTGAAATTTCATAGAATGTAACCATCAATCTAATAAATACCTGTAATCAAATAGATGACGAAAATGAAATGAATGAAATAATAATTTATTCAACATTAACTTTGGCTTAGAAATGTCTAAGCATTATATAGGTTACATTATAACCTAATTAGCACTATTAACGCTAACAGATGCGTTAAGAGAAGAGTGCGCTAACAACTAACCTAGGAAGAGAAGTGTGTGCTAACAACTAATCTAAAATATCTAACCTAGGATATTTTAGATATTAATCTAGGTTTACCAGTAGATATTTAGAACAGTAAATATCTCCATGGTAAGTAGTAAAAAGTAAATGTAATAATCTATGTAGTATAATGCAATATACTACCTATTTTACCCTAACATCCCCCCTTTATTACATTACTTTGAAATACAAAGTTTACTTCGGAACAGTTCAAATTTGACACGTCCAAGTGCCTTTGTGAAGATATCTGCAACCTGTTCGTCAGTGGGAATGTGTTGGAGCTTGATTTTGTGTTTAGGAACCTCATCTCGAATGAAATGACAATCTGTGTCAATATGCTTTGTACGTTCATGGTGAACTGGATTCTTGACTAAGTTCAAAACACCCTGGTTGTCGCAAAACATATGAATAGGAAGTTTCTTTGGTAGACCCATAGTTGCCAAGATGTGACTTAACCATATCGCTTCACACATAGCTCCACGTGCAGCACGATACTCTACCTCTATTGAGGATAAAGCAACCACTTGTTGCTTTTTACTATGCCATGAGACAGGACCAGATCCAAGATGAAATACATATCCTGATGTTGACTTTCTGTCATCTATAGATCCAACATAGTTAGAGTCAGTGTAACTCTGTAAGAAGAATGAGTTATTCTTCTTATACTCTAGACCATATTCTACACTACCTTGAATGTAGTGGAGAACACGTTTTGCTGCTTTCTAGTGAGAAGTCTTTGGTTCTTGCATGAACCGAGAAAGATAGTTTACAACAAAAGTAATGTCTGGTCTAGTATTGGTCAGATAGATGAGGCTTCCAATCATCTGTCGATATAGCATGCCATCTACCTATGGTGAGTCATCATACCATGATAACTGAAGCCCTGATTCCATCGGTGTTGCTTTGGGCTTACAATCAGTCATACGATATTTTTCTACTAAAGTCTTGGCATACTTTTTTTGAGTCACCCTAAGATGATTCTTCTTTTGTTCTATCTCAAGGCCAAGACAGTAGTGGAGAAGTCCCAGATCTGTCATATCAAATGACTCTTTCAAGTCATCCTTCACGGTGTTAATCAATATCTCTGAATTACCAGTAATGATCAGATCATCTACATATAATACAAGAATCACTATTTCAGAACCTGTGTTCTTAATATAGATATTTGCATCAGATGGACTTCTCTTGAATCCGTGTTGCAGTAGGTGACTATCCATTTTGATGTACCATGCTCTTGGGGCTTGTTTCAACCCATATAATGATTTGACCAATTTGCAAACCTATTGCTCATGGCCTTCCTCAGTAAATCCTTGAGGTTGAGTCATGTATACCTCTTATTTTAGGTCACCATTTAGAAAGGCACTTTTTACATCCATCTGATGTAATTTCCATCCGAATTGTGCTTCCATAGCACAAAGAACTCGAATGGTGGTCATCCTTGTTGTGGGTGCAAAGGTTTCCTCATAATCAAGGCCTTCCTTTTGAGCATAGCCCTTCACCACAAGATGGGCCTTATGCTTGTCTATGGTACCATCTACCTTATACTTGACTTTGTAAACCCATTTGCAGCCTATGGGCTTCTTTCCTTTAGGCAAATCGACCAGCTTCCATGTTTTGTTTTTAATGAGGGATTTATGTTCAACATCCATAGTTGCCTTCCACTGAGGCTGACTAAGTGCTTCATCAACTGTAGAAGGTTCATTTTCATCATATGATGACATATAAACCCTCTCCTCATCAACTTCCATATCTTCTCCACTTTCTAACTCTTTATTAATATAAAGCTCTTGAAAATCTTCACAAAGATCATCAACTGAAGTAGATGCTTCTGCCTTTCTCTGTCGAGACATGCTTCGTGTCTTTGGATGATTGAGAGTGAGATCTGGTGGTGAAGTGAGTTTGGAATCTCTCATAGTACTAGTATACCATTTTGGAGGCTTTTTCTATTGTTGAGGAGTCTGTGGTTGTTGCTCCTCATCTTCCAGGTATACTGATGTGGTGTTAGGTGTGAAAGCTTCATCAAACACCACATCTCTACTAATGTGAATTTTCTTGGTGAATGGATCTATCAACCGATAGCCTTTTGAAAATTCATCATATCCAAGAAAAATGCACTACAGGGTTTTCTCATCTAACTTATTTCTTTTCTCCTTAGGTATATGCATAAAAGCCTTACACCCAAATATACATAGATGAGATATGGAGGGTTTCCTTCCACTCCATGCTTCCTGAGGAGTCATACCTTCAAGAGCCCATGTGGGAGCCCTATTCAAAAGATATACTATAGTTGTCACAGCTTCAGCCTAGTAATTGTGCTCAAGATTTTCTCCTTTAAGCATACATCATACCATTTCCATAATGGAACGATTTCTTCTCTCAACAACTCCATTTTATTGAGGAGAATAGGTTGTTGTTAACTGTATTTTTATCCCATGTGTTTGTAAAAATGAGGAAAATTCTTTTGATGTGTATTCCCCCCCTCGATCTGAATGGAGGGTCTTTATGAAACATCCTGATTCTTTCTCAACAAGTTTCTTGAATTGCTGAAAATAGTCAAATGCTTCAAACTTCAACTGCAAGAAGAAGACCCACATTTTTCGTGAGTGATCATCCACAAACAATTGAAAATACTATTTTCCTCCACAACTAGTAGACATAGGACCACACAAATATGTGTGTACTAACTCCAAAGGTGCCTTAGCTCTAAAAGAGCTAGGTTCAAAAGGTACTCTATGTTGCTTTCCTACCAAGCAATCTGAGCACACTGGAAAAGTAGATGAAAGGTTAGGAAGTCCTTTCACCATTTGATACTTACTGAGTTCAAGTAAATACCTTGAGCTTAGATGCCCAAATCTCTTATGCCATAGAGAAGTGGCCTCTTTTGTTGTTACTGCCATTGCAACATGTGGTGAGGTAATTGCATCTAAGGTGAACAAACCATGTTTGTAAGAACCCATTGCTATGTGTTTTCCTCTTTGGGTGATGAAACAATGTTTCTTTCCTTGCTCAATTTTGAATTTGACATTCATGTTATTGTCCAGGATTTGTGGAACTGACAAGAGATTATTTGCCAATCCTGGTACATAAAGAACATTTTGAATCTGACATTTTCCATCTGGAAGGGAAACAAAAACACTTCCTTCTCCCTAGACTCGATAGGTCTTATCATCAGCAATGGTTACTGGTCTGCCTTCTCGTGCCTCAAATGTCTCAAACCAAGACTTATCGCCAGTCATATGCTTGCTAGCACCTGAATCTATGTACCACACTATATCCTTGTGAGGGGAATCAATATGAGTCATGAGCACTTTGTGTGCTCGTTTAGAGTCTGAACTAGAATCTTCAATAGCAACAATATGTCCCTGTTGTTGCTTGTTCTTGTTCTTTGGTTTGCCTTTGCCCTTATTTTGTCCTTGTTCATTGGGCGGTTTGTTCTTAAACCAACATCTCTTGGTTTCATGAGTGTCCTTATCACAAATTTTACAATATTGCTTCTTCTTCTAAGTCTCTTTGCCTTTGCCCTTGTCTTTGTTAGAAGAAGATCCCTTCTATTGATTCCAATTTTTCTTTCCACTTTGTTTGTGTGAGAAGAGTGCATTGTTTGATGCATCATCTCTTTGGAGTTGATTTGCTTCCTCAGTTTGAAGCATGTTTACCAACTCTACAAAAGTCACTGTCCTTCCAGAGACTTGAAGTGAAGTGATCAAAATTCTGTAGGAGTCTGGAAGAGCCCTCAAAATGATTGAGGTCAGGACTTTGTCTTCCACTTTTTCTCCTAAGGCTTGCAGTTTTGTTTTTATATCTACCACTCTGTAGAGGAATAGCTCTACTATCTCTCCAGATTTCATATGAAGAGTATGAAGTTGTGTTTGAAGGTTAAGAATTTTTGATTGATTCTTTCCTTCAAATATGGTTGCTAAGGCATCCCATGCCTCCTTACCATTTTTAGCTTCACTTATATGAGGTTGTATGTCATCAGTAATAGCTAGCAAGATCAATAAGGAAAGTCTTTTATCCTTTTTATCATATGTTGTCTGATCTACTCCTGGTGATGTGGGTCTAGAATCAGTGCCATCCACTATACCCCACATCTCCTCTATAGTTAAAATAGCTTTCATCTTAGTTTTCCAGGTAGAATAATTTGAACCTTTAAGCAATTGGCTTTCATTGAGATATTTGTTTATCAGTGCCATGGTGAAGGTTTCAAATAAGTGACTAAGATGACTTTATCTTGCAGTATACTCTCAAAAGAGTATATGGAAGATCTTAATTTGCTCTTTAAGATATTTAATGGCCCCTGCCTTAACACCCTTCAAGAAGGATGAGAAGTTTGAGGAATTTAAGCCAAACAAATAGAGCAAATTAAAGGGGAGGTTTTGAAAGACTTCTGATTTTACTCTTTAGGATATTTAATGGCTCCTGCCTAAACACCCTTCAAGAAGGATGAAAATTTTGAGGAATTTAAGCCAAACAAAGAGAGTAAATCAAGGTGATTTGTATTATGACCTTTGATGGGGAGTACAAATAATTGACTTGTTTAACCTGTGCAAGGTGTAGCACGATTTAGTGAAGTTTAGGTTTTTGAAATGCTCTTTGATGTTTATGATTTGTAATTGCAAAAAAAATGATGGTTTAGTGCAATAATAAAAAAGAGCAACCCAAATTTTTATCACTCTAGGTGTCGGATGCAACCGAAAATGCACCTAGTATAGTCAATTTTTGAGAAAAGGTGTCAAGTACAATCGAGAATGCACCTTATTATTCTGAAATATCCCCCATTTGTTCTACAATTTTGCAAAAAATAAGAATCACAAATGTGTCCTCTATCCCCCCTTAATTTTTACAAAATTAGGAATCAAGCACTCCTTTCAAGACAAGTCGACACATGACCCACTTTTGAAAGGCTTCCAGACCAGTCGACACACGACTTGGTTTTTGTCTTCAATACTCGAAAATAGGTGGTGCATTAGGATCAAAAGGTTCACGAATCCTCATGGGACCATAGCTTCTGTCCAACCCCTTCCATGGATCAGTATAGATAATTGAGTGAGGAATGGATCTACGATATTCACGAAGCATACGATGAAAATGAGATCGTGTAGTTTGCCTTCGCAATTCGTTCCTCTTCCTTATGATTCTTTGTCGACGAAGAGCTTTCCTTACCCAATATTTGATCTTCATGAATTTTTGAAGTTTGGTTTCTTTCAAAAAAAAATTTGAAGAGTGTCTTTGGTTTGTAACCAGATTTGTGGTTTCTTTATTCTTTGATCCCCAAATGGTGAGAGAGAGAAAACATGTAAAATTTCTAGTTGCAAATAATTTGCCTTTCTAAAAGTTTGACAATTTTGAATGCTAAAAAAAAAAAAAATTAAAGATTCAATTTTAAATAATAAAACATTTTTTTAACAAAACATAATCAATTAATAATACTAAAAATTTATTATTCTAGCAAAAACAAATGTAAATTATAAAAAATGATCTTAAAAAAATATTATATTTTAAGAAAAAAAATGAAAAACAATAATAAATAGCCAAAGTAATAAAAACACCTTTTTTTTCTTAAAAAAATTGGCGCATGGGGTTCGATCCCCTGACCGGGTGCACCGCAGCTAAGCACTTTGACCACTACACTCTGAGGATCTGGTGAGACCAAAGGAAGATAAACTTCCTTTTGGTCCTTCACAATTGTGTTTTTTTTTTAAACATTGGGACTTTAGTCCCACATTCATCCTGTAGTGGATGAATGAGGGTTTTTAACCCTCAAGGCTCACCAACTCACGTGATTGCCTTTGGGCAATCGCGTAGCAAATTTGATGACTTTTGCAAGCTGCCATGTGTCGCACGATACCCAATTTTTGATGCCACTTGTTTGCCACAAATATTTTGCCACATGTCTGCCAGTTGTCCACTCTTACCACATAGATGTAGGGTCCACATCAGCATCTTAGAATCCACGTAGGTTTCTTAGGATCCACGTAGGCATATTAGGGTCCATGTCATCTCTGTGTGCCATGTATATCACTCGATCCATGTCACCTCCTTAAATTTTTGGCCCCTACATTGGTCGCTCGATCCACGTCACCTCCTCGAAGTTTGTGCCCCTACGTCAACCAAAGACTGCGTTAGACAGATCTCAAAAAAATGTGTCAAATCTCCTTGATGATTGTGCTTGTGCATACTGAGATCTTGTGATGGATAGGACTTCGTAAGCCCTCTGGAAACACCTTACTTCAGGCGGGACACCGTCAATACAAGGGAAGAGCTCCAAATCTAAAAATTATTGTGCCTTGGGAAATGCACCAAATCATATAGCAATTAGAGACCTCTAGCTTGAGAACTATGTCGGTCAGGCAATGCGTCACCTGGTTTGGAGAAATGTTCTTGTACCTTGATAATCATGCTGGTCAAGCAATGCTTTTCTTGGTTCAGGATCTCATAGGTACCAGGTGGAATGAGCCTTGCTCGTATTGTCCACCCTAGCAATGATGCCAATGTAATAAAATAGATGACGAAAATGAAATGAATGAAATAATAATTTATTCAATATTAGCTTTGTCTTAGAAATGTCTAAGCATTATATAGGTTACATTCTAACCTAATTATCACTATTAATGCTAAAAAATGTGTTATGAGAAGAGTGCACTAACAACTAACCTGGGAAGAGAAGTGTGTGCCAAAAACTAATCTAAAATATTTTAGATATTAATCTAGGTTTACCAGTAGATATTAAGAATAGTAAATATCCCCATGGTAAGTAGTAAAAAGTAAATGTAATAATCTATGTAGTATAATGCAATATACTACCTATTTTACCCTAACAATGCCTTTGAAGTGAATATTTCATTTTCTGGTTGTTGCAAAATTTAAGTAAAGTGTTCAAGAGATGTTAGCTAATTTTCTCATTAAGAATCAACAACATAAACACTTACACCAGGTGAAGGAAAGAAAGGAAATGTAGAACTATCATGCACAAAAAATGGTTAATTGAGAGGCCAAACTAAAAGACTAACCGCCGATATCATCATTCAAAATATAGCAGATGATATAACTAGTTTTGAAAGGGTTATCTATTCATAATTTTTTTTAATAAAAACATCATTCAAAAAATAGTAGAACTGGTTTTGAAAGGGTTATGTCATCTACTAAAACACTTTCAAAAAATAAATATAATTAATATAATATAAATCTATAATGACATCCACCCACATCATCTGAATTCTTTTTTAAGGTATTTGAAGATAATGGAATGCTTGTTCACTACCCACATTAACAAAGTTAAATTTTTATAAGAAGAGTGCATAACTGAGAGCCTAACTTTCATTTCAAAGTACATACATTCATTTTAGAAAGGTTTAAAGCCACATGAGCATACATAAAAATAGAACTGCTACTGCTTGTTGAGTGATAATTTTACCCAATTGTAAAATAATACTCACATTCAGGATTTTGATTAAAAAACCCTCTCTTACAAAGAAATATAAATTTCTCTAAAGTTCCATTCACTTAATGTGTGCTTGTATGCTTGTGAAAATATGTCAAAATAAGTGCTTAGAATACCTTAGTGATTTGCAAGTAACTCTTAACAAGGGGATGGTGTTGGTATTAATTTATTATGCTATGCTATTGATTGTTCATGAAAATTAAAAGAAAAGAAAATGTAAATGTGATTGGCCTTCATATGGCCATGCTAAAATGGTTATTTAATTCATTTTACATTGAATTTTTTTTGGTAGATTTTATCTTATTTTTTTAAGCAGATTTTAACAAATTTTATCTTCTTTGTTAAACTTTGCTTTGAGCATGAAAGAAAATAACTAAATGACTAAATTTAAAATGTAATAGCCTTTGAAATACCACATAAATTACCCCCCTTTAGTAAAAATTTGAAATTGATTGGAATTTTAATTTTCATGAAGTGAAGCTAATTTATTGCTTGAAATGAAAGTACAAAGCTTGTAATCTTAAATCTCCTTTAAAATGTCAAATCATGCAAAGATTTGAAATTACAAAATTCCTTTTAAAATATGAAATTTATGTAAAATTTTGGAATTTCGAATTTCCTTTAAAATAAAACCAAAATTGTTTAAGATAAAAATTTAAAGCTTAATCTTGGAATCCATGCATCTCTTTTGGAGTTTTAATTTTTTTTGTATTTTTTAATTTTACTTGTAAAAGTTTAAAAAAATGAAAAAGGATAAGGTTAGAGAAATAAAACTAAAAATCTGGAATATATGAAACAAAATGCTAAAAATGACCAAAGAGAGCAAGTGTAAACTAACTCCTATCCTGCATAAAATATTAGATCCTGAACAAAAAATAAAAACCAGGTTAGACCTACATCTACACAATCTAAATATGGTTATGACAAGAGTCTAAGGAGTAAAAATATGCATTAAAAATATTTGAATGATGCTACCATATTCATGTATAAAACACCATTAAAATAATTCCAATACATGTGGAGAAAAATATGCAATGAAGCTTCTATTGTATTCAAAACCTATTTTTTCTACATACAAAGTGAGTACATGCTCTTGGTAGTAGCTAAAAATCCTTCCAATCCACTTCACATGCTCTTGTTCCAAAAACTTCCACTCATTTTCATGTCGTGAATGGCATTTTAACATTTTCCATCACCACCCTTTGTTTGGGTCCCAAACATTTTCTCTTCATATTCTACCTTCACTAGATGTCCATTGATATTTAATTTCTATTCACCTTATTTAGCTTTGTAACACTCCTTTTATCGTTGGTAATTGCCATCAAAGCTTTGACGCAGCTTAGGTATTGGAATCTTTCATACTTTTTATTTGCATCATCTAGCATGGCAACATCGAGGATTTCATTATAAGCTGAGAATCCACATACTATGAACATCATACCTCATATCTTGCACCTGTGGCTACTCATGGCTTGAGATATACCCTTCCATAATATGATATACTTCATCACTTGTTGTACTTTGAAGGCACACTCCCAAACGATTCGTTCAATATTGAAAAGGATGAATATGCAATAGAATTAGACCATGACATCTAATAGCGTGTGCGAGCATGGTTTTATTCCTTCTTTGACTTATACTGATATTGATTGCTTTAACAAAAAACATTTACCCCAGATCATGCTATCTCCACTACTTGAGCCATGTGATGCCCGAAGACTACATTAGTATACATCTGTTCCAGTGGGTCGAGCTACATATTCTACCCATCACTATTAACAAAGTGAATCTTACCTTTGATATTTATCCTAGGAATTCTATCTTCTAAGTTAGGCACCAATGTTGAACACACTATGTATGAATTAGGGCTGCTCAAATGTGTGATACACGGGCATTTTATGGTCTTACATTTTCATCTAAGCCCCATCTTACCCACCCATTTTGCAAGCGAGCATATATGTCATTATTAAAACTTTCATGCAAGTGTTATCGATAGGTAGTCTTAGCTAAATATCTAAATTTTGTAGTATAACACCACGTATAACTCCTCTATCGAGTACTGTGTAAACCTTGCTAAAGCATTTGCTAACCATGAAGATTTTCCCCACCTTTGCTTCTCAACATAGGCCTGAACTAACCATCATCCTTAAATGCACACTACTATTTTGTTTATGGAATAAATGATCCTCTGTTACATCTTGTAGTAGATGAATTAATCATTTATATTTTTCATAATATAAATGATTTGACTATTTCTATTTCATACGAGCAACCCTTGTACCCTTTTATCCATTTTATGAAATGACCCACTGCTACATGATGACATATATCTACCGCTTTGCTTTGACCCTAATTTTTTTTTTTAAATTTCATGTATGCCACACCATTGTAATACACACTGCCAACTCCATTGTTCACCTTAGATTTACCTATGATTTTACCTTCTTGTACTTTAGACTATTCCATGAATGGTGGGGTCCTCAGTGAGCACATTCAATTTCATGAAGCATGAGAATCCCTCGATGGATACCATACACACACCTTGATGTCATACCTTTTGCAAACTCCCTATGTGTTTACACGGCTTCATTTGGCCAACAACGTGTTTTGTGATGCACGTTGCCCTGTAATCCACAAACACATCCTTAAAAACTTCATCATAATAAATCAGTTCCATGACCATCGCTGGGATTCACATTGTAACCTTGAGATTATTTTTTTCATGATGTCAGTGGTGGTGTATACCTTGCCCAAGCCAATTTGTATTCTTCATCCATGTCAACACTAGCATCAAAGGGAGTTTCATTCATATTTTTCTAGTGTTGTATTTTATCCCACATTCTGAGCATTGGGTGAGACACCTTGGTATAAAATAATTAAGACACCGAGTATCATATGACCATCTTGTAGTGGTGCTCCCCTGCTTGGCTTCGCGTTAGTCTATCATGTGCTCTAGTCTTCCACATGACCTCCTGGTAACATTGTCTCCTAGCCCACCATGTCGGTCGTCATTAGTTGTCATGCATATCTGTAGAGGTTGGGCTTTGCTTTGCTCATTATGTTTGTCCCCTTTATAACCCATCATACATGAAATAGAATGCTTAAAACAAGACCATTCAAAACAAACCTTAACAATATTGGACCATATAAGCACATTAATAATCTTTATTTTGTTTTAGTTATATACTTGCATATATATATATATATATATATTAATTTAAATTTTTTTATCATTATTTATTTATTTAATTTTTATTTTTATTTTTATTTTCTTTTATTTTCTTTCTTTATTTAAATTTGATTTAATTAATTTCAAATATTTGGATTAACTTAATTCAAAACTTTGAAATCAACTAACAATATCATAAGCTTAACCAAACATTGGACACCCAAAAAGAAGACAAGGAGACATTAGCCAACACTAAACCTTGGAACCTATCAAAATTAGCACTCAAAGAATACCAAAATCCCCAAAAAATAAAAAATTAAAGGTCGGTCCCTAAATTTGGGTTAAGTTGTGTGACAGTCACAACATTGCTACTGATAACCCAGGGATCATAAAAAATAAAAACTTACCCAAAAAAAGCTAAAGCAAAATTGATATAATCATATCTTGGTTTACACAATCCTCCAAAATTAATGTTAAAAAAATGGGAAAAAGATAGTTGTGTAGTGCATAGTACAGTACAAAGATGCTTTGTTGTAGTAGCAGTACTGCAGTACATATGCACACTATTTTTTTTGTAGTATACTCAGTTTGTATATATCTATTAGTATAGTATATCCTTTCAAAAAACACAAGTGTTCATTCTAAAACTCAGGAACTCATCTTGGTTTTACATCTTTCCAAATATCATAAACTTCATTCCAATCAATATTGACTTTTGTAGGTCCATTTAAAGATATTCTCATGAGTGCATCTAATGTATCCAACCCCAAATTTGATTTTCTAATATTAGACAATCCTCTTTCACAATCTACTATACTTGCAAGAATGGAGAGTATATCTTGTCACAATTTCATCATATGAGGATAATTTCTATGCCATTGCTTTATATTACAAAATTTCCTCCATGCTTCCTTCATTGAGAAACCCTCACAAGCTAAATTTAATGTATCAACAAAAGAATGCAACTCCCTTTTACAAGCCTTGACATCAAATAGAGGTGCAATTCCATATGAGACATTATGCTATAAATATTGAAGAATTTTTTGTAGCCAACGCTCTAAATTATTTTCTCTAGTTCGATGTTCTTTTGGATTATAGCAACGGCTAAATATATTTTCTGCATTAAATAGTAGAAGATCTAGAAACCTTGCATTTTAACAACTAATGATAGATTCAGCATTATATTTTGTAAGCTTGTGATAACTCTCTTGTGTGCCTTGAATAGGAAGTTTCATATCTTGTTTCCTTACATCATTAAAATAATCATTCTCCATAAATGATATAGATTTATATAATAAATCATGTCTATCAATGATATTATCGTGTACTTTTATTTTAATAAATCCATATTGAGAATCAGTTAAAAATATTGAGAGATGAGTTGCCCCATTTGTAAATATTTCTTCTCTTACCATTTAGTCAATGTGTTTATAGTTACATCAAGATAAAACCTAAGACTTGTAATATCCACATTTTTTTCTTGAAATAGCCTATTCAACTTGTTCAGTTCATCCAATATGTTAGCAAACATATGCAAACAATATTGAATAGAATATATGTGTGCCTTGTCATACCATGAAGAAAGTTTCTTATCATTTTTCCACGTGGTTAATATAGCAGGCATAAGCTTTATAAGCCTTATTATAAAATCTCCTATTGATAACCATATAACTGCATATATTTGTAAAACATCTATAATATCAATTTCCATAACTCTAAGTAAATCATTTAATTCATTACTCCTTTTTGGTGAGCTTTGAACCCATGAATACACTTTATTTGCAAGTTTTCCAATTTGCAATAACTTTGGTACATTTTTAGAAGCATCTGCTGCTACCAAAGCCTCATGATGAGCTACATAATGAACTACAATTAGGTTTGGAGTATATTTTTTCAAAAAATACACAAATCCATTTTCATTTTTAATCATCGTTGAAGCTCCATTTGTAGAAACTGCTATCAAAATTTATAATAAAATACCTCTAGCATTCATTATATGATTCATAGTGTCATATATTATTTTTCCTTTCCACCTGGTACATCTTTAAGCGCCATAAATTATGAAATAGGTGCTCCTAGACCTTGTAAATCTAAATATTTTTCATAAACTATAAGATATTTTTCCAAAGTAAGGTCAGTACTTTTATCAACCATTAATGAGAAAAATGGTCTTTCCAACATACATCTTATTTGGTATTGTTCAAGATATTTTGAGATACAATAAATAAAATCATTTGCAACCTTATGATTTTTTTATGAAGAGTAGTCTTGAGATTTAGGTATATTTGGTATTTTCATATCTATGAGGAAATTACAAAGTTTATCATATATAGATAAGGATAAATATTCTTGATAAATATAGTAAGCTACTTTCATTGTAGCAATAACTCTTTCCTTATTGGTATCTTCAATTTGTATAATATGATCTAGAATAGATTTCATCCTTCTTTCTATTGCATCAAACCATATTTTTTTAGCATTTTTATGCACAAGTGACATTTCATGAGTAATAAGAGCATCACACTGAAAATTTGTACAACCATCTATTTTACCCCAAGGCCCAATAATTCTATACTTTTTACAATATTTACATTTCATAACATCATCATTAGTGTACTTGATAATATTCAACCAATCAAACTTTTCTAACCATTCAAGGTGAAATTTTCTTTTTTATTGCACTTTTTTATTATCATGACTGTTACCCTCTACATCAACTACATGTACTTCATATTCATCAGAAGAAGTTCCAAAAATTTCATGGCATAGTTGTTTCTTTTGATTATTATGACTGCCTTCATATGCTTCAAAATAGTTGCTACTATTAGAACTTGTAGTCTATCCATACATGTTTTTGATAGTAGCTTCTTTCTCTTTGAAGATATTTTTATTTTCCTAAAAGAAAAAATATGAATGTCATTTAACTGAGATGACATTTCCATAAATGTATTAACAATAATAATCTTTGTTTGATGACTATGGTTATGAGAGATTTTTATTATCACTGGGTAGTCTAATGTCAAATATGCCAAAATTAAGATATGTACTTAACATGACTGGATGGACCGATAGGCTTAAATATGATGGATAAATGGTCGTTAACCAACATATTTTGCGGTCCAAATAGAGGCACTTTATTCAAGGAGGATGACCATAAATTTTAATATATTTTATATAATATATTCTCGCGAGTTTTAAAATATACTATTTTTTACATGGTTTTCTTCCTAACTGCATTTTAACAAATAAATTAATTGATGAATCATTTGTAAATGCAATATGATTTTCTCCTTGTATTTCTAATATACATAAACAATTAATTTAATTAATAATTTAGAGCCAAATTTATACATAAATACTGCCGATATTAAAAGTAGAGTTATCATCCTAAAAAATACTACATTTGATATGTCTTCAGTTCTCATAAAAGAACCTCAGTTCTATACATGAAGTAAATGTGTAAGTATGTTTAAAAATAGGTGGGAGCCAAATCGGGAAGAAAAGGTAAAATTTCCTAGAAGATTAGAGGTACAAGCAAACTGGTGAGTAAGAGGTAAAAAGTTCCTAGAAATTATTCTCTTTTCTTTATCTTTTGGTGTTTCAATTTTATTAATTAGTGAGTTAAAGGGGTTGAAGTTTGTTTACATAGCATTGATAAAAGTAGTAAACTATTTCATCTGCAGACTCCAAACACCCAACATAGATCCTATCTGGCCTATGAAGAATATCGTACATGGTGAATGATGTATCCCTAATGATTTCTATTGAGCTTGTTTCAAGAAAACACCAACCAATAGTAAAATCAAGATAAGTAACCTGTGCTAAAGAAGGTTTTTGCTATAATGATTTAGAAAATAATTAGACACTTGTGTGTCTTGGGTAGATTGAGCCATTTTTATTTTTCTAGAATATCTATAAGTAAGAGACATGTAAACTCACTTAGTTGTGAAGGACACATAAAAGGATATATGATACATTAGCAATATTCAAAGAAAACTATGACGTATTTAATCTTCGTCAATGAAGATCATCACTCAGAATATTAGAGGACTCAAAGGAAAGTATTTCAAAACAAAATGAAATTAGAAAAATGATTCAGATAAATCATCCGCATATTGTTTTCCTTCAAAAAAAAAATATGTCAATGGAGGATATGGACTCAATTGCTAGTAAAATTTGGCCAACTGGAAATGTGGTTTTCCTTAGTTCCCAGGGGAATTTTGTTGGCATTGCTTGTCTTTGGGACCCAAAAGAGGTAGTTATTCACCATATGGTTGGAAATTGGGGTATTTTAGCTATAGCTATTCAAAGTAGACATTCCAACCAAATTATTCTTAGCATTACTATTTATGCTCCGACTACTTTGGAGGAAAATAGAAGATAGTGGAAGGATATAACTCATATTATCTCTCATTTTCCTGAAGCTTGGATCTTTATTCAAGGAGATTTCAATAACATCCTCTCTCTGGATGATAAAATTGGAGGAAATAGAAATTTGGACAAAAGCACTAATCTAATGAGTGAATATATTTCAAACCTCCATCTTGTGGACATCCAACTAGATAATGGTCCTATGACTTGGTCTAACAGAAGGTGAGGCTTAGCTTGTATAATGGAGATATTGGATAGGTTTTTGTTCTCTAAAAATATCTTAATCCATGGTCACATTCATAAAGTGAAGACTTTTAACAATGTTGGTTCGGATCACTGGCCAGTCATGGTGGAAATGTGGAAAACCAATGTGAGTTTCTCTCCTTTTATTTTCAATTAATGTGGCTTAGAGACAGTTCCTTTAGACATCATGTGCAACAATGATGGAAGGAAGGTAAGCATAGGTATGGGACTAATATGTTATTTTTTACCAAAATATTGCAATACATTAAATCCAAAATCAAGACTTGCAACTGGAAGGATTTTGGGGATGTTCATAAAAAAAACATGAATTTATTGCTCAACATGAAAATTTGAATAATAAAATCTGTTTATATGGCCTCACAAAGAATAGAAGTGCATATGAAATTAAACTCAAAACTCAGTTAGAGGAATGGGAAAAAGGAGAACTCTTATGGAAACAAAAATCTAGAATTCAATGGCTAAAAAAAGGAGATCGTAACACAAATTTATTCCACAAATATCTTCTAGCTCGAAGATCTCACAATTTTATTTCTTTCCTAAAATCAGATTATGGATATGTTTTCTATAATTAGGATGGCATGAACTCTATTTTTGTCGATTACTTTTCCAATATTTTTGTTGCTACTCCTCTTGACTCAGCTTCTCAACAAATTGTTCTTCAAGCAATACCTTATCACTTCTTAGGAGAACTCTATTTTGATTTCTCCTATTACTATCAATGAGCTTCAATAGGTAGTTTTTAAAATACAAAAAGGAAAAACCCCGGGTCCTGATGGTTTTCCTATTGAGTTCTACCAAGAGTTTTGGGATATCCTTCATGCTAATTTATTAGAGGTGGTGGAAGAAGCCAGAAAATCCAAAGAAATTTTAAATGTTATAAATAAAACTTATATTACTATTGTTCCAAAATCTCAATAGGTTGATCATATATCAACTTTTAGAACTATTTCTTTATGTAATGTTCTTCTCAAAATCATTACTAAGATCATGGCAGGAAGGTTGAAGTCTCTTTTTCATAATATTATTTTCATTGAAAAAGGGGGTTATGTGAAAGGGTGTCAAATAGTAGATGAGATAGTTCTTGCTTAGGAAGCCATCCATTCCATGGATATGCAAAAATCTCCTTCCATGTGCATTCGGTTAGACTTATCCAAAGCTTATGACAGAGTGGATTGGCACTTCCTTATCAATTTTTTTAGGCAATTTGGTTTCTCTAAGGATTGGATGGATTGGATTATGGGATGCATCTATTCAGTTTTATACTTTTTTCTTATCAATGGTAGGAATTCTCAGTCGTTCCCAGCCTCCAGAGGTATTAGGCAAGGTGACCCACTATCCCCTTATTTATTAATAATTCTTGTTGAATGCTTGGGTAGGACTATAACCAAAAAGAGGGAAAGCAAAACCCTTGAGGTAGTTACCATTGCTCATGGATCTAGACGTATCTCTCATCTTCAATTTTCTTATGAATCTACTCTTTTAGGTAAAGCTATAGTTAAGGAAGGTTCTAATATTAAGCAAATCATTACCTATTTTTCTAAGGCTACTAGGCATTTGATCAATGAAGATAAATCTAAAGTTATTTTATTTCACTTCTCTGCCATATTGTAATCCAAGGTCTTGGATAAATTAAGATATAAGAAGTCCTCCATTCAAATAACTTATTTAGGTATTCCCATAAATATTCAAAGGCAGAAAAAAATATTGGAATTGGTTGTTGGACAAAGTCAAGAAGAAAATTGGAAAGTGGACCAACCGGTGGTTGTATTCTATGGGTAGAATCACCTTGGTAAAATCAATCCTTCAAGATATTATTATTTATGTTTCTTATGCGTTGAATATCCCAAAGGCTATTCTTCGATATCTAGATTAAATTAGTCATTGATTCGTCTGGAGTGGTACTAAGAAAAAAATAAAATGGGCCTTTGTGAAATGGGATACTTTATGTCTTCCTAAGAATTAAGGGGGGTTAGTATTCCAGTATTCCATTAATAACAACAAATATTTAGCTACTAAATTATATTGGAGGATGTTGCATAACCCCAATGCTCTTTGGGCCAATAATATCTGTGCTAAATATGCTGAGAACAAAAGTGCTAAATACCTTGTTCGCTATCATCTTCCTACCAAAGGTTCTCCCATTTTAGTAGTTCTTAATACTAGTGAGAATTTGATAAGAAAAAAATTATTTTGGATCATTCATAATGGTCAAAAAGCAAATTTTTGGATAGATTCTTGGGATGGTCACAAGCCTTTGATAACTCAGTTTCCCTATTGGAGGCCTTGGATGGAGGAGCTTCACCGAGCTAACTAGATAAAGGTGGCTAATTACTGCAGGTACCATACTAGTAATTCAAAGGTTGGTAGATATTGGATATCTATTGAGGATTAGCCTATTCAAATCCCAGAAAGGCAAAGACAAGATATCCAAGGCATCCTTCATATGAGATCTCTCTCTTGGTCCCATGAAAAATATTATTTTGGAGGGAACAACACTACTAAGGGTGAGTATTCAGTTGCTCAATGTTATTTGACCTTATGCCATAATAATCCCAACAAATATTCTGACATTTTTTCTCAGTTGTGGTCTCAAAAGCTTTGGCCTAAGGTGAGGTTCTTTACCTGGCTTTTATTGCATCATAGGGTGCTTACTGGTGAACAACTTATGAACTGTGCTTTTCATGGCACTTTTAGATGTGAAATGTGTGGAGAGAATATAGAAACTCTAAACCATATTTTTATTGAGTGTACTTTAGCCTCTGAGCTATGGAGGAGAATGGCCACTTTACTTGGCTTATAGTGGTCCAATGTTTTTACTTTTGAACATCTTTGGAGGGATTGGCCTAAACAAAAGGGTGTTGATCATTTTATTAGGCAGTTAGTTTGTATGGTTTCTACCATTATTTTTTGGAATATATGGAATGAAAGGAACAATCAAATTTTTAATCAATATAGGAAGGATATTCACTATATTTGGTAAAGGACCATAGTGGACTTAGAGGAATTAGTCCATAGACTCCTTAAACACCCCTTAAAATTCCACCAAATATGGGATAAGGTGATGCAAATATTGAATATTAAATCTTCTAAGGGCAACCAACTTAAAGGTAATGTGAGTATTTGTAAGATGGGTATAACTAGAAATTGGCAACCTCCTCCTAAGTATTTTGGTAAAGTCAATATTGATGGAGCCTCTAGAGGGAACCCTGAAAAAGATAGTGTGGGAGGAATTTGTAGACTTTCATATGGCTCCCTGGTTTTTACTTTTGTTGAGAATTTGGCTATTTTTCCAATAACCTTGCTGAGGGTTATGGTATCCTCAGAGGCCTTCAAGAGGCTACTAAGGTTGAATGGTGAAAGGTGTTAGTTGAGTCTGACTCTCAACTCATGATTAATATTTTGAAGGCTTCTTCTAAGAATCATAAGGTTTATTGGAGAATAAAAAGAAATATTGAGAAGATTCAATTAATCCAACTGATATTTTTGAAAGTTGATTACAATCATGTCGTCAGAGATCAAAACAAGAGTGTTGATGTTTTAGCTAATTAGGCTTTGGAAAAAGGCGATCTTACTTGTTATGGCCACCCTCCTAGATGGTGGGCTCCACAAATAAGGGAAGCTCTTCTTTCTATCATTTTTTTGGATGGCTCCAGTTTTGAAGGTACCTAGTTTCTTCTTGATTTTTTTTTTGCTTCTCTTTGGTTCGGTCAGGGTAGTTTAGTTCCCTAACTCAAACTATTCTTTATTTTGTTTCCTATGTTGATTCTTGTCTTGAAAGTCTTTTGGTCTAGAAAGGTCATTGTTATGTTCAATTTTTTTTTTAGTTTTTTGTGGTGTGTGTTTTTTGTTTTGTTTTGTTTTTGTGTTCTTTGTGTTGTTGTTCTTGTGTTTTTGTTGTTTTGTGTGTTTTTTTTTTTTGTTCTTGTATTTTTTTTGTTGTTCTTGTTTTTAGGTATGTTTGTGTTAATTCATGTTTTTGTGTGTGAGTGTTTTCTATGTTTTTTGTTTTTATTTATTGTATTTTGTTGATTGTTTTTTATTTTTATTTTCATTTTTATTTTTAAAATTTTTAGGTTTTGGTTGTTTTTGTTTTTCATGTTTTTGTTGGTTATGTCTTTGTAGTGTTCTGTTGTTTTTGTCATGTTTGTGTTTTGTTATATTTTTCTTGTGTTTTTTCTATGTGATTCATATTGTGTATGTGTTTGGTTGTGCTTTATCTTTTTGACACCCTCAAGGAGCATGTTTTTTATTTTATTTTATTATTTTCATTTTTATTTATTTATTTTAAATCTTATTGTGTGTTTGTTTGCTCTTTGAGTATGTCAAAGGTGGTAGGCTAGACTCGAGTCCTAGGTGATTTTAGCAGAATGAATACCCCTGCTGTCTTAGGTCTGACCCGAAAGTGACATCCCCTTTGGGATGTTTTGCAAAAAAAATCCTCACCAATGAATATAAGGTATATACATTCATATTCTTGTATGCGGATGAATTTATCTTATGTGATGCTATGTCAAAGAAGCTCTCTATATATTTCTCATTATTGTTTTGATTGAGGGCTAATGAGTGTAATTCCTAGCCTGCGATCAAATCTTTATCAAATAGCTTACTGACTATTTAAATATATTTTAATCTAGCTTGTAAACCAATATCTTTTGGCCAGTAACCCAACTAGGTTTGGAAATTGTTCAATTTGAAATAATTCTATTTGTTTTAGAGCGAAAAGACTACATATTGCATTTGAACAAAGTATTTGTGCATTCATAGTCAACGAAACCGTAAACATTGAGAATAGGTATACATTGAGAATAGGTATGTTCATTATTGAAATTATTTTAATTTATAGGATTGTTTTGATAGTTAGATTAAGGCATAAAGGGGTGGATTGTTTCTACCAGACACCAACGTAGTGTTGTTGCTTTTAATTGGAAAAAGTTAACTAAAAATTTAGTTGTAATACACTGTTATTGGGTATTACCCATTCACAAAAGACATGCAACAGCGTAAGTGTAGTATTAGAAAAACAGGCAAAGTCGTGGTGATATTTCAATCAAATATAACAATTTTAGAAGACCGAAACTAGACTCACTCCTCTCTGTTAATAATTAGTTTATCACATTATAATTTGAAACTTGCAAACAATAAATAAAATTTAAAATATTAAATATTGTTTATTTTGATAGACGTATGCTCTTATACACTTAAAGAGTACTGTTTCTCAAGTAAAGAAAACATGCATCAATGTATTGTGGCCATCTAATAACATTAATGGATAAAACAAATAGGTTTTCAATAGGAAGTAGCATCCCTCCGTATAAAATCTATGTATTATTACCATATAATAACATTAATGGATGAAATAAATAGGTTTTCAATAGGAAGTAGCATCCCTTTGTATAGCTACATAATACAACTTTTAAAATTATTTATTTATTTTTCCTTTATGTAAAACAGAGAGATAGATGACTTCCAAGGGAAGAAAATTTGGTTTTTTCCTATACCACAAAACATTATTAATGCAATAGATGATGATGTTGGATGCAAGTTTTAAAAACATGTAAAAGTATACTCATAATGATAGTTTATATATGTGTATTAGATAAAGAATATGGATTATGATTTGACCTTTGTAAATGGTATTGAATGGGAATCGAATGGATAACAGTGTGTGGTACTTGACTCTTGGACATTACTAAAATCACTATCATTTCATTTTACACAAATCAATCACAGAGTAGTTTTGAGTTACAGGGAGGTTTGAAAAAATTGCAAATGTTTGCGAGGTGTGGGACCTACCATAGAATATATAGCAAATGTTAAGTAATATATAGCAATCAAAACCTATAGATGTTAAGCTACCATATTTATAAATAAAAAATAAAAGGGAAAAAATGTGTTGATCGTCAAATTTCTTTGAAACTGTGCGACTATGAAATCCTAGAAGGAGAGTTGAGTTAACCTTCTTGAATTTATTTATTTTTGTTTTTAATTGGGTGAACTATGAACCAGCTGCACAACTGTAAAAACCTTAAGCAAAGGCAACAAAACTAACCTTCTAAAATCTCTCTTTGTTTGTATGGGTAAATAGTGAAGCAGATGAAGTTGTAGTTGAATGGTGCAGATGAAGTTGTAGTTGAATGGTGCAGATGAAGCATTTTATGTGCACTTTAATTTCTGTCCATTACAAAGCAGATAAATACAATTAATCGCCAATTCACCAAATCCCCAGTGAGGCGTGGAGACTTGCAAGTTGCAGCTTCCAAGGTTACGATAATGTCTACCCATTATAAAATAGCATTTAATGTATATGATATCTACCCTTACTCCGCATATCCAATGTATATACTTATGATATATATATAATAGCAAGTAAAAATCTACAGTTGTATAAAATAAGAATCGTAATTTATGGCTTCAAAGGTAAAATATGATCATATGACCATCAAATTATAGGCCTACGCCCAAGCACTAACTTCCGCTTGGTGAAATGGGCAAATAATATTGATATTTCCAAATTTATTTCGGGACTGCCACGAGTCTTTCGCTACGGATTGGGTGGAGATTAAATAGACAATATTTGTATATCACCCGAAAGCATAAGTACACAAACAAATATATTTATAACTTAGATTAAAATATATTGCTCAAAATAAGTCATACAATATGTTTCTCTCCGGAAGCTTTTAACATACATCTACATCTTAGAAAGATTGCATGTTAAACATTTAAAGGAGTTCTTTTTTTTTTTTTTAAGACTGTTGCTTTGACTTATTTTTTCTCTCTTTTTTTACGTCTATTTTTTTTCGATGAAAAAGCTATTATATTAATAAAATAATGTTTAATCATACAAAAAAGGGTGGGTGGGATTAGCACACCCCGTAAACCAATACATTAACCATTGTGGTTAAGAGTATACAAGAGTGTCAGAAATAGCCCACAAATTGCCAATAACAACTGCCAAAATAGTATTAAATATGCATTCGGAAAGAAAGAAGCCGAGAAATTACTGCCACCTGGAAGGGGAAGGAAGATGCACATGACTCATAATGCAGGGTGCATTCCCCCAATGATCCATGAGGGTACGCAAGTACTGCAGCTCCACCTATACTTTTTTAACCTGTACTTGAATCTGTAACCAGCAATCAAAGAATATATCATATTTATCAGCAATAGAGAAGACATGTCCGACATCTTGCTGAGAAAAAACAGCTCTATTCCGGGACTTCCATAGATAAAACAAGGTACCAATTCTAAAAATATTCCAAACAACATCCAATTTGAAGGAAAAAGCAATAGGGTCACCCAAAATAGCATGCACCCAAGTAAAATCCTCCTGCATAAAAGGTCTGAAAAATTCAAGAAGCCACTCCCAAGCTGACTGAGCCCGATCACAAGACCAAAAAACATGCGATAAATCTTCCGCTTGTCCACAAACCGGGAAAATGAGATTATGAACACCCAGATGCTTGAGCCTACTGCCAACAGGTAACCCTTGATGTAAGAGACTCCAAGAAAAAAAACTTTGTTTAGGTTCAATATAAGTAGCCCAAGCAATCCGAAACCTCTTATTCCATTGGGAGGGAAGAGAGACTAAATTCCATCTCAAAGTGAGCTTATCAACCATTGGAACTTGTGGGGTGAGCCATTTGTAACCAAGATGAGCTTTATATTGCAAAACAGGAAGCTCCCCAAGCCAACACCAATCTGACCACCAGGGTTTTTGAAAATGCTTATGTAGTTTGCTCCAAATAGAAAATGGAATACTATCAATAACCACCTCATAAGTGTCTCTATCACCAAGATTTAAATTGTGAATTTGACGAAAACTTTCCCAAGGTATCCAACACCTGGCATGTCGGGAGAAGAAATAAAAAATGGAAGTAATACCACGCTTATAGAACATCTGTGCTCTGACCCACTGCACCAAAGCTAAGGGAGAACCTTGCCAAGTGATAACAGGAGACCACCAAATATTCATGGAAGACAAAGAGGCACCTACTTTGAGAAAACTCCCTTTCCAACTAAGCCAGGGTTTGAAGGCCTCCCGTGCTTTCCAAATACTCCGAATGACAAAAGAACCTTTAACTTTAATAGGGACAAGGGTAGTAAGAATGGATTGCAATCCCACCCCTTTCCAAATTTTCTTCCCCTGAAGCAAACCAGAAGAAATGCAATGCCTGACCAGAACTTTCCAAGATTCATCCCCAATTAAATATTGAGTGATCCATTTAGCACAAAGGGCAAGACCTTGTCGGTGACAATCAAACAAACCCATGCCTCCACAATCCTTGGGCAAACAGCAAATTTCCCAGGCTACCCGATGAAAATATTGCATGACAGAGTCTTTGGCCCAAAAGAAGTCTCTCAGAAGCTTATCTAGTTTTTTATAACAAGATTTGGATGGAACCCAACAAGATGAATAATAGACATGGGTAGTGGCTAAAACCTTAGAACAAATCTGAAATTTTCTTGCCGGAGAAATTTTCTTACTAGTCCAAATTATTTTCCACTTTATCAATAACATACTGTCACAATTGAGTAGAGGAACCATGAAATGCACAAGGAATTCCAAGAAATTTAAACACCTCATCCTGGATGAATCCAAGTCCATTGGAATTGATGTAACCAGTGTGGCAGTTGAGATTGAGATTGCCAAAAACAGGATGTTTTTTTCCATTGTATAGAAGAACCAGAGGCTAAATAGAACACCTCTAAGAAACTAATAGCCAAGGAAAGGGATTGCTCATCTTCTTGAAGCGTTAAGAAGGAATCATCTGCAAAATGACCATTGACCAACTAACGGTCAGAATTAGGGAAAGCAATACCCTTGATTAATCCTTGATCCATCTTATGGGTCAAAAAATAGCCAAAAGCCTCTGTAGCAAGAATGAAAAGAGATGGATTAAGAGGACACCCCTGTCTCACAGAGCGACCAAGATAAATTGACTGAGATTGACTATTATTCAAGGTAAGAACAGTTGAAGCATCTTGAAATAACATAAGAATGGTGCTCATAAATACTGGCCCAAAACCTAGAGCCTGAAGCATGGCAGTTATGAAGTACCACTCCATCTTATCATAGGCTTTCTCAAAGTCTATCTTAATGAATAAAGAATCTTGTTCAGAATTTCTTGCCCACTCCATACCTTCCCAAACAACAAGAACATTATCAAGAATGTATCTTCCCTTAAAAAAGCTAGTTTGTTCAGGTCTAACAATCAAAGGCAGAATAGATTTAAGCTTAAGCGCAAGGGCTTTAGCAATAATCTTGTAGCTCACATTAAGCAGGGTGATCGACCTCCAATTGGTGATGAGCTCAGGATCTCTAGACTTGGGAATAAATTTAACATTGCCTTTGTTAATAATGGAACCCAGTGAACCACATTGCAGGGCTTCAAGATAAACTTTGTGGAGATCAGAACCAAGTATATCCCAAAATTCTTTATAGAATTCACATGGGAAGCCATCAAGCCCAGGTGCCTTATCATTGGCCATAAGTGACAAGGCAATTTTTAGATCTTCCAGAGAAAGAGGAGTGTCACAAAATAACATTTGCTCAGGAGAAAGCTTTTTGGGGACAACAGCGGTACAATCAGCAAGAGCTTGCCTTCTAGCATCATCAAGGGGTTGAGAAGCAAAAACACCTTGATAATGTGAAAAAAATACTTTGACAATGTCTAAAAGATCTATAAATCTCTGCCCTTCAACTTGAATGGATTGAAACTGAGAATGTTGAGCAGGAGGTCTGAGGCGCTGAAAAAATTCTTTGGTCACTCTGTCCCCCACTTTGAGCCAATGCATTCGAGCACGTAATTGAGCCCCCTTGGATTCATACAAATCAACTTTTTTAGCTCATGCCGAATGGAAGAAACTTGGGATTGAGCAATAGATTTGAAAGGAGAGGCTTCAAGCCTAAGACAGGATTTGGATAGCTCATTTTGCAAGGTAGACTTAGCGTGTTTTCATCATTTTGCAACTTCAACACCCAGAGTTCGCAACACCTTAGTGGTTCGTTGAATGGCAAAATTCCACCATTCAATCCTTCCAGAAATACCATCAAGTCTAGGAATCAAATTCCAAATGCGACATATATGAGCTTTCATGCTAAAGCTATGCAAAAAAGAAACATTTAGGTAAAACTGTGAAGAATGCACTCTAGGTTGAAAGTTTAACATTGCCATCGAGAATAAAATAGGTGAATGATCAGACAATGTAGTACCAGGCAAAGTCAACACATACGGTGAATAAGGCAAAATACGGGAGAACTAAAAGTTGTCACACTCAAAAATCATGGCTCTGTCCAATCTTACCAAAACCCTAGAAGAAGCAGCCTGAAAATTGGACCAGGTGTACCAAAGAGCCTGTGGGAAGTCAAAAGGTGAGAAGCAAGAATTAGGGTCATAAAGGCGAAGCTTGTTTTTCATAAAAAACCAAGATTCTCTTTCACCTAAAAACCACCGTATTGGGACATGACTGACCTTATCAGAAGATTTATCCACCATATTAAAATATCCACAGAGCACCCAAGTGGAAAATGGCAGATTCATGGCAAGCCATCTTTGCTTATTTATTTTCTCCATGCTTCCACTCTTTCAAACTAATAACAACGACTCATATTTTCATATTTATATAGCTAGGGATGAAGGGAAAGGTAGGAAAGCCTCACCAACAAACTAACATGCATTAAATGCAAATATGGTTTCGGATGACTTATCAAACAACTATAATCTAATCGTGAACTACCAATAATTAATTCAAGTACAACAAGATCTCACAATTGATGCTGAGGATAAAATCTATGAGATGGTGTCAAATTTGGTTTAATTTTCTAACAAAAAGTTCATCACACATGAAATTTTATTTGGTGAGATCAACAAGGCTTTTTATTATGTGATACAAGGATAGAGCCTCCAATGTGTAGTTAACTTGCAAAAATGAGCATCATGATATGCATACAAGAGACTTGGATTCACTCTCTCACTCATAAAATAAGTGTAACATGCATGGATACACTGCATGTTACACAGACCTATTTTTTGCCTTTGTTAGATTTTTATTGAGATGATTCACTTAACTTGTTCAGCGCTCTCCTAATTTTGGGGATTGGTTTGATTATTATCAACTATTACATCATGAACATAATTATAATTAAATGAAATTTTTAGTTAAAAAGTGATTGATATGTTAGCGATAGTCCACATTGTATGTTAGCATTATCTATTGCTTAAATATGAAGTGGATTATTAGTAATTTTGTAATTACTATTTTTTTTATTAGGTAAAGAAGAGGTTTTAAGGATCCTCGAACCTGAGGGTTTTGAGAGGGACCCACAACCTAGGATGAGGGTTTTGAGAGGATCCCACAACCATTACAACAAGCTCCAAAAGGGTTACCCAACAACAAGCTCCAAAAGGAGAAATACAGTTTACACCCAAAAGGGTAACCCACCAACGAGGAGCAAAGGTAAAAAAAACCAACCACCAACCCTCCTACGTAAAGTACAACAATAAAGTCCTAGAGGATATGAATTGAACGTCCCATATGGGAAACAATACCACACTCATCTAACATGAGTAAACTAAAACATCTCATTCAAAATTTATCACTCCGCCCAACGAAGGATCTGAGGCTTACACTTGCAACAGTTCAAAAGAGAAAATAAAAAACTATGAGCCACCTAAACTGAAGCAAGAGTTGTAAAATAAGAATTGCTCTCAAGTACAAGAAAAATAAGATAGAAATATTCTACACCACACCTAAGAGGGAGAAGGGTAAGATCCTAAAAAAATAAATCTTAGAACCCTAGGATCAAACACACCACCACTGCTGGAACTGGAGAAAGATATCTCTATAGACCATCAAAGCTAGAAAACCCACAAGGGACATGGGGCCAAAAGTTGAAAACCACCATAGCATAATAACCCACTTTCACCCCAATTGATTCGGGTTAATATTTAGCCCTGTCTCCCATGAAAAATCAGATACAACAAGAAATTATTGTACCTAGAATAAAGTGGCACAAACTAGTCATGAACCCACTGTTGGTAGAGAACCTTAGCAATAGAGCCATCCACACACCATCCAACCAGAGCAGCTAAGCCATCAGATTCAAAGTCATCCAATGGAATATTATAAAATTTCCTCAACCAAATACCATACCAAGCTCATCCCAATGGGTTTGGGTAGGTAGATTGCCCTTCCCTCTCCCTGGAAAGCTAGAAAAATATGGAACTACTGAACCCAAAAGAAATGTTGCACAATCCAGCCAAGTCCCTGAATCTAGCAAAAAACCTAAGAAATGCAACCACCCAACACACCCACCAACCAGAGTGAGAGCCAGCCAAGGGATCAACAATCAAAATTTTCCACTACATTATAATGGCCAAGGATCACCCCTACAAGTTTGGGTCAGTATTCGACCCTCTACCCTAGATAAGAGTGATAATGCCAAACCCATAAGAGAGCATAATATACTAGCAAGACCCTCGACAAGTAAAATATCTTGGTCATGAACCACATTAAAGAAACTAAGTATGACTAGCAGCAAGATCCAAAATAGGAGAAAGGAGGCCTCCCACTCAAATGGTTTCAGAGCATTAAAGCCGAAACGAGAGTGAAACCCTCACGAAGGAAACTCTCACTGGCCCTCTCTACCACGATGAGGCTTAGGCCCTCTTTGCCATGGTGAGGCCCTCTTTGCCATGGTGAGGCCCTCTTTGCCATGGTGAGGCCCTCTCTACCATGGTGAGGCTCAAGCCCTCGTAGAATCCCTCACTCTAATTACTAAATTTATTAATTTTTTTTAATTAATTTTATTGTTAATTTAAAAAAATAGAGTTTTCTATTTTATTCATTGAAAGAATTATTAAAATAAAACTTTAAGTATTAAATAGTAATAAATAATTTTTAAATATTTTAGATAATTGACTTATTATATTAAGGGGTTAATTTTTTAATCCATAGGATGGTTAAATGATTGAGTTTTTATTTTTGTTAGAGAGAATGTGTTGAAAACCATGAAAATAAAATTTAGCAATTCATTTCTTATTATAAATTGTAGCTTTTTAAGGTGTTAATATTGGTGATGAGATAATATCATCATTAAAAATTTATTTATTTCATTTATTTTTTATGATTATATGGATGTAACATGGTATTTTTAATTTATAATTATAAAATACTAATTAATAAATTGAAATTTAAGTTATACATAAATTTATATCTAGTAGTATCAAAGTTTAACTTAATAATGATGAAAAAGTGTTGTATTATTCAAAATTTATTACAAAACAATGGACATATTATATAAGTTATGTTTATTATTATTGAAGTTTTAAATATCATCTAATTGGAAGCAAGTTAATGGAATAAGCCTCTATTGGAAAGAACTTTATATGTGCAAACAAAATAGAAGTATCCATATTTTCATTTGTAAATTATTCATCAACCATTAAGATGGATATCCAACATTTGAATTTTTTCTTATCAACTAGTAGTACATAAAATTGTTCTTGTGATCACCCTTATTTGCTTTGATTATTGAGCTCAAAATATAAATATTTAGTCTAATACAAGAAAAAATGTAGAAAAGTATTAAGTTTCATAGTCTTAAATCTAAAGATATTTTAATTATTATAAATAAAATAAGATATATTAAGGTTAAGCTTTCCTAATTATTTTTGAAAAGGTTGAAAATTTGGGGGCATATCAAGGCCACACTTCCTATGGATTGAACTTGGATCTTCGTTAGGAAATCCCAATGCTTTTTACCATTGTGGTGTCCCTATCATGACATCAACCTTTAGTATATTGCTTTGATTTTTTTCTCAAATTATTGGTAAATTTTGGGTGTTTGTTACATTTTTTCTTGAAAAAAATCTGTAACTTTTATTTTAAAGTTTGAAAAATATTATAATGAGATGGGTATTTTTTACCCTCATATAGGCCTTACTAAATAAAATGTGTTATAATGATAATAGCCTATTGGAGCCTTCAGTCATCTTATAGAGTGTTATTTTTGGTACTTCAACCCTTTAGCCATAACACATATTTTAGATATAACATTAATTATCCAAAGACATAAATAACATGAAGGATATCCTAAACCATAATTTCTATAAAAAAAATGTATAAAAAGGGTATAGACTGTGGTGGAATCATAATCCCATACACTACTCATTTATTTAACCAAGTGCCATTTGGAATATCCAAGGAAACTTTTGATAGACCATTCACTTACTCATTTAGTTCTTTGTAAATATGTTTATAAGATATCTTTGTAAATATTTCACTTTTTATTTGTTATTACCATTATGTTTATTAGTTCATGGTTTATGTGTTAAACAAATAGATATTTATATTAGTTTTAAATTGAAAATATTATTTCTACAAGAAAAAGTCTTGAAAAGTATTGAATTTCATAGCCCTTGGGCATATTGAATTTAAATCAAGGTTCATTGGGTGGATGAATGTGTGAATACATAAGGTGTAAGTATAGAGCATCCAATGTGAAGCTCCAAATTTAGATTATGTTTATGTGAGTGTATAAGTGTGCATAAGGTATTAGGATGTAGGTTCATTGAAGATCATGTTAGAAGTACCTATGCTTTGTTATATTATTTTTATATTTCATTGGTGAGTATAATGCATTATAAGTGTATAATTAGAGTATAATACACATACTCATTATCCATAGCATAAAATCCAAATTATGGGTATATACATCCAAAAATAAATAAACTAAATAATTTACAAAGATAAGGGATAAAATAGTCATATGAAGCTAAATGTTGGAACTTGAAAGCTCATGTTGGTGTTGACCCCGTCTTGAAGGAGGATATTAGAAATATCACCAAAAGGAAGGTTCCTAAGGAAGGTTGGGTAAAACTTAATTTTGATGGGGCCTCAAAAGGTAACCTAGAAAAGTCTTGGGGTGGTGTAGTTATAACTTCAGAGGGGTTTTGATTGGTGCATACTCAGAGCATTATGGTATATAAACCAACCATGTGGTAGAATTCAGGGGTCTTCTTTCTAGAATAAAGCTCTTATCATTTCTTAACTCTCTAAATATTATAGGGGAATGGGGCCCTTAGAACATCATTAAGTAATTAATTGTGAAGGGATAACCAAGTGGACAATCAAAAAATATTAAAGGATAGCAAGTCCTTTTTATAGTCCTTCTAAGAGGTGAAAATAATACACACATTAAGAGAAGAAAATAAAGTTGCTAACTTCATGGTCGACCAGATAGTTAATAGTAGCTCAAACAATCTTTGGATGGACTTATTTCCTCCTCATGTGATCTTTTATTTACGTCTTGATGGTCATTCCAACTTTGGTAATGTGGAAATTCTATAGGTTATGCTATGTCATGGATATGTTTCCTTCGAGGAATATTTATATTTCCTTGAGTAGTGTTCTTAGTGCTAATTATGGGTTATGGAAATGGAACAGTATCGATGATTTTGTGACCAACGCTACATTTCAGTTGCATTAGTTTACTCAAATTTACTGTGGAAGGCAAGTCTTATTGTGGATGATTCTTTATGGGGCAGTCAACCTATTACCAGGAAGAATATTGGTATTACCCAAATGGGAGTCAATTATCTAGAGAGGGATACCCAACCTTGTAAATATGGTTTTGTGCAAATGGTTTGTGCACATGGTTTGGTGTGCACACATTTTATTATATTAAAAAATAGAACACACATGAAAAGGAGAGTGAAAAGGAGTGGAGCTTCAGGATCAAGATCTAAGATTTAGAAAGTGCTTGAAGATTCTTGTTGCTTTTGTGACCAAGGCTAAATTTCAACTATATCAATTTATTCAATTTTACTTTGGAAGGCAAGTCTTACCGTGGATGACTCTCTAGGGGTAAGGCAACCTATTGATAAGAATATTTTTTTTAAACCTATATGAGATCCAATTACCTAGATAAGGATACTTAGAATTTATACATTGTAATATATAGGGGGGAAATATTGATGAGGATCTCTTATTTAAATATACCCTCTACCATAAGAATCATCCTCTTCGAGATACTCAAGTGTTGAAGGACTCTTGGAAGATGTTGAAGGTCTAGGTGTATATTAAGAAGAAGGAATACTTGGAGGTAAATGTCATCCTCTACAAATATTAGTTATCCATTTTGATATCTTATTTTATTTGAATTCTTTAATTGTTGGCCTTTTATGTTAGATTTTCATGTTGTTCTTTGATCTAATATTTTTTTCCAGTTGTTCATTTTTAGCCTTGGGTTTTTATCCCTACTGGAAGTTTCATTGGCCTATGTAAAGGGGTTGGGGACCTTCCAAAAGCCCCCATTTTCACCATTAATAAAAAATAATTCATATGAAGGTAAACATAATTCATATGTGATATCATTGAGTTAGATTTGGTTTATTTTATAAGTTATTGCTAGGATATTGAACAATCATAGTGAGGAATTTCGAATGTGTACTCTTTATTTTCAAGCATTTTAATTTATTTTTTTAGATAATATATATCTACTTTATCCATTACCTAAATTATACCATAAAATTTTTCATCATATACCATGACCACTTAGTAGAAGAGAATTAGATGAAATATTAATTTTTTTTTAAATATGTGAATAGGATGAATTAAAAATACTCTAAACATATGCTTTCTAAGAATTTTCACAAACAAGTTATAGAAAAATAATGTTACTATATATGGTATTTTAAGGTCACCTAATATATATATTTTTGTATGATTCTAAAGTTAAATATTTAAACAAGAAATATTACATTAAAATAATGACTTGAAACTATTAAATTAGTTCTTGTAGGTAATTTCATTAACTACATCCACTGTGGTATTGATTAGACCATGTAGATATTTTTCTAAGAGAGTGAAGCAACAACAATTATTCAACAACTCAAAGCATAATCATTATAGCTCTTAATGAAGCACATATTGTATCTAAAATAGGTTGAAATATTGTAGGGAAGTGCAAAGAGCATAAAAATATGTCCAAACACAAAGTGTACCAAGGAAAACTACCAAGTAACAAGAAGAAGGATTGGTGTATAGTATATGAATCACAAATCCAATAGATCATATATGTATATATAATTTATATTAAGTAAATAAATCTATTCAGATGAACTACAATGCTAATGTTCGTAAGACAACATACAATATCTAGCATAATATAAAGTGAGGCCAAAGGAGATATATCATAAGGTATTATTTTTGGTACCCAACATCCAAAATCTAGTATCATAGCTTTTAGAGATACCAAAATTTAGAAGATGATGACATCATCATTAAGGGATTAAATATCCAATAATCTACGAAAAAACCTCTAAGTATAATAACCCAACAAAAGAAAATATCAAAGCTGAAAGAAAATTCACCCAATATTTGGAATATTATATGAGCAAATACAACCATCAAACTCTAAATATAATGACATCATCAAAAGTGAGAAATTTATCCAACACTTCACATGTGGAGAAAGCTAAATAAAGTAATCTTCAATCAAGGCAACCACCCATCAATGGGCAATGTACTTTCATATTTCCAACATCTATGCAAATGATCTAGAATCATCCTAGTTAGTAAGGTCATACATGCCCATCAATATCTAGGTATCATCATTTTTAGAAGATCTCAATGGCCAAATATTCCTCCATCACACATCTATCCCTACTTAGGTCACTAAGTGTTATAGAAATAAGTGGGCCATCATCAAATGGATAAAATCCAATGATGCAACACACAAGCTAACCTCCCTTTAAAATTTGCATCATATACATCAGTAGAGCATACATGGAATAATTGAGTATAGCTAAGTTGACTATGATAACCAATCTCTATGCTTACTCTTACAAGCCTACAAGATGCTCTATAGAAAATTATGACTAGATAAATGAATGTATTGTAAATATACAAATACTAGAATGTATGATATTCTAAGGGTTGAATATTTAGTATTTATAATTGGTATACCTATATTGATTGAGGCTACATAACTTTTCAATAAAGATTAGATATTTTTCTAGACACTTGCTCGTTTCTAGTGTTGAACATGTATGTATGTATTACTAAGTAGTTAAGCATTTATGTTAAATATAGGAATGAATAATTTTGTTATAGTTATTATGTATTTATATATTTATATATAGATTTAACATTCTAGTTCTAGAATAACTTAGAAATTATTAGAGTTATTCATGTTCTATTAGATAAATTTTTTCAAAATTTGAATTGTGAGACTCTTACATTATGTCTCTTGATGTTGCCGAATAGACACCATTTTTAGTTTAGTTTTCTAACCCTTTTGCATTTTTTACTTTATCTGCAAACCCTCAATTAGTTATATTAGCTAGGTACATAGGAACTGGACTTCTCTAAAGGTTGACTTAGAGACCCTTACTTGTAAGGCATCCAATATCTTTGTTGAGGTCTTGAGGGCACAACTCATTCACTTAAGAAAATTTTGGACCACGATTATTTTTGGGATGCCTAGTGGGACCCAAATACTATAATTACCTAATTATATAGCATTCCTATGATATCAAGGATTGAATATCTATATCAGAAGCTATATAATCCTATTAATACTATTTTTAATACCTAGAGGACTCAATATCTTACCGATTAATCTTGACCTCAATTGTAGAGACTATATATTCACCTGGAAACTTCATTGAAAGTAAATATCTATAAGAAATTATGAACTTTGCTATAAAATATGATCAAAATAAAATGGTAAAGGTACCAAAAATACAAGGGATCTCTGCTAGTATTTGATGAGGAAAAACTACTCTACTAGGGTTTTATGAAGAAAAACTGCTCTACGGGGATGACAACAACTTCTGGAGGAGGTCTGAAAAATTGGAGGAATGTCATGATGGCATCAGGTCTGGCATAGAGAGTGCATGCTCATGATGTTTTTTCATCTGAAAATGACTAGAAGGAACATGATTTTCCAGTGCATGTCAACAACTGCTTGTTGAATAACAATGGATGTTTGGAACGATGTGAAGCCAGGCCAGTTCTAGTGGTTCAACCAGACTCGGTGGCGGAATATGTGGAGTATCTAACAAAACATGCTCTTATTGGTAAATTTTTGGGCATCCAAATTTCTCTCCCCTTTGTTGAGGCTTGGGTCAAAAAAATTGGAATCCTGAAGGTAATGTGGAGGTGATGCTGAGTGCGAATAACTATTTTATGGTGGTTTTCTCTTGTATTGCAGATCGTAACAAAGCATTTGAAGGGGGTCCTTATTTCTATAACCAATTGGGACTCTTTCTTAAACCCTAGCATGTGGGTTTTAACCCATCAGAGGAGTGGCCGTCACGGGTTCCAGTATGGGTATGACTTCCATGGATCCCATTGGAATTCTGCAGAACTGATATCTTGCATAAGATTGCCCTTCTGCTTGGGAATTCGATTGGACCATCACAACAAACAAATGGATGAAAAGGAAATCTCTGTTGCTCGTATTTGTGTTGAAATTGAATTAAATAATATTATTTTAGATTCTATTGAAATACAATTTGGATCAACTACATGGGTTCAAAAACTTGACTATGAAGCTCTTCCATTTCGTTGCCAAATTTACCATGAATATGGCCACCTGCAAAGAAAATGCCCTAATTTTATCCTGCCTGTGGCTTCAAATCTTGGGCCCTCTTAGTCTGTACAAATTTTGGATAAAGGAAAAGCTTTGATAAAGGAAGAGGAACGGGATAAGGAAGGTTTTGTTATGGTAAAAGCCCGAAACATAGGACGAAGGGCAAACAAAGACCTTAAGGATAGCTAGTCATATGCTCTACTCAACCATTTTAAAATATTATATGATATTGATCAGTGCATGGAGATACCTGAAATGTTGCTACCTGATGCAAATATAACAAGGCCAAATTAGATGTCTCTTCTTGAGGGGGAACTTAAGGAATCAGATCCAGGGGATTTAAATGAAGAGAAAAGGGCTTTGGATTTGAGTATAGGGGACATAGATGGGTCTAGCCCTATAAGGGAAACTATTTTGGAAAGTGGTATAGATTTAGTTATGCCCTCTCCTACTCAGGAATTGATGCAGTCATCCTTGTACTACAAAACTCCTACGGTGTTGGGATTGCAGCAGAAAATAATTAAAAAAAGTTTTTTGGATAAGAATATGAAGGTGGGTCAAAAGAAGGACCAGGATAAAATTAAGTTAATGGGTGATACTTTGGTGGAGTCAGGCTTGGTGAGAACATTGGACTCCCATTTTTATAACCCCCAAAAATGATTACCCTCTCATGGAATGTAAGGGGGTTGAACAACATCCCCATACAAAAAGTTGTTTGTGATTTGGTTCGTGTGCATTCTCCGAATGTGGTGTTTATTTAGGAGACTAAATTTGCTATTGATGGTATGTTCAATATTACTCCCAAGTTATGGAGGAAGGGGAAATGTTAGTGTATTGGTGCATGTGGATATGTTGGTGGCATCGCTTGTTTATGGGATCCGATTAAGATATCCCCTCTTACTTGGATTTCTAGTAGATGGTCTATTTCAATGGTCGGGCATGATAATGAATCTTGTGAAACCATCCTACTTACAAATGTGTATGCTCCTATTGATTACAATGGTAAAGTGAATTTGTGGAAGCACATTTGATTTGTGATAAGTTTGGTTCTATTGTACCCATGGATTTTGGCTGGAGACTTCAACTCTATCACTTTATAATTGGAAGAAGGTACCTTCCACTGTACAATGGGAAGCAGACACCTTCTGTCGTACAATAGGAAGTAGACACATTCTATAATAACATAAAGTAGGTGCCTCCCCATAAAATACAAAACATGATGTTTTTATTTTATTCAATAGGTGTTGACTTGCCCTTCTATATGCATTATCAGGTTTATCAGGCCCTTCAATGCTTTTGATTGAAAAATATGAAGAAATTTAGTATCCACCCCTAAACCAACAGTTGAGTGTTTTATTGTCCAAAGAGACCAATCCAAACACTCTTGTGTAGATTTAGGTTTAGTATTCCCCTTATGAGGGATGATCTAATCCTACTCCTATAAATTTTGAAAAGTGTAGGTTCATGGATCATGTGCTTGTTAGGCCTAGGTCTCCCAAGCTGCCTAACAATTGCACAAAGGGCATTGTTCATGCAAAACAAAAACATAGCTAAAAAAAAACTTTGAAAGAATAATTGTCTTTGGGACTATGTGGACTAGGTCCACATCTCACTACTTAAGATAAAATTAGAATCAACTAGGGTCTCCCCCATGCCTAATATAGACTCAATCATGTATGCTTCAGACACATAGTATGGATGCAGGTGGTAGCCATTGACTGTTAAGGTAATATTGTTGTCATCTATCGTTCTAACTCTTACAACCCCATTGTTGATGACTTCAATCACTTAATATGATCCCATCCAATATTGCATGAGCTTTCCTTTCCTTTCCTAGAACTAGGAATCATAGATTAATGCCCATTCTCCCACTTTAAGCTTCTTTGGCCTAGTGTGGTAGTCATGTCACTTGGCCCTTTGTTTCTTAATGATCTATATTTTTTGTAGAGCATAAAAACGGTATTCATCCAGTTGATTAGTCTACTGAATTCTTTCTTTCGGTGTATCATCTAAGTTAATATTTAATTGTACAATAGTCTTAAGTATTTTTACTTCAAAATCTATAGGCATCATGGCATTTTTCCCATAGACTAATTGAAATGGTGTGAAACCAGTAGTAGTCTTCCAGGTGGTCCTATAGGTCCACACTGCTTCTGGTAATCTAGTAGCCCAATCCTTCCTATGTTGTTGTACTATCTTTGTCAGAATATTCTCCAACTCTCTATTGGTCACCTCAACTTGCCTATTCACCTATGGATGATAGGGAGTGGTTTTCTTATATCTTATTTTATGTTGTTGCATGAGTTCTTGGATCATCCTTGAAGTGAACTGAGGTCCTTGATCTATTGTGATCTCCTTTGGGACCCCAAATCTTGTAAAAAAATTATGAATACAAGAAATATACTACAGTTTTCTCCTTTGAATCACACAAAGCCTATACTTCAACCCAATTTATCACGTAGTCAGTACAAACTAGGAGATACCTCTTACCTCCTAACTATGGATTAGTAGGTCCTACAAAGTCCATCACCCATTTATCAAATGGTTCAATGTGAACATATGGTTGGAGTGGCATGTCATATCTAAGAGTATGTCTACCCATCCTATGATATTGATTACATTGGATCACATGTTTGGTTGCATATTTAAATAGTGAAGGCCAGTAATAACCAGCCTGCAAAACTTTATATACAACCCTTTTTTCTATAAAATGGCCACCACAAGGTTCATCATGGAAAGCCTTCAGTATTTCAATTATTTCATTTCTAGCAACACATCTTCTCATGATTTTATTAGGTCCTATTTTTAACAAGCACCCATAAATCCATGAGAAATATTTACTTTTCTCAATTAAAGTCTATTTTTCATGAGGTAAAAGTGCAGGGGATACTCTACCAATGGCTAAATAATTAATCATGTCTGCATACCAAAGTATATGATCATTTAGAGCAAACAAATGCTCATTTATAAATTGGTCTTTTGTAGTTGAATAGTCTATAGGTATCAATTTGTACAAGAAATTAGCTATCATATTGTCCTTTCCTATATTATCCACTATTGTCACATAAAATTCCTACAAGAGCAACAACCATCTGATAATTCTACCACTAATCCTAGATTTTTTTGTCAAGTATCTAATTATTGAGTGGATAATGTGTACAAATACCTGATAACCTGTAATATAATGATGAAATTTGTTAAGAGCATATATTACTACAAGAAACTCTTTCTCTATGATAGTAAAATTTAGTTTAGCACCTATAAGATTTTACTAACATAATAGATAGTATAAAAATCATCACCATATTTTTGTCCCAAAATTAAGCCTATTGCATTGTTAGATGCATCAAAATATATGGGAAAAGGTATGGTCAAATTTGGACCTCTCAGTACTGGAGCAGTAATTAGTTTTTCCTTTAAAGTTTTGAATGCTTATTCACATTCTTCAATCTAGAAAAACTCTACATGTTTAGTTAACAATGTGGTAAGAGGTTTAGCAATTTTACTAAAGTTTGATATAAACCTCCTATAGTAACCTCCTAATCCTAGGAAACTGTGGATATCCTTTTATGTTTTGGGAGTAGGAAGGATTTTTATGACTTCAATTTTCTTTCTATCTACTTTAATCCCATTTTCAAAAATGTGATGTCCTAAAACTATCCCTTCCTGTATCAGCATATAGCATTTATCATTGCTTAAGCATAGGTTAGTTTCCTCACAACATTTAAGTATATTTTCTATATTTTTTGTGGCAATTTCAAAAGTTTCACCATATACAATGAAATCATCCATATATACCTCCATAGTCTCTTCAATCATATCTAAAAAAATGTTGAGAACTGCCCTCTAAAAGGTGGCAGGTGCATTACATATGCCAAATGTTAAAAATCGGTAAGCAAATGTCCCCCATGGATAAGTGAAGGTGGTTTTATCTTGATATTCCTCCCCTATTTGGATTTAATTGTATCTACAGAACCCATCCAGGAAAGAAAAGTACTTCTTGCCTACCAAGGTATCAAGGACCTGATCTATAAATGGTAAAGGGAAGTGGTCCTTTTTAGTTTATTTATTTAGCAACCTGTAATCAACACAAATTCTTCATTTTCTATTCTTCTTGGACATGACCACTAATGGTGATACCCACTCACTATCAGAAATGTGGTAGATGAATCCAACTGTGAGGAGTTTTTGTACCTCTGTTTTGACAATTTATTTCATGGTTGGGTTAATTCTCCTTTGTGGTTGTCTTATTGGTCTAACCTGATCTTCCAAATATATCCTATGTGTACAGGCCTTAGGAGCTATTCCTCTCATGTCATAATACTCCCAAGCAAAGGCATATTGATGTTTTTCCAATATTTGTTTCAGTTTTGTTTGATGTTCAGTTATCAACTAGTTATCTATGTTCAACATTAAACCAAGTACAACTTCTATTTGTTGAATATGGTGGTATTTTCCTCCTATTAATGGAAACTCAGGAGGAGGATAGGAAGGTTCTCCCTAAAAAAAATGAGAGACCATATTATCGTCATCACTTTCATCTTACAACTTCTCAATTGACATCATAGGTTGGATCATTGATAGACCATCAATATTTTGATTCTCATGCTCATGTTCTTCCAACAAATATGCAGACTATGCATGTGGATGTATGACCAGTTTCTTTATGTTCTGACCATCTGAAATGGTCATTTTACCATATCTACATCTTATGTAGGTATCAACTATTGTCATTCAAGGTCTACCTAAGATTAATGGGTATCCACCTAGTCCAGACTTAGATTGCAACACCAATAAATCTACTAGATACTCCCATGCATCTACTGTAACAGTGATATCTTCTAGTATTCCATAGAGAAGTAGTGTAGACCTATCTACCAACAATAACACAACTTTAGGGGGCTTCATATTGGTCAATTTTTATTTTTCCATGGTATCCTAGGGTATGATATTGATGGCAGCCCCCAAATCTACTAGTGTGTTGGATAAAACACAACCTTCTATTTTTATAGTTAGCACAGGGCTTCCTAGATCTGAATACTTTTTGCTGTAGGTATTTTCTAACATAAGTTCAGTTAACTAACCTACCAAACTAATTGATTTAGTTGGTTTCCTCCCTGGTTTCTTGAGGTACATCTCTCTTATGGCCTTCCCATAAATAGGTATGTATCTAATGGCCTGAAAGAGAGGGATTGTGACTCTTAAGTTCTTTAAACTGGAGAGGATATCAAACTCTATTTATATTGGTTTCTTGGGTTCCTACAACCTTTGTGAAAAATGTGGAACCTCCTCTTTGTTATGTACAGGTGTTGATTCTTATTCTACCTCTTCTATAAGGGGTTATTCCCCTTTCTCTATTTCTATTGGTTCCTCTTCTTCTATAAGAGGAGTGACTTCTACACCTACTTGCTTTTCTAACATTAACTAGGTAGGATTGCAATCTACCTTAATATTATACATAGGGTACATCTCATTTTCCATCTGATAGGCTAGCTACTTATTTTTTGGGTTTGCTATTGGTTGTGTTGGTAACTAAGGAGTCCTTGGAGCAGGTAAAGTTGGTAGACTTGGCTGTAGTGGAGTTGGAGTAGCATGTTGTGGATATTGATTCCAAGCATTCTAATTTATCCACAATTGTCCAGGCTACTAATATTGGTTTCAAGGGTAAAGGTTGTAAGGATTTTCTCCTTGGGGAAATGAATTCCAAGGTTGTTGACCATACCAATCCATGTTGGGTGGCTAGGCTTGACCTTGGTTTTGGTAATTACTACCCCCATAGGATGACATTTCTGATTACATATTGTTACCCATAGGAGACTACTACTAGTTCCTCCTATTACCCATGAAGTATACCTCTGCTACTTCAAGTTCCTCTTTAGATTTTATTAATTGTGAATATAGCTTTATTTAATGATCCTTCTTACAAATAGCACATACATGAACTTTATTTTCTAGGCAATCATTTCTAGGGTGTTTTCCTATGCATTTACGATAGAAGTAGGCCAATGTTGCCTCATTCTCCTACTTATTTCTCTGAATTAGAAAAGTATCCATTTTAAGAGCCAAATATGATAACATCTTGCTCTTAAGGTCTTCTAGAATTTGCCTATTTTTGTTTTAGTGAAGTGGCTGACTGCTTAATATTTCTAGGGGTTAACTTACCCTTTCTTCTTGAGAAATTTTGATACAACTGTCGAATATCATCCATTTGGTGTTGGTAAATGTCTCCCCAGAGATCATGTTTAAAGCTTCCAAGGATTCATTTATCAGTCCTTTTAGAAAAATACTTCTTAGGGACCTATCTCCTAGTTTTGAATGGGGTGATATTTGAAAATTGAAGCTAAACCTATCCCAATATTCTTCCATAGATTCCCCTTCCTTTTGGGTCATGTCTAGGACTTCCTCTCTTGCATCTCTTACCCTGCCAAAATCCTGTTACTAATCCAATAAAAGTTTTTTCAACTATTCCCAAGTAGTTATCCTTTTATCCCCCAAGCTTATGAACCAGTGCAAAGCTGAATCATCAAGGGTGGAAGGGAATAATTTCAATTTTTGAGCATCTGTGGTGTAATCCACATATCTGCATAAAACATCAAATTTAAAGAAAAACAGGTCTGTATCTTTTGTTGGTAGTCCTATAAAGGTTGGAAGGTGGGCAGGAGATATGTGTTTCATCTTGTGATCTCCCCCTACCTCTCCTATTGGAAAACTAAAACTAGTGGATGTTTCCTATGGATTTTCTACCATTTTGTTCACTACTAGTGTTTCTACCCCTACTACATCCAAAGAAGATGTCAATGCTTCTAATTCATTTATTTTATCCTTTAGAAGGATGGATAAGTCAAAATTTGAGATGGTTCCATCTAATACTACTTGCCAACGTTCAACATTCAGTAGATCTTATTCAGATTGAAATCTACTTATATTCGATCCTACTCTAGGATTTTTTTGAATTATTTCATAGGGATCATATGCAAATAGTGGGTGTTCCTACCAATGCATAGGTGGACATTGATATGGTGAGAGTTCAATCTCAAGTTGAGGTTTTATTGAAGCAGAAGGATTCTAAGAAACAACTTCTTTATTTTTGAAAAAATAACCATTTGGTCCCCTGTTCTTAGGTGGACTCATACAAAGTTTCAGATGAATATTTCTGGAGAAAACACCCTAAACTACTGTAACTATATTTTCTTCAGAACAAGAAATTACAATGGCTACTCCCCGACAATGGCACCAAAATTTTGGGCAAAACATTGGTTAGATTTTCTATGGTTCAATTAATTACCTTCATTTAATTATCAACCCGGGGTAGCTCGTAGTCTTGTGAGCAGTCGTGCAAAATCTATGCTTGTAATTTCTCCTTTAGAGATGAGTCCCTTGGATTATGGTTTGGGGGGTATTTGGTATTCATTGGAGTTTATGTTTAAACCAATAATATCATGCTAAGTCTAAGAAAACAAGACTGAAAACATTTAAAATCTAAATGACTACCTTGCAGGAAATTACAAAAAATAGGGTAAATAATTGGAAATAAATTAATCTATTAAAACAAATATCGAAAACATGGGAAATAGAAAAAAACTTTGTTGTAAGTGGGCCCATGCTTCCAGAATGTTCTTCCCATGGTAGAATGATCATCGGATGCTTAGAAGATTTTTTTACAAAAAAATATAGAGATTTTATTAACAGTTTGTAGTAGAAGAAAATTACATAAAAATTCTGAGGGGTCTTCTTCAGGTGTGACCTGCATATTTATAAGGTATGCGACCAACCCTATTACAATTTTTAGGATGAATTAGAAATTGATTCACTATTACAATTGTTTACTTTATTAGAGGAATCGGGTAAAATATCATGATTTTTCAATGTATTCTGTTTCTAGAATACGTTGATATTTTATTTGCCTGACTTACAAAAATGATTTACGTATCAGCCAAAATGCAACAATTTCCACTAAATCTACACAAATTGCACTTAAAGACAAATATTAGAAAACATGCAAAATAAACTGTTAATTATATATAATTTCCATAAAACATATATATCTACAAGAATATATGTCGCACATTATGGGGAAAAGAGTACAAATAATGAGTAATTTTGTGGTTCATCAATCACCCGGGGTCAAAGAAGTACCAATCAATAAAATGAATAATAGCAAGTAGTTCAACCTCCTATAACACCTCAAGCAGGTATGTCTCCACAACCTATCAATTCATCATCGCCCATCCATTTTTATACCAATTCATCCCAACCAATTCACCTTCCAAGCTATCCATTTCAGTCCACTCATCTTCCAAAACATCCATAAAGACCCATCATCTCACTGAATATCCGATTGACAACTAGCCTCAAAATTGGCTTTAGCCAAAGTATTTATCTATGAGCTAATACAACAATTTCCCCCACATTACGAGTTATTAATGGAAATTTTAAAATCCATTGAACTTTGATCCCAAGATACTAATGCCTTCAATAATTTTGTGGGAAGTATTCAAACATGCATGGAACCTTCCATCACATTCTATTATTTTAAAATCAAATCAATTTCATCAGATTCAGTGGACCCTCCACTACATATTAGGCTCAAGTTGATATGAAGCCACTTAAAAAAGAACTGATTGACACTAGCTCCTCCATAAAAATCATCACAACATACACCCTTCAACATATCAATCTTCCACCATCACACATAACCAAATCCACCTTCACCTTAAGAGCATTCAATGATGCTCTTTGTTCCATAGTTGGCACTCTCATCTTACCTATAGAAGTGGGGATTAATACATTTCATACCATGTTGCATATCTTGGAGGGGTCCATGGATTATAATGTACTCCTTGGACATCCTTGGATAAAGGATATGAAGTGTGTCCCTTCAATATTGCATCAATGCTTAAAATACGTACATGAGGGATAGGTTCATTGAATACCAATGAACATCTAATTGTTTAAGTATTACAAATTCATTTCCAATTCGTATGAATGCACACTTCCATCCATTCACCTATTCTTAACCCCATAAACCATACCATACACCTATAACACAATACTTCTTCATAAAAACCTTCCATTCTTGAGGAAATTTCCATCACAAACCCACATAAATCCTCCACTTTCACACCTCCACCTTCATCACAATTAGTTATATGTACATGTGGTTGAATCCAATCAACACCTTCCACATCCACATCAATGGCATATCCCTCCACACTTTCCACATCATCAACATAAAAATTATCCATTATCACTCATTCATCATAACCTATCCAACCAACTTAACAAGCACCCACTATAATTCCATCCATATTAGCATCATCAACCATTCATCAAACCCCTCAAAAAAATCCATATTCATCTTAACCAGTTGATATCTCACAATTCAACTTGATAGACTATGAAATGCCATATCATCACACATATCTTTCGTCATTGTAGCTGTAAGCTATCCATGAGCTCGATACCTCCACATCCACTCCATCCACCTCCACATCCTCACAAGTTGCAGTCCACTTCAACAATCCTGGCATTGGAAAATACGTGGTCCAATATATCACAGTTAGACCACTTAGCATACAAATTGTTAGGGATTATGGTCACCCATGTGACCCACCATTATCCATAGGAGAAATGTATAATATGGGTTCAATGCCTAATAGAATAATTTTTTTGTATGGGGGGGTTGATTAATCATCTGATCCATTTTTCCTAGATGAATCTAAGAAACCGATCCTTGTCAATATAGAACACATGGCAGGTTTCCCATAATGATACTTTAATTAGTTTAATTTTTAATGATATGGCCTAGGATATGAATAGGGCATTCATGAAATAATAAAGTCTCAATATCGATAAATGTATGATCTCTCAGGACTGGGATACCACTCACAATCTATCAATTTCTCTTTTGAGTGAGTCTTTCAAATACTCTATGCGAATCGTGAAGAGGATACCAATCATAATGATTAATTTGAGGAGGAATTCTCTAAATAATACATCATGTTGATATCTTCTAATGACTTTGAAGAGGAATCAATACTAGTCATTCCATTCATTTAACAAGATGAGTGATATCTTATAATGTTCACCATTAATTAGCCCATATTGTTTTTGCTCCTTCTATTGGAGTGAGCTAAGCCAACTGGTGAGCCACCACCACCACATAATCCACTTAAGTGAAAAAGTAATGTAACATATGTACATAAACAAACAAAAATAACCAAAAACAAATTGTACATTTCATGTGCATGGGTTTTTCTAGTTACGTTTACACGTGTTGCTTGTTGTTGTTCAAGATTTCAAAGTTTCTTCACCAATTTCAAAAAATAGGACCAACCCACCCTTCACATTGCCAACTACCATTCCTCCACTAAGTCAACATGAATTCTGTTTACTTATTCACGCCACTCCATAATCCATAGGATTTGACAAAACCAATTACAATTAACATTAGCCTCATTGATATGGAATGGATTTCATTGCCATCATCCTTTTCCAAATTTATCCTTTCCAAGGAATTATTAAGAGCTTCCACCACTTGCATTCCTTTTTCACCCTTGCCTTCACCTTCGCCTTCACCTTTGCCTTCACCCTCGAATCATAAGGTTTTCTAGGTAGACATGGAAGAGACTAAACCATAAGAGTTTGATAATGTCATTGATGACATTCATTTAATCCCAATATTATGAGGACATATTATTGTTATGTATTTATGTGAGACTTATTGTTAATATCATGTTAATATTGTTAGTTTGTTAGCTAATTTGTTAGATCAAATTAGAATTATTGTTATGTATTTGATATTATTTAAGCACTATTGAATAAAATAAACGCAACTCGATGTTTTCCAAATCAGTTGAAATTAGAGTAGTAGATTATATTTATGTGGGGTAGGGCACCATGTTTTCTTAAGAAATTTTAAGCAATGATTGAAATTAATCATTGCTAATATTCAGTAAATTCAAGTTGCCACAACAAAAGAACAAGAAATTACAAAATTCTTCTTGTAGAATATATTGTTGCAGAATAAGAAGATTATGTAGAAAATGAATGTCTTCATGTGGAAGCCATTGTTGTAGAAGAAGAAATTCTTCTTGCTGAAGAATTTGCTACAAAATAAATTCTCCCAATGGAAGAATTAGAAGAAGAAATTTTTGCATAAGAAATTTCTTCTACATAAGAAGAAAATATTGCAGCAAAAGAAATCTGTGCAGAAGAAATAATTATTTCTAATGAAATAAAAAATGAAGAAATTTGTATTTCTAATTTTTTTGAAGTAGTACCTAGAATAAAACCAGGATCTATGCACATGGAGCCCATAGTTGTTCCATTGGACCATACTGCTGGTAATATAGAATTTGAAGGTCTATTCCATGAATATTTAGATGAAGAAGAATTCACCATTTTTTCTTTCACTGCAAATGGTGGATATTGTTCTATCATGGGATCTATTTTTGTTTGGCCCTCTAGTTTGATAGATATAAAAATAGAAGGGTGGAGGGTGGGCAGCAGTAACAACTACTGCATGCAACCTCCTGCCTTGAGGTGCATCCAGATATGTAATCCCTAGCCCCTCCTTGATGCAACCCTGTATCCCATGCACCTCTTAGACCACCACCATGGCCCCTAGAGATTCATAGTTTAAAATTTGCTTTGTGTTGGTTCTTATTTGCTTTGGAAAGAAAAAAATGTGCATGTAAATAATGCATGATATTATTTATGTAGGAGGCCACAACCAATATGGGTCTCCATGTGTTGTGTGCATAGCCATTGGCCTGCGGGAGACCCTGCACGACCTAAAGGTATGCACATGCTAGTGCACGGGTGCGTGCTCCATGCACATGCACTGATGCATGGATATCATGCTAGCACACACCAATATGTGCATGCATATCAACATGCCCACATTGGCTAGCACACTATGGGTGTGCATGCCTATGTGCTCCATGTTGGCTTGTGGTCAATGTGTTGACTGTGCACCCCACACTGGCCTATGGCCAACGTGTTGACCATGCGCCCCATGCTAGCCTATGGCCAGTAAGTTGACCGCATGCCCCATGTTGACCTATGGCTAGCGTATTGACAACATGCTCCACACTGGCTTGGTTTATGACCAGCATGGTTGGCTAGCATGCTTCATGCTATCCTGGACTATCACCAGCATGATTGCCCAACACGTTGGGTAGCGCACAATTGTGCGCATAGTCAAATTTTACCGTGTACCCATTGAACTTCTTACATAAAAAAAAAATTATTAAATTAATTTTATTAATTAAAAATTAAATTAATGAATTAGTTAATTTAATATTGTTTTGCATATTTATTTTTCTATCAATTTGAGGGACCATCTGCAAGTATAGGCTGCAAGCATAGGTATGTTTACAATCCTCAAAAATATTTATTTGAGCCTGACCTATTGGTATCCTTATTTTTGCATTTTGTGAAGACCTATCCCAAGCTTATCATTGGTCTTCTCCTCTTTGTGTCTTGGAGTGCATTTTTAGTCATACCCAACACTCCTAAAGTTCGATTCTATTTTCTTGTAAAAAACATTGGATTCCAATGCTTATATGGTTGGGAGTAATTATGGGGACATATTATTGCTATGTATTGACATGAGACTTATTGTTAAGATAACACTAATTTTATTAGTTTGTTATCTAATTTTTTAGCTCAAATTAGCATTATTGTTATGTATTTGATATTATTTAAGTACTATTGAACAAAAGAAATATAGTTTGATGTTTTTTACATCACAAAACCTCATAAGATTGATGAAGGTTCTCACATATCCATTGAAGATACCATTTATGTGAAACTTAGTTCAAATGCGGATAATACATAATCATCAAAATTGGAAAAAAATTATCCACTAGTGAATAGGAGAATTTGATTGCTCTCCTAAATATAAAGAAGGACATTTTTATAAGGTCCTAAAAATACATGCCTAGCCTTGACCCTAAATTTATTATTTACAATCTCACCTTGCATCTCGATGCTAAGCCAGTCAAAAAAAAACTGAGAAAGATGTATCCTACCATTGCCCTCATTGTCAAAGAAGAGCTTCAAAAGATATTACATGTGGGTTTCATTATACCCATTGGCTATCCTCAATGTATTTCCAACATGGTACCCATTCGCAAGCCCAATGGGATGATACACATTTACACTGACTTTCAAGATATTAACAAAGCATGTCCTAAGGATGGCTTTCCTCTACCAAACATCGATACTCTTGTTGACACTTGCGCTAGCCATAAAATGTTTATTTAATGGATGGTTTTTCAAGATATAACCAAATTTGGATAAATCTTGATGACCAACACAAAAAAACATTCACAACACCTTGGGGGACTTTTTATTACAAGGTGATGCCCTTCGGTCTAAAAAATGCAAGTGCCACTTATCAACATGCCATGACATACATATTCCACAATTACATGCACAAGATCATTGAAGATTGTGTGGATGATCTATTGGAAAAATCTAAAACCCAAAAAGAGCACATTGGTGTCTTGGAGAAATATTTTGATTGACTTCTAGAGCATAATGTAAGGTTGAACCCCAAAAAGTGTGTCTTTGGTATCAACTTAGGCAAACTACTAGGATTCATTATCTCCAAAATAGGTATTGAAGTGGATCAAAACAAGGTTAAGGTCATTATGGGTATGCCTCCCCCAACAAATTTGAAGGATTTGCATATTTTAGAAGAAATATTCACTTGATCCATCGTTTCATCTTGTAAATCACTAACAAATGCAGGCCTTTCAATTACTTGTTACAAAAGGTTGTGATGTTTGCATGGAAAAATTTATGTCAAAAAGCTTTTTATGACATCAAGTAATACCTAGCTTCTCCACTAGTCGTAACTCCTTGCCTAGGGGTCCCCTTCAACCTTTATTTTTTAGCAACAAACTTTGATTTAGGGGAAATGCTTTCTCAAAAGAATGAAAACAACTAATAGCAAGTTATCTACAACACTAGTCGAACATCAGTAAGCTATGAAACTAAATAAGCTTACATAGAAAAAGTGTGTATAGTAGTGTTTTTTGCTACTAAGAAGCTCAAACATTACATGCTAAGTCACACTACTTATGGCATAGCTCATGAAAATCCTCTACGTTACATGATATATCACACTTACAATAACACCCACAACACAAAATGGATAAATTTTTCTCACTGAATTCAATATTGAATTCATTAGCTAAAAATCCATTAAATTTCAGATAATAGCTGATCATCTTGCAAAATCTCCACTTCCTAGTGATCAACCCTTTATTATAGGTCTCCCAGATGATTCAATATTTTCCATAACTGAACATGAATAGGATGTCATTCCTAAAGATTATTTGGATATCACACTCTTCTTTGATGGTTCTAAGTGCAAAAAAGGACAAGATGTAGGATTCGTGCTTCATACGCCCCAAGGGATACATATCCCTTTATCATTCAAACTCAATTTTCCTTGCACAAATAATAATGTAGAGTATGAATTTTTAATCTTAGATATTCAAGCAGCCATAGCTACAAGCATAAATTATATCAAGATATTTGGTTATTCCTAACTCTTCTTTCATCAAGTAAACAAAGAATACCAATGCAGAGAACCAGTCTTAAAACTTTACAAAGAAGTAGCAATAAAATTACTTGTCAAAATTGATTGGTATGAAATCGATAGCTTACCTCATTTGACTAAAATATTTGTAGATGTGGTTTCCTCTTTAGGATCATTGATTCCAAAAAACTCCATAGGAGAGGTACAACCATTGATTATCACAATGATCTCTAAATATACAATTACCCATGCTGAGTCTAAATATGAGGATGTCTTTTTCCTTCATGTAGAGCCATATGATCCTTGGTCTAGCCAAATAAAATATTTTCTCAAGTTTGGAACACTCCCATCAGACATGTCACAAACTACTAAATGAACTTTCAATAAAAAGGTAACCCATTTCACTCTCTTGGAGGATGTGTTGTATAGACGTGGTCATGATGGCATCTTCATTCACTGTCTCAAGCCCATAGAGGCACAAAGAGCAATATTAGAAGCTCATGATGATACTTGTAGTGGTAATTTTAGTGGAATGGCCATTGCAAAGTTCATTTTATGGATGGATTATTATTGGCCCACCATGGAACATGATTGTTCCACTTATATCAAGAAATGTCAACAATATCAACAACATGGTAATTTAACTCATGTACCATCACAAGCATTGCAATCTATTAAAATGCTTTGGCTATTTTCACAATGGGGTTTGGACTTGATTGGTAAAATATTACCTCCTTCCTTAGGACAACACACATTCATCATCACTACCACAAAATACTTCACAAAGTGGGTTGAGGCAATTCATTTAACCAATATGACAAGACCTCGAATTGTGGAGTTTATACTTCAACATATAATATATCATTTTGGTATCCCTATAGACACCAAAATATAGCCACTTGTCATCCATGCGTAACCTCCCATAATAATTATCTATTATTTATATATATTTTTAATATATATTTAAATATTGATATATTATATATTATATTTATATATATATGAATTAATCCCAACCATCCATCATGTTTTAATATTAACCATACATAAACCTTAATCCATGCCACTTACCCAGATTTAATCTCCATCCTTCATTATGTTTTAATCTTGAACTCTCAAATTTTATCGTCGAAATCCTAACATGTCTAAGGGAATATTATAAAGAGTCATTTTGATGACTCAACCCCTAAGTACTCATTAAAGCCTAAGTTCTTTAAATCCTATGAAATATTTTGCATCCTTAAGATATTTATAGAGTTTAAAACCCTAGCCCCTCCATTTCCATCCTCACCCCCATCATCGTTGCTCATAACCCTCTGCTTCTATCATCGCCCTTCTTATGTGAGCCAAATCTGGTTCTGTAGTACTTCCATCAGTCCATAAACATCCTCCAAAGTCATTCGAGCACCCATTAGATACTGTTGAGTACCTGCTAGAGGTTTTAGAACACCTCTAGGTGTTTTTTGTCATCCCAAAGTGCTCATGGTTATTTCACGCACCATATATGTAGTCCTATAACCCTTGGATATTTTTAGGGCATCTTCATAACTATGACTGACATAATTTACATAAGAAAAAATAGAAACAAAAGGTTCATTGACAAGGTAATTGTTCTATGTATTTTATTTTTATATTCTTAGATCTATTTACAGCTTTTATTCTGTAGTTAGGGTTTAGTAATTTTATTTTTGAGGGTCTCACATAGTGGAGCCCTCACAGATGTTACTAATCCTTGTTATTGTTTGTTGTGTGCAGGTATAGGAATTATACATTTGGTAGTTTTTGAAGCTAGGGTGTCCCTATATAGAATATATAAGTCCACCTGCAACCTCGTTGGGATCATACAAGCGTGAAGACACTAGCCATTATTTTTAACAAGGGTTTCAGACAACGCTAGTAAATCTTTAATATGGTATCAAAAATAAGCATTGTAAATCCTCACATTTAGGACATATTGATTGTAACATTTGAGATCCACCCACATTTATAAATATTTATTATTTCATTTATACAATCATTGTGTTTTTATAGTTCTTACCATTGTTTTATATCATTATTGTATTGGTGTTGCTTGATTTCTGATTCACAATCCCCTCAAAAATAATCTCTTACAATGGTAATTCTTTAAAAAATGTGTATGTTCAACCACTTTTCAAGAAGTATAATAGCCAACATATTTTCTTGACTCCTTATTACTCACAAACAAATGGACAAGCTAAGGCTACCAATAAGACCTTCATTTATATTCTCAAGAAACTAGTCGAAGAAAATCATTGATATTTGCATACTCAGATCCCCTTGACAGTAATGGCTTATTGATCTCAATATCCCCTCATTGTGAGTTTTATCGTAGAAATTCATATATTATGATGCTGCTAGACAAACACATCTTGACCAACTCACACTCCTTGATAAAATATGAATCAATACCTTGGAGCATTTACGAGTATATTAGGATCGCTTAAAGTGTGATTATAATGCCAAATTCCATCTACATGAATTTCAAGTAGGATATCTTGTCCTTAAATAGAATCAACAAAACACCAATGCATTGTCGCATATTTACGATAAATTCATGGCTAATTGGTTAGATTCGTACAGTGTCACCCAAAAAGTGGGTCAAGGAACATATAGGCTTTCTAGTCTAGAGGGAGAAGAAGAGCTCAAGACATTAAACATTATCCACTTAAGATAATTCTATGCTTAATATGATTTACATATATGTATATGTACATGGATACAAAAAAAACACACCACATATCGTATTGCATACATCCACATTGTGCAAACATATTCATTGTCATTTCAGTGCATTTCATCCACCATATTAGGGGTCATTTTTCAATTTTAGACAATAATTAATCAAATAAATTGTGTTGCCTTAATCAAGGGCACCCCCAAGCTCACATCCATTTCATTACACTATTTCACATGTCAATTTACCATTTTCACTATCACTTCATTACTCCTAGGTGTTTTTGATCACTTAGCCACTCCTAGTGTTTCAAGCAACCTCCAATACATGTTGAGTTTTCTCTAGGACCAAGGCACATTTTCACTAAGAAAATTTTGAGTTCTAGGAGTTGACTCTAACATTATTTAACCAAACACATATTACACATGTGAAAAACATCTTGTGTTAAAGAGGGATAACACCATGATTGGGTGGAACCTCAAATAAAAAAGGTGATATTTGCTTGTCCCATTATACAAATAGTCAAAAATAAAAAATAGTGGTCTTCACCACTATCAACACTTCAAAAAAAAAAGAATGAGTATTAAATAGGGTACAATTCTCATTACACATCAGTTGATAATTTGATTCCCCAAAGCTCTAACTCTTTTACATTTCACACACAACATATCCTCAAGTTGTAAGGATAGAACTACATTTCCATCCAGATAATTAGGTAGTATAAATATCCAAAGCTTAGATATCATATTATTAGACTATGGAGCTAATCTCCACTAGGGCTATAGATGCTTGATTGACAGTGGAGTATGCTCATGCATGGTGATATGTCTCTCTTGAAGAGACCTCTAATTGCACATAAGGACAAACTAGCTTCTTAGTCTCCTCCATGACAAGTTTCATCTCAATTTATTCAATATGAGTTAATGAAATTAATTGCACACACATTGGTTCTTGATTGACTTGAGTCACTACCATACTCATAATTGGTAAATGAATAGTTCACCATACACACATTTGGTCTTAGAGAAATTAAATAGAATTTAGTGATTTTATTGGATAATCACTAGTATTTTTGAGTCTCTACAAAATAATCAATCATCCATATGCCAAAAACACATCCATATAATTATCACATCACTACATGAGTCTTCCATTTCACATACATCATTTTGGTGTCCTTGATTAAGCAAAAATGATAAAAATGATCAAGCAAATTTATACCACTACAAATTATCATTAGAGTGGCAGTTCATTTGTATATCACAATTTATACACATCATCATTACATTGACATATATCACACATATGCATTCACACACACATTCACACAAGAGTCATAACACAAAATAAAATCCATGTATATATATATAATTGCATTTACAATGAATTCATAAAGGCTATATACAATGGAGCACCAAGTCTCACATATAAAAAGTACCACACTACACTATCTAATTCCTAAAGTAGACCCCTATGACCTCGAAGGAGCCCTAGATCTAGATTCACTATACATAGATTCACTACGCCTAATAGAACCCACTACAGAGGAAGAATGTTTATCTGGTAGTCTATTATGGTGTTGCATAAGCAGATCCTCTAAATCCTAGACATACCTCTCCTGGGATCAAAGGCATAGTATATCATACCTCTAATGAGATTCCCTCTATTCCAACTCTACCTGGTACCTTATTATCACATCCTCACCTCCACCACCACCACTCGAGCATCCAGATCTATCCATAGCTAAGCTATATTTGTATCTCACTCCACCACCATCTACTGAAGCTAGCCCTACTCTACCTCAAACATGGCCCACTCCTCCTAACTCCTACCTATAGGCCTCTCCAAAATCTCCTCCATATCATCCCTACCACCACCATCACCTCCAATCTCTTGAGTCTACTCTAATACATCCCTTACCTACCTACCTCTACTATATTTATGATATCTCTAACATTGGGGAGCCTCCTCTACCTTCTTTGTGGTCTCCTCCTCATCTTTGTCACCCTACTCAACCACTTGACTCAGTACCCATGGTGGATACGAAGTGAACCATGCATCATAGTCCATGGTGATATCCACATAATACATATCTAAGATATCTATCTCCTCATCATCCTCATAATCCACTCACCCCTCCTCCACACATGGTAGACTCAACTCATTTGCTTGATGTCTCTAGAGCACAAGAGCTTTAGGTACTCCCTACCTCATCTTAAACTATAATAGCACCTATGAGAACTGGATTAGCTCCACCTCACTCCCATGCCACCCAACCACCCATCTAGCCTACCTAACCCACTACAACTACTTTATATCATAAGGTCATATAGCCTCCCACAATGGCATCTAGTACACATGATCCAACATAAAGCCTACCTATAGATACCTACACTCTTGGCCACTACAACTATGATGAATTAGTTGAACCTCATCAACTACCCATAATCTCAAAGCATAGGGTTGATTCGTATCCCACTACTCATAAGGTAAGCCCATAGGATGAGCCATACCAATGTTCTCCTATTCCCAACACTACAGTAGTACCTTGCAACCCAACCCCTTCCACCTTTATCTCCTCACCTCATACAACTCTATATATATATTCTAGTAGCGTAGGTGCCCATGCATATACCTGAGACTCATCAATCATATTATACACCAACCTAATCATGTTTCATGGGAATCGATAGATTGTGTTGTTAGGCACCAATATTTTGGCCAAAAGGAATATGATAAATGTGGATAATACCTATAACTACTTTGCATACATGGTCAAATACCTTATTCCTCAACCCCTAACACTCACATCTCTCCATCCATATCTAAAAATCTACCTCAACTCATACTCCTTATCATGCCCAACTTGGACATGTAACCCCTCCATTGGCACTTGAAATATGTTGTATATATCTTCCAGTGTCACTCTCACCTCCCTTATCAGGAGCTAGAAGGTACCCCTATCCAGATCCCACCTCTCCACTAAGGTAGAGAGGTACCCCTCATCAATCATCACCACCTATATCTGGGCACATCTTGCCAATCCCATCTGCTTCAACTTATTCCAATGGGTCTTTTGCAAGCTCTTTATCACCCTCGGTATGATAGGTTAGAATCAGTTTCAAGCCTCCAAGATCCTCAACTATAACACAATATAACAACAAATACATTACTAGCACATTCATTGTAAAAATATAGGCAAGAGTGCCAAGGGTACTTAGCAACCTAATCCATGCCTACTACAACATCCACTCCCTCCATTGCTATCACTTAACATCTCCACACTTCTTCACTCACTCATTCACTCTCCTTCAAATATTTCTTCTCAAATATTTGAATACAAGAATAAATCCAAATTCACCCATGCATACCATTTATAGTTATTTTTGGCTTACTTAAACATAAATTTGTGTGGATGTGGATGGAGTGGATGTGGAAGTATGGGATTCATGGGCAGCTTGTGGCTCCAATGAGGAAATATATGTATGAAAAAATAACATCTCATAGTTTGACAAATCAACTTGTAAGATATCAGTTTGTGAAGATGAATATGGATTTAGCTGAGGGTTTTAATGAATATTTGATGACGTGGGTGTGGATGATATGAGTGGGTTATTATGGAGTTAGCTAGATAGGTGATGATGAATGAGTGGTTATGGATGATGTTAATATTCATGATGTGGAAGGTGTGGAGGGATGTCCCCCTGGTGTGGATGTGGAAGGTGTTGATTGGGTTTGACCACATGTACATGTAGTCGATTGTGATGAATATGGAGGTGTGGAAGTGTATGCTTGATGTGGGGTTGTGATGGAGAGCTCCTAAATAATAGGATATTTTTATGAATAAGTGGTGTATTGTTATGTGGATGGTGTGGTTATGGGGTTAATAATAGGTGAGTGGATGGAAGTACATATTCATATGGAATGGAAATAAAGTTGTAGTACTTAAATGGTTCGATGTCCACTGGTATGAACTTGTCCCTCATGTACATATTTTAAGCATTGATTTAATATTGAAGGAACATATTTCATATCCCTTATCCAGGTATGTCCAAGGAGTACATTATAATCCATGAACCCTTTTAGGATATAGAACATGGTATGCAATATATTAACCCCCACTTCTATAGGTAATATGATAGTTTCGACTTTGGAACAAAGAGCATCATTGAATACTCTCAAGGTGAATGTAGATTTGATTATGTGTGAATATGGAATATTGATATGCTAAAGGGTAAAGGTGGTGATGATGTTTATGGATGATGCTCTGAATAACAAATCTATAAAAATCCTAACTACAATGATAATGAAATTCAAGCTAAATACAAAAATTTAAGTTGTAAAGCAATAAATATTTTTACCTTGTTAGAGAATACCTGATTGTTTGATCCATAGTTTAGCTTCTATGATATGATGGTGTATGAACACCCATAAGCGTTTGAGGGTTTGTTGGTGGTAAACCAAAGGTTAGTAAATGGATTGGATTATTTTGGAACGGTTGTGAATGCCTTGCAATATTCTTGAAATGCTAAAAAAAAATTGAGGAACACCCTAGAGCGTTTAGGGATTTTAGGGAGGTGTACTAGAGAACTAAATCTGGTTTGTAGGGGTTTTCGATGATAGAAATGGAAGATGTGGTAGCGACGAAGGGGGAAGGTGTTAGAAAAATACTAGGGTTTTGGGTAACAATGGTTACAAGAGGCTTAGATGATATCTAACCTCAATAATCACTAAACTAGCCACTAAACCTTCATTCACAAAAGTGAATGATCTTTTATAACTTACATTCAACACGTTAAGGTATCGACAACACCAATGGATGGTCAAGATTAAAACATGATGAATGACTAAGATTATAATTTTTACATGTGACACAGATCAAGTTAAATGGATGGAAAAGATTAAGATATTATGAGCATATGTGATTTATTCATATATAAATATAAAATATTCATATTTATATATGAATATATATAATGGACGGTTGTGATTGGATGATGCATGGGTAACAGGTGGTTAGGATTTGGTATCTATAGATACCTCTTTTTGTATCACATTGCATGGAATATAATGTAGTGCAAAAACAAGAGACACTTGGTTTGGTGATTCAACTTTCTTTCCTTGGAGCACAAGAAGATCTTTGAAGAACACAAGCTTATACTAAGAGGGGGTGAATAGTATAGCACCCACTTTTTACTTTCTTTCCAAACCAATATCAATTAGTGTCCTTAATTACAATAACCAAATATAGCAGTGTGCATTAATAACATAGATAGCAATAGTAAGCAAGTGCACAAATCACCACACACAATTAAGACACAAGATTTAACATGGTTCCCCCAATGTGGGGTAGTCCACAAGATAATATCCTTATAATATTTCACAAATAAATAGGGATACTTATCCCAATACAAATTATTACTTTGATCTACTCAAAGCTAGGCTATCCTGATCTGCTCAGGTGGGCTCTACTAATATGCTCAGCTAGGCTATCCACTGATCTACTTAGCTAGACTATCCAATGATCTACTCAGCTAGGCTATCCATTGATCTGCTCAGGTAGGCAATCCACTGATCTTCTCAGCTAGGCAATCCACTAATTTGATTATCTAGGCAATCCTAATCTACTCAGGTGGGCTCTTCACTGATCTACTCAGCAAAGAAAATGGTGTTGGTATGTTTTTTTTTGTTTCTGTTATATCTCTTTCACTGCTAACAAATATGCCTCAATGCCTTCTCACAAGGCTCAAACAATCCTGCTCAAATATTGTCCCAAATATGTACTCAAGGCCTTCACAAAAAGGCTCAAACAATGTTGCTCAAATGTTGTCCCAAATATATCCCAAAAGCCTTCTCAAAGGCTCACTCAATCATGCACAAAATCTGCTTCAAATCTGTCCAGAAATTTTATCCCAAAAGCCTTCTCAAAGGCTCACTCAATCATGCACAAAATCTACCTCAAATATGTCCAGAAATTCTATCCCAAAAGCCTTCTCAAAGGCTAAATAAATCATGCTCAAGTAGAACTCAAATCTCATCCACAAATCAACGAAGGCAAGGCTCAATGATGAACTCAACAATGAATGGTAATGTACTCTTGAATGGATGACAACAATGATCCACAATGATATCAACAATGTATGACAACTAATATCTCAAATGGATGTTAAAAATGCTCAACAATGAACTCAACCATGTATGAAAAATACTCTCTCAAATGGATGATAATTTTAATCAACAATCAGCTAAACCATGTATGACAAATACTCTCTCAAATTGATGATAACAATGCTAAAAAATGAACTCTAAAATATATGGCAAATGAGCTCTCTAATCAAAACCTCTACAAGCAATAACAATGAGGACTTTAAACAACCAAGGAAAATATCCACAAGTGATAACAATAGGTTCTCAATAATATCTTCCTCATGCAATGTCAATAAACTCTTCAAGAAATAAGCACAACTCCATCAAGAAAATATCTCTCAAATAGCCAAAAATGATCTCGTCAAATGAAAGATAAATGTATCCACAAGTGACTAGCAAATGATCTCCTCAATGGTCTCAAATAGTGGCAATGTACTCAACAAGTAACCAACAATAATCTCCTCAATAAATGGCAAAAACCTCCTCAATAATGGCAAAAACCTCCTCAATAATGGCAATACTCTCAATGAACTCCACTAAAGCAATAATGAACTCAAGCATGAATTTTATCCATAAAATTGATTTTCTGATTCATCCATTTCTTCTTAATATCCAAGGCACATAATCAAGCAATTTGTATTCAACTTCAAACCCTAACTCATATGCATGTCTTCTAACTCAAGGTGGCAATTAACTAGGTCTCAAGTTCCTAGTTTAATTTCATAATTAAATCATGCACTAGAACATATAACAAGTTCAACACTTTCCAACCTTATGACTCCCTAATTTTTATTAATACATATAAAAAACACCTATTCTTTTATCTTTAATTCCACACCTTATAACTCCACATACAACAATCACAAATATTTAACTTCAAACCTTATAACTCCCTAAGCACATACAAAAATAATTTATTTTTACTAAATACCTTATAACTCCCTAGTTATAATAGAAATGATTTTCAATGCATCAAAACTTTGGCAATATCAAATATTACCATGTACTATAGATAAATACCTTTTTACGAAATGCCTTTGCCAAAATTAATGTGCCTTCACCATCTTTGAAATCGTTAATGCCTTACCAAAAACAATGTGCCTTCACACCTTTGTAGGAGTCGAACTTTGTTCCTCTCACTTAGCATTGTGAAGCACTTACCACGTGGGTGTCAGCCCATGTTGGGATTTAATCCCAAACACCCAACTTCGCCTGTGCTCAAATCTGAAAACTCAAATTTCCTTCCTTAGCAAAACACTTTGCCCCTGGCGGGATTCGAAACCTACCTTGTACAAAGTTCATGCACTACCAACTGTGCTATAGGCTCCTACGTTATGTCACTTTCCCATGTTGTCTCCTTGACCTTGCTCTCAAAAAAAATTATTTTTCTTTATTTCTTTGCTACTCCCCTTTCGACGATTCTCACTCATGCGTAATATTCTTAATCTATTATTAAAAAAGGTTCTACCTTTTATTTATATGGACCTCCATGCCTTCGAATGACATCGGCAGATTTTATTAATCTCCCAAACCATTGCACATCGGTGAATAATAAAATTCATATTTAGACCTTAGAATTATTAAATAAGAATTTAATAATTCACCTCTTAACTTTGAATCGGGATATCTCATTCATTCTTTTGAATTTTGCCATGAAAATTTTTGCACCTAGGTTTTATTTGAAAAACCTTTTCATCCATCATTATTTGGAGAATTCTTAGCATAGTGGTTTTAATGAAAAACCCTTTCCAATGGTTTTAATAAAAACCCTTTCCATTGGTTTAAATAAAAAACTTTACCATTGGTTTTAATAAAAACCCTTGCCGTTGGTTTTAATAAAAACCTTGACCATTGGTTTTAATAAAAACCATTAATATAATATTTAAAAATTAAATATTATATACCTCTTGTGCTAAAAAACCCTGTATACATCCATGCTCTCCAAAATATCATAAATGATTATTTATGAAGTGCTTTTTCCACAAAAACTCAATGTGATCCATGTGACATCAATGACAACACCAAATAACTCAAATTGCCAACAATATTAGAGATAGAAATTTTAGGTGTAGCTTACCCCCTCAATTGGTGAATGAGTGAAGAATGAATCTCACGAGCCAATTGATAGAATTGTGGGTGATAATATGGATGATATGAATGATGTAAATGTATGTGAATGATGTAGTGTGAAATATGGATGATATGAATGATGTAAATGATGTGTTTTGTTTTTGTCCCAATAGAAGAAGGGTTTTGACAATGTGGGTGATATGAATGATGTATTCTATTTTTACCCCAATAGAAGAAGGTATTTTGACAATGTGGGTGATATGAATGATGTAAAGTATGTATCTCAATTTGGGAAATCAAAATCAAATTTTGTTACCCCAGGTTTAAGACGGTCTAATGCTATTGAAAAATATACATTTTGGCATCATTGAAATGCAAAGTGATGAAAATGAAAGATGACATGGGGGATTGTGACCATATAGTGATTGTTGAAAATTTTCTCAAAACAAAACCAATCATCCTAATAGGCATGTATCCCCAATGAATGTGGGTGTAAAATATATTATGTAATAAAAGTTATATGTGTTTCAAACCCCATGTGCAAGGCCATAAATGATAACTATTGGATAAATTAATCTAAGCACAATCTCACTAAAAAAATGAGGGACAAAAAAGATTTTATTTTTTGAGAAAAGAGGATGGTGAATTATTATATGGTAAATTGTCCTTATTGGTATCTACCCATCCTACCAAATTGCATTGATAACTAATCACTACAATCACTAGGGGAATAGAGCAACCCACTAGATACAAGGTTTGTTTGATAGTGCAAGTGATATTTACAATGTGGAGTGGAAATACCTTGAGTTATGGATGATATGAATGATGTAAATGAATGTGAATGTGATTGGTGTCATGAATGTGAATGATGTAATTCTTGGTGAGTGAATTTTATGATTTTATGAAATTTAGAATTTTGATTTTGTGACATTTTGAAGCAATTAAGTGTATTTCTATGAATTTTGATCGCAATCAAGAATTAAGTGCCCAAATCTATACAAATTATCACCAAATGTGATGGAATTATGTGATGTATTATTATAAAGGTGAATGCAGTAGTTTTGTGAAATTTTAGCCCATTTTGAGACTTTTGTATGTGATTTTGGTATTTTTGCAACTTTTGGTCACAAACAAAAATGAGGTATTCAAGTCTATGTGTATCTTCCCAAAACTTAATGGAATTATGTAATGGATGAATGGATGAAGTTTGAGGTTATTTGGTTGGATTTTGCTATAGTTTGAGGTCCTTTGATTCCTTTTGCAATATTTTGGAGCCAAACTCCAACCAACATCCACACCATGCATAGATGTGGGTGAGAATTTACCACTTGGAATATGTAGGGGAGAATTTGAATACACCTTTCACACACCCTAGGGTATTTAAGTGCACAAAATATAGTTATAAAAGGTTTGCAAAGGCAAAATGTGATTCATTCTTCCATTTATTAGTTCCAAAATCTATGTCTAAAGAGTGAGTGAGTGAAGAAGTGTGGAGGTGTGAAGTTATGGGGATGAAGGAAGTGGGTACAATAGCATGTGTGGAGGCACAGGTGGTTGAGGTAAGTGCCCTTGGCACTCTTTTTTGGATTTTTTAATATTTATTTTATTTTATTTTATTTTGTAATGAATGTGCTAGTAATTTATGTTTTGTTATGTTGTGTTGCAGTTGAGGATCTTGGAGACTCAACACTTATTCTCACCTATCATACCAAGGGTGAGAAATATCTTGTAGAAGTCCAATTGGGATAAGTTGGAGTAGATGGATTTGGTAGGGGTTGCATATATTGAGGTGGTGAGGGTTGATGAGGGGTACCTCTCTACCTTAGAAAAGAGGTGGGATCTGGATAGGGAGACCATCCAACTACCAATAGGGGAGGTGATAATGATACTAGAAGATGTATAAAATATCTTTTGAGTGCCAATGGATGGTTTGTGTTTCCAAGTTGGGCATGATAAGGAATATAAGTTGAGGTAGACTTTTGGAGATAGATGGAGGGATGTGAGTGTGAGGGATGGAGAGGTAAGATATTTGACCATGTATGAAAAGGAGTTGGAGGTATTACCTACCTTGATCATGTTCCTATTGTTCAACATATTGATTCCTAAAAACACTGGCTATCGGTTCCCATGGACATGATAAGGTTGGTGTACGATATGATTGTTGAGTCTTGGGCATATTCATGGGCACCTACACTACTAGTGCAAACGTATCTAGAGCTATATAAGGTGATGAGGTAGGGGCAAAAGGGTTTGAGTTGTAGCGTGCTTCTACAATGTTGGGATTGGGTCATATATTTAAGGAAGGATTAACCAATATCATGCAAATATATTGAGGAGATGCGTGGATGCATGCTACGAAAGGGTGCTATGGAAGGGTGCTATGAAAACCTATAAAAAACCTGTTTTGCATAATAAAAATTCCACATAAGCTATGGTTTTGTCAAACACCACGTGGGTAGCTAAAATAATCAAACACAAAAGATTTCAAATGCCACATGGGTGGTTAGAATAATAAAACATGGATGAATCATAATTTATTTGGGGCATATAAGTTGTTATGAGATTACATGAATATTTTTAATAAATATGTCCTTCCCTAAAAGAAAGGAAAAAAACTGTTAGAATAAGTCTAAATCAATGATTATATTGTTACGTAGCTATCCCACTAATTCTAAGATGGTATTTTGTTGTTATGTATTGCCACCTGGGCCAATTAGGATATTTATTGAGTCCAAGTAGGTTAGGAAATGTGTTAGTTTATATTATTATTGTTAGAACATAGTTGTTGCGTTATCAAGCCCACACCACATGGAGAAATATGTGGAGTTATATTCAAAATTGTCCAAGTGATAATATATATTCCATAGGAGACCTTTGAAAAGGTCTAGAGAGCTAATGAAAAAATGTCTAAGTTGCGATTATTTCTAATGTAATCCTTTGTATACAATTTTTGGAAAATTCGGATGCACAACTATGTATGTTTTAAGTTTCAGTAATAAAGTAGCAATATTTTCTTTAGAATATGGTCTGTATCAATTAATTTCTTTACATTTTTCTTGCTTTGGTAACTTTCATTTATTTTATTTTATGCAATTATGAAATAATTAAGAATTATATTAATTAAATGAGAGTAGATTACTGAAGTTAAAGTAAAGTATAAAATAGGGGAAGGGATTAACACTAACCTTATGGAGGTAGGGCCCACTCTGAAAGTCTAGTCCCTAAATCTCTTCCTCCCAAAAAACACGGTAGATAGAGTTATAATGTAGAATAAGTCTTAAAACATAAACTTAATTAAATTGCATAATAAATAATTATGAATTATACTATGCATCATTAAATCATACGTGGATCCACACATATTCATATAGACTAAATTATATTTTATTTTCATTCATGCACAATCTAACCTCTATTTGCAAACACCTGAAACTAAAAGAAATTTTAACTAAGCTTAGCATTGATCCCTGCGGTACAATCTATACTATATTTCTATTCTTTAAATATAACCTTGATTACCCTTAGATTGATAAATTTAAATGTAAGCTATTACAACCAATCATTTTGGTGCTATTGTCAAGGAGAATAACATTGTAGTGGTTAATCAGAATAGTTTTTTGGTAGTGCAATTAGGAGAGGCTTACTTATGTACATAAAAAGGTACATATGAGTCCTTGGGAAGTATGATTCAAATTGGTTGGATGCAATATGTCCCTTTGTATGACGTTGCCAGGTTTATTTTTCTTAAGGAATCAATTTTACTGCTTTCTTAATTAGAATTTTATTTTTGCAAATTTTATTTCTTGCAAATTTCCTTCTTTGGGTAATTATTATTGTTTAGTTGACCTAGGAGTTGATATGAAGTAGGTGTACACTGAAAGAGAACCCTTGTCCCTCCTAATAATCAAAGAAGCAGTAATAATACCTTTTATTTCAGAAAAATTTTATCTCTACACATTTCCAACTTTGGGTGATTATTATTGTTGGTTTGACTTAGGTCCTGTGAGAAAAAATAGGAAGTAGGTGAACCCTGAAAGAGAAACCCTGTTAGAAGCAAGAAGTACTTACGATTAAGTGACACAACTATAGTGAAACCCTCATAACAATCAAACAAACAGTAATAGTTTAACCTTTTATTTTCAAGTAAATTTTACTTTTCTTGCAATATTTCATTCTAATCCTAATATGCTAATGTTGGTTGTACAAATATTCATAGGAACGTGAGTCACATCTAATTTTAGCAAAATATTAGGATTAGCATAAAATTTTATTTCAAATTTTACTTTTCCTACAATATTTCATTTTGTTCCTAATATGCTAAAGTTGGTTGTACAAAGATTTGTAGGAACACGAGTCACATCTAATTTTAGCAAAATATTAGGATTAGCATGAAATTTTATTTCAAATTTTACTTTTCCTGCAATATTTCATTTTGTTCTTGATATGCTAAAGTTGGTTGTATAAAGATTCGTAGGAATGCGAGTCACATCTAATTTTAGCAAAATATTAGGATTAGCGTGAAATTTTATTTCAATTGTTCTCTATTGTATTAAGGATGGTTATAAACTCAATTGTTATGATTTGTATCTAAACTTGATTATAGTAGAATTAAAATAGAAAATCAAAATCAAAACCCAAAACAAAACTAAAACCAAAGAAAGAGAAAAGGAGAATAAAACAAAGGTTGCTAGATGGTGGAAAACAGTCTACTACAATAAACCTCTAGGAATTATTACAAAAATATATATATATATATATATTATTATTATTATTAGAAATGATAATAATAATAATAATAAATATATATAATAAAAATAAAATAAAATAAAATAAAAATAAAGTATATATATATATATATATATAAATAATAAAATAAAAGTAATAATAATAATGAAATAAAATAGAGGTATTATAGAGTACAGAATGCAGGGATATGCATAGTGGATATTTTCACCAAATTGGCTAAAATTAGGATTTTTAAAATTTGGAATTGGCTAATATTTGGGACCCTTGACCAGGGCACATTAGCCAGAAAATTTTAAGTGCAATTTTTTTGTCGTCAATTCACCCCAATTTTATAATAATTTGACCATTTTAAGTTTAAATTTCCAACATTACCCCTAATAATAGTGAACCTTCTACATGCGTTTGGACACTATTCACCTGGATTTCGAAACTAATTCACCAAATTTTTATAAATACATTTTGGGTTCGACCCCTTACGCATAACCCTAATCGAATCAACAAAACTATAAAGTGGCAGGGCAAACATATTGTATCATGAGAATTTTGATTAGAAAATATTTAGAAGTGATGCAGTAAAAATAAAAGTCTATTGACAATTCAACTAAAACAAAAATCATACACCACCTTAGTATTTCTAAACAGCAAACAACAACCATTGAATAAAAACTTCTCTCTCCTAAAAAAAAAAGAAAAAAAAAAAAAAAAAATTATGCTTCATTTGTTTCATCTTGAAGTTTCTATATCTACAATATTCCCATCTTATTTTCATCAATTTTCAGTCTCAATGTTTCAAAAATAGCCAAAGATTACTACTAAATTAGCATAAGTACAAGCTCACCCTTCATCCCTAAAAGGAAAAAAAATGAGGAGAATAGTAAGGATAGGATCAAATTCCCATCAGGACTTTGATAGAGTGGTTGGGAATCCAATTCCCCAAAATTATTACTCCAAAAAAAAAATCCCTTGCTCCTCATCTAATCGAGCAAGTATCCCAAAAAGTATCTTCTTGCTTCTCATAAAAATATGCAAGAATCACAAAAGCAATGAAAGTCCCTTGCTCCATCTCAAAATGAGCAAGTATCCCAAAGAAAAGTTAAAGAAGGATAAAAGAGCTTGAATCCCTAGAATTCTTAGTATCTTGAACACCATGGGGTACTCTCCATTAAAGTATCCTTAGGTAGTAGCACTAAGTCTGAACAAGACCTATGGATACTCACAAATAAGCTAGATTGTTGGCATAAGTGATATTTTTTGTTACTCAATCCTCACTCATAATGGTAAATGAATACTCATTGCACACATAGTTGGTCCTTGAGGAAGCTTGAAAATATTAGGATAACTTTAACATCATGATGATTTGTGAAATGAATAGATAAAATTGTTAAAAACCCACTAGGATGTTTGAAGTCTTTGAGAAATAACTCTAGAATATCCTGGGTAGGCAAAATTTAGAAGCAAGTTCCTACAGTTCATTTTCTTCTACCAAAATATGGCTTTCACCTCTCAAAATCTTGTATCTTTTAATAGAAGCCATCAATATCTGAATATATATTCCATTTTTTTAAAATACTCCAAGTCTTTGATAGATATCTATTTTTGTATACATTGATGACTGATATCAAACTTTATAATCATTATTTTTTCCTCACTTGGTTACTCCTTAGTGAAATTCAAGAAGCACAACCACAAAAATTATAATAAACCCCATAAATAAAACTCATTATTATAGCATTCATCAATATAAATAAAATACCCTTCATCTTGTTTTGGCTATATATCCAAAATTACAGGTATGGGAGGGGGGGGTGGGTAAATAAAGGTATACAAAGTTCACAATACAGTTTGGGGGAAAGAATAAGGTAAAGTATTTTCTCAACTCTAACAACTACAATTTTTGTAATAGCTTTTGTACTGATCTTCCGTAAACATCTTCTGTAAACACCAACCATAGACAATGTCTGTAGTGCATTTCTTAAAATTTCACTAAGTCTTGAGATTTATATTGGCCCTTCAAAAAAATAAATAATAATAATAATAATAATAATAATAATAATAATAATAATAATAATAATAATAATAATAAAATAAAATAAAAATAAATAAATAAATAAACTTTAAAAGTTGTTTTAAATTTTATATGTTATATATAATGATGTTCTTATTGTTAGTATGGGTTTTAAGTCTTATTTATACATAGTTTTGATATACATCTAAATAAGTCCAAGGAGCACTATTGAATTTTGCATTGGAAAACAAGTTTAGATGGATAGAAGTTGGAAGACTACTGCTATAGGAGGTGAATAGACTAAAATAAAACACATACTCATTGTATGATTTATAGTAATTTCTTGTTTAATTTATTTCATTTGAAAAAAAAGGGTAATGATGGTAATCCCAATCTAGCCAAATGACAATTTGCATTGTGCTTCTCATCAAATGTATATCGTATTCCAAAATAAATATCGTTTAAAATGGAATATCAAGATAAAGGTTTGGATTTATATGAACAAGGCATCAATCATCCACTATAGATCAAATTTTAGATTTATGCAAATATTATAATGACATATTTTATATATTAAGATTGTTGTATTAATCATGTGTGCATAAGGACATGCACTTACTTACATTTGGGGGAATGATGAGTGTCAAATTGGCACATATTTTATGCAAGGATTATCTATTTTCTATCTACAAATCATGGAAGTAAATGTGTTTTAATGATTATTTTTACCTTATTTATGTGATTTATCAGTAAATTTTATGAATGAGGTTTAAATGATAAATGTTTATATTTTACACAAATTGTACGAAGTTTTGTATGTTTTTGGCAGTAGAACGATCACAGGTAATATTGCAGCAAAATACAGGTCATATATTGAAGGAAGGATGAACCAATATCATGCAAATATATTGAGGAGATGCGTGGACTTGTGCTACAAAAGGGTGCTACGAAAGGGTTGTATGGAAACCTGGAAAATCTATGAAAAAATCTGTTTTGATTAATAAAAATGCAACATAAGCTATGACTTGGTCAAACACCACATGGGCAGCTAAAACAATCAAACACGAAATATTTCAAATGCCACATGGGTGGTTAAAATAATCAAACGTGGATGACTCATCAATTATTTGGGGCATATAAGTTGTTATGAGATTTCATGAATATTTGTAATAAATATGTCCTTCCCTAAAATAAAGGATAAAAACTTTTAGGATAAGTCTAAATCAATGATTATATTGTTACATAGCTATCCCACTAAGTCTAATATGGTATTTTGTTGTTATGTATTGTCACTTGGGCCAATTAGGATATTTATTGAGTACAAGTAGGTTAGAAAATGTGTTAGTTTAGATTATTCTTGTTAGAACATAGTTGTTGTGTTATCAAGCCCACACCACATGGAGAAATACATGGAGTTATATTCAGAATTGTCCAAGTGACAATATATCCCATAGGAGACCTTTGAAAAGGTCTGGAGAGCTAATGAAAAATATCTAAGTTACGATTATTTCTAATTTAATCCCCTGTATACAATTTCTAGAAAATTTGGATGTGCAACCATATATGTTTGAATTTTCAGTAATAAAGCATCAATATTTTCTTCAGAATATGGTAACTGTGCCAATTAATTTATTTACACTTTGCTTGCTTTGGTAACTTTCATTTATTTTATTTTATGCAATTTTAAAATAATTAAGCATTAGATTAATTTAATGAGAGTATATTACTGAAGTTAAAGTAAAGTAGAAAATAGGGGAACTTACCTCAACTTAAAGTAAAGTAGAAAATAGGGGAAGATTAACTAACCTTCCGGAGGTAGGGTCCACTCTGAATGGTTAGTCCATAAATCTCTTCCCCCCCAAAAACATGGTAGATAGAGTTAGAATGTAGAATAATTCTTAAAGAATAAACTTAATTAAATTGCATAATGAATAATTATGAATTATACTATGCATCATTAAATCATACGTGGATCCACACATATTCATATAGACTAAATTACATTTTTTTTTCATTCATGGACAATGTAACTTCTATTTTCAAACACCTAAAACTAAAAGAATTCTGAACTAATCTTAGCATTGATCCCTATGGTACAATCTATACTGGATTGCTATTCTTTAAATATAACCTTGATTACCCTCGTATTGACAAATTTAAATGTAAGCTATTACATTCAATCAATCATGACGGATGCAAGGGCTCTCATGCTTTCTAACCTGAAGAATCAACAAATTAATCGCTTCACTCATTCACACAAGTGTGATATTTTATAACTTGTCTTCAACAAGTTAGGATTCCAACTACACCAATGGGCAACTAAGATTAAAACATGATGAAAGGTTTAGATTAATAATTTATGAGTGGTTGTAATTTATTCATATATATATTTATTAAATATATAAATATATATATAATGGACGATTGTCATTAGATGATGCATGGAAGATAAGTGGTTAGTATTTGGTCTCTACAGATGCCCCTTTTTGTATCACATTGCGTGAAACACAATGTGGTGTAAAAACAAGAGACATCTGGTTTGGTGAAGTAGCTTTATTTTCTTACAGTGCAAGAAGATCTTAGAGACAAAAATTGTTGGTGTAGCTTACCCCCTCAATAGGTGAATAAGTGAAGAATGCATCTCACGAGTTAATTTACAGAATTGTGGGTGATAATGTGGATGATATGAATGATGTAGTTCAAAATGTGGATGATATGGATGATGTAAATGATGTGTTCTATTTTTTCCCCAACATAAGAAGGGGTTTTGATAATGTGGGTGATATGAATGATGTAAATGATGTATCCCGATGTGGAAAATCAAAATCAAATTTGGTTACCCCAAGTTTGGGGTGATCTAGTGCTTTTGAAAAATATACCTTTCAGCATCATTGAAATGCAAAGTTATGAAAATGCAATATGACATGAGAGATTGTGACCATATGGTGACTGTTGATAAATTCCTTAAATTGAAACCAATCATCCTAATAGGCCTATATCCCCAATGATTTTTGGTGTAAAAGATATTATGTAATGAAAGTTATCCATGTTTCTAGCCCCATGGACAAGGCCATCAATGCATGTATTTGAGTGATTTAATCTAAGCATACTCTCACTTGAAAAATGAGGGACCAAAAAGATTTGATTTTTTAAACAAATAGGATGGTTAATAATGATATAGGCAAGTTTCCTTATGGTAATCTACCTGTCCTACCGAATTTCATGGATACTCAATCATTACAACCACTAGGGGGATAGAATAAACCACTAGATACGAGGTTCACTTGAAAATGTGATTGGTATTGGCAAATGTAATGATGAATGGATTTGATTATTTTTAATGATTATGTATAAATAAAAATGCATTTATGAGTGAATTGTACAATTTTGTGAAATTTGGAATTGTTTTGGAACGTTTTTAAAGCAATTTTGGACAATTTCATGACTTTTGATCGTAACCAAGATTTAACCACCCAAATTAATTCATGTTATCACAAAATATGATGAAAGGGTATGAAGAATGATAAAAATAGTTAATGTGGTCATTTTGCAAAGTTTTGGACCGTTTTGAGATATTTTGAAGATTGTTGAGCAATTTCATGACTTTTGGTTGCAAACAAAAATTAAATGTTCAAAACAATTTGTGCTTTAACAAAACATGATGTATTAAAATCCTATCCACCTATTACCCAAATCCTAAACACCAAATCCTAGCCACATGCTACCCTCACTTCATCTAATCACAATCATCCATTTATATATATATATATATATATATATATATATATATATATATATGAATAAATCACAACAACTCATAATATTAATCTCATCCATCCATTTAACTTGATTTGTGTCACATGTCAAAATTATAATCTTATCCAGTCATCATGTTTTAATCTTGTCCGTCGTTGGTGTCGTCGAAACTTTAACATGTTGAAGGTAAGTTATAAAATATCATTCACTTTTGTGAATGAAGGTTACATTGTTAAGTGGTTAGTTTGGTTATTGCTAAGGTTAGATATCATCAGAACCCCTTGTATCCATAATTACCCAAAACCATAGCATTTTTCTAGCACCTTCCCCCCTCACTGCCACCACATCCTCTATTTCTATCATCGAAAACCCCTATGAACAAGAATTGGTTCTACAGAACACCTCCTTGAAACCTTTGAATGCTCCAAGGCATTCCAAGAATACCCTAGAGTATCTCCAAAATATTTTAGGGCATTCATAGCCCTTTCAAAATGCTCCAAAGAATTTCCCAGCCTCCGATTTGCTACCAATAAATACTCAAATGCTCGTGGGCATTCGTGCACCATCATATCATAAAAGCTAAAGTGTGGATCAAAAAAATTCAGTATTCCTTGACAAGGTCAAAAGTTTTATTTATTTACAACTTAATTTTCTATTTTTATATTACATTTTTTTATCATTGGAGTTAGGATTTTTGTAGATCTATTATTCAAAGGATCTCACATAGTGGAGCCCTCACATATGCTACTAACCTATGTTGTATTGTGATTTATTGATATGTATAGGAACCATATTATTGATGGTTTTCATAGCTTAGGTGGTCCCGTAGGGATATGCAAGCCCACCCACAAACTATTTGGAGTGAAGATGATTTTTGAAGACACCAGCATTCTTTTAAATGATGGTTATAAAACCCTCACATTGTAATAATTGTATCAAAGTGTACACTTCATTGTAACCCCCGCATTTGGGGAAAATTGATTGTATAAAGTGGATATCCAAGCTCCTTGAGTTCAATACAAATAATATCTATCATTTTAGCATATTGTTAAATAATATGCCTTTTAGCATCATTGAAATGCAAAATGATGAAAATGCAAGATGAAAAAATAAAATAAAGATTCAACCTATGGGGGGTTGCGATCTTATAGTGACTATTGATAAATTTATTAAATCAGAACCAATCATCCTAATGGGCGTGTATCCATTATAACTATGAATGTAAAAGGGGTAATATTTTGAAAGTTATTTGTATTTCAATCCCACAGACAAGGACATCAATGACAACTTTTGAGAAAATTAATTTGAGCATAGTCTCACTCAGAAAATGAGGGACTAAATAGATTTAATTTTTGAACAAAAGAATATTGTATGATGTTATGGGTAAGCATCCTTATGGTTATTTATCCATACTACCAAATTGCATGGATAACCAATCACTGCAATCACCAAGGGTATAGAATAAACCACTAGATATGAGGTTCACTTGAAAATGTATGTGGATGTGGAAAATGTTGATTGGCAATGCAATTATAAATATAGTTGGCAAAGTGGAATGATGATGTATGAAGAAAAATGCATTGATGAGTGAATTGTATGATTTTGTGAAATTTGAAATTGTTTTAGAATATTTTTGAAGCAATTTTGGGAAATTTTGTCACTTTTGACCACAAACAATATTTAACTACCCAAATAAATCTATGTTATCACAAAATATAATGAAATTGTGCAATGAATTATGCAAATAATAAATGTGGTTGTTTTGTGAATTTTTGGGCCATTTTGAGATGTTCTAAAGATTGTTGACCAAGTTCATGATTTTTGGTCATAAACACAAATTAAGCACCCAAAATAGTTTATGCTTTTACAAACATGATGTGATGATGAAATGGATGCATGGATGACTTTTGGAGTGATTTTATGGTATTTTTCTACACTTTTAATCCTTTGAAGTCCTTTTATAGCATTATGGAATTGGATGCTGACCAACATGCATGGTAGGCATAGATATGGGAGGCATATAAGTGCATCTAATAGTTGCCCTAGACATTTGAGTGCACCCAAATAAACTATAAAAGTTTTGTAGGGGTGGATTTGGATTCATTGTTGCATTTGAAGGTTCGAGAAGTATCGTCTGAAGGAGAGTGAGTGAGTGAGTGAAGGATTTTGGAGGTGTGAAATGATGGTGATGGAGGGAGTGGATGCGACTGTAGGTATGGAGGTGTAGATAGTTGAGGTAAGTTTCCTTGGCTATGGATTGTTTTTATGCAATGAATGTGCTAGTAATATACTTGCTATTGTGTGGTGCTATAGTTGAGGATCTTTGAGGCTCGATACTAATTCTCACCTATCATACCAGAGGTGAGAAAGACCTTGTAGAAGGCCCATTGGAATAAGTTGAAGCATATGGGGTTGTAGGGATACACCTAGATAGAGGTGGTGAGTGTTGATGAGGGGTACCTATCTACCTTAGTAAAAATATGGGATCCAGAGAGGGAAACCTTCTAGCTCCCAACAAGGGAGTAATAGTGACACTGGAAGATGCACAACACATCTTTCGAGTGCTAGTAGAGGGATTGCATGTCCAAGTTGGGCATGGTAAGGAGTATAATTTTAGGTAGATTTTTGGAGATGGATGAAGGGATGTGAGTGTGAGGGGTGGAGGAATAAGGTATTTGACCATGTATGCAAAGGATTTGAAGGTATTATTCTTGTTGGCCAACATATTGGTTTCTAACAACATTGATTATCAATTTCCATGGAACATGATTAGTCTAGTGTACAATATTATCAATGAGCCTCAGGTATATGTATGTGTTTCTACACTACTGGTGTAGATATATCTAGAATTGTATGATATGAGGAGTTAGGGGTGAAATGGGTTGGGTTGCAATATAGTATTGTATTTTTGGGATTGGGAGCACTTCAGTGTGGCTTATCCGATGGGCCTACCTTGTGAGGAGTGGGATAGGGATCAACCCTATGCTTTAATGTGGTAGGTAGCTAAGGAGGTTCAACCAAGTCATACTATCATAGTGGCCATGAGTATATGGATCTATGGGTAGGCTTGATGTTATATCATGTGTACTAGAGGCCATGGTAGGAGGCTAGGTGGATGTGTGATGGAGAATAGTTGTGGTAGGTTATGCAAGCTAGATGGATGGTTGGGCAACATTAGAGTGAGGTAGATATTATCCAATTCTTAAGAGTGGTATGATAGTTCAAGCTAAGGTATGGAGTACTTGAGGCTCCTATTATCTATAGGCATCAAGTGGATAAGTCAATCATACCATGTGTGTAGTGGTACGTAGATTATGAGGATGATGAGGAGATAGATCTCCTAGATGTGGATGATTCTAGGACCATCATGGACTGTGATGTATGTTTCACTTCATAGCCACCATGGGTATCAAGTCAAGTGGTTGAGTAGGATAGTGGATATAAATAGGAGGTCATAGAGGAGGTAAAGAGGCTCCCCAATGTTAAATATATTATCAATTTAGTAGAGAGAGGTAGGTGAGGGATGTAGTAAAGCAACCCCTAGATATTGGAGGTGATTATGGTGGTAAGGTTGATATGAAGGAGGCTTCAGAGAGACCTCTAGGTTGGAGTGAGGAGGAGTGGGCTAGGCTCAAGGAAGAGCGAGACTAGTTTTGGTATATGGTGGTAGAGCAAGATGCAAATATAGATTGACTATGAGCATCAAGTAAAATCTAAACTACTACAAATGATTATTAGAGCAAGAGTTTATTTGCATTATCATAATCCATATGCATTATCATTACATTGTCATCCATCACATATACACACATGCATTCACAAAAACATCCGTACAAATTCATAACATAAAAAGTAAATGCCATGTATATATATATATATAAATCGCATGTAAAATGAATTTCCAAAGACTATATACAATGGAGCACTAGGGAATGTATAAAAAAAGTGCCACAAAATATTTGCTAATGCCCAAAAGAAGACACATGTGACCCTATAGGAGCCCTATACCTATAGTCGCTATGGTTAGAGTCACTATGCCTAACATAACCCACTATGGAGGAGGAAGGTTGCTCGATCAACCTAATGTTGTTCTACATTAGTAGATCCTCCAAATCCTAGATGTACCCCTCCCAAGATCAAAGGCATAGCACATCTTACCTCTGATGAGTGTTCTTCTATGCCATCTATACCTAGATCCTCACAATTGTATCTACACAATCCCACCAATCCTGCTCACTCTAGATAATCCTAGTGGTCCTTATATAAGGTCTTTCTTGCCCCTGGTATGATAGGTTAAAATTGGTGATGAGCCTCCAATATCATCAACTACAACATAACACAACAAAAAATAGATTACTAACACACTCATTTTGTGAAAAAAACACTACAAAAATCCAAATAAGAGTGCCAAGGGAACTTAACTCAGCCACCTACACCTCCACACCTACTACCGCATCGATTCCCTTCATCTCCATCACTTCACACATCCACACTCTCTCACTCACTCATTCATTCTCCTTTAGATGATACTTCTCGAACCTTCAAATACAAGAATAAATCCAAACCTTTTATAGTTTATTCTGACACATTAAAATTCTCTAGGGTATTTTCTAGGTGTATTCAGATGCCTTCTAGTGTTTGAAGGGTGGTGGATGCCCTCCATCTATGCCTACCATGGATGCTGGCCAATGTCCAATTCTAAAATAATGCAAAAGGATTCCAAAGGCTCAAAAATTTAGCAAAACCACACAAAATCACTCTAAAATTCATCCATGCATCCATTTTATCAACATCATGTTTTGTGAAAGCACAAACTATTTTGGGTGCTTAATTTTTGTTTACAACTAAAATTTGCTAAATTGCTCAATAATCTTCAAAATGCCTCAAAACAATCCAAAACTTCACAAAATGAACACATTCACTATTTTAATCATTCATATAACCATTTAATTACATTTTGTGATAACATGGATTTATTTGGGTGGTTAAATCTTATTTGCAACCAAACGTCATGAAATTGTCTAAAATTGCTTTAAAAACATCCCAAAATAATTCCAAATTTCACTAAATCATACAATTCACTCATAAATGCATTTTTCTTTATATATCATCATTAAAAATCATAAAATTCATTTATAATTATATTTCAATTCAAAAAACTTCAATTTCACTTACATTTTCAAGTGAACCTTGTGTCCGGTGGTTTATTCTATCCCCCTAGTGATTGCAGCAATTGTTTATCCATGCAATTTGGTAGGATTAATAGATCACCATATGGATACTTTCTCATATCATCTTCCAATATCTTCTTATTCAAAATCAAAACCCATTTGGTCCCTCATTTTTTGAGTGAGACTGTGCTTAGATTAATTTATCCAACAACTATTATTGATGTCCTTGTCCATAGGATTGAAACATAGATAACTTTCATTACATCATATCCTTTACATTCACAGTCAATTGGTAAACATGTTTGTTAGGATGATTGGTTATGATATAAGGAATTTCTCAATAATCACTATATAGCCCTAACCCCCCATAGGTTGAATTTTTATTTTGTCATCTTGCATTTTCATCAATTTACATTTCAATGATGCCAAAAGGTATATTCTTCAAAAAAATAGAACCACCCCAAAATTGGGGTAACCAAATTTGATTTTGATTTCCCACATCGGGATACATCATTTACATCATTCATATCATCTAAATGATCACAAAAATACCTTCTCTATTGGGACAAAAATAGAATTCATCATTACATCATACACAATCAGTCACATCATTCATATCACCCATATTATCAAAAAATCCTTCTATTGGAGAAAAAATAGAATACATAATTTACATCATTCATATCACCCACATTGTAAAAAATCCCTTCTTCTATTGGGGTAAAAATAGAACACATCATCTACATCATTCATATAATCAATATTTTACACTACATCATTCACACACATTTACATCATTCATATCATCCACATTATCACCCACAATTCTATCAATTGGCTCATGAGATTCATTTTTCACTCATTCACCAATTGAGGGGGTAAGCTACACCTAAAATTTCTATCTCGAATATCTTGCACTTCAAAAAATAAAGTTGCTTCACCAAAAAAGGTGTCTCTTGTTTTTGCACCATATTGTATTCCACACAATGCGATACAAAAAGGGGTATCTATAGACACCAAATCCTAGCCACCTGTTACCCATGCATCATCCAATCACAACCATCCATTATTTATTTATATAAATATGAATATTATATATTTATATTTATATATTTAATATAAATATATATATGAATAAATCACAACCACTCATAATGTCTTAATATCAGTCATTCCTTTAACTTGATTCATACCACATATCAAATTCATAATCTTATCCATTCATAATATTTTAATATCAGCCACCCATTGGTGTCATCAAAACCCTAACATGTTGAAGGTAATTTATAAAAGGTCATTCACTTTTGTGAATGAAGGTTAAGTAGTTATTTGATTTAAAAGTTGATTGTGGAATCTAGAGCCCCTCATCCATCATACTCCAAACCCTAGTATTTTTATAAAACCCTTCCTCCTTACTGTCGATGCATCCTCCATTTTCTATCACCAAAACACCTACAAACTAGATCCGGTTCTGTAATACACCTCCCTAAAACCTCTAAAAACTCCAAGGTATTTCCAGAATGCTATAGAGTATTTCTAGAATGTTAGGAGGCATTCACAACCTTCCCTAAATGCTCTTGGGTATTTTCTAGCCTCCATTTTTCCACTAATAAACCATCGAATGCTCACGGGGAATTCATGCACCATCAAATCGTAGAAGCATAAGTGTGGATCAGATAAATCAAGTATATTCTAACAAGGTAAAAGGTTTATTGCTTTACAAATCATGTTTTTTGTATTCATATTGCATTTCATTATCATTGTAGTTAGGATTTTTGTAGATCTATTATTCAAAGGGTCTCACATAGTGGAGCCCTCACATATGCTACTGACCTATTTTCCATTGTGATCTATTTTCAAGTATAGATGATTCTTTCATTAATAGCTATTGCAGCTCGAGTGGTACCATAGGGATACACAAACCCATCCACAAATTTTTTGGATTGAAGAAAATTTTAGAATACACCAACATTCTTTTAAATGAGGGTTTCAAACCCTCACCACTATAATGATTGTATAAAATATTATAAAGCATTGTAACCCCAATTCAGGACAAATTTATCGTATAAAGTGGATATCCAGGTTCCTTGAGTTTAATATAAATAATATTTGTCATTTTATGGATACAGTGTCATTTGCTTTGATCTAGTGATTTTATTGGTGTTTTCATTTTTTATTTACAAAATAGAAATCACGGTGGGATACCCAAAGGGTTTATTATATTAATATACCTTGTCAATCTAATCTATGTTTTCTATTTTTATTGTGGAATTTGAAAATTTGTTAGAGCAAAAATTACCAGATCTAGGGCTAGGGTTTCTAGAAGCAATAGGGTTCAATCTATGGTTGTGCAAAAACCATATAGCATTCAAAGTATGCCACATAGAATCTACATGGATACTATAGATTATTCACAGGTTTCAAAAAAGAAAACTATGGGTTTCAACAAAGAAAACTATGGGTTTTGATAGAGAAAACTGTAAGTTTCAATAGAGGAAACTATGCATTTCGACAAATAAAACCAAGGGATTCTACATCACATTTGTAAATTTGGAGAAAAATACGTGGGACTTATGGTAATTCTTGTTTAAAATCTGCTCACATTTTTACTTTTTAAAATAAAGAAAAGAAAAGAAATATCTATTTTCTATTTAAAAAACAACATTTTGCATTGATAGGCATCTTAGACATTCATCGGCATTTTCAAAATCATATAGCATTCCACATAGGGATAAATCTACATTTGCGCATTCATTTTAGTTGCATTAAAACATTCTTTACACTACATTTAAGTTTTTGTTGCTTTTGTTGTGTTTTTACTTTTTGCCCCAAGTGTTATTTCCAATAAATAAAAAAAGCATAGCAGTTGCATTATAGGTTAAAGTTTCCTATTTTTTACTTTACTAAGCTAGAACAAGTCATTGGTACTCAAGTCTCTCCCACTATTGGAAAAAAAATTATGATACAGAGTGGAAGAGCTAGGTGAACCCTCTACTATTGCAATCATTTTATGATTTAGAGTGGATCTTAAGCAGTTTACCCTAGACACTTTTGAGGTGCTTGGTATTATTATTAATATTTACCAACTTGGTTGGGTGAAAGAGGGTTTCTTTACATTTTATGTATCACACCATAGACAAAAAAAATAGAATAATAATCCACACACTTTGCATGCTTCATCTTCAACATCAGTAAGTTGGAATTCATAACCAACCACTGATTGAGATCACTAATGCTGGGCTTCATCTCCATCTGCTGGATCACCCCATAGACACCTTAGTAGCCTATGAGTGATTTTTTTTTATTTCATCACCAATAAAATCCTCACTTGCCATCCACCTTAGGAATCCAACCTGCATAGTCATATTAGGCTTAGGATATGCACATCATAACACAAAAACCACAAAAAAATATTGTTGCAAGACATATGATTCAATTATTTATTTGATTGTGTTCTTTCATTATCATTGCACCTTTTCACAAACACCCCTCACATTCGCTACCCTTGCTTACTCATAGCTTATGATATTGACTATAAATCTAGCCAAAGCCATGAATCAAGTACCAACCTCATCCATGGAGTGCTCGACTCCTTCCTCAATCACCTTTGTGGCTAATCCATCTAGTCTAGCACAAACAAGCTATTTTAATTTTTTTACAAGACCCTCACACATAGTATTCACTTTGAATGTTGATGTGATGCATAGAGTCATTCACACCTTAATTCTATAAATTGAGCCATCCACACCCACTGAAACCTGTATCACCAATATAGACATGGATAAATTTAGGGATTACATGAGATCAACCAAAATAGTCTTATAATATTTGAGCATCCCACATGAATAAGTTCCTTCTTCTCAACCAAAAATTTCTCATTCACATCCCAATAGTTTTAGAAAATTTCACACCAATCCTCTTTTTGAGGCAACATCCACACCTTCACAGCAAATTCCTCCACCATAATGTAGCCAAATCATTTCCATCCCATATACCTACACCACTACCTATTCCAATTTTATCTATGAAGCACAAGTTAATGTTGCTTTCAATATTTCAACTACCATTCCACCTAATACCCCTCATTCTACTATGATTCCTTTTGTAACGTATCCTCCACCAATATCCATGAACATTGCAAACACCTAAAACTCACCCACGTCCAATGTTGGGACTTAAATTATGGACAAAGATGAGAGATTTTTATTGATACAAATGGGTTACAATATATAGGCATAAGCCTATATGAAACACATGACACTTGTCAAGTGAAACTGACAAGTGTCAAGGAAGGCATAGTGCATAATACATTAATTCTAACATTCCCCCTTAATGTGCACTATCCTAACTAAAGAAAAAAACAAGTCAACATTAGGTAACATTCCCCCTTAATGTTGACTTCTCTAAAAAAATTCTACATCCTCTTTTATTGTTGATTTGGTCTAGGCTCGTGCTCTTTGTGCTTGGCTCTCCAACTATGAATAATTCTAGATTCACTGTGTATACATCTCGGTCTGTTAACTCAGGGTCAGCCACTTCCACGGGTCTGTTGCCACTGGGTCAGCTGTCTAAGTGCCTTAGGGTCATCATGGGTGCCTCAGGGTCAGCCACTTCTAGGTCTATTGCCTCTACAGGTCATCCTCAGAGGATGTTGCCTCTCGTAGGTCACTGACTAGATCCACCATGAGTATAAAATCCCTCCTCATGGTGAACTCAATCTAAAATGTGTCGGTCTCTACCGAAAATGCACCTAATACAAAGGAAAAATGAACCATATAAGAGTGTCGGTCTCTACCGAAAATGTACTCAAAACAATAAAATGAGCCATAGATCCAAATAGGTGGAGAGAAGAAGAAAATAAGAGAATCTTCTAAAGTGTCTTCGTCTGTAGTCTTCAGAAGTAGATCCGGAAAAAACCTCAGATAGAGTCTAGGGTGTCTTTGTCTATAGTCCCTAGCATAAGTGTCCTTATGGTGACCATGTCATCCCACCAAAATGCATGGGTAACCAACCACTGCATTCGCCAAGTGTATAGAAAAGATCACTAGGTATAAGGATCACATATGAAATTACCTTGGGAGTGTCGGGTTCAACCGAGAGTGCACTCCAAGGTAGAAAAACTTTGAGGCTAAAAAACTAAAGTGAAACAGCCTCAAAATTACAATATGTCACCACCTTTGTGTCCGTCATGCAAAACTATTTCCAATGACTATAAATACCCCTATACTTGTGTCTAAATGGGGCCTTCAACTTGCTGGGAAAACAATAGCATGCCTATCTAGGCAGCAATAGACAACATCGCTCAATAGCGGCATCGCTCTCAGGAAGAATAAAAACAGTCTTGAACATTACATTGGCCATATTTCGATCATTTATCACAGTGTTAATGTTCCCCATACCAAAAAAAAAAAAGTGGTTCCTACCACTTACTAAAAACTGGCATTTAAAAAATACCCCCTTCATTTTTAAATAAAGCATCCTTGGTCTAGCCCCATCATCATTTTAAAAATAAAAAATATATTTAAATATCCCCTTTCCCATTTACAATAGGGAAAAAATAAAATGCATCTGTTTGGCCGCTGCAGATGAGGATTCTCTGGGCAACATCACGTACCACATCGCCCGACGCGGTGGAGAGAATGGGATACATCTACAATGATCTTTTAGAAATCTCGGCCATCATGCTCATCATTGCACGATCTGCAATAATCTAAATGAGTTTAATATAAATAATATTTGTCATTTTATGGATATGGTGTCATTTGCTTTGATCTAGTGATTTTATTGGTGTTTTCATTTTTTATTTACAAAATAGAAATCACGGTGGGATACCCAAAGGGTTTATTATATTAATATACCTTGTCAATCCAATCTATGTTTTCTATTTTTATTGTGGAATTTGAAAATTTGTTAGAGCAAAAATTACTAGATCTAGGTCTAGGGTTTCTAGAAGCAATAGGGTTCAATCTATGGTTGTGCAAAAACCATATAGCATTCAAAGTATGCCACATAGAATCTACATGGATACTATAGATTATTCACAAGTTTCAACAAAGAAAACTATGGCTTTCAAGAAATAAAACTATGGGTTTTGATAGAGAACACTGCAAGTTTCAATAGAGGAAACTATGCATTTCGACAAATAAAACCAAGGGATTCTACATCACATTTGTAAAGTTGGAGAAAAATACGTAGGACTTATGGTAATTCTTCTTTAAAATATGATCACATTTTTACTTTTTAAAATAAAGAAAAGAAAAGAAATATCTATTTTCTATTTAAAAAACAACATTTTGCATTGATAGGCATCTTAGACATTCATCGGCATTTTCAAAATCATATAGCATTCCACATAGGGATAAATCTACATTTGTGCATTCATTTTAGTTGCATTAAAACATTCTTTACACTACATTTAAGTTTTTGTTGCTTTTGTGGTGTTTTTACTTTTTGCCCTAAGTGTTATTTCCAATAAATAAAAAAAGCATAGTAGTTGCATTGTAGGTTAAAGTTTCCTGTTTTTTACTTTACTAAGTTAGAACAAGTCATTGGTACTCAAGTCTCTCCCACTATTGGAAAAAAAATTATGATACAGAGTGGAAGAGCTAGGTGAACCCTCTACTATTGCAATCATTTTATGATTTAGAGTGGATCTTAAGCAGTTTACCCTAGACTCTTTTGAGGTGCTTGGTATTATTATTAATATTTATCAACTTGGTTGGGTGAAAGAGGGTTTCTTTACATTTTATGTATCACACCATAGACAAAAAAAACACAAGAATAATCCACACACTTTGCATGCTTCATCTTCAACATCAGTAAGTTGGAATTCATAACCAACCACTGATTGAGATCACTAATGCTGGACTTCATCTCCATTTGCTGGATCACCCCATAGACACCTTAGTAGCCTATGAGTGATTTTTTTGGATTTCATCACCAATAAAATCCTCACTTGCCATCCACCTTAGGAATCCACCCCGCATAGTCATATTAGGCTTAGGATATGCACATCAAAACACAAAAACCACAAAAAAATATTGTTGCAAGACATATGATTCAATTATTTATTTGATTATGTGTTCTTTCATTATCATTGCACCTTTTCATAAACAACCCTCACATTCGCTACCCTTGCTTACTCATAGCTTATGATATTGACTATAAATCTAGCCAAAGCCATGAATCAAGTACCAACCTCATCCATAGAGTGCTCAACTCCTTCCTCAATCACCTTTGTGGCTAATCCATCTAGTCTAGCACAAACAAGCTATTTTATTTTTTTTGCAAGACCCTCACACATAGTATTCACTTTGAATGTTGATGTGATGCATAGATTCATTCAAATATTCATTCTAAAAACTGAGCCATCCACACCCACTGAAACCTACATCACCAATATAGACATGGATAAATTTAGGGATTACATGAGATCAACCAAACTAGTCTTATAATAGTTGAGCATCTCACATTAATAAGTTCCTTCTTCTCAGCCAAAAATTTCTCATTCACATCCCAATAGTTTTAGCAAATTTCACACCAATCCTCTTTTTGAGGCAACATCCACACCTTCACAGCAAATTCCTCCACCATAATGTAGCCAAATCATTTCCATCCCATATACCTACACCACTACCTATTCCAATTTTATCTACGTAGCACAAGTTAATGTTGCTTTCAATATTTCAACCACCATTCCACCTACTACCCCTCATTCTACTGTGATTCCTTTTGTAACGTATCCTCCACCAATATCCATGAACATTGCAAACACCTAAAACTCACCCACATCCAATGTTGGGACTTAAATGATGGACAAATATGAGAGATTTTTATTGATACAAATGGGTTACAATATATAGGCATAAGCTTATATGAAACACATGACACTTGTCAAGTGAAACTGACAAGTGTCAAGGAAGGCATAGTGCACATTACATTAATTCTAACATTCCCCCTTAATGTGCACTATCCTAACTAAAGAAAAAAATAAGTCAACATTAGGTAACATTCCCCCTTAATGTTGACTTCTCTAAAAAAAATTCTACATCCTCCTTTATTGTTGATTTGGTCTAGGCTCGTGCTCTTTGTGCTTGGCTCTCCAACTATGAATAATGCTAGATTCACTGTGTATACATATCGGTCTGTTGCCTCAGGGTCAGCCACTTCCATGGGTCTATTGCCACTGGGTTAGCCGTCTAAGTGCCTCAAGGTCATCATGGGTGCCTCAGGGTCAGCCACTTCTAGGTCTATTGCCTCTACAGGTCATCCTCAGAGGATGTTGCCTCTCGTAGGTCACTGACTAGATCCACCATGAGTATGAAATCCCTCCTCATGGTGAACTCAATCTAGAAGGTGTCGGTATCTACCGAAAATGCACCTAATACAAAGGAAAAATGAGCCATATAAGAGTGTCGGTCTCTGCTAAAAATGCACTCAATACAATAAAATGAGCCATAGATCCAAATAGGAGGAGAGAAGAAGAAAAGAAGAGAATCTTCTAAAGTGTCTTCGTCTATAGTCTTTAGAAGTAGATCCGAAAAAAAACTCCAATAGAGTCTAGGGTGTCTTTTTCTATAGTCCCTAGTATAAGTGTCCTTATGGTGACCATGTCATCCCACCGAAATGCATGGGTAACCAACCATTGCATTCGCCAAGTGTATAGAAAAGATCACTAGGTACAAGGATCACATATGAAATTACCTTGGGAGTGTCGAGTTCAACCGAGAGTGCACTCCAAGGTAGAAAAACTTTGAGGCTAAAAAACTAAAGTGAAACAGCCTCAAAATTACAATATGACACCACCATTGTGTCCATCGCGGAAAACCGTTTCCAATGACTATAAATACCCCTATACTTATGTCTAAACGGGGCCTTCAACTTGATGGGAAAACAACAGCATGCCTATCTAGGCAGCAATAGACAACATCGCTCAATAGCGGCATCGCTCTTAGGAAGAATAAAAATAGTCTTGAACATTACATTGGCCATATTCCGGTCATTTATCACAGTTTTAATGTTCCCCATACCAAAAAAAACAAGTGGTTCCTACCACTTACTAAAAACTTGCCTTTAAAAAATACCCCCTTCATTTTTAAATAAAGCATCCTTGGTCTAGCCCCATCATCATTTTAAAAATAAAAAATATATTTAAATATCCCCTTTCCCATTTACAATAGGGAAAAAATAAAATGCATCCGTTTGGCCGCTGCAGATGAGGATTCTCTGGGCAACATCGCGTACCACATCGCCCGACGTGGTGGAGAGAATGGGATACATCTACAATGATATTTTATAAATCTCGGCCATCGTGCTCATCACTGCATGATCTGCAATAATCTAAATGAGTTTAATATAAATAATATTTGTCATTTTATGGATACGGTGTCATTTGCGTTGATCTAGTGATTTTATTGGTGTTTTCATTTTTTATTTACAAAATAGAAATCACGGTGGGATACCCAAAGGGTTTATTATATTAATATACCTTGTCAATCTAATCTATGTTTTCTATTTTTATTGTGGAATTTGAAAATTTGTTAGAGCAAAAATTACTAGATCTAGGGCTAGGGTTTCTAGAAGCAATAGGCTTCAATCTGTGGTTGTGCAAAAACCATATAGCATTCAAAGTATGCCATATAGAATCTACATGGATACTATAGATTATTCACAGGATTCAACAAAGAAAACTATGGGTTTCAACAAAGAAAACTATGGGTTTTGATAGAGAAAACTGCAAGTTTCAATAGAGGAAACTATGCATTTCGACAAATAAAACCAAGGGATTCTACATCACATTTGTAAAGTTGGAGAAAAATACATAGGACTTATGGTAATTCTTGTTTAAAATTTTCTCACATTTTTACTTTTTAAAATAAAGAAAAGAAAAGAAATATCTATTTTCTATTTAAAAAACAACATTTTGCATTGATAGGCATCTTAGAAATTCATCGGCATTTTCAAAATCATATAGCATTCCACATAGGGATAAATCTACATTTGTGCATTCATTTTAGTTGCATTAAAACATTCTTTACACTACATTTAAGTTTTTATTGCTTTTGTTGTGTTTTTACTTTTTGCCCTAAGTGTTATTTCCAATAAATAAAAAAAGCATAGTAGTTGCATTGTAGGTTAAAGTTTCCTGTTATTTACTTTACTAAGCTAGAACAAGTCATTGGTACTCAAGTCTCTCCCACTATTGGGAAAAAAATTATGATACAGAATGGAAGAGCTAGGTGAACCCTCTACTATTGCAATCATTTTATGATTTAGAGTGGATCTTAAGCAATTTACCCTAGACTCTTTTGAGGTGCTTGGTATTATTATTAATATTTACCAACTTGGTTGGGTGAAAGAGGGTTTCTTTACATTTTATGTATCACACCATAGACAAAAAAAACACAAGAATAATCCACACACTTTGCATGCTTCATCTTCAACATCAGTAAGTTGGAATTCATAACCAACCACTGATTGAGATCACTAATGGTGGGCTTCATCTCCATCTGTTGGATCACCCCATAGACACCTTAGTAGCCTATGAGTGTTTTTTCTGGATTTCATCACCAATAAAATCCTCACTTGCCATCCACCTTAGGAATCCACCCTACATAGTCATATTAGGCTTAGGATATGCACATCATAACACAAAAATCATAAAAAAATATTGTTGCAAGACATGATTCAATTATTTATTTGATTATGTGTTCTTTCATTATCATTGCACCTTTTCACAAACACCCCTCACATTCGCTACCCTTGCTTACTCATAGCTTATGATATTGACTATAAATCTAGCCAAAGCCATGAATCAAGTACCAACCTCATCCATGGAGTGCTCGACTCCTTCCTCAATCACCTTTGTGGCTAATCCATCTAGTCTAGCACAAACAAGCTATTTTAATTTTTTTGCAAGACCCTCACACATAGTATTCACTTTGAATGTTGATGTGATGCATAGAGTCATTCATACCTTCATTCTAGAAACTGAGCCATCCACACCCACTGAAACCTGTATCACCAATATAGACATGGATAAATTTAGGGATTACATGAGATCAACCAAACTAGTCTTATAATAGTTGAGCATCCCACATGAATAAGTTCCTTCTTCTCAGCCAGAAATTTCTCATTCACATCCCAATAGTTTTAGCAAATTTCACACCAATCCTCTTTTTGAGTCAACATCCACACCTTCACAGCAAATTCCTCCACCATAATGTAGCCAAATCATTTCCATCCCATATACCTACACCACTACCTATTCCAATTTGATCTACGAAGCATAAGTTAATGTTGCTTTCAATATTTCAACCACCATTCCACCTACTACCCCTCATTCTATTGTGATTCCTTTTGTAACGTATCCTCCACCAATATCCATGAACATTACAAACACCTAAAACTCATCCACATCCAATGTTGGGACTTAAATTATGGACAAATATGAGATATTTTTATTGATACAAATGGGTTACAATATATAGGCATAAGCCTATATGAAACACATGACACTTGTCAAGTGAAACTGACAAGTGTCAAGGAAGGCATAGGGCTCAATACATTAATTCTAACATTACCCCTTAATGTGCACTATCCTAACTAAAGAAAAAAACAAGTCAACATTAGGTAACATTCCCCCTTAATGTTGACTTCTCTAAAAAAAATTCTACATCCTCCTTTATTGTTGATTTGGTCTAGGCTCGTGCTCTTTGTGCTTGGCTCTCCAACTGTGAATAATGCTAGATTCACTGTGTATACATCTCGGTCTGTTGCCTCAGGGTCAGCCACTTCCACGGGTCTGTTGCCATTGGGTCAGCCGTCTAAGTGCCTTAGGATCATCATGGGTGCCTCAGGGTCAGCCACTTCTGGGTCTATTGCCTCTACAGGTCATCCTCAGAGGATGTTGCCTCTCGTAGGTCACTGACTAAATCCACCATGAGTATGAAATCCCTCCTCATGGTGAACTCAATCTAAAAGGTGATGGTCTCTATCGAAAATGCAGCTAATACAAAGGAAAAACGAACCATATAAGAGTGTCGATCTCTATTAAAAATGCACTCAAAACAATAAAATGAGCCATAGATCCAAATAGGAGGAGAGAAGAAGAAAAGAAGAGAATCTTCTAAAGTGTCTTCGTCTGTAGTATTTAGAAGTAAATCCAAAAAAAACCTCGGATAGAGTCTAGGGTGTCTTTTTCTGTAGTCCCTAGTATAAGTGTCCTTATGGTGACCATGTCATCCCACCGAAATGCATGGGTAACCAGCTGCTGCATTTTCCAAGTGTATAGAAAAGATCACTAGGTACAAGGATCACATATGAAATTACCTTGGGAGTGTCGGGTTCAACTAATAGTGCACTCCAAGGTAGAAAAACTTTGAGACTAAAAAACTAAATTGAAACATCCTCAAAATTACAATATGACACAACCATTGTGTCCGTCGCGAAAAATTGTTTCCAACGACTATAAATACACCTGTACTTGTGTCTAAATGGGGCCTTCAACTTGCTGGGAAAACAATAGCATGCCTATCTAGGCAACAATAGACAACATCGGTCAATAGCGGCATCGCTCTCAGGCAGAATAAAAACAATCTTGAACATTACATTGGCCATATTCCGATCATTTATCATAGTGTTAATGTTCCCCATACCAAAAAAAAAAAAAAAAACAAGTGGTTCCTACCACTTACTAAAAACTGGCATTTAAAAAATACCCCCTTCATTTTTAAATAAAGCATCCTTGGTCTAGCCCCATCATCATTTTAAAAATAAAAAAATATTTAAATATCCCCTTTCCCATTTACAATAGGGAAAAAATAAAATGCATCCGTTTGGCCGCTGCAGATGAGGATTCTCTGGGCAACATCATGTACCACATCGCTCGGTGCGGTGGAGAGAATGGGATACATCTACAATGATCTTTTAGAAATCTCGGCCATCATGCTCATCACTGCATGATCTGCAATAATCTAAATGAGTTTAATATAAATAATATTTGTCATTTTATGGATACGGTGTCATTTTCTTTGATCTAGTGATTTTATTGGTGTTTTCATTTTTTATTTACAAAATAGAAATCACAGTGGGATACCCAAAGGGTTTATTATATTAATATACCTTGTCAATCTAATCTATGTTTTCTATTTTTATTGTGGAATTTGAAAATTTGTTAGAGCAAAAATTACAAGATCTAGGGCTATGGTTTCTAGAAGCAATAGGGTTCAATCTATGGTTGTGCAAAAACCATATAGCATTCAAAGTATGCCACATAGAATCTACATGGATACTATAGATTATTCACAGGTTTCAAAAAAGAAAACTATGGGTTTCAACAAAGAAAACTATGGGTTTTGATAGAGAAAACTGCAAGTTTCAATAGAGGAAACTATGCATTTCGACAAATAAAACCAAGGGATTCTACATCACATTTGTAAAGTTGGAGAAAAATACGTAGGACTTATGGTAATTCTTGTTTAAAATCTGATCACATTTTTACTTTTTAAAATAAAGAAAAGAAAAGAAATATCTATTCTCTATTTAAAAAACAACATTTTGCATTGATAGGCATCTTAGACATTCATCGGCATTTTCAAAATCATATAGCATTCCACATAGGGATAAATCTACATTTGTGCATTCATTTTAGTTGCATTAAAACATTCTTTACACTACATTTAAGTTTTTGTTGCTTTTGTGGTGATTTTAATTTTTGCCCTAAGTGTTATTTCCAATAAATAAAAAAAGCATAGTAGTTGCATTGTAGGTTAAAGTTTCCTGTTTTTTAATTTACTAAGCTAGAACAAGTCATTGGTACTCAAATCTCTCCCACTATTGGAAAAAAAATTATGATACAGATTGGAAGAGCTAGGTGAACCCTCTACTATTGCAATTATTTTATGATTTAGAGTGGATCTTAAGCAGTTTACCCTAGACTCTTTTGAGGTGCTTGGTATTATTATTAATATTTACCAACTTGGTTGGGTGAAAGAGGGTTTCCTTACATTTTATGTATCACACCATAGACAAAAAAAACATAATAATAATCCACACAGTTTGCATGCTTCATCTTCAACATCAGTAAGTTGGAATTCATAACCAACCATTGATTGAGATCACTAATGGTGGGCTTCATATCCATCTGCTGGATCACTCCATAGACACCTTAGTAGCCTATGAGTAATTTTTCTGGATTTCATTACCAATAAAATCCTCACTTGCCATCCACCTTAGGAATCCACCCTACATAGTCATATTAGGCTTAGGATATGCACATCATAACACAAAAACTACAAAAAAATATTGTTGCAAGACATATGATTCAATTATTTATTTGATTATGTGTTCTTTCATTATCATTGCACCTTTTCACAAACACCCCTCACATTCGCTACCCTTGCTTACTCATAGCTTATGATATTGACTATAAATCTAGACAAAGCCATGAATCAAGTACCAACCTCATCCATGGAGTGCTCGACTCCTTCCTCAATCACCTTTGTGGCTAATCCATCTAGTCTAGCACAAACAAGCTATTTTAATTTTTTTGCAAGACCCTCACACATAGTATTCACTTTGAATGTTGATGTGATGCATAGAGTCATTCACACCTTCATTCTAGAAACTGAGCCATCCACACCCACTGAAACCTGCATCACCAATATAGACATGGATAAATTTAGGGATTACATGAGATCAACCAAACTAGTCTTATAATAGATGAGCATCCCACGTGAATAAGTTCCTTCTTCTCAGCCAGAAATTTCTCATTCACATCCCAATAGTTTTAGCAAATTTCACACCAATCCTCTTTTTGAGGCAACATCCACACCTTCACAGCAAATTCCTCCACCATAATGTAGCCAAATCATTTCCATCCCATATACCTACACCACTACCTATTCCAATTTTATCTACGAAGCACAAGTTAATGTTGCTTTCAATATTTCAACCACCATTCCACCTACTACCCCTCATTCTACTGTGATTCCTTTTGTAACGTATCCTCCACCAATATCCATGAACATTGCAAACACCTAAAACTCACCCACATCCAATGTTGGGACTTAAATGATGGACAAATATGAGAGATTTTTATTGATACAAATGGGTTACAATATATAGGCATAAGCCTATATGAAACACATGACACTTGTCAAGTGAAACTGACAAGTGTCAAGGAAGGCATAGTGCACAATACATTAATTCTAACATTCCCCCTTAATGTGCACTATCCTAACTAAAGAAAAAAACAAGTCAACATTAGGTAACATTCCCCCTTAATTTTGACTTCTCTAAAAAAAAATTCTACATCCACTTTTATTGTTGATTTGGTCTAGGCTTGTGCTCTTTGTGCTTGGCTCTCCATCTGTGAATAATGCTAGATTCACTGTGTATACATCTCGGTCTATTGCCTCAGGTTCAGCCACTTCCACGGGTCTGTTGTAATTGGGTCAACCGTCTAAGTGCCTCAGGGTCATCATGGGTGCCTCAGGGTCAGCCACTTCTGGGTCTATTGCCTCTGTAGGTCATCCTCAAAGGATGTTGCCTCTCGTAGGTCATTGACTAGATCCACCATGAGTATGAAATCCCTCCTTATGGTGAACTCAATCTAAAAGGTGTCGGTCTCTACCGAAAATGCAGCTAATACAAAGGAAAAACGAACCATATAAGAGTGTCAGTCTCTATCGAAAATGCACTCAAAACAATAAAATGAGCCATAGATCCAAATAGGAGTAGAGAAGAAGAAAAGAAGAGAATCTTCTAAAGTGTCTTCGTCTGTAGTCTTCAGAAGTAGATCCGGAAAAAACCTCCGATAGAGTCTAGAGTGTCTTTGTCTATAGTCCCTAGTATAAGTGTCCTTATGGTGACCATGTCATCCCACCGAAATGCATGGGTAACTAGTCGCTGCATTCGCCAAGTGTATAGAAAATATCACTAGGTACAAGGATCACATATGAAATTACCTTGGGAGTGTCGGGTTCAACTAAGAGTGCACTCCAAGGTAGAAAAACTTTGAGGCTAAAAAACTAAAGTGAAACAACCTCAAAATTACAATATGACACCACCATTGTGTCCGTCGCGGAAAACCGTTTCCAACGACTATAAATACCCCTATACTTGTGTCTAAATGGGGCCTTCAACTTGTTGGGAAAACAACAGCATGCCTATCTAGGCAGCAATAGACAACATCGCTCAATAGCGGCATTGCTCTCAGGTAGAATAAAAATAGTCTTGAACATTACATTGGCCATATTCCGATCATTTATCACAGTGTTAATGTTCCCCATATCAAAAAAAAAAAAACAAGTGGTTCCTACCACTTACTAAAAAATGGCATTTAAAAAATACCCCCTTCATTTTTAAATAAAGCATCCTTGGTCTAGCCCCATCATCATTTTAAAAATAAAAAAAATATTTAAATATCCTCTTAACCATTTACAATAGGGAAAAAATAAAATGCATCTGTTTGGCCGCTGTAGATGAGGATTATCTGGGCAACATCGTGTACCACATAGCCCGACGCGGTGGAGATAATGGGATACATCTACAATGATCTTTTAGAAATCTCGGCCATCGTGCTCATCACTGCACGATCTGCAATAATCTAAATGAGTTTAATGTAAATAATATTTGTCATTTTATGGATACGATGTCATTTGCTTTGATCTAGTGATTTTATTGGTGTTTTCATTTTTTATTTACAAAATAGAAATCACGGTGGGATACCCAAAGGGTTTATTATATTAATATACCTTGTCAATCTAATCTATGTTTTCTATTTTTATTGTGGAATTTGAAAATTTGTTAGAGCAAAAATTACAAGATCTAGGGCTAGGGTTTCTAGAAGCAATAGGGTTCAATCTATGGTTGTGCAAAAACCATATAGCATTCAAAGTATGCCACATAGAATCTACATGGATACTATAGATTATTCACAGGTTTCAACAAAGAAAACTATGGGTTTTGATAGAGAAAACTGCAAGTTTCAATAGAGGAAACTATGCATTTCGACAAATAAAACCAAGGGATTCTACATCACATTTGTAAATTTGGAGAAAAATACGTAGGACTTATGGTAATTCTTGTTTAAAATCTGCTCACATTTTTACTTTTTAAAATAAAGAAAAGAAAAGAAATATCTATTTTCTATTTAAAAAACAACATTTTGCATTGATAGGCATCTTAGACATTCATCGGCATTTTCAAAATCATATAGCATTCCACATAGGGATAAATCTACATTTGTGCATTCATTTTAGTTGCATTAAAACATTCTTTACACTACATTTAAGTTTTTGTTGCTTTTGTGGTGTTTTTCCCTTTTGCCCTAAGTGTTATTTCCAATAAATAAAAAAAGCATAGTAGTTGCATTGTAGGTTAAAGTTTCCTGTTTTTTACTTTACTAAGCTAGAACAAGTCATTGGTACTCAAGTCTCTCCCACTATTGGAAAAAAAATTATGATATAGAGTGGAAGAGCTAGGTGAACCCTCTACTATTGCAATCATTTTATGATTTAGAGTGGATCTTAAGCAGTTTACCCTAGACTCTTTTGAGGTGCTTGGTATTATTATTAATATTTACCAACTTGGTTGGGTGAAAGAGGGTTTCTTTAAATTTTATGTATCACACCATAGACAAAAAAAACACAACAATAATCCACACACTTTGCATGCTTCATCTTCAACATCAGTAATTTGGAATTCATAACCAACCACTGATTGAGATCACTAATGGTGGGCTTCATCTCCATATGTTGTATCACCCCATAGACACCTTAGTAGCCTATGAGTGATTTTTTTGGATTTCATCACCAATAAAATCCTCACTTGCCATCCACCTTAGGAATCCACCCTACATAGTCATATTAGGCTTAGGATATGCACATCATAACACAAAAGCCACAAAAAAATATTGTTGCAAGACATACGATTCAATTATTTATTTGATTATGTGTTCTTTCATTATCATTGCACCTTTTCACAAACGCCCCTCACATTCGCTACCCTTGCTTACTCATAGCTTATGATATTGACTATAAATCTAGCCAAAGCCATGAATCAAGTACCAACCTCATCCATGGAGTGCTCGACTCCTTCCTCAATCACCTTTGTGGCTAATCCATCTAGTCTAGCACAAACAAGCTATTTTAATTTTTTTGCAAGACCCTCACACATAGTATTCACTTTGAATGTTGATGTGATGCATAGAGTCATTCACACCTTCATTCTAGAAACTGAGCCATCCACACCCACTGAAACCTGCATCACCAATATAGACATGGATAAATTTAGGGATTACATGAGATCAACCAAACTAGTCTTATAATAGTTGAGCATCCCACATGAATAAGTTCCTTCTTCTCAGCAAAAAATTTCTCATTCACATCCCAATAGTTTTAGCAAATTTCACACCAATCCCATTTTTGAGGCAACATCCACACCTTCACAGCAAATTCCTCCACCATAATGTAGCCAAATCATTTCCATACCATATACCTACACCACTACCTATTCCAATTTGATCTACGAAGCACAAGTTAATGTTGCTTTCAATATTTCAACCACCATTCCACCTACTACCCCTCATTCTACTGTGATTACTTTTGTAACGTATCCTCCACAAATATCCATGAACATTGCAAACACCTAAAACTCACCCACATCCAATGTTGGGACTTAAATGATGGACAAAGTTGAGAGATTTTTATTGATACAAATGGGTTACAATATATAGGCATAAGCCTATATGAAACACATGACACTTGTCAAGTGAAACTGACAAGTGTCAAGGAAGGCATAGTGCACATTACATTAATTCTAACATTCCCCCTTAATGTGCACTATCCTAACTAAAGAAAAAAACAAGTCAACATTAGGTAACATTCCCTCTTAAGGTTGACTTCTCTAAAAAAAAATTCTACGTCCACTTTTATTGTTGATTTGGTCTAGGCTCGTGCTCTGTGTGCTTGGCTCTCCATCTGTGAATAATGCTAGATTCACTATGTATACATCTCGGTCTGTTGCCTCAGGGTCAGCCACTTCCACAGGTCTGTTGCTACTGGGTCAGCCGTCTAAGTGCCTCGGGGTCATCATGGGTGCCTCGGGGTCAGCCACTCGGGTCTATTGCCTCTGCAGGTCATCCTCAGAGGATGTTGCCTCTCGTAGGTCACTGACTAGATGCACCATGAGTATGAAATCCCTCCTCATGGTGAACTCAATCTAAAAGGTGTCAGTCTCTACCAAAAATGCACCTAATACAAAGGAAAAACAAACCATATAAGAGTGTCGGTCTCTATCGAAAATGCACTCAAAACAATAAAATGAGCCATAGATCCAAATAGGAGGAGAGAAGAAGAAAATAAGAGAATCTTCTAAAGTGTCTTCGTCTGTAGTCTTTAGAAGTAAATCCAAAAAAAACCTCGGATAGTGTCTAAGGTGTCTTTGTCTGTAATCCCTAGTATAAGTGTCCTTATGATGACCATGTCATCCCACCGAAATGCATGGGTAACCAGCCGCTACATTCGCCAAGTGTATAGAAAAGATCACTAGGTACAAGGATCACATATGAAATTACCTTGGGAGTGTCGGGTTCAACCGAGAGTGCACTCCAAGGTAGAAAAAATTTGAGGCTAAAAAACTAAATTGAAATAGCCTCAAAATTACAATATGACACCACCATTGTGTCCGTCGCGAAAAACCGTTTCCAACGACTATAAATACCCCTATACTTGTGTCTAAATGGGGCCTTCAACTTGCTAGGAAAACAACAGCATGCCTATCTAGGCAGCAATATACAACATCGCTCAATAGTGGCATCGCTCTCAGGCAGAATAAAAATAGTCTTGAACATTACATTGGCCATATTTCGATCATTTATCACAGTGTGAATGTTCCCCATACCAAAAAAAAAAAAAACAAGTGGTTCCTACCACTTACTAAAAACTAGCCTTTAAAAAATACTCCCTTCATTTTTAAATAAAGCATCCTTGGTCTAGCCCCATCATCATTTTAAAAATAAAAAAAATATTTAAATATCCCCTTTCCCATTTACAATAGGGAAAAAATAAAATGCATCCGTTTGGCCGTTGTAGATGAGGATTCTCTGGGCAACATCGCGTACCACATCGCCCGGCGCGGTGGAGAGAATGGGATACATATACAATGATATTTTAGAAATCTCGGCCATCGTGCTCATCACTGCACGATCTGCAATAATCTAAATGATTTTAATATAAATAATATTTGTCATTTTATGGATACGGTGTCATTTGCTTTGATCTAGTGATTTTATTGGTGTTTTCATTTTTTTTTTACAAAATAGAAATCACGGTGGGATACCCAAAGGGTTTATTATATTAATATACCTTGTCAATCTAATCTATTTTTTCTATTTTTATTGTGGAATTTGAAAATTTGTTAGAGCAAAAATTACAAGATCTAGGGCTAGGGTTTCTAGAAGCAATAGGGTTCAATCTATGGTTGTGCAAAAACCATATAGCATTCAAAGTATGCCACATAGAATCTACATGGATACTATAGATTATTCATAGGTTTCAACAAAGAAAACTATGGGTTTCAACAAAGAAAACTATGGGTTTTGATAGAGAAAACTGCAAGTTTCAATAGAGGAAACTATGCATTTCGAAAAATAAAACCAAGGGATTCTACATCACATTTGTAAAGTTGGAGAAAAATACGTAGGACTTATGGTAATTCTTGTTTAAAATCTGCTCACATTTTTACTTTTTAAAATAGAGAAAAGAAAAGAAATATCTATTTTCTATTTAAAAAACAACATTTTGCATTGATAGGCATCTTAGACATTCATCGGCATTTTCAAAATCATATAGCATTCCACATAGGGATAAATCTACATTTGTGCATTCATTTTAGTTGCATTAAAACATTCTTTACACTACATTTAAGTTTTTGTTGCTTTTGTGGTGTTTTTACTTTTTGCCCTAAGTGTTATTTCCAATAAATAAAAAAAGCATAGTAGTTGCATTGTAGGTTAAAGTTTCCTGTTTTTTACTTTACTAAGCTATAACAAGTCATTCGTACTCAAGTCTCTCCCACTATTGGAAAAAAAATTATGATACAGAGTGGAAGAGCTAGGTGAACCCTCTACTATTGCAATAATTTTATGATTTAGAGTGGATCTTAAGCAGTTTACCCTAGACTCTTTTGAGGTGCTTGGTCTTATTATTAATATTTACCAACTTGGTTGGGTGAAAGAGGGTTTCTTTACATTTTATGTATCACACCATAGACAAAAAAAACACAAGAATAATCCACACACTTTGCATGCTTCATCTTCAACATCAGTAAGTTGGAATTCATAACCAACCACTGATTAAGTCACTAATGGTGGGCTTCATCTCCATCTGCTGGATCACCCCATAGACACCTTAGTAGCCTATGAGTAATTTTTTTGGATTTCATCACCAATAAAATCCTCACTTGCCATCCACCTTAGGAATCCACCCTACATAGTCATATTAGGCTTAGGATATGCACATCATAACACAAAAACCACAAAAAAATATTGTTGCAAGACATATGATTCAATTATTTATTTCATTATGTGTTCTTTCATTATCATTGCACCTTTTCACAAACACCCCTCACATTCGCTACCCTTGCTTACTCATAGCTTATGATATTGACTGTAAATCTAGCCAAAGCCATGAATCAAGTACCAACCTCATCCATGAGTGCTCGACTCCTTCCTCAATCACCTTTGTGGCTAATCCATCTAGTCTAGCACAAACAAGCTATTTTAATTTTTTTGCAAGACCCTCTCACATAGTATTCACTTTGAATTTTGATGTGATGCATAGAGTCATTCACACCTTCATTCTAGAAACTGGGCCATCCACACCCACTGAAACCTGCATCACCAATATAGACATGGATAAATTTAGGGATTACATGAGATCAACCAAACTAGTCTTATAATAGTTGAGCATCCCACATGAATAAGTTCCTTCTTCTCAGCCAAAAATTTCTCATTCACATCCCAATAGTTTTAGCAAATTTCACACCAATCCTCTTTTTGAGGCAACATCCACACCTTCACAGCAAATTCCTCCACCATAATGTAGCCAAATCATTTCCATCCCATATACCTACACCACTACCTATTCCAATTTTATCTACGAAGCACAAGTTAATGTTGCTTTCAATATTTCAACCACCATTCCACCTACTACCCCTCATTCTGCTGTGATTCCTTTTGTAACGTATCCTCCACCAATATCCATGAACATTGCAAACACCTAAAACTCACCCACATCCAATGTTGGGACTTAAATTATGGACAAAGATGAGAGATTTTTATTGATACAAATGGGTTACAATATATAGGCATAAGCCTATATGAAACGCATGACACTTTTCAAGTGAAACTGACAAGTGTCAAGGAAGGCATAGTGCACATTACATTAATTCTAACATTCCCCCTTAATGTGCACTATCCTAACTAAAGAAAAAAACAAGTCAACATTAGGTAACATTCCCCCTTAATGTTGACTTCTCTAAAAAAATTCTACATCCTCTTTTATTGTTGATTTGGTCTAGGTTCGTGCTCTTTGTGCTTGGCTCTCCATCTATGAATAATGCTAGATTCACTATGTATACATCTCGGTCTTTTGCCTCAGGGTCAGCCACTTCCATGGGTCTGTTGCCACTGGTTCAGCCGTCTAAGTGCCTCAGGGTCATCATGGGTGCCTCAGGGTCAGCCACTTCTGGGTCTATTGCCTCTGTAGGTCATCCTCAGAGGATGTTGCCTCTCGTAGGTCACTGACTAGATCCACCATGAGTATGAAATCCCTCCTCATGGTGAACTCAATCTAAAAGGTGTCGATATCTATCGAAAATGCACCTAATACAAAGGAAAAACGAACCATATAAGAGTGTCGGTCTCTGCTGAAAATGCACTCAAAACAATAAAATGAGCCATAGATCCAAATAGGAGGAGAGAAGAAGAAAAGAAGAGAATCTTCTAAAGTGTCTTCGTCTGTAGTCTTCAGAAGTAGATCCAAAAAAAACCTCCGATAGAGTCTAGGGTGTCTTTTTCTATAGTCCCTAGTATAAGTGTCCTTATGGTGACCATGTCATCCCATCGAAATGCATGGGTAACCAGCCGTTGCATTCGCTAAGTGTAATAGAAAATATCACTAGATACAAGGATCACATATGAAATTACCTTGGGAGTGTCGAGTTCAACTGAGAGTGCACTCCAAGGTAGAAAAAATTTGAGGCTATAAAACTAAGGTGAAAAAGCCTCAAAATTACAATATGACACCACCATTGTGTCCGTCGCAGAAAACCATTTCCAACGACTATAAATACCCCTATACTTGTGTCTAAATGGGGCCTTCAACTTGTTGGGAAAACAACAACATGCCTATCTAGGCAGCAATAGACAACATCGCTCAATAGCGGCATCGCTCTCAGGCGGAATAAAAATAGTCTTGAACATTACATTGGCCATATTCCGATCATTTATCACTGTTTTAATGTTCCCCATACCAAAAAAAAAAAAAAGTGGTTCCTACCACTTACTAAAAACTGGCATTTAAAAAATACCCCTTCATTTTTAAATAAAGCATCCTTGGTCTAGCCCCATCATCATTTTAAAAATAAAAAAAATATTTAAATATCCCATTTCCCATTTACAATAGGGAAAAAATAAAATGCATCCGTTTGGCCGTTGCAGATGAGGATTCTCTGGGCAACATCGCATACCACATCGCCCGACGCGATGGAGAGAATGGGATACATCTGCAATGATCTTTTAGAAATCTCGGCCATCATGCTCATCACTGCAATCTCGTCTGGTCCTGTGACTCATGCTACGTCTGCTCCGCCTGGTGGTGTCGTCGCAGAAGGATCAGTTGTGAATCCCACTTCAAGCAAAAATCACATCTGCATGACGTATGTTAACATTCAAGTCATCACTGATGGCATCCAAAATAAACTGAATCTCTTCTTCACGGGGTTCTGGTAGCATTGTCAAAGTAGGGGTTGCGACTGCTAGAGAGCAGGAAGCACTGGAGAAAATGAAGTCTATGCTGCGCACCCTTACAAAAACCGTCAAGGGTTTGAAGGCCGAACTCGAGGAAATCGGCGGTATTGGTGAAACTGGCAGTAAGAGCTCGTCGTCTCCTCTGCACAAAAGCAGAACCAGGTGTTGTGGAGAAGAAAGGCGTGCAGCGAAAGAAGTTTGCAGCCGCCATAAATTAACAAAAAAACAAACCCTTGTGGCTGGCCAAAAGCGGGTGTTCTGCCCGGTATGGTATGTAGGGTGGGTCAACTCCTGCACAGAATGGAACAGAAATTGGGTCTTCAATACAAACTGGGTCTTCTCCTGTAGCAACAATGGGGAAGACATTTTCAGTGAGCAAAATGAATGCTCAGGCTCCTGAATTCATTTCGAGAGGCCCTGTATCTCCCCTGCAGGGGCCAACTACGCCCCCTCTGCAGACCCGTTCGCTCTCACAGGCCCATCCTCTACTACGGTTGATGATTCCACAGAGCACACGCTCACAAAACCAAGTTTGTTCATCATCATCCAAAATTTCCACTCATTTCTCTACCATCAGCCCTCAAGTTGGTCAGTCTTCCTTTTCTGTTCCCAGGTCCCCTTCATTGGCCCACAATTCTCCTATCCATTCCATTTACGCTGCCCAGGCCGGCCCTGTCATTGGCCGCATAGCCAGTGATGTCGGATTGGATTTGCCTTCTACTATGGAGGTATAAACAGTGTGTATACTCCTATAGGCTATGTTGTGTGGTATACACAGCGCTGTGGCAGAGGCATCGAAGGGCACAAATATTCGTTGTCTATCATTTTTGGAGGAGGTGGTGGAGCCTGCAGCTGCACATGGTGGAAAAAATGGATCATCGACTGCAATAAGGGATACGCCTTCAGAATATCAACACGGTGCTCTGGTATTCATCCCGAGCATGTCCAGCAAGAGGTTGCCAGTTATATTTTTTTTAAATTTCTCCCCGTCTCGTGACGGGGGAGGCACGCCGGGGCGTTGCCCCTTGGAACCCTGTTCAGAGGCCTTATTGTAAATAGCTATGGATGTTGGCTGTAGTGGCCTGAGTGCACCTAAAAACACTATAGTTAAGCATAACTGGGATGGAGCATAACTGGGATGGGTGACCACCCGGGAAGTCCCGATGGCTGCACCCAATTTTTTTCATGGATTTTTTTTTTTTTTCAACTTCTGGTTTCTGATCCATCCAGCAAGGGATGGAGAGCATACTCCCTCAGTATCCAAAAAAAAATGAATGAAAAAAGAGGTGGAGGGAGGATTTCCATGGGGGAAATCCCCCCTCAAGGGTTTCACAGGCAGGAGAGGGAACCTGCTCTGATACCAAATGTTGGGACTTAAATGATGGACAAATATGAGATATTTGTATTGATACAAATGGGTTACAATATATAGGCATAAGCCTATATGAAATGCATGACACTTGTCAAGTGAAACTGACAAGTGTCAAGGAAGGCATAGTGCACATTACATTAATTCTAACATCCACCTCCATCACACCCACACAATCAACATAAAAAATTTCCATAAAAAAACATGGAAGCACCTAAATCAACTTATCATGGGATGTAGAGACACTTGTTCTTACCCCCAATAGCAATCACATATAGTAGATTTCAAACCCCATTCCATTCCAAGCCAACAGATATTATTCACCCATAATCCATCCTAGGTAGCATAAAATTCTCAAGTTTCCATACCCACACCCCCATTTACCCACATCAACCCCACTTCCACAACCCAACACATTCACATTTCCCAAACTTCATCCCCACTCCATCAACAACAATCATTCCACCACCAAGCCCAACAACATACCCAACATCATCAAATACCCTTCAATCCATCCAACCATAAACTTCACATTCCATCTCAACAATTCACCACTCCACATACCCCACCTTCACACAATCATCAAACAATTCAAGGCTTCTACACACATGGGGAAGACCCTAAAATCCAAGCAATGCAACAACAAATTGATAGCTTGATTCTACATACTCTTGGTATGATGTACCAAAAGCCTACCCTAAGATAGCTAATCAATCAACCTATTCATTTTTTGGTACCATCACCACCATATCCGATAGACTTCATAGTACCAAAATTTGACAAATTTAAAGGGACTGAGGACCCTAGAGAGCACATCAGCACATTCATCCACTCATGCTTTTGGATTCAAGATCAATATGCTTTGATGCTCAAAAATTTTCCTCAGACATTGAGGGGAGATACTTTAGTATAGGTATAATCATCTGCCTCACCACAATATTTACACATTTGAACAATTGGTAGATAAATTTTTGGAGAGGTTTTTCCTCAATGTTCGCAAGAAAACCACATTGACTAACTTGTACAACCTTAGACAATTCAAAGAAGAGTCAATCTATGATTTTGGAAACCATTGGAGGGTAGTTATCACCAAGTTTCCATTCTCCCTACCAATGGAAGAATTGACTCAAATTTTTGCAAGGAGTTGCTTAAAACCCATATCCTTGTTATTGCAACTACAACAATACAGAACATTCGATGAAGCTCTCACTTAGGCTCATGTAATCGAAGAGATAAAAATCCAAGAGGGTGAGATAAAACCAAAGAAAAAATAATGGAAAAATAAGGGCCAATCTAAAGGAAATTATTTTGGCCAATCAAAACCAAGTCAAGTAAATCAAGTGGTCCTAAGTCAGCCGACAATGACTCAACAACAACAACAACCAATGCAACAACCACAACAAGTATCCTATCAAGCGGTTCCCCCACCCCAACAACTTCATAACATAGTGCCAACTGTGGAAAATCACCAACATCAATAATCTGCTTGACAAGACCACATCTTCACACCTTTTCCTGAATCATATGCCTCCCTCTTTCGTAGGTTGTATGACACCAACGCTATTGCCTTACCCAAAATCATACTAGAAGATCAAGTTAAACATGGCAAGAACTATAAGGAGCACTTATTTTATCCTTTCCATTGACATAAAGGGCATGACATTAACACCTACTTTATATTTAAACACATGGTGCAAGATTTGATAGAGCTAGGGGCCATCAAGTTTGATAGTCCCTTGGCCCAACAAAACCAAAACCTTGGTATATACCAAATGCCACTTCCTCATCATGAGGAACAACAATAGACAATAGGGGGGTCAAACATTAAGACTCCTCCTAATCAAGTCAATCATGTGCAATAGTACCAAGGTTTTATGGGGGCTATTCATGTAGTCACCCGAGGTCAAAGAAGCACCAATAGACAAAATGAACAACAATAGGTAGTTCAACCTCCTATAGCACCTCAAGCAAGTGTGTCTCCACAACCTACCAATTCATCATCACCCATCCATTTTTCTACCAATTCATCCCAACCAATTCACCTTCCAAGCCATCCATATCAATCCACTCATCTTCCAAACCATCCACAAAGACCCATCATCTCACTGAGTAGTCGGCTGACAACTAGCCTCAAAATGGCTTCAGCCAAACTATCTATCTATGAGCTAATACAACAATCTCCCCCACACCATGAGGCATTAATGGAAATTTTAAAATCCATTGAACTTCAATCCCAAGATACTAATACCTTCAATAATTTCATGGGGAGTATTCAAATGTGCATGGAGCCTTCCATCACATTCTATGATTTTGAAATTAAATCAATTTCATCAGAATCGGTGGACCCTCCACTACATATTATGGCTCAAGTTGATAGGAAGCCATTTAAATGAGTATTGATTGACACTAGCTCCTCCATCAACATCATCACCACATCCACCCTTCAACATCTCAATCTTTCGCCATCACACATAACCAAATCCACCTTCACCTTAAGAGCATTCAATGATGCTCTTTGTTCCACAATTGGCACTATCATTTTACCCATAGAAGTGGGGGTAAAAATATTGCATACCATGTTCCACATCCTAGAGGGGTCCATGGATTACAATGTACTCCTTGGATACCCCTAGATTAGGGAGATGAGATGTGTCCCTTCCATACTACATCAATGCTTAAAATATGTACATGAGGGATAGATCCATTGCATACCAGTGGACATCAAACCATTTAAGTACTGCAACTTCATTTCAAATCCCTACGAATCCACACTTCCATCCACCCACCTACCCCCCCCCCTCCTATTCTTGAGGAGCTTCCCATCACTACCCCACATCAAACTTCCACTTCCACACCCCCATCTTCATCATAATTGACTACATGTACATGTGGTCGAACCCAATCCACACCATCCACATCATCAACATCAACATCACCCATTATCACCACTCATTCATCATCACCCATCCAACCTACACCCACTACCATTCCATCCACATTAACATCATCAACCATCCATAAAACCTCTCAACCAAATCCATATTCATCCACACCATAGATGTCTCACAAGTCAATTTAATAGATTATGAGATGCCATTTCACCATATATCCCTCCCATTATCTGAGTCACAAGTCATCCATGAGCCTTACACTTCCACATCCACTCCATCCACCTCCACATCCTCACAAGTTGTAGTCCACCTCACCAATCTTAGCATTGGTGAATACGTGGTCCAAGATGTCACAATTACACCGCTAAGCATCCAAATTGTTAGGGATTATGGTCACCCATGTGACCCACCCTTATCCATAGGAGTGGTGTACACTATGGGTTCAACACCTAATAGAATCAATTTTATATATGGGAGGGTTGATTCATCATCCAATCCACCTTCCCTAGATGAACCCAAGCAACCAGTCCTTACCAATATAGAACACATGTTAGGTTTCCCTTCATGATACTTTCATCGAGTCAATTGGTAAGGATATATCCTAGGATGACATGAATAGGGCATGCACGAAATCATTGAAACTCCATATCATAGCATAATTGGATACCACTCACAATCTATCAATTCCTCTTTTGAGCAAGCCTTTCAAAGACTCCATATAGATCATGAAGAGGATAACAATCACAATGATAACTTTGAGGAGGAATTCTATGAAGAATATGATGTCATATCGATAGCTTCAGATGAATCCAAAGAGGAATCAATCCTAATCATTCCATTCACTAAATAGGATGAGCATTATCTTAGAATGTTCCCCATCCATCAACCCATATTTTATTTGCTCCTCCCAAGGGAGTGAGTTGAACCAACTGGTGAACCACCACCTCCACATCATCCACTTCAATGAAACATCATGTAACATATGTACATAAAAAAAAAAAAAAAATATTTGCATTACATTTGCATGGCTTTTGCTAGTTATGCATTTACAAGTGTTGCTTGTTGCTATTCAAGATTCCAAAGTTCCTTCATCGATTCTAGGAGATAAGACCAACCCACCCTTCACATTGCCAACTACCATTCCCCCACTAAGTCAACATGAATTCTGTTGACTTATTCACCCCACTCTATAATCCATACGATTTGGCAAAACCAATTCCAATTGACATTAGCCTCATTGATATGGAATGAATTTCATCACCACCATCCTTTGCCAAATTTATCCTTTTTGAGGAATTTTTAAGAGCTTCCATCACTTACATTCCTCCATCACCCTTACCTTCACCTCTACCTTCACCTTCACCTTCACCCTTGGATCCTGAGGTTTTCCAGGTAGACATGGAAGAGACTAAGCTAGAAGAGTTTGATAATGTCATTGATGACATTCATCTGATCCCAATACCCCATCAGCTTGAGGAAGGTTCTCACATGTCCATTGAAGATACCATTGATGTGAACCTTAGTTCAGATATGGACAATCCATAAATCATCAAACTTGGAAAAAATTTATCCATTAATGAACAAGAGCAATTGATAGCTCTCCTCAAGAGGAAGAAGGACATATTTGCATGGTCCTACAAAGACATGCCTGGCCTTGACCCTAAATTGGTTGTCCACAACTTAACCTTGCATCCTGATGCTAAGATGATCAAATAAAAACTGAGAAATATGCATCCTACCATTGCCCTCATGGTCAAAGAAGAGCTTCAAAAGCTATTAGATGTGGGTTTCATTATACCCATTGACTATCCTGAGTGGCTTTCAAACATGGTACCCATTCGTAAGCCTAACAGGATGATACACATTTGCATTAACTTTTGAGATCTTAACAAAGCGTGTCCTAAGGATGACTTTCCTCTACCAAACATTGATACTCTTGTCGAAACTTGCGTTGGCCATGAAATGCTTTCTTTAATGGATGGTTTTTTAGGATACAACCAGATTTGAATCAATCCTGATGACCAACACAAAACAACATTCACAACACCTTGGGGGACTTTTTGTTACAAGGTAATGCCATTTGGCCTTAAAAATGTAGGTGCCACTTATCAACATGCCATGACATACATCTTCCATGATTACATGCACAAGATCATTGAATATTATGTGGATGATCTCTTGGCAAAATCTAAAACTCAACAAGAGCACATTGGTGTCTTAGAAAAAGTCTTTGATCGACTTCTAGAGCATAATGTAAGGTTGAACCCCAAGAAGTGTGTCTTTGGTGTCACCTCAAGCAAACTACTAGGATTCATTATCTCCAAGAGAGGCATTGAAGTGGACCCAAACAAGATCAAGGCCATTATGGAGATGCCTCCCCCAACAAACTTGAAAGAGTTGCATAGTTTACAAGGAAATATCCAATCGATCCATCATTTCATTGCACAACTCTCAGAAAAATGTAGGCCATTCAATCACCTACTACAAAAGGGGGTGATATTTTCATGGATAGATGAATGTCAAAAAGCTTTTGATGACATCAAGCAATACCTAGCTTCTCCACCAATCTTAACTCCTCCTCATCTAGGGGTCCCCTTCCATATTTATGTTTCAACAATGGACTTTGCATTAGGGACAATGCTTGCTCAAAAGAATAAAAATAACCAAGAGCAAGCTATCTACTACATTAGTCGAACATTGGTAAGCTATGAAACCAGATACGCTTACGTAGAAAAATTATGCTTAGCAGTGGTTTTTACCACTAAGAAACTTAGACATTACATGCTAAGTCACACTACCTATGTCATAGCTAAAGAAAATCCTCTACATTACATGATATCTCACACTTACAATAACACCCACACCATAAAATGGATAATGCTCCTAACTAAATTTGATCTTGAGTTCATTAGTCAAAAATCCATTAAAGGTCAGGTAATAGCTGATCAGCTTGTGGAAGCTCCACTTCCTAGTGATCAACCCTTGATTATTGAGCTCCTAGATGATTCAGTATTTACTATCACTGAACAAGAAGAAGATGTCATTCTAGAGGAAGATGTCGATATCACACTATTCTTTGATGGTTCTAAGTGTAAAAAAGGACAAGGTATAGGAATCATATTTCATACACCCCAAGGGGTACCGATTCCATTATCATTCAAACTTGATTTCCCATGCACAAACAATAATGTAGAGTATGAAGCCTTAATCTTAGGACTTCAAGCAACCATAGCTATGAGCATAAAGCGTATCAAGATATTTGGTGATTCCCAACTTGTCATTCATCAAGTAAATGGAGAATACCAATGCAAAGAACCAGTCTTAAAACTTTATCATGAAGTAGCAATGAAATTGCTTGCCAAATTTGATTGGTATGAGATTGATAGCTTGCCTAGATCGACTAATAGATTTGTAGATGTGATGGCCTCTCTAGGATCACTGATTCCAAAGAACTCCGAAGGAGAGGTACAACCATTAATTGTCACAATGATCTCTAAATCTACAATTTCTCGAGCTGAGTCTAAAGATGAGAAGGATGTTTGCTTTATCCATGTAGAGTCATATGAGCCTTGGTCTAGCCAAATAAAATCCTTCCTCAAGTTTGGAACACTCCCATAAAACATGTCATGAAATACTAAATGAACTTTCAAACAAAAGGTAACTCATTTCACTCTCTTGGGGGACGTGTTGTATAGATGTGGTTATGATGGAGTCCTCCTTCATTATCTCGAGCCTGTAGAGGCCCAAAGAGCAATATCATAAGCTCATGATGGTACTTGTGGTGGTCACTTTAGTGGAATGGCCATCACAAAGCGCATTTTATGCATGGGTTATTATTGGCCCACCATGGAATGTGACTGTTGCAATTATGTCAAGAAATGTCAACAATGTCAACAACATGCTAATTTAACTCATGTACCATCACAAGCCTTACAACCTATTCAGAGTCTTTGGCCATTTTCACAATGGGGTTTGGACTTGATTGGTAAAATATCACCTCCTTCCTCAGGACAACACACATTCATCATCATAGCCACTGAATACTTCACAAAGTGGGTCGAGGTAATTCCTCTAACCAATATGATAGGACCTCAAATTGTGGAGTTTATACTTCAACATATCATCTATCATTTTGGTATCCCCTCAAAAATAATCTCTGAAAATGGTAAGTCTTTCAAAAACAAGGATGTTTGAGCACTTTGTGAGAAATATAATATCCAACATAGTTTCTTAACTCCTTATTACCCATAGACAAATGGACAAGTTGAGGCAACCAATAAGACCTTGATCGCTATTCTCAAGAAATTAGTCAAAGAAAATCATCGATATTGGCACACTCAAATCCCCTTGGCATTATGGGCTTATCGAACAAGCATCTGCATGCCTACTAGGGCAACACCATTCTCATTGGTCTATGGTGTCGAAGCCATCATGCCTCTTGAGCTCGAGATCCCCTCACTATGTATTTCATTATAAGAATTCATAGATGATGACACTGCTAGACAAGCACATCTTGACCAACTTACACTCCTTGATGAAAGGTGAATCAATACCTTGGAGCATTTACGAGTATACCAAGATCATCTCAAGCATGCTTACAATGCCAAAGTCCATCTACATGAATTCCAAGTAGGAGATCTTATCCTTAAAGAGAATCAACAAAACACCAATGCATTACTGCATCTTCATGATAAATTCATGGCTAATTGGTTAGGTCCATACATTATCACCCAAAAAGTGGGTCAAGGAACATATAGACTTACCAATCTAGAGGGAGTAGAAGAGCCCTAACCACTTAACATTATCCACTTGAGAGTATTTTATGCTTAATGGATTATATATATATATATACATATATACACATAAATACACAGATACATGACTAATACACAAACACTTCATTCATACACATTGCATTTCACAATCACATTCATTATCATTTCCATGCATTTCATCCACCATATTAGGGGTCATTTTTTAAGTTTAGACAATAATTGATCCAATAAATCTTGTTGCCTTAATCAAGGGCACCCTCAAGTCAACATCCATTTCATTACACCATTATACAGTCAAATCATCATTTGCACTACAAGTTTCCATTATCCCTAGGTGTTTTCGGTCACTCAACCACTCCTAGTGTTTCAAGAAAACTCCAATACATGTCAAGTTTTCTCTAGGACCAAGGCACATTTTCACTAAGAAAATCTTGAGTTCTAGGAGTTGACTCTAACATTCTTGAACCAAACACATATCACACATATTAAAAACATCTTGTATCAAAGAGGGATAACACCATGATTGGGTTGAACCTCGAAGAAAAAAAGTCATCTTTGCTTATCCCATTATGCACATAGTCCAAAAATAAAAAATAGTGGTCTTCACCACTACTCAACACTTCAAAAATAAAAGAATGAGTAGTAAGGATAGGGTAAAATTCTCATCACACCTCGATTGAGAATCTGATTCCCCAAAGCTCTAACTCTTTTACAAATCACACACCACAGATCCACAAGTTGTAAGGATAGAACTACATTTCCATCTAGATGGTTAGGTAGTTTGAATCCCCAAAGCTTAGAGATCATATCATTGGACTATGGAGCTAATCTCCACTAGGGCTATAGATGCTTGACTGGTAGTGGAGTACGCTCATGCGTGGTGACATGTCTCTCTTGAAGAGACCTCTAATCACACATAAGGACAAGCTAGCTTCTTGGTCTCCTCCATGACAGGTTTCATCTCAATTTACTCAAGATGGGTTAATGAACTCACTTGCACACACATTGGTTCTTGATTACCTTGAGTCATTACCATGCTCATGATTTGGTAAATGAACATTTCACTACACACACATTTGGTCTTAGAGAAATTAGATAGAACTTAGTGAGTTTGTTAGAAATCACTAGTATATTTGAGTCTCTGCAAAACAATTCCAAATTAGCCATCCATAAGCCACAAAAACATCCATATCATTACCACATCATTACATGAGTCTTCCATTTCACATACCACCATTTTGGTACCCTTGATTAAGAAACAATGATAACAATGGTCAAGCAAATCTAAACTACTACAAATTATCATTAGCATGTTAGTTCATTTGCATTATCATCATAAAGCATACACATCATCATTACATTGACATCCATCACATACATATGCATTCACACACACATCCACACAAATTCATAACATAAAATCCATGTATATATATATATATTGCATGTACAATGAACACTCGAAGGCTATATACAATGGAGCACCAAGGCTCATATACAAAAAGTGCCACACAACACTAGCTAGCACCCATAGGTAGACCCCTATGACCCTGAAGGAGCCCTAGACCTAGAGTTGCTATGCCTAGAGTCACTACACCTAACAGAACCCACTACGAAGGAAGAAGGTCGATCTGGTAGCCCAATGTGGTGCTACATAAGTAGATCCTCTAAATATTGGATATACCTCTCTTGAGATCGAAGGCATAGTACATCATACCTCTAATGAGAGTCCCTTTATGCTAGCTCTACCTAGAGCCTCACTATCTCATCCTCACCTCCACCTGATACCATGTGAGCATCCTGCTCCATATGCAACCAAACTATCTCTGCTCCATATGTGAGCATCCTGCTCCATATGCAACCAACAAACCATTTTCCATAGCCTGTCCTACTCTACCTTGAGCCTAGCCCAATCCTCATTACTATGATCTAAAGGCCTCTCTATAACCTCATCCATATCATCCATACCACCATAATCACCTCTAATATCTAGAGGTTACTCTACTACATACCTTGCATGCATCCATATGCTAGACTGATGATGTATCTAACATTAGGGAGACTCCTATACCTCCTTTGCAACCTCCTCCTCATATTTTCTACCCTCATCAACCACTTGACTCAGTACCCATGATAGCTATGAAGTGAACCATGCATCATAGTCCATGGTGGTCCTAGCATCATCCACATCTGGAAGATCTATCTCCTTATCATCCTCATAATCCACCTACCACTCTTCCACACATGGCAAGATTGACTCATCCACCTGATTCCTATAGAGCATAGGAGCCTCATGTACTCCCTGCCTCAACCCTCACCACCCCTATCTGGGTGCATCTTGCAAACACCATCTACTCCAACTTATTCTAGTGGGTATTTTTCAAGGCCTTTCTCACCCTTAGTATGATAGGTGAGAATCAATTTCAAGCCTCCAATATCTTCAATTGCAACATAACATAATAGAAAATATATTACTAGAACATTCATTGCATAAAATAAAATAAAATAAAATATAAACATTGAAAAAATCCAAACAAGAGTGCCAAGGGCACTTACCTCAACCACCTATGCCTCCATGCCTGCTACTGCATCCACTCCCTCCATCACCATCACTTCACACCTCCACACTCCTTCACTCACTCACTCACTCTCCTTCATATGCTGCTTCTCGAACATTTGAATGCAAGAATTAATCCAAATTCACCTCTACAGACCTTTTATAGCTGATTTTGGTACACTCAAATTCTTTAGGGAATTTTATAGGTGCATTTAGATACCTCCTAGCATTTTCAGGGTGGTGGATGTCCTCCCGCATCTATGCTTACCATGGACACTAGCTGACATCCAATTCTAGAATGCTACAAAAGGAATCCAAAGTATTAAAAATGTAGCAAAACCTAACAAAATAACTCCAAAATTTATCCATGCATCAATTTCATCATCGTATCATTTTTTGTGAAAGCACAAATGTTTTTGGGTGCTTAATTTTTATTTATGATCAAAAGTCATGAAATTGCTCAACAATATTCAAAACATCTCAAAATAGTCCAAAACTTCACAAAATGACCACATTTACTATTTTCACCATTCATCATACCCTTTCATTACATTTTTTGATAGCATGAATTTATTTAGGTGGTTAAATCTTATTTGCAACCGAAAGTCATAAAATTGTCCAAAATTGCTTCAAAAACATCCCAAAACAATTCCAAATTTCACAAAAATATACAATTCACTTATAAATGCATTATTATTGATACACATTCACTCACAATCATAAAATTTATTTATCATTATATTTCCATTCAATATTTACCAATTCCACTCACATTTTCAAGTGAACCTCGTATCTAGTGGTTTATTCTATCCCCTTGGTGATTGCAATGATTGGTTATCCATGCAATTCGATAGGATGAATAGATCACCATAAGGATACTTGCTCATATCATCATCCAACATCCTCTTGTTCAAATAAAAATCTATTTGGTCCCTCATTTTTTGAGTGAGATTAATTTTTCCAACAACTATCATTGATGTCCTTGTCTATGGGATTGAAACACAAATAAATTTCATTACATCATCTCCTTTACATTAATAGTCATTGGGGATACATGCCTATTAGGATGATTGATTTCAATTTAATGAATTTCTCAACAATAACTATACGACCCTAACCTCCCATATTTTAACTTCTTTTGTCATATTGCATTTTCATCAATTTGCATTTCAATGATGCCAAAAGGCATATTCTTAAACATAGAACCACCCCAAACTTGGGGTAAGAAAATTTGATTTTGATTTCCCACATCGGGATATATCATTTACATCATTAATATCACCCACATTATCAAAAACCCTTATTTTATTGGGGTAAAAATAAAATACATTATTTACATCATTCATATCACCCACATTGTCAAAAACCCCTTCTTCTATTGGGGAAAAAATAGAACACATCATTTACATCATTCATATCATCCACATTTCACACTACATCATTCACATACATTTACATCATTCATATCATCCACATTATCACCCACAATTCTATCAATTGGCTCATGAGATTCATTCTTCACTCATTCGCCAATTGAGGGGGTAAGCTACACCTATAATTTATGTCTCCAAGATCTTGTGCTCCAAGGAAAGATAGTTGCTTCACTAAATTAGGTTTCTCTTGTTTTTCCATGACATTGTGTTCCACGCAATGCAATACAAAAAGGGGTATCTTTAGACACCAAATCCTAGCCACCTATTACCCATGCATCATCCAATCATAATCGTCCATTATTTATTTATATATATATATATTTATTTATATTTATATATAAATATGAATATTTTATATATTTATATATATATATATATTTAATATAAATATATAAACATGAATAAATCACAGCCACTCATAATGTCTTAATCTCAACCATCCATTTAACTTGATCCATATCACATATCAAAGTTATAATCTTAGCCATTCATCATGTTTTAATCTCGATCGCTTGTTGGTGTCATCAAAACCCTAACATGTTGAAGGTAGGTTATAAAATATCATTCACTTTTGTGAATTAGGGTTAAGTGGTTAATTGATTTTAAAGTGGAATGTGGATTCCAGAGCCCCTCATCCATCATCATCTAAACCCTAGAATTTCACTAAAATCCTTCCTCCTGATCGCCACTGCATCCTCCATTAGATCAATTTAAAATTTTTTGTACCCTCGTATACCTCATCGTCCAAACCTTAGCATTTTGTTAATATTTTCCCACCTCACCACTACCACATCCTTAATTTCTATCTTTAAAAATCCCTATGAAATAGATCTAGGTTCTGCGAAGCACCCCCATCACTCCTGAATGCTTTTGAGCACTTCATAAACACTATTGAGCATTCCAAGAATGCTACAGGGCAATACAAGAATATTGTAAGGCATTCATAGCCCATCCATAATGCTCCATGATGTTTCCCAGCCTTTGGTCTATCATCGATAAACCTTCAAACACTCACGGATGTTTGTGCAACTCCATATCATAGAAGCAAAATTATGGATCAGACAAATTAGGTATATTCTACCAAGGTAAAAGGTTTATTGATCTACAATTTATGTTTTTTATACTTAGCTTACATTTCATCATTACAACACTTAGGATTTGTATATTTGTTATTCAGAGGGTCTCACACAGTTGAGCCTTAGCATATGGTATTAATATCTTGGTGTTGTAATCTATTTTTAGGTACAAGAACTATATTCTTAATGGTTGTTGTAGCTTTGATGGTCTCGTAGGGATATGCAAGCCCACCCTCAATTTTTTTGGAGTGAAGATTATTTTGAAGATACTAGCATTATCTTAAACAAGGGTATCAAACCCTTGCATTCTAATAATTGTATCAAAGCTTCTATAGCATTGTAACCCCAATTCAAGGAAAATCTATTGTACAAATTGGAGATCCAAGCTCCTTGAGTTATAATAAATCATATCTATAAATTTAGTGTATATATTATCATTTGATTTTATCTAGTACTTTTATTGGTGTTTTCATTTTTACTTTACACACTTATCTATCCATTTAAATTCCTTTCCTTTCCTTTGAATATTGATTATTGGATAGGCAATTTTAGAGTAGTCCTTCATAAATCATCTATAATAGCCTGTAATGCCCATGAAGTTGCAAACTTTGAACACATTACTAGGTTGTGGCTAACTCAATATGGCCTCAATCTTCTTGGGGTCTAATGGAATTCCTTATAAAAAGATGATATGCCCTAGGTATTGTACCTCTAGAGCATAAAAATAACATTTCAACAAGTTTCCATAGGGTCAGTTATTCTATAACAGTTCAAGCACTATCCTCAAGTTCTTGTCATGGTCTTCCTTAGTCTTAGAATATATCAATATATCATCTAAAAAGACCAATACAAATTTATCCAACTGCTAAATAAATATAAAATTCATTAAATTCATAAAAGTTGTGTATACATTGGTTAGTCCAAAGGGTAACACTGTGAACTCGTAATATACCCATATCGAGTCTTGAAAATATTTTTGTGAGTGTCCTCTGTTGGGGTAAAAGCATTGGTTAAATTCTACTCATTATTTCACAACCCTTTCACTTAATTGTCAACCCAGGGATGCTCGTAAACTTGTGAAGTACATGGCAAATATTGATTACAATACCACTAATATGAATACATTAAAATCTAAAGTTTGGGGGGTGTTGTTGTATAGAATTAATTTATTCCAAACCACTTAATATTTAGAAAATAAATTACAGGAAATAAAATCACACCACACTTGTAGAAATTGAAGAAAGTAATAACTAAATAAAATTTTAGAAAATAACCAAAGGCAGGAAAATAAAAACTAACAAAACTAAAATTCAATGATAGGAAAGTAAAGGAGAAGGGGAGGAATATTGGCCAGGAGTGGGCCCAGGCTGTAGTAGATTCCACCCGATTAACTACATGCGCAAAACTTCAAATAAGAGAACTTAGAATGATTTTTATTGTAGAAATGAAATTACAGTACAATCTAGTTCTTCCTCTAATTTTTATCCTCTCCTTATTCAGGGAAATCTTATGCATTTATATAATACATAGGCTTCTCTATTATGTTAAGCTACCGGATGAAAGAAATCGTTGATATAACCAGAATCGCTATTAAAAATAAGATGGAAACTCTTATATAATAAAAGTGTATATTATTCGATGTCTTAAAAATAAAAAGTGATTGGGTTAATATACCCAACCAAGGAGTGTGTGCTTGTGAAAGGGTGTGACCCCTTGTAAGTTAATATATTAAGATGATGATAATTGTATTATGTTAGGAGGGTCCTAACATGCCACCCCCTTAAAAGAGCTTTGTCCTCAAAGTTGGAAATTTGGAAATTGCTTCTGGATATCGTGAAGAGTTTCCCACGTCGCGTCTTCTAAAGGTAGACCTTTCCAATGGATTAAAACTTACGTGATATCGCGAGTACGAAGGTGATGAGAGCGGCGATCCAAGATAGCTTCTGGTTCGACTAGAAGTACTCCATCATTGGAAAATTCAAGGAGAGTGGTTTGTGTCGTGATATGGGCTCCAACTGCGAGCTTAAGGCAAGATACATGAAATACGGGGTGAAGTTTGGAAGAGGGAGGAAGCTCAAGTTTGTAAGCAACGGTCCCAATACGTTGGAGAACTTTATACGGCCCGTAAAATTTGGGTGCTAACTTCTGAGAACCTTTTTGTTTAAGAGAGGATTGACGGTAAGGTTGGAGACGTAAGAAAACCATATCACCCTCGTGGAAACTACGTTCGCTTCTATGTTGATCGGCTTGCTACTTCATGTGATGTTGGGCGGTGTGTAGGTTCTCTTTTAGGATCCGTAGTATGTCATCTCGAGTAGCGAGTTCCGTTTCCACCGCATGGACTTTTGTAGTCCCTGGAATATAGGAAGTGAGGGATGGTGGTGTTTGGCCATATAATGCTTCATAAGGAGTCATTTTGATGGACGTATGGTATGAAGTGTTATACCACCATTCCGCTAGTGAAAGCCACTTTACCCAATGGAGTGGTTGAGTAGAAACAAAACATCGAAGGTATGTTTCCAAGAATTTATTTACAACTTTTGTTTGGCCATCGGTTTGAGGATGGTAAGCGGAGCTCATACGAAGTTGAGTACCTTGTAATTTGAACAATTCCTTCCAAAAAGTGCTAGTGAAATTTGGGTCATGGTCACTAACAATTGTGGAGGGCATACCATGTAATTTAAAGATGTTATCTAGGAAGAGGTGGGCTATAGTGCTAGCGATATAAGGATGAGCCACGGGACAAAAATGGGCATATTTAGATAAGCGATCAACGACTACGAAAATGGTTGTTTTTCCTCCTGATTTTGGTAATCCTTCAATAAAGTCCATAGAAATATCTGCCCATGTTTTGGTGGGTATAGGAAGAGGTTGAAGTAATCCTAGAATAGCAAGGGTCTCCCCCTTTTGTCTTTGGCAAACTTCACATTCTTTTACAAAAATTTTGATGTAATTTTTCATTCCTACCCAATAGAAGGAGGTAGTGGCTCTTTTATAGGTTTTTAAGAAACCAGAGTGGCCTACAGTGGGTGAGGTATGTAACTCATGAAGAAGTTTTTCATGATAAGTTGAATTGGGGGTGAGGACCATCCTTCCTTTGTATCTTAATATATTGTCTTTCCAAGTGTATGGAGGTTTGCTACTAGGATTATGTTGAAGTTGTTGAATTAAGGCATGGATAGTAGGATCATTTATCCATTCTTCATGCACCTCATCTACCCATTTAGGAATAAGGGAGGAAAGAGCATGGACTTGAGGCATATCTTCAAATTTTCTAGAAAGTGCATCGGCTGCCATGTTGTCCTTTCCCTTTTTATATGTAATTTCATAATCATAGCCAAGAAGTTTAGTAACCCACTTTTGTTGTTCCGGGGTATTAGTCCTTTGTTCCAAAAAATACTTCAAGCTATGATGGTCAGTGCGTATAATGAAATGTTGGCCAATAAGGTAAGGCCTCCAATGTTGAATAGCATGGACAATCACCAACATCTCTTTTTCATACGTAGAGCGAGCTAGATTCTTAGGAGAAAATGCTTTGCTTATAAAAGCTAGAGGCCTTTCATCCTGCATGAGTACGGCTCCCATTCCTATTCCTGAAGCATCACTTTCAATGACGAATGGTTTAGAAAATTTGGGCATGGCTAGAACAGGGGTGGTACACATTGTAGTTTTCAAGGTGATAAAGGCCTCATCCACTTTAGATGACCATTTGAAAGCATTTTTCTTAAGTAATGTTGTTAGAGGGGCAGCGATTTTACCATAATTTTGGACAAATTTTCTATAATATCCCGTTAGTCCAAGAAACCCACGTAGACCTTTTAAGGTTTTTGGAATAGGCCAATTTTTCACCTCCTCAATTTTGCAAGGATCTACCATAACTCCTTCCTTTGAGACAATATGCCCTAAGTATTCAATTTCTTGTTTTCCAAAGGAACACTTTGATATTTTTGCATAAAGTTGATTTTCCTTCAAGATTTGTAATGCTTGTCTAACATGGTCCAAATGTTCTTCCCATGTTTTGCTATAAATCAAAATGTCATCAAAGAAAACTAATATAAATTTACGAAGGAAAGGGTGAAATACCTTATTCATTAGACTTTGAAAGGTAGAAGGAGCGTTGGTAAGGCCAAATGGCATCACCAAGAATTCGTAGTGCCCTTCGTGAGTGTGAAAGGCCGTCTTAGGAATATCCTTTTCGTTGACTCGTATTTGGTGGTAGCCCGACCGTAAGTCTAACTTGGAAAAATAAGCTGCCCCATGGAGTTCATCTAATAGCTCGTCTATGACCGGAATAGGAAATTTATCCTTGATGGTCATTTTATTAAGCACTCGAAAATCGACACATAAACGCCACGATCCATCCTTCTTTCTAACTAAAATAATTGGAGAGGAGTAAGGGCTTTTGCTAGGTCTAATGACTCCTGCCTTAAGAAGCTCTTGTACTAATTTCTCTATTTCGGTCTTTTGGAGGTATGGATAACGATAAGGTCTAATATTAGGAGGTTGATGCCCTGGAAGTAGTGGAATAGTGTGATCGTGACTTCGTTGTGGAGGTAGTCCTTTTGGTTCATTGAATACCGCCTTATGGTGGTCTAAAATATTTTGTAACTCTGGTGTCTCTTCTTCTTTGTGACTAGGTTGAATTGAAAATAATTGGGCGACCATTCCTTTGTTTCCTTTTCGGATAATTTTCTCCATTCTATGCGAGCTTACGATTTGGGAAGGTCCTGATTTTAGGCCTTTGATAATATAGGTTTGGTTCTTTGTTGTGAACTTCATCCATAGTTCATCAAATTCCCATTGGACTACGCCCAAGGTTCGTAACCATTGTATGCCTAGTACAATGTCGCAACCACCTAGGGGTAGGACGTACATGTCGCCTTTCATGTTATAAACCCCCATAGTTAGTTTTATATTTCTGCATTTTCCTTTGCATGCAATTTTTCCGCCGTTTCCAATCATCACTTTGAAGTTATTGCAAGGGTATATAAAACAATTTGCTTGCTTAGCCACCTTTGGATCGATAAAATTGTGCGTGCTACCAGAATCTAGGAGCATAGTAAGGTTTTGTTTCTTAAAATACCCTTTAACTCGCATTGTTTGAGGGGAAAAAAATCCGGCAAGGGCGTTGAAGGAAACCTTTGGTGCATTTTCTTCGTCACTTTCAAGTGTGTTGGATAATACCTCTACTTCGAGTTCAGGTTCCTCTTCGGTAGAATTCCCCCATCTGTGGCATCTAGAATATATAATTTTCGTGAGGCACATTTATGATTTCTGTCAAATTTCTCATCGCAATGGTAGCAAAGACCCTTAGCTTGTCTTTCCTTCATTTCCTTGAAACTCAGACGCTTAATTGGTAGAGCGGGGTTAATTTTGGGGGCTGTGTAGGAGTTTTGGGTTCTTCCATTTTGCATTGGTTTGGGGTTGGTATAAGTGTTTGATGGTTTCCCCAAGGTTGGTTTTGTGAACCGATTTCGTGCCTTGATTTTGTCTTTCGCTAATTTCGCCAAGCCGATGGTCTCTAACATGTTTGTAGGGTTATACATTTGCACCTCAATTCAAATTTCTTCTTTTAATCCATTGACAAAAAAATTTTGAAAGAAGGCAACGTCTAATCCGGATGTTCGATTAGCTAGCCTTTCAAATTCTTCTTGGTATTCGCTTACCGAAGTGGTTTGGCATAATTTAGTGAGGGCCCTTGTAAAGCTTTGAAACTTGCTAGGGCCGAATCGCACTAATAGATTCTATGTAAAGGTTGACCACGTCGGAGTGCCGTTAGTTTTCTCGAACCATTGGTACCATTGGATGGCATCGTTTTCCAAGTGGAAGGAGGCGATATGCACTTTTTGCATTTCTGGAATTTGATTTAGTGAGAAATATTGCTCTGCTCGGTAGATCTAGTTTGTAGGGTCTCCGCCTTCAAATTTTGGGAAGTCTAATTTGGTCATCCATGGTAAAATGGAAGTTTGTGGACCTCCTAATAGTGCTCGGTTTGGTGACCCGTTGTTGGTTGAATTTGAATGTGTTATTGCCCGATTTTTACTGATAGCGTCAAGTTTAACATCCATTGCAAATATTTTCTCGAAGAGTTCTCTTGTGTTATGGGCATTCTCCTCTCTTTCCTGTTTAACTTCTTTGGCGAGCCTTTCATGTTTCTCATGAATGGAATCCAGTGATCGACGTCCGTCAGCCATAGCGGTTGGTTAGATGAGAAAAATAGTGCAATTTTGGTATATAAAAGTTGTCAAAAAAGTTGTTTTAGCAACTTTGCAAAAGTTGTTAGAAACTTTTTGCAAAAAAAATGTTGCTATTGTTTGAGCAAAAAATGGTTTAGTTCACTTCTTTGCAATAGTAATTGCAATTTCAAAAAAATTGACAAAATTGAAAATAAAAAATTTGCAAGAATCTTCGAGCAAGATTTTGTTTTGTAAATTTTGTCAATAAAAAATTTGGGGGACTAATGCCCAAACAACTTATTTGTTTTAATTCGATGCTCACTGTTTATTCACAGTAGCACTTTAGATTTTATTTTTAACCAGCGTGAAATACGGAGTGAGTCAACAACACGACAGAGTCGAGAGCGCACGGTAGGCGAAGGCAGGCGGGTAGCAAATGGACAACACCGTAATGCAGAGACGGTAGGGTCGAGAGCACACGGCAGGCGGAGGCAGAGTGGAGCACAGAGTGGGTAGAGTGCACAGTGGCGAGGGCGGTCAACCGGTCAACAAAGTACAAAAATAGACAAGTGGCAGTGGTTACGCGTGAGGATTGGTCAAAGGGAGGGCGTAACCGAAGTCATGCTTCAATAAGTGTGTTGCCCACCTTATAAAATCTTTGATTGCTCCGGTACCCACTATGTGGGATAAAATTTTGCTGCGAATTAATTTTACACCCTGCGCTTTCACGTCGACGGAAATTCGATCGGCTTCCCTCTTTTTCGATGGTCGTGAAAGTTTTAAAAACTTTATATTAAAGTTTTAATATTTATAAAATTCTATCATTATCCTTTTAGTTTCGTCGGAGACGTCACAGCGAGCGTTCAAATCACTCTCTTTCACCGTTTATTGATTATTGAGGCCTGAATTATTGTTTGTGGGGGTTCTATTGTTGTATATGATGAATTTGATGCTTATTGCGAGAATAATGAATGGATGTTGTGATATACGCAGGTGAATGGCGGTGATGCTTGGATTGTTGATGACGGAGAGAAGAAAAAATAAATAAAAATTATCCAAATGATGTGAGAGGTGAATTTGATGATGGGTTTGGATGTGTATGGGTGCGGAAGCAAGAAGCTCTGATCCAAATGTTAAGCTACCGGATGCAATGCTACCACTAGAAGTATCCTAAATTGAAAGAAATCGCTGATATAACCAGAATCATTGTTAAAAATAAGATGGAAACTCTTATATAATAAAAGTGTATATTATTCGATGTCTTAAAAATAAAAAGTGATTGGGTTAATATACCCAACCAAGGAGTGTGTGCTTGTGAAAGGGTGTGACCCCTTGTAAGTTAATATATTAAGATGATGATAATTGTATTATGTTAGGAGGGTCCTAACATATTACAATATTTAGATTGTTGTTACAATAACTAATTTTACTATAGATGCGATTACAATAACTACACACTAAATTAAGATAATTTAGATGTGTTCAAAATATATTGTATCCGTTGCGTGATCTATAGTCTAATTAAATCAAACAACTTTCATTCTTCTTTGGCCCTTTGTTGGAAATAGTTGATTTTAGTTTATTTTGTCACCGTCATTTATGTTCTGCATTCTAGAAGTCATTACTCTATTTCATATGCAAATAGGGCACCTGACATGTTCGATTGTCAATAGGAGTTAAGCACCATTTGATTGGGATTTAGGTGCCTCATTCAGATTATGTGGATTCAACCATCTTTGAATCCATCAATGAAAATAATATGTCCTATTGGAATATGGGAGCAAGGTGCATTTTCATTGGAGTATGAGAATAAGGTGCCTTTCTGACGGAATATGAGAGTAAGGCACCTTTGTGTCAAAAGACAAGAGTAAGACACCTTCCTATCAAAATACGAGAGCAAGGCACCTTTCTCTTTTAGGGTAACACTCCTTCCATAATATTCATTGAACTCTTTTGAAAGCAGATGATGCCATATCCAAGTGGAACCTTGACGTAGTTATACAGAAAATAAAAAAAATGATCAAATCTACATACAAAGCACACTTTTCACACAAGTGAGGCAATATACACAATTTGCCATTAAATACATATAAAAATTCATAAAAATTACAAATGTGATCAATAATATGAAGAACACAAGCTTATACTGAGAGGGGGGGTGAACAATATAAGACCACTTTAAACTTTTTCCTTCAACTTTCAAATTAATATTATGCAGTGAATAGATAGCAGTATCAAAAAAAGTAATCAAAGCAATGCACAAAATACCATCCACAATAGAGACACAACAATTTACGTGGTTCACCCAATGCGGGCTACTCCATGGATAAAATCTTTCACTAAATTTTATCACCTCAAATTCGGGAAACCTTTCCCGATTACAAAGTTTATGGGCACCAACCCAAAGGAGACACCAATCCCCTAGCTCTGCTCTGGCTGGTGATCCTCTAGAAAACCTCTACCTCCTCTGCCCTTAGCAAGTGGAACTCTATCCACAAAAGACACCTGTCTTCCCTGCTCTGGCTGGAGACCTCTCGTCCTCAACTCTTTCACCTCCAAAGCTGGTCCTCGAATTTGCACTAAACACAGTCCTTCGGTTCAGCACAAATGTCCTCGTTCGCTTCCTCTGTTCTGCACCAAACACAGTCCTTCGGTCTGGCACAAATGTCCTCAAAATTTCACCTCTGCGCAATCACAGCAGCACTCGATCAAACATCAACTTATGCACCTCTGCGCAATCACAGCAGCATGATCTTCGTGCACTCTGCTTCCTTGCAATCTCTCTCACTTAGAAGATTCGATGGAATGCACTCTACTTCTCGGTGATCGAACTTCTCCCCACACTCTATCTACGAAAGTCGCACTTCGAACGCACACTTCGATCGATGCCTATTCTCTTCAAACAGCCCTCCTTTTATACTAACATAATCAAGATCTAAACCTTGGTCTTAGTCGGCTGTTATGCAAATGCAAACCCTAACTCCGTCGGTTGCATGCCCTAATCTTCGTCGGCCCAATTTTAACTCTGTCGGCTTCAACCGCCTCTGTGGTTTAGTGGCTTCTGCCGTGAAACCACAACATGTCACGATATCGTGACATTTTTGCAGCCGTACACTTTCGTTTGGCTATTGTCGCGATATCGTGACACTTTTGCTTTTGTCTGCCTTGACTACGTTCTTGTCGCGATATCGCGACACTTCTGTCTTTGCTGACGTCATCTTCACTCCTGTCATGAAATCGTGACACTTTAGTCTTCTTGGTCTTCTTCTAGGCTTGCACTAGCGAAAACGGAACATGTCACGAAATCGTGACACTTTCGCTGCCTTGAGCTTCTCTCTGCCTTATACCCATGAAACTGGAACATGTCACGAAATCGTGACGCTTTCGCCTTCGAGCTCTTCCTTCTTGAATTCGTCGTGAAATCATGACGCTTCTTCTGTTGAAGACTTGCTAACTGTTTCTGTCATGAAATCGTGACACTTTCTCCAACTGAATGCTGCCATCTCAACCTGTCGTGAAATCGTGACACTTTCTGCATTCGCAAGCTTTCTCTTCAACCTGTCGCGAAATCGTGACACTTTCTGCATCCGTACAACTTCTTTGTAGCCTGTCGCGAAATCGCGACGCTTCTCATTTTAGACTCTTCCCTTTGCTGCATGTCACGAAATCATGACAGTTCTCACTTCGAGCTTTTCAGCATGTCGCAAAATCGTGACAGTCCTCACTTAGTCTTTTGCAGCATGTCACGAAATCATGACAGTTCACACTGCGGACTCTCCCTTCTGCATCATGTCACGAAATCGTGACACTTTTTCGTCCGTACAACCTTCCTTGCATTATGTCACGAAATCGCGACACTTTTCCTTCTTTGCCTTCCTGCACTTTTCGAGTCGCGAAAATGCGACATGTCACGAAATCGTGACACTTTCCACCTTGCTCTCTTTCTCTGCCAACATGTCACGAAATCGTGACAGTTTTCCCAGCTTCTTCTCTCTCTTCCAACATGTCGCGAAATCGTGACAGTTTTGCTAGCTTCTTCTTTCTCTTCCAACATGTCGCGAAATCGTGACACTTTTTCAAAAAGCTTTCTCTCTCCTGCCTAAGTCGCGAAAATGCGACATGTCGCGATATCGCGACATTTTTTCAAAAATCTTTCTCTCTCCTGTTTAAGTCGTGAAAATGCGACATGTCGCGATATCGCGACATTTTTCCAACTTACTTTCTTTCGAACCTGTCAAGCCGAAACTTCAACAAAACACATTATTTTACATCAAATCAAATTCTTTCAAAAGCTTCTTGACATCAATGACAACTTATTTACTTGAGCAACTGCAAAGAACTCAAGGTACCCAAAATTGCCAACAATCTCCCCCTTTGTCATTGATGGCAACCCTTTACTAAAAACACGTCTCAGGAGCTAAAACTAAAACCAACTGTGCTAACAGCTGAGAATCTCCTTTTGAAGTTTTGCTCCCCCTGACTTGAAGCTTTCCTCTTCACATTGAAGCTCTCCCCCTTACTCATATCTCTCCCCCTTTGTCATCAATGGCAAAGGGTCACCTTTGGGGCTGGGACTAAGAATGAGCCACTTAGCTTAGTCCCTCCCCCACCTCCTGATGAGGTGATTAAAATAGGGGTGGGAGTAAAACTCCCATTAGGCACTGATCATCATCAGTGTCTACAATTTCCTTGTCGGGCCTTTTCTTGAACTTTTTGCCCGCATTCCTGTTTTTGTCACTGTTCTTGTTCTTGTTCTCATCCCTGTCCTTTTTCATGCCTTGATCCTTGGACCTGATCATGCCACTGTTTCTATTTCTGTACCTTGGAAGATCAGCTCTACACTGTCTAGCTGTGTGACCTTCATTGTTGCACTTATAACAAGTAACAATGTTATTTCTTTTAGGCATACTTGTTCTTTGAATCCTCCTGTTTTGACTAACCCTGTTCCAGTTATTAGCCTTGCAAAAAATTGCCTTATGCCCAAACTGTTTACACGAGTAGCAATACCCTTGAAAGAAATTACCACCTCTGAAACTGTCATTTATCTTCCTTACTTGAGCCATGCAATGTGCAGCCATGTGACCAAACCTGTAACACGCAAAACATCTGTCGTGAAATTTTCCTTTATACGACCTCTTGGGTCCCGAAAACTTCTTCTTCGCATTCTGAATTTCGTTTTCTATTTCTACGCATCGATCACTCACGGACTCATGTTCTGAAGTACTTTCTTCATCGAACTCTCTTCCTTTTGGAATCTCTTGCTAGATTCCCCAACCTGTTCTTTGTGCGGCTTAACAAAACCAAGACCTGTTTTATCTCGTTGGATTTCTTTGACCTTTGATGAGAGACTTAACCCTTTTGGAGCTATCTTGAAACCTGTACAGCTTATCCTTGTACTCTTTAGTTTCCACTTCCAGAGAAGCCATTTTCTGTTCCAACTCATTATACTCAAGAATCTTAGACTCTAACTCATCCTTGAGTTCCTGTGTTTTAGCTATAGAGAAGTCAAGACTTTCTATAAGATCGTCTCTCTCCATACAACATTCATCTAACTTATTCTTGAGTCTATCATTCTTCTTTCTTTCCTTTTTCAAAACACTAAGAGCATTATTAAGTTCACTTTCAAGATCTTTTATTTGTTTGCTTTCTGAATCCTCAAGGCCTTTTCCAGATTTCTTATCACTAGAGGTGCTACCTTTTTCAAAAACCATACAAGCATCTTCTTGATAGTTTTCTGAAGCATCCTTATACATACTGGAAACCAAATCATTATTTGTACAGTCATCCTCAAGGTGACCAAAATTTCCACATCTAAGACATTTCATAATAATGAATCTATGTTTCGGTTCTTCCTCCTTTTTTGATATGAACAACATCTCATTTTCCTCATCACTTGAAGAGCTTTCACTATCACTGCTAGAACACTTACTTGCTTTGTCTAAGTAGAAACTCTTCTTGTTCTTGTGTGAATACCTCTTTCCTTGATTGTTGTGCTCATCTTTGTTCTTTCTGTAATACTTGTGCTTTTTAGAATCCTTGCTCTTAACATCCTGTTTCTCTTCATCACTTTCATTCTTGGAAACAGTATAGTCAGTAGCATAATGACCAAACTTTCCACAATTGAAGCATCTTATATTTTTCATGCTTTTGTGCTTTCTAGATAACTTGCCTTTCTTGCTGTAATATGCCTCTTCATCACTAGAAGACTCATCACTCTCTTGAAGTTGTTTACCCTTAGATTTCTTGGTAGCCTTGAAAGCTGCCTCTTTCTTGACGTCAACCTTCACCCGAGTTCTCAACTCAAATGCTGCAAGAATGCTATGAAGCTCATCCTTTTTCAGCTTATCCAAATCTTTAGCTTCCTCAATAGCAAAAATATTTTCACTGAATCTATTAGGAAGAGATCTTAAGATTTTATCACAAACATCATTTTCAGCAAGTTCAAGACCTAAGTCTTTCATGGAGTTAACAACCTCATCCATGCGAAGCATGTAGTCACTAATATTTTCATCATCATTCATCTTGAGTTGTTCAAACATACCTTTGAAATGTCTCAACTTGGCCTTTTTGACATTTGCATCACCTGTATGAACCACCTGCAACTGTTTCCACATTTCACTAGCTGTCTTGCAGTGAATTACTTTGGTGAGATCTGCTTTCTGTAAGCCTTTTAGGATTGCATTCATTGCTTTTGAATTGTTGTGATGTAGAAGCCTATCTTCTTTAGTATATGGACCATTTACAGGAATAGTGTACCCATCTTCAATCACTTCCCAAACCTCATTCCCAAGTGCCATTAGATGAACCTTCATCCTTGCACTCCAAAGACCAAAATCTGATCCATCAAGAATAGGTGCTGCATTTCCGCTTGAATAATCCATTGTGTTCTTATCAAGCTTTTCCTTCAAGCTATTTAAACTTTTCGAAGGAACCCGCTCTGATACCAATTGAAGAACACAAGCTTATACTGAGAGGGGGGGTGAACAAGTATAAGACCACTTTAAACTTTTTCCTTCAACTTTCAAATTAATATTATGCAGTGAATAGATAGCAGTATCAAAAACAGTAATCAAAGCAATGCACAAAATACCATCCACAATAGAGACACAACAATTTACGTGGTTCACCCAATGCGGGCTACTCCACGGATAAAATATTTCACTAAATTTTATCACCTCAAATTCTGGGAAACCTTTCCCGATTACAAAGTTTATGGGCACCAACCCAAAGGAGACACCAATCCCCTAGCTCTGCTCTGGTCGGTGATCCTCTAGAAGACCTCTGCCTCCTCTGCCCTTAGCAAGTGGAACTCTATCCATAGAAGACACCTGTCTTCCCCGCTCTGGCTGGAGACCTCTGTCCTCAACTCTTTCACCTCCAAAGCTGGTCCTCGAATTTGCACTAAACACGAGTCCTTCGGTTCAGCACAAATGTCCTCGTTCGCTTCCTCTGTTCTGCACCAAACACAGTCCTTCGGTTTGGCACAAATGTCCTCAAAATTTCACCTCTACGCAATCACAGCAGCACTCGATCAAACATCAACTTATGCACCTCTGCGCAATCACAACAGCATGATCTTCGCGCACTCTACTTCCTTGTAATCTCTCTCACTTAGAAGATTCGATGGAATGCACTCTGTACACTGCAATCGAATTTGCACTCTACTTCTCGATGATCGAACTTCTCCCCGCACTCTATCTATGAAAGTCGCACTTCGAACGCACACTTCGATCGATGCCTATTCTCTTCAAATAGCCCTCCTTTTATACTAACATAATCAAGATCTAAACCTTGGTCTTAGTCGACTGTTATGCAAATGCAAACCCTAACTCCGTCGGTTGCACGCCCTAATCTTCGTCGGCCCAATTTTAACTCTGTCGGCTTCAACCGCCTCTGTGGTTCAGTAGCTTCTGTCATGAAACCACAACATGTCATGATATCATGACATTTTTGTAGTCGTACACTTTCGTTTGGCTATTGTCATGATATCGTGACACTTTTGCTTTTGTCTGCCTTGACTACGTTCTTGTCGTGATATCGCGACACTTCTATCTTTGCTGACGTCATCTTCACTCCTATCATGAAATCGTGACACTTTAGTCTTCTTGGTCTTCTTCTAGGCTTGCACTAGCGAAAATGGAACATGTCGCGAAATCGTGACACTTTCGCTGCCTTGAGCTTCTCTCTGCCTTATACCCGTGAAACTGGAACATGTCGCGAAATCGTGACGCTTTCGCCTTCGAGCTCTTCCTTCTTGAATTCATCGTGAAATCGCGACGCTTCTTCTGTTGAAGACTTGCTAACTGTTTCTATCATGAAATCATGACACTTTCTCCAACTCAATGCTGCCATCTCAACCTGTCGCGAAATCGTGACACTTTCTGCATTCGCAAGCTTTCTCTTCAACCTGTCACGAAATCGTGACACTTTCTGCATCCGTACAACTTCTTTGTAGCCTGTCGCGAAATCATGACGCTTCTCATTTCAGACTCTTCCCTTTGCTGCATGTCACGAAATCATGATAGTTCTCACTTCGAGCTTTTTAGCATGTCGCAAAATCGTGACAGTCCTCACTTAGTCTTTTGCAGCATGTCACGAAATCGTGATAGTTCACACTGTGGACTCTCCCTTTTGCATCATGTCACGAAATCGTGACACTTTTTCGTCCGTACAACCTTCCTTGCATTATGTCACGAAATCGCGACACTTTTCCTTCTTTGCCTTCCTGCACTTTTCGAGTCGCGAAAATGCGACATGTCGCGAAATCGTGACACTTTCCACCTTGCTCTCTTTCTCTGCCAACATGTCGCGAAATCGTGACAGTTTTTCCAGCTTCTTCTCTCTCTTCCAACATGTCGCGAAATCGCGACAGTTTTGCCAGCTTCTTCTTTCTCTTCCAACATGTCGCGAAATCGTGACACTTTTTCAAAAAGCTTTCTCTCTCCTGCCTAAGTCGCGAAAATGCGACATGTCGCGATATCGCGACATTTTTTCAAAAATCTTTCTCTCTCCTGTTTAAGTCGCGAAAATGCGACATGTCGCGATATCGCGACATTTTTCCAACTTACTTTCTTTCGAACCTGTCAAGCCGAAACTTCAACAAAACACATTATTTTACATCAAATCAAATTCTTTCAAAAGCTTCTTGACATCAATGACAACTTATTTACTTGAGCAACTGCAAAGAACTCAAGGTACCCAAAATTGCCAACATAATATTGCACAAAAAATTAGAAACATATGCAAAAATATGAGCAATTCTGGTGCTGATCATCCCCCTATGCCTAAGGATTTTCACATCCTCATGGCATCTTGTATTGGTAGTCCACATTTTTTTCTATGACCCTCCAATAAGCTTTATTCTTGTACTTCCTCTTCTTTGTAGTGGCCTTATCTCTTTCCTTATCCCTAGGATTTTGACCATGCTGACTCTGATGGGTACTGGCCCCTTGCTATGATATATGCTGGTGTGGGCTATGCCTAACTGTTCTGCTAGGCCCAACACTTGTGCTTGGTGGCTTTGTGACATAGGTTTTTTGTCATACTTTTTACTTCATGTAATATCCTATAAAATTAGTGGCCCCTTTCTGGAATGTAGGATCACCTTCTAGAGTTGGTGATATTGAGGTAAAGGGCTCTGTGTCTATAATATCTAGTTTTTCCTAGAAAGGAATTTAGGATTCATTCACCACTTTGACCTTGTGTAATTGGACCACTTTAGGAAAAAAACTTAACATATTTTGAGTTAAGTGGTTTTGTACTTCCTTCAAAAAGTGGCTTCTTGTTAGATGCTTTGCCTTGGGTTGTAGTTGTCATTAGGCCTAATACCCCCATATCCTATAGGTATATTTTCATTTTGGAGGGTTGATCTCCAATGAACCCCTATATCTTACAAAAATGCTTCTTAGGAGTAAGATTAATGTTAATCCTGGGCTCTCTGACCATCTTCTTGAAGGTATTTCTTGCCATATTTCCCTCCTTAATATCTTTCTTGCCATCTTTGCCATATTTCTTGCTCCTGTTTCCTAGAAAATTTGTTTAGGGATCCAACCCATTCTTCATATGAATTAGGCACTGGCTAGGTCTTTGCTTTTGCAGCTCTAGCCCTGGTTCTAGGCTTTTGCAGCTCTGGCCCTAGTTCTAGGCTTTTGCTATGGTATTTTGATTACTTTACTCTTAGACCTCAGTTGCATAAAGTTTGTTGTGTGTACGGGTATACAATTTTGAGAGCTTGTTTTACCTTCATGTGCAAGTGGTATCATTTCTTTAATGCCATAGGATTCAGGTGTCTAATCCTCTGGTGTCACCTCAGTAGGCATCTCTTGCACTTCCTATTCAACCACTGGTATTGTGATAGGTTATTGACCTAGCGATTCTCTATAGAGTGCATCTATTATTGAGGCTATGTTGTCTCAGCCTTGGTTCCCTACTCCATCTCCTCTTCAGGTTGTTGGTTGTGAGGCTGATTGCTCAGTATTTACTCCCTACTCCATCTCTTTTTTAGGTTGCTAGTTGTGAGCTAATTACTCAACCTATGCTCCCTTATTGATCTCCTCTTTAGTTTGTTTGTTGTGATTTGATTGCTTAGGCTCATATTATGGGATCTCAATTACAGGGGGATATATTTGCAAAATGGTGTCCTATTTTTCATCAACTATTCTGGCAGAGGTGGATGAAACTTCCCCTACTTAAGCTTCCTCATTTCTAGAATCTAACTTGAATAGGCTAGAAGAAGCAATTTTCTCTACAAATTTTGGAGATATTGTGGGCACTTCCATTGCCTAGTCTATTTGAGTGGTATCATCTACCTTTATCATATACCTAGTCTTTAGCTACATATTTTCTAGTTTAAGTTGCTACACAACTTGCCGTAACTGGTGTATGGTGCTTCCTAACTCTAGTTGGTTTTCTACATTTGCTTTCCTAGATACTCTAAAAAGAGTTTCTTATGCCTTAAATTTTCCTTCCCATATGAAATCCTGCTATTTTTCCTTCTATAGTTGTTCCTACAAAAAATTTTGTATCTCCTAGGAAGATGGTTCACCACTGGCCATATTTTGCAGCACCTAGACTGCAACCTCTTATGTGATAGTCTTGATTTATTCACCCTCATTATATGAGCTATGGGTGATCGATTCTACTAAATGATTCATACTAATCCTAGTTCCTGGGTAGTTAGCTACCCAAAAAGGACTAGGAATGCTCGACCTGACCTCTTCATTGATTTATGGAGAAACATCTGGTGAGCTTTACCCTATTTCCCATTCGACTAGGTCATCCTAGAAGTTGGGTGCTTGTTCTACTATATGCTACTCTATAGCTAACTATTATTAGGAGTTAGGCACCTTATCCCTCTCTTTCTTTACAATGATCACTTCTTTGTGTGCCTCAACATGTTGAATTATAGCTAAAATTAGCCCATGGTGTGCTAGAGTAGAGGCTATTCCTACCTGGTATCACCTAATTTCATCTTTAAAAGCACAAGCCAGGTAGAATGGGACATTAATATTCCCTATGTGCAGTAGGTGGCTTAAGAGCCACATATGATTGGTGTTCAAGTGTGTATACTTGCCTGTGCAATTAAAGAATCTAGCCACCTGGTTGAAAATATACTACTAGAGACCTAGGAGGTGACATTTTAGAAACCCTAAACATGTTAAGTCCATTGGCAGGTGCCCAAGGAGTTGTTCTACACACATAACCATAAATTATTCCTTATAAATATGGTCCCTTGTTTGAGTAAGACCGGTAATACTTGCAACATACTCCTTTGTGACTAGAATTTTTAGTTCGTACAGTTGAGCAACATCTTCAGCCACAAATGTAGTGAACTCCTTTTCTACTTCCAAGTCTTGGTTTCGGCCAACTAGGCAACAATATTCCATCCAATGAGTGACTTTGAATTAGTTTTGAACCTCATTTTTTATTCTTGCCACATCGTAGGGTTCACTTTTCTTCTAACTATGGTTCATGATTTCCCTCCTATTATAGAAATTTTAATTTGTGTCTATCTTTGCAATTTTTTTCTACTCTCTAGTCTTGTCTATAACTGGTTTATCACTTCTCAACTTTGATTATACTGCATGTAGGTGCCTCTTAATTTATGGAGGTAGGCGCATTATTATTTTCATGGAGGACTATGAGGGTAGCCTTCCCAAATCAATGTTTAACATGTAATTCCAGATAGAGTGGGTGACCGGTGGTTGGATGTTTTTCCCAATGTTGTGATGGCACTATTTTTAGAAATGTTCTAATTATGAAAATCATATATATCTAACAGAAAATTATGTGCATACCTTATTGGTGATCCATGTGTACCAAGTGTGAAGACAATTGTGGAGTGTTTTGATTCATTATTCCGTGGTAACTAGAACGACTACATATTCCCCATGTGATAATTTTTTTTGGACAGTTCTTCTAGGGTAGTGCAAAAAATATTCATTCAAAGTCTCATGCTAAAAATCAAGAAATATCAACATAGGGATGACACACATCCCTATGTTGATTGCTTTGAAATGTGTTGAAATCCTCCACTTTATTTAAAATAATTTCCTATAAAATATTTGACCTTTTTTTCATGTGGGATGCTGACGTGGCTTTGGCCACTTCTCAATGTCGTCAAATTATTCATATTGCATATAGGCTCTTAAATGGAAGGTAGGCACCTTTTCGTTGAGAAATAGATGCTTTAATCGAAATGCATATAGTGTCTTAATTCAAGTATATGAGAGTTAGGAACCTTCCTCTAAATACATGGGAGTCAGGCACCTTCCTAATGGGAGTCATATACCTTTACTCAATATATATGAGAGTTAGGTGCCTTCCTAATAGGATTTAGGTACCTAACTTCAGCATATGTATCAGATATAGGTGTCGGCTTGCTTGATGATGACATTTTTTTTGACAAGCACCTTTATGGGAATTAGGTGTCCTTCCTCATATATCTATATATAAGAATTTTCAATGAGATTTATGCATCATTGAAGTACTCATGAGTTAGGCACCTCCCTACCATTGAAAGTTATGTATCTATTGGCATGTCTACAATCAATGCTTCCCAGTTGATCAAGCATTTCAACACTTATTTCTTCATGAACTCCATCAACAGCTGCTTGTCTGAACATGCAGATGGGTATTTTACTTATTGCAAAGATTTAACACTTGCATACGTATCTATATTGTGACTATCCCCTCTTTATGGTAACAATTAAGCTTCTAATCCTAGAAAACTGGAAAATATGCAGGTTCATGTGCCTATTAGGCCTAGGTTTCCTAGGTTACCTACAACATGCATTCATGGCATCATACCTGCAAAAATTAAAAATAAAAACTAAAAAGTAGTAAATATGCATGTATGTGGAATCTGTGCCTGATAGGCCTAGGTTTCCCAGACTACCTACAAATTGTACTCAGAGCACTGCACCTGCAAAACATAAACACAAGCAAAGAAAGAAAAATAAAAGAATAAATTGTTCTTGTTTTTGGGTGGATATTCATATGTCCATTGAATGCTGAAAATTAAAATAAAAAATTTAATAAGATGGGGTCTCTCCCATGCCTATCTTGAAATCCATCACATAATTTTTAGATATGTGGTAAGGTCAAAGCTGAAGATCATTAACTATCAGTATGGCATTGCTACCATATATAGTCTTTTTGTACCTAATTTTGTACTATTGTATGATTTCTTGAATAAGCCTTAAGGTGAATTGGGAATCTTGATTAGTGGTGATCTCTCTGGGTACTCAAAACCTTGTGAAGATGTGTGAAAATAGGAAGTCTACTATAGTTTTCTCCTTGGGATCCCTCAGTGTTTGTACTTCAACCCACTTAGTCACATAATCGGTACAAACCAAAATATGCCTTTTTCCTACTGATTATGGGTTGATTGATCCTCCGAAATCCATTCCCTATTTATCGAATGGTTCAATATGAACATGTGGTTTAAGGGGCATCTCATCTCTGAAAGTTGGTTTACCCATACTTTGGCATTGATCACACTGATTTGCATATTTTACTACATCCTCAAATAGCAAGGACTAGTAATATTTGGTTTGCAATATCTTAAATGCAGTCATTTTCCTAAAAAATAGCCATCACAAGGTTCATCATGATAATATTTAAGGATTTCTAAAACCTCATGCTCAACAACACACCTCATTATTTGATCAGGCCTTGTTTTTAATAGACATCCATAAATCCAAGAAGGCTGAACTCTTCTCTATTAATATCTATTTTTCACGAGGTGAGAGTGTAGGGGATACTATACTAGTGGCTAAGTAATTGGTCATATATGCATACCATGGTGTTTGTTCACTTAGAGAGAAAATATGTTCATCTAGGAATTAGTCTTCCATAGTTGAATGGTTTGGAGGTTTCAATATTGATAGAAATTCTGCAACCGCATTATCCTTACCTTGTTTTTCAACCATCATAACGTCAAATTATTGCAAGAGTAGAATTCACCTGATTATTTTACCATTAATTACATGTTTGTTTATTAGATATCTAATGGGTGCATGGTCAATGTATACAAAGATATTATACCCTATAATGTAGTGGCAAAATTTATTAATGGTATGGATAACTACAAGGAATTCCTTCTTAGTGACTGTGTAGTTGAACTCAGCCCAAGTGAGATGCTTACTGACATAATAGATGGCGTAAAACTCTTCACTATCCTTCTGTCCTATAATTTCCCCTATATCATTGTTAGATGCATTAGAGTATATATGGAAGGGGATGGTCCAATTTGGGCCTTGCAGTACTGGAGCAATGATCAACTTCTTATTCAGAATCTTGAAGGCTTATTCACACTCCTCCATCCAAACAAACTATATTTTTGGAAAGCAAAGTGTGTAGAGGTCTGGCAAGTTTTTTGAAATATAATATGAATATTTTGTAATACCCATAAAATTCAAGAAAGCTCCTGACATATCTCTGTGTTTTAGGACTGGGTAGATTTTTAATAACTTCAATATTTTTCTTATCCACTTTAATCCCATATGTAGAGATGTGGTTCCCCAAAACTATCCCTTCTTGCATCATCATGAAGCACTTCTCATTGCTCAGGGATAGGTTGGTCTCTTCACACCACTAGAGTGCACATTCTAGGTTGGTCATAGCTTCCTCAAAGGTTTCACTGTAAACAATGAAGTCCTTCATGTATATCTCCATTGCTTCTCCCATAATATCAAAAAAATGCTCATAACTACCCTCTAAAAAGTGGTTGGTGCATTGCATAGACCAAAGGGCAAAACTCTATAAGAAAATGTACCCCATGGACAAGTGAAATTCATCTTGTCTTGATCTTCTTCTCCAATATGTATCTAGTTATACCCACTGAATCCATCCAAAAAGGAGAAGTACTTCCTTCTTGCTAGTATATCGAGGACTTGGTCAATAAAAGGTAGTGAGAAGTGGTAATTTTTAGTTTCTTTGTTCAAAAATCTATAGTCAACATAGATCTTCCACTTTCCATTATTTTTTGGTACCACCACCAAAGGTGATACCCACTCACTATCAGATATTGGGTAAATGAATCTAGTTGATAGGAGTTTTTACAACTCTACCTTTACTATCTCCTTCATGGTGGTGTTCATTATTTATTGTGGTTGCCCGATAGAAATTACCTATTCTTCCAAGTAAATATGATGGGTATAAGAATCCAAAGTTATCCCTCTCATATCTAAATAGTCCCAAGTGAAGAACTATTGATTCTTGGTCAGTATGTCTTTTAATGTAGTCAGCTGAGTGGGTGTTAAATCACTGGTGATGTTCAATATTCTTCTAGGATCAATCTAAATTTGTTTGACATGGTGATCTTAGCTGCCTACCAGTGGTGACACTGAAGAGGTGTGGGAGGATTATCCATAGAAGAAATCTATCACCTTCATTTTCTAACTTAGTCAATGGCATTATAGGTTGCACCATTGATAATGCTCCATCATCCTAATTTCCCAAATAGGCTCTCCCAATGTGTCAACGGACTATGCAAGTGGAGATATGGTCAAGTTTTTAATGTTTCAACCATCTAAAATAGTCATATGTCCATTTTAGAAGCTTATATAAGAATCTACTATTTCCATTGAAGGCCTTCCTAGGATGAGTGAATAGCCTCCCAATATAGACTTGGATTGCAGTACCAAAAAGTCTATTGGGTATTCCCATGCATCCACCATAATGATGATATCTTCCAATATCTCTTTCAGTGATACAATTGATCTATCATCTAGCTGTAAAATAATCTTTGTAGGCTTTAGGCCTGTGAGCCTAAGTTTTAGTATGGTCTCCTTTGGTATCATGTTAATGGCTACTGCCAGGTCAACTAAAGTGTTGTTCAATGAGTGGCCATAAGTATTCACTGTTAGGATCAGGATGCTTAGGTCTGCATATTTGGGGTGGTAGGTATTTCCTAGCATTAAGTCAACCAATTTCCACACCATGATTATTTTCTAGGTTGGCTTACAATCTAGCCTTCTTAGACATAGTTACCTGATAGCCTTAGTGTATATAAGAACATATCTTATAGCTTGAAACAAAGGGATTGTCACTGTAAAATTCTTCAGACTTGAGAGGATATCAAATTTCAATTGTATTGGATTTCTATGCTCCCATAACCTTTTAGGAAAAGGAGAAGCTTTTTCCTTGATATTCTCAACAACTAGTTCTTCATCAACCTCTTCAATTAGAGGTGATTCTACCTACTGATAATATGTACATCCTATTGATCTTCTATCAAAGGATAAGTCTCTAATCCTATTTGTCTACATGACCTCAACTATACAGGATTGTAACTCCTAATATTGTACATGAAAAACACCTCACTTTCCATTTGATATGCTTTCTGGTTTGTCTTATTGTTGGGATTGACTGTGTGCTATACTGGGAGTTTTATAGGCCTCACTATAGGGGAAGATGGTAATTTTTGCTATAGTGGAGCCTAAACTACATTTGGTGGAGTTGCATTCCACATACTATAGATTTTCCATTGTTGCCCTGGTTACTGATATGGCATCCACAGGTATTGATTGGAGAATGAGGCTACTTGGGAGGTGTTCATCTAGGGTGATTTTCCCCACCATCCCATATCAGGTGGTTGGGCCTACCCTTGTGGTATGTAATTTTCCCCTCCGTAGGATGACATTCCTACTGGCATATTCTCCATAAGGGGTTGCTACTAGTTTCTCTAGTTCCCCATGAAGTATGCTTCTGAATATTCAACATTCTCTTTAGTAGTTAGCAACTGTGGGCATAGTCTAGTCTTGTGATTTATTTGACAAACAATACATACCCTGATCTTGTCTTCAGGACACGCATTCCTTGCATGATTTCCTCTACATTTCGGATAGTAGTAGGCCATTACTACCTCATTCTATTATTTCTTCTTTGCTAGTAGGAGAGTATCCATCTACAACACTAGGGAAGAAAGCATTTTGCTCTCTAGGTCCTCTAGCATGTTTCCTATATTTTTCTTTGTGATTGAGGCCATTGAATTAGTGATTTTGGAGGTTGGTTTATATTTTTTTAGAGAGTATTTTTGACATAATTGTTGGATATTTAACATCTATTACTGGTAAATATCTCCTCCAGATATCATATTCAATGCTTCAAGAGATCCACTATTAAATTCCCTTAATAAGATTCTTATGAGGGACTTATCGCTTATCTTCGCATGGGGATATATCTATAAATTGAAAATGAATTTGTCCCAATACTCCTCCAACGATTCATCTTCCTTCTGCATCATGTTTAGGATTTCCTCTCTAGAATCCCATGCTCTACCAAAATCTTGGTATTGCTCTAGGAAGATATTGTTTATCTTCTCCCAGGTATTGATCTGCTTGTTTAGAGTTGAATCATCCAGTGTTGAAGGAAATAAATTCAAATTTTGGGTATCCATATTATAATCCACAGACCCACACAAGATATCAAACTTGAACAAAAATAGGTTAGGATCTTCTATTGAAAATCCTTTGAAAGTAAGAATATGGGTAGGGGATATGTTTTTCATTTCTGTATCTCCCTTGACCTCTTCTATTGGGAAGCTAAAGTTGGTTTATGTCTCTCCTATCTCGGCCATTGTTTTAGAAAATATGGTATTTGTACCTATCATCCTTGAAGCAGTTTTTAAGAACTTGTGGTCATTCTGAGTTTTCTACACAAGAATATTCAAATTAGTTGGTGAAATGGTTCCATCCTCAACAAATTTCCATATTGTTCATATAGAACATCCTTTTCATATGGGGTTCTTCTAAACAAAGGATTCTATATTATCTGCTCTTCACTTAGGTCTAGATTATTAGGTATGGAAGAGCTTTGTGCAAAAATTGGGTGTTTAGTCCAATGCATTGGTAGAAGTGACTATGGGGACACTATTTTAGGTTCATAATCTACAACTGGTTTAGAATTTACTTGTGGGTTCTTACCTTTCAAAAAATGGTTGTTTGGTCCTCTATTTCTCAGTGGACTTATGAAGGATCAGATGAATTTTTTTTGTAAACTAGATCAAAAATTTTGGAGAATTGGATATTGTAATTATATCTATGATTGACACCTCCCCGGTAATGATACCAAAATGTTGGGGCAAAAAAATTGGTTAAATTCTACTCATTATGTCACAACCCTTTCACTTAATTATCAACCCATGGATGCTCATAAACTTACAAAGTACCAGGTAAAAATTGATTACAATACCACTGAGATGAATCCACTGAACTCTATAGTTTGGGGGGTGTTGTTGTATAGAATTAATTCAATCCAAATCACTTAATCTTCAAAAAATAAATTATAGGAAATAAAATCACACCACAATTGCAAAAATTAAAGAAAGCAATAAATAAATAAAATTGTAGAAAATAACCAAATTTAGGTAAATAAGAACTAACAAAACTGAAATTCAATGATAGGAAAGTAAAGGAGAAGGGGAGGAATATTGGCCAGGAGTGGGCTCAAGCTCCAAAAAATTTCACTCGGTTAATTATGTATGCCAAACTTCAAATAAGAGAACTTTGAAATATTTTTGTATACATGAAAATATAGCCACTTATCATCCATTTAGGTCTTTCCACCATTTTTACCTATTATTTACATATATTTATGTATATTTGTTTAATATATATTTAAATATTAATATTTTATATTATATTTTATATTATATATATATATATATATATGTGTGTGTGTGTGTGTGTGTGTGTGTGTGTATAAATTAATCTTAGCCATCCATTTTGGTCTAATCCTAGCCATTCATCCGCCTTAATCCATGCCATCTACCCAAATTTAATCTCTACCCTTTGTCACATTTTAATCTTGACCACACAAATTATGTCGTTGAAGCCCTAAAGTGCCCTAGGGAATATTATAAATAGGTGTCATTTTGATGAATCAATCCCTAAGCAATTCATACCTAAATCCTGAGTTTTCCCTATGTTTTTGAAGTCCTCGATCTACTTTTGCAGACTTTGTTCTAGTTATCGAGCACCTCTAGGCATATCCTATTACCTCCAAGTACCTTTGGGTGCCTTCCCTCCATAATCGAGCATATTTGAGTGCTTTCCACCATCCTTGAGCACCTTTGGGTGATTCCCACTACTGTCGAGCATCTACGATCATCTCAAACCCTAGTTCTGCTAACCAGTGAACCCTCGGGTGTTGCTAGGGCATCTATGCACCTGTTTCCTATGATGATGATAATGACAAATCAAAAAGTGACAAGTTCATAAGGTAAATCTTCCATTATTGTATTCATTTTATTATTTCCATATTTACATGTAATTTTATCATTTGGCACTTAGGGTTTTTATTGATTTCTGAGGGTCTCACACTGGGGAGCCCTCACAATTACTACTAATAATATTTGTCATTTTTATGTGTAGATCTGGAAATACACAGGCATTTGGTAGCTGCTTAAGCTAGAGTGGTTTGGTCAATGGATAGCTAAAGCCCACTCACCTCTGTTGGGAGTAAATATGGGCTTCAAAGACACCACCAACATTATTGGCTAGGGTTTCAGATAACCCTAGTGTATTGTATTTATTATATCAAATAATAAATAGTGTAAAACCCTATTTGAGGTACATTTAATTGTATCAAGATTCACCAAAATTAATAATATAATATCTATTCTTTGTGCAATATCTTGTATTACTGTTTATTTATTTTTTGTTATATATTTGGTGTTGCATTTTTGTCTTCACAATGTTTATTGCAGAAATGAAATTACAGTACAATTTGGTTCTTCCTCTAATTTTTATCCTCTCCTTCTTCAGGGAAATATTGTGCATTTATATAACGTATAGGCTTCTATGTTACAATATTTAGATTACTATTACAATAACTAATTTTACTACATACACAATTATAATAACTACACACCAAGTTAAGATAATTTGGGCATGTTCAGAATAGATTGTATCCATTGCATGATTTGCAGTCTAATTAAATTGAACAACTTTCATTATTATTTGGCCTTTTGTTGAAAATAGTCGATTTTATTTTATTTTGTCACCGTCATTCACGTTCTACCTTATAGAAGTCGTATTATATTTCATACAAAAATAGGGCAGCTAACGTGTTTGATTTTTAATGGGAGTTAGGCACCATCTCATCAGGAGTTAGGTACCTCATTTAGATTAGATGGAGTCAACTGTATTTGAATCTATCAATGGAAATTAGATGTACTTCCATTGAAATATAGGAATAAGGCATATTTCCATCGAAGAAAAGGAATAAGGCATATTTCCATCGAAGAAAAGGAATAAGGCATATTATTGTCAAAATACAGGATTAAGGTGCCTTTCTGTTAGAATATGGGAGTAAGAAACCTTCCTATCAGAATATGGCAGTAAGGTGCCTTTCTCTTTCAGGGTGACACTCCTTCCATAATATTCATTGAACTCTTTTGAAAGAAGATGATGCTAGGTCCAAGTGGGACCTCAACATAGTTATGCAAAAAACAAAAAATGATTAAATCTACACACAAAGCACACTTTTCACACAAGTTAGGCAATATACGGAAAAAAAAAGGAATATGCCAAGCACGATGCTTTTAGAACCAAACTTAACGCTAAAAGCCTATGTATTGCAAAATGCATGAAAAGAAAGAACATAGACGAATCGACACAAGATAAAAGCAATATGGAATATGCTGCCCTCTTTATTGATATGCTTTTAAAGTCGTGTTACAATACGTCTCCTTCCTTTTTAGGGGATAGGAGCGTCAAATATGTTTCTTATCACATCCATGGATAGCAATCCTTCTTCCGCGTGCCCACATGTAAGATGGGCGGACCAAAACGTCACCGTCGCTTGTGTATATGATTGTTGACTCCTTCTTGCTCCTCTGATGTCGAAGACCTGCATTCAAGGAAACAAAAAATATTAGTAGCACCTGCAGATAGAATAAAACATGTATTTCCCAAGGCCTACTGTTAGTGTATGCATGAAAATATTAAACCGATAACCAAATAACATCAGAACGACCTAAAAATTTGATAGAAGCATGAATATGTTACCAGGAAGCCACTGCAAAAGGAACAGTCAGGAAATTCCTCACAGATTTGTATTCGCTCCGGGGCGGGACGAATAAACCTGCAATAAATTGTCAGAAAGCACCCTCTTCAATGTCCTATCCAGGAAGCTCCAAATGACCTGCAAAGTTGGGGTTAGCTAATTGGGGGTGTTTTGGGAAGACCCAGATGGTCAGATTTCTCCAATTTGGCCTCTATCACCCATATTTTGATGATGCCATCTGCAGGTTAGTAAAGGCGGGAAATGATAAAAACCTGGTCAAAATTGCTCAGAATGAAGTGAAATTTAAACTACAACCTATTTAAATAACCTAGAATAAGATGCAAAAAGAAAATCAGAGAAATATGCCACAGATTTCTATTCACTCTGGGGTGGGGCGTTTAGAACTGCGATAGCTTGGGGGGCGCCCGGGGCGGGACGCCCACCGTTTGGGACTTTGTTTCGGCACCAATCCACTTGGGATGGGTCCAAAACCTCTTATGGGGTGTTGTCGACAAATTTTGTGGGATATTGTGGCCAAAAATTGGGTTTTGGGTCTGGATTCGTGCTTCCAATAATCACCCAATAACCTCCCTTTCGAATGAGAGATTAAGGATGTGAAAGGCACAAATCGCAAGTAGGTATGTAAATTGGCAGCACTTCGTTGCTCAAATGCTCCTTCTCTCTATATTTTTTGGGTGAGAAAACTCACCAATTTATAGACCTAGGGTCTCTCTGTTTGAATTGCGCATGCGAGGGCGCCACTTGAGTTGTTTGTCCTATTTTGAGAGAAAAGATAATTCCCTGATTTAGAATCTCCTTGCATGAGGTCTCTAAAATAAAGACATGCATGACTGAAGTCTCTCTCCTTGATTTGGAGCCATTCCTCGCAATTGCATGGCCTGAAGCTTCAGTTAACTGGCGGACTTGTCGAGGTTTGAATTTTTGCCAGTCAAACTTGCTATTCGCCTCACCCTGGGGCGAATGCTGATATTCGTCCCTGGGTGGGACGAATGCCAGTTTGTATTCGTCCCAGGGTGGGACGAGCAGAGAGCAAGGTGCCAAAAAGGTGCCAAATTGACCTTTGACCTTCCAAACTGCTTTTGGGAGTGGTTAGGACCACTGTTTAACCTCTGGGGGCTGCCCTAGGGGCTGTGTGTGTCAATGCGATCAGCGCTTGTTGTCACATAATCGGATTGGTGTTGTTTTGGTGTCTATAGATGCCCCTTTTTGGGAAGCGCTGTGCAAGGCGCAGCGCCGAGCAAAAATAGATAACCAAAGCACTAATGATTAGGGTTTCTCAGTAACCTAACCAACTCTTGATGCCCCAAGTATGGAAAGGGCACGCATTCTTGAATCCTTGCTTTTGACGAGCTAAGGAACTTAATTCAAGTGTTAACCTTGTTCAGTGAGGTGTTACTTGAGCTTGGACATTGATCAGTCATGAATAGGCAAAGGGCGCAACCTTTTGTCTATGGGAACCTTGAGTTCATGATTCATGAATGCCAAGTGTTTGATCAGCTTGTGATTATTGCTTGTTTGCTGCCCCAAGCAGGGGGCGTGATTGTCTTTGTCAATGATCCTTTGAATGCATGTCATTTCCTTGATTGGGTGTGTTTTTGTTGATTGGTGACTAAGTGTGACTACCCCCTCAAGCGACGAATCGATGAGGGAATGACCGACATGAGAAAAGCGACGAGTCGCTTGACCCAAGATGACTTAGGTAAGGGTGCCTTCAGTTGTTTACCGTTGAATGCGAAAGCAGTTTCCGAACATTCTGACCTATTTTTGGTGGGTGTGAACCCTTTTTGTGACGCATTTTGGAGCTGAAATTGTCAAAAATCCATCCTCCCGTGGAGCGGTCCGGCTATGATAGCCTTCTTAGGGAGTAGGATAGTGACAATTTGTAACCCCAACGTCTATTTTGGATGCCAAGAATGTCAGGCGCAAAGGCGCCTTCGTTCGGCAATGTTATTGCTATTTTTGGTTGGGTTTTGACCCTTTTTGCGATGCCGTTTGGGGATGAAATTCTCGAAAATCCGTCCTCCCGTGGAGCGGTCCGGCTATGGTAGCCTTCTTAGGGAATAGGATAGTGAGGATTTGTGACCCCGACATCTATTTTGCATGCCCAGAATGTCAAGTGCAAAAGCACTCTCATTGGACAATTTTATTGCTTGTTTTTGGTGCATTTTGTGCATTTTTTGATGTTTTTTTTTTTTTTTTTTTTTGTGTTTATACACTTGTCATGGTTTTTTTTATTTATGCATAATTATTTATGATGATGTATGCATGTGGTATTATGAATGCGATGTTTCTAATTATATGATGTATGCATATGGAATGAATGAAATGAGTTGTTGATAACTTGTCGATGGCACCATAGACTGTACAAGATTTAATGGCTTGTTGTACTTATGGGATGACTTTGTGGAATGACTTTGCATGTGAGAACTTTGTTTTTGTATTTTGCATATTTTTTGATGGTGATGTACGTAATGAAATGTACCAGTTGTTTTAAAATGTAGTTAAGCTTTTTTGAGATTCAGATATTTTAACTAACTAGCCAAAATTGTACATTTATCTCGCAAGACTTTTGAACAAGGTATAAATCCGACTTGGAGGTTAACCAAGTTATTTCACATCCCTGTGTGTGCAATTGAGTTCATTTATGTGGTATTTATCAGGATACCGCCAGTGCCAGATAGGCTATCAACCAAACCTGTACTGAGGATCACCTAATTAGCTCCACTAACTCCATTGTTGTATTTAGTAAGATTAATCCATGGGACAATCTAAGGTACCATAAGCTAGCTCATCCACATGCAAACATTGGTCTGCTCACACGCAAAGCTAATGTGATAGACATATCGTCATGCGTTTAGGATACCGCCATTGCCAGGTAGGCTGTCCACCAAACCCGTAATGAGGATCACCTAGATGGTTTTCGAATGCTGAGAATTCTAAGGATTCAAGTTCAGGCTTTTTATTGGCTCAATGGTTTAGGATACTTGCTCGTATACATAGTGATAAAAATCATTGTTTATTTTTCTCTTTGTTTTTCTTTTTGAGCAAGGATTTTGAATAGTGGTGATAACCACTGTTATTTGATTTTGGATTTTGAGCTTTGTAAGGTTGAGCTTGTAGGTTTTTGGCGTATGAATGACCTTGATCCTTTTGGCCTTGGGGATGACTACCCATCCTATTCAGGGACGTGTAGTACGAATCCTTACGACTTTGGGAACCAAAGGGGATTATGGAGATTATGAAGTAAGGGCATTGATATTTTAGGCCTTGGGGATGACTACCCATCCTTGTCAAGGGCGTGTAGTACGAATCCTTACGACTTTGGAGACCAAAGGTGATTGGAGATGATCGTGATGATGGCTTGTGGGGATTTTGTTTTTGAATGGTCATTGATCCTTTTAGGCCTTGGGGATGACTACCCATCCTTGGCAGGGACGTGTAGTACGAATCCTTACAACCTTAGGGACCAATGGTGATTGGGATTTTTGGTAGTGGTGAAAACCATTGTTTATTAGGGGGAATTGATGGGGAAGAGCTTGTCCTTTTGTCAATTCTCAGCACTCTTGAACCATTCGCATAGGGGGATGAATAGGCTAATCTTTCACCTATGGTACCCTAGACTGCTTTGTAGGTTTCTCTTGCGTTCACACAACTTAGGAATTATTTTATGTGTTTTAACTTGTGTAGGGATGTTACGTAACGAGGCTTGACCCAAGTAAAACTTTCCCTTGTAAAATCCGTTTAACTTTGTACAATTTTTGGCTAGAAATTTAAAGACAACTGAATGACGAAAACCCTATATACATTAGGAGACAACTGACTATGCTAAAAATGGGGATGGTGTTATTCGGGATGTATGTGTTTATAAAATGGATTGTGGAAAATAAAGGAATTGCCGAGTAATTACAGTCTATGGTGCTTGTGACATGTATGACCAGCAAATATGCAATGTATGGATGTGATGCCTAATGCAACTTATATTTTTGTATTTTGATTTTTATGAGTATGCATGGAATTGAGATGCAATTTTTTTGTTATTTTTGATGATTTTATTGTTTTTGTGTGTTTTTGAATATTTGTTTTGACCAAGCGGTTATGGTAACCCTTGGAGCTTTTGATTTGACCAAAGGGTTTATGGATACCTTTGGGGCATTTTTTTTGGGTTTGACCAAGCGATTATGGGAATCCTTGGAGCTTTTGGGTTGACCAAAGGGTTTATGGACACCTTTGGGGCATTTTGGGTTGACCAAGCGATTGTGGGAATCCTTAGCTTTTGGGAAATAAAGCTTGGAACTATTGGTTTGACCAAAGGGTTTATGGACACCTTTGGGGCATTTTGGGTTGACCAAGCGATTGTGGAATCCTTGGAGCTTTTGGTTTGACCAAAGGGTTATGGCACCTTTGGGGATTTGGGGAAGGAGGAACAAAGGTTAACTTGGGGATTTTGGGTTGACCAAGAGATTGTGGGAATCCTTGGAGCTTTTGGTTTGACCAAAGGGTTTATGGACACCTTTGGGGCATTTTGGGTTGACCAAGCGATTATGGAAATCCTTGGAGCTTTTGGTTTGACCAAAGGGTTTATGGACACCTTTGGGGCATTTTGGGTTGACCAAGAGATTGTGGGAATCCTTGGAGCTTTTGTTTGACCAAAGGGTTTATGGACACCTTTGTCTTTGTTTGACCATGCAAAAACCTCCTTCTTCTCTTTGAGAAGGGCAATGTAGTCGGCTTGCTCTTCGGGGGATAGACTTACCCCGACTTGATGATTTGCAAATTCATTGGATCTGAGCCGATGTCTACGTCAGTCGTCTCCTCGATCGACATGTGGGATCCGTCCTCCAACTGGTGTGGAGTTGGGATCAAGTGGATATCATTTGCTGAATTTAGATCATCGTTTGGAACGTCAAGTTCCTCTTCAACATGGAAGACATCCTGAGTCTGTCCTGGGGTGAAATGGAACATCCCACCGCAAGGCCAGTACTCTGATGGGGATGGCGGTGTGTCAGCATGATCCCAGTCTATAGCATCTAGGTCTAGATGCAATGACCGTGTTGGGTCGGCTGGATCATGGATGGGGGCGGTTAAATCAATGGAGATCATGTTGATGAAATGATTTTGGTCTCCATTACCATGGGTGTGATTGCTCGGACATCCTAGATGATCTTTGTGCTTCAGATCTGGCTCTGTGGGCACTGGCACAAATGGATCAGCCCTATGTGTGGATAAAAGGATAGGGTCTGCCCTAGGCACTGATGGTTCTATAGGGTCTCCAGGCGGAAGATGTTCTCTGTATACCTAGAGTGGCGGGTGCAGTAATTGCTATAACTGCATCGGGTTGAGGTGCCACCTATGCCTTGGCCCTATGTGTAACTGTTCAAACATGTCATCTATGTCCAAGGGATATTGCTGTTGTCGCATATGATTGAGATAAGCCATCTCAGTTTCATCTTCATAATCACTATCAGAGATCCAAAGGCCTTCGTTGGCTCCAATAGCTGTTTGTGACATATGAGGCTCATCTTGCTCGAGCAAATTAATGTGGTCCCATCGAGGTTGTTCCGCTCTCTACAGGGGGACCTGATTCTCTTGAGGTGGCATATGCTCAATTGGAGCATCCAAAGGGAACATTGTCAGGAAGCTCTCCTGATAATCATCCATGGGATGCACTTGTGAATGATTGCTATCAGACTCGAAAGGATCCCAAGGTGCTACCTCGTATTTCGACTCATCTTCTGAAGACCCTTCTTGGTCTTGTCCATATCCCTCTTGTAGGTGAGTCCTCGAATTTTCTCCCTTTTTGATCGAAGGGAAAGGGTTGTTAAGGTCAACAAGGTTGGTTGTTAGCAATGGGAGATAATCCCCCAATGTATAAGTTGTGTTAGGATTGGCATATGGATCTAATGCCAACCCATCCTTGTTGCCTATCCCTAGGCCTTGCATGTTCTCTACCAAGATGTCCAGGGGCAAGGGGTGGTTGAACCCTACTCCTGACTTGTCATACGGCATTTGATATCTTGGTTGGCAAAGAACACGCACTCCTTGCTCATACCTGCCCAACCCATATCCATGCCAATTGCATTGGCCAAGATATCTCAAAGCGAAATTAGGGTTGGACAAATAGTTGACATCCTCAGCAAAGGGCTCTTCATCTTCGTCTTCTTGCATGTAAGGTTCAATGCCATTATCCAGGCCCCCATAAACAAAGTTTGTCTGATTGGGTGGGTAGCCTAGAGGAACCACAGAGCCGATGGGGAGTCGAGGTCTCCCCATGTCCTGCATGGACTCAAGTGTGGGTGTTGCTACAATGTTCCTCACTAGATACTCCCCAGGCCCGTGTTGGCCATCTCAACGGTGATCGTTGGCGGTTGAGGGGGAGCGAATGGGAGTCCTTCCTGAGTCCACTCCATGTGGGGTGAACTAGGCATCTCGACTTCCATTCGGCTAGGCATCTCTTCGATAGAGATGGTTGAGACGAGGGGTGGTTCCTCTTCTAGGGGTTTCTTTCCCTTGTCCTTTGGTGTGGCCACCGTAGGTGGCATCGTTGTTGAAGGACCAGATGAGGAAGATGGACCCGGCTGGGGATTTGATGGACTCGACAACGGGGATGCCTACGGAATCGGACCCTGGTTAGATGGATTCAACTAAAAATCCAAATGTGTTGATGGAAGGGTCGATTGCGGCATGAATTGCACCGTATTGCAGTACTTGAAGGGCTCTAAGTCTGTCGGGACTACATGCACCTGTCCTTCAAATGTATACTTTAGGCATTGATGAGCTATTGAAGGGACACACTTCATGTCCCTGATCCAAGGCCGGCCCAACAAGATATTATAAGCCATCTCACCTTCCAAGATGTGGCACAATGTATGAATAGTCTTTTGTCCCACTTGGATGGGTAGGACAATTGTGCCAACCATCGAGCATATTGCATCATTGAATGCTCGCAGTGTATAAGTGGAGGCCACGATGTGAGATGCCGGCAACTTTAGATGTTTCAATGCTGCTGTTGTGATGATATTACTGGACGAGCCAGTGTCCACCAACACTCTCTTATACGGAATCCCGTTGACCCGTGCAATGACGTGTAGGGGTGGATCCGCGACATCACCAGTCACTGATTTCAATTCATCTTCTCTAAAGGTGATGACTGGTTCTGTACATTGTTTTACATGTCCCACAAAGTTGTTGAAAGAGTTTGCTTCATGGGGCTGCAGCTCGATGGCTTTTAATATCTCCATTAGAGCCTCCCGATGGGGCGTTGATTGTTGAATGAGCTCGTATATGGAGAGCCTAGCCGACGTGGTCCTTAGACTTTGGGTAAGTCTAGTCCGAATCATGGCCACTGGTCTAGGTGGGGGAAGTTGCGTAGGGTGTTGTTGAGGTTGTGACGTCGATGGAACCTCTCTTGTGGCTACCGCAGGGGCAGCTCCTTGATACCTCTTGTTCCTAGTCACGATGCTTATCATCCCTACATACCCCTGCATGGGGCAATTTTGTTGCACCTCATTGACTTGAAGGGGTTTTGCCTACGCATCATGGGTAGGCAAGGGGTCTCTGAAGACTCCCATATGTTGGTTGTTTGGTGCTACGGGGTTGTCCACTGCCAATGTCTTATTGTCGATTAGGTCTTGTACCAAACCTTTGAACTTCCAACATGCATTAAGATCATGTCCCTTCCATCTATGGAACCTACAGTACAAGTCCTCCCGGTACCCCTTAGGCTTCGGTGCATTGGGGTCTATGGTTTGAATCTCTGGCAGGTTGATCAAGTTCGCCGCTGACAAGCGGTCAAATAGGGAGTCCCTGGACTCTGTGTAAGGTGTAAATTGTCGCCTAGGGTGACGATGCTACTAATTTTGTTCTTGCCTCTGGTTTTCTCTATCATAATTGTTAGGAGGCACCACCTGATAGTTAGCCTTTTGAGGCTGTGTTGCTTGTGCAGGCTTAGGGACATTGATAGCAACCTGATTGACCACAGCGGGTTTCTGTTGCATGGTCCCTATTTTGGTGTTCTTGGTCCATTCTTTCTTCTTAGGTTTGGCGATCTCGCCATCCTGTATCTTGATCTCCTCAATGATTCTGGCTTGTGCCAGAGCTTCCTCAAGAGTGGCATATTGTTGTAGTTGCAATAGCATGGAGATCGATCTCAAACAGCTCTTTGAGAACATCTGAGTCAGGTCGGACATGGGAGGGAGGTAGGGTAGCTTTGAAAGCAACGTCCTCCATCGGTTCCCATATGCCGCCATGGTCTCTTCCTCATACTACCTGAGGCTAGCTAGGTCACTTAATGATGCCTTTTTCTTGGTGTTGAAGGTGAAGCGTTCGAGGAACGCGTCCACTAGCTGATCCAAGTTACTGATGCTATGTTTTGGTAACTGAGTGAACCAATCCGAGGTAGGGCCTACGAATGTGGTTATAAATGTTCTTAGTAACAAAGCATCATTGTCCTGAATGCCAAAGCATTGGCTCAGGAATCTAGTCACATGCTCTTGGGCATCCTCCTCCCCTCTAAAGAGTGCCAACTGGGGCAGTTTAAAGTGTTCAGGGTATGGAGGTGTCGGCACTGACGGATGCACAGGATGACTACGGAGTTGGCGTAAAGTGGGCTTTTGGGGCCCAGAAGTCTTGATCTCCATAGATTCTAAGCGCTCTAGCAGCGCTTTATATGCATCGGAGGATTTGATCTCTTCCTCCTTGGTTTGCTCCCACTGTGGGTTGCGGGGAACTTGAGGCCTATGGAGGGGTAGCTGGGTAGCACCCCCTCTGCCTTGGTAGGGCATTTCAGCCCGCTCTTCTTCTTGTTCATACTCCTCATAGGCTTCTTGAGGAGTGCCTAGCCGAGACCTATAAGCATAGGTGGGTGCCCGTGGAGGGTGCCCATCATTGTTTCTAGGAGTGGCCTCCCGCTCAGGTCTAGGAGGTCTTGGAGGCAGTACTTGATGAGGTCGTGGAGACCTATCTCGCACCAAGGGGTTATGCCTCTCATACACTTCTACTTTATGTGCGTGAGGAGTTGGGACCTTCTCAGGCACATTGTTCAGGAGCAATTCGGCTGTCTGACGCTGAATGCGCTCTTTGTTAAGGTGACACAGATGTTCTAACTATTGTTGATCTTGCCTGAGCTGCGTGATCTGTGCTTGGCGGGTGGCATGTTTGGCAAATGCCAAGTCAATTTGTTCCATCGTCTCATGTTTAGGAAGCCTAGATGCCTCTCCTACATGTCTATCTCGGTCATGGTGATCCGAGACCCCTATGGGTTGCTTCCCTCTATCGAGGTTAGCGGCATTTACCTGAGGCTCCGGCCTCAATGGGTGATCCTGATACATAGCGGGTGCGGAGGTGCATCATTCCCATGCTGTGTACTACTCTTGAGGAACGTAGTGGTCTTCCTCATACTCCCTTTTGTATGCGTGAAAGGTGCGGGCAGAATTGTCTTGCCCTGTCTGGAGAGCCTGATACTCTGGATATTGGTCTAGTGTTTCTAACAGTAATACGGGGTAAAGGAGGGATGACGAAATCATGTGGCCCCTCCTTATGGACCCTATGTTGCTCTAGCACTTCATCACTAGGCCACTCATAACGAGCGTCTAAGGGAGGTCTCCTGTCTATGTTGAGTGCCACGTGTAGGTTCTCCTCTTGAAAGGATCTATGTTGAGTGGGGGTGCCCCTCAAAGAGGTGCCTCTATAATCCTGTTCTGTTATGGCATGATGTGGACTATCTTGGGTGCCATGCCGCCAAGGCGGGATGACCAAGTCCTCAGGACTATATCGGAGGTGACTTGTCCCCCTTTGTGCACTCTCTGCAGCGCTTGCCCATGATTGGGCTCGGCTACGGGTGTACACCATGGTGATGTTTACCTAAAGATGCGTAGATTTTTATCTTCTTTTAGGATTTTTTATGCTACACTTAAATAGAAAGGAAACACACAATCAACGCAATGGTTATCTCGTTTAAAGATTAAAAGTGTGCCCTAAAATCTGGTTTAGTGTGTTTTGATTTTGTTTTGAAAGCTTTTTGTGAAGAACGTTTAAATGCAATATGATGGCTCTTATGACTCCCAAAAATGGTCGCCCCTTCGATATACCTTTGCCAGACCGATATACCAACCTCTCTATATACCCGCCCTTACGTGAGGGAAACTATTGGTACGTGAGAGCAGATGGTACGTGGAACATAGGCGGTACGGAAGGGGAATCACTCTGTTTATGACACCTACCATAGAAGACTTATCCTCATGCATTGGGAATCACCCCCGCTACACTTGGTCAGCTTTCGTCAGGATTTACGTCTAGCAACAATCGCGATCGGGGTTATGTATGCAATATCTCAAGCCAAGGTGGTGATGAAATCCACCGTTGGTCTTGCTCAAGGGTTGGGGTTTTACGACCAACTCCTTGTTGTTTCAAATTACCACGTGGTGTGTGGGGTTCTTTTTAAGTTGCATAAATGAAGCAAACAAGCATTCAAACTCTCCTATGCAAGCAAATAACCAGAAAATAGAAAACAAAAAATAGAAAATGACAGAAGGTGTTTATGACCCCTACCTCTTCTCTGCCCAAATCGGATGTCTCTGAATTTCTGCCCTAAAATTGCATAGAGAGCTATTCATCCCGGGGTGAGATGAATAACAGATCTGTATTCATTCCAGGGTAGGACGAAGTCCTATTCGTCCCTGGGTAAGATGAATTCCAGCTCTGTACTCGCCATAGACTGAAACGAACAACAGTCCAACGTTTGAAAACTTGGTACCTGTAAGCAAAAACAAGCAACTTTGATCAAAAATTTAATCTTAAAAATCAAGGGACAGAGGTCCCACCGTGATCGCCACTGAAAGCACGAGGATACGGAAACAAAAAGGAAAATGCCAAGCACGATGCGTGTAAAACCAAACTTAACGCTAAAAGCCTATGTATTGAAAAATGCATGAAAAGAAAGAACATAGACGAATCGACACAAGATAAAAGCAATATGGAATATGCTACCCTTTTTATTGATATGCTTTTAAAGTCGTGTTACAATACGTCTCCTTCCTTTTTAGGGGATAGGAGCGTCAAATATGTTTCTTATCACATCCATGGATAGCAATCCTTCTTCCGCGTGCCCACATGTAAGATGGGCGGACCAAAACGTCACCGCCGCTTGTGTATATGATTTTTGACTCCTTCCTTCTCCTCTGATGTCGAAGACCTGCGTTCAAGGAAACATAAAATATTAGTAGCACCTACAGATAGAATAAAACATGTATTTCCCAAGGCCTACTGTTAGTGTATGCATGAAAATATTAAACCGATAACCAAATAATATCAGAACGACCTAAAAATTTGATAGAAGCATGAATATGTTACCAGGAAGCCACTGCAAAAGGAACAGTCAAGAAATTCCTCACAGATTTGTATTCGCTCCGGGGTGGGACGAATAAACCTGCAATAAATTGTCAGAAAGCACCCTCTTCAATGTCCTACCTAGGAAGCTCCAAATGACCTACAAAGTTGGGGTTAGCTAATTGGGGGTGTTTTGGGAAGACCCAGATGGTCATATTTCTCCAATTTGGCCTCTATCACCCATATTTTGATGATGCCATCTGCAGGTTAGTAAAGGCGAGAAATGATAAAAACCTGGTCAAAAATGCTCAGAATGAAGTGAAATTTAAACTACAACCTATTTAAATAACCTAGAATAATATGCAAAATAAAAATCAGAGAAATCTATCACATATTTCTATTCGCTCCGGGGTGGGGCGTTTAGAACTACGACAGCTTGGGGAGCGCCCGGGGGCAGGACGCCCACCGTTTGGGACTTTGTTTCGGCACCAATCCACTTGGGATGGGTCCAAAACTTCTTATGGGGTGTTTTCGACAAATTTTGTGGGATATTGTGGCCAAAAATCGGGTTTTGGGTCCGGATTCGTGCTTCCAATAATCACCCAATAACCTCCCTTTCGAATGAGAGATTAAGGATGTGAAAGGCACAAATCGCAAGTAGGTATGTAAATTGGCAGCACTTCATTGCTCAAATGCTCCTTCTCTATATTTTTTTGGGTGAGAAAACTCACCAATTTATAGACCTAGGGTCTCTCTGTTTGAATTGCGCATGCGAGGGCGCCACTTGAGTTGTTTGTCCTATTTTGAGAGAAAAGATAATTCCCTGATTTAGAATCTCCTTGCATGAGGTCTCTAAAATAAAGACATGCATGACTGAAGTCTCTCTTCTTGATTTGGAGCCATTCCTCGCAATTGCATGGCCTGAAGCTTCAGTTAACTGGCGGACTTGTCGAGGTTTGACTTTTTGCCAGTCAAACTTGCTATTCGCCTCACCCTGGGGCGAATGCTGATATTCATCCCTGGGTGGGACGAATGCCAGTTTGTATTCATCCCTGGGTGGGACGAGCAGAGAGCAAGGTGCCAAAAAGGTGCCAAATTGACCTTTGACCTCCAAACTACTTTTGGGAGTGGTTAGGACCACTGTTTAACCTCTGGGGGCTGCCCTAGGGGTTGTGTGTGTCAATGCGATCAGCGCTTGTTGTCACATAATCGGATTGGTGTTGTTTTGGTGTCTACAAATACATATAAACATTCATAAAAAGTATAAATATAATATAATAATATTGTACAAAATATTATAAACATATGCAAAAAATATGAGCAATTATGGTGCTCATCATCCTCCTCATGAATTCTCAACTGGTGATACCTTGATTTCAGTTCAATCTTATACAATATTATTTCACCTTTTAATTGGTCAAATTAATATTTGATTTTAGGTAAAGGATACCTATTTTTATGGTCACTTTTTTAACATTCAGTAATCAATGCACAATCTGAGTGATCCATATTTCTTTTTGATAAAAAGAATGGGTGCATCCCAAGGTGAAACACTAGGTTTGATCAACCCCTTTTCTAGCAACCCTTGAAGTTGCACTTTCAACTTCTAGATTTTGATAGGATTCATCCTATATGGATTTCTATGAATAGAATTCATTCTTGCTATAAGTTTGATGATCAAATCAAATTCTTATTTTGGAGTTAATCCATGAAGATATTTAAGAAACACATTACTAAATTCTTGCAAAATTGGGTGTTTTCCAAACACCTCTTCCTTTTTATCCTTCTCAAATTCATTTAGTTTTATAGAAAAATCATTCCCCCTTTCTTCATGATATTTTTTAGTTGCATTGTTGATAAAAATTGGGGTCAAAATGACCCTTGTTCACTAATGATTCTCAACCTTCCACTATCCTAGTTAGTGTAGTCAATCCATCTATATTGGAAGTTAATTAGGGTCTTATGATATTTAATCCAATCCATCCCTAAGATAATTTTGAATGCATGTAGTGGGGCTACATACAGATGCCATAAGAGAGAACCATTGGATAGGGTGATCTCGACTATAGGAAAACATTGATCTATTGAGTAGGTTTGTCTAGAACCATACTCAACTTTCCATTCTTGTACCAAAAATCTTGGTATTTCTAGCATATCATTGACTATACTAGATGAGATAAAGCTATCTATCACTCCACAATATCTTAATATCTTGACTCTTCTATTAAATAATGTACCATCCAAAATAAAAGGTGTAGCTTTTCCATGAAGGTTTCTATTGATTGTGATTGCATAGATCATGTGGTTAGGTTCATCTGGTTTCTTACTTGATCCTACTCTATGGGGACACCTGTTTGCATAGTGAGATCCTCTGCAGTAAAAACAACCACCCTTGAGACCAAGGTGTTTTTCTTGTTTCTATTCCTTTACCTTGTCTTCCAATACCGAACTTTGTTGTTTGTGAGGTTGAAAAGTATTATTATTATTATATTTCTTTTGTAGTTTCTTCTTGAATCTCTCTTTTTTTCTATTGTTCTTTCTTTTGAACATTGGGTTGGTCTTACTTATTTTATTTTATTCCTATTCCCATTTTATGTAACCATCACTTTGCTTTTCTTGTAGTTCTTATCGATCTATCTTGACCATTTCAACATAGTTGAAGTAAGGTTTGCTAGGCTACAAATTAGTTTTTGCTTACTTTTCTAGATCATGCACCTTATACAATATTTCTGGTTGAAGCATATTTGCCTTAGATCTAATCTTAGTTTCCAACCTGTTGGCATTTTTGCCACATTTATTTTTATTATTGATTATGAATGCTTAAGTTGTGGCCCAAAGCAGTTTTGTGAGTTCCAATGATTCAAAGCGGTCCAGAATTAAATATTTTGCTGATTTCCAATGCGGTCAAGATAGAAGAACACGCCCAAGCTACCAGACTTGAAGATTTTATTTATTCGAAGCTGTTGTTCATGGATTGTTCTAACGGTTTCATGCACATTTTCAAGAACACAATTTAATGAAGACTGCCGACTCTTTATGGCATTTAACTTTTGGGTTCTTCGAGGCTACAATTAAGGGGATCATGTTCATTGTTTTTGTTGCACAAATTGTAGATCTCAAGGAGGTCTGTTGCAAATTTTAAATGCTGCAAAGAGGCCGGCCCTCTATAAAAACCAATGTAAATCTCATTTGCAAGTGTCGGGAGTTTTCTGCTAAAAGCTTGAAGTTCATTTGCAGGAATGAAAGAATTGGCCTCTGATTTTTCAAGCGATTGTTTGGGTGATTTTCCTTTCTGTTATTTACATTTCTAATAACACTCATATTCCTTAGTTGCTGTTACATTTGAATTCTGCATGTTGGATTTGAATATTGCTTGTAAGGGAATGAGTCCTGGAATGTAATCTTGGAGGGATTTTCTGCGTACGGTTGTGAGGGAATTAAGTTGATATCTTCTGTTACTTGTTGTTGCTGTACTTTAAGTGATCTGCTGTTGTTCTTCCCGATCTTATAACTTCGGCTACGGCCATATTTCTCGTTTCTTTTCGCAAAGTTTTAATCTCTTTCCAGCAACTCTAATCTTAAAACAAATTTAGAATAGTAAGGGAACCAGCCCACTCTGGAGATTGGTCTGGGAGCCATTTCTTGCTTCCAGCCTTTCAATGTTGGCCGGGTCTAGGGTGCAGTTTATATAAAAATCCTTTCCTGTGGCAGATTCGTGACCAACAATTTTTGGCACGCCCGGTGGGACAGACTTCTTCTGTCTCAAAAGATCCATAAGTTTTATTGTTTAACACCCGGAGGTCTCAAGATTTTGATGAGCTGTCTTGACCTCATAGCGGAGATTTGTAAGTTCATCTGGCGACTTTGCTGAGTTGAAGATCCAAATTTTTTGATCGTGGACGCCTGCCTTTTTCAAGTTAAAAGAATGTTCATCTGGCGACTCTGACTTAATGGCGATAGCCATGATCCCGCAGACCACTGCCACAAAGGCGAGGGCTTTTCCTAGATGGGATGATCCTGGCCCTCTGAATCTCCAAATCCGGCATGAAATTCCCAAAGGTGCCCTGAAGGCCCTAGCAAAATATGATGGTACCGAAGGCATGGCTTTGGCGCATGTTGAAGATATTGCTACTTTGTCAATGATCCATGTCATAAATCATGAAGATGTCATGATCAGACTTCTGGTTCAGTCTTTGGAAGGAAGGGCATTGCAGTGGTACATACTGCTCAGGCGTCAAAGCATCAGCTCATGGGATGATCTAGCGGGAGCACTAATCAAAATATTTGACGAAGATCCCTTTTACAGTTCTTTGGATCTCTATCAGTTTTTAATGTACATCAAGAGAGCACCTCTAGAGAGCATCACAGACTTCAATGTCCGATTCTTGAGAAGCTGGAAGAGAATTCCAGAGAAGATCCATCCATCACCCACCCAAGCCCACCTCTTCTATGTTCGAGCTTTCCATCCTGACATAGGCCTCCTCTTGCTGCAATCAGGTGAACAAAGGTTCCCGCAAATCTTTGAGGAAGCAGTGCGAGCGGAACAAATTTTGCTCTTATCAGGAAAATTACCGTGGGAAGAAACTCCATTCCTTTCTCCGGTAGTTGCTGCTCCTGTCTATCCTGTGCAATATTTTTCATGCCAGATACCTTATACTAAGCAAAAACCTGAGATGCAGTTGTGTGGAGCTCAAGGGACAGATATCATCCAAAGCCAAGGATTGGAATATGCAAGAACTTTCCTGGCAATGAACAATATGGTTGCTTGCAGTTTTCATAAGGAGATGGATCCAGAGGATATAAGCGAAGAAGAAGAAGAGATTCAAGTTCAAGAACCTGAGCACAAGGAGGGCACATATTTGCACCCTGTTTGTATCCCAGGGCATAACATGCAAGTATTTAGTCAGAACCTGTTAAATATGTCAGATCAACAGGTAGAGTCTGAAGAGATCCTGGAGAAAGGACTGTTGCTAGACAATTTTTGTGATCAGATCCAGGAGTTGGAGGAACCCATTCTTAGTTCACAACCAGAGAACCCTTCAAGATGGTGGGATTGGCTTCAGTCATTACTACAATTGGTACCTACGGGAGCCCGTCATATGGTAAATTTCTTTGCTACATTATTTGTCAATTGTGTGGGTACTGGCATGCAGGATACCTTGCCCATGTCTGCAACATGGAGAACTTTAGGAAGAAGCCAGCCCAATTTCAAGGACCGACTCAAGTATGATCAGATCTGGTCGAGACATTGCAGATTTACCGGATAACTCCTTAGACTGGGTTTGTGGTGACGACATGCCAATCATGTCGTGAACTATTGTATATAGTATAAAAAAAAAAACAAAAAAATAGAAAAGAGAAGAAAAAAAAAAAAGTATTGTTTTTATTTGTTCATCTCGGCTCTTTTTGCATGCGAGCCGTAGGTGCTTGTTTTTCTTTTGTTTTTCTTTTCCCAGCAGTTGGTGGCTTTCTAGAAAATTCTTCCTTTCCCTTCCCTTTTTCTTTCCTTCCTTTCTTCATCTTCCTCCTTCTTCTTCTTTTTCTTCTGTAGTAAAAAAAAAAAAAGAGCCACGGCTGTTGTTTCTTTTCCCCATTCCTATTATTCCCGTTCCTTCTTATCCCTTTCTTCTAAGTTCTGTCATTTTACGCATTTATTTACAGTTTAGTTCATTCTCATTCCACAGCCTTCATATTTCCATTTCCATTCCATTAGTTCATTTACTTTCATTCCATTTCCATTGCAGCCGGTAGTATAGCAGCATTTTGTTACTGTGTCTACCACATCACTTTATCACTACATCATTTCATCATATTACTATTCCATTTGCATTTCACCGCCTGCGCATCCACGGGATCTCATTCCATTCATTTCCATTCCATGTTCAGTTGAGCCAAATGCAGATTTCTTTAACTTTTGATTATTCAGCAAAAGTTTCTATTGTAGCATTCCACTGAGATGTACCACAGCAGCCAGCTTTTTGTTCTAAGTTTTCATGACTCTGTTGCCCAATGGATTCAGGCCTGGATTCTTGCATACAGTAGAACTGTATACCCCGCGAGCCGCCAAGAATGTTGGCATTTTTGCCACATTTATTTTTATTATTGATTATGAATGCTTAAGCTGTGGCCCAAAGCAGTTTTGTGAGTTCCAATGATTAAAAGCGGTCCAAAATTAAATATTTTGCTGATTTCCAATGCGGTCAAGATAGAAGAACGCGCCCAAGCTACCAGAATTGAAGATTTTATTTATTCGAAGCTGTTGTTCATGGATTGTTCTAACGGTTTCATGCACATTTTCAAGAACACAATTTAATGAAGACTGCCGACTCTTTATGGCATTTAACTTTTGGGTTCTTCAAGGCTGCAATTAAGGGGATCATGTTCATTATTTTCGTTGCACATATTGTAGATCTCAAGGAGGTCTGTTGCAAATTTTAAATGCTGCAAAGAGGCCAGCCCTCTATAAAAATCAATGTAAATCTCATTTGCAAGTGTCGGGAGTTTTCTGCTAAAAGCTTGAAGTTCATTTGCAGGAATGAAAGAATTGGCCTCTGATTTTTCAAGCGAGCTGTTTGGGTGATTTTCCTTTCTATTATTTACATTTCTAATAACACTCATATTCCTTAGTTGCTGTTACATTTGAATTTTGCATGTTGGATTTGAATATTGCTTGTAAGGGAATGAGTCCTAGAATGTAATCTTGGAGGGATTTTCTGCGTACGGTTGTGAGGGAATTAAGTTGATATCTTTTGTTACTTGTTGTTGTTGTACTTTAAGTGATCTGTTGTTGTTCTCCCCGATCTTATAACTTCGGCTACGGCCATATTTCTCGTTTCTTTCTGCAAAGTTTTAATCTCTTTCCAGCAACTCTAATCTTAAAACAAATTTAGAATAGTAAGGGAACCAGCCCACTCTGGAGATTGGTCTGGGAGCCATTTCTTGCTTCCAGCCTTTCAATGTTGGCCGGGTCTAGGGTGCAGTTTATATAAAAATCCTTTCCTGTGGCAGATTCGTGACCAACACAACCCCAAAATAAATTTGTGCACCTTCATTTTCTCATCATTATCATAATTTGGCACATACTTAAGCAACTTAACAAACTTTTGATGGTACACCTCCATAGTATTTATCCCTTGGTGAAGCATAGTAAATTCCTCAAATATCTCCATATAATAATGCTTGGTGATGAAACTTTTTCAAAAAGCTAAGACAAAACCTTTACATTTTAAATTTATAGCCTTAATATTTTATCCATTTCTGAATATATTCCACCACTCTAATCTAGTTTCTTATAAATGTAGTGTAGCCCACACTATCCAAGTAATTTATGAGAGGTTCTTAATTGAGAAGTAGTTTTCCAACTCACCTAGCCAATATTTGACTTATTCTCCACCTCCTTTTCCTTTAAATATCGTGGTCTTTATCTTCTTCATCTCCTAATCCAACTCTACCTCAATTAGAGCTTTGTCCTCTCATTATTTTATGATAGATTCCTACTCTTTCCTAACTTTAGAATCTTTATTTTATGAGTTTCAATTCACTATTGTTTCCAATAGTTATTTTTTGGTTAATTTATGTTCTTTACTATTTCATCTATTAATGTAACAGTGAAACCATAGTTGTGAGGTATTCCACCTCCTTGCTCAAGTTTCTCAAAATCTCACTCAAGGGTCTTTCCTCGGTGCTATCCCATCTAGGTTCCCTTATCAGCATAGAAGATCCTCTTATTCATATTTTTAGTCTTGGTGCCATCTTCCTTGTCACACAAAATACTTTAGGTAGGTTGCAATTCAATCCTTTGAATAGTACTTCTAACTAATAGCTAAGTACATACCTTGTAGCACTATTTCTAACATAGTATCATCCACTAGTCATCTCATTGTAAATGGTAACATGATTAGCTCATTTTGCTATTGTTTTACTAGTCCTATAAACCTAGCACTCTGATACCAAGGGTAACAACCCCAAAAATTCTACCCATATATAGAGTTTTTTTTTTATATCTACATAAGGAAAAGGAAATTTCACTAAGATTTTCATACTAAATAATTCATATCATCATAAGCTTTAACCACATTTCAAGCTAACCATCACTATATATGTTTACTTGATGGACATTAGAGGCCAAGCTCCCGTAAATAATATAGGGTTAACTTTGTACATCTTTGCAACATAAAAGATGCCTTCTTATGGTTTCCCATTTCCAAGTACTCTATATGAATATTGTACAACTTAACAATGGCATTAGTTTTATCCTATCTCAATCCTTTGAGACAAAGGTGCGCATATTTCTAAAACCATCATAAGTGTATCTATGATAATTTCTATAGAGTAAAGCCTACATTTTAAGATGAAGGCACCTCCTCGATTAACATCACTGAATCCAACATGCCATTGATATCCATACCTCTATGTATGGATGGGAAATTTTAGGCTACACCACCCAAAACTCATTCACAGAATCACCATATCTAAAATGCCTTTGAAATTCCTTTATCGAAGTGCTCAACATATGTACCCAAGAGTTGTATCCTTCCAACTAACTTAGGTTTTTTTATCTTCCAAAGTTCAACTCTAAAGGATGGTTGATATTACTTCAAAATGCATGCCCCCAAAACCAATAATATACTAAAAATAATATTCTATCTCAACATATAAACATCATACTCTCCTTAATTAACAATAGAGGATAAACCCTTATAAAATTATCTTCCACTTTCATATTTGAACATAAGTGTTACCAAATCATAATACATATCACAAAAGTAAACACTTAACATTCCATAACTTATAAAATAGATATATCATAATAGCTTCTTCAATCCCATACTTTTTTCAATTTACCATCTATCATATCATCCATACAAAATAAAAGTAATTATTTTCCTTTTAAAACATAAAACAAAGTCTAAAAATACAATTCTAATTAATAATAGAGTCATTGCAATTTACAGCCATTCACTACAAATTTTACAAAATACATATTTTTGTATTATAATATTAATCACCATTAAAAATGGACCACACTAACTCAAAGAATCTTCTTTGATAAGGTCATGTTTTTTTAATATCGAGTTCTTCACCGAGTATTGATATAATAAAGGGATTAGGAAAACTCACTAACATCCCAATGCATTCCTAAATGCATGGTAGATTTGTTTCATTTCATATAGCATCCAAAGGAACTCAATAACAGTCTTTCATACCTCTTCTTTTAATTATATACACAAAGAAATTCAATTTTCTCTACTCAGCATAAACGAGAAAAGCACTAAAAGAAATCCCATAATTGCTTTCCTAAATTATTAAAGAAATATTCCATGTCCCAGGATATTAAACTTCATAAAATAATTACTTATCGATATAAAGAGACCCCATAATATCATTACCCAAGATGAACTCCATGTTCAACTCATTATTTCCCATAATTTATGCAAAATTTCCTCTTCATTCAAATTTTTTTCATATAATATATTGTGTATCCACAATATACTTTCAAAGATATAAATACAAGGTAAACTATTACACTATATTCTAATGCATGGACTAGGGTATTACTCATCATATATTTAGTAAAAACAAGCTAGTTTCAGTAAGGAACACACCACTATGAGACCCTTTAACACACCTCTAAAATATTTAATAAAATTATATACAGATCACATCCCAACTTAGGAGTAAAGTTTAATGGTTTTTAATAATAAGATTTACCAACAATGCTAAAATACTATGGAATTAGTACAACACTCTTATAAAAGTAAAATAATGCACAATGACAACCTTCATTTAAACCATATTGCACTTTTTGAAATAGTAACAACCACTACATATACATCAAATGAATGAATGCACAACTTAAATTTCCAAAAGGAATACAATAGTATTGTTTACCACAAACAAGTATTGCTTATTTCTAAGGATATACAAATGTGTAATAAGAGCTTAATAATAGGGTATAGTCATGCATATAAACCAAAGTAATTACAATACTTTTCCATTAGGTAAACAAACATACCAAAAATAACAATAAAATTACTCACTATAATTCATTTATCCCAAAAGTAACCAAACAACTTTTATCATGCTATGGTTCAAATCTACCCAACTGGCTCACATTTAGATTAGACGAAGCATAGGTCCAACCCATATGATCAAGAAAAGTACATAAAAATAAATCTTTTTGTATATGATACTTGGTGCTCCATTGTATGTAGCATTTAGGCACTCATTGTACATGCAATATTTATATATATACATGGCTTTTACTTTTTGTGTTATGCTTTTGTGTGAATATTTTTGTGTGGATGCATGTGTATATGGATGATTAATGCAAGTGATAATGCAAATGTATATGGATGATTAATGCAAGTGGAATGTGTATGAATGCAAACGTTCTATTGATCATACATAGTTTAGATTTTTCTTAGTCATGTTTTAGAATTGTTGTTTAATCAGGGACACCAATCTAGTGGTAAGTGGGGTGAAAAGACCTATGATATGGATGTTGACATGGAAGAAGATATGGATTTTGATATGGAAGAAGATATGGATGTTGATATAGAAGAAACCTATTTTTTAGAAACTCAAACATACTAGTGGTATCAAACAAACTCACTAAATACTGCCTAATTTCTCTAAGACCAAATGTGTGTGCAGTGAGTTTATTTACCAAATCATAAGCATGGTAATGACTCGAGGTAATCAAGAACCAATGTGTGTGCAAGCGAGTTCATTAAATCATCTTGAGTAAATTATGTGTGACATGTTATGGATGAGATCAAGAAGCTAGCTTGTACTTATGTGCAGTTAGAGGTCTCTTTAAAAGATAAGTGTCACCATGCATGAGCGTACTCCACTACCAATCAAGTGTCTATAGCTCTGGTGGAGACTAGCTCCATAGTACAAGGATTTGACCTTTAGGATTTGGGAATGAATACCTAACTATATAAATGGAAATGTAGTACTATCCTTATAGCTTGAGGATTAGTGGTGTGTGATGTAAAATATTTAATTTTTTTAGGGTTTTTGCCCTACACTTTCTTTTATTTTAAATTTGTGATAGTGGTGAAAACCACTTTTCTTGTGGACTATGTTGCATTATGGAACAAGCAAGGACTACCCTTTTCACTTCGAGGTTAAAACCAAGTATGGTGTTATCCCTCTTGGACACAAGATGTTTTTAATATATGAAATTGTATTTGGTTCAAGAATGTTTAGAGTCAATTCCCAAAACTCAATATTTTCTTAGTGAAAATTGTTTCTTGGTCCTAAAGAAAAATCGAAATGTATTTATGTTTTTATTAAAATACTAGGATTGGTTGAGTGACCAAAAACACCTAGGAATTATGGAAATGTGGCTTTGAAAATGACAATCTAGCTTTTTGGAATGGTGTAAATGAAATAAATTTGGAGGTGCCCCTGATTAAGGCAACATGACTTTATTTGACCAATTTATGTCTGAACTGAATAAATGATCCCTAATATGAAATATGAAATGTGTGAAAATAATGGCACAAATGCAATGTATGAAATACAATTTTATGAAAAGAAATAATTTTTATGCAAATGTGTGAAATGTAAGGTGAAAATGTCTTGTATGTAATGAAATATTTTAAATGAGATGTGTGCAATGCAATGTTGTTTTTGTGTAATGGCCATGTATACATACATATATATAAATCACATTATGCATAAAATTCTCTCAAGTGTAAAATATTAAGTGGTTCAGGTCCTTCAACTCCCTCTATACTGGCAAGTCTATAAGTACCTTTACCCACTCTTTGAGTAACAATGTATGGACCTAACCAATTAGCCACAAATTTATCATGAAGGTACAACGATACATTGGTGTTTTGTTGATTCTCTATAAGGACACTATATATTACTCTGAATTCATGTAGATGAACTTTGGTATTATAAGAATGTTTTAGGAGGTCTTGATATACTCGTAAATGTTCCAAAGAATTAACTCGCTTTTCATCAAGAAGTGTGAGTTGGTTAAGACATACTTTTCTAGCAATGTCATCATCTATGAATTCTTGCAGTAAAATTTGCAATGAGGGGATCTCAAGCTCAAGAGGCATGAATACTTCAGCTCCATAGACCAATGAAAATGACATTGCCCCTGTAGTCATGCGTATGCTTGTTCGATAAGCCCGTAATGTTATGGAAATTAGTGTATGCCAATATCTATGCTTTTCTTTGAGAATAGCAATTAAGGTCTTATTAGTATCCTCAGCTTGTCCATTTTATTATGGGTAATAAGGATTTAAGAAACTATATTGGATGTTATATTTCTCACAAATTTCTTGAACATCCTTGTTCTTGAAATACTTGCCATTGTATGAGATGATTTTTGAGGGGATACCAAAACAACAAATAATATGATGAAGTATAAACTCCACGATTCTAGGTCCTGTCATACTGGTTAGAGGAATTGCCTCAACCCACTTTGTGAAGTATTCTATGGCTATGATGATGAATGTATGTTTTCCTGAGGAAGAACATGATATTTTACCAATTAAATCTAGATCCCATTGTAAAAAGGACCAAAGGCTTCGAATAGACTATAATGCTTGTGATGGTACATGAGTTAAATTAGCATGTTCTTGACATTGCTTACAATTTTTGACGTATGTGCAACAATATCGTTCCATTATGGTCCAATAATAACCCATGCATATAATACACTTTGCAATGGCCATTCCACTAAAATTACCATCATAAGTACCATCATGAGCTTCAAATGTGGCTCTTCATGCTTCAGCAGACTCGAGACAATGAAGGAGGATTCCATCATAACCATGTCTATACAACACGTCCCCCAAGAGATTAAAATGAGTTACCTTTTTATTGAAAGTGCTTTTAGCAATTTGAAACATATTTTATGGGAGTGTTCCAAACTTGAGAAAGGCTATAATCTAGTTCAACCAAGACTCACATGGCTACAAATGGATAAAGCAAACATCTTTTTTATTCTTAGATTCAACAAAAATAATTGCATATTTAGAGATCATTATAATTATAAGGGGTTGTACCTCTCCTAAGGTATCCTTTAGAATCAATGAGCCAAGAGAGGCCATTGCATCTATAAATCTATTAGTCAAACATGGTAAAATATAAATAAAAATTAAAGAGCAATTGCATTTCTACTTCATGGTAAAGCTTAATGGTAGGCTCTTTGCATTGGTATTCTCTGGTTACCTATTTGAAAATTTGAGAATCACCAAATATCCTAATACACTTAATGACCATAGCTATAGTTGCTTGAAGACCTAATATTAAGGCTTCATACTCTACATTGGAAATATAATTTGAATGATAAAGGGTTAGGCTCCACTTAGGGTGTATGAAACATGACTCCAACACCTTGACCTTTTTCACACTTAGAACCATCAAAGAAAAGTGTGATATCGACATCTTCCTCTAGAATGACATCTTCTTATTTTTAGTGACAGTGAATATTGAATCATCTAGGAGCTCAATAATCAAAGGATGATCACTAGATAGTGGAGCTTCCACAAGTTGATCGACTATAACTTAACCTTTAATGAATTTTTAGCTAATAAAATCAAGATCAAATTTAGTGAGAAGCATTATCCATTCAGTGGTGCGAGTGTTATTGTAAGTGTGAGACATCTTATAATGCATAGTATTTTCTCTAGCTATGATATATGTGGTGTGACTAAGCATATATCGTCTAAGTTTATTAGTAGAAAAGACCACTACTAAGCACAATTTTTCCACGTAATAGACAACTTACTCTCTATTATTTTCATTCTTTTGTGCAAGCATTGTCCCATTGTGATCACCATTTGTAAATGCAAATCGAACAACACCAAACAATGAACTATAAAATTAAATAAGCAATGCGACACATAAAATTGCACAATGAAATAAAATTTTATTATAACATCGATAAATATTCAATATCATAATAAAATGTGTCCCAAATGTGGGTATAAAAATTTTACTATGCTTGATACAATTATTACAAGACACTAGGGTTATTTGAAACCCTAGTCAAAAAATATTGGTGGTATCTTCACATTCGATATGATCCAAATAGTGTGATGAGTGGGCTTTAGTATCCTATACAGGACCACTAGAGCTTCAATAGATGCTAATAAACTTTATGTCTAAACCCGTGAACAAAAAACAACATACGATCAATAATATCTATGAGGGCTCCACTATGTGAGGCCCTCAATAAGAAATTTACTAACCCTAGTTGAAAAAATGAAGCTATAAATAGATCTAAGAATAAAAATAATTACAATAAATAAATTACCTTGTCACACTAACTTGATTTTCTCTATTATTTATCATTTTTATAGAAAATAGTGCATAGATGCCCTAGCGACACTCAGGGATTCACAAGACTACAAAACTAGGGCTGTGAATGCCCATGAGTGCTCAATGATGGTAGAAGGTTCCCAGAGGTGCTCGATGATGGTAGAAGGTGACCATAGGCACTCGATGATGTCATAAGGTGTACAAATATACTCATTGATGGCAAAAGGTGCCCAAAGATGCTCAGTGAACTCATAGGGGTATTCTAGGAGTGAAAGAGAATCTATAGAAGTAAATACGGTTCATGTAAAGTGAGCGGCGATGGATGCAAAAGTGATGAAAAATTATGAAGGGGTTTGGATACTTGATGAATTAAAGGATTCAAGACTTCAAAAACTTAGGGAAAACTTCAGGGTTGAGTCATCAAAATGAATCCTCTTTATAATCTCTCCTAGGGCATGTTAGGATTTCAACGACACAATTTGTGTGGTCAAAATTAAAATGTGATGGAGGGTGGATATTAAATTTGGTCATGTGGCATGGATTAAGGTGAATGAATGGCTAGGATTATATCATGATGGATGGCTGGGATTAATTCATATATATATATTTATTAAATATATATAAATATAATATATAAAATATTATTATTTAAATATATTTTAAACAAGGATAAAAGTAGCGGGAAGCTATGGATGGATGAAAAGTGGCTAGATTTTGTTGTCTACAATCCCAAAAGTAATCACAACAACTTCTATCATGCTATGGTTCAAATCTACCCAACTGGCTCACATTTAGATTAGACGAAGCATAGGTCCAACCCATATGATCAAGCAAAGTACATCTAAAGAATACTAATGGAAAATTTATGACAAGGAGGAAGCACAATAGTTCATTTTGAGCTACCCAGACAAACATACATAGTAAGAAACTTAGAGAAGCATTTACCAAATGATTGCAATTAACTAAGAGCATAATATCTAGAGTCTACCTTTACTCTATCGCAGTTCCCACTACAAAGTTTTGATGGTGACGTTCAACCACTAATTCTCATAGTTTCTCCATATTGTTTTTTTTATCTATCCTCCAATATTCTCTCTCCTTTTTTCCCTTCATTTCAAGAAACCTCCTCCAGAATGAACCATCCACTTCCCCATCATCCAAAACTTAAGGCACCTTCAAAGGCTAACAAAAATATTCCACTAAAAATAAAGCCTCTCTTTTGTGAGCAGAAGAGCATCCCAACAACAACAATCCATCTCTCTAAAGCACCATTGTCATAAAGAAAAATTCAAATAAAAAATTAATTGCAAGATTTATATTCATTCTCTCTAGCTAAAGATAATTGTTAATAAGGATCTCAAACAAAATGTCATTAAGTCCCTTCTTAACGAACCCTTTCCCCAAGGAAACTCTTTTTTTCTAGTAATCCCACTAAAATATGAATTACAAATAAATGAATAATAATGATAGTCCTCAATTGTTGTTAAAATTTGATAAAAATAATAATCCATAAATATAATTTTTAAACAAGTACTATCACAAATAAGTTTTGAGTCATATTGATATTAAAGCAATAATGCCAACCCAAAGTTAATAATTCTTAATTGTTCCCAAAAACTATCATTAAAGCTTGATAGAAAAACATTGTCTTTTCCAATAAAGTCATCTATTAATATTAATTATTAAAAATGACATTTAAAAAAAAAATATTAATAAGCCTTCTTCCTTGATAGCCTCACAAGAATGAAATTTTTCTTTCTACCAAATATAAGCTAGTAAAGGATTTAGAAGAAATACCAAGTTTCATTAGAAGATAAGCTATCAAAATGGTCATTTCAACCATAAATTCAATAGAAGCAAACATCGATCACACATATAGATGATTCAAAAGTAAGCATTCATTGGTCACATCCACATAAGACTTTTATGGTGACTTCTAGATCACCAACTTTCATCCCATAAAATCCATTATTTTCAACAACTTAATTGCTAATGATATGTTTCCCACATGCAAAACATGATATACAACTATATGAAAAGGTATTCATCCATGTTACCTTGAGTTGTTTGATGAACTAGTCATCGTCATTATTTTCCTTTCTTATGACATCTCATTCTTAGTGGTTGATCCTTACTTCCACCCACAAGAATAATTTTTCCTCTAGATATGCAAATCTATTAGGAGTATCATATTATTACATAAAATAATTTTTTGCAACAACTAACATCATAGATCCAAACAATCCATCATTAAAACTAGCAACTCAACTCATAAGTCTATCATATGAATAAGTTTACCAAGGGAGGGTAGTAAAAATTAAGGTGAAAAAAGTATGTTGAAATCCCTCCAAAAATTATAGATCTCAAATTGTAATCATAAATTAATATAATATTAATAGATATATGCCCTACCAATATATCTCACAAAGAATAGTATTATTTGGACAATGTATATTTTTTAAACTCCAACCTTTATATTTTTATCTTGCTTGTAAAATTACCCACAACATAATTATTCGTTATTTTTACGAATTCTCCATTCTAAATCTATCTATTCCATAATTTTGCAATTACTCCTAAATCCAATCTAGAAACTACTAGATAATTATCAATCATAAAAATATTTTAAAATACATTCTTAGATTCCTCACTACTTATTTTTGTTTCTTATATTAAATAAACTTAGGACTATAACAACCTATTAATTTATGAATAAATATTTCTTCGTGGATCTTAACCATACCATTTCTATCATCAATTTGTATTATTCTTTATGGTATTAACCTCATATCTTGTTGAAATTTATGCTATATATTTCACGTTTTGCATATCAATATCCATTTAAATTTCCTTCTCTTTTTATTGCCTTTATGGCATTCCTCTTATTTTCCCATTACCATAAACACTTTAATCATTATAATTAATTTATTTCTCTGTACAATTCATAATGATACTTATAATTTATGGCTTTATACTCCTTGATAACCTAAATTTCAAGGAAGAGCATCAAAAATATTGTATCTTCATGTTGCCTTAGAAACCTTAAAAAGGAACAATTATCCTTAATAGTACTTGCTTTCTTATGTTGTACCAAAATCCTCAATCACTATGGATATCCTCCATAATCCTTTAATTATTATCCTACTCTTGAAATATTAACTTTTGTGAGAGAGAAAATTTGGAATCCATCATGAAGGGCCTCCTCACAATTCTTTTCCACTCTCTCCTCTGGTAAAGGTTTAATAATATGTAGTAAAAAAAGCCTACGGTATATATGTAGATGATTTTTATAAATTCTAAAGCTTAGAGATTAAGTCGATATCCTATATGATTAGGGCTTAACTATTTCCTTCCTTCCTTTTTATCTATTTTGCAAATAAACAAAAAATAAATCTTATTTTAGAAAAACTAAAAACTAAATTTAAATTCTATTTGATTAAATGACAAATATTGTAGGTAGAATGACTTATTGTTTCCATAGATTTACAAGCATCACCAGAGAAAAAAATTACCACTAGTACTATTACTTATTGGTGGAAATTATAGTGAATGTATTATAATAGATATATTGACTAGTATATATTTTGATTGTTCTTTTATTTAATTGTACTCTTGATCAATTATATTTGGACTTGAAATATTTTGGCTTAAAATACAACAATGGTATTAGAGCTATTGCTAGAATCTATCCATTTTTTACAAATTCATATTTAGAACCACCATCATATTTGGAGTTTGTTCACTTTAAAAGTAGTGAAGACTTGGACATTATTTTAAAGGTCTAAAATAGTAGATATTGGGGGGATAAATAAAGATCACCTTGATTTAGATGATAGCGTCTATCTAATTAGTTCAAAGAAAACCAATGAATATAAGGACTCAACCATAATAGATTAAGAGGTAAATCAAAATGAAGTTGGACATGAGGGGACATTCAAATTCATCCTGATATTGATTTGTATTCTCTAGAAAAGAGGAGAACCATATAAGAATATTGAATGGACTCAAGTTTAAAAAATAAAAAGAGAAGATAGAAGAGAAGAAAGAATATTGAATGCACTCATATTATAATCTAAGAAAGAGAATGCATAAGGGAAAAGAAAACTCGGGTAAAATATAGAGTATAGTAGAAAGGGGAAAGAAAATTATTGAAGCTTTCTACAAAAAATATTGAAAGATTATTATTGGGAAACAAATCTATTCAAGGTAAATGTTTAATCAAACATTCAAGCAAAGTGCAACTAGTATGACAAATGTAAAGCAATAGCCTAAGAATATTAGAGAGCATAGACAATGGAAGTATATTAAAGTTGACTAAAGCAACTAAGTGATCCTAAAGGGGTTGTAGTGAAGTAAACCTAAAAAAAAGCAATTAAGAAATGACTAGGCACTAAGTGTATCTAAAATCTAGTAGAGCTAGCATAATTAGTGTCTAATCAAATAAGCCAACACAATCAATGGGTAATCCAATGTCTAATTAACATCATCAATGGCTAACTATAGAGCTAGTATCTAATCAAAAAATCAATGGCTAGATAACAAAGTCAACATCTACCAGAGGAGCCAAAGTCTAGCAAAGTAGCTAATGAAGCCATCATCTACAAAAGTAGCCAAAAAAGCGAATGTTTACTAGAGTAGCCAAGAAAATAAACATCTATCGAAGTGACCAATCAAGCCAACATCTACTAGAGGTACCAAATTAAGCCAACATCTACCAAAGGAACTAATCAAAGTCAATTTCTACCATATCCAATGAAACTAAAACCTACCAGATGAGCCAATATAACTAGTGTAAAACCTAAGTTATCATTATAGCCAACAAAAACATTATGATCTAAAATAAAACATCAATTTGGAGTCTAAATATGAATGATTTGATAAATGCATTTTTCAAATATAAAGCAATACCTCATATTTTGAAATATTATGGGAAAGCTTTGAGAGGAACTAAAATAATATTGCTTACACGTATGTCATTTTAGTAATGTATTCAAGCGTGTTACTCTATTGTCATAACATCCATATCTAGTAGAATTCATCAATTTGAAAGCATTATTTTTGTATTGGAAATATTTTTCCAGGTGGATAACGTAAGTAAAATTACCTTTATTGATTGATTAATTAAATTCTTAAATGAGGTATTATTTAAAATTTTGAATCTTAAAAAAATTAATAATTAACTAGTATATAAAAGAAATACAAATTTTTAGAAGAAGAAAAATTAAGTGGGAGTTATAAGGACTTCTACTATATATTGAAATTAAATTTCAACTTTTTTTTTGATATTTTTAATATATATTAAATTTTGGAGTGATAAAGTTCTCTATTTCAAATAGGATTTATAAAAAATTGAATTTGAAATTTTACTTTTGAAATATGAAGAGTTAGTAGATCTGAATTTAGAAGATTTGAAATTTAACTTTTAGAATATTTGAAGATTTGAAATTTAGGAAGAATTTAAATTTAAAGATTTTTTTATTTACAAATTTAGTAGGGAGATACAATGATTGCTACTTGAAAGGATTTGAAAGATTTGAAAATTTTAAATTTTAAATTTATTATTTTATTTGAAATTGAAAAGTATTATACTTTGGAGTAAAAAGGATTTCAACTTCATAGGAACTAAATCATTAAATTGTAAAATTTGATTATCATGGAAGAAAATTTAGAGTTCATAATAAGAAATGAAATATTAAAAGTTAGGATACCCCTGCCTCCTTGGGACTTACCCAAAAGTGGCATCCCTTTTGGGATGTTTTCCACACAAAAATATATATATATATTAAAAGTTATAAAATATGGAATAGGCAAATTGATTGAAAAGTTTAATGGTAAGATAGAAATAATTGATAATTTAAAAGATGCTATTACAATACCTGTTGATATATGTAGTATAATTATATGGTATTCCTTTCACTTGAAATTCATAAGAATGACAAGCAAAAGCAAAAAGAGTTTATTGAAACTCTAAAATGAAAAAAAGATTGATCATACAAGTGAGTCAAGTGAATCATCATAGAAAATAGTGTTTTACTCTATATGTAATATTTATATTCCAATATCATTAAAATCAAGAAATTATTATGATACTCTAAGTGAATGTTTAGAGGTTAAAGGACAACATCAAGATTGTAAGAACTTAAAAATAAAATAAGAACATGAACAAAGGGCTAAAAATGAAGGAGTTCATGAAAATTCATGAGAAATGCATGCAAAGAAGCAAAACCACTTGAACCAAAAGTCAAGAACAATGAATAAGCTCAAGCAATTCATGAACAAGATAACAAAGAAGAAAAAATTAAAGAACCAAAGAAATAAGATTAAGAAGAATTTAGTGTAGAAAAATATCATGAATAACACAACTTACTTCATTTAATATGAAGATATAGATTGAATATTAAACCCTTCAATAATGAAATAATATAATACAAGGGGTATTAGATAATATTACATTATTTGGTATGTAAATTTATCCCCATGATACCCTTATGGTACAAATATAAATATGCAATAGATTAGGGTTTGAGTCTATAGTTAAGGAGAGTGATTTATGTTTCATTTTTATATAAGTGTCTAAGTATCATATATGTTAGTGAGCAAGTATGTAATGAGAGAACGTGTACAAATACCAGGTATTAGGAGTGCATGTAGAAGATTAAGTGTCTCCCAATAGATTAAACATACGCAACAAAGGTCGTAACATAAATCACACCAATGTAGGGAGATCCAAGATGATAGAGAGATTTCCATGGGCCAAACCACTATTTGTGCATAGATTATGCTTGGAGGTATGTCAATGTAAAAAAACTATCACATGTGCTGATGCCACAAAATCAGAGCTCAAATAGGAACATATTCTAGGATGATACCGGTAAAATAAATATAGCATAAAATGTTTATAATGTAGCTAGAGTTTAGTATAGCTAGATCTACATGGGATTTCATGCATGGAGGGGAAGTTGTAGGAATTAGAGCATTGGATATGCAAGATAGGGGGCATCATTGGGACAATGGTATTGTCATAAAAATATTTGCTAAAAATATGTGGATACTAGAGGAACCTTCTCCAAGTTATCATCTTCCAATTAGCTCACCTACATGGAGCTTGTATTCCAATTATGTAAAGAGCACCCATTTGCATAGAATATCACTAGATAATACTTGTAATTACATGGAACAAATACTAAAGGATTCTACGTAAAACATGTGAATATTGTATTCAATGTTGTTGGAAGGAATCAATATCGAATGGTAGGTGCCAAGTGGACTGCAATACATAGATTCGGTAGGTGTGCAACTCATGAGCTGATGTCGTCAAATAGATGATGCAGCTGATGTTGTCAAAAGTAAGACAAAGATTGATGAGGATGATTTTATCAAGGATTTGAGAATATCTTCAAAATGGGATTTTGATTTATCTTGGATATGCTTCCTAATATCAAACTATAAAGTAAAAAATATTACTAAAATAATAAAATTATAGTTATAGGTTTATTAATTTTTGTAAGCTTTCAATAATAAAACTTGGATTAATATGTTATAAAAAAAATTGAGTATCATCGATATAATGTCTTAACCTGATCCCACTTTATGTTGATCCTAAATAACCTAACAAACTTCATAGTCCTCAAAAAACTACCAATACTATTCCAAAAGAGCCCAAAGAATATTGTAAAAAGTAGTGCACAAAAAAAAGACCCAACCAAAATAGAGATTGTTGTCCCAGACTATAAATATTACTTCCAATCGAATGGCCCAAAATAGGAATTATGGAAAGTATTAATGAGTGTCTTAATAGTTGCTATGATGTCTAGTGGATTCAAGTGGAGTTATAGAATGTTAGAGGGTAGCATGGAATGCTCACTAGAAGAGTTCTTCAGGAAAAATTGTTCACCGTCCCAAAAATAGTTCTTCTATGTTACACTAGAAGATAATAATAAACATGTTAATACATTGGTTTGAGTTTAAAACATCATAGAAGGCCCCTTGAAATTCTCTATTCCTGAAAAGTAACTCCACTAGTTCTATCAGCATTTACACATAATTAAATGACAAGGAAATGGACCATCATCATAATTAGAAATTATGCCTAGAAAATATGTGACTCTTATCATATTTGGGAAGCACAACGTTTTTTCATAGTCTCCATCTAGGATATTTATGCAAGTGACAACAAGGTAATTTGTTTCTTCATTGGATCCTTGATCACATAATTAAAAAATACACCTTCTAATTGTAGCAAATATCCTTAATGGATCCATACATATCCTGTCCTTGGAAGAGAACATAGCAATGGAGGAAGGAAATGAAAAGGGGAATTTGTAGAGGGGGCAAGAGAAAACTTCTGTGAGCGAATGAGGAGAAATTTGAACATAAGTAATTCCTCTTCAAATTCTATCCATTATGATCAAACGAGGATAAATCTACAATGTGACCTACAAGATAATAACTAAGTTGATAGCTAAAAGTTTTAAAAATATTATGGACATTATAATCTCCTAGGAACAAGGAGGATTTGTGGAGGGGAATAAAATTATATATGGATTTATTCTATCCTAGGAGGATATTCATTCTATGCAATATTTTGATTGAAGAGGTATTTTTATTAAACTAGATATGTCTAAAGCTTATGATAGAGTCCCATGGCAGTTTTTGGATCAAATGCTTGAGAAATTTGGCTTCTCTCAGGAGTGGAGACAATGGATCATGAGTTGTGTCTCAATGGTTTCCTTCTCTGTTCTCATCAACGACTCCCCCTCGACCCCTTTTCATGCTTCTAGGGGTATTCATCAAGGATATCATATTATCCATTCTTCTTATTATTCTACAAAAAGGATTGGGTAGATTCCTTCGAAGAAATAAGCAACAAGGTCTTTTGGAAGGTGTGCAACTAGGTGATGAGATGTTAAAGCATCTTCAATTTATGGATGATATAGGTCTCTTTGGAAAGGCCAACATTTAGAAGTCTAGAATGATGAAAGTCATATTAAAAACCTACATAAATGCTACTAGTCAATAGGTGAATGTGACCAAATCCAAGGTTGTTTTCTTCAATACGAATAGAATATTCCAAGATCATATTCTATCCATTTTGAGATTTTCCCAAGGTACCCTTTTTCTTGATTACCTAGGGATTCCCCTTAATTTTAAGAGCCCAAGGAAAGTTGATTTGAAATTTGTAATGGATAGAATCACTACTAAAGTTAACCATTGGAATCACCATTTGTTTATCTTTGGATGAACAATGGATCTCATCCAATCAGTAATCCAAGCCATGCTTATTTATAAATTCTCCATCCTAGCTTCCCCTATGAGAGTCCTCCAAGAGTTGGATTCAGTTATGAAAAATGTTTTGTGGGATGTCCCAAGGATGGTTAAGAAGTGAGCTCTTGTTAATTGGGATAAAATATGTCAACCTAAATCTCGAGGGGGCCTTGGTTTTCGTAAAGCAACTTTAAACAATAAAGCCCTTGCAAGGAATATTTATTGGAAATGAATATCCAACAAGGAGGTTTTCTTTAGTAGATTCATCACTAGTAAGTATTTGGGTTCTATCTCTCATCAAGATGTTGTTAGGATTCCTCTAAGGGGATTTGACTCCGTTATTTGGAAGGTTGTGAAAGCTAGTGAACATTGGTAAAATCTAGAGTTTTATAGAAAGTAGGTACATAAGACAGCTAAATTTTGGAGTGATTCTTGGGACCAACATCGTCCCTTAATATACGAGTTTCCAGAGTTGTATCCCTTGCAATAAATCCTCAAGGGTAGAGGATGGATAAATATGACTTCATTAATTACTTCTAGGCAAATTGAATATTTATCTTTCTTTCAATGGAAGAGGTTAGAAGAATGACCTATTCCTATCCCTCTTCATCAAAGAATTATTATTGATAATATCCTCAAGAAAAGGTGCCGTAAAGGGAAGAGGAAGAAGATAGGATCACCTGGGACCTTGGTACTCTTGGTGTCTTCACTATTCATGATGGTTATAATGCTTTGCTCCCTCCTCCATTGAAAATATAGGATGCCCTATGGGATAGAGTTTGGGTGGATGAGGGATAGCAAAAAATTAATTTCTTTACTTGTGAAGTGATGCATAGGATCTGTCTCACCTATAATAACCTTAAAAAGAGAGATTTTTATAGACCTTCCAATAGTATCATGTGTAATTCCTAGGAGGAGACACTTGATCATTTTTTTTCAGTGTGTATTTGCAAGAGAGTTGTGGAAAATGTGGTTACACCTCTTTAAGGTTCATCTAAAATTTTAGGTGAATTTTTATAATATATGGAAGATTTAGAAATGTATAAAATTCAAGAATACCTCCATTCAGCTAAGATGGTCCCTAGGCCCAAGTTTCATCTGGTGGAATATTTGGCTAGAAAGCAATTCCAAAATTCTTCGAGAGGAGTTCAATCCCATGGAGTTGGTTTGGCATAAAATTATTACCAAGATTTATGAAACTATTAGATCTCACTTTAGGTACAAGAAAATTTAGGTGAATGAGGAAACTCCCAAGACATTGAAGTTGGGACCATGGAAGCCCACTCCCCTAGGTTGGGAAAAGATTATTTTTGATGGTGCAACTAAGAATAACCTAGGGGCTACATGCATTGGTTTTCTTATAAGATATTTCAAGGGGAAGATCCTCCATTGGGAGCTAGAGGATCTTGGAAGGGCTACTAACAATGAAGCTAAAGTACTGGCTATTAGAAAAGGTTCTCTCAATGCTTGGGAGAATGAGGTTAGAAATATCATAGTTGAGTCTAACTCACAAATTATGGTGGGGCTTTTGGATGCTATTAGAAATTTCATACCAATAGCTTGGAGGATAAGAAATATTATGAGCTAAATTCTAATCATGATAGCGACACTTTTGAGTGGCTAGAGGTGAACCAAATGGTTCTTAATTTGGCCAACAAAGACTTAGGTAAGCATGATGATAGCTCCAGAGTCAACTAAGCCTTGTGGATCAATAGAGGATGAGCAATTATTTGTTGGTTTTTTGTTGTCTCTTATAGCATAGTGTGGCCTTTTTTAGGATAGCACTGGTAGTGTTTGTAGTCTTATCAAGCTTACTAGGTTATTTAGAATTAGTGGAAAGCAAAAATTGGACTAAGATTAAAGTTTATGCTCTTTGGATTTTACTCAATTTATTTTTTGAGATATTAACCCAAGTTTTAGTCAATTTTAGGACTTGCCAAAAGTGGTAGTCCTATGACTGTAATTTGATTCTTATTCTATCAATATATTTTACCTTTAATAAAAAAAACTAGCATTTTTATTTGAGAAAAATATAGATTATATTAATTCATTTACCAAAATATTACAACATTTACTTTCCACCCTATAAAAAACAAAATGATATGGATCAGGAATAAAGCATCCATAACTGAATATACATAAGAATAGAAGCTAATATCCACAAAAAGACTATAGCTATATCTTGCTATAATACACCAAATATTAATATTCATCTGTGGGAGAGATTGTTATATTAAAAAATTCTGAGCATGTCTTCCATGATATCTTATGAAGTCTTCAAATAATAAAAATAAGTAATCAAAATCTGAATTAGTGGAAAGCAAAAATGAGACCAGGATAAAAGTTTCTACTTTTTATATGGTACTTACATTAGTTTTTGAGATGATAACCTGAGCTTTATTCAGATTTTAGGGCTTGCCGAAAGTGATAGCCCTATGGCTAACTGTAATTTGATTCTTGTTCTATCAATAAAATATTTTTTACCTTTAAAAAAAAAAAAAAACTAGTTTTGAAATACAAATAAAACAAAATCTTTAATTCCAAACCTTAGCTTAAACTACTCATAAACACAACAATAAAAATATTAGCATTATAAATAATTAATTGCTTACTTAGAATTTAATAAAAAATTAAAAATAGTTATATAATAAATATAAATTTATTAATCATAATAAATTTATAGCCATTTATTAATTATTATTATTTATTTAAAAAATCACTATTTTTTTAGTTCATTTATACCATCGTTTTACGCTGATAGGCGTCTTACAATGGCAGCCAGGAAGGTCAGCCATAAATAATATTAATATTTTATTAAAAAAGCCAACATTAAGAAAATTATCCACCAACATTAAGGGTTACGATGGATTTAAAATATTTAAAAAATATTTAAACTATGTAAACTAAAATGGTGCCCAAAATTTCTAATGTTATTTGCTTCTCTCCTCCAACTCTTCTCTCCCCATGTCTGAAACCCTAAGTTTTTGAAGGAGCAGCACACATCGCCAAGCGAACAGGGTTCTATCGCTGCGATAAAAATTAACATTACAGGTACATTTTCTATCTCTTGCACTATGTATTTTGTATTTTGTTTTTGTTAATTACATTTAAATAATTTTATAGTTTATCGATTAATATTCTTGATCGAATAACCTTTTTAACTTATTTCATTCAAAACATTTAAACTTCGAAAATATCCAGCAGTTCAAGTTGCGTTTGACAATCTATAAGTCACAAGGTTTGACACTAAATAAAGCAACAATTGACATAGGACAAACATAAAGACAAGGTTTAACTTTTGTTGCCATCTCAAGAGTTAAAGCATTGGAAGGACATAGAATAATACCACCCTTTTCATATGATTGATATGAAAAACTGAAGTCGGGAAAAGGAGTTGCTAAGAGAAAGGAAGAAGAAGAGCAACTAAAGTATTTGGAGCTTAAATGATTGGATCTAGCCAATCTTTAAAATAATAAGGTGTTTATCAAAATCAATCTTTGAAATAATAAGGTGTTTATCAACACTGCCTATTGGGATTCAGATTTGTTATCACTTGAGAATTTTCATCTTTGACATAAGCTATTTTAAATATTTTTGGCATGTTATATTTATCAATACATTTATAAATATATTTTTAAAAATATCATCGAAAAATATTTTAATATAATAATTGTGTGGCCCCGGATGCTACTAGCTTAGATATATAAAATATATATATATCTATAAACTCCGAGAGTTATCAATCTCAAGGTGCCTATCTATCACACCCCCAAGAAATGAGATAGGTGCCTCGAGATTGATAACTCTCGACGTTTATAGATATATATATTTTATATATCTAAGCTAGTCATATAAGTTTTATAAAGTAGATTTCCTTATCAAAATAAACTTGGAATATCCGCCCATGTAGAGGAGTTGGAGAGCATGTAGAGGAGTTGGAGAGCAAGTGGGTAGTTAAACCTCTCTAGTTGCTGAGAGGCCCAGGTTCAAATCTCTCACCTCACATGTTGCGAATATGTTATGTAATGGTTCCCTCATGGTCACAGTCTGTTTACCCCTTGTGGCCACCACCAAAAAAAAAATAAATAAATAAATAAACTTGGAATAAAAATACACCCTTTTGCAAGCATTGATCATATAATATTTATTGCCACATCATTTATAATATAATGGTTTTTATACCTTATATTTTATTTTATTTAAATTATAAATAAATATAACTATAAATATTTATTTTAATATTTAATATAAAATAAAATATATAAGATATTATTTGTTTTTTTCCATGAACATATAACCAAACATCATATTGAAAGGAGTGATTCTTCATGATGGACACGAAAACCAAAGTAACTCAAACCACACACTTCTCCATAATTTATATCAAAACCAAAGCAGCTTGAACCACACATGTTCCCAAAGAAAGGACAAAGCCCTAACTGATTTTGGAACCCCACATTAAAAAACTATGTAAACATATTAAAAAATATAAATATAAAAAAAATTAAATTACTTTAAAAGTTGTTTTTCATCTTTGATGGTAAATCATTGGTTTTTTTTTTGACATGGAAACCTTAGTCTTTGTCTTGGTAAATATTAAGTCAGCCTATGGTAAAGATGAAATATGTTGTGACTCGGGTTCAATCCCCATGGTGGATGTGTATAAGAAATATTTATTAAAAAAAAAAAAAAATTGAAATATGTTGGCAAAGATGAAGTCAACCTAGATGAAATCAACTAAACCCACAAGAAATCAAATAAGAACAATCCATTAACCATCCAAAAAATCAAATCTAAACAACCCACCAATAAACACTCATTAACTACCAACTAATCTATTCTTTTTAAACTCATTAAATTTAAGTATTATTAAAATCTAAAAATGAATATCTTTTTATTTGCCTTTTCTAAAATTCCAATCCCAGTGTTCGTGCCAGTAAGTCAACAAGGAAAACTTGGTATAAAAATACACCCTAATCATATAAGAAGGCCTCACCGTATACAGACACAACATTTGTAATATAACGGTTTTTATGCCTTACATTTTCTTTCCTTCCAATTATATTTAATAATAATAGTAAAAATACTAAAAATTAAAAACAAAGTCTTTTATATATTTAATTTTTAATTTTTAATATTTAATTTAAAATAAATTACAAAGAAATATATTTAATTTAAATTTTTTATTTTATAAATATTTAATTTTTAACATTTAATTTAAAATAAAATATAAAAAATATTATTTTCAATAAATGTTAATATAAACAAATAAAATTATTTTAAAAAAAATTGGTTGTAACTTTTGTGAACAGTAGTATGTTATGACCGTACAAAAAGTTAAATTAAAAAAACTCATAAATATCAATCAAATCAAAATAATCAATACACCCAAACCAAAACAATGTACACAGCCCCGTGTTTAACCTAGTAAGTCAACTATGAATTATCGCGAAAACGCATGAATAACCTTGTCAATTTAATTTTATTTATTATTACTAGAGAGAGTTGCACTGAAAAATAACTCCATTACAGCCCGTATTTAAGTTAAAAACGGCAACAAACCTGAGGCGGAAACCTGAAACGAGGTGGAATTCACCAAACATTTAGGATATACGCCCCGAAACGAGGGGCGTATAGCCTGCTGTTTCATTGCTGATGAAATGTAATTAATTTACAAGGCAGAAAGAACTATTAATCTGGCCGTTGGCCGCATGCTATATTGAGCGCCTACTCACCAATTTATAAGGGAGGCTTCACCACTTTCATCACTGCATCGTCTTCTTCTGTGATTTGCCATTCTCGCTCGTTCCCTCGCCAAGGAGTTCAAGTCAAGTCAAGGAAAGATGGCAAACAAAACTGCAGGCAAGGTCATTACATGCAAAGGTACCTTTCACACTTTGTCTCCATATATTTTGGAAAGAAGTATCTCAAACCTTGTTGTTTCCAAACCCAACTAGAGTTTGTAAACAACTAGAGCTAGACTAGCTAAATCGTGTTTTTCTTCTTGGTTTGTGCAGCTGCAGTGGCATGGGCGGCAGGGGAGCCCCTTAAGATAGAACAAGTAGAGGTAGCACCTCCAAAGGAAAAGGAAGTCAGAATCCGAATCTTGTATACTTCCTTGTGCCGCACGGATCTCGTTTTCTGGCAAGCAAAGGTCTGTCCCTCATTCAGATCACCCTCATTCAAATCACCTGAAAGGGGAACTTATGTAAAACATAGGAACAAATGTAACCCTTCTCTTCCTGTATTGTATTGCAGGGCCAGACTCCCCTCTTTCCCCGCATCTTTGGACATGAAGCAGCCGGGTAAGTTACCATATTCCTATCTATTTCTCTTTATATAAAACACAATATCAAAATGAAGCAGCCGGGTATATCATAATGTTGTTATACGATATGCAAAAAATGGAAAATAATTACCTAATTGATTGGAGTTGGCATTTGGCATTTGGTAGAGTGGTGGAAAGCGTTGGAGAAGGGGTAACTGATCTGAAAGAGGGTGACCACGTGCTTCCTGTCTTTACTGGCGAATGCGGAGAATGCGCTCATTGCAAATCGGAAGAAAGCAATATGTGCGAACTATTGAGAATTAATACGGACAGAGGAGTTATGATAAGTGATGGAAAATCGAGGTTTTCAATGGGAGGAAAACCGATCTATCACTTCCTTGGCACGTCTACTTTCAGTGAATACACAGTTGTACACGTAGGCTGTGTTGCCAAGATAAATCCCGCCGCTGCTCTTAACAAGGCCTGCATTTTGAGCTGCGGCGTCTCTACAGGTAATAAGACGTTAGCATTAATCAATTAAATCCTGATTCCACTTCCATTTATCAATATTTATTTATTTATTTTCACAAGCGATAAATCAGGAATGGGTGCCGCCCTAAATGTGGCAAAACCGAAGAAGAATTCGACTGTTGCAGTGTTCGGTCTCGGAGGCGTTGGACTTGCCGTAAGCGTCTTGTCCCCCTTCATGTTTTAGTCAAATAAATAAGTTCTATATTTTGTCATGGGTACAATTTCGTTTAAATTCCGTTTTCATTCGTGCAGGCTGCACAAGGAGCAAGAATTGCCGGAGCTTCTCGAATTATAGGAGTTGATTTAATCCCTGGAAGATTCGAAAAAGGTTTTATAATACCCATCAAGAATTTGCTCTCTCCCTCTTGTGTGTTGTGTGCACATATTAACGCTTATGTTTGTTGACATCTTTTTAATTGCTTTCGCTTTTCAGCAAAACAGTTTGGAGTGACAGAATACATAAACCCGCAAGATCACCAGAAACCTATTCAACAGGTTCTTTTCTTACTTTCATCGTTTTTCATGCTCTTTTATTTTGACATAGAATATTTGTTTACGCTGAAAATGCTTCATTAAGATCGATATATTCGCCTGCAAACCAATAAGACATAACAATTTGTATGCTTCATGAACAATTTGATTATCAGTCTTTCATACTTAGAAAAATATTGGCCTGCAAACCAATAACACGTAACAATGATTGAGTTCTTCTTGTGTACAGGTGATTGCAGAAAGAACTGATGGAGGAGTAGACTACAGTATCGAGTGCACGGGGAATATCAATGCGATGATTCAGGCTTTTGAATCTTGTCACGACGTATGTCTTCCTTGTCTTAAATGTCATATGTTTCCTTAAAAGCAATGTAAATATATACTGCTAATCAAATGTTCATATCGCTAACTTGGCACTATCATCCTTGTTTTGAACAATGAAGGGCTGGGGCGTGGCTGTGTTAGTGGGAGTCCCTCATTCTGACGCAGCCTTTTCCACAAAGGCAATGAATTTCCTAAACGAGAGAACATTAAAGGGGACCTTTTTTGGAAATTATAAGCCCAGATCGGATCTGCCAGGTCTCGTGGAGAAGTTCGTGAATAAGGTAATACATTCCACGGCCGTTACTGCCACATTTTTAGCATATTCCAATGTCATTATTGCCTCACATTTCAACTTACAGGTGCTGATTTAACTTAGAAACGGTTTTTTCCTTGTTGCAGGAGATTGAACTGGAAAAGTTCATCACACATGAAATTTCATTTGGTGAGATAAACAAGGCTTTTGATTATATGATACAGGGAGAGAGCCTCCGATGTGTAGTTAACATGCAAAAATGAGCACCATGATACGCGTACAAGAGCCTGGGATTCACTCTTTCACTCGTAAAATAAGCGTAACATGCATGGATACGTGGACCTGCTTTTTGCCTGCCGTTGCATTTGCTAGATTTTTTATTTAGATGATTCGCTTGACTTGTTCAACGCTCTCCTGATTTTGGGTATTGGTTTTGATTATTAAAAAATCTATTTAATAGTCCTGACTATTTTATAGAATTATGTATTCCCGTACACTAGGGGTTTGATTATAAATTGGATATTGAATATTATAGTTATTAGTTTCAGTAGATGGGCACTAATTTATTAAATATATTTTATTCTATTGACAGAATGATTGACTGGTGTTCTATTATAAAAAAATGAATATGCAAAATAAATATGTCATGCATAGATATAGAAAGGAACATGTTGGTTTGCGACAAGTTCTCTATAAGAATGCTTTTATCCTCTAATCATTTGTAGCGAGCAAATCATGAGCATTAAAAAAAAAAACAAAGATAAATTTCTTGAAACTTCTTCCTTTAGTTAACTTTTCCACATAACTATGTATTTGATCAGGATTTGATACCATACCATGTATGATTGCATCGAATTTATTTTTATAATCATGTGCATTTAGGACATCTGTTTGACTAAACATAAATTCTCTTGGTTGTCGGTCTTCATATCCATATAAGGTAGTCTCATTTTTGGAGAACACCATTATGCCAAAGGTTATATTAAACATAAATCTTAGAATGTTATGGCATGTTAATTATAATTTTATTTTGTTTTAGATCTTGTATATTTTTTTACTAAGGAGATAAGTTTGATGGTAAAATTTCTAGTAACAATTGTAGGAGTTCTTTTCTTAATATTATTTTTATTTTATACATAGATATTAATTATGATAGAGAATGGAACCCTTTTAAAAGAGTTTTCTTAATATTTTTATTAGAATTTGAAAATATATTTTTTGAAACTCCAATTTAAAAATTTAAGGGAATTAACTATTTTATGTTAATACTACATCCAATCCATCTAATAGTGTACCATAAAATATATTTGTGTATTCATAATCCCTTGTACTTAGTTCCACTTTATGACATTTGGATGGTCATTTTAGGTGATTACCTCCTATAATTACCAGATTAAATAATTTTATTTAATAAATAAAAAATTGAGCTGCCCCATAGTATTTATGTCATTAATGTTATGTATACTACATAATTTAATTAATACTATAACTAATTAGCTTTAATATACCCTTGCATTTTAAAAATTTGTGGAGATTAGGTTGTGAATAATGCAACTATTGAGAACATAGACTAGGTTCTAGTAGAGATTTTTCTTTTACCTCAAATAATCCTTACTACTTATATTCTCATTTTATAATCTGGGGTTTCTTCCTTCATATTTATGAAGCCTTTTACAATAATTAGAGATTGGTTGTTGACGAGGCTTTTTTGTTTCCTCTCTTTGACTAATATTTCTTGTGATTAGGGTTTTTCATGTAAGGGGTTATATTTTGTTAGTTTGACACCTTACAATTCAACTCTTTTTGAAGATTTTACATTTATCCTTTTAGGTTAGCTTGATATATAATGATAGAGAAAATTTATGGCTCATGTTAAGTTCATCTCTTATATCCAATTTTAATCCCACCCACATATTAGTGTATTAACTCATTATCCATTATATTAGCTAACAATATTGATAATGACTTAAGTTTTGAGGTGTATTCATTGACCAACCTTTAGTGTCTTATCTAATCCAAATAATTAAAATTCACTCTCTAGTTATTCAAAATGTTTATTGAAATCTACAAGGATTCTTGCTCATGTTTATACACCATTTGATATCTTTGCATAGATTTTTATCAATAAATTTTAGTAACCAAATTTGAGTATTTGTATTGAAATATCAATTTTGTGCATTATAATGTTGATGTGTTTATTTAAATATATTAAATAATTATATTTTGAGAAACTTGGTTAAGATCTAATTTTGATAGTTATGTTTAGATAAAGCTTCCAAAATTTAGGGGATAGCTCTTAGTGGTAAATACATAGATAATGGTTTCAATTAACTTGATACCTACATTTATTTTTTGAACTTTTCTTATATATTGTTAAAGCTTGACCCCACCTCTTATTTAAATTAATTTCAATTATATTGCAAAATATCACGTTAACATTTGTTTTATTATTTGAAATGTGCTTGTTGTAAATATTCTACCATTTCTTGTAATTAAGAGTTATTTATGCTGAGAATTTTATAGAGCAACTGCAATTTCATAATTATTTGTAAATATTCATTGATTGATATATAATTATAAACTTTAAAAATAGCTTTGACTTCATTATTTATAATCTATAACTTTTTGTAAGAGAGAATATGGTTAGCATGTAGAGGGTATATACATACATGTGTGTGTGTGTGAATCTCTTTTAATATAATACTTGGGATCAAGAAAACAAGAGATCAAGAGGTCAAGGCCCCAAATTTTATAAGGGTTGGTTGTGCCTTTTTAAACTACATAAGAGGGGTAGAGAGAGCACACTTTGAATATGCACTCACTCTTGTTGCAATTTTTTTTGTTTCTTTTCATTAACTTTTTCATCTTCAGTATTTGTAGCTTTATTAGATTTAGATTTATCCGATTTAGATTTATCCGATTTTTTTTTCTTTTTTGAAAAAAGTATAAATTCCATTGTATTTAGGATATACTCATATTGAGGAAGAAACCACAATTCTTCCTTCACCGAATCTACCCCGCCATTTCTACTAATAAATTCAGTGCTCATTTTAGCATCAGCCCTATTATCCTTTGTCCATACATTTTTATTATTCCCTTTTTCCCATTCAGGTTTCAATTGAAACCTCACCTCATCGTATGCATTTTTCTCATTATCATCCCTTTTCTCTTCGTTACCCTGTTTTTCTGGTTGTTTTTTTATTGCTTTTTGCAGCTCCGCAAACACGATTTGGAAAGCTTTACCTTTGTTCAGTTGTATCATAGGAAATTTTTTTAGCTCTGCTACTTCATTCATCAAATGGTTTAAATTTTCTAAAGTGCAAGCTTCCAAAATTCCAATTTAGATATACGTTGCCTTTTCGTACAAATACGACGGTAACCATCGATGGCCCTTGCGAGTTCTTCTTTATACTCTATCATCTCTTCTGTTAGAATATTCTTTTTTTCTACTTCATCCAAAGGAATAAAAACATCATTGTCTTCTTTACGTAGATAATCTATTAGAGACACTGCAAAAGAAGCTTTCCACTCTCCTTTAATCTCACTTTTTGCTTTTTTTGGTCGTTTTAAATCCCCCTCCTCTCTTATCTTGTTAATCTCCTCTCTTATCAATTGGGTTTTAATTTCTGGAGTTGCTTCATTTTCTTCTGGAGTTTTTTCAGTCTCTGGAGTTGGTGGTTTTATTTCGTCTTCTAGGAGCTTTTCAGAAATCCTAGAAGTTTCCACTCTCAAATAAAGAGAAACATCTGGTTTGAACCACCGGTAATTTGATATCGTATTTCTCATAATCCTTTTTGGTAAAATTCCCTATGGGAGAGCACAATTGCTCTCAAGAAACATTTAGTCTATGTAAATGGTATCTGATATTATTTATCTTATAATTATTTTTCACTTGCTTTACCTTTTATTTATATAATTACAAATAATATGCATTGAGTTCGGATAAATATTGATCCATAGGCAAATACATTTGATAATACTCAATAAGGGGAGCAAGCTCGGAATGAATAATTTGAATTACCTATGAAAGTTCTAGATTTTTTATGAATATTGGAAAAAACCAATAGGGTTTTAAGAATCCGTAACCATCTAAAAATTCAATCAGCAGACTCTCATCCGTTTCACTTTTATTGGAATCCGTTTTACTTCCATCGGATTTTATATCCGTTTTACTTTCATTGGATTGATTCGTTTCACTTTCATCATCACCTTTACCCTCTTTTTTATCCTCTGTTTTAAGAATCCACAATCCCCAAGTGAGAAACATGGCTTAGGAAACAAAGTAGATTGCCACTACTTTCATAAACATAAAATCACACCTTTAGCTATTGAGTGTAGCAAAAGCTTATAAGTGAGTATGATATATAAGCAATTGTAGTTGACCCATATGTTCAATGAGTATTCATAAATATGGTTAATTGTGTAGTAATGGTTGTGGTTGTCTTATGTGAAGTAATCACGTAGAAAATAAAAATAAGAAATGTCTTGGCAGCATGGTGTATAAATAAAAATAAAGAAATCTTGTTGGCTACCGAAAGAAACAATGATTTACTTAGAGAACTCTATATTTTTATAGAGAATAAATACTTATTCAATGGGTTTGAAAATGGAATTAAGGGGTTCTCTAAATATTACAAGGGTTTATTTAATCATAAGGCACTCTTGTAAATATGAGTAGTTTGAGTTTGAAGTAAACTTACTTATATGGGCCTGGTTGCCTAAATATTATAGATATATAAAAAGAATGCATGTCATTACATATTTTAAATATGTAGTTTGAAGTATAGATAAAATTGGTATTGAGAATTGAAATATCTATTTTAAAATTTAGAAATAAGACATTTTCTTTGTCTTAAACCATTAACCATGAATTATGAGGAAAAAATATAAACTTTACAAGATTCCCTATGTAGGGAGGACTAAATGAAAACACCCAAGGTTGTCGTAGTACAAGAATGTACTTGACAGACTTTGATAGAAACAATGGACTGACAAGATGGGTCAAATTTTATGACCATGTTAGATATTTTAATGAGAGGTGGTATGGGACACCTTCTCCAGGTTGTTTCTCAAAAAGTATTGTGATAAGTCCCTTGCTCATTTGACTATGCGAGACACACCATGTCATTTGGTATGGGATAAACGTGTGTGAGTTACAATGTGCATGAGAGACTAAGTCCAAGGTCAGTGTATTGACATGGCTCTAATTGAATATGGGAAGGGATAATCAGTTAGACACTGGGTATATGTACACTGCTACCTTTCATACAAAATAGACAAGATGAATCAAAGTCGAAGGTTTAGTATGACAAGGTATGGGAAAAATCATCCACCCTTTAGGTGTTATGGGCCCTAAAGGATAACCCCCACCATGATTCAACCCTCATGCCATAAATAGTAGAAGTAAATGAGGACAATCGAAGTCGCAAAAATGTACCTCTACTCGAGTTGGCCAATCACATCCACTTGGGTGACTATCTGCAACAATATTGAACCCAAAAGTGGTATGATATGCCAATACTAAAATAAAAGCATGAACGTAATACTCAAGTAGATCTATTTTGTTACTGAGTAATTTGGCATAAATAAAACTATCACATTAAAATTTTATTTTAAAAAAAATCCTATGAAAAGTTTATCTTGATTTTGGTGGTACAACCAGGTGAGTAGACCGGAGTTGTTAGTTCACTATAGTAAATATTCATATTATGCTCCTTAACATGTTCACTTTTTAAAAAAATTCCAAAACTTTTTAGTTATCCAATTAGATATGCAAACATATGAGAAAAATATTACACAATATCATCAAAATATTACATCTTTTTGGTCAATCTAGTCATCAACATTGTGTCTCTTTTCCAATGTTTTTTGAATTTCCAAGTATCTCTTGCCTCTCCCAAAAATAAAATGATATTTCTGTAGTTTTTTTATATCTATATACAACTTGAAATTGTTTGAAAGTAACTATATTTATTGTATTATCTTGTTACCACATGCTTAAAAGAAACTGTAGACACCAAAACAGCACCAATCCGATTATGTGACTGCAAACACTGATCGCTTTGACAAACACAGCCCCCAGGGCAGCCCTCAGAGGTCAAACAGTGGTCCTAACCACTTTCATAGCAATTTTGTAAGGTCAAGAAGCAATTTGGCACATTTAGGCACTTTGTCCAGTATTCGTCTCACCCGGGGACGAATACTAGCTGGGATTCGTCTCACCTAGGGATGAATTCTGAAATCGTCTCTGGTCAGGACGAATTCCAGGTTAAACGGGCAAAAAGAAAAATGCCGCCAAGTGGCAGCCGGGGACAGTCAATTATTGCCCCCTTCCATGCATGCGCGTGCAGGTGGGTAGGTTGGCAGTTGATGGACTGTCACAAGGGCAGTCATGGAAGCCCAAGTCAGGGAGGAGTCTCCTCCCCCTTGGGAAGGCATGGCCGCCACATGGCATCCCTGCATGCCCCTCCAAAGAGACCCCATGGGTCTATAAAATGGTGGCCTTTCCCACCCCAAAGAGGACAGATTGGAGGCGATTTCAAGCAACGAAGTGTTGTCCAATTGATCACCCACATTTGCACCTTTTTGATTCACCTTCTCACATCCACTAATCTCTTTCGCAAGGGAGGTTATTGGGTGGCTTTTGGAAGCGTGAATCCAACCCAAATCCAACATTTGACCACCTTAAACCACCAATTTGCCGACACCCCAATCCTAAGAGGTTTTGGGCCCATCCCTAGTGGATTGGCGCCGAAATCAAGTGCCAACGGTGGGAGGCCCACTTGGGCACCCCCGCATTTTCGAAGTTTTGTTCTAAAAGCATTCTAGAATACTAGTTCATGTTGCATTTCATTTTATTCGGTTTAATTAACTCATAGCTATATTTCCATGATGTTTTGATTAGATTTCACCATGCTTTTTGTCGCTTTGTGTTCCTTCTAACTTGCAGGTAGCGACATCGAATTCTCGAGGATAGAAGCCAAATTGGGAGAATCCGACCATCTGGGTCGTCCCAAAATGGCCCCAATTACATAACCCCTCTGTTTGCAGGTGTTTTGGAGGTCCCGGGGTTCGACATTGGAGCGGCAGCAACTCGGCGCTTTAACACAGTGGAATTCGTCTCACCCGGGGACGAATAACAGTAGAATTCGTCCTGCCCAGGGACGAATTCCAGTCGAGAGCAGATTGGCCGACTGTTTCAATGGCAGTGGCCCTCTGGTGATGTATTCTGTCTTCTGTCAAGTTTTTAGGTCATTTAGGTTTGCTTTGTTCACTGTTTTAAGCAACTGTTCCTATGCATCTTTTATCAATATCAAAGCATGAATTTTCCTTCTTATCACAGGTGCTACTAACGCCTTGTTTGTTTCTTTGATTGCGGGAGGAACAACAAGAAGTGAGGATTTACCAACAACAGCGGCGGCAACACTTTGGCCCGTCCATTTTGCATGTGGGCATGCGGAAGGAGAACACTTACCAAGATTGTAACTGAATCCATTTAACGCTCCTAGCCCCTAAAAAGGGAGGAGGCGATTTTGTAACCATGGTTGATCAAGTTTAATAAAAGGGCTGTGACTTCTCTCTAAATCTTTGTAACTCGTTTCGATCTATTTGCCTCTTTCATTTTAATGCATTTCTTGTTTTAGGGCTTAGGCGTTGTTTTGATTTGAATGCATCTAAGTAGTTGTTCTTTCTAAAAAGCTTTCGAAATCTCGTGCTTTCAGTGGCGATCACGGTGGGACTCTGTCCCCTAATTTTTAGATCAAATAACTGATCCTTTTTGTGTTTTTGTGCTTGACAGGTACAAGTTTTTAACACAGACTGCTATTCGTCTCTTACTGCGACGAATACCTGACTGTAATTCGTCTGACCCTGAGACGAATTTTAAATTCATCTCTGATAGGGACGAATTCTATTCTGTAATTCGTCTCACAGAGGGACGAATTCCTGTCTATGAATTTTCAGAACAGAAGATCAGAAACAGCAAGTTCAGGCAGAAAAGAGGTAAAGTTCTAAACTGTCTTTGTCAATTTTTTTGATTTTCTGCTTTCAATTTTGTCAATTCTTGCGTGCTTAAAGAAAATAGTGGTTGATTGCATGTTTCATTTTTTTAAGTAAAATAAACCACACACACTGCACGTGGCACATTTTAAACCAAGGAGCTGGTCGTAAGACCCCAACCCTTGAGCAAGACCAACGGTGGGTTCATCACCACCTTGGCTTAGCTTTGCATCCATTTCCCCGATTGTCACTGTTGTTAGGCGTAAATCCTGACGAAAGCTGACCGAGTGTCGTTGGGGTGATTCCCATGCGTGCGAGGATAAGTCTTCTATGGTAGGTGTCATTAACAGGACAATCCCCCTTTCGTACCGCCTATGTTCCACGTACCATCTGCTCTCACGTACCTATAGTTTCCCTCTCGTAAGGGCGGGTATATAGAGAGGTTGGTATATCGGTCCGAAAATGGTATATTGAAGGGGCGACCATTTATGGGAGTCATATGAGCCAACATTATGCATTTAAACGTTCTTCCAAACTTGCAAAAACAACATAAAACATCAAAATGCACTAAACCAGTTTAGGACACACTATTAATCCTTAAAAGAGATAATCACGATTTTGTGTATGTGTGTGTTCATTTCTGCTTAGTGTAAACAAAAAGATAAATCATCATAAACGAGATAAAATCTGCTTAGATAGTAGAGAAGCACCACAATGGTGTACACCCGTAGCCAAGCCCAATCAAGGGCGGACGACTGCGGAAGGTGCACAAAGAGAGGGCGCTGGTCGCCTTCGCTTTAGCCCTGAGGACTTGGCCATACCGCCTTGGCGGTCTAGCCTACAAGAAAGTCCACATCAGGCCACTTCAAAAAGGACCTATTGGGAACCTCCTCATTGGGGTATGCCCATTCAACACAGCCCCTTTCGGGAAGATGCTTTACATGTAGATCTTAATGTAAGTAGACAACCGCCTCTTGAGGCTAGATCTGAATGGCCGCAGCGCGATGAAGTGCTAGAGAGGCATAGTGTCCATGAGGAGAGACAGCGTGAATACGCTACCTCTTCTTTGCCTCACATTCGAACAGAAAGACAAAATCCAGAGCGTAGGGCTCTTTACACAGGGCGAGCCAACTCCGCCCGCCCCTTTCAAACCCATGAAAGGGAGTACGAGGAAAGCCATCGCATTCCTCGAGGACAACAAACAGCGTGGGAACCTTGCGTTTTCGCACCCGCTAGGTATCATGATCATACATCGAGGCCACAGCCTCAAGTAAATGTCGCCTACCTCGACAGAGGGAAGCAACCCATTGAAATTTTAGATCATCAAGATCAAGGCAAACATATAGGAAAAACATTTAAGCCTCCTGAACAAAAGAGGGCAGATCAGATTGACCCGGCAGTCGCCAGACATGCCGCTCGCCAAGCCCGAATCTCGTAGCTTGAGCAGGGTCATCAGGAGTTAGAGTACTTATACCGCTTGAATAAAGAGCGTATGCAGCATGAAGTGGATGAGTTACGCTATAAACTACCTAAGAGGGTGCCAACCCCTCGCACCCAAAGAGCCGAACAGTATGAGAGGCATAATCCGTTGGTGCATGACAGGTCTCCACGACCTCGTCAAGCTTTGCCTCCGAGACCTTATAGACCCGAGAGGGAGGCTACTCCCCGAAACAATGAAGGGTACCCTCAGCGGGGACTCGATCAGGGTCATAGGCCTCGCCCGGAGACTCCTCAAGAATTTTATGAGGAGTACGAACCAGAAATAGAACGGGTTGAAATGCCTCATCAAGGCGGGAGGGCTGCCACTCGGCCACCCCCCCATAGGCCTCTAGTCTCCCATAACTCACAACGGGAGCAAACAAAAGAGGAAGAAATAAAATCTTTCGATGCATACAAGGCGCTATTAGAGCGTTTGGAGTCTATGGAGACAAAAGCTTATGGGCATCAAAAACCCACGTTGCGTCAACTCCGTAGTCATCCAGTGCATCCCTCAGTGCCTACACCTCTTTACCCCGAACACTTCAAGTTGCCTCAATTGGCAGTTTTTAAAGGTGAAGAGGATGCACAAGAACATGTCACAAGGTTCCTAAGTCAATGCTTCGGCATCCAAGATAATGATGCATTGTTGCTTAGAACTTTCATAACCACATTCGCAGGCCCTACCTCGGATTGGTTCACACAACTACCCAAACACAGTATAAACAACTTAGATCAATTAGTAGATGCGTTTCTTGAACGCTTTGCCTTCAACACAAGAAAGAAGGCATCACTTAGTGATCTGGCCAGCCTCAGGCAATATGAGGAAGAAACAATGGCAGCATACGGGAATCGATGGAGGGCTTTGCTTTCTAAGCTACCCTACCATCCCCCTATGTCTGATCTAACACAGATGTTTGCACGGAGTTGCTTAAAATCAATCTCTGGTCTATTGTTGCTTCAGCAATACGATAACTTAGAAGAAGCTTTGGCGCAAGCCAGAGTTATAGAAGAGATTAAGATAGGTGAAGGCGCAATCGCCAAGCCTAAAAAGAAAGAGTGGAATAAAACCACTAAGACCGGGAATACGCAATCACAACCCGCTTCGGTTAACCAAGTTGCGATAAACATTCCCAAGCCTGTACAAGAAATGCAGCCCCAAAAGGCTAATTACCAGCAGTGCCTCCTAGTTATGAAAAAGATAATAAGAAACAGGAGCAGAATCAACAGCGTCACCCTAGGCGACAATTCACCCCTTACACAGAGTCTAGGGACTCCTTATTTGACCGCTTGTCAGTGGCAAACTTAGTCACCCTTCCAGAGATTCAAACTATAGACCCTAATGCTCCCAAGCCTAAGGGATATAGAGAGGAATTGTATTGTAGATTCCATAGGAGAAGGGGACATGATTTAAATGGATGCTAGAAATTTAAAGGATTAATCCAAGATCTGATCGACAATAGAACATTGGCCGTGGACAACCCCATAGCGCCAAATAATCAACAAATGGGGGTATTCAAGGACCCTTTGCATGCCCACGAGGCACAGGAAAAACCTCTCCAGATTAACGAGGTGCGACAGAATCTTCCCATGCAAGGATTTGTGGGAATGATTAGCATAGTGACACGGAACAAAAAGTACCCGACGTGCCCCGGAGGTAGCTACGAGGGAAGTTCCAACGACGTCGCAGCCTCAGCAATGCCCTGTGCAAGTACCTCCGCCTAGACCCGAGGTCACGATACGGACCAAACTCACGCAGAGTTTGCGGACCACATCGGCTAGGCTATCCATTTACGAGCTTATTCAACAGTCAACACCTCATAGAGAAGCTCTTATGGAAATATTAAAAGCCATCGAATTATAGCCTCACGAAGCAAATTCTTTCAACAACTTCGTGGGACATGTGAAGAGATGTACGGAGCCGGTCATCACCTTCAGAGAAGATGAAGTCAAAGCAATATCGAATGACATGGTAGATCCACCCCTGCACGTTGTTGCAGGGTCAACGGGATCCCGTACAAGAGAGTGCTCGTCCAGTAACATCATTACCACTGCAGCACTAAAACATTTAAAGCTGCCGACCTCTCATATCACAGCCTCCACGTACACACTACGAGCTTTCAATGATGCAATATGCTCGACAGTCGGCACAGTTGTTCTACCTGTCCGGGTAGGACAAAAGACAATACCAACATTGTGCCATGTGTTGGAAGGCGAGATGGCTTACAATATCTTGCTAGGACGGCCTTGGATCGGGGACATGAAGTGTGTCCCTTCGATCGCTCACCAGTGCTTAAAGTATGCTTTTGAAGGAGAAATACATGTAGTCCCGATGGACTTAGAACCCTTCAAGTATTGCAATGCGGTGCAACTAATGCCTCAATCGACCCTCCCTTCAACGCATTTGGATTTCTAGTTAAATCCATCTAAACAAGGTCCAATACCACAGGCACCACTGGTGACCAAAACACCAAAATCCCAGCCAGGTGAATCTTCATCATCTGCTCCTTCATTACCAATGCCACCTATCATGGCTAAATAGAAGGACAAGGGAAAACAGATCATGGAAGAGGCTCAGCCCCTAGAAGAGGGTTTGCCCACAATATCAACGGTATCAAAAGAGGAAACACCTAGCACTACGGAAGCTGAGATTCCTAAACCACCAAACATGGAATGGACTCAAGAAGGACTCCCGTTCCCTCCCTCCCAAGCATCAACAATCACTTGTTGAAATGGCCAGCACGGGCCTGGGGGAGTACTTAGTGCAGAATGTTGTGGCAACGCCCGCATTAGAGTCAGTACAAGATATGGGGAGACCTCGCCTTCCCATAGGAACAGTTGTTCCTCTAGGTCACCCACCCAACCAGACAAATTTTGTGTATGGGGGCCTTGATCATGGTCTAGAACCATGCAAGCAAAAGGAAGCAGACGAAGAGCCTTTTGTTGAAAACATCAACTATCTGTCAAACCCAGACTTTGCCCTAAAATATCTTGGCCAATGCAATTGGCATGGATACGGGCTAGGCAGATATGAGCAAGGGATGCGAGTCCTTTGCCAACCAAGATATCAGATGCCATATGATAAGTCAGGAGTAGGGTTCAACCACCCCCTGCCCTTAGACATCTTGGTTGAAAATATGCAAGGCCTAGAAATAGGCAACAACGGGGGATTGGCACTAGATCCTTATGCCAACCCGAATACACAATACACATTGGGAGATTACCTCCCATGGTCAACAAACACCCTTGGAAACAGCAGTAATCCCTCTCCTTTGCTAGAGAGAGGTGAAAGTTCGGACATTAATCCTCAAAGAGAACATCAACGGCTTTCGGACATCTTTTTGAAGCTATTCCCCTTAGAAGTTCCAGTTGAATCAATACAGTGTCAAGAGAATCAGGTCCCTCCACCAAGAGTGGAACAACCGCAATGGGACCAGATTAACTTCCTGGAACAAGGAGAGTCCTCAACGTCGCAAGTAATGGTTGCTTGAAGAGAATGAACATTTTTGGGTCTCCGAAAGTGATTCAGAAGATGAGACTGAGATGATCTATCTCAGACATGCGCGATGGAATTATCGCCCTTTAACTCATGAAGATCCGATGGGACGAGATGGGCATAATGTTAGGGCATGAATGGTGGGTAGACCCGGCGAGGTGGGACCAAGTGTTGGATCCATGGCTCCAAATTCACGATGAGCACCGTCCACCTCGAGACCCTATCATGACAACAGTGCCGAGGGAAGACCCTGTCCTCCTTTTCGCACATAGGGCCGATCCGTTCGTGCCCGTTCCCCTAGAGCCAGATCCAGAGTATAGGGAGCATCTAAAAGAATCAAGTTATCATACCCACGGTAATGGAGACCAAATTCATTCCATCCACATGATCTCCATTGATTTGACCGCACCCATCCGCAATCCGGCCGATCCAGCACGGTCATTGCATCTAGACATAGATGCCATCGATCGGGATCGCGTCAATTCACCTTTATCACCATCGAGTCTTGGCCTTTCGGTGAAATGCCTCATTTTACCCCAAGGACAACTCGGGATATTTTTCAGGCTGAAGAGGAACCCGAGGTTCCCAATGCAGATCTAAATTCAGCTAATGATATCCATTTGATCCCGACTCCACATCAGTTGGAGGACGGATCCCACATGTCAGTCGAGGAGACGACTGATGTAGATATCGGCACAGATCCAATGAATCCATAGATTCTAAAGCTGGGGGTAAGTCTTTCCCCCGAAGAGCAAGCCGACTACATTGCCCTTCTCAAAGAGAAGAAGGAGGTTTTTGCATGGTCGTATAAAGATATGCCAGGACTAGACCCGTAGCTAGTCACGCATAATTTAACGCTTGATCCGACAATCAAGCCTGTAAAGCAAAAACTACGTAAGATGCACCCAACAGTGGCCTTAATGGTCAAAGATGAATTGCAAAAGTTGTTGGATGCACAGTTTGTCATCTGCGTGGATTATCCGCCATGGCTGTCCAACATGGTTCCCGTCAAGAAGCCCGACGGGAGGATTCGCATATGCACTGATTTTTGAGATCTAAACAAAGCGAGTCCTAAGGATGATTTCCCCTTGTCGAGCATCGACGCGTTGGTAGACGCTACAGCAGGTCACGAAATGCTCTCCCTAATGGATGGTTTCTCGGGATACAATCAAATTCGTATCAATCCCGAAGACCAACTAAAAACGGCGTTCACAACGCCTTGGGGGACATTTTGTTATAAGGTCATGCCTTTTGGCCTTAAAAATGCTGGCGCTACCTACCAACGTGCCATGACATATATCTTCCATGATTACATGCACAAAACTTTGGAAGATTACATGGATGATTTGTTAGCCAAGTCTCTCTTGCGCTCAAATCATATCGGTGACTTAAGCAAGATCCTCGATCGCCTCATGGAGCATAAAGTTAGACTAAACCCCAAGAAGTGCGTCTTTGGCGTCACATCTGGAAAACTCTTGGGTTTCATAGTCTCAAAGCGAGGAATCGAGGTGGACCCAAAGAAAGTCAAGGCAATCCTTGAAATGGTTCCCCCAACTACAATCAAGCATCTCAGAAGCCTGCAGGGAAAGGTCACGTCAATTAAACGCTTCATAGTGCAATTATCTGACAAATGCCGACCCATGAACAAATTATTGCACAAGGGGGTTACATTTCATTGGGATGACGAGTGCCAGTCAGCCTTTGACGAGATCAAACAATACCTGGTTTCGCCGCCAGTATTGGCACCACCTAGACCAGGAGTGTCGTTCTACTTATACATCTCAGCTACTGAGGTGGCACTGGGCGCCATGCTAGCCCAGAAGAATGAACTTCACAAGGAACAGGCTACTTACTATCTTAGCCGCACCCCGGTCAGTTATGAACTTAACTATGCATACGTTGAGAAACTCTGCTTGGCGGTGGTGTTTGCTACCAAAAAGCTACGCCACTACATGTTGAGCAACACTACGTATGTTGTGTCTAAGGAGAATCCATTGCGATACATGATGAGTCGTACTTATCATAGTAGTCGCACGGCGAAATGGATCATGTTGTTGACGGAATTTGACATAGAGTTTATTGGACAAAAATCTATCAAAGGACAAGTCATAGCCGATCAACTAGCAGAGGCTCCTCTTGAAGACGATCAGCCTCTGGTCATAGAACTACCCGATGATGGGGTCTTCCATGTCTCGAGAATCGCCAGATTCCGATGAGCTCGAGTCACGAGCCGACATAACCCTATTCTTCGATGGTTCTAAATGTGAGCAAGGTGGTGGCACGGGAATTGTATTCTTCACACCGCAGGGTGCTCCAATGCCCCTGTCATTTAAATTAAACTTCCCGTGCACCAATAACAATGCGAGTATGAAGCCTTGCTCCTAGGTCTTCAGACAACAATCGCCATGAACATCAAAAGACTGAATATCTTTGGTGATTCGTTGTTAATAGTCAATCAAGTCAAAGGGGTATATCAATGCAAATGCCCGATCCTGCAGGCTTATAAAGCCCTCGTGGACAAATTCCTGGCAAAACTTGAGTGGTATGACATCGAGGCACTCCCTCGATCATCGAATCATTTTGCGGACACAATGGCCTCCTTGGGGTCACTAATTCCGCAAGACCTTTCCGGTGATATGACAACCATTCAAGTCAAAACCTTATCGCAATCCGTGATGGAGCGTGCAAGTTCAGACTTGACGCCAGGAATCCACATGATCCAGATTGAACCATCCTCGGATAAGTTCTCTCGAATCCGAGATCGTCTGAAATGTGCCAACTTGGGGTACTTGTTCTCCCCTACTCCCATTAATAGCAACACAATGCTATTCTTACAAGTTCTATCCCATTCAGCGTTTGCTAGGGATGAACTTCAAGAGGGATTGGTTGTTCATACTGTCGAGGTTTCTGATCAACAGGACTGGTATTTACCCATCCGAGACTACCTCAAGTTAGGTAATCTCCCACTTGGATTGACTCATGCCGCAAAATGAGCACTCAAGCAGAAAGCGGCTAAGTATGTCTTGATAGGAGACATTTTGTATCGTCGCAACTATGAAGGAATCCTCCTTCGTTGCTTGGACCAGCAAGAGTCCACTTGGGCAGTCGCCCAAGCGCACGATGGTACATGTGGTGGCCACTTCAGTGGTATGGCCATTGCAAAGTGCATTCTTCGCATGGGCTATTATTGGCCATCTTTAGAGCGAGATTGTTGCACCTATGTCAAGAAGTGCGTGAAGTGTCAACATCATGCCAATTTGATGCACGTACCTTCTCAGGCCTTGCAGACAGTCCAATATGCTTGGCCATTCTCGTAGTGGGGCTTCGATCTAATTGGAAAGATCTCCCCTACGTCGTCAGGCCGTCACACGTTTATCATAACGGCCACAGAATATTTTACCAAATGGGTGGAAGCGATTCCGCTTACCTCTACGACAGGACCCCGCATTGTGGAGTTCATTTTGCATAACATCATATGTCATTTTGGTATTCCATCCAAAATAGTCTCGGATAATGGGATGCCTTTCAAGAACAAAGACGTGCGTGCTTTGACCACAAAGTACAAGATTCAGCACAGCTTTTCAACTCCCTATTATCCGCAGGCGAATGGGCAAGCAGAGGCGTCAAACAAAATGCTAGTTGCCATCCTTAAAAATACCATCATAGACAGTCATAAGGATTGGCACATTCAAATCCCACTTGCCCTATGGGCCTATCGCACTAGCATTCGGACACCCACTGGGGCCACTCCGTTTTTGCTCGTGTATGGCTCCGAGGCAGTCATGCCTCTAGAGTTGGAGATTCCTTCCCTGCGCATATCAATGCAGGAGTTCATCGATGATGACTCTGCGCGGCAGGCCCGGTTAGACCAGCTTACGTTGCTTGATGAACGACGCGTTAATGCTCTCGAGCATTTACGTATTTATCAAGAGCGACTTAAGAAAGCTTACAACATGAAAGTTCACTTGAGGGACTTTCGGGTTGGTGATTTGGTTTTGAAGGAAAACCAGCAAAATTCCAGTTTGCCATCCCACCTAAGGGACAAGTTTGCGGCAAATTGGTTAGGTCCATATGTCATTGATAGCAAAATAGGACCCGGGACATACCGGCTAGCTTCTCTTGATGGTATCAAGGAAAAAGAACCCTTGAATATCAGTCATTTGTGACCATTTCATATCTAAGAGAGCTATATCCCAAAAATGCTCCAAGGATTCCTAAAAATCGCTTGGTCAATCCCAAAATGCTCCAAGGATTCATAAAATCACTTGGTCAATCCCAAAAGGCTCCAAGGATTCCTAAAAATCACTTGGTCAATCCCAAAAAGGCTCCAAGGATTCTTAAAATCGCTTGGTCAATCCCAAAATGCTCCAAGGATTTCCACAATCGCTTGGTCAAAAATCAAGAAAATTCAAAAACAACAAAAATCATCAAAAACAACAAAAATTTGCATCTCATTTCTAGGCATACTCAAATTCATCAATAGAGAGCTCTTCTCGCACTTCATCTTCATATTCACAAAAATCAATCCATCAAAAATACAAAAATACATAGATGCATCAAAGCATTGCATCCATACATTGCATATTTGTGGTCGTATAGGTCAAAGGCACCATAGGTTGTAATTGCTCTACTAGTCCATCTTGTTCCACATTGTTCCATTTTACAAAAACAACAAAAACACCATGCATTGCTTTTACCACACTAGAGTCAGTGGTCTTTTAATGTATCAAGAGTTTTCGTGATTCAGTCATCATTTTGCTCTTTAGCCATGTAATGTATCAAGTCAGACAGATTTTACGAAGGTAGAGTCATACTTGAAATACACCTTGTTACGTAACATCCCAACACAAATTAAAACACATAAAACAATTCCTAAGTTGTGTGAACGAAAGATGAAACCTGCACAGTAATCCAGGTCACCATAAGCGAAACGGTTATCTTGCTCATCCCCCGTGCGAATGACCCCAAGAATGCTGAGAGTTGGCAAAAGGACAAGCATCCTCCCTACCCAATTCCCTAAGAATCCCTAAGTTCTCAATAGTTGCAAAACATCAAAAATTTGCAAAAATGTCAAAACTCCAAAATTTGACATCCTACAGTGCACACATCAAAAAGCACAAACAATAGTGATTTTCGTCACTCCATATCCCCAATCCCTTGCTCAAAAGAAAAACAAATCAAAATAAACAGTGATCTTATCACTATAAACGAGCAAGTATCCTAATACAATTGAAGAAAAGAAGGGAGTTGAACTTGAATCCCTGGAACTCTCAGCATTCTAAAAGGTCATGAGGCAAGCCTCAGTACCGGTTTGGTTGATAGCCTATCGGTAACTGGCGGTAAACTTCTCGCATGACGATATATCTATCACATTAACTTGTGTATAGATCAATATTTGCATGTGGATGAGCTAGCTTATGGTATCCTGGATAACACCGCAGACTAATCTAACTAAATACAACAAAGGAGTTAGTGGAGCTAATTGGGTGATCCTCAGTACAGGTTCGGTTGAAAGCCCATCTGCCTTGGCGGTATCCTGACAAATACCACATAAATGAACTCAATTGCACACACAGGGATGTGAAATAACTTGGTCAAAAACAAGTCTGATTCATACCTTGTTCAAAAGTCTTGTAAGATAAAGTACGATCATGGCTAGTGAGTTAAAACCGTCTGAGTCTCAGAAAACCTTAGCTACATTTCTAAACCAACTACGCTACTTTTCATCCTTACAATACCATCAAAAAATACAAAAAGAGAAAACCACATGTATACATACAAGAGTCATACATCATAGCAATCGCCTAAAAGCGAAATAAAGAGCGTCTTAAACAGTCTATGGTGCCATAACCAATCATCACAAAATTCCATTCATCCATTTTGCATATCACATAAAAATCAAAAACATTTGCATTCATCATAACATCTGCATTCATCAAAATAAATAAACATGCATACATCCATAGTCATTAGCCATCATGCATAACAAAAATCAAATCATCACATGTACACAACCAAAATAAAACCGGTATATATATATATATATCGTCAAAAAAATGCCCGAAAGCTACAAAACTGGTCCTCAGACCCCGCAATCATATAACAAAACCCAACCTAAGGCGTCGACCACCATGATCACGCGGGATCGGTGCGACGGGAACTACCCCCCGTGGTGTGGGTCCTATGGGACCCTGTAGGGCGGCTACTACTAGCCCCCGCATCACGCCTGCTACCGCCTCCCTCATCTAATCGCCTGCGACGAGATGATGCTGACTGCTCAGTCGCACTATCCCTCGTCCGACGTGAAGATCCACTGCCCGAGGGCTCAGGTAGCCGCCCACCAAGGCGGATGACCTCCCTCTCCAAGTCTAGCCGGTGCCGAAACCACTCTGCCTCCCGTCGATGGTAGTAAGATACCGCATCATCGCGCTGTGCCAGAACCCTATCCCGCTCTGCTAGCTGGGCCCGTAGGAGATCCCTCTCCCGCAGCGCGTCCCCCAACTCCAGATCCCGTATCCGTAGCAGCTCTATCAATCACGCATTTTCAGCACGTATCTCAGACTCCATCTCCTCTGTATCAGCCTGACGTACAGGACTCTCTGGAACAGCAGCCTGCTCTGGCTCCCACTGCTCCTCCACATCCTGCATGTCCGGTTGATCCGGAGCGCCCAAATCTACATCCTCATCCCCCACATCCACCATGTCCGCATCATCCAACGGACCTCCCCAATCATCCCCTGCTGCCTCAGCACCCTCCACTGCCGCCTCTGCGCCTCCTAGTGGCCCCTCCCCTCTCCATCGCCGTAGCACCCACCACGAGTCATACTCAGTGGTAGTCCCGACGTCATCTACGTTCGGGACATCAATCACCGCATCTGACTCCTCGCCCAATGGCACGGTGACCGGTGGATCTAGAGCCCTCTCATCTCCCCGATGTCGATAGACCACGGGCTCACCAGGAAACCCCTGGCGCACCCCAAACTGTCGTGTAACCCGGCTATAAGAGAATAACTCATGCTCGGTCCCGTGCCGCCCGATCAACCACCGCTCCCTACGTACCCGTCGGAGCCACTCTCCAGCCTCCGGCCAGGCTGGACAGTCCCGATAAGGGTGCCAAACCACATCCCCTAGAGTGAGCCAAGAGAAGGCATCAGTATAGTGCTCTACGGCACCTGCCCATCGCCGACTCTGCCCCTGCTCCACAGACCGCCGCCACAGAGCTGCGTAGCCTATCTCCTCATCCTCCATCGTCGCTCGAGTCATCCATGGTAACCCGGTCGGCCTCTCAACTGCTATGTGCTGCCAACCCCAGCACTACAGCAGATAACTACAGCTGACCCCCTTTCGCTGCCGACAGTGGACCCCGTACAGCTCCCCATAAAGCTGTGCCAACAGTGTCTGTCCCCATCTCAAAATCAATGGTGCCTCTATCGGGCACTCCACCAACTGCCATACCAAATCCAGCAGGTTCCACGGGAACCTCGCGCCAGACGAGTCAGGTAGTAGCATGTTAGAAATGAGGCCCATCAAGAATGCGTGCCTCACTCCTAACACCCCCCTCTCCTGCCACCATCCAACCAAAATCCCGCCAGCCTGGCAGTCCACCTCGGTTGTCTCCACTGGGTTCGCTACACCCAGCCGCTCCCCATGCCCAAAGCATCTCGTCAGTACAACAGTCCGCTGATCACGCGGTGATGTCCTGATAGGTAGTCCATCTATCGAAATCCGAAGCAACCGATAGACATCCTCTAGAGTCACAGTCATCTCCCCTGTCGGGAGATGAAAGGTGTTGGTCCGCGGATCCCAGAGCTTGATCAAGGCCGTTAGATAGGCCTGATCCGGGACCACAGGCTCCAGTCGAGCCACCTGCTTGAGCCCAAGGGCATCAAGCCATTCCCAGTCATCATCAGACAGTGCTCCCCGTGCCTCAATAAAAGCAGCAGGTACACGGTACCGGCTCCTAACCTACAAAAGAAAATAATTCAACAAAAAAATTAATTAAAATCATAGAAAAAGAAAACTGTACAAAAAAACAACAAACTTACAACTTTAAAAACAAAAATAAACTCTAGGAGGCACTTACAGGTTTCGCTTCGGCTCCGCCGCTCGAACCAGTTTGTGCACTCATGATGGCGGGAAAAATTTCAGCGGCGCTTCGCTTCGCAGAATTACCTCCTCCTCCCAGAGCTCCAAAATCGCAAGAAAAATTTGACACAAATGAGCCCAAATTCAAGTTTTGGCCCTTAAATAGGCCTTTTGAGCTGGAATTCATCCTTGACTGGGATGAGCGCTCTAGTTAGCGCTCGTCCCACCCAAGGACGAATTCTACAGCTAGAATTCGTCCCACCCGGGACGAATTCAAGCCAAAACTTCAAAAACATCAAAAAATGAACAAAAATGCACTAAAAACCAACAATAAATTTGCCCGATAAGAGTGCTGTTGCACTTGACATCCCGGGCATACAAAATAGATGTTGGGGTCATAAATTGTCATTATCCTAATCCCTAAGAAGGCTACTTTAGCCGGACCGCTCCACGGGAAGACGGATTTTTGCCAATTTCAGCTCCAGATAGCGTCGCAAAAGGGTTAACACCCACCAAAAATAGGTCCAAATGTTGGAAAAATTGCACATGCTTAATGATAAACCATCTAAAGGCACCCTTGCACAAGTCATCTTGGGTCAAGCGACTCGTCGCTTTTCTCACGAAGGTCATTCCCTCATCGATTCGTCGCTTGAGGGGGTAGTCACACTTAGTCACCAATCAACAAGCACACACCCAATTAAGGAAAATGACATGCATTCAAAGAATCATTGACAAAGACAATTACGCTCCTGCTTGGGGCAGTAAACAAGCAATAATCAAATTGATCAAACACTTGGCATTCGTGAATCATGAACACAAGGTTCCCCTGTGGACAAAAGGTTGCGCCCTTTGCCTAATCATGACTGATCAATGTCCAAGCTCAAGTCACACCTCACCAAAATAGGTTAATACTTGAAATCAAATTCCTTAGCTCGTCAGAAGCAAGGATTCAAGAATGCATGCCCTTTCCATGCTTGGGGCATCAAAAGTTGGTTAGGTTACCAAGAAACCCTAATCATTAGTGCTTTGGCTATCTATTTTTGCTCGGCGCTGCGCCATGCACAGCGCATCCCAAAAAGGGGCATCTGTAGACACCAAAATAGCACCAATCCGATTATGTGACTGCAAACACTGATCGCTTTGACAAACACAGCCCCCAGGGCAGCCCTCAGAGGTCAAACAGTGGTCCTAACCACTTTCATAGCAATTTTGTAAGGTCAAGAAGCAATTTGGCACATTTAAGCACTTTGTCCAGTATTCGTCTCACCCAGGGACGAATACTAACTGGGATTCGTCTCACCCAGGGACGAATTCTGAAATCATCTCTGGTCAGGACGAATTCCAAGTTAAACGGGCAAAAAGAAAAATGCCGCCAAGTGGCAGCCAGGGACAGTCAATTATTGCCCCCTTCCATGCATGCGCGTGCAGGTGGGTAGGTTGGCGATTGATGGACTGTCACAAGGGCAGTCATGGAAGCCCAAGTCAGGGAGGAGTCTCCTCCCCCTTGGGAAGGCATGGCTGCCACATGGCATCCCTGCATGCCCCTCCAAAGAGACCCCATGGGTCTATAAAATGGTGGCCTTTCCCACCCCAAAGAAGACAGATTGGAGGCGATTTCAAGCAACGAAGTGTTGTCCAATTGAACACCCACATTTGCACCTTTTTGATTCACCTTCTCACATCCACTAATCTCTTTCGCAAAGGAGGTTATTGGGTGGCTTTTGGAAGCGTGAATCCAACCCAAATCCAACATTTGACCACCTTAAACAACCAATTTGCCGACACCCCAATCCTAAGAGGTTTTGGGCCCATCCCTAGTGGATTGGCGCCGAAATCAAGTGCCAACGGTGGGAGGCCCACTTGGGCACCCCCGCATTTTCGAAGTTTCATTTTAAAGCATTTCTAGATCACTAGTTCATGTTGCATTTCATTTTATTCAGTTTAATTAACTCATAGCTATATTTCCATGATGTTTTGATTAGATTTCATCATGCTTTTTGTCGCTTTGTGTTCCTTCTAACTTGCAGGTAGCGACATCGAATTCTCGAGGATAGAAGCCAAATTGGGAGAATCCGACCATCTGGGTCATCCCAAAATGGCCCCAATTACATAACCCCTCTGTTTGCAGGTGTTTTGGAGGTCCCGAGGTTCGACATTGGAGCGGCAGCAACTCGGCGCTTTAACACAGTGGAATTCGTCTCACCCAGGGACGAATAACAGTAGAATTCGTCCTGCCCAGGGACGAATTTCAGTCGAGAGCAGATTGGCCGACTGTTTCAATGGCAGTGGCCCTCTGGTGATGTATTCTGTCTTTTGTCAAATTTTTAGGTCATTTAGGTTTACTTTATTCACTGTTTCAGATAGTTGTTCGTATGCATCTTTTATCAATTTCAAAGCATGAATTTTCCTTCTTATCACAGGTGCTACTAACGCCTTGTTTGTCTCTTTGATTGCAGGAGGAACAACAAGAAGTGAGGATTTACCAACAACAGCGGCGGCAACACTTTGGCCCGTCCATTTTGCATGTGGGCATGCGGAAGGAGAACACTTACCAAGATTGTAACCGAATCCATTTAACGCTCCTAGCCCCTAAAAAGGGAGGAGGCGATTTTGTAACCATGGTTATCAAGTTTAATAAAAGGGCTGTGACTTCTCTCTAAATCCTTGTAACTCGTTTCGATCTATTTGCCTCTTTCATTTTAATGCATTTCTTGTTTTAGGGCTTAGGCGTTGTTTTGATTTGAATGCATCTAAGTAGTTGTTCTTTCTGAAAAGCTTTCGGAATCTCGTGCTTTCAGAAACTACATGTGCCTCCTTACCAAAATTGGCTAAGGATGAGGTAAATGTCATGTATAGGGTAAGTTTCTAGACATATATTAAAATAAATTAAAATTTAGATATTGCATGAGAGATGGTATTTTCTATAAAAATAGCCTACTCTATTTGTCAACCACCTTCCACATGCCCTCCCAACCATACCTTCCATTATACCCACCACAAGATATATTCAAGAGATTGAAATGTAGGGCACATCAAGGGGCACCCTCTCTATAAATTAAACTTGGTATTCTTTAAGGAGATCCAACTACCTTTTACCATTTTGTTGTGCCTATCATAATAATATTTTTAGTTTAAAATATGGGTTTTTATGAGGGTTCTAGTACCCTCGTATTGGGGTTTGAACTTGGTTCTATTGATTGGAAACCTAGGGACTTACCACAATGGTATACCTCACAGGATAAAATTTATGATTTAAAAGCACAAGTTTCTATGAGGGATCCAGGTGCCCTTGTACCAGGGTTTGAACTTGAATCTCCTGAAATAAAATCCAAAGATATACCACTATGGTATTCCTCATGGGATCTATATACATATTTATAAACTGAAATCAAGCAATACCAATACACAAGATAAAATACTCAAAAACACAAAAATAACACAAGATTGCACAAGATAGATAAGCTTTTATTAATGCGGGTAGATCTCAAAATGATACAATCAATGTGCCCCAATGTGGGGTTTTACAATACCTTTGTGATACAAATTTATAGTTACTAGGGTTCTCCGAAACCCTAGTTCAAAATAATAGTTGGTGTCTTCATGCTTGTCTTCGATCCAAACGAGGTTGTGGGTGGACTTGTGTATCCTAAAAGGGCCACCCTGGCTTCAATAGCTTCCAAAAATATGATCTTATACCTGCAATTAGAAACACAAAAAAAAATATATTAGAAGCACATGCGAGGGCTCCATAGTGTGAGGTCCTCAAAAAGATAAAAATAACTAAACCCTAGATGCTGCAAAATGTAACTAAAAATAATGATGTAGAAATATGAAAATAATGCACATAATATCATTTACCTTATCACTTTGAGATTTTCATGCTTTTGATTCAATCATTGATGGTCACAGGGACACCTAAATGGCGCCCAAGGGTGTTAGCAGTGTATATTTACTATAAAAAATACCTATAGGTATTTTGTGATGATGGAAGATGCACTAGGATATTCTTTGATGATGGAAAATGCACCAAAAAGGTTCTATAAATACCTAGGGGTATTCTGGTGGCTTTGGGGGGTGTTCTGGTGGCTGAGGAAGGTGTCACAGAACCAAATTTGGTTTGCACAGGATGGGTAGTGGTAGAAGTATGGGAGGGATGAAAGTAATAGCAAAGTGGATAGGGCACAAAAAATTGAATATTCCTTAGCTACTTAAGGATTAATAATCCTTGGAGACTAAAAATAGTCAAGGATTAAAAACTTAAGGGTTTCCAAGCATTCTGAGAATTCTTTGTGAATGTTCATAGATAGAATTCAAATTTGGAAAAATTAGGGACCAAGTAAGTAGACCAATGAATCAAATTTTATAATCTACCCTTAGACATGTTAGATTTTTGATGATACAAAATGTGTGGTCAGTATTAAAACATGAATAAGGGTGGATATTAAATTTGGGGAAGTGGCATGGATTAAGGTTGATGGATGGCTGAGATTAAAACATGGTGAATGGATAGGATTAATTTATATAAATACATATATATTTATTAAATATATATAAATATAATATATAAAATATTAATATTTAAATATATATTAAACAAATACACACACACATAAATAATTGATGTTTGTGATTGGGGGACATGAATGGATGACAAGTGGCTAGATTTTGGTGTCTACAATATTCACTCTTGATCCTAATTCAAGGCTTTAGAACTTGAAGTAAGCCCTCAACTATAATATATTTTAAATATGAAAGAAATGCTTAATCTCAAAATCTAAACTAAGATATAAATAAATGTTAGCCTAGTTTTCAAGAGCCCTCAATTCTTGTAATTTTTAAAGCATATGTATTTCCTCTTTATTCAAAAGGTTAAGCTTAATGAATGAAAGAGTGAACCTCTCTATTTTAAAAAGGGGCCCTTAACTGATCTTCTAATTCTAAGGATGTCTTAAAAAAGAGCTCATTAATTGAAAAGTGACCCTCAACCGATATACAAAAATTAAGGTTGAGTGCATATCCAAAGTGTGCTCTCCCTCCCCCTCTTAAGTAGTTTTAAAATTCACAAACAACCGTCATAGAAGTGGGGGTCCTTGACATCCTAATCTCTTTTGTTCTTTAACCCAAGTATTACATTAAAGGATATTGATACACACACATATGTATGTATGTATGTATGTATGTATATACCCTCCACATACTAACCATCCACTCTCTTCCAAAAAATTATAGATTATAAATTATGAATTCAAAGCTATTTTTAAAGTTTACAACTATATATAAATTTATAAAATACCTTATTGATTAAAAAACAAATAAAAATAGTGCATTTATTAAATTTTACTAAAATGTTAAAATTTGATGTAAATAAGTAAAAAGGACACATAAAGTGTATAATTATTCAGGAAAAAATCCTAGGTAATCAATGAACGATTACAAAAAATTGTAAAATCACATTTTCTCTATGAAAATTCCAAGCATAAACAACTCTTTTTTTTTTTTTGTAAAAGAGGGTAAAAATTTATTAACTCAACAAAACATTCATGATACAAAGAAAAAGCAGAAGCTATTCAGACATATCAGCTCTCAATAAAGAAGAGAGATATTGAGAGCAATCAGAAGAAAGTTGAGACCAATTTTGAACATCCCAACCATCTTGAAACTCAGAAGCCCATTTAGCTAACAAATCCGCTACCCTATTCCACTCCCGAGGAATATGCACAAAAGAAATGAATTCCAAGTGAGCAGAGATATTAAGAATTTGTCGAGCAACCCAACTCAACCGCCAACAACCATGAAGACTATCTCCGAATTTAACAAATTTATAACAATCTGAGAATTAGATTCACAAACAATCCGACGCCAACCCAAAGCATACCCTTGCTCCAAAGCATATAAAATTGCGAGTGCTTCCATGAAGTTATTAGAATGATGTCCCTTAAAGCAATAGAAAAAAAATTGGATAGTACCACTACTATCCCGCCCCACACCACCAATACCAGCATTACCCGGATTACCCCGGGAAGATCCATCTGTATTAATTTTCAGCACTCCTAGAGGAGGCGAATTCCATTTGCCAGCCCTTCGCACCCGATTATTCTGACCCATCCGTCTGCAAGAGACATTAGGACCAGGACCATTAACCATCAAGCCTAATCTTTCCATGATCTGACGTTCCGCATGGTCCACGGGAGAAATAATCTGACATTTTGCAGACACAGTTTCCTGGATCATTCGCAAAATCCTCTGCCAGACCTGGGAAGTAGTTAACTCCTTACCTTGGAAAATTCGACGGTTCCGTTCAAGCCAAATTTGCCAAAAAATGCATGAAGGACCAATACTCCATCCAACTTGTAAAAAGAAAGCCGCTGCAGGAGGCCGCCCCATACTCCTCCAAAAATCAACTATTGATGAAGCATGCGAACAAGGGTGATTCCATACTCCCCACCAATAATGCCAGACTTGTCGAGCAAAGTCACATTGGAGAAGTAAATGCCCAACAAATTCTTCAGCCTTCCCACAGTTATAGCATAAAGAGGGGCCAACAAACCCACGCTTTTGAAAATTATCCCAAGTGAGACAACGATTATGAGTAGCCTGCCACCCATAAAAACTACACTTCGGCCAAATAAACTTATTCCAAACTTGCTTCCACCACGGAACCTCCTCCTCACCAAACCGCTGCCGATCCAAAACACAATAACCAGCAGCAACCAAAAATATCCCTCTATTATCTCTTCCCCATGCTAGCACATCATCCCCAGGTACAGAAGAGTAGGGACGACTAGCGAGAATACGGGCTAGCTCTGCCCTCGCATCCATAGTGCCACCAGCAGGCCATTCTCGAGGATCCTTCCACTGGAGACTAACCATCTGACCAAAGGACTTAACAGTTTTGAAATCTACCACCTTCAACCATCCAGCATCAGTTACAAGAAATTGTAGAATTTGTATAACAAGCACATTTCAAATGACAAAACAACATATAATGTGAACATGATGTTTTATAAAATAATGTAAATCAATTCAAAAAAGAGGTGGAGTCGAGCATAAACAACATACAAGAAAATTTGAAAAAATAAAGTTAGGTATCAAGTTCATTGAATTATCTATGTATTTATTACTAAAAGAAATCCTCTGAATTTGGTAAGCTTTCTCTAAACATAACTATCAAAATTGATCTTAACCAAGATTCCCAAAATGTAATTATTAATATACTAAAATAAACAAATCAATAGTATAATGCACAAAATTGATCATTTAATACAAATACTCAAATTAAAATTTACTAACAAAAATCTATGTGAAGATATCAAATTGTGTATAAACATTAGGAGGAACCCTTGTAGATTTCAATAAACATTTTGAATAAATAGAGAGTGCTTTTAATTATTTGGATCAGATAAATATAGTAAAGATTGGTCTATGAATACACCTCAAAACTTGAGTCATTATCAACATTGTTAATTAATATAATAGACAATAAGTTACTATACAATTATGTGGGTGGGATTAAAATTGGATATAAGATATGAACTTGAAGTTAGAGACACCTTTACTCTACCATAATCTATCAAGCTAACCTAAAAGGATAAATGTAAAATATTCAAAAATATTTAAAATACAAGGTATAAGATAAAAAATATTATTAGATAAAAAATTGTATCTATGTATAAAATTAAAAAAAAAAAAACTATTAGAAAAAGAACTACAATTATTGCTAGATGTTTTGCTATTAAACCTATCTCTATAGTAAAAGATATACAAGATATAAAGAATCAAATTATAATATACATGTCATAGTATTCTAAGAGTTATTTTTATTATTTACCTTTAGCATAATAATAACACTTAAAATACATCTTCCAAAATGGTACTACCTTATGTGGAGATGAAGACCCATAACCTAAAGAATTTATATTTGATCAATTAAATGTAAATGATTATAAAAACAAATTCAATGCAATCACACATACCCTAAAATATAAAGTGGATTCATTTACATGGTCTTTACATTCTCAAGTCTTGATCAACTAAATATTTAAGTGGAAAGGTTATCTAAAGGAAGAATTTTCATGGAAGTTTCCATTTTAAGTTAATGCTTATGATTTGCTCTCTATTATTTGAGGATAATTCATTCCTATGGAGGGATAACTTATTACAAACCAAGTTGGTCCTTTCTATAGTTATGCATGGCATATATATTTTGCATAATGATTTTTAATAATAAATCAGTAGTCAATCATTAGTCAATATAATAAAATATATTCAATAAATTAGTGTGCATCTACCACAAATAATAATTATAATATTCAATATCCAATTTATAATCAAACCCTTAATATATGTGAATACATAATTCTATAAAATAGTCATGACTATAATGATAGATTTTTTAGTGTAATCAAATTTACATAGATATAGTAAAATTTTATTTACAAGAAAAAAAAGGTAAAGCCTAATTTTTATAAGTTTAATCTTTGATACTTTAAATTCTAAGGTTTTTTTTTTTTTAATTTTAGATAGCACCAAGACAAGTATATTTTCTTAGTATTATTGATGGATAATGATAACAATCATGTCCACATACATTTTTGGTTTGTTATGTCTCTAAATTTTAACATTAAAATGATTTTATTTTCAAATATTATTTTAGTTTCATAGGTTCAAAGAAACTAATTTGATATTTCCAAGTCATTATGATAATTTTTTTTATATTATTTTGATTAAAGGATGAAGTTCATGTTTATGTTTTAAAATTTCATAACTCTCAACATATTATTGTTTTGTTTAAAATATCTAAATTTAGCATCATAGAATGAGATATTTAAAGGTGACCTTAACATAGCATGTATAATAATATTCTTTTTTATAACTTATTTTTAAAAATTCTTAAAAATTAAATGTTAGAGCATTTTCTATCTACTTTTATCCTATTCACATATTAAAAAAATCTAATGTTTCATTTAATTATCTTCTAGGAATTGGTCATGAAAAATATAATGATATAATTTAGATAATGGATAAAGTGGATATAGATTCAAAATAAATATGAATTAAAATGCTTAAAAATAAATAGGACACATTGGATGGAAATGACTTATTGTTCGATATCGTAGCAACAACTCATATAATAAACCAAATCTAAATCAATGCTCTCACATATTGATTAATTTTACCTTCATGTGACTACTTTACTTTTAATCTTTGTAAAACATCTGGTTCAAAATTGTTTGGATGCATTTACACACAGTTCATGGTAAACCACTTTCAACATACTGATTCAAAATAAGTTTTAAGGCTGGTGAAAAAACAATGTCCCAAACTGCTTTGAGTGGTAAATCAAAAGTTTACTTTGGTAGTGGAAAATTGGTTGTAAAGTCAACTAAGATTAAACAACCATGTCCAACCAATTATCCATTGCAAAAGTAAACATCTGAAAGTCATATAAGATCAAATAACCATTTCCAACCAAATATCCATTACCAAAGTAAACATCTGATTTACTACATCTAATTTGTATTATCATGGTAGGAATCATCACATTGATATTCCTCGTGCACTCGATATTGTAGTCTACTCCTCCATCATTTCTTTCTGCAATCACTTGTAGACAAGAACCCAATGATTGTTATGTTTTATTTCTTTTCAGGACAATATTTTTAACAAGGTATTTCACAACACAATATATGTTTAATTTAGATGAAACTTATCCAAGCAATTGAGGCTTAGTTGGGTAGGGGCTATCAAATATGAAAATGGTAGAATAGTGATTCTTCGAGGTATATTATTGTTGAAAGACATAAGGTTCAGGAAGGTGGTCATGGAAGATGACTCATTAAGATGACTCATGGAAGGTGGTCTGGTACTTTTATTCGGTGTCCCCTGACTAGTTGAGCTGATGCTCTATGTGCTATTTTACCCTTGGATTTCTAGTTGATTCCTATTCTTGTTGCTATCAGTCCGCTTTTTCCTTAGCAATTTTTGCTTGATCAAGTCCATACAAATAATTGTTGATAAACAAAGGACCATCCTATGCTCTCTTAAGATCGTTGTTGAATTCATAGAGGACATGATTCAGCTTTTGGGCAATATAATGGAGTTTGCTTCGTCGGGGTTGTTTGCTCTTGTTAGTTCTCGGATGGTGCCTTGTGTTTTCCTGGGTGTTTTTTTTTTATGGGTTGATACTTTTTTGGTGTTGGATGTTGACCCGACCTTTGATATGTACCCTGTAAATTGATTGTTTCATGTTTGATTTGGATAATGTTGCCTGACTCTTTTTTATATCAAATTTCTTAATTATTGTAGCCGACTTACTGTTATCAATATTTTTAATATATCACTATCTCCTACCATTTCATACAATCTAATCCAACTATCTCCATTCATTCCCTATAATCTAATTCAACTACAAAAAAAATATGATCCACCAAATAAAAATAAATAAATATATATAAATAAATCACCATATAAACTTATTACAAATTAGTTTTCTGCACTAATAGATCCTTTTTCTTCTTTCATCAATTCATATCCTCATAGAAACACATACAGAAAATACAGAGATATCATGAAGTATTTACAGCGAAAACAAAGATTTTATGTCAAAATATAAAAGCATGAAACGGTGAAAGTAACAAAAGAACGTGTTGAATAGGTCTCTGGTCATCTTGAGGGTTTATGTATTCTGTCATTCCAAACTGTTTTGCTGAAAAGCGAAAGCAAATAAAAACATGTCAACAAATTTAAACGTTAATATGCGCGCACACAAGAGGGAGAGAGAAAATTCTTGATGGGTATTATAAAACCTTTTTCGAATCTTCCAGGGATTAAATCAACTCCTATAATTCGAGAAGACGATGCGGTGATGAAGTGGCAAAGCCTCTGGTGTGCAACCCTTGGGTGAGCCAACGGCCAGATCAGTAGTTCCTTCTACTGATTTGTGTATGCCTCGTAAATTAATTACATTTCATCAGCAACGAAACAGCAGGCTATACGCCCCTCGTTTCGGGGCGTATATGCCAAATGTTTGGCCAATTCCACCTAGTTTCAGGTTTCCGCCTCAGGTTTATTTCCGTTTTTTAACTTAAATACGGGCTGTAATGGTGTTATTTTTCAGTGCAACTCTCTCTAGTAATAATAAATAAAATTAAATTGACACTCTTATTACGAAAACATGGATTTTCGCGATAATTCATAGTTGACATACTGGTTCAAACACCGCGGTTGGGATTTTTGAAGAGGAGGATATTTAGTACTTAAATTCAATAAATTTAAAAAAGATAAGTAATTTGTTTTGATTTAATTGTTATTCATAGGTTGTTTTTGGTTTGATTATATCACTCGATTGTCCTAGTTTAATTTTTTAAATCCTAATAGACTATCGTATCTCAAAAGAAAATAATAAAACTTTATTTATTAAAAATAATATTTAAATAATATTATTAAATATAAAAAATTAATTATATAAAAAAATTGTTTTTAATTTTAATTTTTTTAGTTTATAACTACAATATTTTTAGTAAGTGATAACTGATAATTATAGGGTTCAAACCACAAGGGTTGCTCCTACCAAATCTATTGCACTTTGTTATTGTTGATCCTATATGAAGGGAACCTCGGGTCGTTTGAGATTGTTACCATCATCGTCAATCTAATGCACACTTAATTCAGATCTAACGCACACTTAATTCAGATCTAGCGCACACTTATAAGATTCAGATCTACCACAACTCGCATGGATTCATACCATCATAGTCGATGTGAAGTATACTCAAAAGATTCAAATTAAACAACTACCTTTACCTTTACAAACATGTTACACCCAAAATTTAAAGTTAAATACCTTCTTGGTAAAAAAATTTAGTATTTTCAAATTTATTGTTTAAAAAAAAAAAAAAAAAAACCTAAGACATAAAAACCGTTATATTAGAAATGATGTCTATATAAGTTGAGGCCCTCTTATATGATCAATGTTCACAAAAAAAACGATGTATTTTTATCTCATGTTTTCATAGTTGACTTACTAGCACGAAAAAGGGGATTGAGATTTTAGAAAACGCAAATAAAAAGATATTTATTTTTTAGGAATTATTAAATTTAATTTTACAAGGAAAGGTTAATTGGTAGTGAATGAGTATTTTTGGTGAGTTGTTTTGATTTGTTTTGTTTCATCTTTATTATGGGCTGAGTGTTTTTGGTGAGTTGTTTTGATTTGTTCTGTTTCATCTTTATTATGGGCTGACTTCATCTTTACTAGCACATTTCATTTTTACCCTGGGTTAACTTCATATTTACCAACACATTTCATCTTTATCATGGGTTGACTTCAAACACACTAGGATTTATAAAAGTTCCTCATGTCAAAAAAAAAAAAAAAAACTTCAAAGATGAAATAAAATTTTGAAAATAATTTTATATTTTTATATTAATAAGTTTACACAGGTTTGGATGAGGGGTGTTAAAAATAGTTAGGGTTTTGTCCTCTCTTTTAAAGGTTTAAACCACTATGATTCGAGCTTTGATTCTCATGTACATCATGGAGAATCGCTAGTTCCAACATGATGATGTATATTATATGTTAACTAAAATAAAAAAATAAATATTAAAAATAATTATTTATAATTATTTTTAGGTTGAAATTTATATTTATATAATACTTTGAAAATAAAATGTAAGTATAAAAATTTTATATTATAAATGTTGTGTATATATCAGGTGAGGCAATATTATATGACCAATGTTCACAAAAGGATGTAATTTTATTCCAAGATTATTTTTATAAGTAAACCTACTTTACAAAACTTATAAAAATACGATGATATAAATGAACAAAAAAAACTCAATGATTTTTTAAATAACAAACAAATGATCATAAATTTTGTATGATCAATAAAATAATATTTATTATATTACTATTTTTTTAACTTTTATTTTTGATACTAAAAAGAGGGTTTTGAAAGGAACCCCACAAATTTTTACAAGAGATAAGTCCTAGGGCCATCACCAAAGAACACAAATAAAAACCTTGAGGTTGAACCAGTGAAACAATCGAAGAGACAAGAAAAAATAAGAGGAATGAAAAAAGGGCTAGAGAGAACCAAGGAAGTTCTACTTCGAAGTACCAAGGGATCAATCCCACATCCATCGTGTCACTTCAAGGGTAAGGATTCAAAATTTAAAAATTGCCAATGACTCCACAAGGTACATGTTGTGAGGAGAACCACGAACCCAATGAGAGGACGAAGGTACAACAATTATTACCAACATCTCCAAAGGAACATGTCATAAGGAGATCTACAAACCCAAAAAGAGGGAAAAATTACAACAAATAAGAGCAAAGCCAATCACACACAAATGACACTATAAATTTCATGTACCTGAGCACACTACAAAAGATCTACAAAGGTATAAAATGGTCCATCATGAACATAGCCCTCGAATAAACCTCAGGCAACATTTAAGGAACTTCATATCTGATGTGACTAATGATATCCATGGGGAAATCCTCCTACCAAATAGAAAATCCTTGGGATGAAACACCCATATTCACCAATAAATCGGCCACCACATTGCCCTCTCTGAGCACATGCTCAAATTCCACATTATCAAAGGAGTAGGAGTTCCAAATAATTTCATTAATAATATTAGACACCTTCCAACCAGGTTGACAGACCCCTTTAAGCATATTAATAACTAACAAAGAGTCACCTTCGATTATTGCATTACGAATACCAATATTTTTTAAATGCATCACACAAATAAAGGCAACCTGCACCTCTACAAAAATGGAATATTGAGTCCCAATATAGTTCGCAAAGGCTATAATAAGATCACCATTATTGTCCAGTATCACTCCTCCTACCCCAGCAAGGTCGGGATTCTTTAAAAGATCCATAAAATTTTAATTTAAATCAATTTGTAGGCAGTCGGGACCAACAAACATGCCTTCTTGGATTAGGGGCAGGTGGAGGCCAAGCCAACAACATGAAACCTAACCGTTCCTTGAGCCTAGCTTCACTCAGGGAGTGAGCCTAAGGAGAATTCAAATTTTTGAATGTTGATGAAACATTCTCCACTACCTTCCAAATAATTCTAATACTAACATGCTCCAGATTACTCTCCATGTCTTTGAATTCTCTAGTGTTACGTTCCTTCCAAACCTTCAAATGCACACGAGGAAGAAGGAACTTCTAGAAACATTTAAGCCTCTAGAGTTTTCTTAACTTTTATTAAATTCTATGCAAACAATTAATTATTTATACTTCTAATATTTTTATTTTTGTGTTCATCGGATAGTTCAAACTAAGGTTTGGAATTAAAGATTTAGTTTTATTGATAACTTTTGCTCCATAAAGATTGATTTTTTTTCCTTATTATAAAAATAACAATAGAATTTCCATGCATATTTTTAAATACTAGCATACATACTTTCCTTAGTATAGAAGTTTATGTGTTTGATTAACTTTTACCCAAATTTTATTTAATGAATTATCTTATGATGTGGTATTATAGTGACCATTTTCTCTGAGTGTCCATCATAGATAAAGCAAGGATTTGAACTTGGGTTATGTCTATATGATTATAATTAACTTATAATTACTTCATAATGCCTTGGGAATAATTTAATATATAATATATAAATATTTTTTAATAAGTTATGTGCAACTTTTATCTAGGCTAATTTCATCCAAATAACAAAACCATACATTCATTGCTAATTTTTTTTATCCATAGGGAAGTTGGTTACATCCACAGTACTTTTCTACTACCAAGCTTATTCATTGTCAAATTCCTTAAAACATATTCTACTTGTTTTTTTATGAAAGATATTTTCCATCCGCATTTATGTCAAATATATTCTTCATCTTCATCAAATTTTAATGTTTGTGCCATCAACTATTTGATCATTTGTATTGAGAGATAAAATCTTACTAAGCATGTTACCTTATAATATTTGATTTTTTTATACATTAACAATATGATTATCTAAAGTGTTTTGTTTAGTTATAATTGTATGACATATGATTTTGAGTTTAAAATATGAAATTATATTGAATGGTATCTAGGGATCATAAGACATCAACATGGAGCCTCCCATAAAATAAAATACAAAGTATTTGTGATTTATTTAAGGAAAGATAAAGAGAGCTACATAGAAGAAAGTTCTACAAAGATGGACAAACCTAGTTGAGTGAGGACATGAGAAAATCAATGCCATTGTAAGAGTGTTGTATGTATACTTATTTCTAAAAAACTTATTCATGAACCATGTGAAACCAGGTGTAACTTATTCAAAGAGGTATGCTATCCCTATATTTTGATGTTATAAAATAAATTTGGACTTCTTAATATATGGTTGTAAACCATATATGCTAATACATTTATGAGGATGTCAAAAGCTTAAATATAAGACCATGTATATTTACTATGTTTACATATCATTCATGTGATCTAATATACATGTTTATAATATATCTATGTTGTTTCTCTATAGTCTTCATATTTCTCTATTTCTAATGTTGTCAGAAGGTAAATACAAGCCTTAAATTATTCTATTTTTTTTAATTCGTATGGTGCGTAGATGGAGGTATGATGGTAAATCCTTACTTCAATAGTGGTCAACTGCAAGATGGTTGGAGCTATAGAGGAGCTACTAAACCTCATGGGCATAAATTAAGAATGAAATTATTATGATGAAGTAAGAAGGGCACAAATTAATTCAATATGAAAAGTATGAGTAAAAGTGTATGATTATGTATCAAGTGGTTTAGGTTCAGCTAACTATAACTCACATTTTCTTCATAATCATTTACATTTATATTTATAGAGAATATTAGTATGACAGAGAATATTAGAAGCTTAGGTGGTAATCCAATACTCTCATATAGACTTAACTTGATTTAAATGTTATAAAAATAATGAATCATATGTTTCATATAGTTTACTTTATTCTTTATGTACAAATATGACGAACATGCTATCTGGTGGCTTCCTTGAACACATGAGTGGGATACTAGTGACTTTGTTTAATTGTACACACTATACTAATTTGTCTTCTTAGAATTGGCTATGAGTGATTGCACGGACTATATATAGTGGTACTAACCATAATCTCTTTGGAACTAATATGAGTTAGGTTTTCAAACTAAATTTATGTTCTCCCTAAAGGTACTAACACAAGTGGATGACACTAACTATATCTATATCCTTGTTATCCTCATTCACACCCATAGGGAATAAAAAGTATAGTTTATCTATTAAACTTAGATGGAAATTTTTTCTTAAATATTTTTATATGATGAATGATATATCAACTAGAGCATAGTGGAAATCATAAATTATAAGTATAAACTTATACTAGGCTAAACTAGAGAACTCTATATAGATTATTTTCATCTATAACTCTCTCCAAAATTAAATTTAGAGTATATAATTACATAACCTTGAGAAAGATCAACTTTACCATTATTTTTACTGGGCAAACATTATCTTGAGCAGAATTGAAATATTTTCTTTCATAAGTACTTTAGTGTGTAAATTGTATGAGCTAAAGCCTAGGCTCCCTTTTATCTCTAAACATAAAATGTCAAATAATTGACCTTTATTTATTGTAGGGTTAGAAAACATCTACAATGATTTTATATATTGGCATAAATAATCATGTTGGCACCATGGTACTTTAGTTGTAGTTTGATGCCATTACTATTGTTGATAGCACAAATATTATTAGTTGAAGCTAACATTGTAGATACCAGAGTAATGTTTATAGGTTTGGGTTAGAGATTTTGAGTTTTGTGTCAATTCAAAATGATTGATTTAAGGATACCATGGTTGGTATCAAAACTACAGTGGAAACTTAGCCAATTGGTACTAGTGCCAAAGCTAGATATGATGTTGATGTTATAGACTAATTTTGAAACCAATGTACTAGTGCCAAAACTAAATCTGATACAATACTAATGTTTGTAACATGAATAAATGAGGTTGCATCACTATCCAAAGGTAGTAAGGGACATCATGAATATGAATAATATTACTTGGTACCATGATCCAAAATAACAACATAACTTGTCATGATTCAAGTCTATAGGCTAAGGATCTAAATTGGGTACCATATGTATGGTTTGATATTTTTTCATCATGGTCCTATGAACAAAAAACAACCTTGGTCAAACTTGGATTATTTCAATTATGGAGAATTAATTATGTCAATGAGTGTAATAAAAATAAACAAAAGCTTATACATATGTTTGTAACTTATGTAATATAGAAAGGGACATATGACATAGGTATCTAGAATTTAGATTTTAGCTTTTATCCTTCAAATATTTATCCTTTAGATTTTGTATCTATAGAAATTTAACATATGATGTTTGTAGTTGGGTTGGATTTTTTTTTCCAAGTCTAAATGTTTGGTAGAGTCTTTAGTTAGAATTTACCAAAATAGACATGCAAAGCATTACATAAAATATGAATAAAGAGTAGAACTAATTGACTATTCCATGGATCAACTTTGTATAAATAACAAATTTGATCATTGAGAGCCATTGGATTACAACAACTCATCAAATATGATGTAGACTTTAATTGAGAGTTCACCTAACTCATGGAGTGGAAACTCAAGTAAGTCTATCCTAGTAGAACTTAAGAGAATAATTACTTATTCTAACACCCCCCTTAAGTGATACTAGGGGTGGATTTTATAGATGAGTCCCGACAATAGATCCTGATTAGGTACTCATGTACAATGGTTTTATGAAGAGATGGTAAAAACCCCATGGGAAAAACCATCTATCAAAAAAGAAAAAAAGGAAGAGGTTTGTCTTAGGTTTGTGAATATTGTCCTCTTAATACAAAAAAAAGGATGAGTCTCAAAAACATGGCCTGATGAGGTACTCATTTACAATATATATTAGATATGGTGAAAAACCACATGGGAAAAACCATCTGCTATTAAATAACGAGGCATGTCTTTGGATGGTGAATATTGTCCTCTTAATACACAAAAAAAAAGGATGAGTCCCGGTAACATGGCCTGATGAGGTACTCATTTACAATATATATGAGAGATGGTGAAAAAACCACATGGGAAAAACCATCCTCTAAAGAATACAATAATAAAAGGAGAGGTCAAAGACCTTTGTTTCAATGTAGTTGTAATACTCCAAGTTTCTCTCACAACTGTATGACTTCGTGAAGATTTTTGCAACTTGATTTTCAGTTGGAATATAGTCCAAGTATATGTCACCGTTCTAAATGTGCTGACGAATGAAGTACATGTGTATCTCAATATGCTTGGTGCATTGATGCTCAAATGGATTATGTGCAATATGAATTCTACTCTGATTGTCACACCAAAGAGTAATAAGTTTTTCATTCGAAAACCCAAATTCCTTTAGAATTTGATGAATCCTAAGAGCTTTTTGACTTGCTAAAATTGTTGTCATGTATTATGCCTTTGTAGATGATAAGGCCACTACTTGTTGTTTCTTGCATAACCAAGAAATTGGCTAAGAAGCAAGACAAATACATAGATAGAAGTTGAACATCTATCTTCTACTAAACCTACACAATATGAATCTATGTAGTCAATGATATCCATTGATTTTCCCTCATATAAGAGCCCAAAGTGTGTAGTTCCTTGCAAGTAGCGGAGGATCCTTTTTACTGCTTTCCAATGACTAAAATTAGGTTGATGTAAGAATTTGGATACTAAGACAACAACATATGAGATATCTGGATGAGTATGAGTAAGGTATAATATACTTCCTACAAGATGATGGTATAGAGTTGCATCACATAGAGGGGATGTGCATGAAGTACTTATATTGACTCTAGATTGAAAAGTTGTAGGAGAAGGTTTACAATATGTCATTTTAAACCTTTGAAGAAGATCTAGAGTGTATTTTTGTTGATACAATTAATTTCCTGCATTTGTTTGATTTATTTGGATTCCAAGGAAGTAATGGGCCAAACCCAGATTAGCCATATAAAATTTTTCAAAGAGGGAATATTTTATAGGCTAAATGTGAGTGAAGTCACTACCAGTGAGTAGTAGATCATCAAAATATAGAACAAGTATGGTGATTTTTCCTTCATCTCTTCAAATGTAGACTGTGTTATCAAACTCACAATACAAAAAACCTGAGGAAAGAAGGAATGAGTCCATTTTTTCATACCAATATCTAGGATCTTATTTGAGACCATAGAGAGACTTATTTAGCCTAAAAATAAGAGAGGAGTCTTGAGTGAAATCAGCAGGTTTTTCCATGAATATATCTTCCTTTAAGTCCCCATGTAAGAAAGCACTTTTTACATCCATTCAAAAGATAGGCCACTTTTGGGAAGTAGCCAGAGCAAGAACCAGTATAATAGAATCAATTTTAGCAACTGGTGAAAGCACCAGATTTTGGGCGGAGGAAACACTACTTGCGATGCATTCAAAATCAAATACGCTTAAGTCCTAAAAATGTAGAATGCATGAAATGAAAGAGACGCATTGAAATGAGATACAAGCAAATGGAGAAAACACAGCCCTTTCATTAAACTCTCTTGATCTCTGTTACAAAGACGCCTCCTCCCTTTTCAGGGGCTAGGAGCGTTAAAAGAATTTGATTACAATCGAGACTTAAGGTTCCTCTTTCCGTGTGCCCACACTTGAAATGGGCGGGCCAAGATGATGCCGCCGCTGATGTTGATGAGTCCTTAACCTCTGCTGCTCCTCCTGCGAACAAAGAAACAACAAAGATGTCAGTAGCACCTGTTGCAAATAGTAAGTGTTTGTTCTCTAAAATCGCCAAAAGATGCATGTAAACATTCGTCTGAAACAGTGAGTAAAGTGAGTCCAAATAGCCTAAAAACCTGATAGAAGACAGAAAATATTACCAGAAGGCCATTGCCACTGAAACAGTCGGCCAATCTACCTTCAACTGGAATTCGTCCCTAGGCAGGACGAATTCTGACTGCAATTCGTCCCTGGGTGGGACGAATTCTTCTGTGTTGGAAAAGCCGACCTGATGCTGCTCCAATGTCAAATCCCGAGACCTCCAAAACACCTACAAACAGAGGGGTTATGTAATTGGGGCCATTTTGGGACGACCCAGATGGTCGGATTCTCCCAATTTGGCCTCTATCCTCAAGAATTTGATATCTCCACCTGCAAGTTAGTATAACAACAAAGCGACAAAAAGCATAACAAAACCTGATCAAAATGTCATGAAATTGAAGCTATGAATTCACCAAACAGAATAACACAAAATGCAACATGGATAAGTAATCTAGAATGCTTTTAGAATAAAACTTAGAAAGTGCGGGGGTGCCCAAGTGGGCCTCCCACCGTTGGCACTTGATCTTGGCGCCAATCCACTAGGGATGGGCCCAAAACCTCTTAGGATTGGGATGTCTGCAAATTGGTGGTGTAAGGTGGTCAAATGTTGGATTTGGGTTGGATGCACGCTTCCAAAAGCCACCCAATAACCTCCCTTGCAAAAGAGATTAGTGGATGTGAGAAGGTGAACCAAAAGGATGCAAGTGGGTATTCAATCGGACAACACTTCGTTGCTTGAAATCGCCTCCAATCTGTCCTTTGGGTGAGAAAAGTCTCACCTTTTATAGACCCATGGGGTCTCTTTTGAGAGGGAAGCATAAGCGCCATGTGTTGGTCATAGGTGCCATGTGGCAGTCAAGTCTTCCCATGAGGGAGGGGAGTCCTCCATGACTTGGGCTTTCATAATCGCCCTTGTGACAAGTCCTCTAACGGCCTATCTATCCACCCACACACGCGTGCGAGGCAGGAGTCATCAATCGACTCGTCCTGGGCTGCCACTTGGCGCCATTCTTCTTTTTGCCCGTTAAACTTGGAATTCGTCCTTGGGTGAGACGATTTCAGAATTCGTCCCTGGGTGAGACGAATCCCAGTTAGTATTCGTCCCTGGGTGAGACGAATACTGAGCAAAGTGTCTAAATGTACCAAATTGCCTCTTGACCTTACAAAATTGCTATGAAAGTGGTTAGGACCACTGTTTGACCTCTGAGGGCTGCCCTGAGGGCTGTGTTTGTCAAAGCGATCAGTGTTTGCAGTCACATAATCGGATTGGTGCTGTTTTGGTGTCTACAGATGCCCCTTTTTGGGATGCGCTGTGCATAGCGCAGCGTCGAGCAAAAATAGATAACCAAAGCACTAATGATTAGGGTTTCTTGGTAACCTAACCAACTTTTGATGCCCCAAGCATGGAAAGGGCATGCATTCTTGAATCCTTGCTTCTGACGAGCTAGGGAGTTTGATTTCAAGTGTTAACCTATTTTGGTGAGGTGTGACTTGAGCTTGGACATTGATCAGTCATGATTAGGCAAAGGGCGCAACCTTTTATCCTCAGGGGAACCTTGTGTTCATGATTCACGAAATGCCAAGTGTTTGATTGATTCGATTGTTGCTTGTTTATTGCCCCAAGCAGGAGCGTAATTGTCTTTGTCAATGATTCTTTGAATGCATGTCGTTTTCCTTAATTGGGTGTGTGATTGTTGATTGGTGACTAAGTGTGACTACCCCCTCAAGCGACGAATCGATGAGGGAATGACCTTCATGAGAAAAGCGACGAGTCGCTTGACCCAAGATGACTTGTGCAAGGGTGCCTTTAGATGTTTTACCGTTTAAGAATGTGCAATTTTTTCCAACATTTGGACCTGTTTTTGGTGGGTGTTAACCCTTTTGGTGATGCCATAATGGGGTGAAATCATCAAAAACCCATCTTCCCGTGGAGCGGTCCGGCTATGGTAGCCTTCTTGGGGAAGTAAGAGAGTGACAATTTGAACCCCGACATCGAATTTCTTTGCCTAGAGGTTAAGTGCAAGAGCACTTGTGTCCGGCAATGCTTATTGTTGTGTTTTTGTGTTGCGTTTATTTGTTGTTTTTGTTGTTTTTTGTGACACCATTTGGGGATCAAATTATCGAAAATCCGTCTTCCCGTGGAGCGGTCCGGCTATGGTAGCCTTCTTAGGGAGTAGGATAGTGATAATTTGTGACTCCGATGTCTATTTTGTATGCGCTTGATGTCAGGTGCAGTAGCACTCCTATCGGGAAAATTTATTGTCTGTTTTTAGTGCATTTTTGATCATTTTTTGATGTTTTTGAAGTTCTGTCCTGAATTCGTCCCTGGGTGGGACGAATTCCAGTTGTAGAATTCGTCCCTGGGTGGGATGAGCGCTAACCAGAGTGCTCATCCCAGTCAAGGACGAATTCCAGCTCATAGGTCTATTTAAGGGCCAAAACTTGAATTTGGGCTCATTTGTGTCATTTTTTTTCTTGCGATTTTGGAGCTCTGGGAGGAGGAGGTAATTCTGCGAAGCGAAGCGCTACTGGAATTCTCTCTGCCATCATGAGTGCACAAACTAGTTCGAGCGACGGAGTCGAGGCGAAACCTGTAAGTGTCTTCTAGAGTTTATTTTTGTTTAAATTTGCACTTGTTTTATTTAATTGTTTTTTTTTTTTTTTGTGATGCTGTTTTTCAAAATGTGTTTTAAAACTTAAATCCTGAAACTGGATTGAAGACAACTACTTGAATTTTCTTTTTATGCTGTACAGTTATTTTCCATGATTTTTAATTTAATTTTTTTTTTTGTTGATTGTTTTCTTTTGCAGGTTAGGAGCCGATACCGTGTACCTGCTGCTTTTACTGAGGTGCGGGGTGCACTGACTGATGATGATTGGGAATGGCTTGATGCCCTTGGGCTCAAGCAGGTGTCTCGACTGGAGCCTGTGGTCCCGGATCAGGCCTATCTGATGGCCCTGATCAAACTTTGGGATCCGCGGACCAACACGTTCCATCTCTCGATAGGGGAGATGACTGTGACTTTGGAGGATGTCTATCGGTTGCTTCGGATTTCGATAGATGGACTGCCCATTAGGTCATCGCCGCGTGATCAGCGGACTGTTGTACTTTCGAGATGCTTTGGGCATGGGGGGCGGCTGGGTGTAACGAACCCAGTGGAGATAGCCAAGGTGGACTGCCAGGCTGGCGGGATTTTGGTTGGCTGGTGGCAGGAGAGGGGGGTGTTAGGAGTGAGGCATGCATTCTTGATGGGCCTCATTTCTAACATGCTTCTACCTGATTCATCAGGCACGAGGTTCCCGTGGAACCTGCTTGATTTGGTGTGGCAGTTGGTAGAGTGCCCGATAGAGGCACCGCTGATTTTGAGATGGGGACAAACATTGTTGGCACAGCTCTACGAGGAGCTGTATGGGGTCCACTGTCGGCAGCGAAAGGGGGTCAGCTGCAGTTATCTGCTGTAGTGCTGGGGTTGGCAGCATATAGCAGTTGAGAGGCCAACCGGGTTACCATGGACAACTCGGGTGGCGATGGATGATGTGGAGATAGGCTATGCAGTTTTGTGGCGGCGGTCTGCGAAGCAGGGGCAGAGTCGGCGATGGGCAGGTGTTGTAGAGCATTATACTGATGCCTTCTCTTGGCTCACTCCAGGGGAGGTGGTTTGGCACCCTTATCGGGACTATCCAGCTTGGTCGGAGGCTGGAGAGTGGCTCCAACGGGTACGCAGGGAGCAGTGGTTGATTGGGCGACACGGGACCGAGCATGAGTTTTTCTCATATAGCCGAGTTACACGACAGTTTGGGGTGCACTAGGGGTTGCCTGGTGAGTCTGTGGTCTATCGACACCGGGGTGATGAGAGGGATCTAGATCCACCGGTCACCGTGCCATTGGGCAAGGAGTCAGATGCGGTGATTGACGTTCCGGACGTAGATGACGTCGGGACTACCACTGAGTATGACTCGTGGTGGGTGTTACGGCGATGGAGAGGGGAGGGGCCACTAGGAGGCATAGAGGAAGTAGTGGAGGGTGGTGATGCAGCAAGGGATGATTGGGGAGGTCCGTTGGATGATGTGGACATGGTGGATGTGGGGAATGAGGATGTTGATTTTGGTGCTCCGGATCAACCGGACATGCAGGATGTGGAGGAGCAGTGGGAGCCAGAGCAGGCTGTTGTTACAGAGGGTCCTGTTCGTTAGGCAGATATAGAGGAGATGGAGTCTGAGGTATGTGCTGAGATTGCGCGACTGACAGAGCTGCTACGATTATGGGATCTAGAGCTGGGGGACACGCTGCGGGAGAGGGATATTTTGCGGGCCCAGCTAGCAGAGCGGGATAGGGTTTTGGCACAGCGCGATGATGCAGTGTCTTACTATCATCGACGAGAGGCAGAGTGGTGTCGGCACCGAATAGACTTGGAGAGGGAGGTCATCCACCTTGGTGGGCGGCTACCTGAGCCCTCGATCAGTGGATCTTCACGGCGGACGAGGGATAGTGTGACTGAGCAGTCAGCATCATCTCGTCACCAATGATTAGATGAGGGAGGTGGTAGTAGGCATGATGCGGGGGCTGGCAGTAGCCGCCCTGCAGGGTCCCATAGGACCCACACCACGAGGGGTAGTTCCCATCGCACCGATCCTGCGTGATCATGGTGGTCGACGCCTTAGGTTGGGTTTTTGGATATGATTTCTGGGTCTGAGGACCAGTTTTGTAGCCTGCGGGCATTTTTTTTGATGATATATATATATATATATACCGGTTTTATTTTGTTTATTTACATGTGATGATCTGATGTTTATTCATGATGGCTAATGACTATGCATGTTTATTTATTTTGATGAATGCTTATGCAAATGATGAATGCAAATGTTTTTTATTTTTATGTGATATGCGAAATGAAATCGATGAATGAAATTTGTGATGTTTGGCTATGGCACCATAGACTGTTAGGATTCTGTTTATTTTGTTTTTGGACGATTGCTATTGTAAATGACTTGGTATGTATATATGTGGTTTTCTCTTTTTGTATTTTCGGATGGTATTGCAAAGATGAAAAGTAGCTCAGTTGGTTTAGAGATGTAGCTAAGGTTTTTCGAGACTCAGACATTTTAACTCACTAGCCACGATTGTACTTTGTCTTACAAGACTTTTGAACAAGGTATTAATCAGACTTGTTTTTGACCAAGCTATTTCACATCCCTGTGTGTGCAATTGAGTTCATTATTGTGGTATTTATCAGGATACCACCAGTGCCAGATGGGCTTTCAACCGAACCTATACTGAGGATCACCTAATTAGCTCCACTAACTCCTTTGTTGTATTTAGTTAGATTAATCTGCGGTGTTATCCAAGATGCCATAAGCTAGCTCATCCACATGCAAACATTGATCTGTACGCAAGTTAATGTGACAGATATATCGTCATGCGAGAGGTTTACCGCCAATTATCGATAGGCTATCAACCAAATCGATACTGAGGCTTGTCTTATGACCTTTTAGAATGCTGAGAGTTCCAGGGATTCAAGTTCCACTCCCTTCTTTTCTTCAATTGTATTGGGATACTTGCTCGTTTGTAGTGATAAGATCACTGTTTATTTTGATTTGTTTTTCTTTTGAGCAAGGGATTGGGGATATGGAGTGATGAAAATCACTATCGTTTGTGCCCTTTGATTTGTGCACTGTAAGATGTCAAATATTTGATTTTTGACATTTTGCAAATTTTTTGATGTTTTGCAACTATTGAGAACTAGGGATTCTTAGGGAATTGGGTAGGGAGGATGCTTGTCCTTTTGCCAACTCTCAGCATTCTTGGGGTCATTCGCACGGGGGGATGAGCAAGATAACCGTTTCACTTTTGGTGACCTGGATTACTGTGCAGGTTTCATCTTTCGTTCACACAACTTAGGAATTGTTTTATGTGTTTTAATTTGTGTTGGGATGTTACGTAACAAGGTGTATTTCAAGTATGACTCTACCTTCGTAAAATCTGTTTGACTTGGTACATTACGAAGCTAAAGAGAAAAATGATGACTGAATCACGAAAACTCTTGATACATTAGAAGACCACTGACTCTAGTGTGGTAAAAGCAATGCATGGTGTTTTTGTTGTTTTTGTAAAATGGAACAGTGTGGAATAAGATGGTCTATCAGAGCAATTACAGCCTATGGTGCCTTTGACCTATACAACCACAAATATGCAACGTATGGATGCAATGCTTAATGCAGTTACATGTTTTTGTATTTTTGATGGATTTATTTTTGTGAATATGAATATGAGGTGCGAGAAGAGCCCTCGATTGATGAATTTGAGTATGCCTAGATATGAGATGCAAATTTTTGTTGTTTTTGATTATTTTTTGATTTTTGACCAAGTGACTGACCAGGGTGCAGCTAAGATAGTAAGTAGCCTATTCTTTGTGAAGTTCATTCTTTTGGGCTAGCATGGTGCCACAGCCCCTCGGAGATGTATAAGTAGAATGGCACTCCTGGTCTAGGGGTTGGGTGAAGCCAAGTATTGTTTGATTTCATCAAAGGCTGACTAGCACTCGTCATCCCAGTGAAATGTAACTCCCTTGTGCAATAATTTGTTCATGGGTCGGCATTTGTCAGATAATTGTGCTATGAAGCATTTAATCGACGTGACCTTTCCTTGCAGACTTCTGAGCTGCTTGATAGTGGTTGGGGGAGCCATTTCAAGGATTGCCTTGGAGCTTTCTTTGGGTGACCACTTCGATGCCTCGTTTTGAGACTATAAAACCCAATATTTTTCCAGATGTGATGCCAAATACGCACTTCTTGGGATTCAGTTTGACCTTATTCTCTATGAGGTGATCGAGAATCTTGCTTAAGTCACCTAGATGATCTGAGCGCAAAAAAGACTTGGCTAACAAATCATCCATGTAATCTTCCATAGTTTTATGCATGTAATCGTGGAAGATATATGTCATGGCACGTTGGTAGGTAGCACCAGCATTTTTAAGGCCAAAAGGCATGACCTTATAACAAAATGTCCCCCAAGGCGTTGTGAATGCCGTTTTTAGTTGGTCTTCAGGATTGATACGAATTTGATTGTATCCTGAGAAACCATCCATTAGGGAAAGCATTTCGTGACCTGCTGTAGCATCTACCAATGCGTCGATGCTTGGCAAGGGGAAATCATCCTTAGGACTCGCTTTGTTTAGATCTCGAAAATTAGTGCATATGCGAATCCTCCCGTCGGGCTTCTTGACGGGAACCATGTTGGACAGCCATGGCGGATAATCCACGCAGATGACAAACTGTGCATCCAACAGCTTTTGTAATTCATCTTTGACCATCAAGGCCACTGTTGGGTGCATCTTTCGTAGTTTTTGCTTTATGGGCTTGATTGTCGGATCAAGCGTTAAATTATGCGTGACTAGCTGCGGGTCTAGTCCCGGCATGTCTCTGTATGACCATGCAAAAACCTCCTTCTTCACTTTGAGAAGGGTAATGTAGTCGGCTTGCTCTTCGGGGGATAAGCTTACCCCACTTGATAATCTATGGATTCGTTGGGTCTAAGCCGATGTCTACGTCAGTCGTTTCCTCGACAAACATGTGGGATCCGTCCTCCAACTGATGTGGAGTCGGGATCAAATGGATATCATTATCTGAGTTTAAATCTATATTTGGAACCTCGGGTCCCTCTTCAGCTTGAAAGATATCTTGAGTTGTCCTTGAGGTAAAATGAAGCATTTCCCCGAAAGGCCAGTACTCTGATGGTGATAAAGGTGAATTGACGCGATCCCAGTCGATGGCATCTATGTCTAGATGCAATGACCGTGATGGATCGGCTAGATTGTGGATGGGTGTGGTCAAATCAATGGAGATCATGTGGATGGAATGAATTTGGTCTCCATTACCGCGGGTGTTATAGCTCGAACATTCTGGGTGCTCCCTATGCTTTGGATCTGGTTCTGTAGGGACGGGTATGAACGGATCAGCCCTATGTGCTGATAGGAAGACGGGGTCTTCCCTTGGTACTGATGTCATGATAGGATCTCGAGGTGGACGATGCTCATCATGAATTTGGAGCCATGGATCCAACACTAGGTCCCACCCCGCTGGGTCTACCCACCATTCATGCCCTAGCAGTATGCCCATCTGTCCCATTAGATCTTCATGAGTTAAAGGGTGGTAATGTCGTCGCGCATGTCTGAGATAGTCCATCTCAGTTTCATCTTCTGAATCACTTTTGGAGACCCAAAAATGTTCATTCTCTTCAGCAACTGTTACTTGCGACGTTGAGGACTCTCCTTGTTCCAGTAAGTTAATCTGGTCCCATTGCGGTTGTTCCACTCTTGGTGGAGGGACCTGATTCTCTTGACACTGTATTGATTCAACTGGAACCTCTAAGGGGAATAGCTTCAAAAAGATGTCTGGAAGCCGTTGATGTTCTCTTTGAGGATTAATCTCTGAACTTTTGCCTCTCTCTAGCAAAGGAGAGGGATTACTGCTGTTGCCAAGGGTGTTTGTTGACCATGGGAGGTAGTCTCCCAATGTATATTCTGTATTTGGATTGGCATAAGGATCTAGTGCCAATCCCCCCTTGTTGCCTATTTCTAGGCCTTGCATATTTTCTGCCAAGATGTCTAAGGGCAGGGGGTGGTTGAACCCTACTCCCGACTTATCATATGGCATCTGATATCTTGGTTTGCAAAGGACACGCATCCCTTGCTCATATCTGCCTAGCTCGTATCCGTGCCAATTGCATTGGTCGAGATATCTTAGAGCAAATTCCAGGTTTGATAGATAGTTGATGTTTTCAACAAAAGGCTCTTCGTCTGCTTCCTTTTGTTTGCATGGTTCAAGACCATGATCAAGGCCCCCATACACAAAATTTGTCTGGTTTGGTGGGTAGCCTAGAGGAACAACTGTCCCTATGGGAAGGCGAGGTCTTCCCATGTCCTGTACTGACTCCAATGTGGGGGTTGCCACAACATTTTGCACTAAATACTCCCCCAGGCCCGTACTGGCCATTTCAACAGTGATTGTTGATGATTGGGTGGGAGGAAACGGGAGTCCTTCCTGAGTCCATTCCATGTTCGGCATTTTAGGAGTCTTCGCTTCTACTGTGTGAGGTGTTTCTTCTGTTGATACCATTGAAATTGTGGGCAACCCCTCTTCTAGGGGCTTAGCCTCTTCCATGATCTGTTTTCCCTTGTCCTTCTGTTTGGCCATGGCAAGTGGCATTGATAATGAAGGAGCAGATGATGAAGACTCACCTGGCTGGGATTTTGTTGATTTGGTCACCAGTGGTGCCTGCGGTATTGGACCCTGTTTAGATGGATTTAACTGGAAATCCAAATGCGTTGAAGGGAGGGTCGATTGAGGCATGAATTGTACCGCATTGCAATACTTGAAGGGCTCTAAGTCCATTGGGACTACATGTATTTCTCCTTCAAAAGCATACTTTAAGCACTGGTGAGCGATCGAAGGGACACACTTCATGTCCCTGATCCAAGGCCGCCCTAGCAAGTATATTATAAGCCATCTCGCCTTCCAACACATGGCACAATGTAGGTATTGTCTTTTGTCCTACCTGGACAGGCAGAACAACCTGTGCCGACTGTCGAGCATATTGCATCGTTGAAAGCTCGCAGTGTGTATGTGGAGGCTGTGATGTGAGAGGCTGGTAGCTTCAAATGTTTTAAGGTTGTAGTGGTAATGATGTTACTGGACGAGCCAGTATCTACCAACACTCTCTTGTACGGGATCCCGTTGACCCGCGCGATAACGTGTAGGGGTGGATCTGCCATGTCATTCGATATTGTTTTGACTTCATCTTCTCTGAAGGTGATGACCGGCTCCGTACATCGTTTCACATGTCCCACAAAGTTGTTGAAAGAATTTGCTTCGTGAGGCTGTAATTCGATGGCTTTTAAAATGTCCATAAGAGCTTCCCTATGGGGTGCTGACTGTTGAATAAGCTCGTAAATGGATAGCCTAGCCGATGTGGTCCGCAAACTCTATGTGAGTTTGGTCCGTATCGTGACCTCGGGTCTAGGCGGAGGCAACTGCGTTGGGCATTGTTGAGGCTGCGATGTTGTCGAAACTTCCCTCGTAGCTACCTCGGGGGCAACTGCTGGGTACTTTTTGTTCCTTGTCACTATACTAATCATTCCCACAAATCCTTGCATGGGAAGATTCTGTCGCACCTCGTTAATCTGGAGAGGTTTTGCCTGTGCTTCGTGGGCAGGCAAAGGGTCCTTGAATACCCCCATTTGTTGATTATTTGGCGCTATGGGGTTGTCCACGGCCAATGTTCTATTGTCGATCAAATCTTGGATTAATTCTTTGAATTTCCAACATCCATTCAAGTCGTGTCCTCTACGCCTATGGAATCTACAATACAATTCCTCTCTGTATCCCCTAGGCTTAGGAGCGTTAGGGTCTATAGTTTGGATTTCTGGCAGAGTGACTAAATTTGCCGCTGACAAGCGATCAAATAGGGAGTCCCTGGACTCCGTGTAAGGGGTGAATTGTCGCCTAGGGTGACGCTGCTGATTCTGCTCCTGCCTTCTATTATCTCTTTCATAACCAGGAGGCACTGCCTGGTAATTAGCCTTTTGGGGCTGCATTTCTTGCATAGGCATGGGAACATTTATCGCAACTTGGTTAACCGCAGCATGTTGTGATTGCGTTGTCCCGGTCTTAGTGGTTTTATTCCACTCTTTCTTTTTAGGCTTGGCGATTGCGCCTTCACCTATTTTGATCTCTTCTATAACTCTGGCTTGCGCCAAAGCTTCTTCTAAGCTGGCGTATTGCTATAGCTGCAATAGCCCAGAGATCGATTTCAAGCAACTTTTTGTGAACATCTATGTGAGATCAGACATAGGGGGACGGTAAGGTAACTTAGAAAGCAAAGCTCTCCATCGATTCCCGTATGCTGCCATTGTTTCCTCCTCAAATTGCCTGAGGCTAGCCAGATCACTCAGTGATGCCTTCTTCCTTGTGTTGAAGGCAAAGCGTTCAAGAAACGCATCTACTAATTGATCTAGGTTGCTTATGCTGTGTTTGGGTAATTGTGTGAACCAATCCGAGGCAGGGCCTGTGAATGTGGTTATGAATGTTCTAAGCAACAATGCGTCATTATCTTGGATGCCGAAGCATTGGCTTAGAAATCTTGTAACATGTTCTTGTGCGTCCTCTTCACCTTTAAAAACTGCCAATTGAGGCAACTTGAAGTGTTCGGGGTAAAGAGGTGTAGGCACTGAGGGATGCACCGGATGACTACGGAGTTGACGTAATGTGGGTTTTTGATGCCCAGCAACTTTTGTCTCCATAGACTCTAAACGCTCTAATAGCGCTTGGTATGCATCGGAAGATTTTATTTCTTCCTCTTTTGTTTGCTCCCGTTGTAAGTTATGGTAGACTGGAGGCCTATGAAGGGGTGGCCGAATGGCAGCCCTCCTGCCTTGATGGGGAGTTTCAACATATTCTACGTCTGGTTCATACTCCTCATAAAATTCTTGAGGAGTCTCTGGGCGAAGCCTATGACCCTGATTGAATCCCTGCTAAAGGTACCTATCATTGTTTTGGGGAGTGGCCTCCCTCTCGGGTCTATAAGGTCTCGGAGGCAAAGCTTGACGAGGTCGAGGAGACCTAACCTGCACCAACGGATTATGCCTCTCATATTGTTTGGCTCTTTGGGTGCGAGGGGTTGGCCCCCTCTCAGGTAGTTCATAGCGTAACTCATCCGCTTCGCGTTGCATGCGCTCTCTATCCAAGCGGTGTCGATACTCTATCTCCTGATGACTTTGTTTAAGCCGCATGATTTGGGCTTGACGGGTGGCATGTCTGGCGACTATCGGGTCAATTTGGTCTACCCTATTTTTCTCAGGAGGCTTAAGTGTTTCTCCTATGTGTTTGCCTCGATTTTGATGATCTAAAATTTCAATGGGTCGCTTCCCTTTGTCGAGGTAGGCGGCATGTACTCGAGGCTCTGGCCTCAGTGGGTGATCATGATATCCAGCTGGTGCGAAAGCGCAAGGTTCCCACGCTGTATGTTGTTGTCCTTGAGGAATGCGATGATCTTCCTCGTGCTCCCTCTCATGGGTGTGAAAGGGGCGGGCGGAGTTAGCTCGCCCTGTGTAAGGAGCCCTACGCTCTGGATTTTGTCTCTCTATTTCGATGGGAGGTAAAGAAGGGACGCCATATCCACGTTGTCCCTCCAAATGGACAGTGTGCCTCTCTAGCGCTTCATCGCGCTGTGGCCACTCATGTCTAACCTCAGAAGGCGATTCTCTATTTACATCGAGGTCTACATGTAAAGCGTCTTCCCGAAAGGGGCTGCTTTGAATGGGCATACCCCATCGAGGATTTTGAATTGGATTCTTTTGTAGGCCAGACCGATAAGGCGGTATGACCAAGTCCTCGGGATTGAAGCGAAGGTGACTTGTGCCTGCTTCTTGTGTACCTTCCGGAGCTTCTGCCCTTGATTGGGCTTGGCTACGGGTGTACACCATTGCGGTGCTTCTCTACTAACTAAACAGATTTTTATCTCGTTTATGATGATTTTTATTTTTGTCTACACTAAGCAGAAATGAACACACGCATACACAAACCGTGATTATCTCTTTTAAGGATTAATAGTGTGTCCTAAACTGGTTTAGTGCATTTTGATGTTTTGTTTTGTTTTTGTAGGTTTTGAAGAACGTTTAAATGCATTATGACGGCTCATATAACTCCCAAAATGGTAGCCCCTTCAATATACCAACCAGGCCGATATACCAACCTCTCTATATACCCGCCCTTACGAGAGGGAGACTATAGGTACGTGAGAGCAGAAGGTACATGGTACGTAGGCGGTACGGAAGGGGGATTGTCCTGTTAATGGCACCTACCATAGAAGACTTATCCTCGCGCGCATGGGAATCACCCCAGTGACACTCGGTCAGCTTTCATCAGGATTTACGCCTAACAACAGTTGACAATCGGGGAAATGGATGCAAAGCTAAGCCAAGGTGGTGATGAACCCACCGTTGGTCTTGCTCAAGGGCTGGGGTCTTACGACCAGCTCCTTGGTTTAAAGTTGTTGCGTGATGTGTGTGTGATTCCTTTTATTTGAAAAATGAAACATGCAGCAACACTACTTTCTTTAAGCACGCAGAATTTGAAAGAAAACAAAAATAGAAAAGCAAAAAATAACAGGAACAGTTTAGAACCCCTACCTTTCTCTGCCCAAATCTGTTGTTTTCTGATCTTCGGCTATGAAAAGTTGCAGACAAAAATTCGTCCCTTGGTGAGACGAATTACAGAACAGAATTCGTCCCTCCCAGAGATGAATTTGAATTCGTCTCAGGGTCAGACGAATTTCAGTAAAGCAATCGCCACAGTCAAGGACGAATAACAGTCAAAAACAAAAAAAGGTACCTGTCAAGCACAAAACACAAAAATTTAATCAGTTTCTATGATCTTAAAAACCAGGGAACAGAGTCCCACCGTGATCGCCACTGAAAGCACGAGATTCCGGGCGAAGGAAACACTAATTGCGATGCATTCAAAATCAAATACGCTTAAGTCCTAGAAATGTAGAATGCATGAAATGAAAGAGACGCATTGAAATGAGATACAAGAAAATGGAGAAAACATAGCCCTTTCATTAAACTCTCTTGATCTCTATTACAAAGATGCCTCCTCCCTTTTCAGGGGCTAGGAGCGTTAAAAGAATTTGATTACAATCGAGACTTAAGGTTCCTCTTTCCACGTGCCCACACTTGAAATGGGCGGGCCAAGATGATGCCACCGCTGATGTTGATGAGTCCTTAACCTCTGCTGCTCCTCCTACGAACAAAGAAACAACAAAGATGTCAGTAGCACTCGTTGCAAATAGTAAGTGTTTGTTCTCTAAAATCGCCAAAAGATGCATGTAAACATTTGTCCAAAACAGTGAGTAAAGTGAGTCCAAATAGCCTAAAAACCTGACAGAAGATAGAAAATATTACCAAAAGGCCATTGCCACTGAAACAGTCGGCCAATCTGCCCTTCAACTAGAATTCGTCCCTGGGCAGGACGAATTCGATCGCAATTCGTCCCTGGGTGGGACGAATTCTTCTGTGTTGGAAAAGCCGACCTGATGCTGCTCCAATGTCGAATCCCGAGACCTCCAAAACACCTGCAAACAGAGGGGTTATGTAATTGGGGCCATTTTGGGACGACCTAGATGGTCGGATTCTCCCAATTTGGCCTCTATCCTCGAGAATTCGATATCTCCACCTGCAAGTTAGTAGGACAACAAAGCGACAAAAAGCATGACAAAACCTCGATCAAAATGTTGTGAAATTGAAGCTATGAGTTCACCAAATAGAATAACACAAGATGCAACATGGAAAAATAATCTAGAATTCTTTTAGAATAAAACTTAGAAAGTGCGGGGGTGCCCAAGTGGGCCTCCCATCGTTGGCACTTGATCTTGGCGCCAATCCACTAGGGATGGGCCCAAAACCTCTTAGGATTGGGATGTCTACAAATTGGTGGTGTAAGGTGGTCAAATGTTGGATTTGGGTTGGATGCACGCTTCCAAAAGCCACCCAATAACCTCCCTTGCAAAAGAGATTAGTGGATGTGAGAAGGTGAACCAAAAGGATGCAAGTGGGTATTCAATCGGACAACACTTCGTTGCTTGAAATCGCCTCCAATCTATCCTTTGGGTGAGAAAAGTCCCACCTTTTATAGACCCATGGGGTCTCTTTTGAGAGGGAAGCATAAGCGCCATGTGTTGGTCATAGGTGCCATGTGGCAGTCAAGTCTTCCCATGAGGGAGGGGAGTCCTCCATGACTTGGGCTTTCATAACTGCCCTTGTGACAGTCCTCTAATGGCCTATCTGTCCACCCACACACGCGTGCGAGGCAGGAGTCATCAACTGACTGTCCTGGGCTGCCACTTGGCGCCATTCTTCTTTTTGCCCGTTAAACTTGGAATTCGTCCTTGGGTGAGACGATTTCAGAATTCGTCCCTGGGTGAGACGAATCCCAGTTAGTATTCGTCCCTGGGTGAGACGAATACTGAGCAAAGTGTCTAAATGTACCAAATTTCCTCTTGACCTTACAAAATTGCTATGAAAGTGGTTAGGACCACTGTTTGACCTCTGAGGGCTGCCCTGGGGGCTGTGTTTGTCAAAGCGATCAGTGTTTGCAGTCACATAATCGGATTGGTGCTGTTTTGGTGTCTACAAGCTGGTAAAAAGCATAATCAATTCCTTCAATTTGAGAGTTTTTCTACTAGGCGAGCTTTGTGTTTGTCAATTTCTCTATTAGGTCCATATTTTGTTCTGTAAATCCATTTACAACAAACCAATTTCCTTCCTTTAGATAGAGGAACTAAATCCTAGTTTCATTTTTTATTAAGGTAGAGAATTCATTTTCCATGGTATCATCCCATTATTTAATACCAGTGGCTTCTTTGAAGGTTTGAGGATCAGAGGAAATAGACTAACAGACAAGACCAGTGCCTATGGAGTTGGTTGATCTGGATGATGGAAGATTTTGGATGTAAGGAGTAGCTCATTTAACAATGTTTTAGGCCCATTTTGGCATAGTGGAAGGAGTAGAAGGAATGGAAAGAATTTGAGTTGGAGTTATAGGTTCCTCATATTTATCATCAATCTCTAAATTAATCTCTAAAGTTGGTTCTTCATTATATTGAGGTTCTACTATAGGATAAGGATCAATAGAGGAAGAGGGTGTTTGAGGATTCTTCTGAGCGAATGTTTCATCAAATTGGACATACCAATGAAAAAGACCTCATGAGTTGAGGGATCAAGGAGCCTATAAGCTTTCATTTCCTCACAGTAACCAACAAAGATGAGATTTTTGCTTTTCTTATCTAGAGCCTTCCTTTTCTTCTTTGGGATGTGCACCCAAGCAGTACACCCAAAAATATTAAAGAAGGAGACATTTGGTTTTGAACCAGTCCATGCTTTTAGGAGTTAAATGGTCAAGAGATTTATGAGGTGTGTATTTTTTAATATAGTTGGCATAGTTAATAGCTTCTGCCCAAAAAACCTTTGGAAGATCTCTTGAATGGAGCATACAGTTTGCCATTTCCTTTAATGTTTGGTTTTTTCTCTCTACAATGCCTTTTTCTATGGATTAAAATTCTAATGAATGATGCCATGACTTGATAGAAATATTTAGAACTCATTACTGTAGTATTCCCCCCCCATTATCTGTGTGAATTTGCTTGATGTTGCAAGAGTCCTAATTTTCAACTGAGGCTTTGAAGATTTTGAAGTGGGATAGAACATCACTTTTGTATTTAGGAAGTAGAACCAAATTCTTCTTGAAAATTCATCAATGAAGGTTAGAGCACATTTTTCTCCTTTGAAAGAAGGCTCTGAAAAAGACATCAAGTTACTATGGACTAACTCTAGATGGGATGAATCTTTTATATATCCACTTGGGTGAAAAGAATATTGATGTTGCTTTCCAATAGCACATCCAAGACATACTCCATCAATAGAAGAGACTTGAGGTAGACCTGTTACCATTTCATGGGTGTTCAATTCCTTTAGGTAGTTATAACTGAGATGACCAAACCTTTCATGCCAAATTTTGCTTTCAATATCTCCATGAGCCACAAAATAGGATGCCCCTTCTGGATTTTTGAATCCTTTGAAGTGAAATAGATGAGTTTTATGATCAATATCTCCTTTGGCTATAAGAGAGTGGGGGTCTTGAAAGTCTCTTATCTCAACTCCTATTGGAGAGAAGAGAAAAATTTCCCAAAATAGACATGCAAAGCATTACACAAAATATGAAGAAATAGTAGAACTGATTGATTATTCTATGGATCAACTTTGTATAAATAACAAAGTTGATCATTGAGAGTCGTTGTATTAAAACAACTCATCAAATCTAATGTAGACTTTAACTGAGAGTTCACCTGACTCATGAAGGAGTGGAAACTCAAGTAAGTCTATCCTAGTAGAACTTAAGAGAATAATTACTTATTCTAACATCATCATTGATGTGTGTTCACCATTTGGCTAGTTCAAGTACTCAAGTTTGAACCTTGGGTATAAAACATATAACATGTCTTTATCCTTTAGCCTAATGCTTGAATTTTAGAACCAAAAAGTAAACTTTAAGATTTTAGCTATTTTTATTAGTAGTATTATGTCAACCAAAATATGAACTTGGTAAGTATTTAGTTTGTCCTAGGAAACTCATCATTACAAAGAGTCGGCATTAGTCAACATAGAAGGGAAATAGTTTAAGCTTTGATTTCTAATGTGCATTCATTAAGCGAATGAAGACATGCGTTGTGACAAGATTCAAAAGCTTGAATCATCGTGTTGATATTCCACATGCATTCAATACTGTAGCCTACTCCTCTATTAGTTCTTTCTATAATTATCTGTAGATAAAAACTCAATCATTGTTATGTGTTATTGGTTTGTAGACAAATTTTTTTACAAGGTATTTCACAATACAATTTATATATTTAATATATTTTGTAATATAATATATATGCTTAATATAGGTGTAACTATATCTTTCAGTTATTCCATTAAATTAATAATAATTGTATCAAATTTGCTAGATTCTATCCAAATATCTACAATATTTTTTAATACGTGACAATCTCCTTCCACTCCATACAATCTAATCCAACTAATTCCCTCCATTTCATAAAATTTTATTCAACTATCTCATTTCACTTCATATAATCTAATCCAATTATAAAAAATACATGAATTAAATGATCCACCAAATAATATGAATATACATAAATAAATCAAACAATATTACATACATGAATATATAAACTTATTATAAATTAGTTTCCTACAATAATATATCAATTTTTATCTTTAATCAATTCTTATTCTCATAGAAACACATAGGAAAGATAGAAATGTCGATCTTAATGAAGCATTTTTAGCAAAAACAAATATTCTATGTCAAACTAAAAGAGCATGAAATGATGAAAGTAACAAAAGAACCTGTTTAATAGGTTTTTGGTGATCTTGCGATTTTATGTATTTGTCACTCCAAACTATTTTTTTGAAAAGTGAAAGCAAAACCTAACATTTATTGTCAAATCACTTAAAACATATTCAACTTGTTTTTTATGAAAGACATTTGTCATCCTCATTTATGTCGAATATGTTCTTCGTATTCCTCAATTTATAATGTTTTTGCAATCAACTTTTTGATCATTTGCATTAAGAGATAAAGTATCACTAAGCATGTTACTTTGTAAGATTTAAATTCTTTTACATTAACAACATGATTGCCCAAATTAGATGTGGCCATGTTTTATTATCTATACATATGTTGATATTTTCAACATATTGCCTCTAACAGTAATTGAGGGACATGAAAAAAATACTTCTTTTGATCAAAACAACACATTTAATTTTCTTACTAGTTTTAATAATAACTCATGTATCTCTCCTACTTTAAATTTATCTTGATCATTATTTAATGGTAAATTTTATCTATGTAACAAGTTCCTTAGCTTTTATATGACTATAACTTAATATTCCATATGATTTTGATTAAGTGTAAAAATTTTGAATTTATTATTTTGAAGATGACATCTACCAACTCTTCTTGAATTTTGTTTAAAATCCCTAAGAAAACTAATTTAAATGGATCCAATTTTTAATAGCATTGCCATAAATTATAAATAAACATAGATCTTCCATCTTAACAACATTGTCATAGATGACTCTTGCATGTATATTCAAATCCTATAGCCAATAACTTTTCCACAATTGAGGCTTCATGTGAGGAGTACCATCTACAAATATTCTATGAAAGAGGAAGTAATATAATTCCAAGCGAGGGCAAGATTCTTAGACTTATTTTTTTAAATGTTATTATTCCATTGAATCCATAAAATCTAGCAAGTAGTGAAATCCATAATATTTTATACTTGAATAATTAATCCAACATTTCATCAAATATTTTGATGTTGATGGAGCTTCTATTACATTATCATTTTATTAAAAACCAACCATAAATTATGTAAGGAAAGGAACAATAAATATGTAAATGCTCTAGAATTTCCTTATACTTTTTACACAAGGCATACCTAAAAGGTCCATGATGTCCTCTTCTTTATAGACCCTCACTTGCAAGAATATTGGATTGGACTTCCAACAAAAGGAACATTGAGAGCATAGGGAGGGCTTCAAATGATGAAACATTCATTGAGGAAAAATATTTGAAAATAGCTAATTCTTATTACTCTAGATTCTTACATTTCAAATTGATCGACTATCCACCATATTTGGATAGATTAAAATACAATTCAATTTGCTACATAAAACTGGATAAATAGAATTATTAAATTATCTTTTGAGGTTAATATATTATTTGAGTTCTTGTCCATCATTCGTTGTCCTAATAGAATTCAATAATCAATAATTATTGCTTAAATTTCTATAAATTTTGACCCTTGAATATTTACAAGCTAAACATACCTAAACAAATGATGAAATCAAAGGAATAAACATGTTTAAACATGCTAAACAGGTATAAACACTCAATTGGTACACAATCTAAGGGATGCCCCAAAATAAATCTATCTCATAAAATAAGAGAATTGTTTTAAGGGGTCCATTCTTGGTAGCCTATAAACCCTTATTTTTTTCTTTGATATAGTGTCCAACCTCTACCTACATCATGGCTCAACAAGAAAAATAAATCAATAACTAGCTATTAGGTCATGATAGTAGATTCTATGTGATGGTTTAAAATATACAAAAAGAGATTCATTAATCAAAATAGTATAATTAAGAGTGTTGTGACAACATCTAATAAATTCACACTAGTTACCATCGATTAAGATCAAGAAAAAAATGAAGATTATCATGTTGAAAATACTATCAATGTTTTGTTCATGGAGAATTCTACAATCACACTTGGTTTTTCATAGAATAAAAAAAATGCATGCCCTCTTATGAAATTATTTTATCATGGAGAATTTATTTCCCATAAATGAAACCATCTTGTTTCTTTGTGATAGCACAATCTAGCATGCTTTTAAATCTATTTTAAATAATTTTAATAATCACAATTTGCTAAAGCTCACGCCTCCTTCTTTGGAATTCAAATGCTAAAGGACCTTGGTATCCGCAAAGTAGTCATTGAGGGGGATTCGTTGAATGTCATTAAAATGCTTAAGGGTGAATGTCATCCTGGATGGCATATTTCAAATCTTATTGAGGAATCTAGGGCCCATTTATTGTCGTTGGAAGAGTTGCAGATCAATCATGAGTTTAGAGAAGAAAATAGTTTTGTAGTCTCTCTTACGAATCTGGGCATATCTCGTCAGAATGTGGTGATCTGGCATACCAATTATCCACCCAAAATCATTCGTTTAGTTAATGAAGATATTTTTAATGCTTTTCAGGAGGCACCTTGCCAACGGTCACCCTTCCTTGCTTGTGCTTGGTGGTGGAGTTTGATATTGACTGTCCTAACGGTGGAGAGCATTAACTTTGGGCCTTGGCATTATATTCTTGGGTATTTGTGGTTTGAAGTTTTAGCTTGGTGGTGTCAGGTGATCCGGTTCTCTTTGTTTAAATTTTTGAATTTCCCTCGTGTGACCGTTTGGTGGGCCTTTCTAGCAGTGTATCAGTTTCTCTAATTTTCTTCTAGTTCATGTATGTCATATTACCCTCACCTTAGCTTCTTCTCTCTATGTCTCCTTGGGATATCGCTCATTCCTCCTCTCAAGGACAGGTAGCTTTTTCTCTTATTATCCTGAGGGGAGTATTTTCAATTTGTTGTTGATCCCCTCTTATTGAGCATGTGCTATCATGGCTCTTTTTGAGTGAGACATTTTAATCTAGTTGCTACACCTATTAAAGGCTCTATCAAGTGTCTAACATCTGGTTCATTTGGCGATGGTCATCCCTTTGTATTTTATCCAAAATTTTGGCCCCTCCTTCATCGTCCTAGGCCCAATCTCAGCTTATTATTATTTTTAGTACTACTTTCCTCTATGATTGGGATGGTTTTACACCTCCTCCTCTTTGTTTTTGGATTTCTTCCTCGGGTATGGCTCTTCTTTATTCAGTTCTATTACTGGTATTCTCTATTTTTCCTTTAGGTGAGTCTCAATCCCTCTTTTGATTCTTTGTGCTTGACTTTTGGGAGCACAATATTGTTATTTCACCTTGGATCGATAGGGGGTCCCAGTTGTCTATTTTCTTCTACAAATTGGTGTTGGCTTAGTTGTACATATTTTTTCTAACCTTTATTTTAGAGAATTGTGATTTATTTTCATATGGAAAAAGTGAATATTTTTTAAACCAAACTAAATTTTTGTAAGTCCAGGCTCGAACCAGCTTCTATCACCATTAATAATGAAGTTAAGTCTATTTTTATGGATGGTGGTATTTTGGAGTGCATCCAGAAGTTTCATGGGTTTAATCTGGTGCTTACTAACTGGATGGTGGCTTCTTGGAATGATGGGTGGGTGTGGATTAGCTCTTGGTTGTTCCAGGTGATGGCAAAACTTATCAACAGGACCACTAGCCTACTTTTGGATGGTGCCTATCACAATCATGATAGACACTCTCTGCTCCAGGAAATTAGTTTGTTTTTGGATAAGGAGGAATATCTTTTGAGAGTCCAAAATGGCTTTAGTGTTGTGGTTTTACCCCCTCCTTGGGACCGTGTTGCTAGGGTTATAATGGATTATTTCACTTTAGATTCTTCTTATGAAATTATTAGGATTTTTCATGCTATGTTTTTAAACCATCTATGTTGTAACACTCGCATGAATATCCCGTTGTTTCTTTTTCATTCCTTAAAGAAGTATTTTCTTAATGTGAAAAGTGGTCAGGGCCAAGTCCCCATTCATCAAGGCCGAGGTCTTCTTGTGTTTGAACATGTGGCTATGGAGCATGGCTTGGTGGCTGACAAAATTCTTAAAGCTTCTACTAATTTCCTTGGTCCTATTTTGGGTGCTTCTAAGGAGGTTTCGAAATATGACTCTGAGGATAGCAAGGAAATTTATGCTTTTACCTTTGGCTTGGGGTCTGATAAGGTATCTAGAGATATTTAGGTTTCTACAAAAGGGGTGTATGGAAAGGCCTTTGTTGTTGATTCTCGAGCTCTAATTTTTAGCCCCTCTATTAGGTTTGATTTACCTCCCAAAATAGTGGATGAGGAGCCGATGGATGTTGACTTAGCACCCATTCATAATGTGATGGGTAGTGCCACATGTAAATCAAAGCATATGTGTAATAAATTTTATGAGGAAGATGGCTCTCCCCACCTCTCTCCCTCTCCTAACTTTGATGTTCTCCCACGTGATTGCCATAGGGAGAATTTGGTTGATGAAGTTTATATCCCGATGGTTTTAGAGGATAAAAAGTGAGTCCTTCATAATCTGAAACTCATTGATATTAACCAAAGAAAAACTTGGAGCTTATTGAAGTTTATACTATATTTCTCTAAATATATTGCTCATCTCACTACTGTTGTTTCTCAATATATGAACAAGCTTGGGTAGAATTATCTCAATTCTCCTCTCTTTTTTATTTCTTGGGTTGGTTTTGGGTAATCCTTTTTTGTTATGCCCCTAGGTATCTATGGGGTTGTTCTCTATATTTTATCGTCTATTTGGCATATTTTTTGTAGTGGTTTTACGATCCCTTTAAAACCCTCACAATTTGTAATAGTACCAAAAAAATCACCATGTAAATCATATTGCATAGGTTTATCAAATGGAAATTATCAAAATAGATTGTATTGCCTCTTTAAATGCAATAATATGGAATTGATATCACTTACTATAGACTTATTTTTTATATATTTTCCATTGATAGTGAACATATTATTCTTCAACAAATTATAAAGTGTTTAAAATATAATTGCACACAATCCATTGAGTTAAGGTATTTTGCTAGGGTTTAAAAGAAAAAACTACCTCGTATGGCTCATCCATAACGATATGCTTTATCGATACTTATCTCTATCCTTATGTGATTATTGGTGAAATATATTTTAGAATATTATGTTAATCTTCCTTATCTTGTCAAGCATACAATAAGATATCTTCAAAATAATTATTTTCTTCCTTCTTGATTTCTTCTTTTCTCTCAACAGTACTTCGATATAGAACTGAAATAGTTTTTAATTGAATAAAAGAAAAAATATTTTGACTAAATCATGAAACACTTTACTTTTTTCCCATTCCTTAATCCATATCTCTCCATATTTTAGGACTAATAGGACTCTTTATTTTTCACTACAATATCATAATAATAAAAAAAAAAATTCTCCCACACAAGTATCTTGCTCTATTTTATTGGTTTCTATAATCTTTTATACATTTCTAGTCTTGGATTTATTTATTTTTTGTTTTATATATGTTATTAAATGTGTTGGAAATATAATTTTTCATTGGTCCCTTATGATATTTTATCTTTTGAAGAACCATATATATATACAAGATGCTTCAACATATTTCATTCCACCATAACATAGCCCTCTAAATAAAATTAGTATCTTGAAGACATATAAATTGAAATCAAAATGGATTTGGATGCATATGTTTTTTGAATAGGTTGAAAATTTGGAGGCATATCGAGTCTACCCTTCCCATGAATTGAACTTGGATCTCCAATAGAAAATCCCAATATCTTTTGCCTTTGTGGTGTCCCCATGAGGATAGAATTTGGATGCATATTATTAACAAGATCAATTATATATATGCTTGTGATGTAATCCTAATTACAATAAATTAAGTAAATAGATTGTATACTCTATTTGATTCCATTTATTTGATAAAAAAACTTATCATTTTTATTTTTTTTGCTATTTGAATCAATAACTCTATTGCATGATGCATACTGAAATATTATAGGAATATTTACTCCAAAGGCTATTGAAATGACAAAGATGAAAAATACTCCATTTATTTGGAATATTTAAGAGTACAATTCCTTTTTCATTAAGGGGGAAAATCTATGTTGAAATCCCTAATAATCCATAATAATCCCAACCAATTTTATGATATATTTTCTCAGTTGTGGTCTCAAAAGCTTTGGCCTAAGTTGAGGTTATTTACTTGGATTTTATTGCATCGTAGGGTGCTAACTGGTCAGCAACTTATGAAACATGGTTTTCGTGGCCCTTTTAGATGCAAAATGTGTGGAGAGAATATGGAAACTCTTAGCCATATTTTTATTGAGTGTACGTTAGCCTCTAAGCTATGGATGAGAATGGCCATCATACTTGGCTTACAGTGGTCCAATGTTTCTACTTTTGAATAGCTTTGGAGGGATTGACCTAAATAGGAGGGTGTTGATCATTTCATTAGGTAATTAGTTTGGATGGGTTCTACCATTCTACCTTGGAATATCTGGAGTGAAAGGAAAAACTAAAATTTCAATCAAGAAATAAAGGATATTCACTATATATAGAAAAATACTATTGCCAAATTAGTTGAATCAGTCCAATAGCTCTTTAATCACCCCTAAAACTCCCATGAAAAGTGGGATCAGGTGATGCAAAGACTTAAGATTAACTCTTTTAAGGGCAACTGAATTAAAGTGAATGTGAGTAATTACAAGATGGAAAGAACAAAAAATTGGTAGCCTCCTCCTAAGGATTAAAAGTCATTATCGATGGAGCCTCTAGGGAGAACCCTGGAAAATCTAGTGTAGGAGGAATTGGTAGAATTTCATATGGATCCTTAGTTTTCACTTTTAATGAGAACTTGGGTATCATTTCCAATAACCTTTTTGAAGGGTATGGTACCCTTAGAGGCCTTCAAGAGGCTACTAAGGTTGGATGGGTAAAGGTTTTGGTTGAATATAACTTCTAACTCATGATTAATCTTCTAAAGACTCCTAAGAATCATAAGGTTTATTGGAGAATAAAAATAGTTGTTGAAAAGATTTAATTAATAGAGATGGGATTTTTGAAAGTGAATTAAAATCATGTGGTCAGATAATAGAACTTAAGTGTTGATGCTTTAGCTAATTGGGCATTGGAAAAATGTGATATTACTTGCTACAACCACCCTCCCAGATGGCGGGCTTCATAAAAGAGTGAAGCTCTAATTTTTATACTTTATTTGGATGGCTCCAGTACTAGAGGTACCTAGTTCCTTTTTGCTTTGTTTTTTCTTCTCTTTGGTTTGATCAAGGTTTTTTAGTTCCTTAGATTAGACATATCTTTATTATATTTATTTTTTTGAATCTTGCATTAAAATTCTTTTGGTCTAAAAAGGTCATAGTTGTGTTTTGTTTATTTTTGTTTTCTTTTTTTTTTCAGTGTTTTGAGGGGTGTGTGTTTTTTGTTCTTTTTTGTTTTTGTGTTGTTTTTGTTGTTTTTTGTGTTTTTGTTGTATTTTATGTTTTTGTGGTTTTTCTTTTTAATTTGTGTGTGTTTTTGTTGTTTTTCATGTTTTTATTTTTTGTGTTTTGTGTTTTTATTTTTTGAAGTGTTTGTGTGTTGTTTTGTTATTTTTTATGGTTTTCTTATGTGTTTTATGTTTTGTTATTTTTTACTTTAATTTATGTATTTTTTTTTTAGTTTTTTGTTGTTTTTATACTTTTATGTTGTTTTTGTTTGTTTTGTGGTTTTTATTTTTTTGTTTATTTATTTGTTTGTTTATATTTTTTTTTATGTTGTGTTTTTTTATGTTTGTTTATGTTTTTTTGTTTTTTTTTTTGTTGTTTTAGGCATGCTCGTTGAGTGTTCCAAAGGGGGTAAGCTAGGTACGAGCCCTTGGTATTTATGGTAGAATAGATACCTCTACCTCCTTGGTAATTACCCAAAAATGGCATCCCATTTGGGCTATTTTCCACAAACAAAAAAATAAATCCCTCCAAAAATCATAGATATCAATTTGTAATCATCAATCAATTTAATATAAATAAATTGAGGTCCTCTCAATATATCACACAAAGAGTAGTATTATTTGTAGAATGTATATTTTTTAATCCCAACCTTTATGTTTTTATCTTGCTTTTAAAAATAGCAACATAATTACTTTTTAATTTTATGAATCCTTCATCCTAATTATGTATACCTTATATTTTTGTAATACCTGCTAAATCCCATCTAGAAACCACTAGAGAATCACCAATCATCAAAATATTTTAAAATGTATTCTTAGATTCCTCACTACTTATTTTTGTTTCTTATATTAAATAAAACTTAGGACTATAATAACCTAGTAATTTATTATTAAAAAACTCTTTTTGGATCTTAACCATACCCTTCATACTCTAATATACCCTTTTCATCATCATTTTTTATTATTATTTATGGTATTAGACCCATATCTTGTTGACATATGCTATATATTTTTGGTTTTGCATATCAATATCTATTTGACTTTCATTTTCTCTTATTATTGATTTTATGGTGTTCCTCTTATTTTCCCATTTCTATAAACACTTACATAAGTGTAATTTATTTAATTTTTACATACAATTCATAATGGGACTTATAATTTATGGCTTTATACACCTTGATAACCTAAAGTTGAAGGAAGAGCCTCAAAAATATTTTTCATCATGTTGCCTTGGAAACCCTAAAAAGCAATCATCCTTCATAGTACTTGCTTTCTTATGTTTCCCCAAAACCCTCAATCACTATGTATATCCTACATACTCCTTTATTTATTATCCTTCTCTAGAAGCCATCACGAAGGGTCTTCTCACAATTCTTTTCCACTCTTTGCTCTTGTCACTTCAATACTAGGGTATGTTTGTTAGCTTAATGTATAATTTTGGTGGATTAGTTAAAGAACACTTGATTTTATCCAAATATACCTTTTTTTCTAAGCTTAACCTTAATTTAGACGTAATGCACATACAAATGCACCAATCAAGACCTCAAACTAAAATATTTTTTTGATTTTGATGATGAGAAAATAACAAATTTTCTCCTAAGAGGTAAAGGTGTAAGAATATGCAGTAAAAAAAGCCTAAGATATAGATGTAGGTGATTTTGATGAATGTTAAAGCTTATATATTAAGCTGATATCCTTTATGATTAAGGATTAGCTATTTCGTTCATTTCTTTTCATCTATTTTACCAATAAATAAAAAATAAAACTTAGTTTACAAAAATAAAAAATAGAACTTAAATCCTAAATGAGTAAATGATAAACATTATAAGTAGAATGACCTATATTTTTCATAGAGACAAAAGCATCACTAGTGCACAAAATACCATTAGTGTTGTCACTTATTGGTGGAACTATTACTTTACCTACAAAATAGACAAAAGATATAGTCAATGGTAGATGGGTCTATCTAAGATGGCAAGAGAGATAAAGATTTATTGAGTAGTAACCAAGCCCCTCTTTAAATAGAAGAAAATTATAAAAATGATATAATACAAGAAATAAATTATAGGCAATAAAATTTTTACTAGGCCATGATAATGCCATTGATGTTTTTACTCTGTGTAAACTAGATATTAATAACACCATGGATCAACAATCTAGTGCACTTGTACTCCTAAGGGTCGAGCAACAAGACTAAAGATAATATGAGGTGATATTATGTTTGCTATGATGGATGTACCTAGTATAGGAGTTTAAAGTCTTTGTCCAACAATAAAAATGTAAATATATTTTCTTAACATGAATATTAAACAAAAAATAAGACACTAGCTAGACACAAATGCACATGGAAGATGATTTTTAATTGCAATAAGATGAGTTTAAATTTATTATCACAAATAAAATACAAAAGTAAATAAATGAAAAGAGAGAAACCTAATAAATAAGTTTGTTTTCCCTTTTTGGAAGATTAATGAAAGCTTTATTGGAGAGTATTACATTATTTGGTACATGCAAATGTACCTCCATGGTTTCTTTATGGTACAAATATGTAATATATTAGGGTTTGAGTCTATATTTTATGAGAGTGATTTATATTTCCTCTTTATGTAGGTTTCAATGTGTAGGATATGCACAAGTCTCATGCATGTTAGTGGGCAAGTGTGAAATGAGAGAAAGTGTACAAGTGTCATGTATTAGGAGTACATGTTAGAGAGCAACTGTACAAGTATCATGTATTAGGAGTACATGTTGGAGAGAAAGGATCATGTAGAAGTATGCAAGTTTTATGGTGTTTAAGTGTGCATGTAAGTAGAGAGTGAAGAATCTTGTATACAAGTGGCAAGATGAGAAGCCAAATGATGTGAGAGTCTAGTCTTAGGTAAAGAATAGGAAATATTGCAACTCCTAGATATGTGAGGAGTGCATTAGTAAAGTATTGAAGAGTCACATTTATATTTCTATATTATGGAGATAAATTTCCATATAGTGGATTAAAAAAAGGGTTTGTAAATTATCACCATAGCAGGAATTTATATTGAAGCTTGTATGCAAATTTTTATCAATTTTAATGAAAGTATTTTTCATGTTTTACATGAATTATTTTAAATGTTTACGGTTATATTTGATGTTATACTAAACATTATTATAAAATATTGGACAGTATATATTTTGATTGATTTTATATTTAACTCTATTCTTGATCAATTATATATAGACTTGAGATATTTTGGCTTGATTATACTAGAACTTGAGATAGTTTCACTTAAAATCTAAAAATAGTATCAAAGCTATTGCTAAAATCTATCCATTTTTGATAGATTCATATTCATAGCCACCATCATATTTAAATTCTATCCACTTTAAAAATTAGTGAAGACTTAGACTCTATTTTAAATGTCTAAAGAGTAGATATTGAGGGTACAAATAAATATCACCTTGATCTGGATGCTAGGGTCTATCCATTTAGTTTAAGGAAAATAGATGAAGACAAGGAATCATCCAAAATAGATTAAGAGCCAACTCAAAAAAAAGTTGGATGTGAGGTGACATTCAAAGTCATCTTGATATTGATTTTGATTCTCTATAAAAGATGAGAACCATATAAGAATATTGAATTGAATCAAGCTAGAACCTAAGATAAAGAGAAGATAAAAGAGAAGAAAGAATATTAAATGCACTCATATTAGAGTATGAGAAAGAGAGAGTGTATAATAGAAACAAGAACTCATAAAATCTAGAGCATAGTAGAAATGAGAAAGAGAAGTATTGAAATTTCTATAAGAATATTGAAATATTATTATTTGGAAGCAATTCTATAAGATGAGAAAATGCAAATCAATAGCCTAAGCATACTAAAGAGCATAGGCATTGGAAGTAAATTAAATTCAATTAAAGCAACTAAGTGATCCTAAGGAGGTTATAGTTAATTAAACTTAAAATTATAGCAATTAAGAAGTGGCCAAGCACTAAGTGTATCTAAATACCAATGGAGATAGCATATATAATGTCTAATAAGAGGATTCAACATAATCAATGGCTAATATAGTGTCTACTAAATATTGTTAGTGGCTAACCAGAGAGCTAGTATATAATCAAAAAATCCAATGACTAGCCAATAAAGCTAACATCTACTATAGGACCCACTATTTCTAGTGAAGCCAATATCTACCAGAGTAGCCAATGAAGTCATCATCTACTAAAGAAGCCAATAAATCCAATGTTTCGTAGAGTAGCTAGTAAATCTAATATCTACCAGAGTAGCCAATCAAGCCAGCATCTACTAGAGGAACCAAGTAAAATGAACATCTATTAGAAGAAGCAATTAAATCCAATTTCTACTAGAATAGCCAATGAAGCTAACACCTACCATAGAAGCCAATAGAACTAGTTTCAAACTTGAGTAGTCATCATAGCCTACAAAAAGCAATGTGATCTAAAAGAACACATCTATTTGGAACATGAATAGGAATGGTTTGATAAATGCATTTTTTTTGGTACTATTAAAATAAAGAGGGGGTTTTTATAGGAATCCCACAACCTATACAATAAAAATTCCACCCAAGTGAGCAACAACAGAACTAGAGACCCCACAAAACTAAAATAAATAAACAAAAATCATAGGGGTAGAATAGAAATAATAACTGCACAAGACCCAAGACCCAAGAATAGAGAGGAGAACTAAGATGATTCTACCCCATCATACCCACATCTTGAGAAATAGTAGTAGTCAAACATAAGATATCCTCAAAGAAATCTAATGCACTCTTCAGCAAGCTCCAAATATTCCTTTGTTTAATCTCGATAAGTTTTAGGTTATGAAAGACAACTTTTCTTTTTGGGGATGTCCTCCAAAGCATAAAAATCATTGAAAGATTTATCCCTATGACATTCTCTCAGTAGGACATCCAAATAAAAATAGAGGAGAGAGGGGAGGAGCCACCTTCCTCTTGCTTTTTATCCCACAAATTTTTGGTTTTCTAGGTATCACTTCCCTCCACCAAGCTATTCAGTGTAAGTCCCGTTTCTATAAATATAAATTCAACCTCAATAGGAGAAATTTTTATCTTGAAGCAAGGACCAGATGCAGGAGCACGAATGCCATCACATGAAGCCTTTCCACAAACCCCTCTGGCCGAGACTTGTATCTTCCTTGAGACCTTCTCAAGCCCCATACCTAGAGTAAACAAATAAATATATTCACTAATATTAGTAAATTCCTTTGAGACCACTTTGGAACCACCAGCAATAGGAAAGGGTAAATCCATGTACAGTTTTAGAATCTCCTCAGAATACATGCCATGCTCCAAAGTCGCCTGTTTAAAAATAATTAGAGATAGGCCTTGATGAAGGGGAGCCTGACCCCGTCCACCTTGCACATCCACAAAATATTTTCTAATAGAATAAAATAAAAATAGAGGAATATTCATACACATATGTCTATGTAAATGATTAAGAAACATAGCATGGAAGCTTCTAATAATATCATAAGTGGAGTCTAAAGTAAAGTAATCCATTATGACTCTCGCCACTCTATCCCAGGGAGGGGACAACACCAAAGCACTAAAACCATTCTGGGATCTTGGTAGAAATTCCTCTATGTCAAGAAAGAAATTGATTTCTTTCAATAGAGAATACCTATCATGGTTATGGTAAGCTCCATCTAGAACAAGACCATTTTTCTTGCTTATCAACTTTGTCATCACCTGGAAAGACCACAAATTGATCCTTACCCACCCATCATTCCAGGTAGACACCATCCAATTGGAAAGCACAAAATTGTACTTGTGAAACTTTTGGATACACTCCAAAAGGCCCCCATCTGCCAGGATAGAATTAATCTCATCATCAGATAAAATGGTAGCTGGTTCCAAATGGGACTTAGTAAAATTCTATTTGGGATAATAAAGCTTGGCCTTACCCATCGACACAACGAAAAACCATTGATAAGTGTATTTTTTAAAGATAAACTAAAACCTCATATTTTGAGTGAGCATGGGAAAGATCTAAGAGAAAAGGGAAGAATATTACCTATACATCTACCATTGTAGTAATGTATTCAAGAGCATTACTCTATAGTCAACATCCATCTCCAGTTGCCTTCATCAATTTGGAAGAATTATTTATGCATTGGAAATATTTTTCCAAGTGCATAAGGTAAGTAAAGCTACCTTTATGATTGATTAAATAAAGTCATAAGTGAGGTATTATTTAAATTCATGAACCTTAGGAAATTTAATAATTAAGTGGTAGATAAAAGGAATGTAACTTTTTAGAAGATATATTAACTGGGAGTTATAAGGACTTCTACTATATATTGAAATTGATACTTCATTTTTTTTGTTTTTTAATTTTTTACTATTTATTAAATTTTGGAGTGATAATATTTTCCACTTCAAATAGGATTTATAAAAATATGAATTACAAATTCAATTTATAAAATTTGAAGAGTTAGTATATTTGAATTTAGAAGATTTGAAATTTGAAGAAAAATTAAACTTTGAGATTTAGAAGATTTGAAGTTTAAATTTTTTTTGAAGATGTGAAATTTAGGAAATTTTTTAAATTTGAAGATTTTTGGATTTGCAAATTTAGTAGAGAGATAAAATGATTGCTACTTAAAAGGATTTAAAAGATTTGGAAAATTTAAATTTGTAAGTTTATTATTTTATTTGAAATTGCAAAATATTAAACTTTGAAGTAAATAGTATTTCAACTTCATAGGAATTGAAGCATTGAATTACAAACTTTGATTATCATGGATGAAAATTTGATGTTCATAATAAGAAAGAATATATTGGAAGTTATAAAATCTGGCAGAGGAAAATTGGTTGAAAAGTTTGATGGTAAGCTAGATATGGCAATGCAATTCATTTATAGAGAAACACATATTATTACATTAAAATATTATTGAAGTAATTTATAATTCAAAAGATGATATTACAATACCTATTGATATATGTAGTATAATGTATATGGTATTGCTTTCAATTAAAATTCATAAGAATGAAAATCAAAAGTAAAAAGAGTTGATGGAAACTCTAAAAAGAAAAGAATTATTGATCGTACAAGTGAGTCATGTGAATCATCTCAAAAAATAGTTTTTCACTCTATATGTAAAATTAACATTCCAATCACATCAAATTTAGGAAATTATTATGATTATCTATGTGAATTTTTAGATGTTACATAAAAACATCAAGATTGGAAGAAGTCAAAAATAAAATAAACATATGAACAAAAAGCCAAAGACAAAGAAGAAGTTCACAAATATTCATTAGAAGTGCATAGCAAAGAAGAAAAACCAGTTGAACCAAAAGTCAAGAATAATGAAGGAGCGCAAGTAGTTCATGAATAAGTTAACAAGAAGAAAATTTTGAAGAACTAAAGAAAGAATATTAAGAAGAATTCATATCAATACGAGATCATGCACACCATAAATTTAGTTAATTACAAATGAAGACAAATACTGAAGACTAAAGACTTCCATAACCAAATAATATAATACAAGGTGGTGTTGGATAATATTACATTATTTGGTATATGCAAATTTACCCCCATGGTACCATTATGGTAGAAATATAAATATATAATAGATAAGGGTTTGAGTATATAGTTTAGGAGAGTTATTTATATTTCCTCTTTATATAAGTTTCTATGTACATGCTATGCACAAGTGTCATACATGTTAGTGAGCAAGTGTGTAATGAGAGAAAGTGCACATGTATTATGTATTAGGCGTGCATGTAGGAGAGTAAGTGCCATGCAGAAGTGTGCAAGTATCATGGTGTTTAAGTGTACATGTAAGTAGAGAGTGATGAGTCTTGTATACAAGTGGTAAAATATGAAGCCAAAGGACATGAGAGTCTTATTTTATCTAAATAAGAGGAAAGGTTGCAACTCCTAGATATATGAGGTGTGCAATAGTCAAGTGTTGAAGAGCCACCTCTCTATGTCTATATTATGGAGATAAATATCCATACATTAGATTGGAAAAATTATGTGTAAATGATCACCATAGCAAGCATTGACATTGAAGCTTGTATACAAATTTTAAACAATTTTATTTTTGGATATTTACATTCATATTTGATGTTATATTGAATATTATTATAATTTATATTGGCCATTATATTTTGATTGATCTTATATTTAATTCTATTCTTCATTAATTTTATTTGGACCCGAGATATTGAGGCTTGATTTATATTAGGACTTGAGATAGTTTAGCTTAAAATCAAACAATCTTGCTAGCTTGCTTGTTGATAGTAATTTAATGCTTGAGCTTATAAACATAGATGATTGATATCTTGTGGATATGATATGCATATTTTCTTCAACAATATCTTGGAGAGAGATTGAATACTTGCAATTTACATATTAGTTCCACAATTGTATACAAATTATAATGGATGAATATACGTATCAAGATATAATCATGGCGATGGTAAAAAAATACCTACATTGTTTTTCATGAAAAGTCTGAATTCTTGATTTTTATTTTCTAGATCTTCATTTTTCTTTGTAAATATATATATTCCAAAATTTAGAATCCTTATTGATATTTTTTTGTAGTAGCCTCCACAATACCAAAAATGCACCTCTATTGTATATGCACTACATCATAGTAGACTAATATTTCCAAAAATTTACATTATCATAAACTTCTTTACCAAATATAAATTGTTATTTTCCTTCTTGAATCATAAGTGCAACCATAGAAACTATAATAAATATTGTATATGAAAACACATTAATGTTATACAATATAATATTAAAATTGCTAGAGTATACCCAAGTGTTGTAAGTGAGTTGGAGAGGAGAGGAAAATCCTCCAAGAGAGGTCCCAGGTTCAAATCTCCACCCTACAAAAAAGCTGAATTGGGTATCAAAAATCCAATTGATAATGTTGGTGCGGGCAGGGTCGGGTGCGACTCCCGGGTGACTTTAATAGTGTATAACCCCCTATTCGTGGTCTCTCAGACCAAGGCGGACCCGCAAGGGGTTTTTCTCTTAAAAAAAAATTGCTAGATTATATTACAATCTTTATGTGCCTAAATTTAGTGAATATCGGATGTGATGGAATGTATTTTGGTAGTTTTGAGGTAGTTTAAATAAAAGGAATATTAGTTGTGGGTTGTTATTATTAGAATGAATATGAATATTTTAGTATGTATTAAATATTTTTGTAATATTAAAAATGGAATATAATACTCGATACACTAGTCTAGGTTTGTAAAAGGGTATGGGCCTTTACAAAAATCTTGTTTTACCAATATTAAGAAAAATGTTATACAATATAGAAAATATTACCAATGGAAAATATTAATGTAAATTTTAGCCATTTTTTATTTAGGCAACCAATAATAGCAATGCCTATAAATCAAGTGAAGGCTAACATGAATACATGCATAACATATGAATATTTTTTGAACTTAAAGAATAAAATATATAATCATATTTTTTTGTTGAATAGAGAAAAAGAGGTTTTACTTAGGTATACCCTTGAAAAATTACAGCTATTTCCTTTAGATTTTGAGAGTTTACAAATAAATTCAATTTTCATATCAATTGAGTTGCTATAGTTAGAAACCTACAAAATTTTCATAAAAGGTCTAAATTCTTGATTTTAATTTTCTAATTCTTCTTCAAAGTTTTTTGTGAATAAACAAAATCTAGAATGCAACATCCTTCTTCTTGATATTTTTCTATAGTAGCATTCACAATACCAAAATTCCACCTCTACTATCTACACACTATATATTAGTAGATTAATACTTCCAAAACTTCATGTTATCATAGTCTACTTTACCACATCCGGACTATTAGTTTCATTCCTAAAGCAAAAGTATGACCACAAGAACTACAACTAATAGTTTAAAATGTTAAAAAGTTGAAAGTTCCTATCCATACTCTATCCCATAATTCAACCAACAAATAAAGACTAAATAAATCCATTCATACGTGAAGTTAATTTGATATCATCTTCTATTTAAACATATAAAACTTGTACTTGATTTACCAACCCATAGTTTGCTTTACCAAACATAGATTGTTAGTTTCCTCTAATACCTTGATATATAAATGAGTTCCTTGAAATATTTTGTAATCCTTTGAAATATTATTTTGAATTTACTCCTTTCTAATTTTTTATCAGCTTTTGCTAAACTTATTACTTAATCTTACCATTGAAAAAAATTAAACTTCACGATCCTCTAGCAAATCTATGCATTTGATCACCTCCATTAATATGTGTAAACCAGATTTCTTCAAAATCTATAGCAATGTTTTATATTTCCACAATGATCTCATACATGTTCCATGGATCCTTTCATGTTCTTCAAATTGTACTTATTACTATTAGTCAATCGTCTTCCATCCATAGTCAATTCTATTTCATTTTAATATATATGTTTAATCCCTTTGAAGTCACCCAAGATTCAATTTATATATTTGTCTTAAATGCAATACCAAAAGTGTATTGTGATAAAATATCATCACTATTTTTTCTATTTATTGCTCATGTTGTTATCGGTCTTGCATTTCCTTTAGATTATTTTTCAAAAGTCAATTTGATAAAGTTTTCTTTTGGTGGTTTCCACTCTATATTCTTTATCTTCCTTTTTTTTTTATTATACTAAAAATAATAATTTTATTTGATGACTTGACTCCATCTATCCAGGCTATTTGCTTTAAGATTGGGGATTAGGTGAGTTAATAGAGTTGGTTTGAAATCCTCTATGCCTAAATAAATCTTCCTTTTCATTACCTCTAAACTACTTTACTTTCCTTCAAATATTCTTCTATACCTTCTAGTAATATAGTACAATGTACTATATCTTTTGATGTATCTCATATTGTTTGTAATGCCTTGATTTTAAAAGTGCTCTACCATTTCTTTTAACATTCTTAAAATTTTGAATTCATAACCATGCATTTACTAAGCATATTAAGAATCCATAACCATAGTTCTTAGACTATTCAACAGTGTTCTAAGATATGGTCTATACTTTCCACCTCCTATTTACATAAAACATATTATGAGGGGCCATGAAAACTCGCTTTTAATTAGGTTATCCTAGGATAAAAATTTCCTATGACCTACTAGCCATACAAATATTTTTACTTTTGGAATGCTCTAGCTATCCTAAATATCTCTCCATATATATATATATATATATATATATATATATATATATATATATATATATATATAGTGCTTTACATTATATCTATATTTTTTTATTGTGTATTCTCTTGAGCTATTCAACTCCCAAATCAGCTTATCCTCAGCTCCAATTGAAATAATCATTATTAATATAGTTTTAGTCAAATGCCTCCTAGCAACGATATTTAGTATACTTCTAAAAAATTTCTTTCCATTGTATCTTCCTTATTGATCCTTTTACATAACATTTGAAACCCTATCAATATATTTTTCTTGAAGTAATCTTATCCATGGTTTCAAAAGTGGGTCTAGATTGATTAGATTTTTATCATACAAAGTATTCATCCAAATAGATTTTTTTCTCCATCTACCACCATTAATATTAGACCTTTAATCACTAGATAAATTGATTTTTTTAACCATTCCATATTGCAAAATGGATTAATGGTGAGGATGCAGTAAATATTAAGCTTTTTTTCTTGGGCTCAATGTACTTAGAAGAATTCTTATCTAATGTTTTTAACTCTCTTTGTACAATCTCCATATCATTTTTCTCTTTGGATCTATGTTTGCATTCATAATAACTCTCAAACTAAGACCCTACATACTTTTATATTCACATACCTTGCTCTATTTCACCAAAGAGAATTTCCTTTTAGCATGTAATCCTAAACATAAAAAAAAACATATAATGTAGATTAATCTTTTTTCTATCAATTTTTTATAATACGCAATGACATATAATATATTGGAATTACTTGTATATTCAATTAGCTACACATTTATTGCTAATGATAACCATCTACCCTTCCATATTGATAATTTATTTTAAAATCTACTTATATTTGGATTATATAAGTATATCCTCATTCTCCCCTCAAATAAGGCCATCCCTAGATACGTTGCTAGTAAATTTACCTTCATTTGATGTAACCTACATATCCCTATTTTATTTCTACCTAGAGTGTTTAGGAAGTAAATTTTAAATTTTATCCTTTAATAAGTTATTCAAAGTTGTGGTCTCATTTTTTTATTTCCTCTTATAAATAATTGTATCATCCTTGAATATTTATGGATGCTATTTTTGATGTTATTACTAGTCTTCAATTTTCTTATTAGCCCATATTTGTATGCCTTCTTCATTTTCCTTACCAATGCATATTCCATAATAACTAATGGATATAATAATAGAGGATATATCTATATAAGACCCCTCTTGGATTTAAATGATGCCATTACTAGCTGATTGACCAACATTAAATATGATATTGTGGAGACATAATATTTAATTTATTTGACCCATTTCTTCCCAACTCCAACATTTCTAGTATTGTAAAAATAAAATCACATTTAACCTTATCATAGGTATTTTTCATTTCAAGTTTCAAGATCATTACTCTATTTTATAGAAGTTGATGAATGCATTACTTCATAAGCTACTATGATCACATCCAAACTTTATCTTCCTTTCACAAATCCTTCTTACTTTTTTAAAATAATTGTGTCTTATTGTTTTAATTTTATTTTCATAACTTTGGAGATTATATTATATGCCATATGACATAGGATTATAGGCCTAAATTAATTAAATAATTCTACATCCTTATTATTTGAAATTAAGGTAAGATAAGTTACACTTATTTCATAAGCTATGCACTATTTACCCTAGATTATTCCACTACCACCAATAAGGAATCTTCCAGTATTTCTTAGTTATATTTATATAATGCTATAAAGAGGTATTTATCCTTATCAAAATATAAATGAGTTGAACGAGCTTCTTCTAGTGCAATAGGCTCCACCAGTTTGTTATTATATTCATCTATTATAACTAATTATGCTTTTTGTAGTAGTTTATCATTAAGAATATCAATTTCATTGTATACTAAAATATTATAGTAAAAAATCCTTTATTCCTTTCTAATTTTTCTTTGGTATTGAATCTAAACCTCTTCTATTGATTTAATCTACTAATTGTGGATGTTAATATACGTAATATTGCTACATTAGGAAAACCTTTGGATTTTATCTGCTTCCTTTAACCAAGTTTGTATAAATTATAATCTCCAAAATTTCTCTTATCTACTCAAAATATATAATATTCACCAAGAAACTTCATTTTCTCTAAGCTTGGATTAATTTTCATACCTTATTCAAATTCTAAATATTTCTCTTTTAGTATTTCTTCTAAAAAATATTTATAAAATTTTATTCTTTTATCTACATGTCAATGATTTAATTTGTTTTGGAATTGTATAGGTCCCAATATTTCTTAAATAATTACTTGTATATTGTTATCATATAAATATATTGAGAATGGTATTCCCACATCTACTCATATTTAAGATATAATATTTTTTTAAATTTGCTTACCACCCTTTTAACTCTTTTTGGCTAGTGATCTAAATGAATCCTTATCATGGTATTAAATTTAACACATGTTACTACATCTAGATAATGATCTAATAGTATATATTTGTCTAGTTTTTTTGCTATTAGGTTCTAGCTTATCTTGTTTTTGGTCCATGTATAGTTTTCCTCTTCAAACTCAATCTCCCTTTGAATTTTTACCATGTGGCAAGGTACTAGCAATCTAGACTACACCACTTTCATGATTTAATTTTCTCCACAATCTATGAATCATACTATATCACTTATCATGTTTTGATTTAATTTAAAATTCATGCTCCATGAAGTTTATTTGTGTTTGTGTGACTATATGGTTATTGATTCTAATTAAGTAGTAGAATTTGATTGGTTTAACTTGTATTTATAGGTGCCAAGAGATGACATGATTGTCATGTGAGATACTATATAAATTACCATATCAATTATTATATGAATGATAATTTTAGTTTCTAATTCATCCACCATATGACCTACCCTCTAAGTGGTACAAAGCACCATCTTATTTGTGTAGATTGTCATATTAGTTATATTAGTTTCTATATCAATTACCATATCATATGCTATATCAACTACTATATTATAGATTTCCATGTAAGTTTTATGGACTATAATGTCAATTGCCACATCACTGACCATGTTATCTACTATGTTAGTTGTACAAATTACATAGGAAATATATACTACCATGTTATCTAGTGCCATGTCATCAAGTATTATTTTATTGAATGCCATACCAACATGTTTCACTAGAAATAAGAGATATTATTAGGTTCCACATCATCATAAAGTATCATTTTGATTCCATAAATCTCAATAGAAGTTCAGTTCTTAAGGGTTTGCACTCTTGAAATTCTCCATTTGGTACCTTAGCATGGTTTTTTATAGCCTTTAACCTCAATGCACTCCATGAAAGTATAGTGGCTAGTACTATACTTAAACTTATCATGCAAACCAAATGCCTCTACGTAGCATGCACATGACATGAGCATGCATCAAAATGATGCATGCATTGATGTCTCATTTTGCACTTGCCATGTAAGAAAATATTCTCTTGCATATTACACTATTTTTTAAATATAAAAATAGATTAGATAGAGGTAGAATGATATAGAGTGCTAAACTAGGACACCCCCTTAAATTTTAAAAATAATTTAAAACCTTGAATATTTCATTTATATCTATCACAATTTTTTCTTACATAGTTTTTTTTTTCAAACACAACCAAACAAAACATCTTGTCATACCTACATACCAGAAATTTGTTGGAACATTTTCACAACTTTGTCAAGTAGCTCAACTAATTTTTACAAGCATGAAATCATGCCCATAGATTATTTGGCACTATAAATTGGTCTAAAAAAATTATCCTCTTGATTTCTCCTTTACCATTTTTATCCCTATAAAAACAAAAAAGTTAGTTAAAAAGAGGGTCTTTATGAGGGTTCCTAGTCCCCTTGCATTAAGGTTTCAACTTGGATATCCTAAATGAAAACCAAAATATATAGACTATCTTCTCCATCATTGGACCTATATATATATATATATATATATATATATATATATATATATATATATTCTCTTGATCCTCATTCAAAGGTTTAGAACATAAGTAACCTCTCAACCTTTATATGTTCTAAAGAGGAAAGAAATAATTTAATCTCAAACCCTTAGCTAATATATAAAGAAATATCATCCTAGTTTTCAAGAGCCCTCAATCTTTGTAAGCTTTAAAGAACATTTGTTTCCTCTTTATACAAAATATTAAGCATAAAGGAATAAGAGTTAACCTATCTATTTTAAAAAGAGACCCTTAATTTATATTCTAATTATAAGTATGTCTTAAAAAAGAGCTTTGTTGGCATTTTTGCCACATTGAAATTTTGTAAAGTTTTGCTTGAAATATGTAAGCATTTTGCCAGTGAAATTCATAAATTCATTTTGAGCATTTTCCACACATTAAAAAATTTTTGTTGAAATTTTTTCTAAGTGTCTGATGGGTGTAGTTTCGGGTAATATTCGAGCAAAATGCCTTTTCAATCTCATGCACAAAGAAATGCCTTTTCGCCCCCAAGTGTAGCAAAAATCCTTTTTTGGGTATTTTGTTGGTGAAAACACTCCATGGGCATTTTGCTGGCGAAATTACCCTACTGGCAATTTTGCTCCCATTAATAGTGAAATTCCTTTTCGCTTCATTTCTCAATGAAATCTAGTTTCCAAGATGGGCCCTACTTATGGCAGTGTAAGATTTTCCCAAGTGAAGTCATAGCAAAAAGACAAGATTGGGGCAAAATTCCATTTCACCTAGGACAAAAACATTGGCAAGTGCACATTCCAAGTGCAAGTCTAGGTGAAAGCTCATTTCGGGCGTGACTTGGGAAAAATGAAGATAAAGGTCCATTTCGAGTGAAACTTTGAGCGAAAACTCATTTTAGAAGCAAACACCATCACCCCTACATTTTCAGTGCAAATCTTCTTTGGGAAAGAATTAAGGCTAGTAAAATTAATTCTTGTGGTGATACAATAGATATATCCGGGATCACTATTGAAAAACTATTGGATTTAAGTATTGCTCCTTTGAATTCGGTGTAATCTTGTTTATTTTTGAAGCATCGTCCACTTTGGTGGGTATGCATTTCCAAGGCACCATCATAAATATTGAAATCAGACCGATGATTTTTGCCAAAGCCCCGATATGCCATGTGATGAAATCAGTAGATATTTTCCAATGCATTTGCTAATTGGTTCATTGTTATTATCGAGGAGAGAATTGCTACTGTTGATTTTTTATTAGCCAACACTTTGTTGTATTGTGCATTAAATGAAAGAGGTGAAATCCTCTATAAATACTAAGTATTTTTATGTAATGAGGGAGGATAGACATTCTGCAAAAAATACTTTAAGTTTTCTGCATCAATAGAAAGATATTCGGATTCATGTTCCTTGAGTAGTCTTGTGGTTGATCACTTCCTACTTGTCATTTCTGCTTACGTTTATGTTCATTATTAGCTGCTTTTAAATTTTGTATCTAAATTTAATTACTGCTGGTAAGGGAATGAACACTGAAATGTGTCTTGGATGTTATCTCTGCAAACTGTGAGTGGTTCATGTGCTTACTTTTCTATTTTATGCTAATTCAAACTTGAATGTGGTTTCTTGCTGTTAGTTTATCCCCACCACACTTTTTTGGCTTACAACCATATTTCCATCTCTTTCTATCATTTCCCATTTCTTTCATGTTACCCTAAGCTTTAAACTAAATTATATTAGTAAGGGAGCCAACCCTCTCTGGATATCGGCCCGAAGGACTTTTCTCTCTCCCTCGACCTTTCAATGTTGGTCGGGTCTAGGGCGCACAAGTGATAATACTTTGTACTTAGGAATATTCATGACCAATAGTTTTTGGCATACCCAATGGGACCGAAAGTTTGAGTGCTTTAAAATATTCCACTTTGAAGAGTATTAATGTTTGATGTTCACCTTTGTACTATATTATTAGAACATCTGACAACTCAGATTAACCCAGGAGCCTTTGAACGTGAATTGAATAAAAAAAATTCTTCATGATCACAAGATCGAAGGCCAAAAATCTAGAAGATCTCGTTGAGTTTTATGGACTTAACATCCAAGTGTTAGGAACACATCCTAGGTTAGTCACTCTGACTATCCCATCAAGTGCAACATATTTTCAAGTAGTTGGTGTATTTTTTGTTCCTTCGAGTCCAGCTAGCACAACTATTAGCTTTCTTCCTCCCCAAGCACACACTCCAATCCATATGGCTCAAAATCCACCACCATAATCACCAAGGTAGTTCCTAGCATGGAACCATTATGGATATCTAAATATGTAAGCTCAAAACTTGATTTTACAAGCAATGATGAAGGTTTTTCCTACTTACGATGGTATAAGGAAGACGACTTATGATAATTTCCAAGATGTAGCTATCTTGGTGATAATTCATAGCATCACAAATGAGGATATAATGGTAAAATTACTCATTATCTCTCTCAGAGGTAAGTTACTTTACTAGTACCAATCATTACAGCCCGCCACCATTACTACTTGGGACCAATTGATAGAATTATTGATAAAAGGATTCAAAAAACAAGCAGACCCATTCTCTCTATTACATCAATTTACTACCATTCATAGATACCCATAGGAGGAAATCATGGATTTCAATGTTAGGTTTGATCAAACTTGACAAAATTTATCGATAGTCTCCGATTGAATCTTGAGCAAGCTACATTTTATTACATCATAACTTTCAACTCTGACATCAATATGGCCATCAAACAGTCTAATGTCAACACATATCCTAATTTGTATTCTCAAGCACAAAATGTTGAGGCCGACCTGATCGCTATTGGTAAACTTCCACAAAAAATGGTGATTCCCATATTTCCTGACCTTCCATAATATTTGTATACTAATGCATCTTCTCAACCTAATCCAATGTCTCCCATGTATCTCGTTCCTTCATGGAACCCAAATCCATCTCAGATCGCATCAGCAATCTCTGTCCCGTAATTGTCTACTCCATCCATTCCCCAATTACCCACTTTAGTTCCACTTCCAACACTGTAATATCTACCTGTACCACTTCCATTACCAAATCCTCCAACACCCTCAAATCCTTATTTACAGGATAAGGTGTTAAAATAATTGCAGTCTATGAATTTTGCCATAAGAGCAATAGGCAACAAGATCATAGTTATTGAAAGGAAATAGGCTGAGAGAGATTTCCAACCCAGGAGATTTCAACCTCTACTGATAACCAGAGAGCAAGAAGCTTTGACCAGCAAGATGCCCAAGGGGAACTTGACTGTATTGACAAATGAAGAAGCTGACCTAGTAGATAAAACATGCTGGTGCTCTACCTGTAATGATCCACATAGTGAGGAGACTTGCATGGTTCATATGAACTACGTGCAAACGCTAGCTTAAAGCTCTTCTAGAGGTTAGGTTAACATGATTACCAAGGTGGATCACAAATTCATGGTTCCCTCTAAAGAACAAGTCTCAGTTCTCACAAGAGTTGGGAGAAAGCCAGTCACGGTAGATCCAACTGAAATGGAACCACTAAAGGTACCTACTGACCCAAAGGTGCAAAATGAGAAGAAACAAGTACAAGTGAAAGCACCCACTCCAGCACCAAATCCATATGCACTTATCCTATTAAAATATATTTTACCTCCATGAGTGAAATAAATATTGCAATAAAAAGCCTTGACTTCGTAGGAAAGAGATTGAATAGAGGAACAAGCCAGAGAAAAACTCAAGTACCCATATTTGACTAAACGTTAGAGGGTAGAAGCCACACAACAATATTGAAGCAAATACAAGGTCACCAATGAAAAGGAGTCTGGTACATCCACATACAACATTGTTGAGGAATTGAAGAAGATTCCAACCAAGGTTAGTCTTTATGATGCATTGTAGTTACCTGGGCAAGTCGACCTATTACAAGAATCATTGAAGTTTGTGAAAGATAACGGGAAGAATCCTACTCAGAAAGTTTTTACTCAAACATTAACTACTTTAGCCACTATAAAGAATAGATCACCCCCTTTCTATTTATCTCTCAAGATGGAGGGTTGGATCATGCACAATTGCATGATTGATTCTAGTATTGTTACAACTATCATGCCAAAAGTAGTTTTTGAAGTCATGGGTATGGATTATACAAGGAGTAGCCCTGGTGTCTTGCAGTTGGATGGAACCCCCATGAAAATAGTGGGTGTCATCAAGGATATCCCCATTTTCCTACATAGTATACCTTAGATCATGATAATTCAGGAGGTAGTTGTGGTTGATTTGGAGCCATATTTCAGTATGTGTTTGTCAAGAGAATTCACTGCCAAGCTGGGAGGCTACCTTTCTATAGATTATTCTCACCTAGAGATTCCTTTCAAAGGGAGAAGAATATGAATTTACAATGAGAAGCCTTCTACTTTTCATATAGAGAAGATTGAAGAAGAAGAAAAGTCCACAAACTCTGTCAACATGGTAACTAAGGAATTGGAAGAACCTGATTTGATGGATGAAGTTCTGGATGAGCTTCACTTAGAATATGAGTTTTCAATGCTCAATTTTAATGCCATGATGGAGACCAAAATTGGTTGTTACACCATTACCAAGCCTGAAAATGTTGAAGTGAAGGTGTCTCATGATCAGGATCCTATTCTCGATTAATTATGGAAGTTGTATTTTGATGGTGCAAGATGTAAGAATGGTGTGGGAGCAGGGATTGTTCTCATTTCTTCCTCTGGCATACAAAAAACTTATTCATACCGGTTGACCTGGAGTTGTACCAACAATGTTGCCAAGTATGAAGCGTTGTGCCTAGGTTTGAAGAAAGCAGAGAAGTTGGGAATTAAATAGCTATAGATTTTTGGAGATTCTGAATTAATTGTAAACCAAGTAATGAACAAGTGCATCTCCAAGTAGCATTACCTCAAGGTATACCGCAACAAAGTCTGGGACCTGTTTGAGGCTTATACAATGTTGAATATCCAAGCAATCTCATGGGAGTAGAACAAACATGTTGATCTCTTAGCATCCCTTGGTGCAAAATTCTCTCCGATTGAACATGTAGTGAGGAAACCTAAGACCGTGAGGCTGGTTTATAGACCCTCGGTCCCATAAAAGAACATCTACTGGCAAGTGTTCAAAAGTGATGAGTAGATTATAAATTTTTTGATAAGAGAAGAGAGTACAATGGAAGAGAGAATGCTTGATGAGGAGGAAGCCAAAGGGTTGATTCAATTGAGGAATAATCATATCCCAAAAGGATTGATTACGCTCGAGAGCCTCTTTGATCAAAATGATAGAGCAGAAAAGCATAGGATCAAAGTGGATGAGAAGGAGTACACTGAAATGCAGTTGGACCCCCTGAAATAAATCAATATTAGAACGGATTTCACTCTCGAAGAGTTAGAACAGATCAAGGACTTGTGCCACAAATTTCTTGACATTATCTCTTGGAGCTACCATGATCTAAAGGGATATAACAAAGATGTGATACAACATACCATTGAGCTACAAGATGGGGTGAAACCCTTCAGACAAAAATAGAGACCGGTCAATCCTAAGATTGAAGTGTTGATGAAGGTGGAGCTGCTGAAAATATTGGATGCTAAGATCATTTACCCAATCAAGCATTCAACCTGGGTGGTGAATCTGGTCCCGGTATGAAAGAAGAATGGAGATATTCGCTTATGCATGGATTTTTAAAATTTGAACCAGGCATCACTAAAGGATCATTATCCTTTACCTCAGATTGACCATATTCTTCACATAGTCGTAGGAGCTCAAAGATTCTCTTTATTGGATGGATTCTCTGGATATAACCAAATTTGGGTCAAGGATGAGGACCAACATAAAACTGATTTCACCATAAAATTGGGAACCTTTGCTTATCAGTGAATGCCATTTGGACTCTCAAACATTGGAGAAACATTTCAAAGGGTGATGGATGTAGCTTTTGGTGAGTTGTTAAATCGTGTTATTGTGATTTATTTGGATGACATGACTATTTTATCTCACAACAGGGAGGAGCATGACTCTCATTTAAGGCAAGTGTTCAAAAAGTATCGGGAGTTTGGAATATCCATCAATCCGAAGAAGTCCATTTTTTTGTAAAGGAGGGAAAGCTCCTAGGACATGTCATTTTAGAAAATGGTTTAGCTATTGATCTAGCTAGAGCCAAAGCTCTTCTGAAGCTTCCATTGCTAGCCAATAAGAAGGATTTGCAATCATTCTTTGGGTAGATTAATTTTGTTCGAAATTTTGTTGTAGATTTTTCCCAAGTGGTAAATCCGATGATTGAGCTTTTAAAGAAAAATGTTGAGTTTAAGTGGACTGAGTAGAGGAAGCAATCATTCAAGGAGATCAAAGAAAGAATTTCTCAAGCCCCGGTCCTGGTAAACCCTAACTATTCCAAGGATTTTATCTTGTATGTTGTTGGTGAGCAAGAAAGTTACGCAGCGGTGCTCACACAGAAGGGAGATGATGGAAATGAATGCCCGATTGCTTTCCTAAGCCAAGTCATCCAACCGCACTAAGAGAAGTATAACTTCATTGAGAAGCAAGTGTATGCGGTAATGAAGTCTCACAGAGCAAGATAATAGTTTATGTTGTTCATCCAGATGTTCAAAGTTTCATCATCCAGGGAGAACTTGGAGATAGGAGAGTTGGTTGGGTTTCCAAAATCCAGGAGTATGATGTTGAGATCTGACCAACCAAACTTGTTTGAGGTCGAGCATTGTGCCAAGAACTTGCAAGGAGTGCTACCTCCGAATCCATAGTTTGTCAATATGAAGATGTAGTGGGTAACCATAATTTTTCCAATCATTCTACAGTTGACCAAGATTAGACAGAGGACCTGGTCAAATATTTTAATTTAGGAAGGTGTCCTTCACATCTTAATGCCTCACAGAGAAGGATATTTAGATTACAGGTCCTCAAGTATGTCTTATTGCCAAATGGATTGTTTCATAAGAATATTGATGGAGTTCTTCTCAGGTGTGTCAAAGAATCGGAGAAGGAGAAAATTCTACAAGAATTCCATTCTTGATTTTTGGGAGGTCATTATGTAGGTAGACCCATGGCATTGAAGATCATTCAAGTAGGCTATTTTTGGTCCACTCTCTTTGCAAATGCTTTTAAAGTCAATCAAAATTGTGATAAGTGCCAAAGATATGTCGGTAGAAGCAAGAACGCATCATTATCCCTCCACCCAATTCAAGTAGAAGCACCTTTCCAGCAATGGGGCTTAGAATTTATTGGGGTCATTGATCCTAACTCATCTACCAAACACAAGTACATCCTTACTGTGACTGACTACTTCACCAGATGGACTAAAGCAATCCCAACCAAGAAAGCAGATCAGACCACGGTCATCAATTTCCTTGAAGGGTTGATCACCCACTTTGGTGTCTTGGATGCAATCATAACAGATAATGGAACTCCCTTCATAGGCGCCAAAATTAGTGAATTCATGGGTAAGTATAGAATTTATTTAAAAACTTCATCTAACTACTATCTGTAGGGGAATGGTCTGGCCGAGTCTACAAACAAGAACCTACTCAGAATTTTGAAGAGAACCCTTGGTGACAATAAGTGGAGTTGGCACCTACTCTTGAACCAAGCATTGTGGGCCGATCGCATCTCAATGAAAAATCCATCAAGACATCCCCTTATTCCTTGGTATATGGTAAAGAAGTAGTCTTGCCTATCCATATTGAATTGTCGGCCCTCCAAACCTGGAATTTGCTTGATGATGAGGATGATGAGTCTAACCCCATGAGCACGAGGTTGGCTTAGCTTTTACAGTTGGAGGAAGAAAGGGAGAAATCATACAAGGTCTTCATAGAGCATGCTCAAATGACAAAGAAGTGGTTCGATAAGAAAGTTTCTGAAAGGACCTTTAAGGTTGGTGATCTTGTATTGAAGTGGAATGAAAAGAAGGCAAAGTCGGGTAAACACCACAAGTTTGAGGTAATATGGGAGGGTCCATTCCATATTTTAGGTGTCAATCAAATTAACTCATTTTATTTGCAGATATGGACGGTCATGCACTGCCAATCCCGATCAATGGTCTTCATTTGAAGGCCTACTACCAGTGAAAATCGAGACTATGAATGTAAATATGTACATATTTTTATTTAATGTTTCTTTTTGGTTTAAAAATTTAAAAATTTAAAAAAAATTGAGGTGAAAAAGTGGCCAGAACCCGGGACTTCCCAGGAGGTCACCCATCTGAGTACTACTCCATGGAAAATATGCTTAACTAGGGAGTTCTTGAAGAATTGGAAAACAAAAAAATCAGCTTGTGTAGTGTGTTTTTTGGGTTCAAGGTTCTGGAGGTGTTAAAAAAAATACACACATACACACACAAAGGCCTTGCATTTTTGTCCTTGCCTTGGGTCCCCCCTTTTTGGGTTTTTCTAATAGTTTTTTTTTTCTTTTTGGGTGCCCCAAAAAAGTGGAGTTCGAATACATATATTGTTATTAATTTAATTTCCTTTCCTTTCCCCTCGATGCCTTTTTTCCTGACAAGTGTAGTTTCCTGCCCAACAATGTTGTCTCATCCCTCGAAATACCTTGTTGTTCCAAAATTGCTTTCCACTCCTGCAATCCCTCCTCGTTACATTTTACCTTTCAAAACACCTGGTTATTTTTTATATTTAAAAAAATAATAATTAAAAATTACAAAAAAAACATGGCATGCATTGACCTCTCCTCCATTTTCCTCCATCATATCACTTTTATAATGCTGCCCAACTTAGAAAATTTCTTTTTGAGAATAGAAAACCCTTTTTCCTAGCCCATTTCTTTAGCCCATGCATCTTTTCTTTTCAAATCAAAATGGTCTTTTTGGAGCAAATGCCCCCGAAATGCCTTTTTGGCCTGCTTTTCCAACGAACCTCCACTTTGCATGACACCTTGCCCATAAAATCAACTAAACTCCTTTTCCCACTCCACATCATCCACTTGAGGAACTCATCAGGCTCTCCAAGGAAAAAAAGCAACAATGCGTGTTTCCAAAAATAATCTTTAATAGCTAATCTCAACCCCCAAGAAGGAAAAAGTAATTAAATAATTAAAGCAACCAATCAGAGCACTCAAAGAAGAGGTGAGAAAAACTAAAAAATCATTGGGATGCATGAAATGCCCCAAACAATTAGCAAGCATGCTGCAAAAATTAATTTTGATAGGTGTGGGTGAAAAATTATAAAAGGGGCCAACGCTTCAGTTTAAAAAAAAATCAAAAGAATTGTAGGATTTTAGTGTAGAGGTGTTGTGAATTCTTTTTTGCTCCAAGGTTTGTAGTTATTCACCGCGTGTTTGAAGAAAGCTAAATATGGGGAAGAGAACCACAAAAGCCAAGAAGGAGAAAGTTTAGAAGATGGTTGAAACAGAAAAGAGGTAGAAAAAATCTAGAGAGGAGAGGGAAGAAGTAGAACTAACACCCTACTATGACCGCCTAGCGCAGATCGGTGATTGCACCATCACAAATAAGGGTGTGGAAAAATTGCATTAGGATGTCAAGTTCACTTTGCAAAAGGTGTCTGCTGAAATTTCTTGTATCATGACATTATACTCTCATCCCTTCTGGTACGTGTATATGCCTGTACACCCATGTCCCAAGCTGGTCTGGGTGATCGTGCAATGCTATAACTCTGCTTCAAGAACTGTTCAAAATTCCCAAGGAGATCAATTGTTTAGTATTTTAGCTAGCTCCATAAGGGATGCATTCTCTTGTGGTGCACGACCTCCATCCGATGTCATATTTAAAAAGCTTAATTTTAAGGAGTAGGAGGAAAGATATCAATCCACTGTTCACATACGATGGTTTATGAAGAGCCAGTTGTTGAAGACACCACATTTTGGGGAGCTACCAGAATTACCAGCATCTCTAAAGGATTTCAAGAGCCCAAATTTATACTCAATGTTGGTGTGGTTGATGGGATTGTCTTCAGATTCCATAGTGCACAAGTGGCAAGCATCATTGGTGCAGTGCATTTCACAAGTGGAGTTTTATGCTCCGACTACCATGACAACAACTACAAATCCAATTTTCTTCGATTGGACAAATTTCTTGGAACGAAGGATACACTCACAGTTGCAGAAGGTACAAAGCGGAGAGGATGTTACTTTCAGACATTGCTCCCTTCTAGTATGGTACTTTTTCTATCACATGCACTCTCATTTTACTTTTATAGCAGTAAGGAAGACAGATGAAATAGGGAGGGCGTTTCCAGTGTATTCATGGACTCAGAGCCTATCAAGAAAAGAGTCCTATTATAATTTTAACATAATGTTTTTGGGACTTGCCTTGGAGTTGATTTATAGGGTATGCAATAGAGTGCCTCCAGTAATGAAAGCAGAGGTGGTTGACCAAAAAATAGGTGATGTCTTTTTGCTAACACAAGGAGTGGTGGTTAGAATTTTTTGTTTCACTGGCAAACCTTTTATGTTGCCATATTTTACCATCAAACACCTTTTTCCCTGGAAGTAGCCCGATAGAGTGATTTCACAAATGATACATATGGGACAGGCAGGGGAAAGAAAGCTACATGTGCTATGCCTTTCCAATTTGGTGATATAAGGGTTACGTAGTGTGAATAGAATGAATTGATTGCTGAGACGTTGTATGACCACGGGTTGGTTGAGCTTCCCCAATGATGGTGGTATGATCCTTTGGGTATTTTACAAGTCACATTAAGGCCAAGAATTTTCATTGCTACCCCCGAGAAGATATCTTACAATAGAGGAATAATCCCAAGGGGTGTGACCTTGAATGACATGTTGAGATGATGATGTCACTCCCTCCTTGGCATGATTTTTATGAGATGGAGGTCGAGTATGATCCTGCAAATCATCCAGAGCAAGTTCCTCCTCCAGGTTTGTTTGATCAAATGAAAGCAAAATTGCCTGATTGGTCCGATGAAAATATTACCAACTGGTGGGTCATGAGGGTCCATCGAAGTAAGCCCGGGTCAAGTTATCCATTAGTTATGGATGATGTATTTTCATTGATTTATGATGACCAGTGTGAAAAGTACTAGCCCCTCTCCCTTGTTGATTTGGTGCCTCGAAGTATCCACAATACTGATAGAAAAGGAGATATGGTGAGACAAGAGGAGGCATCGATAGAAGAGATAACAACTATTGAAGAAGAAGAAAAATAAGAGAAGCAATTGCCATCGAAGGAGCAACTTTATCTTAGGAAGAGGAAAGTTATAATAGAACCTTTACCTAGGATTATGAAGCAGCCTAGAAGTGGAGCCATTTTTGCGCTTAGCATGAAATCGCTTCCTTCATAGATGATCGAGCAAATTATTTTTACCATCATATGCAGTTGATAGTGGGGACTCTGAAACCAATGAATAAAGGCCTGCGATCAATTATATTCAGGTGAGCTGAATACCTGTGAGCTGCCAAAAATATTGGTATTTTTACCACATTGAAATTTTGTAAAGTTTTGCTTGAAATATATAAGCATTTTTCCAGTGAAATTAATAAATTTATTTTGAGCATTTTCCACACATTAAACAATTTTTGTTGAATTTTTTTCTAAGTGTCTGACGGGTGTAGTTTTGGGTAAGATTCGATCAAAATGCCTTTTCGCTCTCATGCACAATAAAATATCTTTTCATTCCCAAGTGCATCCAAAATCCTTTTTTGGGCATTTTGCTGGAAAAAACACTCCCTAGGCATTTTTTTGGCAAAATCACCCTACTGGCAGTTTCACTCCCATTAATAGTGAAATTCCTTTTCACTTCATTTCTCAAAAAAATCTAGTTTTCAATATGGGTCCTACTTTTGTAAGCACAAGATTTTCCCAGGTGAAGCCGTAGAAAAAAATACAATATTGGGGTAACATTCCATTTCACCTAGGACAAAAACATTGACAAGTGCACATTCCAAGTGCAAGTCTAGGTGAAAGCTCGTTTTGGGTGTGACTTGGGTGAAATGAAGATAAATTTCCATTTCTAGTGAAACTTTGAGTGAAAACTCATTTTAGAAGCAAACACCATCACTCTTATGTTTTCAGTGTAGATCTTATTTGGGAAAGAATTAAGGCTAGTAAAATTAATTCATGTGGCCATACAATAGATATATTTGGGATCACTACTGAAAAACTATTGGATTTAAGTATTGTGCTTTTGACTCCGATGTAATCTTGTTCATTTTCGAAGCACCATCCACTTTGGTGGGTATGCATTTCCAAGGTACCATCATAAAGATTGAAATCAGACCGATGATTTTTTCCAAAGCCCTGATACACCATGTGATGCAATCAGTAGATATTTTCCAATACATTTTCTAATTGGTTCATTGTTGTTGCCAAGGAGAGAATTGTTGCTATTGATTTTTTATCAGCTGACACTTTGTTGTATTGTGCATTAAATAAAAGAGGTGAATATCTCTATAAATACTAAGCATTTTGATGTAATGAGGTAGGATAGACAATCTGCTAGAAAAATAGTTTAAGTTTTTTGCATCAATAGAAATATATTTGGATTATGTTTCCTTGAGTAGTCTTGTGGTTGACTACCTCCTACTTGTCATTTTTGCTTATGTTTATGTTCATTATTAGTTGCTTTTAAATTTTGCATATAAATTTAATTACTATTGGCAAGGGAATGAATACTAAAATGTGTCTTGGATGTTATCTCTGCAAACTGTGAGTGGTTCCTATGCTTACTTTTCTATTTCATGCTAATTCAAACTTGAATGTGGTTTCTTGTTGTTAGGTTATCCCCACCGCACTTTTCAACTCACAGCCATATTTCCATCTCTTTTTGTCATTTCCCATTTCTTTCTTATTACCCTAAGATTTAAACTGAATTAGATTAGTAAGGGAATCAACCCTCTCTTGTGATCAGCCCGAAGGACTTTTCTCTCTCTCTCAACATTTTAATGTTGGCTAGGTCTAAGGTGAACAAGTGATAATACTTTGTACTTAGGCAGATTCGTGACCAACAAGCTCATTAATTGAAAAGTGACATCAATCAGTATACAAAAATTAATTTTGAGTGCATATTCAAAGAGTGCTCTCTACCTCTCTTATGTAGTTTAGAAAGGTACAACCAACCCTTATAAAAGTAGGACTTGACCTCCTGATCTCTTTTGTTCTTGAATCTAAGTATTATATTAAATAAGAATCTCCCTCACACACACACACACAAACACACAAACACACACACACACACACACACACACACACACACACACACACACACACACACACACACACACACACATACATACACACACACACACACATACACATGTGCATGAACATGTACACTCACACACATACATACATATGTGCACATGCTTACACACATACACATGTGCACACACATGCACACACACGTAAAATTACTTATCTTTCATACAAGCACAAGCTATAATTTTTATTTGAGATATTTCCTCTAGAACTTGCTTCTTTTTCTTTCATTATGTTTCAAAAGAAATGATCTCATAAAGTATATTTGAGGGAAACTAAGTGGTAATGTAGAAATAAACGTGTAAAATACCCCAAACAACAAAACACAATTATATGTTTGTATCCATGTGGATGTAAGCGTCACAAATGTCACAAATGTGTTGATTAATGTTTTTTGCATTATTGGAACCTCCTCTATAACATAGAGGTAATAAAATTACCTTTATCCGTACCATCATGGTACAAGATAAAAGAAAAGGGAAAGAGGGATAGTATAATCTTTCTAAAAGAACCTTAGTTATTTATTTTAAACTTTTTATAAATTTTTGTCAAGTTGACTTTATGTCAAGTCCATGCTAACATAAATCCAGCTCAATCCAATATCAACATGATCAAAATCTAAAAGAACCCTAATCATTAATCATTTTAAATTTTTTATAAATTTATGTCAAATTCAATTTATATCATTGAAAAGTATCTACTGAACTCATAAATTCATACCAATTTTAAGAATAAAATTGATCAATATTCTTATGATATAGGTTACAGATCTAAAAATCAATTGGTTGAAAATAAAATTCAATAAATGACCACCCAAAATAAAAGCATTTTATTCCATATGAATAGGAAATTGTGTTATTTCAAGAAGCTTTTTCTTAGAAGAAAAAATTGTTATTCATTTCATCATTTCAATTTTAGAATTTTTAAAACTCTTAAAGAATAAAATTACATCAATTCTAAATAATAATTCAAGTAATAATTCAATTACCAAAAAATACAATATTTTAAATTGGTCCTGAGTGAATTAGAATTTTCCAAGAAAATGATTTAATTACAAATTCAATTACCGAGGAAATATAATATTTCAAAATTGATCTTGATAGGATTTCTTAAGCTTATGTATTTCATAATATGTGGTAAATAAGAGTAATGAACAAATCCTATGCCAAGGACTTACTAGAATCCATAACATCATTTCCTTTAATCAAAAAGAATATTAAAGAATTATTAAATATACAAGGAATATTGGATTCTAAAGAACCACAAGATTTAAGGGCAAATAATTGGAAACAATGGTTAAAATATTGTTATGGGTACAAGGTAGCAAAACCAAAAGCTTCTCTATTCTCACAGATATGGTCTAGAATAGCACCACAGAAACGGAAAAATAGAATAAACAACCAATGCAGGAGTAAGAGCGAATTTGAAGCTTTTCTAGGAATGCTTCATAAATGGAATAAACATTACAAATATGATATATTAACCTATAATTATTTTAATCCCAAGAAGGAGGATATTCATGTACCCATGGTACAAGATATACTAGATCATATTAATACCAATAAAGAAACTTGGAAGACCATTGGGTCCAATATCTAGATATTGGATAAAAATGATTTAATATGGGCTAAAATAGAATTGTGTAACAACCTACGAATTGTCCTACTCAAAAAAACAAGAAAAGTAAGAGGGATATTTTTTTATCACAACCTATAGTTTGCTAATGTTTTACCATCAAGGTATCAAGTAATAATTACTTTACCCAATATATCATTATAGAAAAAATTTCAATAGTATGGCATATTGATCCCACTTTTGGAATTAAGACTATTGTAGACAGCCATCCAAGTGGATGAGATAGGCCACATCCTGTAATTGTGCCATTTAGTGGAGTTGACATTCTTATTTATCATCCTCATTTTTTGGTATGAGAGTTGATCTACGGTAGGGGTTGTTCTTTAGGGTCTATAACATGTAAAGGATTAACACTTGATTCCTCATCCCTTAACATTAAAACCCCTTAACAATCGATAATCTTGTTCTTCTTACTGAACATAAGGGTTCTAGCGTAAATATACCCCATTTCTATTTGATTATCCCTATATATCGAAGTCATATAGAGCCTTGCCAATTCACTAGCCTAGGTCTTGATCACACATACTCGATGTAACTCATGATCGTTTGTACCATACCAAACATCAAGGCTAAATTTTAGCTAAGTTACCTAGGCATGGGACTTATTATAGTACTAATAAGTAGCAATCTAGAGAGGACATCCCATACCACCTTCTCTTTAATGCAATGACGCAGTCTCATTTTCTGAGTAAGTCTATCTATCATCAATTGCTCTCGACCTTGTTGAGTGCCTACTCACACCTCAACCTATTGGGTATTAATGCTCTTCTAAAGACATCCTTAACTCTCGATGCTTTAGCTCATAGGTAAGGTAGAGTAATATAACATCATACTTATGGTTTAAAATTATCTCTATGAAGCTCACTCATCTTAGGCAGCTAAAAGGAATAGTTGGGAATTCTTGACCTTTGAAAAAGGTTATATGCCTATCCTTTACATGATAAATAGCATTATTAAACCATACCATTCATTTTCCATAAAAAAATTCAATTTATATGATATAATTTCTCATTTGTTTTCTCAACCCTTATTTATATGATTGAATTAGAATTTTCCAAGAAAATTATTTAAATACAAATTCAATTATCGGGGAAATATAAGATTTCAAAATTGTTCTTGATAGAATTTCTCAAGCTTATGTATTTCATAATATGTGGTAAATAAGAGTAATGAACAAATCCTATGCCAAGGACTTACTAGAATCTAGAACATCATTTCCTTTAATCAAAAAGAATATTAAAGAATTATTAAATATACAAGGAATATTGGATTCTAAAGAACCACAAGATTTAAGGGCAAATAATTGGAAACAATGGTTAAAATATTGTTATGGGTACAAGGTAGCAAAACCAAAAGCTTCTCTATTCTCACATATATGGTCTAGAATAGCACCATAGAAATGGAAAAATAGAATAAACAATCAATGTAGGAGTAAGAGAAAATTTAAATCTTTTCAAGGAATGCTTCATAAATGGAATAGACATTACATCCGCCCATGTAGAGGAGTTGGAGAGCATGTGGGTAGTTAAACCTCTCTAGTTGTTGAGAGGCCCAGGTTCTAATCTCTCGCCTCACATGTTGCGGATATGTTATGTAATGGTTCCCTCGTGGTCACAGTCTGTTTACCCCTTGTGGCCACCACCAAAAAAAAAAAAAATGGAATAGAAATTACAAATATGATATATTATCCTATAATTATTTTAATCCCAAGGAGGATATTCATGTACCCATGGTACAAGATATACTAGATCATCTTAATACCAATAAAGAAACTTGGAAGACCATTGGGACCAATATCTAGACATTAGATAAAAATGATTTAATATTGGCTAAAATAGAATGAGCTAAAATAGAATTGTGTAACAACCCAAGTCTTCTCACTTGATTGTCCTACTAAAAAAAATAGGAAAAGTAAGAGGGATATTTTTTTATCACAACCTACAGTTTGCTAAGTTTTACCATCAAGGTACCAAGTAATAATTGCTTTACCCAATATATAATTATAGCAAAACTTTCAATAGTATGACATATTGATCCTACTTTTGGAATTAAGACTACTGTAGACAGTCATCCAAGAGGATGAGATAGGCCACATCCTATAATTGTGCTATTTAGTGGAGTCGACATTCTTATTTATCATCCTCATTTTTTGGCATCAGAGTTGAATACAGTAGGGGTTGTTCTTTAGGGTCCATAACATGTAAAGGATTAACGCTTTCTTCCCCATCCCTTAACATTCTAAACCTTTGACAATTGATGATCTTGTTCTACTTAATGAACATAAGGTTTCTAGCATAAATATACCCCATGTCTATTTGATTATCCCTATATATCAAAGTCATATAGAGCCTTGCCAATTCACTAGCCTAGATCTTGATCACACATACTCGATGTAACTCATGATAGTTTATACCATACCAAACATCGAGGCTAAATTTTAGCTAAGTTACCTGGGCATGGGACTTATTACAGTACTAATAAGTAGCAATCTTGAGAAGACATCCCATACCACCTTCTCTTTAATGCAATGACCCAGTCTCATTTTCTAACTAATTCTATCAATCCTCAATTGCTCTTGACCTTGTTGATTGCCTACTCACACCTCAACTTATTGGGTATCAATTCTCTTCTAAATACATATTTAACTCTCTATTATTTAGCCCCTAGGTAAGGTAGAGTAATATAACATCATACTTATGGTTTAAAATTATCTCTATGAAGCTCACTCATCCTAGGCTTCTAAAAGGAATAGTTGGGGATTCTTGACCCTTGAAAAAGGTTCTATGCCTATCCTTTACATGGAAAATAGCATTGTTAAACCATACCATTAATTTTCCATAAAAACATTCAATTTATAAGATATGATTTCTCATTTGTTTTCTCAACCCTTAGGTTTTCATGCATATGGCCTATAAAATCACTTGTACAAACTTTCAGATCTCTTTGCTAATTTACAACAGGTTCCTTTTAAAGAGAATGAAATACAAGGAACACATTCACCAAAAAGACAACATCTTTGACTAGCTTGTAATTAATTATAAAAACCATTCAACGTTATATGGACTAATCACAGTTACCAAACACACGTAAAGTCATTAGCTTCCTTCAAAATTTCAGTCTTAAAAGAAATCAAGAATATATTTTCAACCAACAACATGGTTTCACTTTCCAAACATGGTTGTCTATATTATAATATTTAAAGTTTTATCATCCATAAAGGTGCTAAAGATTCAATATTCGGGTTTAATTCACACAACTATAAATGTTAGGTATCCTTTATATATTTTCATAATCCCCTTAAACCGGGTTTTCTCTATCATTGTTTTGGGCCCTTTTTAAAGCAAAATAAGCTAACAAACTTATCACAGTTAAGGGAATGTTCTTATAGTGCCTTACTCGCTTTCCAAAAGAACATACTTACTACAAAGTTCCTTAAATATTAACATTTCAAATATGAATAATTCATAAAGTTAAACAATATTTTAGCAATACAAGATATTTGCTAATAAATCTACACATAGATGGAACTAAACATACCAAAATACAGGTAGTTATTCCCGAGTTCAACTAAATTGTAAGTTATACTAGGATAATTTCTAAATTCTACAGATAATAGAATTTATTTGACCAAGTTTCCAAAGCTATCCCATGACAGTCTTCTGCACAACAATTTCCAATACCTGACAATATCTCACTAGACATCCCTTAGAAATATGATGCTTACAAAGCTACACATTTTCTTTGGGAAGTTTACATTACAAGACCTCTAAAACATAGCAACAACACAACTGAGTTTTATGGAAATAATTTTTATTTCAGCAATGAACTTATTTCGAAAAGGGTGATGTAGATCCATCACTGACTTTTGCACAAAAATCTCTTTTTTTTTTAAATAAATTCTAGCATCATACGCAGATCATCCTCTACATTTTGTGATCTAAAATCAAGAACACATAAAGAAACCAAAATGTATTTTTGATGTGTATTTCTAGAAAATTCAATATTCTTTTTCCTCACTAGCACAGTGAACAAATTTATTAAACTTAGGTTTTACATAAAAATAAAACCACCTCGGATTGTTACTTAATGAAGGTTTTTTCCTATTTTTCTCACACTTCCTCATCTGTAGCAATCTTCTACCAGAATTTTGTTGTTCTTTTTCCTTTCTTACTTACTTTATGTTTTTCTTTTTCTCTTGTTTTATTCCTTTTTCTCTTTATTTTACTTCCCAACATGTTTCTCCATATTTCCATATTTTTTGAGCATTAGGTAAGGAGGATGATCCAAACTATTATTGCACCACTTCATTTGGTTATGCACTATCTTGTCGATAACTCTCGACTGTAATCTTACCATGATTTTAAGAAACACTTCTTCATTCCAAATAAATTAAATGTATATAAATTTCATAAATTTTTAATCGATTAAGAGGCCATTCACAAATAAACCAATCAAATTATTATTTTAAAAACAACACACAAAACATATTTTTTATGATGCATTCTAAAGCTTATTCGTCAAATGATTTCATGCATATGTGTGTGTGTGTGTGTGTGTGTGTGTGTGTGTGTGTGTGTGTGTTATACCTTTGATCAAGGATCATACTTAAAACTAAAATAAAATACAAGGTGGCTCCCATCATAATAGCCACTCACAACACAAAAAAATCCTAATTTATGTCACCAAAATATCCATTTCTTCCAAAAAAGTGCACACACAAACATTAAATCAAAACTCTACATGATATACATATGTGCAAGTGTCCTTGTACTTGTGATCCAAATTATCACTTCCCTTTATTACCCTTTTTTCTTGTTGACTGGCTTCTTTCCTTGTCATCCCACAACTATCTTGCACTCTCAAGGATCATCAGTAGTACCATGTTTTCACAATAAAAAGGTAAGTTTATATATATTTTATTTTCCTTCATCGTAAGAGGAGGGTCATTATAAATTGGCTAAAAAATATATGGTTAAAAAAGGATTAAAATAGAATTGGCTAAAAAAGAGCTAAAATAGAGGATAAAATAGAGGATAAACTAGATTGGATAAAATAAAGTATAAAACAGAGGATAAAACAGAGGATAAAAAAGAGGGTAAAGGTGATGATGAAAGTGAAACGAATCAATCCAATGAAAGTAAAACGGATATAAAATCCGATGGAAGTAAAACGGATTCCAATAAAAGTGAAACGGATGAGAGTCTGCTGATTGAATTTTTAGATGGTTACGGATTCTTAAAACCCTATTGGTTTTTTCCAATATTCGCAGAAAATCTAGAACTTTCGCAGGTAATTCAAATTATTCGTTCCGAGCTTGCTCCCCTTATTGAGTATTGTCAAATGTATTTGCCTATGGATCAATATTTATACGATCTCAACGCATATTACTCCGAATTATGTAAAGAGAAGGAAAAGCAAGTGAAAATTCATGATAAGATAAATAATATCATATGCCATTTACATAGACTAAATATTTCTTTAGAGCAATTATGCCCTCCCATAGGGAATTTTATAAAAAATGATTATGAGAAATTTGATATCAAATTACCGTGGTTCAAACTAGATGTTTCTCTTTATTTGAGATTGGAAACAAAACCACCAACTTGAAAGACTAAAAAAATTCCCAAAAACTGGGGTGACTCTAGAAGAAAATGAAGCAACTCCAAAAATTAAAACCCAATTTATAAGAGACGATATTAATCAGATAAGAGAGGAGGATTTAAAATGACTAAAAAAATAATGAGATTAAAGGAGAGTGGAAAACTTCTTTTGCAATATCTCTAATAGATTATCTATGTAAAGAAGACAATGATATTTTTATTCCTTTGGATGTAGTAGAAAAAAATAATATTTGAGTAGAAGAGATGATAGAGTATAAAGAAGAACTTACAAGGGCAATTGACGGTTACCGTCGTATTTGTACGAAAAGGCATGGTATGTCTGAATTGGAATTTTGGAAGCTTGCACTTTGGAAAAATTTAAACCATTTGATGAATGAAGTAGCAGAGCTAAAAAAATTTCCTATGATACAACTGAACAAAGGTAAAGCTTTCCAAATCGTGTTTGCGGAGCTGCAAAAAGCAATAAAAAAACAACCAGAAAAACAGGGTAACGAAGAGAAAAGGGATGATAATTAGGAAAATGCATACAATGAGTAAGGTTTCAATTGAAACCTCAATGGGAAAAAGGAAATAATAAAAATGTATGAACAAAGGATGATAGGATTGATGTTAAAATGAGCACTTAATTTATTAGTAGAAATGGTGTGGTAGATTTGGTGAAGGAAGAATTATGATTTCTTCCTCAATATGAATATATCCTCAATACAATGGAATTTATATTTTTTTCAAAAAAGAAGAAAGAATCGAATAAATCTAAACTGGCTAAATCTAAATTTAATAAAGCTAAAAATACTAAAGATGAAAATTTTAATGAAAATAAACAAAAAAAAGTTTCAACAATGGTGAGTGCATATTCAAAGTGTGCTCTCTCTACCCCTCTTATGCAGTTTAAAAAGGCACAACCAACCATTATAAAAGTGGGGGGTCTTGACCTCCTAATATTTTTTGTTCTTGACCCCAAGTATTCTATTAAAGCAGATTCACACACACATAAGTATGTATATACGCTCTATATGCTAAGGTTATAGATTATAAATTATGAATTCAAAGCTATTTTTTAATTTTATAATTATATATAAATTTATAAAATTTCTTACTAATTAAAAACAAATACAAATATAAAATCTATTAAATGTGATTAAAATTATAACATTAGGTGTAAATAACTAAAAATAAGGATAAATCAAGTGTATAATTATCCAAGCAAATATCCTAGGTAGTTAATGAATATTTACAAATAATTATAAAATTACATTTGCTCTATAAAAATTCTAAGCATAAACAACTCTTAGTTACAAGAAATGATAGAATATTTACAACAAGCAGATTTCAAATGACAAAACAACATATAATGTGAACATGATGTTTTACAAAATAATGTAAATCAATTCAAATAAGAGGTGGGATCAAGTATTAACAATATACAAGAAAAGTTCAAAAAATAAAGGTAGCTATCAATTTCATTGAAACCATTATCTATGTATTTACCCCTAAAATATATCCCCTAAATTGAGGAAGCTTTCTCTGAACATAGCTATCAAAATTAAATCTTAACCAAGTTTCTCAAAATGTAATTATTAAAATATTTAAATAAACAAATCAATAGTATAATGCACAAAATTGATCTTTCAATACAAATACTCAAATTTAGTTACTAAAATTTATTAACAAAAATCTATGTGAATATATCAAATGGTTTATAAACATGAGCAAGAATCCTTTTAGATTTCAATAAACATTTTGAATAACTAGAGAGTGACTTATAATTATTTGTATTAGATAAGAGAGTAAAGTTTGGTCAATGAATACACCTCAAAACTTGAGTCATTATCAACATCGTTAGCTAATATAATGGACAATGAGTTAATAAAATAATATGTGGCTGGCATTTAAAATGGATATAAGATATGAACTTAACATGATATAAGATATGAACTTAACATGAGGTATAACTTTACTCTATCATTATCTATCAAGCTAACCTAAAAGGATAAATTTAAAATATTCAAAAAGAGTTGAAATATAAGACGTATAACTAAAAAAATATAATCCCTTGCATAAAAAAAAATCTTAATCACAAGAAATATTATCCAAAGAGAGGAAACAAAAAATCCTCCTCAACAACCAATATCTAATTATTGTAAATGACTTCATAATTATGAAGGAAGAAGCCCTAGATTGCAAAATGAGAATATAAGTAGTATTAGTAGTAAGGATGTATTTGAGGCAAAAGAAAAATATCTACTAGAACCTAGCCTATGATCTCAATAGTTACATTATTCACAACCTAATCTCCATAAATTTTCAAAATCCAAGGGTATATTAAAGCTAACTAGTTATGGTATTAATTAAATTATGTAGTATGCATAACATTAATGACATAAATACTATGGGATAACTCAATTTTTTGTTTTTTACATAAAATTATTTAATATGGTAATTATAGGAGGTAATCACCTAAAATGACCATCCAAATACTAGAAAATGAAACTAAGTATAAAGAATTATGAATACCAAAATATGTTTTATGCTATACCATTAGATGGATTGCATGTAGTATTAACATGAAATAATTAATTTCCTTATAGTTTTGAATTGAAATTTCAAAAAATATATTTTCAAATTCTAATGAAAAGCTCAAAAAAAACTCTTTAAAAAAATTCCATGATCTATCATAGTTAATATCTATGTATAAAAAATATTATTGGAGAAAAAACTCATACAATTATTACTAAAACTTTTGTTATAAACCTATCTCCATAATTAAAAAATATACAAGATATAAGATAGAATCAAATTATAATTAACATGCCCTAGTATTCTAAGATTTATGTTGAATATTACCTTTGGCATAATAGTGTTATAATAACGCTTACGAGACATCTCCCAAAATAACACTACCTTATGAAGACCAGCAACCTAGAGAATTTATGAGTAAAATAGATATCCTAAATATACATACCATAAAAGGTAGCTTTTGGAATCATTCCTACAGAGGAGAACTTGTCGCAAACCAACGTGTTCCTTTCTATAGCTATGCACGACATATTTATTTTGCATATTCATTTTTAATAATAGATCATCAGTCAATCATTCGTCAATATAATACAATATATTCAATAAATTAGTGTGCATCCACCACAAACAATATCTATAATATTCAATATCCAATAACCCTTAGTGTACGGGAATACATAATTCTATAAAATAGTCAGGACTATAACGATAGATTTCTTAATAATCAAAACCAATCCCCAAAATCAGTAGAGCGTTGATCAAGCAAATAATCTCAATAAAAAATCTAGCAAATGCAAGGTCCGCGTATCCACGCATGGTGCGCTTATTTTACGAGTGAAAGAGTGAATCCCAGTCTCTTGTACGCGTATCATGGTGCTCATTTTTGCAAGTTAACTACACATCGTAGGCTCTCTCCTTGTATCATATAATCAAAAGCCTTGTTTATCTCACCAAATGAAATTTCATGTGTGATGAACTTTTCCAGTTCAATCTCCTGCAACAAGGAAAAAACCGTTTCTAAGTTAAATCAAAACCTGTAAGTTGAAATGCGAGGTAATAGTGGCATTGAATTTTTTGCTTAAAATGGGGCAGTAACGGCCGCGGAATGTATTACCTTATTCACGAACTTCTCCACGAGGCCTGGCAGATCCGATCTGGGCTTATAGTTTCCAAAAAAGGTTCCCTTTAATGTTCTCTCGTTCAGGAAATTCATTGGCTTTGTGGAGAAGGATGCCTCAGAATGAGGGACTCCCACTAACACAGCCACGCCCCAGCCCTTCATTGTTCAAAACAAGGATGATAGTGCCTAGTTAGCGATACGAACATTTGGTTAGCAGTATATATATACATTGCTTTTAAGGAAATATATGTCATTTAAGGGAAGGAAGACATACGTCGTGACAAGATTCAAAAGCCTGAATCATCGCATTGATATTCCCCGTGCACTCGATACTGTAGTCTACTCCTCCATCAGTTCTTTCTGCAATCACCTGTACACAAGAAGAACTCAATCATTGTTACGTGTTATTGGTTTGCAGGCCAATATTTATCTAAGTATGAAAGACTGATAATCAAATTGTTCTTGAAGCATACAAATTGTTATGTCTTATTGGTTTGCAGGCGAATGTAACATTTTCGGCGAAAACAAATATTTTATGTCAAAATAAAAGAGTATGAAACGATGAAAGTAAGAAAAGAACCTGTTGAATAGGTTTCTGGTGATCTTGCGGGTTTATGTATTCTGTCACTCCAAACTGTTTTGCTGAAAAGCGAAAGCAATTAAAAATATGTCAACAAACATAAGCGTTAATATGCGCACACAACACACAAGAGGGAGAGAGCAAATTCTTGATGGGTAATATAAAACCTTTTTCGAATCTTCCAGGGATTAAATCAACCCCTATAATTCGAGAAGCTCCGGCAATTCTTGCTCCTTCTGCAGCCTGCACGAATGAAAACGGAATTCAAACGAAATTGTACCTACCCATGACAAAATATAGAACTTATTTATTTGACTAAAACATGAAGGGGGACAAGACGCTTACGGCAAGTCCAACGCCTCCGAGACCGAACACTGCAACAGTCGAATTCTTCTTCGGTTTTGCCACATTTAGGGCGGCACCCATTCCTGATTTATCGCTTGTGAAAATAAATAAATAAATATTGATAAATGGAAGTGGAATCAGGATTTAATTGATTAATGCTAACGTCTTATTACCTGTAGAGACGCCGCAGCTTAAAATGCAGGCCTTGTTAAAAGCAGCGGCGGGATTTATCTTGGCAACACAACCTACGTGTACAACTGTGTATTCACTGAAAGTAGACGTGCCAAGGAAGTGATAGATCGGTTTTCCTCCCATTGAAAACCTCGATTTTCCATCACTTATCATAACTCCTCTGTCCGTATTAATTCTCAATAGCTCGCACATATTGCTTTCTTCCGATTTGCAGTGAGCGCAATCTCCGCATTCCCCAGTAAAGACTGGAAGCACGTGGTCACCTTCTTTCAGATCAGTTACCCCTTCTCCAACGCTTTCCACCACTCTTACCAAATGCCAAATGCCAACTCCAATCAATTAGGTAATTATTTTCCATTTTTTGCATATCGTATAACAACGTTATGATATACCCGGCTGCTTCATTTTGATAATGTGTTTTATATAAAGAGAAATAGATAGGAATATGGTAACTTACCCGGCTGCTTCATGTCCAAAGATACGGGGAAAGAGGGGAGTCTGGCCCTGCAATACAATACGGGAAGAGAAGGGTTACATTTGTTCCTATGTTTTACATAAGTTTTCTTTTCAGGTGATTTGAATGAGGGTGATATGAATGAGGGACAGACCTTTGTTTGCCAGAAAACGAGATCCGTGCGGCACAAGGAAGTATACAAGATTCGGATTCTGACTTCCTTTTCCTTTGGAGGTGCTACCTCTACTTGTTCTATCTTAAGGGGCTCCCCTGCGGCCCATGCCACTGCAGCTGCAGAAAACAATAACAAAAACACGATTTAGCTAGTCTAGCTCTACTTGTTTACAAACTCTAGTTGGGTTTGGAAACAACAAGGTTTGAGATACTTCTTTCCAAAATATATGGAGACAAAGTGTGAAAGGTACCTTTGCATGTAATGACCTTGCCTGCAGTTTTGTTTGCCATCTTTCCTTGACTTGAACTCCTTGGCGAGCGAACGAGCGAGAACAGCAAATCACAGAAGAAGACGATGCAGTGATGAAAGTGGTGAAGCCTCCCTTATAAATTGGTGAGTAGGCGCTCAATATAGCATGCGGCCAACGGCCAGATTAATAGTTCTTTCTGCCTCGTAAATTAATTACATTTCATCAGCAACGAAACAGCAGGCTATACGCCCCTCGTTTCGCGACGTGTATGCTAAGTGATTGGCCAATTCCACCTCGTTTCAGGTTTCCGCCTCAGGTTTGTTTCCGTTTTTAACTCAAAAACGGGCTGTAATGGAGGTATTTTTCAGTGCAACTCTCCCTAGTAATAATAAATAAAATTTAATTGACAAGGTTATTCAGAAATACATGGATTTTCGTGATAATTCATAGTTGACTTAATGGCTCCAACACGGGATTGGGATTTTAGAAGAGGAGGATATGTACTACTTGAATTCAATATATTGTTTTGGTTTGATTGGTGTAGATAAGTTATTTGATTTGGTTGGTATAATTTTGGGTGTTGGTTGTTTTGGTTTAATTGGTATTGTTTTAGTTTGATTAATATCAATTAAATTATTTTGATTTAATTGATATCTATAAACTTTTTTATTTTTTTAGTTATAATATTAATAAAATAATGTTTAATTTACAAAAGTTGCCAAATAAAAACAAATAAAACTTTTAAAATAAACGGTTTACACGGTTTACACATAAAAACAAATAAATTTTTTTAAATAATATTAATTATTTATATTAACATTTATTGAAAATATTATATTTTATATTTTATTTTAAATTAAATATTAAAGATTTAATATTTATAAAATATTTTTTTAAAATTTATTTTAAATTAGCTGTTAAAATTTAAATATTTTAATTTATTAAAAATTAAAAATTAATTATATAAAAAACTTTTTAAATTTTTATTATTTTTAATATTATTATCCTTAAATATAATTCAAAGGAAAGAAAATGCAAGGCATAAAAACCGTTATATCACAAAAGTTGTGTCCTTATAAAATGAGGCCATCTTATAAGATCACTGTTCTCAAAAGGGTGTTTTTTTTTTTAATTTGCTCAAAAGGGTGTATTTTTATCCCAAGTTTTCATAGTTGACTTACTCCCACTAACACGGGATTGGGATTTTAGATTTTAGAAAAGGCAAATAAAAAGATATTTAAATTTTTAGTGATATTTAATTTTAATGAGTTTAAAAGAAATAGGTTAGTTGGTAGTTCATAAGTATTTATTGGTGAGTTGTTTTTATATCTTGGTGGGTTGTTGGATGATTGGTTGGTGGATTATTCTAATTATATTTCTTCGATAATGGATTTCATCTTTACCATCACACTAAGGTTTCTTGAATGGTTTGGTTTAGCTAATTTCATCTTTACCAATATATTTCATTTTTACCATGGGCTGACTTCTTCTTTACCAACACACTAAGGTATAGAGGTTCCCCACAGGCTGACTTCATATTTACCAACACAGGTTTCACATGATCTAACTTTATCTTTACCAACACACTAAGATTTATAAAACACTAAGGTTTACAAGGGTTCCCCACTCCTCAAAAATAAATTGGTAAATTCAAAGATGAAATAAAACTTTTAAAATAATTTTACCTTTTTATATTAATATTTTTTAATAAGTTTAAACAAGCTTTTATAAGATATTCGAGCAACAGTTAGGGGTTTGTCCTATTTTTTGGAGGTCCAAGGTTCAAACGGAATGTGTGTGCAATTTCATAGTACATTAGGAAAATCACTCATTCCAATGTGATAGTGTATGTTGTGTAAACAAAAATTTAAAAACTAAAAAATTAAATAATATCTTGTATATTTTATTTTATTTTTATTTTTTTTATTTGGTTATTGTGAGAAACCCCACGTACAGGCCTCAGCAATCTCTTCTCAACCATGACCCCTCGTAAAGCCGAAAGCTATACTTATCAATAGGGAATTTAACACAAAGTCACCACACATCCACCCCCTCACACACTCGCCCATGCTACGGTTTGAATTTTATTTTATTTTTTGATACATTTGAAAGTTGATTATATCCACATTATTCTTATATGACCAAAATATATATATATATATATATATATATATATATACACACCAACAACAATGGTACAAAACCAGAGTGATCGATGGTCCCCTCACTTTGGGTCAATAATAACAAGGTGGTATAGGCTTGTTGGAAGCAATCCTTATGGCTTTAAACCCTGCAATTGATAGTTACTAAAAATTATATCTACATTATTTTTAGTAACTATCAATTGTAGGGTTCAAAGCCATAAGGGTTGCTTCCAACAAGCCTATACCACCTTGTTATTATTGACCCAATGTGAGGGGGACCACTGATCACTCTGGTTTTGTACCATTGTTTTTGGTATATATATATAAAAGTTGGTTATATCCACATTATTTTTAGTAACTATCAATTGCAGGATTTCAAACGATAAGGGTTGCTTCCAACAAGCTTATATCACCTTGTTATTGTTGTTGACCCAAAGTGAGGGGGACCACTGGTCACTCTGGTTTTGTACCATTGTTGTTGGTATGACATGCATTTAGAAGATTCAAATTAGACTATTATCTTTGCAACATGTATGCCCTCAAAGTTTAGACCTAGGTCTCTTCTTGGTAAGTGCTTGGCTATACATACAACTACCAATCCACATAACCCTTAAACCTTAGGATCATAAGGAAACTTAGGTTTTGTAACCTATGTAAATACAATAATATAAATGAACCAAAAAAAACACTAATTTTTTCAAATAAAAAAAAATTATTAATAAACGATTATAAATTTATTATGACCAATAAAATAATATTTATTATATAGCTATTTTCTTAACTTTTATTAAATCCTAAGCAAGCAATAAATTATTTATAATGCTAATATTTTTATTGTTGTCCCCGTGGGACATCCATGTGGGACACCCATGTGGTTAGGGCTTTGGGCTTTCTTTTTGAAGATCCAGGTTCAAACCACTATGGAGGTGTGTACGTGTACTTGTGTAAATGAGCTTGCAAATATATATGTATTTATTGTTGTGTTTACTGAGTAATTCAAGCTAAGGTTTGGAATAATTTTATTATTTTATTTTATTTTATTTTATTTTTATTTTTATTTTTATTTTTTTTTTTTTTTTTTTTTTTTTTGTATATTAATGAATCATTTTATGATGTGGTATTATCTTCTTTTGAGAGTGTTTATCACAAATAAAATAAGGATATAAACTTGCATTATGTTCATATGAATGATTATTTATCACAAATAAAATAAGGATATGAACTTGTGTTATGTTCATATGAATGTTAATAATTGACTTACAATTACTTCATTATATCTTAGATAATTTTTTTGTTTGATAGGAGAGTTGGTTATAACCACACTATTTTTAGTAGTTGGAAAGAGTAGGGATCAAACCATGTCGGTTGAATCCTTTAAACCTATTTCACCTCATTTTTTTATAGTACAGCGTGAAATGGACCATCGGTTGCTTAGGATTTGTAGCATCATCAACACTTAGATGGTTCAATTCAGATAATATGTTGGACATAAGTTAATATATAATACATAAATATATTTTAATAAGTTATGTCTAACTTTTATCTAAGCTAATTTCATCCAAATAACAAAACCTTACATTCATTCTCAACTCACTTAAAACATATTCAATTTTTTTTTATATGAAAGATATTTTCCATCTCCATTTATCTCAAATATATTCTTCATCTTGCTCAATTTTTTTATATTTTTACAATTAACTTATTTATCAAATATTTTGATATTGATGAAGATTTTTTACATTCACATTTTATTCAAAACCAACCATAAATGGTGTAAGCAATGGAACAATGAATATGGAAGGGGCATCTCGCTCTTGCTCCTTCACGATTTTCTCTTTGAGCGAGAGGTCCCTTTACTTCCTGGTTTTTTGTCCAATTGCTTTTCATGGTCACTCCACTCTGCTTTGGTGGTGGTTGGCAATATCTTTGGCTAGATGTGAGGCCTTGCTAGTTCTCTCTGAATCTCTTAGGGGTGCGGTAAAAAATTGAAAATCTGGCTCCCTAGCAGCCACCAAGTGGAAAGAGCTACATGTCGACCCAACCTATGGAGGTTATTTGGGGCTTTGGTTGTTGTGTGGATGGTTCTGGTTGGTGGTCCCCTATTTGGTTCTAGATATGCTTGGCTTTGTGAGCATTGGTTCCTTTTGGATTTGTTGCTTGATAGGGATCTTGGTCAATCAGCTCTACTTTTCTTCTTGGTTTTGGTATACCACTGAATATCTAGTCGAGGTTCCTATGGGAAGTGGATCAGACCAAAGGCCAAACCAAACCTGTTGGGGTGAATGTGGGGTGTTTTTGTTACAGTAGCTTTTGGTTGTTTTTCTTGGTTGGTTCCAAGTCAGGTTTTTGTTGCTTGGGTGGTTAGTTGGTGGTTTTGGCTGTAGAGTTCATTTCTCTAGATTTTCTGGAAGTATTGCCTTCGTGGTTCCCCAGCTAGGGTAGGTGTTTTTATAGCAGGGGTGGGTCCTTCTCATACCCTATTGCTTGACCTCCAAGTTCGTGGAGGGGTCATGGTTTCATTTCCATTCTTTCCACCTATAGCTATTTTTTCCTTCTATGTTTGAGGGTTTGGATTTTCTAGCAGTTTTTTGGCTCCTTTCAGAGCTATTGTTGGTTTTTGTCATGCAGAGGTGTTGATTACTTGTAGGGATCCCAGTTTTTGGTGTTCTTTCTTCTACACCTTGGGCTTCGGATTTTTATTTTGTATGGTGGTCTCCCAGTTGGGCTAGTCACTATTGTGTTGGGGCTTACCTATTTTTGACTATGGTGGTTGTTTTGCTCTTGCATGTAGTGTTGTGAGTGATTGATTTCTGGAGAGGAGATGCAAGGGAATTTGTTTCTCTAGTTGATTTCCTTTGCAAGGATTCCATTTTTCTATCTAGGATGATCTGTTTGGCTTCGTGGGTTTTTTAGACTTGTTCCTCTGATGGTGGGTTTGCTTCTGTAGGGGTTGGTGTGAATTTTTGGGTCTCTCTATGAAGTTGCAAGGGACCCTTGTGTCGTTGGTGGTTTCCTCTATAGGAGTGTGGTTTTTGATTTCCAGTTTGTGCAGGACTGAATTCAAATATCAAATTTTAAACTCATTTACCGCTCTTTGTCATGTATTTTTTTAATCCTCTAGAGATCATTTTCTTATCTTTGGTTGGATTTATTGGTTGGGTTTTAATATTATCATCTAGTGTGTGGATTTATTCTATTTATGTTTGGTGGCGATTGGTTGTTCTCCGTATGGAGTTGTTGTTTATTATCTATGTGATGTGCTCCATGGAGTTGTTGTTCAAGGTTGTGGGATACCTTTCAAAACCCTCCTTCGTAAGTTGTGCATTGTGCTCCTCCTTAAAGCAATTGTAAAATGTTGTAGAAGGCCTTTCAAAACCCTCTTTTTAATAGTATAAAAAAATGGATCAATGAATATGTAAATGCTCTAAAATTTCTTTATATTTTTACACAAGGTATAGCTAAAAGGTCCATGATGTCCTATTATTTATAGACCCTCACATGCAATAATATTGGTTTGGACTTCCAACCAAAGAAACATTGAGATTATAGGGAGGGCTTAAAATGACCAAACATTCATCGAGGAGAAATATTTGAAAATGGGTGATTCTTATTACTCTATATTCTTACATTTTAAATTGAAAATAAAATTATCTTTTGAGGTTCATCCATTGTTAGAGTTCTTGTCCTTCATTCATTTTACTAATATAAATTGCTAATCAAGAATTATTGCTTAAATTTTTATAAATTTTGATCCTTGAATCTTTACAATCTAAACATGACTAAACAAATAATGAAATAAAAGGATTAAACATGCTAAACATGCCTAAACACTCAATTTGAATACATACTAAGGGATGCCCCAAAATAAATATATCCTTTAAAATTAGAGAATAGTTTTAAGGGGTCCATTTTTGGTAGGTTATAAACCCTTATTTTTTCCTTTGACATAGCTTCCAACCCCTACCTACATCATGGAAAAATAAAAATAGTAAATCTATAACTAGCTATTAGCTCATGATAGTAGAGTCCATGTGATGGTTCAAAATATACAATAAGAGATTCATTAATAAAAATAGTATAATTAAGAGTGTTATAAAAACATCTAATCCATTCCCACTAGTTAACATTGATTAAAATCAGATAAAATATTGTCATAGAGGGCCCCTTGTGAGGAGGATAGTCAATAGTGAACTACACTCATGCATTTTTGAAGAGCATGATCTTGAGCATGCAAGGAATCATGCATTGTAAACACTTATTGGTAGTATCACACAAAGGCTTTAATAATATTAGGAGGCTTAGAGAGGATTGTTCATACCTCCTTAATGGACTTGATTCTTTGGGCTAGCTCGTAGTCTTTGAGCTATTAAAATAATTCCTTGGAAACTCATTCCTCCATCTAAACTAGTGAAATTTATCTTTGAGTTGTAGTATGTGTGTTGCATACATATCAAAAATTTGTTATTGATGTCTAAGCTTGGCCACCCATAACTAAAGAGAGGAGGATATTTCTAAAATTTCTTTTTGTACTCATGAGGGTCATTATGAGTTTTTAGTCATGACTTTAATTTTTACAAATACCCCTTTGATTTTTTATAGTTTAATGCATTTTGTTCTATCCTCACATTTGAAAAGTTATATTTATCCTTTTTTATGACATCCTAACCTATAGTAAGTCTTGGTCAAATAGTGTTCCAAATTTTGAAGTGGGAATAATTATATGTTCAAATGTCCAAATGTTCCTTTGGTGTATTTGACGTTGAGTATCTTAGTCACATAGTATATCATGATATTGTTTAGGGGGGTCTTAATAAGATCAAGGTCTTGCAATATTGGTTACTACCTAAATATATTAAGAGTCTTGGAAAATTTTTTGATCTCATTGGGTATTACAAAAAATATATCAAGAATTATAGAAAGGTTATAGCTACCGTAATGACTCTCTCTAATAAAGATACCTTTATTTGATTTAGTAAGGCTGCAAGAGCCTCTAATGCCTTGAAGGAGGCTATGTGCACCAATCCTACTTTAGCTAAACTAGACTTAAACAAGCATTATGCTATTGGATGTGATGATTTTAAAATAGGAATTGATGTTTTTTCATGTGGGAAGTTCATTCTCTAGCTTGTGAAAACAAATAGTTCACTAATAAGAATTTGGGTCATTCTATGTTTGAGAATGATATGTTATACATATTGTATATAATTGAAAAATGAAAGCCTTACTTGTTCGACCAGCATTTTATTATCAAAACTAATCATAATAGTCTTAAGAACTTCTTTGTATTGCATCTCTCTTGTCTAAATCAAAACAATCAGTTGGCCAATATTTTGGGCTATAAATTTGAGATTAAATATAATAAATAAAAGGAGAATATGGTAGTGGGTTCCATTTTCATAAGTGTGAAAATTATGTAGTAGTTCATGCTATATTTTTCTCCCTTCCCAATTATATCACCTAGCTTAAATATGAATGATAGTTAGATAATAATATTTTATTCATGATATTAAGGTCGATAACCTACACAATCAATTGTTCTTTTGTCCTAATAAGATTCTAAGGAAGAAATACCATACTTATCTCATTTAATCCTCCTCGTTCATGGACAATATCCTTTGGGAATTACATGCTTCTCCTTTGGTAGAAAATTCTAAATTTATTAAAACCTTTCAATGGATTATGCAATCTTTTTCTTGGAAAAAAATTGAAAGATGATATCAAACAATTTATGGTAGAATGTGAGGTATTCTAGAGGAATAAGGAAAAAATAGTGTCTCTAGGATTGTTATGGACCTTTTTATTCTATATTTATAGTGGCAGCACAACTCCATGGACTTAATTGAAAATCTTCCATAGTTATAGTGTAAAACAATGATTTATATGGTTGTGGATCACATTTTAAAGTATGTATGTTTGTGTTCTTTGAAACAAGGTGACCAGGTATTCCTTAATGTTATTTTCAAACTACAAGGTTTTTCTAAGTCTATTGTCTATAATTTTAATCCTATTTTCATTAGCAACTTTTTGAAGTTGTTCGCTATTAGTGGAACTCAACTTAATATGATATCTTTCTATTACCCTCAATCAGATAGCCAAATATAAATTATGAATAAATACCTAGGTATATACCTAATATAGTTTTAGAAAATAAACAATATCAATGGGTTAAATGGATTTTATTATATTAAGTGTGGCATAGTAGTTCTTATCAACTCTCCACTAAGATGTATCCATTTGAGACATTATATGGGAAAAAATCCCATCTTTAGAATATTATCTTTTAGGTTCTTCCCATGTTGCTTAAGTGGATGATTTCCTCCAACAATATTAGGTTATTCTTCCAACTCCTCAAGGACAATATTTTTCAAGCCTATATGTACAAAGTTGTAATATGATTTACACTACTCTAAATGACACTTAAGGTGGGTGATATGATATTTTTATAGCTTTGTTTATACAAGAAATTTTCCTTGAAGATAATTTTAGCCAAAATCTTACACCTAGATTCTATTTTCCATACAAAGTGATTTTTTGGATAGGGAATGTGGCATATGAGTTGGATTTTCTACCTCCCTCTAAAATGCACCCTATTTTGTATGTTTCTTATCTTAAGTAGAAACTTGGTTACAAGATGCAATTCTAAACAAATATTCTAGAGGGGTAAATAAAGATAGGTTGAGCTAAAGCCAAAATTAGAGTTACAATCATAGGTCATATGGGTAGAATTCCTCACCCACATCCATATCCTTAGAAGGAGATGAATTTTTCCAATAGAATGTTTTACCATTTTTGAAAGGCAATCAGACACCTGAAATAATCACTAGATCAAAGGACGGAAGGCCGACAAATAATGCAAAATTTTGCTAACTATAAAAAACTGTCAAAAAATCTGAGGCAATAACATTAGCAACAAGCATGAAAGCATCTAACACCAAAAAATTGAAGGCAAAAGAGTCCAAACTCAAATATTCACTAAGTATGAAACACTTCCAAAAAAATAAAATGTTGATGTCATCAAGGGCCAAATAAAAATTCGATGTCCAGCATAGAAGGAAGAAGAATTTGACGCATTAAGATATAGTTTTTGGCTAAGTATGGATGGCATCCCAGCATCCAAAATTGTAGAAAAGTCTATCAAGCACAAGTCAAGTAGAGTGCTAGATAATTTTTAAATTTTGACATCAACAAGAGTATCACAAAAATCTAGTGTAGTACAAGAAAGCCTGGATTGAATAGAAAAATTCTAAGGCATAAAACATGGTATAATAGATAGCATAAAATGAACCCAAAATACAACATCTATCTTTTAGTAAAGCACTTCACTTAGCTAAGCATCAACAAGTTTTGGACATCCCAAATGTTGACGTCATTAAGAAAGGATAAAAATATGGCATCCAATAAGAATATGGAATCTTAAGGCACTGAATGGATTGAAATACCCAAGCATGCACCTAGTTGTTATGATCTCCTATCAAAAAATATCAATAGTTGATAGCATCTCTAACTAACATATGTGTTGATATAACTAAGGCAGTAGTGGGGCAGCTAAAGATAGAATAAACTTATCAGAAGATCTAGTGCACTAGATGAAGACACAATAGCCACCACTCCTTAGGATGAAATAGAGGTAAGTCATACCAGCACCATGATGCTAAGATAGTTACAATAGAATGAGCTAGAGGAGATGCACACGTGTTACAACAACCTGATAAACCTACAATCCACTCTTAGAGCAATGATGTTAGGCTAACTAAATGCATTTGTAAAACTATATATACTTGAATGTAAGCCATTCAAATGGTCAGCCCTTTAGCATTTATAATTACATAATTGTATGATGATGTTATACACATTTTGAATGAAGATTGGATTGTTGTTTGACCTCTTGCTCAATTCTTTGTACAAAACATGTATGTATGCCAACTAAGTGATTAAGCATTTATGTTAAAGCTATGAATGGTTAATTCTATTATAATTATTCTACTTTTTGGATTTCTCCCTGGATTTCTTATTCATTAGTTCCTGGAATGCTTGATAATGCTTAGCATTTGTTATGATTAAATGTTTTATCATAAGGAAAGTAAGTTGGTCTATTAGGAAGTCTAGTTTAATTTAGATTGTGAGAATCTCATGCACTATGTCTCTTGATGTTGCTAAATCCACACCACTTTTAGCTTAGCTTCTAACTTTTTGCATTCCTTACTTTAGTCTACAACCCCATTTTAGTTAGTTTAGCTAGGACCATAGGAGCTAGCCTACTCCAAAGGTTGACTCAAAAACCCTTATTTTTGAGCCATCCAATCTTGGTCGAGGTCTTAAGGGAACAACTCATCCACTTAGGAAGATTTTAGACCAAGAGTTTTTTGGCATACCTAATGGGACCCAAATATCACCCTTTTGATTAAGTAGAACTATGGTGATATTATGCTCTAATAGATCAAAATCCAATCACCTAGTGACTCCATTGAAATGATATTCTAAAGAAACCCAACCACCATTTAACTTGCAAGCTTATGCTCACACGAGCAATAGCTAAGAAACTAGAGGAACCAATACTATTTGTAGAATTACCTCCTTTAGCATTCAAAAAATATAGATCCACATCATCTCCTACATCACCATCCTCTATAAGCCCTACAAAAATTCAAGGATCTACATATTTCACATCTCCAACATTAGTCCACTCAACTAAATCTAAACAAATGGCTCAAAACCAGCCTCCATAAAAATTTTCCAACTAGAATAATATAGGACCACTTAACCTAGTCAATCAGAATCTTATTCCTCCTATAGCACTTAAGGCTTTGCCAATGTATGATGGCACTAGAAAAATAGCCTATGAGCATTGCCAAGATGTAGCCTCATTAGTCATAATCCATAATATTCATGATGAGGATATTATGATAAGATTGTTAATCATATCATTGAAAGGTAAGGTACTATATTGGTACCAGACCCTTTAGGATGGTTGCATTAATTCATGGGCACAACTTGTTGGTAGACTGGTGCAAGAATTTAATGAACAAGCAAATCCATTTTCACTATTAACCTAGTTCACCACCATACAAAGGCACCCTCAAGAGGTAGTAATGGACTTTAATATCAGATTTAGTAGAACATGGAAAAGAGTGCCATAAGAAATTAGGTCAATAGATGCCCAAGCATTGTACTACTATTTATATACCTTCAACTTAGATCTAGGTTTGATGATATGATAATCTAATGTGTTGACATTTCTAAAAATTTATCAAGCAGCTATAGTAGCAAAAATTACTCTAATAGCTATAGGTAGACTTCCCCCTAGGAATGTTATGCCAATATTTCCAAAAATCCTATAACTAGAACATGAGAAATAAACACTAGTTACAATCACTCATTTTCCAAATGTAGCTCCAACCCCTGCACCCAAATTTCTAACATTCACTAGTATTATCACACCTCCACATACCTTATCATCAATCTTGAGCCTCAAACTACTAGTATGAATGATATTATGATAACATTAAAAAATCTGACAAATGAGATCACCACCATGAAAAGGAGAGAAGCTGAGAGAAATTTCTAGCCTAGGAGATTTCCATACATGGTAAAAGATCAAGGAGCTTCTACTAGCAATACTAGTGGAAAACCTAATATAGTGTATAATAACTAGGAAGAAAATCCTTCTACCTCTACATCAAAAGTAGACTATTGGTGTTCAACTTGCAATGACCCACATGGTGAAAGCACATGCATGCTTCACCAACATCAGATGCAGAAGATTGTAGTTGAGAAGGTAGAAAGAGCATAGAAGAGCTAGATAAACATGTTATGGGAAGAAGACCAAAATCTAATGGTGCAAGAAGAAGAGCCAATTTTAGTGCTAACACGATCAAGAAAGAAGCCATTACAAGTAGATCCCAAAAAGCTAGATCCATTCAAGGTTCCAACCCAGCAAAGTAAATAACCAAAAAAGGAAGTACCTCAACCTACTCAATGAATAGAAAAACCTATAGTAGAGCCTCTAAAAGAATAACATAAACCAATCCAAGCAAAAGAGGCTAAAACTCAAGAATAAGCTAGAAATAGACTTTAGTACCCTTCCATCACTAAGAAACAAAGGATTGAAGCAACACAAGAATACTGAAAGAAATTCAATGAGCCAGAGAAGGTGGAAAAGAAGTAGCCAAAATCCTCCAGCTTCAACATTATGGATGAGCTAAATAAAACACCATCCAAAGCAAGCATGTATGATGCTTTAATGATTCTGAGAATAAATTGATCTTCTTCGAGCATTGTTGAAGTCCATTAGGTCAAAGGATCAACTCTAGTCAAAAATCAATCTTACATAAGGTAAACCTACTCCAAGAGTAAGTAAAAATAGGTTACCTCCTTTCTACATGTCCCTACATATGGAAGGATGGGTTGTACACAATTGCATGGTGGATTTTAGAGTAGCAATGGTTATGCCAAAATCCATATGTGAAGCAATGGGTATGGAATACACATGTTCTAGTCCTAGAGTGCTACAGTTGGATGAAACTCTAGTAAATATAGTTGGAGTGATCAAAGATATACCTATGGTGCTACATAGAATACCTTAGATAATAGTGATACAAGAGGTGGTTGTAGTAGATTTGGAGCCCTACTTTGGTATGTGCCTTTCCCATGAATTCACAAGCTAAACTAGGTGGATACTTATCCTTAGATTATTCACACATGGAAATTCCTCAAGGAAGAAGGTGAAAATATTTGTTGAAAATCCATCCACCTACCATATAGGGAAAATTAAAGATGAGGTGCAACAAGATGATAATATCAATGTAATTAGTGAAGAAATTGATCTAGTAGAAGAAATCATAGATGAGCTATAGATTGAAGATCAATTCTCACTTAAAAATTTCAATGTTATGGTTGAAATAGGAATCGACACTTACTCTATTTCAAAGTCAAAAAAAAAATTCTCTAGCCATCACAAAAAAGTATCTTTGAAAACTAAGATATGGAAGCTCTACTTTGATGGAGCTAGGTGTAAAAATGGTATTAAAGTAGGCATTGTGCTGATTTTACCATCTAGAGAAGCTAAAATATTATCATATCAGTTGACCTAGAGTTATACCAATAATGCAATAGAGTATGAGGTACTATGTATTGGACTCAAAGAAGCAGAGAATATGGGAATCAAGTTGTTAATGATTTATGGAGATTCTAAATTGGTGGTAAATCAAGTTATAGAAATATGTAATAACAAGCAACATTATCTAAAAGCTTATCAAAATAAAGTTTGGGATCTATTCAAAATCTTTGATGCACTAAATATAAAAGCAATTCCTAGAGAGAAAAATGCATAAGCTGATGCATTGGCTTCTCATGGAGCCAATTTTTATCTAACCTCTAATTTAAGAAAAAGCTCAAGATCTATCAAATTGGCATTTAGGTCATCTATGCTAGATAAGGATTCCTTCTAGCAAGTATTTGATAATGATAGATAAATAGTAGACTTCTTAATTTAGGAAATGGACTACACAAATGCAACTAATGACATAAGTGAGGATGAAGTGATCCAACTAAAGAATAACCATATTCCCAAAGGATTGATCACCCTCAAGAATTTATTTGATAGTAATGATAAACCAATTGGCCAAAATATGAATATTAATGAACAAGAGTTCAGAGAAATTCAATTGGAGCCCGAAAAGAATTTAAAGGTTGGTGTATGATGCTCTAAAGAAGAATTTTAGTAAATTTTAAGTCTATGCAAAGAATTTAATGATATCATTGCTTGGAGCTATGATGATTTAAAATTCTATAGTAAAGAGACCATTCAACATACTATAGAATTATTGCCTAATGCTAAGCCATTTTAGCAAAAGCAAAGGTCGATAAATCTAAAAATAGAAGCATTGATGAAACAAGAATTGTTGAAGTTTTTAAATGCAAAAATCATTTACCCAATCAAACATTCCACGTGGGTAGCCAATTTGGTCTTAATCAAAAAAAAGAATAAAGATATCTACCTTTGTGTGGATTTTAGGAACTTGAACAAAGCATCCTTAAAGGATCACTATCCTTTGCCCTAGATCGATCAGATCTTGCATATTATTGTCAAAATATTTTCATTATTAGATGGATTTTTAGGTTTTAATCAAGTATGGGTCAGATATGAGGATCAACATAAAACTACATTCATAACCAAATGGGGAACATTTGCTTATCAAAGAATACCTTTTGACTTATCCAATGTCGAAGCTACTTTCCAAAGGGCTATGGATTTAGCTTTTGATGAACTTGTGAATAAAGTCATACTGATCTATCTAGATGATATGATAGTCTTCTCTCATCAAAATGAGAAGCATTTTGATCATATTAGACTATTTTTTAGAAATGTAAAGAATTCAGGGTATCACTCAACCCCAAAAAATCAATCTTTGTTATCCATGAAGGGAAGTTGTTAGGTCATATAGTATCAAAGGAAGGTCTAGCTATTGATATAGATAGAGTTAAAGCTATATTAGCACTCCCTTTACCTCAAAATAAAAAAGGCTTATAGTCATTCTTTAGGAAAATTAATTTTATCTAAAAATTCATATTTGACTTTGCTCAGATAGTAAAGCCTATGATGAAAATGCTGAAAAAGTAGGTAGACTTCACATGGATAGAAGCTAGAAGGGAGTATTTCATAAACATAAAGGAATCTATTACTAGAGCCCTAGTATTAGCTAACCTAAATTATAGGAAAGACTTCATTCTCTATGTATTTGGAGTGGAAGAAAGTTATACAATCATGCTCACTCAGAAAGACAAAGATCATAATGAGCGCCCATAGATCTTTTGAGCCAAACTCTACATGATCATGAAGAATGCTATAATTTCATAGAGAAATAAGTGTTTTCTCTAATGAAATCACTCAAAAAGCTAAGACATTACATTTCTCAGAGTAGAACATTGGTGTATGTAGTACACCTAGATGTTTGAAGCTTCATAGTGCAAGGAGAATTGGGAAAAAAATGAGTTGGTTGGATCACAAAGATATAAGAGTATGATATAGAGATCAATTTAACTAATTTAGTCAGAGGAAGAGCACTATGTGAAGAATTAATAAATTTTGCAATGTCGAACTCCAATTTGTTAATTGAACAACAATAAGAACATACAACTGGAAGAAGCCCAAATAGAGTAAAATACTTGGATAAATCCAATGGTTCATTCTTTTGATAATGATAAGTGTCTAGATGGGTTTACAACCTATCAAAGACAAATGTACAAATTGAAAGCCTTGAGCTACACTCTAATTAATGGTGTCTTGTACTAATTTTTTTTTGATGGTGTGTTGTCGAGATGCATGCAACCATATAAGGTAGAGGAAATATTAAAGGAATTACACATTGGTTTCTCAAGAGGACACTATTCTAGAAAAACCATAGTTGTTAAGATTATTAGAGCTAGATATAATTGGACCACATTATTTGTTGATGCTTTTAAAATTGCTAATGCCTATGAAAAATGTCAAAGATTTATTGGTAGAAGCAAGAATTGATAATGCCTCTACAACCAATTATTGTAGAAGAACCCTTTTAGAAATGGGGGTTAGACTTTATTGGGATGATCAACCCAAATTCTTCTATCAGACACAAATTCATATTGACAACAACTGATTATTTCACTAGGTGGTCTAAAGTAGAGGTAACCAGACATGCAGATCAAGATACCATCATAGAATTTTTGGAAATATTGATCACCAGGTTTGGGGTCCCTACTACAATAGTGTCCGATAATGCCAAAGCATTCATAGGGGCTAAGACCATGGATTTTGCAAGAAAATATGGCATATACTAGAAGGTATCCTCAAACTATTATCCTCAAGGCAATGGACTAGCAGAGTCCACAAATAAGAATTTGATGAGAATAATTAAGAGAAATATTGGTGATAATCAAAAGAGTTGGCATTTAATGCTAAACCAAGCATTATGGGTGGATAGAATCATGATCAAGAAATCTTTGAAGACTACACCTTACACTCTAGTTTATGGAAAAGAAGTCGTGTTGCCAATCAATCTTGAGTTGCCTACCTTAAAATTCATAGACCAATCAGAATTAGAGGATATTGAGCCAATTGAGAAAAGAATGTCAGAATTGTTGTTGTTAGAGGAAAAAGAGAAAAGGCCTATAATAATTTTTGTCAACACCAAGCAGCTATTAAAAGATGGTTTGATAAAATGTCATCATTAAAATCCTTCAAAGATGGTGACCTAGTGCTCAAATGGGACTCAGATCAAGCAAAATTGGGAAAGCATGATAAGCTAGAATCATTATGGTCTAGTCCATATCTAATCTTAAGAAGGAAGGAATTAAATGCATATGAGCTTCAAGACATGGATGGTCATATTTTTCCAATTTTGATGAATGACCAATATTTAAAGCATTATGCATAGAAGAGTGTGTCATTGATGTGTACATATGTAAATAGTGACATGTGTAAATAATTTCATAGTGGTAGTAGTGGTAGTAGCACTTTGTAAATAGAAGCAATTGATTGGCTAAGGATTGTGCCTAGTAGCCACCATATTTTGAATTCTCAGAAATATCATTGGCCAAAAGTATGGCAATATTGAAAAGGGATATGCATCACAAATGCTTACATAAACTTGTAGTTCTAAGAAAATATTTTATCATAAAAGTTGAGCATGCATAATCCCTAACATTAAATTAACAATGATTGTTCTTTATAGGCACTTCTTGCTATATAAATAGGGCCAGAAAGGGGTAATATGTATTAGAGCATTTAGTAGTCATAGGAGTGAGATACTATAGAATTGCTAAAATACTCCATGTGAGAAGGAAAGCTATATAATTTCTTGTGCCCATGTCCATAGAAGAAGTCTACTAGTGCAAAATGGCTCGAGGTAAGAGAGGGAAAAAAGTATAGAAGACTACAAAGGAGCTACAAGATGGACTGGTAGATATCCATGACCCAATTATCACAATAAAATCAAAGTTGAAGAACTTTAGAGAAGGGTCAGAGAGAAAAGGAATAAAAATATCACTCAGTAAGCTCGAGGCTACTCCTTGGAATTCATTCTTGTCTAGATACATGCCTAGATTCATCCACCCCTACCCTAAACTCATCAAAGCAATTGCTAAAAATTATGATCCTAAAGACAGTGATGGTGTATGACACGCAAAAGAGGAAGCTATTTACCATCATAGAGGAGGGAATCAAAAGAGATTTTGCAATAGGAGTGCAGCCAGGTACAAGACCTAAGCCCATTGATATAGATGAGTAGAGGAGCTTTTTAGAGAAATATACTTTTAAAACTTGGTTGACTAAGCATATAGGCGAAATTCCAAAGGATTTTTTAAAAAATCCTCTAAAGCTTGAAAACTTTAAGAATATTATGCAAATAGTGTTGTCCATGTTAGTTATCATTCTAGGGTTAGATTTTGATGCATTCATGTATGACTATCAAATATCTCTTGCATATGTAGTCACTAATGTGCACAACTATGATGGTTCTAGTGCTAGTAACCCCATATTATTTGACTGGGCCCCTTTTCTAAACTATCAAATTCACAATCAGCTAGTTTCTATTAAGATGAAAGAAAGCAAGAAAATTTTCTACCCATCATTTTTAGCATGGTTGTTTCTCTTCTATATGTCCCCAAGTTTACATGGTATTAAGCTCACTCGAACAGATAATGATCAACTATGCTCTATGGTTAATTGGACTCCAGTCCTTAGGGAAACCTCTTCATACCTAGATTTTAATAGAATGTTTTTGGGACCTGCATTAGCATCCATCTATGGTCAAATACCTCACCTCAACTTTGAAGCTATAGACAAGCTAAGAGGTAAGAAGCATGAACTAGGAGATTGGTATTTTTTGTTGGATGACACCATCATCAGAGTATATGGTTTTCTCAAAATGCCTTATCTACTCCCATACTATGTCATAGACTAGGTGTTTGACATGGAGCTATGTAGGAAAATAGATGAGGTGGATGAAAATTTTGGGTCCGAGGCCAAGAAGGCTTGCACTTATCACTACCCCTTCATATTTGAAGATATAGCCATGACAACAAGGGGTCAAGAAAAAATTTTGGATGATAATATTAACATCCTCCAATTGTAAATCATGCCTCACATGTGGCATTATGACCCAAAGGGTAAGTTCAAAGTAAAATTGGTAGAATTGAACAATAAGCCACCAACATTTGACCACCTACCATGGTCGAAGATTGAGCAATTCAAAAACAATGATGAAGATTAGGCCATGGAGATCAATATCTATGAAATGCAAGAAAGACCTCCATGGAGAAAATGCTATGAGTTCAAATGGGTTTATGACCCAACAAGAAATAAGGAGCAATGGATAAGCGATGAACTCATAGATAAAATTAAAGATGATCTAGATTGGAGTCACAACAAGATTAGAGAATGGTGGATCTCATATTGTGAACATGATAAACAAAATAAGGCCTTCCCTAGTGCCTCTGATAAGCTTTTTGAAAATGAATTTAAATCCAAATATGAAAAGTGGATGGAGGATCACAAAGGGGAGATATATCCAAAATTAATGATACTAAGGGATCCAGAGGAAGAGGTATATGAAGAAGAATAAGAACAGATTCCTCAACCAACTCCCACACAAGTAGATTCCTTGGTTGGCTATGAGGACTCAGAGGAAGATGCAAGCTCAAAAGATATGCCCCTACAAATAAAAATGAAGAACCCAAGTTGAGAAATCCAATGTGCCTAAGAATATTATGGCAATTGATATTGCCTCAGAATCTAGTGAAGGAGAGCTAGCAGGGAATATTGTAGAAGCTAAAGTAGCTCAGATAGTAACATTCACAAGAAAATCAACCACTACAGTAAGCCTAAAAAAGGCCAAGTCCTAGAAACATGCTCAACATAAGAGGCCTAATGAAAAGTTGAAATAGAAAAATCATCCAAGCACTGAGCAAAAGGAGGCAATGAGACTAGCCAAAAGATAATAATTAGAGCAAGAAGTGTTGAGGACTGAGGCATAAATTACAATATTTGATGCAATAGTCTAAGATTCAATGGTGAAAGTGAGAGGATCAGGTACATCTCCTTCCCCTTCCACTTTGGTTGAAATTTCTCCACCTCCTTTCACTACACCAAAAAATGCTTTTAAGGGTGGCTAAAAAATGGTGGTTATTACCGCTCTAATAGACCCTAAGAGGGTGGTTTAAAATCACCATAGTTTTTAAGGGCATATAAAATATTATGGTTTTTTACGATGGTAAAAAAATACCCTAATAGACCTAAACACTACATAAAAAATATGATTTTTTAAACCACCCTTATAGACCCTAAGAGGGCAGTTTAAAATCGCGCTTAAAATTCACTCTTAAAAAATATATAAAATATATGGTTTCCCATGCAAGAGAGGGAATAGGATAGGGGGGATGAAAAATGGGTACAAGGGAGGGAAAAGGAGAGGGGGGATGACATATGGGAATAGGGGAGGGAAAAGGAGAGGCGATGACAGATAGACGCAAGGAAAAATGAGAGGGGGAATTGTGTTAATCTAGGTCTGGCGTTGACATCACTTAATTTCTTATTTATTTTTATCAGATGTCTACAAAATTATGGCTATGACAATTATCATGAAGAATGATTATATATCATTTTAAGGTTGGAATGAGTTAAATGCTTTCATAGGCTTGCAAGCTTCACATTATGTTGCTGGGGTTGTAGTGTTTTTCTTATGGAAATTAGTTTGACATCATCACTTGAAGCTACAATGAAAGAGATGGAAATTTGTAAGTATTGGGTTTTAAATTCTACGTTATTTCTACTTTTTATGTTGGTTTTGGACTGAATAGGATATCTTGCAATTAAAAAATTTCTAGTGACTGGTCTACAATTCCTCTAAATGTGGGCTATTTTATTCATATTTCAAGTCATGAAGAAAAGTGTATAATGAAATTAATGAAAAACAATTGATTTCAGAAAACTTCATTCTTACATATGTCAATGACCCTTTGTTGTCAGGCATTTAGTACTTGCATCATTTATTCCTGGATTTAGCATATTTGTTTCTTGGGTGGAGAGCTCAGTCTGTACATTGTTTATATTTATTTTCCAGCACTGATTCACCTTAAAGCTTTTAAAATTTATCTAAATTTTCTAGAAAGAAACCATTGATATGGTCATTTTAGTTTTTGGAATCCTTTTTACTATTTATGGCACGTATTGAAGATGTACTAGAGTCTTTATTAATCGATCTATGTTCCAAAGGAGTTTAGTTTTGTACAAATACATGTTATTAGTCACATGTTAATATTCCTAGGGTCAACTTACAAAAACTCATTTTTCATTTATATTTTAGTTAATGGGGAGATTGTGTTAGCCTAGGTCTAGCATTGACATCACTTACTTTATTCTTTGTTTTTATCAAATGTTTGTAAAATTATGGCTATGGAAATTATCATGAGAAATAATTTTATGTCATTTTAAGGTCAGGAGGCGTTAAATGCTTTCATAGGCTTGCAGGCCTCTCATTTTACTGCTAGTGGGGTTGTAGTGTTGCTAATGGAGTTGAAGTATTTTGCTAAAGGAATTCAATTTGACATCATCACTTGAAGCTACAATGATAGAGATGGAAATTTGGAAGTAATGGGTTTTGAATTTTACAATGTTACTAATTTTTTTGTTGTATTTTTTTTTTTGTGGAAAACATCCCAAAAGGGATGCCACTTTTGGGTAAGACCCAAGGAGTCAGGGGTATCCATGCCACAAAAAATGCCCAAGGCTCGGACCTGGCCTACCACCTTTGACATACTCAAAGAGAAAACAAACACACAAAACCAATTTTAAAATAAGTAAATAACAACAAAAATAATAAATTAAAATAAAAAACATGCTCCTTGAGTGTGTCAAAAACAAAAGAACAACCAAACACACACACACAATGAGATAAAATAAACCACAATACGAACCACATAGAAAAACACAAGAACCACATAACAAAACATAAACAAGACAAAAACAACAGAACACTACAAAGACATAACCCAAAAAACATGAAAAATAAACACAACCAAAACTTAAAATATTAAAAAAATAAAAATAAAAAACAACCAACAACAGACAATAAACAAAAACAAAAAACATAGAAAACACTCACACAAAAAACATGAAATAACACAAACAAAGAGAAACACAAGAACAAGAACGACAAAAACACAAGAACAATAACAAAAAACATTAAAAAAAAAAAACAAAAAAAAAAAGAACACAAGAAAAACAAAAAACAACACAAAGAACACAAAAACAAAACAAAACAAAAAGTAACACACACACCTTAAAAAACTAAACAAAAAATAAAAAATAAAAAAAATTGAACATAACAATGACCTATCTAGACCAGAAGACTATTAAGGCAAGAAACAACAAAGGAAACAAAAGAAAGAAAAGAGTGAGCTAGGGAACTAAAAAAAATTGAATGAACCAAAGAGAAGCAAAAAAAAACAAGAAGAAACTAGGTACCTTTAGAACTGGAGCCATCCAAAGAAGTGATAGAAAGAAGGGCTTCCTTAATTTGCAAAGCCCACCATCTAGGAGGGTGGCCATAACAAGTAAGATCACCTTCATCCAAAGCCCAATTAGCTAAAGCATCAACACTCTTGTTTTGATCTCTGACCACATGATTGTAATAAACTTTCAAAAATCCCATTTGGATTAATTAAATCTTCTCAATAATTCTTTTTATTCTCTAATCAACCTTATGATTCTTGGAAGGAGTCTTCAAAATATTAATCATAAGTTGAGATTCAGACTCAACTAACACATTTTCCCATCCAACATTAGTAGCCTCCTGAAGGCCTCTGAGTATACCATACCCCTCAGCAAGGTTATTGGAAAGAATATCCAAATTCTCAGTAAAATTAAAAACCAGGGAGCCATCTAAAAGTCTACCAATTCCTCCCACACTAGCTTTTCCAGGGTTTCCTTTAGAGGCTCCATGAGTATTGACTTTTCTAAAATCCTTAGGAGGAGGTTTCCAATTTCTTGTCCTATCCATCTTACTAATACTCACATTTCCTTTAATTTGGTTGCCCTTAGAAGATTTAATCTTCAATATTTGCATCACTTGATCCCATATTTGGTGGAAGTTTTGGGGTGATTAATAATTTGATGGACTGATTCAACTAAGTTGGCTATGGTCTATTGACAAATATAGTGAATATCCTTTCTATATTGATTAAAAATTTGACTGTTCCTTTCAATCCAAATATTCCAAAGAAGAATGGTAGAACCCATCCAAACTAACTGTCTATAAAATGATCAACACCCTCTTGATTAGGCCAACCGAAGAGGATATCTTCCATTTAAAAAATTTCGAGGGACTAGTCTACAATTGCTCTAAAGGTGGGCTATTTTATTCATATTTAAATTCATTAAAAGAATTTTAAAATTAAATTAATGAAAACACAGGGTGATGCATAAGGGGTCGGACCCAAAATGTACTTGTGAAAAATGGAAAATTTGTTGCGAAACCCTAGCAAATCTCGACCACATTCATGTAGGAGGACATGGTGAATTACCTTATTTTTTCAAAATAAATTATAAACTATTGGTAAATTTGAAATTTCTAGTCGAATCGGGTGGAAAATGAGATCCAGCCATGGGCCAATGCAAAAAATGGTTCAACCTTGAACTAGGTGTAGAAAAAGGTTTGATCTCAAACTGGGTACAGAACATGGTATTGGTTGTGAAGCCTAATTTTCTCTAATTTGGAGGTCTTGTTTTCAACTGTAATTGGACCCATTCCACGAAGGGGGGTGTAGGGGGGGTAATGCCCTCCCTACTACATCATCGAGGGTCCAGGGGGGCAACGCCCTCCCTACTACGTCACCAAAATTAGATGTATTTTTCCCTTTGTAAAATAGGGTTTGGTAGTCCGTTTGGATGCAAAATAGGATCTCGATATCGACCTTGTGAAGAAAAGGGTCTGGTAGTCCATTCGGATGCAAAATGGGGTTCAAATATTGGCCTTGTGCAGAAAATGTTCTGGCAGACCATCCGAATACAAAACAAGGTCCAGATATCAACCTTATCTAAAAAAGGGTTCGGTAGTCTGTTCAGATGCAAAATAGGGTTTGGATATTGGCTTTGTGCAGAACAAGGTCTAGTAGTCCATTCGAATGTAGAACAGGGTTCGAATATCGACCTTGTACAAAACAAGGTTTGGTAGTCTGTCTAGATGCAGAACAGGGTCCAAATATCAATCTTGTACAAAAAAGAGTTTGGTAGTCCGTTTGGATGCAGAACAGGGTCTAGATATCGTTCGAATGCAGAATAGGGTCCAAATATCAACCTTGTGCAGAAAAGGGTTTGGTAGTCCATTCGGATGCAAAATAGGATTTGGATATTAACCTTATGCAGAAAAGGGTCTGGTAGTCTGTTTGGATGCAGAACAGGATCCGAATATCAACCTTGTGTAGAAAAGGGTTTGGTAGTTCATCTGGATGCAAAATAGGGTCGGGATATTGACCTTGTGTAGTAAAGGGTCCGGTAGTCTAGGATTTGTTCTGGTGCAAAAATGGTTTCGATCTTGTTTGGTGCAGAATTGGGTTTGATCTAGTGTAGAACTGGGTCAGGATATCCATCTAGTGTAGAATAGGGTCTAGAAATTAAAAAAAAAAAGTATTGATGGGGTGTTAGTTATATATAGTGATATACTTGGCTAATTGGACAGGATAATTTAGAAATTTTAAAATTTTGTGGCGAAAAGGGTCCTCTATTTAGGCAGGATTTTTGATGATTTTTTAAAAATATCTGTGATACTATTATCAACGCATGGTGAACCAACACCTAAAAAAGTTTTGTCCCGAAAATTTTTGGCTAAATGGACGACATCCAAGTCCCCCAAATTTGTAAATTTGAATTTTTAAAAATGTCAATTTTTGTCCCAATGGCGAAAATTCATTGTTATGCATAACCCTAGTAAAAAAACTTGTTTCAAAAAACATCATTCTTTCATATGCCAATGACCTTGTTTAAGATTCTTCATGTGGGCTTTTTTGTTGGGCATGCAAGCTTTGTTGTTAGGCATGTAGGCTTTATTGTTAGGCATGCAGTACTTGCATCATCTATTCCTGGATTCAGCATCTTTGTTTCTTAGGTGGAGATCTCAGTCTGTACATTGCTTACATTTGTTTTCCAACATTGATTCACCTTAAAGCTTTTAAAATATCTCTAAAGTTTAAAAAATATATATTGATATGGCCATTTTAGTTTTTGGAAATATTTTTACTATTTACGACACGTATTGAAGATGTCCTAAAGTCTTTATTAATCAATTTGTGTTACTAGGGATTTCATTTTTGTAAAAATACATGTTATAAGTCACATGTTAATATTCATAACGTCAACTTAGAAAACTCATTTTTATTTATATTTTAGTTAATTGGGAGATTGTGTTAACTTGGGTCGTATTAGAAATTAAACTCAATTTCACGCTTGTAAGATCTCTGACAGATATTATTGCCCAAATCCGATCGTAGATCTCTAACATCCGATCGCCACAATCTCCCATGTGAGAAATTAATACTGACAGTTGCAGATAGGAAGAAACCCTAATTCATTCGATGATTGGTCAAAAACCCTAGTTTTACATTAATGTTATTTCATAGGATGAGCCTTATCCTTTCTTCTACCTGGATATACAATGCGTGGTGCCATTCAAAAAAATGCAATGAGAAAAAACAAAGTAGCAGTGCACAGTAGTGTAGAGAGAGAATGATTCAAAACAAGGAGGCGAAATGACAGCATTCATAGTCTCCCATCTGAGTTGAACCAGCAACTTCACTTGCAGATGAATGTATAAAACCCTTCCATTTTGCATTGTAAATTTACATTTGCATTCAGCTTATGTTCAATCAATAAAATCTATTTGTGCAATTTTTATTCTCTGCTCTGCAAGTATTGTTTTGCATTATTATCCCTCCATTTTCCCTTGTGCAGTCTTTATGTGTGCATAGGTATTGCGTAGTTTTTTTTATGTGCATAAGTACTGTGCTTAGTTTATCTTCCAATAAGACATGTTTTTTGTCTTTTAGAAGTTTGTGTCCTTTAGTTCTTCCATAAAAAACCCTAAATTCATACTTTAATTTATTTCCAAAAGTCTTATGCACTTTATTCATTGTGCATAGCATTTGTGCTCCTCCCATTTGTGCAATCAAGTTTGAACCTAGATCAAAAGTTTAATCACTCCTCCTAAGAGTGTTTGGATTTGTGCTCCCTTCCTAGTGTGCAAGGGGCTTGCGCATCCTCTTTGTGTGCTTCCTCCTTGCACATTAATCACACTACACAAGGTGACGTTGACCCCTGGTCAACAGGGAGTGTGGAAGCCTTGCACTGTGCATATCTCAAACACAGTTATTTTTTGTGATTCTCTCAAATTGGTATTAGAGCTAGCACCTTCCCGTGGATGATAAGAAGCAATGGCTTCTGATAGCAACCCTTTGCAGTTGTAGATCCCATGGTTCAATGGCAAGAACTATGATTACTAGAGCATTCAGATGAGGATCTTGTTCGGGTCATAGGAGCTATGGGACCTGGTCCAGAATGGCTATGCAGAGCCAATAGATGCAGCACTGTGAGTGCTCTCTCCCAGGAAGAGTCAGATTTGTTGAAGGAGAACCAAAAGAAGGACCAGAAGGTATTATTCTATATAATGCAAGTGATCGAGGAGACAATCTTCCCATAAATAGTAGCAACAACCAAATCGAAGGAGGCCTAGGAAATCTTAGCCAACTCCTTCCAAGGCACCAACAAGGTGAAGTTGGTGTGGTTGCAGATGTTGAGGAGGGAGTTCGAGAACTTGCAGATGAGCGAGTTAGAGTCCATAAGTGACTTCTTCACCCGGACAATGGATGTCATCAACTAGATGAGGTTGAATGGGGAGAATGTGGAGAATCAGAGGATTATGGAGAAGATACTAAGGAGCCTACCAGCAAGGTTCGACTCAGTAGTGATCATGATTGAAGAATCGAGGGATTTGACAACCCTCTCTATAGATGAGCTCATGGGTTCTCTACAAACACATGAGCAGAGGTTGAGTCACTCAACTCAATCCTCATTGGAGCAAGCGTTCAAGATGTAGGTCTCATTTTGAGATAGTAGCAGAGAAGAATCCCACCAAGGAGCCTCTAGTTCTCAAGGAGGAAGAGGTAGAGGCAAGCGTGGAAGAGGTAACAAGCAAGGAGGAAGGTCAAACTCCAATGACGGAGAGACCAGTTGCAACTTCCATCAAGCAAGAGGAAGAGGCAGTGGCAAAAATTAGCAAGGAGGATCTAATCAGAGGTATGATAAATCGAAGATCCAATGTTATTATTACAAGAAATTTGGTCATTATATTTTTGAGTGTAGAAAGAAGATGGCCAAGGATAACAAACAACAAGCCCACTACACAAATGAATATAAAAATGTAGAGTGTAGAGATGCTTGTGGGAATATGTTGTTGACTTGCAGTATTGAGGAGGAGAGCCAGAAGAATATCTGGTATCTCGATAGTGGGTGTAGCAACCACATGACTGGGAACAGAGAGATGTTCTCACAATTTGATGAAATAGTCCAATCTAAAGTGAATATGGGGAACAACAACAAGGTTCCTATAATGGGGAAAGGAAAAATCCTTATCCGCACCAGGCAAGGTGAAAGGAAGCAGATCATCGATGTCTATTATGTGCCTAGGTTGAAGCACAATTTGTTGAGCGTTGGATAACTTGTGTAGAAGGGGTACACTATTCAATTCAAAGATGGAGTTTGTACCATCAGAGACAAAGAGCATGGGCAAATTGCAACTATGTCCATGACAAAGAACAAGATGTTTCCCCTACAGATTTAGAATGAATCATTGATGTCATTAAGTGCAGTTGTGAAAGATGCTACCTGGTTGTGGCATCTCAGATTCGATCACCTGAGTTTCAGTGGCCTGAACTTGCTGCACAAGAAGCAGATGGTGAAGGGTTTACCCCTTATTGAGCAACCAAATCAAGTTTGTGAAGGTTGCTTAGTTGGCAAGCAACACAGGGATGCATTCCCTATAGGACAATCTTGGAGAGCTTCACAACCATTGGAGCTGGTGCATTCAGATATTTGTGGTCCAATGCAGACCAACACATTTATCGATAACAAATACTTCCTGAATTTCATTGATGATTTCAATCGGAGGACATGGGTATATCCCATCAAACAAAAGTCAGAGGCATTCGAAAAATTTAGGGAGTTCAAGGCTCTGGTTGAGAAACAAAGTGGCTACCAAGTGAAGACTCTTAGGACAGATGGAGGAGGTGAGTATATCTCCAATGAATTCCAAAATTTTTGCAAGAAAAATGGAATTTATAGGTAGCTCACTACCAGATACACACCACAACAGAATGGTGTTGCAGAGAGGAAGAACAGAACAATCATGGAGATGGCATGGAGCATGTTGAAGGCAAAGAATTTACCACATGAGTTCTGGGTAGAAGTTGTATGTTGTGCAGTTTATCTGCTAAATCGATGTCCCACGAAGAGTGTGAAGGACATGATTCCTCAGGAAGCCTGGAGCAATTAGAAGCCCAGTGTGGCTCATTTGAGAGTTTTTGGGTGCATAGCATATGCACATGTTCCAGATGAGAAGAGGAAGAAGTTGGATGACAAGGTGGAGAAATGCATCTTCACTGGGTATAGTGAAGAGTCAAAGGCATATAGGCTATATAATCCTATGACGAAGAAGTTGATTATCAGCCGAGATGTGAAGTTCCTGGAGGATGAAGCCTGGAACTGGAAATCAAAGACTGGTCACCCGAGCCAACAATTATCGAGTCTGAGGACTTGGAAGAAGAAAAAGTGCATCAGCCTGTAGCTTCAAGCAACAATACTAGAGCTAGCAGCAACACTGCCTCATCATCACAAACGCCTCAACTTGCAAGCAGGATCTCCAACTTGAGGACACCCACGAAGACGAGGAGCTTGCAAGATATTTATGAGGTAACCCAAAATCAAATAGATGAAGAACATTCTGATTTTGCTTTATTTTCTGAGTGTGATCCAATTTCATTTGAAGAAGCAATTCAGAATCAGAAATGGGTGAAGGCTATGGATGAGGAAATAGAGGCCATAGAGAAGAATAAGACATGGCAGTTGATGGATCTCCCAAGGGAAGAAGACCATTGGAGTCAAATGGGTATATAAAACTAAGTTTAATGCCCAAGGTGAAGTTGATAGGCATAAGGCCAGATTGGTGGTAAAAGGCTACAAGTAGAAGTCAGGGATTGACTATCATGAGGTGTATGCACCTGTAGCAAGACTTGACATAGTCAGAATGATCCTGGCATTGGCAGCCCAAAAAGGCTGGAGTGTGTACCAGATGGATGTCAAGTCTGCCTTCCTCAACGGAGTGTTGGAAGAAGAGGTCTACATAGACCAACCACCAGGCTATGAGTTGGAAGGACAAGAAGGTAAGGTCCTGAAGCTGAAGAAGGCCCTGTATGGGTTGAAGCAAGCACCCAAGGCTTGGTACAATCGGATTGATGCCTATTTTTAGGAGAATGGGTTCATCAAATGCCCATATGAGCACACCCTATACCTGAAGCAAAATGCAGAAGGGGAGATGATAATCGTCTGCTTGTATGTAGATGATCTGATATACACTAGCAACAACAATGTGCTATTTGACCAGTTCAGAACAACCATGATGAAGGAGTTCGAGATGATGGACTTAGGGCTGATGAAATATTTTCTAGGCATTGAAGTTGACCAATCTGCAGATGGCATCTTCATTTCTCAGGGTAAGTATGCGAAAGATGTCCTAAAGAGGTTTAATATGGAGGACAACAAACCTACCATCACACCTATTGCCACAGGTCTGAAGCTGAGCAAAATGGATTGCAGCAGAAATGTTGATCCAACTTTGTATAAGAGGTTAGTTGGCAGTCTCATGTATTTGACTACAACTAGACCAGATTTGATGTTTGGAGTGAGCTTAATTAGCAGGTTTATGGAGACTCCAAAGGACACTCACTGGCAAGTAGGCAAAAGGATTTTGTGCTATGTCAATGGGACGCGGAACCATGGAATTTTTTATGCCAAAAAAGACCAACTGGAACTGGTTGGCTACACAGATAGCGATTGGGCTGGCAACACTGATGATCGAAAGAGCACTTTCGGCTATGCTTTCCATCTTGGATCGGGAGTAGTTTCATGGTCATCCAAGAAGCAACCGATAGTTGCATTGTCCACTACAGAGGTAGAGTATGTTGCCGCCACGTCAGCCGCATGCCAGGCAGTATGGCTGCGAAGAATCTTGGGTGAGCTGAATCATCCACCGAAAGGGGCGACAACTATTTTTTGTGACAACAATTCCGCCATAGCACTATCGAAGGATCCAATGTTTCATGGTAGGACGAAGCACATCGATATCCGCTACCACTTCATCAGAGAGCTGGTGAAAGCTAACGAAATTGTGTTACTATTTTGCAGGTCAAAAGAGTAGGTAGCCGATATTTTCACAAAACCTTTGAAGGAGGAGGACTTCAACAGGCTGAGGGAAATGTTGGGCATCAAAGTCTTTGTGAAATCTCGTTTAAAGGAGGATGTTAGAAATTAAACTCGATTTCATGCCTGTAAGATCTTTGATAGATCTTATCACCCAAATCCGATCGTAGATCTCTAACATCCAATCGCTACAATATCTTGCATGAGAAATTAATACTGATAGTTGTAGATAGGAAGAAACCCTAATTCATTCGATGATTGGTCAAAAACCCTAGTTTTGCATTAATGGCATGTCAGAGGATAAGCCTTATCCTCTCTTTTTCCCGGCTATATAAGGCGATGGTGCCATTCAGAAAAATGTAATGAGAGAAATGGAGCAGCAGTACATAGTAGTGTAAAGAGAGGAGAAGGAGCCAAAGCGAGGAGGTGAAGCGGCAGCATTCACAGTCTCCCGTCTGAGTTGAACCTGCAACTTTGCTTGTAGATGAATGTGTAAAACCCTTCCATTTTGCATTGTAAAACTGCATTTGTAGTCTACTTATTTTCAGTCAATAAAATCTATTTGTGCAAGTTTTATTCTCTACTCTGCAAGTATTGTTTTTTATTATTCTCCCTATGTTTTTCCCTTGCATAGTCTTTATGTGCGCATAGACATTGCGTAGTTTTTTTATGCGCATAAGCATTGTTCTTAGTTTATCTTCATTTAAGACATACTTTTTATCTTTTAGTGGTTTTCGTCCTTTAGTACCTCTATAAAAAAATCCTAAAGTCATTCTTTAATTTATTTCCAAAAGTTTTACGCACTTTATTCATTGTGTATAGCATTTGTGCTCCTCCCATTTACGCAATCAAGTTTGACCCTAGGTCAAAAGTCTAATCACTCCTCCTAAGAGTGTTTGGAGATGCGCCCCCTTCCCATCGTGCAAGGGGCTTGCGCATCCTCTTCGTGCACTTTCTCCTTGCACATTAATCACACTATGCAAGTGGCATTGACCATCGATCAATAAGGAGTGATAAATCCTTGCGCTGTGCATCTCTCAAATGCATTTATTTTTTGCACTTATTTCAGGTCTGGCATTGACATCACTTACTTTCTTCTTTGTTTTTATCATATGTTTGCCAAAATTATGGCTATGAAAATTATCATGAGGAATGATTTTATGTCATTTTAAGGTTGTGAGGAGTTAAATGATTTCACAAGCTTGCAGGCCTTGCATTTTGCTATTGGGGTTGCAATGTTTTGCTTGTAGAATTTAGTTTGACATCATTACTTAAAGCTACAATGACAGAGATGAAAATTTGTAAGTATTGGTTTTGGATTGAAGAGAATATCTTGTTATTCAAAACTTTCCAGTGACCGGTCTATAATTGCTCTAAAGGTGAGCTATTTTATTCATGTTTCAAGTCATGAAGAAAAGTTTTAAATGAAATTAATGAAAAACAACTAATTTCATAAAACATCATTCTTACATATGCCAATGACCCTATTTAAGATTCTTTATGTGGGTTTTGTTGTTAGGCATGCAGTACTTGCATCATCTATTCCTCGATTCAACATATTTATTTCTTAGGTGGAGAGCTTGGTTTGTATATTGCTTACATTTGTTTTCTAGCACTAATTCACCTTCAAGCTTTTAAAAAAAAATCAATTTTAAAAAAAAATATTGATATGGCCATTTTAGTTTTTGAAATATTTTTTTCTATTTATGGCACATATTGAACATGTCCTAAAGTATTTATTAATAAATTTATATTCCTAAGTAGTTTAGTTTTGTACAAATACATGTTATAAGTTACATGTACAAATACATGATATAAGTTACATGTTAATACAGCTCAACTTAGAAAAACTCATTTTTCATTTACATTTTAGTTAATGGAGAGATTGTGTTAACTTAGGTCTGGCATTGACATCACTTACTTTCTTATTTGTTTTTATCATATGTCATAGCCAAAATTATGGCTATGGCAATTATCATGACGAATGATTTCATGTTATTTTAAGGTCGGGAGGATTTAAATGCTTTTACAGGTTTACAGGCCTCGCATTCTATTGTTGGGGTTGTAGTGTTTTGCTTGTGGAATTTAGTTTGACATCATCATTTGAAACTATAATGATAGCAATGTAAATTTGGAAGTAATGGATTTCGAATTTTATACTGTTACTACTTTTTATGATATATTTGGGCCGAAGAGGATATCTTAGAATTTAAAACTTTCTAGTGACTGATCTATAATTGCTCTAAAGGTGGGCTATTTTATTCATTATTCAAGATATTAAGAAAAATTTAAAATGAAATTAATGAAAAACAATTGGTTTCAGAAAACATCATTCTTACATATGCCAATGACCCTGTTTAAGATTCTTCATATGGGTAAGCATGTAGTACTTACATCATTTATTCCTAGATTCATCATCTTAGTTTCTTGGGTGAAGAGCTCAGTTTGTATATTTCTTACATTTGTTTTCCAGATTCACCTTAAAGCTTTTAAAATTTCTCTAAAGTTTCCCAAATCCAATCCAAATAAGTTACAATGGAAACTTCAACTATACGTGAATGCATTTAAATGGCCAAAACACTTCATTTTTCCTCCGCATTTGTAAACTGATATTTTATTAAAATACAGTCATATAATTCATAAGAAAAATCAAATTCAAATTAGTCGCATGTTTATCTACAAAATTTATGTAATAATACACAATTATTAATGATAAATTACTAAGATTCTCGCTTTTCATGTATTTTATATTTTTTCAAAAGTAATAATAATAGGGTGGTTTAAAACCGCATTCTTAGGTTTTTTATATTTTTTTAAATAATAAGAGGTAGTTTAAAACTGTTCTTTTAGGTTTTTTTATTTATTTTTCAAAAGTAATAATAAGAGGGTGGTGTAAAACCGCCTTCTTAGGTTATATTAGAGAGGTTTCAAATTGTCTTCTTAAGATCTATATTTAAGAGGGCGGTTTTAAACTGCCATCATAGTGATAAAATAATATGGTTTTTGAGGCGGTATTTAATCACCCTAATAGACTTTAAGAAGGTGGTTGTTTTAGACGGTTTTTAACTACCATCATAGGATGCACATTTTTTATGGTGTCCTCATATATGGGGGTTAAATAACCACCCTTAAAAACCCTTTTTGGTGTAGTGTCTACAACCTCCACTAGAACAACCACCCCCACTCTCTACTCCTATTAATGAGGTCACTTCTTTGTATGATATTCCACTAACAAAAATTGTCACATCCCATATATAAGAAACACAAATATCCCAAATAGATTCATATATGCAAACCCTTATAAATACCACCACTATAGCATTAAATCCCTTGTCAATGATTTTATTTCCTTTCCAATCCACTTTCATACCCTCTCCTACTATTGAGCATCCATTACCAAAGGTATTATTTACGATTCAAAGCATTGAGACGAATACTCAAATATGGGCAAAGTAGCAAGAACCGCAAGATAAAACAGAGTAGGCAATCATCCAGATGTATGATGGAGAGAATCCAATTACTAGACACTGCACCAAAAAGGGTCTTTAAGGGTAGTTTTTAACCATCCTTAAAGATCTTTAAGGGCAGTTATTCAATCATTATCTATGAGGACGTTGTAAAAAGTCTGCTTCCTATGATGACGGTTAAAAACCACCTCAAAAAACCATCCTCTTAAGGTTTATTAAGATGGTTAAAAATATTACTATGAGGGTGATTTAAAAGCACCCTCTTTTCTATGGCTCTCTTTAGCTATAAAAGTTGGAAAGAGTCACAGATCATTTGAGAATCGAACCCAACCTCTTCGATTTGAATATGAGAGAATGAATTTTGGTACCCAAATCAAATTGGGATCTGAGTTTATACTCAGATTATTGAGTAAATTGGTTCATATTCACAATCTCAGGCTGAATGGACAAAGCAGCCAACTCATCTCATAATTAGAGAGATGTAGGTTCAATCCTTGTTGGATCTTAAGAGGGCGGTTTTAAACCGCCCTAATAAAACTTAAGAAAATAGTTTTAAATCGCCCTCTTGTTATTACTTTTTTAAAAATAAAAATAAAAGCCTACAAAAATAGTTTTAAACTACCCTCTCATTATTATTATTATTTTAAATATAAAACCTAAACCTAAACCGTTCTTATTATTACTTTTTTAAAAAATATAAAACACATGAAAAGCTAATTTTATTATTACATACGTAAACATGTGATTAATCCAAATTTGATTTTTCTTATGACTCATATGATTGTATTTTAATAAAATGGTAGTTTACAAGTACGAAGTAAAAATTAATTTTTTTGGTCGTTTAATTGCATCCACATATAGCTGAAGTTTCCATTAAAACTTATTTGGATTGGATTTGTGAAAATTTAGAGAAATTTTAAAAGCTTTAAGGTGAATCAGTGCTGGAAAACAAATGTAAGCAATGTACAAACTGAGCTCTCCACCCAAGAAACAAAGATGATGAATCCAAGAATAGATGATGCAAGTACTGTATGCCTAACAACAAAGCCCACATGAAGAATCTTAAATAGGGTCATTGGCATATGAAAGAATGATGTTTTTTTGAAATCAATTTTTTTTCATTAGTTTCATTTTAAACTTGTCTTCATGACTTTGAAATATAAATAAAATAACCCACCTTTAAAGAAATTGTAGACCAATAACTCGAAATTTTTGGATTGCAATATATCCTCTTCAATCTAAATACAACATAAAAAGTAATAACAATGCAAGATTCAAAACCCAATACTTACAAATTTCCATCTCTATTTCCATCTCTATCATTGTAGCTTCAAGTAATGATTTTAAATTGAATTCCTTAAGCAAAATACTGCAACTCAACAACAGCAGAATGCGACTTGCAAGCTTGTAAAAGCATTTAACTCCTCCCAACCTTCAAATGAAATAAAATTATTCTTTATGATATTTTGCCATAACCATAATTTTATAAACATCTAATTAAAAACAAAGAAGAAAGTAAGTGATGGCAATATTATACCCAGGATAACACAATCTTCCCATTAACTAAAATATAAATGAAAAATGAGTTTTTGTAAGTTGACCCTATGAATATTAACATGTGACTAATAGCATGTATTTTTACAAAATTGAACTATTTTGGAACACATATCGATTAATAAAGACTTCAAGACATCTTCAATACGTGTCATTAATAGCAAAAAGGATTCCAAAAACTAAAATGGCCAATGTTTTTTTTTTTAATTTAGGGAAATTTTAAAAGCTTTAAGGTGAACCACTGTTGGAAAAAAAATGTCGGCAATGTAAAAACTGAGCTCTTCACCCAAGAAACAAAGATGCTAAATCCAGAAATAGATGATGCAAGTACTGCATACCTAACAACAAAGCCCACATGAAGAATATTAAATAGGGTCATTGGCATATGTAAGAATGATGTTTCATTTTAAAATTTTCTTCATGAATTGAAATATGAATAAAATAGCCCACCTTTAGAGCAATTGTAGACCAATCAATCGAAATTTTTGCAAGATATCCTTTTTAGTCCAAAACCAGCATAAAAAGTAGTGTAAAATTCAAAATCCAATACTTATAAATTTCCATCTCTATCATTTTAGGTTTAAGAAACTGAATTCCACAAACAAAACATTGCAACCCGAGCAGCAGAGAATGCGAGGCCTGCAAGCCTATGAAAGCATTTAACTCCTTTAACATAAAATCATTCCTCATGATAATTGCCATAGCCATAATTTTGGTAGGCATCCGATAAAAACAAATAAGAAAGTAAGTCATGTCAATGCTAGATCCAATTTAACACAATCTCTTCATTAACTAAAATATAAATGAAAAATAAGTTTTTTTAAGTTGATCTATGAATATTAACATGTAATAGCATGTATTTGTACAAAACTAAACTGCTTGGGAATATAGATCGACTACTATATACTTTAGGACGCTCAATATGTGCCATAAACAATAAAAAGATTCCAAAAACTAAAATAGCCCTAATGTTTTTTTTTTAATTTAAAGAAATTTTAAAAGCTTTAAGGTGAATAAATGTTGAAAAATAAATGTAAGCAATGGACAAATTGAGCTTCCCACAAAAGAACCAAAGATGTTGATATGATGCAAGTACTGCATGCCTAACAACAAAGCCCACATGAAGAATCTTAAATAGGGTCATTGGCATATGAAAGAATGATGTTTTCTAAAACTAGTTGTTTTTCATTAATTTCATTTTAAAATTTTCTTCGTGACTTGAAATATGAATAAAATAACCCATATTTAGAGCAATTGTAGACCAGTCACTCGAAAGTATTGAATTGCAATATATCCTCTTCAATTCAAAACCAGCATACAAAGTAGTAACAGTCTAAAAATCACAATCCAATACTTACAAATTTCTATCTCTGTCATTGTAGCTTCAAGTGATGATGTCAAACTAAATTCCACAAGCAAAATACTACAACCCCAATAGCAAAATGTGAGGCCTGCAAGCTTGTGAAAATATTTAACTCCTTCCGACCTTAAAATGACATAAAATCATTCCTCATAATAATTGCCATAGCCATAATTTTGGCAGACATCTGATAAAACAAAAAATAAAGTGATGTCAATGCTAAACCAATGTTAACACAATCTCTCCATTAACTAGAATATAGATGAAAAATGAGTTTTTCTAATTTGAAGCTATGAATATTAACATGTAACTTATAGCATATATTTTTACAAAATTGAACTGCTTAGCAACACATATTTATTAATAAAGACTTTAGGACATCTTCAATACGTGTCGTAATTAGAAAAAATATTTCAAAAACTAAAATGGCCATATCAATAGTTTTTTTTAATTTAGATAAGTTTTAAAATATTTGAGGTGGATCAGTACTCGAAAACAAATGTAAGCAATGTATAGATAAAGCTCTCCACCCAAGGAAGAAAGATTCTAAATCCAGGAACAGATGATGCAAGTGCTACATGCCTAACAACAAATCCCACATGAAGAATCTTAAACAGGGTCATTGACATAATAAAGAATGAAGTTTTCTAAAATCAATTTTTTTTCATTAATTTCATTTTAAACGAAATATGAATAAAATAACCCATCTTTAGAGCAATTGTAGACCAGTAAGTCGAAACTTTTGAACTGCAAGATATCATACTTAGTCCAAAACCAGCATAAAAAGTAGTGTTAGTCAAAATGACCACATCCAGAGAAAGAAGGAATAATCTTCTCAAGATACTAAGTGTAGAGAAAAGTCATGATAGTGTGACATTTTGAAGACAGATGAGCAAGCTGAGACATAAAGTCATGACAGCATGATTTTTTGAAGGCATAGTGAGAGACTAGGCCAAAAGTCATGATAGCATGACATTTTGAATATTGAGGACCAATTTGAGGCATAAATTCACAATGCAACATTTTGAAGGTCCAATGAGAAACAGATATGGAAAGTCGCGACAACGCGATATTTTGAAGACCCAGTAGAAACTAAGGCAAAAATTTGTGATAGCATAGCATTTTGAAGGCCCAATGAGAGACTAAGGCGAAAAGTCATGATAGCATGATATTTTGAAGACCAAGAAGCAAGCTAAGGTGAAAAGTCATGACAAAACAACATTTTGAAGGCCCATTGAGAGACTAAGGTGGAAAGTAGCTATAGCATCACATTTTGAAGGCCCAATGAGAGACTAAGGTGAAAAGTCATGATAGCACGATATTTTGAAGATCAAGGAGCAAGCTGAGATGGAAAGTCACGATAGTGTGACATTTTGAAGGCCAAGTGGGCCACGACATATAAGATATGTTGAGAAAGATCGTTGCAACAAGAATATCCCAACCACTTCTAGTTAGAAGCTCCATGACCTCTTAACCTTTTCTTTACCAGAATGAGCCTACGGGCATACTGTTGTAACAACTTTCAGTTTTTTGTTATGTAAAACTCTTATATATAGAATGAGCGACCCAAGCAAATGGTCGGCTCTTAGGTGTTTACAAGGCTATGTATACAGACTTTTGAAAGCTTAATAAAGATCTCCATTCTGGTTCTTGGCTCATTGGTGTTTTCAAATCAAGTATGTATGTGTTGTCTATTGTTGTTTGAATCTAAGTTGAATGTAATCTGCATCAATTCTTATTCTGAATTCCTGCATTAACATTCTGTTAGATCTGCAATTTAACTTCACGGATAAGCTATATTTTCATAAAGCATTCACCAAGAGTTTTAGTTTCTATGTTTTGGTTATGTTATGCTTCTCTGCAAAAGGTTGTGGTAGTTGCTTTGTTGTTGCTTAATCTGTACCATTTTAATCCTCTAGCCATAGCTATATTTCCCTCTCTTTATGCATTTCCCTCTCTCTCCCTTTTCCTAAAAGAAGCAAAGGAACCAGCCTCCTCTGGAGATTGAACTAGGTAGACCCTGTTCTAACCTTGGTCTTTCAATGTTGGCAAAGTCTTGGGTGCAAATGTAACCAAAGGCAGATTTTGCTCCAATAATTTTTGGCATGCCCGATGGGACCCAAATCCCACACATTACATAGATCAAAGCCCTGGTGAATAGCTTTTCCTTGTCAATATTTTTTACATCACTTGGCGACTCTACACCAGAAAAGAACCTTAGAAAAATCCTTACCTAGCTTCTGGTCATGAACCGTCTTTCATGATAACCAGATCTAAAGCTAAAAATTTAGAAGAACCCATAGAGTTCTTCGAACTGCACCTTGGTAGCCTCTGAGCTAACCCTATTTTGGTTGCTAGAACAACTTCTACTTACATCAGCAATTCAAGACACACTAATACTTCCCTTGTAGCCCTCCCTAGCACTACTGCTAGCGAAACCTTAGCTCCAGTTACCTACACAACCATAATGGATGGAAATCTATCGATTCTGCCCTACCCCACATGGAACCATATAGGCCCCCTGAACCTGGTAGCTCAGCATCCGATCCTTGCAATAGCCCTAAAAGCTCTACCCTAGTATGACGATACTGGAAATATGACTTATGAACATTATCTAGATGTAGCTACGCTGGCCCCCATACATAATATCCAGGAAGAAGATGTTATGATAAGATTGCTGGTCATTTCTTTGAAAGGGAAGATGCTCTATTGGTATAGAGCTCTTGAAAATTAGACCATATCTACATGGGCCCAGCTTGCTGGTAAATTAGTGGAAGAATTCAATGAGTAGACAGATCCTTTCTCCCTACTGAATCAGTTTACTATTATTCAAAAACACCCACAAGAAGAGATCGTAGATTTCAATATCATATTCAGTAGGACTTGGAAAAGAGTACCTGATGGTCTGAGACCAACACATGAACAAGCAATGTATTATTATTTGAGAGATTTTAACTCAGATATAAGTATGGCAATTAGATAGTCTCATGTACACACCTTCCCTGAGATTTATTAGGAAGCACAGAAGGCAGAAAAGGACCTGATTGCTATTGGTAGATTTCCACCCAAAATAATGATGCCCATTTTTCCAGATCTACCTCAAGCATCAAGTGTTGCTTTCCCAACTAATTCCAATCTTCCCAAATGGACTGGATAGCCTAACATCCCATTAATACAAGCTCCTCCTACGCTTCCAATGCTCCCCCCTATTCCTGCACTCCCCATGGCTATGGTCCCATTGACTCTAGATCCTCAACTGGTAGTTCTGCAAGATCTGCAAGCTTCTTATAAGACTCTAGAAAATAAATTCATATCCATGGAACGTAGAGAAGTGGAGATAAATTCCCAGCCAAGGAGGTTCCCACAAGTGACTAGAGACCAAGCTTCCATGAGTGGTAGGAACTATGATAAATCTAGCATGGTTTATGCCAATGAAGATAGTGAACCCAATAACGCCTTGACAGAATCAATTTTCTGGTGTTCCACATGCAATGACCCTCATGGCGAGACTTCTTGCATGATTCATCAACATAAGATCTAGAAGGTGGCTATTAAAAAATCTGAGAGATCCCTCAAAGGTCAGATTAATATGATCAAAGAAGAAGACCAAAATTTTATGATGCCTTCTCTTGAACAAGTCTCAGTTCTAACCAGATCGGGAAAGAAACCATTCCAGGTTGATCCCAAGGAACTTAACCCTTTGAAGGTACCCTCACCTATAAGGAGCCCGACTGAGAAAATACCTCCTTTTGAGAAGATTCCCCAAAACTCAGATCCAAAAGGAGCAGAAGTTTACAAAGAAACACCTCCACAGAGGGAGGTAGAGACTCAGGAGCAAGCCAGGGATAAATTGAGATACCCCTCATTGACTAAGCATCAAAGAGTTGATGCTACTCAGGGGTACAAAAATAGGTTTGACACAACGATAAAAGAAAAAAGTGTTGATTCCCTCCCATTCAACATAGTTGAGGAAATGAAGAAAACCCCTTCCAAGGCCACTATGTATGAAGCCCTACGAATCCCAGGATAGATCGACCTACTATAAGAATCTTTAAGGTCTATGAAAAATAAGAGCAGAAGCCCAATTCAGTTGGATTCTATACAAGCTAGTCTCACCTCTACCTTAGGAAAGAATAGGCCTCCCCCTTTTTATCTATCCCTCCAGATGGAAGGGTGGGTGGTTCATAATTGTATGATTGATTCTGGAGCCGCAACTACAGTAATGCCTAAAGCAGTATGTGATATCATGGGGATGGAGTATACAAGAAGTAGTCCAGGAGTCTTACAACTGGATGAAACCCCTATAAAAATGGTGGGGGTAATTAAGGACATCCTAATAGTCCTTCACAGACTACCCCAACTCATAGTCATACAGGAAGTAGTGGTGGTTGACTTAGAACCCTATTTTGGTATGTGCCTCTCCAGGGAATTCACTACTAAAATAGGAGGATATCTGTCACTTGATTTTTCACACCTCGAGATTCCATTCAAATGCAAAAGGGTGAAAATATTCAATGAAAAACCTTCCACTTTCCATGTCGAAAGGCTCAGAGATGAGGAAAAGGCTGACACTACTATAAATATGATGATAGAAGAGCTAATAGATTTAAACCTGATGGAGGAAGCCCTAAATGGGTTACAAGAGGAAGACCAGTTCTCCCTCCAAGACTTCAACTCCATGGTCAAAATAGACATAGGCAGCTACACTATCTTAAAACCTGAGAAAGATAAATCCATTCCTCCCCCTCTGATCGATCAACCCACCAATCAATTGTGGAAGCTTTTCTTTGATGGTGTCAGGTGCAAAAATAGATTTGGAGTAGCCATTATCCCCATCTCCCCCATAGGTGAAGAGAAGATATTCTCTTACAGATTGACCTAGAGTTGCACCAATAACGTAGTAGAATATGAAGCACTCTTTTTAGGCCTCAAAAAATCTAAAAATATGGGTATCAAGCAACTATAAATCTTCGGTGACTCTGAGCTGATAGTGAATCAAGTTACTAAAAAATGTGTAAGCAAACAACATTATCTTAAGGCTTACCAAAATAAAGTCTAGGATTTACTGGAATCCTTTGAATCTCTGAACATAAAGGCAATTCCCAGAGAGAAAAATACACATGCAGACTTGTTGGCTTTAGTAGGGGTAAACTTCTGCCCTATAAGCAATGTCATCCAGAAGTCAAAAACAATCAGGCTGATCTACAGACCTTCTGTGCCAGACAGGGATACCTTCTGGCAAGTTTTTGAGAATGATCGACAAATAGTGGACTTCCTCATCCATGAGATGAATTGCTCTAACAACAGAATGGTCGAGGATGAAGAAGATGAGAACATCATCTAGTTGAAAAATAACCACATCCCAAAAGGGTTGGTTACTCTTGAAAGTCTATTTGATAATAATGACAAGTCGATCGGCCATAAAATGAAAGTCGACAAACATAGATACAAGGAAGCTCAAATGGAGCCTGACAAGGCCATCAAATTAGGAGTGAACACTATGGAAGTAGAAATGGAGGAAATCAAAGAATTATGCAAGGAATTCCTAGACATCATTGCCTGGACCTACGGAGACCTAAAAGTCTACTCCAAAGAGACAATCCAACACATGATCGAGCTCGAGGAAGGTGCAAAGCCATTTCAGAAAAAACAACGACCAATAAATCCCAAAATCGAAGCCTTAATGAAGCAGGAGCTGCTAAAACTGCTTGAAGCTAAAATCATTTACCCAATCAAGCATTCGACATGGGTTGCTAACCTGGTCTCGATTAGGAAGAAGAATGGAGACATCCGGCTGTGCATTGACTTTCATAATTTGAACAAGGCTTCGTTGAAAGACCATTACCCTCTCCCACAGATCGATCAAATCCTACACATAGTAGCGGGAGCAGAAAGGTTCTCACTCCTAGATGGTTTCTCTAGGTATAATCAAGTATGGGTCAAAGATGAAGATCAATTTAAGACCGCGTTCACAACTAAGTGGGGAACGTTTGCTTACCAGAGAATGCCCTTCGGGTTGTCCAATGCCAGGGTGACTTTCCAAAGAGCTATGGATGTGGTATTCAGAGAGTTGGTAAATAAAATAATAGTGATTTACCTAGATGACATGATGGTTTTCTCTCACCAAAAAGAAGATCACATAACACATCTCAGAAGAGTATTCGAGAAATGCAGGGAGTTTGGCATCTCCATAAATCCCAAAAAATCTATCTTCACTGTGGAAGAAGGACTTCTACTTGGCCATGTTGTCTCTAAGTCTGGTCTAGCCATAGAACCTAATAGGGTGAAAGCACTTTTAGATCTTCCTCTCCCCCCGAACAAAAAGGGCTTACAGTCATTCTTTAGCCAGATCAATTTTATGCACAAATTCATAGCTGATTTTGCCCAAATCATCAAACCAATGATAGAGCTTTTAAAAAAGGATGTCATGTTCAAGTGGATGGATGCGAGGAAACAAGCCTTCCAACAGATCAAAGAACAGATAGCTCAAGCCCCCATCTTGGTGAATCCAGACTATTCCAGGGATTTCATTTTATACGTTGTAGGTGAACAAGAAAGCTACGCCACAGTACTCACATAGAAGGGAGATGACAATGAAGAAATGCCCATAGATTTTCTAAGTCAAACTATGTAGGAACACGAAGAGAAATATAACTTCATTGAAAAATAGATATATGCAATAATGAAGTCTCTAAAAAATTTCAGGCATTTCTTATCACAGAGCAGGGTAATCATCTATACAATTCACCCCGATGTACGAAGCTTCATCATACAAGGAGAGCTCGGTGATACAAGAGTTGGTTGGGTGACCAAAATACAAGAATATGATGTAGAAATACATTCGACCAAATTGGTAAGAGGTAGAGCACTATGCCAAGAACTCTCCAAGCAAGCTTCACTAGAATACATAGCTTGCCAGACTCAGGAAGTAGTATCAGATGATGATCAACCTTCGGAGTGGCTCGATTGGGTAGATGAATTGATCAAGTACTTCCAAACTAGGAGGTGCCCAGCAAATTTAAACTCCTCACAAAGAAGGAGGTACCGAATCTAGGCCTTGAAATACACCCTGCTACCTGAGGGGTTGTACAGGAAAAACTTGGATGGAGTACTACTTCGTTGCATAAAAGAAGAGCATAAACAGAAAATCTTGGAAGAATTTCATGGGGGATTGTTAGGAGGACACTACTCGGGGAGAACCACCGCCTTGAAGATCATCAAAATTGGGTGCTACTGGCCAACCATATTTGTAGACGCCTTCAAAATAATAAGAGGTTGTGAGGAATGCCAAAGATACGTTGGAAGAAATAGGAATGCTTCGTTACCTCTAAAGTCCATCCAGGTTGAAGAGCCTTTCCAAAAATGGGGATTGGATTTCATTAGGATAATAGAGCCCAATTCATCCACTGGACATAAGTATATCCTGACAGCCATCGACTACTTCACAAAGTGGTCAGAGGCAATCCCCACCAAAAGGGCAGACCAAGAGGTCATGGTGGAGTTTGTGGAAATTCTGATCACCATATTTGGCATCCCAGAGGCATTAGTCACAAAAAATGGTTCATCCTTCATAGGCACCAAGATGATTGACTTCGCATGCAAATATGGGATTTATTTAAAAATATCCTCAAACTACTATCCATAGGGAAATGGACTAGCTGAGTCCATAAATAAAAACCTACTCAAAATTTTGAAGCGAACTCTAAAAGACAACAAGAGGAGTTGGCACTCCCTAATAAATCAAGCATTATGGGCGGATAGAATAACCATCAAGAAATCCATCAACGCATCCCCTTACTCCCTGATCTACGAAAAGGAAGATGTTCTCTCGGTACACAGAAATACTACCCTAAAATTACTTAATGAAGTTGGTACAGAAGAAGAAGAACCAATGGATAATAGGTTGATCCAACTCCTCCAATCAAAGGAACAGAAGGAACAAGCCTACAATCACTACCAAAAGCATGTTGTTGCCACAAAAGGATGGTTCGATAAAAAGACCACCTTGAGGAACTTTAAGATGGGAGACCTTGTCCTAAGATGGAATGAGAAAAAGTCTAAACCTAAGAATCATGATAAGTTTGATGCATTCTAGGAAGGCCCTTTCAAAATAATAGAGGAAAAATAGCACAATTCCTTCCAGTTGAGAGATGAACAGGGCCAGGTTCAACCCATCCCTATCAACGGCTTCCATCTAAAGTTGTACTACAAATGAATGGTTCATCTCTACCTTGTATTTCTATGTAAATATGTTCTTTCAAATCCTCCAAGTGAAAAATATCATGATGGCATGACTTTTGGTGCACAATGACCCCTTCAAGGAAATTTGTCATGATTTCATGACTTTTGGGTAGTTGAGCACTTTGCCAAGGCAAAATATCATGATGGCATGACTTTTTGATGCACAATGGCCCCTTCAAGGAAATTTATCATGATTTCATGACTTTTGGGTAGTAGAGCACCATGTCAGACCATTTGGGGACTGTTGGACAGCTACATGCCATGTCAGACCAGTCGGGACTTTTGGTAATAAAAGTAGTGACCTCAAGACTATAAAAAGTACCTTTTTTAAGGTACCATCGTACCCACTGATTGGCCCAGAATAGAAGTGGCACAAATTTATTGGCCCAAGACAGAAATGACACCAATTTATTAGCCTAGTATAACAACAGAGCATATCATTGGTCTAAACCAAAAATGACAACATAGGGTTGTTGGCCCTTTAAATACTAGCACACAAACTGAGACTCTCGATAATATTTGAAATCTATATTGGGGCATGTACCACCAATCAAAATTATTCCATGTCACCTTGATAGTTATTGCATGCCATTTTGGCATGAGCATCCATAGCCGATTATATCGCTTATCTTCCATCCCCTTTTTCATCTTCCACATTGTCTTTTCTTCCTGCCCACTGTGTTTTCCCTGCTCGCTCAGAAAGCTCTGTAACACCCTGCTAAGCACACCCCAGACTATTTCTAGCTACCAAACTATGAAATACAACCATGGTGGCCACACCTCCAACTGCTACTTCTTTGATTGCACCTTCAAAGAAAAATGAAGCTCAAGCAAAAAAGGAAGCAACTTCGTGGACCCCGATAGTCATATTGTAGACGTAAAAATAACATGGAAGGAGCTGGAGTAAATTCAAAAAGATATAGCTACCAAGATGGCCACAGACATGTCTCCATCTAGCTCAAGCACATTTCCATACCATTATTTACTCTATTGGTACGTCTACCCCCAAGTCCACTCTTGTCTCGAGCTAATCCAAGCAATGGCAAAAATGTACGACGTTAAGCACAAGGTGGTAAGAAACTACAAGGGGGAAGCCATGTTCACGCTTGACCCCAACACAATCAGGGTCGTCTTCACCTATGGAAGGAAACCTGTGGTTCCTCCTATCTAGTTTGATCCTACCAACTCTGCAAAGTACTATATCAATACCTCGAACATCAGGGTATTCCTGCAACAGCACCTGTCAGACACTCTTTTTGAGAAATTTGTGCCAAAATCCCCCATTCTCCTATCCAGGTTCAAGAACAAAGAACTCTTTTCCATGCTGGCCATGGTGGCAGGGTTGGAAGATGACACCCAAGTCTACAGGTGGTAAATTGTAGTGGCACAGTGCATGTCTAACCCCAAGTTCTATGACAAAGTGCACGTAGATCCTAGTAGAGTGTCGATCTTTTTTTACTGCCTAGTGTACCTAGCCCAGCAGCTGCATACGAGCCTTTTCAAGCTACAAAAGGAGGTCCCAAATACCTTCAGGTATTCTTCATATCTAGTATGGATATTTTTCTTCTTTTAGGCCAAGAATTTGGGTTTTATTTCCACCACTACAAAATATCAAAAGGGGGAGCACCTACCTGTATGTGAACAAACACTGCTTCTTTTGAATGCGGGTTCATATTACCACTTTAACATGGAATTCTTAGGCCTTACTCTTAAACTCATAAATGGCCATATGCCAAGAATTCCCAAGAAAATGCAAGACACCTTGAGACACCCCCATGCAGAAGAAGGGGACTGGTTCATCCTGACACAAGGGGTAGTCATCAGGCTCTATGGCTTCACGGAGAAGCCTTTCTTGTTGCCTTACTACGTCACCAAGTGACTTTTTGCTCTAGAGTACATAAGGTAAACAAAGTTCATCAACAACAAGTTTGGGACAGGTGCTCAGAGGACACATACTTGCCTCATGTCCTTCTAGTACGAGGGAGTAATAGTGTCAAAGAAGGGAGACCACGAGCGAATCACTCAAGTTCTAAAGGACCTAAAATTGATAGAGTTGCCACAAAAATAGAAATATGACCCCAAGGACAAATTCACCCAGAGGCAGGCCACCCTAAACAAGGCTCCCTTCAAACAATTCCATGCCTCTGATAGGCAAATCGACAAATAGGGTAGAAATAATAACGAAGATCAGCCACTCGAATGGCATGTCAAAAAAATGTAGCCACTACCTCCGTGGCATGATTTTTATGAGCACTTGGTAGATTGGAGCCCAGGTTCAAACCCAACCCACAATATCACTGATGAAACCATCAAGAAAATGAAGAAGAAAGGAAAATACTAGGATCACGCTAAAATATTAGCGTGGTGGCAAATGAGGTGCCACATTCAAACATTCACCAGGTATGGTTTAAATATGGACACAAAATTTTCTACAAGATATGATGCAAATCATGATGAATGGTCTGAAACCCTAGCAGATAAGGTTCCCCTGGGAGTCAATGGCATTCCCATCAAACAAGCTGAAGGTAATACGAAACAAGACAAGGGGAAAGTAGTAGCAACTGAACAAATAGAAGTCCCATAAAAGAAAATATCGAGAGTTCATCCCCCCTTCAAGATCAGACACAAAATCTGATGATAGTGCTCAGCTTGAGCATAGGAGAAGGACAACAAAATCAAAGAAAAGAAAAGTAGAGTTGGAGAAAGGAGGGGCCCAAAAGAAGAGAAGAAAAGAAACATCCTATGAAGAATCAGAGCACGAGGAATCAAAATATCTTGAATATTTTGAGGAGCACGTAGGATCAGAGGAGCATGAGAAATCAGAAGACCAAGAGGGAACAGAGGAGAGTTCAGAGTAAACTTCTGAGAAACAGAAGATAGATGAATAAATGGTCAAAATGACTGAGGAGCCTCCCCAAAAGAAACCCCTGGCAAGGAGAAAACCCTGATGAAGGCAACAACTGGAATTGACGACTCAAGACTAAAGCAAATTGCAAAAGTCTACATCGATAATTCATAGGGAACCGAAGACATCACTCTGCCAAAGACCTCATGTATGTCTCCCATCGATCTTGATACTCCTTCTCCTCATTCCTAGAGAAATTCCCCTTCCCATTCTGAAGGTTAGGGAAATACATCACCTTCCCATCAACCTCCACCATCACCTTCCCATCGACCCCCACCATCTATTCATCAAACTCCCCCATCCACTCAATGAACTATGCCAACTTCACCACCAACTCAACAGACCCCACTAGTGTCTCCCCCTACTCATAAAGGGTCCCCTTCCAAACAATTAAGTATGGAAGCCTCTTTAGCCACCACTCCTTTCCCTTATTCCACCAACCTACTAAGCTTCCAGGCCATGCAAACCGCTTCTCCCGCAAGCAACCCTATTATTGCTAAGTTCAAAAAATTGAAGAAAGCCACCATAAACGTTGCCACATGGCTGAAGTCATGGAGCTCCCAAATTTCCACAGATATAGCCCGCATCTGAGAAGGAACAGTCCACGATGAAGATGACTCCGCTCGTGCAGAAGCCAGAGAAAGAAATGACTTTGGAAGACTACCAAGCTGAGGTGACCATGGAGGATATGACTCAGTTTCCAATGGATGATGAGTGGAGCAAAGCTCAGACCCATATGGGGACAATTTATCTAAACGTAGAATACTACAAAGAGAAGTTCCTTCGAGTAGAATAGGCAAGGAAGCGTTTAGAAGAAGCCCTCCACTAGCAAAAAACCATGAAAAAGCTTTAAAAAATGAAGCCAAGAAATGGGAGCAGAGATTCAATGAGGCAACCCCCTACAAACAGAAAGTGGTGAAGGCCAAAGAACAGATTCAAGTATTGCAATAGCAATTTGAAGACCTTAAGAAGCAGTTATTTGACAACGTCGATAAAACCAATGAACTGTCTAAAGAAAAGGTAAAAATAGTCCAGAAAGGGATGCTCAAAAATGTCAGCAAGATAACCCAGAAGGCTAGGCCCACATTAGCATATCACCTCAAAATAAAATATATGTTAGGCTAGGTAGAATATGAGTTTGAAGCATCAATAAAGCTCCTGGAAACAAGGGTGTTAACAGCTAACAAAATTCAAGTCCTAGCGGATAGCACTGAGGCAATAGCCAGATATAGAGTTCGCAATAAAATTGATCCCAGACCAAATTGGTTTCCAGGAATTTCTTTAAGAGACACAAGTTGGTAACAAAAAGTGCAAATATCATGCAAGATCTAAGGACAGATGCTAAAGCAATTGTAAAATATGTGAGCATAGCTGAAAACTATGCCATGCCTAGCTTCTAGGATAAAAATTCAAACCTCCTAGCAGAAGATGAGTTGAAAGCCTCTTGGAAAAAAAATTGGAGGATGAATTAGAGATTGAAATCTGGGAAGAGCCAGTTCAAGAAGATCAAATATTCACTATGGCTCAGGATATCACCCAGATGAACTCTTGTCTACATGAATTATGCTTAAGGTCAAAAGCTCTATCATATGACAAAGTCGAAGAATTGGAGTACCTGTACATCACCTTCAAAGAAAAGGTAGATACGAACGAGGAGACCTGGAAGAAGGCCTGCACCACCTATAATGAGGTTGTTCTAGAAAAGAACAAACAAGAAAAGGAGAAGCAAATAAAGGCTAAGAAAGCCTCATCCAATAGCACAACACCTCCGGGTCAAAGGGAAACAGAAAAATCTGACGAAGATACTCCAGAAGAATGATCGCCCCAAAGCAAGATTTTTGTTTTTTTATCTACTTGGTATCTTTCCCCTTATTTCCCTTCTTTTTATTATTATTCTCTTTTTCGACTCCGTTCCCCAATGGATAAAGGCTCTAGGTTCTAACATTCAGCTAACAAAATTACCCCAGGAGGCACCAAGAATGTTGGTCAAAATGACCACATCCAGGGAAAGAAGGAATAATCTTCTCAAGATACTAAGTGTAGAGAAAAGTAAACAAGCGGGGAAGTCATGATAGCGCAACATTTTGAAGACCGAGGAGCAAGCTGAGATGGAAAGTCGTGACATTGCGACATTTTGAAGGCCCAATGAGAGACTAAGGCCAAAAGTCATGATAGCACGACATTTTGAAGGTCAAGGAGCAAGCTGAGGCAAAAAGTCGTGATAGCACGATATTTTGAAGGCCCAATGAGAAACTGAGATGAAAGGGCATGACAACGTGAAATTTTGAAGGCCCAATGAGAAACTAAGGTGGAAAGTCGTGATAGCACAGTATTTTGAAGTCCTAGTGAGAGACAAAGGCAGAAATTCATGATAGCACAATATTTTGAAGACCGAGGAGCAAGCTGAAGTGAAAAGTCATGATAGCACAACATTTTGAATACTAAGGAGCAAGCTGAGGTGAAAAATCGTGCCAGTGTGACATTTTGAAGGCCCAGTGAGAGACTAAGTTGGAAAGTCACGATAACGCGACATTTTTAAGGCCTAGTGAGAGACTAAGGTGGAAAGTCATGATAGCATGGCATTTTGAAGACTGAGGAGCAAGTTGAGACAGAAAGTCGCAACAACATGACATTTTGAAAGCCTAGTGAGCCACAACATAAAAAAGAGGTTGAAAAAGATCACTGCAACAAGAAGATCCCAACCACTTCTGGTTGAAAACTCCATGACCCCTTAACCTTTTCTTCACCAGAATGAGCCTATGGGCATACTGTTGTAACAACTCTTAATTTTCTATTATGTAAAACTCTTATATATAGAATGAGTGACCCAAAAAAATGGTCGGCTCTTAGGCATTTACAAGGCTATGTATACAGACTTCTGAAAGCTTAATAAAGATCTCCATTCTGGTTCTTGGCTCATTGGTTTTTTCAAAGCAAGTATGTATGTGTTGTCTATTGTTGTTTAAATCTAAGTTGAATGTAATCCACATCAATTCTTATTTTGAATTCTTGCATTAACGTTCTGTTAGATCTGCAATTTAACTTCATGGATAAGTTGTATTTTCATAAAGCATTCACCAAGAGTTTTAGTTTCTATGTTTTGGTTCTATTATGCTTCTCTGCAAAAAGTTGTAGTAGTTGCTTTGTTGTTGCTTAATTTGTATCGTTTTAATCCTCTAGCCATAGCTATATTTCCCTCTCTTTATGCATTTCCCTCTCTCTCCCTTTTCCTAAAAGAAGCAAAGGAACCAGCCTCCTCTGGAGATTGAACCAGGTAGACCCTGTTATAACCTGGTCTTTCAATGTTGACAAAGTCTTGGATGCAAACGTAACCAAAGGCAGATTTTGCTCCAACAACTAGTAACAGTAAAATTCAAAACTCAATATTTACAAATTTCTATATTTGTCATTGTAGCTTCAAGTGATAATGTCAAATTGAATTCCACTAGAAAAATAGTGCAACCCCAACAGTAGAATGTGAGGCCTACAAGCTTGTGAAAACATTTTACTCCTTCCAAACTTAAAATGGCATAAAATCATTCCTCATGATAATTGCCATAATCATAATTTTGTAGACATATGATAAAAACAAAGAAGAAATGAAGAAAGTAAGTGATGTCAATGCCAGACCTAGGTTAACACAATCCCCCTCTTCTTTTCCCTCCCTCATACCCATTTGTCATCCCCCTTTCCTTTTCCCTCCTCTATGCCCATCTGTCACCCCCCCTCTTCTTTTCCATCCCTCATGCCCATCTATCATCCCCCCTCTTCTTTTCCCTCCCTTGTGCCCATATGTCATCCCTCCTCTCCTTTTCCCTCCCCGTGCGGGAAACCATATATTTTAATTTTTTTAAGAGTGATTTTTAAGGGTGGTTTTAAACCTTCCTCTTAAGGTCTATGAGGGTGATTTAAAATGACCATAAAAACAAATTTTGGTGTAGTATTTTAAGGGTGATTTTAAACTGCCCTCTTAGGTCTATTAGGATAGTTTTTTACTACCATATTTTAGCCACCTTTAAAATTTAGGGTAGTTTTAAACCGCCCTCTTAGGGTCTATTAGGGTGGTTTTTTACCACTATAAATAACCATAATTTTTTAGTCGTCTTAAAAGCATTTTTTGGTGTAGTGAGAGAACAAGTCAATATGCTTGCATATCCCAAAGTCAAAAATTCAATTGTAGAGATGAAATTAGAGGACTATCACATCAAGGTACAAAGGTATAATATTTTAGATTTCCCCAAGATTGATACGCTTTGAGCTCTTCATACTAAAGTGGATATGTTGTTTCTCCAAAGCAACTAGATGGATATAAATCTTATGGTTGTAGAGAAAAATATTAAAACTCTGAACCAGAAGTTGAGTAGAGAAAAGATTGAAAAATATAGTCTTAAGAATGAGATTTTAGATCTCAAATGCATAATAGATAAATCTCCCACTAAATAATAGTTGCAGTAGAGGGATGATAAGATTCAAAAATTGATAGAACAATTACAACAAGGAAGCGGTAGATGCATGCATAGGAAAAAGCATTGCAAGAACTGAAGTCAAAACTCCAAGACCAAGAAGAGATTTTTGCAGCAGTGCAATCAGAACTGGAAAAAGAAAGATAAAAGCCTCAATGTCGTGTGATCTCCAAGGATATGCTAAAGTACCTAGGTGTTGTAGGTGAGTTGGAGAGGAGAGGGCAATCCTCCAAGGGAGGTCCCAGGTTCGAATCTCCACCCTACCAAAAAAGCTGAATTGGGTACCCAAAATCCAATTGATAATGTTGGTACGGGTAGGGCTGGGTGCGACCCCCGGGTGACTTTGATGGTGTAGAACCCCCTGTTCGTGGTCTCTTAGACCAAGGTGGCCCCGCAAGGGGTTTTTTGCTTTAAAAAAAAAAACGGATATGCTAAAGCAAATCAGAGGTCAATATTGGATCAAAATCAAAAGTGTTTCAATGAGAGATTTTCCTTTGGTAAAAAGGATAGCAAACATTACAAAATTGATCTAGGATGCCAAGGAAGAATTTAGCAGAGGTAGAGATGAGCTAATGAAAAAAGTGCAACAAGTAGAGGTCACAAGACATATGTTGAGAAATAAAGGAGATTACTCCCAGTTGGTGAAGCTCTCACAAAGATACCTAGGTGAGTCCAAATTTCATATAGATTTAGCATTTAACACATTAAGAGATAGTTTTTGGCTAAGTATGGATGGCATCTTGGTATCTGGTGTTGTAGCAAATTATGTTAGGCACAAGGCATGTAGAGTGTTAGATAATTTTGGATGTTGATGTCAAAAATAGTAGCACAAAAATTTGACGTAGTGAAAGAAATCCTAGATTAAAAAACAAATGTAAGGCATAAAACTTGACAAACTAGGCAGCATAAAGTGGACCTAGCATCTAGCATCTAGCATCTGACTTTCGATAAAGCGCTTCACTTAGCTAAGCATCAACAAGATCAGACAACCCAAATGTTGATATCATCAGAAAGGATAAAAAATATGATATTTTTCAATAATATGGAAGCTAAAGGTGTCGGATGGGTTGAAATGTCCAAGCGTGCACCTGGTTGTTATGATCTCCTATAAAAAAATCTCAACATCCAATAGCATTTCTAACTGGCACCTATGCTGATACAACTAAGGCAGTAGTGGGGCACCTAAAGATAGAACAAACTTGTTAGAAGATCTAGTGCACCATATGAAGACATAGCAACCACCACTCCTCGGGATGAAATAGAAGCAAGTCACGTTAGCACCACAATGCCAAATCGATTGTAATAGAATGAGCTAGAGGAGATGCACACTTGTTGCAGCAACTTGAAAAACTTGCAATCCACTCCTAGAGTAATGATATTAGGCAAATGCATTTTATAAAATTATATATACTTGAATGTAAGTCATTCAAATGGTCAGCCATTTAGTGTTTACAATTGCATAATTGTATGATGATGTTATATGCCTTTTGAATGAAGATTAGATTATTGTCTGACCTCTTTCTCAACTTAGTGTAGAACATGTGTGTATGCCAACTGAGTGATTAAGCATTTCTGTTAAAGCTATGAGTGATTAATTTTGTTATAGTTATTTTGCTTTTTGGATTTCTCCTTGGATTTTTTGTTCATTAGTTCTTAAAATGCTTAATAATACGTAGTGTTTGTTATGATTAGAAGTTTTTTCATAAGGAAAGCAAGCTAGTCTCTTAGGCAATCTAGTTTAGTTTAGATTATGAGAATCTCATACACTATGTCTCTTGATGTTGCTAAATCTGCACCACTTTCAGCTTAGCTCCTAACTTTTTTGCATCCCTTAATTTATTCTATAACCTCATTTTAGTTAGTTTAGCTAGGACCATAGGAGTCAGCCTACTCTAGAGGTTGACTCAAAGATCCCTATTTCTAAGTCATCCAATCTTGGTCGAGGTCTTGAGGGTGCAACTCATCCACTTAAATGGATTTTGGACCAAGAGATTCATAACTTATGATCTTATTAGGTGTAGGAGCTACTCATCAAGTGGTAGAATCTTCTTGAAGACCATGCAACATGGGAATCAAAGACCATCCTCTATAAATTTCTAGCTTTAAGGATAAATATTTTAGAGGGGGTACCATGTGATGGTCCTTATGTAGTTACATTGACTATATTTATTTGTTGGCTCAAGCACTTAGGATAGGATTGTCAACCCTTGAACATTAGGGTTGGGTTTTGCTATTTTGATTAACCATAAATAAAGGAGAATATAATGTAGTTAAATGATCATTCATTCATCGAACTTTTATTGCCTTTAATCTGCATAAGAGACTTATTCCTTTCTAAATGACTAAGAAGATAATTTTTTAGACTTTAAATATAGATCTATAATATTTCATTGAATTTATTGTTCTGAAATATGGGTTTATTATGAATATTTTGGTATCTGCTATTTGTATTGCAATTATTGTTTTCTACAAGTCGTCTCATTATAGGCTTTTCCCTCCCCTTTATAGATATAACAATGCACTCAAGGTTGCATAAATCAATTAAAAGAAAACAAAAAGTCTACTTAGAAAAAAAATCCATTAATTGTCCAAAAGTAGGTTAATGGAACTGAAACAGTATAACAAATTTGACATACTAATAAAGCTGGACAAACATATATAATTTAACTATAGCATCTCTAACAACTTTGGAATCATAACCCTTGGAGCTCTCAATAAACGTGTAGAAGATATATAAACTTAAGCTGCAACTCTATTTTGTAAAGTCGCCCCCAAAATGTAAAGAAGCCAAGTGTAATCCTTTCACCACAACCATAGCATCTTTAGCAATGTTCAAAACGATAATTGTTACGGTTCTTAATAAACCTGTAGATCGTAATTAAACGTAAGTTACCTCTCTTTCATATTGTCATTCCAAACTGTAAAGAGGTCGAGCGTAATCCTTTCACCACAATCCTTTTCCCTGACTGTAATTAGTTCGACTGGTGGAAAGAAAACCTTGGTAGGAACCAAAACCACTACTAAGCCTCTCCATCTGGGTTGAATGCAAATAACCATACTGCAAGCAAAGAAGCAGTAGCGCTTTCCACCTATATACAGCAGAGCCAATGAATGTTTTACTGCATTGCAACTGAATAAAAGTTTAAATCAGAGAGGAGGAAAAAGGTAAAAGTTGAATGAAGGCCTTGTAGCAAGGTCACATGAACCCAAAATAGAAGTTAAAGGAACTTCAGACTCATCTAGAAATATTTTGAAGTATTAAAACGGAACAAAATTTTAACATAGGAATATGTTACTGAAAATAAACAGTTTGTAATGGGACCAATATCACATGAACCGGTCAGAAAGCAAGGGGGCCAACTACCCCCACACATGTCGGGACTCGATGTTAATAGGAGTGAGGAATCCCATATAAGCGGGACCAAAGACTTAAGTGGTTTATGAGCCCAACACTTACAAAACTCTTTACCAATAAAATAATAGGCTTAAGTCCGCGAGAGCTAGGTGGATTGGTAAGAAGTTGGGCACTTACCAAGAGGAAACCTAGGTTCAAACCTCGTGGGCATGCCCACTCTAAGGCAAAGGTAGTAGTCTGACTAAAATCCGTTGAGTGTGCGTCAGCTTGATGCGGGTCTCCCTCACCCTCACTCCGTATCGTGTTTACCGTGGCGAAGTAGGGATTATAGTGGTAAATACTAGGCTTAAAGATCCAGGTGAATGTAAGCACCGTGGAGGATCTCTACCATACAAGTTGATTGTCTACAAAACCATTCGCACTTGAACAGTAAGCAGTAGCACCACTTAATGCATAAGACGCATGTTGAAAACTGTTTCTGTTTAATTTCCGTTCCTATAATGAAATAGGATCTAAAACATTACAGTTTGATGGAGAAAAGCCTCTGCCATAGATCATGATAAAAAATCTTAGAGCAGGATAAACTATACAGATGCCCTCAACCTCACCTTCAAATGTTTATAGTTAGCTCAAAATGAATGCTATCATCTCTGTGTACTGAATCGATCTTGAAAGACCGATTATCAACCATGACTTTTGTACTAAACTGGAAAACATTGAACTTTTTAAAAAGCAAATCGCTCATTATATTTGTTTGAGCTTTTCGTTTTGATTATGTCTAAATACGATGATATATGATAAAAAAGTTTGAATACGATGATATATGATAAAAAAGTTTGAGCTTTTCGTTTTGATTATGTCTAAATACGATGATTATGATAAAAAAAGTTTGTGATAATATAATTTATTGAAATATAATATGGAATTATTATGGTACATATAAACATTTTTAAAAACTTTATATTTAATTATAATATATGTTATAACAGGCATCAAACTGAATAGTATTGTTGAGATTAATTGAAGCAGCCTGTTTGTAAAGGTAATAGTTTAAATCTATGTAAACTCATTGAAAAAATAATACCATTACAAGCATTTGCCCCCTGCTGGTTAGGTGGATTAAGAAGGCACTTATTAAGAAGACACCCAGGTTCAAACTTTAGGGCGTGTTTGCAAAGGTAGTAGTCTGATCTATATCTTTTGAGTACGCGATGGAGAAACCAGTAGTCCCTTTCATGCTGTGTCAACAATAATAAGGTGGAATAGATTTGGTACGAATAGCCCCTGTAATTTGAACCATGTGCTTGTGACCAACTCTTATAACAAAAAAAATGATGGTGAAGTTATTATAACACACATAAACATATTTAAAAACGTCACGTTTGATTATAACATATGCAACAGTACCCACCAAACTGGACAGAGCAGTTGAGACCAATCATCTCTTAAGAAGGCCTAAGTAGTGGAGTGCTTGATCTCCACAGCAGTCACCCTCTTATCAATGTTATCATGGTATAAGCTCAGGCCGACAGTGATCCCTTACAAATATAGGCTGAAATTTGAATCAGTGTGATTCCCCTCACTATAAACTAATCCCAGCTCAAGTGGTTGTCTTTTTATCCGACAATATAAGCTCAAATAGTCTGTGATACGATGTGTAGTATAAGTTGAAAGTTGAATGAGCGTAACTTACCTCGCTATAACATCATAAACTAATCCAACTTCACTGAACTATGGTAAATCCTGTAGTATAAGCAGAAAAATAAGCAGAAAAACAAACTCAGTATAAACTAATATGGTTCATTGATCCATGGTATTATACACAAGCACATGCAAAACCAAAATTAATTTAATACACACATAGTACTCTTCCCGGCTTTCAGTGGCATTCACCCCCTCCAGCAGCAGTAGTGTTATTTGGTGTTATCCCTTTATTAAAGGATGGCTACCTCTATCTTTCCTCCTCTTTCTGAAACCTGTTCTGCCTCCATACCAAAGCATGTGTGCAGCAGGCTTCCTGTAGAAAGATTTAGTGTCTCATTGCTTGCAAAGAAATTCAAATGGCCCTGTTACTCCTAATAGGATTTTTAGGACATCCATCAAAATCCAGGTAGTTCTCTGAATGTACATTCTTTTCTGTAAAACACCCTAACACAGATTTATTGGTGATCATGCAAACTTAGTTCTATTGGGTTGGGAAATTTCCTCCTCGTAACACTGCCTAACCCTCTGGTCCTTTCTCGCTATCTGAGACTGAACCGCCGACCAGAGGATCAGAGAGTATTCCGATGATTGAAAAACCTCCGTAGGGTTTAGGGTGTGGGACAATTAAAGCATGATCAGCCTTTTCTCTAATGTGGGTACTGCGGAAATCCCAGAAGGTAAAATCTTACCAACCATATTCTTTTGTTTGAAAATCAAATGAAAGTCAAATACCTCTCTTCATTTTTGGGCAGTGGCCATTTGCACTTCTTTGCAGCAACGAGACACTAAACGTTCCTCCTCTGCGCACCCCCGAGCTATCTGAGATTGAAGTTGCTGAAAAGCTTGCTCGTTAAGAAACTTAATTCTCCTTCGCTTAGTCATGCTTTGGACGAAAAAAGAAAAAAGTTAGTTCAGGAAAGGTAAAGAAATGATTGTGGCATCCAATGTTAGTGATGGTTGGCTTGATAAGATTTAAAGTTGTGTAAGTACTTTACGAAAGATTCCATTTCAATGTTTCTCTTCCCTAGACAGGTACCTAAGAATACATATCCACCAAACCCTGTTTTACAATACCATGGGATTTCAGAACGTTAGTTGAACTGCACTTTGCTAAGGCACCGTCTAAATCTACGGTGACAATCTTTCTTTTTTTTTTGTTATATAAGAGAGTTGGTCACAACCACACTTTTTTACTATTTTTAGTAATTGACAAGTGTAAGGTTCAAACCACAAAACTTGCTTTTATCAAACTTATTTTAGGGTTCAAACTACAGGGGTTGCTTCCACCAAATTTATTTTAGGGCCTGTTACTCACTCTGAGGATTCAAATCAGACTACTACCTTTGCAAACAGGCTACCCCGAGGTTTGAACCTGGGTGTCTTCTTGGTAAATGTCTAGCCAGACAAGCACTTACCAATCCACCCAGCCCTTAGAGGCTAAATATGACCTGGAGTGAGGGAGACCCTAATGGCTTGGATTTGCCAATCACTTTATTAAAAAAAAATACTAAAATAATTCCGAATGAAATAAAATGATTTTAATAAGGTTTAAGAAACCAAAAGATTTTAATAGTTCAAGAGCTTTAATATAAGATAGGGTATAGACTTATAGTGTATAGTTTTATTTTTTTAGATTTAAACTTTAAAACATTTATTTAGACTTATAAAGTTTAATAACATTAAAGAAGATAAATTGTTTAAGAAAGTCAAAAGGTTTAACATCCTTTTGGTATCTTTTGGAGTGTGTTTTTTCTTAGATTTTTTATTACGGTTCTAAAGTTTTAAAAAGTCAATAAAATAAATTTTTTAATAAAGTCAAAATGCTCAAAGTCCTTTTATTATCTTTTGAAGTGTGTCTTTTCTATTGTTGGTTTAAAAAGTCAATAAAAGAAATTGTTTAATAATGTCAAAATGCTCAAAGTCCTTTTATTATCTTTTGAAGTGTGTATTTTTTATTGTTGATTTTGATGAAAATTTTTCCTATTTTTTTTATTTTCAATTTTTCAAAAAGTTTTATTGAGTTCACTTGAGTGTCCTCACATACCATCCTTATGTCCTTGTAGGCTTCATGTGCCATGACAAAATGCATTTCAGTGTTTACTACTTATACTATGCAAAGGACACATATTTGTTCTAACTATGTCCCTTGAAGTATTATTTCTTTCTTAGTTTTGGATCTAAGATGGTGTGAATTGGATCTTAGTTGGACTATAAGCATTTTTTTTTTCCATTTGATCTTTGCATCTATGTACTTCTTTTGGTTGTGTTCATAGTTGTTGATGTAGAACCATTTTTTCTTTCTAAATTTTCAGTCTAAATAACAAGCCTAAATTTTTCTCTTATATACTATCTAATTTCTTTATTAAAGTATGGGACCTTGTTGAATTTAATGTTCCAGTTTTTCATCCATTTGTTGTTTGGTTTCATCCATGTGTGTTTTCTTGTATTCAATGTTTTTTTATTACATGTTTTGGAAAGCTATTATCTTTCATTCTTTCTATTTTCTTTTGTTACCCTAATAGTCTTACCATAATTTTTTCTTCTAATGGAAAATTCCTTCTTTTAGCAAGTAAAATCTCATATGAGATTGATGTTTTAATTCTGAAATTGTTTGTAATTAGTTGCTTTTGAATTTTTTCTAATTTTCTCCATTTAAAATTTGATGTATAACTAGCCCACACCTCACACCCATATAGCAACACTAGAATAATTAATAACCCAGAAACAACCCTAATAGTTTTCCAATCCCACAACTCTACTTTTCTACCCCTACTTAGCAATTAGGAGAGTGTCCTCCATCCTGCTTGTATTTGTTTTATCCTACATATTTACTAATTGAGTTTGCTCTGAAAATTTAACCCAAGGTATTTATATTCTATTACTACCTCTAAAGGATTTTCTTCAAATAAAATATATGGCTACTTTTGCTCTCTCTGAGTAGAGAAGACCATAATTTTAGTCTTGCTAGTGTTTACTTGCATTTCAACTTCTTTACATAAATATTTTATAGCTTATAGCTTTTGATGTTTCAAGTATCTTGCTATTCAAGATGAGTTCATTGACATAAAGAAGTTTCATTACATAATTACTCAAGTGTATTGCCTCTCCTCCCATCCTTTCTACCCATTCCTCCAATTTGTTAGTATACAGGCCAAATATAGTAGGTGACAATAACAATCATGTTTCACCTCTATATCACTCCCAAAATACTTCAATAGTCCTAGAGTTTTAGATTTTTCTACCACTTGCCTATAAGTTCGTGTACAACTACTTTGTATTTGGTTGGTATGCCACTTTCTTACAATTTGTTTCATAATTTACCTTTAGATAGTGTGTCAAAATCATTTTTAAAGTCCAAAGACCAATAAACTTCTCATTTTTTATTTCATATCCTCTTTATTAGATGCCTTAAATAATGTAGTGATCTATTGTTGATTACTTTGACCTAAACCTTGCTTTCCTTATTTTCTTCTTTCCTTGATCTTATGCCCACTAACGATTTTGCTTTCTCCTATGTTGCCAAAAAAATTTGCAAAAAGAGGATTAATCATGATGGTGTATTAGTTTAAAATATTATTGGTGTCTCCATTTTTATGTAATGATATGACTAGGCATGTTATTTATACCAATAGAAGGCCTCCTTTAATGATGTCATTAAAAATATTTTTGATGTATGGTGCTAAATTTTCAACCCTACACTTGATATGTTCAACTTGCAAGCCATCTATATTGTGAGCTTTATCTATTACTATTTTCTTAATTCTCTCCACATATTTTATTAAAAAAAAAAAAATCTTAATTGTATTGATTATAGGAGGGGTATTTTTTTCTTGGATTTTCTAATATAATTGCTTAACATACTACAATCATTGTTGTGATATTGTTTTTGTGTGTCTTTTATTTTATTATAGCTCTTCATAATTATCTCGGGTTATGCTTTGCAAGATATATAACTCTTTTTTCTTTGTTTTTACATATTCTTATTTTTTTTTTATACTAGTTGTTTATATATCTTCATATTTATTTATTTTTTGTCTACTTTTTTCAAGGTTCTCCTTACTGCTTTGCATTCTTCATTATACCATGGATTTACATGGAAGCTTTAATTTTTTTTTCTTAGGTTTTAGCTATTTGTATGATTCCAAGGCTTCTCTAATTATATCCATCACTTTACTACTATCAAAATTATAGGTTTGAAAAATATTTGTCTACTTTATTTCCTCTGTTTGCATAATCTACTTGAGTGATGATTTAAAATTTTCCTAATTTTTATTTTTCATTGAGATATTTTCTATTATCTTTCCTTTAGTTAATTGAATATGTTCTTGCATTTAGATATTTATGTGCATTAGATTGTGATCAAATTTTATCTCCATGGGAACTACTTCAATTTCTAGATGTTTTAACCTTAAAATGAAGTTTGGTGATCAAATAGCATAATAAACTACATCGTACTCATTATGTATTTAGCAAGTATATTTTTTAAAAAATTGTCATATCTTTATTCCATTTAAGAATAGTTATTTTGTTGACATTATAAAGATCTAGAATTTTAAAAGATATCCCATGCGGGTATTCGAAATGCCAAAGGTCTTTTGAAACCAAGAGACACATTTTTGTATAAGTAAATGTAATATGTTGAATGAATGAAATTAATATTGTGTCTATCATTTTTGTCGATGCCAACATTTGGTATTAAAACAAGCAAAGAATTTGTGTAAGCATGGAGAAGGTTGAGTGAGAAGTGACGCATATCACCTTAAGGACCATATCTCTTAAGGTGATGCATCTATATAGGATTATTATGGTGTAATTATTATTAGTCAAAACAAGAGAAGCCCATACTTCTCTCACTCAATTATGGTTCTCTTGCTACACAAGCCACATCCATTTCTTTGGATAAACCTACTATTTAACCCTTCAAGATTAAATAATAATTTCCTCATAGAATTATTTTCAATATATTACCTCTAATAACATGGGTTTATTACTCTCCTAATAGACACATCTATAATCCTTATATTTTCATAAATACTAAATTAATATTGATTATTAATCAAACACATTATTTAATCAATATTAATAAGACAAAAGTCTTCAATCTTCTATTAATATTTTATTATAGTTTCAACCCTATTAATTAAAATTGACTTTATAAAACTAAATAGATTTATATTTATTAATAAAAAAAACCATTATTTAATCAATATTAAGAAGATAAATCTACTATTAATATTAATTAATAGTTTCAACCCTATTAATTAAAAATGACTTAATAAAATTATATTAATAAATTAATATTGATTAATAAACAAACCCATTATTAAATCAATATTAATAAGATAAAAAGTCTTCAATCTAAATTAAATCTGGAACAATGCTCAATAGATTAATAACCATTTCTTTTTAATATATTGGCATGCATAGCTGGTAAAGAAGAGCCTAATTATTTTTCTCTAAATACTTAGTCAAAGATAAAGGAGGCTTTGCAGAGGAATTCCTTCCATTCTAAATTTTGATAAAGGTACTTGTCCTTCTCTTTATAATTTTGAAATGCATCCACGTAAAAGAATACTTGAAAACTTTCAATCTTTCCATGCTCCACGATTTTACCATTAGATAAGAAGATTTTACCATTAGATAAGAAGAAACAAATAATGTTTGCAACTCTCCCAAACGTCTCCACTACGAGCAGATTCTACTATGCTTATTTCCATAAATAATAATTGGATTTGATATTTACATTAAAACAATGTTGGGAAAGCATTGTTGTTTGTGTTGATATTATTGCTCTAATTGGAAAGGTAGCCTAGAAAACAAAGCAATTTTTGTTAAATAGAACATGTTTGTTATCCAGCTTGAGCTTGTCATGAGGCAAAAACATAGTAATATAACATAGATGAGTGCATCCCTTTACTCTAGATTTAAGCATCCAAATAGGGATCCAAGCAAGAATCGAAAGTTTGGAAAAAAAATGAAAAACCCAGCAAACATAACATATAAATATTTTCACCCACTCGAAGGAGGAAATTAAAAGAAGTTACCTCCACCACAGCAACCTGAATTCTTCCATGTTCTTCTTGATCCTTCACACTCTACACTTTCTTCCAACCAGTAATCTCCCAAGCCTTGGCAGCAAGAGGAATCAAATAGCATTCGGAGGAAAGAGGGAGACCAAGAAAATGGAAAAGAAGAAGCTCAAGGGTCAAGGTGAATTCTTGTTTTCTCCATACATTTTAATTTTTTCAACGCTTCTCACCATAATTAAAATATGGACTTTATTTCTTTTAATAATATTTAATTATTAAATGTGCACCTTCAATAAAGTATTACTTAATAAGATTAATAATAATTAACTAATATTTTTTAAGCAAAGGTATTAGTAATTAAATTATTTACTCATTTCATAGTATTAAATTAATTAATACTATTATTAATTTCTAATGCTAATATCAATTATTAACATTAGTATTTAATATTTTTAAGTATTAATAATACTAACATTATTATTAATACCTTACTTGTCAAATATTTAACCAATTAAGTTTTATATTTCGAAACACAAGTATTAATGCATCTTAATGATAAATATAGAGTCTAAGTAACACAAGGGCTCTTGCCAAAGCTTGTCCTTGCCTAAACTAAGATACTATCAATAATGAGAAAGGATATAGATAATGCACAAATATTACTATTGCCTCAGCAAGAGGTATCGTGATAACTACAAGGTTATCAACCACCTCCGAAGGACCCCTAAGCACAGGGGTAAGGATTATTTACTTTTATAACAAACTCCTTTTCGAATGATGCATTTAATCATAAATACACATATGAAAATTCTTCTACATGATTATTTTACCCTTGTGGGTTGTCAAACTAAAAATCCATCATTTTTCATTTCACACTTCTCTCAACTCTGATGGTTGTCCCATACCAATCCACCCATGAGAGTACCTAGTCTTGCAACCACAAAATCAATCAGTAGAACCCTATTCTAAAAATAGCATAATCTAACTCAAGTAAACATAAAGTACAACTATCAACTCATCTTAATAGAACAAAATATGATCATGCATTATTTATCAACACATCAATACATCAATCAAACAAGGGAAGGTCCTACTAAGATGGGCCATTAAATTTCAAAAAAAAAAATATGGGTCATTACATCTACATACTGAGATATGGTGTTGTTCCATGAAGCAGTCCAAATCTCTTGATCTTTCTATCTAGATACTTTATTTCATATTATCATCAAGGTCTTAGAAGATTGAACATTATCTGAGAGAGGTATATAATTTATAATGCAAATTGTACAAATATGTTATCATCATTCTCATTATAAATTTAGCAAGGATGAAAAAATACTATGATAAAGTGGGTGATTTATCATAGATTATTTTATGCCCCATGAGAACTAAGAACAATATTAAGCTGATCCAAAAAATAAAAAATGATAAATTCGATTTAATTTGTATTTTTTCCAAACTTATGAGCAGATCAAGTGTACTATAACTCTTTTTTATTTGATTAGGGCAACAAAAAGGACCAAAAAACTACAAATCATTTGAACATCTTATCCAAGTAATAAATTCATGAGATGATATTTATGGGGGTGAAGCACATAGTCTATTATAGCAGCTCTTAATCTTGGTGAAATCGACATGCACACACCATTCAACTAATGGGAGGTGATATTCTATCCAATTCCAATGTTCCACCTTTCCATTTGTATCATTTGGACCATGTATTGAACAAGATCTATAAATTATCCCTTTCATAAAAATAGTGACACACACACACACACATATTGATGATTAGGGTCTTCCCCAAACCCCATGATATATTATTTCAACCAATGTAAACATCCTAGAATTTTACCCATGTTTCCTACTAGATGAGAGGGAGCAAGAACAAACTCTTCTTCCCAAAGGATTTGTAATGTTGATTCCAAGCACATATTCCATTACATTTAATTTCTTACAATAACATTTAATTTCTTACAACATCATGAAATCAAGTTGAATTCATTTAATAATATTGCTAATATCATGCTTATACTTCATTAGGTATATTACTCTTGGTCTAAAATTTGCCTAAGTGGATGAGTTGTGCCCTCAAGACCTCAACCAAGATTAGAAGATCGAAAAATGAAGGGTTTCTAATTCAGTCTTCAAAGTAGGCCCATTCTTATGACTCTAGCTAAACTAAAAAACTAAAGGGAAAATAATACATAAAGTTAGAAGCTATAATTAAAGTGGCACAAATTTAGCAACATCAAGAGACAAGAAGCATGAGATTCTTGCACTTTGAACTAAAAAAAACTACTTAATAGACTAGCTTTCTTTCCATACTATAGAGAATTTAATCATAACAAGAACTAAATATTATCAAGCATTCGAGGAACTTATGAATAACAAAGGGAGAAATCCAAAAATCAAAATAACTATAGTAGAATAAACCATTCACGTAGCTTTAACAAAAATGCTTAACAATTAAATTACCATACATACATGATCTATAATAAGTTGAGAAAGAGGCCAAATAGCAATCTAGTATTTATTTAAAGGTGCATAGTACAATCATCATACAATATCAATTGTAAATGCTAGAGTCGACCTCCTAAATGAGCTACATTCAAGTATATATATATATATAGTTTTACAATACTTTCAATTAGCTTGTCATGATTGTTTACAAAACAGACTCTAGGCTAGTCAGAACAAATGTGAAAAGTGGTTTTCGTACTTAGGTTAGCTATGTTCAATTGCTTCAAGCATATTTTGATGATTTTTATGACATGAATTTATTTTGTGAAGTTGGCTTGTGTGCTACATAATTGTATTCTAACTATTTGATGATAGTCTAGTCCTTTTTGTTATGCTTAGGTAGTTGATCATAGGCAGGTGTATGGTGGAGGAGCCTTCTATCATTGAGGTCTTATAACGATAATGATGCTTAGGTGAATGGTTGACACACATGAAATTGTTGATTAGAATAGGTTCAAAGCCTCTTTGTAGAATATAGTAGCATGAGGGCATACTGCTTGATACCGTATTGTTCATCTTGACTAAATATTTCTTCATATACCATTCCTACATGCCAGACTTTGTATTTCCTTTTGTGAGTGTCAAAGCTCTTCTTCTCTTTTGATGACATCATTGCTTCTAGAGCTTGGCAACTTTTACACATAGTCGCATCTACTTATGCATACTGTTGTATGCTATATTTTATTTTTTAAACCTTAGTGTTTTACCATCGAGTATCATGCCTTAGAAAAATTTTCCATACAGTGCGCATTTTGGCTTTACCAAGGTTTTAAGCATCTAATGATGAAATCACTATTTCAAAACTTCTAGTGTTCTTGGAAACTCTACAAAGGACTCCATCAAATGTCATGTGGGTTTCTAATTGCATGTCAAACTAAATACCTTAGAATATTTTTTTCTTAGGTATTCTTCCATACTACATCAAGGTTTTTATGTTTCCATGATGATGTCAGCATCATTGTTTGTCTAGCTTCTTTCAATATTTGGATTCAGTTTCATGTTCGGTAAGAATTGCCTTAACATCAAACATCGAAGCATTAGCATACTTCACAAACTTTCTCTTTTGGATAACATCGGATGGTAGACTTTCATCATGCCTTTACTGACATCAACATTATAAATGTCTAGCCAGTTTTCTTAGCCAATATTCCATGTCTTACTTTCATTTACTTGATTTCATTGCCTTGGAATTAATTTTAGTCTGGCAAGTTTCTGCTTACTACTTTGTTACCTACTTCACCTAATTGTTTGTATAAAACCATGTATTTCTACTCTTTGTGTTGTTTTGTAATTTTTTGGCCTACTTTGTATCTTCTCTTTATAGTTGAATTTGCCACAAGAGCTTCATTTGATGCTGATCTTATTGCCTTTAAAATGGTTGCATGTAATTTGTTGCACTTGTACCTTAGAAAAACAACTATATGGATTAGAAAATACCACATTATGGATATAGGTGGTGAAATTTACCCACATTATTGGCAAATTTCAAGTATTTTTTCTCTCAAAATTGAGAATCTAGTAAGCCTTATGTATGGGATAATAGAAACTTTAAAAGGAAATGGCGCTAGAAGCTAAGCTGGTCACAAATAGGGGAATGAAAGGAAGCAAAACTTAGAACTATGGAAAATAGAACAATTTCAGAATAAGGAATTGATGTAGAAAAAATTGATATGTAAAGGAGCCTAATTTATTCTATAGCCATAATAGGGCTTTTAAAATGTATTTTGAAACAATCCTCTATTTAAAATTTATCCCTTTTACATTCAAAATATGTGGTGCATTACAACATATAGAGGAAGAAAAGTACTAGAGGAAGATAAATCTAAGATTTATGGGATCTGTGGAGAGCAAGGATATAATTGGGGAGGTGAAGGGTGCAAGAAAATGAGGAATGAATGACAAAATAAAAAAAAGAGAAATATGTTAGAGAATGGAGGGGTTGTTAATGGTGAAGAGATATGCAGGCAGACAAGGTGCAGATTTATGAAGGCAAGGTGAATAAGGGTAAGAGAAAATAAAGAAGAGAAAATAGATATACCTGAGTGTAAGAACTTTCAACAAAATTGAAAATCTTGTGAGCATATTTCACTAAAGTTAAATGTTGCTTCATATCTAGAGCAGTAGCTTTACGTAAATGTTCACCATAAAAACTACATTAGGCAAATATTTTAGGTACTCAAAAATTCTCTCCCTTCCACTACTTTCTTCCTTATAAAATAATGTAGGTAAATCTCCTTTGGGTTGTTGAACATCATGTGTTGGTTCATTTCTTTGATATTATGCATGACCGCTCATAATTATTATAGAAACCTTTATGCATTTGGTATCCCTATAAATATTTTATAATATTTTGTTTATGTTGATGATAGTTGAATCATGAATTGAATTATCTTTTGTCAAATTGGCACTAATTTCTTGGATCTTTATTGAATCATGAATTGAATTAGCTCCTTTATTTCCCCTTTTGTTCAACTAATCATAACTTATTGCCACAAAATTTACATTGATGCAACTTGTGTCTGCTTTCATCATCTTGTTACCACAATATATGATTATCAATTTGACATGATGTCTACCTTTTAAAACTCGATTATTGAGTGCCACATGTGTTCAGCCCAAACATGTTAATGTTTTATGTAGTTTCATCATGATGACTTTTGGTATTCACTTTCATCATTGAGATACTAAGAGAATTAATTTTGCATATTTCCATAATCATGTGAAATGATTATAGTTTTTTATAAAGGGAGGATTGACCTAGACTTTTCATTGAACTACAAAGTAGAGAAAATAATAGAAGGAAAGGGATGGCTTGAGTAGTAAGAAGGAATATGGTAGTGAAAGAAGAAGACAAGAAAAGATAAGAAAGTTATACTTGCATGTCACATGTTCTGGACCCTCCTTGTTGCTTCCAGTTGTTTGCTTCGGTGTTTGCTTCACCTTTTAACTATCTTGGTATTTGTTGTATTGACTTCAAACACCAAGATAGAAAAAGATGTGAAGAAACTCCCCTTTTATTAAGGGATTTCTAATTATTGCTTCTCTTATCCTTGCTTTGTCTTGGTAGATTTCAAAAATTGAATAAATGTTTAGAAATGATCATCTCAACTGGTCAAGCTCTATGAGAAATGAGCTCTTGCAATCTTATTGACTTGATAGATCATTTGAACCAAACATTTTCTTCTTTCCATCCTCTATCCCTAGACCTCACTCTTTTGACACCATTGAGGTGTCCTTAAGAAAGTGTGAAATTCAAGTACTAGAGGGTTATGGCTACTATTGTCAAACTTCTTCACAATCCAGAAGAGTGTAGGCATTGTCAATGGAGGAGTAGTTCTAGCAAATACCAAGATAATATTAGCTATCACTATAATTGTTTTAACTAACATCATGATGGTTCTTGGACTACCATCAATTAACATGCTATATTAAGCTAGCACCATGAAGCCTAAGATTGATCATTATTTTTCTTTAGTGTTATCTTATATCTTCTAGGTGCAAGGATCTTTAGGCTTAACTACAACTTTTTCTAAGGGAAATTCCTCATTTATGTATTTTTTTACTAAATTCTATCCATCAAAGACCCTTAGGATGAAATTTTTCCTTGGGAGTGAGTGGTTACTAGGAAAGAGATTCCCTTTTATAGGATATTTGTTTAGGAATCATCATTTTAGCTCATACTATCAATCATGATTGTATTCATTTTTTGAGAAGTAATATCTCATCTTGAACTTAGTTGAATCTTGTGGTATGCTCTACATGTTTTCAAAGCTTCTTTTTTATCCCTCCTGATAAATTGCCTTATTCTTTTAGTTGGTATGTAGCTTTTATTTACTTGTTGGCTTATTTACACCAAATTATGGCATATCTTTGTATGCTAGTTGTGCCTGGTTTTTTAGCTCTTGCATTTGAATCTATAGCAACCCGGCTAGATAGTGCTAAATTTATTGTTTTTTCCTTTGACATTCATCTTGGGACATTTAACTTCTTCTGTTAGGGCTCTACCACAATATTGATTTTAAACTTGTATTAGTTTCCAAGCTTGCTTGAAAAATTACATTGAAAATCAATATTGGTGACTCTTCTTCAGTAAGTGATTGGCCAATTGCTTTATCAATGTGCATTGGTCTGTGTACCATATCCCAAATTACTGAACAAAAATTTTCAAGGCGCATGAGATTTATTGTCTTGGGATACAATTTAGGACATTCTTTGGCAGAGTGTCATTTTCCTTATGGGTGTCCCAAAAATTTTAGATTTGGTTTTTGGGACATGTGGTTGGCCATATAATATAGCAAGTTATAGCTATTATTTAAATTATTCTAGTTCCCTAGGTTTGACAACCATACTACCTCAAAATCACTCAAGGATAGCTTACTACAAATTGGCTCTCGTTCATCCTTTGACCAATCATTTATGTTTACATTAGCCAACTCTATGACTTTTCTTCTTGATATTTCCTAATATATTAGGGCTAAAGCTTTTCATCTTGCATCCAAACAATATTTTAAATATAGGGGATAATAATCTAATATTGTGCCAAGCGGCCTCCTATTTGTTCCAAAAAATCCTTGGACAAGCTCATCTCGAATATCGATGGCACATCAATGACCACCACATTTTGAACTATTGCTAAGTTTTGCAACATATGTAACAAAAGTGGTACTTATTAAATGACTCCCACCTTCTATATTGTCATCCCTTTGATCTATAGTATTTCAAAATAAATTATGTTGTATTGTATACCCATAGCATCACAAACTACCTAGGGCATGATGGATAAATTAGTTGTCAGGTTCACTACACAATTATTAATACCCATCCTTCTAAGCACATTGATAGGTAAAAGGGTGATGAATTAACTTTACCAAGCCAAGAGAAGGTTGCTTGTGTGCTAATTTAGGATTTGGATCGAGCATCAAGTCGATTTATGAGCAATGCAAAGCTATTTCAACTAGATTCACTTGATCAAAAATTAACAAAGATTCATCCAGATCCTTAGCCTATGTAATAATGATGCCTTGAAATATATCCTTTGGCTTGGTCACTTTTTGGGCTAGATCTTGATAGATTTTTACCATGTCCTCCTTTTTTATTCTTGTTATGGCTAAATAGTATAATTTTTGGTAAGCCTCCTTGACAATGTGAGCAAAGTGCTTTTGGACTGCATTTACACATATCTTCAACCTTTGCCTCTTTTGATAATATTCTTATGGATATAATATACCACCTACTTCATCTTTGTTTGATTCAGCCTCTTTTTGCTCCACTTCATGCTCCACATTTTCTATCTTCTTGATTTGCTAAGCATAGGGTGGCTAGGTATGATAATTCAACCTTGCATCTAGGTCGACCAGATCTATTGTAGAGTATTTTTCTATTGCAAAGAAATGGTTTGGGTCCATTCTAGGATTGCACCATCCCGTAAGTGTTGATTTACCCCTAAAATAAAATTTAATTGATAGTTTTCATTGTTATGACTATCAAATGTTGAACCCTTGAGCTCGTCCGAATAGGACTTTTCTTACCATTTTTTAATTTTGGTGATATCAAAGTTTCTCATGTAAATTTTACCTATGCACATTACTTGATTTCCCAAAAATATTTCTTCTTGATAAATTTTTTTCTTGGCTTCATCATTTTGTTGCTCTTTTACAAGCTCATTGGTGAGATTTTAGATGATATCCCTTAACTCTTGAGTTGTTCAAGGTTTCGATATTGTATGCATCTTGTTGTCTAAATAATGACATAAGAAACTTTTATCTATTGGAGTTATCAATTGTGGCAATGGTGGAATTATTATAGGGTTTTATGAGTTCGTTTGGTGAAGCAATAGGATATATAGCTTATTAGTTCTAGGAGGAAGTTTTCCTATTGAAGTCAATATATTCTCAACCCTAATAGCCATTTGAAAAAATTGTGGAAATTTTTTCTCCTTTTAGTTTTGGATTTGAAGACCCATTTCTACATTTAGAGCTTGGATATAGTAAATATAAGCCTATGCTTGTGATGGTCTTACTTCCTAGGGAATTCTATCCCATAATTTTTTGAATTGAAGGTTAAAATCTAGGAGCCTTTCCTAAGGATATCTTTTGATGTAAGAAAATTGCATGAGCAGTGAGAAGAGGTCCCCTGGATCATCAAACACTAATATTAGGGGTTTAGTCAGATCATCCCAAGCCCTAATGTTATTATCTTCTAAAAAATTATACATTGCAATTCCTTACCCTGAAATAATTGAGCAAGCACTCTCACCATGACATCTTCAAAGACTATATTGTAAAATGTGGTCAAGGCTAAAACATCTTAACAATGCTCAGAAGTGGTTTTCCCACTACCATCATAAATGGGCAATATGTTCAATGCATCTTATGGAATATCATAGATAACCGAGAGATTAAACAGTCTAGCATTATTCTAATATATATAAATTTACCTAATGGCTCTAAAACTTGTATTAATATATCCATGGAGCCATCTGGTTGATACACAGTAAGCTATATTGGCTATCTAGCGTTATCATCATTTGATTCTGATTTTTTCTATCAGTGGAATCACCAACTTCTTTGGATTCTTATTTTTAACAAAGTCGCTAGGTGAACATACATTCTCCATATTTGTTATCAAGACTATTCACCAAAACCTTGAGTCCTTTGAGAAATCAAAATAAGATATAATAAAATCCTATCCCACTAGGTGTGCCAAAAACTCTTGGTCACATAATGTATGTTTAGCTTTGATCTTTAAAGGGCTTCCATTTTGAGGGTGGGACACTTGGGTCCTACTCGACATGCCAAAAACTCTTGGTCCAAAATTTGTCTAAGTGGATGATTTGTGCCCTCAAGACCTTGGCCAATATTAGAAGACCCAAAAATGGAGGTTTCTGAGTCAACCTTCAGAGTAGGTTGGTTCCTATAACTCTAGATAAACTAACAAACTAAAGGTGAAATGGGGGGTTGAAGAATAAAAAAACTGTGTAAAGTTAGAAGCTAGACTTAAAGTGGTATGGATTTAGCAACATCAAGAGACATGAAGCATGAGAGTTTCACACTTTGAACTAAATAAGACTATCTAATAGATCAATTTTCTTTCCATACTATAGAGCATTAATCATAACAAGCACTAAATATTATCAAGCAGTCCAAGAACTAATGAATAATAAATCTAGGGAGAAATCTAGAAAGTATAATAAGTATAGTAGAATAAATCATTCACGTAGCTTTAACAAAAATGCTTAACAATTAAATTGGCATATATACATGATCTGCAATAGTTGATAAAGAGGTCAAATAGTAATCTAGCCTTTATTTAAAGGTATATAGTATAGTCATCATATAATATGCAATTGTAAATACTAAAGAGTCAACCTCCTAAATGAGCTACATTCAAGTATATATAGTTCTACAATGCATTCAATTAGCTTATCATGATTGTTTGCAAAATAGACTGTAGACCTATCAGAACTATTAGCTTTTTAATCTCTAATAATGATGTAAATTTCATAGGAAAATAATCACAGGATCTAATATAATGAAGTTGCAATATAATGAATCAAATAATAACTCAGAATATAATATCAAAATAGAATTACTCACAAAATAATCACATAGACATGCTCATAATATTGCACATAAAATACTGAAAATGCTATTGAATAAAGGTCTACTAATGCAAACATAAAGCTATGCATTTTCAATGAATATTACAATACTTTATCACAAATATATAATTGTATGTGACTTCTCATATGCTACACTCTTGACCTTCACACTTCTTTATAACTCTTCACTTTCCTATTCTAAGGACACATGTGCACACTTACATATTAGACACTTGTACACATTTACACTCATAACACTTGCACACATTTACACGACACTTGTGCATTTCCTGCACATTATTTGTTGGACATTTTGAGTAGATGAAGTTGTCATTGATGTCAAGGATGAATTGTCATTGATGTCAAAAGGATAAATTGAGTAATGCAAAAGGTTGGTGGAAAAAGAGCTTCATAATATTTATTTTTAAATATTATGTGAAGCACAAAATAAAGGGTTTTATTAAAACCATGGTTGGGCAAAATAAAAGTTTTTTTATTAAAACCATGATTGGGCAAAATAAAAGGTTTTTTATTAAAACCATGGTTGGGCAAAACAAAAAGGTTTTCTAAAACCTAAGGAGGCTTTTATTTTAAATAGCCCAAAGAAGATTTAAATGTTTTATTTATAATATTTAAATTCTTTTAAATTTAAATAATTATAAATAAAATCAAAAAAGGTTTTTTTAAAACCTGAGGAGGCTTTTATTTTAAAAAGCCCAAAGGAGATTTAAATATTAAATATATATAATATTTAAATTCTTTTGAATTTAAATAATTATAAATAAATATTATTCGAAGGCAAATGTTAGCGCCGACTCCCCAACGTATTTCCTCCGTCAATGTGTATGGCAAGGAAGGCATAAGGTATTAATACCTTAACCATTCCAAAGTTTGGAATAAGATTTAATGCATCCGAAAATACGAAGAGCTCATGTGAAATACTAAAAGCACCTCCCGATCAAACGAAGTGTGGTTACACCAGGCATTGAAGGAAGAGCCAAGGGCTCTTAGGAGGTTGAGGAAGTCAAAGTGCGTATTGTGCTTTGAGGCTCCAAGTGGAGCATGTGGCTCACACAACGTAGAAGTCATGGCCAAGGCATTGTGGAGAGTTTGGTGCAAGTTTCGAGCCCCGTGGATTGCGAAAAGTGGTAACATTATTTTTGGAAATTATTTTATTTTGCTTTGCTAAGGTTTTAAGGAGAGATAAGGTGGAAGTTAAGTTGTGTGTTGAGAAAATATTGTTTTGATATATGAAAGGTTAATTGTTGCTAAAGTAAAAGTGTTTTACCTTAGAAAATTGAGAGATTGACTTATTGCATTATTTTATAAAGTGATTTATTTAATTAATGCAATATTAAGTAGGGAGTCATAAGTAGAGTTTGGATTATTTTTGAGATATTTTTTTGAAAAGGGTTATGATGAAATTAATTTGTTAAGAGGTTATTTTGATGAGTTAGAGTTTTAGAAAGAGTTTTTTTATTGAATATTTATGGTGTTGGATATTATTTTAAGAATGAGAAATAAGGTGTAATCAAGTTTGATTAATTTTTGTAATTGAGAATTATTTTGTGAAGAGGTTAGTGTGATATTTTATCATCTAACTATTGAAATTGGCAAAAGAGAAAATTGTGATTGAGACAGGTTTTCTAAGGTCACTTCTACATAAAATAAAAGGTATGGGCATATTCTTCTTTGGTTGAAGTGAGTGATTGAGATTTTCTGAAAACAAGATTGGAGTGAAAAGGACTTTGTTAAGTTTTTCTTGTTGAGTGTGTTTTAAATTAATGCTTCAAGGTTTTTTGGAATAGAGGTTAAGGAAAGTAACCTTGTTTGATAAGCATTATTGTTGAAGTGATTGGTTGAGTGAAGAACTTGAACTAGGGTTTGCAAATATTATGAGTATCATTGTTATGTGATATTTATTTGATAAGCATTGTTGTTGAAGTGATTGGTTGAGTGAAGAACTTGAACTAGGGTTTGCAAAGATCATGAGTATCATTGTTATGTGATATTTGTTGATAAACATTGTTGGAACATTTGAGTGAGTGTTCATATGCTTGGACTAGGGTTTGTGAGCAAGGATTATTTTTGTGAGTAATTTTTTGAGTAGAGTTGGATGAGCCTAGTCAAGTGGATGTGTTGAAGTGATAGTTCAAGTTCTATGAAACAAATTGTTCTATATTCTAAATTGAGTTGAGAAAGTGATTGAGCATTGAGGTGAATGTGAAGTATATTGAGTCTAACAATTCTCTCTATGTTTCTAAAAGAGTGATTGAAAGTGATTGAGCATTGTGATGAATGTGAAGCATATTGAGTCTCTAACAATTCTCTTTATGTTTCTATGATATTGGACAAGTTCTAGTGAGGACTTGTTGAGCATATTGGAAAAGTTCTAGAGAGGACTTATGGACAGATTAGTGTGAGATTTTGTGGAAGCTTACAAGGAAGATTTGGGATAAGTCTTTGAGAAGACTTGTGAGTAGATTTGATTGATTGATTTGTTTAAACCTTGAATTAATGTTTGGGGCAGATCTAGAAGTGTTGATTTATGATTGGATCAAGCTTTGTGTTAATGCTTGAGGATAGAGATTGCAGAAATATTTATGTTAGACCGAAGGACTATGTTTAGTGCAGATCAGAAGACATAGATTGAGGACAAATTTATGCTAGATCGAAGGACTGTGTTTAGTACAGATTTGAGAACAAATTTTGGTGCAAATTTGAGTATAGGTTTGTGCCAGATCAGAGGACAGAGATTGAAAGCATATTTGTGTTAGACCGAAGGACTGTGTTTAGTACAGATTTGAGATAGAGCTGAGAATAAACTTTGGAGGTAATAGAGTATAGAGGATAACAGTATCTAGTGGATAGAGATCCATTAGCTAGGGCAGTGAGGATAGGTGTCTTTAGTGGATAGAGATCCATTAGCCAGAGTAGTGGGGGCAATAGTTCTTCTATAAGATCACCAACCAGAGCTAAGGGGAAAGGAGTTCTCCTATGGATAGAGATCCATGAACTTGATTAAGGGGATTAGTGTCTCCTTTGGACAGAGGTCCATAAACATTGTAATAGGGAAAGGATTCCCAATAGATTGATTGAGAAAATTTTAGTGAAAGATTTTCTTCGTGGAGTAGCCCACATTGGATGAACCACGTTAAATTGGTGTCTCTATTACATGTGGTGATTTGTGCATTTCTTTGATTACTACTATTGATATTTCTATCTTTACATTGCATAAATTGATTGGGAAAGAAAATTAAAAAGTGGTCTTATACTATTCACCCCTCCCTCTTAGTATAATCTTGTGTTCTTCATTATTATATTACATAAAATATTTACTCACTCACTAATCTAAAACACAACCCTATTCTAATATTTATAATAATGTACTAAGGTGGAACATTGGCATGTACCAAATAATATGATATTCTCCAACACCCCCCTATATTATATTATTTGGTTATTGAATACTTTAATATTTAATCAAGGTATTCATCTTCATGTGATCCTAGGACCTATGCTTCCTCTATTCTCTTTTTACCTTCTTCTAAATTTTTTGATCTTCTTCTTCTCCTTGCTTGACCTTGTCTTTGGATTTAAGTTTCCTATTGTCCTTAATAAGATTCCTTCTTGTCATATTTCTTCTTCTGTTTTTCTACAATTTCATTTGTGATATATCTGATGAGATACCTTCTAATAATTGAGTTAGTAAATAATTACAATAATACAAATTTGATTTCAATGATTCCTATTTGAAACTAACATATGTATCATTTCTTTCAACTTTTCTCTTCCCTTACAAAATATCAATACTAATTAATTAAAGATATATCATTTTTTTTTTTTTTTTTTAAAGCGAAAAACCCCTTGTGGGGCTGCCTTGGTCTGAGAGACCATGAACAGGGGGTTCTACACCATCAAAATTACCTGGGAGTCGCACCCAGCCCTGGCCGCACCAACATTATCAATTGGATTTTGGGTACCCAATTCAGCTTTTTGGTAGGGTGGAGATTCGAACCTGGGACCTCCCTTGGAGGATTTCCCTCCCCTCTCCAACTCACCTACAACACCTGGGTATTAAATATATATCATTAATCACTCTTCTGAAGAGAATATAATGGTGTTTTGAGAATCTTACCATGTCTTGAAAATTTTTCCATAGAAATAGTTTATAATTGTTGTAAAAATCCCTTCTTTTGCCTCTTTGAGAAAAAAAGATATTTTTTCTTTTAAATCATTAAATATTTGTTTCTTTCCATCAAATTCATTTATTACATTGACTCTTTTCCAACTAGTAGTAGTGGCAAGTTCACTCATGTGATGGATTTTTAAGCCTTATACTACCACAAAATATCATAGGTTATATCACACAGGTCCCAAATATAAAATAGCCACAATATAATAATAACAAGGTCAAGATTATTCTAGAATACAATCCAAAGATTTTCACTACTCAATATTCTATACAAGTTATGGAACTTTATCTCCATAGTATAGCTTTACAAAATAACTCTTTAAATTCTAGACTGTGACCTTTGAATTATATCTTTCCACTTGTCTCAAAGACTCTTGATATTTTCTCATGATACATATACATATCAAATAATGTAATATGCTCTAATACACCTTTGTATCATATTATTTGATGTGTGTTTCTCCTCATTTGCATAGATGATTCTTATATATCTAAAATTTTCTTTGACCAAGTGACTTTGTAAAAATATCTACAATCTGATATTTGGTAGAAATATGTTTCAACTGAATATGATGATCTTGAAAATTATCCCTGATAAAATGACATTGAGCTTCAATATATTTTGTTCTTTCATGAATAATTGGATTTTTCATTAGATTTAATACTCATTGATTATCACAATTTATTATTGTTAGAGTTTTTTTATTCCCATGTTTGAAAATATATATTGTAATAATCGTGCTTCATAGACTGCATCTTTAACTGCACGTTATTTTGCTTATGTAGATGAAAGTGCTATTGCATGTTGTTCTTTTCTATACTAGGAAATTAGCCCTAAACCAAGATAGAAAATATATCTTGATATAGATTTTCTATAATCTATAGATCTATCATAGTTAGAATTTGAATATCCCTATAGATAGAACTTTTTATCATCCTTGTTATATGTAATTCCATATTTTGTAGTCTTATTGATATATTATAATATTCTTTTTGTGGCTTTCTAGTGACTTTCTTTGGGTTCTTCTATAAATATTGAAAGATAATTTATAGCAAAAACTATATTTGGTCGAGTATTTGTCAAATATAAGAGACTTCCAATTAATTGATGATAGGTAGTGGTTAAAAATAAATATGTCTCATATGTTGGAAGTTAAAGCGGTAAAAGGTAAAAAACTTGTTTGACAACGGTAAGCTTTGGACCTTACCCTTTTACCTCCTTGGATGGCAGTTGACTAGGCAGATTGGATGGCTTGGACGACAGCTGACTAGGTAGATTGGACGGCATGGAAAGCAGGGATTTCAACTCCTATTTCCTTTCCTCCTTTCCTCCCTATTTTTCTTCTTCCCTATATATTCCCTAAGTTTTCTAAGGCAGTTAATTCTCCTATTATTTAAGCATTGTAAACATTACATTTTGGGAATTAATAATACTTTACATTTTTCTATTGCTCCACCTAACTACCGTGCCACATCTGGTATCAGAGCGAGGTCAAAGACAGTCCATGGATCGAGGTTGGAGGAGACCAACAGCATGTGAATTGAGGCGAGGTCGAGAGAGCCCGCAACATGTAAATCGATGCAAGGTCAAGAGGGCCTGTGAATTGGGAACAGAGATGAGGTTGGTAGAATTCCTGCATAGAGAGCACATGAGGAGGAGGAGCAAACCAATAGGAGAAGCCAACTGGACATTGACACGTGGTGAGGAGAGAGCAAGGTCGATGCAGACCAGAGACCAGACAATAGGCGACGTGGAAGACTAGAAGACAAGCTATGTGGTGAGCAAAGGCGATAGGCAATGTGATGAGGAGAGACAGACTCGAGAAGGAGGTAAAAGAGCGGTCACTAATTACCCAAAGGCAATCAAGTGATATTATGCATGTTGATGTTTTTAAACACCTCAAACAGCATCGCACAGTGGATGTGGGACTAAAGTCCCTTTAATTTTTTTTGTCTTGTGTGCCGTTATGACAAGATAAAGGAGGCAAGCCTCGTTTGCCTTCCCGTCAAACCATGCAGCTTGACTGGCTCAAGGAGCCAGCCTTAAGGTGCCCGCCCTTGGCAGATCGTATGTTTGAAACCTGGCAGTAACATCTTTTCATTATTTTTTTATTAAAGCAAAAGTCGAAAGTCTTGAAATTGATGTTCTTTGCCTTTGGTTCTCATCGGCGGTGGTGGTCGAGTTGGTAAGCACGATTTATTGAAGGAGATAAGTTGCGGGTTTGATTCCTGCAAGGGTTTTAAAATAAAATTAAGCTTTTTTTTTGAAAATTTTCTTTATATTATTAAATTAATTATTTATATTATATTTAATAAATTAAATATAGTTGTTTTAAAAAAAAAAATTGTTTTTTAAAGGGCAAATATTTTTTATTAAATAGCAATATAGATTTTTTTAATACTATAAAAGAAGGAGAATATTGCCTAAGAGGCAATTCATTGTAATAGAAGGGTTCATTTTTCACTTGATTCAAGGAATCACAAACTGTAGAAATCTTGTGTAATAAGCCTAAGAGGCTTAGTTTTTTTTTGTAAAAGAGATAAAGGATCAAAATTGTGAAATTGTAAAGAGGCATTGATGATAAGACCAAATGGTTGTTATCATGCCTTATGTGCAATTTTAGCAAGAGAAGGTGTAGAGAGGTTCAATGAAAAATTAAGAGGTTATGGGCTCAACATTGTGTTTGGCCAACTTTAGAATGCAGTAATTGCACATCAAAGGCATCCTAACTCAGGGTATGAGGTAGACTTTGAAGATAACTCTTTCAGGAGTCAATTTGAATAATTAAAATCTATACAAGCTGCACCACAAGAATCAAAATATACACACTACAGTATTTCGGTGGAAAATTTAGAACCAAAATCACCATAAATAATATTTGTAAGTGACGATGAAGAAGAAGTAGCAGACAATTTCATGAATCAAGAGATAACATCCCTATAGCAAGGGGAACAAGCAATCAATGATAGAGTAAATCAAGTCAGATTTGAGTTAAATTTGTAATATATTATTTCTTCTTCCTTCTTTGAAAAATTTAAGTGCTTTATTGTAACCATGAAACAAAAAGAGTTTTTTAGTAACTATGGCCTCACACAACAGTTTACCTATACCAGAGTTCAACGGTTATGACTACGAGTATTGGTCTGTAAAAATGAAGACCTTGCTCATAGGAAGAGGTTTGTGGGACATAATAGAAGAGGGTTACATAGAACCCTCAGACTGGACAACACTAAGTACCGCAGACAAGAAAGCATGAAAATAAGGACAAAATAGTAACTCTTCTACTCTTTCTCATCTCCAAGCAGCATTGGAGAAAAGTATATTCCCTAGAATCGTTGCTTGTATGACTGCACAAGCTACATGGAAAGCTTTGAGTGATGGATTCCAGGGTAGTAATCAAGTGAAGCAGGTGAGGCTTCAAACACTAAAAAAATATTTTGAAAATATCATAATGAAAGATGATGAAAAAGTCGGTGATTATTGTGTTAGAGTAAAAGCAATTATTGATAAAATGGTTACACTTGACGAGGAAATCAATCCTGAGATAATTGTAACAAAAGTGTTGCGAACACTTCCACAGAGATGGAATCATATTGCCATAATTATAGAAGAATCCAAAGATCTTTCCACTTTAACATTTGATGCATTAATCGGATCGTTAATGTCACATGAAGAGATATTTCTAGAATCTCCTTCAACCAGCTACAAAGGTGATGATAAGGCCTTCACTTCCAATGAAAACAATGGAAGAGGATGTGGAAGAGGTCAAGGCAGAGGACAACAAAGAGGTAGAGGCAGAGGCAACCAAAATAGAGAAGGCAACTAGAATAGAGGAGGCAACTCCAACAGAGGAGGCAATCAGCATAGAGGTGGAAATCAAAATCGAGGAGGAAATCCAAGACAAAGTGGAAATCAAGGGTGAGGAAGTGACAAGTCCAAAATAGCTTGTTTCAACTATGGCAAGCTAGGTCACTTTGCTTGTGACTACTGGTCAAAATCTTCACAAGGCAGCAGTAGTCAATATGGAAATTATGGAGAATAAAATGATACCTCTAATATTTTTCTTTCATATGGACAATCAGAATAGAATCTAAATGACATGGATTCTGGATACTGGTTGCTCAAATCATGAGTGGCAAAGAAAATTTATTTGCAACTCTAGATTTCACTTATAAATCCCAAATCAAAATAGGGGATGATAAAGCATTGCAAGTAGAGGGAATTGGAGCCATGGAGGTTCCAACCAAAGAAGGACTAAAGAAAGTGAATGATGTCTATTACACTCCAAAGCTCCAACACAATCTATTAAGCATTGGGTAAATGATGGAGAAAAATTACAAACTTGTATTTGATGAAGGATAATGTATCATTTTTGATAAAAACAATTGTAATCATGTCATTACACAGGTCACCATGACCAAGAATCGGTCATTCCCTCTCAAATTTGGTGAGCCAAGAGGAGCTCAACTTGCAAATGTAGCTATAATAAATCCAAGTGTACTTTGGCACTTGCAATATGGTCACCTTATTTTTGCTAGCTTGAAACTGCTCACTTCTCAAGGTATGGTGATAAGACTTCCCAAAATCAATGAACAGAAGGAGGTATGTGAAGGATGTGCTTTGGGAAATCACTCAAGGTCGAAGTTTCTAAAAGGACAAGCGTGGAGAGCCAACTATCCACTTCAGTTAGTGCATTCGGACATCTGTGGTCCAATGCAAACATAGAGTCTTAGAAATAATTCTTATTTTCTCACTTTCATAGATGATTTCTCTAGAATGTGTTGGATTTATTTCTTGAAACATAAAGATGAAGCTTTTGATTACTTCATAGATTTTAGAAACAATGTAGAGAATCAAAGTGGGAATTATGTAAAATTTCTTAGGACATATTGAGGAGGTGAGTACTCCTCAAAATCATTCTTGAAATATTGTAAAGTAAGTGGGATAAAAAGGCAATTCACCACTACCTATACCCCATAACAGAATGGTGTTGCAGAGATAAATAACTGCACCATATTTGATATGGTGAGAATGATGCTTCAGACTAAGCATCTAACTAATATGTACTGGGATGATACTGTAAGAACCAATGTATACATTCTAAATAGAAGTCCAACTTCTAGTTTAGATGGTGTCACTCCTTATGAGGGGTGGTACGAAAATAAACCAAATGTAAAGAACTTCAATTTTTTTGGTTCTATAGCATATGCACACATTTCTAATGATAAAATTAAGAAGCTTGATCCCAAAAGTAAAGCTTGTATATTTGTAGGTTATTGTGAGTCTACAAAAGTATATAGACTCTACAACCCCAAGACTCATAAAATTTTACTCTCCAGGGATGTAATTTTTATGAAGGGGGAGAATGGGATCATCAAAGAATTTTGTTGATGATGAGTCCCAGAATATAAGTTCTTCACAGGTACAGCAGGTGTCTCCCAAGAAAAACAAAGGCACACAACCCCTTCCAAGCCCATACAGGAGTACTACATCAAGTAATTCAACCGCCACTCCAAGTCCTTCTCCACAGAGATTAGTAAGTTCTTCATCGATGGACATTGATAGAGACTCTCCATGAAGAGGTAAAAAACATTACAACATCATCCATATTTTTAAATGTTGGATCAGAATTTCCAAAGAAGATTCACTAGAAGCCAAGCTAGTGAAATGAATACAGTTTTGCAGCAACTTGAAAATTTGCAATTGTATGGGATGATGACTCCCATGATCCTAGGGGAGATGTAGTCAATTATTCTTTATTGGCTAATGCTCAGCTAGAACTAGCTATCTATGAGAAGGCTTGTACTCAAAATGTATGGCAAGAAGCCATGAAAGAGGAAATAACCTCTATAAAAAATAATGATACATGGGAGCTAGTAAAGCTACCCAAAGGAAAAAAAATGTGTTGGATGTAAATGGGTCTACAAGACCAAATACAATGCTGATGGAAGTATTTAGAGGCATAATGCGGGACTAGTAGAAAAAGGTTTTACTCAAAAATTTGGCATTGACTATGAGGAAACATTTGCTCTAGTTGCATGACAAGAGACAATCAAATCTATTCTTTCCTTAGCAACCCATAAAGGATGGAATGTTCAACACATGGATGTGAAAAGTGCTTTTCTAAATGGATACTTGACAGAGGAGGTTTATGTTCAACAATCTCAAGGCTTTCAATAACAGGTAAAGGAGAACCTTGTTTATAAATTGAATAAAGCACTTTATGGCCTCAAGCAAGCACTAAGAGCTTGGTAATCACGCATTGATGGCTATTTCAGCAAGTATGGATTCACAAGAAGTAAAATTGAACCAACTTTGTACTACCTAAAGTATGGAGTAGACATTATCATAGTTTTTTTGTATGTGGATGATCTAATATTTATGGTTAGTAACACTAAAATGAATATGGAGTTCAAAAACTCCATGATGAAATATCTTGGTCTAATGTGATACTTCCTAGGCATGGAAGTGCATCAATCAAACAAAGGGATCTTCATATGTCAACACAAGTATGCTCGAGACATTATCAGGAAATTTGCCATGGAGTAGTGCAAATCAGATGCAACTCCAACTGGACATGGGATCCAATTGAGCAAGGACAATGGAGTATCAAAGGTTGACATGACCACTTACAGAAGCATGGTTGGGAGTCTGATGTTTCTCACCAACACAAGGTCTGATATTCAATATGCTATTTCTCTAGTTTTAAGGTTTATGGAAATTCCATATGAGCTGCATCTAAAAGCAACTAAAAGAATATTAAGATATGTAAAAGGTATATTGGATTTTAGAATCAATTACCAAAAATGTAATTCTATAAAATTAGTTTGCTTTAGTGATAGTGATTGGGGCAGCAATATAGATGATAGAAAATCTACATCAGGAAAATTTTTTAGTCTAGGGTCAGGACTAATTACATGGAGTTCCAAGAAACAAATTGTTGTAGCATTGTCATCTACTGATGCTGAGTACATAGCCATCACACATGCTAGTACTCAAGCCCTATGGTTGAGAAAAATCCTTGAAGAGATTGGAGAAATTCAAAGTGGTCCAACTCAACTATATTGTGATAATATAAGTGTCATTCAGTTGGCATACAATCCAATCCACCATAGCAGATCAAAGCATTTTGATATGAAGTATCACTTCATTCGAGACATGGTGGAACAAAAAATAGTTGAGCTTCAATATTGCAACACTTTGGATAACATTGCAGACATCTTCACCAAAGGTATAGCTAAAGCTCAATATATAAAGCTGAGAGATTGTATAGTCAGTCCTCTCAAATTTAAGGGGGAGAATGTTGGAAGTTAAAGCGGTAAAAGGTAAAAAAATTGTTTGACAACGATAAGATTTGGACCTTACCCTTTTACCTCCTTGGATGGCATCTGAATGGGCAGATTGGATGGCTTGGACGGCATCTGACTGGGCATATTGGATGGCATGGATGGCAGGGAGTTTGAATCCTATTTCCTTTTCTCCTTTTCTCCCTATTTTTCTTCTTCCCTATCTATTCCCTAAGTTTTCTAAGGCAGATAATTCTCCTATTACATTTTTCTATTGCTCCACCTAACTACCGTGCCACATCATCATATTAAGACAATTGTAATCCTTGCTACATAGGTGTGTCTTTGGGTTTACCATTGTTCATCCTATATTTCTTGAGTAATTATTTTTCATACTTCATCTGTGTTATTGTAATATTGTTTTCATTTTGATGAATTTATAAACCAAGACAATAATGAAGTAGCCCCAAATCTGTCATCTCAAAATCCTTTTCTAGGTCCTTTTTAAATTTATTTATCTACCTTTTTGAACTTCATGTAATTAGTATATCATTGACATATACCACAAGTATTATTATGTCACTTCCAACATTTTTTGTATAAATATTTGGATTTGACAGACTTCTTTTAAAGTTATGTTGTAATAAATGATTATTAATCTTTATATACCATGCTCTTGGTGCTTGTTTTAGACCATACAAAAAAAAATTCAATTTGTAAACTTTGTGTTCTTGTACTTTAATCACAAATCCTTCTAGTTGTGACATATATACTTCTTATTCAAGATAATCATTAATAAATGCACTTTTTACATCCATCTGATATAGTTTCCATCCATGATATGCTACTAAAGCATAAATTATTTGAATAGTAGTCATCCTTGTTGTTGGTGCAAACATTTCTTCATAATCAATTTCTTCTATTTGAGTGTATCCTTTTGCAACTATTCGAGCTTTGTATTTGTCAAGCGAACCATCTACTTTATATTTGATCTTGTAGATCCATTTTCAACTGACTATTTTCTTTCTTAGAGGTAAATCAACTAGATTTCATATTTTATTCTTCATCAATATTTCATACTTTAATTTCATAGTTGCCTTCCATATTGGATGATTTAATGCATGAAGTGTTATTCTACTATAGAACTTATCAATCCCTTTTCATTCTAGTTAGACTACAAGTTTAGGGTCTTGTAGTAGTAAGATCTAGCATTTGCTCTAATTTTGAATCCTTAAGTGTATCTCTAAGCCATATTGGTTCTTTTCTTTGTAAGTTCATAGTAATATTTGTATTTTTATTATGTTCATCGTGTATATATGATTCTAAATCTTCATTCATCGAGTCTTCTTATGAAAATTTTAGAATAGCTTTTGAGTCAACTTTTTTTTCTTTAATAGCATTTTTTATTCCTTCATCAAATACAGAATCTCTACTTATGTAGATTTTCTTTGTTATTGGATCAATTATTTTGTATCATGTTGACTCATCATCATAACCGAGAAATATTCGACACATAGTCTTATCATCTAATTTTATTCTTTTTTCTTTAGAATATGCATATAAGATTTACATCCAAAAATTCTTAGTCAATCTATAGTTGGTTTTTGTCCAAACCATACTTCTCCAATTGTAACACTTTTTAGTATTCTAGTAGGTAATATATTTGCATGTATACAATTGTTTTAACTTCTTCATTCCATTAATGATGGTCAATATAAGCTTCTTTTAACATACACCTAACCATTCCTATGATAGATTAATTTCTTCTTTCTACAATACCATTTTTTGTGGTGAATATTTTGTAGTGATTTATCTTTTTATTCCATTTTCTTCTAAAAATAAATTGAATTCCTTTGACAAGAATTCACCGCCTATATCTGAACGAAGATTCTTGATGGTTTTTTCTAAATCTTTTTCAATTAGAAGTTTGAATTGTTTGAAACAACTAAATGCTTCAAATTTGAATTTATTAAAATACACCCACATTTTTTTGGAATAATCAACAACAAATAGTTGGAAATATATGTGTCCTCTAATACTCGTAACATTCGTTGGTCCATATAAATCTGTATATAATTCCAATGGTTCTTGAGTTCTATGTTGACAAAGTTTAAAAGGTATTCTATGATGTTTTCCTGCTAGACATTCTAGACAAACTGTAGATTCCCAAGAGAGTTTAGGTAAACATTCAATTATTTGATATCTAGTCATCTAATTCAATGACAATACACTTATATGTCAAAGCCTTTTATGCCAAAGTTCTTGTCTCTAAGATCCCTATTGATAGTGCTATATTTGGCATTCTATCTGGAGTAAACAAACTATCTTTATAAGAGCTTGAGGCTATCACTTTTCCTTTTTTTAGAATAAGATATTGTTTTTATTTTGAGAGTTTTAAATTCAACTCTAGATTTTAATCCATAATCTGAGATACTTAAAGGAGATCAGTAATCAATCTAGGTACATATAACACATTATTGATTAGTCATTTTCCATTTGTTATATCAACTAGTACATCACCTACCCCTTTGACTTCATAAGTCATACTATCTACTATGATGACTAGTTTCTCATATTTTTCATGAAAGGTATTAAACCATTGTTTATTTCCAATCATATGCCTACTTGCTCCAAAATCAATGTACTAATAATCCATAGTAATTTATTTTAAGGTAGGAAACCTTATAACTCCTATATTTAAATGTAAAATTTTACAAATTTCTATTTTTCCTAATTGTTGTTGAAAACCTTTTACCTCCCAAATATTTAAATTTACAAAAATTCAAAAAAAAAACATTTTTTATTTTCTCAAGAATAAAACTTCAAATTTAAAAATACTTCAAATTCCTTAAAACTTAAAAAATATTTAAAAAAAAATTCAAACAAATTAGCTAGTTGAACTCCTTATCACTCCAAAATTACAAAATATTACAAAAAATTAAACAACTTATCACTCCAAACTCATAAAATTCAAAAAAACTCAAATACTTTAAAATAACTTTATCTAACCCATATATCACCTAAATCAAACTTAAATAAACTCCAAATATAAAACCTTAGCTAAATAAACCTTATAACTCCAAAAACCCTAATTATTTAACTAACCTTACAAAGCCTTCTTTCATATGCACTTTGACTCATTTGTGCACATCCCTGCTTCATTGTTCCACTACACATCTGCTTTGTTGCTTGTGTAAGCCTCTTTTTTTGGTAGGTAAAAGTAATTTTATTTACTTTATGGGTTGAAGGGTCTCGCCCCTTTTTACATAAGGTTCAGCTATGGTCGAACGACCCATAGTCCCATATCAGAGTTATACCCAAAAAGGACCACAAACAACAAAAAAGTTTCAAGTGACACCCTCGAAGGTGCCCTTCCTAAAGCAATTGAAACCTTAGAGTCACACAACATGACAAAAATAGAAAAAATAGCAGCCTCTGGCTCCTGACCCATCAACTTGCTCACATCCCAGACTTCTGGGCTTTGCTTCTCCCCTCATGCTTGTCACTGTCCCCGCTGGGCAGGAGGGTCTTCAGGATGTCAGGTAGTCTCTTAAGCTCTTCGATGGCGCTTGTCATGAGATTGCTACCTTCACGAAGAATATTTACCGCTGTCTGAAAATGCCCGACAACATTATCGATGCGGTTGAGAGCAACTATACGCAACATGTCCAGAGCCTTGCATTCTTCCTGGCGACCCTTCTGGCAATCCTTTTGGGTTTCTTCCTGGCGTTCCTCCTGGCTATCGTCCTTACTTTCTTCCTGGCAGTCTTCATCATCACTGGTGATGTCATGGAACGACCGATTGTCGCTCGGGTTAGGCGTAGACAGGCGCTTAGAAGTCCTCCTCTTCAAGGGGGCCAGACTGACTTCCGCTTAGGGTGGAGTCTTTTGCCCATCCATGACTGATTTTCCACTCGAGGATCCTTGCTTGCCCTAGGGAGTGGCTTCTGTCACCTGAGGGGAAGTAGGCGATGATGATTGGCGATCGATCGAGGGTTGGGTCGGGGAGGAAGTGGCACGGCTTGGGGACTGAGGCGGAGATGAGTCAACATTGAGGTCTTGAGTAGATAGATGGTCCAGGGAAGGAGTTTTGGAGGAGATGTTGCCTGGGACTCGGTGGGCAAGAGCATACTTGTAAAGAACCAGGAAAAGGCCTTGATGATGGGGGTGCTTGGGAGACTTGCTCGCTCTGAAATTGGTAATAGTAATGGAGATGGATCGAAAGAGAAACTCTGGGACATTGATGGGGCGGACATCATGCAGGTGGTTTACGAAGGTGAGGTTGTAAGCAGTCAGGGGTTTATTGGGGTTATCCACAGAAATGTACTGGAGGATAGGGACAATCATAGTGTCCCAAGGGCGGGGAATGGAAGACCGCACAATGCCTTTATTCTCCCATCGTAACTCTTTTCCTTTGTTGAGGAATTGATCAGTCTCTTCTTTGAAGTTGTGTCCATCTCTACGGATAATTCTACCATCAAGCTTAAGACCAGAAACCTGGGCTATGGATTGAGCACTTACCACAAAGTGAAGACCACGGACATGAACCTCGCCACCGTTCTAGGACTCAATGAAATATTTTGTTACCTCTTCCTCCGCCCCTTTGAACATCTTGAAGAAATTGATGAAATGTTTAGGATCAAGTAATGTCACGGTACCTGTGTCAATCTACAGAGTTGCAGGTTCGATGGCGGCCATGGCAAAAATAGGGACCTGCTTGATGCTAGTATGACACTTAGACTTGTTACCAACACTATCACAGAAAATTGCTGAGGTGCATCCAGGACCAAGAGGGCCTAGATGGATAAGAATGAAACCCCAGAGCAGGAAGGTCACGGGGATGCTTATCCGATCGAACAACTTAGGGCCAAAAACCCAGGCGTAGACGTGGTTCGGGCTAGCAATGATGGGCTTGATGGGAGTGGGGAAGTGAGCGGGAAAAGCGGTGATGGAAGCGATACGGTGAATGTTAGCCTTAGGCATGCGAAAGGATGGACAGGTGGAGGGAAAATCCAGAAGACATGAGTAAACGAGAGTTTGAATGGGAAAGCACGGGTTGATGGGGCGGATCAAGGAGTCTGTGCTGCTCTTCGTATCTTCACCATTCCTAAAAATGATGCAGGCATCTCAAAAATGGTGGAACATGGTGTTGACAAACACCCTAGGGGAAGAAAACCCCTTGATGGGGTGGCTATAGCCACCTTTGAAGCTACGAAGGGTTTTTGATGTCAAGAAGACACCATTGGGGCAGCTAAAGCCACCATTGTTGTTGAAGTGCGGGTGACTGAGCTCACCCCTTTGTGGTATTAAAAAAATATCATTACTCACATAGCCGAGGCTACTTGTTGGTAATATTTTCCGCATCGTGTTTGAATTTCTCGAGGATCTCACATGGGAAGCTATCTTCCCAGACCATCAAAGTGGGTTGGAGAATGGCTATGTTGGCAAGCACATCGACCACTTGATTAGATTCTCTAAACACATGATTGATCTGGTTTTGGCAGTTGTTGTTGAGGGTTGTTTGGCACTCCTGGATGATGTTCTGGATATTTCTCCCCCTTGTGCTATTATTATGGATGAGCCCCACGATAACTGTAGAATCACCTTAAAAAATGATAGGGTTGGCCATAGCTTTGCAGATGTCAATACTCCTCTAGAGAGCTCTGGCTTCTGCATAGTTATTGGTTTGGGTGCCCAGGTTTTCAGCAAACGCTCGAATAATATTTCCATTGTGGTCCCTGACAACTCCACCTACTCCTACTTTCCCTGGGTTGCCTTTAGAGGCTCCGTCGAAGTTGGCCTTCAACCATCCCTACGGGGGGAACCCACTTAGCTGTGGCTCTACCCTCATGGGGTTCCTTGGTCTTGCTGCAGTCTAGGGGAATCCTTAGGGAAGCAAACAAATACCCTTCTACCCCAGCCTTGGGAATTTTTGGACAGGGGATCAGACTGTTGTTCTCAATAGCAAAGGCAAGGGCTCTTGCCGTGATCGCTTCTTGGTCCCTGGGGTTATCACTAAAAACATGGTTGTTGCACTCCAACCATATCTGCCAGGCAGTATGGTGGACCAAGGATTTCCAGAGGAAGTTGAGTCTAGGGTTTTTGAAAGTGTTGGGCCATTGGATGAACATATCCTTGATAGTATTTGGCCGGACCAAGCAGACCTGAAACTTGCTGATCACTAGGGAAAAAACACTGTTGGTGAAGGGACAGTCCATAAGAATATGTTGGGTCGATTCCCAGGCTTGCCTGCACAGGTAGCATCTATTGGGGACAATGATCCCTCTGCGCATAATATTATCGATGGTGAGAATCTTATTATGAACTGCAGTCCAGTAGAAGTGGGTGATTTTTGGGATTAGGGCTTTGAGCCACACACTTTTGGCTAAGGTCTACCCACTGTTAGAGCTGTCTCCTCTGATGTTTTTTTTGATGAGCTGGGAGGCAGATTTGACTGAGAACTTCCCATCACTTGTGCCTTTCCAGCATCGTTCATCCTCTTTCGGGGTTTGAGGGATGAAATTTGCCCTCATGATCGCTTGGATATCTGACACCGCATCAACGATTGCATCGTTCTTGATTCTAAATTGAAACCTTTTCCACTCTTGGATTCCCTGGCTCGAGGAGATGAAATCTGCTATGCGGGACCCGTACTTGTTGTCAGACAGGTGCTTGACTGTAGTCAACTTGTGATCACAAATGAGCGGGTCATTTCTAGCCCAAGCATCCTTCCAAAAGTCGATATTTTTGCCATCTCCCAACTGCCACCAAGAGCCCTGGTGCATGAGTTTTTGGGTGAGGGAAATAGATTTCCAAAAATGAGAGTAGTTGTAGGGGGTATCCATCTACAAAAAGGATTGTTGCTGAAGATATTTTCTCTTGACAATGTTCACCCACTCGAGGTTAGCATTTGAGATGACCTTCCATGCTTGCTTAGCCAGGAGGGCTTGATTGGTGACATTGATGCGCCACATTCCCAGACCTCCTTGATATTTGGGGGAGCATACCTTGTCCCATGCAACCAGGTGGAACTTTTTTTGGTTGTCAGTTCCCGACCACAGAAACTATTTCTAGATTTTTTCAATAGCTTCACCCACAACAGCCAAAATTTTGAAGACAGATAGGAAGAAGGTGGGAATGCTCTATAAAACTGCTTTAACTAAGGTCGCCTTACCCACGCTGGAGAGGAGGGCACCTTTCCATCCCAAAATTTTCCTATGAATCTTATTAGTGACATTACTCCACATGTCTTTGAGGGGTCTTCCTTTGAACATGGGAAGGCCCAAGTACGTGGTCGAGAAATCAGCAATGGAGCATCCAAGGATTCTAGCGATCTTGCGCTATCTCTTGGAGGGGGTGTTAATGAAGTACAACTTGCTTTTGATGTAATTTATTTTCTGACCTGCTGCCTCTTCATAGAGGTTGAGGATGGTTTTGATACCTTTGGCATCAGAGATAGAGGCTTTGGTTGCCAATAGGGTATCATCCATGAATTGTTGATGGGTGGAGGGTGAGAGACCAGAGGTAGCTTTGATGCCCAAAATCAGATTATTGGAACAGGCAATCTTGATGGCTCTTCCCAGGCTCTCTACCAAAATGATGAAGAGAATGGGGGACAACGGGTCACCCTGTCTGAGACCCCTGGAACTTGGGAAGTAACCAGTAGTGGAACCGTTCACCAAGACCGAGAACCAGGAGGAAGAGATGCACTTATAAATCAGATTAACCCAAGATTCATGGAACCCAAACTTGAGGAGGATTTGGGTAAGGAAATCCCTATTGACCCTGTCAAAAGCTTTGTTCATGTCTAGTTTGAGGAAAAAAGTAGCAGACTTGGAGACATGGGCAGAGTGGATCAGCTCATGAATAGTGATGACACCATCAAGGATGTTGTGGCCTTTGACTATGCTCCCTTGATAGGGGTCGATAATGGAGGGGAGGATGCTAGATAGTCGGTTGGCCAAGGCTTTGGATAGGGTCTTATAGGTGACGTTGCACAGGCTAATGGGGCGGAAGTCCGAGAGGGATTGGGGATTATCACCTTTGGGGATCAAGGCTAGGAAGGTGGAATTGACATCTCTGGGGATGGTTTTGGAAGACTGCATTTCAATGATAGAGCGACACATGTCTGGACCCACAATGTCCCAGAAGGTTTGGAAAAATCTGGGGGGAACCCATCTGGACCGGGAGCTTTGTTCGAATTCATGGAAAATAGAGCTTGATGGATTTCCTTGTGGGAGAGGGGGTTGAGGAGGAAGTCATTGGTATCCTGGGGGATGATGGTGGGGATATTAGCAATCAAAGCTTCCCTGGCTGAGAGGGACTGGGAGAGGGGGGACCTAGGAGATTTTTGAAGTGACTGACCGCTTCCTCCCTGATCTGGTGTATGTCCAAGGTAGAAGACCCATCCTGCTTGACCAAGATTTTGATCTTGTTGACACCCCTGTGCCTGAGGGTGGAGATGTGGAAGAACTTGGAATTAGAATCCCCTTCCCTGAGCCACAACTACCTAGAATTTTGGCGCCAAAAGGTTTCCTCCTTGCTGAGGATGTTGTGGTAATCAGCCAGCAACCCTCTTTCTTCATCACGAAGATCGTCATTACCTACTCCCTTCTGAAAACTATCCTCAATCTGGTTAATTCTGGTCTTAACCTGGTTCTTGGCTTCGAAGATGTTCCCAAAGGTTTCCTTATTCCATATTTTCAAATTTTCTTTAATAAACCTGAGTTTCTGCATGAACTGGTTGGTGGTTGTTCCCGGGAATTTTCTCTTCCACCACACTGTGATCTAATTTTTGAGATCGGGATGTTGGGTCCACATTGACTCGAACCTGAAGGGGGTCTTGAACTGGGATTTTATATCAGTTTCTAGCAGAAGTGGGCTATGATCAGACCCAATTTTAGGGAGGGCTAGTAGACTAGCATCCCTGAATATCGGGAGGGCTTCCTGGGATAACAGGACTCATCAAGGCACTCCTGAATAAGGTTGTTACATTTTCTCTTATTGCTCCAAGTGAACAGGGACCCCTGTAACTTGACATCCATGAGAGCATTGGAGTCTATGAAGTGTCTCAGGTCCTTTGTTTCCCTAAGGGTGATCGTGGTTCCTCCCTTCTTATCCGAGCAATGTAGGGGTGAGTTGAAGTCCCCTGCTAGGATCCACGGGATATCTCTGAAAGCTTGCCTCAACTGGGTTAACATGTTCCACAATGCCTTTCTACCCTGGGAAGAGTTAGGGGCGTACACATTGGTCAAAACCCACGAGACCTGGGAACTGAGGTCATGGAACAGAATGTTACTTAACCTGTCCTATCCAGAGATGATGTTGCCTTGCAGTTTAGTAGGGTTCCATAGGCACAAAAGACCGCCTGACGAACCGGAGGCCGGGATATGGACAAAATCATAGTTTCTCCAAATATTTTTAGCGACTTTGGAAGACAATTCATCATTAAGTTTAGTTTCTTGAATGAGGAAAATAGTTGGGTTATGTTCTCTCCTCATGGTTGCAGCCAATCTCTGCTTGGCTGCCCCATTCAATCCTCTCGCATTCCAGGAGAGGACTCTCATTTAGAAATTTTGGGGATTCTCTTGCCCCCTTTTCCTTGTTGTGCAGGGGGTTTGGGTCTTCGGGTTTCCTCCTTAATACTATTTCCAATCTCCTGGAATAAAGTTTTTTGAGTCCCGTTGGCTATGTATTTCGTTGTATCGCGGTTCCTTCTTTCAAGATCCGAAGGTCTGCCTTTTCTCTTGTCTCCTCCAACATCCATCTAGGATTTTCTGAAACTACGAGTTTGCTTAGGGCTCCATTGATCAGGGGAAGGTTGGTCAAGGTCATCATTATCGAAATTGACTGGGTCATAGAAGGTTGGTGAGGTTTGGATCCCCATATTCGGGGGGAGAAGACTGCGTAGGGGAGGACAATGAGGTGGGGGACTTTGGGGGAGGGCTTCAGGGGGACTAGGTGGGAGACGAACGAGGTGAATGCCTCGAGGGAGGGGCAGACATTGACACCTGATGGGTGGGGCTAGGCACAGGGCCCTGGTGAGGCTTAGGATTAGGCATCATATCAGATTTAATAGGGATCTCCCCTTCCTCCACTTCCTTAGTAAGACCAAAATATTTAAGAACATCAAATTTATTAGTGGTAGAGATAGAAGCACTTGCCTTTTGAGACTGTGCATTCGGCTGCATCCGGGCTTGGAACCTGGTGGTCATCATGTGGTTTCTTGCAGCTCGCCTAGGCATCTGCTCCGATCGGGCCATGGCTTGGTTGTCCATGTTAGGGTTTTGGAGCTTAGGGCACTGGGAATGCAGGTGACCTTGCATCTGGCATTCTGGGTAGTATGTTGGCTTGTTCTCATAAATCAGCGGTTACCTCCACTTGAAATCCCCATATATGAGGTTTAGGTACTCCGAGAGTTGGCTTTCTAGATTCACATTGACACATATGTGTGTCTGGGTTAAGCGTGTCCTTGCTCGAGTGGTTGGGTCGATAGCCACTAGGTCCTCGATGGCCCTGGCTAGGCCTTGAAGGGCGTCATCATAGAAAAAATGAGTTGGGAGGTTCAAAAGTCATACCCAGATCGGGGTGTAGTTGATGGTCTGAGAATTTGGGTCAAAGTTTGGCTACCACTTCTTCAAGAACAGGCTTCATCTTCCGAAGAACCATGGTCCTCCGGATAGGATGCGCTCGGCATCTTCCTGAGTGTTGAGTTGTATCATAAAGAAGCCTCGAGTCATTGTTGATAGCTCCATGCTGCCCAAGGTCTTCCACTTAGACGTGGCCCATCTATGGATTGCATCCATGTCTGGGTGACCTCCTAAAAAATTCCCCACCAGGGAATAAGTGTCACGAGATGCATATCCTTCCATGAGGATTTTGGGGCATAAAACATCACATCCTTGGGTAACAAACTCGCTTGCAACACTCGATTTTGTTCTTTTCTTATTCTGCAATAGATCTACGAATGAGGGTTTCCCCTGGGTGGCTTCCCCCTCAATGTCGTCATTAGACCCGACAGTCTGTCTGGCCGAGGCCAATATTTCTGCTCCATCTGGTTTCACGTGGGACCTGGGCATGGTAGTCATAGCGTCAGAGTGCACGACGTGGTTCGTGCCTCCCTTCTCGCAAGTTGTCATCATGGTCAAACCAAGCGACACTCATTTGGCTCATGCATAGGTTTGTGTAAGCCTCTTATCATATGCACTAGACACTAATTACTTGCAATGTGAATTTTTTGTGAAGAAACATTTAAATAATGTTTCACCTCCTTTTGTAACATAATGTTTGGAATGTTGCTTATGGTGAATTGCATAGGCAATGATATTACCTTTTCAACATACTTTGGCACTAAATGATATCCTCATTATTGCTAACTGCTGCAATGGTTAACATTTCACTTTGTTTATTGGCTTTATCATCTTCATTAGCTTGTTGTTTTAGCTTACAATCTTAGATTACTTTGACTTCTACGTTGGTTGGTTTGTTGTTATGACTTCCAGTCTCTCCGACTTCTGTGTTGCACTGGCTTGCTCTGGCTTCCACTATGCTTGTTTTTGTTGACTTGCTATTATGGCTTCCAAGCTCTCTAACTTATGTTGTGCTTATTTGTAATGCTAGTTTGTACTAATCTTAATTCTGTGCCTACAGGTTTATACTCTCAATATTGCTCTAAGTCTATGACTACACTGCTACAAGACCTTACTTTTGTTATAGTTCCTTGAATATTGTATCTTATTGTAATACTTGACATTGCTATTTCCTTTTTTATGTTATTCTCTACTATAACCGAATGCTATCTTTTGATGCACTAAATTTTATGCTATTATCTACTGTAACCGAATGATATCCTCTATGATACCCTTTGAAGTACTATCCTTTGTGATACTATAACAACCCTCCTTACCAAGACTTAATCTTGATATTTGTTTATGTATTGACATATGATATTTAATGCATAACATCATTTTATGTTATCAAGATGTGTCAATTAATGCTTTGTTTATACTTCTTTCAGAATATGGTATCGTTAATGTAAATTATGATTGCAAGGCTAGGTACTCTCATCGTTGGATTGGTATGGAGTTGAGATAATATGGGAAATTATGGATGACATTCTCATCGATAGATGAAGGGTAAAAATAAACCCTTCATGTAGATGCATTGCATATGTGTATGTTTGTTTGAATGCACCATTGGGCAAGGAGGTTGTTATTTAAGCAAAGGAGCCATCCTTAGTAGAAGGATGATAGCATCGCAGTTATCATAAAACCTTTTACTCAAGGAAGAAAACCTTGTTGTGCATGTTATTGATTTCTTCAAAATATGGTTATGGATGGCTTAGCAAGAGTCTTTGTGTGATGTTTGATATCAGTGTTAATGGTTGATATTAGCATTTGATAGTAATTAAAAAATTAATTAGATGAGTAATTATTTTAATTATTAAGGTTAGTAGCTTTAAGAGGAAATGGTTTAATAAAGAAGTGTTTTAATTATTGGTCCAAAAACTTTGGAAATGAAATGTCATAGTATTAGCATACAAGGCTTTAAGAAATGGTTTTATTTTTTTAATAAATTGGCTTTCTAAAACTTAAATAAATTAAGTTATGGTGGTCAATGTTCGAAAAATGTGACCTTGGTATCTTGGAAACATTCATGGAACATTACCTTCTTCGGGATGGATCACGATGGTGGTGGGTGGCCATCTTGTCCAAGAGGAATTGGAAAGGGAATCCTTCCCTATCCTTGGATATTTTCCTTGGGCACTATTTAAGGACCTTTGAGTGACATAAATGGGGGTTGCTAGCGGGTGAGAAGAACTAGGAAGGAATCTTAGAAACCAAGGAAGATTCAGGAGAAAAGAGGTATTGATTTCAAAAAAAGGTATGCATGGTTAGTTACATACAATGTTATGCTTTCTACTCTTGAGATTTTATTGATGTTAAGAAATTTGGTTTGATCACCCTAGCTTCTTATTATCTAAAAGTATGTTCATGTTCCTTTTGAAGTTATGTTTGGCTTATGTATGGTTGGATTTCTTTGATTACTCTTTGTTTAAGCTAGCCTTGATGCTTAGTAAGCTTAACTTTCATGGGTTTATCTGTAAGGGTGATGTCTGGCTATAATTTTTATCATTAGTCTAGATCTTCTAAGTGTAGGCCTTAACTTCTTGTTTATCTTCAATTGCCTAGTCATATTGGTAGTGTCGTTGCCAAGTGGAGGATTGCTCTTGAGAGTTTTCTTTTAAGCCTGAGTTGCATGGGTTTCTGTGAGTTGTATGGTGGTTTTTTAGGTGTTTTATTTTAGGATCGTGGGCCTTTTGAAGTGCCATATTATTCTCTTTTAGAACCATGTTGTAGAAATGTGTTCTATCCTTGTTAGCTATGTGCACCTGGGTTGGCTTCTTACAATGTTTGATTATTTTTTTTCATCCTTCCATTGTAGGTCATCTCATAAATAATAATATTAGTATTCAATTTTATTTCTAGTCTCATCTCTAAGAGCCACCTATGGTCTATGAGTGCCTCTCTATTAAGGCTAATGTTATTTTTCTTGTATTTTAAGCTTGGGCTAAATTTAAAGTTGGAGCTCATCTGATGTGCTTCCCTTTTTATTTAACATCTATGTTTAGGTCATATGTGCTTGGTTTGTATACATTTGGATATTATAAAGCTTTTAATTGCTTGTAAGAATCAAAAATAGGCTTGGAACTTTAATATTGAGTGTTATGATGTTAGAATATTGGTTTGTTATCTAGAGTTTTAGGTTTGGAATCTTAGAAGTTTTGTTAAAAGAATAAAATTATTTTTATAAGACCTAAGAGATTTATGGATTGATAGTAAAATAATTTTAGAAATGATGTTGCTTTTTAAGAATAGTTTAGAGAAATGTAGTTTTGATTTATGGATTAAAGGTTATAAATAAGGATTTAAATTAGTTAATGTGTTAGCATATCTATGAAGGTTTTAATGCAAAAATTATGAATGGAGGTTTTTTTTAAACATGGTAGTAATGGTTCTTGAGTCTTGAGTAGATAAAGGAATTCATTACAAAGAGAAGTATGGGATTCTCTCCTTGTTTGGCATGGAATTTTTGTTTTTGCATGATTGCATGTTAGTTGCTTAGTGCATGATAGGCTTGCATAAGCAATTCATGAGTTGTCTTGATCCCTAAAATTTCTATTCAAGTTAGTGGGAAGTATTTTTGCAAATAGAGGACTTGAGACATAACTATGGAGCTATGGACCCTAAATTCTTGTCATGTAATATCAATATATTGAGAAAATCTTATTTTTGAAAAAAAATTGTATTGTAATTTTAAAGAAAAAAACGGTTTTGTATTTAACCTTGATATAATATTTCAAGACTGGGTTAGGGAGAAAATTTGTATATTGTTCTCTTATGGAAATTCTTGGAATATGGTTATATGCAAAACAATAGTTAAATGTGTTATTCTTTATGTAAGTGTAGGTGAATGCATTGATATGAGCATTTGGAAAGAATGTAATTTAAATTGATTTATGGGTTATAAGTATAATTCTTTGGAAAAATTTTCATTCTTGCAATATGGAAATAAAAGAAGTGCTATATTTTAGTTTTTGTGTTATATAAACAATTATGATACTAGTTAGCAATGTGTTATGATGCTTTATTGCAACACTTTATTGGAGATATGTTATTATAGTTAATTTTGATGTTTAGACTCTTGGGTTGAGTTTGAATCTAGCACTATATTAGGACCCTCTAGAAGATAACCCAACCCTAGAAGGAGTTTTGGTGATGCAATAACTAGGTATATGTGAATCCTGGGAAGAGTTACAGTGATGCAATAACTAGGTATTCATAAATTTAGGAGGAGATTTAGGGATATAATAACCAGATATAGTGAATGATACACCTTGAATAATGAGGCTTAGGTGTTCCAAGCGGTAAAGCATTTTGGAATCATTCATAAATCAGCATAGTGGTGGTACTTTGAATGGTAAGGATTAGGTGACCATGTTCATTACTAGATGAGTGGTAATGGCCTTAGTTAGCCCACAAAGGTGTGGTAAGTAAGCACTAAGGAATTATACCAAAATAATCATACATAGATGGAATTATGTAAGGTTAGGGAATAGGTTTCCTCCTTTATGTATTATGGGTCTTAAAGGATAATCCCTATACCATGGTCAAGTTGTCCTATATCAGTGAGGATATGGGAAAGATGGGGGAACCGCTATTAACGTCCTTTCTAAATGGTGAGGTTTAGAAAGGTAAACCCTAGAAGCATAGGATGATGACCACTTCTATCCACTTGAGTGTCATCTGTAGTGACATTAACTCAAAATGTGGTTATACCTTATATATACTAGAATACATGGGACTTCTTTGTAAAACTTTCTTGAGAATATATATATCTTGGTGGGTTTTTGTGGGTTTTTACAGATACATTTGAACTTGTATGTGCCTATGTTGTATGTTGTTATTGAATGCTTTAATGCTTTGTTATGCTCATTTGTTGTATATCCAAATTGCATGTTCACTTTCCTTTTTCTGTATGAAATATAGCTTTCTACAATATAGATATTTCTCTTCTTCTTCCTAGATTCTTGATCCGAATTTATATCAAATAACTTTATACTTCTTCTCTTTTAATTTATAAGAACTTCTTTTTATTTTTCAATGAAATAACTCTTCCCTTCAATATTGGCTTCTTGGGCCAATGTCAAGGTCAATATATTTATGAACTAAATCTTTTTAATACCTTGTAGCTCTTTAACAAATATAAATTCCAATCCAATTCTTGAAGCTATATAAAGTATTCTATGTGATTTTTTATCTTTCTTCAAGACTGATATATCAAATATTGATGTATCTATCTTATTCTTTCTACTACATTCTTCTATCTATCTTATTTCTTTCTATTGCCTTCTTCAATCTATCTTAGGAATCTTTGAATGATTCTCAATTCGTTGTAACTTTTAATTTTGATCTTCTTTCTTTCTCCTTTCTGCAATTGCACTATGGTGTTATTCTTCTTTTCTTAAAATCTAAAATCTCGAATATTGAATCTTAAATGTAATTTACTCCCAATATATTGTCAAGATGACTTTGATTGTCCTTGAATCTCCAACTTTCTTTTGAGTTGGTTATAATTTGAAAAATCGATATCAAGGGATATATATGTCCTTGAATCTCCAACTTTCTATTAATATAGTTGAGTACTAGTCTTTAATGGTTATTCTTCAACCATGGAAAGACTCTAGCCTTTCTACTCAATATGAACTTTAAAATAGAGTTTGAGTCTCATTGCCTTCAAAGTGGAAAAACTCTTAATCGACTTTATCAAACTAAATAAAATCAATTAATAATGGTGGCTAATAAAATGAACTCTATCAATTTGGATAGATTCTGGTGGTAGCTTTGATACCACTAATGGATTTTTAAACCTTATACTACCACAAAATATCACAAGTTATATTACAAAAGTCCTAAATATAAAACAGCCATAATATAATAATAACAAGATCAAGAAGCAGTGCTAGGGCAGCGAAGTAAAAATATTTTAACAATGTTGTAACAATGCTAGGGCAACGAAGGCGAGTGTAGTAGTTCTAGGGTAGTGAAGTAAAAATATTTTAACAATATCACAGTAGTGCTAGGGTAACGAAGGCAAGTGCAGTAGTTCTAGGGCAATGAATTAAAAATATTTAACAGTGTCATAGTAGTTCTAGGGTAGCGAAGGTGAGTGCAACAATGTTAGGGCAGCAAAGTAAAAATATTTTAACAGTGTCATAGTAGTTCTAGGGTAGTGAAGGTGAGTGTGACAGTGTTAGATCAGTGAAGTAAAAATATTTTAATAGTGTCATAGCAGTGCTAAGGTAGTGAAGGTGAGTGCAGTAGTGTTATGGCAGTGAAGTAAAAATATTTTAATAGTGTTGCAACAATTCTAGGGTAATGAAGGTGAGTGCAACAATGCTAGGGTAGTGAAGTAAAAATATTTTACAAGTGTTGTAGCAATGCTATGGAAATGAAGTAAAAATATTTTAATAGTGCCACAACAGTGCTAGGGAAATGAAGTAAAAATATTTCAATAACAGTGCAGTAGTGCTAGGATAGCAAAGTAGTGCAGCAATGCTAAGGCAGAGAAGGCAAGTGCAATAGTGCTAGGGTAGAAAAGGTAGAAAAATAGTGAAAAAAATTAACAATGCCACAATAGTGTTAGGGTAGTGAAGGAAATTGCAATAGTGTTAGGACAGTAATGGAAGAAAGCACTGATGTTCAACAAGAATCTGAAAGACTTTGTGGTTGGCAGGAAGATGGATGTGTTGGTGCTCTACAGGGAGCTAGAGGGTAGGGTGGATAGTAGGAAGGTACGACCCTCGATGGTTTGGTCAAGAAGGAAAGAAAAAAATGTGTGTTCGGTTGTAGTGGGGTGTCCTTTGGGGTACTCGTGAATGGGTCCCCAAGGCTTGTTCACCCCTCTAACCCTGGGGTGACTTCCTTTGCTATGGTTACCACTAAAGGATTATGACTCCAGTATTTAATAAGCTAGTGATACCGAACGAACTCTTGGATGTGACTATGAAGGAAGGTTCATGGAACCTGGTCGACAAGTTCTAAGGTGGCAGACCAGATATTGACTCTATCTGATGTTGAGCAAATCTCAAATGGAAGCCACTAGGGTCACTTGATATTTTTGCAATGTCTAATGCCTTCTTCCTCATCAAACTAAATTGTGAGGATAATGTGAAGCACATTTTAGATGAAGGCCCTAGTTATTTGAGTTTTGAACTTCAACCCCAAGATGCAAAAGGTGAAATTAGCCCCCCTTTGGGTGCGACTCCTGAATTTACCTTTTTATATTTAGCATGAAGATATTTTATGGGTCATAGCTAAAGTTATTGGGGATCTAGTCTTGATTGACTCAGCTACCAGAGCCAAGACCAAGATGATTTTCACCAGAATATGCATCATGGCAGACCCAAAGGCTGATTTACCTAGCCAGATTGAGCTTGTGTCAAAATAGGGTCCCTGGATTTAGTCAAATATTTATGAGAATAGACCCGTGAGATGTTTCACCTACAAGAGGTATGGTCACTCATCTAGGTTGTGCTCTCGTAAGACCCCAGATGGGGGTGCCCAAAGGAAGAATGAGACCAAAAGGCCAGTTAGTTTAAGCCAAGAACAGGGGGTCCCTTTTGATCCAATATAGCATGAATTGATTTCAAATGAGCCTAAACTAGAGGAAAGGATAATGGATCAAGTCCTTGTGGTGGATGTTAATGAGTCTAGAAAAGCGATGGTCTAGAATATGAACCCATCTAGAGGCAGAAGTTTGAACTAGGTTATTCTAGAAGACTTAGTAATGGAGACTTTAATCCATTTGGATTTCCTTCATAACTCCTATCAAAGCTTACTCTCTAAGGAGCCAATCATAGAAGAACTCAGCTCCCTCCAAAAGCCTTGTGAGGCTCCTAGTTAGGAGTCATCAATCCTGCTTGAGTTGAAATGATCATCATGCCCAAGGGTGGGCTCTTCAAGCATAGCCAATTCTAGACCCAAAACTAGAAGTACCCAAAAATATCATATGGATGTCAAAGGTAATTGTAAGGAAAGGATACCCTCTAACAAAGTGTTAAGAATCTATGAGGTAGATTCAAAAATTGTTGATGGACTCCAATCCCAATTGAATTTTTAGAAAGAGAAGGATAGCAAAGGTAAACAACTAAAAATTGACACATTTTGTAGCTCCCTCGATTCTCCAAGTGGGAATAATGGTTCCAAATATTGAATATGAAGTTGTTCTCTTGGAATATCAGAGGTCTGAATGGGTCCTCCAAGCAACAAATTTTGGCAACACTCAAGAGAGAGGTAAGACTTGATATTATATTTATTCAAGAAACTAATATGGGTAATTCTAATGCAGAGGTAGTTAAAAATTAGTTTATAAGGAGGTGGGTTTTGCAACAAATTCTACCAATGGAGCTTCTGGGGGTCTTTTTTTTCTATGGGACCCTGAGAAACTGGATGGATCCATTCTATTGTTTTCTAATAGAGTAATTAATATTTTGTTTTGTAGTAAGGACTCTAAGTAGAGATGGATTATGTATAATATTTATGCCCCTAATACAGCCCTTAATAGGAATCTTCTATGGGAACCTCTGAGCTCTATGAGATAATTTTTCAAGGGGGAAACTTGGATTCTAGCTAGGGACTTCAATGCCCCCTTATATTCTTCAGATAAAAAAGGTGGTAGTAATTTTGGTTCTAAAAGTATGGAGTATTTTTCTGCATTTATTAATAATCAAGAGCTAATGGATGTGGATTTGAAGGGGTCTAAATACACTTGGAGTAACAGGCATCTAGGCAATCAAAATATTTAGGTTAGGCTAGATAGGGTGTTAGTCTCCAAGGAAGGTCTTCCAATGTTCGGAGATGCATCCCTTTGTTCTCTCCCCAAAGTGGGGTCCGATAATAATCCTTTGGTATTTGAAAAAGTCCCATACTCTAGTTTTTTTACCATACCCTTCAGGTTTGAGGTAATGTGGTTGCAACATAAAGGCTTAGAATATAGAATTTTGAAATGGTGATCTCTAGGTTTTTTGGGTCATCTTATTTCACAAGTGGCTTCAAAGCCTAGATTTGTTAAAGTTTATCTTAAGGTTTAGAAAAAGTTCATTGTTTTGAAATGTGTTACAGAGGAAAAAAGATTTGGTTGAACAGTTAAAGTTGAATTAAATTTGGATTCAGGAGAGGTGACTAAAGGGGATGGACATAGTGAAAGAAAACTATTAGCAGATTTTTATAATGTGCTTGCGGATGAAGAAATTTTGTGGCATAAAAAATCAAGATCCCTTTGACTCTGTGAAGGTGATAGGAACACAAAATTATTTCACACATCCATATTAAGGCATAGGAGAAATAATAGAGAGAGAAATTATGAAATCATATGGTGTTATCTTGAAGGATATTATAGAAATCAAGGAAGAAGTGGTCAAGTTTTTCAAAACCCTCCTCTGCTCTAGATATGATAGCGATCTTCAAGCTGAAGAGAGGTACTGCACCACATCCCCACCCTAGTTTCATTTTATATGAATGAAGACCTTTGTGCTCCCTTTAAATATGAGGAAATTAGGGCTATTATATCCTCTATGGGTGGTCCAAAATCTCTGAGGTTGGATGGCTTTCCTCCTATTTTCTTTTAAAGGTTCTAGCACATCGTAGGTGGTGACGTCTATTTAGTTATGAGGGAAATTCATGAGTCTAATTTAATTTTGGCTGATGTAAACTCAATATTTATAGTTCTTATCCCAAAATTGGTGGGTGCTAAATATTTCTCTGATTTTAGGCCCATTAACCTCTGTAATACTCTTTTTAAAATTCTCACTAAAACTATGGTGAATAAGCTCAAAGTATACCTTTTGATAATTATTGACCATCCTCAAAGTGGATTTGTAGTAGGCAGATAAATTTTGGATGGTGTTATTGTAGTGCATGAGTTGATTCATTTTGTAGATAAAAGTAGAAGGCCAAGAACTTTCCTCAAACTTGATATGCATAAAGCATATGACCGGGTCTCGTGGAGATTTCTGCTTAGAGTTCTGGGGAAATTTGGCTTCAAGCCTTGCTAGATTAGATGGTCAAAGATTGTATATCATCAAAAAAATTCTCAATATTAGTTAATGGATCATCAGTTGGTTACTTTAGCAGTTGTAGAGGCATTTGTCAAGGGGATCCAGATCCTGTATCTGTATCTATTTATTTTACTAGATGAGTCTTTAGGAAGAGCTCTAAAGATGAATTCCATAGTAGTGGGAATCAAACCTACAGTTGCCATTGACCCGATCTCATATCCATTTTAGCTTCAATTCCTTGGTTTAGAGTTGTCAAAGAGATCCTTCCTGACTATGAAAGGGAGGGTGGGTAGAAAGTGAGTTTGAGAAAAATTAAGGTGTTCTTCTTGAATACTCCTCTCGGTAGGCAAAGGAAAATTACTAAGATCTTAGGATGTGAGATTGACTCCCTTCCTTCAGTTTATCTGGGATTGTCAATGTTCAAAGGGAATATTAAGACTTCTCTATGGAAACCAGTTGTAGAAAGAGTTCAAAGAAAATTGGTGGGATGGAAAGGGGTTCTTTTGAGCCAAGCAGGCAAAATTATGCTAGTTAAGTCTACACTGTAGAGCATACCAGTGTACTTCCTTTCTCTCTTTCAAATTCTAGAAAAGATTCTTCACAAAATTGATCAAATTCAGTGATCCTTTCTCTAGTCTGGTTCTGAGGAGAAGAAGAAGTTCTCGCTTGTGGCATAGGATCAGGTGTGTAGTAGAAAATATTTGGGAGGTCTGGGATTAAAAGAATGAAAACGTTAAACAGAGCACTAATAGCTAAACAGGGCTAGAGATTGGTTCAAAAAGATAATGTTAATTAGGTTAAAATATTGGAAACCAAATATTTAGGTAAGACTGGTGATTTTCTCATAGACCCAAGTCCTACCCTTAGCTCAGCATTTTGGTCCAGCATTGTTAACAACTGCTCTGATATCATAAAGGGTGGAAGATGGTTGTTAGATAATGGGTAGAGCATTGATTTTTGGAAAGACACATGGGCAGTTAATATACCATTAGAATCATAGCCTCACATGATTCTGGTGGAACAAATCACAATCCAAGCTTTTAGATTGAAGGTATATGACTACTTTATCTCTGTTAATGATAGAAAATATTGGAAATCATTTATTTTTGGGGGGATTTTGCAGGAAGAAGAAATTGTGTTAAAATATCTTATGGACATCCTAAAGTGGATGGTTATTCCTAACTAGGACATGCCAAACAGATTGGTGTAAAGGACTGATAAGGAAGACTGCTTTTCTATTAAGTTAGCCTACTTGTTGTTAGATGTTCCCTTTGATCTCTGGTTTCCTATAAGTAATATCTGGCTGAAGCATCTTACCCCCAAATTTAATGTTTTATTTTGTTTGGTGGCTCAAGGGAAGTACCTCATATTGGATAATTTGCATAAAAATGGATTGGTTATCCCAAATAGATGCTACATGTGTCGTAGTGCTAAAGAATCACCTGTGCAACCATTGTTTGACTATCCCTTCTCTCAGTTTATCTTCTCCTAGTTCCTGAGAACCTTTAGTGTGGTTTGGTTTTTCCTAAAGTTGTTGTCTGACTTGATCATTCAATGGAGGTCTCCATTTTTGTCTTTGCATCTTCAAGATTTTTGGTCCTTTGGTTTTGTGAACATAAAAAACACACCATTTGAAATAACATTAAAATATTGTATTAAATTTAGGAAAATCCCTTTTGATATAGATCGACCCTTTTAGGGTGCCTTTTACAATCAAATGTGCCAAAAGGGGTAATCCCTTTTTACAAAATAATAATGGTATATTTAGATTTTCATGCCATAAGCAAGTTGTATGGTGGGTTTGTTGTTGTGGCCATCGATTGAAGTAGATTTTATTTATGCCTTTGGAGTGAGTGAAGTTGCGAATCCTGGACACATGGAAGCAATAGAAGATGTTAGCACCTATCAAAGTAAGTATAATGAAATAATCAATATAAATTGAAAATAGAAATATTACTGCATACATAAATCATGATTTTGGCAACATAATAGTAGTATTATCTCTCTCTCTTACCTATGTCTTTGTTCATTTGTTCATGTCATCCTCTTTTCCTTTTTTTTGTTTTCATTTTTTTACATTCACCTAAGTGAATATAATTTTATAACCTTTTTGAAAAGGTTAGGGTTAGGGTAGGATTGTGGTGTTGTTAAATCTTATCATTGATTACAAAAGAATGTTGATTAGATCTGACCATTGGATTTTGATTCGTGGCATTGTACTTTGGATTAAATCTAACCATTGAAATGCACTTTTTACTAATTAAATCTAGTTGTTGGATTCTTGATGTTTATTTATATATATGTATATATTTATATATAAATGTATAAATATATAAAATATTTATATATTTATATATAAATATATATGAATAACAAATGGCTAAAATTTGGTGTCTATATATGCCCCTTTTTGTATTGCATTGTATTGTGTAGAACACAATGCGATGCAAAAATAAGAGACACCTGGTTTTATTGAAGAAATTAATTTTTTTGTTGCCTTAGCGTGAAGATGGAATGATCAATGATTTTTTTTTATTTTGTCTTACCTCCTCAATCAACGAATGGGTGAAATATGAAACCCACGAGCCGATTGACCAAATGTGGATAATGAAAGGGGTGTGATTTGATGGATGCAAATATTTAAAATCAAGATCAAATTGGTTACCCCAAGTTTGAGGTAGATTTGTGTTGTCAAAAGTTTACTTTCAGCATGATGTGCAATTTTGTTGTTGTTTGATGAACCAGCCAGTGTAGGTAAGTGTATGGCAAAGGTGGAGGTCTGTTTCACCACCTCACTTACGTAGACCATGTTTCAAACCCGTATAGTGTCCTAGTTTATACTATTTTGTAATTTGTGAAATATTTTTGCTTTTACAATAGCCGCTAAGAGGGATTATGATAGCTTTGAGCAAATTTTCTTGAACATAGTTGCACTCAAAAATTGAGAGACCAAAATGATTTTATTTCGAACCTTGCGGTGTGGGATGATGATTTGGATGTATTGATGTGTTGATGTGATGCATTTGTTAAGTTTTGATGCTAATTTGATGGTATTTTTTTTTTTAAACAAGTTTCCTTATGGTGATCTACCCATCCTACCAGATTGCATGGATAACCAGTCACTGCAACCACTAGGTATCTAGAGTACATCATTATATATAAGGTTCACTTGAAGATATTTTGACCAAAATTAATTGGTTCATTTGGAGCTTTTTGAATTGATTTGACCAAAGGGGTGTACTTACTTTGGAGCATTTTAAATTGAATTTACCAAAGGATAATTTCCTTTGGAGTCGTTGGAATTGAATTGGCCAAAGGAGTGCTTCCTTTAGGGCCTTTGAAGTGATTTGATCAAAGGAGCGCTTCCTTTGGAGCCTTTTGAATTGAATTGACCAAAGGAGTGTTTCCTTTGGAGTATTTTTGAATTGCATGTGACCAAAGGAGTGTTTCCTTTGGATCCTTTTGAATGAAAATTTGACCAAAGGGTTTAGGCCCTTTAGAGATTTTGAATTGAAATTTTGACCAAAGGTGTTAGGTGCCTTTGGAGCCTTATGAATTGAATTGGCCAAAGGAGTGTTTCCTTTGGAGCCTTTTGGATTGAATTGACCAAAGGAGTGTTTCATTTGGAGCCTTTTTGAATTTCATGTGATCAAATGAGTGTTTCCTTTGGAGCCTTTTAAATTGAATTGACCAAAGGAGCATTTCCTTTGGAACCTTTTCAATTGAATTGACCAAAGGAGCATTTCCTTTGGAGCCTTTTTGAATTGCATGTGATTGAAGGAGCATTTCCTTTGGAGCCTTACGAATTGAAAATCTAACCAAAGGGGTTAGGCCCTTTGGAGTTTTTGAATTGAAATTGTGACCAAAGGTGTTAGGTGCCTTTGGAGCCTTTTGAATTGAATTGGCCAAAGGAGTGTTTCCTTTGGAGCCTTTTGGATTAAATTGACCAAAGGAGCATTTCCTTTGGAGTCTTTTTGAATTGCATGTGATCAAAGGAGCATTTACTTTGGAGCCTTTTAAATTGAATTGACCAAAGGAGCATTTTCTTTGGAGCCTTTTGAATTGAATTGACCAAAGGAGTGTTTCCTTTGGAGTCTTTTTGAAATGCATGTGACCAAAGGAACATTTTCTTTGGAGCCTTTTGAATTGAATTGACTAAAGGAGTATTTCCTTTGGAGCCTTTTGAATTGAATTAACCAAAGGAGTGTTTCCTTTGGAGCCTTTTTGAATTTTGATATACATGTGATGAAATGAATGGATTATGAATGAATGGAATTGGTGGTGGTGTATGCAAATGAATGAATGGTGTTGCCTTATTAATTGTCATTCGATGAGGTTTGAACCATTATTTAATAGACTTTGTCTTTATTGCTTCATCAGGGACACCAACATCTAAAGGTGAAATATAGAGTGAATCATGAATTTTGTGTAATGATATGGTGATGATATGAAATGTAAGCTTGTTTTTGCATAATTTTTTTACAGAGACTCAAACATCCTAGTGATATAAAACAAACTGGCAAAACATAGTCAATTTTTTCAAAGACCAATTATGTGTGTGATGGAAGTTCATTTACCCCTATTGAGAACAGTAATGACTCTGGCCAATTAAGAACCACTATGTGCAAATGAATTCATTTACCCATATTGAGTAAATTGAGACTAATCCAAATATGAATAGAACCAAGAAGCTAGCTTGTCCTTATGTGTGTTCAAAGGTCTCTTTAAGAGAGACATGTCACCATGCATGAACATACTCCATTGTTAGTTAAGTATCTATAGCCCTAGTGGATATTAGGTCCATAGTCCAATGATAGAATCTCCAATATTTGGAGAATCATATTCTCAACCAAGTCATGATGAGAATTAAACCCTATCCTTATTACTTGAAGACCTATCATTATTATTATATATATATATTTTTTAAGTTAAATCTTTGGGGAATCGTATTCTCAACAAAATCGAGATGAGAATTTTATCCTATACTTACTACCCACTCTTTCTGTTGTTAAATTGTAGTGGTAAAAAACATTGTTTTCATTGTTATTTTGGACTATATTTTGTTTAAGTGGTGGAAACTACTGTTTTTGAACTATGTGCATAATGGGACAAACAATAATGACTCTTTCACTTCAAGGTTCAACCCAATCATGGTGTCATCCCTTTCTACCACAAGATGTTATTAATAAGTGTAATATGTGTTAGGTTCAAAAATGGTTGAGTCAATTACAACATTCAAGATTTTCTTAATGAAAATTGTGCTTTGGTCCAAGATAAAACTTGACATTCAATAGAGGTTTCTTGAAACACTAGGAGTTTTTGAGTGACCGAATATATTTTGATGTTCATGAGTTTTGGATTTCTAAATGGGACTAATGCTAGATCGTAAATGCCCCTGATTAATGTGATAATACTTGTTGGACTAACAATTATCCAAATTGAGCGAATGACAACTAGTATGGCAGGTGACATGAATGAATGCAAATGATTCAAATGTGTGAATGTAGTGTAATTGAAATATATGATTTATGAATGCATGAATGGATGCATGAACTACAATGTGAATAAAATTTTTTATTATTGTTTTATGATTTTTTGTTTAATGTGACGTTGACTGATGAGGAAGGTGCAATATGTTAAGCACCCCCAGTTTATTGACTATTTTATTAGGGAATGTGTGATACCTTGAATATCCTCAAGTGGATTATTTGCTTGATTGATTATTGATTGTTTCTCATGTTAGATAGCCTGATTGATTTGAAATGAATGATTGGTGGAGAATGTGTGAGACCTTGAACCTCCCTAGTTGTTTGATGATGTGATGAAATTTATGGGGAAGGTGCAATACCTCAAGCACCCCCAAGTTGCTTGGTGTTGAAAGTAACCATGTGCTTCTTGTAGGGAGTGACCTCTATGCTAAGGACATGAAAATTAAATTGCTTGATGTAGGGAGCGACCCCTCGCTTCTTTTAGGGAGCAACCTCTATGCTAAGGACATGAAAAGTAAATTGCTTGATGTAGAGAGAGACCCCTCACTTCTTATAGGGAGCGACCTCTATGCTAAGGACATGAAAATTAAATTTCTTGATGTAGGGAGCGACCCCTTGCTTCTTGTAGGGAGCGACCTCTATGCTAAGGACATGAAAAGTAAATTGCTTGATGTCGGGAGTGACACTGCACTTCTTATAGGGAGTAACATCTAGTTATACCCCTATTAGAGCGACACTTGGTTTTACTCTTGTTGGTTTGGTATTGAAATATGCTCTAGTTGTTGTTGGGGCACCTGAGTGTACTTGTGTCATATTGGCACCTGAATGTGCGTTTGTTGTTGAAATTTTGATGTTTTTGTATTAGTTGTTGAAATTTTGTTTCTGACATGTTTTTTTTGACAAGTTTGTGACAATTGTTTGAGAGTTTTGTTTTCTATAATTGCTTGATAAGTTTTTTGCAAAAATAATTCTTTTTTTGACAACTTTTAGCCAATTTTTGTTTTTTGTACAAAAACAATATTTGTTTTTTTGACAAGTTTTTGTTCAAATTTTTTTTTTTTTTTTTTTTGTTTGACCATTTGTTGACAAGTTTTTTTTTTCGATAAAAAAAAATTGTTTAACAATTTTTTTTACCCCTTATGGTAAGGGGAAAGGGGTTGTATGGTCCCTTTGGCTTTTATGGGGCCACATGGCCCATATGTTTTAATTGTTTTTTAAAAAAAAATTAACCCCTTATGGTAATGGGAAAGGGGCCTCATGGCCTGTATGTTTTAATTTTTTTTACCCCTTATGGTAAGGGGAAAGGGGTCACATGGCTCCTTGAGCAAATTACGAGGCCACGTGGCCTATATGTTTAAATATTTTTTCTTAATTTTTTTTAACCCCTTATGGTAAGGGGAAAGGGGTCGTGTGGCTCCTTGGGGTTTTACGGGGTCGCATGGCTCGTATGTTTATTTTTGTTTTAAATCCCTTATAGTAAGGGTAAAGGGGTTGCATGGCCCCTTGGGATTTTACAGGGCCACATGGCCTTTATGTTTTAATTTTTTTTTGTTTTTTATTTTTTTAATCCCTTATGGTAAGGGGAAAGGAGTCACGTGGTCCCTTGGGCTTTTACGGGGCCACATGGCCCATATGATTTAATTTTGTTAACCCCTTATGGTAAGTGAAAAGGGGTCGCATGGCCCCTTGGTCTTTTAGGGGGTTGCACAGCCCTTAGGATTTCATGTTTGTTTATTTATTCTAAAACATAGAATTTAAGGCTATGTGTGGCCCTCGCTTAGGGTTTGGGGATCGTGTTGTGTGTGGCCCTCGCAAATCTGTGAGGGCAGAGGGAATCCAAGGGACTCCATTTGATTTTTTTTTTAGAAATTAAAATAGATAAAAGAAAAACATAAAACAAAAATGTTTTTTTTATTAATTTTTTTTTAAATATACAGAATTTAAAATAACCAGAACACTAAAAAACAAACAGGTTTTTTTTTATTAAATTCAAAATAAAATTAAAATAGGTAGAAAACTTAAAAACATAGAATTTCTTTTTTTTTTGAAAAAATTAAGAAGAAAGGTTTTTAAGGACACTTACCTATATTGCTCTTTTATGAAGTTATGGTCCGTACAGAATAGAAAACCCCTATCAGCAAGGTTATTTTTATTTGTGGATACCATCCCTTGTTGTTTGATGCTAACTTTTTGGAAGTCTGTTATCGGCATTATTTTTTGACATCTAAATTTTAATCATAACTCATCACCAAGGTTGGTTCTATTTTGAATAGCAACCCCTACAATCATAGAAAACAAAAATTAGTGTGGGAAAGAACCGTGATCACCATTTTGTAAACATAAAAAACACACCATTTGCAATAATAGTAAAATATTGTATTAAATTTGGGAAAATCCCTTTTGATACAAATAAACCCTTTTAGGGTGCCTTTTACAATCAAATGTGCGTAAAGGGGTAATCCATTTTTACAAAATAATAATGGTGTCTTCAGCTTTTCATGCCACAAGCAAGTTGTATGGTGAGTTTGTTGTTGTCACCACCGATTGAAGTAGATTTGATTTACGCCTTTGCAATGAGTGAAGTTGTGAATCCTACACACATGGAAGCAACAAAAGATGTTAGTAGCACCTATCAAAGTAAGTATAATGAAATGATCAATATAAATTGAAAATGGAAATATTACTACATACATAAATCATGATTTTGGTAGCATAGCAGTCGTATTCTCTCTATCTCTTGCCTCCATATTCATTCATTTGTTCGTTCATGTCGTCCTCTTTTCTTTTTTTTGTTTTTCTTTTTTCCATTCACGCAAGTGAATGTAATTTTATAACCTTTTTGAAAAGGTTAGGGTTAGGTTCAGTTTATGGTGTTGTTAAATCTGACCGTTGATTACAAAAGAATGTTGATTAGATATGATCGTTGGATTTTGATCTATGGCATTGTACTTTGGATTAAAATAACCATTGAAATGCACTTTTTACTGATTAAATCTGGGTGTTGGATTCTTGATGTTTATTTATATATATTTATATATAAATATATGTGAATAACAAATGGCTAAAATTTGGTGTCTAAAGTTTTACCTCATGTTTGGTGGTGTATTTGGAAGGAGAGGAATTCTAGAGCCTTTAAAAATATCTTCCATCTGATTGAGTTTGTGGCACTTCATGTTGTTGTTTCCATTGTTGAGAATATGGATGCAATTTCTTTAATAAGGTCACTTCCGTTGGGGATTTGGTGGTGGAGTTAGCTCTTGTATTTAGAGATTATTCTCCTGAACATCACCCTGAAGCTCCTGCTAGACATACTACTATTTGGGAACCTCCTCTTCTTTGTTTGTTAAAGCTAATTTTTTATGGAGCTTCTAAAGGGAATCTAGGATCAACTGGTGCAGGGGATTGGTTAGAGACTCTGACAAGAGGATTTTTTTGGCTTTCATTGAAAATTTAGACTGTCAGACTAGTTATTTTGCAAAGTCACAAGCTCTCTTTCAAGGGGTTTGTCAACTAAAATTTTTGAATTGCAAGAAGGCAATTATTGAATGGGATTCCCTCAATATCATTAATATTCTCAAAGGTGTTTAGGTCCCTTCTTGGATGATCACAAAAAAAAAATTTGAAACCCAAAGATGGATTTTAAACCTCGAAGTGGTTGAGATTAAGCATGTTTATAGGAAGGGAAATAGATCGGCAGAATTTTTAGCAAACTTGGTACTTTTACAGGAAAGATGCACAATTTTCCAAGAGGATTTTCGAGATGGATTAAATCAAATAGACAATAAAATCTTGACGAGATAATTTGTGTTTTCAAATGGCTCTAATTTGTGATAGTAGGGATCCCCTGGGAAAATTTGTTGTTTGTCCTGCTTGACTATTATGTAGTTTTGTTATTTATATGTTTTGTGATCTTTTTTGGTTTGCTATGTTGATATCTTTATTCCTTGTTTCTAGCTGGTTGGTTGATCCACTCTTGTAAAATTTTTGGGGCACCTTTCAATACCCCTTTGTCTATCTTATCAAAAAATAATAATATCAAGATGATAATAATATGAATTAACAATATATAAAGAAACAACATATTTTTTGAAAGAATACTGTAGACACCAAAATCCAGCCACTTGCAAGTCATCTATACCTTCCTGTCAGCCACGTGTCGGTCATCCACCTTCCCGCCATTATTTGGCCCAAATCCACACTTTCCCGCCATTATTTGGCCCAATTTCACCTTTCCCACCATTTTTCATCCCCAAATTTATTTAAATTAATATATATATATATATTTTAATATTTTAATATATTTTAATATATATATATATATAAATATAGTTTAAGTGATTTAATCTAAGTCGTCCATCTTTCATTTAATCTCATCCGTCCATCCATCTTAATCCATTTCACAACCTAGATTTATTCTCTACCCTTAGATCCACTTTAATCTTAGCCACACGTTCAAAGTGTCGTTAAAACCCTAAAGTGTGCCCTAAGAGTAGATTATAAATTGAGTCACCTTGATGGCTCAAACCCTAGGTCTTTTGCTACTTCTATCCTAGATCTTTTCTATCTTCTTAACTTCTTCTATCTCCTTTTTTGATCCCCTCTATCTCTCTTCTGCTACCTTTTCGTCGCATCCATCGCCGCATCCATCGTCGCTTTCATCGCTGCTTTCGTCGCCATCTCTTCTACAACATTCTGCAGAATCCCCCATTCTTGTCGCAAGTGCCCGCGGGCGTTTACCCCTTTACCAAGTGCCCACGGGCGTTTACCAAGTGCCCACAAGCGTTTACCAAGTGCCCGCGGGCGTTTACCCACAGCCACAGACTCAGACCGACGTCTGAAACCTTAATCCAGAAGCACGCGGGCGTTCAGCGAGTGCACCAGGGTGCCTTCCGTAGCCGATTTGACAACACATTACTTCCAAGTGTCGCCTGATCTAGCTGCGTTAACAGAGAACAGGTATAAATTAGTTTAAAGCAAGTAACTTCTTTTCTTTTATTGATCTGTTTTTGAATTCCTTAATTCTATTTTTCTAGGGTTTTAGATTGTTTCTGAGGGCTCACACAGTGGAGCCCTCTTATTAATTTCTAACTCCTTGATAGTGTTAATGTGTGCAGGTTTTTGACAGTAGATCCGGTTTATTGATGGCAGCTGATTAAGCTGGAGTGGTCCAAGCAAGGGATACAACAAAGCCCACTCACTCTATTGGGATTGAAGATACATTCTTTGGAAGCGCCACCATTTGTGCCAGCTAGGGTTTCGGAGAACCCTAGCATAACTTGTAACTGTGTATCATGAATAAAGGGTTACGAGCCCTGTTGTACTCAAAAGGAGTTTTTAAACTCCACTGATTAATAATAATCGTTTGTTTTGTGCAACTTTCCTGTATTCCATTATTGTGGTTTTATCTTTTGTTTGGCGTTGTATTTTTAATCTACATTTATATATGATATGACTGATCATTTTATGGCTCATTATTGTGTACTCATTTATTTTTGATTTTATGTTTATTTGATGCATATGGATGCAATGCTTATGTTAATTTGATGCTATATTATGTGATGTATGGATGACATGCACCAGATAGCTATTTAATTTATGATGATGGTATGCAGTGATCTAGATGCTTAAATGTGTGATTTATGATGGATGCATATGGATGCAAATTTTTTTTGTTAACGCATATTTGATATTGCTTTATTTTATGCATTAATATATGTAATGATTTATTTACATGATGCTAATCTAATGTAAATGAACCTGTATGCTTTAATCACTTAAAACATAAGGAATAAATGCAGATATGTTTATCAATCTAATGGATGACACCAATTGAAAATCCTTAAGATAATAATTTAATCAATTAATAACCCATATATGAAATGCAATGGTATGCGATGTTATGATGTGAATGATATAGTGTGTCATTTGATTTTCTTTTACAAAATTTGAAAAATATGCATGATATAGTCAGTGGTCATATAAATATTATTGCTAATATTCATCCGGTATCTATCCTATATGTTGATTGTGCCTTATTATAATTATGTATCATGGATTCGATACTTTGAAATTTAATGATTTATATGGTTGTGATATTTGACATTTTATTGCTATGGGAGAAATTTTTGAGGTTTTACATGAGAATCAAACACCCTAATAGACTTATAAAAAGTTGCATACTAACCACACTAGCCTTTTGAGATAAAATGCTTTTGCTAGGATAGGCCCTAACTGTTCATTATCCCTATGTGGCACATGATTATTTTAAGATAAGACACGAGTGTTACCCAATGTCATATGGGATTCTTTCAGCCCATTGCTAAGATAGGGGTTCCACAAAAGTCTTATCCAATCCCAAGTTTAGATTTTCGTTGGACTAAGCCACTAGGTGATGCAGGACATCTGAAGCTAGCTCTACCACATTCAGACATTGGTATTTTTCATAAGCGAGGTGTTGATGCATTAGAAATATCATCATGCATAAGGTACAGTAGTGCCAAAAATTCTAGGGATTCAGGCTCATTCCTTTCTATCCTTCAATTTTTAGGATACTTGCTCATATGTAGTGAAGCAAGGGAGTCGATTCCATATTTACTCTAAACTATCTTTGGATCTTCATTTTATCTCTCTTCGAACTGAATTTTGGATCTTCATTTGATATCTACTCGAACTTTGATTTATGATCTTCATTTGATCTTCACTTTGAACTTTGACTTAAGCCTGTTTTCTGATCTTCACTCGATCTTAAATTTTTGGCATTTACATTTGATAATTTTCTTCAAAAACTTTCCTTTGGGGGGATTTACTTGGGAAAACTATTTCTGGTATATCGATTGAGAATATCAATCTTATGATATCAATATGGGATATCACTCTGGGGAGTCGATCTATGATATCGATCTAGGGTATCAATTATGAGGATTTATGTGGGATATCACTATGGTATATTGATCATTTTATCATAAGCAATGGATTCTGAATAGGTAACTAACCTGTCCTTTTGCCAATTACCAACATTTTCCATACCATCTGCATAGAGGGATAAGCAAGAATAACTCTTTTCACTTTAGGATACCCGGTCCTGCTTCGCGGCTTTCATCTTCCCCTAGTCCTTATTAGGATTGTTTAAATTTGTTGATTAGTGATAGGCTCATGATATGCTAAAGGCTATACTAACTGAACCTTAGTTATAAAATCAAAGCAAGCTTTCTACAAACTATTTATAAGACCACTAGGTATGGCTAAATGACTAGAAAACCCTAGTATATCTCTATAGCAACATTATAGGTTATTTTGAAAAACACAATTACTCACATGAATTATGGATTCTGATAAATGTAGAGATGCATAATTTAAACACAAATGTGGTCTCATTTGTAAGACTAACAAACACAATTCCTCCTACTACGAAATGCAATGAATGACGAATGCCCATATGCAATGCAGTAATGCAATGAATGCGTGTGTAAATGCAAAATGGAAATACGAAATTCAAATGCAAATGCAAATGTTTTTGGATTATATGTTTTACCATTTTTTTTTATTTTATTGATTTTATAATTTTTATGGGTTTTGAGCCTCATAATTGACCAAATACGCCGGAGCCCTTTATTTCTAGGATATGAAATAACTATGTTATTGGTAACTTGTACAATTTACCACCTCCAGCTCTACTCCCAAATTATCAAGTAAAAAATATTCTCATGATAAGATTTATCCATACAGTGACGACATGTAATTATGAGAGTTGGCCAGGTAGCTAACCTTGTGGGTCCATTCTCGCAGCAATAGAAGCATAATTTTCATTTGTGCTTCTTTCGATTTGCATGATTTCCTCGCTCAATGGATTGATGACCATTCGCTACCAATGAGGAATTGCTTTTGGTGAGTACATGACTCTGGATCCTTTAGATTGACCAAGCAATTTTTAAGAATCCTTGGAGCTTTTAGGATTGACCAAAGGGATTATGGGTACCTTTGGGGCATTTTGGGATGACCAAGAAAATTTGAGAATCCTTGGAGCCTTTGGGTTGACCATGTCATTTTTCAAAAACTCTTGGTTCCTTTTGGGTTTGACCAAAGGGCTTACAGATGCCTTTGGAGCTTTTTAGTATGATCGAGCAGTTATAAGAAAACCCTCGAGGCTTTTAACTAACATGACCAAGCGGTTTCAGGAACCCTTGGAGACTTTTGGGATGACTGAGTTGTTTTGACCAAACCCTCAGAGATTTTAAGGTTTACCAAAGGGCTTACAGATGCCTTTGGAGCTTTTTGATTGACCAAACCGTTGATGAGAGTGTTTGGAGCTTTTTAGGATGACCAATCAGTTACAAGCAAATCTTGGAGCCTTTTACTATGCTCTTCAAGCATAAAACGCCTTAATATGGATGATGTTGAGAGGTTCAGGCTCTTTAACACCCCCTAGAAATGTTAGGTGATAAGTATCCAAACCAATATTTTTAGATATGATGTAGGGTCCTAGCCAATTAGCCACAAATTTGTCTTGCATATCTGGCAGCAATTTAGAGTTTTGTTGGTTCTATTTAAAGACAAGATCCCCAACTTCAAATTCTCTCTGGTGGAATTTGATATTGTAAGCTCACTTTAGTCATTCTTGATAAATGCGAAGATGCTCTAGAGCATTCATGTGATGTTCATCAAGTAGCATCAGTTCATCTAGTAAATCTTATTGCATAGTGTCATCATCAATGAACTCTTTTAATGCAATGTGCAACATTGGAATTTCTAATTCCAAGGGTATAATGGCCTCAGTGCCATATACTAGTGAAAATGATGTTACCCCAATGGGCTTCTGAATACTAGTCTTGTAATCCCATAACGCAAGGGGCAGCTAGCTATGCCAATATTTGTGGTTTTCTTGTATCATATTTTTCAAGATGGCTACCACTATCTTATTTGAAGCCTCAACCTACACATTTACTTATGGATAGTATGGAGTCACAAAATTGTGTTTGATTCTATATTTAGATGTCAAAGCTCTCATAGTTTTATTCTTGAAAGATGTTCCATTATTCGATATTATTTTTTATGGAATCTCAAAATGACTTATGATATGCTCTAGTATAAACTTTGCTATACTATCTCCAGTTGTCATTGTTAAGGGTATTACTTCCACCCACTTTGTAAAATACTCAGTAGCCATGATTATGAATGTATGTCAACCTAATGATGGAGGAGAGATCTTGCCAATAAGATCTAATCCCCACTAAACAAATAGCCAAGCCACTTGGATGGGTTGTAAGGCCTGTGATGGTAAGTGCATAATATTAGCATGATGTTGGCATTTAACGCATTTCTTGACATACACATTGCACTCCTTCTCCATAGTGGGCCAATAGTAGCTCATTTGAAGGATGCACTTGATGATGGCCATGTCATTGAAATGGCCACCACATGTACCATCATGAGCCTACAAAATTTCCCATGTTGCCTATTGGGGCTCTAAGAAATGAAGGAGAACTCCATCATAGCCTTGTCAGTACAATATGTCTCCTATTAAGACATATTTGACTACTTTCTATTTAAATGTGCATTTTGTGGTAGACAAAAATCCCTCTTGGATTAAACTAAGCTTTAGAAAGTCTTTAATTTGCGACATCCAAATTTGATAAATCTCAGCTTCGATTGTTAATATGGCTTGCTCCCCCTGTGTATTTACCTTTGCAAATGTAGACTCAAAAACATCCCTATGGTGAATGGTAGTGCCACTCCCCATAGGACTCTAAGAGGTTAATGACCCCTAGGGTGCCTTCTTAAGAAAGTCTTCGACTGTGCATAACCATTCAAGTTTTGGTTCTACATTGATCATGTTGAGTGATTCTATATTATCATAGGTTGCACGCTCTACTGTTGGATGTGAGAACGTCTTGACATGGATGGTAGTGAAATCAGTAGATGAATTCTAAGGGATTAAAGATCCCAAATATGCCATGGTATCTACAAACCTATTTGATGATCGAGAGATTGCATCAATTTCATACCATATAAATTTGGCAAAATATGTGTCAACTATATATTTATAGGCTTTTAGTATGGCAAATCGACACTAAAAAATCCCCTTGACTTGATTTACTATAAGCAAGGAGTCACCATAGATGTTCAATATCTTAATATTCATGGTGACAGTTGTGTGGAGGTCCAGTAGTAGGGCTTCCTACTCAGCGTTGTTGTTGGTGCATAGAAAATCCAACTTGAATGACAAGGGTATTGTAGCTCCTTATGGCATGAAGAACACTATTCCGGTACCACCTCCTTGTTAGCACTTTGAACCATTGAAGAACAAAGTCATATCAATGTTGTTCTCTAGTTCTTCGGGTTCGGGAGCTTCAGATATGACAAAGACTACATCGTCTGAAAGCTCGATTGTTAGAGACCTACTGTTTGATAGTGGTGCCTCAACTAATTAATTTGCTATGACTTGTACCTTTATGGAATTCTAAATTATGAATTCTACATCAAACTTCATCAATAGCATGATCCTCTTCATAGTACGTGAATTGTGATAAGTCTTGCTCATCATGTACTGCAAAGGATTTTGTTTGGATATAACATACGTCGTATGACTTAGCATATAGTGTCATAATTTCTTTGTAGTGAACACTACTACTAAACACAATTTTTCCACATATGCATACCCAATATCATAGCTCACAAAGGTTTGACTAATATAATATATGGCATGTTCTTTGCCTTGCACATTCTTTTGGGTTAACATGGTTTCCAATGCAAAGTCAGTTATCGATATATAGTAGAAAAGGGACCTCTGGCCTTGGTGGAGCTAGCACTGGTAGCGTTGCTAGGTATTACTTTATTTTAGTGAAGGATACCTTGTAGTCCTCACCCTAGTTGAATTGGAACCCCTTATGTAGCAATCAATTCATGGGTTGACATTTATCCAATAGTTGGGTGATAAATCGCTTTATCGAGGCTACCTTGCCCTGTAGGATCCTTAATTCCATAATATTAGTGGGAGGACACATTTCCAAAATGGACTTGACATTTTTTGGGTCTACTTCGATGCCTCTCTTAGAGATGATGAACCCTAGTAATTTTCTAGAAGTTACACCAAATATGCACTTCTTAGGATTCATCCTGACATTGTGCTCTATCACGTGATCAAAGACTTTCCTTAAGATCTCTGCATGCTCTTCTTGCAAAAATGACTTGGCTAACAAGTCATCGATATAATATTCAAGAATTGTATGCATATAGTCATGAAAAATGTATGTCATGGACCGTTGATATGTGGCACTAGTGTTTTTGAGGCTAAATGACATAAATTTATAGCAAAACGTTCCCCATGGAATTATAAACATGATTTTATGTTGGTCTTCAGGTTTAATCTGAATTTGATTGTAACCAAAAAAACCGTCCATTAAGGAGAGCATTTCATGACCTGCAGTTGCATCTACGAGAGCATAAATATTGGGCAATGAAAATTAATCTTTTGGTGTTGCCTTATTTAAGTCTCTAAAATTCATGCAAATACGGATTCTTCCATTGGGTTTTCCCATGGGTACCATATTGGACACCCATTCTGGATAATCGATGGAAATCATAAATTCTACATCCAAAAAATTTTGTAGCTCATATTTCACCATTAAGGCTATTGTTGGGTGTATTTTTCTAAGCTTTTGCTTGATCGTCTTCTTTGTCAAATCTAGCGAAAGGTTATATATAACCAATTTTAGGTCTAGACCTGGTATATCCTTGTATATCCAAGCAAACAAATTTGGTCTCTCTTTTAGTAGAGGTATGAGGGTGGCCCGCTCATCTAGAGTGAGAATCTCTTAAAATTTAACCTTATTTGCACTGGCAGGATCATTACTGATATTCACCTCAAATGTTTCCTCTATTGACATATGCAATCCCTCCTCAAGCTGGTGAGCTATAGGAATCAGATGGATGTCATCAGTCGGATTGATCAGTTCTGCATTAGAAGTATTTTTGGAATGATAAACATCATATGCATAGCCTGGTGCAAAATGGAAAGGTTGCAACATTTCTTCATTGGGGAATAAATCCTTAGGCTCAACGGGTGAATCAGCGCGATCCCAGTCGATAGCATCTTTGTGAAGATACAACAGTTTAGACAAATCTATTGGATTGTAGAGTGGAGTGGCCAAATAAATGGAGACCATATTTATGGAATGGAATTGATCTCCAAGACCACATGGACTAAACTCTACAAAATCTACATAGTCCTTATACCCACGATCTGGACCTAATGGCACAAGCACAAAAGGGTCTTCCCTATGAGGACTACAAAAAACTGGATCTTCCCTATGCACTAAATGCAAAATAGGGTCATTTGGTTCTTGGATCTCCATGTAGATCGGTGGAAGGGGATTAACCAACCAATGGATCTGATCCAATTTTAATCGTCTTGCTCTCAAATGCAGACCAACACATAGCTATCAATAGACCTCATCAATGTCGATGGGTTGATGATGGTAACGTGAATAAGGATAACCAAGGTAGGCCATATCTAACTTATATTCTTCATCACTTTCATAATATAATCCTTCATTCACCCCTATTCCCATGGGATGATCCTCCAAATGAGGCCCCATGAATCTTACTTCTTGTATGTTGTCATCACTATCTAGAAAAATTAGATAATTATACCTTATGTACAACACTTTCAAGAAAAATGGCTCGATCTCTTCCTCTGAATGATCAACATTGGAAAGGATTTCTTCGGTAACCTGTACCAACTCAATATGCAATATATGATGTGCATGCCAGGGCCTCTCATAGGCACCTTCAACTTCATCCCCAGATTCATCATTATTTGAGGATTCTTCGTCTGTGTCATAACCTAGTCCACTCATATCGAAGGTGGACTCCACTCCATATTCATTACAAAGATCTCCTAACTCAAGATTGCATACAGTAATTGGGTTACACCCCTACACATCTATGTCATCAATTGCATCACAGGTTTGGTGTCCTAGTTGATCTCTAGGGTTCAGTTATGTATCAATATGCTCAAGAAGTCCTTCATGATGGTCTTTGAATGGCTCAAAGGTGATGAAAAATATCATAGAGTGATTCCTCAAAAATTTGGAAGGATCTGGATGATATGGATTAAAATCCACATCATCCACCATACTAAGGTATAGATGATCTAGGGATACTACGAGAAAATCGTCCTGCCCCATATCTGTAACCCTAAGCCGAACCTATCAGTGACTAACTGATAACGAGATTCCAACAGAGTCCTCATTTCTTGTTCAAATATACCAAGGTCGTATCCATGCCAATGATACAACTCAAAAATATGCATGGCATACTTTGTATTGGACAGATAACGAACATTTACTGTAAAAAATTTCTCGTCATCTTCATCCATGGGTTATCACATTGGAAGCTAGTCTAGCCCTGCATAGATGAAGTTAGTCTAGTTAGGCGGCTCTCCCAATAGAACCATCGATCCAACCGAGTAACAAGGAGTGGATGGCCAACCCATATCTTGCACAATCTTCAAAATTAAACCGAAGGTCACATTCTACACAAGGTACTTGCCTAATCTAGTGTTAGCGAGATGTACCATCACCCATGGTGTGGATGACCCTACTGGAGATGCAGACGAGGCAGGTTGAGGTGCCTCCTCGGCTTTGTCTTAGGCTTTCTCAACTTCCATGGGAATAGGAACCTCCTCAATGATTGGCTCAGGCTCACACTCTTTCTATTTTTTCCAACTTTCACCTTTAACTTCTTGTCATCTTGACATATGACTGATTTCAAGGGTTTTAAGGAAGTTGCAATGGTGTGCTCCGATCTGTGTGACACAAATGGCATTGGTTGAGCATGCACCACTAGTTTACCTCTTGGTTTCTTTATCGATGATGATGGCTGAACATCCAGGTGTGTTTACAGGAGGATGAAACCCTCAAGAAAAACTTCTAGGTTCATGAACTTAAATGGCTCTTCATTCGATGCCACTATGTGAACCTGCCCCTCATGAATATATTTCACACACTGATGCAATATCAAATGGATGCAACACATTTCATTAATCCAAGATCTACCGAGTAATATGTTGTACTACATGTCCCCTTCTATCACATGAAACATTACTAAAATCGTATTCAAACCTACCTGCATGGGTAGGATAATTGTGTCAATAGTCAAACATAGTATGTCATCACTCTCAATGTAAATGTAGTTGGCACAATGTGTGATTTAGGTAGCTTTGAATGGCTCAGTGCCTTGGTCATTATTATGTTGATCGATGAGCCAATATTGATCAAGACCCTTTTAAATGGTATGTGATTAACACATGTAGTTATGTGCAACGACGGGTTAGTCATAGTTGTAGAAACCATCCTTATCTCATGATCGTAAAATTGGATCATCGATTCCTAACACTATTGTACATGTCCCATAAAATTAGTAAATGCCTACACATCTTGGGATTTTACTTCAATGGACCTCAATAATTTCCATAAGAGTCTCCCTGTGCCTTAGGTACTACTGTATTAGTTCATATATTGACAACTTCACAGGAGTTATCTACAAGTTTTGGACCAACCTGCTCCTTATGGTCACCACCGATCTTGTTGGTGGGCTTGGAATATTTTGCACTGGTTGTTGATTTGATGTGGCTTGTATTTGAATGGGATCATGAGGTTGATTCTGTTATTCATATCTCCTATGCCTAGTGAAAATGTTGACCATACCTACGAACCCCTGGCTAGGTGGTTCGACTCGCACCTGGTTGACTTGGCCAATGTTGTTCTAATGTGCCTCATGATTTGGCAAGGGGTTTTTGTAAATCATCATATTCTAATTATCGAGTGTCTATGGGTTGTGTGGCACTACAATCTCACCTTTATCAATCATATTTTGCACCATGTGTTTGAAAGTCTAGTACACCTCAATGTCATGGCCTTTTTTACGATGAAAAATGCAAAAAAATCCTCTTGGTACCCCTTTGGTTTGGGTTGATTAGGGTTTATCATTTTTACTTCAGGTAATCTAATCACCTTGGACTCGCATAGCTAATGGAAAATTTATGTCAGTGATTTCATCAATGGTGTGAACTGATGATGTGGGCTTTGATCTTTGTTCTTTCCCTTATAATTGTTGTTACGCTTGTCATATTGTGTAGGGGGAGGTTGGGCCTAATAATTCTATTTTTTTTGCCCCTTGTTCTCCCTTTGAAGATTCAACACCACTTGATTCACCTGGGCCTACTTGCCCTGTTGTTTTGTGGCACTCTTCTTTTGTCCCTCTCTCCTATTTTTGAGCTTCAAGTTGCCTTCTTGCAACTTGATGTCCTCAATCATTTTGGCTTGCACCAAAGCCTCTTCGAATGTAGGATATTGTTGCAGCTACAACAGTAATGAGATGTACTTGGCACAACTCTTCATAAAAATTTGGGTTAACTCTATGGTAGGAATAGGGAATGGCAACTTTACCATTAGTGTCCTCAATATATTTTTGTATTTCTCTATTGGCTCTCGTCGCGTTGTGCTAGCATAGCCAGATCAAAAATATTGACATATTTCTTGATGCCAAAGGAATAGCGTTCAAGAAAGGCATTAGCTAATTGCTCAAAACTAGTTATGCTATGTTTCTTTAGCTGATTAAACCACTTTTGCATAGGTTTGACAAGTGTCGTGATGAACGTATGCAACAATAATACATCATTGCTTCCTATATAAAAATAAGCATCCAAAAATCTTGTGATGTGTTCCTGTGTGTCTTCATCACCCTTAAACTTGTCCAACCTGGGCATATCAAAATGCTCAGGGTAAGTTAGAGTAGGCACCGAAGGATCCAAAGGCTCGTTATGGATTTTCCTTAATGTCAGATTTTGAATAGTCATGTCTTGTCTCTCGATGGCTTTGATCTTCTCGGATAAGGCCTTATAGGCCTCCGAAGATAGAAATTCCTCCTCCCTAAGTTGACATGGAGGTGGCTTAGGATGTACTGTCTTCCTCATACGAGATGGAGGACATTGCTCTTCCTCCTCCTTAGCTCGAGAGCTCTCAAAATATTCTTGCTCGTATCCATCTCCCACTGCTTCTTCATGCTGCCTCTACCTATGATTATCGAGCAATAATGGTCGCTCCCTCTGTTTGAAACTAGAATGAGTACGAGCATCTCTATGCTCTTGATGCATATCATCTTACGACAAAGCCTTTCTATATACATGCTCTCTATGCTCATCTTGAGGATATAGGTCTTCCCTAGCTAACCTATCCTCCTACTCCATGCGTTCCTTCTGGGTAAGGATACGCTCTTCATGCATGTGCTACTCATATAGCCTCTGTATAATGAGCCTCTATGCTTGAATATTTTCATCTTTGATGCACTACCTCTCTAGGTGAGTGTCCTCAAATTGATCTTGGAGGAGTTGGTATTTCTTCTCTGACACCAGTCGATGTGACCTATCAATCTGATTGGTCGTGGGAGGCCTCTGGTATCCCTACTCTGTATGAGAAAACTTGTGTGTTTTGTACCCATAAAACTAATGTGTTGTGCTTTTGCCTCTATCTATGAATATGGCATTGGCATCCTGGTGTGTCCTAAATTGTGAACCACCATGCACAGATAGGGGGTGTGTGACATGAGGGCACTTAGAAGCCTCGCCATGCTCTCTAGTAGTCTTGATGACACTCACGCTATGTTCACTCGGGGCACAAGTGGGTGGAGTGGAAGTATTGTAACCTAGCTACTCTAAAACACTACCTAGACCCTCTAGCTACCTAGACCACCATCGCTCATGTAGCGGTGTGCCATTATCTACCACCTTTGATATATCAATGGTGATATTGCAAGGTGTACCACGCATGGGAGTATGGTTAGACCTATGTTTGATAGCGAGCCTATTTGCATACCCCTGAATGGGTGGATCTCTAGTCCTTCAATACTCAAAATGTGGAGCCATAGATCCTCCAATGGACTTAGTATGTAGGGGCACCAACTTTGTCCCCTGCACAATAAACTCTTTGGCTGATCCTGTGGATGCGCGTGCATTACGGTCTTGGTAATGGCTCTCGAGTGGAACACCCTCATGCTAGAAAACTTCTCATTATATCCTATACCTAGAGGAGTGTACCAAAGCTCCTCTATCTAGGGTTTTCTCTACAAGATCCCCTCATGTCGATTTATCTCCTCTAATGCTAGTCGAACGATGTTTTATTCTCTCATGTGGTTGAGGAATTGACACGTACTATTGTGAATTGGTTAGGGGTTGGTCATCGACATTGGCATTGGACCTTTGTTGACCACCCTGTATATCCACCATTGTGTACCTAGCATCTAAATGTATTATTATTTATCAAACAAGGTATACAATAATTATTATCTCATTTTAAATTTTGAAAGTGAGTCCTAAACTGTTTGATGTGTTTTCAAGATTTGTTGTATCAGTGTAGAAACTCTTATCGTGTTTTTCAAAACTTGTTGGATTTTATTCTTAGTTTAATGGCTTTCACCTATACACTCGTAGCTCAAAAAATTGGCTATGAACTTCAAGTCATGTAATCCAACCTATGATATGTGGTAATGAAGCCCACACATGGTCAGGGAGCACAGGTCCTCCGAGATCCTCACTCATTTTCTCTCAGTCAGTTTTATACCCTCCAAAGAGAATACATGCAAATTTTCCAGGGTACGAAAGATTCTCAGATCTAGTATTGGTCTAGTATCCAAAAGGTTCACAAGATTTGGGCCAATAGATGGAAGTTACATCCACCATTGTTGAACCCTACTAGTAGTTGGATGTCAAGCCCAACTCACTAGGTTTAAGTGCCAAGTGGTGTGTGTGGTTCCTTTTAATGTACATAAAAGAAATGCATCATGTAGCATTCATGCTCATTTTCTAAATACTTATGTAAATGAAAGAATGTTTTAAATTCAAAAAATGCAAGCTATTCTAGATGCTCTTTGAGACTATGCACATTACGATGATAATTGGCCAAAAATTGGGTCTCACACATGCAAACCATTCACACAAATTCTATCAAGCATGTTGGATTCTAGGAAGGATTACAATCATAGATCTGTTATTCCTAACAGTGTCTTTCTAATGACATGAACGATAAATGCAACTAAGACCTAATTCATTTTCTTTTCTTTTTTAGTTTCTTACTTGCATTCAAAATTTAGCTTTTTGGAAAAATATAGAGACAAAAAATTACAGAGAGTTAGAAGTAAGTCCTACCTCAAATCCTCATCTTATTAAGCTTTATCCCTCTACTATCTCCTATGTCTGTTGGAAATCGTAGGTCTGGGTTGCAGTTATGAATGTGACCCATGGGTTGAACCTATGGTTTAATTTTTGGCCCGTAGATGGTAGCTACGATTTGTACCTGCAAGTCATAAAAACCAAAAAACATAGTCAAATGCTAGAATTGTAGAGTTCCATTGTGATCGCCTTCTGATCCAATAAAAAATTATGCACCCATCTACTGTACTATGTCATATTCAATCATTCAAAGCATAAAAATGATAATATTTCTTAGATTCAACAAAATAGACTTTCTAGGTCCGAGGTGTAGACCAATTGGTTCATCCAAACCCCATAAGGGGGACGGAGGTCCAAGGTTCAAATCTTGGGCCTCGTCGGACTGAATGCTTGTCCCTTTCCTGGTGCTTTCAGTGGCGTAAAAGGTTTAAAATGATTGTGGAATGGTGGTTATAGGTACGGACTGCGCGAAGATCTATGTGGCGGCTTCTAGGGCAAACAGTGCAGAATACTGTGGCAGCCATAAAAGCTGGACAGCCTGCCCAGATTCGTGGTGGCTACCAATTCCACCATGTAAATTCAAAAAAAAACAAAAAAACAAAATAGAATTTCTTGTATTAATATTTATAAAGAATCTTGGTTACAATCATGCCCCTCTTAGGGTCACCCAAATGATGATATGATTAATACAATGCCAAAGCCCTCAATAGGGTAGGTGCACTAATGTTGCTTTTCACTTGGTCACAAACTACTCTAGGGTGGATTTGCCCTCTTCTTCACGTTGAGGAAGGAAGTTGATGGTTAAGTCTCTTTTGAATTTATTCCTTACGGTCAAGAAACAACATAAGAGTGTCAAAAATATAGGTAGCCTCTCATGATGATGCCATTTTAGGTAAATTGCATAAAGAAACCATTAAACATGCATAATCAAGAAAACATGAAAAGTGCTTCTAAACTATGTTAATTGCATCAAGATTCATATATTTGCATGAAGGAAAATAATAGCTACACTATGCATGGATCAATTATGTAAAATAAGGCATGAAAGTGCATAAAGAACCCATTTATGTCATATTCTATGCTTAACATAAAGAAACTAATCTAACCTACTTCTATCGGTCAAAAATCTGCTAAACTGTAATTAAACCATGAAAACAATGAATCTAAGCTAATTAATTTGACAAAAATGAAAAGGGTAAGGTGGTGATACCTCTGCTACAAACTGTAGCTCTATTGAGTGGTCTGCACTATAAACCGTGGCTGAAAGCTATGGTTAGAACTTTGATAGTTTTACCCTCAATTCCAAGGGTAGTGGGCTTGACCTCCTTGTCCAAATTGATGTTCAATGATCATCTTTAATGTCCTTAGATTGATTTGGCAGTTGATTCACTTTGAATGACCTTTGTTTATCTGAATATATGTTTCTTGGCTCTCTTAGGCTCCTAGGGCATACATAATGCAATTTATTATGAATCTTAGCAAGTAGGTAGGGAATAAGTGTAATAGCTCTATCGTAGTATACTTAGTTGAGCGTACAATTCGACAGGGCTTCATTGCTCAAATATCCAATGCTCTCTTTGATAATTTACCCTAATTATGAGGGGTACTTATAGGACTACCCAAGGGCTAGGGGTGGCTTCATGGAGAAACCAAGATCAAGAAGGGGTGGTTAGGACAGTTGGATTGGAAGCTTTCATCCTCTAACCACCTTCTTCTAGATTAGATGGTTGTTCTAACTAATTTGGCTTGGATTGAAATCCAATTGAACTCCAATTAAGACTGCAAGTCACAACTATGGTCTAGACTATAAACCACAAGTCTGAGCTACGGTTCAGCCTGTAAAACGTAGGTCTGGGCTATGGTTTAAATTTATTAGGCTAAGGATCCCAAATTGAGTGGTTAGAACCACTGCTCTATCTTGGATTATGTCCAAGATCCTCCATATAGTCTTGTAGTATGTTCATATTAGTAATCGCCCTCGACATGACACATTTTAGGTGTCTACACCATGATCATCTTACCCCGAGATGGTCCCCAACCATGACCATCCTACCTCGAGATAACCCACAATCACAATTGTCTTACCCTGATATGGCCATGCTAGAAGCAAGTATTTCTGCCATAATTCAGATAGTTACACGCTAGCCAAGTATAATGGTTTTTTGATAACAATTTCTTGAATTCAACCATTTATTTTCTTCTCTAGCAAGCTTTGGAATCCCATTGGGAAGTCTATTTAAAGGCACCTAGCCTTCATTGAATATATCCAATTTTTATGCATCAAAATGCTATCAAACTAAATATTCAAAGAGCTCTCATTCTTAAAGAAATGAAGTGCTACCAAAATTCAACCATGGAGTTTCCAAGCATTCCAATGGACCATCCTAAAAGTTGAAGATCAAATTTATACTTCTTGCACCATTCAATGCCCTTTATTTGATTTCAAACCCTGCCACTAAGGTATTCTTCATGAGTGCACCCTTGAATATTAATTCCATAGATCAAACTCGATATTGCTTTGCATTGGCCAAAAGGAATTCACTCATAGTTTAGTGATAGTCTCACTTAGAGATGACCCACATGCATAATTGTCTCACCTCAAGATGACCAACAGATAATATTGTCTCACACAGATATGGCCTCCTGATAGAGATCTATTTTCCCTATTTTCTTTCTTTCATTATATTTACAAGCATTTTAATTACTTCTCAGCATAGTTTTTTTTTTTGTATTTACATGGTGGAATCGGTAGCCTCCATGAATTCGAGCAGGTTGTCTAGATTTTATAGCAACCACAGTATTTTGCGTTGTCCACCCCGGAAGCCACCACATAGATCTTCGTGCAGTTCACCCCTATAACCACCATGCCATAATCATTTTAAACCTTTTACGTCATTGAAAGCACCAGGAAAGGGACAAGTGTTCAGTCCGATGAGGCTCAAGATTTGAACCTTGGACCTCCACCCCACTTATGGGGTTTGGATGAACCAATTGGTCTACACCTCGGACCTACTTCTCAGCATAGTTAGATTTTATTTTCATGCATTTATTTATCATATTTTAGCTTTCTTTATCACTTTCTTTATCATGGATATGGGTCTTATCTTAAAAGGCTCTTCATATGATTTTGATGCTCTTTAGTTTTGTTGTGTGCAAATTACAGATCTTTACAAGAGAATAATAATACAAAAATTTAAAACTCATCATCATACATCATGACAGTCCTCAGAACCTGTCAATAATCAATTTGTGAAATGTAAGAAAGATCCTACGAGATACACCTTGGATTAATTTTATTATTGTAAATATTTGTATCAAATTGGTAGTAAGTCCCTTCACGAGATCTCATTGTAATATCTTTTTAATGACATAATTGATATTAATAAAAGGATACCATTATTTCATATCTTGTTTTGACATTATAGTTACATAGTTTGCTATCTAGTTTGTCCTTTATTTCATTGCATAGGCATACGAACTTTTTAGTATTTTCAAGTACACATCTAACTTTAGGATATGGGTGACATCCAAAGAAACCTTTCTATAAATTCATTTGGCTTTAGATGGATAACTTACCCTTACTTAGATTTAGCTTTGCCATGCATGTTGGAGAATATTACATTATTTGGTACATGACAATGTACCACGCTGATGAAATATTAGACTAGTTGTGTCTTAGATTAGAGTGTGAGTTTATATTTCATGTAATATAATAATTTGCAAGAAATGCACGAGTTTCATGTAATTATGTGTGCAAGTGTTGTGAGTGTAAACGTTCACAAGTGTCCACTATGCAAGAGTGCGCATGTGTCCTTATAATAGAAAAGTGAAGAGTTATAAAGAAGAGTGAAGGTCAAGAGTGCACCATATGAGGAGTCACATACTATTATATAGTTGTGACTAAGCATTGTAATTGGCATAGAAAATATGTTTCCTATTGCATGCATTAGTAGACCTTTATTTTATATCATTTTTAGTATTTTTATGAGAATTTCTATGTGATTATTCTAGGAGGTGTTATGAGTTATTTTTGTGTTTATTCTTATCTTGATTGAGTTTAATTTGCAAATTTATATTTGATCCTGTGGTTATTTTCTTGTAATATTTACATTAATTATTAGCCTTAAAAATCTATTAGTGGTATAATATCCACAACAAGTTTACTTGCACGAGTTTTTAAAAGTTGCAAATAGTCCAAGGATATTTCCACTAGCTAAGGAAAGACCAATGAAGTTAAGGTATTTTTATTTGGTTGGATGAAAACTAGTGAAGCAAAGAATTAATACCATTGGTTGAACAAAAACCAGTGAAGAGAAGTTTTACCACTAGGTTGAAGAAAAAACGATGAAGATTAAGGATACATATTTTAGAGAACCAAATAAATAAGAAAAGTTGGTCATTATTGAAAAGTTTCAGATAGATTGAGTTTACCTATTCCAAGAATATATTCAGAATAGAAGGTAATCTACAATACAAATTTAGGTCTCGAAGATAGACCTTGAGATTGATAAGAGTTTGGATACTCTAGAAAAAGAGTCCAATAGAAGGAATATTAATGAGACTTGAAAAAATCTCATTAAAATATTAAATATAGAGAAGAAGACCTATTGGAAAAGTTCCTTGATAAATGTTTAATGGTCCTTAGCAATAAAATATACCATTAAGGAAAAATTGAAGGTTAAGAAGACTTCAAGACAACAAAAATTCTTGAGGATAGTCCTAGTCAAAGAACAACACATAGCACATAGAGAAAATCATATTAGAAGTCCATATTGGATAGAAAAGTTAGAGAATCCAGGACCGCAAAAGAGAAAGGTAGCATTTGAAATCCAAAAGAGCAACATTAAGTAAAAGGAACATCAAGTTTAAAGAATGTAAGGTAACATTCATGGTATTTCCATAAGCAAGTGAAGCATCACAATAGCTTCACAACAGGAAGACTTGAAGCCAGAGAAGGTAGTATATTCAGTCAAGAAAAGACTAAAATCTAAAAGAACAACATTGAAGACAAAGAAAGAAGAGCCCCTAAAAATGATATTCACACAAAGTTTAGGATATTGGAGTGTTGGAGCATTGGAGCATTAGAACAATATTAATATGTCATTCATTACACCTAGGAAAGGAGCGTTGGAGCATTAGAAGAAGGTGAAAAGCAAAGACAAATTCTAAGTGTTGGAGAAGCACACAAGGTTAGAAAATTGAACATTGGTTGAAGTGCAAGACTAAGAGCTAATTGGTAGAATCCAAGAATTATAAAGTCTAATGCCTATTTTAGGTAAGGTCAATGAAATATCTCATTTATACACACCCAAGAAATTAAAACGTTACAAGCTTTTGGAAAGCCAATCAAATTCACCATGCGTAGAGCTAAGGTGATACATAGAAGAATAGAAGGTCATAGAGAAATAAAAACATATGAAGAAGAAGAAGAAGTTAAAGCTCTTATGATAATAAAATTTGTAATTACAGATAAAATATAGCCATATATAAGGTCTACTATAACCTCTTCAGAAGCATGGATTAATTTAGCCAAAATTTTGAAGGAAAGAACAAAGCTACTATTTTGAATATTCAAACTCAATTGCATTATTTAAAAGTTGCTAGTGGTGAAAGCATTGAATTATTTTTAAGAAGAGAGGCACATCTAAAAGCAAAACTATTTACTTTAGGTAAAAAATTAGAAGATAAATTGCTTGTTCAAGTGATACTAAGAGCTCTTCTAGAAAATTATAAACATCTAGTTACTTCTTTGTAAATCATTGGCAAGCACATTTCATTTGATGAGTTAGTCAATATTCTTCAAGAGTATGAAGTTGAGAATTCTATCAAAGATGAAATGACTAACAATGCATTGGTAACTAAATATAACACACAACAACATATTTCTTCAACTTAAAAATATAAGCTAAATAGGAGTAATAGATATTGTTAGATATGTAAAAGGAGGAATCATAATACAATTTTTTGTAGATATAATCTAAGAAATGAGTCTCATGAAAATTAAATAAATCAAAATGATCAAGCAAATAGACCAATGCAATCAAGACAATACCAAACTCAATATCATCCACATTAGCAATAATTTCAATAATAATATCTCTCTCAATATCAATATAATCAATCACAACTACAATATAGATAGATAAGGGAATCAAAAGGATCATTTGGCTCAAGAAATTTAGGAGCTAGAATAAACTACAGAAGAAAATGAAGTCTAAGACTTTTTCAACCAAATTAGTAATATATGAAGAAGAGTTTTTTAAGGATACGAATCACTCATTTGATTAAAATACAAAATGCAATAGATTGAAGATACTAATCACTCATTTGATTAGAATACAAAATGCAGTAGATTGAAGAAAGCAAGAAATATTAGCACGGGCTTTAGGATCAGGATGAAGACTCATATTGAAGTCTAGAGTCTTCACTAACCAAATAATGTAATACAGGGGGTGTTGGAGAATATTACATTATTTGGTACATGACAATGTACCATGTTGATGCAATATGAGAGTAGGTGTGTGTCTTAGATTAGAGTGAGAGTTTATATTTCATGTAATGTAATAATGTGTAGGAAATACACAAGTGTCATGTAATTTTGTATGCAAGCATTGTGTTTAAATGTGCACAAGTATCCATTATGTAAGAGTGCATATGTGTCCTTAGAATAGGAAAGTGGAGAGTTACAAAGAAGAGTGAAGTTCAAGAGTGCACCATATGAGGAGTCACATAGTATTATATATTTATGACTAAGCATTGTAATTGACATTGAAAATGCATTGCTTATTGCATGTATTAATAGATCTTTATTCTAAATGAGAGAGTTGTGACTTGTGAAGAGGGACCCGAGTACAACCCCTTGTTCTCCAACAAAAAAATAGTATATTAATACTAGCCCATCCATATTACATAATTTAAATAATTTATATTATATTGGTAATATAACATACTATTTTGTCATTCACCATCTTATTTTTGGAATATCTATATTACTAAGAGGATTTTGAGGTTGGGTTGTGCTTCTTCATTACCATTAGTCCCATTATGATATATTTTTTTTATAAGAATTAAAATGTGATGATCTCTTTAATATATACCATTTTCATACCTCATAAAAAATGTTTATTACATTTAAAATTTGGTGAAGCATATATTTAACAAATAAGTTTCAAATAATAACAAAATGGTTTATAAAAATTAACAACTAGTATATTAATATTAAATTGATATCTTATAGTTATAGTTATGGATTTCTCATATTTAATTTGAATCACTGAAAATAAATACATTAAACAAAATTATCTCAGATTAAAACATATTTTATATATTAAATTTTATTTAAACAAATTATAAAAATAAAAATTAATTCAATGTTATAAGTCTATATAAATTATAATTAAAAATTAATAAAAAATATTTAAATAATTATAATTGTGTTATGAAACTTGAGTGATTTATAAACCTAAAGGTTATTGCGGTGCACATAATAAGCGTCTCGGTAGAGTATTAGTTGTTAAAGAATTCCATCTGTTACAACTAATAATTCAAACATGCCCGAGCAAGCCACCTATAAAAGAAGAAGAACGTGAAAGTCTAAGCCCACTTAGCAGCAGCAAGAAGGTGTAACAGCACTAGAAAAGTACTACGATGTCCTGCTGCTCCTGCGGGAACAATCCACTGGTTTCCGCCGTTCGAATTAATTACAATGAATTATCATGAAAATACTTTTAAGAAGTTTCATTCTTTACATACAAATTTATCTTTTGTTGTGAATTAGTTTAAAGAATTATATAAAATTTTAATGCACTATATAAAATATATTTGCCCGGAGAGTTGGAGTTGGAGAGGAGTGGTAGTTGAAACTTTCGTGTTAGAGAGGCTCAGGTTCAAATCTCTCCATTTCACATGTTTGCGGATATGCTAGTTTACTAGGGACCCTGATGGTGTGTTTATCCACTGCTTGATGTAATAATGAGCTTAACGATCAACCAACATTTTTAAAAAATATATTAAAAATATTTTCATATAATATTATTATATATTTGCATTTATTTAACTTGTGTTAAATAAAAAATAAATATAAATTTATAATTAAAAATGGTGTATAAAAATAAAATATTAATAATTTCTTAAAATAATAACCAACATTTTAAAAATATATATTAAAAATATTTTCATATAATATTATTATATATTTGCATTTATTTAACTTGTGTTAAATAAAAAATAAATATAAATTTATAATTAAAAATGGTGTATAAAAATAAAATAATAATAATTTCTTAAAATAATACCCAGGTGTTGCAGGTGAGTTGGAGCGGAGAGGGCAATCCTCCAAAGGAGGTCCCAGGTTCAAATCTCCACCCCACCAAAAAGCTGAATTGGGTATCCAAAATCCAATTGATAATGTTGGTGCAGGCAGGGTCGGGTGCGACTGCCGAGTGACTTTGAAAGTGTAGAACTCCCTGTTCTTGATCTCTCAGACCAAGATGGCCTGCAAGGGTTTTTCATTTAAAATAATAATAATAATTTCTAAAAATAAAATATTAATTATAATTAATTATCATAAAATTATATTAATTTTTTACCTATTTAATTAGTAATATTAGTGATTGAAGCCTTGAATTTAGTAAATTTACTTTCCCACGGTTTCATTCTTTACATAAAAGTAAATTATCTTTTGTGGTGAATTAGTTTAAAGAAGTATATAAAATTTTAATGCAAAATATTTTCATATAATGTTATTTTATATTTGCATTTATTTAATTTGTGTTAAATAAAAACTAAATATAAATTTATAATTAAAAATTGTGTATAAAAATAAAATAATAATAATTTTTAAAACTAGAAAATTAATTACAATGAATTATCATATAAATTATATTATTTTTTTAAATATTTTAATATTAAAAAAAATAATTGTATATTTTTTCATTAAATTATTACATATTAAAGTAATTATAGTTGCTTTTAAATTGTAGCAGATGACATTATATATTAATGTGTTTTTTTTTGTTTGGTAATATTAAGATATGGGGGTTTTGACCAGGAATCCCCCAACAAAGACACACACCCATTCCACGGTTTGAACCTTGGAACTCCCGAAGAAGATCCAAAGCCCAAACCGTTGCACTGCACTCCTAGGTGCTTTTATGGTAGTATTAAGTAATGGGGGTTTTGACCATGAATCCCCCAACCTATTACAACAACTCCACCAGGGAGACACACACCCATCCCCTCACCCACGTCACAATTTGAACCTTGGACCTCCCTAAGAAGAGCCAAAGCCCAAATCGTTGCGCTGCACCCCAGTGCATTTTTTTGGTAATATTAAGAGATGGGGTTTTGACCAGGAATCCCCCAACCTGTTACAACAACTCCATTAGGGAGACACACACCCACCCCCTCACACACTCACCCATGCCACGGTTTGAACCTTGGACCTCCCGAAGAAAATCCAAAACCCAAACCGTTACTGCACCCCCAGGTACGAATGTGTTATATTATAATAATTTATGTTTTATTAATATTTTATTTTATATGATATAAATCCGGTCTCGTTATACTTTTCTAAATTTCATTCAAAATCACACTGGTTTACCAAAAAAAATAAGAGTCTAATTTTTATATATGCATGTAGGTTATTTTCATGGTGGTTCATCTCACAAGAGGCTTTGGCTAAAAGTTCATTTGCAAGGAAGAGTGTGATGCCATTGCAATACAGATCACCTACCATGGCTACCTTCGAGTGCAAGTATGGTGGTAGCCACAACGAGAGCAGGTATTAGGTCAGGGAGTAGATAACTATAGAAATCTAAAATTATTTTTGGTGGGAACCAAGATTTGGGCAATGGAGGAGAGGATGATCCTATGATTGGATCTCAAGGGGATGGTAGAGTTGATGTTACCAATATTGGTGGTTTCGAGGTCATTGGCTACAAAATCAAGGAGACTCAATAGGAAGGGGGACCCTCCACTTGACCCACCCCAAACCTCCACTTTGGGGTTCTATACAGATGTTCTTAACAATCAATCAAAAATTCCTACTCCCTTAAGAGATGAAAGCCTAGACACCTTTATTCAAAATGATAAATAAATTCTAATACTGAAAAGAGCCATGGAATCCATGAATGCTTGAAATTCTCTATCCCTAGTGGGAAAGTTTTTTGGGCCATGCCCATATATAGAATCCATAAAAAAATAGGCCTTTGGAAAATGGTGTCCATTTGGCAATATGGAAATAGTGGTGCTGCCACGAGGATTTTTCCTTGTCAAGCTCAATAACTCTCAAGACACTAACTATATCCTCATTGGTGGTCCCTAGTTCTTTGATCGATGCATCTTGTTTCTGAGGTGGGGGAAAGACTTTGATATTGAAACGTAAAGTATCAATACTGCTCCCATTTAGGTTAGGCTTCCATATCTTCTAGTTCAATATTGGGATGAAGGACTACTACCCAGTCTATTGGTGATTTGCTTACCTTTGATTTTGCTACTAAAGCAAGCATCCATATGACTTATGCTAGGTTTTGTGTTATGGTTAACCTGGATTCAGATTTACCAACATACATGGATTTGGCATCAAGTTCCAGGTACAAATGCCAAGATATTAAGTATAAAAAAAAACCTACCTATTGTATTAAGTGCCAAAAACAGAGTCATATCAAAGCCCAATTTCCATCTTTGAGAAAACTAAAAAAATATGTTGGTCACGACAGGAAATATCAAATCAAGGTAAATCAACCACCTCCAAATGAAACTATTAGCAACAAAATCAGGCAAAGGATCCAAAGGGCAAGCAACTAATGTCTCACTCCTTGGTGACTGAAACTAAACAGGTATGTTCTCTATCACAAGTTTACTGCCCCCAACTGGCTTCTTTCACATGGTTCTAGTAACAGTATCAACATTTTCACTTAGCCTTAACATTTGGTTGATATCATAAAAAAGCTTTGTTATTACTTCTCTTTTTGCCATCCATATTTGTTAAAAATGATTACAAAAAAAACTAGAAAAGAGTTTCTCAAACTAAAAATTAATATTTTGGGAAATTTGATATCTTCTTTGTGTCTATCTATAGCACAAACAGGAGCTTACTAACTCTTAAATCTACAGTCCAATGCTCCTTTTGATCTAGAGTGCTCTATTTTCCTCACTCTAGCTCCAATTTAAGCAATAGAAGAATTTATAAGCCAACATCATTTTCCTATCGATGACTCGATTTTTACTATAAACAGAGTTAACTATGGTTTCTTTACTTCTCAATAGAAATATTCAAATACACTTCGCTCAGCCCTTATTTTGAATGATCCAATGACTTAACACACCCAAATATATTCTATGTTTCTCTATAAGCTGAATGGAGATCACTTCCCAAAAGGAGGTATCAACTACCTTTTGAAAACCATTCAAGGTTGTCATATCCAATGGTTTAATTTTATGGGATCAAAGTAGCCAACCCTAAAGTCTATTTTAGTCAAATAAAAGCAAATAATATCCAACAATAGGGTGCTATACACATAATCATAAATTATAAGGAAAACCACCATCCCTACTAGCAATAGCTATCCACATTCTTATTATTGTAGAAATAATTGATCCATGAATCACAATAAAAAGAATACTTCATTTGTGGTAGTTTAATTATAAATATTTATAGTCTTAATTATTTTAGACCGTCTCATTCGACTTTTCATCAACCTACAAGAAAAATGAAGCTCACTAAACTCCTAGTATTAAAACACACAACCATTTGTTTCCCAAAACTCATTATTGACTGAATATCTAACAATGATATAATAATTTTTAACTTCCCAAGGTGATTTCCAGCCAATGATTCATAGTACATTTTACTTTCGTATTTCCTACACCCTTACTACATTTATTCAATGAAAAAGAAAACAAGAAAGTCTGAAATCATAAGTAAAATACCTCTAAAAACTTGGAAGCCTTCTAATGATGGCATCACCTACAGTGATAGCTCCTCATCACTCATTACACATAGTGATGCAGCCAGGTCATACCCCATGAGCCTCCAAACTCACTAGCCACCGAACCTGTGATTCCTCTTCTATAGCTCGCAACTCTCTCTCCAAAACTAGCGATACCACTCCAAGTGATTCACGCTGTCCAAAAACCTACCCACTCTCCTACTCTTAGATTTTTTGTAGAATTATCAAGAGTCATATCTTCCCTTTTCTTACACTCCCATCACCAAGGCATTTGAAGCTTAACCAACTTGTTTCCTCTGAACTCTCCTCAGTGTCTAATGCCAACATGTCATCATCTCTTGACAATGGTCATCTTCTTTCCAAACCCATGTTATGAATTCAATGGTTTGGTTTACATTCAATTTGATGGTATACTTGACTCCAAATCAAATAGTAGTGCAAGTGCTTCTATGGAGTTGCTCTTATCCATAACATTCATTTTAAAGAAGAACACTTATGTTTCAAGTCAAATCTATACATCAATAATTAATAAGATATATGTATATATGTACCTATATATTCATTTATTTAAAAAAAGGACAAGGGTAGCACAATATCCTATATCCATTCGTTGGTGGTAGTAATTCCTTTAACTATTTGCACAACCAATATAATATTTGTATGCTACTAAATTTAAATAGCATTCATCCTTGTTGTCCAAGTAAATGATAGAATACACATCATGTCTTTTTTTTCTTTTCCTATTACATCTCATTTGGTGATTAATCTTTCTTCCCCAACGTAAGAAAAAACCTGCTCCTATAATAATGCACTTCCAATAGTAACATTATTTTTTGCATAATAAATATATTTGCAAGCAGTTATCTTTCCATGAAATAATTACTTGTACCAACAAATCATTAATTTTTATGCATCTCATAATTAAGATCTATTTTATTTCCTACAAAATATCCATAATTGCAAAAATAAAACATGGCAAAATCAATCATTCCATCAAAATATATCTTAGCTAAACATAAATCTATCAAGTAAAAAGTTTGCCAAGGGAGGGTCATGATACTCACATTCATCCAAACTAACTCAAAACCTTTTCCCAAACTCATACATTATTTTCTAATGATTAAACATCACATATAAAAATTGTAACTATTACATTACCAAAAATACCACACATTCAACTTCCAGTTGATCTGGTATCATCTAATTAACTTATATGGAATTTGAGGTGTCAAACTAATATTGATGACCAAATCACTTCTCATTTAGTCTACCAATCGCTTATTCTACTGCAACTATTGTTCAAAGGTATCACCTTATCTAGTTTTTATAACATCCATCAAAGGCAAAAATAATTAAAACATTGCAGCACAACCACTAAGCCTCCCAATCTCATCATTATTAACATGACGACCTCTTTGACCTTAATTAACAAAAATATTTACCTGCTAAACTAGAACTCCAACACCCAAAACTAATCGTCTATAAAATACTCTATCAGTCAATTCTTAAACGAAGATAACTCCAAAAAACCATAGAGTAAAGCAACACAAATAACAAGGATAACCTCAGATAGAATATAAATGATAATTTGAAAGTAAGAAGGTAATTTCTTGTAGTGTCTAAGTTTTAAAATAGAATATGTTGCATCTATCATAAAAAAATTGTATGAATAAGCTTCACTTTCTAAATTATCTACGACCACACCAGGATCTTATTCTAAAATTTGAACTTAACTTTGGAAACTCACAGCTACATAAGTTTTCTAGTAAACACAAAAGGCCTCAGTATAAATACCTGGTAATCCTAATGTGAGCTCCACATGAAGTTTATTTCTTGCAATTCCAATCACCTGTCTTCTTTACTTTGGTTTTTTCTCTATCCTCCTAATTTCCTTACTCTCTATCTTCCTTCAGAAACCTCACCTCATCTCCCATCACTCCAATTCTCATAGCATCCATTGAGGGACACGGGTTAATCCAAAATAATTATCACACATCCGCCACATTTTGGGGTATATTAAAGAGCATCAACCAACGAAGCAAATAATCTCATAATATACATTCTTAAGCACAAATGAATCTAGGTATTTTCATCTACTTTGATTATAATTTGATAACAAAATCAACATGGTTAACTAATTCCTTATACACAAACATAGGGATCATTAATTTCTTTTTAATTTTTTTTATGGAAAAATTCCCAGAAGGGATGCCACTTTTGGGTAAGACCCAAGGAGGCAAGGGTATCTATTCCACCAAAATCACCCAAGGCTCACACATGACCTACAACCTTACACACAATAATATTTTAAAAAATAAATAAATATAAAAATAATCAAATAAAATAAAAAACATGCTCCTTGAGTGTGTCAAAAAGATAAAGCACAACCAAACACACACGCAATAAGATAATAAAAAAAAACACAACACAAACCACATAGAAAAAACACAAGAAAAACATAACAAAACACAAATAAGACAAAAACAACAGAACACTACAAAGAGATAACCAACAAAAACAATCAAAACCTAAAAAATTAAAAAACAACCAACAACAAAAAGAAGAGCTTTCGTTATTTGTGAATCCCACCATCTAGGAGGGTGTCCATAGCAATTAATATCACCTTTGTCCAAAGTCAAATTAGCTAAAGAATCAACACTCTTGTTTTGATCTCTAACCACATGATTATAATCAACTTTCAAAAATCCCATCTGGATTAATTGAATCTTCTCAATAATCTTTTTTATTCTCCAATCAACCTTATGATTCTTAGAATGAGTCTTCAAAAGATTAATAATGATTTGAGAGTCAGAATCAACTAGCACATTTTCCCATTCAACCTTATTAGCCTCTTGAAGGCCTCTAAGGATACCATACCCCTCAACAAGGTTATTGGAAATAATACCCAAATTCTTAGTAAAAGTAAAGACCAGGGAGCCATCTAAAATTCTACCAATTTCTCCCACACTAGATTTTCCAGGATTCCCTCTAGAGGCTCCATCAGTATTGACTTTTCCAAAATCCTTAGGAGGAGGTTGTCAATTTTTTGTCCTATCCATCTTACATTTACTCACATTCCCTTTAAGTTGGTTTCCCTTAGAATATTTAATCTTTAGTCTTTGCATCACTTGATCCCATCTTTGGTGGTATTTTTGGGTGCGATTAAGGAGTTTTTGGATAGATTCAACTAAATTAGCAATGGTATTTTGTCAAATATAGTGAATATCCTTCCTATATTGATTAAAAATTTAGTTTTTCTTTCATTCCAGATATTCCAAAGAAGAATGGTAGAACCCGTCTAAACTAACTACCTAATAAAACGATCAATACCCTCTTTTTTAGGCTAATCCCTCCAAATTTGATCAAAAGTAAAAATATTGGACCACTGTAAGCCAAGTAAAGTGGCCATTCTCCTCCATAGCTCAGAGGCTAAAGTACACTTGATAAAAATATGGCTAAGAGTTTCTACATTCTCTCCACATATTTCACATCTAAAAGTATCGTGAAAACCATGCTTCATAAGTTGCTCACTAGTAAGCACCCTACAATGCAATAAAAGCCAAGTAAAGAACCTCACCTTAGGCTAGAGCTTTTGAGCCCACAATTGAGAAAATATGTCCGATGATTGGTTGGGATTATTATGGCATAAAGTCAAATAACCTTGAGTAATTGAATACTCATCCTTAGTAGTGATGTTCCATCCAAAATAATATTTTTCATGGGACCAAGAGAGATATCTCATATGAAGGATGCCTTGGATAGATTATATTTACCTTTCTAGGATTTGAATAGGCTAGTTCTCAATAGGGATCCAATATCTACCAACGTTTGAATTACGAGTATGGTACCAAAATTAATTAGCCACCTTTATCGAGTTAACTTGGTGAAGCTCCTCCATCCAAGGCCTCCAATCGGGAAACTAAGTTATCAAAGGCTTGTGACCATCCCAAGAATCTATCCAAAAATTTACCTGTTGACCATTATGAATGATCCAAAATAATTTTTTCTTTATCAAATCCTCACCAGTCTTAAGAACTGCTAAAATGGGATAACCTTTGGTATGCAATTGATAGTGAATAAGGTCTTAAGGACTTTTGTTCTCAATATATTGAGCATGAATATTATTGACCCAAAGAGCATTGGAGTTATACAATATGCTCCAATATAATTTAGCAGTTAAAGCTTTGTTGTTATTAATGGAATATCATAATCCTAACCCCCTTCATTCTTAGGAAAACATAAAGTGTCCCATTTTGCCAAGGCCCATTTTCTTTTCTCTTTAGTACCACTCCAGAGGAACCTATGACTGATTTGATCTAATTCATGAAGAAAATTATTTGGTATATTCAACATGGAAAAAACATAAATAGGAATAGCTTGAAGGACTATTTTACCAAGGTAATTCTACCCCCAGAAGAAATCCACTTTTTGGTCCACTTTCCAATTTTATTCTTGACTTTATCTAACAACCAATTCCAATATTTTTTCTACCTTTGAATATTTATGGGAATACCTAAATAAGTGATCGAAAGGGACATATTCTTATATCTTAATTTATCCAAGACCATAGATTCATGTCTAGAATAGCAGTGAAAGAAAATGACTATAGATTTGTCTTCATTGATCAATTGCCTAGTAGCCTTAGAAAAATAGCTAATTATTTGCTTAATATTAGAAGCTTCCTTAACTGTAGTTTTACCTAAAAGAGTAGATTCATCAAAAAATTGAATATGAGAGATAGTTCTAGCTCCATGAGCAATGGTAACTTCCTCAAGGATTTGTTTTCCCTCTTTTTGGTTATAGTCCTACCCAAATATTTAGCAAGAATGATGAATAAATAAGGGGATAGTGGGTCACCTTGCCTAATACCTTTGGAAGCTGGAAAAAACTAAGAGGGTCTGCCATTTATAAGAACTAAGCAGGAAAATTAAGAGATACATCCCATAATTCAATCCATCCAATACTGAGAGAAACCAAATTGCCTCAAAACTTTGATAAGGAAGTGTCAATCCACTCTGTCATAAGCTTTGAATAAGTCTAACTAAATGAACATGGAAGGAGATTTTTGCATATCTATGTAATGGATGGCTTCCTGAGCAAGAACTATCTCATCTACTATTTTATGTCCTTCCACATAACCCCCTTGTTCAGGGAAAATAATGTTATGCAAAAGAGACTTCAACCTTTCTGCCATGATCTTAGTAATGATTTTGAGAAGAACATTACATAAAGAAATAGGTCTAAAAGTTGAGATATGATCAACATCTTGAGATTTTGGAACAAGATTAATATAATTTTTATTGATAACTTTCAAAATTTCTTTGGCTTTCTTGGCTTCTTCCACCACCTCTAATAAACTAGCATGAAGGATGTCCTAGAACTCTTGATAGAACTCAATGGGAAAACCATCAGCACTTGGGGTTTTCCCTTTTTACATTTTAAAAAATACCTATTGAAGCTCATTGATAGTAATAGGAACGGTCAAAATACATTTCTCATTATAAGTGATAATAGAAGAGATTGCTTGAAGAATATTTTGTTGAGAAGCTAAGTCAAGAGGAGTAGAAACAAAAAGATTAAAAAAGTAATCGACAAAAATAGAGTTCATGCCATACCAAGTGTAGATAACATCTCCAAAATTTTATTTCAGGGTAAATAAAGTTGTGAGATCTTCGAGCTGGAAGATATTTGTAGAAGAAATTTGTGTTTCCATCTCCTTCTTTGAGCCATTGAATTATATATTTTTGTTTCCATAAGAGTTTTTCTCTTTTTTCCCATTCCTCTAACTAAGTTGTGAGTTTAATTTTATCTGCACTTCTACTCTTTTTGAGGCATTCTAAATGGATTTTCTTATTCAAATTTTCAAGTTGAGCAATAAATTCATATTTTTTTATGAACATCCCCAAACTCCTTTCAATTCCAGGTCTTGATTTTGGATTTAATGTATTACAATATTTTTGTAAAATAAAACATCTTAATCCCATACCTAGGCTTACCTTCCTTCCACCATTGTTGCACATGAGGTCTAAAGGAACTATATCTAAGCCACATTAATTAAAAATGAAAAGGATAGAAACTCACATTGGTTTTCCACATTTCCACCATGACTAGCCAGTGATCCGAACCAATATTGTTAAGAGTCTTCACTTTAGGAATGTGACAATGGATTAAGAAATTTTTAGAGAGCAAAAACCTATTCAATATCTCCAATATACAATCTAAGCCTTACCTTCTGTTAGACCAAGTCATAAGGCCATTATCTATTTGGATGTCCACTAAATGGAGGTTTGCAATATATTCGCTCATGAGGTGAGTGATTTTGTCCAAATTTTTATTTCCCCTTATTTTCTCATCTAGAGAGAGGATGGTATTGAAATATCCTCCGATAAAGATCCAATATTCAGGAAAATGAGAGATAATATAAGTTATATACTTCCATTTTCTTCTTTTTTCCTCCAAAGTAGTCAGAGAATAAACAATAATGCAGAGCATAATTTTGTTGGAATTTCTACTTTGAATAGCTATAGCCAAAATACCCCAACTACCAACCATATGGTGAATAACTACCTCTTTTGGGTCTCAAAGATATGCAATGCCACCAAAAGTCCCTTGGGAACTGAGGGAAACCATTTTTCTAGCTGGCCAAATTTTACTAGCAATTGAGTCCATATCATCCATTGACATCTTCATTTCTTGAAGAAAAACAAGACGTGGATGATTTATCTAAATCATTCTTCTAATTTCATTTTGTTTTGAAATACTCCCTTTGATTCCTCTAATATTACAATTGATGATCTTCATTAATACCAAGGCTAAAAAAGTTGGGAAGGGCATTAATATTACCTTCCTCTACAAGATTTGTACCTTCTTTTACCATATGATATTGATTGGTCTTGCGACCTGCCTTTTGATTAGAATCCATCTTCAATTTTTTTCCTTGTTTCTTGACTTACTCCAATTGAATCTAATATGGCTTCTATCCTTTAAGAATGCTCGTATATAGCCAAAATATTACTAGAGGATTCAACAGATTCTATATTGGGACCTGTATTATTTGAAGTTTTGACATTTTAAAGATTGTTTTATTGTGTAATTTTTCTTCCTTTTTTTTGTTGAAAACCTTTGATTTGTTGGTTTGTCTCTGAGTTCTCCCCTTCATATTTAAATTGTGTTTCTAAGATTTGTGTTTCCATTATTTACTTTTCCTCACTTGGGACATTATTTATGGAAAGGATTTCAAACATATTAGTAGATGACTTTGATTGATCCTTCATTACTGGTTTTTTTTAGTGTTCTTCTTCTTATGTATTTTGAAACCTACTGATTTTATATCTTCTTTCTTTTGATCAAGAATTTTATTTGGGCAAGCACTAGCCAAATGACCATATTCATGGTAAATTATACAATGAAAAAGAATCTTCTCATAGTCCACTACTTGCTCCCAAGTGTCTTCCCCAAATTGTAAAGTGATAGTTTTAGGTAGGGGTTTGTCAAAATCCATTTAAACACAAATTTGACCATAAATAATATGTTCAAAATTTTGATTACAATCAACAGTAATCATAAAAGTTCCTAAAGAGTTTCCAATTGAAGAAAAAATAGTAGGATTCCAAAATTCAATAGGGATGCCAAAGAGTCTAACCCACACTGGAGCTGTAGAAGGTATCTCTTATTCAGTTTTAAATTTAGTATGTTAGGGCTTCATGAAAAGCCCTACCCTTCCAAAGAACCAAGGACCCCCTTGAAAATTTTTCTCTCTATCTTCATTATTAGCAAATAAAAAAAGAAAATAACCATTTGGATAAATAGCGATTTGTAACCCACATTTAGTTTTCCAAATTTTTGCAGCCCAAAATTTGAAAGCAGATAGGCTCGAACAAAAACTCGCAAACCAAAAAATTAGTCCTCTTTTTTCCAGATCTTCAATGGCAGTTTGAATGTTACCCATATCATGCTTAACAATAGGAGTTCCATTAGTTGCTTTAAGACATCATGACTCTATTTTCTTGGGATTAATATTAGGTATTATTATAGGTTTATGGCAAGCCCTAATATTAATATTAGCATTGGTTTGAGGTTGTCCACCATGGAGGGCATCCCTAAAATTTATTTTTGGGGTTGAGTCTTCAAAATTCTTATCCTTGACAGGGGTTTTCACAGAAGATTTATTTTGTGGGTGCACCTTAGCACTAGATTCACTTGAGATATAATCCATTTTTTTATTATCTGCTTGAAACTTGTTTCATGATCTCTTTAATCCTTGCCCTAGATACCTTGGAAAGGTACAATTTTCCCTTTTATTTTGTGCAGTAAATTAGAAGTTTTTGCCACTCAATTTCATGGTATGATCTATTGAAAGATATATTTCTAACCCATATTGGATCCCCTGCAACATATCCCACTAAAATATTGAATAAAAACCACAAACATATTGGCCACTAGGGTCTAAAGGCCCCGAAAACCAAGCTTTAGAGCTGCTTGCACTCAACCCAGATGAACCCCTCGCACAACCACTTACCAAAAAACTCATTCAAACATAGGGATGTGCTAGGATCTATGTTAATCCAAATGATCTAAAAATTGGTGGAGATATTCAAGGGTTTTTTAGGCATCTACCATCAAAATTTCAGCTCAATCCAAGTTCATATGAGTGAAATATGGCTGAAATAATTTTGATAGTTTGGATAGTCCTCTTCTATTTTAGAAACATCGCCTAATCACCATAAATGTATATCATCAATTATTTTTAATAACACAGACATCATTGAAAGCTATTTACATAAATAAATATATGGTGGTGAAGATAATATCCCTTAATAAATACCCTCATTAATATCAATTTTCCATAACCAAAGTATTAGTTAACTCTATTTGGACTAATACCATAAAATCAATATGTGTTAATGATCCTTTTTTTTAAGATCAAAATAAAAAAACATCTATAGTTTATTTTACTTCTTTTTTTGAAACTCTATTAGACCAATAGAATCTCTCCTTAACATTGTTACAACAAAAGAAAACATATCAATGAAGAATTATTGATAACAAATAATTTTTTACCGAAAACGTAATATTTTTCTATCAACCAAATAACATATTCAATCAGGAATCCATCTATCAAAAATTTTCCAAGGGCGTCTCATGACAACAAGAGTACAACTAATTAAATTGGTCTTACAATCCATTCCAACTTATTATATGTCCATGTATACTATACCAAAATCAATAGAAAAATATTTAATATACACTATACGATCTTTTTTACAATCAGATTTACATAGGGTTATGTGTAAGGGGTCGGCCCCAATCAATATATATATATATATAAATAAATTTGACGAATTAGTTTAGAAATCCAAGTGAATAGTGTCGAAACACAGGTAGAAGTTTCACTATTATTAGGGATAATGTTGGAAATTTAAACTTAAAATGGTCAAATTATTATAAAATTGGGGCAAATTGACCTCAAAAAAATTTACACCCAAAAATTTTTGGCTAATAAGCCCTGGTCAAGGGTCCCAAATATTAGCCAATTCCAAATTTGGAAAATCCTAATTTTAGCCAATTTGGCGATAAATAGCCACTATGCAAAACCTTGGATTTACATGATAAAATAAAATTTTCTTTAGTGAAATGGAGCAAGGTGTGTGATGATAAAACTAGGGGAGGTCTTGATTTAAGAGTTCTTATGGATGTAAACTTAGCTTTTAGGAGAAAAGTAATCCGGATATTGTACAAAGAGATTCAAAGACAATGGGCAAGAATTATTCTAAGTATTTTGAGCCCAATGACCCAAGCTTAATATTTACTACATTCTCACTACCAAATATTCTACTATATAAAATGATTTTAAAAAATTAATTGATCTAGTGATTAAAGGTCTAATATGGGTGATGGGAACTGGATAAAATATTTCTATTTAGATGGATATTTGGTGTGATAGAAAAACACTCAATATAGATCCAATTTTAAAATCATGGATGAGATTACTTCAAGATAAATATGATGATAGGGTTTCAAACATTATGTACAAGGATTAGAAAGGAAGATACAAATGGAAAGAATATTTTTTTACAAGTATATAAGACTTTGATGCTAGGAGGTAGTTGAGCAAAAATATAACAACAATGATTATTCCAAGGGGAGCCAAAGATAAGCTAATTTGGGAGTTGAATAGCTTAGGATAATACACAACAAGAAGTGGATATAATGTAAAGCACCAAAAAAATAGGAATATCACAAGAATATAGAGAGATATTTGGGATACCCCAAGAATTCCTAAAGTTAAAATGTTTGTTTGTCTAGTAGGTCATAGAAAAATATTATCCTCGAATAACCTTATGAAAAGGGGTTTTCATGGCCCCCATAATGTGTTTCTTTTTAAAAAGGAGGATGAGAGTATAGACCATCTCTTAGGCCATTGCTCAATAGTTTAAAATCTATGGTAATGAAATATTAAAATGTTTAATAAATGCATGATGATGAATGGAAGAATTGAAGAATGGTTAAAGTAATGGCAGAGCACTTTTAAAAATGAGGCTTTATAGACAATCTAGAATATATCAAAAGATACAATACTTTGAATTGTATGGCTAGAAAGGAAAAGAAGAATATTTAAAGAAAAAATATATTTTAGAAGTAATAAAAATGAAGATATGTTTAGCCGTAGAGAAGTCTAAACCAACCCTATGAACTCTCCCAATTCTTAATCTAAAAGTAGAGAGCCTTGATAGATGGATTTAAGTCATCAAATAGAATTATAATGTTGGATATAGGAGAAACAAAAAGAAGACAAAAATTTTAAAGTGAAAACCACCAGATGTGGAGTTGGTCAAATTGAATTTTTATTGGAGCATCTAAAGGAAATATAATACCAATAGGAGGATGAGGGATAATTGGACATAAGAGAAGAGAGATTTTTCTTATTATTCTTTCAATAGTGAAGTTAAGATAAATAATGAAGTTGAAGCTTGAGTGGTTTTGGAAGGGTTAAAAATATACAAACATATAAAATGGAAGAGAGTATGGATGGAAGGTGATTTGCTCATATTAATAAATTCAATTTTGAGGAAAACAAAGGTTCCATAGAACATACAATAGATAATTGTGAAAATTCAAGACCTTTCTATGGTGTTTGAAAAAATCAGGTTTACACATGCATTAAGGGAAGGAAACAAATGTGGAGATAGGCTAGCCAATAGAGGAGTTTTAAATGAAGATCATTAAATTAAATTATCTTTTCCATGGTTAGAGGAAGTGGTAAGTTTAGCTGAAGCTTACAAGAAAATGTTGACTACCTTAATCAAATAATGATTAATATTTACTTTATTTTTTTTCATTGGTAATATTTGCTTTATTTTATAACATTAGTATATATATATTTTACTAAACTAACATTAATGTGTTTTCATATAAACTATTTATTACAATTTTTGTGGTTGCACTTATGCTTCTTGAAGGAAACTAGCAATCTAGATCTTGTAAACTAGACTATGATAGTGTGATGTTAGAATATTTGTATTAACACAAAAAATTGAAGAAGATCTTAAAAATGAAAATCAAGAATTTTGACATTTTATGAAAAATGTAGGTATTTAGCTATAACATCTCAACTAAGATAAATTGAATCTATTTGCAAACTCTCAAGCTCTAAAGGAGAGAGTTGTGACTTATCAAGGGAGGACCAAGTACAACTCCTTGTTATCCAAAAAAAAAAAATAGTAGATTAATACTAACCCATCCATATTACATCATTTAAATAATTCATATTATATTTGTAATATAACATACTATTTTGTCACTCACAGTCTTATTTTTGGAATATCTATATTATTAAGAGGATTTTGAATTTGGATTGTGCTTCTTCGTTACCATTAGTTCCATTGTGATATATTTTTGAAAAGAATTAAAATTTTATTGTCCCTTTAATACATATTATTTTCATACCTAATAAAAATTATTTATTACATTTAAAATTTAGTGAAGCATATATATTAAACAAATAAATTTAAATAATAACAAAATAGTATATAAAAATTAATAACTAGCATATTAATATTAAATTGATATCTTATAGTTATAGTTATTTAGACACCAAAACAGCACCAATCCGATTATGTGACTACAAGCACTAACCGAATTGGCATACATACCCCCTAGGGTAGCCTCCAGAGGTTAAACAATGGTCCTAACCACTCCCAAATCAGTTTTGGAAGGTCAGAGGTCAATTTGGCACATTTTAAGCACTTTGCTCCCTATTCGTCCCACCCTAGGATGATTAGAATCCTATTCGTCCCACCTCGGGATGATTAGCAGCGATCGTTCCAGGGTGGGATGAGTAGCAATTTTGACTGGTAAAAAGTCAAACCTTGACAAATGGCAACCCATATCCGCCACTTAACTGTGCCTTCAAGGCATGCAATTGCGAGGAACAGTTTCAAATCAGAGAGAGAGACTTCAGTCAAGCATGCCCTAATCATGGAGGCCTCATGCAAGGAGACTCTAAATCAGGGAGGAATCTTCTCTCCCCCAAAAAAGGCATGACAAGCCAAGTGGCACCCTCGCATGCACATTCAAAGGAGACCCTTAGCTCTATAAAATGGTGAGCCTCCTCACCAAAAAGGAAGAAATTTGGAGCATTTGGAGCAATGGAGTGCTGCCAAATTATACCCACATTCCCCTTTGTGCTTCTTACATCCTTAATTTATCTTTCGGAAGAGAGGTTATTGGGTGAACACTAAGAACGCAATCCCGACCCAAAACCCAATATGGCCAAAATCCCAAACCAAAATCATCAACACAACCCCCCTATGTTGTTTTGTACCCATCCCACTTGGATTGGTGCCAAAACCAGGCCCCAAACGATGGGCGTCCTGCCCCTCGGTGCCCCCCAAACTATTGTAGTCCTAATCGTCCCACCCCGAAGTGATTAGAAATATATGAATGATTTATTCACTGTTATTTTTGCATTATGTTCTATTTTGTTTACTTATGCTGTTTTTCAAGTTTCATTGCATTCTGGCCTATTTTGACCTTGTTTTATCATTTTATGTGTTTACTAACATATAGGGAGTGCCTTCAGATACAGGACAATCTAGGAATAATTTTCCAAATATGACCTTCTGGGTCATCCCAAAATGTCCTATTTTGTCTAACCCCAAGTTTCCAAGAATTTTGGAGGCCTCTAGGTAGTACATTTAAAAGGTTGCTTTTGCATGTTTTGTGATAGTCCTAATCGTCCCACCCTGGAGCGATTAGAAATCCATGAATTATTTCCTAATTATTCTTTTTTAAATGTCTCTATTATGATGTCTTTATGATTCTATCAAAGTTTGAATTCATTATGACATGTTTTGACCATCATTTTGCTATTTTATATACTAACTAGCCGGAGGCTTTGGGGATTGCATGCTTTCCTTCTATCCGCACATGCTATTAACTGTTTGATGTTTCTTTATGCATAGGATCTCACCACTAGTAACACTGGATGGGAATCAAGGAATTATGAACACATGGACACAAGCGACGATAACCTTTGGCCTACCCATTTCAAATGTGGGCATGCGAAAGACACTTGAAGCATACCATTCGTTGATGTAACGAATTGTATCAAACATTCTGAGACCTAGAGGGGGACATATTGTAACTAGATTGAAAGTAACATTAATAAAATATGCCCCACTTTTCTTTGTTTGCTAACATCTCGTCTATGCATCATTTCCTTCATGCATTACTTTCTCGCATTCGTAGGACTTAGCATTTGCATTCTATTTTGTTTGCATCATATCTGGCATGTCGTCACTCTACGTTTGGCTTTCAGTGGCGATCACGATGGTACCATTGTCCCCTACTATTAATATCAAGTTTTTTTATCCAAATTTTGTTTTTCTTTGTAGATATCACTTATTTGGGCGTTGGACTGCTACTCGTGCCACCCTATAATGAATATAGGCTTGGAATTCATGCCACCCCGGGATGAATACAAATTTGTCCCACCCTGTGACGAGTGCAGACCTGCTATTCATTCCACCCAGGGATTATTAGAGATCTATGCATTTTCTAAGCAAAAAATCAGAGGCATCTGGTTTGGACAAAGAAGAGGTAGGCCTTCTACACATTCTTTGGGTTTTTGTGTTTTTCTGTTTCTGTAATTTTCTGTTCTCTTTGTGTTATTTTCAGAAACTTGCATAGAAAGGTTAAGTAGTTTGTTTTCCTTTCTTATGATAAAGAAAAAATAAAAAAATAGAGTAACTTAAATAGAAGGAACTTGATTACGAATGCATTTTTTGGTTTTCTTGGATGATATTTGCACAAGTGGTAATTCCTCATCATAGGTTTCAGTTCTAGGTAGGATTGGTGATTTCCTTTTGCTACTAATGATTTTTTAAAGATAAAATGTATTCTAAAGCATTGCATTAGTGAAAATCATCTTTTGCTGTATGTTTTCTTCTTTATACAATTAAAAGGAACCACACACACCACCTAATCATATTAACATCAAGGAGTTGGTTTTAATACCCCAACACTTGATCAAGACCAACGGTGGATTTCATCACCACCTTGGCTTGGATTTTGCATACATATACCCTGATCGTGACTGTTGCTCGACATAAATCTTGACAAAAGCTAACCAAGTGTAACGAGGGTGATTCCTTGTGCATGAGGATAAGTCTTCTATGGTAGGTGTCAAAAATAGAACGATCTCCCTTTCGTACCGCCTATGTTCCATGTACTTTTTTGCTCTCACGTACCAATAGTCTCACTCACATAAGGGCGGATATATTGAGAGGCTTGGTATAATAGCCTGGCAATGGTATATTGAAGGGATGACCATTTTGGAGATACAAGAGCCCTCATTATGCATGGATAACAAATTTTTCATTACAAGAATTACACAACAAAAATCAAACACACTGAACCAAATTTAGGGCACACATTTAATTTGTAAACAAGATAATCATTTCTTTTCTTGTGTGGTCCTCTTTTGTTTGGTGTAGCATAAAAAATTATAAATGAGATAAGAATACACATATCTTTTTAGAGAAACCACCACCATGGTGTATACCCATAGCCAAGCCCAATCATGGGTGAAAGCTATGAAAAGTATGCAATGGGGCACAAGTCACCTCCATTATAGCCCCAAGGACTTGGTTATACTACCTTGGTAGCTTGACCCACAACATAGTCCACACTATGCCACTACAAAAAAGGACTATAGAGGCACCCCTTTGAGGGACACTCCCATTCAACATAGACCCCCTCAAGAGGAGTACACACATGGGAAGGCACCCTTAGACACTCATTATGATTGGCCACTATGCAATGAAGTGCCAGAGCAACATAGGGTTCATAAGGAGGGGCCACACAATTATATCATTCCCCCTCCACCCCTCATCATTGTTATAACTAATAGACCAAATCTAGAGAATAGGGATCTTCAGACAGGGCGAGCCAACTCTACCCATCCCTTTCACATGTATGAAAAGGAGCATGAGTAAAACCAGTGTATTCCTCAAGAGCAATACACCACATGGGAGCAATGTGCCTCCGCACCTGCTAATTATCAAGGTCACCTATTGAGTCCAAAGCCTCGGGTGAATGCTGCTAACCTTGATAGAGGAAAGTGACCTATAGAGATCTTAGAAACCATGATAGAGATAGATATGTAGGGGAGGCATCTAGGCCTCCTATACCTAAGACAATGAAACAAATCTACTTGGCATTTTCCAAACATGTCGCCCGCCAAGCGCAAATCACACAGCTTAGGCAAGATCAACAATAGTTAGAACAACTGTATCATCTTAACAAAGAGATCATTCAGCACCAGATGGATGAGCTGCTCCAGAGCACTATTCTTGAGAGGATTCCAACCCCTTGAATGCATAAGACAAAAATTTATGAGAGGCACAACCCCTTAGTATGAGACAGGTCTCCATGACCTTATCAAGTGTTGCCTCCAAGACCTCCTAGACTTGAGCGAGGGGCCACTCCCAGAACCAATGATGGGCGTCTTCCTCGAGCACCCATCCATGTTTATATGTCACACCCATGAACTCATCAAGAATCCTATGAGGAATTTGAGTAAGAAGAAGAGCGAGCTAAAATGCCCTACCAAGGCAGGGGGCACCACCTGGCTACCCCTTCATAGGCCTTAGGTTCCTCATAATTCACAATGAGAACAGACCAAAGAAGAGGAAATCAAATCCTCTAATGCATACAAAGCACTGCTAGAGTTCTTAGAGTCTATGGAGACAAAGACTTTGGGGCCCCAAAAGCCCACCTTACGTCAACTCCGCAGCCACCATGTGCATCCCTCAGTTTCGGCACCCCCATACCCTGACCACTTCAAAATGCCTTAATTGGAAATTTTTAGAGGGGATGAGGATGCCCAAGAGCATGTGACAATATTCCTGAGTCAATACTTTGGCATTGTAGACAATGATGCATTACTTCTGAGAATGTTTATAACCACATTCACAGGCCCTACCTCCGATTGGTTTACCCAATTGCCAAAGCATAGCATCACTAATCTAGACTAGCTGGTGGATGCGTTCCTTGAATGTTTTACCTTTAACACCAATAAAAAGGTATCCTTAAGCGACCTAGCTGGCCTTAAGTAGTATGATGATGAGACCATGGCTGCTTATGGGAATCGATGGATGACATTGCTTTCGAAGCTACCTTACCTCCCTCCCATGGTCAACATGAATCAAATATTTTCAAAGAGTTACATAAGGTTGATCTCTATGCTATTGCAGTTGTAGTAGTATGCCACCCTCGAAGAAGCCCTGGCGCAAGCCAGGATAATTAAAGAGATAAAAATTCAATACGACGATATTGCCAAGCCATGCAAGAAAGAGTGGACCAAAAATGCTAATACTGGGCCCACACAACCAAAACCCGCCATGGTCAATCAGGTTGCCATCACTAGATCAAATCCTGCATAAATGACACAACCCCAAAATACTAATTATCAGGCACTTCCTCTTGATAACTATGAAAAGAAAAATCATAAACAAGAGCAAAATCAGTAGTGTCGCCCTAAGCGATAATTCACACAATTCATAGAGTCTAGAGACTCCTTGTTGACTACTTGTTCATGGCAAACCTAATAAACTTTCCAAAAATTCAACCCATAGATCCAAATGCACCAAAACCCAAGGGCTATAGGGAAGACTTATAGTGTAGGTTTCATCAGTAGAAAGGACACGACATCTTATCTTGTTGGAAATTCAAAAACTTAGTACAGAACTTGATAGACAACAAAACACTCATGATAGATAATCTTGTAGTGCTAAGAAACCAACATATGGAAGTCTTTAAAGACCTCCTACCTTCCCATGATGCACAAGCAAAGCCTTTATAAGTGAATGAGGTAACACAATACTACCCCATGCAAAGATACGTAGGGATGATAAGCATCGTGACATGAAACAAAAGATACCCAAATGTGACTGCACCCACTGTAGCTACAGGAAATGTTCCATCAATGTCACAACCCCCACAACACCCTATACAACCTCCTTCACCTAGACCAGTGGCCACAATTTGGACTAAGATTACTCAAATTTTAAGGAACATGTCGGCTAGGCTCTCCATTTATGAGCTCATCCAACAATCATCGCCCCATCGGGAGGCTCTGATGTAGATCCTCAAAGCCATTGAGCTACAACCCCAAGCGCCCAATTATTTCAACAACTTTGTGGGGCATGTGAGGCAGTGCACAGAACCAGTCATAACCTTCAGGGAAAACAAATTGAAACTGGTAACTAGTGATATGGTGGATCCACCCCTACACGTCATTACGCAAGTCAATGGGATTCAATTCAAGATTGTGTTGGTGGAAACCGGTTCGTCCAACAACATAATCACAACAACGACATTAAAACATCTTAAGTTGTCAGCATCCCACATTGTTGCGTCCACTTACACTCTTTGAGCATTCAAAAATGCGTTATGCTTGATGGTTAGCACAATTTTCCTGCCCATCCAAGTAGGACAAAAGACCATTCCTACATTGTGTCACATCCTTGAGGGTGATATGGCCTACAATATCTTGCTAGGTCGGCCTTGGATCAGGGACATGAAGTGTGTCCCTTCGATATCCCATAAATACCTCAAATACACATGAAGGGCAAGTACATGTAGTCCCAGCAGACCTAGAGCCCTTTAATTTTTGCAATGCGGTACAGCTAATGCCATAATTGACCCTCCCATTGACACATTTGGACATTCAATTGAATTTGTTCACACAGGGTCCAATTCTTCCTACATCCCCACTGCTAAGTCCCTCAACTCACCAACCTGGCCCATATTTATCATTTGTTCCTTCACCAACGATGCCACCTATGGTGGCCACACTGAAGGACAATGGGAAGAAGCCCCTAGAGGAGGTACCACCATCAGTATCAACCATCTCTTTCGACAGGGAGCCCAGCCAAATGGAATTTGAGACACCTAGTTCACCCAACATGGAGTGGACTCAGGGAGAACTCCCATTCCCTCCCCCTCAATCACCGATGATTACCGTTGAGATGGCAAATACGGGTCTAGAGGAGTACATAGTGTGGAACATCATAGCAACACCCATGCTTGAATCCATGCAAGACATGAGGAAACCTTGCCTCCCCATCGACATTGTCATCCCTTTAGGCTACCTACCAAATCAGACCAACTTTGTATATGGGGGCCTCGAGAATGACCTTGAACCCTACCTATAAGAGGAAGAGGACGAATAGCCATTTGCTGAGAATGTTGAGTATCTGTCCAACCTAGACTTCACCTTGAAGTACCTTAACCAATGTAATTGGCATGGATATGGATTGGGCAGATATGAACAAGGAATGTGCATTCTTTGTCAACCGAGATACCAAATGCCATATGATAAATCAGGAGTAGGGTTCAACCACCCTTTGCCCCTCGACATTTTGGTAGAGACCATGCAAGGCCTAGGTCTAGGCAACATGGATGCGTTGGCACAAGATCCATATGCCAATCCCAACACAACATACACATTTGGGGACTATCTCCCATTGTTAACAACAAATCTTGTTGACCTCAACAACCTTTCCCCTATGATCGAGAAAGGGGAAAGTTCAAGGGATAACCTCCAAGAGGGATATGAAAAATATCAAGGGGAGTCTTCTAAAGATGAGTCAGCTTATGATGTAGCACCCTGGGACCCTTTTGATTCTGATAGCAATCACTCGTAGGTGACACCCATTGACGACTATTAGGAGAACTTTGTGGAAATGTTCCCCCTTAATGGTCCAATCGGGAAATTACTACATCCAGAGAATCTAGCCCTCCTACAGAGAGCGAAACAACCTATAAGGTACCAAATCAACATGTTCAAACAAAATTAGCCTCCCATGCCAGCCATAAGACCAAGTATTCCTCCAGAGGAAGAAGATCCAAATATCTCCTTCAACATCAACTACCTGCATACCGGGTTTTTGATTTTTGTAGAGAGTGAGGATAGTGATCAAGAAATTCCTGGTGGGAGGCTATACCAGCTAGAGGAGCACATAGTGATCAGATCTAATGAAGGCCTATGGGTATTCGATAGTGACTATGAGGATGAGACTAAGATGGCATATCTCAACCATATGAGGCAACAAGAATATCCCATATACATCGATGGTTTGTTTGAACATCTAAATATGGGACCAAGGCATAGGTGGCATTTAAACCAAGTATAGTTAAACCAAGTGCTTCATCCACCACTTTGGTAATATAGAGAGCACCTCCCACCTAGAGATCCTATAGATACATCAGTTCCAAGGGTAGACTATGTCCTTCTATCCACACATAGGGTTGATCCTTTTGTGCTAGTACCCATAGATCCAGATCCAGGGTACAAGGATCACCAAGAATGTCCGTATCAACACTCGTGTGGTAGTGGAGACCAAATTCATTTCATCAACATGATCTCCATTGATCTAGCTAGCCCCATCCATAATCCATCTGATCCAACATGACCATTGTATCTAGACCTAGATGCCATAGACTAGGATCATGCTAACTCACCACCATCCCCATCAGAGTATTGGCCTTGCAGTGAGATATTTCATTTCACCCCAAGACAGACTTAGGATATCTTCCATGTTGAAGAGGAACCCAATATTTCCAATGTATATTTAAACTCAGCAAATGATATCCACCTTATCCCAACTCCACACCAGTTGGAGGATGGATTCCACATGTCAATCGAAGAGACGATTGATGTAGACATCGGTTCTGATCCAATGAATTTTGAAATCATCAAGTTGGGGGTAAGTTTATCCCTTAAATAGCAAGTTGATTACATTTACCTTATCAAAGAGAAGAAGGAGGTTTTTGCATGGTCCTACAAAGACATGTCAGGGCTAGACCCATGGCTAGTCATGCATAATCTGACACTTGATCTGACAGTCAAGCCAGTCAAACAAAAGATACGTAAGATGCACCCAAAATTGGCCTTAATGGTAAAAGATAAGCTACAAAAGTTGTTGGATGCATAGTTTGTCATCTGCATAGATTACCCACCATGGCTATCCAACATGGTACCCATCAAAAAGCCTGATGGGAGGATTCGCATATGCATCAATTTTCAATATTTAAACAAAGTGAGTCCTAAGGACAATTTCCCCTTGCCTAGCATCGATGCATTGGTAGATGCTACAACAGGCCATGAAATGCTTTCCCTCATGGATGGTTTCTTGGGATACAACCAGATTCATATCAATCTTGATGATCAACTAAAAATGGTATTCACAATGCCTTGGGGGACATTTTGTTATAAGGTCATGCCCTTTGGCCTTAAAAACATTGGTGCCACCTACCAACGCGCTATGACATACATCTTCCACGATCACATGCATAAAAATTTGGAAGATTATATGGATGATTTGTTGGCCAAATATCTTTTACGCCAAATTCATCTCGATGACTTATGCAAGATCCTTGATCGCCTCATCGACCACAAACTTAGGCTAAACCCTAAGAAGTGCGTATTTGGCGTCACATATGGAAAACTCTTAGGTTTCATAGTCTCAAAATGAGACATCGAGGTAGATCCAAATAAAGTCAAGGCAATCCTTGAGATGCTTCCCCCAACCACCATCAGGTAGCTCAGAAGCTTGCATGGAAAGGTTGCATCAATCAAGCGCTTCATAGCGCAATTATCTGATAAGTGCCGACCCATGAATAAATTATTACACAAGGGGGTAGCATTTCATTGGGATGACGAGTGCCAGTCAGCCTTTGATGACATCAAACAATACTTGGCTTCATCACTAGTATTGGCACCACCTAGACTAGGAGTTTCATTCTACTTATACATCTCAGCTACTGAGGTGGCACTAGATGCCATGCTAGCCTAGAAAAATGAACTACATAAAGAACATACTAATTATTATCGTAGTTGTACCCTGGTCAGTTATGAACTTAACTATGCATACATTGAGAAGCTATGCTTAGCAGTGGTATTTGCCACCAAAAATCTATGCCATTACATTCTGAGAAATATGATGTATGTTGTATCTAAGGAGAATCCATTACGATACATGATGAGTCGTACTTATCACAGTAGTCACACGGTGAAATGGATCATGTTGTTGACAAAATTTGACATCGAATTCATTGGACAAAATTCCATCAAATGTCAAGTCATCACCGATCAACTAGAAAAGGCTCCTCTCGAAGACGATCAGCCTCTGACCGTAGAGCTACCCAATGATGGGGTCTTCCATGTCTCAGAATCACCGGATTCTGATGAGCCTGAGTCACAGGCCGACATAACCCTATTTTTTATGGTTCTAAATGTGAGCAAGGGGGTGGCACAAGAATCATATTTTTCACACCATAAGGGGCTCCAAAGCCTTTATCATTCAAACTTGATTTCCCGTGCACCAATAACAATGTTGAATATGAAGCCTTGCTCATAGGTCTTCAGACAACCATCACCATGAACATTAAATGCTTGAATATCTTTGGTGATTCACTGTTAATTGTCAACCAAGTGAAAGGAGTATTCCAATGCAAATGCCCAGTTCTACAGGCTTACAAATCCCTTATGGATAAATTCTTGGCAAAACTTGAATGGTACGACATCAAGGCACTCTCTCGATCATCGAATCATTTTGCAAAAACTATGGCCTCCTTGGGGTCACTAATCCCGCAAGACCCTTCTGGTGAGATGACAATCATTCAAGTCATAACTTTATCACAATCTACGATGGAGCATGCAAGCTCTAACATAACACCAGGAATCCACCTGATCCAGCTTGAGCCATCTCAGGATAGGTTCTCTCGAATCCATGATAGTCTAAATCATGCCAACTGCGGGTCTTTGTTCTCCCCAACCCCTATTAATAGCAACACAACACTATTTTTACAAGTTCTTTCCCAATCAGCTTTTGCTAGGGACAAACTTCAAGAGGGATCAATCATTCATACCATTGAGGTTTCTTATCAGCAGGATTGGTACACACCCATCAGAGACTATCTCAAGTTGGGTAGCCTCCCACTTGGATTGTCGCACATTGCGAAAATATCATTCAAATAGAAATTTTCAAAACACATCTTACTAGGAGACATTTTATACCGTCGAAGCTACAAAGGAATTCTCATTCGTTGCTTGGACCATCAAGAGTCCACTTGGGCAATCACCCAAGCGCACGATGGTACATGCGATGGCCACTTCAATGGTATGGCCATCACAAAGCACATTCTTTGCATGGGCTATTATTGGCCATATTTAGAGTGATATTGTTGTGCATATGTGTAGAAGTGCATGAAGTGTCAACACAATGCTAACTTGACACATGTACCTTCTCAGGCCTTGCATCCAATCCAATCGGCTTGACCATTTTTATAGTGGGGCTTAGATCTCATCGTAAATATCTCCCCTACATCGTCAGGTCATCACACATTTATCATAACGGCCATAGAGTACTTCATGAAGTAGGTGAAAGCAATTCCGCTTACCTCTACGACTGGGCCCCGCATTGCGGAGTTCATTTTACATAACATCATATGTCATTTTGGTATTTCATCCAAGATCATATTGGATAATGGGACGCCATTTAAGAACAAATATGTGCATGCTTTGACAATAAAGTACAAAATTCAGCATAGTTTTTCGACACCCTATAATCCACATGCAAATGGGCAAGTAGAGGCATCAAACAAAATGCTAGTTGCCATCCATAAAAATATGGTCACAGGTAATCATAAGGATTGGCACATCCAACTACCACTTGCCCTGTGGGCTTATCACATCAGCATTCAGATGCCCACTGGGCCAACTCCATTTTTGCTAGTGTATGGCTCCGATGCAGTCATGCATCTCAAGTTAGAAATACCCTCCCTGCGCATATCAATGCAAGAGTTCATCGATGATGACACTACATGGCAGGCCTGGTTAGACCAGCTTACATTACTCGATGAATGATGCGTCAATGCTCTCGAGCATTTACGTATCTATCAAGAGCAACTTAAGAAAGCATACAACATGAAAGTTCACCTGAGGGACTTTTAGGTTGGTGATCTGGTCTTAAAAAAGAACCAACAAAATCCTAACTTACTGCCCCATTTAAGGGATAATTTCATGGTAAATTGGTTAGGTCCTTATGTAATTGATAGTAAAATAGGACCTGGAACATATCGGCTCGCCTCTCTTGAAGGTATCAAGGAACTAGAACCCTTAAATATCAGTCATTTAAGGCCATTCAACATTTAGAGAGCCATAGCCCACCCCAAAAGCTCCAAGGATCCCAACAATCACTTGGTCAAACTAAAATGCCCCAAAGGTATCCATAAGCCCTTTGGTCAAACCAAAATCTCCAAGGATTCTAGCAATCATTTGGTCAACCTAAACTACCCTAAAGGCATCCATAAGCTCTTTGGTCAAACCAAGAGCTCCAAGGATTCCCGCAATCACTTGTTCAAACTAAAACGCCCCAAAGGTATCCATAAGCCCTTTGGTCAAACCAAAAGCTCCAAGGAATCCTGCAACCACTTGGTCACCCAAAATGCCCCAAAGGTATCCATAATTCCTTTGGTCAACCTAAAAGCTCCAAGGATTCCAATGATCGCTTGGTCAAACTAAAATGCCCCAAAGGTATCTATAATCCCTTTGGTCAAACCAAAAGCTCCAAGGATTCCAGCAATCGCTTGGTCAACCTAAACCACCCCAAAGGTATCCATAATCCCTTTGGTTAAACCAAAAGCTCCAAGGGTTCTCGCCACCACTTGGTCACCCAAAATGCCCCAAAGGTATCCATAATTCCTTTGGTCAAACCAAAATCTCCAAGGGTTCTCACAATCGCTTGGTCAACCTAAAAAGCTCCAAGGATTCTTGCACTCACTTGGTCAACCAAAAATGCCCCAAAGGTGTCTATAATCCCTTTGGTCAGGACAAAAGCACCAAGGATTCCCGCAATCGCTTGGTCAACCTAAAATGCCCCAAAGGTATCTATAATGTCTTTAGTCAATCCAAAAGCTCCAAGGATTCCCGTAATCACTTGGTCAACCAAAAATTCCCCAAAGGTATCCATAATCCCTTTGGTCAAACCAAAATCTCCAAGGGTTCTCGCCACCGCTTGGTCACCCAAAACACCCCAAAGGTATCCATAATCTCTTTGGTCAAGCCAAATCTCCAAGGGTTCCCACAATCACTTGGTCAAAAACAAATATTCAAAAAAAATAGCAGATAATCAAAAATAACAAAAAAATTGCATCTCACTTTCATGCATAATCTTAAATCAAAACACAAAAATAACTGCATTAGGCATCGCATACATACATTGCATATTTGCTGGTCATACATTTCAAATGCACCATAGACTGTAATCACTCGTCAATACCATCATTTTCCACATTTATCCATTTTGTAAATGATCCAACAAAAATAACACCATTCACATTTTTTCCATGTCATATTCAGGTGTCTTTTAATGTCTTTAGGGTTTTCGTCATTCAGCTGTCTTTAGATTTCTAGCCAAATGTTGTACAAAGTCAGACCGATATTTACAAGGTAGAGTTTTACTTGGATCATGCCTTGTTACATAGCATCCTGACATAAGCTTAAAACACAAAAATTCCCAAGTTGTGTGAATGAAAGATGAAACCTGCAAAGTGTTCCAGGTTACCATAAGCAAAATGGTTATCTTGATCATCCCCCTGTGTGAATGACCCCAAGAATGTTGAGAGTTGGCAAAAGGACAAGCATCTTCCGTATCCAATTCCCCAAAATAAACAGTGTTTTTACCACTATAAGAAATCCCAAATTCTATAAAAGTTGCAAACATCAAAAAATTACAAAAATCAAAAAAACCTCAAAGTGCACACATCAAAAAGCACAAGAAATAGTGATCCCCATCACTCAAAATGCAAATCCCTTGCTCAAAAACAAAAAAATAAATAGTAATTCTTATCACTATATATGAGAGCAAGTATCCCAATAAAATTGAAGAAAATAAGAGAGTCGAACTTGAATCCCTATAACTCTCAGCATTCGAAAGGTCATGAGGTGATCCTCAGTCCCAGTATGGTGGATAGTCTGCTGGCACTGGTGGAAAACCTCCCGCATGGCGATATATTTGTCACATTAGCTCTTGGGCATATGTACAGATCAATGTTTGCATGTCGAGGAGCTAGCTTATGGTATCCTATATTGCCCCGTAGATTAATATTACTAAGTACAACAAAGGATTTAGTGGAGCTAATTAGGTGATCCTCAGTACAGGTTTGGTTGATAGCCTATCTGGCACTGGTGGTATCCTTACGAATACCACAAATGAATTCAATCGCACACACAGGGATGTGAAATAACTTGGTCAAACTCAAGTCTAAACTTGTATCTTGTTTGAAAGTCTTGTAAGATAATGTACAGCCTTGGCTAGGTAGTTAAAGCATCTGAGTCTCTAAAAAAACCTTAACCACATTCTAAAACAATCATTGTACATTACTTACATCACCATCAAAAAATACCAAACAAAAATTACGAATGCATATTTATTTCATAAAGCAATCACATAGCACAGAAAACCAGTAAATCTTGTACAATCTAAGGTGCCACCACCTGTATACCATCAAATCATTCCATCCATTCCATAAGCATACATCTATATCATATAGTTAAAATCATCCATAGTCATAATAACATATGCATACATCAACATAAATAAACGTGCATAAAAAAACAATAAACCACAACAAGTATATAATCAAACCAAAAAAAGAGTCATGGATATATATCAAGTCAAAAATTCCCTCAAACTACAATAAGAAGGTCCTCTAACCTCACAAACAACCAAAAACTCAAAATCCCCAAAGCCTAGGGAGTCGGCCACCATGATCACGTAGGATCGGTGTGACTAGTACTACCCCCAGTAGCATGGGTCCTATGGGACCTCTTAGGGTAGCTGCTGCCAGCCCATGCACCCTACCCACCAATGCTACCCTCATCCAACTGCCTATGATGAGAGGATGTAGACTGCTCAGTCTCACTACCCCTCGTACGACATGATGAACTACCTCCATCAAGCTCAGGTAATAGTCCATCAAGATAGACAACCTTCATCTCCAACTCCACTCGGTATCGCCCCCACTCCATATATCATCGATGATACACAGCCAATGCACTATCCCACTATGCCAACTGAGTCTGCAGGAGATCCCTCTCCTGCAACACATCTCTGTGCTCCTCTTATCTCCATAAGAGATCCTCCAATCGTGTTATCTCAACATGAAACCTAGCCTCCACATCCCCTAGGACAACCTAAGGCATGGGCACCTCCGATATAGCCTGCTCCTTTGGCACCCATTACTCTGAGACATCCTATACATCCGGCTACTTCGAAACCCCCGAATCATCTCTATCATCAGTGAGGTCATCGACATCCACCATGTCTACATCATCAATTAGAGCCCCCCAACCCTCCCTCGATGCCTCTGCATCCCCACCTCTTGCTACTGCTACATCCGTACCTCCTAGAGGCCCCTCACCCAGCCATCACCGCATAGTCCACCATTGGTCATACTCTGTAGTTACCTTGACATCGTCCACATTGGGTACCTCAATAACTACATCAGATCCCTCACCCAGTGGTTCAATGATAGGCCAGACTAAGGTCCTCTCATCCCCATGATGTCGATAGATCAAGGGATCACTAGGCAATCCCTGGTGCACCCCAAATTTCCACATCACTCGAACATATGGAAAGTACTCCTGCTCTATCCCATGTTGTCCAATCAGCCACCTGCCCCTGCGCACTCATCAAAGCCACTCACCAGCATTAGGCTAGGTCATATAGTCTCGATATGGTCACCAAAACACCTACCCTAGCGGTAAATGAGATAAGGCCTTAGTATAGTGGCTTACAACACCTGCCCACCATCGACTCTGCCCATGCTCCTCTGACCTCTACCATAATGAGGCATATCCAATCTCCTGATCCACCATATGACCTCGGGTGGTCCAAGGCAAACCCTACGATCGCTCCATAGCTATGTGCTACCACCCCCAGCACTACAAGAGATAGTTGCACCTGATCCCATTTTACCTCTGATAGCGGACCTCATATCGCTCATCATACAGTTATGCCAGCAATGTCTGACCTCATCTCATAATCAGTGGAGCTGAGGTAGGACACTCCACCAGTCTGAATGCCAACTCAAATAGGTTCTATGGGAACCTCGCACCTGAGGAGTCGAGAAGCAGCATATTAGAGATGAGGGTCATCATCAAAGCATGCCTCACCCCTAATATGCCCTTCTCAAACCACCACCAAACTAGAATATTGCCTATATGGTAGTCAACCTCTACCCTCTCCACTGCCCTATCCAACCCCCTCTCCATTGCCCAACCAAAACATCGTGTCAGTACCATCATTTGCTGGTCTGGAGGGGTCATTCGGATGGGCAGTCCATCTATCAAAATCTGTAGAATTCGATACATGTCCTCCAAAGTAATCGTCATCTCCCATGTTGAGAGATGAAAGGTGTTGGTGTGGGTATCCCATAGATTGATCAATGCAGTCAAATATGCCCGATCCCCCACCACAGGATCCAGATGCGTCACCTGCTTGAGCCCAAGGGCATCAAGCCACTCCCAATCCACAACTATTAGTGCATCTCAGGCATCAAAAAATATAGTTGGCTGGCAGTACCGACTCTTCACAACTTGCAAAACAAAAACACAATAAAATAAAATAAAATAAATTAGAGTTTCAACCTTAATTTAAACAAAAACATTAAAATACAATTGTACAGCAATAATGTACAACACAAGTACAAATCATTCAAATAAATTGTACAATCAAAAATAAAAAACAAACAAATCACAACTAAAAACAAATCATACTAGGGTTTTTAACCTTAATGTGAACTAAAAAAACACAACAAAACAAAAAAACAAATTAGGGTTTCAACCTTAATTTAAACAAAAACATTAAAATACAATTGTATAGCAATATTGTACAGCACAAGTACAGATCATTCAAATAAACTGTACAATAAAAAAAACAAACAAATCACAACAAAAAACAAATCATACTAGGGTTTTTAACCTTAATGTGAACTGAAAAACACAACAAAACAAAAAAACAAATTAGGGTTTCAACCTTACTTTAAACAAAAACAATACAATAAAACTGTACAGAAGAAAAACAAAGTACAGAAAAACAAAGTACAAAAAAATAAAAGTATAGCAAAAGTATAGACAAACAAAAGTATAGCAAAAGTACAGAAAAACAAAGTACAACAAAAGTATAGACACATTCAAACAAACTGTACAGCAAAAATACAGATCATGCAAATAAAACTATACAATCACCACAACAACAACAAAACAACAAATCAAAACAAAAAAAATCATACTAGGGTTTTTCACCTTAATGTGAACTAAAAAACACATCAAAACAAACAAAAAAAACATCCTAGGGTTTCAACCTTAGTATGAACAAAAAAATACACTAACACAAAAACAATCATCCCAGGGTTTTAACCCTAGCGTGAACAAAAAAATACAATAAAACAATAAATCATCCTAGGGTTTCAACCTTAGTGTGAACAAAAAAACACAATAAAATGAAAAATCGTCCTAGGGTTTCAACTTTAGAGTGAACTAAAAAATAGATCAAAACAAATAAATCATCCTAGGGTTTCAACCCTAGTGTGAACAAAAAAATACAATAAAATGAACAATCGCCCTAGGGTTTCAACCTTAGTGTGAACAAAAAAATACTAAAACAAAATACTTCATACTAGGGTTTTCAACCTTACTGTGAACAAAAACAAAATAAAACACAAAATTTATATTCGGGTTACAACCTTAATATGACAAAAACAACAAAAAAATAACGCTCACAAGCATTTTATATGTGCATTTTAAAAATTCATATAAACACAAAAAAATAACAAGCAAAAGAAAGGAACATCATATCGGTCTCGCTTCGGCTCCTCCTCTTCGGCTCCTCACATAGCCAAACCACTCCATGAGAAGGAGGTTTTTCAATAATTTCTACCCCAATAGGAGTCAATAAAAGGGTCAAAACCCACCAAAAACAGGTCCGATTGTTGGAAAACTGCAATGCACGTTCAATGAAAACAACTGAATGCACCCTTACAAACATCATCTTGGGTCAAGCAACTTGTCGCTTTTCTAATTTTTTGGTCATTCCCTCATCGATTCATCGCTTGAAGGGGTAGTCACACTTAGTCACCAATCAACAAATACACACCCAATCAAAGAAATGGCATGCATTCAAAGAATCATTGACAAAGATAATCACGCTCCTTCTTGGGGCAGCAAAAAAACAATAATCACAAGCTAAACAAACACTTGGCATTCTAGAAGCATGAAGACAAGGTTCCTCATACAAAAGGTTGTGCCCTTTGCCTATTCATGACTAAACAATGTCCAAGATCAAGTACACCTCACCAAAAAAGGTTACACTTGAGTTAAGCTCCTTAGCTCGTCAGAAGTAAGGATTCAAGAATGCGTGCCCTTTCCATACTTGGGGCATCAAAAGTTGATTAGTTTATTGAGAAACCCTAATCATTAAGTGCTTTGGTCATCTTTTTTTGCTTAGCACTGTGCCACACAGCGCATCCCAAAAAGGGGCATCTGTAGACACCAAAACAACACCAATCCGGTTGTGTGACTACAAGCATTGACCAAATTGGCATACATACCCCCTAGGGAAGCCTCTAGAGGTTAAACAGTGGTCCTAACCACTCCCAAATCAGTTTTTGAAGGTCAGAGATCAATTTGGCACCTTTTAAGCACTTTGCTCCCTATTCGTCCCACCCCAAGATGATTAGCAGTGATCATTCCAGGGTGGGACGAGTAGCAAGTTTGACTAACAAAAAGTCAAACCTTGACAAATGGTAACCCATATCCGCCACTTAACTACACCTTCAGGGCATGCAATTGCAAGGAACGGTTTCAAATTAGAGAGAGAGACTTCAGTCAAGCATGCCCTAATCATGGAGGCCTCATGCAATGAGACTCTAAATCAGGGAGGAATCTTCTCTCCCCCCCAAAATGCATGACAAGCCAAGTGGTGCCCTCACATGCGCATTCAAAGGAGACCCTTAGGTCTATAAAATGGTGAGCCTCCTCACCCCAAATGAAGAGAGCTAGAGCATTTGGAGCAACAGAGTGCTACCAAATTATACCCATATTCCCCTTTGTGCTTCTTACATCCTTAATTTCTCTTTCGAAAGAGAGGTTATCGGGTGAACACTAAGAATGCAATCCCGACCCAAAACCCAAGCAATCAGCCACAATCCCACACCAAACTCGTCAACACAACCCCTTAGGTGTTTTTGGACCCATCCCACTTGGATTGGTGCCAAAACTATGCCCCAAATGGCAGGCGTCCTACCCCCGGGCACCCCCCAAACTACTACAGTCCTAATTGTCCCACCCCAGAGTGATTAGAAATTCATGAATGATTTCTTCACTATTATTTTTTCATTATGTTCTATTTTGTTTACTTATGTTGTTGTTCAATTTTCATTGCATTCTGACCTGTTTTGACCTTGTTTTTATCATTTTACGTGTTTACTAACATAAAGGGAGTGCCTTCAGATACAGGACAATTTAGGTAGAATCTGCCAAATCTGACCTTCTGGGTCATACCAAAATGCCCCCTTTTTTCTAACCCCAAGTTTACAAGAATTTTGGAGGCCTCTGGGCAGGACATTTGTAAGGTTTCTTTTGCATGTTTTGTGACAGTCCTAATTGTCCCACCCAGGAGCGATTAGAAATCCACGCATGATTTCCCGACTATTATTTTTGCAATGTGTCTCTAATGATGTCTTTATGCTTCTGTCAAAGTTTGAATTCATTATGACATGTTCTGACCATCGTTTTGTTATTGTATATACTAACTAGCCGGAGGCTTTGGTGATTGCATGCTTTCCTTCTATCCGCACATTCTATTAACTGTTTGCTATTTCTCTGTGCGCAGGATCTCACCGTCAGGAACATCGAAGGGGTAGCAAGGAACGACGAACACACGAACACAAGCGACGGCAACCTTTGGCCCACCCATTTAAAATGTGGGCATGCGGAAGACATTGGAAGCGTACCATCCGTTGATGTAACGAACTGTATCAAACGTTCTAAGCCCTAGAGGGAGGATGTATTGTAACCTTATTGAAAGCAACATTAATAAAAGAGGCCCCACTTTTCTTTGTTTGCTAACATCTCGTCTATGCATCATTTCCTTCATGCATTGCTTTCTCGCATTCGTAGGACTTAGCATTTGCATTTTATTTTGTTTGCATCATATCTAGCACGCCGTCACTCTGCGTTCGACTTTCAAGTTATGGATGGGTTATGTTGTAGAAATTATAAAAATATTAAATTTGATATAATATAGTTTAAAATATTTAATTAATTATGTCAATGGATCAAATATGATATTATTTAATTATTATTAACTTAATATAATATTGAAGGGGACTCCCTCATTACCATCAATTACATGAAAGGATGGCCTCTGGAAAATTTGTTAAGGAAAAATATGCTTATTGAAACCAAAAGAGTAGCCATAGGATGTCACATTTTAGCATAAGTATCATAAAGGTAATAAGTACATGGACTATGTTAGTTTAAACCCTGTGGTTTGAACCCTATGGTGTCACTTACTAAAAATAGTGGTTGTAGCCAACTCTCCTATGTAACAAAAAAAAATAAGTCCATGGACTTCATAGCTAACCCTGGGGTGGACCACCCAGGACTTCTTATTTGGTGGGAGGACTTCCCTTAGGACTTCAGATCTCTTGAGGCAACAAATTCCTCTGGTAGGGATTGGAGCATGGTTAAATGGAAGATTCCTTGATCAAATTTCTGGATAATTTGGAGTGCAATTCTTCCCCAATCAATGAGGCTGAAGGCTGAGGTGAATATCCCACCATCTTTCCTCTACTCTCATCTTAGGACTTTGGTATTGAATCTCCAAAATTCTTTCTTTGAGGTGATGAGAGTAGTTATATTATATGCTAAAGCATCTAAAGCTAACTGTTTGTGACTCTGTGGTCCTACTTCCCTCCATGGAAGTCCTTTTTAGCTTTCCTTGGTCTATTTTTTGGTGTTTCTCTTTGTTCTCTCTTGGTGGTAGTTGGGCTAGGGCTTCAAAACTCTGTTGGTTTCTTGTTTGTGTGCTAGTAGTATGGCTTTTTGACCTTGGATCAATCTCTTTTTGACCTTGGGTTACCATTTAAAAGGTTTGGGGACCCTTTCAAAACCCCTTCTACATTTTATCAAAAAAAACTTAATGATATTTTTGGTCCAATATTTTGGTTAGTTTAATGCCAAACTTAATTTTATAGTTGTATAGTCATTATATTATTATTTACATATCATAAAATCAAATACATTTACTTGCGTATGAAAGTTTATATAATCATATTTTTCACTTTAGTATCAAAGCTTAAAATCAACAATTACTTGTGTGGAAATATTAAAATCTACAATTACTTATGCGGTTATATTCTTCAATTGCTTTGAATTTACTAATTATATATATATATATATATATATATATATATATATATATATATATATATATATATCAAACTATTGAAATAAAGGTTTAATTGACAAATTATCCGGCAATGAATAAGATTGTTTCAATCTACATCAAGCGGGTGAATAAACACACCACCAGTAGGTCCCTTAGTAAACTATTACATAGCATATCCACAAACATGTGAGATGGAGAGATTTGAACTCGAGGCCTCTCTAACACAATAACTACCCACTCCTCTCCAACTCCCCCACATGGATGGATAACATTTCACATATTTTATTTGAATCATTGAAAATAAATATATTAAAAAATTATCTAAACATTAAAACATATCTTATATATTAAAATTTATTTAAATAAATTATAAAAATAAAAATTAATTCAATGTTATAAATATATATTAATTATAAATAAAAGTTATTAAAATAATATTCTGATTATATATATATATATATATATATATATATATATATATATATATATATATATATATTTATTTATTTATTTATTTATTTATTTATTTATTTATTTAGAAAATAATATATTAACAGTTCAAATATATTTATTTATTTACTTTAGAAAATAATATATTAACAGTTCAAATATATATATATATATATATATATATATATATTAAAATATAATATACTAGCAGTAGATAGTAGTGGAGAATGAAAAATCATATAATAATTATTTAAAATTGAGAAATAATAAAGTAAAGGTTTAATATATATTTTTAATTTACTTTTAAATAGAAAATACTAAAAATAACAAGGAGCTTATTAAATATAAATAAAAATAACTACGCACAGATAATCTATATTTTCAGAGTGTACATGCACTTAGCTTGTGACCAACATAAACACAAACAATATTTTCCATTGAAAGAAAAGCAAAGAAACAAATAAATTGATTCTATTCAAAATTTGAATGGTCTATTTAGCTTGCAGTGAAATCGCTTCCATTTAGAAACCCGAGGGTTCTTGCGGTGCACATCTCTTCCATTTGGAAAACTGAGACGTCTCGGTAGAATATTAGTTGTTAAAGAATCCCATCTCTATTACAGCTAATAATTCAAACATGTCTCAACAATTCAGAAGAAGAACGTCAAAGTCTAAGCCCACTTCGCAGCAGCAGCAGCAAGAAGGTGTAACAGCACTACAAAAGTACTACGATATGCTGCTGCTCCTGCGGGAACAATCCACTGGTTTCCGCCGTTCGAATGAAATGCGTGAGTTAATCTCTAAACTCTTTTTTATTTTCGTTAAATAGATTCTCTGTAGAGACTGTTATTATAATGTCTTTATTTTATTTGTTGTTGCAGCAGCCCCACCGCAAACTTCAGAATATGCCACTACACAATCAGCTTCCGAAAAAAGCCATCCCGTATATGCCCATTCCGGCTATTTCTTTTCATTAGGGTCAAATTCAATTATGTTTATGTTTTGACAAGTGATGTTGTTCTTGTAGGAGCCCATTGGTGCTGAAGAGATGATTTCCAGTAAAGAAGAGATGATTTCCAGTGAAGAAGAAGAGGAAAAAAATAGTTTGCCGCCTTTGTTGGAGCTATTTCCGTTGCAGGCAGACGGTACTATGAGATCTCTTACTTTTGATATGCACAGGAACGTCACCCTTGACATGGAGAAGATCATGCGCTCACCTGCTGATGAGATGACTGCACTCAATCTATTTACAGCTCTCCCTCTTGACAATCCCCAACCGCAGACCCAATAAAGAAGTTCATTTTGTAGTTTCTATTATGGAAATTTAAAGTACTGTTTATGCAATATTCCTGCTATGGGAAATATTTTAGAAGTTTATGCACAGTTTACTAGCCAGTATAAATTTGTCTTAGCTCTAAATAATAACCCTGGGTTTGATCTGGCCCTAATTTTGTATGGTTTACATATATTTGTTTGAATAAAAAAGCAATTGAAGCCTTGAATTTAGTAAATATAGTTTCGAGCGGTTTCATTTCTTCATATAAAAAGTAATTTATCTCGCGGGGAATTAGTTTAAAGAATTATATAAAATTTTAAATATGTTTATAAAATATATTGAAAATATTTTAACCATAATGTTGATATAGGTTTTCATTTATTTGACTTGTTTTAAATTAAAAATATAAAATATTATAAATTTATAATTTAAAATGGTGTATAATAACAGAGAAAGTAATTTGTAAAACATTTAAAAAAATAATAATTGCAATGAATTATCATAAAGTATCTTATTTTTTAAATATTTAATCAAGAATTAAAAATACTTTTATATTAAATAAAATAATTGTATATTTGTTTAAATTAAAGTAATTATAGCTAACACTTAGTTAAAGAGTAGGATAGGTGAAGATTTCGTTAAGTCTTGCCGATCAATGGAGGATAAATAGTTATTTGTTGGGTTTTTTTGCTATTTCTTATAACACTCTTTCGTCTTTTTTAAGATAACACCATTTGTGTTCGTGTTTGTGTTCACAGGGCTCTCAAGTCTGCTAGGTTTCTTAGAATGGTTCAAAGTTTCTCCTTTGTAGATGGTGCTCCATTATTTTATTTTTTTAAGATGTTATTCTAGTTTTATTCGGATTATAGGGTTTACCAAAAGTGGCAGACCCATAACTGTAATTTGATTCTTATAATTTTTTTACCTTTTCAAAAATAAAAATATAGCTCCTATAAAATTGTATAGGATATTACGACTTATTATAGTCATATAACAATGTGTTATACTATAATAATTTATGTTATATTAATATTTTAACTCTATATTTAAAACAATAAGAATGAACTTCTTTATATGAATAGATTTAGTTTTTTTGGTTAGTGTGAGAAACGTTATGACCAACACACGGGGTTGAGCAGTCTTCTCCCAACCATGACCTCTATAAAGCTGAGAGCTATGCTTATCAATAGAAAATTTAACACAGCCACCCCCTCACACACTCACCCACATCACGGTTTGAACCTTGAACCTCCCAAAGAAGAGCCAAAGCCCGAACTGTTCTGCTGTTCCATTTGGGATAAATAAATTTAAATATAATACATTATAAATATTTTTTTAATTTATTTATAGATTTGGTTATTGTAAGAAACCGCTGAGGCTTAGGGTTGGGTATCCCTATCCCACCATAACATCTCATATGGGTGGGAGTTGAGCTTATTAATAGGAGCAAACACACAGCCATACACATACCCTTCACATATTCGTCCACACTATAGTTTGAACCTTAGACCTTTCAAAAAAGATCCAAAGTCTTAATCGTTGCATTTTTTCCCATAGGATCATTATAAATGTATTTGTGCACTGAGGTTTAGGGTTGGGTATCCTATCCCTATCCCACCATGACCTCTCATAAAGGTGTGAGTTGAGCTTATTAATAGGAGCAAACACAACCATACACATACCCCTTGCATACTCGTCCATGGTATAGTTTTAACCTTAGACCTTCCAAAGAAGAGCCAAAGTCGAAATCGTTGCATTGTTCCCATGAGACCATTATAAATGTATTTGTGCAAAAAAAAATATATCACATGACCCTTATATTAATTTTTTATTTTTTATTTGTTTATTTGGTTAGTGTGAGAAACTCTTACAATGTATGTTCAGGGGTTAGCGTTTCCATCCCACCATAACATCTGGTTAGGGGAAGAGTTGAACTTATCAATAGAGAATTCAACATAGCTACACACATCAAAGTTTGAACCTTAGATTTATGAAAGAAAAACTAAATCTCAAGTCATTGTATTGTCCCTAGAACAATGAGCCTTGAATAAATTTAGGTTTATAATGCTAGCTATTTTATCTTCTTGATAAACTTAAATTTACACCCAGGTGTTGTAGGTGAGTTGGAGAGGAGAGGGCAATCCTCCAAGGGAGGTCCCAAGTTTGAATCTCCACCCTACCAAAAAGCTGAATTGGGTACCCAAAATCCAATTGATAATGTTGGTGTGGGCAGGGCTGGGTACGACCCCCGGGTGACTTTGATGGTGTAGAACCCCCTGTTCATGGTCTCTTATACCAATGCAGCCCCACAAGGGGTTTGTCGCTTAAAAAATAAAAATAAAAATAAACTTAAATTTATGGATGAATACTAGAATAATAGAAAAAGTAGGTAAGTGTACTTTAGGTAAGTAGGTAAGTGTACTTTAGGTCACAAATGATGAATGATATAGTCAATGCTAATGCTGCTACGTTGTTTACATGTTATGATATAATCGTTTGATGATGATTTTATGGATCAAAAAACAAAAAGTTTGTGTTTTACAAGTGAGCAAATTTTTTATTAATAAAATATGAAGTGATTAAAAAACCTATATGAATTTTGTATTATCATTATCTTTTTTCTATCATTGTTTGTAATCTAGAAACTCTAATATGCTTGAAAATCATCTTATATTCAAAGTCAAAGTCAATGATATATGTTTGTACTTTAGGAGTGTATATTATTAAAACAACTGAATTAAAAATTAAAGAAACACTCTAGTACTACATTATTTAATAATTTTTGAGGTTTATATAAATATTAATGTTAGTCTCACAATGACACTGAGAGGGGGGGTGAATTAGTGTAGCTATTAAAAACTTAAATCTTCAACTATTAATGCCAAACAGAGAAAACTTAAAACTCAATAAAGCAGATATAACAAGAGAGCATTCCACAACACACGATGTAATGAGGTTCACCAATTTGGCTACTCCTCAAAAATGACTGCTTGGATTCCCGTCCAAATCCAGCCTTTGCAAAATACAATTTTACAATCACTTTACCAGCACCCACTGGAAGGAGCACCAACCCCTAGTTTATCTACACCAACAGAAAGGAGCACCAACCCCTAATTTTTTTACACCCACAAAAAGGAGCACCAACCCCTAATTCAAGCACCAACTTGAACTCCACTTTTGAAACTATCAGATTGACATAAGAATGCCTTCGCTTATACAAGACCCTAACTGGTCTGTTGCTAACCCAAACTCTCTCACTCTTCACCAAAACACACACTCTTCAAACTCGCTTCTTGCTCTTCTATGGCTCTCACTGCTCTGCTTGATACTCTTCTTGTAGCACTCTTTCAACACCCTTCTTGCAGCACTTTCACACTATTTCAGCAGCACCTAATTCTCCATGCAGACCTCCTTTTATAACAATCCTTTCACTTTGTAACTCTAGTTATAACATCTTCTTTCATTTCTCATACGCCACTTGTCAATTGTAATTGTTTCTTTCATATTCTTATCTTTACCATGATTGTTCATCTTCTTGGTCATGACTATTCGTATTTTCCTTAGTGACTGTTCGCTTTCTTTTTTGTGCATGCATGCGTTTTCACTGTCACTGCACCTATAACTGACGTACTGACTTCAGTTAACTCTTCTTATCTTATCTACATAAATTTCTTCTACAACTGCACCTGTAACTACCGTATAACTCCAGTTATAACGTCACATATCTTATTTCAGTTGGGTTCTCTTCTTTGCTCGTGCCAAAGTAACCTATCGTGAAATCGCGACACTTTTGCCTCTTTGTCATCTTCTCGGCTTTGCACCCGTGAAAACACAACATGTCGCGATATCTCGACACTTTCGCCTCCTTGCTGCTTTACTTGGTTCATACCCATGAAAACACTACATGTCGCGATATCGCGACACTTTCGCCTCCGTACTCTTCCTTTTTACTTTTGTCGCGATATCGTGACACTTTTTCTCCTTGGCACTTTCTCTTACCTTCGGGTCACGAAAACCCGACATGTCGTGATATCGTGACACTTTTTCTCCTAGACTCTCTCTCTTGCCTTTGGGTCACGAAAACCCGACATGTCACGATATCGTGACACTTTTTCTCTCGGACTCTCTCTCCTACAACATGTCGCAAAATCGTGACACTTTTTCTTTCGGACTCTCTCTCCTGCAACATGTCGTGAAATCGTGACACTTTTTCTTTCGAACTCTCTTTCCTGCAACATGTTGCGAAATCGTGACACTTTTTTATCCGTATAATCTTCCTTGCAATATGTCATGAAATCGCCACACTTTTTCGTCCGTACAACCTTCCTTGCAATATGTCGTGAAATCGCGACACTTTTTCGTCCATACAACCTTCCTTGCAATATGTCGTGAAATCGTGACACTTTTTCTTTCTCTGCCTTCCTCTTCGCTTCGGATCATAAAAATGAAACATGTCACGAAATCACGACACCTTTTTCTCTCTCCTCTTTCTCTTCGCTTTGGATCACGAAAATGAAACATGTTGTGAAATCGTGACACCTTTTTATCGCTCCTATTTTCTTCTCTTTGGACCGTGAAAATGAAACATGTCATGAAATCATGACACCTTTTTCTCTCTCCTCTTTTCTTCTCTTTGGACTGCAAAAATGAAACATGTCATGAAATCGTGACACCTTTTTCTCTCTCCTCTTTTCTTCGCTTTGGACCGCAAAAATGAAACATGTCATGAAATCGTGACACCTTTTTCTCTCTCCTCTTTTCTTCGCTTTGGACCGCAAAAATGAAACATGTCACGAAATCGCGACACTTTTTCTACTTGTCTTTTTCTCTTCCAACATGTCGCGAAATCACGACAGTTTTTCTTTCTTGCTCTTTCTCTCCGAACATGTCGCGATATCATGACAGTTTTGCTTTCTGGCTCTTTCTTTCCAAACATGTCACGATATCATGATAGTTTTTCTTTCTTGCTCTTTCTCTCCAAACATGTCGCGATATCGCGATAGTTTTTCTTTCTTGCTCAACATGTCGCGATATCGTGACAGTTTTCTTCCTTGTGATTTTCTTTTGATTTTTCTCAAATGGGCTACTTTTGTCTTTTGGAAAATCACTATACATGCTCTAAAGATCCTCTTAACTCCTATCCACTGCATCAACCGATTTGTCTGACTGTGTTGACAACAATGACAATACTGTTGCTGCACCTTGCTCATCACTTAAAAGACATTAAATGCAAATATCCTAGAATCACTACCACCCTATGTACTATTCACTCATTTTTGTTAGTGTCAAAGTTGATTAATAGCCCCTACCATCCTCATGTAGTATTTTTACTTCTAGAATGTACATGCAAACAAGAGGGTAGAGAAGGTAAGAATTTTAATGGAGGTAAAATAGAAAATAGGGATAATAAAGAGAGACAATGAATCAAAGAAAATAGGGGAAATGGGATAGATAGAGAAGGGAAAAGAAAGTTTGAATATACAAGCTAATAAAATAAGTAAGCATTTCTAAACTAAATTGATTTAGAGTATGATAATATTAATGGTATTAAAAATTGAAACAATAATTCTTTTCTTGTCTAGAATCTTCTATATTGTGTTATGGTGTTGGGTTTTGTGGTGTATGTGAACATGACCCCTTGTATGATGTGCTTGTGTTAGGCTAGGCAATATGTGTATACTAACAAAATTTATTAATATATGCATGCATGGGGATATCCTTTGTATTCAAAAAAAATTATGTTGACTGGCAACCTAAAGTGCTTTATATAGTGATCGATGGATAACACGTTTATCTAAGTTTTAAATATAGGGTTAGGTTGAAGGCTAACCTATATTTACCAAGAATTGACATAGAGTAAATTGATAGCTTCTCTAAGCTAAATGTCAAAAGAAATAATTGGGAGATCCACCTATAAACAAATTGAGGAGCATGTGCAACTGCTATGAGATTGGATAAGAATGGCTTTTTATCAAAGGAATTTCTTTAAAGGTAAGTGTATGCCATGAATACTATGTTGACTTAGTAAGTGTGTTAGAATATAAATTATACTTGTAGGATTATTTGCATACATATTTATTTCTACATGATGTTCTTCCTATGAGCATGTCAAACCAAGTTTGACTTCTCCAAATATGGATATGATCCACATATACCAATCCCATTGTGAGGATGGATAAAATGTAAATTTAAATCTACATATTCTTCTTCTCTTTATGTACTATTCATGTAACCCTATAATATACTTATTGATCATGTATTAATATTATTTCATTGTGGTCTCCATGTGCCTATAATTCAAATTTTGTAGGAAGGTAAACAAAAGACTTATGTTATTATGTTTTTTAAATGCTTAATAGGGCTTAAAAGGAGGTAGGGTCATAAATATATGTCTCAATTATGGTGAACCCCAAGATATTTAGAGTCATGGAAGGAGCCACTCTACCTTGTTGCCATATATAAATAATACCCTTATATGATAAAGGAAGAAAGGCTTATGTCATCTATTATATAAGAGGTGATTAAATTTGTAATACTATGAACCCATTTGATCTAAATCTAAGTTACTATAAGTCTTATCATTAGGAATCATATGCCATGCATTCATGTTGAAAATTTGTATAGTAAATTTATTTAGAAGTTTATGTGATATGTCAGATTCTAAATATAGAACTGAATTCTTGTTATAAGAATAATCAAATGAATAGATATGTAGTTATTGTAAAGCCCTATTTCATTATAGACCCAAAAGGAGCATAATTTGTTTTTGTATACACACATACACAACATTAAAATTACAAATAAGCATAGCCATTTCTAATCCATAGTGTTGTTGTAGTCAACAAACTGGAGCTCAATATAACAATCCAAAATCCTTAATCTCACCATTGGTAAGATTCCATGCTCACGTTAATTGATTAGAATCAAACTTGTTGACCTCACTATCAGTTAAGCCATATCAATCGACTCCACATTCTATAGCAATCCGGGGATCACACACATGTCCCAAGAGTGATTTATCCCATAAAGTTGTGGTGATATCTCAACTTAGGTACACATAATCACCATGTACACTAAGTTATAATCATGATGAATTTATGCTTAGAGCACAAACATTTCATGCTAGAGATTACAACTACTTATATTATACTAAGTAAATATCTTAATCTCATTGGGATGTGTTATTAAATCCCCTAGGCTCACTAAAGGTTTGCCTAGATCCACTAGATCTTGTTTACCTATCATTCTAGGTTGTCTAGTTTTCAGGTTTTATTTACAACCCTTAAAGAGTTGTAGGTTTAGCCTTTTTGGAAAACTTCTTTAAAGTGTAACTCGTTGATTCGCAAGCAAAGCTTACTCATGTTTTAGTATTTTATCATTGCAACCATGATCTAAATATGTCATCAGATATTCTAACTATCATGATGTAAAGTAGCTGATAAAATAATCAGTTCTATCAAGACATGAACAACTTGAAGTTGCAACATCAAAATAGAATAATTAAGACAACAAAGCTTAGCTATATCAATCTTAACTTACAAGTCTATTGCATTTAGTAATAATTCCTACTACAATAAATTGTTAAGTTACAACAACAATTGCAACCAATTATAACTATCCTTACTTGCCCTAATATAATTTTAATCTTTCTCAAACAATTCATAGATATTCTTCTACAACACTCATTATGTGTTTATCTTTAATGCAACATTGTAAAATAATACCACAAATAGATTGTAATTAATCACAATATAACTTATTTTCCTATAGTAATCATTCATTGGAAACCTATATTTATTACAATTTTATTCAACCTCATAATTACAAAAAGGAGAAGGTTGGACCCAAATCATCAACACCAAAATGTGTCCATACATGTCCATAATATGAAACATCTCTCTCACATCAGCAAGCATTAAAAGAGAAATGAAAAGAAGCTTCAATATCACTTATCCTCCATTCCCTAAAGACTAATTTCATTGCTCACATAATTATTATGAAGCAAATCTAGTTTTTAAAATTTAATACAATATTTTCTTCAACAACAAGAAATATGGAAGATTAATAGCTTATACTTGCACTCTTCACATAAAACTATCTATATTTCCCACACATTCAACTAAACATAGCATATCTCGAGATAGTACTTGAAAAAGGGTAATTCATGATTTCAAGAGTAACTAATATTCTCATCATCTAACACAGTTATAATAACATCAAATTCTAAACTCAAGTTTTCCTTTTTATAATATATCAAGATACATCAGTCAATAATTACAACATACAATTTTACATAGTACTTCAATACAACTTTGTTAATGCAATGAGTATCACATAGTATTTCTAAAATTCCTCATGTAGAAGAAGTAGATAAGCAAAGACAACAACTATCCTTGACCTCTTCCTAAAATAACATCTTCTCCAGGTGGTAATGGCTACTAAGAAGGATCAGGGTGATTGTCCCTAGAAATCTACATGCATCTTCTAACAATAATGGATATCTTGGATTGATATCCCCTTGGGTTAAGTCCATAGGATTTTTAGTACCCTATTGGGAATACAACCTAATCCTAAAAGCAACCAATTTAAAACAACTAAAATAAATTTGTAAATTTAAAGGAAACAACTTTAAAAGTCATAATACATAAAATGCAATTCCAACTGAAGGACCTACTCATCCTACAACCCATACCATCCTCCATCCATAATGGTAATACTTCCATCCTTATGCAGCATGAACATCAATGCAATTATGTTCAAGTAACTCAATGCCATCTAGATGAAGCATCAATGCAATATATGATCAAGTAATATGAATGCTATTCCAATGCATCAAATTAAATGTACCAATGCTAAACATACCCAAGTATCTAAGTGTGTTTCAAATGCACCAAGTATGAGATATCAATGCAAGGCATGATCAAGTGTCTAAATACCATCTCAATGCATCAATATGAAGTATTAATGCACAACATGTTCTCATAGGATGAAATATCTATACTTCATTCTATATCAAATTATGCAATATCATAATATGATTTCAATAGTGAACATATTATGATTCAATATTGAATCTACTATGATAACCCAATGCATTATGATACCCAAAATCTAGATATGCATCCATGTTCTAACTAGCTATATTCCTGAATACCAAATGAACATGCAAAAAGCTTTATGTATTTGAAATCCTATTGCCAATTGAGATCCAAAACCAATATTGAACAAATGACATGGAGTTATTTCAATTTTTCCATAAAGTGCAATATGCAATATAATAAGTATTCACTTAATCATGTAAGTATGAGTTGTTATATTCATGCATCTTGAAATACCAATGAACAATTTTGAAGATAAAAACACCAAATGAACTTGCAAACCATATGAAATAACAACCAAAATTCATAACTAAAATATATAGAATTCCATAATTTATATTAAACTAAGAAATTCTAAATATACCCTAACCAAACGAACATTCATATATCCATATGGAAAAATTATTCTTGCCCAAGAATCAACATAGAGCATTCAAACCCCAATAGTAGACCATTCTAAATCATACATTATGCTTACTGAGTTTAGGGTTCAAATACCTATTTTAACCATCCAATAAAATAAAAATTATATTTGCCAAAATTAGAGAGGCATACAATACACAATTCCAAATGCCCATCACACCATACAGCTATAAAAATTTATGGCATGCATCAAATATGGAATATCCTATAGTTTATACACAAAAAACTAACCTATGATAATTACAAGACCACTTCGAGCATTTACCAAGAAAAAAAATATAAATATGATGCATGGATCCTCTTCCTTAGCTTTCAACCACCCCTCAAATACTAGTCATGATACTACGAATAAGAGAGAGTTTAGTTCTTCGAACAAACACAAGACAACAATAGGGTTTAAACACCATAAGTCAATGACAATTCTAAGAAGGAGAGAACCTAAATATTACCTTACAAGAATACATGTTTACCCATAATACTCCTTAATGGAAAAAATTTCTAACTTTAGGGTTCAAGTTGTTGGAATGTAGATAACCCAAAAATCTCCATGCAGGCATGTGAAGGCTTCAAAGCTATCTAACTCCAACAACTTCACCATAATTCTATGCATATTTGATAGAGACACACATTCGGCTAGGGTTTGGAACTCAAAGAGGGAGAAAACTCAAAATTATGGAGAGACAATAGAAAATTGACTAAGTCAACCTATTCCCCTAGTTGTATCTGAGTTTCAAAGTGTAAGATACTGAAGTGAAGAAGTGTGTCGGGCAAGATTACCCAAGTAACATGGAGAGCACCCAAATTTACCCTATTTCCTAAAATACTTAGGATTTTACCAACTTTCCTAAGTCTTACTTCAATAATGTTTGTAATGCCTTAGTTTAGATTCTTAGGGAGTAGTTCTAGGTGTTAGAACTTTAGAAATTATTTAGATTTATTTAAATTCATTTAATATTTGTAATTTAAATATTTATTTCCAATGAATACCCTATTCAATAAAATGTACTCAAATAAGAATTTAAGTAATAAAGCTAATTACTTAAATTCAATAATAATAAATACTTTATTCCTTAAGTGTTTTCAAATATTTTAAAATAAGAATTTAAGTAATAAAACTAATTACTTAAATTCAATAATAGTAAATATAAGGAGGATTAATTCAATCCACAAGATGCTCATGCAAGGGTGTACTTTCAAAATATTATCTATATGAAATTCTCACCAGCTACCTAACTCATGGAAGTACCTCCTCACAACTATTCACATGACTTAGTTTTTCACACAATCACAAGGTAATATTAACAATTCAAAAGGGCCTATGGGTCAAGGTCATTGGTCAATCCTACCATGATGCTCATGGGCTTATGGGCTAATACCTTTTGAACTTTTCCCAATCCTAGGCCATGCAATGCACCTATATGATTGGCTTACCTAAGCCACCTGGGCAACAATACAAAGTATTACCTAGTTTTCTATCATCTCCTTTTTTGTGCCACACCTATCCTACCACCTCCATACCTAGTACTTGAACTTGTCAATCAACAAAGAACATAGTAGTACCATATATAATGGAGAGAAAATATCTAACATGCTAATAGAAACATCCATCATATTATTAACAATATCCATGCTAGAAAGATAAATCATATCATTGATAATGTTTAAACATCAATAGTATCAAGATTGATAATCATCAATCAAAAATCTATCATGACGGGAAAAACTCCCCAACCATGAAATACCAAAAAAATTACCAACCTCATCAAATATCCAATAAAATAAAAATAGTTTTAATGAACCAATCAACCATCAAATATAGGGTCTAAGAGGAGGATCATGGCAATTATCTTGTACATTTTAGTATAGCAATTATGAAGATACCATGTAAAAAAAATTATGAATGCATGAATTGATTAGGAATAGAATAATTTAGTGCATTCCATAGATGACTGAAGGTCAAAATTACACATAGGATTTAGAATCTAATTGCACTTGTCACTATTAGGTTATAATGATAATAATTTTACGCCTTAATGCTTGAAAAGGTGACAGCTTGCTAGATCAAATATTAACTAGAGGCTAGAATGTCCTCTATATACTCATGATTTATAATTAAAACTAAGACTATTCAAAATAAAAATAATCTTATTTGATCCAAATCATATTCTTGAACTTATATTGAGATCTTGTTTCCAAATGGAAATCGATGGTTTGTTTGGCTAGTAGGTCATAGAAGAATTTTATCCTTTGATAACCTTATGAAAAGGGGTTTTCAGTTACATCTTCTATGCAAGATGTAGAGGTTAAGGCTAAGGTTCTGATAGGTACTACCATGTTGCCCTTGATAGTCCTATTTTAGCCAACAAATAGGAAGACTAAAGTGCACATATTGAAATAGTTCGAGTAGGGATAAGAAATAAGAATAAATAAGGTCAAAAGTAAGTTTTAATTGGAGTGATAAGGTAAGGTTCAATTACTACAATGGTTGGATTCAAAAATCATACACAGGATGTAGGTATTGAACTCAGATGTGTAGTGGGTTGCACAATGAAAACCCTTGTGCACAACGGGTAGAAAAAACAACAAATAAATTTGGAAGTAATAGTAGCGGTGATTAAACCTAGGTGTTGTAGGTGAGTTGGAGAGGAGAGGGCAATCCTCCAAGTGAGGTCCCAGGTTCAAATCTCCACCCTACCAAAAAGCTGAATTGGGTATCCAAAATCCAATTGATAATGTTGGTGCGGGCAGGGTCGGGTGCGACTCTCGGGTGAATTTGACGGTGTAGAACCCCCTGTTCATGGTCTCTCAGACCAAGGTGGCTCCGTAAGGGGTTTTTTGCTTTAAAAAAAATAGTAGCGGTGATTAATAGTAGTAGCCAAAACTTTTTCTCAAACCTAGTTGACGAGAATAAAAGGTAGGTAAAATAACTAGTGAGGGGTTGAAACCTAAAAATGGGAAAAAAGGAAAACCTAAAAAATAGGTTTTTCAATTATTTTCAACCCATAATGGGTGTTTGAGTTAAAAAATAGAACGATCAAGAAAATGAACAGATAGAACAGGGTTTGGAGTGACCGAAGAGATATGGGGAGTGGCTGGCATAGAAATCAGCGTAGGGCAGGGCTAGACTAGGGCCTTGGAAGGTACATCAATTGATGGGGGGCCTTGGATGAAGGGCTAGAGAATGGCTTTCTGGGAAGAAAAATCCAAGAACCTCCCAATAAAGTAGTCCTAGAGAAGGGGCAATATGAATCAGAGGTAAACAACGATTAGGAGAATCAGACCCTAGAAGTGGGACAGAAAATGCTCTTGGATCTAGGTGGTACATGGTTCTAAACCTACTATTACTCTTCCTTCATTGGTAATCCACTTAAACTTGAGACTTAAATATTACATTCTCAACATTCCATCAAAGATAATTTTAAACATGAAGGCAGAAGGAGAAAACAATATGGTGGGCAATTTTTTTGGGACAAGGCCAAATATAGATACTATTCGAAGGTGGGCCTTTTCTAGATGGAAACCAGCATGCTGCATGGAGATTGTTGTGCTCCCAAATGGATTCTTCATAATCAAAATTACTATGGTAAGTGACATGCAAAAAATTCTAGATGGAGGACCATGGTCGATGGGGAAGCGTAGCCTGTTTCTCAAAAAATGGGATGTGGATTTTAATCCTCATACCCAAAGTCTTAATACAACTATTGTTTTGGTAATATTACCTCACCTTCCCTTTCAATATTGGCATGGTGAATTTTTAATGGCTATTGCAAATGGTATTGATACCTTTGTTATCATTGATAGGGTAACTAGGTTGATGTCCCGTATGGTGTTTACCCAAATTTGTGTTAATGTTGATCTGGATAGCAAGATTTTGGAAAAAATAGACCTAACATCCCTAGTGGTTACCTGGACTTAGAGGCTAGAGTATGAAAATATTACACCCCTTTGTGATATTTGTAAAGGGAGAGGTCATATATCAAGCTTCTACTCGAAGAAGAAGAAAGCTCCCAATAAGAAAGTTTGGTAAAGGAAGGAGAGTAAAGATGTAGAGCAGGGTAAAGGCACAAATATCATGGTGGATAATCAGAAGGAAGCAAGCACCTCACACCATCTAGTTGTGGTGGTTGAGGAGGAACACATGGAATATCCCTCTTATGGATTTGTGGTAGTCCAACCCCCCTAGAGTTGTAGAACCCCTTGACTTTGTAAACTCTAACTCTTTTGCTTGCTTGAGAGGAGTTGAAGAAGATGAAATAGGAGACCCAGTCAAAGTTGTGGAATTTTTGGAGGAGACACAATGGGTGAACCATGAGGTGGTACAATAGGAGATTCTAAAACCTCTAGAAGTGGATGTAGAGTTTAACCCTATTGACACAATTATTACAAATCATGATAGGTGAGATGAAGCTGGAAAAGCATTAAAGGAAGATAAGCATATCCTAGAAAATATAGAGGTGAATCTTGTAGCTCCAATATGGGAGGATTTCAATTTAGAGGATGTTTTTATGACACCCTCAAGGGTGACTAGGAATTAAGCAAAGAGAACTCCCTTGGATGTTGGTAAGGAATACATTGTAGGTAGACCCCTTTAACAAAGATAAGGAAGAGGAAAATGATAGCAGAGATAGCTAGAGAAACACAAACCATCATCAATATGGGCAAGGGAGGGAATAAATCTAAAAAATGAAGGTTTTATCATGGAATGTACGAGGTCTCAATGGGACTAGAAGACATAGATCAGTACAAATTTTGAGAAGAGATAATCACCGAGATATTTTTCTATTACAAGAGAAAAAGGTGGTAGAATTAAACTTAGCAATGGTTAAAGATAAGATTTGGAAAGGACTAAACTTTGTTGCTCAACCCTCAATGAGCTCGTTAGGAGGAATGATGTGTATTTAGGACCCAAATAAATTCAAAGGACAAAAAATTATCTTAAATGATAGATTATATGTTATCCACTTCTTTTCAAAGGAAGATAATTCCCACTATATCATTACAAATGTCTATGCACCCACTATTGTGGTTGGAAGATGAATTTTATGGAGGGAATTGAGTGAACTCAGGAATCTCTTTGTAGGCATCCCATGGATCATTGTAGGGGAATTCAACTCCCTTTGTATCCATCTAATAAGAAGAGAGACATTGAAATATATTCATAGAGTATGATTGAGTTTGATGATTTTATAAATTCAAATGCTTTGATCGAATTAGAGCTTAGACAAGCAAAGTTTACTTGGACTAATAGGCAGTTGGGGAGTCAATTGATTCAGATCAAAATGGATATGGTGTTGATTTCTCAAGGGATTTCAATGTTATTTGGGGATACTACTCTCAAAACCTTCCCAAAAACTAACTCATATCATAATACTTTGATTTGGGAAACAACAAATAGGAGAAGGCTCTTTGCTACCCATTTTTGGTTTGAAAAGATGTGGATCCTTCATTATGATTTAGAGAGCAGGATTCAATCTTGGTGGCAATAATATTTTTCTAGGAATTGACTCAAGTAGCAAAGAAACTGATATTTGTTAAGCAGAACTTAAAACTATGGAATAAAGAGGTGTTTGGAGACATTATGGTTAAAAAGTTAGATTTACAACAACAACTTATGGAGTTAGAAAACTCTTTATAATTGAGGGAGTATTTAGAGGAAGTTCAAACTAGATAAAAGGATATTCTATGTGATTGATACAATGAGGATGTCTAGTGGCAGAAATCAAGATCTTTGTGGTTAAAGGAAGGTGACATGAATACGAGGTTTTTCCATGTTTCAACTCTTAGGCATAGAAGTTTTAATAAAATCAAGGATATCAAGATTGTTGATGGTTCTTCTACAAGGGATCCTTTCCAAATTAGAGGGGAAGCTATTCAATTTTTCCAAGACATGTTAGGAGTGGATTTGGAGCTAGATGAATAGGTGATGAACTTGTTGTTAGGCCATATTCCCTTAAAGATTACAAAGTGGATAAATGACTATTTCCGTAGTCCCTTTACAAATGAGAAAATTGAAGAGAAGGTCTATCCATGAAGGAATACAAATCTCCTAGTCCATATGGGCTTTTGATTCTCTTCTATCACAAGTTTTGATAGATCATTGGCAATGAGGTCACCTTGGTAGTTAAGGAGTTTTAGATCTCTAAAAGGATCCCTTTTGATGTGAACTGTACATTCTTAGCCCTCATCCCAAAGATTACAAGTGCTAATTATTTTGCATATTACCACTCAATTAGCTTGTGTAATACTCACTAAAAAATTATGTTCAAAGTCCTTATAAACTGAATGAAGATAGCTCTCCCTTTTATCATTGACAAACACCAAAGGGGTTTTGTTCAAGGATGACAGATTCTTGATGGGATTATTTTGATCCATGAGATCCTACACTCTATATCTAAATCAAAAATAAAGGTATATTTCTTAAATTGGATATGAATAAAGCATATGATAGAGTTTCTTGGGATTTCCTTATCAAAGTGCTTCAATGTTTTGGTTTTCATGAGGATTGGAACTCTACGATGAAAAATAGCATGTCCATAGTGATGATCTCCATATTAGTTAATGGAACTGTAGTGGGTTAGTTTCCAAGCAAGAGGGGGTTAAGAAAAGGGGACCCCCTATCCCCTTATCTATTTATAATTTTAGCTGAAGCTATGGGTAGAGCCTTCACAGCAGCCATGGATAGAGGAGACATAGAAGGTATCAAGCCATCTTCCACTCTGAAACTGATCACTTTTCAACAGCTTGTGTATGATACTCTAATTTCAACAAGATCATCTCTTCCATAAGCAAGACATATTAATATTATTTTACATTTCTATGAGCTTACAGCAGGCCAAAAGGTAAATTTTAATAAAAATGAGTCTTTTTCCTGAATGCCTCTAGATCTCTCCAACTATAGATAGCAATAATCTTCAATTACGGCATAGGTGATTTTCTAGCCACCTATCTAGGGATGCCTTTATTCTATGGGAGTATGAAGGAAGACTTGTGGGATCTGGTTATTGAACGTGTTACAAAGAAACTGTCTTCTTGGAAATTTTCTCTTTTGAGTCATGTAGGAAATTCCTAGATTGTGAAATCCTATATTCAAAGTATACCTATTTACTTCATGTTAATTTTAAAATGCTAGTATTAGTCTACAAAAATATTGAATAGATCCAAAGGAATTTTTTGTGGCTTAGGGCTGAGGAAAAGAAGAGGATATCTTTACTTACTTACAACAAAGTTTGTACCTCTAAACAATGTGGAATATTGAGACTAAGAACTCTTCTCAAAATTAACAAAACTCTAATGGGAAAGTTGAGTAGGAAGTTGTCAAAGGAAGAAGACACTCCCTGGGTCAAAATTGTAAAAGCTAAGTATTTATGTAATTCCTCCTTCCTATAAAACCTCAACCTCCCTAAGGGGTCTAGTTTATGGAATAGTATTCAACAAGTAAGACCTTTGATCCAGCAGGGTTGTAGAGGTCAGATTGGATATGGTTCTAACGTGAGATTTTGGTAGGATACTTGGCTCTTTAACTCTTCCCTTAGTGAGATCCCAAGGTTTACAAACTTTAGAACAATTTTTAATCTTATTTATGGACTATTGGTTTGGGATTATATTGTGGAAGAAAATGGCATAAATATGTGGAAGCAGCTTTATGCTAAGATAATCAATGAGTACTTGCTTCCATACTTGGAAAGTTTTAATATATGCCTTAATGCTTACATACTTAGCCATTGGCGATCATATAATATATTTATTTGGATGAAAATAAATAGTGGAGATTATTTTGTGAAGTCTGGTTATAACTTGGTTGAATGTGTAGGGGTAGTGTGGCCCCATGTAAAGGTTTGGGATAAATATTTCATCCCTAATATTATTATTTTTTAGTGGTTGGATATGCATAGTAAAATTATTGTTGGAAATTTTGAGTATATTGTATTGGCATTGATGTCAAAGGATTGAATTCATAGGTTGATGACATTGGTTGTCATTGATGTCAAAAGAAAAATAGGTAAGAATATTTCTCAAAGGGTACATGAGGCAATGTGAAAGCAAGAAAAAGATAAGGCATCCTCCGTGGTGGCATTTGTAAAGGAAAAATAAAAGGTTTAATTGATTTACCATGGTGGTACTTGCAAAGGAAAAAATAAAATGTTTCATTATGGTAAAGGTTTAATTAATTTACCATGGTGGTACTTGCAAAGAAAAAAAGAAAATATTTCATGGTGGCAAAGACTTTATCCTAAGAAAAATGCCCAAAGAAGAAAAATAAATTATAATATTTAAATCTATCTAGATTTAAAATATTATAATAATTTTAAAAATTAAATTGTGAGCACCAAAGGTTAAGTTTGAAGATCAAATGTTTCCCATGTGTCGACGTCAAGGTCCAAAGTAAACATTGCATATTTAAGGAAGGTAAATTGCAATGCTAATGTGTTGAAAAAGAAATTTGAAAAATTGTATGCCTTGTGATTCATTCGTTCATGGCAAAGGAAGAGAGGAATACAAGGCACAGATTTGTATTTTGAGGTAGAGCGCATAGACAAATAGAATGGGTAGCAAACATTGGTTCCATATGGGCAACTAGCTCATATGGTAGAACCCCCAATGCTAAGGCATGGTAGAGAAGAGATCTCGAGTTCGAGACACGGTGGAGGTAGAGTGATAAATTTTTAATTTGTAAAATCTTTTCATGTCATAATTTGTATATAAGATAGAGTGCATGCACTTTAGGTTCTGTGTGGGTGTCTAGACCACACGATGGCCTAGCCAAAGCTAGGTTGTGGGCCAGAAAGCATTGCAGGTTCGAATTGTGGCGGTAACAGTAAGTGAGGATAATATTTTTATGAAATAAATATTTGTTGAAGTCTAAGGTATGTGCTTGCTTAGGGAGTCATAAGGTCATTTTTTTTATTTTAATTCTTGGATTAAAAGAACAATGTGGAGTTTTAATTTTTGAATTAAAAGGATGATAGTGTGGAGTTTATAATTCAAATTGCTAGTGCTATGAGTGGTGTATAAAATAAAGTGATGGTATAATGGTCATATTGTAAATTTGAGGTGCATTAAAACATTTTATTTCAAGTAGGAGGTATCAAGTGTATATGAAAGATTCATGTGTATAATTTGTGATTTTGTTACGTTGAATATTATTTTGCAAGATTAGGAGTAATAAGGTGCGATAATTTGCTTGACATCTTATTGTAATTCTTGCATGGTGAAAAGAAATTATGAGAGTTTTTTTTAGTATTAATGCTTTATTTCTTTTAACAAAAGAAGGGACTTAGAGCATCATTTTCAGATTTTATTGTGCACATCCTTTTGAGAGGAAATTTCATGTGGATGTTTTGAAAAAGTACCTTGCTATCTAATCCTTGAAGTGGCACAAGAAATATTGGTTGTTTATGAGACAGGTTCTTAAGGACATTTCTTCATCAGAGCAAATTAAGAGATATGAGGATATTAATCACTATTTGAGGTTTTTAGTTGGGTATATATTTTAATTTTATAAGGAGGAGATATAAGGATTAATTTCATGTGCATCATTAGAAATATTTGAGATAGATTTTGCGATTCACTGATTGAACTCCATTGTTGAATGAGATTGGATATACTTGAGCTAGGTTTTGTGAAATAAATTGAGCATCCTAACTAAAAGAAATTGGAAATAGTTGTGTTAGTTTTTGTGAACAAATTGTGCTTCATTTTTTGAGTGGAATTGTGAAGCTTTTGAGTATTAGTTTGAGTGATACTGAAATTAAATGTGCAAGTGTTAGAAATTAGATTAGTAAAGCAAATTTATACACCAGTTTGATTTGATTGAAAGGGATTTTGGAAGAGGTGGAGATTGGCTTAGATGAAAGCAATATTTATGAATGTAAAGAACATATTGACCATTTGATAGTACATATCATTCTCTATATGTTCCAGAGGTTAAATGAATTCTGAGCAAAATATGTATGTTTGAAGAAAGCATTTCTAAAAGAGTATAAGCTTTGTTTGTATGCAAGATTTGGAAATATTTGAGCAGGTTTAGTAAGCAGCATTGAGGCAGATTTGAGTAAGTATTTTGAGAAGGCTTGAAGGCAGATTTGAGCAAGTCTTGTGAGAAGACTTGAAGCAACATTGAGGTAGATTTGAGCAAGTCTTGTGAGAAGACTTGAAGAAACATTGAGGTAAATTTGAGCAAGTTTTGTGAGAATACTTGGGACATAGTTGAATAGATTTGAGGAAATAATCAGAGCAGATTTGTGCTAGCCTTGTGACGAGTTTTGGTATAAATTTAGATAGAGATATAGAGCAGGTTTTAAGAAGATTTATGCTTGTAATGTGTGTATATTTGGACATATTTGTGAGTATAATCAAAGCAGATTTATGCTAGCCTTGTAATGAGGTTTTGTACAGACTTGAGATAGATATTTGTGAATCGAGTTAGACCAAATTTGTGCTAGCCTTGTGATGAGTTTTGGTTCAGGTTTGAGATAGAGTTAAGAGCAATATTTGGAGCAAATAAGAGTAGATGGGATAGAATTATCTTGTGGAGAGAGATACATAAACCAAAGTAAATGGGATAGATTTATCCTATGGAGAGAGATCCACAAACCAGAGCAGAGGGGATAGAGTTCTCATGCGAAGAAAGATCCACAAGTTAGAGCATAGGGGATAGAGTTCTCCTATGGATAGAGATACACAAACCATAGCAAAGGGTATAGAGTTATTCTATGGAGAGAGATCCACAAACCATAGCAAAGGGGATAGAGTTCTCCTATGGAGAGAGATCCACAAACCAGATCAAAGGAGATTGTGGAGAGATATCCACAAGTCATATCATTAGGGATTGAGATCTCCTTTGGACAGAGATCCATAAACATTGTAATAAGGAATTGATTTCCAAGAGATTTATTGAGAAAATTTAGAAGAAATATTTTCTTTGTGGATATAATCCACATTGGGTGAACCACATTAAATTTGTGTCTCTCATGTGTGTGATGATTTTTGCATTGTTTATTTTACTACATTGATATTATTGTTGTTATCATTTGGAAAGAAAAGTAAAATTTGGTCTTATATTGTTCACCCCCCTCTCAGTATAAGCTTGTGTTATTCAATTGGTATCAAAGTGGGTTCCTTCAAAAATTCTAACAGCTTGAAGGAAGATATTACATGAACACAGATGGCATCTCATTATGTATCTTCATAAAATAAGGCTCCATTGTTTGATGGGAACAATTATTCTTTCTGGAGTATAAGGATGAAGACTTACTTGATGGCATAAGGATATGAAACATGGCAGTCTATTGAGGATGGGTTCACATCTACAACTACTCCTCCCATAGGTAAATATGGTAAGCAATTACATGTGAATAATTCCAAAGCTATGAATAGAATGGGACAAATTGAAGCAAACATATGAAGGATATAACAAGGTCAACTTGGAAAAACTGTAAAACCATAAGAAAATATTTAAATATTTGAAAATGGAATATGAGGAATATATTGCTAAATACTTACTTCATGTGGATGAGGTTTTTAATACCATGCGTGGACTTAGATTCAAAATTGAAGACTCTAGTGTTGCTCAGAAAGTATTAAGATCACTCCCTATAAGGTATGATGCAAAGGTTTCAGCTACAGAATATATGAGAGATATTTATAAGTTGACTTTGGATGAGTTACATGGAATTATCATAGCTTATGAGATGAGAATAGAAAAGGATCCCAATTCTAAGAAAGATACAGCTTTCAAAGCTTTAAAGAAGATAAAAGATAAGAAACTAGAATCAATTGGTGAGTCAAGCAGTAATGAAGAAGCTAATTATGTGAGAAGAAATAAGAAGGATTTAAGAAAGCACAAAGATATAAAGACTTTAAAATTTGTTAATTGTGGTGGCTTTTGTCACTATGCATCTAATTTTCCACAATATGGAAGCAGTAGCAGTGAAGAGAAACAATATTACAAGAAGAAGGAAGAAATAAAATTCATTTATGAAAAGAAAAATAGGTATGGTCAAGGCAAGCATGAAAAGAAGTTATTTCAAAGTCACAAGAAGAGCTTCTATGTTAAAAATGCAAGCAGTGCTTCAAGTGATAGTGAGTAAATACTCTCAGATAGTGAAGAAGAAGAGATTCTATTCTTGGCAATAGAAGAGGAAGAAAATACTCCTATTAAAAACCAAGTAGAAGATGCTCCTATAAATGGATATCTAGAGAAAGAATCATAAAAGGAAGAAGGCACAATTTATCTAGAAGAATAACTTATTGTTGCTCTTAGAGAGTTGAAAATATTTAGAAAGAAAAATTCAAGACTTGAGGCTCAAGTTCAAGAATATGAGGAAAAAAAGAAAAGCTTCTACAAAACCTCGCAAACTCAAAATCTAAGGCAAGGAGAATTAAAGAGGTCATGGTTGAAAAGTTAGAAGCAAAATATTTAGAGTGTGAAAGATTAGAACATGAGGTGGTTTCTCTAAGGATGGAAGTGAAAGATTCTAAGGACAAGCTACAAAGGTTTGGGAAAAGTTCAAAGATAAAATTATCAATGCACAAAGATATTCATCTATCAAAATAGGACTTGGTTTTGAAGAAGGACAAGGGAAACAAGAAGAAGGGTCAAGCTCAAGCTCAATAAAAAAGAAATTTTTAGAGGAAGCAAGTGAATAAGAAACTAAGACTTATGCGGATAAATTGAATAATGGAATTTTCACTAAGAAAGGAAACAATGCACAAACAAGAAACATGGATCATCATAGATAAGGCAAAGAAAGGGCTAAGAGACCAAAGGTTTTAAAATAATATTTCTTCAAATGGCATTGTTTTTCATGTAATTATTTTGGTCACAACGTTATGCATTGTAGGATTTATGGAAAGAAGGAGTATGGCCTCACTAAAAGGAATGTCAACTCATTCAAATATGTATATTTATTTCAAGGCTATTTCTACTCATGTAATCACTTTGGTCACAAAGTGATCCACTACAAGTTTCATAACATAAAGGATTATGGCTTCACCAAGATAAACTTCAAATCATTTATACCTTCCAAGAACTACAACTTTAGGTGTTACAAGTGCAATAATATTGGGCATATGTCCAAGTGGTGTAGAACAAAGTTTTTAGAACTTCCATAGTCAAGCAAGAATAGGGAAACTCAAAAGGATCAAAAGGGTATGATTACAAAAGTGTTGAAAAATAAGGTTCACAAAGAAAAAGAGCATTGTATTTTGGGAGTAGAATTACTCCCATACCAAAATTAATCACCTTAAGAAGATGATTTGGGAGGGGGTTGAGCTAAGAGTCTTATCTTTAGCCCCAAAGGAGTCCCTTTACCATTGATATCAAAGGGGAATATATTTTAGTAAAGGTGAGAGCATTCAATCAAGGGGAGCATATTTGGAATCCAGTGATTGGAAAAAGAATTTTTAGAAAGGGTTGCCATAAATGACAAAGGGGGAGCTTGTTGGAAATTTTGAGTATATTGTGTTGTCATTTATGTCAAAGGATTGATTTCATAGATTGATGACATTGGTTGTCATTGATGTCAAAATAAAGATAGGTGAGAATAATCCTCAAAGGGTACATGATGCAATGTGGAAGCAATAAAAATATAAGGCATCCTCTATGGTGGTATTTGCAAAGGAAAAACAAAATATTTAATTGATTTACCATGGTGGTACTTGCAAATAAAAAAAATAACATATTTCATGGTGGCAAAGACTTTATCCTAAGCAAAAGGTCCAAAGAAGAAAAATAAATTATAATATTTAAATCTATCTAGATTTAAAATATTATATTAATTTAAAAATTAAATTATGAGCACCAAAGGTTAAGTTTCAAAATCAAATACTTCCCATGCACCAATGTCAAGGTCCAAAGTAAACATTGTATATTTAAGGAAGGTAAATTGCAATGCTAATGTGGTGAAAAAGAAATTCAAAAAATATTGCACCTTGTGATTCGTTCGTTCATGACAAAGGAGGAGAAGAAGACAAGGCACAGATTCGCATTTCGAGGCAGAGCACATGGAAAAATAGAAGGGACAATGAACATTGGTTCCATATAGGCAACTAGCCCAGATGATAGAACCCTCGATGCTAAGGCGTGGTAGAGGGAAGGTCTCGAGTTCGAGACATGGTGGAGGCAGAGTGATAAAGTTTTAATTTGTAAAAGCTTTTCGTGTCGAAATTCATGCATAAGATAGAGTGCATGCACTTTAGGTTCTATGTGGGTGGCTAGCCCATACGACGGCCTAGCGAAAGCTAGGGTATGGGCTAGCAAGTGTCGAATCCCGACAACGATAGAAAATAGGGATAATATTTTTGTGAAAAAAATTTACCAAATTCTAAGGTATGGGATTTCTTAGGGAGTCATAAGGTCATTATTTTGCTTCTAATTCCTGGATTAATAAGGACAACATGGAGTTTTAATTTGAATTAAAAGGAGGATAGTGTGGAGTTTATAATTCAGATTGCTAGTGCTATGAGTGGTGCATAAAATAAAGTGATGTTATAATGGTCATATTGGAAATTTAAGGTGCATTAAAATATTTTATTTCAAGTAGGAGGTATAAGGTGTATATGAAAGATTCATGTGTAATATTTATGGCTTTGTTATGTTGAATATTATTTTGCAATATTAGAAGTAATAAGGTGTGATAATTTGCTTGATATATTATTGTAATTCTTGCATGGTGAAAAGAAAATATGAGAGTTTTTGTTGAGTATTAATGCTTTATTTTTAGAATAAAATAAGGGACTTAGAGCATCATTTTCATATTTCATTGTGCACATCCTTTTGAGAGGAAATTTCATGTGGAAATTTTGAGAAAGTACCTTGCTATCTAATCCTTGAAGTGGCACAAGAAATATTGGTTGTTTGTGAGACAGGTTCTTAAGGATATTTCTTCATCAGAGCAAATTAAGAAGTATGAGGACATTACTCACTATTTGAGGTATTTAGTTGGTTATATATTTTGATGTTATAAATATTTGAGATAGATTTTGTGATTCACTGATTGAACTCCATTGTTGAATGAGATTGGATACACTTGAGCTAAGGTTTGTGAAACAAATTGAGCATCTTAGTTGAAATAAATTGGAAACACTTGTATTAGGGTTTATGAACAAATTGTGCTTCATTATTTGAGTGGAATTGTGAAGCTTTTGATCATTGGTTTGAGGGATATTAAAAGTTAATGTAAAAGTGTTAGAAATCATATTAGTAAAGCAAAGTTATACACTGGTTTGATTTGATTGAAAGGGATTTTGCAAGAGGTAGATATTGGATTAGATGAAAGCAATATTTGTGAATGTAAATAATATATTGGGTATTTGATAGTACATATCATTCTCTATATGTTCCAGAGGTTAAACAAATTCTAAGTAGAATATGTCTATTTGAAGAAAGTATTTCTGAAAGAGATATAAGCTTTGTTTATATGTAATATTTATAAATATTTGAGCAGGTTTAGTAAGCAGCATTGAGGTAGATTTAAGCAAGTCTTTTGAGAATGCTTGAAGGTATATTTGAGCAAAAATTATGAGAAGACTTGAAGTAGCATTGAGGCAGATTTGAGAAAGTCTTGTGAGAAGACTTGAAGCAGCATTGAGGTGGATTTGAGAAAGTCTTGTGAGAATACTTGGGACAGAGTTGAACATATTTGAGGGAAGAATCAAAGCAGATTTGTGCTAGCCTTATGATGAGGTTTAGTTCCAATTTATATAGAGATATAGAGCATGTTTTAAGAAGATTTGTGCATGTAACGTGTGCATATTTGGACAGATTTATGAGCAGAATTAGAGTAGATTTGTTCTATATCTACTTCTATTTGTAGAATCAGTTTTTATATCTAATTCTTGTTGTGTATTCTCCTAAGCTATTCAACTCATAAATTATCTTATCCTCAACTAATCATTGTTGTTATATTTTTTCTCAACTGCCTCCTAGAAATAGTGTCTGGTATACTTGTAAAAATATTCTTTTCATTTTTATCTTCCATCATGATCCTTTTACATAATGTTTGAAACCCTATCACCATATTTTTCTTGAATTAATCTCATCCATGGTTTCAATTGGATCTATATTGAGTGGTTTTTTTATCACATGAAGTATCCATCCAAATAGAATTTTTTGCTTCAATTTCCACCACCCATATTAGAACTTAAATCATTAGATAAATTGATAGTGATAGATCATTTCATAGTGTAAAACCATTTTGTAGTGAGAATGCAGTAGAAATTTAGCTTGGGCCATTGAGCTCAACATACATAAAATACTTATTTCCCATTGTCTTTGACTGTCTTTGTAAGAGCTAAGTTTGCATGTGTAAGAACTCTTAAATTGAGACCTCCCCTAGTTTTATCATCACATACCTTGCTCCATTTCACCAAAGGAATTTTTTCTATCATGTAATCTTGACCATATAATATAGTTAAACATTTTTCTATTTATTTTGGCATAATATACAAGGACATATAATATGTTGGAATGGCCTATAAGACTAATTTAATTAGTTGCACTCTTCCTTATAATGATAACCATATACCTTTCCATGTTAGTAGTTTATTTTAAACTTTACTTATAATTGGATTCCATAATTCTATTCTTATTATCCCCTCAAATAATAGCATCCCTAGATATGTTGCTGGAAAATTTACCTCCTCCAATTGAAGTAATTTGCATATCCTTTCTTTGATTTTAGTTGGAGTATTTAGGAAGTAAATTTTGGATTTGGTCCTATTAACTTTCTACCTTGATGCTTTGTCATATTCCTTTAAAATTTATTCAAAGCTCTCATCTTGTTTTTTCCAGCCCTCCTAAAAAGGGTTGTATCATCTATAAATTGCCAATGGGTGATGTTTTTGATGTTATTACTAGTCTTAAACCCACTTATTAGCCCATTTTTGTATGCCTTCTTCAAGTTCCTTCCCAATACCTTTGTCATAATAATGAATAGATATGGTGATAGAGGATCTCCCTGTCTATAACCCCTCTTGGATTTAAATGATTATGTTAATAGCCTATTGACCAACAATGAATATGATATTGTAGAGACATGATATTTAATCCATCTAACCCTTTTCTTCCTAGATTCAAACCTTTTTGATATTGCAACAAGAGAATCCCATTTAACCCTATCATAGGCCTTATTCATAACAGGTTTTAAGATCATTGCTCTCTCTTTTCTAGAAGTTTTTGAATGCATTAATTCATGAGCTACTATGATTACATCTAGAATTTTTCTCCGTTGCATAAATATTCCTTACTCTTCTAAAATATTTTTTCCTAATAGTGTTCTTAACTAATTTGCTATTACTTTGGAGATTATCTTATATTCCATATTACATAGGTTTATGATCCTAAATGAATCAAACCATTTTATTTTCTTATTTTTTGGAATTAGGGTAAGATATATTATGTTTATTTTATAAGGTATGTGGTGTTTTAACCTAGATTGTTCCACCATCACCAACAAAGAATCCTTCACTATTTTCCAGCTATGTTGATAGAATGTTGCAGAGATTCTATTTAGACCCATGGATTTATCCTTATCAAAAGATAAAATAAATAATCTTCTTCCAAAGTAATAGGCTCCATCAGTTTGCTATTGTCTTCATTAGTTAGAATTAAATGTACTTCTTGTAATATTTTACAATTTAGAACTTCAATCTCCTTTGATCCTAGCATATTTTGGTAAAAAATATTTATCTCATTTTTTATTTCACTCTAGTCTTCAATCCAAACCCCTTCTACTTATTTAATTCTACTAATTTTAGATGTTGATCTATGTACCATTGTCATCCAATAAAAAACTGTGTTTTTATCTCCTTTTAACCAAGTCTATCTCGATTTTAAAATCCAAAAATTCTTTTTCTTACTCAAAATATTATGATAGTCATTAAGCAAATCCCTTTCCTATGAGCTTGGATTATTATGCTCAACATATTAGAATTTTGAAATTTTCTTTTTTAGCTATTTTTTCTTCTCAAAACATTTTCCTAAAGTGTTCTTGTTACATTATTTTAATCTAGATGTCATTGATTTAATTTGTTTTAAAAGTGTATACAACCCATTGTTTCTTGAATAATTCCATATTAGAGCTATCATATCAATAAATTGCAGATGGTCTTCCCACATCTCCTCATTTTAAATATTATCTTTTTCTAATTCACTTATGACCATTTCAACTCTTATTAGCTAGTCTGAACTAATCCTTATCAAGGTATTAATTTCAACATAAGTGTCTCCATCTAGCCAATGATCTAAGAGTATGCATATATCTAGGTTTTTTGCTATCAGATTCTGACCTATATTATTATTGGTCCATGTATAGTGGTCCTCTTCAAACTCAACCTCTCATAGATTATTATTTTGAATAAAAGCTGAGAAATCTCTTATACTTTGGGTTATTTTCCTAATTCCCCCAAATTTTTCATCTAGTTTGGCCATGGCATTAAAATCTCCTATGATAATGAATCGAGTTTCTAGGTATTTACTTCTAATAAAGGATCCAATTCCATTCCATACTTCTAATCTACCTTACTGAGTTGTAGAACCATAGAAATTGATAAGGATGAAATAAATAACTACAAAATAGCATGTGACTAATGAGACTATACAATGCCTAGTTTTATGAATGGTTTCATATGAGGTTCTAATTAGATTCCAACATGCTATAATACCCCCTATTGCTATTTTTGAATTTATAAAATCCCTTTCACATCTTGTCCATACTATTTTTATTGTTTTGGAAACTTCTTTCTTTGTCATTTTAGTTTTCTAGATACAAATAATATTAGGCTTATTACTTAAACAAAGGTCCTTGATACACCTCTACTTTGAGGGGGCATTAGAACCCCTTATATTCCATGATATGGTAATCATATCTCATTAGGGGCTATTGGCCCTGCCTAAGAATTACCAATATAAATTTATTTTTATTAAATAGAAGTTAAACCAACTTTGATTGTGTTCCTTTCTCTATGTTTGCTCTTGTTTCCTTGGCTTTCGATTGATAATTTAAAGGTTTTCCTATTTTTGTCTTACCAGTATCGGGAGTAGGTCTTATTATTCTATTCCTCAATATTCTTTCACAACTTTTCTTTTCATTATATTTATCCTCTCCTAGCTCTACTAAGGAATATTTTGACTTATCCTACTCATTTTTTGGTATATTCTTGTTAACGGTAAAAGTATTAACATCTAACATTGTGTTTTCTTTGCCACTTTTCTGCCCCTAAATGGTGCATGGAACTTCAAGAGAGTCTTCTGAATATGATGAGGCACATTCTTTAGGTTCATAAAGAATGTTCATCTTTGAATCATGATCATACTAATTAGATGGTTCCTTGTTAATATTTTGATCTTGTTGTACTATATTCTCTAAGCTCAAATCTACTTTTTGAAAGCACGAGATTCCGGGCAAAGGAAACACTAATCATGCAATGTAAGACGAAAATGTAACGCTTTGATCCTATGCACTAAAACAGAGAAAAGAGACAACTTGGAAACAAAAGACAAGATGTAAAGAAATCATAGCCCTCTTTATTCAAATATCTTATCCTCGGTTACATAGACGTCTCCTCCCTTTTTAGGGGCTAGGAGCGTTAAATTTGTCTTCATTACAATGTGTGACCTAGTCTTCCTTTTCTCGCGTGCCCACGATTGCAATGGGGGGGCCAAGATGTTGTCGTCGCTGATGTCGATGAGTTCTTCACCTCTGCTGCTTCTCCTGTGAACAAAGAAACAACCAAGATGTCAGTAGCACCTGCTGCAAATGAAAGGTGTTTGTTCTTTAAAATTAACGAAATATGCATGCAAAAATTTATCTAAAACAATGAACAAAATGATTCTAAATAGCCCGAAAACTTGCCAGAAGACAGAAAATGTTACCAACAGACCATTTCCACTGAGACAGTCGGCCAATCTACTTTCAACTGGAAATCGTCCCTGGGTGGGACGATTTTTGACTGTAAATCGTCCCTGGGTGGGACGATTTCTTCTGTGTTGGGGAAGCCGAACTGACACGCTCCAATGTCGACTCCCGAGGTCTCCAAAACACCTGCAGATAAGGGGGTTATGTAATTGGGGCCATTTTGGGATGACCCAGATGGTCGGATTCTCCCAATTTGGCCTCTATCTTCGAGAATTTGATATCGCCACCTGCAAGTCAATGAAACAACAAAGCGACACAAAACATACTAGAATCTGACCAAAAGTTACAAAATTGCAGCTATGGGTTAATCAAACCTAATAACACAAAATGCAACCTGAAAAAGTAATCTAAAATGCTCTAAAACTTAAAATAGGACTTGGGGAGTGCGGGGGTGCCCAAGTGGGCCTCCCACCGTTGGCACTTTATTTTGGAGCCAATCCACTAGGGATGGGCCCAAAACCTCTTAGGATTGGGGGTCGGCGAATTGGTTGGTTCAGGTGTCCATGTGTTGGATTTGGGTCAGGTTCGAGCTTCCAAAGGCCACCCAACAACCTCCCTTGCAAAAGAGATTGGTGGATGTGGGAAGGTGAACCAAAAGGGATGCAAGTGGGTCTTCAACTCGGCAGCACTTCGTTGCTTGAAAACTCCTTCAACCTCTGTGTTTTGGGTGAGAAAAGTCCCACCTTTTATAGACCCATGGGGTCTCTTTTGGGAGGGAAGCACAAATGCCATGTGTTGGTCATAGGCGCCATGTGGCGCTCTTGTCTTCCCATGAGGGAGGGGAGTCCTCCATTGACTTGGGCTTTGATAAATGCCTTTTGTGATAGTCTTCTAACGGCCCCTCTGTCCACCTACACACGCATGCAAGGCAGGAGTCATTAACTGACTGTTCTGGGCTGCCACTTGGCACCATTTGCCTTTTTGCCCGTTAAACTTGGAAATCGTCCCACCTAGGGACGATTTCAGAAATCGTCCCTAGGTGAGACGATTTCAATTCAGCAATCATCCCTGGGTGAGACGATTACTAGGCAAAGTGTCTAAGTGTGCCAAATTGCTTCTTGACCTCACAAAATTGCTATGAAAGTGGTTAAGACCACTGTTTGACCTCTGAGGGCTGCCCTGGGGGCTGTGTTTGTCAAAGCGATCAGTGTTTGTAGTCACATAATCGGATTGGTGTTGTTTTGGTGTCTACAAATGCCCCTTTTTGGGAAGCGCTACGGGTGACGCAGTGCTGAGCAAAAATAGATAACCAAAGCACTACTGATTAGGGTTTCTTGGTAACCTAACCAACTTTTGATGCCCCAAGTATGGAAAGGGCATGCATTCTTGAATCCTTGCTTTTGACGAGCTAAGGAATTTGATTTCAAGTATTAACCTATTTTGGTGAGGTGTGACTTGAATTTAGACATTGATCAGTCATGAACAGGCCAAGGGCGTTTTTATCCTCAGGGGGAACCTTGTGTTCATGATTCACGAAATGCCAAGTGTTCGATTGATTTGATTGTTGCTTGTTTACTGCCCCAAGCAGGAGCGTGATTGTCTTTGTCAATGATTCTTTGAATGCATGTCATTTTCCTTAATTGGGTGTGTGATTGTTGGTTGGTGACTAAGTGTGACTACCCCCTCAAGCGACGAGTCGATGAGGGAATGACCTTCGTGAGAGAAGCGACGAGTTGCTTGACCCAAGATGACTTGTGCCAGGGTGCCTTTAAAGGGTTTACCGTTAAGCGTGTGCAATTTTTTCCAACATTTGGACCTATTTTTTGTGGGTTTAACCCTTTTTGTGATGTCAATTGAGGTGAAATCATCGAAAATCTAATTTCCCGTGGAGCGGTCCGGCTATTGTAGCCTTCTTAGGGAAGCAGGAGAGCGATAATTTGGACCTCGACATCGATTTTCTTTGCCTAGAGGTTAAGTGCATGAGCACTTATGTCTGGCAATGTGTCTCTGTGTTTTTGTTGAATTTTGTACTATTTTTGTTGTTTTTGTGACACCATTTGGGGATTAAACTGTCTGCAATCCGTCTGCCCATGGAGCGGTCCGGCTATGTTAGCCTTCTTGGGGGGTAGGATAGTGACATTTTGTAACGCCAATGCGTATTTTGTATTCCGAGATGTCAAGTGCAACAGCACTCTTATTTGGCAAATTTATTTTTTGTTTTTAGTTCATTTTTGTTGATTTTTTGTTGTTTTGACTTTTCGGCTAGAAATCGTCCCTGGGTGGGACGATTTCCAATTGCAGAAATCGTCCCTGGGTGGTACGAGCGCTGACCAGAGCGCTCGTCCCAACCAAGGACGATTTCCAGTTGGTAGGCCTATTTAAGGCCCAAAACTTGGATTTGGGCTCATTTGTGTCATTTTTTTTCTTGCGATTTGGTAGCTCTGGGAGGAGGAGGTAATTCTGCGAAGCGAAGCGCTGTCGGAATTCTCTTTGTCATCATGAGTGCACAAACTGGTTCGAGCGGTGGAGCATAGGCAAAATTCATAAGTGCTCCCTAGAGTTTATTCTTGCAATTGATGATTTGATTTGAATTGATTTTGTTTATTTCTTTGTTTGAAATAAAATTTAGATCTTGAAACTTAGTTATTTCTTTGTATTCAATCAGTTAAGGTTAGAAACCCTAGATCTGAAAGATTTATTTTTGAATTTTTGTGTTGTTTTTTGTAATTACTCAGTTTAGGTTAGGAACCCTAAATCTAAAAAATTAGTTTTGAATTTTTGTGTGTGTTATTGTTTTGCAGGTTAGGAGCCGGTACCGTGTACCTACCGCATTTGCTGAGGCGCGATCGGCGCTGACTGATGTTTATTGGCAGTGGCTTGATGCCCTTGGGCTCAAGCAGGTGGCTTGACTGGAGCCTATGGTCCCGGATCAGGCCTATCTGATGGCCCTGATCAAAGTTTGGGATCCGTGGACCAACACTTTCCATCTTTCGACAGGGGAGATGACTGTGACACTGGAGGACGTTTATCGGTTGCTTCGGATTCCGATAGATGGACTGCCCATTAGGACATCACCGTGTGATCAGCGGACTGCTGTACTGACGAGATTTTTTGGGCATGTGAAGCGGCTGGGTGTAATGAACCCAGTGGAGACAGCCGAGGTGGATTGTCAGGCGAGCGGGATTTGTGTTAGCTGGTGGCAGTAGAGGGGGGTGTTAGGAGTGAGGCACGCATTCTTGATGGACCTCATTTCTAACATGCTTCTACCTGATTCGTCAGGCGGGAGGTTCCCGTGGAACCTGCTGGAGTTGGTTTGGCAGTTGGTAGAGTGCCCGATAGAGGCACCGCTGATTTATGGATGGGGACAGACATTGTTGGCACAGCTCTACGAGGAGCTGTACGGCGTTCGTTGTCGACAGCGGAAGGGGGTGAGTTGCAGTTATCTTCTTCAGTGCTGGGGTTGGCAGCACATAGCAGTGGAGAGGCCGACCGGGTTACCATGGACGACGCGGGCGGTGATGGACGACGATGAGATTGGCTATGCAGCTTTGTGGCGGCGATCTGCGGAGCAGGGGCAGAGTCGACGATGGGCAGGTGTCGTTGAGCACTACACTGATGCCTTTTCTCGGCTCACTCTAGGGGAGGTGTTTTTGCGTCCTTATCGGGACTGTCTAGGCTGGGCTGAGGCTGGAGAGTGGCTCCGACGGGTACAGAGGGAGCGGTGGTTGACTGGGCGACACAGGACGGAGCATGAGTTCTTTTTGTATCGTCGGGTTACACGATAGTTTGGGGTGCGCCAGGGGTTGCCTGGTGAGCCCGTTGTCTATCGGCGGCGAGGGGATGAGAGGGATCTGGAGCCACCGGTCACCGTGCCATTGGGCGAGGATTCTGATGCAGTGATTGAGGTTTTGGATGTGGATGACATCGAGACTACCACTGAGCATGATTCATGGTGGGTACTACGGCGTTGGAGAGGAGAGGGGCCACTGGGAGGCGCGGAGGCGGTAGTGGAGGATGCTAAGGTAGCAGGGGGTGATTGGGGAGGTCCGTTGGATGATGTGGACATGGTGGATGTGGGAGATGAGGATGTGGACTTGGGTGTTCCGGAGTAGCCGGACATGCAGGATGTGGAGGAGCAGTTGGAGCCTGAGCAGGCTACTGTCCCCGTGAGTCCTATGCGTCCGGCAGATACAGAGGAGGTGGGGTCAGAGGTAGGTGTTGAGATTGCTCGACTTACAGAACTGCTATGGATGCGAGATCTAGAGTTGGGGGATGCTCGGCAGGAGAGGGATCTTCTACGGGCTCAGTTGGCAGAGCGGGATAGAGTTTTGGCGCAGCACGATGATGCATTGTCTATCTATCATCGGCGGGAGGCAGAGTGGTGTCTGTACCGGATAGACTTGGATAGGGAGGTCATCCACCTTGGCGGGTGGCTACCTAAGCCTTCGATCAGTAGATCTTCTCGACAGACAAGGGATAGTTTGATTGAGCAGTCAGCATCCTCTCGTCGCAGGCGGTTAGATGAGGGGGGTGGTAGCAGGCATGATGCGGGGGCTAGTAGTAGCCGCCCTGCAGGGTCCCGTAGGACCCACACTATGGGGGGTAGTTCCCGTCGCACCGATCCTGCGTGATCATGGTGGTCGACGCCTTAGGTTGGAATTTTGTATATGATTGCGGGGTCTGAGGACCGGTTTTGTAGCCTGCGGGCATCTTTTTGACGATATATATATATATATACCGGTTTTATTTTTGGTTTTGTACATGTGATGATATGATTTTTTTTTTTTTGTTATGCATGTTTATTTATTTTGATGGATGCAGATGTTATGATGAGTGCAAATGTTTTAGATGTCTATGTGATATGCGAATTGAAATGGATGAATGATATTTGTGGTGATTGTACTGTAGGCTGTTTAAGAACCTCTTTATTTACATGGTTTTTCTATTTTTGTATTTTCTGATGGTATCATAATTATGATAAGTAGCACAGATGGTTTTGGAATGAATGTAAGGTTTTCTGAGATTCAGACAGTTTTAACTATTATCCATGACTGTACTTTATCTTACAAGACTTTTGAACAAGGTATGAATCGGACCTATTTTTGACCGAGTTATTTAACATCCCTGTGTGTGCAATTGAGTTCATTTAGTGGTATTTGTTAGGATACCGCCGATGCCGATGGGCTTTCAACCGAACTCGTACCGAGGATCACCTAATTAGATCCACGAATTTCTTTGTTGTATGTACTAAGATTAATCTGCGGTGTAATCCAGGATGCCATAAGCTAGCTCATCCACATGCAAACATTGATCTGTACGCAAGTTAATGTGACAGATATATCGTCATGCGGGAGGTTTACTACATTACCGATAGGCTATCAACCAAATTGGTATTGAAGCTTGCCTTATGACCTATAGAATGCTGAGAGTTCCAGGGATTCAAGGTCAACTCCCTTCTTTTCTTCAATTGTATTGGGATACTTGCTCATTGTAGTGATGAGATCACTATTTATTTTGATTTGTTTTTCTTTCGAGCAAGGGATTGGGGATATGGAGTGATGAAAATCACTGTTGTTTGTGCCTTTTGATGTTTGCACTGTAGTTTTTCAAATTTAGAGTTTTGACATTTTGCAACTTTTTTGTGTTTTTCAGCTATTGAGAACTTTAGGGATTCTTAGGGAATTGGGTAGGGAGGATGCTTGTCCTTTTGCCAACTCTCAGCATTCTAGGGGTCATTCACACAGGGGGATGAGCAAGATAACCGTTTCACTTTTGGTGACCTAGATTATTTTGCAGGTTTCGTCTTTCGTTCACACAATTTGGGAATTTTAGTGTTTTGATTTGTGTTGGGATGTTACGTAACAAGGTGTATTTCAAGTATGACTCTACCTTCGTAAAATCTGTTCGACTTGATACACTACATGGCTAAAGATGAACATGATGACTGAATCACTGTGGTAAAAGTTATGCTTGGTGTTTTTGTTGTTTTTGATGAATTTGAGTATGCCTAGAACTGAGATGCAAATCTTTGTTGTTTTTGATGATATTTGTTGTTTTTTTTTTTTTTTTTGACCAAGAGACTGCGATAATCTTTGGAGGTTTTTGTATTGACCAAGAGATTGCGATAATCCTTGGAGCTTTTTGGGTTGACCAAGAGATTGCGATAATCCTTGGAGATTTTTGGGTTGACCAAGAGATTGCGATAATCCTTGGAGCTTTTTGGGTTGACCAAGGGATTGTGATAATACTTGGAGCTTTTTGGGTTGACCAAGGGATTGCGATAATCCTTGGGTTGACCAAGAGATTGCGATAATCCTTGGATATTTTTGGGTTGACCAAGAGATTACGATAATCCTTGGAGCTTTTTGGGTTGACCAAGAGATTGCGATAATCCTTGGAGCTTTTTGGGTTGACCAAGAGATTGCGATAATCCTTGGAGCTTTTTGGGTTGACCAAGAGATTGCGATAATCCTTGGAGCTTTTTGGATTGACCAAGAGATTGCGATAATCCTTGGAGTTTTTTTTTTTTTTTTTTTTTTTGGCTTTCTTAGATATGAAATGGTCGCAAATGACTGATATTCAAGGGTTCTGTTTCCTTGATACCGTCAAGAGAAGCTAGCCTGTACGTCCCGGGTCCTATTTTGTTATTAATGACATAAGGACCTAACCAATTTGCCGCGAATTTGTCCCTCATATGGGATGGCAAATTAGAGTTTTGTTGGTTTTCCTTCATAACCAAATCACCAACCCGAAAGTCTCTTAGGTGAACTTTCATGTTGTAAGCTCTCTTAAGACGCTCTTGATAGATACGTAAGTGCTCGAGAGCATTAACGCGTCATTCGTCAAGCAACGTAAGTTGGTCTAATCGGGCCTGCCGTGCAGTGTTATCATCGATGAACTCTTGCATTTATATGCGCAGGGAAGGAATTTCCAACTCAAGAGGCATTACTGCCTCTGAGCCATACACTAGTGAAAACGGAGTTGCCCCAGTGGGCGTCCGAATGCTAGTGCAATAAGCCCAAAGGGCAAGTGGGATTTGTATGTTCCAATCCTTATGACTGTCTACGACGGTCTTTTTAAGGATGGCGACTAGCGTTTTGTTTGACACCTCTGCTTGCCCCTTTGCTTGCGGATAATAGGGTGTTGAAAATCTGTGCTGAATTTTGTACTTTGTGGTTAAAGCACGCACGTCTTTGTTCTTAAATGATGGCCCATTATTCGAGATTATTTTGGATGGAATACCAAAATGACATATGATGTAATGCAAAATGAACTCCGCAATGCGGGGTCCTATCGTAGAGGTTAACGGAATTGCTTCCACCCATTTGGTAAAATATTCTGTGGCCGTTATGATAAACATGTGACGGCCTGATGATGCAGGGGAGATCTTTTCGATTAGATCGAGGCCCCACTGCGAAAATGGCCAAGCAGACTGGACTATCTGTAGGGCCTGGGAAGGTACGTGCATCAAATTAGCATGATGCTGACATTTTACGCACCTCTTGACATACGTGCAACAATCTCGCTCTAAAGATGGCCAGTAATAGCCCATGCAAAGAATGCGCTTTGCAATGGCCATACCACTGAAGTGGCCGCCACATGTACCGTCATGCTCTTGGGTGACTGCCCAAGTGGACTCTTGCTGGTCCAAGCAATGAAGAAGAATTTCGTCGTAGCTACGACGATACAAAATGTCTCCTATCAAGACATATTTTGCCGCTTTCTATTTGAATGTTCGTTTTGTGGCTTGCGTCAATCCAAAGGGTAGATTACCTAACTTGAGGTAGTCTCTTATGGGTAAATACTAGTCCTGTTGATCGGATACCTCGACAGCTTGAACAGTCAATCCCTTTTGGAGTTCTTCCCTAACAAATGCTGATTGGGATAGAACTTGTAATAATAGCGTTGTGTTGCTATTAATGGGAGTGGGGGAAAACAAAGACCCCAGTTGGCATGTTTCAAATAGTCTCGGATTCGAAAGAACTTATCCGAAGATGGTTCGATCTGGATCATGTGGACTCCTGGCATCAAATCTGAGCTTGCGCGCTCCATCGCGGGTTGCGATAAGGTTTTGACCTGAATGGTTGTTATATCACCGGAAAGGTCTTGCGGGATTAGTGACCCTAAGGAGGCCATTGTGTCCACAAAATGATTCGATGATCGAGGGAGTGCCTCGATGTCATACCACTCAAGTTTTGCCAGGAATTTATCCACGAGGGCTTTATAGGCCTTCAGAACTGGGCATTTGCATTGATATACCCCTTTGACTTGATTGACGATTAACAACGAATCGTCAAAGATGTTCAGTCTTTTGATATTCATGGTGATTGCTGTTTGAAGACCTAGGAGCAAGGCTTCATATTCTGCATTGTTGTTGGTGCACTAGAAATTTAATTTAAATGACAGGGGCATTGGAGCGCCCTACGATGTGAAGAATACAATTCCTGCACCACCACCTTGCTCGCATTTAGAACCATCAAAAAATAAGGTTATGTCGGCCTGAGACTCAGGCTCTTCAGAATCTGGCGATTCTGAGACATGGAAGACCTCATCATCGGGTAGTTCTATGACTAGAGGCTGATCGTCTTCAAGAGGAGGCTCTGCTAGGTGATCGGCTATGACTTGTCCTTTTATAGATTTTTGCCCAATTAACTCAATGTCAAATTCCGTCAACAACATGATCCATTTCGCCATGCGACTACTATGATAAGTATGACTCATCATGTATCGCAATGGATTCTCCTTAGACACAACATACGTCGTGTTGCTCAGCATGTAGTGGCGTAGCCTTTTGGTAGCAAACACCACTGCCAACGAGTTTCTCAACGTATGCATAGTTAAGTTCGTAATCGACCGGGTGCGGCTAAGATAGTAAGTAGCCTCGTTCTTTGTGAAGTTCATTCTTCCGGGCTAGCATTGCGCCCGATGCCACCTCGATAGTCGAGATGTATAAGTAGAATGGCACACCTGGTCTAGGTGGTGCCAATACTGGCGGCGAAGCCAAGTACTTGTTTGATTTCGTCAAAGGCTGATCGACACTCGTCATCCCAATGAAATGTGACCCCCTTGTGCAATAATTTGTTCATTGGTCAGCATTTGTCGGATAATTGCGCTATGAAGCGTTTAATCGACGCGACCTTTCCTTGCAGACTTCGAGTTGCTTGATAGTGGTTGGGGGAGCCATTTCAAGGATTGCCTTGACTTTGTTTGGGTCCACTTCGATGCCTCTCTTGGAGACTATAAAACCCAAGAGTTTTCCGGATGTGACGTCGAACACGCACTTCTTGGGATTCAATCTGACCTTATGCTCTATGAGGCGATCGAGAATCTTGCTTAAGTCATCGAGATGATCTGAGCGCAAGAGAGACTTGGCTAACAAATCATCCATGTAATCTTCCAAAGTTTTGTGCATGTAATCATGGAAGATATACGTCATAGCATGTTGGTATGTAGCGCCAGCGTTTTTAAGGCCAAAAGGCATGACCTTATAGCAAAATGTCCCCCAAGGCATTGTGAATGTCGTTTTGAGTTGGTCTTCAGGATTGATACGAATTTGATTGTATCCTAAGAAATTGTCCATTAGGGAGAGCATTTCGTGACCTGCTGTAGCGTCTACCAATGCGTCGATGCTTGGCAAGGGGAAATCATCCTTAGGACTCGCTTTGTTTAGGTCTCGAAAGTCCGTGCATATGCGAATCCTCCCGTCGGGCTTCTTGACGGGAACCATGTTGGACAACCATGGCGGATAATCCACGTAGATGACAAATTGTGCATCCAACAGCTTTTGCAATTCGTCTTTGACCATCAAGGCCACTTTTGGGTGCATCTTTCTTAGTTTTTTCTTTACAAGCTTGATTTTCGGATCAAGCGTTAAGTTGTGCATGACTAGCTGCGGGTCTAGTCCTGGCATATCTTTGTACGACCATGCAAAAACTTCCTTCTTCTCTTTGAGAAGGGCAATATATTCGGCTTGCTCTTCGGGGGAAAGGCTTACCCCAGACTTGAGAATCCATGGATTCATTGGATCTGTGCCGATGTCTACGTTAGTCGTCTCTTCGACTGACATGTGGGATCCGTCCTCCAACTGATGTGGAGTTGGGATTAAATGGATATCATCAACTGAGTTAAGATCTACGTTTGGGACCTCGGGTCCCTCTTCACCTTGAAAAATATCCTGAGTTGTCCTTGGGGTAAAATGAAGCATTTCACTAAAAGGCCAGTACTCTGATGGTGACAATGGCGAATTGACACGATCCCAGTCGATGGCATCCATGTCTAGATGTAATGACCGTGATGGATCGGTCGGATTGCGGATGGGTGTGGTCAAATCAATGGAGATCATGTGGATGGAATGAATTTGGTCTCCAAAACCACGGGTGTGATGACTTGATTCTTTTAGATGTTCCCTATACTCTAGATCTGGCTCTACGGGAATAGGCACGAATGGATCCTCTCTAGGTGCAAACTCATCTCTTTGTGCGAAAAGGAAGGTGGGGTCTTCCCTCGACACTGCTGTCATGATGGGGTCTCGAGGTGGACGATGCTCATCTTGAATTTGGAGCCATAGGTCTAACACTTGGTTCCACATCACTGGGTCTACGTGCCATTCATGTCCTAACCATATACCCATTTGTCCCATTAGATCTTCATGCGTTAAAGCTCAATGATGTCGTCGTGCATGTCTGAGATAGTCCATCTCAGTCTCATCTTCTGACTCACTTTCATAGATCCAAAATTGTTTATCCTCTTCAGCATCTGTTGCTTGCGATGTTGAGGACTCTTCCTGTTCCAGTGAATTAATATGGTCCCATTGCGATTGTTCCACTCTTAGTGGAGGGACCTGATTCTTTTGAGACTGTGTCGTTTCGTCTAGAACCTTTAAGGGGAACAGTTTTAGAAGAATGTTTGGAAGCCGTTGTTGTTCTCTTTGACGATTGCTCTCTGAACTTTCACCTCTCTCTAGCAAAGGAGAGGGATTATTGCTATTTCCAGGGGTGTTTGTAGACCATGGGAGATAATCCCCTAATGTGTATTCTATGTTTGGATTGGCATACGGGTCTTGTGCCAATCCCCCCTTGTTGCCTATTTCTAGGCCTTGCATATTTTCAACCAAGATGTCTAATGGCAGGGGATGGTTGAACCCTACCCCTGACTTGTCATATGGCATCTGATATCTTGGTTGGCAAAGGATCTGCATCCCTTGCTCATATCTGCCTAGCCCATACCCATGCCAATTGCATTGTTCGAGATATTTTAGGGCAAATTTTGGGTTCGACAGATAATTGATGTTTTCGACAAAAAGCTCTTCATCTGTTTCCTTTTGTTCGCATGGTTCAGAACCATGATCAAGGCCCCCATACACAAAATTCGTCTGGTTGGGAGGGTAGCCTAGTGGAACAATTGTCCCTATGGGAATGCGAGGTCTTCCCATGTCCTGCACTGACTCCAATGTGGGGGTTGCCACAACATTTTGCACTAAGTATTCTCCCAGGCATGTACTGGCCATTTCAACAGTGATTGTTGATGATTGGGTAGGAGGAAATGGTAGTCCTTCCTGAGTCCATTCCATGTTTGGTTGTTCATGAGTCTTGGTTTGTGTTATGTTGGGTGTTTCCTCTGTTGATATCATTGAAATTATGGGCAACCCCTCTTCTAGAGGCTTAACCTCTTCCATGATTTGCTTTCCCTTGTCCTTCTGTTGGGCCATGATAGGTGGCGTTGATGATGAAGGAGTAGGTGATGCAGTCTCACCTGGAGGGGATTTTTCCTTGTTGGCCACCAGTGGTGCCTGCGGTATCGAACCCTGTTTAGATGGATTTAATTGAAAATCCAAATGCGTTGATGGGAGGGTCGATTGAGGTATGAATTGTATCGCATTGCAATACTTGAAGGGCTCTAAGTCCATTGGGACTACATGTATTTGCCCTTCATAGGCATACTTCAAGCACTGGTGTGTGATTGAGGGGACACACTTCATGTCCCTGATCCAAGGCCGCCCTAGCAGTATATTATAAGCCATTTTGCCTTCCAGCACATGGCACAGTGTGGGTATTGACTTTTGTCCTACCTGGATAGGCGGAACAACTGTGCCGACTGTCGAGCAAATTGCATCGTTAAAAGCTCGTAGTGTGTACGTGGAAGCGGTGATGTGAGAGGCTGGCAGTTTTAAATGTTTTAACGCTATAGTGGTTATAATGTTACTGGACGAGCTAGTATCTATCAACACTCTCTTGTACAGGATCCCGTTGACCCGCGCGATAATGTGCAGGGGTGGATCCGGCATGTCATTTGATATCGTTTTGACCTCGTCTTCTCTGAATGTGATGACAGGCTCCGTACATTGTTTCACATGTCCCACAAAGGCGTTGAAAGAATTTGCTTCATGGGGTTGTACTTCAATGGCTTTTAAAATGTCCATAAGAGCTTCTCTATGGGGAGCTGATTGTTGAATAAGCTCGTAGATGGACAGCCTAGCCGACGTGGTCCGCAAACTCTGCGTGAGTTTGGTTCGTATCGTGACCTCAAGTCTAGGAGGAGGTAACTGTGTTGGGAATTTTTGAGGTTGCGATGTCGACGGAACTTCCCTCGTAGCTACCTCGGGGGCAACTGTTGGGTATCTTCTGTTCCTTGTTACAATGCTAATCATTCCCACAAATCCTTGCACGGGAAGATCTTGTCGCACCTCGTTAATCTGGAGCGGTTTTGTCTGTGCCTCATGGGCAGGCAAGGGGTCCTTGAATACCCCCATTTGTTGGTTGTTTGGTGTGATGGGGTTGTCCACGACCAATGTTCTGTTATCGATCAAATCCTAGACTAGTTCTTTGAATTTCCAGCACCCAGTTAGGTCATGTCCTCTGCGCCTATGGAATCTGCAATACAATTCCTCCCTATACCCCCTAGGCTTGGGAATGTTAGGGTCAAAAATTTGGATCTCTGGCAGAGTAACTAAATTTGCCACTGACAAGCGGTCAAATAAGGAGTCCCTAGACTCCGCATATGGGGTGAATTATCACCTAGGGCGACGCTGCTGATACTGCTCCTGTCTTCTGTTATCTCTTTCGTAAGCAGGAGGCACTGCCTGGTAGTTAGCCTTTTGAGGCTGCTTTTCTTGCATAGGTGCGGGGACATTTATCGCAACTTGGTTGAATGCAACGTGTTGTGGTTGCGTTGTCCCAGTTTTAGTGGTTTTATTCCACTCTTTCTTCTTAGGCTTGGCAATTGCGCCTTCGCCTATCTTAATCTCTTCTATGACTCTGGATTTCACCAAAGCTTCTTCTAAGCTGTCGTATTGTTGCAGTAACAATAGACCAGAGATTGATTTTAAGCAACTTTTTGTGAACATTTGCGTGAGGTCCGACATGGGAGGACGGTAGGGTAACTTAGAAAGCAAAGCTCTCCATCGGTTCCCTTATGTTGCCATTATTTCCTCCTCAAATTGTTTAAGGCTAGCAAGATCACTAAGTGATGCCTTCTTCCTTGTGTTGAAGGCGAAACGTTCAAGAAACGCATCTACTAGTTGATCTAAGCTACTTATGCTGTGTTTGGGCAGTTGTGTGAACCAATCCGAGGCAGGGCCTGCGAATGTGGTTATGAATGTTCTAATCAATAATGCATCATTATCTTGGATGCCGAAGCATTGGCTTAGAAATCGTGTAACGTGTTCCCGTGCGTCCTCTTCACCTTTAAAACCTACCAATTGAGGCAACTTGAAGTGTTCGTGGTAAAGAGGTGTAGGCACCGAGGGATGCACCGGATTACTGCGAAGTAGACGTAATGTGGGTTTTTGATGCCCAGCGAGCTTTTGTCTCCACTGGACTCCAAACGCTCCAATAGCACTTGGTATGCATCGAAAGATTTTATTTCTTCCTCTTTTGTTCGCTCTTGTTGCAAGTTACGGTAAACTGGAGGCCTATGGAGGGGTGGCCGAATGGCATCCTTCCTTCCTTGATGGGGAGTTTCAACATATTCCTCTTCTGGTTCATACTCCTCATAAAATTCTTGAGGAGTCTCTGGGCGAAACATATGACCCTGATCAAGCTCTTGCTGAAGGTACCCATCATTGTTTCTGGGAGTTGCCTCCCTCTCGAATCTATGAGGTCTTAGGGGCAGAGCTTGACGAGGTCGTGGAGACCTGTCCTGCACCAATAGATTAGGCCTCTCATACTGTTCAGATCTTTGGATGCGATGGGTTGGAACTCTCTCAGGTATTTCATAGCGTAACTCATCCGCTTCACGTTGCATGCTTTCTTTATCCAAGCGGTATTGATACTATATCTCTTGCTGACTTTGTTTAAGCCACATGATTTGGGCTTGACGGGTGGTATATCTGACGACAGTCGGGTCAATTTGATCTACCCTATTTTGTTCAGAAGGTTCAAATGTTCCTCCTATGGGTTTACCTCAATTTTGATGCTCTAAAATCTCAAGGGGTCGCTTCCCTCTGTCAAGGTAGGCGATATGTGCTCAAGGTTATGGCCTCAAGGGGTGATCATGATATCCAGCTGGTGCAGAAGCATAAGGTTCCCGAGTTGTATGTTGTTGTCCTTGAGGAATGTGATGATCTTCCTCATATTCTCTCTCATAGGTGCGTAAGGGGCAGGCGGAGTTAGGTCACCCTGTGTGAGGAACCCTACGCTCTGGATTTGGTCTCTCTGTTCTGATGAGAGGTAAAGAAGGGATGCCATATCCACGTTGCCCCTCCAAATGGACGACGTGCCTGTCTAGCGCTTCATTGCGTGGTGGCCACTCATGCCTAACTTCAAGAGGTGATTCTCTATTTATGCCAAGGTTTACATGTAAGGCCTCTTCCCGAAAGGGGCTGCTTTGAATAGGCATACCCCACCGAGGATTCTGAATTGGATTCTTTTGTAGGTTAGACCTATAAGGCGGTATGACCAAATCCTCAGGACTAAAGTGAAGGCGACTTGCACCTGCTTTTTGTGTACCTTCTGGAGCTTCTGCCCTTGATTGGGCTTGACTGCGGGTGTACACCATTGCGGTGCTTCTATGCTATCTAAATAAGTTTTTATCTCGTTTTTATGATTTTTTTTTTTTTTTTTCTACACTGAGCAGAATTAAGCACACACATTCACAAAACCGTGATTATCTCTTTTAAGGATTATTGGTGTGCCCTAAACTGGTTTAGTGCATTTTGTTGTTTTTTTTTGTTTTTGTAGGTTTTGTAGAACGTTTAAATGCATCATGTAGGCTCTTATAACTCCCAAAAGGTTGCCCCTTCAATATACCAACCAGGCCGATATACCAACCTCTCTATATACCCGCCCTTACGAGAGGGAGACTATAGGTACGTGAGAGCAGAAGGTACATGGTACATAGGCGGTACGGAATGGGGATTGTCCTGTTAATGGCACCTACCATAGAAAACTTATCCTCACGTGCATGGGAATCACCCCAGCTACGCTCGGTCTGTCTTCGTCAGGATTTACGCCTAACAAAAGTTGACAATCAGGAAATGGATGCAAATCAAGCCAAGGTGGTGATTAAATCCACCAATGGTCTTGATCAAGGGCTGGGGTCTTACGACCAGCTCCTTGGTTTAAAATTGTTTCATGGAGTGTGTGAGGTTCTTTTTATCCAATGAAAATGAAACATGCATGCTAAGCAATGCAAGCTAAAATGAAAACAGTCAAAGAAACAGAGACAGAAACAAAAAATTTCAACAGAGATGATAAAAATCCCTACCTCTTCTCTGCCTGCTCCAGTTGCCTCTGAATTTCTGCTCTGAAAATCTGCAGACAGAAAATCGTCCCCTGGTGAGACGATTTACAGAACAAAAATCGTCCCTGGCAGAGACGATTTTAAAATCGTCTCAGGGTGAGACGATTTCTAGAACAGAAATCGTCCCTTGCAGAGACGATTAACAGTCTGCAAGAAAAATGTACCTGTAAAACACAAAACACAAAAACCCAATTAGTTTTTCTATGATCTTAAAAAATAGGGAACAGGTCCCACCGTGATCGCCACTGAAAGCACGAGATTCCGGGCAAAGGAAACACTAATCATGCAATGTAAGACGAAAATGTAACGCTTTGATCCTATGCACTAAAACAGAGAAAAGAGACAACTTGGAAACGAAAGACAAGACGTAAAGAAATCACAGCCCTCTTTATTCAAATATCTTATCCTCGGTTACATAGACGTCTCCTCCCTTTTTAGGGGCTAGGAGCGTTAAATTTGTCTTCATTACAATGTGTGACCTAGTCTTCCTTTTCCTACGTGCCCACGATTGCAATGGGCGGGCCAAGATGCTGCCGCCGCTGATGTCGATGAGTTATTCACCTCTGCTGCTTCTCCTGTGAACAAAGAAACAACCAAGATGTCAGTAGCACCTGCTACAAATGAAAGGTGTTTGTTCTTTAAAATTAATGAAATATGCATGCAAACATTTATCTAAAACAGTGAACAAAATGATTCTAAACAGCCTGAAAACTTGCCAGAAGACAGAAAATGTTACCAACAGACCATTGCCACTGAGACAGTCGGCCAATCTACTTTCAACTGGAAATCGTCCCTGGGTGGGACGATTTTTGACTATAAATCGTCCCTGGGTGGGACGATTTCTTCTGTGTTGGGGAAGCCGAACTGACACGCTCCAATGTCGACTCCCGAGGTCTCCAAAACACCTGCAGACAAGGGGGTTATGTAATTGGGGCCATTTTGGGACGACCCAGATGGTCGGATTCTCCCAATTTGGCCTCTATATTCGAGAATTTGATATCGCCACCGCAAGTCAATGAAACAACAAAGCGACACAAAACATACTAGAATCTGACCAAAAGTTACAAAATTGCAGCTATGGGTTAATCAAACCTAATAACACAAAATGCAACCTAAAAAAGTAATCTAAAATGCTCTAAAACTTAAAATAGGACTTGGGGAGTGCGGGGGTGCCCAAGTGGGCCTCCCACCGTTGGCACTTTATTTTGGAGCCAATCCACTAGGGATGGGCCCAAAACCTCTTAGGATTGGGGGGTCGGCGAATTGGTTGGTTCAGGTGTCCATGTGTTGGATTTGGGTCAGGTTCGAGCTTCCAAAGGCCACACAACAACCTCCCTTGCAAAAGAGATTGGTGGATGTGGGAAGGTGAACCAAAAGGGATGCAAGTGGGTCTTCAACTCGGCAGCACTTCGTTGCTTGAAAACTCCTTCAACCTGTGTGTTTTTGGTGAGAAAATTCCTACCTTTTATAGACACATGGGGTCTCTTTTGGGAGGGAAGCACAAATGCCATGTGTTGGTCATAGGCGCCATGTGGCAGTCTTGTCTTCCCATGAGGGAGGGGAGTCCTCCATTGACTTGGGCTTTGAAAAATGCCTTTTGTGATAGTCTTCTAACGGACCCTCTGTCCACCTACACACGTGTGCAAGGCAGGAGTCATTAACTGACTGTTATGGGCTGCCACTTGGCACCATTTGCCTTTTTTCCCGTTAAACTTGGAAATCGTCCCACCCAGGGACGATTTCAGAAATCGTCCCTGGGTGAGACGATTTCAATTCAGCAATCGTCCCTGGGTGAGATGATTACTATGCAAAGTGTCTAAGTGTGCCAAATTGCTTCTTGACCTCACAAAATTGCTATGAAAGTGGTTAAGACCACTGTTTGACCTCTGAGGGCTGCCCTGGGGGCTGTGTTTGTCAAAGCGATCAGTGTTTGTAGTCACATAATCAGATTGGTGCTGTTTTGGTGTCTACACTTTTTATTTATAGGATAAAACCTCAAAATAATTGGCATTTCTTCCAATATCTATACTGCTCTCTATTTTTATTTACTTTCATCTATTGGGACCTATGTTTTGGAAGTTGAAAACCATCCTCATCCATATTCATGTGTAAGTTTCTCTTTTGGTTTTATACATATGTTTTTGTTGGAAACTTCTTAGGGTATGATCTCTCAAAATGCCCCACATCATGACATATTCTACATTTGAAATATATATTTTATAAATCTAAGGTTGGGGTCCACAAATAACCCCCATACGTAAGAATGGTTGATTGTGGTAAAGGTTTATTGATATCAATCATGACCAAATTCTAGGCATAAATATTTAAGAATCTATCTTTCATAGTTTTTAAAATCTCAAGGAATTCTCCCAAAGTATTTTCTATTGCCTTGAAGATATTATTTTCCAATAAATCAATGGAAAATTCATACATCCTAATCTAGACTGGTACTAGAGATAAATTTATATTTTCAAGTGCAAATACTTCATACCAATAGGTAAGGAAAAGTATTTCTCTTCCTATAAACCAAGGATCCCCTTTTAGGATTCTATCTCTTTCTTCCATAGAATAAAAAAATACTGGAAAGAAACCTTTGAGAATAAAGGATAGACTCACTCCTAGAGACTTCCAATACCTATCAATCTATTTTCTTAGAGTTGAATCCCTTGGCCAAGACCCATTAAATTTACTAATGATTCTCTTATCTTTGAGCAACAAGGACCTCTACTCTATGAGGTCCTCCCCAACCTCTACTACTAGGGGTGGCTAAGTATTTAGCTATAAATTAGTCCATGACAAGGAAGTTATTACTTGAAATCTACTAAAAATTACTAGTATATCCTATAACAATAATTTTATTTGAAAATAAACCTACGGTAATTTACAAGCAAAACTTCTAATATAATGAAGGAATAAATGAAAGCTAAAATAATTCCATTTGTAGATAGCATGTTATGTCTGGCTAATTCCCTAGCCATACATTGCTTCCCCCATCATCCAAACCCTAGGTGATAAATATCTACAATTTTATTTCTTGTGACTTGAAAAATTATCACTACCCTTATTCTAGATGGCTAACTTCATAGGTTTGTATCTCCGTCAATACCTATTCAGATTCTTTTATATGACCACTCATTTTAAATATTTTCAAATTTTACCTAAATTGGTCTAAGAGTCGTCTAAATGGAACAACCCTTCATAAAATATGGCTCTTGAAAGATGAGATATTTTTTAGAAAAAAATTCTCTATCATTGCTCTTGTTTCATATGGTTGCCTTCACATGGTCATATCTCCCTCAATGTTGCTTGAATTCTTTTGTATGACCACTCATTTCAAAGCTCTTCAATTTTCTCATAAAAGGGTATAAGAATTATTTGAAATGGACAAGTTTATGCAAATATATACCTTCTAAAAGATTAGTTTTTTTTTAGAAAATTTGCCCTAGGTTTGTCGGTTCATAATTGCAACCACACATCCAAACATAGAGTGTTTTGATTCTTACTTATAGATAATATTGTAATTATTTATGGTACCCACTATATATTTTTTCTTTCATCCTTTTTTACACTTTTGTTATAAGATTTGACTAGATGGATTGCTTATGTTTGTTTATGTAAATAGGTGAAATTCCAATATAAAATTTTTATTTTTTGGGCACTTTACTTCTTAGATCCCAACAAAATAATCATCATATTAGACTTAGAAGAATTTTACTTTTCAATTAATTAATTTATTGATATTTAACCAAAGCACTTATTGTCATTGATTTAATTGCTTGTTGGATTGAACTTGAATATTTGAAAAAATGGGTGTTTTAATTTAGATGAGGCAAATCCCTCCAATTTTGGAACAAATTGCTCCTTGGATGAAGACTGCAAAATTTCTTCAAACTTTATCAAATCATATTTTCTCCTTGTGATAATATCCCATTCCAATATTACTAATAATTGTTAGTCATGTATTTTTTTGGGTGCCTAGGCTTATGGGCCCATATGATGTAACCATTATTTATTATAAAAAAAAGATATTATTTAAAGATGTAACAATTATTATTTAGGAGTTACTAGCTTAGGCCCCCACTTGCATATGGATGGGAACCCTTGAGCATTAGGGTTAGGGTATAGCTAAAGTCTATAAAATAACCAATGGGAAACAAAAGAGACATCTAATCAGGGTTAAGCACAAGGGAGAATTTCATAATTTATAGTGAATTTTAGATTTTTAACATTTTTTATTTTGCTATTTTTGGGACCCTAGAGGTCGACCCATTCGCTCGAAAATTACGAGAATTATTTTTTTAGGGTAAAATCACCCCTATACAATATGTATTCCCACCTAATATTTGCCCTAAAATTATTTGAGAAAAAAATTATCCTGCCAAAATCGCCTCTTGTACCCCCACTATATATAGGTAACCTTGGAGGCTAGGAGCAACACTCATAGTCTCAACTTGACAAGGTGACCGCAAAAAGTGACTGGCAAAAGCGAGGGACAAAAGGCTATCAGTAGAAGTGACAAACACACAGCGACTGTCACCGCGCGACTGACACGGTGTGATCGACACTGCGTGACTGGCAAGTGTAACTGGTGAAAACACGAGATTTCGAAAGATGTAAAGGAAACACTAAAACTTAATGCAATGTAACCGAGAGAAAGAGAATGCATTAAATGAGATAAAAAGCACAGCCCTTCTTTATTTATACTCGCTCTAATTTCGGTTACAAGGACGTCTCCTCCCCTTTTGGGGGCTCGAAGCGTTAACAAAGTTTTTGGTCACAATCCAGTGATCCTCCTTTCACATGCCCACATGTAAAACGGGCGGGCCAAAGTGTTGCCGCCGCTTGTGTTGAAGAAGAGTCCTCGATCTTTGCTGCTTCTCCTACGTTCAAAGAAACAACAAACGGAGTTAATAGCACCTATGTTAAAGTAAAGCATTCAGTCCATAAAACAAACAAAACATGCATGCGAAAGACAATTAAAATAGGCAGATTGCAGTAGATTGGTATTCGTCCCGGGGTGGAACAAACAGGCTCGCAACAAATTGGTATTCGTCCCGGGGTGAGACGAATTCGTTTGTGTCAGATTTTTATTCGTCCCAGGGTGGGACAAATTTTATTACACAAAAACAGAGAGGAACGGCCCGCGGAATGTCTTGTCTCCGGTGCTCCAACGATCTGCACGGTTCGATTTTAGATACACGGGAATGTCTAAGAGGGCTCGGAATGCTTTGGAGCCTGCATGTTAGTGAGAGTGAAATGAAATAAAACCTGCAAAGCCTGCACGTTAGTGAGAACGAAATGAAACAAAACCCGATGAATGCATGCTTGAAATCAACATCCCAAAATCATAATGCAAAGGAAATAAAAACAAAATGGTAAGCATTGTCGGCAAATGGATGGATCCATGGATCCGGATTCACGTTCTCCATAAACACCCGATGACCTCCCTTGCAGAAGAGATCACGGATAGGGCAGAAGTGAATCAAAGGAGGAAAGCGTCTCATGGCAAATTGGCAGGGCTTCGCTGCTCCAAACGTTTCTTCCTCGCTACTTCTTTTGGTGAGAGAACTCTGCAATTTATAGAGTTCCCAGGGTGCAGATTGGTATGGGCATGCCAGGATGCCAGTTGGTGTCATGCTAGTGCGTGATGGGAGAAATTCTCCCTATCTGGCCTGCCCTCCTGACAGTCCTCTGTCGACACACTAACGCGCATGCGAGACAGGGAGAAGTGGTTACTGACTTCTCCTGCCGCATGTCACGATTTTTTTATTTTTTCTTGTTGAACTTGGAATTCATCCCACCCCGGGACAAATTTGGAATTCGTCCCTGGGTGGGATGAATTCAAGTTTACTTTCGTCTCTGGGTGAGACAAATTTGAAGCAGAGTGTCTGGAGGTGCCAAATTACCTTATGACCTTCCAAAATTGTTGTGTAAGTGGCTAGGACCACTGTTTGACCTCTGAGGGCTGCCTTGAAGGCTGTGTGTGTCAATGCGATCAGTGTTTGCAGTCACATAATCAGATTGGTGCTATTTTGGTGTCTACAGATGCCCCTTTTTGGAAAGTGTTGCGGGTGATGTAGTGTTGAGCAAAAATAGATAACCAAAGCACTAATGATTAGGGTTTTTTAGTAACTCGACCAACTTGTGATGCCCCAAGCATGGAAAGGGCATGCATTCTTGAATCCTTGCTTTTGACGAGCTAAGGAATTTGATTTCAAGTATTAACCTATTTTGGCGAGATGTGACTTGAGCTTGGACATTGATCAGTCATGAGTAGGCAAAGGGTGCAACCTTTTATCCACGGGGAAACCTTGTGTTCATGCTTCAGGAATGCCAAGTGTTTGATCGTGTTTGATGAATTTGTGATTGTTGCTTGTTTACTGCCCCAAGCAGGAGCATGATTGTCTTTGTCAATTATTCTTTGAATGCATGCCATTGCCTTGATCGGGTGTGTGTTTATTGATTGGTGACTAAGTGTGACTACCCCCTCAAGCGACGAATCTATGAGGGAATGACCGCCATGAGAAAAGCGACGAGTCGCTTGACCTGAGGTGACTTAGGGTAGGGTGCCTTCAAATGTTTGTCCATTGAATGTGCAAGTAGTTTTTCGACTTTTGAACCTATTTTTGGTGGATGGGAACCCATTTTGAGACGTCATATGGGGTGAAAATTGACAAAAATGCAATCTCCCGTGCAGCAGTCCGGCCATGGTAGCCTTCTTAGGAAAAATATGGTGACAATGTAAATCTCGACATCAGTTTTTGGATGCCAAGGAGGTCAAGTGTAAAATCACTTTTGTCCGGCAATGTTTATGGCTCTTTTTTGTTGCATTTTTTTTTTTTTTTGAGTTTTCTGCTTTGTATTCGTCCCTGGGTGAGACGAGAACCAACTGGTAATCATTCTAGTATAGAACGAGCGCTAACTGGTAATCGTTCCAGGGTGGAATGAGCGCTCCGACGAAAAAGCGCTTGTTCCATGTAGAGATGATTTCCAGCAGGCAAAAAGTATAAATATTGGAAAATGACAGATTTGGCTCATTTGCACTGTTCATCGATTGCGATTTGGAGCTCTAAGGAGGAGGTAGATTTTCTGACGCGAAGTGCTGTCGAATTTTCCAACTACCATGAGTGCACAAACAGGGTTGTCAAGCGGTGGAGCCGAGGCGAGACCAGTAAGTGCACTATCTCCACGATATTTAAGTTGAAAATTGCAAATTTGTTTTGATTATGTTTTTCTTTTGTTTAAGAAATTAAACCTTAATTAATTAATAAAAAAGGTGAATGAATTGATGTAAAGAATTTCAAACAAAATGAAACATGTATGCAAACCGATGGGAACCTAGATGGAAAAACGTGAAATACACCCAAATGAAACTTAGCGTAACACCTTAGGGTAACCACGGTGATAAAAATGTTTTTTTGTTTAAATGGTAAACTTAGGTAAAAACCGTAGGTAAACCATGTCAATTTTATGATGAAAAATGAAACCCTAGGGTAAAAAGTGATGAATTTTTTTGTTTGAATGGTAAACTTAGGTAAAAACCGTAGGTAAACCATGTCAATTTTTTATTGTGGAAATGATAAAAAATAAAACCCTAAGGTAAAAATGATGAATTTTTTTGTTTGAATGGTAAACTTAGGTAAAAACCGTAGGTAAACCATGTCAATTTTTTATTGTGGAAATGATGAAAAATGAAACCCTAGGGTAAAAATGATGAATTTTTTGTTTGAATGGTAAACTTAGGTAAAAACCATAGGTAAACCATGTCAATTTTTTATTGTGGAAATGATGAAAAATAAAACCCTAAGGTAAAAGGTGATGAATTTTTTTGTTTGAATGGTAAACTTAGGTAAAAACCGTAGGTAAACCATGTCGATTTTTTATTGTAGAAATGATGAAAAATAAAACCCTAAGGTAAAAATGATGAATTTTTTTGTTTGAATGGTAAACTTAGGTAAAGACCGTAGGTAAACCATGTCAATTTTTTATTGTGGAAATGATAAAAAATAAAACCCTAAGGTAAAAGGTGATGAATTTTTTTTGTTTGAATGGTAAACTTAGGTAAAAACCATAGGTAAACCATGGCAAATTTTTGTTGTGAAAATGATGAAAAATGAAACCCTAGGGTAGAAAGTGATGAATTTTTTTGTTGTAATGGTAAACTTAGGTAAAACCGTAGGTAAACCATGGCAAATTTTTATTGTGTATATGATGAAAAATGAAACCCTAAGGTAAAAATGATGAATTTTTTTGTTTGAAATTGTAACAGATGTACATGTGAATGGATGTTGTTATTGTACACTGATGCATTTTTGAATATGTGATGGTGATTTGATGCATGTTTTTGATGTGTTTATGTTTTGTGATATGCAGGTGGTGAAGAGTCGGCATTGGGTACCGGCTGTTTTTTCTAGTGCCCGTGAGGCGTTGAGTGTGGAGGACTGGGAGTGGCTTGATGCCTTGGGGCTCAAGCATGTGGCGCGATTGGAGGCAGTGGTTGGGGATCGGGCATACTTGACAGCTTTGGTCAGTCGATGGGATGTTCGGACGAACACCTTCCATCTCTCGATAGGGGAGATGATAGTTACTTTGGAGGATGTGTATCAGATTCTTCAAATTCTGATAGATGGGGTGCCCATTCGGACGATGCCATGAGGCCAGAGGATGGATGTACTGACTCGATTCTTTGGACATGCGGACTTGGGTGAGGAAGACGCGGTGCAGAAGGCATAGGAGGATTATCAGATTGGTGGTATCCTAGTGCGATGGTGGTATGCGAGGGGGGTGTTGGGAGTGAGGCATGCACTACTCATGAGGCTCATTTTCAACATGCTATTGCCAGAATCCTCGGGGGTGAGGTTCCCATGGAACCTACTGGAAGCGATGTGGCAGTTAGTGGATTGTCCTGTGACCGAGCTGGTGATCATGAGATGGGGCCAGACGCTGTTGGCTCAATTATATGATGAGCTATATGAGGTTCGCTGCCAGAGGCAGAAGGGGATTAGCTACAGTTTCTTATTACAGTGCTGGGCCTGGCAGCATATAGCCGTAGATCGACCACGAGGGCTACCTTGGACTACCCGAGCTGACATGGTAGATCGAGACATTGGTTATGGGGCTTTATGGGATCGATCTAAGGAGTGGGGGCAGATTTGGCGGTTTGAGGGAGACGTAGACCATTATGTAGATGCATTTTCCCGACTGACTCCAGGATATGTGGTGTGGAGGCCATATCGGGATTGTCCCGCATGGCTAGAGGTAGATGAGTGGCTTCAGTGGGTTCGAAGGGGGAGGTGGGTTATTGGACGACACGGGACAGAGTAGGAGTACTTCCATTATCTCTGAGTGACACGATAGTTTGGGGTATGCCAGGGGTTGCTTGGGGAGCCCTTAGTCTATCGATGCCGGAGTGATGAGAGGACTCTAGCTACACCGATCCTTGAGCCACTAGGGGAGGAGGCGAATACAGTATTAGACACTCCAGACGTGGATGACGTCGGAGTTATAGCCGAGTACCAGGAGTGGTGGAAGCTCCGATAGTGGCGAGGTGAGGGGCCATTGGGAGGGGATGAGGCAGCAGGAGGTGGAGAGGGTGCAAAGGCAGTCGCCCTGAGTGGTCTCATAGGATCTACACTGCAGGGGGTAGTTCTCATCGTATCGATCCTATGTGATCATGGTGGCCGATGCCCTAGGCTTGGGGTTTTTTAGTTTTTGGATTGGGAGCGAGGTTCGAGGACCGGCTCATTGTAGCCTACGAGCAGTTTTGTTATGATATATATATATATATATATATATATATATATATATATATATATATATATATATATACAGATGACTCTTTTTGGTGTTTATACATTTTGCATGATTTATTTTTATGTACATGTTTTTACATTGATGTATGCATATGCGATTATGAATGTTATGGGTCAACTTTGTATGATGTATGCATATGGAATAAATAAAATGAATTGTTGATGATTTTTCGATGCACCATAGATTGTACAAGATTTGACTGACTTGCTATAGTAATGAGATAACTTTGTGGAATGCGTGTGCATGTGAAAATTTTGTTTTGTATTTTGTCTATTTTATGATGGTGATGTACGAAATCAGTTGTTTGAAAATGTAATTAAGCTTTTCTGAAATGCAGATATTTTAACTAACTAGCCAAGACTGTACATTTGTTTCATGAGACTTTTGAACAAGGGCTAAATTTGACTTGAATTTAGCCAAGTTATTTCACATCCCTGTGTGTGCAATTGAGTTCGTTTATGTGGTATTTGTCAGGATACCGCTAGTGCCAGATAGGCTATCAACCAAACCTGTACTGAGGATCACCTAATTAGCTCCACTAACTCCATTGTATTTAGCAAGATTAATCCACGAGACAATCTAAGGTACCATAGGCTAGTTCATCCACATGCAAACATTAGTCTACGCACATGCAAAGTTAATGTGACAGACATATCATCATGTGGATAGGATACCACCATTGCCAGGTAGGCTATCAACCCAACCTGTAATGAGGATCACCTAGATGGTTTTCGAATGCTAAGAATTCTAGGGATTCAAGTTCAGGTTATGTATTGGATGAATGATTTAGGAGACTTGCTCGTTGATATAGTGATGAAAGTCACTGTTTATTTTGCTATTTATTTTTGTTTTTGAGCAAAGATTTGTGAATAATGGTGATAACCACTATTATTTGATTTTGTAATTTGAGCTTTGTAAGTTTGAACTCATGAATGGCTTTGATCCCTTTAGGTCTTGGGGATGACTACCCATCCTGATTAGGGGCATGTAGTACAAATCCTTACAACTTTGGGACACAAGGGGATAATGGAGATGTTAAAATAAGGGCATTGATCTGTTAGGCCTTGGGGATGACTACCCATCCTGGTTAGGGGTGGATAGTACAAATCCTTACAACTTTGAGACCAAAGGTGAATGGAAATGGTTGTGATGATGGGTTGTTGGAATGGTTTTTTTTTAATAATGTTGATCCTTTTAGGTCTTGGGGATGACTACCCATCCTTGGCAGGGATGTGTAGTACGAATCCTTACAACTTTGGGGACCAACTATGATTGGGATTTGTGGGAGTGGTGAAAACCACTGTTTATGATGGGGAATGGATAGGGAAGAACTCGTCCTTTTGTCAATTCTCAGCATTCTGGAACCATTCGCACAAGGGGATGAACAGGCTAATATTTCACCTATGGTACCCTAGACTGCTTTGTAGGTTTCTCTTACGTTCACACAACTTAGGAATTATTATATGTGTGTTAATTTGTGTTGGGATGCTATGTAACAAGGTGTGATCCAAGTAAAAATTTTTCATGTAAAATCTATTTAACTATGTATAGTCTTGGCTAGAAAATCAAAGACAGCTGAATGACAAAAACCCTATATACATTAGGAAACAACTGACTATGCTAAAAATGGCGATGGTGCTATTCTAGATGTATGCGTTTGTGAAAAATGGTGGAATTGCCAAGTGATGAAAGTCTATGGTGCGGTTGACTTGTATGACCTAGCAAAGTATGCAATGTAAGGATGCAATGCCTAGTGCAACCTATATTTTTTATTGTTATGAGAATGCAAGAATTTTTTGTGATTTTTGATTTTGTATTATTTTTGTTCATTTTTGAATATTTATTTTGACCAAGCAATTATGGAATGCTTGGAGCTTTTAGTGTTTGACCAAAGGGTTTATGAATACCTATGGAGAATTTTGGGGTTGACCAAGCGATTATGAGAATCCCTGGAGCTTTTGGCTTGACCAAAGGGTTTATAAATACCTTTGGGGCATTTAGGGTTGACCAAGTGATGATGAGAATCCTTGGAGCTTTTAGTTGGACTATGGCTCTCTATGCGTGGAACGGCCTCAAATGACTGATGTTCAAGGGTTCTAGTTCTTTGATTCCATCGAGGGAGGCCAGTCGGTATGTTCCAGGTCCTATTCTACTATCAATGACATAAGGACCTAACCAGTTTGCCATGAACTTGTCCCATATATGGGACGGCAAATTAGAATTCTGCTGGTTCTCTTTTAAGACCAAGTCACCAACCTAAAATTCCCTGAGGTGGACTTTCATGTTGTATGCTCTCTTAAGTCGCTTTTGGTAGACACACAAATGTTCAAGAGCATTAACGCGTCGTTCATCGAGCAACGTTAGTTGATCTAATCAGGCCTGTCGCATAGTGTCATCATCGATGAACTCTTGCATTGAAATGCGCAGGGAAGGGATTTCCAACTCAAAAGGCATGACTACCTTGGAGCCATACACCAGCGAGAATGGAGTTTCCCCAGTGGGTGTTCGAATGCTAATGCGATAAGCCCATAGGGCAAGTGGGATCTAAATGTGCCAGTCCTTATGATTGTCTGCGACTGTCTTTTTAAGAATGGTGACTAGCATTTTGTTGGACGCCTCTGCTTGCCCATTTGCCTGTGGATAATAAGGGGTTGAAAAATTGTGCTGAATTTTGTACTTTGTGGTCAAAGCACGCACATATTTATTCTTGAAAGGTGTCCCATTATCTGATAGGATCTTGGATGGAATACCAAAATGACATATGATGTTATGTAAAATAAACTCTGCAATGCGGGATCTAGTCATAGAGGTTAGCAGAATCTCTTCCACCCACTTGGTGAAGTACTCTGTGGTCGTTAAAATGAACGTGTGACAACCAGACAACATAGGGGAGATCTTTTCGATTAGGTCAAAGCCCCACTATGAAAAAGGCCAAACCGATTGGATCGACTGCAAGGCCTGAGAAGGTACGTGTGTCAAATTAGCATGGTGTTGACACTTCACGCACTTCTTCACATATGCACAACAATATTGCTCTAAAGATGGCCAATAATAACCCATGCGAATAATGCGCTTTGCAATGGCCATACCACTGAAGTGGCCACCACATGTACCATCATGAGCTTGGATGATCGCCCAAGCGGACTCTTGTTGGTCCAAACAACGAAGGAGGATTCCTTCATAATTTTGACAATACAAAATGTCTCCTAACAAGACATGCTTTGTCGCTTTTTGTTTGAATGATCTTTTCACGACTTGTGTCAATCCAAGTGGGAGGTTACCTAGCTTGAGGTAATCCCGAATGGGTGTGTACCAATCCTGTTGATCAGAAAACTTGATAGTATAAACAGCCAATCCTTCTTGAAGTCCATCACTAACAAAAGTTGAGCGGGAAATAACTTGTAAAAACAATGTTGTGTTGCTATTAAGAGGGGTCGAGGAGAACAAGGACCCCCAGTTGGCTTGAGTCAAACGATCATGGATTCGAGATAACTTATCCGAAGATGGTTCAATCTGGATCAGGTGTATTCCTGGTGTCAGATTAGAGCTTGCACGCTCCATCATAGATTGCGATAATGTTTTAACCTAAATGGTTGTCATTTTACCAGAAGGGTCTTGCAGTATCAGTGACCCTAAGGAGGCTATAGTATCCGCAAAATGATTTGATGATCGAGGGAGTGCCTCGATGTCATACCATTCAAGTTGTGCCAGGAATTTGTCCACAAGGTCTTTTTAGGCTTGCAGAACTGGACATTTACATTGAAAAATCCCCTTCACTTGATTGAAAATTAACAACGAATCACCAAAGATGTTTAGACATTTAATTTTCATGGTGATTGTTGTCTGAAGACCTATGAGCAAGGCTTCATATTCTACATTGTTGTTGGTGCACGAGAAGTCTAATTTAAATGACAAGGGCATTGGAGCACCCTGTGGAGTGAAGAAAACAATTCCCACACCACCCCCTTGCTCACATTTAGAACCATCAAAGAATAGGGTTATGTCAGCCTGTGACTCAGGCTCATCAGGATCTGGAGATTCTGAAACATGGAAGACCCCATCATCAGGTAGTTCGAAATTCAGAGGCTAATCATCTTCAAGAGGAGCCTCAGCTAGTTGATCGGCGATGACTTGACCTTTTATAGATTTTTGTCCAATGAACTCTATGTCAAACTCCGTCAACAACATGATCCATTTTGTCGTGCGGCTACTATGATAAGTACGACTCATCATGTATCGCAATGGATTCTCCTTAGACACAACATACGTCTTATTACTGAGCATGTAGTGGCGTAACCTTTTGGTAGCAAACACCACTGCCAAGCAAAGCTTTTTGACGTATGCATAGTTAAGTTCATAACTGGCCAGGGTGCGGCTAAGATAGTAAGTAGCCTATTCTTTATGAAGTTCATTTTTCTGGGACAGCATGGTGCCCAGTGCCACCTCAGTAGTTGAGATGTATAAATATAATGGCACTCCTGGTCTAGGTGGTGCCAATACTGGCGGCGAAGCCAAGTATTGTTTGATGTCATCAAAGGCTGACTGGCACTCGTCATCCTAGTGAAATGTAACCCCTTTGTGCAATAATTTGTTCATGGGTCGGCACTTGTCAGATAGCTGTGCTATGAAGCGCTTGATTGACACGACCTTTCCCTACAGACTCCTGAGATGCTTAATGGTAGTTGGGGGAGCCATTTCAAGGATTGCATTGACTTTCTTTGGGTCTACCTCGATTCCTCGTTTGGAGACTATGAAACCCAAGAGCTTTCCATATGTGACACCAAAGATGCACTTCTTGGGGTTTAGACTGACTTTATGTTCAATGAGGCGATCAAGGACCTTGCTTAAGTCACCGAGGTGATCTGGGCATAAAATAGATTTGGCCAACAAATCATCCATGTAATCTTCTAAAATCTTGTGCACGTAATCGTGAAAGATGTATGTCATGGCACATTGGTAAGTGGCGCCAGTGTTTTTAAGGCCAAAAGGCATGACCTTATAGCAAAATGTTCCCCAGGGCATTGTGAATGCCGTTTTTAGTTGGTCTTCAGGATTGATACGAATCTGATTGTATCCTGAGAAACCATCCATAAGGGAAAGCATTTCGTGGCCTACTATGGCATCTACCAACACGTCGATGCTTGGCAAGGGAAAATCATCCTTAGGACTCGCTTTGTTAAGATCTCAAAAATCGATGCATATGAGAATCCTCCCATTGGGCTTCTTGACGGGAACCATGTTAGATAGCCATGGTGGATAATCCACGTAGATGACAAACTATGCATCCAACAGCTTTTGTAATTTGTCTTTGACCATCAAGGCCACTGTCGGGTGCATCTTACATAGTTTTTACTTGACTGGCTTGATTTTCGGATCAAGCATTAGATTATGCATGACTAGCTATGGATCTAGCCCTAGCATGTCTTTGTATGACCATGCAAAAACCTCCTTCTTCTCTTTGAGAAGGGCAATGTAGTCGGCTTGCTCTTCAAGGGATAAGCTTACCCCCAACTTGAGAATCTGTGGATTCATTGGATTTGAGCCGATGTCTACGTCAGTTGTTTCTTCAACTAACATGTGCGATCCGTCTTCCAACTGATGTGGAATTGGGATTAAGTGGATATCATCAGCTGAGTTTAAATCTATGTTGAGAACCTCGGGTTCCTCTTTAGCTTGGAAGATATCCTGAGTTGTCCTTGGGGTAAAATGAGGCATTTTATCGAAAGGCCAGTACTCTGATGGGGAGAGGGGTGAATTGACGCGATCCTAGTTGATGGCATATATGTCTAGATGTAATGACCATGCGGGGTCTATCGGATTGTGGATGGGTGCGGTCAAATCAATGGATATCATGTGGATGAAATGAATTTGGTCTCCATTATCGCAGGTGTGATAAATCGAACATTCTGGATGCTCCCTATGCTCTGGATCTGGTTCTGTAGGGATGGGCATGAACGGATCAGCCCTATGTGTTGATAGGAAGACAGGGTCTTCCCTCGGCACTGATGTCATTATAGGGTTTCGGGGTGGACAGTGCTCGTTGTAAACTTGGAGCCACGGGTCCAACACTTGGTCCCACCCTGATGGGTCTACGTACCAGTCATGTCTTAACCTTATGCCTAGTTGTGCCATCAGTTCTTCATGTGTTACAAGGTGATTGTGTCGTCGCGCATGATTAAGATATTCTATCTCAGTTTCATCTTCATAATCATTGTCGATGATCCAAAGGCCTTCGTTGGCCCCGATAGCTATCTACAACATATTAGGATCATCTTGTTCGAGTAAATTAATCTGATCCCATTGCAGTTGTTCCACACTTGGTGGGGAGATCTGATTATCTTGACATTGCACTAGTTCAATTGGAACTTCCAAAGGGAACAATTTCAAAAGGATCTCTGGACACTGTTTATGCTTTCCTTATAATTTAGTATCCAAAATTTTACCTCTCTCTATCAACGGAGAAGGGATATTGATGTTACCAAGGGTGGTTGTTGACCATGGGAGATAATCTCCCAATGTGTACGTTGTATTCAGGTTGGCATAGGGGTCTGATGCCAATCCACCCTTGTCGCCTATTCCTAGGCCTTGCATGTTTTCCACCAAGATGTCTAAGGGCAGGGGGTGGTTGAACCCTACTCCCGACTTATCATATGTCATTTGGTATCTTGGCTTGCAAAGGACACGCACACCTTGCTCATACCTGCCTAACCCGTATCCATGCCAATTGTATTGGCTAAGATAACGTAAAGTGAAATCCGGGTTTGATAGGTAACTAACATCTTTCGTAAAAGGGTCTTCATCTTCTTATTTTTTCTTGGAAGGTTCAGTACCATGATCAAGGCCCCCATACACAAAATTTGTCTGGTTAGGCAGGTAGTCGAGAGGAACAATACTGCCAATGGGAAGGTGAGGTCTCCCCATGTCCTGCATGGACTCAAGTGTAGGCGTTGCAACAACGTTTTGTACTAAATACTCCCCCAAGCCTGTGTTGGCTATTTCAACAGTAATCGTTGGCGATTGAGGGAGAGGAAAAGCAAGTCCTTCATGAGTCCACTCTATGTCAGGTGGACTAGGCATCTCAACTTCTTTTTTTCTAGGCATCTCTTTAGCAGAGATGGTTGAGACTGACGATGGTACTTCCCTCATGGGTTGTTTTCCTTTATCCTTCGGTGTGTCCATCGTAAGTGGCGCTATCAATGAAGGACTAGCCGATGAAGATGGACCTGACTAAGGGTCTGAGGGTTTGAACAGTGATGGTGTTTGTGGAGTCTGACCCCGTTTGGATGGATTTAATTGAAAATCCACATGCATTGATGGTAGGGTTGACTGCAGTATTAATTGCATCGAGTTGCAATACTTGAAAGGTTCTAGGTCTACGGGAACCACATGCACTTCTCCTTCAAAGGTGTACTTGAGACACTGGTGTGCTATCGAAGGGACACACTTCATGTCCCTAATCCATGGGCGGCCTAACAAGATGTTATAAGCCATCTCACCTTCCAATATATGGCATAATGTAGGAATTTTCTTTTGTCCTACTTGAATGGGTAGGAAAATTGTGTCAACTGTCGAGCATATCGCATCGTTGAATTCTCGTAGTGTGTATGTGGAAGCCGTGATATGCGAGGCTAGTAGCTTTAGATGTTTTAATGCTACAGTGGTAATGATATTACTGGACGAGCCAGTATCTACCAACACTCTCTTGTACGGGATCTCGTTGACCCGCACGATAACATGTAGGGGTGGATCTGCCATGTCATTCGATACTATTTTAACTTCATCCTCTCTAAAGGTAATGACTGGCTCCGTACATCATTTTATGTGTCCTACAAAGTTATTAAAGGAATTTGCTTCATGAGGCTATAACTCAATGGCTTTCAAAATTTCCATAAGAGCTTCCCTATGAGGTGCTGACTGTTGTATGAGCTCATAAATGGAAAGCCTAGCCGATGTGGTCCTCAAACTCTGCGTGAGTTTGGTCCGTATCGTGACCTCGAGTCTGGGCGGAGGCAACTGCACAGGGTTTTGTTGAGGTTGCGATGTTTTTGGAACTTCTTTTATAGCTGCCTCAGGGGCAACTCCTGGGTATTTCTTGTTCCTGGTTACTATGCTGATCATTCCCACATACCCTTGCATAGGAAGATTTTGTCGCACCTCATTGACTTGAAGAGGTTTTTCCTGTACCTTGTGGGTAGGCAAAGGGTCCTTGAATACCCCCATCTGCTGATTATTTGGTGCTATGGGGTTATCCACTACCAATGTTTGATTATCAATCAAATCTTGGATTAATCCCTTGAATTTTCCAACATTCGTTCAAGTCATGTCCCCTTCACCTGTGGAACCTACAATATAAATCCTCCCTGTATCCCTTAGGTTTGGGAGCGTTAGGATCTATGGTTGGGATTTCTGGAAGGGTGACTAAATTTGCTACTGACAAGCGGTCAAATAGGGAGTCCCTAGACTCCGTATAGGGAGTGAATTATCGCTTAGGGTGACGCTATTGATTTTGCTCCTGCATTTTGTTTTCTCTTCCATAATTAGGAGGCACTGCCTGATAATTAGACTTTTGAGGCTATACTTCTTGTGCAGGCCTAGGGACATTTATAGCAACTTGATTAACCTTAGCAGGTTTTTGTTGCGTATTTCCTATCTTGGTGCTTTTATTCCACTCTTTATTTTTAGGTTTGGTGATTGCGCCCTCCCCTATTTTGATCTCTTCAATAATTCTAGCTTGCGCCAGAGCTTCTTCTAAAGTGGCATATTATTGCAGCTGTAATATCCCAGAGATCGATTTCAAGCAACTTTGTGCAAACATCTGTGTGAGGTCGGACATAGGGGGAAGGTAAGGTAGCTTCGAAATCAAAGTCCTTCACCGATTCCCATAGGCCACCATTGTCTCCTCATCATATTGCCTGAGGCTGGCCAGATCACTCAGTGACGCCTTCTTCTTGGTGCTGAAGGCAAAGCGTTCAAGGAACGCATCCACTAATTGGTCTAGGTTATTGATGCTATGCTTCGATAACTATGTGAACCAATCCGAGGCAAGGCCTACAAATGTGGTTATGAATGTCCTAAGCAACAATGCATCATTATCCTGAATGCCAAAGCATTGGCTCAGGAATCTTGTCACGTGCTCTTGAGCATCCTCTTTACCTTTAAAGACTACCAACTGAGGCAACTTGAAATGTTTGGGATAAATAGGTGTGGGCACTGACGGATGCACCAAATGACTATGGAGTTGTCGTAATGTAGGCCTTTGGTGCACAGAAGCTTTAGTCTCTATAGACTCCAAATGCTCTAATAGCGCTTTGTATGCATCAGAGGATCTAATCTCTTCCTCTGTAACTTGTTCCCGTTGTGTGTTACGGGCAACTGGGGGCCTATGAAGGGGTGGCCGAATAGCAACCCTCCCGTTTTGGTAGGGCATTTTTGCCCGTTCTATTTTTGGTTCATACTCCTTGTAGACTTCCTGAGGAGTCTTTGGGCGAAACCCATGACCCTGAGCGAGTCCCTACTGAGGGTACCCATCATTTTTTTGGGGAGTGGCCTCCCTCTCAGGTCTATGAGGTCTCGGAGGCAAAGCTTGACGAGGTTGCAGAGACCTATTCTGCCCCAAGGGATTATGCCTCTCATATTGTTCTGCTTTTTGGGTGCGAGGGGTTGGCACCCTCTTAGGTAGTTTATAACGCAGCTCATCTATTTCGCGCTGCATGCGCTCTTTATTAAGGTGGTATAAGTGCTCTAACTGTTGATGACCTTGTTCAAGCCGCATGATTCGGGCTTGGTGGGTGGCATGTCTGGCGACTGTTGGGTCTGCCATTTTTTGCTCAGGAGGCTTGAATGTTTCTCCTATGTATTTGCCTCGGTCTTGATGATCCAATATTTCAATAGGTCGCTTCCCTCTATCGAGGTCGACGGCATTTATTTGAAGCTCTGGCCTCAATGTGTGACCATTGTATCTAGCAGGTGCAGAAACGCAAGGCTCCCGTGCTGTATGTTGTTCTCGAGGAATGTGATGGTCTTCCTTGTACTCCTTTTCATGGTTGTGAAAGGGGCAGGCAAATTTAGCTCACCCTGTGTGGAGAGCCCTACGCTCTGGGTTTTGTCTTTCAGTTCTAATGGGAGGCAAAAGAGAGTTGCCATATTCATGTTGTCTCTCTTCATGGACACTGTGCCTCTCTAGCACTTCGTTGCATGGTGGCCACTCATATCTAGCCTCTAAAGATGGTCTTCTATTTGTGTTGAGTGTCACACATAAATGTTCTTCCCAAAAGGGGTTGTGTTGAATGGGAATACCCCCCAGAGGGGTGTCCCAATAATTCCTTCTTGATGTGGCCTGATGTGGACTCTCTTGTAGACCAGACCGCCAAGGCGGTATGACCAAGTCCTCAGGGCTAAAGCGAAGGTGACCGGCGCCCTCTCTTTGTGCACCTTCCATAGAATCTACCCTTGATTGGGCTTGGCTATGGGTGTACACTATTGTGGTGCTCTTCTACTAACTAAGCAGATTTTTATCTTTTTGTTTATGATTTTTGATTTTTTTTTGTTACACTAAGCAGAAATGAACACACACATACACAAACGATGATTATCTCTTTTAAAGATTAATGGTGTGTCCTAAACTGGTTTTAGTGTGTTTTGATGATTTTTTTTTGTTTTTTAAAGTTTTGAAGAACGTTTAAATGCGTAATGAAGGCTCATATGACTCCCATAGATGGTCTCCCCTTCAATATACCATTGCCAGGTTGATATACCAACCTCTCTACATACCCGCCCTTACGAGAGGGAAACTATAGGTACGTGAGAGCAGATGGTACGTGGTGCATAGGTGGTATGGAAGGGGGATTGTCCTGTTTATGACACCTACCATAGAAGACTTATCCTCATGCACTAGGAATCACACTAGCAACACTTGGTTAGATTTCATCAGGATTTACGTCGAGCAACAGTGACAATCAGGGTAGTGGATGCAAAATCAAGCCAAGGTGGTGATGAAATCCACCGTTGGTCTTGATCAAGGGCTGGGGTTTTACGACCAGCTCCTTGGTTTAATTTTACCACGTGAAGTGTGTGTGGTTCTTTTTAATTTGCAAAAATTGAAACAGGCAAACAAAAGAAAACTTTCCCTAAGCCATACAAAACTAAAAACCAGAAATCAGAAAACAAAAATTTGACAGAAGCTTGTTAAAACCTCCTACCTCTTCTCTGCCCGAAAGGATGTTTTTGATTGGCTGCTCTGAAAAATGCACAAAACAACATTCGTCCCTGGGTGAGACGAATATCAGAACTATATTCATTCCAGGGTGAAGCGAATGAAATATTCGTCTCTGGGTGAAACGAATAACAGTTCTGTAATCGTCACTATCAGAGACGAATAACAGTTCGAGGATTGAAAAATAGATACCTGTAATCAAAAAAAGCAATTTTAGACCAAAAATTTAACCTAAAAAAAATAGAGGACAGACGTCCCACCGTGATCGCCACTGAAAACACGAGATTTTGAAAGATGTAAAGGAAACACTAAAACTTAATGCAATGTAAACAAGAGAAAGAGAATGCATTAAACGAGATAAAAAGCATAGCCCTTCTTTATTTATACTCTCTCTAATTTTGGTTACAAGGACGTCTCCTCCCCTTTTGGGGGCTCAGAGCATTAACAAATTTTTTGGTCACAATAGCGACCAGTGATCCTCCTTCCGCATGCCCACATGTAAAACGGGCAGGCCAAAGTGTTGCCGCCGCTTGTGTTGAAGAAGAGTCCTCGATCTTTGCTGCTTCTCCTGCTTTCAAAGAAACAACAAACGGATTTAATAGCACCCGTGTTAAATTAAAGCATTTGGTCCATAAAACAAACAAAAAATGCATGCGAAAGATGATTAAAATAGGCAGATTGCAGTAGATTGGTATTCGTCCCGAGGTGGAACGAACAGGCTCGCAGCAGATTGGTATTCGTCCCGAGGTGAGACAAATTTGTCTGTGTCAAATTTTTATTCATCCCAGGGTGGGATGAATTTTATTGCACGAAAATAGAGAGGAATGGCCCGCAGAATGTCTTGTCTTCGGTGCTCCGGTGATCTGCACAGTTCGGTTTTAGATACACGGGAATGTCTAAGAGGGCTCGAAATACTTTGGAGCCTACATGTTAGTGAGAGTGAAATGAAATAAAACCTGCAAAGCCTGCATATTAGTGAGAGTGAAATTAAACAAAACCCGATGAATGCATGCTTGAAATCAACATCCCAAAATTATAATGCAAAGTAAATAAAAACAAAACGGTAAGCATTGTCGATAAATGGATGGATCCATGGATCCAAATTCATGTTCTCCATAAACACCCAATGACCTCCCTTGCAGAAGAGATCACGGATAGGGCAAAAGTGAATCAAATGAGGGAAGCGTCTCATGGCAAATTGGCAGGGCTTCGCTGCTCCAAACGTTTCTTCCTCGCTACTTCTTTTGGTGAGAGAACTCTACAATTTATAGAGTTCCCAGGGTGCATATTGGTATGGGCATGTCGAGATGCCAGTTGGTGTCATGCTAGTGCGTGATGGGAGAAATTCTCCCTATCTGGCCTGCCCTCCTGACAGTCCTCTGTTGGCACACTAACGCGCATGCGAGACAAGGAGAAGTGGTTACTGACTTCTCCTGCCGCATGTCGCGATTTTTTTATTTTTGCTTGTTGAACCTGGAATTCGTCCCACCCTGGGACAAATTTGGAATTCGTCCTTGGGTGGGACGAATTCAAGTTTACTTTCATCTCGGGGTGAGACGAATTTGAAGCAGTGTCTAGAGGTGCCAAATTACCTTTTGACCTTCCAAAACTGCTGTGTAAGTGGCTAGGACCACTGTTTGACCTCTGAGGGCTGCCCTGAAGGCTGTGTATGTCAATGCAATCAGTTTTTGTAGTCACATAATCATATTGGTGTTGTTTTGGTGTCTACAACTGGCAAAGCACAACTGGCACTACGCGATTGACACCCCGTGACGACCATGTCATCGTTGAAAAATTATGACTGATAGGCCGTGACTAACAAGTTGCAACTGACAAGCCACAACTGATAAATCATGACTGACAGGCCATGACTAAGAAATCATGGCTGATAGTTCATGACTATCATGATGCAAACGCCAAGCTGCAACTATCACAACACGACTGATAGGCCATGACTACCACAGCATGATCGTCACACTATGATTGTACCAGGGTGACTAACATAGAGGGCCAATTTTTTTTTGGTAAGTTTTTATTATCAATTTTATTTCTTTTTTATACATTTGTGTTCATTTATGCTCAATAAGGAGGTTTGGGATGTGTCAGATATTGTGATGTCTTGAATAGCAGTTCTCTCTTTAACTAGTTATTTCCATTTTTCAAAATGATTTTCTTGTTACTCTTCTTTTTATATAGGTAAAATGTCACTTGTGGGTAATGAAAATAAGGGAGGCTAGTCTTCCAGTTCTGATAAAAGGAGTATCCTCAAATACTTTCGTAACATTTCAAATTCCAGTCAACCACCAATATCTGCACAAATTGAAGGTATGAACGCCTTTACTTACTAACCAGTTATTTTTTGTTCATTGTTCATTTCATATATAATGTCTTCATTCATTAAGAAGGGTGATTTTTGGTGTATGGCTTTGTCCATTGTTTATCTAATTTTTTTAAAATAAGTTATGCTTTTAATAGAATTGATGCTTTTAAAAATAATAATTATAATGACCATATTATTTAGTATTGACCCTAGTATTATCTCTATAGAAAATAGTGTTGACCCTCGTTTGAATCCACTTCCACATGACTAGGATATTGAAAATTCCACAAATGAAAATTTTCTTAAAAAAATGGAACAACAACATGAAGAGATTCCTGAAACAAACATGCCAAATGGAAAACAAAGTAATAGTTCTTATGCAGTATCCACTTTCATAGAATCTTCTTCTAAAAAACATAAACGTGTTAGGTCATCTAGATGGACAATTAACAAATCATTTCAGCCTGATTGGGTTTCAAATTTTCCATTTGTTTATCCAGTACTTCCATAGAATAGTAATGATGTAATAACAGAATTGAGATGCATAATTTGTAACTGGAAACATAGAAAATATCACAGATTACAAGTTAAGAAAGATACAGTAGAAAAACATTGCGGAAATATTTATATAAAAACAAAATAAAGTGATGGACCAATACATAAAAATTATAGGTGGAAGGATGCATCAAGGTGTGCCCATATTAGATATGCACAAGAATATGATAAAGCAATGAAAGAAAAACAAACTTTGGTTGAGAAAGGTGCAACAATTCAAGCCCAATTTCAAAAAATGTAAAAGTTCACTTTAGCTTCAAAAATTTTACAGTTTGTTGTTGTACTCACTATTCTTAAAAAGGGTAGACCTATGTCAGATTTCATAGATTATAAATCTCTATTTCGACTAGTTGATGTGCAGAATTTACCTAGCTCCCATTGGTCATATCGAAGTGGTTGGAAAATTGTAAAATGTCTGTCATTGGTTGAGTAGGATGACCTCAAAGAGAAAATTAAAAATGCCAAATTCTTTATCACTTTAAATTGATGAGGTGACTGTTGTTGAAAACACGTCTTGGATTTGCATGCATGTTTACACATTGGAAAATCATTTAAGGAAACCTCATTTACTTGGACTACGTAATATGGTGGAAAATTACAATGCAGAAAACATTTACAATGTTGTTGTTTCTAGTTTAAAGAAAATAGTAGGAATGAAATAAATGGAAATAACCACTAAGTTAATATGTGTCAGAGTCGATGGTGCTGCTACAATGCAAGGATACAAGAATGGTCTTTGTGTTAGACTACAAGTATTTTTTGCCCCATATTTGATCCCTATTCATTGCATGGCTCATAGAATTAATATTGCATATAAAATTGTGGATACATTTATAAATGTAGCTAGAGTGGAAGACCTTTTCCATAAGATTCAAGATTATTTTTTGCATAGTCCAAAAATATTTTTAGAGTTTTAGCAGTTTGCACTTGGATAAAATGATGGTAAAAAAGTCTTAAAAGACATGGATACTAGATGGATTTCAATGTATCAACCGGCATATAGAGTTTTTAAAGAATATCAGTCCTTGGTAGGGTTTATGTATGTAAACCATAATGCAGTTGATAAGGCTAAGGATTTGCTATTACAAATGACTGACATTGAAACACTTCTCACATTGTGTGGTATTCTTCCAATGTTGGAAGAAATGAATACTTTGATCAAAATTGCACAAGAAAGATCAATTTATATTGTGGATTTCATTAGGGTGAGAAAACAAATTTGCTTACATATTGATACGATGTACGCATCTGGTGAAAGTTTTATGGATTCTATGTTTGAGATTTGGAGAGCATTGACAAACATCCATGATCCTCAAAACTTTTTGAAGTTCAATATAAACAATCATCTTTGTATTAATGTCCACGAAAAGGAAATTCTGCTATATTATTTTTATCAATGAATGGATATTGCTACAAATTAAGTTGAATAAATGCTCGTAACACACAACATATTTCATGTAGTTGTAATAGATGCAAAAATTAAACTAAAACACATAGCAGAATCATTGATAAAATAGATCAGAGACCATTTTCAGAGAGATGAATTATTTGAGGCTATGGATGTGGTTAACCCGATTTTTTGAAATCCTTGTAATGAATACCATAATATAAGTGGTTTGTTTAAAAAATACATGGGTAATCTTGCTAGCCATTTCACTAAACCTGTGGTATTCAATGGCATTGAAATCAATGGCATTCTCAACAAAGATCTTTTGACAAGCCAATCAAACTATTTTTTTGTTTTTTAAGTGAAAAACCCCTTGCAGGGCCGCCTTGTTCTGAGAGACCATGAACAGGGGGTTCTATAACATCAAATTCACCTGGGAGTCGCACCCAGCCCTGCCTGCACCAACATTATCAATTGGATTTTGTATACCCAATTCAGCTTTTTGGTAGGGTCGAGATTCGAACCTGGGACCTCCCTTGGAGGATTTCCCTCTCCTCTCCAACTCACCTACAACACCTGGGTACCTTTTGGAACAATAATGTCTGCTCAAGTTTCATAATTTTCTAATCACCATGAGAGGGGTTCTATTTCACATTTCTAAAAATATTTATATCCCAGTAGTATCCTGCAAGATAGTATGAGTGAATATTTTAATTTTTATGAATTATTACAATTATGGTTTTAGGATCTTTTGAGTATGAAAGGGCATTTAGTGCATTATCATATGTAAAATCTAAATTTTGGAATATATTGCACAAAAATTTGGAAAATTGTTTTAGATTATATGAGTCGATCTATGAGGTTGAGAAGTTTCCTTATAAAAGAGTTTTTTCATATTGGAAATCTTTGGCAGAGAGAAGAGGGGTGAATAATACTCTGGATGGTGAGGATAATGGTAACACTAATGACACTGTGATGATAGAATTTTATGGAATGAGTGCAGAAGAATTTACACAATCTGAAAAGAGGTTGTTCCAGATTTTACCATTATGATGCAAATATGCTTTCATTTCCCAATAGTATATTGGGATTTAATTCATTTATTTGATTTGATATCAAATATGGAGATTTGATTATATTTTGAGACAAGTTTCATGTATTTTGGAACAAAATATTGATTACTGCATCACATATATTACTATTTTTTACATGTATTTTGATTTCATATATTATGCTATCAATTGTCAACAAAATATGTGTATATTATGATTTCATGTATTTTGAAAAGTCCATGTATTCAAAAAACCATGTTTTGAAAACTATGTATGGCAAACCATGTATTGAATAAACTTTATATTGAAAAAAACATGTATTGAAAATAATGTATGGCAGACAATGTATTGAATAAACCATTTATGACAAACAATGTATTGAATATACAATTTATCGAAAACAATGTTTGGCAAACCATCTATTGAGAACAATGTATGGCAAATAATGTATTGAATATTAAATTTGTTGAAACCATGTATTGAATATCAAATTGGTTGAAACCATGTATTGAAATCATGTATACAATTTAGTGAAAACAATGTATGACAAACCATGTATTGAAAACAATGTATGGCAAACAATGTATTGAATATCAAATTGACTGAAACCATATATTGAAACCATTTAAACAAACCATGTATTGAAAACATGTATACAACAAACCATGTATACAAACCATTTATGGCAGACAATGTATTGAATAAACCATTTATGGCAAACAATGTATTGAATATACAATTTATCAAAAACAATGTTTGGCAAACCATCTATTGAGAACAATGTATGGCAAATAATGTATTGAATATCAAATTGGTTGAAATAATGTATACAATTTACTTAAAACAATGTATGACAAACAATGTATTGAATATCAAATTGACTGAAACCATATATTGAAACCATTTAAACAAACCATGTATTGAAACCATGTATACAACAAACCATGTATACAAACCGTGTATTGAAAACCATGCGAGATTGGTTCCTCATAAGTGGTGTTTGCTATGGTGATTGTTGGACTTGCCATGGATGAACTTGGCATTGGACTTGTTGTGGTGATTGTTGTGCACCCGATGGAGGCATCTATTTTTTGAGTCTTGTAAATTGAGTCGGTCCCTCTACAAAATTCAACATGAAAATTATAAATTAAAACTAGTTTTTAAAAACAATGCCATTAAAATATAATAATTTTAACTAAACATACCCAACCCAGACTCTGCAGCCATTGTCATTGCTACTACAATGGTTGGCCTTTGCTCTTCCTCTAAAAATAGTTAAAAATTTTCTCAAACTAAATATAATTGAATATTGTTAAAATACATTATTAAAATTAGAACTTTTGAAAAATATGTTTACCTTGTGAGGTGGAGGTTTCATCTTCAATATTCACTATAGCAGATGCATGTCCAGAAGTATGAGGAGAAAGACATGTATGTTGTCCATCAGGAGACCTCCTATGTTTACGGGTGGAAGGTTCTAGTGACGATTACGATTGCAAGTTAGAATCGCCAGATGCTTATTGAATCATGATGGCGTCATCCCTTTTACTGGATGAGTGAGCTGTTGTTCTCTGTTTTCAAAAAAAAATTAAAAAATAACAAGATTGATTGAAATTTAAAAAGACAAAAAAAAGAGACTATTCCAATGTATAATTTTACCTGTATTTCATTGTCACTTAACCCAATACACAAAAAATCTAGGTGTAATGCATTTTGAGGACTTTTTTTTTTAATATTGTAATAAGATTCATAAAAAAGACAAAGAATATAGTTGTTGGAGGTTACCGTATACACAGATTGAATTTTCTGTGTAGAAAGGAGGTCATGTTTTATATGGTTAAAAATTAAAGTGGACTAATCATATCTTCCTCCATCAATACAATGAATCAACAATGACAAAGCCCAAAAGGGCATATCTGTAGGTCGGCCCTGTAGAATAAGCCTTCCCAAGAACAATTCAACATAACCATAAAGAAATTTATCTAAAATGTTTGAAATGTTTAGACCCCTTTTCGATTTTGAATAATTAACTAAAAAATAAAGAGAACATTATTAGAGAATGGACATTGGAAACAACAATACATCAAAATAAAGAATAAAGAAAAAAAAAATTAAAAATGTACCTTTCAAATGGTTTGGATTCACGATATATTTGGATGCCAGCGTTGATTTGTCAAAATCAGTCAACGCATACTGGTTGTTAACCAGGAGACCATCCAAAAATGGTAGTCTTGTTAATCGTTGGACATCTAAGGTGTTCATAGTAAAAACAATTTCCTTATTGTCAAATAGGATCTGTACAGTGGACGCATCATGGTCATAGAAACTAAAAATACATTGCATGAGGGAGATGTTGACGTCCAACTATGGCATCTTCATGACTCTAGCAAGTTTGAAGGTGTACAACCAATCGAAATCTTTTCCTAGAATGTTAAAAAGGTTTTTCACATTCGGGCTATAGCAACTCTTGAATGATACCTTGGTTGGATGAGGAGAGGAACTGCTAGCCATTTCTAAAAACACAAGGAAAACGCTAGGAAAATGATTAGAAAATGCTCAAAAAATCATCCAAAAAAAGTCTAAAAACACCCTGAAAACAGTGTGAAAATGATCTAAAAATGCCCTGAAAATGGCATGAAAACGATCTAAAAATACCCTAAAAACAGCCTAAAAATGATCTAAAAATGCTAAGAAAAACACCTAGAAAAGGTCTAAAATTGGTCTAGAAATCATCGTGTGAAAGGTAAAAATGATGTTGCTACTCTATTTATAGAAGTCTGCATACCTAAAGTCAATGGATGTGTGACAGTGGCAAACGAGAGGACACGTGGTAGCATCTTATTGATGGTAATTAGCAACCAGCAGTCGTGTGGCACATGGCATACGAGAGGGCACGTATTGATAGTTCCAACATGTAAGACATATTATGGCAGTCGCCTCTTTCCAATCACCTCTTAACAGGCACACCTTGGCAGGCACATGGCACCATCTGTACCTTTACAACTGCCTCTTGGCAATCACCTCTTTCTAGTCATCTCTTGTCAGTCACACCTAGCCAGTCACATGTTACCAATCGTATGTCACTAGTTGCACTTTAACAGGTGCCACTTGACAGTTGCATCCTAATAGTCACCTATTATCAGTCGCATCATGCCAATTGCATATTTCTAGTCACTGTTTGTTAGCCGCACCTTTCCAATCGTTGCTTGTCATTTGCATCTTGCCAGTCACATCTTTCAAGTTGCTACTTTCTAGTCACTCCATTCTAGTCACCACCTGCAAGTCGTAGTCTGATAGTCACCACTTAACAGTCACCACTTGACAGTTACCTCTTGTCAGATGCCCCTTATTAGTCACTTCTTACCAGTCATATCTTGTCATCTGCCTCTTGTCAATCACCTCTTGCCGATCGCTACTTGTCAACCACCACTTTTCAATTGCCTCTTGTCAGTCACCACTTGTCAATCACCGCTTGTCAATCACCACTTGTCAGTCGCCACTAGTCAGTCACCATTGTCTTGTCACTTCTGTCATTCATACTTTGTCATTCGCATTATCTTAGTCGCTTTTGTTCGTCACTTTGTGCCTGTCACTTTTGTTAGTCATTATTTTAAAGGTTGAAGAATTTTTTGCATAGTTTTCAAAAAATCGCCACAATTTGATAATTTTTCTACAAAAAAATAAAAAATTTGCCCCAATGTCTATACACCTTAGAACTAAATTCTCCTCAATTTTATAAATGCACTTTAGGGTCGACCCCTTATGCATAACCCTACATCTAATATTTTATTGTATCGAAGCTCTACTTCTAACGAGGTTGCCCCCTTGAAGAGGTTTGTGATTTTGTAATGTATTCTTTATTTATGCAGTATAATCTACTACATTGTATTGCAATATTGTTAATTTCAAGCCTTTTTTTTATTATTACAATAACATGTGGATGTGCCTTATTTTTACTACAAGGTTCCTAACAAGTGGTATCAGAGCACTTTCTAGGGTCATGTCCTACTATAGTGCAAATAGTTTTTGTCTTGTTATTTTGACCTATTAGGTAACATTTTTCTTTGTTTCTTTTTTTATTTGTTACCCTAAAAAGAAAAATTATGTCATTTTCTATATTTTAGTTTAATAGGTTAAAAACCCTATGTTAGATATTTTAAAATAACATGGAGGAGCTATCATTACTGGCTAAGATAGATTGCTCATAAAGTATCTAGTAAAGTGAGGGGTGTTTAGACTCCAATACCCAAGCCTTGAACAACACCCACATATGAACTTGATCTCCCACATACCTTTGAGCATATAGGGAGCCCCCTAGGTTTCGGAGAAACCTTTAGCCATAGAATGTTTTTTGACCATGTATCTATCCATAGTGCATCGAGCACATCACTTAGGAATATTACTCTCACATACTATTAGAGAGGTATATATTACACTCAAGGGTATATGTGGAATCCTCCTTGAGTAGTAGCCTAAAATATTGGTCTAATCATTATTGTTTGTCATTGTGGTAAAATATAAGGCTATGGAAAGTACACACACCTTTTTATAGAGCTACCCTATTTTAGTCATATGTCATATCCTAATACAATTTTTTAAACCTCCAAAACCCTAACTACAGAATTGAGCCTATTTAGAAGACTACTCTTATCACAAAATTGAATCTATTATAACCACTTTTGACTAGCAAAGATAATTCTTGGGGGCTAGTAACAATCAAAATTAATGGAATAGTTATTAGTATAGGTTGGAAACAATGTTAGATAGGGTAGTTGTCAATAACAATCAAGGCAGTTGTTAGCAATAGTTAGAAATAGAGATAGAAAAGGCAATTATTAGTAATAATCAATAAATCTATCAATAACAGTCAGGCATAGTGTCATACAAGATAGTTGTTAAGGATAGAGATGAAAGCCATTTTCTAGGTAAAGAAATTATTTAGAATAAAAGCACACTTAACCAAGGAAAAAAACTTGGGATACCAAAAAACATAATTTTAAGACCTAGTTCATTGTGATTGTGTCTTTGAACTATTCATTTTGATATATAGCACCCAAAACAAAATTCAAGATCATTACTATAAATAATAGTTACTTAATCAACACTTCTATTTAAGTAAGGCAATTAGGGTGGTCTAAATTACAAGTCCATGGTTGGAGGGACTAGAGGAGCAATAAGGGAGATGGAGCAAAACCAATTGAGTGAACAAATAGGGTTATTAATTCAACTTAATAGATAAAAATTCAAACATTTGAAATATCATGTATAGCTCTTGAAATCTAAATAGATTAAAGTGAAAATGGAGATTGAGGAAAAACTCCATGAGGTTGAAGGGTATTTAAAAGGAGTCACTCAATTACACAAATAGATTAATAATGAAGAAATGATTCGTAATTCAAGAAATAGAGATGAGGAAACACATCATGCTCTTTTTAATAGTAATGTCATATATAAAATGCCCAAATTAGACTTCCTCAAGTTAATGGAAATGACCCTAATAATTGGTTGTAATGGGCATATCAGTTTTTCAAACTCCATAATTGTTGGATAATATTACATTATTTGATACTATGTGAAAGTACCCCAATGGTAAATTTGTACTATTGTAAATATTAGACTAGAGTGTGAGTTAATATTAGATAGTGTGATTTATATTTCTTCTAAAGTACGTGTCAATGTGTGAGAAGAGCACAAGTATCATAAAATAAAGTGTGCAAGTGTGTAATATGTGAGAGTGTGCAATGTGTCATATAGATAAATCAAGGGTCATGTGTGTAGGTGGAAAGTATACAAGTGAAGATGTAAAGTAAGAGACATGAGAGGTTTGTCTTATGTGAGAAATAGGAAAGGATACCTCTCCTAGATATTTGAGAATAATAGTCAAGTATTGAAGAGTTTCCTTCTAAGGTTATATTATGGATACCAAGCTCCATGTATTTTGATCAAGAAATAAATCAAGAAATATTAAACATTTTTTTCAATGAGTTTACACAGGTTTTTATGAGGGGTTCCAATCCCCTCATACTGAGTGGGGTTTGAACCTTGAATCTCCCAAAGAGAATACAAAGCTTTTACCACTATATTAAGCTTACAACTAAGAAATATTGAACATTTGTAATACAAGAGATCTTGTATATTTGATTCAAAAATAATATAGTGAATTTGTTCGTTATATTATATCGTTATATTTTCATGAATGTTATGTTCATTGATATTGATCAGAGATATTGAAAGCTCTAATATTTAGTTTGTTTAAGATCCTAAATATTGGGACCTGTAATTTAATTTGACTAAAAATCATCATTGGTATTAGAGCGACATGTCCTCACTCTATGCAAGAAGAAATTCAAGTGTGACTTTGGTTTATAATACCTTGAAAATAAGATAGAATAAAGGATTTATTTCACCCTAAGTCTATAAGATTTTTGGTGAAGGTAAAGCCACCAAAGAGATAGATGATTCATTAAAAAAAGAATGTGTGAATAATATTGACATTGAAGAGGTAAAATAAATAAAATTTTGCTATTGTTGTGATTAAAAATTTGAATAGGAAGTCCTAACATGGAGAGTCCAATGAAGGAGAAATTCCTAATGTAGAAAGTCTAGTGAAGAAGGAAGTCCTAGCTTGGAAAAACTAATGTAGAAGATGAAGATATCATAAAGCACTAGTTATTAGAGAAGATAGTTGTAAAAGTATGGAGAACCTAGATTGTGGAAAATCCTAGAGCCAAAATATTATGTGATGATTCTAAAGTAGAATTCAAATCGTAGATAGAATTCTGAAGCCTACCTCAAGTAGAAGAGGAAACAATTTTTCCTAAATAAAAATATAAAGAGTAAAGTTATCTAAGGAAAGAGTAAATTTTCCTGAGGAATGTGTGGAGCCATATGAGGTGTAAAAAGAGAAGATGGAATCCAAAGTCGTCTAAAGTGCAAAGAGAGTAGTCAAAAACTAGCTAAGGAAGTTAAGCACTCGAGTCATATCTTGTGAATATTACATTATTTGATATGAAGTTTCCTTGAGTTGCATAGATGATCTATGAATGTTTGAAATTTGGTTTTCCCAAGATCTTTTGTAAAAATATTTACCAATTGGTCTTCTGTAAGAACATGCTTTAGGATGATATGATGGTTTTGAAATTTATCTCTAATGAAGTGGCATTGCGCTCCAAAATATTTAGTTCTTTCATGTACAATAATATTTTTGATCAAGTTAAGTACTCATTGATTGTCACAATATATCAAGATTAGAGTTTGTTTGATACCCATGTTTGATAATATATATTATAACCACAATGCTTCACAGGTCGTATCTCTTACTATCCTATATTTTGCTTCAGTAGATGATTGAGCCACTGTATGTTGTTTCTTACTATGCCAAGATATAGGTCTTGATCCAATATAGAACACATACCCTAAAGTAGACTTTCTATCATAAATAGAGCCAACATAATCTAAATCTAAGTAACCCTATAGAAAAAAATCCTTAACATTCTTGATATATGTTAGTCCATAATTAATAGTCTTCTTGATATATTTTAATATTATTTTTGTAACATTCTAATGAATTTATCTTGGTTCTTGAATGAAGCATGAAAGATAATTTACAGGAAAGGCTAAGTCAGTTCGGTTATTCGTTAAGTATTGAAGACTTCCAATTAATTGGTGATACATAGTTGCTAAAACCAAAAGCGTGGATTCATTTTTAGATAAATGAATCCCTTGTTCCATTGGTGTATCTTTTGACTTACAATATTTTATTCTATATTTTTCAAGGAAGGCTTTTGCATGTTTTGATTGAGTATTCGTAATCTTGTCTTAACTTTGTTGAATCTCTAGATTGAGAAAATAATTCATTAGACCTAGATTTGTCATCTTAAATACCTTTTCTAGATATATTTTAATGTTACTTATTAGTTTTTCATAACTTCCAATAATTATTATATCATCAACATACACTATGATAATTTGTATACTATATCAAATTTTCTTTGTATACAAACTGGGATCAGATGTACTTCTTTTGAAGCTATGTTGTAATAAGTGATTATTGATCTTTATATTCAATGCTTTGGGACTTTCTTTAGACCATAAAAGGATTTGTTCAATTTGCACACTTTATTTTCTTGTCCATTACAAACCCTTCTAGTTGTGACATATAGACTTCTTCTTCTAAGTCACCATTAAGAATTTACATCCATTTGATGGAGTTTCCAATATTGTTGAGCTGCTAGTGCACAAATTATTATGATAGTAGTCATTCTAGCTATTTATGAAAAAAATTCTTTATAGTCAATGCCCTCAATCTGATTTTATCCTTTTGCTACTAACTGAGCTTTGTACTTATCAAGTGTTCCATATGCTTTATACTTGATCTTGTAAATCCATTTTCAACCCACTATTTTATTTTATGGAGGTAACTCTACTAGATCCCATGTTTTATTTTTTGAAGTTATGCATATTCATATTTCATAGCTAGCCTCCATTGTGAGTGATTTAGTGCTTTAAGTGTTAATGTCGATTCTACTGTATTGCTTAGTAATCCTCTATTTATTCTACTTTGACTACGAATTTGAGGTCTAGTAGTGGTAAGATCTAGTATTCTTTCTAGGTTTAAATCCCTAAGAGTGACTTTGAGCCATATTGGATATTTCCTATGAGGAATTGTAGATGATTATGTGTCTTCTTTATCTTCTTAAGATTATGATTTTGATTAATCACTTGTTATATATTCCTCTGAGTAGTTTAGAAGAATTTATGTATCATTATTGGGTTTTTCTATGTCAATTTTGACATTTTTATCACATATTACATCTCTACTTATGTAAAATTTCTTTGTATGTAGATCTAATATTTTGAATCCTATAGATTCATTTTCATAACCAACAAATATTCCTGCCATAGTTTTGTCCTTTTTGTTTTAGAATATGCATGTAAGCTTTGCAGCCAAAAATTCTAAGTTTTTCTATATTTGGTTTTTTTCATGACCATACTTCTTTTGGTGTAATATACTTGAGTACTCTTGTTGGTAATTTATTTGTATGTATATTGTTGTCTAAACTACTTATACCAATATTGATGATCGAGATGAGTTTTCTTTTAACATACATCTCACTATTTCCATTATTGAGCTATTTTTTCTTTCTACAATTACATTTTTTTTTGGTGAATATGTTGTAGTGACTTATATTTTAATTCCATTCTCTTCTAAAAAGGAATAAAATTCTTTAGATACCAAATCACCTCCTTTATTTTAACAAAGGGCTTTTATAGTCTTTCCTAATTCTTTTTCTACTTGAAGTTTGAATTGTTTAAAATGACTAAATGCTTCTGATTTATATTTCATGAAGTACACCCATATTTTCTTGGTGTGATCATCAAAAAATAATTTAAAATACTTATGTCCTCAAATACGAGTGATATTCATTGGCCCACATAAATCTATATATATCAACTCTAATGGTTTTTGAGTTATGTGTTATCGAAGTTCAAAAGGAATTCTATGTTGTTTTATTGATAAACATTATGGACACATAGTAGATTCTACATATATATTTGGTATTCCTTCAAATATTTTATATTTGAGTAATTCATTCATGGTATATTCACTAGTGTGTCCTAGATGCTTGTGCCAACTATCTGAAGTTTTAACTAAAATATTAGAGTGTGTAGTAATATCTAGAACAAATAGACGACTTTTATAGGAGCTTGATGTTATTTTTCCCTTATGTAAAAATATTACATTGTTTTCTTCTATTGGAAGCTTTGAATTCTACATTCATGTTTTGATCCATGAGTTGAGAAAGTGAAAGAAGATTAGTAGTCAATCCTAAGATATATAATGTATTTTTTATTATTCATTTTCCATATATCAGATCTATTATAATATTTTCAATCTCCTTCACTTCATAAGTTTTACTATCTACTATAGTCACTGATTTCTCATTTATATTTTATAGAAAATTAAACCAATACATGTTTTCGATCATGTGTTTGCTTGCCCTTGAATCCATATACCAATGATCCATAGCTTATGACCTCTTAGTGAGCTTAATTTGATATACCTTTACAAGACTTAGGTTTTGTAGAACCCTTATGTCTCCCTAGTAATTAGAATATACTCTAATCTTGATAAAGTGCTTATCTACTATTAGTTCACCTTTTGAGTTGATTTAGTGATGTTTTGAAAATGATAATAATCAACTCCTATTTCACCTTATTTCTCCTATTGAACTATGAACTTATCAATTTTATGGAGTTCTCTATGGTTGGATCTCTTTTAACTCTTTAATGTGGTTATGAGATATTATAAGCAATAAATTCCAACTCTTTCAAGCAAACAATAAATTTGCTTCTCTATCCTTAAATTTTTCAATGGTTCAATTTTTTAAATTTCAATTAATTAAAGTTTGATGTAGCATTCCTTATATCTCTCTAATTTGGAATTTTAGAAATTGATAATAATAATTTATTTTTCAAGTAAAAACCCTTATATCTCCTATGATATTGATTGTAAATATTAATATACTTGTATTTCAATTAATATGATTTGAAATACTATTTAAGGATATAAACTCCTATTGATTTGCTTTCAAGTTTACTAAGGTTGAGTTTGCTTGTATCTCCAATGTAAATGCTATATGAACTCAACCTTATATTATACACATTATTACTCATTAATTAAATAGAATTTAATAAATGTGATACTTTACCTTTATGAATGTTGAATTCGTGAGATAATTGACACAATCTCTCCTCAATCGTGGGTACTATATTTCCTCAATGGTGGACATATGGCAGTGATGATAGTGAGTTTTTGGACATATCTTGAATGTGCCTTTGACCCTTAATTTATCCTTGGATAAGTGTCTCAAATTCTACCTTAATTACACCTTTAATCCTCTCTCAATCACGTATTTTATTCTCTCTTAATCCCACTTAAATGTGCCTTGACTTCTCTACATTCAATGCTAGCTCTGAAGATGCTCTTCTTGAGCATTGGAATTATGATTAAGGGTGTTACTTTGTTTGAGCACACTTTCACTTGAGTTTTGGCATTATTAATATGGAGATTCTCCATGCCAAGTGGTACAATATCCCTTGGTGAAAACTTGTAAGTGTCACTCCAATCTTGTGCGTGTAGGGTTTTCTCAATGCCTCTTACTCAATACCTATTTCTTACTAACAAATACCTTCTTGTATCTTATCTCCAATATTTTTGAAGGTGATGCTATGAAGTTGGATCCAGCTATGGAGGTTCTCAAGTGCTACAATGGAGGTTCTATGGTGGCTATCAATATGCATATTGGTTGGCAATTCATCCAAGTTGGACCCTTGGGCATGCACCTTGCTTTCACCTTATACTTCATTGCAATATGCTATCCTTGGTACTATGTTTTATGTAGGATGATATTCACCTTACATAGACCTTTTTTATAATACAAGTTGATGTTGTCTTAGGCACTAGATTCGATGACAAGCATCGGTATCTTCTAACACCTTGATGAGGCAGATTCCAAGCCCTATGGATGGCTCTTCACTCAAGCATATTGAGTTGTGCTTTCCTTTCGCTAATGGAGGATGTTGAGCCCTTTTGGTTGCTAGTTCTAATGGTGATCACTTATAGATAGGATGTTAGGCTTCGTAGTGTATCCTTAAGACACTTACCCTTTGTCTCCAATTGAAGTAATAGAAGATAAGTTTGGTTCTCGAATAACAACCTGTAATGACCTATAATATATTTCTTAATTGCACTTGAAAATTGAGACTCTTCTAGTCTCCTTTTGTAGATTCTTTTTTTGGTTTTTATGGTGGCTTTCTTCTCCACTTCTTGGTGGTATATCAACCTTTTAGGTGGATTTACTATGCCACAATAAGCTATAGATATTATTCACTAAAGACTATATTTAGATTCTTTGATATTATGCTAATTTGTGCACTTTGGTTTTCACTTTAACTTACAAACCAATGCACTTAATAATCTTTCAAGAGTAACTAGTATAGTGCACTAATTTTCACCTTTGATCAATCCTTAATGCACCAATAATATCTCCAACTTAATGCACTTAAGGATAACTAGAATAGTGCAATATTAATCTCACCTTATTTCTCCTCCAAAGTAACTTGTAATATGCACTAATAATAACTCTTGAATGCACTATAATATTTGCAACTTTAACTTAAAAGTAATGTCTTCTTTGTTTCAACTAGTTAATAGGAAGATGATATTTTTCTTTCTATCAAAATATATCTAAATCCTATTTTAATGTGCATGTATTAACCTTAAAAGAAACTATCTTATGCACTCCCTTTGAAGACTTTAATATGTAACCTTCTCCTTGCAACTTTAATTCTAATATGGTGCTTAATGAAACTTAATAATGAACTAAGTAACCTATTGCACCAAAGTTGCTTACCTTAATGAAATCTATAGATGAAGGATTACAAGATAATTAGATTCACCTTATTGCTACCTTTTACTGGATGAACTTATAGCTCTTCTTGGCTATCTGAAATAGCTCTCTATCTCATTTATTTGTAGATTTGAAATCCTTCTAACTTGTTGCCTTGAAATTGTAGTACGGTGGCTTTAACTCTCCTTCAATGGCCTTTGATCTTCTGCTATAAAAACCAGTAATCTTCTTTTGGAATTGTTTTCAAATGGCAACAATTGTTTCAAATTATTCTTATAGAAGTTTCTCCTCCTTGCAATTCTCTTTTGGTCCCTAGAACCATGCTCTGATACCAATAACAATTTTTTCACTATTCTATCTACTCAAGAATCATAATGACTAAAAATTTGAAGATAGAATAGAATAGCTACATGAGAATATCATGTCTCATTATATGAATAAAAAATTTGTATATTAGCGAATGGAACTAAGATTCCATTATATATGAGGATAGGTTTCTTGTTCCTCACTCTACCTATGACACTTGGTCCTACTTACATGAACCTTGGAATTATTACCAAATGATGGAATATATTCAACAATGAAGAGTAGAATACAAGAACTAGACCATCATGGAGTCCAAATTAAGTCTGAGTATCAAGAAGCTATTGATAAAGTAGTATAACGAATGTCAAGAAGCCTAAGGAGAAACCTTAGAAGTAAAACAAAGTGAAAAGCTTAGAAGGAAATGAAAATGCATGTAAGCATTTATTTCTTGACATGTATTTGTCTAACATGTAGCACCCTCAATTTATCCCTACCTAACACGACTAGAGATGTCAAAAGACTAAGCACACAACTAAAAACAAGGTAATTTTGGAAGACTTTATTTCAAACTTAGGTGCACATTTTTGGAAGTTATGAGTATATTTTAAATAATCGTTTGATTTTTTAATAAAGGAGAAATAAGTGGAGGAACAAATATTGAATAGATTGTTAGATCTAGGTAAATTGAAATTTACTTTGGGGAGATAGAAAAAGGAAATATAATTTAAATTAAAATAAAATTGAAAATTAATTTGGAGAGATATGGATTGAATAAATTGAAAAATTCAAAGACTAAAAAAAAATGAAATTTGATGAATGTAAAATTAATTAATAAATTTTACAAATTAAAATTTGAAAAATAAAAATTATTTTTTGAGTTATAAGAAGATTGAAATTGATGAGTTGATTGCATGATTGCATGATTAAAATTTTGGGACAAATAAATATTTCTACTTCAAAGGTATTAATCTGAATAATTTAAAAAAAATAAAGAAAATTATACCATGGATAGAAGACAAAGAAGAACGAATGCATATACTAGATTGATTTTTTTTAGTTATTCGCAACCCACTCATTGTACTCAAGAGGACATGAGGATGGAATAGAGCGAAAGGGGTGCAAACCCTAGGTGCAATCAAGTGTTGTAGGAAGAGGGTTGTTTGTAGCCTACTCATTGTACTTAAGAGGACATGAGGATGGAATGGAGTGAAAGGGGTGCAAACCCTAGGTGCAATCAAGCATTGTAGAAAGAGGGTTGTTCACAACCCAATCACCATACTCAGGGGGATATTTGTCACTCTTTAGTCTATTAGAAAACCTCTTCAGTTAGAAGAAATGTCTCTCAAATATCTTTGGGTTCACGAGTGGATATTTTTTATGAACCTTTGCCCTCCATCAAAATTTTGGAGCATGAATTTGAGTTAGATTTGATTGATAATGAAGCTTGAATAGTTATATGCAAACTCAGGGGCAAAATACCAGGCCTAGAGGAGCTCAAATAATACATTAAACTTTTGTGGTCCAGTAAATCCTATCTCTGCTACCCAAAAAATGTTTTCTATTTCTTTTTTCTAATTTAGTGGATAGGGATAGTGTAATATGTTATAGATATAATTGGTTTTTTGGACAAGGGGTTGTCTATATACGATCTTAGACTCTTGATTTCAACCCCCTTATAGAAGAATTTTATGGCTTCCTAGTATCTATGAATATATATTCTCATCCTATGGAGTTTTGAGGAGAGAAGATATTTGCCAAAATTGGTAATGTCATTGGTGCATTCTAGTATATGGATGACCAAACAGAGAAAAAATTGTCTAGTAAAATTAATATGAGTAAAGCAACATTGGTTGTTTGGATGGATGTTTTAGTTCCTTGACCTCAATCAATTACTATCTCCTCAAGCAAAGAGGAATAGAACCAAAATATTTAATATGAAAACTTCTTTGAAATGTTATGGTTGTTAGCAATATGACCACCTGAAAAATAGATGCTTGATCATTTGATCATGATCAGATTCCTTCTTGGCGGAGGATAAGGCTCTATACACAAATTATCTTGAACCTTTAATCATCCCAATTCATAAGGAAGAAGCTCGTCCTCCAACTGTGCTAATTTTCTAATATAAGTCAAGCAAGCAACAAAAGACTCAACCCCAAAAGGAGAATTTGAATTAGATCATTGATAAAAATATAAATGGTTACTAAATATCATCCGGTTAGTTTCATGGATAATATTAGCATTTCATATAGTATTCTTGAAGCTAATTATGAAATAATCAATGACAATCAGTTTTCTAAAAATGAATATCATGCAGAATATGTTATAACTAGATATTACTTGAAGAGCTTAAAGTTCAAAAATGTATTCTCATATATTACCACTTTGAATTATGAATAACCTATGCTACAGAATAAAAAATAAAAAAAAGGCCCATCAAATATGAACTTCATAGCATCCCCAATAGTTTTGGATTATTGCTTTTGTTATGATTGTATGGTAGCTACAGCTAAGGTTCAGCTATACTAGTAAGTGGATGATATTATTGTGTAAGGTTATTGCAATATATTGTACTATCTTACACAACTTGATGTTTTGATTTGGGGACCCTAAAACACCTTTTACCCTAATAAAAAGGTTAATGTATTTTATAGTCCTAACAGGGACACATAATAGTAAAAGGTATTTGGATCTCCTAGTAGAGACCCAAGTTCAATTCATAGGGAGGGTGGCCCCTGATGTACCCCCAAATTTTCAACCTATTCAAAAAAAAACATCAAGACAATCATATGAATTCAAAAGACCAAATTTTATGAGAGGAAATTTTCAAAATCAAAATTTTTCTCAAATACATGAAACACGACCTCTTGAATCTCATCAAAATATGAAAATTTTAAAAATGCACATGCTATATAGATTCAAGCATCAGTTATCATGACTAAAAATTTGTATTTGTTTGAATCATTAGAAGTTAGAACAAATATTCCATTAAAAAGAGTAGATGATAAGATATATCATGTTCAAGGAGCTAAAAAAGTCATACCTAGCATACCATTTTTAGATTATGTTGTAGATGATGTTGTTAGAGTAGGTGTTTAGACTCTAGCTCATGTTCACCTAGGTACTTTATTTTTATATTAGTTTAGTTTATTTTCCCCACCCACTTTATGTGTGGATATTTATTTGTATATTATTTATATATTAAGGAGATATTTGGCATTCCTAGGGAGTTACACTCATTGATTACATTTGGACGGTTAAAATCTTTTCTCCATAGATCATATCACACCTCTTTGTTTGTATGGTGAATATTGATCCTTATCTCTTTGCTGATACTATAGATGTGGTGGACCTTACTTGCCTATTTAAGCAAGGATTCTCCATTGTACTTAGAATCAATTTTAACATATGATATTGCAGTTTTTGTGCTAGCTTCCATTATCTTGTTTCTATTTTTTAGTCTCTCTATTTTGGTTAACGTGGTGTTGTTTCAACCCCTTGATCCTTGTATATTAGTTTGGTATTTTGTATTTTTTCATTGTTACTTTCATTATATCAAAGCCTTTAGGACTCTTGGAAACATCTATTATTGAGGTTCATGCAGCCAGATCATGTTGAAGATTTTGCAATTGGAGATTGGAGGTTTCTAAACCCTAGAAGGTGAAAATTGATTTTTTTCTCTTCTATTTTTTTACAAAGAGCTTATATATCTTTTTTAGCCCTTCATTGCATCTTGGTTGACCCCTTTGACCACAGGGATTAATCAAAAAGGTTCTATTTTTTGGAAGTTTTTTTGGATTTTTTTGTGGGTTATTTTAATAGTTGTAGAACCATCAATAGCCTTGTTCACCTGACCACCATTTATCTAGAGCTATAATCGATCACTTTCAATCACTTGTTCCCATTTTCATATACAATTTTTTTTTGTATGTAGGTTTTTTCTTGCACACAATCCACGAGATATCTAGTTTTCTACAATATTTGAAGTTGCTTGTTGTAAATTTGGTTTTCTAAGATCTACAACCTATCTTCTTCACTCTTGAGTTCTTTCCAAATTTCAATCTTAGATATGAATTTAAGTTACTGATAAGGTTTTCTAAAATGCTTTTTTTAACCAAAAAAAATGTATTTTGTTGGCAGTTCTATGTATTTAAAAACAACTTTGCAAGAGATTTGTTTTGCGAAGTTGCTACTCAATTTTTTTCATTTATAGATCTATAAAATTTTAGTGATTGTAAAAATTAGCTCTAATCATATACTCTTTGTAATTCCTGAATTATAAAGGCATTTTATTTTGAGGGGGATCTTATTTCTAGAAGCATTGAATAAAAATCTTCTGGGTGGGGTGTCTTGGTGTTGATTTGAACACCATATTTGTGGATCTTGCATTTTATTTCTTATGATTGAAAAATGGGTTTAGAGGATTTTGAGCCACTTAACTCACATAATTATCACATATGGAAGCCATGCATGATGACACTTATTCAATATAAAGGATTATCAATATTAATACAAGAAGAGATACCTGAAGTTACAAAATAGTATTGTAAGTTTATTCGTGATTGCAAAATGGATGAATGTAAGGGATTAATTGGGATGCATGTGAGTGATAATCTATTGTTTGATCTTAAATATTGTGACACTCCTTTTCAAATTTGGGAGAAGCTTGAGAAGCTATTTGGGTAAGTGGACACTTTGAGAGTTTTACATATTGATGTTGAACTTAGTGGTCTCAATCTAGATGATTTTCCATCTATGGGTAATTTTCTCACAAAGTTTTAATCCTTGCTCACACTTTTAAAGGGTAGTTGAAAAACTAAAATAGAAGAAGAATGTATTTTCATGATCTTATCAAAAATTAGGTGTCCATTCCACATGTTTGCCTTTGCATTTTTTGCCAATATGGATTCCATGGGTTTTGATCACAAAATACCTACTTTTGAGAAATTTTGTGCCAATATTTTAAAGGAAGAATCCAAAGTTCTTAACTCTGAGCATTATGCCTCCTCACATAAGGTATTTTTTGCATCCTCCACTTTCACTTCCAAATGTAATGGAAAGTCCAAGTCTAAGTCCCAACCTAATTCTTCCCTTTCATCTTCATTTCATCAAAATACCAAAGAGTCACATCAAAAGAGTCATCCTCCAAATAATCCTATCATAAAACTAAGCAGTCCATAATTAAAAATAGGTCAAATGTTACTTGTTCATATTGTGGATTCAGTGGTCATTCCGATGATAAGTGTTGGAAAAACTTACAAGACTTAGAGGAAGCCTTTAGGAATCAGAAATTATCCTTCACTCCTTCAAAATATAAGGGTAATGCTTTGAATTCTTTTGGAAAATCATCCAATGAGTCATTTGCCACCTTGTATTCTACTTCTACATCTTACATTGAGGTTGGAGATTCTTCTTCTATTTTAGTTAAGGGACAAGGTGACATACAGGTTGATGGTGGATGCATTAAGAATGTTCTTTATGTTCCAAAAATTTCCACCAATTTTCTCTTCATGTACTAAATTTATTGTTCTAAGGGTGCAAAACTATGTTGTTTACACCTCAAGAGGAAGATATTATATATTTTAGTGACCCACGATCTATTGTTGCACAAGGATTTGTTGACCATAGATCACGTCTTTGTTACTTTGAGGGCTTTGATTCTTCACTTGGAGGTACTTTTTTGGTGGCTCATGTAGATTCAAAAAGCAATATTTGGCATGAGATATTTGGTCATCTCAATTACAGATATTTGAATAATTTAAGCACTTATGATATGGTCATTGGATTACCTAAGGTATCCTATATTGATGGAGTTTATCCAAGTTATGTACAACATCAAGATATTTTTTCCAAAGGTAAGTCCAAGAGAGCTTCTTCCTATATTGAGTTGGTGCATAGTGACTTGATGGTTTTTTCCACTCCTTTTTTGGGATCTAAGTATGCACTCACCTTTATTGATGATTTCTCAAGGAGAACTTGGGTATATTTTCTCAATTTCAATAGTGAATTTTTTTCCGCATTTAAAGTCTTTGAAGCTTTTTTTGAGAATCAACCTTTGAGTTGCATCAAGAAGCTTTGCACAGAAAATGGGAGGGAGTATTTCAGATAGGAGTTTTTAGATTTTATGGCCCTTCATGGAATTCTACATCAAGACTTTGTCTCACATACACCACATAAAAATGGTGTAGCTGAAAGGAAAAATAGAACACTCAATGAAATGGCAAATTGTATGATTCACTCATGAGATTTACCTCCCTCGTTTTGGGTTACGGTAGTCAATTGTGCAAATTACATTCAAAATCATACACCTCATCAAGATCTTGAGCAAATGACTCCATAGGAGGCTTGGATAGGGACCAAGCCTAATGTTTCTCATTTTTGAGTTTTTGGGAGTTAAGCATGGGCTCATGTTTTGAATAAGAAAATGACAACTTTGGATAGAAAGAGAAAGTCACTCATTTTTATTGGTTATTGTGAGGATATGAGGGCTTATATATTACTAGATCTAGATACACATGAAGTTATTTTTTGAACTCATATCTTGTTTGATGAGCATTATTATCCAATTGAGCTCACTCTTTCTACTCCTTTCTATCTTCGTCTACTTTTCACTTTGAAGATGGTTGTTTTGATGATGATCACAATTAGGATGAGGATATTGTTTAGACAATTGTAGAGGTTCTTGCACATACTACCTCCATGACTATATGGGCTCAAACTATAGTTCATAAGGTAGCACCTTTCATTGAAGGTCTTCCACCTTCAAGGTATACTTCTACTTCCAGCATGGGTCTTCTTTATCAGGAATATTCTATTGATCCATAGAGGTTTTATGAGGCCCATGGCATTTGGGAGTGGGATGGAGTGGTCAACTTGGACTACATTCCCACTTAGTAGCATATTGTTGGCATCTTCACTAAACCCTTCTCATATCCTCATTTTCATTTATTATGAGAGATTATTGGGGCAAAGGAAGTTGTCCTTGGGGGTATGGATGAGGCCACCTTCCTTTATTCTTTTTCTCTCTTTCTAGATGGATGGTTTTTCCCATGTGGTTTTCTCTCCTTTTGGTTTAAAAGCTTCTAGATACACATTGTACATGAGTACTTGATCATGTCTTATTGTCAGGACTCATAATGTGGATATGCCACTTCTTTTTTACCCCTAGATTCATTTGATAAGGGGTGTTAGAGTACGTGTTTAGACTCTATCTCATGCTCACCTAGGTACTTTATTTTTATATTAGTTTATTTTATTTTTTCCCACCCACTTTATGTGTGAATATTTTTTATCTCATTTATATATTATCGGGATATTTAGCATTCCTAGGGAGATACACTCATTGATTATATTTGAAGGGTTCAAATATTTTCTCCATGGATCATATCAAACCTCCTTGTTTGTATGGTGGATATTGATCCTTATATCATTGTTGATCCTACGGTTGTGGTGGATCTTCCTTGCCTATTTAAGCAAGGCTTCTCCATTGTACTCAGAATCAAATTTGACATATGATATGATATTGCAATTTTTATGTTAGCTTCCATTATCCTAATTCCATTTTTTAGTCTCTTTATTTTGGTTAATGTGGTGTTGCTTCAACCCCTTGATCCTTGTGGTTTGGTTTGTTATTTTACATTTTTCCATCATTCCTTTCATATGTATTGTATATTCCAAGTTTATCAAATAATCTTATCTTAGTAACCCAATTGGTTGAAAGAGATAGAATAGTCAAATATAAATGAAAATGGAAAATGTGTTATAAATAATCAAAGCTAAACTAAAGCTAAAGGTTCCATGAAGGATGGAATATTTTCTCTAGACATAATGGTTTTTCATAAGAAATCTTATATCACCTTTTATCTCAAGAAAATTTTAATGATAAATTGTTTGATTTCTCCAAAATATTGAAAACAAGACAATGGATCGGGTACAATGCAATATTGGCAAGTAGAGCCAATAAGCTAAGTCATTGGATGGAAACAAGTGGAAGGATGAAGCTATGTAAACAAGAGCAAAATACAAGCATCGGAGTATTTTTGAGTCTAGAGAAAGTTTGATTAGTGAGACACTATTAATAGAGCAATATATAGAATGTCAAGAAGTCTAAGGAGAAACCTCATAAGAAATAGAGAACGAATAACTTAGAAGGAAACAAAAATGCATGCAAGCATTTATTTCTTGAAATATCTTTGTCAAACGTGCAACACCCTTAATTAATCCATACCTAACATGACTAGATGTGTTAGAATACTGAAATGTACAGCTCAAAAAAGGTAATTTTGTAGATGTATTACTTCTTTTTTCTAGAATAAAAATTCAATCAAATATTTTTTCCCTTTCCTAACTTGTCTCTTTCTTTAAGTTTATAATCCTTCATTTTTTCCTTCTATTTTTAATACCTTTTTACTGTCAATATTAAGCTCTTCACTTGCACATCTATGATCTGGTGAATCATAAACTAGTTTACGTTTTTAGAGTACTACTTCCCCATGTTTTTTTTTCATTAATGTGTTATAAAGAATCAAAAAAAAACTAAAGCTATGAGTTCCATCAAGGATGGAATATTTGCTTTAAGACACAATGGTTTTTTCACAATAAATCTTACATTACCTTATGCCTCAAGAAACGTTTAATGATGAATTGTTTGATTTATTCAAAATATAGAAAATAGAATAGTGTATCAGGTACATTGCAAGATTAGCAAGCGAAGACAATAGGCAGAGGTAGTGGATAGACACAAGAGTAATATGAAGATGAAGATTGAATACTAAAGTCTCTAAATCAAATAATGTAATATAGGGGGTGTTGGAGAATATTACATCATTTGGTACTATGTTAAAGTACCCCTATGTTATATTTGTACTATTAAAAATATTAGATTAGAGTGTGAGTTATTATATTAGGAAGTATGATTTATATTTTTCCTAAAGTATGTGTCAATGTGTGAGAAGATTCTAAGTGTCATACAGTAAAGTGTGCAAGTGTGTCATATAGTAAGAGTGTGCAAAATGTCATGTAATAAAGTGTGCAAGTATATAATATGTGAGAGTGTGCAATGTGTCATATAGGTAAGTCAATATCCATGTGTGTAGGTGGAAAATATACAAGTGAAGATGTAAAATCAAGAGATATGAAAAGTTTATCTTATGTAAGGAATATGAAAGGATGCATCTCCTAGATATGTGAGGAGAGCAATAGTCAAGTATTGAAGAGTCACCTTCTAAGGTTATATTATAGAGATAAAGCTCCTTGGATTGTAAACAAGAAATAAATCAAGAAATATTGAATGTTTGTAATACAAGATATCTTGTATATTTGATTCATCAATAATATAGTGAGTTTGTTTATTGTGTTATATTATTATATTTTCATGAATGTTATGTTCATTGATATTGATAAGAGATATTGAATGCTCTAATATTGAGTTTTTTTAAGATCTTGGATAGTGGGACCTATGATTTAATATGGCTAAAACATCATCAATGGTATCAAAGCCACATGTCCTTACTCTATGTGATAAGAAATTCTAATGTGAATTTGGTTGATAGTGCATCAATAAGAAAATAGAAGAAAGGGTTGATTTCATTCTGAATTTGCAATATTGGTAGTGAAAATAAATTCATCAAAGGGATAGATGACTGGTCAAAAAAATGTCTAAATAATATTGACATTGAAGAGGTAAAATAAATAAAAAATTTCTACTATTGTGATTAAGAATTTGAAGATAGGAATTCTAAATGTGGAGATTCTAGTGAAGGACAAATTCCTAATGCATAGAGTCCAATGAGGTCTTAGATTGAAAAGACCGATGTAGAAGACAAAGATAATGTAAAGCACTAGTTATTGGATAAGCCAATTGTGAAATCATAGAGAATCTAGACTATGAAAAATATTGGAGCCAAAATGGTCTATGAATAGTCTAAAAGAGAAGTCAAAACATAGACAAAAGTCCAAATCCCTCAAGAAAAAGAGGAAATGATTTTTCCTAAAGAAAAAAGATAAAGAGTAAAGTTGCTTGAGGAAAGAGTAAATTTCCTTGAAGAATATGTGGAGCCACCTAAGATGTGAAAAGATAATATGGAATCCAAAGCCACCTAAAGTATGAAGAGAGCAGTCAAAAACCAATTGAGGAAGCCAAGCACCCAAGTCATGGCCTATGAAAAGTATAATAAAATAATTGGAAGATTGTGGAGTCTAAAGAAAGTTTGAGTAGCGAGAAGCTATTTACGAAGCAATATACAAAATTTCAAGAAGCCTAAATATAAACCTTAAAACAAATACAGAGAAAAAATCTCATAAAAACATAAAAATACATGCAAGCATTTATTTCTTGAAACGTCTATGTCTAACATGTAGTGCCCTCAATTTGTCCTTGTTTGACACAACTAGAGATGTCAGTATATTGAAGCCCATAGTTAAATAAATGGTAATTTTTGATGACTCTATTTCAAACTTAGGCACACATTTTTGGAAGTTAAAAGGATTATATTTTAAATAATCAATTCTTTGTTTAATGAAGGAGAAATATTTTTTTTTAATAGTTGCAATCTTATTGTAGTGGTAAGGGCTTTGGTCTTTCTTTGAAAGGTCTAAGGTTAAAATACCACTCAATACAAGCGAGTTAGGACCCCTCATAAAAACTTGTGTAATCTCATTAGACCTATTAAAAAAATAATTTGAGTAAGAATTAATATCTAAGAAACAAGTACCCACATGTTGTAGATGAGTTGGAGAGGGTAGGGAAATCCTCCAAGGGAGGTCCCCGGTTTGAATCTCCACCCTACCAAATGTACATCGTGTACCCAAAATCCAGTTGATAATGCTAGTGTGGTCAGGGTATGGCATGACTCCCAGGTGATTTTTATGGTGTAGAACCCCCTGGTCATGGTTTCTCAGACCAAGGTGACCCTGCACTAAATTCAAAACAAATGAAGGAGAAATAAGTGGAAGAATAAATATTGAATAGATTATTTGATTAAAGTAAATTGAAATTTACTTTGGGGAGATATAAGAATGAAATATAATTTGAATTGAAATAAAATTGAAAATTAATTTGGAGAGATAAGGATTAAATAAATTAAAAAATTCAAAGATTGAAAAAAATGAAATTTGATGAATGCAAAATTAATTAATTAATTTTGCAAATTGAAATTTGAAAAGTAGAAATTATTTTTGGATTTATAAGAAGATTGAAATTGATGAATTGATTGCATGATTGCATGATTAAAAATTGAACTTGAAAAAATGATTTTTGATTAAAAATTTGGGAGAAATACGGATTTCTACTTCAAAGGTATTAGTTTGAACAATTTGAATATTTTTCATAGAAAATTATACCATGGATAGAAGACAAAGAAGAATGAATGCATCAATACAATCATATAAATTCAAAAGGTCAAATTTTATGAGAGAAAATTTCAGAATCAAATATTTTCTCAAAGACATGAAACAAGATCACTTGAATATTATCAAAACATGAAAAATGAAAAATGCACATGGTATATAGATTTAGGTGTCAATCATAATATGACTGGAAAATTGTATTAGTTTGAATCATTAGAAATCAAACCAAATATTTCAGTAAAAATAGCATATGATAAGATTTATCTTATCCAATGAGTTAGAAAATTCATACCTAGCATGCCATTTTTATATTTCATGCTCGGTGGTGTATTGTATGTTCTAGTATTATCAAATAATTTTAATATCAATATCCCAATTGGTTGAAATAGGTAGAATAGTGGAATCCAAATACATAAATGGAAATAGAAAATGTATTATCACGAATCAAAACAAAATTGAAGCTACAAGTTCTATCGAGGATAGAATATTTGCTCTAGACACAACGTTTTTTTTACAAGAAATCTTAGATAATCTTTTGCCTCAAGAAAATTTTAATGATTAATTGTTTGATTTCTCCAAAAGACAGTAAATGGGACATTGGACTAGGTACAATGCAATATTGGCACGTGGATGGACATAAGAGGAAGGATGAAGATGAAGAATGAAGACTAAAGTCTTCAAACTAAATAATCTAATACAGGGAGGTGTTGGAGAATATTAAATTATTTGGTACTACATGAGAGTAACCCCATGTTACATTTGTACTACTATAAATATTATATTAGAGTGTGAGTTATTAGATAAGAAATTTTGATTTATATTTCTCTTAAAGTATATGTCATTGTGTGAGAAGAGTTCGTGTCATATAGTAAAGTGTGCAAGTGTATCATGTTGTAAGAGTGTGCAAAGTATCATGTAATAAAGTGTGCAAGTGTGTAATATGTGAGAGTGTGCAATGTATCATATAGATAATTCAATAGTCATGTGTGTAGGTGGTAAGTATACAAGTGAAGATGTAAAGTCAAGATACATGGAGGTTCGTATTATATGAGGAATAGGAAAGGTGTTAGCTTTTGATACTAAATGCTTAATGAAAAATAACCACAAGATCTAAAATAAGAATGTTATATCAAATATAAGATAATTATAATATTCTAAACATATAAAACTCATGAATAAATTTTACAACTACATAGAAAACAACCATTAACAAATGCTCATGAAAATAGTATTTTGATATAGAATGGAGATCTCAAATACTCCATACTTCATACATGCTCAATCTACATTGTGTCTCTTCATTATTGTGCTCTTTCACACTCACATATAGACCTATATATAATGAAATATGAATCTTCATATGGAGTATTCTTAACCTTCACTCTTCTTGAGACTCTTCACTTTCCTATTCTATGGACTCATGTGCACATGGACTATTATGCACATTTACATCATTAAATACTTTGCACACTCTAATAATACTTATGCATTTATTACATTGCATAAAGTAAATACTCACACTCTAATCTAAGACACACTCCTAATCTAAAGATATACCCAAGGTGGTACATTAGCATGTACCAAATAATGTAATATATTCCAACACCCCCTGTATTACATTATTTGGTTATTGAAGACTTTAGTCTTCAATATGGATCTTCATCTTCCATAATTCCTTCAACTTGATCAGGTTTATGTTCTTCTTCTTTAATTAGTAGATGACCACATATTCCACAATATTATTGTCCTCTCATATTTCTCATTCTGAATCTTTTATTTCCCCATTAAATTTTGTAATAAATAGATTTTCTATTTCCTATAATCTATTCCTTAGAAAATCCATTAGTATTGTTTTGAACTACAACAATATCTTATGAAATCCCAATTGAGTCTAGAGCATATATATCATTGTAAATTGATCTTGTAGCTTCTATCTCATTTTAATTTATAATGAGACACTTATTGACTCCATTTATATATCTAAAATCAATCATTATTTTGCTTTCTACCAATTTGGCTAGTGATATAAGATTTGATGTTAGTATAGAAATATACATTACATCATGTAACAAAATATTTTGCCATATCTATGCACAAGATAGGTTTTGTCATCTAAAATTTTTAACCCAAGATTGTTTGTGACTTCAAGGTAATCAAACCATTGTAAATTTCTTGTCATGTGATGACTTGCACCAGAATCAATAAACCAAAGATATTTACCATTTTATTTGTAGAATTATTTGTGTTTGAAGTAATTTTATATTTTTGATATGGAATATTGTATGGACTTTGATCTTGAATCCTTTCATAATGTACTTTGTGATGATATGTTCCTCTTGCTAACTTATCCATTACTATATTCAAAAATAGTTTTATTGTTGTATTCCTTATGTCTCCCAAGTGTTTTGAATATAATATAGCTTTGATAAAATACTTAGCTTTCTAAGTTTTCCTTTGAGTTGAATCCCTTTTGTCTCCCTAATTATGAATAGAAAGCTAAAGATAATTTTTATGCAATTTCAATTTTGATAAAATTCTCTACTTTCAAGGACTTTAAGTTGGATTCCTTATGTCTCGTTAATTTGAACAAGAGACTAATATCAATGTAATTTTCCAACTTTCCAACAACTTTATGTTGTATTTCTTATATCTCTCAATTTTCAATAATATGGTTTCTAAATTTTAAAAACCTATGTTGGTGTTGAATTCCTTATAACTCCAAAATTAGAAATTTATAAAACAAAGATATTTGCAAATTCAATATTCCTATTTCAATGTAGAAATCCTTATTCCTCCAAGTTAAATTATTTGCAAATATTTATATGCTTGAATTTAAAATAAAGTAATTTCAAAAACTTTCAAATTAAATTCTCCTTACTTCAAAAGTCTTCCAAATAATTCAATAAATCTTCTAAGGTTATAATTTATCAATTCATTACCTTATTCCTCCATTCATTTAATTAATCTCAAGCATAATAGATTAATTAATCTTAACCTTAGTATTTATATCCCTTATTCCTCCTTAACCTTTGTAAAAAGTAAATTAATTTAAATGTTTTATCTACCTCCTTGAATATGGCATGCTACATTTTTGGCTTGCTCCTCGTGAGACTTTTCAAATTTGTAACATCTTCTCTATTCCAAGTGTTGTTCTCCAAAAATAAACTTCCAAATATTTTCTCTCTCCAATGTATTTAATGCTCCTTCTTGTGTATGGCACTCATTGAATTTAGTCTTTAAGACTTTAACCTTCCTCTACGTGCTTTCTAGCTTCTCTAACCATTAATGTGCAGTGCTCTACTAACTTGCACCACTCTCTACTCTCATGAATGTGCTTTTATGATTTTTCCCTCATGCACTCATGGATATAAGGATATTTTTCACTTCCCTAGCGTTGGTTGGAGCTACCTTCTTCGTTGTGACACTTGGCAAATATTCTATCCTCCCAAGTGATAATTAGGTCAAATGGTTGGCACTTCTCCACTTTATATATTTTCCTCCTCTTGGTAATGCTCCTCTTCTTATCTACACTTGGTAATACACTACTTCTCCTCTACACTTGATAGCAACTTCAATTATTTACCTCCAATGCTTCTACTCTTTAATTCCTCAACACTCAACATCTTCTTTCCAACATATTTTAAATGAAGTAACAACAAATGAATGTTTGAATTCCTTCTAATAATATTTAGCTTTCTTTCAATGATTCACTCCAAACAACCCATGGTTTTGATGCTCAAAATTTCTTAGTAATGATGCTTGCTCTCTACTTTGGTGGCTCCTCAATTTTTAGCACTCAAGCTCTACTCAACGATGTCTCAACTTCTCTTGAATAACATTGCCTCCTATGGTGCTTAACTATCTTTCCAATGATATTTTGTCTTCCTCTTTTACGTTGCTTCCTTTGTCCAATGCGGTGGCTCTTCTTCACTATGGTGGCTCCTCCTTCAAGATGGTGGTTCTACCACTCCTTTGGTATGATGTCTTTGGAAACTCTACCTTGTTCTTGTGCACTATTTGATCTCTTTTTTTATTCAATAAGACTTAAAAATTCTGCACTTCCTTGGATTATAAGAACATATATATACTAATTTTCCTTCTCCTTATTACTCCCTTTCAAGCAATCTTTAAATTTACTTTTTTTGTTGTGTTTTACAAATTCTAGGATGATAATGATGCCTCCTTCCTTGGCTTGGAGACACTTATCTTAAACTATCTTTTTTTGGCTTTAATAACTCTAATATGGTGCTCTCAAAAACTTTATAATAAGCTAATTTGAACACTTGAATAATGAACTTTTATAGCACCAATATTACAAACCTCTTTGTCCTTATTTTTGAAGCTAATATCCTTGGTGATTTGATTCACATTTTACTATCTTGAATTTACAAATTTTGTAGCTTCACTACCTTTTACTTTATTGCCCCAAAATCAACTTCTATCCTCTTCAAAGTATGTTGTTAAAATATTCTCTTTCTCCTTGCCAAACAGCTATTATAGAATGCTGAAATTTTTAGCCTTTCTTCCTCTTCAAATGTTGTTTGAAATCAACCTTATTTATCTTCAACTTCTCTTATTTTTGTTGCTCCAAATGTTGCCTTCATGTTGTCCAAAATCTCTGTAATTTTTAGCTTCAATTTTTGCAAAATATTCCTTCACTTTTGTTGTCCAAAGCTTTAAATTTCTGCTCCATAAATTGATTTTCTTATCTTTTATATTGTTGTTCAAAAACAATCTCTAACTCCTCCAATTCGTTACCTTAGTTTTTTATCAAGCCTTACTTCAATTTGTTGTTCAAGGGCACTTCAAAATCTACCCAAATATTCTTCAATTTGTAGCTCTATGTCACCTTCAATTTTTTGTCCTGTGACCCTTCAACTTCTATCATGAAAATCAACAATATTCTCCTCTACAAATCGACCTTCAAATTCTTAATGGTTACCTTCAAATTTCTCAAATTAGTGGCCTCTTTTATATCCTTTCTCCTCCTTAGCTCTTATTGAGTTCTATATTCAAACCTAACCTCTTTCACTGGCCTCTTCCTCAATAATCTGAATATCTTGAGGTCTTCAAAAATTCTTTTCAAAATTTGGCAAACGTTTTGCCAAATCCTTCTTCCTTTTGGGGTTGTTTTTGAATGGTGAAAATTATCCCAAATTATTTTTTTTAGGAGTTTCTCCTACTTGCAATCTTCTACCTCAATCGTTATTCAAGTCTCCTCCAATGGCCACTTCTTCAACTTCTTCAATAGGGCTTCTCTAGCCTTCTTCTTTCTCCTTCCATGTTTTCTTGAGACCTCTTCTCTTGGATCTTCAAATTCTCAATATTTTTTATCAAATATCATATCTCCTTTCTCAAATTTACAATGGGGACCTCTTCGCTCGAGTCTCCTCTTTCTCAAACTTTAATAGACCTTTTTTGGCTTCTTTCTCCTTCAATATTTAATCTCCTATGTGGACCTCTTTCTTGGATCTCCTCAATATTCAATATCCAATATTCTATTGGTACATCTTTCTTGGGTCTCCTCAATATTTAATCTTCAATATCCAATGGAGCCTCTTTCTTAGACCTCCTTGATATTCAATTTCTACTCTTTTGCTACAACTTAATAACTAATACCTACACAAGGAAAGCACATAGACTTTCAAGTAATTGAAGATGAAATTATTATCTATCCATTTGTAACAACCCAAAATATAACTAAGGAGTTGCTATTTTATTTTTATTTTTTTAACAAGCACAAACAACACTAAATACTAGCACAAGCCATGCTAAACACTAACACAAGCAATGCTTAAACACTAACACAAGATATCTAAGCTAACCCTAAGTTTCAGTTATCTATTGTTTCCTCTACACAAACCCTCTATCTAGAATCTAGTTAGGATATGCCCATCTCCATACCATGCACACACAAATTTGTGTAGGTATACTATGCATATTATGATAGCTATTAATTGCATATTAGTTAGGATTAGCTTATCTCCATAGATTGGTCAAAGGGTACATTCGTCTCTATACCCTACACAAGCTTGTTTGTGCGGGTATATGATGTATACATCAAATAGATTGCTCATCTTATCATTATGATGGGGTAGATAAATCCTTTCATAGATAATTATCTCATTTTTAAATTGCCAGGTGGTACAATTCAACCAGTTTAGTCACTTAAACTAATTTTACCCTATTTTACCCAAAGTATTCCATAATCCCCTAGGTTATCTTACTCTATTGACACATAACACTCTAGACATAAAAAGATCATTATCAAATATAAAGCATTTAAAAATATCAATTTTAAACAAGCATGGAATAAGGGTACAAAAACTATAAGGGATGTGATTGAAGAAATAAATCTATCTAAATCATGCATGAATAAAAGGAAATATAACTAGCCAATAAGATGCATCATATATTACAGTTTAGGAGTTATATTTCTAGCTTTGTTAAATACATTATTACATAGCTTGAGCATGGTACAAGAATTCATACTCTTAAAAGAATGAGCATTACATAAACAACTTAAACAGTAGTTGCTCTAATAATGTCTCTTCCATAACATGAGTAAGTATCTATCTTGGATCCTAATGTTCTCTTGGTACTTTTGCAGTCCATTGTTCATTGATGATAGTAATGGATCAGGATAGTTCATGAAAATATGGATCATGCATCTACTAAATGATCATTTAATCTAGTGCAACTAATATGCCAAATGCAACTATACAATCACCAATACATCTATGAAAATCATTCACTCAATATCTAGGAAGATTATCTTTCATTCCATCATAACATCCTCTATTCAACTAAGGATTCATGTTTAAGCATAAGAACCCTCCCTTAAATTTGATTTTAACAAGTAAAATCATTTATTTCTCTTACTAATTAAGGTCCCATAAACCTTAATCAATTAGATACTTAATCTACCCATTTTTCCAACTAATTAAGGCCCCATAAATCCTAATCAATTAATACTATTTTTTTAATATAAACAATCACAACAACAATTACATACCTAACATTCATTTATTTAACCAACTAGGGCCCCTTAACCCTAAATTATTAGATACTTAACTTCCATTCTCATTTACTAGTTAGTTTTTAAACCTCTTTTTTTATAAACTAATTAATTTAAATATTCCCTTCATAAACTAATTAATTTAACATTCTTTCATAAACTAATTAATTTAACATTCTTTCATAAACTAATTAATTTAACATTCTTTCATAAACTAATTAATTTATCATTTTTCATAAACAAATTAATTTAACATTCTTTCATAAACTGATTAGTTTAACAATCTTTCGTAAACTAATTAATTCAACATTCTTTCATAAACTAATTAGCTTAACATTCTTTCATAAACTAATTAGTTTAACATTCTTTTATAAACTAATTAATTTAACATTATTTCATAAACTAATTAATTCAACATTCTTTATAAACTAACTTAAATCATTCTTTCTAGAAAATATTCCCCCTTTTAGCTTTATTAGCCAACACAGAACGGTCCAAGGGTAAGTGAAACTTAGAAAGGTATTGACCTTTGATCAACAAGATTTGAACCAGCAATTAATATGACTACAAATAAAAAACATGGTCACCCACAAACTGACGATGACACAAATGTAGATCAACCACAAGAATGGTTCAAACCAACAAGCATACACCACCTAAGAAAATAAGGCTCATGACATAACATCTACTAAGCACCTCGATCATTACCACCAATCGTGGTCAATAGGGTATGGGGGTTAGACATCCCATAAATCCCTTCTTCAACTCGAGCACACCCCATGTGGGATGGTGCTCCCAAAAGGTCATAAAGGCCTTCTACCTAAGCGCACCATACATGGACAAAGCCTCATGGTGGTTCAAGGGTGACCTTGGTTTTCCTAAATCCTCCCACAAGCATAGATATACCAATCTAGGTACATTTACATGTGTTCAAATAGCATAGAGCATACATAGAAGCAACTTAGGGGTTCATTAGCGAACAATGGAGTGTGTCCTAGTTACAGCAACTACCATAGTGAAAAAAATAGGCATAGGAGGGACCTAGCCAAATGACGAAATAACAACACAATAGGAGATCACAGTTAAGCTAAGAATAAATACACACAGTAGCTAAAAACACTCTAAAAACAAGCATACTAGTCTAACAAGAGTAGCACAAATAGTTATTGCTATTCAACTCACCTGTGCATATCTAAGTAAAAGCAAAGCAAAAGGCTAAGTTAAATCCACTCTAAAGCAAGCAATGACCACCTCCAAGAGACTTGAGGACTCAAGAATACTTTTAAGCAAGTGCTTCCAATATTAATCAATATAGAAGTAAACTTGATCATTTGGCATTAATAAAATAATAGGCTATCTATTTAACAAAAGCATTCCTCAAATAGAAGGGATTCGAGGACCCAACCTAGTAGTCTAAGCTTTAAATTGGTTGTCTCCTTTTGCTATAGATTTTAATCCTTGTCTTTTAGCCTCTAGGCATTTGTCTTTCTTTATTTCTTCCTTTTTTGAAAATCCCCTTCTCAAGGTATTTTTGCTATTTTATCATCCAATTTTCTTCATCTACCCACTACCCAGGGTCTTGTTGAATTCAATGCCATCAACTAAAATTGAAGGTATCCTTATCTTCTCATGGCAGTCGGTAAAAATGGCTCCCCTATATATATATGATATTTCAAAGAGAAGTAAGGGATGAATGTTTCTTCATTTAAGTTTCATAAATTTTAGCCACCCTCATTATAAAATATAATAGAAACCTTATTTTATAATAGGTGGCTAGCTAGATGATGATTATCCCTAAAATTATTATGCATACCTATATGAGGGTAGTCATCCATGTTACACTGAGCCATCTAAATCATCACTTCCTTTTTTAAGTACTCCATCCTTAGTGGTCGATTCTACCTCTACCACCCATGGACCTAGTGATGCACATTGACAATACATTACTATTACCATATTCTTTAAGATAAATTAGCATATTTAATGCAACAATATTTTAAGAATTTTAAACAAAGTATTTATTAGTTATTCATAAATACATAATCTTTCAGCCAAAAAAATATCCTTCCAAGGTGGAATATAACACCATTGTAGGAAGCTTCTCAAGTTATGAGAACTAATTTTTTGCAATAAAACTTAGACAACAAAAATCAAATACATCCAAATATTTATATCTCTAAAATTATTAAACCTCACTAGTTATCCTTCAATCTAGTGGAAAAGCAATCTTTGTTGAGTGCTAGTCTTCACGAGTTTTCTTGCAACCCTGTGGAAAGACTCTAGCCAAAAAGCAAATTTAAAAATTATAAAAATAAAATCTTCCTATCTCCTCTCAATCTCTCTTGCTCTCCCTATCTCCTATCAATCTCCCTTGTAGCTCTTATACCACTATTATATTTTGATACTAAATTCTTAATGAAAATAATCACAAGATTTAAAATAAGAATTCTATATCAAATATAAAAATAATGGCAATATTCTAAACATATAAAACTCATGAATAACTTCTGCAACTACACAGAAAACAACCAATAAAATGCTCACAAAAATAATATTTTGATATAAAATGGAAATCTCAAATACTTCATACTTCATACATGCTCAATGTGCATTGTGTCTCTTCATTATTGTGCTCTTTCACATTCACATATAGACCTATATATAATGGAATGTGACTCTACATATAGAGAATTCTTGGCCTTCACTCTTCTTGAGACTCTTCACTTTTCTATTCTATGGATGCATGTACACATGGACTATTATGCAAATTTACATAATTAAATACTTTACACACTAATAATATTTGTGCATTTATTACATTGCTTAAGGTAAATACTCACACTTTAATCTAAGATACGCTCTTAATCTAAAGATGTACCCAAGGTGGTACATTAGCATGTACTAAATAATGTAATATATTTCAACAAAAGGATGCATATCCTGGATATGTGAGGAGAGCAATAGTCAAGTATTGAAGAGAGTCACCTTCTAAGGTTATATTATGGAGATAAATCTTCATGTATTGTAATCAATAAATACTGAACACTTTAATACAAGAGATCTTGTATATGTGATTCATTAATAATACAGTGAGTTTGTTCATTGTGTTATATTATTATAATTTTATAAATATTATGTTCATTGACATTGATCAAAGATATTGAATGCTCAAGTATTGAATTTGTTTAAGATCCTGAATATTAAGACCTATGTTTTAATATGGTTAAAAATCCATCAATAATGTACCCCGATACTTATGGGTCACAATGGAATCCTTTAACTTTAAATTTGAATTCCTTAAATGGTATCAATGGGTGCAACATATAACTCTTGATCTTCTTGGGAAGAATTTGAATCCTAATTACTCACGCATTTTTGCCCCAATGAGTATAAGGACTTTATAGGAGCTTTAACAAAATTGAAATAGACCTCTACTATTCATAAGTATCTTACTCAATTTGAGAAGTTGGATAATAGGACAAGGGGTTTGAATGAAGGATTTTTTAGATTTGTTTCAATGGTTTGAAGGATGATCTCAAGGTCAAGGTAAAAAATTTTAAACCACAATCCTCATTTTTACATGTGGGATCCTCATAGGTTATCAATTCAAGTTGAATGAAGAAATTATTAAAAAATCCTTACATGAGGTAGTAGCCCAATTGTCTATCATTCAACCATAGAATACTAAAGTAGATGAACCACAAGGGGATTTGGAACTCTTTTTGACTAAATAAGATATTATTTTTGCAAAACCTATGGGATTACCTCCACGTTGTTTCTATTATCATGTAACACAACTAGTACCAAGAATCTTACCACATAACATCTGCCGCTACAAATATTCATATGTGCTAAAATCATAAATTTTGAATTTGATCCAAGAGTTATTGAAAACAAGGATAATTTGACCTAGTAACAGTCCTTATTCTTCACCAGTATTAATGATAAAAAAAAAAGATAGATCATGGTGGCTATGTATAGACTTTCATGAACTTAAAAAAATCACCATTCAAGATAAAATCCCTTTACCTATGATTGATGAGTTACATGGCATCAATTTGTTTTGCGATTTGGACCTCTACTATAGATATCATCAAATAAGAAATAAGGAAGAATACATTCTAAAATTAGCATTCAAAACTCATGAGGACATTTTAAAATATTTTATCATGCCTTTTGGCCTATCTAATACGCCTTAAACATTCTAAAGTCTCATGAACAATGTCTTCCACACATTTCTTCACAATTTTATTTTGGTCTTCTTCAATGACATTCTCATCTACAATCGTACTTGGGCAAAGCACCTGCAACATCTAGATCAAACTTTGCAACTATTGTAGGACCACCAATTATTTTTTAAATGATACAAATGTTTCTCTGGAATGCAATAGGTCCAATACTTAGGACATATTGTTTCATAAGAGGGAGTTACGTTGACTCAAATAAAATTGAAGCTATACAAAAGTGGCCCAAACCACAAACTCTCGAAGTGATTTGGGGATTTTTGGCTCTCACTAGCTACTACTAACCATTTCTACAAGGTTATGTAAAAATGCCAACCTCACTAATTGTCATGCTAAAAAAGAATTCATTTATGTGATCAACTCTAGAAGAAAAAAAAATTATAATTGAAAGTGATGTTTTAGGCCATGACATTGGCATTGTATTAATGCAAGAAGGGTAACCCCTAGCTTTCATTATTAAGGCATTTTCAAGAAATTTTTGGAAAAGTCTATTTATGAAAAAGAAACAAGGGTCATCCTCCATGTTGTCAATCATTGATGACCTTATCTCATTAGGATGTATTTATCTATTTGAACCACCAAATCTTGAAATATGTTTTGGAAAAAAGGGTATCTACTCTAGCACAACAAGAATTAGTTTCAAAATTATTGGGGTATGGTTATGACATTGTTTATATAAAAATAAAAGAGAATATTTTGGTATATGCCCTCTCTTTTTGGTTTGAGGATCAGGTTATATTGTGTACCCTTTGATCCCCACTTCTCCAATGGGTCTCCCAACTTTAAGAAGAAATAACCAAGGACCTGACCTTGAAATTTTTGCAAGAGCAACTCCAAAGGGATCCCAATTCACATACTGGGTATTCATGGGATGGAAAATTATTAAGATACCAATATCATATTATGATTCCCAAAAATTCATTACTCTATAAGGACATCATGAATTAAATGCATGTTGCACCCATCACAAGCCATTCAAATTTTTTGAAGATATATGAACAAGCTAAATTGTCATTCTTGAAGAATACAAGCTTATACTAAGAGGGGGGTGAATAGTATAGCACCCACTTCTTACTTTATTTTCAAACCAATATCAATTAGTTTCCTTAATTGCAATAACCAAATATAGCAGTGTGCATTAATGACATAGATAGCAATAGTAAGCAAGTGCACAAATTACCACACACAATTGAGATACAAGATTTAACGTGGTTCCCCCAATGTGGGGTACTCCACAAGATAATGTCCTTATAATATCTCATATAGAAATAAGGATCCTTATCCCAATACATATGATTACTTTGATCTTCTCAAAGTTAGGCAATACACTAATCTGCTCAGGTAGGCAATCCACTGATCTGCTTAGCTAGGCAATCCTGATCTGCTCAGGTAGGTAATCCATTGATCTGATCAGCAAGGAAATCCTGATCTACTCAGGTAGGCACTCCACTAATCTACTCCAGCAAGCTCACCAAGAACTTACTCAAATATACTCTAGCAAGCTCACCAAGAACTTGCACAAAATCTACTCTAGCAAGCTCACCAAGAACTTGCTCAAAACTGCTTCAACAATCTCACTAAGAACTTGCCCAAATCTGCTCTAGCAAGCTCACCAAGAACTTACCCAAAAAAAAATCTAGAAATCTCACCAAGAACTTGCTCAAAAATGCTTCAGCAAGCTCACTATGAACTTGCCCAAAATTTGCTCTAGCAAGCTCACTAAGAACTTGCCCAAAATCTACTTCAACAAGCTCACCAATAACTTGCCCAAAACTGCTCTAACAAGCTCACTAAGAACTTTACCAAAATATGATCAACAAGCTCACCAAGAACTTGCTCAAAATCTTCTCAACAAGCTCACCAAGAATTTGCTCAAATCTGCTCAACAAGCTCACTAAGAACTTGCTCAAAAATCTGCTCAACAAGCTCACCAAGAACTTGCTCAAATGTTGTCCCAAAAGCCTTCCTAAAGGCTCAATCAATCATGCTCAAGTAGCACTAAAATCTCATCCACAAATCTATGAAGGCAAGGCTCAATGATGAACTCAATAATGAAATGCAATGTACTCTACAATGAATGACAACAATGATCCACAATAATCTCAACTCAAATCAATCTCAACTCAACTCAAGTCTTATAGAAGCATAAAGAGAATTGTTAGAGACTCAATATGTTATAATCTCAAAGCTCAATATCAACTCAAATCATAATTATATAATAGTTTGTTTCATGGAACTTGAACAATCACTTGACTAGGCTCAATCAACTCAACTCAACCAATCACCACAAGGGACAACTCTTTCTCACAAAACCCTAGTCCAAGCATGTATCAACCAACTCAAATATTTCCAACAATGCTCAACCACAAATCTCACATAACAATGATACTCATGTTTTTTTCTAACTCAAGTTATTTTTATAACCAATGGGCTTCAACAACTATGCTTATAAAACATGGTTTAAACACAAATTTCAAACCAGAAAACCTTGAAGCATTCAACCAATCACTTTCAAAAAGGAAACCACAATCAATCCTTTTCTCTCCAATGATATTTTAGAAATCAACCACCATAAACAAAGTCAATGGAGAATATTGCTCATACCTTTTGATGCCTTATTGGATGTCCACTAAATCTGCCACACTCAAAAAACTTCTTTTTCAACTTTCAAAAAGGGTTAGAGATCATGATTATTATCACAAAAATAATATCCAAATAACACCTTATCACTCCTACTCAATAAAATACAACATGTCCCCTCATGAAATAATTAATCACCTTTGAAAAAGAACAAAACAACCTTCACTTTTGAACCCTTTTACAAAAATAGAAATATATCTTTACATACACCTTATTTCTCCCTCTAAGCAAGTTAATAAAATAGCCCTCGAAATAAGCTTTCCAATGATATATAATATGATATGCTTTCAAAAGGAGAAACACCAGAAATATCTCTTTTTCTAAACATGCATCACAACCCTTATTCCTCTTAGGGAAACTTTAGAAAAATAAAATATATTAAGAAATTATTAACTTGCCTCTGTCCCTGATGGGATTCGATCTCGTGATGTCTTCTTGCTCAGCGCTTTAACCATAGCCATCCTGACCTTGGGCCACATTCCCTCACGTGTCCAAAGGGACACGAAAAAAAACTTATATTATAAACTTATGCACCCTTTGAAAAACTTAACAGTGCTTCGAGCGCTTCAACAAAGCAAATAACCATGACGGGACTCGATTTTAGGAGCTCCTTCATAACACACATCGTATGAATCGCTAGGCCAAATATGCCTATACATCTTATTAAACTCCACAAACGATTTTTCAATAGACCACAGTCACACTTCTCTCTCTTTTCGCAATTTGTTCCCCAATCGAAGGCATTCGAAAAATAAACGTTGGTGTTCATAAAGTCTAAGATTTTGTTCGCATATATATATATGCCTTTCCTCTTTCTTTATACTTCGGTGCTATAAATTAATATAGCCTTTCCTCCTTTCTTTCTTTTTTTTTTAAGCAAAAAACCCCTTGTGGGGCCGCCTTGGTCTAAGAGACCATGAACAGGGGGTTCTACACTGTCAAAGTCACCCGGGGGTCGCACCTAGCCCTGCCTATACCAACATTATCAATTGGATTTTGGGTACCCAATTCAGCTTTTTTGTAGGGTGGAGATTTGAACCTGGGACCTCCCTTGGAGGATTGCCCTCTCCTCTCCAACTCACCTACAACACCTGGGTAAAATTTAATTTATAGTGGAAAACACCCCTTTCGAGGTGCCACTTTCAATAGGTTGGGCATAGGAGGAATGGAGCCTTGTCGGCCTCTACCAGCACATAGGACATTCCTAACTATACCATATATCTGCAGGATGGAGACAAGGGGAATGGAACCTGGGTCGGCCTCTACCATCACCCAGGGCATTTACCACTGCACCACAACAAGCGGATTTTCCTCCTTTCTTTAGTCAACGCTAAAATTAATATATTTAATTTTAAAATTTAAATTTAAATTTTAAATAATTTAAAATTTAAACTAAATATTTAAAAATAAATATCTCCATCACCGGGGCACCTTTTTTGATGAAAAGAAAATCCATTCGAGGTTTTAAGAAAAATCCATTTCAAATATTCCATCCATGGTTTTAAATAAAACCTTTTATTTTGTCTACCTTGGTTTTCACAAAAACCCTGTATATATCCATGGTCTCCAAAATATCATAAATGCTTATTTATGAAATGCTTGGCCACCAAAACTCAATGTGATCCATGTGACATCAATGATCCATGTGACATCAATGACAACATAAAATAACTCAAATTTCCAACAATCTCCCCTTTTTTCATTGATGGCAACACCTCTAATGCAAAAACCACAATCACTGCAAAAACCATCTCTGAGAATCAAAGTTGCTCCCCCTGACTCAATACTCTCTATGGAGGCTGCTCCCCCTAACTTAATTCTCTCTTTGGAGGCTACTCCCCCTAACTCAATTCTCTCCCCCTTACTCAAATCTCTCCCCCTTTGACATCAATGGCAAAATGGACACCTATGGGGCTAAAATATATGACTCTTAAGCTTAGCCCCCTCACCACCTTCTCTCTTGAGGTGATTAATTTTGGTGTGGGAGTACTTTTACTCCCATATTACATTGTTTCTTTCCTCTGTCAAATTCCTTCCATATTTTTTTGATATCCTTCTCTTGATTAATTACTTGATCTTCTTATCTTGAACCTGTTTGACCTTCTTTTCTTGAACCTGTTTGACCTTCTTGTCTTGAACCTATTTGGAATTGAGTCCTACACCATTTTGCAATATGTCCAAAGTTATTGCAATTAAAACACTTTATATTTTAGCCTTGGATGATGCCCATATCCTAAATTCTTTCTTGAAATAATTTCCATATACATTCCTTTCCTAAACCTTGTATTGTGAAGTTTTATTTTCATGACCATTATGACCATGACTTCTGATTTATGTAGCTCTAAAACCAAAACCATGTTGCTCATTTTCTTTGCACTAAGAAGTTCTATGACCAATCTCGTTGCATAAGAAGCAATATTTTTAAAACCATACCTTCTTCCTTTGAAGTTTCTTCTAGCAAAATCAAACTTCTTTGATCCATGGATCCTGCAGTGTATAGCCCTGTGTCCAAATCCATTACAAGAAAAATAATGTCCTTGAAAATCCCTTTGTTCATGCCTTGGTTCCTCATACCTTTCTTTACCATTATCCTTATGATAATTTTCAACTTGTGCATTGCATCCTTGAACCTTCTTTGTAGTATCTAAATCCTCTTCCTTAGTTTCTTCCTTGCTTTCCTCTTCAAGAATTTCTTTTCCTTTTGAACTTGATTCACCTATGTCAAAACAAGATTCAAACTAAATTTTTGAAACCATAGGAACTTTGTAAATTTCTTCATAAAACTTAGGTGCTTCCTTGCTTTCATCTTTTAGAACTTCCTTTCCTTTTGAGTGTGATTTTTCTTGGAAATAGGATACAACTTTAAAATAAGTTTCCATTCCTTTTTTAACCTTTTCATCTAATGTGTTGTGTCTTGCCGTTATTACCCTTAGTTCTTCATTCATCCTTTCCTCTATCTTTTTTGCATTTTGAAGCTCATATCTTAGATCACTAATTTTCTGAAGTTGTTCTTATCTGATTTTTACATCTGTTCAAATCTTGTTTTCAAGATTCCTGATTTCTTCTTTTAGCTTTTTGACTTCTATTTTTTGTTTTCTTGGCTCATCCTCTTATTTTTCTATTACCAAAAGTGAGACTTTTTCATCTTCACTGTCACTGAGATAATTATTATCTTCTATAGAAAATAAACTCTCATGATTTCTTTGACCATGCTTATTTCCTTGACATGTCATCTCATCTTCACTATCACTAAAACCATTGCAATATCCTGATCTGTGATCTCTTTGACCACACACAAAGCATTGTTCTCTTTCACCTTATATTCCAATGAATAGATGTTCTTCCTTTTTATCGTCTGACTTGTCTCTATCACTATGATCTGAGCTATCACTTGCTTCTGTAATGTAGTAATTTTTCTTTGTCCTATGAAAACTTTTCTTCTTCTCATACCTGTTTTGCTTGAATCTGTCATCTTTGTCATGCTTATGCTTTCCATATTCTTTTCTTTTGTGACCCTATTTTTCATCATCATTGTTTTCTTCATGTGGACACTTGTGTGCATAGTGACCAAAATCACCACACTTGTAGCATTTGACTTTCTTCATATCCCTAAAATTTCTTAAGTCCTTTTTCCTTTTGATGAAGTTAGCTTCCTCATAATTATCTGAATATCTATCTGTCTCTGGAACTTTTCCTTTCTTTTTCTCTAAATACTTGAATGCAATCTCTTTTATTGGAACTTGATGCTTACTCACCCTCATATCATAATCTATGAGAGTTCCTTGTAGTTCTTCCATTGTTAGCTTGTTGATATCCATTGTTTCTTCTATTGTTGAAACCTTTGCATCATACTTCATGAGAAGTGATCTCAAAACTTTTTGAGTAACTTTTGATTATTTTATCTCAAATCCTAGGCCTCTCATGGTGTTAGTAATCTCATCAACTCAAAGTAAAAAGTTTACAATATCTTCATAATATTCCATTTTTAATTCCTTAAATCTTTTTCTATGAGTTTGTAGTTTTACCAACTTTACCTTTGAATCTCCTTCATAAGTATTCCACAATTTGGTCCACATTTTATTAGCTGAATTACATACCATAACCTTTGCAAAATCTGTTTCACGTAGCCCACTCAAAATACAATTCATTGCCCTTGCATTGATCTCAATAAATTTCTTGATAGTATTATCTACCTTGGGATCACCTTCAACCTTATACTCTTTTTCAACCATCTGCCATACCTCATATCCTTGTGATATCAAGTAGTTATTCATTCTCATGCTATAGAAAGCATAATTGTTATCGTCAAACAGTGGAGCCTTATTTTTAGATAATCCATTATGTTAAGCCATCTGTGTTCTTGTAGAATCTATCCTCAAGCTGTTAGCATTTTTGAAAGAACCTGCTTTGATACCAATTGAAGAACACAAGCTTATACTGAGAGGGGGTGAATAGTATAGCATCCACTTTTAACTTTCTTTCCAAACCAATATCAATTAGTGTTCTTAATTACAATAACCAAATATAGCAGTGTACATTAATGACATAGATAGCAATAGTAAGCAAGTGCACAAATCACCACACACAATTGAGACACAAGATTTAATGTGGTTCCCCAAATTTGGGGTACTCACAAGATAATATCCTTATAATATTTCACATATAAATAAGGATCCTTATCCCAATACAAATGATTACTTTAATCTGCTCAAATATAGGCAATACATTGATCTGCTCAGGTAGGTAATCCACTTATCTGCTTAGGTAGGCAATCTTGATATGCTTAGGTAGGTGATCCACTAATCTGCTCAGTAAGTCAATCCTGATCTACTCAGGTAGGTAATCCACTGATCTACTTTAGCAAGATCACCAAGAACTTGCCCAAATCTGCTCTAGAAAGCTCACCAAGAACTTGCCCAAAATTTGCTCTAGCAAGCTCACCAAGAACTTGCTCAAAACTACTTTAGCAAGCTCACCAAGAACTTGCCCAAATATTCTCTAGAAAGTTCACCAAGAACTTGCCCAAAATTTTTTCTAGCAAGCTCAACAAGAACTTGCTCAAAATTGCTTCAGCAAGCTCACCAAGAACTCACCTAAAATTTGCTCTAGCAATCTCACTAAGAACTTGCCCAAAATCTACTTCAGCAAGCTCACCAAGAACTTGCCCAAAACTGCTCTAGCAAGCTCACTAAGAACTTGCCCAAAATATGCTCAACAAGCTCACCAATAATTTGCTCAAAATCTGCTCAACAAGCTCACCAAGAACTTGCTCAAATCTGCTCAACAAGCTCACTAAGAACTTGCTCAAAAATTTGCTCAACAAGCTCACCAAGAACTTGATCAAAATTTGTCTCAAATTTGTCCACAAATATTTCCCAAAAGCCTTCTTAAAGGCTCAACCAATCATGCTCAAGTAGCACTCAAATCTCATCCACAAATCTATGAAGGCAAGGCTCAATGATGAACTCAATAATGAAATGCAATGCACTCTATAATGGATGACAACAATGATCCACAATTATCTCAACTCAAATCAATCTCAACTCAACTCAAGTCTTATAGAAGCATAAAGATAATTGTTAGAGACTCAATATGTTCTAATCTCAAAGCTCAATCTCAACTCAAATCAGAATTATAGAATAGTTTGTTTCATAGAACTTGAACAATCACATCACTCAATCACTTAACTAGGCTCAATCAACTCAACCCAACCAATCACCACAAGGGACAACTCTTTCACACAAAACCCTAGTCCAAGCATGTATCAACCAACTCAAATGTTTCCAACAATGCTCAACCACAAATCTCACATAACAATGATACTCATGTTCTTTTCTAACTCAAGTTATTTTCATAACCAATGGGTTTCAACAACTATGCTTATAAAACATGGTTTAAACACAAATTTCAAACCAAAAAACCTTGAATCATTCAACCAAAAACTTTCGAAAAGGAAACCACAATTAATCATTTTCTCTCCAATGATATTTTAGAAATCAACCACCATAAACAAAGTCAATGGAGAATATTGCTCATACCTTTTGATGCCTTATTGGATGTCCACTAAATCTTCCACACTCAACAAACTTCTTTTTTAACTTTCAACAAGGGTTAGAGATCATGATTAATATCACAACAATAATATCCAAATAACACCTTATCACTCCTACTCAATAAAATACAACATGTCCCCTCATGAAAGAATTAATCACCTTTGAAAAAGAACAAAACAACCTTCACTTTTGAACCCTTTTACAAAAATAGAAATATCTCTTTACATACACCTTATTTCTCCCTCTAAGCAAGTTAATCAAATATCCCTCGAAATAAGCTTTCCAATGATATATAATATGATATACTTTCAAAAGGAGAAACACCAAAAATCTCTCTTTTTCTAAACATGCATCACAACCCTTATTCCTCCTAGGGCAACTTTAGAAAAATAAAATATATTAAAAAATTATTAACTTGCCTCTGTCCCTAACGGGATTCAATCTCGTGATGTCTCCTTGCTCAACGCTTTAACCACATCCATCCTGCCCTTGGGCCACACGCCCTCAAGTGTCCAAAGGAACAAAAACAAAAACTTATACTATAAACTTTTGCACCCTTTGAAAAACTTAACAACACTTCGAGCACTTCAACAAAGTAAATAACCACGGCGGGACTCGATTGCAGGACCTCCTTCATAACACACATCACACGAACCGCTAGGCCAAAGATGCCTATGCATATTATTAAACTCCACGAATGATTTTTAAATAGACCAAATTCACACTTCTCTCTCTTTTCGCAATTCGTTCCCCAATCGAAGGCATTCGAAAAAAAAGTGTTGGGGTTCATAAATTTTAAGCTTTTGTTGGCATATATATATATGCCTTTCCTATTTCTTTAGACTTTGGCGCTATAAATTAATATAGCCTTTCCTCCTTTCTTTAGTCGGCGCTAAAATTAATATATTTAATTTTAAATTTTAAATTTAAATTTTAAATAATTTAAAATTTAAACTAAATATTTAAAAATAAATATCTCCATCACCGGGGCACATTTTTCGACGAAACAAAAATCCAATCAGGGTTTTAAGAAAAACCCATTTCAAATATGCCATCCATGGTTTTAAATAAAACCTTTTATTTTACCTATCTTGGTTTTCACAAAAACCTTGTATATATCCATGGTCTCCAAAATATCATAAATGCTTATTTATGAAATGCTTTGGCCACCAAAACTCAATGTGATCCATGTGACATCAATGATCCATGTGACATCAATGACAACATAAAATAACTCAAATTGCCAGCAATTCTATTAAGGGAAAAGATATCCAAAAAATTGTGATGTAGCGTAAAATATGCTTAATAATGAAGGGAGAAATGATTCCTACTCTAGTAACTCTACAACCATTAATGATCTTAGATAATGTATGGACTGATATCTCCATGGATTTTATTGAAGGACTTCTTAAATTTGAGGAAAAACAATCATTCTTGTGGTTGTAGACCATCTCTTGAAGTATGCTCTTTTTTACTCCCTTGTCCATCCTTACCATGCTTCTACCATTGCTCTAATATTCATGAAGTCCATTTTTAAACTCCATGGTATGCTAATGGTATATAAGAACTATTTAAACTATAGAAAACACAACTATAAATGAGATTTTCCTACCAATTATAGAAAATTATCAATAAATGCTTGTAAATCTACCTTTGTCATTTTACCTTCAAGCACCCAACACAATGGGCTAAGTGGATACCATTGGATGAATGGTGGTAGAACATTTCATTACATATAGCTTCTAGAATGACTTCTTTTAATGCAGTTTATGGGTACCCACCTTTGTCACCCTCTTCATATGTTTCAAGAAACTTCAAAGTTTAGGTGGTGGATGCAACACTTCAAGAGCATACCCAACTCTTACAATAATTGAAGGAGAACTTGGTTTGTTGGACATTTTGAGTCCTAAAAGTTAAAGTTGTCATTGATGTCAAGAAATGAAGTCATATTTAATGTCAAGGAATTTGAAAAAAAATAAAGTCGTCAAAGGTGTCAGGAAGAAGCTTCAACAGTGCAGAAGTTAAAGGCAAAAGGGCTCCATAATATTTTAATATTATATGAGAGCATAAGTTAAAATGGGTTTTCATAAATACCCAAGGAGGCCTATTGCAAAGTTCAAAGGAGGTCTAATATTTATTTTATAAAATATTTAAATTCAAAAGGAATTTAATTTTTATAAATAAATATCATCAATACAAAGTTATGCAATAAGAGAAGGCCTTAAAAGACAAAGGTTATAATTATAATTTATAAAATTTAAATTCCTTGGAATTTAAATCTTTTATAAATTACAAAGGATAAATGCATCGACGTCATTGAAAATTTGGAGCACCGACTTTTGAAGATAATGGCAACTTCATGTATAAAAAGGGAGGCCAAAAGACCTTGAAGATTATCCCTCGAACGATTGATATGCGCCAAGGTTGAAATATTTCATATGCGATTTCGAGAGCTTCGTTGAGGAAGAAGACAAAAAATATTTTCATCTTAATCGCCAGGCATAAGGTGAAGAGGTTGGATATTTCTAAGCACGTTGGACATGGTGGTCCATTGGCAGCTAATGATCTACAAAAACGTTGGTGGAAGCAAGAGCCCACGTTCAAAACCCGTTGGTGGTAAGCGCCAAAGGGAAAGGTTTTTGTGTTTCACGTTTTTTGATTCAAGTGCCAGGGAAGGAAGATAGTGTGCATAGAGCCTTTTGGTTCTCAACGTGCGTTGAGCACATATGGTTGAGGAGCCCACGGATAGGGCATTCGTGGAGGCAAAGGTTAAGGGTTCAAAACCCGTGGAGAGGCAAAGGTAATTTTTGTTTATATTTTTATTGCCTAAAGTTTTAATTAAAGTCTTTATTAGGAGTGATAAGGGGTTTGTTAAAAGGTTTTAGTTAGGAAATAAAATTAGTGGTTAGGAGAAATAAGGAGTGATAGCAAATTGTCATGTGTTGAATTGTGATTTATAAAAGAGGATATATTCTTTTTAAATTGGAGTAATAAGGTAGTAAGAGGTTGTGATTTTTAGTGAGTGTTGATTTTATTTGTAAAAGGATTTTTGCCAAAGAGATTATTATGAGGGTATTGATATTATTTTAAATTTGGAGTGATAAGGTGTATTATATTTGATATCATTTTGTATTGTGTTTTGTTGAGGAAATTATTATCTTCTAACCCTTATTGAGATTGGCAAAGAAGAAATTGTGAGTGTGGCAGATTTTTGAGATCTACTCCTTGTCAAGAAAAAAGGTATGGGCAAATTCTTTCTTGGTTGAGTTGGTTGATTGGCCTTCTAAATAAATTTTTGAGTGAAAAGGATTTGGTTAGGGTTTCCATTTCGAAAGTGTTTGATTTAATGCTTCAAGGTTTTCTGGAATTAAGAGTTGTGATTAAAACCTTGTTTTATAAGAATTGTTGTTGAAGCCATTGGATTGTGAAGGTTATTTTATAAGCATTTTTGATGAAGTGAGTTGTTGTGCAAAGAACTTGAACTAGGGTTTGAAAAGATCATGAGTATCATTGTTATGTGAGATTTGTTGTTGAGCATTGTTGGAAACATTTTGAGTTGGTTGATATATGCTTGGACTAGGGTTTGTGAGAAAGGGATGTTTCATTAAGCAATTGGTTGAGTTGAGTGGTTGAGCCTAGTCAAGTGGTTGTATGAAGTGATTTTTCAAGTTCCATAAAACAAACTATTCTTTATTCTGATTTGAGTTGAGAAAGTGATTGAGCATTGAGTATAGAACATATTGAGTCTCTAACAATTATCTTTATGCTTCTATGAAATTGAAAGTGATTGAGCATTGAGTGTAGAACATATTGAGTCTCTAACAATTTTCTTTATGCTTCTATGAGATTGGACAAGTTCTGTGTGGACTTGTTAAGCAGATTTGAGGCAAGTCTTTGAGGAGACTTGTGGACTGATTTTGTGTGAGCTTTTGTGGAAGCTTACAATACATATTTGGTTAAGTTCTAGAGAGAACTTATTGAGCAGATTTGGACAAGTTCTGAGTGAGCTTGTTGAGTAGATTTGGACAGGTTCTGAGTGGACCTGTTGAGCAGATTTGAGCAAGTTATGAGTGGACTTGTTTGAGCAGAGTTGAGCAAGTTCTGAGTGGACTTGTTGAGCAGATTTGTGCTAGACCAATTGGACTATGTTTAGTGTAAATTTGAGTGGACTTGTTGAGCAAATTTGTGCTAGATCGACTGGACTATGTTTAGTGTAGATTTGAGATAGAGCTTTGGAGGTGATAGAGCAGAGAGGATAGTAGTATCTAGTGGATAGAGATCGATCATCCAGGGTAGTGAGGATAGGTCTTCTAAGTGGGGACAAGAGTCTTCAGTGGAGAGAGATCCACAAGCTAGTGAAGTGGAGGTAGTAGTCTTCTAGAGGATCACCAACCAGAGCAGAGGAGAAGTAGTTCTCCTGTGGATAGAGATCCATGACCCAGATTTAGGGGATCAACATCTCCTTTGGATAGAGGTCCATAAACATTGTAATAGGGAAAGAATTCCCAAGAGATTGATTGAGAAAATTTTAGTAAAATATTTTCTCCATGGAGGTAGCCATCTTTGGGTGAACCACGTTAAATTGGTGTCTCTATTGTGTGTGGTGATTTGTGCATTTCTTTGATTATTGTTGTTAATATTGCTATCTATACATTGCATAATATTGATTGGGAAAGAAAAGTAAAAAGTGCTCTTATACTGTTCACCCCCCTCTCAGTATAAGCTTGTGTTCTTCAATTGGTATCAGAGCGGGTGCCTTCATAAGAGTTTAACAGCTTGAAGGAAAAGCTAACAAGAACACAATGGATCCTAAGGAGGTGTCCTCAACTAACTCAACACCATTATTTTATGGAAATGACTACATGTATTGGAGTATGATGATGAGGATCTACCTAATGGCACTTGGCAATGAAGTTTGGGATGCAGTGGAATTTGGATATGATCCAACAGTCAATCCTCCTACATATAAGGAAGGTAAGCTTCTACAACACTATAATTCAAAAGCAATGAATGCACTTGTGAGAGGTTTGCATAGAACAGAGTCTATGAAAGTTATGCATTGTAGAACTGCAAAAGAAATGTGGGATAAATTGCAAGGTATATATGAGGGAGATAAAAGTGTAAAGAAAGCCAAGATACGAAATCTCAAAGGAAAATTTGAAACATTGAGAATGAATGAAGAGGAAAATATCAGTGCTTATCTAATTTGAACTTGATGAGGTTGTTAATGATATGCAAGGACTTGGAATGAATATTGATGAATCAGATGTTTGTGATAAAGTCTTAATATCTCTTCCAAATAGATTCAGTGAACAGGTTTCTGCTATAGAAATATCATTGGATGGTGATACTTTGACAAGAGATAAGTTGCTTGGTATGCTAACAACTTTTGAGATAAGAACAAAAGATCCTACTCCCTAGAAGGAAGTAGCATTCAAAGAAATCAAGAAAACAAAGGGTAAGAAGTCAAAATCAAGAAGTGAGTCATCTAGTGATGAAGAAGCTAATTATGGTAGAAGAAATAAAGGTTCCATAAGATCCATAGATCTAAGATTTGTTAAGTGTTTCAATTGTGAAAAGTTTGGATATTTTGCAACAGATTGTAAAGAACCAAAGAACAACAATGGTGAAGAAAAATAGGATCACAGGTATAGGGAATTAGAAAGATATAGGCAAGATAAGCATCAGAAGAAAAGCAAGGATGGACAAAGTAGACAAGGAAAGAAGTTCTTTCAAAGACAAAAGAGGAGCTACTATGCGGATAATGCAAGTAAGTACTCAAGTGATAGTGATGCTAGTTTTTCATACAATGATAGAGATGAAGTTATGTTTATGATTGAAGAAAAAGAACCAGTTAAGAAAACTCTAGTTATTCTCAAGTGTTTTAGATGTGGTAACTTTGGACATCTTGAAGATGATTGTACAAGGGATGGTTATAGTTTTAGTGATGATGAGTATGATAATGCACTTGAAGGACCAGATGAAAATATTCTAATGGCATTATTAGAAGAAGATGAAAGTGATCCTATAGAAGACAAGCCAAAAGAGAGTAATGATGTGGACAAAGGTAAATAAATAGAGGATTATTCAAAAGATAATGGTTATGATATCAAGGGAGAACTCATTTATGCCCTTGACACGGTAAATAAGGTAAGGAAGCAACACTCTAAACTTGAAATTCAGTTTCAAGAATGTGATGAAGAAAGAAGATTGTTTATAGAGGATTTAGAAAAATCAAAGGCTAAAGCAAAGAAGTTCAAAGATAAGTTAGAAGCAAAGATCTTGGAATGTGAGAAGTTAGCACAAGAAGTGGCACTACTAAAATAATATTTAGAGGACTCCAAGATAAATATGAAGGGATTTAAAAATAGCTCAAAGAACTTGGATAAGTTCATCAAGACACAAAAGACTACATCAAAAAAAATAGGTCTTGGATTTGAAAAGGATCAAAAGAAATGGGAAGGAGAGTCAACTTCAAGTTTTGGAGGAGAAGAAACTTCAGATGAAGATACTTCATAAGAAGATAGTGGAAAATAAAATGAGTCATCATAGGATGGGTTGGACAATAGAGAGTTCAACAAAAATAGGAACAATGCACAAAGAAGATACAGATGGAACAACAATCAGAATAGGAGACCTATGAGGTCAAGACAAGGAAACTTTAGTGGAAGATGTTTTTCATGTCACAGGTTTGGGCACATGGCTTCATAGTGCAGGACACATGAAAGATAGGAATATGGGAATGGACAACTTTTTCATGGGTATTGTTACTCATGTAATCAGTTTGGTCACAAGGCAATGAATTGCAGGGTTCATGACAGAAGAGGATATGGCTTCACTAGGAGAAATCCTAAGATATTTGCACCTCCAAGGAATAATAACATTAAGTATTATAAGTGCAATAATGATGGTCATACAAAAAAGTGGTGTAGAGCAGACATTCCAAAAATAGGTATGAACAGGAACAGGAACATGAACAAGAACATGAAGATGAATAGGAATAGGAACATGGACCATGAATATGAATAGGAACAGGAATAGGAACATGGATAGGAACAAGAATAGGAAAATTGATGTGAACAAGAAAAAGAATAGGAACATAAATGATGACATGAACAGGAACATAGACACGGATAGAAATAGTTAGAGGGTTCATAAAATTTAGAAAAGGAGAGAAGAGGATAAAGGTAAAGAACAATGCTTTTTGGGAGTAGAAATACTCCCACCCTAGAATTAACCACCTTAAAAGAAGGTGGGGGAGGGGCTAAGCTAAGAGGCTCATTCTTAGCCCCAAGCCCCAAAGGTGAACCTTTGCCATTGATGTCAAAGGGGGAGAGATATTTGAGTATTGGGGAGAGATTTGATATTTGAGAGAGCATTGAGCCAGGGGGAGCAACACAGAAGAAGAAGTCAAGTTTTTGATAAAATTTTTTGGGTTGCCATCAATGACAAAGGGGGAGATTGTTGGAAATTTTGAGTCCTAAAAGTTAAATTTGTCATTGATGTCAAGAAATGAAGTCATCTTTAATGTCAAGGAATTCGGCAAAAAATAAAGTCGTCAAAGGTGTTAGGAAGAAGCTTCAACAGTGTAGAAGTTAAAGGCAAAAGGGCTCCATAATATTTTAATATTATATGAGAGCATAAGTTAAAATGGGTTTTCATAAATACCCAAGGAGGCCTATTGCAAAGTTCAAAGGAGGTCTAATATTTATTTTATAAAATATTTAAATTCAAAAGGAATTTAATTTTTATAAATAAATATCATCAATACAAAGTTATGCAATAAGAGAAGGCCTTAAAAGACAAAGGTTATAATTATAATTTATAAAATTTAAATTCCTTGGAATTTAAATATTTTATAAATTACAAAGGACAAATGCGTCGACATCATTGAAAATTTGGAGTGCCGACATTTGAAGATAATGGCAACTTCATGTATAAAAAGGGAGGCCAAAAGACCTTGAATATTATCCCTCGAACGATTGATATGCGCCAAGGTTGAAATATTTCGTATGCGATTTCGAGAGCTTCGTTGAGGAAGAAGATGAAAAATATTTTTGTCTTAACCGCTAGGCATAAGGTGAAGAGGTTGGATATTTCTAAGCATGTTGGACACGGTGGTCCATTGGCAGCTAATGATCTACGAAAACATTGGTGGAAGCAAGAGCCCGCATTCAAAACCCATTGGTGGTAAGCGCCAAAGGGAAAGGTTTTTGTGCTTCACGTTTTTTGATTAAGGCGCCAAGGAAGGAAGATAGTGCGTGTAGAGCCTTTTGGTTCTCAACGTGCGTTGAGTGCACGTGGTTGAGGAGCCCATGGCTAGGGCATTCATGGAGGCAGAGGTTAAGGGTTCGAAACCCATGGAGAGGCAAAGGTAATTTTTGTTTATATTTTTATTGCCTAAAGTTTTAATTAAAGTCTTTATTAGGAGTGATAAGGGGTTTGTTAAAAGGTTTTAGTTAGGCAATAAAATTAGTGGTTAGGAGAAATAAGGAGTGATAAAAAATTGTCATGTGTTGAATTGTGATTTATAAAAGAGGATATATTCTTTTTAAATTGGAGTAATAAGGTAGTAAGAGGTTGTGATTTTTAGTGAGTGTTGATTTTATTTGTAAAAGGATTTTTGCCAAAGAGATTATTATGAGGGTATTGATATTATTTTAAAGTTGGAGTGATAAGGTGTATTCTGTTTGATATCATTTTGTATTGTGTTTTGTTGAGGAAATTATTATCTTCTAACCCTTATTGAGATTGGCAAAGAAGAAATTGTGAGTGTGGCAGATTTGTGAGATCTACTCCTTGTCAAGAAAAAAGGTATGGGCAAATTCTTTCTTGGTTGAGTTGGTTGATTGGCCTTCTAAATAAAGTTTGGAGTGAAAAGTATTTGGTTAGGGTTTCCATTTTGAAAGTGTTTGATTTAATGCTTCAAGGTTTTCTGGAATTAAGAGTTGTGATTAAAACCTTGTTTTATAAGCATTGTTGTTGAAGCCATTGGATTGTGTGAAGAACTTGAGTTAGGGTTTTGAAAAGATCATGAGTATCATTGTTATGTGAAGATTGTTTTATAAGCATTGTTTATGAAGTGAGTTGTTGTGCAAAGAACTTGAACTAGGGTTTGAAAAGATCATGAGTATCATTGTTATGTGAGATTTGTTGTTGAGCATTGTTGGAAACATTTTGAGTTGGTTGATATATGCTTGGACTAGGGTTTGTGAGAAAGGGATGTTTCATTAAGCAATTGGTTGAGTTGAGTGGTTGAGCCTAGTCAAGTGGTTGTATGAAGTGATTGTTCAAGTTCCATAAAACAAACTATTCTTTATTCTGATTTGAGTTGAGAAAGTGATTGAGCATTGAGTATAGAACATATTGAGTCTCTAACAATTCTCTTTATGCTTCTATGAGATTGAAAGTGATTGAGCATTGAGTGTAGAACATATTGAGTCTCTAACAATTCTCTTTATGCTTCTATGATATTGGACAAGTTCTGTGTGGACTTGTTAAGCAGATTTGAGGTAAGTCTTTGAGGAGACTTGTGGACTGATTTTGTGTGAGCTTTTTGTGGAAGCTTACAATATAGATTTGGTTAAGTTCTAGAGAGAACTTATTGAGCAGATTTGGACAAGTTCTGAGTGAGCTTGTTGAGTAGATTTGTATAGGTTCTGAGTGGACTTATTGAGCATATTTGAGCAAGTTATGAGTGGACTTTTTGAGTAGAGTTGAGCAAGTTCTGAGTGGACTTATTGAGAAAATTTGTGCTAGACCGACTGGACTGTGTTTAGTGCATATTTGAGTGGACTTATTGAGCAAATTTGTGCTAGACTAACTAGACTATGTTTAGTGCAGATTTGAGACAGAGCTTTGGAGGTGAAAGAGCAGAGAGGACAATAGTCTCCAGTGGATAGAGATCCATCAACCAAGGCAATGAGGATAGGTCTTCTGAGTGGGGACAAGAGTCTTCAGTGGAGAGAGATCCACAAGCTAGTGCAGTGGATGCAGTAGTCTTCTAGAGGATCACCAACCAAAGTAGAGGAGAAGGAGTTCTCTTGTGGATAGAGATCCATGAACCAAATTTAGGGGATCAACATCTCCTTTGGATAGAGGTCCATAAACATTGTAATAGGAAAAGAATTCCCAAGAGATTGATTGAGAAAATTTTAGTAAAATATTTTCTCCGTGGAGGTAGCCATCTTTGGGTGAACCACGTTAAATTGGTGTCTCTATTGTGTGTGGTGATTTGTGCATTGCTTTGATTATTGTTGTTAATATTGTTATCTATACATTGCATAATATTGATTTGGAAAGAAAAGTAAAAAGTGCTCTTACACTTTTCATCCCCCCTCTCAGTATAAGCTTGTTTTTTTCATGGTTTTTCCCTAAAAGTAGATGCAAAAATAGACTGATGAACACCATTCCAATTTTAGCTTCAATGTAGGTGATATGGTTGTTGGCAATTTTGGGTACCTTGGGTACATTGCCTTTGCTCAAGTGTAGATGTTGTCATTGATGTCAAGAAGTTCTTGAAGCAATTTGATTTGATGTCAAGGAATTTGTTTTGATGAAGGTTACAGCATGATCAGTGAGTTTCCAAGAAGTCCTTAGTGGCCCATTTGCAAAAGTTCAAGAAAAAGACAAGTTAGAAAAAGTATGCAGCCGGCTGGAAAAACTGTCACGATTTCGCGACATGTTTGAGGAGAGAGAAAGTGCTGGCAAAACTGTCACGATTTCGTGACATGTTTGAGGAGAGAGAAAGTTCTGGCAAAACTGTCACGATTTCGCGACATGTTGGAAGAAAGAGAAGAATCTGGAAAAACTGTCATGATTTCGCGACATGTTGGCAGAGAAGGAGAGCAAGATGGAAAGTGTCGCGATTTCGTGACATGTCGCATTTTCGCGACTCGAAAAGTGCAGGAAGGCAGAGAAGGAAAAGTGTCACGATTTCACGACACATTGCAAAGAAAGTTGTACGGACGAAAAAGTGTCCGATTTCGAAGAGAGAGCCAAAAAAAGTGTCATGATTTCGTGACATGATGCAAAAAGAGAGTCCGCAGTGTGAACTGTCGTGATTTCACGACAAGTTCGAAGAGAGAGAAAGTAACATGAAAAATGTCATGATTTCGCGACATGCTGCAGAGGTCGAGGTGAGGACTGTCACGATTTCGTGACATGCTGAAAAGCTCAAAATGAGAAGCATCACGATTTCGCGACATGCAGCTAAGGGAAGAGTTTGAAATGAGAAGCGTCACGATTTCGCGACAGGTTGCAAGGAAAGCTTTCGGAAGCTGAAAGCGTCGTGATTTCGCGACAGGTAGTAGAGAAAGTGTACGAAAGCTGAAAGCGTCACGATTTCATGACAGGATGAAGGAACAGCTTATGGATGCAAAAAATGTCATGATTTCGTGATAGGTTGAGATGGCAGCATTCAGTTGGAGAAAGTGTCACGATTTCACGACAGAAATAGGAAGCAAGTCTTCAATAGAAGAAGCGTCATGATTTCGTGATGAATTCAAGAAGGAAGAGCTCGAAGGCGAAAGCGTCGCGATTTCGTGACATGTTCCAGTTTCACGGGCGTAAGGCAGAGAAAAGCATAAGGCAACGAAAGTGTCATGATTTCGTGACATGTTCCATTTTCGCTGGTGCAAGCCGAGAAAAGGTTGAAGAAGCAAGAAATGTCACGATTTCACGACAGAAGTGAAGATGACGTCAGCAGAGGCAAAAGTGTCACGATTTCACGACAAAAGTAGAGAAGAAGGCCATGAAGACAGAAGGGTCACGATTTCGCGACAGGAGTGAAGATGACATCAACAGAAGCAGAAAGTGTCACGATTTCATGACAAGAACTTAAGTAAAGTTGACAATGGCTAAGGTGTCGCGATATCACGACAAAAGCCAAAGGAAGGCGTACGGTTGCAAAAGGTGTCGCGATATCGTGACATGTTGTAGTTTCACGACAGAAGCTACAGGAGAGTTGCAGAGGTGGTTGAAGCCGACAGAGTTAAATTTGGGCCGATGAAGATTAGGGTTTGCAACCGACGTTGTTTTAGGATGTGCAGTCGACTAAGATCAAGGTTTTAATCTTGAGATTGTTAGTATAAAAGGAGGGCTGCTTGGAGAGTTTAGTATCGATCGAAGTGTGCGTTCGAAGAGCGACGTTCGCAGATAGAGTGCGGGGGTGAAGTTCGATCGCCGAAAAGTAGAGTGCAAAGATCGATAGCAGTGTTAGAGTGCATTTCACCAAATCTTCTAAGTGAGAGAGATTGCAAGGAAGCAGAGTGCGCGAAGACGATGCTGCTATGATTGCACAGAGGTGCAAAGGTCGATGTTCGATCAAGTGCAGCTGTGATTGCGCAAAAAGAGCGAAGGACTATGTTTTTGTGCAGACTAGAGAAAGAGGACAAGGACATTTGTGCCAGATCGAAGGACTGTGTTTGGTGCAGACCAGAGGAAGAGGAAGAGGACATTTGTGCTAGACCGAAGGACTGTGTTTAGTGCAAATTCGAGGACCAGCTTTGAGGTGATAGAGTTGAGGACAGAGGTCTCCAACCAGAGCAGGGAAGACAAGTGTCTTCTATGGATAGAGTTCCACTTGCTAAGGGCAACAGAGGCAGAGGTCTTCTAGAGGATCACCAGCCATAGCAGAGTTAGGGGAAGGTATCTCCTTTGAGCAGAGGCTCATAAACTTTGTAATCGGGAAAGGTTTTCCCAAAATTTGAGTTGATAAAATTAGTGAAATATTTTATCCGTGGAGTAGCCCACATTGGGTGAACCACGTAAATTGTTGTGTCACTTTGTGGATGGTGTTTTGTGCATTGCTTTGATTACTGTTGTTGATACTGCTATCTATACACTGCATAATATTGAATTGAAAGCTGATTTGAAAGAAAAAGTTAAAAGTGGTCTTATACTGTTCACCCCCCCTCTCAGTATAAGCTTGTGTTCTTCAATTGGTATCAGAGCGGGTTCCTTCGAAAAGTTTAATAGCTTGAAGGAAAAGCTTGCAAAGAACACAATGGACTATTCAAGTGGCAATGCAGCACCTATTCTTGATGGATCAGATTTTGGTCTGTGGAGTGCAAGAATGAAAGTTTATCTAATGGCACTTGGTAATGAGGTATGGGAAGTGATTGAAGATGAGTACACTATTCCTGAACATGGTCCTTATACTAAAGAAGACAGGCTCATGCTTCACAACAATTCAAAAGCCATGAATGCAATCCTGAAAGGCTTACAGAAAGCAGATCTCACCAAAGTTATTCACTGCAAGACAGCTAGTGAAATGTGGAAACAATTGAAAGTGGTTCATACAGGTGATGCAAATGTCAGAAAGGCCAAGTTGAGACATTTTAAAGGTATGTTTGAACATCTCAAAATGAATGATGATGAAAATATTAGTGACTACATGCTTCGTATGGATGAGGTTGTTAACTCCATGAAAGACTTAGGTCTTGAGCTTGCTGAAAATGATGTGTGTGATAAGATTTTAAGATCTCTTCCTAATAGATTTAGTGAAAAGATTTCTGCCATTGAGGAAGCTAAAGATTTAGATAAATTGAAAAAGGATGAGCTCCATAGTATACTTGCAGCATTTGAGTTGAGAACTCAAGTGAAGGTTGATGTCAAGAAAGAGGCAGCTTTCAAAGCTACCAAGAAATCAAAGGGCAAACAGATTCAAGAGAGTGATGAGTCTTCTAGTGATGAAGAGGCATATTACAACAAGAAAGGCAAGTTCTCTAGAAAGCACAAAAGCATGAAAAATATAAGATGTTTCAATTGTGGAAAGTTTGGTCATTATGCTATTGACTGTACTATTTCCAAGTATGAAAGTGATGAAGATAAACAGGATTCTAAGAGCAAGGATTCTGAAAAGCACAAGCATCACAGGAAGAGCAAAGATGAGTACAACAATCACGGAAAGAGGCATTCTCACAAGCACAAGAAGAGCTTCTACCTAGACAAAGCAAGTAAGTGTTCTAGCAGTGATAGTGAAAGTTCTTCTAGTGATGATGAAAATGAGATGTTGTTCATATCAAAAAAGGAGGAAGAACCGAAACATAGATTCATTATCATGAAATGTTTTAGATGTGGAAATTTTGGGCACCTTGAGGATGATTGCACAAATAATGAATTGGTTGCTAGTATGTATGAGGATGCTTCAAAAAATGATAAGGAAGATGCATGTATGGTTTTTGAAAAGGGTAGCACCTCTAGTGATAAGAAATCTGAAAAAGGCCTTGATGATTCAAAATGCAATCAAATAGAGGATCTTGAAAGTGAACTTACTAATGCTCTTAGTGTTTTGAAAAAGGAAAGAAAGAAGAATGCTAGACTCAAGGATAAGTTAGATGAATGTTGTATGGAGAGAGATGATCTTATAGAAAGTCTTGACGTCTCTATGGCTAAGACACAAGAACTCAAGAATGAGTTAGAATCTAAGGTGCTTGAGTATAGTGAATTAGAACAAAAAATGGCTTCTTTGAAAGAGGAAACTAAAGAGTACAAGGATAAGTTGTACAGGTTTCAAGATAGCTCCAAAAAGGTTAAGTCTCTCATCAAAGGACAAAGAAAGACAACAGATAAAACAGGTCTTGGTTTTGTTAAACCACACAAGGAATAGGTTGGGGAATCTAGTAAGAGATTTCAAAAAGAAGAGAGTTCTGATGAAGAGAGTATTTCAGAGAAAGAGTCCGTGAGTGATAGATGCGCAGAAATAGAAAATAGAATTCTGAATGTGAAGAAGAAGTTTTCGGGACCCAAGAGGTCAAACAGAAGAATATTTCATGGCAGATGTTTTGCGTGTCACAGGTTTGGTCACATGGCTTCACAGTGCATGGCTCAAATGAAGAAGGTAAACAACAATTTCAGAAGTATTAGTTTCTTTCAAGGGTATTGTTACTCTTGTCAACAGTTCGGGCATAAGGCAATTTTTTGCAAGGCTAATTATAGGAACACGGTTAGTCATAACAGGCGGATTCAAAGAACAGGTATGCCGAACAGAAATAACTTTGTTACTTGTTATAAGTGCAACAATGACGGTCACACAGCTAGACAGTGTAGAGCTGAACTTCCAAGGTACAGGAATAGGAAAAGTGGTATGAACAGGTCCAAGGATCAAGGCATGGACAAGAACAGGGATGAGAACAAGAACAAAAATAGTGACAAGAACAAAAATACGGACAAAGAATTCAAGAGAAGGCCCGGCAAGGAAATTGTAGACACTGATGATGATGAGTGCCTAATGGGAGTTTTACTCCCACCCCTAGTTTTAATCACCTCATCAAGAGGTGGGGGAGGGACTAAGCTAAGAGGCTCATTCTTAGTCCCGAGCCCCAAAGGTGACCCTTTGCCATTGATGACAAAGGGGGAGAGATATGAGTAAGGGGGAGAGCTTCCTGAGTGAAGAGGAGAGCTTCAAGTCAGGGGGAGAAAAACTTCAAAGGCAGATTCTCAGTTGTTGGCTCAGTTGGTTTCAGTTTTTGGCTCTTAAGATGTGTTTCAGTAAAGGTTTGCCATCAATGACAAAGGGGGAGATTGTTGGCAATTTTGGGTACCTTGGGTACATTGCCTTTGCTCAAGTGTAGATGTTGTCATTGATGTCAAGAAGTTCTTGAAGCAATTTGATTTGATGTCAAGGAATCTGTTTTGATGAAGGTTATTCAGAGCATGATCAGTGAGTTTCCAAGAAGTCCTTAGTGGCCCATTTGCAAAAGTTCAAGAAAAAGACAAGTTAGAAAAAGTATGCAGTCGGCTGGAAAAACTGTCACGATTTCGCGACATGTTTGAGGAGAGAGAAAGTGCTGGCAAAACTGTCACGATTTCGTGACATGTTTGAGGAGAGAGAAAGTGCTGGCAAAACTGTCGCGATTTCGCGACATGTTGGAAGAAAGAGAAGAAGCAAAACTGTCGCGATTTCGTGACATGTTGGCAGAGAAGGAGAGCAAGATGGAAAGTGTCACGATTTCGCGACATGTCGCATTTTCGTGACTCGAAAAGTGCAGGAAGGCAGAGAAGGAAAAGTGTCACGATTTCGCGACACATTGCAAAGAAGGTTGTACGGATGAAAAAGTGTCACGATTTCGTGACATCAAATCATGACATGATGCTAAAGAGAGAGTCCGCAGTGTGAACTATCGCGATTTCGCGACAAGTTCGAAGAGAGAGAAAGTAACATGAAAAATGTCACGATTTCGCGACATGCTGCAGAGGTCGAGGTGAGGACTGTCGTGATTTTGCGACATGCTAAAAAGCTCGAAATGAGAAGCATCGTGATTTCGCGACATGCAACTAAGGGAAGAGTTTGAAATGAGAAGCATCGCGATTTCACGACAGGCTGCAAGGAAAGCTTTCGGAAGCTGAAAGCGTCACGATTTCATGACAGGCAGTAGAGAAAGTGTACGAAAGCTGAAAGCATCACGATTTCGCGATAGGATGAAGGAACAGCTTATGGATGCAGAAAATGTCACGATTTCACGACAGGTTGAGATGGCAGCATTCAGTTGGAGAAAGTGTCACGATTTCACGACAGAAATAGGAAGCAAGTCTTCAACAGAAGAAGCGTCATGATTTTGCGATGAATTCAAGAAGGAAGAGCTCGAAGGCGAAAGCGTCGTGATTTCGCGACATGTTCCAGTTTCGTGGGCGTAAGGCAGAGAAAAGCATAAGGCAGCGAAAGTGTCACGATTTCGTGACATGTTCCATTTTCGCTGGTGCAAGCCGAGAAAAGGTTGAAGAAGCGAGAAATGTCACGATTTCATGACAGAAGTGAAGATGACATCAGCAGAGGCAAAAGTGTCACGATTTCATGACAAAAGCAGAGAAGAAGGCCATGAAGATAGAAGGGTCACGATTTCACGACAGGAGTGAAGATGACATCAACAGAAGCAGAAAGTGTCACGATTTCATGACAAGAACTTAAGTAAAGTCGACAATGGCTAAGGTGTCGCGATATCGCGACAAAAGCCAAAGGAAGGCGTACGGTTGCAAAAGGTGTCACGATATCGTGACATGTTGTAGTTTCACGGTAGAAGCTACAGGAGAGTTGTAGAGGCGATTGAAGCCGACAGAGTTAAATTTGGGCCGACAAAGATTAGGGTTTGCAACCGACGTTGTTTTAGGATGTGCAGCCGACTAAGATCAAGGTTTTAATCTTGAGATTGTTAGTATAAAAGGAGGGCTGCTTGGAGAGTTTAGTATCGATCGAAGTGTGCATTCGAAGAGTGACGTTCGCAGATAGAGTGCGGGGGTGAAGTTCGATCGTCGAGAAGCAGAGTGCGAAGATCGATAGCAGTGTCAGAGTGCATTTCGTCGAATCTTCTAAGTGAGAGAGATTGCAAGGAAGCAGAGTGCATGAAGACGATGCTGCTGTGATTGCGCAGAGGTGCAAAGGTCGATGTTCGATCAAGTGCTACTGTGATTGCACAAAAAGAGCGAAGGACTGTGTTTTTGTGTAGAACCAGAGAAAGAGGACAAGGACATTTGTGCCAGACCGAAGGACTCGTGTTTGGTGCGGATCGGAGGAAAGAGGAAGAGGACATTTGTGCTAGACCGAAGGACTGTGTTTGGTGCAAATTCGAGGACCATCTTTGAGGTGATAGAGTTGAGGACAGAGGTCTCCAACCAGAGCAGGGAAGACAGGTGTCTTCTGTGGATAGAGTTCCACTTGCTAAGGGCAGCAGAGGTAGAGGTCTTCTAGAGGATCACCAGCCAGAGCAGAGTTAGGGGAAGGTATCTCCTTTGAGCAGAGGCTCATAAACTTTGTAATTGGGAAAGGTTTTCTCAGAATTGAGTTGATAAAATTTAGAGAAAGATTTTATCCGTGGAGTAGCCCACATTGGGTGAACCACGTAAATTGTTGTGTCACTTTGTGGATGGTGTTTTGTGCATTGCTTTGATTACTGTTGTTGATACTGCTATCTATACACTGCATAATATTGAATTGAAAGCTGATTTGAAAGAAAAAGTTAAAAGTGGTCTTATATTGTTCACCCCCCTCTCAGTATAAGCTTGTGTTCCACAATGGTCTTCCTTTAACTCCGACCCTACAAGTAATCTTCAGTGCAAATTCATGCTCATCAAAGGTTGGTCATAGATATTGTATTGGATTGAACAAGTGGCCTATAAGCTTGCATTACCACCTTCTTACAAGATCCATCCAATCTTCTATGTTTCTTGTCTTAAGAAGATACTTGACAACCACATTCAAGTCCAATTGATACTTCTTGAGTTGTATTAAGGTTTGGTCATCTTGGAGCCTAACAACATTATGGACCACAGAATTCACACTCTCTATAACTACATCATCACTAAAGTCTTAGTCCAATGACGAGCTTTACAACAGGAAGATGCTATATGGGAGTCTCTTCAGCAACTTCAACAACAATTTCTCATCTGTAACTTTGATTAAAAAGCACTTTTGAGTGGGATGGGCATTTTAAGACCCCATTCTAATATTACTAATAATTGTTAGTCATGTGGTACTTTGGATGCCTAGGCTTATGAGCCCATATTATGTAACCATTATTTATTATAAAAAATATATTATTTTAATATGTAACAATAATTATGTAGGGGTTACTAGCTCAAGCCCCCACTTGCACATGGATGTGAACCCTTGAGCATTATGGTTAGGGTAACCAAATTCTAGAAAAAACCAATAGGACAAGAGAAGAGACATCTCATATTTTTTGTATTGATATTGTACTTCTAAAAAGGTTGCCCTCTAGAAGAGGCTTGTAATTTTGTAATGTGTTCTTGATTTTTGTATTATAATCTATTGAATTTCTATTTTGTATTGCAATAATGTTAATTTCAAGCTTTATGTAATGTTATTATTGCAATATTTTATGGATGTGCTTTATTTTTATTATAAAATTCCTAACACCTTGATAAAATACAATTTAGGGCCAAAATTGAAGGGATCTAATGAATTTTGATGCCTTTTGTTACCACTTTGTAAAGTTTTTAAATTTATTAATAAGGTTTATAATAGAGTCATGATACTGATAAAGTTCAAATCTTGTCTAGCAGAACTGAAGAAAAAAAACTTAAAGGAGATGGTAGAAGTTTTTGAAGGAGGTCTGAACAATTGAAGGAATGTTGTGATGGCATCGAGCCCATCATAGAGCGTGCATGCTAGTGACGTTTGTCATATAAAAATGATTGGAAGGAATAGGATTTTCCATTGCATGTTGAGAATCACTTGTTAAATAATAATGGATGTTTGGAACGATGTGAAACCAGGCCAATTCTAGTGGTTCAACTAGACTCGGTGGCAAAAGATGTGGAGTATTTAACCAAGCATGCGCTTATTGAAAATTTTATGGGCATCCAAATTTCTCTTCCCTTTGTGTAGGCTTGGGTTAGGAAGACTTGGAACCCTAAAGGTGATGTGGAGGTAATGTTGAGTGCGAAGAGCTATTTTATGGTGGTTTTCTCTTGTCTTGCAGATCGTAACAAAGCATTTGAAGGGGGTCCATATTTTGTAACAAGGTGAGACTTTTTCTTAAACCCTGGTATGTGGTTTTCAACCCATCAAAGGAGCTACTATCACGGGTTCTATTTTGGGTTCAGCTCTCATGGCTCCCATTGTAATTCTAGAGAAATTACATTTGGCATATGATTGCCCTTCTTCTTGGAAAGTTGGTTGGACCGTCACAACAGACAATGGATAAAAAGGTAATCTTCATTGCTCGTATTTGTATCAAAATTTATTTAAACAATCCTATTATAGATTTTGTTGAAATATGATTTGGATCGACTACATGGTTTCAACAACTTGACTATGAAGCTCTTTTGTTTCATCATCGGATCTGTCATGAATACGACCACCTACAAATAAAATATCCTAATTTTTTCTAGCTTGTGGCTTCAAATATTGGGCCCTCTCGATCTACACAAAATATAGACAAAGGAAAAGCACCAATAAAGGAAAGTTATTGGGATAAGGAAGGTTTTATTCATGTAAAACCCTAAAATAGAGGAAGAAAGGCAAAAAGAGACCTTAAGGATAGCCAACCAAATGCTCTACTCAACTATTTTGAGATACTATATGATATTGATCAGTGCATGAAGATACCTAAAACATTGCTACCTGATGTAGATATAAGAGGGCTGAATCAGATGTCTTTGCTTGAGGTGGAATCTAAGGAATCATATCCAGGGGGTTTAAATGAAGAACATAGGGCTTTGGTTCTGAGTACAAGTGATATGGATGGCTCTAGACTTGGAGGGAAAAATATTTTGGAAAGTGGCATAAATTTAGTTATGCCCTCTCCTACTCAAACACTGATGAAGTCATCCTTAGACTACAAAACTGCTACGGTGTTGGGATTGCAACAGAAAACAATTAAAAAAGGTGCTTTGGATAACAATATGAAGGTGGGTCGAAAGAATGACCAGGATAAAATTAAGTTAATGGGGGCGACTTTGGTGGAGTCATGCTTGGTGAGAAAATTGGACTCCCATTTTTCTAACCCCAAAATATTATTATCCTTTCATGGAATGTAAGAGGGTTGAACAAAATCCCCATACAAAAAGGTGTTCATGATTTGGTTCATGTTCATTCTCTGAATTTGGTGTTTATTCTGGAGACTAAATTGGCTATTGATAGTATGTTTAAAATTGCTCCCAAGTTGTGGATAAGGGGTCAATGTCAGTGTACTGATGCATGTGGATATGCTGGTGGTGTTGCTTGTTTATGGGATCCAATTAATATCTCTCCTCTTACTTGGATTTTGAGCGAATGGTCTATTTCGATGATCGGGTATGATAATAAATCTGGTGAAACCATCCTACTTACAAATGTGTATGGTCCTATTTATTACAATGGTAAAGTGAATTTGTGGGAGCACATTGGCTTTGTGAGAAGTCTAGCTCCCCTGTACCCATGGATTTTGGCTAGAGATTTTAACTCTATCACTTGTTTGGAGGAGAAACACAGTGGGGTTGATCATATCAAGCATTTTTCTTCTATATTAGGTGCTCATATCCAGGCCCTAAACTTGGTTTAAATCAATCCAGATAATGGGATATTTACCTAGAACAATATAAAATGTGGGGTAGATTCCATCTCAGAGAGACTGGATAGGGTTTTGATCTCTAGTTTTTGGATTGGTAATAACAGAAGCGCTAGTTATGTGATTCTAGAGGGTAGGGGATTTGATCATTGGTCTATCAAAATCGTTGCTCTTGAGTTTAGGCTAAAGAAGAATCCTTACTTTAAGTTTCAACTTATGTGGATTCGAGATCCTAATATTCATGATTTTATGTGAGGCTGGTGGACCAATGTCAAACCTTCTCATGGTACCGCTATGTATTCCTTTATGAAGCGACTGCATTTCATTAAGCATAAATTGAAGAGGTGGAATAGTCTAAATTTTGGGAACCTTTCCTTGGCTAATTTGGTGGATCTTAGGAAGGTGGAAGAAGCTTCAAGGAATATTAGAGATCATGGACTCACGGAGGAGCTTCTCATTGAGGAATTTGAGGCTGCGAAAGACCTTGTTGAATGGGAGTTGAGGGAAGAAATTTTTTGGAAACAAAAAGCTCGAGTGGATTGGCTTTAGTAAGGGGATAGGAACACGATCTTCATTTTTAACTCAGTTAAGGCTCATCATAATGTTAACCTGATTTCATCTCTTGTGAATTCTCAGGGTGCCCTTCTCTCTTCTTTCAGAGATATTTTAGAAGAGACTAGGAGGTATTTTTCCTCTCTTTAAGGACTCCCTCTTAGATGAAGAGGCTGAAGAGCTTATTCTAAACTATATTCCCTTAATTGTTTCTAGAGAAATGAATGAGCATTTTATGGGTTCAATTTCCCTTGAGGAGTTAGAAAATGTTGTTTTCAAGATGAAAAAGAGAAAGCCCCGAGTCCAGATGGATTCTCTATTGAGTTTTATCAAAAATTTTGGGAGTTAATCAAATTGATCTTCTAGAGGTGGTCCATGAGTCCCAAAATAACAAATAGTTTCTAAGGGCCCTAAATGCTACCTTTGTGGTGCTTATTCTCAAAAAAGGGAGCAAATTCCTTGGATATGTTCAGGCCTATTCCTCTCTACAATGTTGTGTATAAGATCATTACAAAAATTATTGCCGAGAGGCTGAAGATATGGTTGATAAAAATCATCTTTGAGGAGCAAGGTGGGTTTATTGTTGGTCGATAAATACTGGATGGGGTTGTTAGTGCTACGAAAACTATTCACTTGATGGAAACTTCTAAGAAGAAATCTATGTTCATTAAGTTGGACATGGCCAAAGCCTATGAATAGTTCAAATGGTCCTTTCTTCAGAAATTTCTTGCTACTTTTGGCTTTGAGGAGGATTGGATTATATGGGTGATGAGTTGTGTTTATTCTTCCTCATTCTCTATTCTTGTTAATAATGAGTCATCGATGTTGTTTGAGGCCTCAAGGGGATTGATGCAGGGAGATCCTCTATCTCATTATTTGTTTATCATTATGGTGGAAGGGTTGGGAATATTTCTCAAGCATCAGGTTAGGCATGGTTTCATTTAGGTTTGGAAGTGAGATAGTAGTTCTCCACCTCTTTCCCACCTTTAATTTTTTGATGACACTGCTTTGCTAGGAGTTACCACTATCAGGGAAACTAGCAACATTATATGGTCTCTTGACATATATCTTGGTGCTTCTAGGAAGTTGATTAATGAGGACAAGTCTTCTATTTTCTTCTTCAATACCCCTCCTCTTATTCAAGCTAGGATTGCTCAAATTCTAATATTTCAGGTCGAGACTCCCCCCTTCATTTATCTTGGTATTCCAATTTCATATCATCCTCTGCCTAGATCTTCTTGGCAGTCTATGCTAGATAATTTTAGAAGGAATGCAAATCACTGGACCATAGAATGGCTCTCCTTTGTGGGTAGAGTGTGGATTTTAAAATGTTTTGTTCAAGCTTTACCCTTTTACAGATATTTTGTGCAAACAACTCCCTCTCGTTTCATCAAGGATATGGATGCTCTATCAAGATAGTTTTTATGGTCTAAAAAACTTGCTCAATATAAATGGAGTTTGGTTATGTGGGATTCTATTTGTAGGCTGTTTCAATAGGGATGCCTTGGGTTGTGACAGGTGGCTCTTTCTGGGTAGGATCTGGCTATGAAATTTTATTGGAGATGGTGTACTTATCAAGATCATATTTGGGCTAAAATCTTATCTTGTAAGTACTTAAGAGGTATTTCTGAGACTGAGATCCCTAGAGTCAACTTGGTTGGGAAAGGTTCAGTTATCTAGGACACTCTGAAAAGAGGGGCTAATTTAATTAAGCAGGGTTTGTTTTGGATTTGCAATTTGGGATTAGATGCTCTTTTCTAGGAGGATTCTTGGGATGGCCACTCTCTTATCTTGACTCAATATCCAAGGCTACATTCCCTAAGAATTTATTTTTTGGAAGTAGGCTATTCTCATGTGGAGGAATTTAAAAAAATATATTATTTTGGTAATATGGAGATGTACAAGTGGAGAGATCCACAGGAATGGTCCCATGGGGGATTGGCCAAGGACAGAGATGTGTTTCCTCTTATTATTGTGGGGAGGTCCTCTTCTTCATTAAGGGGTAAATATAGTTTGATCTGGAACCTTGACCCCAAGGGAACCTACTCTATAGCCTATGGTTACCAAGTTCTTGATATGCAAAAGTTTGAGGGCCTCCCTATCACTTGGTGTAAAATGTGTGGAATAGATTTGCTTGGCCTAAATGTAACTTCTTTCTCTGGTTGGTAGCTTGTAATAAATGCCTCACTTGGGAGAACTTGAGGAAGAGGGATATTCATGGTCCTATTTGTGTCCTTTGTGGCAATAATAAGGATAACTCTTCTCATTTATTTTTCCAATGCTCCCTTGCTAGAGACATTTGGCATAGTTGGTGGAGTGCCTAGAACCATCCTTGTTTTCATGTGCTCTCCCTGGTGGAGTTTTGGAGTAGTCTGGGTAGACCTTCGACTAATGCTCCCTTCCTCTGGGTTGCTTATAATTTGGGCCCTTCTTGCATCATTTGGTAGATTTGGCTCAAACGGAATTTTCGCATCTCTTAGGGTAGTCATTTGGTTGTTCAACATGTCTAGAAAAGGATCCTGGGTATGATTTAGGAAACTATGCATAATAAATGTGATGTGAACCCTCTTTTGGACTCTAGGGAGGAGAAGGTATGGTAGGCCCTTGTTATTTGGGGTTGGAGTAGACTCTTCTCGCCCTAACAGGAATTATTTGCTCATCAAGAAAGTTAAGAGAGATGGTAGGTGTAGGTCACCCCTTGGAGGAGTTTTAAAAATTAATATTGATGGGTTGTCTAGGGGTAATCCTGGACATGCTGGAATTGGTGGTGTTAGGAGAGACTCTACTGGAATGGTAAAATTTTTCTTTTCCATTTATAAATGTGTTCACTCTAACAATTTTATGGAAGCTCTTGCAATTTTTGAGGCCAAGGGGGTTTTCTCTTGGCTGACATAGGAGCATATGCGAGTCCGACTCTCAAATTTTGGTTAATATTTTAAACATCAAAAGGTTGGAGGATTTTAATTTGCAATTGGTCTCTATGGCCGTTCAGATTCTCAGAATTAGTGAAGAGTTTTAATTCATCTCCTTTGTGCACATTCCAAGGGAATGGAATTGGGTTGTTGATTAATTGGCCAAAAGGGCTTCTGAGCTTTTGGGTCCATGGATTATGGATAATTGGGAGAGTCTCCCATTTGGGGACTCTTATCACCTCTGGGAGTTGATCCACAAGGATTTTCAAACTTAATATGGTTTGTTCTTGTTGACTTCTTTGGATTTTGACCCTATCTAGTGGTTTTAACCTATTTTTGTGCTTACTTGAGCCCTGGTTAAGGGTTTCGTTGTACTTTGTAATCTTGTCTTCTTATCAATAAATTTTTACCCCTTTTTTTTAAATAAATAATAGAGTCATCATTTGCAAAGCACCTATAAAAATGAACTCAAAAATGAAAAATATGCAAAATTAGAGTTCAAAAAGGGACCTTGGTCTCACCAAGCATGCCACAAATATTTTGAATTGCATAAATATCCAAATTTCTAAATGCTCACAAATCCATTTCAACAAATTGGAAGGGGATTGTACCCTTTTGAACTTTGAATTTAGGTTGAATCCCCACTATCCTTACTAAATATAATCTAATGTAAGCTAAATTTGGAAATTAAAATGCATGAAAGTAAATTTGGAAGTTTAGAGTGCAAGAGATTGAAAGTAAAATATGACCATAATCGTAGTAAGGAGAGTGTGTAATCAATTAATGCATAAATATTTTGAATAACAACAATGCACCCTATGCAAAGCCCTCGCAACCAAACTCAAACCTATCCTTCCCTGCATCATAGCTTCGAACTAGAGCAACTTCGTCTAAGGGAGACAAATTACTGATAGCATTATCACCATCTACGAATCATCCATTCGATTTCCTCAAGTGGTAAGGTTGACCTTCTTGAAATTTGACATGAATAAAGCCTTTGATAAATCTCCTGGGATTTCCTATTCTAGGTCCTTCTCAGATTCGGTTTCCATCCTGACTGGATTGTTCTTGTTAAGGAATGTATTACTTCTGCTAATTTTTCTATCCTAGTGAACGGTTCCCCATCAAGCTACTTCAAAAATTTCAAAGGTCTTAGACAAGGGGACCCCCTCTCCCCATTTTTTTCATCATTGTTGTTGAAGCTCTAGGGAGAGCTCTCAACCATGCCTACATCGAGGGGATAATTTTTGGCATTAAACTTGCATCTTCTTTCTAGGCCATCTCTCACCAATAGTTTGTTGATAATACCATTTTAGCCACCTTTGCATCTGTTCCCCAATCTCAGCACATCAAATCCATCATGCTCTCCTTTGAGTCTACCATTGGTCAAAAGGTGAATTTCAACAAAAGCAAAATCTACTTTATCAATACTCATGTGAGACGTCAATCCCATATTGTTGCCATCCTATATTGCTCAATTATTCTTTTCCTACCACCTATTTAGGGTTTCCTCTCTTTAAAGGCCATTCCAAAAAATCCTTATGGAAACCTGTCATTGGTCGTATCCAAAACAAATAGCTAGTTAGAAAGGGAGCCTCTTCAGCCAAGTAGGCAAAGCCACTTTAGTCAAGGCCACTCTGTAAAGCATCCCCATCTTCTTCCTTTCCATATTTCATATCCCTATTAATGTGTGCAAACATATTGAGAAACTTTAAAGCATTTTTTTATGGTCAGTATCAAAGACTAAGCAGCGGATTCACTTGGTAGCATGGAGTCAGGTTTATTTCATAAAATAGTATGGTGGCCTTGGTCTCCAAAAGGTCCGTAACATGAATCTTATGCTCATAACCAAGCAAGGATGGTGAATTCTCACCAATGAATAATCTCTTTGGGTTTCCATCATCAAAGCTAAATACCTATGGCATAATCAAAACTTTTTAGATGACCTAGCTCCCATCTGTGGATCTGCTATCTGGAACTCTATCCTCAAAACTAAGAAAATCATTCAGAAGGATATCCGATGGAAGTTGGGTAATGGTATCAGATTATAGGAATACCTCTAGCTAGGAAATTTTCCACTACAAAAGTGTGAGAATCTCTTATGCCTCAAACAGATGACTAATGCCCTATTTGGATCTAAGGTATGCAATTTTTTCCTTACCAATAGTCGCTCTTGGAAATATTTTTTAGTTGACATCCTTAATGATGATCAAAAGCAAGCCTCTATTGACCTTTCAAATTTGTTGTTCTTGCGTGTCATTCCTTCCTCTCCTATGGAAGATTCCATGCTCTATATCCCAACTCCAATGGTCTTTTCTCCGTCAATTCAGCCTATGCCCTCACTGAGAACCTTGGCCCTCCCTAGTTCCCTTCCAAGCTCATCTAGAAACCCCATATTATATTTAAGGTAGATTTATTCCTCTGTCTTGTCATCTAGGATAAGATCCTCACCATCTTGAACCTTCATCGCCATAGCTTTTCTCTCCCCAAATTTTGTTATCTATACCACATGGACTATGAGTCTACCCAACATATATTTTTATCCTGCCATTTTTCCAAGTCCATTATCTCATCCCTATTCTCCTCTGTTGGTATCTCCTGGATATCGCCCACCATGTTGAGTGATATTTGTGTCCAGTGGCCTAACCCTTTCAGAGGTCATCACCTAAAGACTTTTTGGTATTTTTTCCTTCCCCACCTCCTATGGAAGATTTTGTGGGAATATAATGCTCATGCTTTCAAGGACTCCACTCATAATGATAGGTATGTTATGTCCAAAATCATTGTTGTAGTTGTTGAGAATGTGTCCATCACTCATGATAATGATAATCCTGAGTCGATATCTAAAGATCTTCTCGCCTCTTCCCTCAAGATCCTCTATGACATTTGCATTCAAGCTTCTCCCAAGACTAATTGTTCCCTTGTCAAATAGAACCCTCCCCCATTAGGGTTCCTCAAGCTAAACTTTGATAGTGTGGCCAAAGGAAATCCTAGGGTAGCCGACGCAGGTGGCATTATCAGGGACCATTTAGGAATCATCATTTTGGCCTATGCAGAGAACTTGGACCATAATTCTAGCCACTTCACCAAGGCTAGAGCTCTTTATCAGGGTGTTTTTCTCCTCCATAATTTGAAGGCCTCCAATGTCTTGGTGGAAGGGGACTCCAAGAACATCATCAAATGCCTGACAACCGAAACTCTTCCTGCTTCATGGAATATCTCCAACATGATCATTGAAATCAAACATCTAATGCTTTTCTTATCAAATATTAGGATGAATCACATTTATAGGAAATGAAATTGTGTCATTGACCACTTAGCTAATATGGGCATCTCTGAACATAGTCTCATTGTCCACTTAGCTAATATGGGCATCTATGAACTTAGCTAAAATGGGTCACTGACCACTTAGCAGGCTTATTCATCACATTTTCAACGTATGGAATATCACGTGTGGCATGATGATGACATCATAACTTTCTCCAATATGCAACCAAATTCAATTTTTAGCAAAGCAAGACCTTGGAATTACACCATGGCAGTTTTTTATCTATATGTATTTGAAGTGTGTGCCCAAACTCTTGACATTAATGATAAGTTTTTCATCCTCATTGTTGGGACTCTCTGCTAGGTCTCGAGTAATCATATTTTGGTCATATCACTTGATTTCCATTCCACTAGCTTTGATTTGGTCACCGCTCCAATTTTGAGGTCCTCGAGGTTTCCTTGTTTGTTTCTTATCTTCGACCAAAGCACACTAACTTATCACCACTCAAATCTAACCTTTATGAGTTAGTTCACGTGCAATTCCAATTTTGTGCTCCTATCGAGTGTCCTTTTTCAAAAGGATTTCCTTGATTCAAATAGTTTCTTGGCCCCCGTTCTCGTTAACCATACCGCATGCCTTTGCCACGTGCCCCTGTCCAACAAGGATGGTTATCTCTATTACCGAAATCTAACCTGGCATGCCCCATTCATTGGCTTTGGTGTCATCCACGTCCACCTCCATATGTTCCATACTTTTGTTTGATGTGCCTTTTCACCCGTGCCTTCAAGTTTTCGCTTGATTTGGATGACGTGGGCCATGAATTGCCTCATGTTTCGGGGCCTTCTAGGTCCTTCCACTAGCCTGATTACCACCTTCGCCTTTATGACAATTTTCTATTTTTACCACCTTTCCTTCCCTGAGTCTCATCCCTCTGTTTTGCATAAGCTTTCTACCATGGCCAAAATCAAACCGTCCTCCCTTCAGCTTACCCCTTTGGTCGAAGACATTTTCAGAGACCATGGTCTCCTCAACTTTATGTAGTTGTTTAATGGAAATGAACCAGATCTGTTGCTAGACTTCATTTGCACGTGGAATGGAGGACATGTTGTCCTTAGGGGCCTGGGTTTCACTATCACGACGGACTTGCTGGTCGAAATCATTGGCCTTCCCAACAACGTAGAAATCATCAACCGCAAGAAGCATTCTCTCCAAGGGGAATTGACCCTCTTTAGGGACAAAGGAGAGTCCTTGGGCAAGGAGAAAGGTGGCATTGTGAGAGAGACATTACCAAAGCCATGGGACATAGTCATGATTATTGTTCTTCAGTACTTCACCCTCGACATCCCGGGTGCAATTATGAGAAGCTTTCATCTGGCTTTTCTAAACCACCTTCGAGGAAAAAAAAATGATCAAAATCCCTGAGTACATGTTCCAATCAGTGGAAAGGTCAGTCCTGAACGTCAAAAGGGGAATTTCCTCTTCTCCCCTTCATCAGGACCTCTATCTTGTCCTCTTCAGCCACGTTGTTGCTGAGCAAAATTGTAGAGCTATTGGCCCTATAGGCCCTACCCTCATAGCTGGTGGTCCTACTAACATTAGTGGAGAAGCTAGGGGAGACGTTCTCGTGTCTCCTCCTCCCAACCGTACTTTGGGGCCTGTGTCCAAAGTGAAAGATACCCCCGATTCTCAGAAGTCTGAGCCTCGACGCTACCCTCTTCGAGCCAAGGTGGGATATAACAAATGTAAAGCTCTCTTGATCATCGACGAAGTCTCGGATGATTCCTTGTTCTTCCAAATCAAGAAGGATAATTCAATTAAAAGATCTGTACCCACTGAGGGTACTTCTGCTCAAGCACTGATGTTCTCGCAAGTAACAAATTATCCCAATATTTTTAATTGTGGGCATCTCCAAGAAATTCAAGATCTCCTCAAGGCTCTCAAGCGAGCATCTAAGACAATCTCTTCTCTCTTGACTCATGCGGATACCCTACTGGAGGAGTATAAGGACCAATACAAAATTCTCGAGGAGTTAAAAAATCTAGTGGGAGCAGGCACCGCATATAATGACCATGGACCAAACAGTGCAAATGCCTAATTAGGCATCCTGGGTTAGGTTTGCTTTAGAAAATTTTGTTTTTTGTTGTTTCTACGCTTGCGAGGACGTTTCTTCTATTTGTTGGGTTTTCTCTTGCATGGGCATGTTAGGGTTTGGTGTTTTTCTTGTTGTGAATCTCCTAGGATGGTGTTAGGCTTTTCCTAGGCTTCTTAGTCGGGGTTGGTGTTCCTATTCCTTTTTGCATCTTTGGATCTTTTTGTAATGCCTTTCTTTTTGTAAAAGGTTATAGGATCCTTTCAAAACCCCTTTTAGCAATAAAAAAATAATGCAGCCTGTGTATATGAAATATAATTAACAAGGAATAACAAAAGGACATAACAACATTGTCATAATCATCACACATTCCACAATCCACAATCCACAAGGATAATGCCATTAATGGAAAGCAAAAAATCACATCAATTTCTTATTATTCCAAATAAAGCAAAAACAATTATAATGTGACATTCAAAATATTATCTTTGTTTTTCTTAGGACCAAAAAATGTTTACAATGAAACCCATGACAAAAAAAATTCACCCCTAAATTATCATGAGATAAAAATTCATATTACTAGTAAAAGTAAAAATTTTAAAACATCTTAGATAAAATAATGTTCCTCCAAACATTATATACCTTTAAATATATCTTTAAATAACTTTAAAAACTTTTATAATGTCATATAACTACATACTAAAATATTACTTTTCAACCCATGCTTGTCTATTTTCATGTGAATGAGCGATTTACTTTAAAAAAAGAAGCGATTGTTTGGAAGGGCTTCACTTCATTATAACCAATCATATCATTTAGAATCACATCAAATTACTTGGTTCTTTTGTTTTACCTTTAAATATCAAAAACCTCAAGATAGTGACCAAGTTACTAGAGTTCCTTATCACCACCTCCAATTTTAAACTTTTGGTTAAGAGCTTTTATCCTTATTTGTCCAATTCAATTTACTCTTGAGAAGGACTTTTATGTGGGAGGACACGTGTTATAAATAAAAAAAATCAATTTCATCAAAGATAAAAATTCGGTAAAAGTATTTTAAGATAGTTTAAATGTTTAGGTTTTGGTCTTCTTTAAGAGGTCCACGGTTTAAACCGTGGCAGAGGCAAGTGTATTAGGAGGTGGGTGTATGTATAGTTATGTGTTTGGTCTCTATTGATAAGCTCAACTCTCACACTTATCCGAGGTCATGGTTGAGATGGAAATACCCAAACCTATTGTAGGGATTTCTCACACTAATCTCAATAAAAAAAAATTATTAAAAGTTTTTCTTTACAAATTTTTTCCCTTTCTTTATTTTGACATACTTAACTTTTTATATTTTTCAAAATATTTGAAAGGGTAAAAAAATAAAATAGCTTTTAATGGTTAGTTAAATTATAGGGTATAATATATATTTTATTTGGGAGACCTAGTTCAAACTACAGCAAGCTGTGTGCGAATAAGCTTGTTAAATATATATGGTTGTCTAACCATATTTAAGGAGTTGTGTGTGAGTGAACTTGTTAAATATATATGGTTGTTCAACCATACTCAATCAATTTGATTTGTGTGTGAGTGAGCCTGTTAAATATATATGGTTGTCCAACCATACTCAAAAAAATTGTAAATGAACTTCAAAAATATATATGATTATTGTTTAAAAAAATAAATAAACTCTTTAATCAGCTGCAGTCAACCATTAAAGAGCCGACTGTTTAAGTATGCGACCAAAAAGCACCACATATGAATTGTACGAGAATGATACGACTCAACTATTTCAAAGCCGATGACATCAACAAATAACAGGTCCAACGATTACCACAAATCGCTGTCATTGTACAGTAGCAGACGCATTCCAAGCTCAGAAATTATTATTTTGCCAAAGCATCTGAATTATCACTTATATATCACAAGAAGATGGTAAGATCATTCGTTAAATTTATTCAGGGAAGTTCTGTTACAGCATACACCAGGATGCCTGCAATCCATGCAAGTAGCAGGCAAATTACCATCTCTAGCGATATAGATTTCCTCTCGAAGGCCTGTAGCAGCATCAAAGCACTCACAGAAGGTAAAATTCTCCACGCCCACATACTGATTAGTGGTATTAACCAGGACGCTTCTTTAGATACTAAGCTAGTGAAAATGTACTTCAACTGCGGCAGTTTCGAGGATGCACGCCAAGTGTTTGACAAAATATCTCATCCAAATGCCGAGGCGTGGGATGCCATGATCAAGGGGTCCGTCTTGCACGACCTCTGGCAGGAGGCCATTGAAATCTATAACCGAATGCAAAAACTCGGGATCGAACCACACAAATTTACTGTTCCTTTGATTCTTAAGGCGTGTGCTCGCCTGGCAGCCCTGCCAGAGGGAAAGGACATCCATGACTATATAGTTAGAGTTGGACTTGAATCGGATGGCTTTGTGGCAAATTCCCTTCTGGCAATGTATGCAAAATGTGGATGCATAGAGAATGCGCGACAAGTGTTTGACAAAATGTCTCAACGGGGTTTAGTGTCATGGAATGCCATGATCGCTGGATATCTTCACAGTGGTGACTGTGAGGAGGCCTTGCATCTTTTCAATCAGATGCAAATCGCGGGCGTTAATCCAAACTGCATCACATGGAGCTCGATGATTGCGGGGTATGCACAGAATGGGTATTGGAATGAGGCTCTTGAATTCTTTTGTCGAATGCGGCAGACAAACATAGAGCCCATTTCAAATACTTTGGCTAGTGTTCTATCAGCTTGTGCCTACTATAAATCTTTGGAAAGGGGCAAGGAAGTCCATGCTTATGCAATCAAAACTGGTTTCGAATTGGATGTTTATGTCAGGGGTGCTCTAATTGACATGTATGCTAGATGTGGGTGTTTAGATGTTGCAAGCCAATTGTTTCACAACATGTCCGAGAGAAATGTAGTTTCCTGGACTGTCATGATTGCTGGATACGTTCAGAATGGGTTTCCTCATGAGGCCTTGAAACTATTTCGACAAATGAGAATGGCAGGTATGAAACCCAATACCGTCACTATAGCCACCATTCTGCCATCATGCGCTCACTTAACAGCCCTGCAGGAGGGCAAGGAGATCCAGAGCTATATCATCAAATGTGGACTTGACTTTGACATTTTTGTGGTGAGTTCCCTCATAGACATGTATGCCAAATGCAGGAGTATAGAGGCCGCACGCTGTATTTTTGATACAATGACCATTAAAAATGTGGTCTCGTGGAATGCAATGATTGCAGGATACACCCAGAATGAGCAATCTTCCGAGGCTTTGAACCTCTTCCGCCTAATGCAATTAACAGCTATACAACCTACCGTTGTTACTATTGCAACTATTCTGCCGGCATGCGGTCATTTAGCCACTCTGCAACAAGGCAAAGAGATCCATAATTATATACTTCGAAAAGGTTTTGAATCTGTTAACTTTGTGGTAAATGCCCTTATAGACATGTATGCAAAATGTGGAAATATAGAATTGGCACATCAGTTGTTTAATAAAATGCCTCACAAAAATGAGATATCATGGACTACAATGATAGCAGGATATGGAATGCATGGACTTGGGCAGGAAGCTCTCACATTATTTAAGCAAATGCAACAGGCAGACATGAAACCAGATTATATCACCTTTGTTGCTATCCTATCTGCTTGCAGCCATGCTGGTCTAGTGGATGAAGGATGGCAATATTTTGAGTTAATGCATCTAGATTATGGCATCAAACCGACTATAGAGAACTATGCATGCATGGTTGATCTTCTTGGCCGTGCTGGCCGGTTGCATGAAGCATACGACTTTATAAAGAGTATGCCAATACAGCCTAGTGCCGGTGTATGGGGATCTTTACTTGGTGCTTGCAGAATACATTGTCATGTAGAGCTAGGAGAATATGCAGCACAACGAATTTTTGAGTTGGAGCCTGAAAATTCTGGTTTTTATATACTCTTATCAAACATCTATGCTAATGCTGGGAGATGGGATGATGTAGGAAAGGTTAGAGCATTGATGGAAAGCAGGAATTTGTCGAAGAGACCAGGATGCACCTGGATTGAGGTCAAGAACAGGGTTCACACATTTGTCATGGGAGACAAATCACACCCACAATCAGAGAAAATCTATGCGATGTTAGAAAGCTTGGCCGTGAAGATGGAGGATGCAGGGTATGTACCTGAGACTAGTTTTGTTCTTCGTGACCTAGAGGAGGAAGATAAGGAATTTTTCTTATGTGGTCATAGTGAGAGACTGGCCATAGCCTTTGGGCTTATCTCCACCAGTCCTGGGACAACTATAAGGATTACCAAGAATCTCCGAGTATGTGGTGATTGCCATAAAGCTACAAAATTCATCTCCAAAATCGTTGAGCGAGAAATTATTGTGAGGGATTCAAACCGTTTCCATCATTTTAAGGATGGGTCCTGCTCATGTGGGGATTATTGGTAATGACAACTGATTAGCAGCAATTTTGAGTTTAAAGTGGGGACAAATTTTTCAGTCGTTGCATTGATCTCATACAAGGTGGCAAGGATTGGTTTCTTTCCTGGTTTGATACTGTGAATTCAAGGAGTAATAGCTTTGTTATGCAAGAAGCAGTTTAAATTCTTGCATAACAAATTATTCTTGCTCCAACAATCGCACATAATGTAGCCAATCATTTTCACAAACTAGCTTCAAGGGAAATTTTGTTGGTGGCTGATGAAGGTAAAAAAATAACCTATTTTTTTAAAATCTGATGAAAACAATTGAACTTTAAGGTTCTTTTGGATGTTTCCCAAGCACTCATTACCCAACCAATCAACCTGTATGGTACACATTAAGGAAGAGTGAAAGACTGAAAAGCTACAGCTTAGATGTATGTGCTTAAAATTTAAATCTGTGAGCACTATCATTCATAAGCATTTTCTTGTTTAAAGATTTTTCTTGCTTGGTTGGATAAGAGTCCAACATCATGCAGATTGCTTCACAATATTCTTGAAATTTTGTAAGGATTTTATAGATACAGAAGGTTGTCACATGCTTAGCAATTGGTGCATGATCCACCTGAACAATACTCATGAAGGAAGAGAGAAAGACTGAAAACATACAGATTAGTTCTATGTGCTTACAATTTAAATATGTGAGCACTTCCATCATTCATACGCATTTTCTTATTTCAAGATTTTTCTTTCTTGGTTGGATAAGAATCTAACAGCATGCTGATTGCTTTCACAATATCCTTAAGAATTTGTGAGGAATTTATACGTACAACAGGTTGCACATGCTCAGCATTTGCCATATGATCCACTTGTACAATGCTCATTAAAGAAGAGTGAAAGACTGAAAAGCTACAGATTAGTTCCATGTTCTTGAAATTCAAATATATAAACACTTTTATCATTTATAAGCATTTTCTTATTTCAAGGTTATTCTTTGTTGGTTGGATAAGAATCCAGCATCATGCTTATTGCTTTACAATATCGTTAAGAGTTTGTAGGGATTTTATTTATACACACAAAGGTTGTCAATTACTCAGCTATTGCTGCATGAGCTTTAGGAAGGATGCGATTTGACTTAATGGAGGAAACTTGGTGGAAGAAAAATATATCTGCTTGTAATAAAGGATCAAAGTTGAAGTCTTGAAAGCCCTTCAATATCTGTGTTATTCATCCTGGAAGGGTGAAAACATTTTTCTTTTGAAATTAAATGCAGCACTATTTTTTTCTCAGAGGAGGCATTATATAGAAAGATCATTTGGTTTTGTGTTTATTCCATTAACTTACTCCATTTTAAACATAAAACATTTTTTGTTAAAATTTTTGTGTTCTAATCACATTCCATCCTTTCAAGTTGATGCTTATTTGGGACACCTTTTTCTTATCTGGCTTCCATTCCATTTACAAATGAAATTTAATTGCCTTGTAAGATGTTAGTTGTGAGTTTTCCTCAAGAGACTATATTTTGTATCAAGAATTCTCGAAAGAGAATGATCATCATTTTGCCAAAGATTGTTCCCACTGTTGAATGATTAATGTCCATACTTGGAAAAATGGTTTTTTAAAGCACCAAAACATGGATGAAAATTTCTCAAAAACTGTTAATTTGAGCAATATGATTATTTATTTTTTCATTATTTTGGTTTACAGGATCCGAGTCCATAACATTACAGTAGGAGACAAGAATGGGCAGAGAGGAGGTCATGCTACTTAAAGACCAAGGAAATGTGTATTTTGGGTTTTCTGTCTTGGTAGAGCTTACTCAAGCCATCAATGGGATTTGATCATTACAGAATTGTCGGTTTGTTCGTTCATTGTTAAGAGTGTAGCTACTGTGTGGACTAAACAGAAGAAACAATTGAGAATGCTTTTAGGTCTTCAAGGAAGGACAAACAGATTAGCCTGACTTATCATCTTCCCTGTATGTGTCTATATATATATATAGATATAGATAGATAGATTGATTGTTTATATGATGTTGAAACAGCCCCCACCTAGATGACAGTGTATTACTGCAGTATTTCAACAAACTGTATTGCCATGAGCTCCCCTATTGCGGAAGTGTCCATGTCCATCACAATGCGAAGATTTGAACTTGGGTTGAGCTCATGTGTTTGCTTCCTATTTACCCCTACTCTGTAGTGCCTTGGCCATTTATTTATATATATTTTTGGTAAATAAAATTATTTGAATTCTCAATAAATCATTTAGCAAAATAGGTTAAATCCCATATACATCAAGATCTATATTCAGGAGATATTTTATATTGCCTTAAATTTTTAATCAACATCATCTTTACGTGTACATCAAAGCAGCAGACCAGGCGAGGGTTATCATTGCTCACCAAGTCCTCCATTTGCTTCATTCAAGGGAAGGTCTTGACAATAAAACAAGACATAAGCAAAGCCTATGATAGAGTATATTGATTGATTAAAATCTTAAGAAAGTTAAGATTTGGGGAATGATCTTGATGGATTTTGAACTGATCTATCTCTATGGTGTTTTTCTTTCGTGTTGGCAGTCTAACAAGAAATACTATTCACCTTGCTTTTTCATCGTTATGATTAAGTCATTGCGTAGAGGAACAACAGCTATAAGAGCGACTTCCTTAATTAAAGGTTTAGTGTTAGGAACCTTCATATAAAATTAAACATAACCGCAATAGCAATGCAAGAATTAATGGAAATCTTTATAAATTAAATGACCATGAAAATGAAAATAATAGAGGTGCTCAAGAAAATAAATGGATGAAAATACAACAAACTTATATTCATCAAGCGGAACAAATATCGTAGGCCTCTTCAATGGAACAACCTCCTTGGAAGAAAAGCTCTAATATAATTGAGAAAAATATGAGATACATTCTACTCCAAACCCATATCCTTATATAGACTTATTTATCCTAACCTTAATGCTCAAGGGTTGGACCACATGAAAGAGGGGACCTGAGCTACTAACTCCTATTTAAAATAAAGGTAAAGGTCACATCATAATGGACCCATACACACTAGAAACCCAAAATGCAAACATGCACCAACACAAGACAAGTACCCAACAATGGTTGTGTTAGGATAGGGTCCTAACATGCCCTCTTCCTTCAAGAAGCTTTGTCCTCAAAGCTTGAGATGAGGAAATTGATGTTGTAGTTGATGGAGTGGCTCCCAAGTGGCATCTTTTGGATGCAATCCATGTCATTGTACTAGAACATCAATGAGAGTGCAGTTGTGAAGTGTGCGTCTACGCCAATATAGAATACTTGTAGGTTCTAAGATGAATGAGCCTTCCTCATCCAATTGGGTTAGTGTGGATTGGATTGGCATACGGTTGCCAAGGACATTATTTAAAGACAAGACATGGAAATGGAAGAAGGTAACAATTCTAGCTTGTAGGCCATAGGGCCAACTTGTTGGAGCCCTTTATACGGTCCACAAAATTTTCGTCCTAGCTTTTGACTACCATGGAGTTTCAGTGATGATTGTTTGCAAGGTTGCAGGCATAGAAAATCCATGTCCTTGATGTTAAAATTGCACTCATAACGGTGTCGATCTACTTGTCATCGCATATGGTTTTGCACCATGGCCAAATTATCTTGGAGATTTGGAGTAGTTGTGCATGCTCCATGAGAGTGGAATCCACCGCTTGAACCTTGGAGCTACTTGGAATGTATGACAAAAGTGATGGTGGAGGGTGTCCATAAAATGCTTCATATGGTGTCATCTTGGTGGAGGAGTGATAAGAAGTATTATACCACCACTCAACCAAAGGAATCCATTTGACTTAATGAGTTAGTTGCTTAGATGCAAAGCAACAAAGATAAGTTTCCAAGCACTTGTTGACGAATTCAGTTTGCCCATCAGTATGGAGATGGTATGCTAAGCTCATCTTGAGTCGTGTGTCATGCAATTTGAACAGTTCCTGCCAAAAATGACTAGTAAATGTGGGATCACAATCGGATACAATAGACTTGGGCATGCCATGAAGGTGAAAAATGAAATCAAGGAATATTTGTGCAACAATTGAGGCCTTATAAGGGTGGGCTAGAGGATAGAAATGAGCATACTTAGAGAGATAATCCACCACCACGAGAATTATTGTTTTGCCTCCAAACTTTGGAATCCCTTCAATAAAATCCATAGAAATATTCATCCAAATGGTCTCTGGAATTAGAAGTTGGAATGTGCCCAGTGTGTGAATAGTTTCACCCTTAACATATTGACAAGTCTCACATTTTGCAACAAAGGTCTTGATATCCTTTTTCATGCTTGCCTAGAAAAATGTGTGCTTAGCGCGTTCATATGTTTTTAAGAAGCTTGAATGTCCTACAATTGAAGAAGCATGCATTGTTGTAGTATGGACTCGTGGAGTGCCAAATTTCCAGGGATAACAAGGTGACCTCGGTATCACAGATATTGTCCATCCCATGTATATCTTGGGTGAGAGTTAGGATCAGTTTGAAGTTGTTGAATTAATGATTGCAAGGTGGAATCTTGGGTCACTTCTCCTTGAATTTGGTGGGTCCATTGAGGAAGTGGAGTAGCACATAGCATACCCTAATCCCCATATTGGCAAGATAGTGCATCAATGCCTAAATTTTCCTTGCCCTTCTAAATGATTTCACAATCATAACCTAGTAGTTTGGTAACCCATTTTTGTTGTTTGGGCAAAAATACATGTTGCTTAAGAAAGTACTTAAAGCTATGGTGGTCTATTCTAATAGAAAAATGTCACACAATAAGATAAGACCTCCACTGGTTGATAGCATGTAAGATTACCATATTCTTCTTCTCATAAGTTGATTTTCCTAAGTTTTTGCCTAATAGTGCCTTACTAGCGAAGGCCAATGATTGCCCTTCTTGCATAAGCACTACACCAATTCCACTTCCAAAGGCATATCTCTCAATCACAAATGGCCTGGAGAAATTAGGCATAACTAGCATAAGAGTGGAGAGCATAGCTTATTTGAGTCACAAAAATGCATGTTTGGTGGGTTTTGACCATAGAAACAAGTTCTTCCACAACATAGTCCTCAAAGGCGATGTAATTTTTCCATAATCACAAAGAAATTTCTGATATTAGCTAGTGAGGCCTAGGAAACCCCAAAGAATTTTGAGAGTGGCACCTAGCCCCGATGGATTTCTTGTAATTTTCTTTCAAAATTGTTGGGATTAATTGAAGAGTGATATGTTAGTTGTGGTTGAAGAGGCCCAGAAAAGGAAGACTATAATAAGTGAGATAAATGCTACTTTTATTACCTTGGTTCCCAAGAAAGGCGACAAAATATTTTGATATTTTTTTTCCAATAAGCCTTTGTAATATGATTTATACGATCATTTCAAAAATTATGTCAAATAGGTTGAAGGGCATTTTAGGGTGTCTTATCTCAAAGGAACAAGTTGGCTTTGTTTGTAGTAAACAAAATCTTGATGGTATAATTATTGCACAAGAGGCCATACATTCTCTTCATTCCATGAAAAAACCTGGTATGTTTTTGAGATTAGATATGAACAAAGCATATGATAGGGTTTCCTAGATTTTTCTACATGCTATTCTTAGAAATTTTGGCTTTGATTATAGTTGGTGCAAGTGGATTAAATGTTATAGCACTGCAAAATTTTCTATTTTGATCAATGGTTCTCCTATTGGTTACTTCAAGTCATCTTGTAGACTTCATCAAGGTGATCCATTTTCTCCTTATCTATTCATTATTATGGCAGAAGCATTAGAGAGAGCCTTTTCAAAGGAAAAATCAAGGGTATTCAAGTTGCAAAAAATGATCCCTTTGAATCTCATCTCTAATTTGTTGATGATACTTTTCTTTTGGGCCATCCCTAAGTTAGTGAGGCCATGGAGTTTAAATCAATATTATCATGTTATGAGAATGCTATTAGACAATTGGTAAATACTACAAAATCTAGGATTTTTCATTAATATTGCCCTAGATTTACAACAAATTATTGTGACTATTTTAGGGTTTAAAATTGAAAACATTACATCAACCTACTTGGATACTCCTTTGTCTGATAAAGGAAATAATAAGGAGCTTTGGATTTCTTTTTTGGATAGAATGAAAGTTTTCTTGGTAGGTTGGAAAGGTAAGTTTTTAACCATGGTAGGAAGGCTACAACTCATAAAGACTACACTACAATCCATCCCTATTTATATGATGTCACTTTCAAAACTGCCAATAGATATAGCACTAGAAATTAACAAATTTCAAAGAGAATTTCTATGGAAATGTTGTGAGGAAAAATTTAGGTTTTGTTTTAGTAAGTGGGATAGGGTTTGCAAAGGAAAAAATATTGGAGGAGCAGACTTGCAAAATTGTAAACTTAATAATTTGGCATTAAGAGAAAATCTTGGGTGGAGATAATTCAGAGATCAAGGAAAGAATTGGGAAAAAATATTACTTCAAAAATATATAGGTTCTCTTGATGCAATGATATTATTTAGAAAAATAACTCTACCCAAAGGATAGTCAACATGGAACTTCATATAAGAGAATTTGCAATTGATAAATAAACATATTACATGGTCAGTCAATGAGGAGAGTTATACAGCTTTTTGGTCTAATGCTTGGTTGAAACCTTATCCTCTTATCTCTAACTCAAAATGGTAACCATTGGCTCAAGCATGCCTAGCATGTAAATCTCCAAAGGTCAAAGACTATTATTATGAGCAACAACTCTAGATCATGGATTCTTTTAGTAACTTGGTTGAAGGAGAGGAACTCAAACAAAAATTGTAGATGAACTTCAAACGATGCTTCAAGAGTTTTTTTATTAGTTTTTACATGAAGGAATAACTTGGTTTAGAATTTATCAAAGGATGGTGGATACTTGGTCAATTTGGGATATGAGGATTTAGAACAATCAAAATTTTCTTCTCCCAAAGATTTTCCTTGGAAGAATGTTTGGTCATTATAGGCTCTCCCTAAGGCCTCAACATTTCTTTGGTTAGCAGTTCAAAGTAATATTCTTACAAGAGAGAGTCTAAAACGAAGAGGATACTATGGACCCTTTAGATGTCCCTTGTGTGAGAAGTATTTAGAAACATTAGACCATTTATTTCATCATTGTCCATTTGCTCACACCATTTGGGGTTATTTTTTTTAAATATGAAATTATATTGGGTAGCTCCATCAACATTGAAAGAGTTGATGAAATTTTAGATTAAATATTTCAAAGCTAAAGCATTATGTGTTCTATGGAGGATTGGTCCTACCATTATTTGTTGGAATTTATGGCTTGAAAGGAATAATAGAATTTTTAAAAATAAATCTCAAAAGCATGCCCAAGTTTGGAACATATTATTATCTCTCTTGTAGAGTGTCTACAAATATGGTGCTCCCCGTGGGAAGTTTCAATTGTAGAAAAATATGTGCTATTAACTTGGCTACAAGATTTGAACATACATGGAAGAGTCATCTATGACAACGACATTCAAACAAAGGATCTATATCGATCTATGGTAAAATGAAAATATCCAGACATTACATTGGGTTTATCAAATTAATTTTGATGGTGCTTTTGAAGGAAATCCAAGAAAAGCTAGTGGAGGTGGTGTTTTTAGAAATAGTGAAGGCAAAATTATCCTCACTTATTCAAAATCATATGGAACTTCAACTAACAACTATGCAAAGGCTAGGTCACTTCTTACAAGAATTAAAATTGCAATAGAAAAATGATGGAAATATATTTCAATTGAGGGGGAGTCACAAATTATTGTCAATGTTATTAACAAAAATGGATGTGGAGACTGGATAAAAAATAATATTATTGTTGATGTTCATCATCTATTACTAGAGAAAATCTCTTGGAAGTGTGAGCATATTTATAGAGAAGGAAATCGAGTAGCAAATAAATTAGTGAATTGTAATGTTGATCTTCATCTCGGTGAAATTCAAATTTCAGAAGGCAACTATCCAAGTGAGATTTTATCTCTTAATCACAATGATGTCAAGGAGCTGATTGTGGAAACATAGCACTTTAAAGAAGTTGAATAAAATATTTAAGAGAAAAAAGAAATGAAAATTTGTGATAAAAAGATATGTTGCAGCAAATGTAATATTTTGGTATTCTGATGAGAGTGGCCCCCAATATAAGCCACATATAACTTATTAAAAAAATAAAAACCTGCAAAGGATATAAAAGCATAATATTTTTATATTTGTATTTAACAAAATGCGTCATAGAGGACATGAACCTTTATTGTATGATAAGATAGTTGACTAATAATTGTTGTACTTTCACCTGACTGATATACTGAAGAAACACACACTTATACTGAGAGGGGGGTGAACAGTATAAGATAAAACTTTTCCTTCCAAATGATATCAACAATAATTTGAATGCAATAATAAATCAGTGCACAATTTCCATACACAAGAGACAATGCTTTTACATGGAAACACACCAATCCCCTATACAAGTTCATGGGCACCAACCCACAGGAGACACCAATCCCCTATACAAGTTCGTGGGCACCAATCCATAGGAGACACCAATCCCCTATACAAGTTCATGGGAACCAACCCATAGGAGACACCAATCTCCTTCTGCAAGTTCGTGGGCACCAACCCATAGGAGATACCAATCTCCTTCTACTCACAAATCTGGTCCAAAACTCTACTTAGGTCTACTCAAAAATCTGATCAATATATATTCATTATAATCCCTGTTGTACCTTGCTTTTACTCTTTAAATTCTTCCATTTTCTTGAGTTTGCTTTCTTCAACTAAAGACAATTCAAACATATTCTACCCATAATTCTTTTAACTTCATGAACATATAGAGGGTGATATGCACTAGTGTAGAAAACTTCAAATGGCCAATATGTTCTTCACATTCATTAAGTCTGTTGCTTCTACATATTTCACATTTATTACATTTTAAAGGTAGCCCAAGTCTAGCACTAGATAACTTACTTGCATGTTGAATTGGAGATGTTAATACCTTGCTTTCACTCTTTTATCCACGTTATGAAGTACTTCTCAAGCTCTTCAAATTCTAAAGTTCAACCTTCTATGCTTGTCAGGCCCTTGCCAAAGGATACATGAATAATATCCAAGCTTTGTTGATATTAATTAATATATAATTCTTTAGATTAATTAAATCAAACCCTTTAAAATAAATATCGATTCTCCTTATTCCTCCTCACTTTATAAAACCAAATATTTACCTCAATTAATAAAATCACCTTATCTCCAAAACAATATAAAGAAATTTACTTTTAATAAACACTCAATTTACTTTCATACTTATCTTTTGACTTCTTTTCACTGGCATATCCTACGCTGCGGTCCTTTATTATCTTCTATAATGATCGATGATGGCTCAAGCTAAACAAAATTTTATCCCATATTGATATGTTGCTTCGATGGGCGTGTCGACTTTCGGTGAGGTCCAATGTATATTAAAAACCTTGATTCTACCTCTCCAATATTAGCCGCGCTGCCTCTGTTTGGGTATTGGACAACATAAATTCACAAGTTCAATTGAAGATCTCACGAGATCTATTTGCTCACAATGATGATGGATTCTCCAATCCTTGATATTATTTGAAACTCCTTCAAATTTCAAAGCTTTCGTAGCTGCAACCAACCTCTTATGCCACACTGTTTATCGAAGATGTTTTAAATCAATTCTCACACTTCCTATGCCCGACTCACTATTAATCCATTTGCTCATTCGCTCTTCAGATGAAACTCGTAGTTTGATTGTGATAGCACTTTCGTTGGAACCTAAACTCAACTGCACCCAACGTGATAGTACTTCTGCTACTATCGAAATTTAATTTCTCCCAGCATGATAGTACTTTACTGTCATCGAACCTCAATTGCTCCCAGCATGATAGTACTTATTTTTGTATCTAGTGTTGGTTGTGTGTATAAAAAAAATCACTCAAAGTTCTTCGAAATGAACTCTACCTGGTCTTGTCCTCCACATACTATTTTACTTCAATGATCTCCTTCGGATCATATCTTTGCATCTCTTTGGCTCCTCAAAACACAATGCTCACCATTATCGTGTCTCCTCCATTATCGTTCGTTCCTTCTTTCTCAGTTGTATGTTCTAACACTATGAAGTAGATCATGATGCCTACATAAATCATTAGGGTGATTAGACTTTTGTGATTGTATTATATGTCAATGATATTCTTATTACATGAAGTTCAACATATTTGGTCCAAGAGATGAAGTCATAACTTCATGAAAATTTTGAGATGACAAATTTGAGTCTTTTACATTATTTTTCAGGAATTCAGATTGATTAGTCATCCTATAGGGTTATTTATTCTCAACCCAAGTATACCTTGGACCTTCTATAGTGATTCAAGATGGAGTATTGCAAGCCTACTTGAACAACCTTTACTTATAGTTTGAAGCTAGAATCATATTGCACTACTTCATTGAATGGTACTTTGTACCAATCACTTTTTAGGGGTCTTCTTTGTCATACTCACATTGTTTGGATATCATATTTATTGCTAGCTATTATTCTAGGTATATATAGGCACTCCATAAGAATTGTTAGATAACAACCAACCAAATCCTTTGGTACATCAGAGGTACATATGAGATGGGTATTCACTATTAGTTGGAGCATCTTTGATTTTAATAGGATTTTCTTATGCAGATTGGGCAAGTGAGTTGGACCAATAATGTTCCACTACAGAGTTTGTATTCTATCTTACCTTTATCCTAATCTCTTGGTGTTGTAGAAGGTAGTTCACTATATCTCAATCTTCTACATAAGCTAAGTATTGTTCTACCAATAAGGTTTCTAAGCACCTTTGATGGATATTTATGATTTTGGAGAAAATGCATATAACTTAGAAGTTCCTTGTGACCCTCCATGATGACAATCAAAGTTACATTAAGCTTGTTTGTAATCTATGTTTCATAAAAAAACCAATTATATTGATATTTGGATGTACTATGTGCAATTGTTTTATGCTTGTGGGATGTTTGATCCAATCTAGGTGTCATCAATGAAGTAGACAACGTATATCTTGACCAAGGTCATGCTCGAGGTGACTTTTGTGTAATTGTAGGAGCATATTAGAGTAGGAGAGTGTCCCTTAAGTGAGGATAACTAAGAAGGCTATCTCTCTATATCCATCATTTAGCTTAGGGGGGATGTTGGAATATGAGGTGTTATGCTTCATTTGAGGCCACGACCAATATATTATATTTATTGTATAGCACTATGGGCCTTTGTATAGCTTTTACAGAGAAATTTATTGTAATATTTTATTATTAAACTTGAAGGTTAATTCTTTAACCTTGACCTAAAGGTCACTTGTATTGTATTATTCATACCCCTTGAGATTAACCATTTTAATTATTAGTTGAAGTGTAGTTATTTTTCCTTTAGTGAGATTATTTTAGCCTCTACAAACACTTTTCTTATTGTGTGTACTATTTTTGTGAATTATTTTTATTTTTCTAGGTAATATGTTGATTCCATTCACTTTAGAAAGTATTGTGAAATATAAAACTTAAGGTAAACTTAACAAATATTGAATCCATTTTAGAGTGGCCACCATGTATTGTTGTATTAGAAATAAGAAGCTTTGTCGGGGGTAGCTTAATATTTCAATGATTCATACGATTTTTCTCCAAAATAATAATTCCTATACATTTCTCTCAAATAAGAACAAGGTATCCTTATTACAAAAGGTGCAAAAATAAGCATTTAAGGAATTAAAATATAAAATCATCTATCCATTAATACTTGTCTTGTCCAATCTATGAAATCCTTTTCAAATTGAGACTAATGCATTGAGATATACTGCTAGATCCATGCTACTATATGAAGGATGATTGATATACTATAATTTTAAATTATTTAATTATCATATATTATCTTACATATGAAAAGTATTTATTTGTATTAATACAAGCTATTAAAAAATCAAAATAATTTTTTGTTGAGAAAGAAACTATTTAGCATACCAAGCATAAACCTTGCCAAAATGTCTAAATATAAAGTAAGCTATAAAATAAAGGTATTTGAAATGAATGACTTCCTACAACAATTATGTCTTGTCATAAAATATAATAAAGGGATCATTGACAAGATTACTATAGAGGGGGAAAACTGCCCTACTGCGTACAATTCCCAAAAGCTAGATCCACAAGAGAGAGCCTTGGGGTGAACTGCAGGGGTATGTTGTTCTCTACACTTGGTGATAGGTGGGAAGGATTCACCAAGAAAAGTTGAAGGACTTGTTCCAAGTCCTTAGGTTTTCAAGAATGTTTGATGTATTCGATTCAAGACAATCATCTAAATTTGGCCTTTCTAGATCTATGCTATGAAAGATAAAGGACAATGCAGAAATACAAAATGCAAGAATACAAGATCTAACCCTATTATGATTATTTTCTTTAAATGTTTTTCTAAACCTAGGGTTTCAAGAAAAAACCTTTAAGAAAGGGTTCAGGAAAAAATGCACATGCAGAATTATCCCTAAGTGCACACTATATGTTGTTTGTCTTTTAATACCTAGAAATAAATTAAGTATGAAAATCAGATCTAGGGTTTTTTTTGCAATGGAATCGACCTAGATATAGATTTTCTACGTCTACAATGCCCTAGACCCGCTGCCAAGAATTGAATGGCTGAAGGAAAGGAATGTCCTCCATGTCAATCTCCAGCAGGGCTGGTTCTGAAAATAAAATAAAAGTCATTTGTTTGAGATAAGAGTTAGGAAAGATGCAAAAAGAGAAGGAAATTACTAAAATGAATGGGAAAAGTGGTTGAAAGCCTAAAATACGAGGGTTTATGGACAGAAAGCACGATACACAAATTTCACTTGAACCAACAACAATCAAAATAATAAACTTTTAACAAAAACCGACACTAAATCCTCTCACTTGCGTAACCTCTAGGGGTACTCCAACATTAATCCTTTACTAACAGCTAAATCCAAAAACAAAATTCAATATGTATAACAAAGTGACTAACTTAACAAAAATAACATGATAGAAGGCATACATTGAGATAGAAGATTCAATACTGAAACCAGAAGTTCATGTTTAGGAACCAGATTTCAAGATATATAGTTGCTTTTCTAGCAGATATTGTCCATCTTTAGTTACAAAGAAAATTCTAGTTTTTATAGAGGATTTCGCCTCTCAAAATATTAATGCCCAACCACTTTTGTGATGGTGACAGATAGATTCAATCCAGAACTAACTTACCAATATAAATTCGATTTTGTAGATAAATTATAATTGAATGCAGAAGGTTCCCCTGATCTACCATGATTGAACAGCTCAAAGGGTAGCTTTAGGGTCGGTTGGGCAGTTAATGACGGTGTTGTGCAAATTTTGCTACACTTGGGACCTGCTTGGAGTTTCGCTCCACAAATGGAGCGAAAGTCCTTTCACTCCAAAAGTGGAGCGAAAGTCCTTTCACTCCAAAAGTGGAGCGAAAGCATCCTTCTACTTTGATGAAAGCCTCTAAGCAAACTTTACTTTCTGGCCATATTTTGCTCCATAAGTGGAGAGAAAGCACCCTTGGCCTTGTTTTTACTAGAGTTTTTCTCCATAAGTGGAGCAATAGAGATTTTTTCTCCATAAGTGGAGCGATAGCAACTTTGATCATGACTTGCTTGTTTTGTACTTTGAATTTGTATTTTTGCGAAGGGAATTTCACCCTCTAAGTGGAGTGACAGAGAGTTTAGCTCCACTAGTGGAGCAAAACCACCTAATACCTTAGCCAATACTTAGCTTTAAAAAATATTGTGCCCCCCTCCTATTAATAGAAATCTTCACTCCACTAGTGGAGCGAAAGTGCCCCTTACTTGGGTTCAAAAGGGAAGCATGCTCTAAAAATTATCTAATTCATCAAAAACTATCACCATATGTGCAAAATGAAACGAACCTACAAAGATTATATTTTAAGTAGAAAAGACATCCATGACATCATCCCATGATAAAATATTCACAATTTTGCATGCGAAATGATAGGAATTACACAAAAAAAACCAGAGAAACCATAGGATTTGAAAGAAAACAGTTTTGAGGAAGAAAGTAAAAGGAGACAGCTGGTGAAAACACAACAAACATAACAAAATATTAATCATTCGATGGAAAAAGAGAATTTTTACAATGATAACTCCTAAAACTACACACAACTTAAAATTTTACAAAATATGGTAGGAAGGCCAACATATCTAACAACTCACGGGGTATTGAGCCTACCTCAATGCAAATATCCCATGCCTTATCCATGGGTTGTAGAGTCATCCTCACTTTTAGTACCCTTGGACTGTTCATCGCTATTTCTTGGTAGTTCTTCAATTTGGTCCTTTTCCTCTTCATCTTCTTGTTTGCCTTCTGCCTCCTCCTCGAAATCTAGCTTGTGCGGGTGGGGGAGAAATATTTCCAACGAGCTCTTAAACACATGTTTGTACACCACAAAATCATTGAACCAGTAGTTGGAGCTAAAGGTTGGTTGTTTTTGGAGCTCTTGGATCAGGTAATAGAAGGTCTCGATTTACTCAATGTCAACAAGATCCAATCGTCGATCGAACTCCTACAAGCAAGACTCGATCGTGGTGTATTTTTCCATGAAAGACATCACCTGTGAATTCAAAATTGGATCCTCCTAAGAATCAACATTTGAGGCATTACTGATGAATTTCACCCATATAAGCCTTAACTCCTTGAGTGATGGAATACCTCCTTCATTATTTGTGAAGTCGAGGATGCTTATTTGTGCAAGGGCATTAACGTATTGCAGTGAAACATCTCTCTCCTGCTCGAGGGTGTTTGAGAACTTACAAGCTTCCTTGGTCAGCTCGAGCTTCATGAAGAAAGAGTGCAGGGTCATTTGTTGTTGCCTAGGATTGAGCCAGGGGGCTCATGGGAGTAAGGTGGGCATCCACGTTTTCAATTTTTTGGAGCTACATGGCTAAGTCTAGCCAAATATTAAACATTTTTTTAAGATTCTTTTAAAACAGAGCTACCAATGACAACTGCCTCCTATGCCTCCTTGAAAAAAATCAAAATCGTGTCACCCTACATAGCCCTTTTTGGAAAATCCATTAGGAATTGCAGGCGCATCTCCTTGATGCGCTCCTTAGAGAACGTGACAGGCTATGACATCCTCTCTACTAACTGGGTCTACAACTGCTGGACCTGAATGGTCAGTGTTTACACCTACTAATCTGCTTGGGTGCATACCTTGGAATGCTCACTAACTTCTACTTCTAGCGAAACCATGCACTATCTCAACTACACAAATTCAAACTCAAGTATTTCTTCATTGTTTCCCACATAAGGAGTTTTCTTGGGGCCTCATCGAGCTCAAATTTCTTGTACTGCACTTCAAAGAAGCACTGCTTGTAGTGCTCACTATGAAAATAGATGGAGCCCATTTCGACTATAATATTATCCATTCTCTACACTGTGTTAATCTTCGTCACATCCTCCATGATATGGCGGTAAGTGTAATCATATGGGGTCATCTCCCCCAGGGGATTCTAAAAAATGGGCACTTTATCCACCGTGTGGAGCTCCATCCTTTCTGGATTGATAATGGATGTCTTCTCAGGTTGCACCAAATTTTGCACCTCTTTCCTCCTGTGCTCCCTCTGCCAACACGATGAGCTATGATGTGCCTTGTGAATTCTTTCTATGGCTATAAGGTGCTACTTCATCTCCAACTCGATCTAGACAATGACTACAGAGATGGTTGTTACGGCTCAAGCTCGGATAGCATATGGGAAAATGAGGGGAAGCAACTATGCTAACCCTCAAGGGTGCTTGGGTCTAGACAACGACTGCAGAGATGGTGGGCTTAGGAATTTAAACATCAGATGCAATTGATGCCATGATAGTGGAGGACGATGAAATGAAAAATGTATTTATCTCTATGGTAGTAGAAAAGTCAGTGATGGGGTCTTTTGAAATAGATAAAGGGAGGCTAACAGGTGTGGATACTACTAAATCATTAAGGTGAGTTGCAAAATATATGAACATTATTGAGGGTGAAGAGAGGGTTGGGGAAACTAAAACACTTGAAACCATGGTGAGGAAAAGCAGAAGATAAATAGAGGGGATGAAGAGGCCAGAGGAGAAAGCGACAATAACTAGGGTTTCAGCCATTGAGGAAATTACTGCCAGAGAGATGGAAGAGGAAAGAGAAAAGAGTGAATGTGTACCTTCAAGTTCAATGATCAAAGGAACCGAGGAAGTGGAACACTACGTGTATGGGTCTTCTCTCTCCTCCACATCAATCATCTCTACGTCAATCACCTCCACATATTCTTCCTACAAATGCTTCATGATAGGCATTTCAAAAGTTCTCTATGAAGGGATCATCGGTGCCGCAGAGGAATTCGTTCTAAAGGGCCTTGGAGCACTGGTTCGTTGCCTTTATTGCATGTTGTGAGAGAGGTGTCTCCTCATCTTTTCTCCTTAGGAGGGTGCTCTAATTCTTATGAGGTGATGGCCTACTCTCTCCAGCCAATTATGAACCACTCAGGATCACTTTGCCCTTGCCTTGCACCACATGCTTCTTTACTACCAGGTCCTCCACTTCATCAAGGCTTTATGTGCTTCATGATATAATCTTAGAAAATGAGGAGGCCCGATAGGTGTCTACGTTTTCATCATACACTATGGAGAATTTTTTATCCAACACCATTGGGTAGTTAGAAAGCATTTTGTTATTGTGGACTCTCATGATCCACCACTCTTTTATCTTGTGATTTGACCAATGTCGCAATTTTTCCTTCATCGCCTAGTACACATCCCTAGGGAGCCTCTGCTTTGGGTTGACAGTTGGGTCATAGTCAACCTCTATGGTGTAAAATTTGTGCCAAGGCGGCAAGGGCACCATATCATCAACACGCCACTCCAAATAATGTCTTGTAGGGTTATTTCACTGTGCGACTATGTTCGAGCGAGGGAAGCAATGAAAAGACTTCATCCCAATGAAATTTTTGAAGACATCACACGGATCATACTTCCAGTGCTGGGGGAGCTCAACTAACCCAAAGTTATACAATGTCACTGTAAGGACAACATTCTGGCCACAATGCATCACCTTGATGACTTTGAACTTGAAGGGCATAGTATATGGGTGCTTCTTCCCTCTACCTTTCCCATACGAATCATTAGTAAAGTCGCATTATCGGGTGACCTCCAGGGAAAATAGGTATGGCATGGCATAGTAGGGAAACAGGAAGGACTTTTATGTGAACCCAAAATTTTTGATTATCAAGCCCTGGGTGAGCAGGAAAACATCTCCCAACTTCTCATCCACCACTTTATCTCTCAGCTCTGTAGGAACTCGCTCGTAGTGCCCATAGATAAGCTTTAGTGTCGACCCCCAGAAAACTCGGTTAAAATAGTACTATGACTCATCCTTGGACAAGCTCTGCATCCAAATATAGATCAACAATGCCTTGCCTTCTTTGTCAAACTAATTCTTTGGGATGAAGAAAAAACACTTATGCAGGTGGTAGAAAAAATACCACACGAGAGAGGAGCAAAGTCTAAACTGATCATATTTGTGGCTCTACAAGTAGGATAATGAGAGGTGCATCTACCGTGCCACCCACTCTACCCATTCAAAGAAAAATGGTAGGGTATTTGGCTACATCTTGGATGAGAAATATATTTCACTAATTAAAATGGACTCCGCCATGGACACCTACCAGTTGTAAACTATAGCATCGATAGAGAGCCCCATCACCCATGCCAAAAATGAATAAATGTCATGGTGCACAAACTCTATCAGGTTCCTGGGTAATTTGGGAAGCTCCTCATATGAGGGCGCTCCTCCTAACTACTCTCTCATGAACTAGAGCATCTAAGACGTGGACTGATACCTATCACCCTTCTCAAAACTAGTGATCTTCCTAGGGAGGAAATCAGTTGAGGGGTTCTTTCCATAGGCAAAATCCTCTAAAAAAAACATCAACTATAATGGAGAATAGCTTATTCTCCCTAGAATCCTGTATTGTTCTCGTCTAAGCATCATAGAATTACAAAATTACCCACACCAGCTCTGGGTACAGATGTACGGGCTTGCACATGTAAAAGAATAGATGATATTGGTGGACTGCAGCCAATGCATTTCCAATTAGATTTTATTTAAATGCCTTCTTGACATCCTAGCATATTTCTTCGAGGTTTCTATGCGTCATCATACATTCTTGAAGTTTGAAAAGATTATCTTCGAGCAGTATCAGCTTTACTGGATTTCTATCATGCTTTCATGACTTCTTCGATCTGCTCTCCTTGGTGCACTCCTTTTTCTTGGATGCCTTCTCTCCATGTTCCCCACTCTTCTTGCGCATTTTGGACAATGAATTTCTCTAAAAACAATCAAAAAACTATAGCGATGCAGGGGTTGCACGAAAATGTAACTGCAAGAAAGTGATTGGCACAAAATGGCTTTGGAAAACCCTTTCTCCTTATAGCACCACGATAAAACCTACCACCTTAAATACCAGCATTGGGAGTTAATGTAGGTGGAAATCATGCATGGAATCGTGTGCCATTTATTTGCCCTCATGTCGATAGTTCACCCTCATTAATGATGAATAACAACACTGGCTAAGAAAATTCTCTTTAGGGTGCTTGCTTCTTGGGAGGAGTGCTCGCTTGGACTTGCCATAGGGAGGCATGCTTCGAAGCATTATGGAGCAAAATCACTTTTCTTGGATAAATACGTAAAATGGCTCCCCCATTTTATAACATTTGCTAGGCTATAAAACCTATCTTTTCCTGACACATGACACTTTTTGGGCAGACGACCTTAAAAGAAAAAAAACTAAAGGACAAAAAGAAAGGAGGGTAGGGGGAATTTTCACTCCCTAAGTGGAGCAAAAAGGGGTTTCGCTCCACTAGTGGAGCGAAAACACATTTATTTATTTATTTTTATTCGGAGGGCTTTCGATCCCTAAGTGGAGCGAAAGGGGGCACTTTGTTTTTTTTAAAACTATGCACAAGCATATATACACAGAAGATCGTACCTGGCACTTTCGAACTCTCTCAGGATTTCATTGGTGATAAGCCTTCAACAAAAATTCGTTCACCGAATTTAGGATAGTAAAACCCTCCATGTACTGCAAGATGAAGGAATTGACTTGATTGACATCGGAGACTCAAAATAGACCTTCCTAGAAGGTGTCAAATTTTTTGTGGTTTCCCTACTTAGACATGTTTTCATTCCATTTCAACACCAAGTCTTCAACACTGAAGACTCTATCAAAAGTATTTTTATGAACCAACCTTTGGTGGATTCGGTATATTTTATGAAAGATTCATAAGCTTTGTCTTTGTCTTCTTCCAACTTTAGTAGCTGGGCTAACCTTGCATCCATCAGGTCAAATTCACCCTTTTCCTCATCGATCCACCTGAGCAACTGCAATATGGGTAGTTATATATACATGGGCAAGACTACCTCTTTCCTATACACCATTGAATAAGGAGATGTTTTTATTGAGCACTTGATCAAAATGTGATCAACCCAAAGTGACTGGTCTAAGAGCAAATGCTAGCTTCACTTATTTTCCTCCAAGGACCTTTTTAGAATATACAAGTTCTTGTTTGTAGAATCCACCAATCCATTGCCCTACAGGTAATAGTTAGACAAGATATTCAAATAAATATCATACCTAACTATGAACTCGTAGATCCTTTCATAGGTGAAATGAGTGTCATTATCAGATAAGATTGCATTAAGCATGCCAAAACGAGTGATCAACCATTAAAGAAAAGAGATAACCACATCTTAGTTGGCTTGCTTGGTTGGCACAACCTTTGACCACCGAGTGAAATAGTCTGTAGTGGTCAAAATGTATTTGTGGATAGCATAGGAGTTGGGGTTAATGATCTCAATGAATTCTAAGCCCCACTACTAGAACAAAGATTCTTCTTGAATGGGGTGGAGAGGGAATGAGGCATTCCAGGTTCTGCTCGTGTAGTGCTGGCATTTATCATAGCACTAACTAACCTTGAAAGCATTGGTGAAGAGGGTGGACCAGTAGTAACCTACCTTAATGATCTTCAAGGCCATTGGCTTGCCTATGAAATGACCTTCCAAATCATAGAGTGAAAATCTTTAAGGATATTTTATTTTTTTGACTCTCTAATGCATCTCAAGAGGACTCCATCGATATTATGATAGAACAGTCTATTGGGTGTCAGAACATACTGGTAAGCCTGTAAGAAAAATATCCTTCTTTATGAAGCATTGAAGCAAGAAGGAAATTTTTCCATGTCAAAGTACTCAACAAGTTCATACATCCAATCGGGACTACTAACCAATAAGTTGGCAAGGTTTATTTTAGTTGTAGTCTCCCGATTCAGGCTTTGCCACTTCTATTTTAGTGCTTCTGGCTAGTTCCTGACAGAGTGCTCGGCCTCAGACCATATTATTAGGGCATACTTCAATATAAAATTCTTGGATCTTGGAGACCCATCTAGCCCTTCTATTGCCAAGTTGTCCCTAAATAATAAAAATTTTGACATCGGGGCGTACCACATACACTATCATCTTACTCTAGGAGACAATATATCTAAATTTTTGGAGTGATTTCATCATTGCATGCACTTATATTTTGATAAAATTATACCTTCCTTCATGTGTTTGGATGATATGACTCAGGAACACTATCAGTTGCTCATCTCCATCCTCCCCCTTTTGGGTTAGAACACTGCATAGCTTTATGGTTCCCCAAAGGTGTATAGGATAAAACCTTTTGTGTAGTCGATATTTATGAGGACTGGAGCTTGAGTGATCCACTCCTTGATTTATTGGAATACCTTCTTCCTTACATTGGTCCACTTGAACTCAACATCCTTATTCAAAATCTCGGTTATCGGCTTCACTACTTAGGCGAAGTCGGATATGAAATTCCTAACAAAGTTGATTTATCAAAAAAGTACTGTAGGGTTTTCTTGGTTGATGATAGTGGAAGTTAGAGGAGCACTTCAGATCAAGTGGGATTGACAGTTAATCCCTTCTTAGAGATCAATTTCTCGAGAATTTTGCCTTCCTTCACTACAAAAATCAAATTTTTGGGGTTGATGGAGACCCTAAACTCTTGATATTTCTCAAATACTTACCGTAAATGTAGGTAGTATTCCTCCATATTATGGGATAAGACTATCATTTCATCCAAGTAGATCACGATGATATGATTTAATAGTTCATCAAAAGTGTGGTCCATTGCCATTTGGAAAGTCACTCTGGTGTTCGAGAGGACTAAAGGCATACGCTGATAGGTGAAGGTTCTCCACTTGGTGGTGAACGCAGTCTTATGTTGGTATTCTTCCTTGATCCATATCCAGAGAAGTCATCTAGCAAAGAGAACCTCTATTCTCCCACCACTACAAGAAGAATCTGGTCAATCTGAGGTAGCAGGTAGTGGTCCTTGAACGACGCTTGGTTAAGATTTCAAAAATAAATACACAAGTGAATATCCTCATTCTTATTTCATACCAGGACCAGGTTGGACACCTAGGAGGAGTGTTTTATTGGGTAGATGATCTTCACTTCAAGCATATTCAGAAGCTCAGCTCTCATTAGCATCTCAATATTCAGGTTGACGGGCCTCTATTTTTGCCTGAAGGGTTTGATCTCTTCTTCCAGATCAATTATGTGTTGGATGATATTCTTGTCATACCCCTTTAGATCTTGCTAGCACCAAGTGATGATATCTGGGTACTCCTTGTATAGGGCACAAATATATTGGAGCTCCTTAACTGTGCAGTTGACCCCTACTTTGATAACTTTCCCCAGTTCTAACTCCAGGTCTATGAACTCTCTTTTGTCTACTTTGATCTTGTGGGAGACAGACCTATCATTTTGATCAAATAGACTTTCTAATGTGATCAGAACCTTGGGGATATGATTGTTTTTCAACTGGATTAATCCCTCACAGTCTTCATCATCCAGAGTTTGATCATCAATTGAGGATGCTTCATTAACCAAAAAATTGATAAGTTGTTCATCATTGTCAAACACTTGCGAGTGGATCTTCTTATCAGGCACAAAAGACCTATAGATCAACCTCACCATTTTTGGATTATGCATCAAATTATCCATTGGTGAGAACCGAGCGTCGATGGAGGCCAAGATGTCCACAAGCTTATTTTTCTCTCACAAAATCAACTTGATGCCCAATGCAGTGAAGGATTCAAGAAAATACCACACCTTTTTGCGGTACACATTTAGATAGTGCTGCTTAGAGATGCACTTGTTGGTGACTTGGTTATAGATCAATTTAAAATCCTTGAATATCTGCAACTTCTTAATGCCAAGTTTCTCAACTTTTTTGATTCTGAGGCACAAAGCCTCATACTCTGTTACATTATTCGTATAGTTCCATGCAAGCCTGTACGAGTAAGTCTTTTGTTTGCTAGATGGAGAGATAAGAGCAGCACCAACAATGACACCATTTTTGCATCACACACCATCAAAGAAAAGTTTCCATAGCTAATCGAATATCAAGGGATTTTCTTCAGGTTCTTTCATTTCAACCTTTTTAGGCTTCATGAGTGAGTAGCACCCTAAATCCATCCCGATGATGGCATTAAAATTGGTCATAGAAAAATTATATTCATCTCATATTTCATTGAGAGATTATTCCATCAAGTTTACTTCTTGTATTTATTTTTTCATAAGGTTGACAAAGCCAGAGCCTTTCTCCTTATCTTCAAGTTTTTCGACATGAAAACTTGTAGGCTTCTCATTGAAGAGCTTAAATTTCTTCCACTTGAAGGGGATTTCCAAGTGCGAGTAGTCAAGGGAGATGTAGCCTCCCAAATTGGCAGTGAATTCTCTCGAGAGGCACATACTAAAATATAGCTCGAGGTCAACCACCATGATCTCTTGGATGACCATGACTTACAACATTTTGTGCAGAAGGATAAAAACATCTTTGATCACCCCTACCATCTTTACGAGAGTCTCGTCTAGTTGCAACACCCCAAGGTTACTCTGGGTATACTCCATGCCCATGATGTCGCACATCGCTTTGGGAATTATGGTCATTGTAGTGTCAAATTCAAGCATGCAGTTGTGTATAATCCACCCCTCCATTCGAAGGGAAATATAGAATTACAAGAGCCTATTCTTACTTGTGGCCGAAGTCATCAACAGTTGAGCAAATACCATATGTGTCGGCCTACTCTCTTTGTCTTTGGAAGACTTGAGAGATTCCTTCAAGAGGTCCACTTGACTGGGAAGTTGGAGGGCATCATAAAGGTTTACCTTTGCAGAGTCCTTCTTCATATCTTTGATTATGCTATAGGTTGAAGTGATATATTCTCCCACTCCTTTTGAAGACTCATAAGTATTCTGGTACTGTTGCATGGCATCCACCCTTTGTGTAGACACCAAAACAACACCAATCCGATTATGTGACTGCAAACACTGATCGCTTTGACACACACAGCCCCTAGGGCAGCCCTCCAGAGGTTAAACAGTGGTCCTAACCACTTTTATAGCAATTTTTTAAGGTCAAAAGGCAATTTGGCACATTCGGGAACTTTGCTCAGTATTCGTCTCACCCGGGGACAAATTCTAACTAGGATCCGTATCACCTAGGGACGAATTCTAAATTCGTCTTTGGTCAGGACGAATTCCAGGTTTAACGGGCAAAAAGAAGAATGGCACCAAGTGGCAGCCGAGGACAGTCAATTATTGCCTCTTGCCGTGCATGCGCGTGTAGGTGGGTAGATTGGCCGTTGGAGGACTGTCACAAGGGCAGTCATGGAAGCCCAAGTCAGGGAGGAGTCTCCTCCCTCTTGGGAAGGCATGGCCGCCACATGGCACCCCTGCATGCCCCTCCAAAGAGACCCCTTGGGTCTATAAAATGGTGGACTTTCCCACCCAAAAAAGGAAAAGTTGGAGGCATTTTCAAGCAACGAAGTGCTGCCAAATTGAACACCCTATTGCACCCTTTTTTGATTCACATCTTTCACATCCTTAATCTCTTTCGCAAGAGAGGTTATTGGGTGGCTATTGGAAGTGTGGATCCGAACCCAAACCCAACATTTGACCACATTAATCCACCAATTTGCCGACAACCCAATCTAAGAGATTTTGGGCCCATCCCTAGTGGATTGGTGCCAAAATCAAGTTCCAACGGTGGGTGGCCCACTCGGGCACCCCGCACCTTTTAAGTTTCATTCTAATTCATTTTCTATCATTTATTCATTTCTCATTCCATTCTATGCTGACTAGATAGTTCATGTATTCAATTTCATAATATTTTAATCAAATTTCATCATATGCTTGTTGCTTTTGTCGCTTTTGTTGTCCCACTAACTTGCAGGTAGCGACGCCAAATTCTCATTGATGGAGGTCAAATTGGGAGAATCCGACCATCTAGGTCATCCCAAAATGGCCCCAATTACTTAACCCCTATATTTGTAGGTTTTTTGGAGATCCCGAGGTGTGACATTTGAGCGGCAGCAACTCGGCGTTTTAACACAATCGAATTCGTCCTACCCAGGGATGAATTACAACAGAATTCATCCTGCCAGAGGATGAATTTTAGTTGAATGTAAATTGGTCGATTGTTTCAATGGCAAGTGGCCCTCCAGTAATGTTTCTTAGTCTCATGTTCAAATTGCAAGTCATTTAGAATCATTTTATTCATCATTTTATTAATCTTATGCATGCATCTTTCATCAATTTTAGAGAACAAGTGCTTCTTATTTGCAACAGGTGCTACTAACAATGTCGTTGTGTCTTTGAACGCAGGAGAAGCAGCGAGAAGCGAGGATTCATCAACATAAGCGACGGCAACACTTTGGCCCACCCATTTCAAATGTGGGCATGCGAAAGAAGGATTATTGATCACGATTGTAACCAAATCTATTTAACGCTCCTAACCCCTAAAAAGGGAGGAGGCATCTTTGTAACCGAGATTAAGAGAGTTAAATAAAAGGGCTGTGATTTCTCTAATTTCTTTTATCTCATTTCAATTTGCCTCTTTCATTTCAAGCACTTCACATTTTAGGACTTAAGCGTTAGTTTTGATTTTGAATGCATCGAAATAGTTTTCCTTTCAAAACTTTCGGAATCTCATGCTTTCAATGGCGATCACGGTGGGACCCTGTCCCCTAGTTTTTAAGATCAAGTAACTGATCCAAATTTGTGTTTTGTGCTTGACGGTACCATTTTTCAAATTCGATTGTTATTCGTCTTTGCCTGTGGCGAATACTTTACTGTAATTCGTCTGACCCTGAGACGAATTCAAATTCATCTCAGATAGGGACGAATTCTATTCTATAATTCATCTCACAGAGGGACGAATTTCTGTCTGTAAATTTTCAGAGCCGAAGATCAGAAACAACAAGTCTAGGCAGAGAAAGGTAAGGGTTCCAAAACTGTTCCTATCATTTTTTGATTTTTTGTTTCTATTTTTTGTCAAATTTTGCTTGCTTAGGGAAAGTTGGTTGCTTGCCTGTTTCAATTTTAATTAAAATAAACCACACACACATCACGTGGCATCTTTAAACCAAGGAGCTGGTCGTAAGACCCCAGCCCTTGATCAAGACCAACGGTGGGTTCATCACCACCTTGGCTTGATTTTGCATCCATTTCCCCGATTGTCACTGTTGTTAGGCGTAAATCCTGACGAAAGCTGACCGAGTGTCGCTGGGGTGATTCCCATGCGTGCGAGGATAAGTCTTCTATGGTAGGTGTCATTAACAGGACAATCCCCCTTTCGTACCGCCTATGTTCCACGTACCATCTGCTCTCACGTACCTATAGTTTCCCTCTCGTAAGGGCGGGTATATAGAGAGGTTGGTATATCGGTCCAGACAATGGTATATTGAAGGGGCGACCATTTATGGGAGTCATATGAGCCTTCATTCTCGCATTTAAACGTTCTTCAAAACTTTCAAAAACAAAACAAAATCATCAAAATGCACTAAAACCAGTTTAGGACACACCATTAATCTTTAAAAGAGATAATCACCATTTGTGTATGTGTGTGTTCATTTATGCTTAGTGTAACAAAAAAATCAGAAAAATCATAAACAAAAGATAAAAATCTATGCATTTTGTCACTCGCTCCAAAAAGCTCCAAGGATTCCCGCAATCGCTTGGTCATCCCCAAAAGGCCCCAAAGGTGTCCATGAACCCTTTGGTCAACCCAAGAGCACCCCAAAGGTGCCCATAAGTGATGCAGGAGCATCCAACAAAATATGGGAAATCTTATATTTTTCCCTAAATTTTAGTGCATCTTGCCGGGGCCATAACTTCTCAACCGTAGCTCCGATTGACGTGAAATTTTACAGGGAGTTAGTTGGGATAATTTTAAACAAATATAATTCCATAGAATTCTATTTGTCCAAAAAAGTCAGTTTTCGGGGCCAAATTCCATCATCTAGTGCCCCGAAATTAGGTTTTAAATTTGATAACCTAATTTTTTATGCTTTTTGAGCTGTTCGGAGGTCAATATCTCCTAATGTATTTAGAGTTAGGACTTGAAACTTCATTTTTGGCTTATCTATTGTAAGAGGGATGCGCACCCCAATTTTGGGCCCCATATGACTCATTTCAATTTTTAGGGTTTTTAGAGAGACATCATCATGGTGCTCACCCGCAGCCAAGCCCAATCATGGGCGGATGCTATGGGGAATATCCAAGGAGGCACAAGTCACCTCCAGTATAGCCCCAAGGATTTGGTCATACCACCTTGGTGGCCTGACACACAAGGCAGACCCCTCCACACCTTAACGGAATAGGACTATAGGGGCACCTCTTCTAGGGGCACTCCTGTTCAGCATAGCACCCAGCACACACCCTTCCATGAGGGGTACATCCATAGGAGAGCTCCCTTAGATGCTCGCTATGAGTGGTCACCGTGCGATGAAGTGCTAGGTCAACATAGGGTTCGACGGGAGGAACCACATGATTACACTATCCCTCCTTCACCCCCTCTAGTTGTCAGGACTACAAGGACAAATCCAGAGCACAAGGCTCCTCAGGCAGGGTGAGCCAACTCCGTCCATCCCCTTTTCACTTATGAAAGAGAGCATGAGGAAGACCCCTACCTTCCTCGAGAGCAATATACAGTGCGGGAGCAATACGCCTCCACACCTGCTATCTATCAGGACCACTCACTGAGGCCAAAGCCCCGAGGGAATGCCGCTACCCCCAACAGAGGGAGGTGGCCTATAGAGATCTTGGATCACTATGACCGAGATAGATATGTAGGAGAGGCATCTAACCCTTCTAGACATGAGACGGCAAGACCAACTATCTTAGAATCTGTCGAGCATATCGCACACCGGATGCAACTCACGCAACTTGAGCTAGAATGACAACAGTTAGAGCAATGGTATCTTCTAAATAAAGAGCACCTTCAACACCAGAAGGATGAGTTGTTCCAACACACTATGCAGGAGAGGACTCCAACCCCTCACACGCATAAGACAAAACATTATGAGAGGCACAACCCCTGGGTGCGAGACAAGTCTCCGTGACCTTATCGAGCACCACCCTCGATGCCTCCTAGACATGAGCGGGAGGCTACTCCTATAACCAATGATGGGCGCCTTCCTCAGGAACCCACTCAGGTTTATGGGCCACCCTTAGAAATTCATCAAGAAGCCTCTAAGGAATCGGAGCGAGAAGAAGAGCGGGATGAAATGCCCTACCAAGGCATGGGGGTGCTATCTGGCCACCCCTCCATAGGCCCCAAGTTCCTCAACAAGAACCAACCAAAGAGGAGGAGCTCAAATCCCCCGATACATGCAAAGTGCTAGAGCACTTAGAGTCGATAGAGACCAAGATTTTGGAGCTCCCAAGGCCCAACTTACATGAGGCTCCTTTCGAAGAGGATCAACCTTTAACCGTAGGGCTACCTGATGATGCAGTCCTCCATGTCTCAGAATCTCTAGATTTTGATGAGCTATACTCACTGGCCGAAGGTGAGGATAAAACAGAGATAGCCCACAACAATCACATGCGACAACATCGACATCCCATAAATATCGATGAAGCAATTCAACAGCTAAACATAATACTAGGGCATGAGTGGCGCGTTAACCCACCACAGTGGGACCAAGCATTACATCCACCACTTTGGGCACACAAAGATCAACTTCCACCCAGAGACCCCATAGCAATATCAGTACCGAGGGTAGACCCTATCCTCATATCCGTGCATAGGGCCGATCCATTCATGCCAATCCCTACAGAGCCAGATCCGAAGCGCAAAGACCATCAAGCTAGGGGTACCTCTATCCCCTGAAGAGCCATAGTCCAAACCAAAAGCTCCAAGGATTATCGCAATCGCTTGGTCAAAACCCAAAATGCTCCAAGGATTATCACAATCACTTGGTCACCCCAAAAGCTCCAAGGATTATCGCAATCACTTGGTCACCCCAAAAGCTCCAAGGATTATCGCGCCCAAAACCGACGCCCCAAAACTCCAAGGATTATCCAATCACTTGGTCACCCCAAAAGCTCCAAGGATTATCAATCACTTGGTCACCCCAAAAGCTCCAAGGATTATCGCAATCGCTTGGTCACCCCAAAAGCTCCAAGGATTATCGCAATCGCTTGGTCACCCCAAAAGCTCCAAGGATTATCGCAATCGCTTGGTCAAACCCCAAAAGCTCCAAGGATTATCGCAATCACTTGGTCACCCCAAAAGCTCCAAGGATTATCGCAATCACTTGGTCACCCCAAAAGCTCCAAGGATTATCGCAATCACTTGGTCAACCCCAAAAGCTCCAAGGATTATCGCAATCACTTGGTCAACCCCAAAATGCTCCAAGGATTATCGCAATCACTTGGTCACCCCAAAAGCTCCAAGGATTATCGCAATCACTTGGTCAACCCCAAAATCTCCAAGGATTCATCACAATCGCTTGGTCAACCCCAAAATGCTCCAAGGATTCCAATCGCTTGGTCAATCCCAAAAAGCTCCAAGGATTATCGCAATCACTTGGTCACCCCAAAATGCTCCAAGGATTATCGCAATCGCTTGGTCAATCCCAAAAAGCTCCAAGGATTATTGCAATCACTTGGTCACCCCAAAATGCTCCAAGGATCTATAAAATCGCTTGGTCAACCCAAAAATGCTCCAAGGATTCTCACAATCCCTTGGTCAAAATCAAGAAAATTCAAAAACAACAAAAATCATCAAAAACAACAAAAATTTGCATCTCATTTCTAGGCATGCTCAAATTCATCAATAAAGAGCTCTTCTCACATCTCATCTTCATATTCACAAAAATCAATCCATCAAAAATACAAAAATACATAGCTGCATTAAGCATCGCATCCATACATTGCATATTTGTGGTCGTACAGGTCAAAGGCACCATAGACTGTAATTATTCTGCTAGTCCATCTTGTTCCACATTTTTCCATTTTACAAAACAAACAAACAAACGCCATTTACTACTTTTTACCACACTAGAGTCAGTGGTCTTCTAATGTATCAAGAGTTTTCATAATTCAGTCATCATTTTGCTCTCTAGCCACGTAATGTACCGAGTCAGATAGATTTTACGAAGGTAGAGTTACACTTGAAATACGCCTTGTTACGTAGCATCCCAACACAAATTAAAACACATAAAAATTCCCAAGTTGTGTGAACGAAAGATGAAACCTGCACAGTAATCCAGGTCACCATAAGCGAAACGGTTATCTTGCTCATCCCCCTGTGCGAATGGTTCTAGAATGCTGAGAATTGATAAAAGGACGAGCTCTTCCCTATCCATTCACCTTAATAAACAATGGTTTTTACCACTACCAAATCCCAATCATAGTTGGTTCCCAAAGTTGTAAGGATTCGTACTACACGTCCCCGCCAAGGATGGGTAGTCATCCCCAAGACCTAAAAGGATCAACGCCATTCACAAACAAAATTCCAACAAATCATCATCCTAACACTTTCCATTCACCTTTGGTCTCCAAGTTGTAAGGATTCGTACTATCCGCCCCTAACCAGGATGGGTAGTCATCCCCAAGGCCTAAAATATCAATGCCCTTACTTCATAATCTCCATCATCCCCTTGGTCCCCAACGTCGTAAGGATTCATACTATCCGCCCCTAACCAGGATGGGTAGTCATCCCCAAGGCCACGAGGATCAAGGCCATTCACAAGCTCAAACTCACACCGCTCAAAATACAAAATCAAGTAATAGTGGTTATCACCACTATTCAAAATCCTTGCTCAAAAAGAAAAATAAATAGAAAAATAAACAGTGATTTGCATCACTATATAGACGAGCAAGTCTCCCAAATCATTCAGCCAACAAATAACCTGAACTTGAATCTTTGGAATTCTCAGCATTCGAAAACCATCTAGGTGATCCTCATTACAGGTTTGGTTGACAACCTATCTGGCAATGGTGGTATCCTACCCGCATGACGATATGTCTGTCACATTCGCTTTGCATATGTGTAGACCAATGTTTGCATAAGGATGAGCTAGCTTATGGTATCCTAGATAACACCATAGATTAATCTAACTAAATACAACAAAGGAGTTAGTGGAGCTAATTAGGTGATCCTCAATATAGGTTCGGTTGAAAGCCCATCTGGCACTGGCGGTATCCTGAAAAATACCACATAAATGAACTCAATTGCACACACAGGGATGTGAAATAGCTTGGTCAAAAACAAGTCCGATTCATACCTTGTTCAAAAGTCTTGTAAGATAAAGTACAGTCATGGCTAGTGAGTTAAAACCGTCTGAGTCTCAGAAAACCTTAGCTACATTTCTAAACCAACTGCGCTACTTTTCATCCTTACAATACCATCAAAAAAAAAAAAAAAAAACCACATGTATACATACAAAGTCATCTACCACAACAATCGCATAAAAACAAAATCACAAAGTCCTAAACAGTCTATGGTGCCCTAACCAAACAACACAAATTCATTTCATCCATTACATTTTGCATATCACATATATATCAAAAACATTTGCATTTATCATACCATATACATCCATTACCATAAGCATGCATCCATCAACATCAATCATTGTGCATAACATAAAATAATGACATATACACAAAGCAAGAAAATCAAAACAACAAAAACAACAAATATCCACAAACAATAGCAATAAAATTGCCGAACAAAGGCACCTTTGCACCTGACATTCAATGGCATACAAAACTGATGTCGGGGTCACAAATTATCACTATCCTACTCCCTAAGAAGGCTACCATAGCCGGACCGCTCCACGGGAAGACGAATTTTTGACAATTTAATCCCCAAATGGTGTCACAAAAAAAACAAAACAACAAAAAATGCAACACAAACAAACAACAATAAACATTGCCAGACAAGAGTGCTCTTGCACTTAACCTCTTGGCATAGCAAAACTGATGTCAGGGTCTACATTGTCACTATCCTACTCCCTAAGAAGGCTACCATAGCCGGACCGCTCCACGGGAAGACGGATTTTTGACAATTTCACCCCCAAACGACATCACAAAAGGGTCAAAACCCACTCAAAAACAATAAAACAAAACAACAAAAACAACAAAAAATAACAAAAAAATTTTACAAAAAAATCAAAACAACAAAAAATGCAACACAAAAACAAAGCAATAAGCATTGCCGGACACAAGTGCTCTTGCACTTAACCTCTTGGCATAGAAAATCGATGTCGGGGCTCAAATTGTCACTCTCCTACTTCCCCAAGAAGGCTACCATAGCCGGACCGCTCCATGGGAAGACGGACTTTCGACACTTTCACCCCATTATGGCATCACCAAAAGGGTTTTTACCCACCAAAAATAGGTCTAAATGTCGGAAAAATTGCACATGCTTAACGATAAACCATCTGAAGGCACCCTTGCACAAGTCATCTTGGGTCAAGCGACTCGTCGCTTTTCTCATGAAGGTCATTCCCTCATCGATTCGTCGCTTGAGGGGGTAGTCACACTTAGTCACCAATCAACAAACACACACCCAATCAAGGCAATGACATGCATTCAAAGAATCATTGACAAAGACAATCACGCTCCTGCTTGGGGCAGTAAACAAGCAATAATCACAAATTGATCAAACACTTGGCATTCCTGAAGCATGAACACAAGGTTCCCCTATGGACAAAAGGTTGCGCCCTTTGCCTATTCATGACTGATCAATGTCCAAGCTCAAGTCACACCTCACCAAAATAGGTTAATACTTGAAATCAAATTCCTTAGCTCGTCGGAAGCAAGGATTCAAGAATGCATGCCCTTTCCATACTTGGGGCATCAAAAGTTGGTTAGGTTACCAAGAAACCCTAATCATTAGTGCTTTGGTTATCTATTTTTGCTCGCCGCTGCGCCATGCACAGCGCATCCCAAAAAGGGGCATCTGTAGACACCAAAATAGCACCAATCCGATTATGTGACTGCAAACACTGATCGCTTTGACACACACAGCCCCTAGGGCAGCCCTCAGAGGTTAAACAGTGGTCCTAACCACTTTTATAGCAATTTTGTAAGGTCAAAAGGCAATTTGGCACATTCAGGCACTTTGCTCAGTATTCGTCTCACCCAAGGACGAATTCTAACTGGGATCTGTCTCACCCAAGGACGAATTCTAAATTCATCTTTGGTCAGGACGAATTCCAGGTTTAACGGGCAAAAAGAAGAATGGCGCCAAGTGGCAGCCGAGGACAGTCAATTATTGCCTCCTGCCGTGCATGCGCGTGTAGGTGGGTAGATTGGCCGTTAGAGGACTGTCACAAGGGCAGTCATGGAAGCCCAAGTCAGGGAGGAGTCTCCTCCCTCTTGGGAAGGCATGGCCGCCACATGGCACCCCTGCATGCCCCTCCAAAGAGACCCCCTGGGTCTATAAAATGGTGGACTTTCCCACCCAAAAAAGGACAAGTTGGAGGCATTTTCAAGCAACGAAGTGCTGCCAAATTGAACACCCTATTGCACCCTTTTTCGATTCACCTCTTTCCACATCCTTAATCTCTTTCGCAAGAGAGGTTATTGGGTGGCTTTTGGAAGTGTGGATCCGAACCCAAACCCAACATTTGACCACATTAATCCACCAATTTGCCGACAACCCAATCTAAGAGATTTTGGGCCCATCCCTAGTGGATTGGTGCCGAAATCAAGTTCCAACGGGGGGCGGCCCACTTGGGCACCCCGCACCTTTTTGTTAGTTTCATTCTAATTTGTTCTTATATCATTTATTCATCTTCTCATTCCATTCTATGCTGACTAGTAGTTCATATATTCAATTTCATAATATTTTAATCAGATTTCATCATATGCTTTGTCGCTTTTGTTGTCCCACTGACTTGCAGGTAGCGACGCCAAATTCCCGCTGATGGAGGTCAAATTGGGAGAATCCGACCATCTGGGTCATCCCAAAATGGCCCCAATTACTTAACCCCTCTGTTTGCAGGTGTTTTGGAGATCCCGAGGTGTGACATTTGAGCGGCATCAACTCGGCATTTTAACACGGTCGAATTCGTCCTACCCGGGACGAATTACAGCGAGATTCGTCCTGCCCAGGGACGAATTTCAGTTGAATGCAAATTGGTCGATTGTTTCGATGGCAGTGGCCCTCTGGTAATGTTTCCTGGTTCATGTTCAAATTGCAAGTCATTTGGAATCATTTTAGTCATCATTTTATTAGGTTTTATGCATGCATCTTTTATCATTTTTAGAGAACAAGTGCTTCTTCTTTGCAACAGGTGCTACTAATGATTTTGTTGTTTCTTTGAACGCAGGAGGAGCAGCAAGAAGCAAGGATTCATCAGCATAAGCGGTGGCAACACTTTGGCCCGCCCATTTCAAATGTGGGCATGCGGAAGGAGGATTATTGAGTCACGATTGTAACCAAAATCTATTTAACGCTCCTAGCCCCTGAAAAGGGAGGAGGCGTCTTTGTAACCGAGATTAAGAGAGTTAAATAAAAGGGCTGTGATTTCTCTAATTTCTTGTATCTCATTTCAATTTTGCCTCTTTCATTTCATGCACTTCACATTTTAGGACTTAAGCGTTAGTTTTGATTTTGAATGCATCGAAATAGTTTTCCTTTCAAAAACTTCCGGAATCTCATGCTTTCACTTTGATGCTTGGTCAGTGAGAGGTATCAGAGTTTCTCCTTGGATGGATCTCACATCTCAGCTTATGGCTAAGGAGTCAAAGCCTTGGGTTGGAAACCCCTTTCTTTAGCTCATGATGGTAGGAAGTCCTTCAGTAACTCATACTATTCTGAAGTCACTGTTGGATCATGAGTTTTTCCAATGATTGAGCCCTTTCACTCTGTATTTTGGATGTAGTAGGTACTTTTAGTAGATCCATATGGATTGGGTCTACCTCAAAGGGCTTCTTACCAGCCTTGGTGAGGACTAAGACCTGCTCGATAGAAGACATCATGAAATTATGACCATCTTCTATGATCATGTTGATTTACTCATCATAAGCACCATCGACTAGCATCTAGATAGAGTTGAGGTGTACCATGCAGGTTTCTTCAATGTATGGGTTGTTGCAAGTGGTACACCAATAAGTTATACCAAATGAATCATATTCTTTATTTTCCAACACTGCTACATTTCTCTCAGGAGCCCTGCTGGTGGAAATGGCTTGCTCCCTAGCGATCAGAGGAGGAAATATTATCTCTTGGAAGCTTTGATCATTTTACCTCCTCCTCATGAAAATCATCTCAATCACCATGTTTTTCATTGATGTTCATAAATCCTCAAATTACTTGACTTGGTCTACATTTAGAACTGCCTAAGGTGTGGGTAATGGTAATGGCGCCAATAGTGTAGGTAATGTTGGATACGAAATAATAGCAGGGAGCTATGGATCGATGAGTGCTTGATGTTGTAGAGTGGGTACCACTTGATTCTAAGGGTTGGGACTCTAGGATTGATTGGGGTACATCAGGGTTGTAGGAATAGATTGAGAAGATACACTAGGATACATAATATGAGAGAAATCTGGGTAGATCGGCATAATCACCTTGGGAGGCAACTTTTTGATAACTATTAGATCAGCCTTGGCTTTCTGTGCTTGCTCATACAACCCTAAGAATGTGTTGATGTTAGCATATCAGATGCTCATGCTAATATTAGAGTGGAAGAATCTAAAATAGTAGAACACTGCTTGCTCCAGGGTGGGCCAAAGGCCGACAATGACTCTCTATCAGGTTCGAGCAAACTTGAATTTAAATTTGGCTACCTCCTCTTGAGAATACCTCTGGATGGTGGTAAACTAGTTAAACAAAGAGAAGGGGTTTGCTTGTTCATTGAAGCCCCTTATTAGCTATTCTTCCAGTTGGTCCCATGTAGTGATGGTATCGATAGGGAGTGATTGATACTAGTAAAAAAGATTACCTCTCATCGAAAGTGCCTCACCATAATATCTTCTTCAGTGATGTGGTGAATGGTTGCTAGTCCGATGATGTCTTGAACATGTTCATAAGTCATTTTCCTCATACTACCGTATGTAGGTAGATATTTCAATGCTACGAGCGGCACTTGGTTCTGAGTCATCAAAGCTAGCGATCCCAAATGATTCCATGTGGAGAATTATCTAGGGCTAGCTTGCTATGCCATATGGACTAGCAAATTTGGTTGAACTAGTTGGAACGAAACCTTCAAAACACTCAGTTGAACCAGAGGATTCGATTGAACTGGAGAATTTGGCAGATTCGGTGGTAGGCTAGTTATTGTGTTGGATGGAATCAGAGTCCATGAATCAATAATAGCTACTTTTGAAGATGTCCCATATAATGGGATATTTGACTATACCACTCTAGGATGTTCTCCAAAAGCATTGATATCAAGCTCAAAGAACTTGATTGCTTATTTTGTATTTTTAGCCTTCCATCTCGTGTACATGAAGATGTAGGCTTTTAAAATAGTCCTCGAGATTCGAAGGCATTTGAGTTCAGCTGAGTCACCAGATGTTTGGATTCGATAGTAACAAGATGAACATGAACTTCTTAATATTACTTTTGATGTGTAACGTTTGCGTCCCATCGGGCATTCTAGAAACTGTTGGTAGTGGAATCGACCTAGATATAGATTTTCTAATTCTACAGCGCCCTAGATCCACTGCCAAGCATTGAATGGCTGAAGAAAATGAATGTCCTCTATGCCAATCTCCAGTAGGTTTGGTTACAAAAATAAAACAAAAGTGATTTGTTTGAGATAAGAGTTAGGGAAGATGCGAAAAGAGAAGGAAATTACTAAAAGGAATGGGAAAAGAGATTGAAATCTTGAAATACGGAGGGGTGATGGACAGGAAGCACGATACACAACTTTCACTCGAACAAAAAATAATCAAAACAATAACATTTTAATAGAAATCGACACTAAATCCTCTCACATGCGTAACCTCCAAGGGTACTCCAGCATTAATCCTTTACTAATAGCTAAATTCAAAAATAGAATTCAATTCGTATAATAGAGTGACTAACATAACAAAAATAACATGATAGAAGGCATACACGAAGATAGAATATTCAAGACTTGAACCAGAAGTTTGTGTTTAGGAAGCAGATTTCAAGATATATAGCTACTTTTCTAGCAAAGATTGACCATCTTTAGTTACAGATAAAATTCTAGTTTTTATAGAGGATTCCACCTCTCAAAACATTAATGCCCAAAAAAATCTATGATGGTGATAGATAGATTCGATCTAGAATAAATTTAATAGCATAAATTTGATTTTGTAAATAATTTAGCATTGAATGTAGAAGGTTCCCCTAATCTACCATGATTGGATGGCTCAGAGTACAACTTTGGGGTTGGTTAGGTAGTCAATGACGGTGTTGTGTAGCTTTCACTGCGCTTGGGACCCACCTAGATTTTCGCTCCAAAAGTGGAGTGAAAGCCCTTTCACTCTAGAAGTGGAGTGAAAGCATCCTTTTGCTTTGATGAAAGCCTTTGAGTAAACTTTACTTTTTGGCCAGCTTTCGCTCCACAAGTGGAGAGAAAGCACCCTTGGCCTTGCTTTTACTAGAGTTTCACTCCACAAGTGAAGTGACAGAGATTTTCGCTCCATAAGTGGAGCGACAACAACTTTGACTATGACTTGGTTGTTTTGCACTTTGACTTTGCATTTTTGATAATGGACTTTCACTCCCTAAGTGGAGCGATAGAGAGTTTCGTTACACTAGTGAAGGGAAACCACCTTATGCCTTAGCCAAGACTTAGCTTTAAAAAATATTGTACCCCCCCTCTTAATAGGAATCTTCGCTCCACAACTAGGAGCGAAAACACTTTTGCTCCACCAGTGGAGTGAAAGTGCCCCTTCCTCAGGTTTGAAAGGTAAGCATGCTCTGAAAATTATCTAATCCACCGAAAACTATCACCATATGCGCAAAATGGAAGGAACTTGCAGAGATCAGATTTTAAGTATAAAACACATCCATGACATTGCCCTATGCTAAAACATTCACAATTTTGCATGCGAAATGACAAGAATTGCACAGAAAAAACTAGAGAAACCATAAGATTTGAAAGAAAATAGTTTTGAGGAAGAAAGTAAAACGAGACAACTGGTGAAAACATAACAAACATAACATCTTAACCATTTTCAATGGAAAAAGAGAAGTTTTACAATGATAACTCCCAAAACTGCACACAACTTAAAATTTTATAAAATATGCTAGGAAGGCCAACATGTTTACAATAGAAATATAAGGCACTCAACAAATAGCCTAGAGATTAATTGAAACACTTATCTCATCCAATGATTTATCCTTGCTTTTATCTTTCATCCAAATATCAACAATTCATGTTCCTGCAAGATAACTTGACAAAAACTTGAAAAATATGATTAGCATTAGGGGGATTTCTTAGGCTATTGTACAACATTGCTTGGAGACACAACAATCAATCCCCCTAGGTTCTTTTAGCTGACCTTTGATAAATAGAAGCATAAATTGAACTTAAGAAGAAATTAAACATATGAAAGCACAAAAAAATAATAAGATAAAAACACAGAACAGAGTATGACACTATGCACTAAATGCAACCTAGAATGCAATTATGAAATATGGAACAACAATTTGCTCCCAGGTGTATCTCAAGTTAAAATGCACCCTATAACAGGCGAATGTGATAATGAATCGATGAAATCATACCCCATAGAGACCTGGCATGATTTCACAGAAGTAAGACAAAACGGCTCAGATCAAAGTAAAATAATAAATGCAAGATGCAGCGAATGAAAACAAGCATGTAACAAAGTGATTTCACCTAACAGACAGTGAAAAAGCAAGCAGAAGGGTTGAGACCTCCAAATAGTTGATCTCTCCTTAGGGCTTCAACACAAATCTACCAAAGCAAGCAACAACAATCAATAGTCCAATGCAGCAAAAAACCAATCAAACTTCACACTCAAAATATAACTTGCTTGCAAAAGAAGGATGCAGATCAGTAAGTGAACACTTTGCAAAAATAATTATCGTTATCATTAATTATTAAATGTTATCAGGTATGTGTGTGTGAAAAGTGAATTCAAACCCTTCTTATATAGCGGATTTGAATGCGATATCGATAGGAAAATCAAGGAGAGCTAACGTAAAACACGCCAAACCTGAATAATTAGGGTTTCCTTAGATAAAACCCTAAAATGGAAAAATCATGCCCCCTCAAGTCCGATCGTGATTTCACCTATGCAAAATCATACCCCATCAAGGGCAAGCGTGATTTCGCATAGAGAGAGAAAAAAGGTAAAATAAGGGTGGAGAAGCCTAGTCCTTGCCCTAGGAAAGTCCAAGGGGTCTCCTATAGGGCTTAGGGAATAACACCCACTAAAGTGGGTCAATTTTTCGTGTCTACAATTATATATAAGATGTCAACATTAATGACAAACAAAAGAATAATTTTGGTCACTTTTATGAGGCTTAAACCCTTTTTATAGGAGGATTTATAAAACCAACGTGAATAAGACATATAATTTAGAGAAGTATATGAAAACGTAAATCACTCTAACTCATACAAGCAAGAAAAATAGGTTGATTTTAATGAAGACAAAGGGTTATTCTCTAAGTTCAAAGGCTTTATAATGTACTATCAAGCTTTATGAAGGTAATAAGTTATATTTTTCCTTCTATTGATTCTTTTGTATTTGTTTATGTTAATTACATTAAAACGAGTATTGGAAATATCTTCTAACTAATTAGAGTAAGTGTTGCTCACTTTGAAGTAAATTCAATTGAAAGTAAACTTTAATGAGAATTTATAGAGAGTTTTGTGTATTATGGATTTATGGTATATGAAATTAAACTCAAGGTTGAACTAATAATATTAAAGCATATTTAAGGTGCCCACCACCCATCAATATAACTAGAGTGATGAGATTTACTAGGTAGCTCAATACTTATAAAAATTATACCATTTGTTTTCAAAATAACAACTCCTTTACATTCTCTCTCATCCAAAAATAAGGCATTCACCTAGGGATATACAACAATAAACGCTGATAAATTAAAATATGTAATTAACCATTTCGAAATGCTAGCTTTGCATAATCTATAATAAGATTTTGAAATTGATATAAAAGTATAGCAACATGTCATGGGATCCATGCTCTTATAAGGAGGATTATTACTATTCTACCATTTAGGACTATTTAATAAGATTGTCCTAAATCTTGCCATATATAGTGAAGTGCTATTTGCATTGGTGAAAGCCATTAAGAGACAAAAACATTACTTATTTCAGAAAAAAAAAACTAATTTGCACATTGATCATCAACCCCTTCAATATCTCTAAACACAAAAGTGAACTTCAACAATTATGTCATTTAAAATTGATGGGTTTCCTACAATAATTTTTTCCTAGTGTAAAATAAAATAAAGGGTCAATAATAAGATGACATATGTGTTGTCAATATAACTAGAAAAAAAGCAGTATTTGTCAATTTGTTGTGGCTTCAAACTTTGTATGAGAGGACATGTCAAGCCAATATGAACAAGATACAAGCTTCAAAGAAGTATGTCAAAATTTAAAACATTCTAATGCATGCAAGCAATAGAAGGACTACTTTACAAGTTGGAGAGGTTTTGCATTCCAATGGATCTTTATAATGTAATTGACAAGATAATCACATACTTATTTGATTTCCAAAAACTTTGGTGTATAAAATATAATCACAAGTCTCCAAAGTTATGTATACCAATCTAACATGATTGAATATTTTGAAAGGAATATTGGAGCATGTGTCATGTTTAAGTAACAAGCCAAACAATTGTATATTTGGGATGTACACACCTTCATCATTCCAACAAGGCTATGGTGTTGAAATATGTGTAATCTAATATTGTTAGGCCACCGCAAAAATGTTAAGAAGTGCTTATGAGCACTATTAATGTAGCCTATGCACATGTGATTATGTAAGCCTATGAACATTTATCATTTATGTATGCCTATGAGCATTTTCATATAAGCCTTACGACCCCTTTCATATTTCACCCTTATTAGTATTGATTAATCCACCTTTATGGATAACCTTGCTTAAAGGGTGTAATTTATTATTATTTTATTATAAAGTTAACCTCAAGGTCAAGTCAATGTTTGCTTGAGGTTAACCTCTCATTGGGGTTTGGTGTCACTATAAATACCGCTCATAAGTGTGAATAAAATGTTATATATTGGGGTGCCCATGGGCACCCATATTTTGTCTCTACTTGTCATATTACTTCATCTCTTTACTTTGTTTACTATTGTTATCTTTTGAATCACTTCTTTTTTGCATGTGATTGTGGTGAATGCATGATTTTGAATATTTCTAGAAAATATTGTAAATTTGAACATAGTATTAGAACAAGGTTTGAAGCTACATCACTCATCAACAAAAAAAATATTTTGTAGGTGATCAAAGAATTCACATCCTTAAAAATTAGGTTATTTTCTTTTCAAACGAATCTCAATTCTTTTAATCTACATTTCTTACCTTTATTTTAACACCAAAAATGGATATTTTGCCCACTTTGCATGTAGGCCATGCTCTAGCTTCACCATCACATGTCCATATATTATGGTATAGTAGATGTGATTATGTCAACATAGATTGTAAGATTGTGTGGTTATCACAAGGATAAGATGAGTTTGAATCTCGACATGTCTCTTCTAGTCATTGTCACATCTAGATTATCTTTTGGTAGAAGATCTGCCTCTCCTTTTCTCTAGAAGGGAGTGGCACAATGAAAAAGGTAGTCCTTTGTTGAGTGAACATCGTAAGATTTAATCACTGGGACTCAACAATTCCAAGGAAATTTTTTAATGACATGTGCATACATGCCAAGAAATTGGTCTTGCAACTTTGCTCCAAAAATGAAGAAATGGTACAGTGGTTTGAACTCTCCTTGGATGATTTCACTAGTTTAAATCTCAAAAACCATATTATTTTGCATGACACAGCTCCATTCCATGACATGATGGTCAGAAGACTTCCTTGTTGTTTTCATGTTAGTGGTTCAATTCTTGCAAGCAACCCTTTTGTAAGAAGTTTGTCTCTCATTTGATGGATGGCATACACACCATATTGAAGAAGATTTTACTTAGACTCAACCACATGCATGGCATAGTGGTTGGAAAGTTTACTTTTTGAGGGTAGGTTCAGAGTCCAAAATTCAACATTGATATCTTTTTGCTTGATCCAAAGGATATCTATTCCATACATATATTCAAATTGATTCCTTCTCTTCTTTGGTTAAAGCTAGCATGAGTGGCACATTGGTCATCTCTCTCATTTGCAAGCGCTCCATATTAGGTTTGAGACTTGTTGGCTCCAAACCTATCAAATAAATATCTATATGTATGTATGTATGTATGTATGTATGTATGTATGTATATATGTATGTATTATAAGGATATTTAATTTGTCAATCCCTAATTAGCCAATTGAAAGTGTAGTATCTAATCTAGTGATGCCAAGTGGTAAATTTTAATTTGGCAATTTTTTTCTAAGGTTTGGTAGTTGTTTTTTTTTTGATATTTAAGTGCTAATATACCAAAGCTTCTAGAGGCCATAATTTTTGCATACAAAAGAATTTAGAGCCCATTTTTTAGATTACATAATTTTTGAGCTCTATACAATGGTGACATTAGTTATGGACTTGTTCTAGTTTTACTTAGGATTTTGTATGGAAAATAGATACCTTAGGGTATGTTACTTGCCTCAATTGGAAAATTTATAGTACTTGGTCTATTCAAATAGTAGGATTACTCGAAAGCAAGAATATTTAGTTCATTTTTTATAATGAATTAGGTCTAGTGATCATGAACTCAATAGGAGAATGAAGGAAGCTCTTGGACTCTCATGTTAGTGAAATTAGATGTATTTTTCCAAATGAGAGAGAAAACTGATCCTATTGAGATACGGTCTACTTTGAAAGATATCTATAGAAGAGTAAGTGGTAGTGAAGTGAGAAGAATAGAGATAGAGCTTTACAATCTCAAAAATTTGGATTTCAATATTGTTTAAGACTACATATTCCACTCCACATCTCTAAAAACTGATCTAGCTATAGTAGGGGGCAAGACAAAATGTGATGAAAGAGTATGTTAAATCTATTACTTCCAATCATTCTCCTCCCTTTCATATAGTTGGCTTGATTATTTATGTGAATGCTATGACTATCAAGGTTCCACAATCCATCTCCCTTGAAGAACTTTTCATGCTTCTAATTTTTTGAGGTATTACATTATTTTATCCCATTGTAAATATTTATATTAGGATGTGAGTTTATTATTTAGTATGTGTCAAGTTGTGAAGTGTGTTTATGTGTCATGTAATCAAGTGTGAGTTATGAGTGAAAGGTGTCATGTGTGTAAGTGAAGAGTTGTGTGAGGTGTCTTGTATGTAAGTGAGAGTTATGAGCAATAATGAGAGTCTTTGTCTTTATGTAAATCTCCCATGAAAGTAAGGAGATGAAGAGTTCATGTAAATTAAAGAGTCATGTGAAGGTGAAGAGCCTTATATAAAATGTATATATTGAATACAAAGCATTATAACAAAGTATTGAAGTAGCAATGCATTTATGCATGCTATTGTAGATTTTATCAATAATATTTTAGTGTTTTTATGTGTGCATTATTGTGTGAGAAATATTATGATCTTGTGGAAATTATCCTATGAGTAGAGTGGTGATTTTCTAACATTGGTATTAGAGCTAGAAATGATTTTATGCATATTATTATAGATTTTATCAGTAATATTTTAATGTTTTTATGTGTGCATTATTATGTAAGAAATATTATGATATTGTGGAAATTATCCTCTGAGTGGAGAGGTGATTTGCTAAGTGGAGAGATTACAGATTTTGAAAGAGATACTGAGAAGATCATGTTTGAAAGGAGCCAAATCTTGTAGAAGAAGGCTCATATTTGCATAATACAAGCAATTAGAATGCCATATTTGTAAGAAGCTAAGCCTTAAAAACACCATATTTATGAGAAGTCAAGCCTTGAAGAAGGAAGGCTCACTGTTGCATTGAAGTTATCTATGATAATTCAAAGATGCATCTACAAATATTGAATATTGAATATTGAATATTGAAGAAGAAGAAAGAAGAAGATTAAAAAAGAGAAGAAAGAAGATTGAAGAGGAAGAGGGATGAATAGATCACCCAAAGTTAAAGATAACCAACTGAAAAGAGCATTGGAAATTTGTAGAATATTGAAGAAGAATTACCAGATAAGGCAGATTTATTGACTTGAATAAATTAAGATTGAATTAAAGAGCAGGAAGAGGAATTAATTTGATTATTGGGAGATATAAAATTTTTTTTTTGAATAACTTAGAGTGATAAGAAGCTAAATAACAAATTAAAATTTGAATATTTGGAGTTATAAGTAGAAGAAAAATCGAGAGGTAAAATTATTAAAATTGAATTGAAGATTGAGAGCAAAGACTACAAAGGACTGGTGGTCTAGGTTGAGAGACAAGCCACATCCTAAGGAAAATTTTCTAGAGATTAACATAACAGAAAGGTTAGGAAGTAGAGAAATGTTGGAAAATTTGAAATATTTTTTAAGAAGCACCGAAAGATTGTTTGAAACCTAAGAGCAGGCTTGAAAAGTAGACAAACATGAAGTGTCCTGAAAGTGAAAGAACGAGAGGAAAACATGAGAAGTTGTAACTGTAATGTTGATGAGTCAAATGTTAGGACCCCATCCTAACATTATTTTTGTAATTCTCATTTGATTATGTAATGACCCACTTCCAACGTGGGGACCCCTTTTATAATGTTATTTTGTAATACTTTGTAATGGTATGTGGCAAGTAAGGCACCTAGACAAGTGGGGCCATTTCATGTAACCATTATCAAGAATGTAACCGATGTTTGGTAGAAGATTCTAGCTCGAGTGGCATTTTGCATGTAAGCCAACTCTTGAGCTTTAGGTTAGGGTTGCATGAAGTTTTTCTTTAAAAGACATGGAGCCATGTACGAATGTATATTTTTGCAAATTAATGAAATATTGAAGGAGGTTGCCCCCTCGAAGAGGCCTACGATTCTGTGTTTATTGTGAGAGTGTTTAATTCTGCATTTACTTTCTGCATTGTGATATTATGTTATTGCATGAATCTCTATTTATTTTCAGTATTTTGTGTGAGTGAGCTTATTTTTAATAGTAGGTTCCTAACAAGTGGTATCAGAGCACTTTCTAGGGCTGAGTTTCATTGTGACTATGCGACAATTCTTGCCCATCCATTCTGACTGTTAGGTATAATTTTCCTATGTTTTTTATTTTTATTTGTCCTTTATTTAAAAAAAAAAAACAGCAAAAAAGTCCTTTTTTTCTACAGTAGTTGTGTAGGTTAGAAACCCTATGTCGAGGGTTTTAAAATATCATGGAGGAGCTGTCATTATTGGCTAAGCTAGATAGCCCATAAAGCATCTAGTGAAGTGAGGGGTGATCAGGCTCCAATACCTAGGCCTCAGACAACACCCATGCATGGAATCGAGCTCCCACGTATCTTTGGGTATTTAGGGAGACCATCTAGGATTAAACAAACCTTTAGCCCTAGGAAGCTTTTTTGGCCTTGTATTATCCATAGTACATCGGACACAACATCCAAAAATATTACCCTCCCATACTATCAAAGAGGTAGGTAGTGTGCTCAAGGGTATGTGTGGAATCCTCCTTGAGTAGTGGCCTAAAATATTGGTTCGAGCACTATTGTTCATCACTACAGTATAACAGAGGGCCTATGGGTATTACATACACCCTTGCCTAGCATACCCTAGTTCTATCAAAATTTTAACCTAAAAAAACAAAGCCTTCATATTCTACTAAATGTTTAACCTACAACCAAAAATTCATCCCACAAAAAGTGAGCATATGGAGGAGACTTCCCTATCACAAAAAAACTACATGCAAAAAGAAAATAATTGGTGAACCAAATAGTAATAATAATCTATAATAGTTAGTAATTATAGGGTTGTTAGTAGTATAGGGAATCATAAAGTTAGAAATTGAACAATTAAGATTGTTAATGGTAGTAACAGTCATCTATAATAATCAATAATTATAGGGTTGTCAATGACAAAAATAGAATATACAATATCAATAACTGAATAACACAAGGAATTCTAGAGTAAAATATTGAACAATGTTAGTGCCATAGTATAGGTGTCATAACAATGTTTAAAGTGGTCAGTAGTTAAAAATAGATAAGGTAGAGTTGGTTGATATAGTACCCAACTTTTGAACCCAACCTCCAAAGCAAAAATCGACCACACTAATAGACTCATCAAAACAATAAAAAAAGTCTAGGGTGTCCAAAATTAATGTTGAGATATATAGCTCATTGTGACCATCTTTTCAAGCTGATCATTTTGATATATAACACCCAAGCACTTTTTTGAACTCCTTACTAAAAATAGTAACTCCTGTAATCACACTTCTATTTTTAGTAATTTAGTGAAAGAGGTTCAAAACTTACCAAAATGGTTGGTGGCACTCATGGACATCAAAAAGAGGTAGAACAAGCCACTTCAATGTTTGAAAAAATACAAAGCACCCTTGATAGCCTTCTCCATGACAATAACACCATAAAGGAAGATATTCAATGCTTTAGAAGTGAATACCTTAACTCCAAAACCAACTTGGAAGAACAACTTGTTGAGGTTGAGTCCAAACTTCAAGGTGGCCCAAAAGGATTTGATTACCATACTAAACAATCAGGTCAAGGAAAAGGAAAGGAAGGGGAGACTCTCACCCTCTCTTTGACCATGATACTACCTTTAAGATGCCTAAATTAGACTTTCCTAAGTTCAATGGGAAGGATGCAGATGGGTGGTTATGTCATGTTGATCAATTTTTTAAACTCCATAATATCCCTAAATATTTATGGGTCCAGATGGCTTCCTTCAATTTGGAATCTGAAGCTTTACAGTGGTACCAGTGGTTGCAACACACCATTCTTGATCCTTCTTGGGAAGATTTTGAGTCCCAATTACTCACTCAATTTGTCTCTAGTGAGTATGACAACTTTTAGGGAGCATTGACAAAGTTGTGATAAACCTCTACAATTTGGGATTACCAAACCCAATTTGAGAAATTGGCTAACAAAACTAAGGGGTTGAATGAAGGGTTTTTATGAGTTATTTCATCAATGGCTTGAAGGATGATCTCCAAGTCGAGGTCAAGATGTTCAAACCACAAACAATGATGCAAGCTATAAGCTTGGCATGGTTGGCTGAATCCAAATTCTTAGCTCAAAGGAGGACATCTAAATTTCCACAAACTAAACCCTCCTTTCCTCCCAAGTTCCCAACTCATAATGAAAATAAAATTATTCCCCACAAATGCTTGACTACAGAAGAAATGGATGCTCGATGCGCTCAAGGTTTGTGCTACAATTGTGATGAAAAATATGTTCGAGGGCATAGGTGCACCCAAAAGAAGTTGTTTCTCATAGATGTCGAAGATCCAATCAATAATGACCAAAGTGATGATGAAACAGAACCAGTAGAAGAACCACCCCAAAATGAGGAAGAAATACATGAAGAACCACAGGCAGAAATTTTTGTCCATGCTCTTGTTAGGATTACTACTCCACAAACCATGAAAGTTGTGGGTTTTTCAAAGGCCAACGTCTTACAATCCTTATCGATTCTAGAAGTACACACAACTTTATTGATCCCCGAATTGCCAAGTAGGCTAATTGTTACATACACACATGTAATTCCTTTGAGGTTATGGTGGCCAATGGAGGGACTTTGCCTTGCAAAGGTAAATGTCATAATGTTAAAGTGAAAATAGGGGATTATGAGCTCAAAAAAGATATGTTTGCTCTACAATTAGGGGGATGTGATATTATGTTGGGAGCTCAGTGGTTAGGTACATTGGGAACCATCTCATGGAATTTTGTAGAGCTATGGATGCAATTTTCATAGAATGGAAGATCTTACACTCTTCGAGGTTCAAAAGTAGGGCCTCCTCAGATTATCAACTCAAACCATATGGAGAAGTTATTGAAAAAATATTCTCATGGGGGTCATAGCTCAGATATTTGTAATCCAACCACCTACTTCAGAGGTGGACCAAATTCTTAAAGATTTGCAACTTGTTTTGTAAGACACAACCAAATAGACTTACCACCACGTCACTCCCATGACCATGCCATTCCATTGGTACCTAGAAGTGTACCACCTAACATCAGGTCATATCGATATCCTCATGCCCTTAAGTTAGATATAGAGAAGTTAGTACAGGAATTGTTAAAAGTTAGAGTCATTCGACCTAGTAACAATCCTTACTCTTCTCCTATCTTATTGGTGCGAAAGAAATATGGGTCCTAGAAATTATGTATCAATTTTTGTGAGCTCAATAAGCTCACCATTAAGGATAAGTTTCCTATTCCTATGGTGGATGAATTATTAGATGAGTTACATGGGACTATGTTTTTCTCCAAATTAGATCTTCGCTTTAGGTACCATCAGATCAGGCTCAAGGATGAAGATATTCCCAAAACCGCATTTCATACTCATGAGGGTCATTATGAGTTCTTGGTGATGCCATTTGGCTTGACCAATGCACCTTCCACATTTCAAAGCCTCATGAACAACATTTTTTATCCATTCCTTCATAAATTCATTCTAGTTTTCTTTGATGACATTTTGGTTTATAGTCGCTCTTGGGAAGAGCACCTCTCCCATGTGGATCAAACTTTACAACTTTTGGCACAACATCAACTTTATGCTAAGTGGTCCAAGTGTTCTTTTGGGTTGATGAAAGTGGAGTATTTGGGACACATTATCACCAAATATGGAGTTAAAGTTGATCCTAAGAAGATTCAAGTGGTTCAAGAGTGGTCAAAACCTCACACTCTAAAAGGTCTTCATGGATTTTTGGGGCTTACAGGCTATTACCACAAATTTATCTATAATTATGGTAAAATTATTGCTCCCTTAACATCCATGTTAAAAAAGGATTCTTTTACTTGGACCGGTCTAGCTGAATAGGCTTTCCTTGAATTGAAGCATGCTATGACAACCACTCTGGTCTTAGCAATGCCTAATTTTTCCAAGCCTTTTGTAATTGAAAGTGATGCTTCAGGCAATGGTATTGGAGTGGTGTTGATGTAGGAAGGGCACCCCTTGGCTTTCACTAGTAAAGTGCTCTCTAGTCACAATCTAGGAAAATCAACTTATGCTAAGGAAATGCTTGCAATTTTGCATGTGATCACTCATTGGTGACCTTATCTCATTGGGCATCATTTCTCCATTAAAACAGATCATCAAAGTCTCAAATATTTCTTGGAGCAATGGGTTGCCACCCTCGAACAACAAAAGTGGATCTCTAAGCTCATGGGCTATGATTATGATATTACTTATAAAAAGGCAAGGAGAACATTGTGGTGGATGCCCTCTCTCACCAATTTGAGGCTCATAGTATGCTATGTGTCATTTCTTCACCCATTCCATAGTGGATAAATTCTCTTCATGAGGAGGTGCTTAAGGATTCAGGCTTGCAAACTTTGGTTTCCTCCCTTCAAACAGAGCCTACCTCATATCTAGGATACACTTGGGATGGACAAGATTTATGCTACCACCAATGCCTTGTTGTTCCTCACATATCTCCACTTTGGAAAACTTCTCATGAAGGAAATGCATGCTTCACCCACTACAGGCCATTCTAGGTTCCTCAAAACATATGAAAGGATTAAGCATACCTTTTTTGGAAAGGTATGAAGAAGGACATTCATAATTTTGTGGCAGCATGTGACACCTATCAATGGATGAAAGGAAAAATGGTGCATTCTCCAGGAACTCTACAACCCTTGCCTATTCCTGAACAGGTTTGGATAGATATTTCCATGGACTTTATTGAAGGGTTACCTAAGTCTAGAGGTAAATCAATTATTTTTATGGTAGTGGATCATCTTTTGAAGTATGCTCATTTTTGTTCCCTCTCCCATCCTTACATGACCTCCATAATTGCCCAAATTTTCCTTGATTCTATCTTTCACCTTCATGGCATGCCCACATCCATTGTGTCCGATCATGACCCTACCTTCACTAGTAATTTTTAGCAAGAATTGTTTAAGTTGTAGGGAACTCAACTCAAAATGAGTTTAGCTTATCATCCACAAATGGATGGCCAGACTGAGATTATCAACAAATGTTTGGAGATCTACCTTCATTGCTTTACCTCTGATCATCCTACATAATGGGTGAAGTGGCTTCCCTTGGTCGAGTGGTGGTATAATACTTCCTATCACATGATGACCAAGGTCACCCCTTTTGAAGTAGTTTATGGATGACCTCCATTCATGCCCTCCTCCTACATTCCAGGCAGCTCCAAGGTCCATGCAATCGACACTACACTCAACCAACATGTCAAAGTCCTCTATCAACTAAAGATGAATTTAGAAGTGGCCCAGAACTAGATGCACCAACAAGCTGATCAACATCATTCTAAGCGTAGCTTTGATGTTGGTGATATGGTCTTCCTTCACTTGCAGCCATACAAATAATCATCCCTCCAACTTTATAGGTGCCAAAAACTCATTACCAAATACTATGGGCCCTACCAGGTTTTACAATGGATTGGTGCCATGACCTACAAATTGGCCCTACCATCTACATCCAAGCTCCACCCTATTTTTCATGTATCCTCTCTCAAGAAGGTTATGGGAAATCATGTATAGGTTCAATCTACCCTCTCAAAATTGGATGAAGAAGGTTCTATCTTGCTTGAGCTAGAATAATTATTGGATCATAGGATGCACTCTTCGCAACCAAGCCATTACTGAGGTCCTTGTTCAGTGGCATGGTCTACAACTAGAAGATGCTACATGGGAGTCTCTCCAATAGCTCCAACACTAGTTTCCTCATCTACAACTTTGAGGACAAAGCTTTTTGAAGGGGAAGGACATGTTAGGACCCCATCCTAACATTATTTTTGTAATTCTCATTTGATTATGTAATGACCCACTTCCAACGTGGGGACCCCTTTTATAATGTTATTTTGTAATACTTTGTAATGGTATGTGGCAAGTAAGGCACCTAGACAAGTGGGGCCATTTCATGTAACCATTATCAAGAATGTAACCGATGTTTGGTAGAAGATTCTAGCTCGAGTGGCATTTTGCATGTAAGCCAACTCTTGAGCTTTAGGTTAGGGTTGCATGAAGTTTTTCTTTAAAAGACATGGAGCCATGTACGAATGTATCTTTTTGCAAATTAATGAAATATTGAAGGAGGTTGCCCCCTCGAAGAGGCCTATGATTCTGTGTTTATTGTGAGAGTGTTTAATTCTGCATTTACTTTTCGCATTGTGATATTTTGTTATTGTATGAATCTCTATTTATTTTCAGTATTTTGTGTGAGTGAGTTTATTTTTAATAGTAGGTTCCTAACGTCAAATGAGAGGGAAACATCTAAAGAACTCATCAAAGTGTGCCTATGAGCAAAGGAGCAACGCTGGCTATTTGTTTTGCCTATGAAGAAAAAATACTAGAGAAAACCAAACATCAGTAATCCGACGATGGTAAGCTACAAACTTTCATTCAAAATTGAGGTCCATGGATAATGGTAAACAATTGCAAACATTATTAACATTAAATTTTAGAATATAGAGGGCAAGTAAAGAATACATGTATCTTTTTTGGTTTAAAACTTATACATTAAGCTTGAAAAGTTGTTTAATTAAAGACACTGAGTCGAAAATTATTTGGAAAAATCAAAGCAAGTTATGCATATAAGAAAACTTTTAGAATGGCATTTTTAAGAACGAATATTCAATGTGGAAGATGAAAAATTATTTATTTTAAGAGTAAATACACAAAGTTTTTAAAACAAAATGTTATTGGTTGTTATGCAGCCCGCTACACCGTAAAATTGAACGTTTTGTTCCAGCATGATGGTGTGCATTGTGTGTGTTAACAAAAACAAGTGCATTCCACTTTTTGAATTGGAGGTAGAAGACATTTTGGGAGATATAAGGAAGTGAATAAATAAATTAGATTTGAATGAAAAAATAAGAGTTATAAGGAGAATTTTAATTAATTAAAGAAAAGTTCTTTTAAGGTGGATCAAATTAAAGTGGAGAATGGTTTTTTAAAAAAGATAAAGTTTCGGGAGAGATATAATAAATAATTATTTAAAGAAAATGTGAGAAAATTGTTAGGAAGTGAAATCAAAGGAAGAAATATTGAAAGATATATTTGAAGATTGATTTGATTATTTGTGGAGTAATAAGAAAATTGAAAATTTAATTTTGCAATGTTCAAGATAAATAATGAGATACCATCCGAGAATAATGAAATTACAAATGCCTTTCAATAACAAATTTGAACATGGAATAAACTAAGGCATCATGGAAATTGCCAAACAATGATATCACACAAAATCAATCAATATGGATAAGAAAAATGTTCTTCATGTATAATCCAAGTACAAATTTTTAATCATAAATATTATGAAGGATATGATTTTGATCAAGAAGTGGATATGTCATATAACAAAAACAAAGAATGTACACAAGACATGTGCATTAGTTCAAAATATGATTTGAAGTCTTTATATGAATTGTTTCATTCTACATTTATATGGCTTCTTTATTACAGGCATAGGGAATAGCATAAAGAGATAGATTCAAAATTGAAGGTTGAAGGAATGCTAGAGTGAGAGCCAAAAGACGAAGACAAAGTAAGAGATTGAAGGCAAAAATACTTCCTACCAAATAATGTAATGCAAAGGGGTGTTGGAGGTATATTTGGTCCCGTTGTAAATAATTAGATTAGGATATAAGTTTATTATTTAGTATTTGTCAAGATGTGAAGTGTGTTTATGTGTCTTGTATTTAAGTGAGAGTTATGAGCAATAATAAGAGTCTTTGTCTTTATGTAAATCTCTCGTGAAACTGAGGAGCTGAAAAGTCCATGTAAGTTCAAGAGTTATGTGAAAGTGAAGAGCCTTATATAAAATGTAAATATTGAAGATAAAGCATTGTAATAAAGTATCGAAGTAGCAATGCTTTTATGCATGCTATTATAGATTTTATCAATAATACTTCAATGTTTCTATGTGTGCATTATTGTTTAAGAAATATTATGATCTTGTGAAAAATATTATTTGACTAGAGAGGTGATTTTCTAACATTAATCCATTAAAAATTTGCATGAAAATTTTTGGAGCTCTTTCTCATACACAATCTCATTCAACAGACTTCAAACCAACGAAATATAAGGCTCAATTATGCAAGGACAAGTCTAAGATTTCAAAGAAGTCAAATACTTGCCAGTATTGTAAAAGGGAAGGATACTCCATCAAAATTTGCGTTACAAGGCTAAAATTTTTTGAGATAAAATTCTTGAGGGCTAGACATAAGCTTTCTGATGTTAATGATGAGGATGAAGAGGGTAAAATATAAGCTCTTTAGAGCATCCATTATGGGGGGAGGTGTTACTTCCCTTCCCCTCAAATTAGATTATGAGAGGTGTTGAAATATGTGTAATCTAATCTTGTTAGGCCAAGGCCAAAAGTGTGAAAAAGTGCTTATGAGCACTATTAATGTAGCCTATGGGCATGTGACTATGTAAGCCTACATGCATTCATTATTTATGTAAGGCTATGGACATCTTCATCTAAGCCTTAGAGATGCTTTTATATTTCATTGTTATTGGTATTATTTAATCCATCTTTATGGATAACCTTGCTTAAAGGGTGTAATTTATTATCATAATATTGTAAAATCAACATCAAGGTCAATTCAATGTTAGCTTGAGATTAACCTCTCATTGGTATTTTGGTATCACTATAAATACCCCTCATTGAAGATTTAAATGTATCACAAGTGTGAAAAATGTGATATATTAATTGTAAAGGCTTTTATCTTAATTTAATATAAATTTGCTTTTTTCATAAAAAAAATTGTGATATATTAGGGTGCCTACCACTTTCTATCTCTCCTTGTTGCCTCCCTTTGTCTCTTTGTTTTATTTACTACTGCTATCTTTTGAGTCACTTCTACTTCTTTTTTACATGTAATTGTGGTGAATGCATGTTTTGGAATGTTTTTAGAAAATATTATAAATTTAAACATATGAAAGAGTATTTCTATTAGTTATCATGATCGAGGTGGGTGAAAAGTGGAAGGCTATTATAATCATTGAGAAAAAATATAGTGAAGAATTTTTTTATGCTATATGCGTACATCTAAGTTCATGTTATAACTATGAAAATTTAAAAAGTTGCATATGAGTCAACACAATATTGATTTTTGTTTGATTTTTCCATGATATTATGCCTAAAGGATTCTCCATATAAAATTTAGTGTAAGAATATTTTTTTGTGTGATTTATTCCATATTATGTTTTTATTTTCCTTTCATATCCATGGATCCAAGCACCATGAAATATCCTTGGAAGATGTAAGTTGAACACACAAAAAAAATAGCGTTGTTATGTGTTCATTTTGATTGTAGTAGAACATTTGTTTATATCCCATAGTTGGTAATTTTAGATCATATATACTATTATGATGGTGATTATTTGGACTAACAAAAACAAGTGTTTGCATAGACAAAATAATGTTTTATTGGAGTAAAGTGTGTCAACAATCTAAATTACGTTATTCACGTTTCCCAATGGTGGAGGTGAGAACCTGGAAAAATCAATTTGGAGTGAAAATAAAGTATTGGTAAGTAGATATCTAACCATCTATAAACCCTCCTCTAACGAGAAATAAGAGTTAAAAGAGATAGGTCTTAAAATCTAAAAGGAATGATTATATATCTCTATATTTCAAAAATAACTTAATATTTTTTATCATTTTTCTATATTCTATAAATATTTGTAATTGAACACATCGCATAAATAAATTACAAGCTTTATATCATATATTTTTACCTTCCTAATAATTTATGCCTTAATATTAAAAAAAAAATCTTAAATAAAATGTATCTTAAAGTTAATTTAAGTGTACCACTCTAAAATATTTTTATAGAACATTTATTTAGAGTACCTTGTCACATTAAACTATACAACACATATTTTTATACTTAAAATACTTTATAATATTTTTATAAAACATTTATTTAGACTACCTTGCCATATTGAACCATACAACACATATTTTTATACTTGAAAATAATGTTGAGATTTAAAACTTGAATCTTGATATAAGTTATATTATGTATGTATCTCAACTTTTTTTTAGTTACAAAGAGGAATAGACAACAGTCTCCATTATATTGTCTGGCAAGCACGGCTGAATCCAGAACCACCAACCTTAAGTATCTCAACTAGCTAGTAAACAGATGTGTATTTATTTCACTTTTAAATATAAGATAATAAATGGCTATTTGCAATGATATTATTTTATTTTATTTCCTTATACATAAAGGAATATGAAACTACTTTTTTTTTACCAACTGTGAGAGTCAAGTCTCAATGGTATCAAATTATGGTGTTATATAACTTTTATCTTGCTTCAAATCATGGTCATTAAACTGACTCACACTCAACCTACACAAATCAAAATACTACCTTTACCCTCCACTCAGATCATAATATTACTATTGTTATTTTCATGATTCTCAGCCATTTTGACGTTGAAGTCAAAGTAACGAGTATCAGGCAGAGGCAGATGCAGAGCTCGATGCTCTCGCGCTTTTTCTTCTTTCATGGCCGGCATTGAAATTCGCAGGCAATGGCTACTTCATTCTCTTCCATCCGTTCATAACTCCAACTGTGGAGTGCAGGCCAAAACGTATATAAATGATGTATGCAGGCAGGGCAGACTGGCGGAGGCATTGCCTACTCTACATCACATCATTCGCCAAAATATATCGCTGGACTCCGACATTTATGGGTTCCTCTTGCACGCCTGCGTCAAAGCTAAATCCCTCCCAGAAGGCCAGCAAATCCAGGCACACATGCTCACCAGAGGATTCGATCAAGATGTTTTCCTTGCAACCAAATTGGTCCAGTTATACGCCACCTGCGGGCGGGGACACAATGCACGCCAAGTGTTTGACAAAATGTCCCAACGAAATGTGTTCCTATGGAATGCCCTGATCAGAGGATATTCTTGGAATGGACCCCCTGAAGAAGCCATTAGGCTTTATTATCAAATGCAAGAGGAAGGCACAGAGCCAGATGGGTATACCTATCCCTTTGTGCTTAAGGCATGTGCCTCGTTATTCGATCTGAAACAGGGCAGACAGATTCATTATCACATTGTGAAAAGTGGGATCGAGTTGGACGTTTTTATCGGCACTGCCCTTGTTGATATGTATGCAAAATGTGAGAGTTTGGATGACGCGCGCCAAGTGTTTGACAAAATGTCTCAACGAAATGTGATTTCATGGAATGCTATGATTGCAGGATATGCACAGAATGGGTGGGCTTATGAGACATTGGAGGTCATTCGGAGAATGCAGGCGGAAGGTATGAAGCCGGATTTGGTTACTCTCGTAAGTATGCTGCCTGTGTGTGCACGTTTACAGGTTTTGAAACCAGGTCTGGAGATCCATTGCTATGTGCTTAGGCATGGTCTTGATGCCTTTGTTAACGTGGGTACTTCGCTCATAGATATGTATGGCAAATGTGGGAGGACTTATGTTGCACGTCGTGTGTTTGACAAAATGTATAGGCGAGATGTGGCTTCATGGAATGCTATAATTTCTGGGTACGCTCAGAATGGACTTGCCAACGAGGCCTTGAAGTTTTTTAGTCATATGCAAGTGGTGGCAGAAGTGATGCCCGATTCGGTTACATTATTGAGTGTGCTGCCGGCCTGTGGCCATTTAGGTGCTCTGCAACAAGGTAAGTGGATCCATGACTATGCAGTCAGAAATGGGTTTGAGATAGATGTCTGTATGGGCACTTCTCTCATAGATATGTATGCCAAATGTGGAAGCATAGAGGTCGCACGGCAATTGTTTGATTTAATGTCCACAAGAGACTTGGTTCTATGGAATGCAATGATTGTGGGATATGGAATGCATGGACATGCTACTGATGCTATAGCACTATTTTCTCAAATGCAGCAGGCAGGCACGAAACCAGACTATATCACCTTTATTGGTGTTTTGACTGCTTGTAGTCACGCAGGGCTTGTGGACAAGGGATGGCACTACTTTCATTTCATGTCTCAGGTTTATGGTATCACACCTTGCTTGGAGCATTATGCTTGTATGGTTAACCTACTTGGCCGCTCTGGGCGGTTGGAGGAGGCAAAAAGCTTCATCAAAGATATGCCATTAGAGCCTGATGCTGGCATTTGGGGAACCTTGCTTGGTGCGTGCAGAATTCACTGCGATGTTGAGATGGCTGAATGGGCATCAGAACACCTTTTTCACATAGAGCCTGCAAAGGATGTAAATTATATACTACTCTCAAATATTTATGCTGCAGCTGGAAGATGGGATGGTGTAGCAAAGGTAAGAGCAATGATGAAAGACATGGGCTTGACAAAAAGTCCAGGATGCAGCTGGATTGAACTCAACAATGTAGTCCATACCTTCTTTGTTGGAGACCAATCACACTCACAATCCGAAGAAATCTATGCATTGTGGGAGAGCTTATATGAGCAGATGAAAAAGGCAGGTTATGTTGCTGACACAAGTTTTGTGCTGCATGATGTTGAGGAGGATGATAAAGAGTTCATCATTGGCAGTCATAGTGAGAAGCTGGCAGTTGCTTTTGGGCTTATTAACACAATTCCTGGCGAAAAAATCCAGATCAACAAGAACCTCCGAGTGTGCGGTGATTGTCATAGTGCCATAAAGTTTGTGTCCAAAATTTTTAATCGAGAAATAATTGTTAGGGATCCAAACCGTTTCCATCATTTTAGGGATGGATACTGTTCTTGTGGAGATTATTGGTAAAGCTTCTTTCCTTTTTCCCTTGAAAAACTAATCGTACAGCTCAGCTAACCATAAAACATAATATACAGTGAAAATCTCATTCTATATTGCTCAGTGGTCGGTTCCCTACCCTCCCCTTTATGAGAGGGACCTGGAGTGAGATTGAGATGGTTGATTGTATTGAACATCCTGGCGATCCGCTGGGGACAAGGAATACCACATGAAACATTAAACATAGCCTTACAGTTACAGAATGTAATTAATACGAGCTTCTATAATTATAAGTTAACTTAAGCGTGTTCCTTCCTTTTATGCATAGGATATAGAAGAATCTCACTGCCCCTCATATATCTTCGAAAATAAGGATGTCCTAAATAATTTCCCTTCTTTAGATGAATTATCACCATGTACTCGTAATGACAAAAGTTTGTTAGGAATTTTGAATCACACTTCAGTCTCAGGTTTTTCTGCCATGCTTGAAACTCTGAATCTACAATTTGTTAAAAGTATTATTGATCTGCCTGATAATGAATAGAACCAGTAACTTGGAAATTCAACTAAAGTATTTGCAGCATCGTATGACAAGTTTCTGGACAAAGAAAACAACAACAAATACTAGGTGGGATGAATGTTGATGGACATAACAGTTTAACCTATAAATACAACTTCAATTGCAGCAATTATGAAAATGCATGCCAAGTTTCTGATAAAATGTCTGAACCAAATGCAAAGGCATGGGATGCCATGAGCACTGGCAGAAGGCTACTAAAGTCCATTGTCGAATGCCAAGGCTGGGTACAGAGCCAAACAAATTTTCTATTCTTTTGATTCTCAAGTGTTGCACTTCCCTCACATTTCTATACGAGGGAATGGACAGTCATGACTATATATTTAGAGCTGGACTTGAATAAGATGGCTTTGTCGCATATACCCTTATTGCAATTTTTGCAAAATGTGAAATGCACACGAACAGAATGTCTCAACTAGCTGTAGCATGATAGAATGCCATGATTGCAGGTTATCTTCAGAAAGGATATTGTGGTGAGGCCTTGCATCTTTTTAATCAGATGTGAATTGCAGGCATGAAGACAAACTGCATCTCATGGACCTCAATGAATGCAGTTTATGCACAGAAGGAGTATTGGAGCAAGGCACTGGAATTGTGTTTTTGAATATGGCAGGCTAATGTGAAGCCTATTTCAAATACTTTGGTCAATCTTCCTTCTATCAGCTTTTTGCTACTATATATGTTTGGGAATAGGTATGTAAGTCCATGCTTATGCAGCAAAATTGGTTTTGAGTTGGATGATTATGTTAGGGGTTCTGTCATCGACAGGTATGCTAGATGTGGGTATTTAGATGTTGCAAAGAGAAATGTGGTCTCGTGGGTTTTCATGATTGCTGGATTTGTTCAGGATGGGTTTCCTCATGAGGCCGCGAATCTTTTTAATGAATTAAAACTGAGAGATGCGAAACCCAATAGCAGTCACCCTAGCCACCATTTTCTATCATGCACTCAATTAACAGCTGTGGAGAGAGCAAGGGAATCTATACCTATATCATTAAACGTGGACGTGAACATGAATCTGACATTTTTGCAAGGAGTGCTCTCATAGAGATGTATGCCAAATGCAATAGTATAGAGGTGGCATGTAATATTTTTGAAAAGACTGAAAAGCATAGTCTCATGGAATGCAATGATTGCATGATACCCCAGAATGAACATACTGCTGAGGCTTTAAACCATTTCCACATAATGCAACTAAGAATTTACGCACTCTTACTATTGCAAGTATCTTCCCAGTATGTGGTCAATTAGCCACTCTGGAACAATTCAAGGATTTCCATCACACACACTTCAAAATGGTTTTAAATTTGTTAACCTGGCAATTAATGCTCTTACAAATGTGCATGGATAATTTAGGAATATAAAGTTGTCATGCCATTTATTTAATTAAAAAATCTTTTGAGAGAGAGAGGAGAGAAGGAAAAGAGGGGGGGGGGATGATTGCAGGCCATGGAATGCATGGAGTTGGGTAGGAAGCTCTCACATTATTTAAACAAATGCAATAGTCAGAAATGAAACCAGATCATATCACTTTTGTTCCTATTGTGTTGGACAAGGGATGACAATACTTTGAATCAATTCATTGAAATAATGGCATCATATGATCTAGAGAACCATGCAGGAATGACTAATGTTTTTGGTCATTCTGGCCAGTTAAACGAAGCACATGAGTTTCAAGATTCTGCTGATACAGCCCAATATTGGGGTTTGGGGATAACTATGTGGTGCTTGCAGAACCCAGCAGGATACAGAACCATGAGAATATGCAGTGGAACGAATTTTTGAGTTCTAATTGGAAATGACCAGTTTTCTTATACTCTTATCAAACAACTATGTTAATGCTGGCAGATGGAATGTAGTGAAGTTAAAAGCACAGATGGAAAGCAGAAATTCCAAATTTGTCAAAGAGACTGTCATTCACCTGCAATGAGGTCAATAACAGGATTCATATATTTGTCATGGGAGACCAATGACATCCACAATCAGAGAGATCTATGCAATATTAAAGAGCTTAGTTATGGAGGAGGAGGATGCAGGGTATGTACCTGAAACTGGATTTGTGCTTTGTGATCTAGAGGAAGAAAGGAACTCTTCCTCTGTGGTCAGAGTGAAAGATTGGCCATAGCCTTTGGGATTCTCTTCTCTAGCCCTGGGAGATCTTTAAGGATTGTGAAGAATCTCTGAGCATGTGGTGTTTGCGACAAAGCTACAAAATTGTTGAGTGAAAAATACTGCTCCCATCGTCTTAAGAATGGGTCCTGCTTTGGTGGGGATTATTGGTGATGACAATAGATATTAATTCACATTGCATGCATTGATCTTACAGGAGGTGGCTAGGATTTCTTTCATTCCCAAGGAGGAAAAAAAAAACAGAAAGAAGAAAAGAAAATCAATCAGGCTTAATGTAGGCAACCATTTTTGCTAACTAGATTCAAGGGAAAGGTGATAGTTGATTGGCTAAAAATGACTGATGCTTTTAAAATCTGATGAAAAAAAGCAAAGTTTAAAGTTCCCTTAGACTTTTACCAAGCTGGCACCAATTACCCAAGCAATCCATCTTGATGATATTCAAGAAGGAAGACGGCAAAGCTATGCATTACTTGTGTGTGCAAGCGTTTTGCTATTTCAAGATTTTTTTTCTCAAACATCATGCCATCTGCTGCACAATGTCCTCGAGATATTGTAGGGATTTGGCTGCTACATGGTGAATAATTGCTGAAAACCTTTAGCAGGGATGAGATTTGACTTATACATTGGAAGCTTGGTGGAATAAGAATCTATCTACTACTGATCAAGAATCAAATTTGGACCTTGAAAGCCCTTCAAAGGCTATGTTATCTCATAGACGAGTGAAAAACAGTCTTTGAAATGAAAAACTGCAACATTTTTTTCTGAAAATACATGATATTTGGTTTTGTATTTTTTTTTATTATACCAGAGGAATTGGTAACTCATTACAATTTTCTACGCCTCTTCGTGGGTTTGAATCTTGCTCCTTGTCGCCACTATAACCTCCAGTTGCATCGGGTAAACCTTTTACGTAGCTGGCTACGTTGACGACACGCCTACCGATACTACAGGGCCTGAGGGATTGGAACCTTGGTCTCCACGCTCCTACAGAAACTTATTTGGTTTTGTATTTATTCAATTAACTTGGTCCATTTTAAACATGAAACATTGTGACATTGTTAAGTTGTTTGGGCTTTTGGTTAAGAACTCACATCCACAATTTTAAGGTTGTGTTTGATTCCAAGGAAACTCCATTTTTTAAAATTGATACTTATTTGTGATATTTTGTCCTTATTACCAAAAGGACTTAAATTGCTATGCAAAATGTTGTTATCTATCTTCAAAAGGATACAATTGGCATTAAGGACTTTCAGAGGGAGTTTTCATAAATTAGCCAAAGATTGTTTCCACTAGTTAATGATTAATGTCCATACTTAAACAAAGGCTTTTAAAATAGCCAAACATAGATGGATGTTCTCCTAGTAATGCTTTTTAGTTTGTACAATATACTTATTTTTTCTGTCATGCTAATGGTTTACAGTTTACGATATTGTCTTAGTTGATTCTATAGCATTGGGAGACGAGACTAGAAGACAACACCTTTTTCTTAAAAAAATTGGATGGGATTGAAATCGATGTTCTCCTAGTAATGCTTTTTAGTTTGTACAATATACTTATTTTTTCTGTCATGCTAATGGTTTACAGTTTACGATATTGTCTTAGTTGATTCTATAGCATTGGGAGACGAGACTAGAAGACAACACCTTTTTCTTAAAAAAATTGGATGGGATTGAAATCGATGTTCTCCTAGTAATGCTTTTTAGTTTGTACAATATGCTTATTTGTTCTGTCATGCTAATGGTTTACAGTTTACGATATTGTCTTAGTTGATTCTATAGCATTGGGAGACGAGACTAGAAGACATAACACCTTTTTCTTAAAAAAATTGGGTGGGATTGAAATGAATTACACTCTTTTCTTGCCTTTTAGACTATAAAACTTTTTTCCTTCCAATAATTTGAATTGCCTTCCTCCAACCATCAATATTCTTGTTCCATCTTGAGATGGCACTGTCATTCTTATTTATTAATTTTCCTAAGAGTAAACAAAGTTTCACAACAGTCCTCCATATCAAGCAAGGACGTATTAAGAACAAATCTACCACAATGCCTCAAACCATTGCTAACTTCATCAATTAACAATAATCGAGCACAAATAGGATAATGGTCTGATATGGTGGTAGGGGTGACAAGCACCCTAGTAGATTGAGCCACATTGTCAAAAGTAAAGAAAGGATTGGAAGCATAAAATCTGTCAAGGCGAGAAAAAATTCTATTATTACCCTGCTGAAGATTACTCCAGGTGAACCAAATGCCAGGAACCTATCTATTAGAACCAGCTAAGGGATCAACAAGACTAAACTTAGTTTTAAAATTCAGCCACAACTCATCTTCATTGCCCTTCCAAGAAACAGGTAAACCACCTAATTTGTCCTCATTAGATTCCACCATATTTCTGCAAACAAGCCAGGGGATATCCGGCAATAAGGACAACCATTGCCACAAAAGACACCTTTCCTTGTAATAATTGGAAGCATAAATAGAGCATATTCCAAAACTCATAGTGTTAGATCGTAAAATATCCCAAACACATCTATTACAAGGAGAACAACCATAACTGGTAATCTTAGAAGCCCAAAAGGGAGATAATAAAATAATAGAGCCACCCCTACCAGGAGTATGTAGGGTATTGATATAATAAGCTTGACGCCATATCACCCTCATAGCAGATGGAAGAAGAAACCCATTAGCTTTAATCTCATGTAACATAATACAATCCAACTTACCGAAAGACTTAATATAATTTCTAATAGCATATTTTCGCTCGGGGGACTCTAAGCCCCGAACGTTCCAACTTAAACACTTAAGAGGCATTGCAAAAATTAGAATTCTTGCCCCTAGCAACAGCCTTAGTGGCTCTGATAGACGAATCTTTCAGAGCAGAATCCTTAGACCTTCTCCTTTTATTGGAGTCAACTTTAGTCCAACTACTATCAAGCATAGTAATATCATTATTAGGAGAAGAAATCAAAGCTAAACTCTCATTAGCAGCCTCAGAAGACCCAACCACATTAGGAATATTCACTGAGGAATGAGTCTCAGCTACAACTACTAGCTCAGCAGTAGACCTAGTAGAGGACGATTTAAGGCTTAAAGCCCTCTGATTGATGGTAGCAAGAGCAAGCTCTTGAGCATTAGGTCGTTTACCCTCAGATGTATTATGAATCTTATCAATAATATGCACATCCTTTGAAGAAAAATCAATATTATTATTATGATCCACTATATTAGCCTCCCTTATATTTTCAAAAACAACTTTAAGCTTAGCAATAGACGAACCTTCATTACCAAAAACATCATTAACAGAACCATTACAGTTCCCAGCTACAGAAGAAACGTTCTTATCCACATTGCCAGATAAAGAGACCACATCAAAATTATTAAGAGCATTAATATTACCATTAGCATTAATCACAGACAAAGGATTGTCCAGCATGCATGGTTCAGACCCATTAATAGTATTTTGTTGAGCCCTAGTATCACTTACCATAGAAGAAGCAACATATTTATCAATCGATACAAAAGGCACAATTTCCTTATCAAAAGAAACAACAAAATGCATGGAGGGAAAATCATTATTATTAGCTCCTTCACGGCTTGAAGCACCAGTCACATCAGGATTCAAGGCAACACCCAAAAATCCTGAGGAGCCAGACAAATTAGCAATAGTAGAGCGATAAACACCCTTATTTCGTGCAACCATAATAGGGCAGTTTTTCCTAACATGTCCTTTTTTACAAACATGACACGCATTTAATTCCCCCAATAATTTCAGTTTGTAGGAAAAGTGACTAGATTCAAGTTCCAAATCAATTTCCTTAGGTAAATCGACTCCAGGCAACAAAGAAACCAATAGCCTAGCATCCAGATGAGGCAGAGCCAATTTGGTCTCCTAAACCCTCAAAACTTTACCAAAAGGAGCAAAAATATGTGGCAAGAAAGCCCACAAGAACGGAGGTACATTCCTAGCCAATACCCACCTGGGGTATGAAACAACAAAAACCTCCTCAGACAAGACATCATTCGACCAGGCTAGGGCCCTGAAAACCAATTTGCCCACATTCCAAAACTCTTTCTCAATCACCCTCTTTTGCATTTCATGAGATTTAAAAAATATTACAAACAAACCCTTTTGCACCATTCTACAGAATGAAACCAGAATCCCCATCCGTTTACCCCACACATTATTTAGCCATTCATCAAAATATTTCCTTGCAGGTAAGGTATTAATATTCAAGGCAACAAAAAACACAACTACAGTTTTCAACTGAGATTGTTCCTCTTTAATAGCCAGACACATATCATCTGAAGGAACGAGGGTTACTTTAACACCGTCAGTCATCGAATCCTTACCATTTTGTTTGAAAACGACAGATGGAGACACAACCACCTTTTCCCTCGTCATCACAACGTCTCTGAAGCTTCGCCGCCCATGAGTCATGTTAGAGCCTCCAGTCAATCCCGTTTGAAAAGAAACCTCTCTTCTGTCATTACCATCCAACGGGCCCCCAACAACCGACGGGCCCCCTTCAACGGATGCCATGCTGGCACCGAAAACGGAATGCATTCAAGCCCTACTGATCTCCTTACGGACCCGTGAAAACCCTACTGATGGCCAGAAACAGTTCACCTTGACGCTGCAGCGTCGGAATTCAAATTACTAAGAAAAACCGCTGCAACATCGAGGTGAACTGATTCTGGCCATCAGTAGGGTTTTCACGGGTCCGAAATGAGATCAGTAGGGCTTGAATGCATTCCGTTTTCGGTGCCAGCATGGCATCCGTTGAAGGGGGCATGTCGGTTGTTGGGGGCCCGTTGGATGGTAATGACAGAAGAGAGGTTTCTTTTCAAACAGGATTGAATGGAGGCTCTGACATGACTCATGGGCGACGAAGCTTCAGAGACGTTGTGATGACGAGGGAAAAGGTGGTTGTGTCTCCATCTGCCATTTTCAAACAAAAAGGTAAGGATTCGATGATTGATAGTGTTAAAGTAACCCTCATTCCTTAGATGATATGTGCCTGGCTATTAAAGAGGAACAATCTCGGTTGAAAACTGTAGTTGTGTTTTTTGTTGCCTTGAATATTAATACCTTACCTGCAAGGAAATATTTTGATGAATGGCTAAATAATGTGTGGGGTAAACGGATGGGGATTCTGGTTTCATTCTGTAGAATGGTGCAAAAGGGTTTGTTTGTAATATTTTTTAAATCTCATGAAATGCAAAAGAGGGTGATTGAGAAAGAGTTTTGGAATGTGGGCAAATCGGTTTTCAGGGCCCTGGCCTGGTCGAATGATGTCTTGTCTGAGGAGGTTTTTGTTGTTTCATACCTCAGGTGGGTATTGGCTAGGAATGTACCTCCGTTCTTGTGGGCTTTCTTGCCACATATTTTTGCTCCTTTTGGTAAAGTTTTGAGGGTTGAGGAGACCAAATTGGCTCTGCCTCATCTGGATGCTAGGCTATTGGTTTCTTTGTTGCCTGGAGTCGATTTACCTAAGGAAATTGATCTGGAACTTGAATCTGGTCACTTTTCCTGCAAACTGGAATTATTGGGGGGATTAAATGCGTGCCATGTTTGTAAAAAAGGACATGTTAGGAAAAATTGCCCTATTATGGCTGCACAAAATAAGGGTGTTTATCGCTCTATTGTTGCTAATTTGTCTGGCTCCTCAGGATTTTTGGGTGTTGCCTTGAATCTTGATGTAACTGGTGCTTCAAGCCATGAAGGAGCTAATAATAATGATTTGCCCTCCATGCATTTTGTTGTTTCTTCTGATAAGGAAATTGTGCCTTTTGTATCGATTGATAAATCTATTGCTTCTTCTATGGTAAGTGATACTAGGGCTCAAACAAATACTGTTAATGGGTTTGAACCATGCGTGCTGGACAATCCTTTGTCTGTGATTAATGCTGATGGTAATATTAATGTTGTTAATAATTTTGATGTGGTCTCTTTATCTGGCAATGTGGATAAGAACGTTTCTTCTGTAGCTAGGAACTGTAATGGTTTTGTTAATGATGTTTTTGGTAATGAAGGTTCGTCTATTGCTAAGCTTAAAGTTGTTTTTGAAAATATAAGGGAGGCTAATACAATGGATCATAATAATAATATTGATTTTTATTCAAAGGATGTGCATATTATTGATAAGATTCATAATACATCTGAGGGTAAACGACCTAATGCTCAAGAGCTTGCTCTTGCTACCATCAATCAGAGGGCTTTAAGCCTTAAATCGTCCTCTACTAGGTCTACTGCTGAGCCAGTAGTTGCAGCTGAGACTCATTCCTCAAGTGAATATCCCTAATGTGGTTGGGTCTTCTAAGGCTGCTAATGAGAGTTTAGCTTTGATTCCTTCTCCTGATAATGATATTACTATGCTTGATAGTAGTTGGACTAAAGTTGACTCCAATAAAAGGAGAAGGTCTAAGGATTCTGATCTGAAAGATTCATCTATCAGAGCCACTAAGGCTGCTGCCAGGGGCAAAAATTCTAATTTTTGCAATGCCTCTTAAGTGTTTAAGTTGGAACGTTCGGGGCTTAGAGTCCCCCGAGCAAAAATATGCTATTAGAAATTATATTAAGTCTTTCGGTAAGTTGGATTGTATTATGTTACATGAGATTAAAGCTAATGGCTTTCTTCTTCAATCTGCTATGAGGGTGATATGGAGTCAAGCTTATTATATCAGTACCCTACATACTCCTGGTAGGGGTGGCTCTGTTATTTTATTATCTCCCTTTTGGGCTTCTAAGATTACCAGTTATGGTTGTTCTCCTTGTAATAGATGTGTTTGGGTTATTTTACGATCTAACACTATGAGTTTTGGAATATGCTCTATTTATGCTTCCAATGATTACAAGGAAAGGTGCCTTTTGTGGCAATGGTTGTCCTTATTTTCGGATATCCCCTGGCTTGTTTACGGAGATTTTAATATGGTGGAATCTAATGAGGACAAATTAGGTGGTTTACCTGTTTCTTGGAAGGGCAATGAAGATGAGTTGTGGCTGAATTTTAAAACTAAGTTTAGTCTTGTTGATCCCTTGGCTGGTTCTAATAGACAGGTTCCTGGCATTTGGTTCACCTGGAGTAATCTTCAGCAGGGTAATAATAGAATTTTTTCTCGCCTTGACAAATTTTATGCTTCCAATCCTTTCTTTACTTTTGATAATGTGGCTCAATCTACTAGGGTGCTTGTCACCCCTACCACCATATCAGACCATTATCCTATTTGTGCTCGGTTATTGTTAATTGATGAAGTTAGCAATGGTTTGAGGCATTGTGGTAGATTTGTTCTTAATACGTCCTTGCTTGAGATGGAGGACTGTTGTGAAGCTTTGTTTACTCTTAGGGAAATTAATAAATGTATTTATAAGAATGACAGTGCCATCTCAAGATGGAACAAGAATATTGATGGTTGGAGGAAGACCATTCAAATTATTGGAAGGAAAAAAGTTTTAGATTCTAAAAGGCAAGAAAAATTTTTGCATTCCTGCCTCACTTTTGCTGAAGAGAATTTGCAGCTCTGTCCTAATAGTATTGATTGGAAAGAATCAGTTGTTGTTATTAAAAATAATTTAAAACATTTTCAGACTAGGAAAATTCAAGCTCAAAGGGCTCAGTCCAGGCTGCATTGGCTCCAATCTGGAGATAGAGGGTCAAAATTTTTCTTTCAGTTTCTGAAGGACAAGGGTTTTAAAGAAAATATCAGCTGCCTTAGAAATGGGGATGAGCTGACCAGTGATCCTGGAATGATTAAAAATATTATCTATCAATATTATAAAGAATTATTTTCTTCTGAAAATTCACATCAAAGACAATTGGATAGAGAGTTATGTAAGAAAATTCTGCCCAAGAAGCTTTCTGTTCAGCATTGTGCTGATCTGGATAAACCTGTTTCAAAGGATGAAATTTGCAGAGCCATTCAGGCTATTAGCAATGATAAAGTACCTGGTATTGATGGGTTTCCCATTGAGTTTTATAAAAAGAATCTTAATTGGGTGTGTGAGGATCTCCTGGAGGTTTATGTTGAGGCCTTCCATTTGGAATCTTTGGGCCAATCAATTAATACAGGTATTATTAGACTTTTGCCTAAAGGGGGAGATAAATCTCTTATTAAAAACTGGCGTTCTATTACTTTATTAAATGTTTCTTATAAAATTATTGCTAAAGTGTTGGCTTTGCGGCTTACTACTGTCTTGCAAGACTTTATTAGCCCTACTCAGACTGGCTTTATTAAGGGCAGATTTATACTTGAAAATCTCATAACTTGCTGGGAGGCTATGAGCTGGGCCAGGAGTTCTGGGCAGAATGTTGGGCTATTGCTACTTGATTTTGAAAAAGCCTATGACAAAATTGAATGGGATTTTATTTTGATGGCTCTTGAAGCTTTTGGCTTTCCTCCAAACTTTTGTAAGATGGTCAGGGTCCTTTTATCCGATGTTGTCACTTATATAGATGTTAATGGCTCCTTTTCTGATCCTATTTATCTTCAGAGGTCTATTCGTCAAGGTTGTCCTTTAGCGCCAGCTCTCTTTGTTATTGCCAGTGATGCCCTTTACTATTTGCTCAGACATTCTTTATATTATCCTAAGGTGCAAGGCATTACTCTTCCGAATGGTGATGACCTTCTTAATGTGCAATTTGCTGATGATACTAACATTTTTGTTTCCTTAGATGAGGAAAATATGAATAATTTGTTTCATGTTCTATCCATTTTTCAAAGTGCTTCTAGTGCTAAGATTTCCTTTCCCAAATCAATTTTGCTCGGCTGGGATTGGAATCCTCCTTCTTGGTTTTCTAGATTTCCTATTCAATGGGGAGGACCTACGAAGCAGGTTCGTTATCTTGGTATTCCCTTTGCAGTGGATCCTTGCCTCAAAGATATGTGGGACTGGGTTAAAAACAAAATAATTGGCAAATTATGCAAATGGAACAAATTTCCATTGTCTTTTGCTGGTCGGTTTCAGGTCTGCCAAAAAATTTTGTCCTCATATTCCACTTATTTTGCTTCTACTTGGCTTTTTTGCCTATCAGGTGGATGTGATTCAGAAATATATCCGCAGATTTTTATGGTCAGATGGTCAAGGTGGGACTAAAAGGCACTTAGTTAATTGGAGGTGGTGTACTTCTGAAAAGTTGAAAGGTGGTTTAGGACTGAAAAATCTTAAATTTCAAGGCATTGCATTATCCGTTAAGTGGATTGTGAAATGTTTAGATGGCAGTGAACCTTGGAAGGTTCTGGTCAGATATAATCTTTCCAATGTTGTCCCTCATAAAGCTAAATTCTGGAAAAACTTGCACATTACAGATATTCTCTTTGGAAAGTTTCATGTTGTACCTGTTGGCTCAACAGTTTTTCGTAGTATTTGGAGGGCCTGGGAAATGGTTCGTGATAAAATTGTTATTGAGAATTTTGTTGGGCACAATGTTGGTTTTTATTTTAAATTTGGTTCTATTTGGTGGAATCTTTGGTACAATAATAAGCCTCTTGCTCTTATCAGAGGTTGTTCTGCTAAAAAATGGGCAGCCAAAGGTATTAATACTTTTAATGATATATTGGTCAACGGTAATATCATGCCTTGGGAATGTCTTAGTTTCGTGTATGATCTTCCACAATCTCAGTGGAGGACATATTCTTTACTAAGGCTTTCCTTTTTTCAGCATGGACGACATGTTTTTATTGATGATCTTCAGCAGTTTTATGATTCTTGTAAGTGGTCCGATGGTACCAGACTCAAGTGCACTAAGGCTAAGTTGTTGTATATTCTCTTACAGGATGCTTTTGGTATTGTTTGTCATGTCAACAGTAGTTGGCAACTGGCTCTCACTGTTAATCAGATTCAAAGCATTTTCCAGCACTTATGGTTCAGTCCATTAGAGCCTAAAAAGGCTTGTTTCAGATGGATGCTTTTGTTACAGAGGCTGCCAATCAGTAGAGAGCCTCATAATTATTCTATATGTTCTCTATGTCGGGTTCCAGATACATTTGATCATATATTTTTTGATTGTTTATATGCTCGTGAAATTTGGAGTTTGTTTTTTTCTACTATGACTGGTTGGAACATCAGTAATGTGCCTATTAGACAACATATCTTATTTGGCTTCATTCCTCAGATGCATCACTGTTTTAATATGTTTTGGTTAATGTTATCTACTGAGATTTTATGGCATATTTGGTCTGCTAGAAATGATGAGTTATTTCGGCAAGTTATGAGAATCCTTACTGAGTCTCTGAGGAGACTCACAAGGCTGAAAATTTTGCTACAGGTTGCTCGTGTGATGATAACTTTCAAGTCCAAATTCAGATCAAAGAATTCTCTTTTCTTTCCTCATCTTCAAAAGCTTCATTTTCAGATTGACGACTATTCTCAGGTGCTTTTGATTCAACATTATCTTCAGATGTTTGTTTCAGATTACAATGCCAAAAATGATCGCAGCTTATAGTTTCTTTTATGCAGATCCGAGGTTCCTTCCTGTTGCTGCCTTGGGTTTTGGGATGATAAAGATATTTTGTAATGGGTTTTGTTGGGTAGTTGTTCGTAGTTCTAGTTTTTATAATCTTTGTTTATATAATTGATATATATATTATGTAGTCTTTAGCCTTCGGGCGGATGCTTTGTACATTTTTGTTTTGATATTAATGAAGTAAACGATCTTTCATTTCAAAAAAATGCATTACACTCTTATTGTATCATGATTGTGTTACCATGGTTCTTTACAAATCACAAAGTGGTATCTGACAATTATGTATATATTGCTTAGCTGTAAGCTTATTGCAGTGGTAAGGTCTTTGACCTCTCTTTAAGAGGTTCAATGTTCAAACCCCACTTAGAATGAGGGGACCAGGACCTCCTATAAAAACTTGTGTAAACTCTTTGAAAAAATTATGTATATATTACTTGATAAGATTTGAACTTGGATCTTAGCCTTGAAAATCCACATTTTTAACCATTTGAGCATGTCATTTGATGTGCAATCCATAACACTTATAGAAAAAACAAAAAGTGCACTTTGTGTTTATGTTCTTGATAGAGCTTGCTCAACCCATCAATAGGGTTTTTTCATAGTATGGTTGTTGGTTTGTTGTTTTATTATTATAATCTAGGAATGTAACTAGTACGTAAAGAGAATAATTAATAACCTTGAGTGCATCTAGGTCTTGATGGAAGGACATACCTATTAAACTTAATATCGTGTATATGCCTTATATTATTCTTATATATATATATATATATAACAAAATGAGATTGAGTGCCAAATACATTGATAGATACATATAGCCAATATGACATAGATGCCTTATTTAGGTTGATAGTCAACATCATTGTCACCTATACATTGAAGTAGTAGAACTAATAGAAGTTATTTCTTGTATTCAATTTCAACTTGATGATCATCTTGATTCAAATCAACTTTGTTAAGGTAAAAAAAAATGAGATTGAGTGCCAAATACACCGATAGATACATATAGCCAATATGACATATATGCCTTATTTAGGTTGATCGTCAACATCATTGTCACCTATACATTGAAGTAGTAGAACTAATAGAAGTTATTGCTTGTATTCAATTTCAACTTGATGATCATCTTGATTCAAATCAACTTTGTTAAGGTAAATGTTACCTATTTTTTGGTTCTCACATCTTGCATAGTCTTAATTGTTAGGATCCTTAAATCTCACATTCACATTTGGCATTTGAAAGCCATCTATAATGACACACAATTGTTCCCTTCGTATCTTGAGCATGTAAAGTATGTAAATTCAGTTGCATGGCTGTTTTTTTTAAGATCATTGTGAGCTCACTTTGTATTAATGCATTATGATGTTTGATCTCAACTTGTTGATAAGCTACTTCAAGTTAATGTTATATTAATGCACTATGATGTATGATCTCAACTTGTTGATAAGCTACTTCAAGTTGATGTTGATATTTGCATTAGTTATATCAAATAGTCTTATGAACATGTCCAATAGTCAGAATAACGACCTTCTATTCTACCAATTATTATTTTTTTCTTGTAATTTATAATCTCAAAAGTACCTTGTTCATTATTATTGAATTTTTGTGATTCTTAAGATTTGAAACATGTCCTCCATGATCTCAATTTTTCCATACCTATGATTTGGGCATTATGTTGTAGGAGACTTATTTTATGCTACATGTTAGGGAACTCCATATCAACACCATGCAGGACCCTTCCCTTTTTTATTTGTATGGACTTAGTGATACTATTTGAAGCAACGGATATCTTCACTTTAGGATTTGTTAGAGTATATTACATCATTTGGGTCATGTAAATGTACCACCCTTGGTACATAACTAGAGTATAATATTACTTTAGGGGGTAGTTATCTAGTTACTTCAAGTAATATAATAATTGCACAGGTGTCTATGTGCAAGGTGTCCCCTTATACAGCTAGGTAGAGTGTTGGCCAATCAATCCATATTTCTATATAAAGGGCCTCATAGTGAGTGATTACATATCACTATAGTTAGTAGTAGATATACTGTGTGGATCACCATTGGTGATGGGGTACAATGTAGTTCTTTAGCATCAATTTTGGAGTGTTTATTTCCTCCATATTGTATTGTATCATTTTCAACATTTCCATTAATAGGATATTTCAACATCCTACATTTTTGCATATTTCATATCCTGTGATTGTATTCTCCCTTGGCATACACCATAAAAAGATAACGGTGGTATCAGAGCCACGGTAGGTCGATAGTAATAGGGAGAGCCACAAGAGAGATAGAGATGAGAAGCAAATCTTAGCTCTAGAATTTATGAGATTGCATTTGGCTACATTCTTTCCACAGAGTTATAGAAAACTTGTGAAGACTAGGACTCAACATTCATTCCACTAGATTGACAAATCAACTAGTGAAGATTTATCATTGACAAAATTTAGAATCATCTTACTAATATCTTGTTGCAAAAAAAGGAAACTGAAGGAAGCCCTGTTGCAGACCTATGCATTGCAAAAGAGAAGGCCATGAAAGCTTCATTGTAGAAAAGAAGGCCACATATGCCTCATTGTAGAAGAGAAGGTCACAGAAGCCTCATTGCATAAGAAAATGCCACAAAAGCCTTATTGCAGAAGATAAGGCCACATAAGCCTCATTGAAAAAGAAAAGGCCACACAAGCCTTATTGCAGAAGAAAAGGTCACATAAGCCTTGATCCAGAAAAATGCCATAGAAGCCTTGAAACTGAAGAAGACTCTAGAGAAATTATTGAACCAGAAAAAGACTCTAGAGAATAGTCTGTGAAAGATAGGATATTGGTGATCATACATCATAGTGCATTAATATAACATTAAATTTATGTATGCTTTACTTTTCACTTCCACTTGTTCCTTTGTGGTGGCACTTCCAAATTCACATATAATTGTTAGAGTCCACTTGGCATTCGTTTTACTACCATCACATTGTAAATTCTTATCTCATTTTTATCTTTAATTTTAGGGCAAGTATGACTACATACAAGAAAAATTAGGGCGATATTTCCTATTATTTAGCACCGATATTTACAATCCCTTCACCACCTTGCCCAATATCCATTTCTATAAAATAGATAAGATATTGTTCTTTAATTTAGTGTTGTAATGATCACAATTTCACTTTGACTATTGGCTCACAAAGTTTTGAGGGCATCTTCATTGTGTGAGCTCTCCTGGTGAGGAATAAAAGTTGGTTTGCATAATTTTTCTTTTGAATTTAAATAAATAGTTGCATATTTTTCATTAGATGAAACAAAACTAGTTTATCAATTCATATGCTTGCATGCTTAGGTTTTTTCTAGTGTTGCATGTAAAATTGTAGTTCTTTTTCTTAACAACACAAAAATTTTCATTTCATTTTTGCTATCATTCCATGCCAGTGTTTTATGAGTTCCATGTGATTTCTTTGTTCATTTTATAGCTAATCATTTGTGCTATTGTTGGTTTCACTTTGTCTTTTTTACATTCAAGTTAATTTTGGGTAAGTTAATGAATCTAACTTGATAACCTAGAATATTTAACTTACATTGAATCAACTAATGTAAATTGATAGTTTGTAATCTCTCTAACCCTATATTACAATGCATCTACTTTATAAGTCACATATTGCTTTGTTGTTACAATACTTTCAATAGAATATTTTTACTAACAATGTTTGGTCTAACAAGGTCTCCTCTTATTTATTGTTTATATTCCCTTATTTCTATTTTAGTTTTTTCTTTTTAACTCTATCCTCTTGAGGCCTATTTTGAATTTGGTTATCTTCAACCACTATCTTGTGTTAGTGTATACAACATGAGAGGTAGGTGTAGAATTTTTTTATATATTCAAGAACAAATGAGATCAACACATTACTCAAAAAAGTAAAAGTAAACCACAAAAACAAACATAGATATGAATGATTCCTTTAGACACCAATAATCTTATTAACAAAAAAAGAATCATATCTAATCAATGATAATTTTTTTGGTTTATATGGGTTATAAATACCACCATAATACAAGTACCCAAGGTTAAGGTTAAAGTATCGAGCATTGGATAATAGTAAAATAATATAACCAAGTCACCTTACAAGGTGCTCATGGGGCCATAAGGTAATATAAAATGATAAAAATATAAGGTTAGTCTTTGTCTCAATTGAAGTTTAAAACTTATTTCAACATCCTCCTAAAGATAAATGGAGGACATAGACAAAGACACTTATGATTCATTCCCATTAGCAGACATTTTTCTATACCAAAATGTTCTTGCAACCTCACAAAGGTCACTTATGGTATTATAACCTTGATTGAGATATCAGTCGAATGCTTCGTTGAATACATATAAAATATCTTAAATATACTATAGGCATGAATCCAACAAACATAGTGCATCCACACCTCAATATGCTTCGTTTGTTGATGAAAACTAGATTACAAACGAACTTTATGGAGCTCTGATTGTCACACAAGAATGATGGTAAATTGCCAAGGAAGTCTCAACTACTCATGAATAATCATTATCAATCAAAGATACTTGGTCACACTATTGATGACACAATATTAATCTTTTGTGGAAGATTGAGATATGGTGGACTATCATTGACAACACAAAGAGACTAGTCTAGGTTTAACATAAGACACAAAGTTGGTAGTATATTGTTGTTGATTGAGATCACCTAACCAATTTATAGTGGATTAATATTATAAGAAATAAGGGATCTCAATAGATAAATTATTGACCATCTAATAATTACTTTCAATATATCATAAAATTTTCTTGATTGTTATCCAATAAATCTCACAAGGTGCCTTCATGTACTTGAAATAATAGATGAAAACAAAGGCAATATTTAGCCTAGTGTGTATGAGGTAAATAAGACAATAAAAAATAAACCAAAGGAGTAGAATAGTCATATTGAATCTTTAATATTGAATGAAAAGGAGACTTCTCCATCCTCAAAATATATAAAAGATTGAATGCATGCTTGGGTTGTGAGGATGTGAACCCAAATGGTGATTAGTCGGTTTGAATTCTCAAAAGTAATGAAGAAGATACATATCTATTTTTTTAAAGTGTCTTAAAGCCATAACTTCATCTCTTAAATCATGAATGTTGAGCTTCTCGTGATGGGAAGGTCATAAACATGTAAAACAATTATCCATCACAATTCTTGACTTAGATATCATTCTCTACCTCACAATGACAAAAGCCATAAGAAAAAATGAGTCTTCTCATACTAAGCACAAGGTGTGTGCTTAATCCCAATGAATTCTTAGACCAAACAAACCTTATTAGGTCCATCCATAACAAATCTAAAAGGTTGTTACTTGTAGATCTCCTCCTAAATCCCCCCATGAAGAAATATAGTCTCCCATCCATTTGAAGAACCTTCCATCCATAGAAATAAGCAATAGAGATAATTATCTTAACAAAATTAAAACAATCCATAAGGGAGAAAGTATCTAAGTAATAAACTTCCTTCTTTTGAGATAATTTTTTAGCAACAAAGCATATCTTGTGCATCTAAATCTAACCATATATACAAAAATTGGTCTTATAGACCTATTTATAATCAACCATGTTCTTTTACTTAGACAAAGGAACTAAATCCCAAGTATAATTCTTCATGAGAGACTCATATTATGCTTGTATAGCATATTCACACTTATAACATCCCTTGGACTAAAATTAAGTAAAAGAATCTTCACATCCACCTTAGAAATCATAGCTCAAGAAGATGAGGGTTTTGAATGATATATGATGATCTTTAGAAGGTGGAGACTCATATTGCACAAGAGCATAAAAAATAAAGGGGTTGAAGGACCTGACATGTCCTTATAATATGTAATTTCATCCAACACACTAGCACAAGGTATTTTAGGATCAAGCTCATCTAAAAGGAGATCTAAGATAGATCGAAAAATAATGCTAGTGGAAAACCTATAGAACTAGAAATCATACCCGCAAAATCCATAGAAGAAATAAATTAGGAATACTACACATTATAAATACCTTAAATAGAACCACCTAGTCTAGAATCATCTAGGAGGGGAGGAGAATCAGTAGGAGTAAAAAGAGAATATGCGAGAAGAAATAGAAATGGCTTATAAGAACAAGAAGGACCTAATCAAAATCCACATCACATTGAAGAATTTTGGAGGGTCAATACTATGGATGCAATAGGTTTTATAGCTATCAATAGAACCCCACATGAATGCATGGATGACCTTTTACCTATATTCTCTTCCATTTTTATTTTAGTATATGAGCCTACAAAATAGATCCAAAGATGTGAAACTAAAAATTTTACCCCTATCGACTTTTAAAGAGATGTCATAGCTTTGACTACTCAAGTCAGTTTCATGTTTATGATATATATCACATGTTACTTCTTTATCCCAAAATTTGGTCTTAATCTTCTTTGCATGAAATATATAACTATCTATATCTATACTAATTGTGTTCTTCTACTTAACCATACCATTTTACCAATTGTAATGAATAGTCCAATTCAAGGTAATGCCATGAGATCTAAAAAAATTTGAAAGCATCACTAAAATCTTCACTAAAATTATTCTATAGGCACTTAATCCTCTTTTAAAATTGATTATCCACCAAATATTTTAAAATCTTGAGCTTCTCAAAGGTTTCAACCTTGGTCTTAATCGTATAGATTCACAAAATTCCTAGAGAAATCATCAATGAGAGTAAGAAAATATTTATTCTTAAATATAGAATGATAGAACCATAAATATCATCATGAATGAGCTCCAACGGATGAGAGGCACAATGAGACTTCCCTTTTAGGAAATATTCTTGATTATGCTTTCCAAGATGCATCCTTAAAAAACACCACTAGGTGGATCAATGGACAAAAGATAATCCACAATATGAATATGAATGATAGACCTCAAGGATCCATAATTGGTATTTGTAAATAGATAATGCAAACATTTATTTATTATCATATGCCTTAGAAACCATAAAAACAAACCCTCCCTTCTTGGAAAAAGAGGAAAAATAAGGAGGGGACAAACAAAGCTTATACATATGATTCATGATAGTATCTTTAATCTAGTAATCTAAATCCATCATTAATATCCTTAATCACCCATATACTAGGCCAAAATTCCACCTTTTTGTTAGTGTGAAATATGTGATAAATGGATAGAAGTTTAGGACCAACACCTAAAACATTAAATTTTTTCTAAAGAGATGAGGATTGAGGAGTTACAAGCCTACATTTAAAAATTTACAAGGAAGAATCATGTCTAATTATGAATATCACAATGATAGTGTCTATTGTAGTTAGTCTAGAGATGGTGGTGCTTTATCATATGTTATGTTGCTTCATAATCGATAATTGTTCCTCCAAATATGTGAAAGTCTGCCACATATGTCTACGAGGTCTCACCCTCATCCTCATTAGCACCTTGTGCAAGAAATATACAATAATCACCTCCATATTTGTTAGATACCTCAACATTCTTGATCTGAAGAGGATAAAACTCTTCCTTTTGATCCTCTTTCTTGTAGAAACCACAATTAGGTTTCTTGGATAACTTTTTGGGTGAATTTCCACCCCTTGCTTTGGATTTTTCTTTATTTTTTCAAAATTTGGCTTCAAAGCTTACTTTGGATGAGCTTAAATATAGAAATACTTACCTTGTGATGCCTCAAATATTCTTGGTGATATATGAGATAAGTGAAAGCAATATATAATGAAGGAACATGTTATAGTGGAAAATACATCCAAACCATATTAAATATTGTGGCTTCCTGATCATATTATTTTGAAACATTATTGAGTACCATGTTTAGGTAATCTATGAGGCTTTTTTTGGTCCCCATAGCAGCACATATATCCTCATATAACTTCTTGAAATTATTTATGTACTTTACAATAGTACCAAAATTAGAAATTTGTAAGGTAGCAAGTTTGACATATAGTCAAATTTTGTTCACTACCTTCAAATTAGGGCATTCAAAATTGGATCTTCAATATTTTAGTAGGATTGTTATCCATAAAATATTAGGTATATCCTTGAGGAGTAGTCCTTGGTCAAAATCAATATTAACAAAGAGATGTCAAAGGGTATCACATTATTTGAAAATTTATCAGTCTAAGTATTTTGTATTCAAAATCCCCACAATTCAAGTTGTTTAGAAGTGGGATGGACTTTAAGGAAATCTCAAGAAATTTGATTGATTGAGGATATAATTTCTCTACAATCATTTCAAGTGATTAAAAAATATTGTCAAATCATTTCAATACTATGAAACATTCAAATAAAAAATCAGATTTATTTGAAATATTTTTAAATTCCTGATTCCACTCATATTTGGGCCTTTGAAGCACTTTTGATTATTAGCAAGTAATTTAGAAAAAAAAATCCAAATAATGCATCAAGGACCTATTTTATTTGTTGCCTATTAGTTTGTTTATGATTTCAAATGAGCTTGACAATAAGAGCACCTGAATTCCACCAAAAAAGTATAGCTATCTTCAATACCAATAAATAAGAGTTATTTAGAATTTATTCTTTAGCATTTTATAACATTCACAATAGTAGCACAATATTATCACTTGTTTGGAGATTTTGTTCAGATGAGCAAGTTTGAAACTCTAGCTATTCAAATAAAGTGATCAAGAAGGAATACTTGATTTATTAAAAAAAATTAATGATCATGTTGACTTGGTTTTATAAACACTTGTTAATGTAACCTAGCATATTGTACTTGATAAAGGGAAAATATCTTGGACCTATAGTTATTTAGTGATTAGATCACAAGGCTATAGGTTCAAAGGATTTTTTTTAAGATAGGGTTTTATCCCATAGCCCAATGGACAAGGCAAACCACTAAATATGTATAATATGATCAATAGAGGTAAGGATAGTAGGCTTGAGGAGGTTATTTATTGTGAAAACTATAGTATGATTAATAGGTTAGATTTATTTTGATGTAGGTGGCTATGAGTGCTAACTAGGGTAGATTATATTAATTAAGGTTAGTAGTTTATTTACCCTAGCTTAGATGTTGAGTTAAGATTTTCTATAAATAAGTGTTTGCACATATAATTTTAAAGGTCTGTCCATTGGAATTTTCCTTAGGCATTCTCTTGTTAAGCTCTTAGGGCCTCCTTTTATAAGGAGATCCAATAGTTCTTTGACTTGTAATAGAAGACTATGGAGATCAAGCGGATTATAAGATACAAGAATCATTTTTGCACTTACAATTAATATATTTTTGTTTTCACATATTAGTTTATGTTGTCTACACATATTTTTTTGGAATTCACACCTATTTCTAGAAATGAACAAAAGCAAACCATGTACTCAAATATTATATAGAAAGCATAGAAGGATGAATAAGAAAAGAGATAAGTAAAATTGTGGGTGCCCTTGAGCATCTAAATTAATCATTTTTTTATCCATGGACATGGACCACAATAATTTGATACAATGGATGGAGTGGTGGGGATATTTATACTAATATAAAAAACCCTATTTATATAGTTAAGTTAGCCCAAGCCAACTTAACATGAAGGATTTAGGTTAATTATAAAATATAATATGGATTTAACCATAAAATGTTAACCATGGCATATAGAAACTATATATATCAATGATTAATTATATTATACAATGAATGCTTGTAGGCCTATACAAAAGTATTTCATACAATGTTGAACTTGACTGCAATTTTAATATTCTTTCATAATATAAACTGAGGGGCCAAAGAGATAATACATTAGTGATAATAACATCTTACCCCCATAATGGATGCTCTAGTGGACCTCTATAGTTGAGGAATACATTCTTGAATCTCCCTCATCATCTAGAAGATGACCACCCATATTAAAAAACTCAACTCCAATCCTTTGTAATTTCAACAAGCAATTTTTGGTTGGATGTCCTTCATTAAATTTTGCAAATGGTCTTTGGATTCTTTGAAGACTTATTTTGGTCCTTGGACCCATGGGTAGTCTTCTTAGATTTGATTTTATTTGCATGAACATGTACTGATGAAGTACCAACACAATTCGTCATTGTACCTAAAAATGAATTAGGAGAGAAGTTGATCAAGAGATTTTTTTGTGTTTTCAAAAACTTAGGAACCATATGAACCATGAGGTTCACCACTTAAAAAGGAGAAAAGAAATTAGAAAGGATGATTTTAATGCATTTCATATCATCTTTCTTTTTACCACACACATATGTAATATTTTCTTTTAGTGGCTTGAATCTCACAATATAGTTCTCAACGTTATTAAACTCATCCAATTTGAGAAAAGAGAGCTCTAATTCCAAGTGAATTACTTTAGTTGTATTTACTTTCCCAAATAACTCATGCAATTTTGACCATACCTTGATAGGTTTATTCTCTTATTTGATATGAAAAAGTAATTCTAGTTCAATCAACAAGGAGAATAGGCCAAGAGCTTATTTTTTCTTTAGATGAGTTTCTTCATCAAGGGCTACTACTTTCTCCTTCTAAAATATGCATCATAGGTTCTTACTATGTAGTAAACCAATTATTTAACTTAACCATATTGTATAGTTTCACACATTGATATGAGTAACACAGGCTTGAAGATCCATCTTACATAACTTATTTCCAATACTATAACAAGTCCTTGAATTGATATCACTAATGTGAAAAGCTCAAAAACTATGTGATTTGAAAAAATGATAAAATGCTTCTATATGCAAAAGTTATGGTCTCTAAAAGTTTTTCCCTAATGGAACTAAAAATTGAAAACTTAACACCCCAAACCTTAGAAATAATGCATAATCACTAGTTGCCACTTTATGTTTATTGATTTTCTGGTGTCTATTACCGATTCTATGCCACCTAGTTGCAATTGGACCAATGGTTTAACTCTTTCTTAACCAGGATTGGATGGATATGTATAAATAGGGAAAAGTGACTTTCATGGATGTTAAACACTACCACATTGGCCAAAATTCCACATTCGCTCACAACAACATCAAAGATATTTAAATTAGTGTCTCCTAGGTGCTAAGCTATGTGCTAACCATATTTCCAAGCTAATTGTTGGGATAAGAATCTTTCGTCCTTTCACACAAATCATATCTAGCCAAAAATAAAATAAAATGACAATGCATGGCTCAAACACATTCCCTTGCATTTCAAAGTGGTTCTAGATAGCCAACTTGTCAATTCCTTCATAGACAAATAGTCACTTGCTTATTTTTTTTAAAGAAGGTGGATGCAATTCAAACCCACACCCTCCTATTCCTTTTGTACAACCTAAATTTCCAAGCTATATCAATAGTAAATATGGAAGTGATTGCCTCAAAATTATTATTGTAAATATCTCAAAAAGTTCCAATAGTGATTCAAACTCAAATATCTAGTGAGAAAACCTTTAAGAGTGTTCTCCTAGCCATATTCCCTCCTATCCACTAAGGAGGCATACACCTTCTCCTTGAATAAGGGTGTCAAACTCTCTATTTTAAGAGGGTGATAGACCAAAAGGAAAAAGCACCAAAACATATTTATTTAAATTCAAATATGCAATGTCCCTATTCAAATTCAAACATGCACCATTTTTAGCAACATTATTTTAAAATTTGAACGCATTTTTTTCTAAAAAAATTAGCAGTGTGAAACTATTCCATTTTGGAATTCTAAGTATCTTTTTGAAAAAACAAGACATATTTTCTCCAATACCTTTGGAAAAATGTATGATTAAAAAAATGATGAAAACTCCTTTTCATCCTTTATGTAGAAAATGATTATGAGACTTTGAGGAAATTGTCCTATGCTCCAAATTACTTTTCTGCATGACCAAGTGAGGTAGCTCCATAACTGATCCCATGCCATGGTGGAATTCACATCTATTTCCAAATAGGAGCATAAGCAATCCATCCAGTCAAATATTATACAAAAAGCATAAAATAATGAAAAAGGAAAGAGAGAGACACAAAAACTGTAGGTTCCCTTGAGCACCATGAATAATAATTGTATTATATATGGATAAGAATCATACCACTCTAATGCAATGTATGGAGTAGTGGGGGGTATTTATAACAATAACAAAAACCCTAATTACATAATTAAGTTAACCTCAGTTGACATAACAAGAGGACTTTAGGTTAATTACAAAATATAAAACATGTTTAACCATAACAAGGTTAACCATGGGTCACATGGCTTACATAAATGAATAGTTAAATATATTATACAATAAATACCTTTAGACCTATACAAAAGTATGCCACACAATTTTGATCTTGGTCATAAGTTAGATTACACTTTTAATAGATTTTACATGGTGATTATTGTCCTTCAATTGTGTGTTGGTGGACTCAAGACTTGTGAGGTACCTCTTATAGCGTATAATCATTTAGGGGAATTATGTCTTAATGGAATTAAGTGTTGATAGATACCTCTTCCTTCCTTTTGACCATTTTTTGGTAATTATCAACATTGTGTATGCATAGTAAAAGCTTTACATTTGTGGTAACCATGGCTAAGCCAGAATTTGTATGGATGTGGTCCAACTAAAACTATACATTGTAAAATTAAGTATTATGATATACCATTTATGGATAGGAATACCAACTTCTATTAGTCTTCCTGTATTCAAGAATATTGCATAAAATTTAACATAGTTGTTTAATTCTTATGTAATTTATTATTTTGTAGTCTTTGTAAATTTTAGAGAGAACATATGTACAATACTTCATCTCTTTGTTAGTATAGTTTTCTTGTTCTTTTCCTCTTTAGAACATTTGTATCATCTTATGTATTACTTTTCACAAAGTTAGTTGTTTCTAGCATGGAGGCAACCATTTCTCTGGATCTCATTTGAGGAATCTTGAACTTATAATTATACTATTTGAATATGGATGTAAGTGCTAATTATCCTCAAAAGGGTTTATTATTTTTGGTCAATTAACATAACCTCTAAATAAATGACTTGTGTGGCATCAACTTATTCAAACAATCGATTAAAGGCTTTCAAAAGTCAGGGATTGAAATTGCTAGTGATATAATTTTCTAGATCCTTACCCAAATAAAAGGCAATCACTGTATGTGGTTCTTATTTCTTGGATTGGATGATCTTATTTTTCTCTAAATATATATCTATCGGTGCTTTGGCAATTAGCCTATATAATCCATTATAATGAAGAAGAGCTTCTTTCTTGATATTTGATGATGAGTAATTTTTGTATCATGCATAGGTACCTATGGCATATGGTCCACGAGGATCCTACATAATTTTGTTCTTTTATTGGTAAAATAGTATAAATACACCAATGTGATTGTGATTCAAAAATTGTTTTATTTAGTATTTTGACAGATTAATTCATAGTTGATTATGCTAAACCCTTGCTTGGAGATAGTAGTAGGAATATTTTTTTAATATAAATCCATATTAAAAATGAAGCACATTACTTTAAATCTTCTAAATGCTATGGAATTTTTAATTACTATGGTTGAAGGCAGCCCATTTTGATGTTAATATTTTCTAGGAGTTGTATGCCTCTTGGTTTATTTATTTAATTGGCACTACTTCAATCCACCTAGTGAAATGATCAATAGTAGATAGGATCCATCCATGGTTAACACTTGATAAAGAACTGATCCTTCTAATGAATTTGAGATTTCACTATAGGAATGGTTTAGTGACAATCATAGGGTTCAAAGGTATCAGGGATTTTCTTCTTTTTTCCCAAAAATATATAACCTTTGTAATCCTTGACCCACTACAAATGATTATTGGATATAATTAGTCAATAGACTATCACCCTCAAAATTTTGTGATCTATGGTTTGCATATAATAATGGTCATCTTCATCATGATATTTAGGACCTTTGTACTTTCCTCTTCTACACATCTTAATAGTAAACCATCATAACCTTTTTCAAAGAGATAGATTACCTTTTTCCTAAATCTAGCTTTTTTGTTTGGTGTTATCCCTCATGGGAGTTACCTAGTTGTCATGTAACTTTTGATATCACCCATCCATATTGCTTATCCTTATGGATCAAGATCTTCCACAAGCACTATTTGATCCTTTGGGGATAGCATAACAAAGTTTTCATATAATTTTTATCCAGTTTCATTGGTTTAATTTATATGTCAAAATTTTGGATTTTATTTTTTCATCTGATCCTTTTCTCTTCCAATTCACCATGCAACACTGCAAACCTTTCATTTTGATGAACTACAAAGACAATAATCTTGCTATTAGATAGGTAGTATCTAAATTTATGAAGAGTATTCATTATGACAAACATTGGTTTTCTTATGAAACTATATCACTATTCATTGTTGTGACATGTTTGGATTACGAAAGAAGTGGTATGTTCTTATTTATTTTCATACTTCTAATTCAGCATTGGTGATGATACATTCATCAATATCAAATACATGAAATTTGAAATCCATAAAAAAATTTGGTTGATTACGACTACAATCTTTCTAATAGCATATTTTTATCCCCTACAAATCATACTTGTTTTCTTCATTCTAAGAAAAGGTGGCATAATTTTTTAACATATTGATTATAGTATGAACCAACTATGAAAAATTAATTATAAATTTGATAATAAATTATATATGCCTAAAAATAATCAGATGTCTTTGATTGATGAGGGAAATGGAAACTCTTGGATGACTTTAATTATGTTGAAGTTAATGGAAATATATTTCTTTGACACCAAATGGACTTTAATATTCCCTTATTATACTATAAAAAGACACTTCTTAGGGTTGAGGGAGATTCTATACTCTACATATTTTGACAATTGATTCTAGATATTCACTATGCTTACTTTTTCTTTAGAAAATAAAATTAATTCATCTAGATATATGAGCATGATATTGTCCATCAAGCCTACAAATGCAATGTCCATGGATCTATGGAATTTATTCTTTACATTAGATAACCCAAAAGACATCCTTTGATAAGCAAACGTTACCTCTTTGTGGTGAAAGTTGTTTTGTGTTGGTCATCATCCTTAATTTATATTTTATTTTATTAATAAAAAAACATTAAGCAATGATAATATTTGGAATCCTACAACTTTTTATAAGATTTGATCTATTGGTGGTAGTGCATAATGATCCTTGAAATATGTATGTTCAAATTCATAAAATGAACACATAATTTGATATTTGCCATTATATTTATGCATAAAAATTAGGTTTACCACCCATGTAGAATGTTTTATGGGATAAATAATTTATGCTAGTAGAGTTTTAAGTTCTTTTTTCATCATTGAATTGATATTTGTTTTGAAAAGATTTTTCTTTTGCTAAAATGACCAAGCCCAAATTTTGAGCTTGATAGTATGTTCAATTATACCCATGTCATAGGCATTCAGGTCTTTATATGTCCAAGCAATTATATCCCTATAATTTTGTTGATTTGGGGAATTGGATTGAATTCTATTTTTGTTGCACCTCCAAATCTAAGTTTTAACAAGGTTGGATGGGTTTGCCATATGATTTTTGCTACCTCTAGATTTAGGATGATACCTTAATTTTCTCATTTGGATCTCTAGTCTAAACTAATTAACTTGCATAAATAAAGGGAAATGCACACATTAAAGAAAATGCAAAAATTAAAATATGTAAAGGAAATACATGAAGTTTAGAGTGAGAGATATTAAAGCAAACATGATTGTTACACCATAGTGAGGATAGCATGTGATCAATAAACACACAAGATTATAAATAATATTGATGTCCACCCGTTCATTTCAATATGAAATTGATAAGTGAATGACGAGATGGGCTAGGAGGGTTGTACCCAACCGTCACACACTTGAAAAACCATAAAAGTGGTGCCTCTAGAAAGACAAACAACTTGTAAATTTATTATAACCTCATGAATACAAATCATAAGATGGATTTCATAGTATAGCTTTGGATTCTTATGATCAAATTATGATTACAATATAAGAATATTTTACCCTTGGGTTACCTAGGATAACTTTAGAAAAATGTTGTATATTTAAATATTAAATTCCACTAACAGAATTGGAAGGCTACAAAGATGTTTAGTGCACCAAAAAATGCCAAAAATATTACTTTTTAATTTTTTTTTTGAAATTTACTTGAATTTTTACCTTTGACTTGTATGAGTGATTCAATCACTATGTCTATGATTCAATCACTTTTGCAAATGATTCACTTGTGTGAGCATATATTGCAAATTGTTTCTTCAGTAAATTGGCGCCTTTGTTGATCAAATTGCTCCTATAAGTGAATCAATAGGTTTTACAAGTGAATCACAACTTTTCTAAAAAATCAACAAATTTTGGAATTTTGAGAAATTTGTTGCCATCTAGTCTTCATATACTATTTCTTGCTTCAAAATATGTAAATTTTTGTAAAGGTAGTGTTGATGTACTATGTTAATGGTGAATTCATGGGATTATAAGCTTGATTAATATGAAGTCCTATATCCTACCTTTATCCTTGGGTGCAAAGTCTAAAAAATTGGGATCCTTGCTAAAAATCTAACAAAATTTGTTTCTCCATGGTGATTTGGATTCCCCTATCTAGTCATGGATGACAACAAGTTCAACAATTTCCTGCATTCATTGTCATTGGGTAACTACATGGTCCCAAGGTTTTTATTTTCTCCTATGAGATCTTCAAAAGTATTTTCTAATAGTTCTTCCCATTTCGATGCTAGCTATTTAAGTTTGGTATTGTAGGCCCAAAATTGCCACATACTTAGTAAAATTGTGTATGATTTTTACTAAGTGATAAAACTGCCATTCCGCTCTAGAACAAGGTTGATAAGATGAATCCGCTCAACAGTCATGCAGTTTTGCTTGTTTAAAATGATTTCGAGGAACTCCATTCCAGGTCTAGATTGGAGTAGGATTGCAAAATCCACAAAATTTTGTGAGAGGTAGTGACGTCAGCAAGAAAAAAATGTGAAATGACCATTTTGCATATACCTGATTTCGAAAAATCTTTTGCTCCCCGCCTTGGATTAGCGTTATCCTCAAATCCACAAAAGTCTCAAGGAGATGGTGACGTAAGTAGAGAAAAAGTGTGGATTGACAATCCAAAGAATAAACGAGTCTTTTTCTATCCGGAATGAAGATAAGGTGGAATGGCAAAATGATGTAAGAACTTGACTCCGGATCCGGACTAAGGAAGATGCTCATTCTATCCGGAATGGAATCCACACAAGTTATAAAGAAGAGGTGACATCATCAATTTTTTAATGTGGATTAGAAAAGATAAAATCTCCGGAGCGGATTCAAGGTTTGAATTTCTAAGATCCGGATTGGATGTTCTGCTTCTAATTAAAGCGACATCGTCCAATGGATGGTTTCCCAACTTATACCGGATATAATATGGACCATGGGATAAAGAAGATCAATGGTGGAGGTTAGTCTGCTAAATATGGGCCATTTAAAAGGATGTTCCTACACCATAATTGTAACAGATTGGCCAAAAGATGAAGCGTCAAGAGTTTCCAAGAAGATCAAACTAGAGGCAATTGCAGATCGACGATGGCACTCTATTCCCCAGAAAGATCTATGAAAGTGCATGATCTGGAATATTCTAAACTACAGTTCTAATAAGTGACCAACAAGTTGCAGAGAACCCATTTTTCCATGGTAGTTTCCTTTTTAGTAGATTTCTTGGAGGTTTGATCAATGAGCTAATGATAGCTAAGTTCTTTGCTGAGCTGTTATAACAAGATTTGATGTATTTTTTTTTTATTTGTAATATGAAAAACTATAAGTAGAGGTTGAACCCTCATTTTGAGAGGTCGGCTCTAGCATGTTTGCTTGTACCATTGTAAATATTTCTAAAGAGCTAAATGAAAGGAGTAATACATTGATCTTCGCCTCAAGGCTACGTTTCCATGCTTGATGTCAGAGGTTCGGATTTCATAGTTGTATTTTTGTGAATACTTAGATGGTTAGTTTGTGCCTATCTTGGATTACTAGTTGTTATGAGTAATTGAAATCTACTTTGAATTTTGTTCTATGTTATTAGTAAGTACATTTCTATAAAATCTAGTTTTGGTGAATTTTGCTATTTGGATTATCATTTCTTGGATATTGAAATTGCTTGCTATAACATTTCTCTGCTATGCTTTAATATCTAAAATGGGCTATCTTGGGATAAGGGTTGATTTGAATGTATGTCTTTAATATGGTTTTTTGGGAGCTTTTTATGGTGATACAATGTTGTTAACCTATCCGTCCACTAATATCTACATCTCTCTAACCCTAACCTTCTCTTACCCTAAAATCCAAGCCCTAATTGAGCATAATTGTGTCAACAATCTGCTAAGTTGACAAGGAACTAGCCTACTCTGGAGGTTGGATCGAAAACCCCGATTTTGGTCCTTCCAATGTTGAGTGCTGAGCTATAGCTATCGGGTGCAAGCCTAAACAAAAAGTAGGAATATAGACAACCACAGTATCAAGTAAAACTTGGTGCAATTCAGTTCCAAATAGTTTTTGGCACACCCAATGGGACCGTTCACAAGGAACACGAAATCCATTTAGAAGAGTTAATATTATCTCATCTCGAAGGAATCAAGATTTGGTGAAATATCTTGACCTTATTAGCGGAGAAAATAAAGTTCACCTGGTGACTCCCTGGTCAGAAGACCCTGACAAAGTATTGTATACTAGTACCCTTTCATGTATACCAGGTCTTGTAAGAGGAACAACCCTGATTATTTCTTTCATTGTGAGTTACCTTAGAGAGGGGCTACTATTATCAAAATTTTAGATCAAGATTTTATTGAAGAAGAAGAAATTCTGGAAGAAAACCCAATAGTTCCCCCAAAGACCTATAGCCAAAAATATGGCACAAAATGTGGCTCCCAATCAGCCACTACAGAAGTACCCTAATTGGGATTCAACTGGGCCCCTTATATTAGCACAAATGGATGCCATTCCTTAGGATGTGTCTAATGCAACCCCCACATATTATGGATTTGGAAAAATATCTTACGAGCACTGCCAAGATATCCTAAATATGGCAATAATCCACAACATAAAATAAGAAAATGTTATTGTTAGAATTCTAGCCCTGTCATTTCATGGAAAGATATTGCATTAGTTCAGAACTCTGGAAGATAAATCTATCACTTCATGGCAATCTTTGGTTGAGCTTTTCATAGAAGAATTTAATGAATCTGCTAACCCCTTTTCTCTGGTGAATCAGTTTACAGCCATGCAAAAAACTCAGCAAGAAACTGTCTCAGACTTTAATTTAAGATTTAGTAGAACATGGAAATGAATTCCCCCTACTGCTAGACCATCTGATTGTTTGGCTTATATGTATACATCCTTGCTCTGGGATAAGGTCTAGATATACAAACACAACAATCTAGAACTAAAAATTTCCCTCAAGTTTATAATGTAGCTGTCCATGCCGAGAATATCCTGATCAATGTAGGAAGAATTCCTGTAAATACTGTGTTGCCCTACAACTCAGAAACCAGTAGTAGTCATGAGCAATCCGTAAAACCTTCCTACATGGACCCCATTTCTTTACCATATCCTAAGATAAATTTTATTCCTGGACCTAAACCTATGTCCTCCATACCCTCTTTTCCCCCTCTTTCTTCTCAACCTTCTCAAAAATTATCTACTATTCTAGACATACAAAATACCATGAAAATTTTGAGTAACAGAATGAATTCAATGGAGAAGAGAGATCAGGAAAGGTCACAATAGAGGATATTCCCATATGTAAACAAATATCAAAGGCCTAGCCCTAGTAACAATATCGGGGTTAGGGTGAATGCAGCACATGAGGATCAAAAATATTTTGCAAATACCACTCTTACAAATGTCTAGTGTTTAGTATGCAACGACCCCCATGACTCACAGTCTTGTGTGATGTATCAACACCATGTTCAAAAAGCTATGGATCAAGCTAAAAGAAATCAGAAAGGGAGAGTTAATATGTTATGGCACCCTGATCATATCATGGTTGGAAAATAATTGGAGGAAGAAATCCCAATTGTTGTTATGACAAGGTCTAGAAACAAATATTTACAAGTAGACCCTCAGAATATGGGATAATTCCAGGTCCCTTCTCAAAATAAGGCTAACTTCCCTCTTCAAAATAGTGACACTCTTTCTATTACCCGAGCCAAGGGAAAGGAGAAAACTGATAATTTCCCTAAAAATCCTAAAAGATTAACAGAAGGAGATAGAATGAAATCCAAGTGTGAATAACAAGAAAGGCTCAAGTTCCCCTCTATTACCAAAATACAAAGGTTAGAGGTAACCCAAAAATACAAAAGGAGGTATGGTGAGCCAGATAGAGGACTAGAAATACTATCCCTAACCAAGTCTGAGTATAACATTATGGAAGAGATGAAAATGATTCCATCAAAAGCTAGCCTATATGACACCCTTTTCATCCTAGGCCAGATTGACCTGCTTAAAGCTTCCCTCAACAAAAATCTCTAGAACAAACCAGCTACTACCATCCTTAATATACCATAAAAAAATAAAGAAATGACACCTGCTATACTAAAGAACACGTCTCCCCCTTTTTATATATCCCTAAGAATGGAGGGATGGATAGTCTAGAATTGTATGATTGATTCAGAAGCATCAACCACAGTTATGCCTAAGGCAGTCTATGAAGAAATGGGTATGGAATATACTTGGTATTGTCCTAGAGTGTTACAGTTAGATGAAACATCTATCAAGATGATTGGGGTTATTAAATATGTACTTATGAGGTTGCACAGAGCCCCTAAGGTGACAATAGTATAGAAAATTGTGGTGGTAGATTTAGAACCCTATTTTGGGTTATATCTCTCAAGAGAATTTACTGCAAAGCTAGGAGGATGTATTCATATGGATTATTCTAGCATGGTAATACATTTCAAGGGAAAGAGGATAAGGATAACTCCTAAAAAACCAGTTGCTTATCATATTGAAAAATAAGAAGATATGTGCAACCTTATGAAGAACACAAGCTTATACTGAGAGGGGGGGGTGAACAGTGTAAGACCACTTTTTAATTTTCTTTAAAACCAACTTTCTAAAATAGTATAATGCAATGAATAGATAGCAGTAAAAATAGTAGTAATCAAATCAATGCACAACACACCATCCACAAAGTGACACAACAATTTACGTGGTTCACCCAAGGTGGGCTACTCCATGGATAAAAATTTTCTCTAAAAGTTATATCATAGTTCTTTGGGAAACCTTCCCAATTACAAAGTTTATGGGCACCAACCCAAAGGAGACACCTTCCCCTAGTTCTGCTCTTAGTGGTGATCCTCTAGAAGACCTTTGCCTCTGCAGCCCTTAGCAAGTGGAACTCTATCCACATAAGACACCTGTCTTCCCTGCTCTTTCTGGAGACCTCTGTCATCAACTCTATCACCACACAACCAGTCCTCTTATCTGCACCAAAACATAGTCCTTTGGTCTGGCACAAATCTGTCCTCTTCCTCTTTTCTTTTCTGTTACAGTTGCACTTGGTCAAAACCAACTTTTCACAGTCTGCGCAAACACAGCAGCACTCGATCAACTTATGCTCTTCTACAAAAATATAGCAGCACAGTCTTCGCACTCTTTGCTCAAACATGATAGCACTGTATTTGCAACCTCTACGCAAACACAGTGGCATAGCCATCGCACACTTCGCACCAACACAGCAGTCACTCAGACTTCCACTTATGCACCTCTATGATCAAACTTCTCCCCACACTCTATCTGTGCAAATCGCACTTCGAACGCACACTTTATCTATGCCAAAACTATTCAAACAACCCTCCTTTTATAGAGTAAGATTCAAGATCATTACATTCAATCTTGGTCGGCTGTTACTCTTCAACTACGTCGGCTGCAAAACCCTACGCTGTGTCGGCCTAGATTTTAACTTTGTCGACTCAAAGTTAACTCTGTCCTTCAACTGCCTCTGGTTCTATAGCTATCCCTATGAAACTACATGTCATGATATCATGACATTTTTATAGCTGTACACCTTCTATAGCCTGCTATCGCAAAATCATGACACTTTGGCCTTTGTCGACTTCCTTTGTGCTTCTGTCATGAAATCATGACACCTTTGCCTCTTGCTGACATCATCACACTTCTATCATGAAATCATGACACTTTAGTCTTCATGGCCTTCCTCTCAGCTTCTATCATGAAATCGTGACACTTATGAATTTTGCTGATGTCATCTTCACTCTATCGCGAAATCATGACGCTTTAGTCTACAAGCTCTTCCTTCTTCAATTCATCGTGAAATCACAACGCTTCTTCTGTTTAAGACTTGCTAACTATTTCTGTCATGAAATCGTGACACCATCTCCAACTGCAAGCTGCCATCTCAACTTGTCATGAAATTGTGACACTTTCTACATCCGTACAACTTCTTTGTAGCTTATCGCAAAATCGTGACACTTTCAGCTTTCAAGAGCCTTCCTTGCAACCTATCATGAAATCACGATGCTTCTGGATTTCGTACGCTTTCTCCACTGCCTGTCACAAAATCGTGACACTTCTGGCTTCCATACGCTTTCTCCACTACCTATCACGAAATCGTGACACTTCTAGCTTCCGTACGCTTTCTCCACTGCCTGTCATGAAATCACGACGCTGCTCCTTTTAGACTCTTTCCTTTGCTGCATGTCATGAAATCGTGATGCTTCTCATTTTGAGATTTTTTAGCATGTCACAAAATCACGATAGTCCTCACCTTGACCTCTGCAGCATGTCGCAAAATCGTGATAGTTCCTGAAAAACTTTCACTCTCTTCGATCTTGTCACAAAATTGCAACAGCTTACACTGTAGACTCTTTCTTCTGCAACACGTTGTGAAATCATGACATTTTTCTGTCCATACAGCCTCCTTTGTAGAATGTCACGAAATCGTGACACTTTTCTTTCTCTGCCTTCCTGCACTGTCCGAGTCACGAAAATGTGACATGTCACGAAATCGTGACACATTTGCTCAAAATTTCTCTCTCCTCAAACATGTCGTAAAATTGCGATAGTTTTACCAGCGCTTTCTCTCTCCTAAAACATGTCACAAAATTGTGACAGTTTTTCCAACCGCCTGCATACTTTTTCTTACTTGTATTTTTCTTGATCTTTTGCAATTGAGCTACCCTGATCTTCTTGGAAACTCACTGTCCAAGCTGAAACCTTCATCAAGACACATTCTTTGACATCAAACCAAATTTCTTCAAGAACTTCTTGACATCAATGACAACATCTACACTTAGAGTAAAGGCAATGTACCCAAAATTGCCAACACCTTAACCCTTTGGAGGAATTTGAGATAGTAGAAAACATTGAGGAACTAGACATTAAAGATGAGTTACCTTTCAAAGAAGATTACAGTCAATTTGGAACTGGTATGGGTACATACAACATCACAAATGAATTGGAAAAGAAACTCCCTGCTATTTCTAATCAATCCCTAATAAACAATGAAACATGGGTTATGCACTTTGACAGTGCTAAATGTAGAAATGGTGCGGGGGCTAGTGTGGTTTTACAATCACAGTCCGAAGGAATGAAGAATTTTTCTTATAGAATAACATGGTCATGTACCAACAATGTTGTCGAATACAAGGCTTTGTGCCTTGGATTAATGCAATTTGAAAGCATGGGCATCAATATTTTGAACATATATGGTGATTCTAAGTTAATTGTGCATTAGGTAAGGAATAAGTGTAGCTGTAAGCACCATTACTTAAAGGCTTACAGGAGCAGAGTATGGGACCTAATGGATTCATTTGATGCCCTGAATCTAAATTCTATGCCTAGAGAAGAGAATCACCTAGCAGATGCATTGGAAACAAAGGGAGCTAATTTTAATCCTCCTATGGATTTTGGGACTAAGAAGACCAAGGGAATTAAAATGGTTTTCAGACCTACAGTGTCGGATAAGCAAATATTCTGGCAGGTTTTCAAAAGTGATGAACAGATTTTGGACTTTATGATAAAATAAGCATCTCTCACAATTGTCCAAGAGAAAGACTTGGAGGACATAGATCAACAAGACTTCATCCAGTTGAGAAACAATCATATCCTGAGGGGATTGCTCACCCTTGAAAGCTTGTTCAATAATGAATATAGGAAGAAGGTTGGAGCTAAGAAGATTGGTGAGAAGATCTATAAGGAGGTAGAAGTTGGAATAGGAAAGAAGCTAAATATTGGTATCCAATGTTCTCTTGAGGAAGCAGAAGAAATCAAAGCTTTGTGCTTAAAATACCAAGACACTGTGGCTTGGTCATATTGTAAACACCTAAAACACGTCATGCTGAGGGTGACTACTCATATGGACATGCTACAAAACCACATGAAGTATCTTGGATAGACTCCAAGATAGAGCAGTGGTTCTAACCACTTAATTTAGGCATTCTGGCCTAAGCAGTTTGAACCGCAGCCTAGACCTACGATCTCCAGTCTAAACTATGATTGAAACTTGTGGTCTGTAGTCTGGATCACAGATGTGACCTATGGTCTAAACTAGATTTTAGTTAGGCCTTCCATCCAAGCCAAATATTTTGGAACAGCCAAGAGATCTAGAAGGAGGTAATTGGAGGACTAAAGATTCCAAAGGCTTCCATCCCAACTGTCCTAACCAACATTCTTGGTCTTGGATTCTCCATGAAGCCACCCCTAGCCCTAGGGGTATGCTATAAATACCCCCCTCCAAGGGGATGAAAAAGAGAGATGATTTGTATAGCGAAGTACTGGCAAATTATCGAGCGAGAGCTAACTGATCAAGAGAGCAGCGAAGCCCTATCAAATTGCATACCGAATTTGTGAATTTGACTATCCATCTAAAGACCAATTAGCCATGGATGCCCTAGGTGCTTAGGAGGATCAAGAAATGCAAATATGGGCAAATGAAAGCCCTTCACAGTGATTTTACTGCCAAATCTATCATAGGACAACAAAGACGACAAGAAAAAAATTCAACACAGAAGGTGAAATATAGATTTGGCAGTAAAATCACTGTGAAGGGCTTTCATTTGCCCATATTTGAATTTTTTTCTCTGTATCTTTCCAGAAATCATCGAACCATTGCAAACTAGGAACTAAAAAATATATATATAAGGGGTCAATGAACAAGTCCTAGTTTGTTTTCATTTTCCATTCAGTAGAAAGGCATTGTTGGGAATAGCGGACCTCTGAGTGCAGTCTGCCCCTAAATACAATGACCTTGATAAGGATTGTGTGTCATTTGCATGCTTGAGGCCCAATCAGCGGCCATGTCATTGTAATTGCATCATCAAAATATCATATAGGACATTAGCATGCATTCTTTCTGAATTTGAAATGTTCCTTTATTTTCATGCATATCATGTAGGAATGATCATTATGCTCTTCGATGCATTTGTCATTTTTGCAAAGTAAAAGGAACCACACACACCACGTTCCATTTAAACATCAGTGGCATTGGGCTCTCACATCCAACCCACTTGATTGAGACCAATAGTGGATGTCATTACCACTTGGTTGGCTCATTTGAAATTGTATTATCGGGACCCACTCGTTGCCAAGGCCGACCCAAGAACTATCCTATCCATGCAAAATAGCACGCACTCTTCTTCGAAAGGGTGTATCGCTATGCACGGTGTGCTGGGTGAGGGTTGGTAGTACCTATGCTACTTCATTGAGTATGGACTTCATTACCATATTCGGCTTGTGTGAGTATATAGGTGAAAGCCAATTTAACTGAGTTTAAAATCCAACAATATTTCAAAACACGTGAGAGTTTCTAACACTGATACAACACATCTGAAAACAACATCAAACAGTTTAGGGCTCACAATAAAAATTTAAAAGGAGATAATCATCATTTGTATACTTTTTTTGCATAATAAAACACATCTAGACGTTAGGTACACAAATGGTGAACACACGGGGTGATCGGAAAAGGTCTCGGACCGATGCCCATGATCAACCCCCAACTGGTTCACAGCAGCATGTGTCGAGTCCTCATACACATGAGCGAACCGAATGACGTTCGGCAAGCATTAGAGGTGACAACTCGACACGGGGAGATCCCATTGAGTGGACCCTCGATAGAGGAGCTTCAGTACACTCTTCTAGGCATAGGATAGAGCATGGAGCTTCTCAGCACGAGGATGCTCTCCCCCAAAGCCATTACCGAGACCGCACTGCACGCGCATCCATGGGATCGACCGAGGAATATGTTGTGCAGGGGACCAAGTTGGTTCCCATACGTACTAAGTCCATAGGAGGTTCTAACCCTCCACCGTCATAGTATAGATGGATCGGAGATCCGCCCATTTAGGGGCAGGAGGATAGGCTCACTTTCGAGCATAGGTCCACCCATACTCCCACGTGTGGCTCACCATGCAAGATCACCATTGATATATCAAAGGTGGGAGCTAATGGAACACCACCGCATGAGCGGTGGAGGTCTAGATAGTTAGATGGTCTAGGTAGTGTTCTTGAGCAGCTAGGCTGCAAGCCTATAGCTCCGCCCACTCGTGCTCCGAGTGAGCGTAGCGACAGTTGTATCAAGATCACTAGAGAGCATGGAGAGGCTTCTAAGCACCCTCATGTCACACGTCCACCATCCACACATTTGTCTGATGGGTACAGAACCCATAAGGTAGCTCGCACAGAGCACACACACCGGAGGCCTCCTACGGTCGACCAGATCGACAGATCACATAGACTGGTGTCTGAGCAAAGACGTCAACTCCTCCAAGATCAATTGGATGATGCTCGCCTAGAGAGGCAGCATATTGAAGATGAAAATATTCAAGCGCAAAGGCTCCTACGATAGAGATTATATGAGCAGCGCATGCATGAGGAGCGTATTCTAGCTCAGAAGGAGCGCATAGAGCAGGAGGATCGGCTAGCCAGGGCTGGCCTATACCCTCCCGAGGAGCATAGAGAGCATGTGCATAGGAGGGTTGTGTCCCTAGCCGATATGCACGAGGAGCGAAGAGATGCTCGTACTCATGTCAGTGCCCAACAGAGGGAGCGACTGCCATCACTCAATGATCTTAGACAGAGGTAGCATGAGCACATAGATGAAGACAGATACGATCAGGGGTATCCTGAGAGTTACCAAGTTGAGGAGGAGGAAGAGCCATGTCCTCCACCTCCCCTAAAGAAGACATTACCTCCTAGACCGCCTCCACATCAGCTTAGGGAGGAGGACTTTTTGTCTTCTAAGGCGTACAAGGTTTTGGCCGATAAGGTCAAAGCAATAGAGAGGCAGGGCACGGCTATGCAAAAGCCGACACTGAGGAAGATACACAATGAACCTCTAGACCCCTTGGTGCCTACGCCTCCATATCTCAAGCATTTTGATATGCCCAGGTTGGAAAAATTCAAGGGTGATGAGGATGCACAAGAGCATGTTACGAGTTTTTTGGATGCTTGTTTCTAGATAGAGAGTCAGGATGCCTTGTTGTTGCGCACTTTCATTACGACACTTTCTGGCCCGGCCCGAGAGTGGTTCAACCAACTGAAGAAACATAGTATTACTGGTTTTGAGTAGTTGGCCGATGCATTTCTTGAATGCTATTCATTTGGCATCAAGAGACAGGCCAACCTTTTTGATTTGGTGGCACTAGCTCAGCATGACGATGAGCCCATCGAGCAATACGAAAAGAGATGGCATAGAATAATGGCAAAGCTGCCATTCCCTATTCCTACAACTGAACTGACCCGAATGTTTACAAAGAGTTGTGCCAAACACATCTCGCTACTGTTGCAGCTGCAGTAGTACCCTGCATTCGAGGAAGTTGTGGTGCAAGCCAGGGTGATCGAGGACATCAAGTTGCAAGAAGGTAGCTTGAAGCTCAAGACCAGGAAAGAGGGGTTTAAAAAGAGTACTACGAAACAATAGGGCAAGCAGGCCCACGTAAATCAAGTAGTACTAAATCTCGGAGGAGAAGACAAGGGACAGCAAAAGCCTAATTATCAGGCCCAACCTCCTCCTACGCATTATGAGACATGCAAAAACAACTATAAGGGCAAAAACAAAGAAGAGCGCCCACCTCGCCAGTTCACGCCCTTGACGGAATCGATGACTTCGATTTTCCATCAACTGTGCGAGGCCAAGGCCATACGATTGCTTGAGGTCAAATTAGTAGATCCGAATGTGCCAAAGTCAAAGTGGCATCAAGACGATCTATTCTGCATATTCCATAGAGTGAAAGGCCATGACATCGAGACATGTTGGTCCTTCAAACACATCATGCAGAACATGATAGAAAAAGGAGAGCTGGTAGTACCAGGAAACCCATAGGCGCCCGACAATAGAAACATGGGGATTTTCAAGAATCCACTTCCTAATCATGAGGCACCTCATAACAACGTCGACCAGGTCAATCAAGTGAGAATCGAACCACCTACCCAGGGGTTCGTAGGCATGGTCAATGTTGTTACTAGACATGGGAGGTACGATCAACCGAATCAACCTCATGCTCCCATTAGAATACAAGCTACGCCGGATCAATGACCAGCTCAGAACATTCTAGGCCCACCAGCTAGACCGGTGGTGACCATAAGGAGCAGGTTAGTTCAGAACCTGCAGATAACTCCTACGAAGTTGTCAATATATGAGCTTATTCAGTAGTCCCCTAGACATAGGGAGACTCTTATGGACATTCTGAGGTCCATTGAGGTACAGTCCCAAGATGCCCATGCATTTACAAATTTTGTGGGACATGTACAATAGTGTCAGGAACCCACGATACAATTTTATGATCATGAAGTGAAGATGGTTCCTACTATTATGGTTGACCCATCGTTGCATATTATCGCATGTGTTAACCACATGCCTTTCAAAAGGGTCTTGATCGACACTGGGTCCTCGATCAATATAATTATGACCAAGGCACTGAGCCATCTCAAGCTACCCAAATCACACATTGTGCCTACCACCTTTACGTTGAGAGCATTTAACGATGCACTATGCTCGATGGTTGGTACAATTGTTCTACCTATTCAGGTGGGACTCAAGACCATCTCTATGATGTGTCACATGATAGAGGGCGCCATGCAGTACAACATTTTTCTTGGAAGGCCTTGGATTCATGAAATGCATTGCATCCCCTCTATCTTGCATCAATGCATGAAATACATTCATGAGGGACAAGTTCACGTAGTGTCCTCGGACGAAGAACCATTCAAGTTCATGAACCTAGCAGATTTGCCTAGGGGTTTTGTACTCCCATCGATGCACTTGGATATCCGACCTATTTCATCGGTTAAGATTCCAAGAGGTAAACCAGCAGCCCATGCTCAATCATCGACATCTATGTCACACAGATCTGAGCATACGACTGCAACTTCTCTAAAACTAATTGCATCGACAATGCATCGGCAAGTCAAGAAGCTAAAGGTGAAATTGGGCGAGAAAGTGGAAAATCATATGCCCGGACCAGTCGCCAATGAGACTCCCACTCCCATGGATGTGGAAGAACCTCAAGACAAAGTCGAGGAGGCACCTCAACCTACTTCACCTGCATCTTCAGTAGGGTCATCTGCACCGTAGGTGACCGTTCATCTAGCCAGCATAGGGTTGGGTGAGTATCTTGTGCAAAATGTTACTTTCGGACCTATCCTAAAAACTGCACAAGAGATGGGCCGACCGCACGCCCATCGATTTTTGATTGGATCTGTAGTGTCATTGGGTGAGCCACCCAACCAAACAAACTTCGTCTACATAGGGCTAGATCAAGTGCCCACCAGAATGTCCATAGATGAAGATGATGATGAGCCATTCACTGTGAATGTGTGCTATCTGTCCAACCCGAAATACGCCATGCACATTTTTGAGTCGTATCATTGGCATGGGCATGACCTTGGTCTTTTTGAATAGGGACGTAGAACCCTGCTCGAACCTCATTATCAGTTAGCTACTGATAGGTTCGAGTTAGGGTTACAAGTATGGGGTCATGATGATCTGCTTGCTGCATCCTTAGATCACATGTACTTGAGTCTAGGGGATGATGTGGATTTTAATCCATATCACCCTAATCCTTCTAGCTATTGGAGGACTCGCCAGATGGTATCATTTGTTACCATAGGGCCACCTGATTCATACCATGATGGGCCCTTAGAGGACAACCCCAGAGACAACCTAGGTAACCAAATCCATGGTGCTACCAATGACACTGGTATGCAGGGGCATAACCCCACTGCTGTAGGTGATCTCAAGTTAGGAGATCTTTGCGATGATGATGGAGAGGAGTCCACCTCCAAAATGAGTGGACCTAGTTATTATGTAGATGATGAATCCTCAAATGATGATCAATCTGAGGAGGAAATCAAGCCAAATTTTTTAGGGCCGATGTTTATACGCCATCTGCTACCTATGGAACAAGTGGAAGAGACGAACGAGCGCTTCATAGCCGATAGTGATTATGAAGATGAAATAGAGGAGGCTTGCTTAAAGCCTCACCCAGCTAATCTCCCACTATGCATAGACACAATAGAGTGGCCCATCCATGGTAGTGACCATGATGATGTAGATGAGAGGATCGATTCTAGGCTCGTGTATCCATAATATCTATTGCCTAGGGAATCGAAGCATGTTATGGAGGAAGTCCCTCCCAACACTGAGCGCTCTAAGGAAAGAGCAGTGCCAGTTTACATGGCAGTATCATATATACGATTGTTCTATCAGATTTATCCAGATAGTGATGATAGCGACCGTAGAATCAGATACATGGGACCACATCTACCAAATCGCTCCTTAGAAGAGGGGGAAGTGACAGATTGTATTTGTACAATGATGATGAGGACTCGATGGAGATGGCCTATTTGGGACCTCACCACTTACGTAATAGGCCTCCACCTAGAGGTCCCCCACCTATTACAGCTATAGGTTTGCATCGGGAGATTAATCTCCATCGTAGCCTGAGGGAAAGAAGAGAGCTCGAAGAGAGGTATCAAGAACTCTTTCTCGATCCACCTACGTACATGGAGCTCCTTGAGCCGAGAGATCCCATTTTGTAGCCAGTGCACCGAGAGGATCTAGTTATATTGACATCCCATAGAGAGGATCCATTTGTGCTCATACCATCCGAACCAGATCTTGGGTACGAAAGCTACGCTTCAGGGATAGGGTTTTGTCCATGTGGTTTCGAAGATCAATTCCATTCCATCAATATGGTCTCCATTGATTTGACCATGCCACTCCACAATCCAGTAGATCCATCCAAACCACTACATCTGAACATGGATGCTATCGATTGGGATCACGCTGACTCATCGATCCGGCCTGAAGATTTCTTCCCTAATGAAGAAATGCTACAACCATTTCATTTTGCGCCAGGATATGCTCATGATGTTTGTCACATCGAGAATGCTTCCCGAGAGGAACATGTGAACCCGACTGATGACATCCATCTGATTCCTATGCCTCACCAGCTTGAGGAGGGATCACATATGTCAGTAGAGAAAACCTTCGATGTGGATATCAGTAAAGATCCCACCAATCCAAAGAAGGTTAGATTTGGAGAGAGTCTCACTCCGGATGAGCGTGATAGCATCATCCCTCTACTGAAAGAGAGACCTGATCTCTTTGCTTGGACTTACAAAGACATGTCGGGTCTAGATCCAAAATTGGTTACTCATAACCTATCGCTAGATCTGTCGAAGAAGCCAGTCAAGCAAAAACTTAGAAAAATGCATCCAACAGTAGCCTTAATGGTGAAAGACGAGTTACAAAAGTTGTTGGACGTAGAGTTCATCATCTCCATCGACTATCCAGAATGGGTGTCCAATATGGTGCCCGTAGGAAAGCCAGATGGAAGGGTCCGTATTTGTATGGATTTTAGAGATCTCAACAAGGCAACACCCAAAGATTCATTTCCATTGCCAAATATCGATGCTCTGGTAGATGCCACTATAGGTCATGAAATGCTCTCCCTTATGGATGATTTTTTTGGATACAACCAGATTCAGATTAAACCCGAAGATCAACATAAAACCATGTTCATAACGCCATGGGGGACATTTTGCTACAAAGTTATGCCATTCGGTCTTAAAAATGTTGGTGCCACATATCAATGGGCTATGACATATATCTTTCATGACTACATGCATAAAATCTTAGAAGATTATATCGATGACTTACTAGCTAAGTCGTTGTTATGAGTAGAGCATGCGGAGGTCTTAAGGAAGGTCTTCGATCGCTTGATAGAGCACAATGTCAGGTTGAATCCTAAGAAGTGCGTATTTGGCATAACTTTAGGTAAACTCTTGGGATTCATCATTTCTAAATGAGGCATCGAAGTAGACCCAGCAAAGGTCATGACTATTTTAGAGATGCGTCCTCCCACTAATATCAAAGAACTAAGAAGCCTTCAGGGCAAAGTAGCATCCATAAAGTGATTCATCGCTCAATTATCGGATAAGTGTCGACCCATGAATCGATTGCTACACAAGGGGGTCCCATTTGATTGGGACAAGGACTACCAAGCAGCCTTTGCTGAGATTAAGCAATACCTAGCAACGCCGCCAGTACTAGCTCCACCAAGGCCAGATGAGCCTTTTCTACTATATATCGACAACCGACTTTGCATTAGGGACCATGTTAGCCCAAAAGAATGTGCAAGGCAAAGAGCAAGTCGTATATTACATCAGTCGCACCTTGGTGAGTTATGAGTCAGGATATGCATATGTTGAAAAACTTTGTTTAGCAGTAGTGTTCGCTACCAAGAAATTGTGGCATTACATGCTAAGTCATACAACATATGTTATATCGAAATAGAATCCTTTGCAGTACATGATGAGCAAGACATATCATAACACACGTACTGCAAAGTGGATCATGCTATTGACAGAATTTGATTTGCAATTCATCAGCCAAAATTCCATCAAGGGACAAGTCATAGCTGATCAACTGGCTGAGGCACCACTGTCCAACAGTAGGCCTCTAACCATTGAGCTTCCAGATGATGCGGTCTTCATAATATCTGAAGCTCCCGAACCCGAGGAACCAGAGAATAATGCTGATATTACATTATTTTTTGATGGTTCGAAGTGTGAGCAAGGGGGCGGTGCAGGAATAGTGTTTTTCATGCCACAAGGAGCTCCAATGCCCTTGTCATTCAAGTTAGACTTTTTGTGCACCAACAATAATGCTGAGTACGAAGCCCTACTTTTGGGCCTCCACACAGCCATCGCCATGGGTATTAAAATATTGAACATTTTTGGTGATTCTCTGCTCATAGTTAACCAGGTTAAGGGGCTCTTTCAGTGTCGATGTCCCATACTGAAAGCCTACAAAGATCTTGTTGCCACTTATCTAGCTAAACTTGAATGGTATGACATCGAGGCAATCCCTCATTCATCAAATAGGTTCATAGACACCATGGCATCTTTGGGGTCCTTGATCCCTCAGAATCCATCTGTCAATTTTACTACCATCCATGTTAGAATGCTCTCGCACCCAGTAGCGGAGCGTGCAACCTTTGATAACAAAGAGTCAATCAACATGATTGTCATGGAACCAACAACTGATTGGTTCCGTAGAGTGGAAGACTTTCTTAAGCAGGCACCCTAGGAGTCATTGACTTCTTAGAGTCCTACGGGGAGTGGTACTACCATTCACCACAAGGTTGTTTCCCAGTCTGCATTTGCAAAGTTAAATACGTAGGGGGAGCAGGTCATCTTAGCAGTCAAAGCTGAGGCTTGTCAAAGTTGGATGTTGCAAATCCAAGACTTCCTAAAGCTTGGTATGATCCCAGAGGGATTGTCGCATGTCGCAAGATGCACATTTAAATAGAGAGTGACCAAGTATGTCTTGATAGGAGATATTTTGTACCGACGTGGCTATGAAGGAGTTCTCCTTCGATGTCTTGAGCCCCAAGAGTCATCTTGGGCAATTTTAGAGGCTCACGATGGTACGTGCGATGGCCATTTTAGCGGCATGGCTATCATCAAATGCATCCTTCGCATGGGTTATTATTGGCCCACTATGGAGAAGGATTGCAATGTGTATGTCAAGAAATGCATTAAATGTCAGCATCATGCTAATCTTACGCACTTGCCATCGTAGGCCTTACAGCCCATTCAGGCGGCTTGGCCATTTGCTCAGTGGGGACTAGATCTGATTGGCAAGATTTCCCCTCCATCGTCAGGCCGACATACATTCATTATCATGGCTACTGAGTATTTTACAAAGTGGGTGGAAGCCATTCCCATTACAATGACCACTGGAGCTCGCATCACAGAATTTATTCTCGAGCATATCATATGTCATTTTGGGATACCATCCAAAATAATTTTGGATAATGGAACTTCTTTTAAGAACAAAACTATGTGGGCTTTAACATCTAAATACCGCATTAAACATAGTTTTGCAACTCCATATTATCCACAAGCAAACGGGCAAGTTGAGGCCTCAAACAAGACTGTGGTAGCCATCTTGAAAAAGATAGTGCAAGAACACCACAAGGATTGGCATATATAACTACCCCTTGCATTATGGGCTTACAGGACTAGCATTCGGATGCCTATTGGGGCAACGCCATTTTCACTAGTATATGGCGTTGAGGCCATTATGCCCTTGGAGTTGGAAATTCCAATGCTGCGCGTCGCATTGAAAGAGTTCATCGATGATGACACCACGTGACAAGCTCACCTCGATCAATTGATGTTGCTTGATGAACGTCGCGTGAATGCCCTCGAGCATCTCCATGTTTATCAAGAGTGATTAAAATGAGCTTACAATATCAAAGTCCACCAGAGAGACTTTGAAGTTGGGGATCTTGTGCTGAAAGAGAACCAACAGAACTCGAATTTTCCACCTGACATGCGAGACAAATTCATGGCTAACTGGCTAGGGCCTTACATCATATCTAAAAATATTGGTCCAGGAACCTATCGCCTAACATCACTAGAGGGTGTAGAAGAGTTTGAGCCTCTCAATATCATCCATATTAAGGCGTTCTATGCTTGAGAGTGTAGTGAAGGCACCAAAGGCATCTGTAAGCCTTTGGTCAACCCAAAAGCCCCGAGGGTTTTGTCTCAACCGCTCGATCATCCCAAAAGGCCCCAAGCTCTCTGATTAAGAAGCTTGGTCAAGAAAAGGCACCAAGGATTTCCAAAAATCATTTGGTCAACCCAAAGGCTCCGAGAGTTCCTATAGCTTCTCGGTCATCCCAAAAGGCTCCATGCCCTCTTGCTGAGAGTTTGGTCAACTAAAAGGTTCCAAAGGTATAAAACCTTTGGTCAATTCAAAAGGCTCCAAGGATTTCCAAAATTGCTTGGTCAACCCAAAGGCTCCGAGAGTTCCTATAGCTTCTCGGTCATCCCAAAGGCTCCATCGCCCTCTTGTTGAGAGTTTGGTCAACTAAAAAGGTTCCAAAGGTGGCTGTAAAACCTTTGGTCAATTCAAAAGGCTCCAAGGATTTCTAAAAATTGCTTGGTCAACCCTAAAAATCTCCAAGGACATGTACTCATCATTTGGTCAAATATGAAAGCTCAAAAATCTATAAAAATCAAGAAAAATGTATAAAAGTCCAAAAAAAAATTGATAAAGCTTAAAATCCAAAAACATTTGCATTTACATTTTGCATTTTCATTTGCATTCACACATGCATTCACATCATCATATTGCATTTAGGCATTTGTCATCCGTTGCATTCCATAGTAGAGTGTAATGCGTTTATCAAAATTTTACAAACAGTCACACGTTTGTATGACAATCATGCACCCTTGCATTTATCATAATTCATTGCATTCATACACGATACCTATTGCGGAGAAACATATATGTATGTTAAAGTTTTCCTGTCACTCAACCATACCTAGTGAGTTCTTCAGATATTGTAGAAAGCTTGCTTTGTTGTTATAGACAAGGTCATTAGTTGGGATAGTGCTTCAACATATCAGAATCCCATCACTAAGCAAAACAATATAAAATCCTGCTAAGACGAGAGAGGATGAAAGCTACGACAACAGTCTTAGGTATCTAGAGAGATGGGTTTCATGACCTGCTTATCTTGCAAATAGTCGGTCTAGAAAGGTGTACTTTGGAAAAAGGACAAGAATTTCCCCTATAAATCCCAAAGTCACAAAAGTTAAATCCCAAGTTACAAAGTGCAACAAAAAGTACAAATTTCAAGTTCAAAATGTAAAGTGACATAGTGAATCAAAAGCACTATAAAAATCCCTTGCTCAAAGAAAATGGTAACACGTGGACTAACAGTGATTTTTATCACTACATCTGAGCAAGTAAGAAGGGTGAGAACTTGAATCCCTGGATTGTCCACCTTTCGAAAGCCATAGAGTGATCCCCGATCGCAGCAATGGGTTGGAAGAGTCCCACCTACAATCGGAGGGGTAGTTCTATTGGGTGATCCCCAAACGTAGCAATGGGTTGAAAGAGTCCCGCCTGCATTTGGAGGGGTAGCCCTGATCAATTTGCAAGATGAGCTAGCTCTAGGTACCTAGGATTGTCTAGCTGTATAAGTCTAATCAAAGCTGAAACAAGGATGGTACGATCGTATGAGGAACCTTATCTCACATATGGGTTGAAAGAGTCCCGACTGACATACGGGGTATGCTTACGATCTATCTAAAAATACTCACATGCACACACAGGGATAATGAATAGTTGGGTCTGTCATGACAAAAGCCTTGTCCAATATAAGCCTTGTACAGTTAGTATGTGATTTTTGGAGAAGTATACTAGGGTGTTTGAGTCTCAAGGAAAACCCCAAAAAGTGCTCCAATAGCAACAAGATACCAAATATCATTAGACTTCAGAGATATGAGTCATTCATTCATCAGAATACATTTTTACATCATCAGAATGCATTTTTACAAAGCACAATCAAATATATAGGATAGATACCGCATGAATATCAGAAATGATGTTTAGACGACCACTGACTATATAGTGCAGCAAAGAAGAAATATACAGAATGACATATTCATTCATTAGCATTATACCAATCCATTTCACTGCATTTCATATATGGGTGATTAATTGATTAAGTTCTTGTAATGAGAATTATCAATTATTTTGCATGATTGTTATACATTCTGTGGTGTCATATTTTAAAAATTGATATACACAGTTTACATTCATTCCTTATGTTTTAAGTGATTAAAGCATACAGGTTCATTTCCATTAGATTATGATTCTGTACATAATGCATTACCATACATTGCATAGCATATCATAAACTGCATAAAATATATGCATGCCCACAAAGCAAAAATAAATATGCGTTAAAAATAAACATCGCATCCATCTACATACATCATATGTCGCACATCTACTCATCTAGATCACTCGCATATCATCATCATAAAGTAGAATAGCTATCTAGTGCATGACATCCATACATCGCATCATATAAACATAGCATTTAAATAAGCATTGCATCCATGTGCATCAAATAAACATAAAATCAAAAATAATAAATAAACATGTACACATAATGAGCCATGAAATATCATATCATATATATGTGTGTCCAAACGAGTACATAGGGAGTGCAAAATGCCCATAGGCTACAACTGTGTAGGTCCTCGACCTTACACGCAAAATAAGAACATCCAAACTATAGCCGATAGCTGCTATAACCCAGATCTAGGCTGCTCCCCCTATACTGGAGCTCTCATCGCCTCCCTCTACACTATGCTCTGGAGCCTGCTCTCCTGGCTGACCTGGCACCTATGGTGGATCCTGCTGTGGATCCTGCCTACCTCCAAAGCCTAACGCACCCAGCACATAGGAAACTGGTAACTGTAGTAGGCTAGTCCTCTGACTGGAGGCCCCTGATGTCTACCCTGGATCTCTAGTCCTGGCCTACGACCTCATCATGTGTGTACTAGAGGACCTATGCATCCTCTCAATCCTATGAGTCCTATGACTCGAGCTCGCTATCGACTACCCTGAGGTCCTAGACCTAGTACACTGAGACTCTGATGCAAAAGGATCCTTAAGAACCTATAGCCCATGCATCTCTATATAGCCAACTAGCTGATCAACATGAGCAAGCTAGGCTGCATGCATCTCATTGGTCCTCATGACCATACCATGCAGTCATGTCACCTCAATAATCAGATCCTATGTAGCTATTGTACCTACTATTGGTACCGTAAGAGGCCCCATAATAGCCTGAGGAGGTGGCATAGCCCCCCTCACTGCTCATGCGAGATCTCACTCTACCTCTACTATAGTCCGCTGCACCTATGCCAACTCTAGGGTAGTCTATAGTCTCTACACCTAGGCCTCTACATCGGTAGCTCGAGTCATGAGCTCCTATACCTGGCCCTGCACCTCAGTCAGGCACCACTCCCTATCAGATACCTTCACCTCTAGAGTGGTGATGGTAGTATCTCTCTCACACTGCTAAGTATGAAAGCGCCCAATATGACTCTACAAGTCAACAACCTAAGCCAACAACCATCCCTCTACACTATCAAGAGGGACCTCACCCTCCTCTAGAGCATCCTCCTTAGGGTCGATCTTCATATCCTCTTCCACACTACCCATCAAGATCTGCCTCTACCTCTACCTTAGTTGGCTCTCAGCCTAGAGGCCCTATCCCATGCCATCTAAATAGAGACCACCACCCATCATAGTCGAGCATGGTCCCAGCTATCTCAACCCCTAACTCCTAGAAGTCATCGGGTGCATCTCCTAATGGTGGAGGAACTATCACCGGGATATCCCTCTCTAGATCTAGGCATCTATACCTCAGGGGCATATCTGGTAGGTCCTACACCAGGCCAAACTATCATAGGACATGAGAGAAAAATTGATACTCTCGGACCTCTAGCTTATGCCAGATAAGCCATCTATCTCAGTGGGCCCATCGTAGCCACTCGTCCACCTCTAGCCATGTAGGGCAATCCATGTAGGGGCGCCAGACAATGTCCCCTAGCCCAAGTGATGCAAACTGAATGATGTAATGCTCCATGTCCCCAGCATGAGCCCTACTATGGATACCCTCCTCAGCACGAGGCCAGCAGGTGGTGTAACACTGATGATCATCATCTAGGGTAGTGATGCACAGAGGTAGATCAATAGGATGCTCGATCCAGATGTGCTGCCACCCCCAGATCTATAGCAATAGGCTACAATTGATGCCCTTACGGCTCCACTCTATAATCTGGTACAACTCCCTATAGAGCTGGCATAGTAAGGTGCTCCCCTAGGCCAGTAGTAGTGGCTCCTCCATCGAGCTCTGAAGCACCCTCCAAGCAGGGGCCAGCATGTTCCAAGGAATCCTCATACTCGAGGAGTCTAGAAGGACAATCTGAATGATGAGATGCATAAAGAGGGCCTCTCAAACAGAGAAGACATCATCCCGATACCAGTCATCGATGTGCACCCCTCCATGGTCCGCATCATCCTATGCATCGATGCTCTGATCACCGAATATGGTAGCAAAAATAACATCCTTTGTCATGTAGGTAGAGGAAATGATAGCCTCACCATCGATGGGGATCCTAAAGATCCTGTAGACATCCTCTAGGGTGATGGTCATCTCACCGGGAGGAAGGTGAAATGTGTTGGTCCATGCATTCCAGTGTCGGGCCAATGTAGTGATATAGGCCTGATCTACCCTAATGGTGGGTAGATCCATGACATAACCAAACCCGATGGCTCGAAACCATGCTCGGTCATCATCCGATAAGGCCTCATGGAGAGTCTTCATCAAGTCAGGCTCCCACGCTCTAGAAGTTAACTTTTAAAAAGAAAAAAAACATAATGTAAGCTAAATCTAGCTAAGCAGAGCTAAAGAAAACTAAAAATCTCAAAAAAAAACTAGCAATTGCAACCTACAACTGCAACTTGCGGTCCCCAATTTGCAAATTGGGAACCGCAGCTACAACTTGCGGTCCCCAATTTGGGAAATTGGAGACCGTAGCTGAAACCTATGGTTCCCAATTTGCCAACTAGGAACCATAGCTACCAACTATGGTTTAGGAGTGGCACCCATTTTGGGTACCCTCCTAGACCACTAAAGCATAAAAGTTAAATCCTAAGCTAACCTAGACTAGTGGGGTTCATTACCGATAGTTTAATGAGGTTCAATTTTTGCATTTCTTAAGTGTGGTTCATTTTACTGATATTGAGTGTGAGGTCTCGGTTTTGAGTTACCTTGCCCGCACCCTACCTCGGCTAGTCGATGGCTGATCAGGATCCGCCATCAAGGAAGATGAGTATAATGGTGGTCGAGTTTTGATAGTATTTCGTATCAAGGAATGTCTTCTCTCTCTCAGAGCTCTCAATTTGCTAAGGGTTGCAAGAAAATAATGAAAAATTTCAAATGGGATTTCAATTTATAAGTCCTCCTAATCTCTATGGACCGTAGCTGACACCCGTGGTTCCAAAACTAGGGTTTTCTACCCGTAGGTCTGACCTGCGGTCCCCAAAATTTGGAAGTGTAAACCGTAGACCATACCTGCGGTCCGCAACTAGCAATAAATGCACTAAAAACCCACCGTGGGAAGGTCTGAAAAGGTAAATTAATGACTCCCAGTGGATAAAAATCAAAATACATGATCAAAATTGCAAATTTGGTGATGTTACAAGCACCAGGATCAATCCAATAAATGCCAAATTAAACAAAAAAAATCAAACAATGAAAAACCAAATGCGCCTCGTATTCAGTGATTTATCCTATAAAATTGGTGGTTGCAGTGACTTGCGCTCCATGCAATCTGACAAGATGAGTAAATCACAATAAGGACATTTGGGGTAAAATTGTCATTTCTTTTATGACATCTTTTCAGCAAATCATCGACAATATGATTCAACACAAGTCTTCTTGAATTTGTATTATTTTGACTCCCTAAGACGGCTATCATAGCCTGACTGCTCCATGGGAGAGAGATGTGCAAATACTACTAAGCGTTGTAATCATAAGCTGAACTAGGCCTAGCCAAGGCATTAAACGTCTCAAATCTAAAGTTGTTCAGGATCATTCATTATGGTCAAGCGATTTCGTCGCTTCAGACATTGTCATTACCCTCATCGACTCGTCGCTTGAGGGGGTAGTCATAATTTCATGTCATAATCAAAATCAATAGAAGATCCCAGAGATCGTAGATCCCTTGATCTTGTCAAAATTGTGTTCGTCCTTGCGAATCATTGCTAACAGCTATCATAAGCTTCCCCCTCTGCTTGGGGTAAATAGCAAATATGAAATTTCATTTGTAGCTCTCATCCTTCGGTTATATAGGCCTAACTCCTATTGTAGCACCAAAGCTACCCGAATGTCTGATGACGAGTGCAAACTTTTCAAATGTAAGCCTTCCCACATTGGAAGCAATGATTCTAGGATGCGCGTCCTTTTGCTGGACCTAGGGCATCTAATGTTGATCAGACTAATGATCATCATAGAACCTGCGACATCATTTTAGGAGGTCTATTTTGCTCAGCATTGTTCGATCTCACAATGCATCTCAAAAGGGGCATCTATAGACACCTAAAATGCGTCATGCCGAGGGTGACTACTCATATGGACATGCTACAAAACCATATGAAGGATCTTGGATAGACTCCAAGATAGAGCAGTGGTTCTAACCACTTCTCTAGCCTAAGCAGCCTGAACCGTAGCCCAGACCTATGGTCTCCAGTCTGAACCATGGTTGACACCTATGGTCTATAGTCTGGACCATAGTTGTGACCTGTGGTCTGAACTGGAGTTCAATTAGGCCTTCCATCCGAGCCAAATCGGTTGGAATGACCAAGAGATCTAGAAGGAGGCAGTTGGAGGATGGAAGATTCCAAAGGCTTCCATCCCAACTGTCCTAACCAACCTTCTTGGTCTTGGCTTCTCCATGAAGCCACCCCTAGCCCTAGGGGCATGCTATAAATACCCCCCTCCAAGGGGATGAAGAAGAGAGATGATTTGTATAGCGAAGTGCTGGCGAATTATCGAGCGAGAGCTAACTGATCAAGAGAGCAGTGAAGCCCTATCAAATTGCATACCGACTTTGTGCATTTGAGAGCCCCTTTGCTATCCATCTAAAGACCAATTAGCCATGGATGCCCTAGGTGCTTAGGAGGATCAAGAAATGCAAATCCAAGCAAATGAAGGCCCTTCACAGTGATTTGACCACCAAATCTATCAGAGGATGACAAAGGTGACCCTTGAACATCAATTCGGACAAGGAGGTCAAGCCCATTGCCCCTAATTCTGAGGGTAAACCCATCAGAGGTCAAACCATGGCTGTCAACCATGGTTCACAGTGCAGACCACCCCTCACAGCTATGGTTTGCAATAGGTTAATGATCACCTTACTTACTTTGCTTTTGATTGCATAGATTAGTCATGTTAGTCTTTTTATAGGTTTAATTGCATCTTAGGGAAACTATGACCGTAGGAATTAGACATTTCATGCGTTGCATTAAGTAGGAGTACATTGGATATTTTATGTGCTTTATTGCTTCTAATTCGATATTTGATCTACGCATCATTTGCTTATTCATGTCTTGTATGTTTTAGCATAATTCTTGATGTAATTAGAATAGCTTAAAGTCTTTCTTTATGCTTTCTTGTTTTACTAGTTTAATGGTATTTACATGCATATTTCTTTAAAGGGCCTCATCACGAGAGGCTATCAATATTTGTAATCGTGTGTTGTTGTTTCTTGTTCGCAGAGAGATAGGTGCAAAAAGGAGCCTATATCATAATCCTTCCACATCACGGAGAAGGGGGTTAGCTCTACCCCAAGGCAGTTTGTGAGTAATCACCGGAGCACAATAAGTGCGCCTACCCTGTTGAGGGCATTGGCAATTGTAACATCTGTATCATCTTTCGAGTGACCCTAAGAGGGCATTTTTGTAATCCGAGATCCTTTAAATATTAATACAAGAAACTTTGCATACGTTGGCTTTCTTTGTTCAATTTATGTATTTGTGTGGATCTTTGTGCTTTTGTGATGGTATAGATCAGTACGCCTAGCAAGGCGCACGCTCCGTGGTTATGTCACATATGAGGACCTTAAATTTTATGAAAAAAGTATTATTCAACATACTATTGAGTTAGAACCTGATGCTAAACCATTCCAAAAAAAATAGAGGCCTATCAATCCAAGGATAGAAGCCATTATGAGAGAAGAACTGTTAAAGCTGCTAAAGGCTAAGATAATATACCCGATAAAACATTCCACTTGGATAGCCAATTTGGTACCTGTAAGAAATAAGAATGGAGATATGTGCCTATGTGTGGATTTTAGAAATTTGAATCAATCTTCCCTCAAAGATCACTATCACCTTCCTCATATTGACCAGATCTTATAAGTGGTAGCTGGATCAGAGAGATTCTCGCTATTGGATGGTTATTCTGGATATAACCAAATTTGGGTAAAAGATCAAGATCAATACAAAACAACATTTACTACAAAATGGGGTACATTTGCCTATCAGAGGATGCCCTTTGGTTTGTCTAATGCAGGAGCTACATTTTAGAGGGCCATGGATTATGCCTTTGGTACACTTATAAATAAATTTATTCTAATTTACCTAGATGACATGACTGTGTTTTCTCATGATAAAAATGATCATCTATCTCATTTGGAACAGGTTTTTCAAAAATACAAGGAGTTTGGTAATTCACTAAATCCTAAGAAGTCGTTCTTTGCAGTACATGAGGGAAAACTACTAGGAAATATGATCTCAAAGGAAGGTATGGCCATGGATCCAGATAGAATTAGAGCAATTCCAGCTATTCCATTGCCTACTAATCAGAAGATGCTACAGTCTTTCTTAGGTCAAATCAAAATTTTCAAGAAGTTCATTTCTGATTTTGCACAAAAGGTGAGACCTATATCTGAACTACTCAAGAAAAAGGTAAAATTCAAGTGGACTGAGGTTAGGAAGCAAGATTTTGACATCATCAAGCAATCTAGTTCCACAGCCCCAGATTTGATAAATCCTGATTTTAGAAAATATTTTATTCTCTATGCTTATGGAGCTAAAAAAAGTTATGCTTCAGTTCTCACCCAAAGAGATGATCAAGGGGATGAACACCCTGTATTCTTTTGGAGCTAAAATTTACATGACTATCAGGTAAAATATAAATTTATTGAAAAACAAGTGTTTGTTGTGATGAAGTCACTTAAGAAGTTTAGACAATATCTGGTACAGAGCAAAACTCTGGTGTATGTGGTTCACCTAGATGTGAGAAGTTTTATATTACAAGGTGACCTAGGAGATAAAAGTGTTGGTTGGATTACTAATATCCAGGAGTACAACATGCAAATACATCCCACCAAGCTAGTAAGAGGTAGATCCTTGTGCCAAGGATTGGCAGATACTTCAACTTTGACTGGAGTGACCGCTTGTCAGATAACAGAAGAGGATCAAGTAGATATTGTCCACACTCTGGATTCTAATTGGATCGAACAAATGACCATGTATTTCCAAACAAGATTTTTCCCACCTGATCTGAATCCTTATCAAATAAGGAGGTATAGACTTCACACTCTAAAATATGTATTACTTTCGGAAGGGTTGTTCTGAAGAAAATTGAATGGTATTCTCTTGAAATGTTTGAAGGAGGACCAACAAAAAATATTCATTGAAGAATTCCATGGAGGATCAGTAGGTGGCCATAGCTTAGGCAGGACTACAACTTTGAAAATAATAAGAGCAGGCTATTATTGGCCTACTATTTTCAATGATGGTTTTAAAGTCACCCAGGTCTGTGATAAGTTTCAAAGGTATGTTGGAAAGACTAGAAATGTTGCATCCCCCTTGAAGCCTATTCAATTTGAGGAGCATTTTCAACAATGGGGATTAGATATCATAGGAGTCATAAATCCTAATTCTTCAGTAGAGCACAAGTTTATCTTGACAACTATAGATTATCTTACCAAATGGGTAGAGTCTATCCCTACAAAGAAGGCAGACCAAGAAGTTATAATCAACTTTATGGAGAGTTTAATTTCCATATTTGGAGTTTTGAAAGCTTTGGTGAGTGATAATGGCCCTACTTTTATAGGGGCCAAGTACATTGAGTTTTCCAGCAAGTATGGCATCACTCTTAAAAATACGTCAAACTATTACCCACAAGGTAATGGACTTGCAGAATCTACCAACAAGAACCTATTAAGGATTTTGAAAAAGTCTCTAGAAAGTAACAAAAGGAGTTGGCACCTATTGCTCGACCATGCTCTAGGCAGATAAGATTACTATTAAAAAGTCTATCAAAACTTATCCTTATGCACTGGTATATGGAAAAGAGGTATATTATCGATTTACCTAGAGATTCCAGCACTTAAGCTTATTAGTAGAGAAGAAGAATTGGAGGATGATCCAATAAAAATTAGGTTGACACATTTGCTACAACTAGAAGAGAGCAAAACTCAAGCATATGATCATTTGCAGAAGCATTCATTAGACATTAAAGCATGGTTCGATAAAAATGCCAGGTTCAAAAAACTTCAATTAGGAGACTCATTTCTCAGGTGGAATGTGAACAGAGCAAAGCTGGGTAAGCATGAAAATTTTGATTCCTTTTGGGATGGTCCTTTCGAAATTATGGAAGCAAAAGAGTCTAATATATTTCAGTTGAAATACTTAGAAGGAAACATACAACCAATTCCAGTGAATGGTTTCCACCTTAAGCTTTACTATATATGAGAAATAGGCTCATTGTAACATATGTATATACATTGTACAAATATTTCCCTCTCCTTTTTGCACTTTCTATTTCATTTTATTTCTGCACTTTGTAATTAGTTCTTTTTCGAAGAAATGCTAAAAAAAAAGAGAGAGAAAGAAGAAGTTTTGTAATAAATGACTAAGTATTGGTCGGATTCATGGTAATATTCCATCCCACACATTGTACCATGCGAAACTCCCCAGAGTGACATTCCACCCTCAAGACTGCATGGTCGGATCCGGATTGGTGATTCCACAAGAAAGGTCCATCAAAAGAAAAATGAGAATGGTACTAATCCGAGAACCTCCCAAAGCTGAAGATAGTCGAAGTGAAATTAGGGTAAAGCCGAACAACAAGTTCTAAGTTGACATGTGGAGGCTAAGGATTTCTTGCACATTCAATTCTAACAAACTCACGCGAGGACTGAAGAGTAGCCGAAGGGATGCGATGAGTTGGAAAAATGATTTCAAAATTCGGCCAATGAGAAGGGAAGACACCACTTTTTGAGTCGTCAAAGAAATAATGAAATGGATTGGAAAGTGTGCCTATGAAGATATCATGCAACAGCTGCATTAATGGCAAAATATGTGCGGTCTCCAGAAGAGAGAAGTAATGAAAAACATATGCTAAATTCATTTAGAGGCCCTTGCATCTACAAAAAGGTAGAGTAGGTACAACCATACCTTGAAGGATTTATTGCAAATCAGGAGGACGAAGCTTGCTACTGTCAAGATGGCACCCAAAAAATCACTTGCTGAATTAGTGAAAATAGCAACAAGGTTGCAGGTGCATGCACATCGCACCAATCGGGTTGCAGATATAGTGATGGTAAGAGTAGGGAGGACCCACCTCAGGACTAATTTTGAATTTCCATATTTTGAAGGGAAGTCGATGCAACGACAAGGTATGGTAGCCATAAAATCTTTTTTGTTCTCTTATATATGTGATTTTGTGCACCACTATCCCGAATTGGTCTCTGCTATAATTCAATTCTATGATCCTGATAATAGAACAATCAAAACCCCTGAGGACACTCCCCTAATTTCTATTACCAAAGAGGAATACTATGAATTATTTTCCGTAGGGGTAGGACCACCATAAAATCTTAGACCATTTAGCATAGTAGAGCTAAATAAGGCTTATAATAACATGATGGCTTATAGAAGAAAAAAGGGAGGCACTAGAAAAATGGCTTCACTTTAATTTCATAAGGATAAGGAATGAAGCCGAGATGCTTGAAGTTCCAATTCATATTGATGAAATTGCATACCCATAATTATTTTCTATGTTGGCTTGTATAGAGGGTTTGGACTCTAACAGGATGGTACACGGTTGGCAAATCGTCATGGCATATTGTATGTCTAATGAGAGAATGTACAAGAAAGGGGTGAGAGAGAGGGGTACCAGAGTAATTTACTTTTATTGGCTAGATTTTCTCACTCAAAGAATCCATGAGCAGATGGTAAACATGAATAAAGGTGTTGGTACTCTCGGTTTCAGGCATTGCTCGAGTTTGGTATGGATGTTCTATGCAGTTGTTAGAGAAAGAATGCCATGGATTCCAGCTAGGGATAAAACCAGTGATGGAGAACCCTTGCCAGTCTATTATTGGATAGATCTTTTGAAAAGTAGCAAGTCCCATTACAGATTCAATTTGGAATTTTTGGAACCTATCCTTAAAATAATGTACAATGAGTGCCCTAGGTTGCCTTCCTTAGCTAAGCATATTCTGAGGAAGGAATACTCTGAAGAGGGAGATTGGTATCTACTAACAGAGGGCATAGTAATAGGATTGTACATTTTCATAGGTAAACCCTTTCTCTTACCTCACTTTATCATAGAAATGCTATTCGCCCTAGAGTATCTAGGTCAGGTGGTATACATTGATGCAAGCTATGGTTCTAGAAGGAAGAACAAGTATTTAATTACTTACCACCCTAAAAATAATATTTTTGTATCCGAGTGGCAAGGCCAACAAATTGAGCAGTACCTTGATAGATTAGTTCTATTCTATATTCCTCAAAGGTGGAGTTATGATCCTAATGGTATTTTCACTATGAGAAATAAAACCCTCAATGGATACAAAGCCTATAAATTTGAAAGAAGGCCTAGGGCTAAATTTGAATAGGGGAGGAATAACGATGAAACTACATTGTTAGATTGGAATATTTCAAAGATGGGTCAGTTGCCTCCATGGTTGGATTTCTATGAACAGGTGATAGATTTTGATCTAGAACATGAGCTCAGTCATCGACTTACAAAAAATGTGATTGATAAAGTAAGAATTGAATCTACTAATTTGAAAGACCTTCCTTTTGAAGAAGACATATCGTAGAGAGGAAAACCGGTAGAGAAAGGGCCATGGAAGGTAAAAAAAATTGTAGATTGGTGGCATATGAGGGTCGAAATTGGAAAACGTTTTTCCAAATTGAAGTTTGGAATGAAAATGGATAAGGAATTTTTTGGAATTTATAATAAAAATTTTGAAACTTAGAGACCGAAGGATGTCAGGAATATGGTTTTGATAAGTGAAAATACCCAAAATGATTCTGAATCATGACTTCCTCTAACACATCAGAGAATTCATATAGAAGTACGAGAAGTTCCTTCGACTATAGCTGAAATACCTAGGATCTCTAAACCTCTTTCTAAGCAGGTGGAGAAGCTTCTCGAGAGGGCTAGATTGACAAATGAGACACAATGTTCTAAAGAGATAGTGATAAATATCCCCGATAATTGAAATAAGATCCCCACATTTTTCTATTATTCCCACATTCTCAATTGAATTACTACCCATAGTTGAGCAGTCCCTACTTTCAAAGGTAGTACAGGGAGATGAAGAGGGGGAAAATTTTGAAGGGCAAAAGGCCACTTATCAAATAGTATACAGAAGGACTAAGAGGGCCCTGGAAACAGAGGAGAGTAAGGTCTCCAAGAAGCAGAAAATAAGTGTAGGAGGAATTGTTGAACAGGTAGCTTTTGCTACTACAAAAGGGTTAGTTGACCAAGAACAATAGTTGGCAAAAGAAGCTGAAAAAGAGCACCCTACATCTCTAGGCAAAGATACGGTTTCTAATCCATTTTCTTCTTCTCATCCCCATAAGTTCCCAAAAAGGTTTCCCTCCCTTTCTAATCAATATGTGGCAAACTTACCTCCTCCACCTGACAGTTATTCCCTCACTTTATCATTAGCTATGGAGGTGTCGATTAGTTCTGTGGTGTCACAACCTTCTTCGAACCCACCTTCCACTTCTCAGATACCCACTCTTGTGTCCACCATTGTCGTTGTCTCACCTCCTTTATTATCACCATCAATAGGAAGCTATGTTATGAGTCCATCCATTCCATACACTATTAGTTTGTTCTATCTTTCTCTAAATTTGCCTATGTCCACAGCAGTGGTAGTCATGGAATCGACCATTGTAACAAAAGCTGTTGTCAAAGTGTCTTCACCCCTACCAACAAAGAGTCAGTCCGCCCTTATGTTTTTAATACCATTATCTCCTTTGGCGGTCGATGTTTCAATATTTTTTGCAATATCCCAAGAGCAAGAAAGCACTTAAAGTATAAATATTTATTGATAAGAGAAGCTTACCAAGCCTTCCAGTTGGATGGTTGTGACTAGGAAAATTATGTATGTTAACCCCATCACTAGGCAAAGGGTTTCAAGGTCTTTGATTTCACAGGTAAGAAAATATGAGAATGAGATGACTACTCAAGATTATAGACTAGAAGAAGTCATAGAATATATTGATCAGCTTCATGCTGAAGATGAATTGGGGATGGCCAAGGCTCGTTTAGAAACCTTTTATGTGAAGACCGATATAGCTAAATATAAGGTAGACAAGCTGGAACAACAGGTTGAAAATCTTAAAAAGAGCTTCTATGACAAAAATCAAGTAGAAAAATCTTTGAGAGAAGAGGTGAAGAGTTGGAAAGAGATATTTCAAAAATCTAATAAGCTGAAGGATCAATTAGAAGAAAAAAAGAAGCTGCATGAAGATCAGGCAAGAGAAATTCAAAATTTGAAACATTAGCTTCAGGTTGAGAAAACCAAATCCTCAGGGTTTTCCAAAGATGATTTGAAAAGAATAAAGTAAGAGTTGCTTTCTAAAATTCAAGGGAAATGTTCAGGTCTTCAACTTGTAATCGACTACCTAAAGGATGCCAGCCAATTTCTCTCCACCATTCAGAAGGATTTAGATCGAATCATGGGAGAGTTACAGTCTATGGTGATTTCGATAGAGCAAATATATAGATTGGTTAGTAGCAGGTTTAATGGTGTTGCTAAACCAATTTCTAATAGAGAGTGGAATCTAGCCGAGGTAGCTTCAAGGATAGTAGTGAAGAAGCACAGGGCAGTCCAGAGAGCTCGGTTGTTGTGTGACAGGATGGACAGATAAATCAAATAAATAATTGACATAAATGAGGAGATGATTCATGTTGGTTTAGAAGGACTCTGGAAGGAGGACCACATCTTGTTATATGTGGAAGAATTTTAGTAGAACATTAAATATATCTTGCAGGATGAGGCTGAGATTGATTCACTAGAAGAGCCAATACCATAAGAACAAGCTTCTAAATTAATTGTGAGTTACACCCATTTAAGATATCTCATAGAATATTTGGTGATTAAATGGAATGTTGCTAATTATTAGGATGTCGGGAAGTTACAATATGTTTATAAGTAGCTTAAAGAGACATCAAATCCCTCTGAGGAATATTGGAAACATGTCCTCCAGTCTTTGGAATCAATGGTCAAGTTGTTGGGGGACACCTCCGGTGAGAATAATCAGAGGATACAAACTCCAGAAGATGAGGATGAAGGGGGTGAGGAAGAATAAGGATAATATTGAGCATTTACAGGCCCAGGAGGGGCTCATGCTTAAATCATTTTCATTTTTGTTTATACATATTCATCATTTTTGTATTTCTATTTTTTACCCTGACGATTGTCAGAAATAAGCAATAAAGGTATGAAGTCTACAAAGCAACATTTTTGTGTGAAGGCATTCTTTGAAATAAATCCTTATAAAGGAGGTAGAATTATGTATAGTTTTGGAAGACAGTAATAGTACTGGTATTATGGACACAATTCTATGGCTGAACAAGTGGGTTTTATGATGTTTTTGGCATGGTTTCTATATGAACCTTTACCCTCTAAGTAGAATTTGTGCTTTCAGAGGGTAGGGTTTGTATGGAAGTTATTCCTTAAAACATATCTTCAAAAATCAATTTGGTTTTGACTTCGAGGCCCAATGGATAAGACTCTGGATTCAATTGGCTTTGCGAGCAAATCCACCCAGGAGGCACCAGATTGTAGGCCCAAAATGACCACATACTTAGTAAAATTTTGTATGATTTTTACTAAGTGATAAAACTGCCATTCCGCTCTAGAACAAGGTTGATAAGACGAATCCGCTCAACAGTCATGTAGTTTTACTTGTTTAAAAAATGATTCCGGGGAACTCCATTTCAGGTCTAGATTGGAGTAGGATTACAAAATCCACAAAAGTTTGTGAGAGGTAGTGACATCAACAAGAAAAAAGTACGGAATGGCCCTTTTGCATATACTTGATTCTAGAAACTCTTTTGCTCCCCTCCCCAGATTAGCGTTATCCTCAAATCCACAAAATTCTTAAGGAGATGATGATGTAAGAAGAGGAAAAGTGCAGATTGACAATCCGAAGAATAAACGAGTCTTTTTCTATTCGAAATGAAGATAAGGCAGAATAGTGAAATGATGTAAGAACTTGACTTTAGATCCAGACTAAGGAAGACGCTCATTCTATCCGAAATGGAATCCGCACAAGTTATAAAGAAGAGGTGATGTCATCAAATTTTTAATGCGGATTAGAAAAGATAAAAGCTCTAGAGTAGATTCAAGGTTCAAATTTACAAGATCCAGATTGGATGTTCTGCTGCTAATTAAAGCAGCGTCATCCAACGTATGGGTTCCAAGATTATATTGGATCTAATCTGGACCATGGGATAAAGAATATCAACGGTGGAGGTTAGTCTGCTAAATCTGGGCCATTTAAAAGGATGTTCCTGCACCATAACTATAACAGATTGGCCGAAAGATGAAGAATCGAGAGTTTCCAAGAAGATCAAACCAGAGGTAGTTGCAAATCGACGGTGGTGCTCTATTCCCAAGAAATATCTATGGAAGTGCATGATCTGGAATGTTCTGAATTGTAGTTCTAATAAGCGACCAACAAGTTGCAGAGAACCCATGTTGCCATGGTGGTTTCCTTTTCAGTGGATTTCTTAGAGTTTTGACCAATGAGCTAATGCCAACTAAGTTCTTTATTGAGCTATTGTAACAAGATTTGATGTATTGTTTCTTGATTTGTAATATGAAAAACTATAAGTAGAGGTCGAATCCTCTTTTTGAGAGGTTGACTCTAGCGTGTTTGCCTGTACCATTGTAAATATTTTTGAAGGGCTAAATGAAAGGAGCAATACATTGATCTTTGCCTCAAGGCTGCATTTCCATGCTTGATGTCAGAGGTTAGGATTTCATAGTTGTATTTCTATAAATACTTAGATGGTTATTTTACGCCTATCTTGGATTACTAGCTATTATGAGTAATTAAAATATGCTTTGAAGTTTGTTCTGTGTTATTAGTAAGTACATTTTTGTAAAATCTAGTTTTGGTGAATTTTGCTATTTGGATTATCATTTTCTGGATAATGAAATTGCTTGCTATAACATTTCTCTACTATGCTTTAATATCTGAAATGAGCTATCTTGGGATAAGGGTTGATCTGAATGTGTGTCTTTAATATGGTTTTTTGGGAGCTTTTTATGGTGATACAATGTTGTTAACCTATCCATCCACTGATATCTACATCTCTCTAACCCTAACATTATCTTACCCTAAAATCCAAGCCCTAATTGAGCATAATTGTGTCAACAATCTGCCAAGTTGACAAGGAACCAGCCTACTCTGGAGGTTGGATCAAAAACCCTAGTTTTTGTCCTTCCAATGTTGAGTGCTGAGTTGTAGCTATCGGGTGCAAGCCTAAACAAAAAGTAGGAAGATAGACAACCACAGTATCAAGTAAAAATTGGTGCAATTCAGTGCCCAACAGGTATAAATAGAATTTATTTTCTCATATCCTTAACTCCATGGTCCCAAGGGTTTTAGCTTTCCCTATGAGGTCTTCAAAAGTATTTTCTAATAGTTCTTCCCCTTTGGATGCTAGCTCTTTAAGTTTGTTATAAATAGGATTTATTTTCTCATATCCTTTGGAGATGTTCCCTTTATTGGCTTGATATTTTTTTCATTAATCATGGAAGAGAAAACATCATCATATAGGATGTGTTTTCTATAATTGAATACGTATGAATGTAGAGGAGAAAAACTACCCTACCATATACGATTCTCAGTTGGATCTGCTAGGATCCAAGGTGAACCATGGGGTTGTGTTATATTCTCTACACTCGAGGATATGAAAGGGTGGGTTCACCAGGAACATTTTTAGGAATCGCTCCAAGTCTAGGGTGGCAATTTTTGATGTGTCAATTAAGCATACACCTATTATTTGTCCTTTCTAAACTAAACTATGAAAATAATTTGACAATGCAAAACACACATAATGCAAGAAAACAAGAGCTAACCCTAGTATGATTCTATAATTCAATGATGTCTAATGCTAAGGATTGCAAAATAAAGTCTTTGAGAAATGGTCCAATAGAATGCACAAACAAGATTAAAATCCTAGATGCGTACTATATGCTTTTATTCTTTCAAATACCTAGAAATTCAATCTAATGTTTTTATTTTACTTGTAATCTAGGTTTTGGATAGAAATGAACAAAAGCAAACACCAAACAACCTAAAGATCTATTAGGGTACTTATCTAATCCAACGGTTGTTCCAAGCTTTATCTTACATCCAAAATATCCAATGGCTTTAGATCTACAAAACAACTTCACAAAACCCTAAAAAATTGATCAGCATTTGGGGGCCTACTTAGGCCACTATAATACTGAGCTTGTAGGTACAACATTCAAGCCCCCTTGGTCCTTTTAGATGACCGTTCAAAAGTAAAAATTATCTTTGATCTTTGGAACATGCACAAACAAAGTGAGACAAATAGATAACAACAAAATATAATGTAGATAGGGTGGACACAACAAAAATCTAGAATGCAAGTGTGAAATTAGGGTTTGAGGGTGCAAAACTTACCTCCAAGCCCTAATTTATCAAATTCATTCCCTATACGGGCAAGGCACAAATCTGGTTTAGATGCCCTTTCAAGCCCTAAAAAAACAACAAAAAGACTACAAAACAATGAAAAATGGACTTGCAAATCAACTAAAGTAAATACAAAACCTTATGAGCTGATGGAGGAAGCAAAGTATCAATGAAGAGGTGGATAAAGCACTCCAAAAATGTTGATCTATCCAATCACCAAGGCTCCTTCACTCAATCCCCAAGGGTAGCCAATACCAAAGTACAACACAAAAAATGACTTGTAGTAGAAGGGCACTTGTTAACATGAGCAAATGAGCGAGTCAAGAATTAGAACCTTCAAATAACTTGTTGGGAAGCCTTAGATGAAAATAGGAATCCAATACTTTATTTATAAGGGATTTGGAGGGAAAAAAAGGTGGGAAAATGAAATTTTATTACAGGTGAAGGCTGACCCCAAAACATATCGATGAGGGGAGGGGTTTTAGTGAGAAAAACCCCTAGAACACCAAATTCATGCCCAACCATTATAGGGTGTGAATATGGTAAGCCAAATTCATACCCCATGTGGACCAGGCATGAATTTGGTAAAGCTATGAAAACAGGACAAAGGGAGAAGACAGAAGGGTCCCAAATTTATACTTAGCATGTTTGGGTGGTTGACTAGTGATCTAAGAAAAAACTGACTCATTTTGGTGGGTCAATTTTTTATGTCTACATTTTTCCCTCTCTTTGATGCATTTATGGCCAAATAAATGCGTCAAATTAAGATGTAGACTCTTATGGGCAAAAGTAGCAAACACAAAAAACAATGGTTAGGTTTGGACGGAAAGGTGGTGCAAAAAGGGGTATTAACCTGAACATTGTAATTGTTAGAATTAATGTAATGTGCACTATGCCTTCATGACACTTGTTAGTTTATCATATAGGCCTTCTGCCTATATATGTAATTCATTTCATGTATAATAGTATCTTATCAGTTTTATTCCCAACATTTGGTATCAAAGCAGGTTCCCTCTCCTACTTGTGAAACCCTTGAGGGGGGATTTCCCTCATGGAAATCCTCCCTCCCCCCTAATTTTTTTTCCCTATTTATTTTTTTTTTAAATTACCGAGGGAGTATGCTCTCCATCATTTGATGGGTCAAAAACCAGATGGTAAGAATTTTAAATTTTAGGAAATTTTTTTAGAATGAGGCTGTTTATGGCCAAGTTTTGTTGTTGAAATCTGCAAGATGAATCCACCCTGTGCAGTCTGCGCTGCCATCTGACTGTATGTTGTGGCCATTTCAGTTTTCCTGTTTGCAATATGTGGGTGTCGAGGGTTTCGATAACAGGGTGAAGAGCTGCCGATGGTGGTGGTGGTTTTAGTAGTTCCACATAAGCTGGTCTGATGTTTCAAAAACTCCCTTACAATGCCTAAAGTGTCCCTATCTGGCCGCTATGTGGAAGGCATCGTAGCCAATCCTATTTTTATTGATGAACGCATCTGGGTGAGAAAACCTGAGAAGCTCCTTCAACACTTCTAGGTTCCTGTGATCCGCCGCTATGTGCAGAGGCATCTCCCCCATCTTGTTCTCCTCGCTCACTAGGCTCCTTGAAATTTGATAGCCCTAGAGCAAGAGCGATACATCACTGGCCTTCGCCTCCATTTGGGCATGTAGCTAAGATATAACAAATTTCCATGAATGGCTAGATCTGGATGCTTAATATGGGCGGCACTGCATTTGCTTTGATAAGCTCCCAAGCCAGAATTACTCAGCGATGGAAACATCCTGGACGCGAAGATCGTTGGATCTATTGGATTCGCCCCGTATCCAGTGTAGTTGTGCCGCCATGCACCCGACCCCACTATTTTTTTTGGCATTCAGAATTTGATGAGGTTGTGAGATTCCTATGGAAATCCATCCATACGCTCACAGGGCGTGTCGCTATCCAGGGACCCAATCCGCTCCGTTATCTCAAGTAATGGGCAAGCCTAACTTTAGCCTTTATATTAATCAAATTAGGAGATGGTCATGTTTTTTAATGACCAATGTGATCTGTTTATTCAAGCGATGGAAGACCACTGTAATCTCTGTGCGTTAGTGATCTGTCACAATCCGGTCACTAGGAGGAGCGAAGTCGAAGAAGGGCGGCTACGACGAAGGCGAGTTTTTGATTTTAGTCAATTCTGAGTTGTCAAAACCATTCCCAGATTTACCAAGGGCTTAATCACCAGCAAGCCAAATGCATATGCCGATCCAGTACCAGCATAAGAAAAAGGAGAACATGCCGATCCAGATGATATATTTGAAGACCTTGGTGCTGCACACCATGCAGCCGAAATCAATGTATTTTTTCTTTTTGGTTTCGTTAGGGCCCAAGAGCCAGCTCTGCTGAGTCTCGTCTAACTGGCGGGACAATGCTCCTCTGTCGATATCCATATTTTTGCTCCGCTCGTCCTTTGTCGCAGATTCGGCGCCGATCTCCAGCGGCCCTCCCCATTGGTTTTTCCTGCCATACATTTTTCCAATACCTCGGCCAGAGGATCTAACCTTGACTCCTGGAATGTTGTCTGAGTGTTGAAAACGTAGCGAAATCCCGAGTTGTTTTCTAATCTCGAGTTGTATTTCAGTGATGGATGGCATTATAAATGGCCGCGCCCGACGACTGTTCTTTACCGTTGAAGTTGGATGGTGGAAACAACCTGTTGGAGCACATACACTAGCCGCTGTTTAGTTCTCATTGATAATCAAATCACTGTTGACTGAGTGTGCTGTGAAACAGTAGTGGATATGTTTTTTTTGGAGCTGAGATAGCTACAAAATGGTTGGAATATACATGGCAAGATTGATGGCTAGAACATGCATGGTGATATTGATGGCACCAAGGATTTGATTAGCAATATCCGTCACTCAAGAACATCATAAAGGCCAGCTGGAACCTTTGACCTCTTCCAACGGAGTCTAATATTCTATTTTTTTAAAAGAAGATGCATCAAAAATGTGTTATTTTTATTTTTCGTCTATGTTTTGCAGTGATATCAATATGGAGCAGCCAAGAACCGAGCGGTGTCCAGCATCTCTACTACCGAAAAACATATACCGGTCAAACGTAGTTTGATTTCCACTGAATGCTAAGAATTTCTTCATCTTGTGTCTCATGATTATGACAGAGCTGACGAGTATTTTCAAAGAGCTGTGAAACTCGATTCTTCTGATGCTGAAGTTATTGGCCGGTATGCACAATTTTTGTGGTTGGGCCAAGGAGATATTGAAGCTGCAGAGCAAGCATTTTTAGATGCTATTACTGCAGATCCTGGGAATCCTTCCCATACCAAGAGTTATGCATATTTCCTCTGGAATACTAGAGGCGAAGACACTTGTTATCCAATCGCTTGAAGATGGTTTCATCCACTTTTGGTCTGTTACTAAGATTGTTGAGTGGATGTGGGGTTGAGCGATAGGTATCCTCTAAAGAATTGTATTGAATATTACCATTTACTAGGAAATCTCTCATGATTTCAATATGGGTCCAGGATCAAATGCATTTGTAAGTTGGCAGAGAAGAAAATATTTGTATTCACTCCTAAAATGAGGCGTTTGCAACGTCCAACAGGCTATTCACTATAAAAAAGTATTGTCGTGGCTTCTCTCACCATTTCAATGATCGAATATCTCTGCCATCATTTTTTTCTGTCCGAGAGGTCAAAGGATCGATTCCCTTGAAGCCCGTTGCCCCTGTAGTGCAAAGAGAAAGCCCCAGCCAGTCAATCTTTAGTCCTAATGTGCATGCCAGCGAAGATCATGGACACGATAGCGAGGCCATGACGAGGCCATGACGAGACTGACAAGTGGCGTTGGCATCCAATGTGGAAGAAACAGAGACTACCCCGGGAGGCATTTTTTTAAAAGTGGAGGACCACTTTATAATTTTTTAAATTGTATGAAGAAATTATTGGAAGTGCCCATGCTTATTGGTCGACAGTATGGCATCAGGCCATTATTTTGTATTTTTCCAAATGAAGAGTCGACGTGGAAAGCCTCAATGGCCCATGTAATTCCCCTACGTGGGAAAATTGAAAACTCTCTATTTTTTTATTCTGCCTCAGTGCGATGATTATTTGATGCCTTAGATAGGCATGATGGTTTTTTCCACATGATGAAGGCCCCTTTGATGGTGGAATATAGGGGTATTTATAGTCGTTGGAAACGTTTTTCTGCGACGGACACATTGGTAGTGTCCATTTGTAATTTTGAGGCTGTTTCATTTAAGTTTTTTAAGCCTCAAATTTTTCTACCTTGGAGTGCACTCTCGGTTGAACCCAACACTCCCAAGGCACTTGTAAGTGAACCTAGTATCAAGTATTCTCCTCTTTCTACTTGGTGGATGCAGCGACTGGTTACCCATGAATTTCGATAAGATGAGGTGACTACCATAAGGACACTTATTCTAGGGAATACAGACATAGACACCCTAGACTCTATCCAAGTTTTTTTTGGATCTACTTTTGAAGACTACAGACGAAGACACTTCTGAAGATTCTCTTCTATTCTTATTTTTTTATCCTCCATATTTGGCTTCTATGGCTCATTTTTTCTTATGTATTAAGGTGCATTTTTGGAAAAGACCGACACCTTCTAGATTGAGTTCACCATAAGAAGGGATTTGATATTTATGGTGGAGCTAGTCAGTGACCTACGAGAGGCAACATCCTCTGAGGATGACCTACAGAGGCAACAGACCCAGAAGTGGCTGACCCTGAGGCACCCATGATGACCCTGAGGCACTTAGACGGCTGACCCAGTGGCAACAGACCCATGGAAGTGGCTGACCCTGAGGCAATAGACCGAGATGTATACATAATGAATCTAGCATTATTCATAGTTGGAGATCCAAGCACAAAGAGCACGAACCTTGTCCAAATCAGCAATAAAATAAGATGATAGGTTATTTTTAGAGAAGTCAACATTAGGGGGGAATATTACCTAATGTTGACTTGTTATCTTCTTTGGTTAGGATAGTGCACATTAAGGGGGAATGTTAGAATTAATGTAATGTGCACTATGCCTTCATGACACTTGTCATATTCTTGACACTTGTTAGTTTATCATATAGGCCTTCTGCCTATATATGTAATTCATTTCATGTATAATAGTATCTTATCATTTTTAGTCCCAACATTTGCTCTTACCTAATGTTGACTTGTTATCTTCTTTAGTTAGGATAGTGCACATTAAGGGGGAATTTTAGAATTAATGTAATGTGCACTATGCCTTCATGACACTTGTCATATTCTCTTGACACTTGTCAGTTTATCATATAGGCCTTTTGCCTATATATGTAATTCATTTCATGTATAATAGTATCTTATCAGTTTTAGTCCCAATAGTAATTTTTATGCAGGGTGAGGCATTACTAACATTAATGCCTATAAGGCTAGGGTGTCCCCTCAAGTTTTTATAAGGAATATGAAATTCTAGATAAAAACTTGAAAAAAGATTAAAAAAATGGTGAAAAATCAAGAAACAATAAAAAGAGCAAAAGATAAGACAAGGAGATAGAAAAGGAAGAAAGTGGAGGAGAGAGAAGAAAAGAGAAAAAGGCAAGAAAAGAGACTAATTTTCATTGTGCGAGAAGGAGAAAAGAGCTTTGGAGAAGAAAATGAGAATGGCACTACCAACTCATCGTGCTACCATGGCGAGGGGCAAGGCGAGGACTACTTCTAATTGAGCAAAGGTACAGATCAAGACCCACTTACTCATTTTTTATTTTGCACCTGCACACACAACAATTTTAGTACTTTTTGCATTTTTTTTTTGGTTTTTTTAGTCAAAATTTGGTAAAATTTATTGTGGGGCATGAATCTAGTCATAGAGCACAAATTTGGCAGTCTACCGAAGCCAAATTCACACTCTATACGAAAAAGACATAAATTTGGTTGGGAGACTGCCAAATTCATGCCCAATCATTCCAAGATATGAATTTGGTGAATTTTACATTAAAAAAGACTATTAGTTTAAAAAAAAATTATGATTTAATGATTTTTAGATATGTGAAATCATGAATAGATGATGAAATTATTTTTATGATGCAATTAGATGTACTCGAGAGCAAAGAGTGGCAAACGAGCACACTGGATACTACTTTGGAGAAACTTTCAAAAATGAGAGAGAGACTAAATAACTTGGGGCTACTACACTTAGTAGATATGCCCCGCATTGATGTAGTCTAATCCCTACTGATGGCTTTGGCAGAGCAATGATATCTAAAATCATCCACATTTTGGCTATCGATTGGGGAGATGATGATCACACTAGAGAATGTGTGGTGCATATTGATAATCCCCATTAATGGGAGGACTATTTACATGGTACAAGTATTGATGGTGGCATCAAATATGATCTCAGGGGATATAACACATGTGATCCAGTAGAATGGATTCCATGTTGATGAGATGCCACATCAATATGGAGTTGGGGCACTGACATTCATGCTATGCGAAGTGGTGGTGGGTATGCTGAGGTGCCATACTAGTAGGTGATACCTGCCATGGGCACTGGTAGGATTAGTGGTAGACATGTGGTATTAGGCAATGAGATTCGCATGGATACCATATGTGCTGACTTTATTATATAGTATGCTACACAACATCATGTATAAGCAACAAATAGGGCTGATATGTATAATATTTCTCTAGGTGTGGTGTTGGGAGCACATAGCAGTGTGGAGATCAAGATTATTACTAGGATCGTTGTCCAACATGGTGACCAACAACATACAGGTGGAGCCGACACTACAAGTATGAGCATAGATCGTATGTTGGTATCTTGCCACTAGGGAAGCAGGTGATATATGAGCTATGAGAGCACCATATTATATAATTACCATGGCATCTACACCTAGGATAGAGGGAGGATATAGAGGAGCTAGCTTAGGTGAAGAGGATATGATGGCTCATCACTAAGAAGAGCAAGTAGGAGTTGTTCAAGTTTTACTGAGTACAATTCTAGTTTGGCATTCTACAGGAGATTTTAGATTTGGAAGAATACTAGTTTAGATGGGTGAGGAGGGATCCACCAGGATGTGGAGTGAAGAGAAATAATGAACCCAAATAAACTAAAATAAAAAAGCAGTAATAACAAAATAAAAATAAGAAGATAGCATATTCACACATTACACAATATTTATCCTGGAAATCCTCAACCAGGAAAACCAGCACAAATATCTTATTATTGTATTAACTTGACCACATCGAATATAATAATATTCTTCTTCTATCTCTCTCCAAATCCTAATGCAAGTGTGATATATATAACAAAGGCACATGCACATATTTTACAATATCATGGGCAAAAATCAAGGGTTCAAATATAGTAACCCTAAAAGCCCATATGGGTCTAAAACTAACTTAAAGCACTAAAAATTTAGAAAATATAACATATTTCCAACATAACATGGAAAATATTCAACATTTCGTACACAGCGTCCAATACCTTTTAGTGTTAACCCCACCATAATAACATGGAAAATATTCAACATATTTCTAACATTCTCCCACTTGTTGAATACTTTTCATAGGGGCTAACAATAGCCATTGTCAACTATCAAGGGCAACCATGCCCATAGATATTCTACACCAAGAAAAATTTTGAGCAAGTATAACCTTTGTTAACGAATCGGCAGTATTTTTATCTGTATCAACTTTCTCCAATATCACTCAGTTATCTTCAACCATATATCTCACAAAATGGTACTTTATATCAATATGTTTTGACCGATCATGAAAACTAGGATTATTTACCAAAAATATTACACTCTAACTGTCATTGTTAATTCTCACAACCTTCTATTTAATACCAACTATTGAACACAACCTTTGTAGCCACACTACTTCTTTACTGGTATGAGTTATTGTAATGTACTATGCTTCTGTAGTGAATAAAGCAACAACTGATTACTTTTTACTCATCCAACTTACTGCCCCTCCAAACAACTTGAACACATAAGCACCTGTGGATCTTATCTTGTCAATATCTCTAGCCCAATCAGCATCCACAAATCCTCGTAGATTTACAATATTATTACCTTCAAAATTTTCTCCATAAAAGATAGCATAATCTGTAGTTCCATGCAAGTATCTGAAGATCCTATTGACAGCAATCCAATGTTCATTTCTTAGATTTGACATATATCTGCTAACTACTCCCACTGTATGTGTAATATCAGTTCTAGTATAGACCATTGTATACATCAAACTACCTACATCACTAGCATAAGTAACATGATGCATTTCTTCATTTTCCTCATTTTTTTTGAGACACTATTCAACAGATAACTTTTGACCAAACAAATATGGAGTACATACTGGTTTACAATCATGCATTCTAAAATTTTGTAGTATCAAATCAACATATTTTCTTTAATTTAACCATAACTTTCTATTTTCATGAGCCCTTATTATTCCCATATCAAAAATAAATTTTGCAGCACCCAAATCCTTCATGTCAAATTTAGAAGATAACTGAGATTTGAGTAACTTTATAATCTCCTTACTGTTACCAATTAACAGCATGTCATCCACATACAATACAATGATAACAAAATTTTCACCTTCCTTTTTGAAATATATACATGGACCTACTTTGCTTTTTCCAAGCCCAAGTGTCAAGACAAACCTGTAAAATTTTTGGTTCCACATCCTTGGAGACTGCTTCAACCCATAAAGAGACTTCAGCTTGCATACCAAGTCCTCATTACCTTTTACATTAAAGCATTCTGGTTGTGACTATATATATATATATATATATATATATATATATATATATATATATATATATATATATATATATATATCTTCATCAAGTTCACCATGTATAAAAGTTGTCTTTACATCCATTTGTTCTATTTCAAAATCAAAAGTAGCAAAAATAGCCAACAAAAATTTGATTGAAGTTAGTTTAGCCATAAGAGAAAAAATCTCACCAAAATCAATTCCCTCAACCTAAGAAAATCCTTTTTCTACCAAGTGATCCTTGTACTTCTCCAACTTTCCTTCTACATTGTACTTTTCTTGAATAACCACTTACAACCAATAAGTTTTTTTCTAGGAGGTAATTTCACCAAGTCCCATGTCTTATTTTTATCCAAGGACTCCATTTCTTCTTCCTTAGCCCTTTTCCAAGACCTATTTTCACTTGACTGAAGTGCCTTCTTTACAATCTTGGGTTCTTCATCAAAAACTGATAAATTAAATGTAGAATGAAAATTTAAAGGATTATACCTATCTAGAAGTCTTCTCTCTCGATATGATCTCTTCAAAATTGGATTTGTAGGTTTTGCATCTTCATATTCCTTCTCACCTTCTTCCTCTAAATATTCCTCTTTAGACTCTCTCTGTAATTCAGGTTCTACCACTGGTTCTTCCTCCTGTTCCAATTTTACCTACACTATTTATGGTTCTTTGTTTAGTTGCATTTCCTATTTTAGAACCATTTTTTTTCTCTAAAGATCACATTATGACTGTAAACAACCTTCTGTGTTTCTAGGTTCCACAACTTATATCCTTTAACACTAGTACTATAACCCATAAATATGTATTTTTTATATTTATAGTCTAGCTTAGTCCTTTTCTCTTTTGGTACATACATATAAGCATCATAAACAAAAACCCTTATATGTCTGAGAGAGGGTTTCTTACCAGTCCATACTTCATGTGGAGTCTTGTCCACCAAAGATGAGGTAGGAGATCTATTGATGAGATAACAAGTTGTTAACATAGCTTCTACCCAGAATTTCTTTTTTAACCCTGTACCCCTTAGCATAAATTTAGCCTTATCCATTAATGTCATGTTTAGCTATTCTAAAACCCCATTCATTTTTGGAGTATACAAAGTTGTTTTTTGCCTTTCTATTCCATAGTCCTTGCAAAACTACTCAAATTCATTAGATCAATACTCACCACCATTATCACTTCTCAAAACCTTTATCTTTTTCTCTATTTTATTTTCTACAAGAGCCTTAAACTCTTTAAATTTATTAAAAACCTTAGATTTTTTTTGTAGAAAATATACCCATATCTTTCTCGAGAAGTCATCTATAAATGTAACAAAATAGATAGATTTACCTAATGATGGTATTTTTACAGGTTCAAACACATCACTGTGAACTAGATGTAGAATTCCTTTAGACCCTGTAGCACTACTTGGAAACTTGACTCTAGTGTGTTTCCTAAAAACATAGTGCTCACAAAAACCAAAATTTAATGGGCAATCAAAAATTCCTTTAGCCATACCTTTCATTTTCAATGCTCGAAGTCCTTTCTCACCAATGTACCCCATGCGTTGATGCCACAACATTGTCTTCTCTATAGGAATACTCGAAGCCATTTCAATTGTATTATTTTCCTATACCACTAAAGATTTATTGTAATTAATACTTACAGTGCTAGCCTCAAGTCTAAACAAAGTTCCTATGTGAACTCCCCTTGCCAACACCAAATATCCACAAACCATCTTGTAGCTATCCTTATTGAATACCACATTCACACCTGCATCATTCATCTTACTCACAAATATCAAATTCCTTGCCAAACCCAAAATATGCAACACACCAAGAAGGGTTTTAATTCTTCCATATTTTAACCTTAGCTTGACTCTTCCTCGACCTATTATTTTATATGTTGAATTGTATCCCAAGAAGACTTTACCTCCATCTATCTTTTCATATTCACTGAACCCCTCCCTATGAGAAGTCATATGAAAATAAGCACCTAAGTCAATCAACCATGAGTCATGGCATTCACTTGAGCAAGCTGTAGCCAATAATAAGTCCTCTAAATCTTCATGTGTGGTCTTTTCTTTAGAAGTTCCTTCATCAGATGATCGACTATTATCAGCCTTTTTAAATCTAGTCTTTTTTATAATGCTCTGCTTTACCACAATTCTAGCATTTTATTTTTTCTAGGGCAAAATATTTACCCCTATATTTTGATTTCTTTTCTCCTAATTTCTTTTTGCTTCTTTCTTGAGAATGACCTCTCACAACCAAGGCATCCTTTTGATGATAATCCTCAAAATATTTTTATCTCATCTCCTCAGACAACAAAGTTCCTACTATATCCTCTAATTTCAATGTAGATGTAGTATTGGTGATAGCCATAACTAGGTTATCCCATGAATCAAGTAATGAACAAAGTAAAGTAATATATTTTTCCTCTTCATCCATTTTTACTTCTACATAGGTTAGTTGACTTACCACAATATTAAAAATATTCAGATGTTTAGCCACAGAGTCACCATCATTCATCCGAAACGAATACAACTTCTTTCAAAGAAAGAGTTTATTTACTAGTGACTTTATCTGATACAATATTCCCAAATTCTCCCATAACAGATTTGTCATGGTCTCTGTAGATACATTCAATGATACCAAGTCAGATAAGCACAATTTGATAAAGCTCCTTACCTTCTTATCGATTTTTAGCCAATCCTCATTTGTCATCTATGTTTATTTTGTTCTTGAGACCGCACTCCACTAATCTCTATCAACCAACAGATCCTCCATATTGAGTTTCCACAACTCAAAATTATATCCATTAAATTTTTCAATCTCTATTCGTGTGCTTCCCATATTTCTCCTTTGCCTGGATCCTTTCACGTACGGCTCCCACTCAAGAATTAATTTATCATAGGGTTGAAACCCTTACTCCTTGAATAAAGCTAAAATCTAGCTCTGATACAAAATTAAGAGAAATAATGAACCCAGATAAACTAAAACAAAAAAGAAGTAATAACATAATCAAAAGAAGAATATAGCAAATTCACACATTACACAATATTTATCTTGGAAACTCTCAACTGGAAAAACTAGCACAGTATTATCTTATTATTACATTAAATTGATCATCTCCAATATAATAATATTCTCCTTCTGTCTCTCTCCAAACCCTAATGCAAGTGTGATATATATAACAAAGGCACATGCACGAATTTTATAATATCATGGATGAAAAAGTAAGGGTTCATATATAGTAACCCTAAAAGCTCATATGGGTCTAAAAATAACTTAAAACCCTAAAAATTAAACAAAAAATAATATATCGTGCACAACATCCAATACATTTTAGTGTTAACCCCACCAGAATAATATGGAAAATATTCAACATATTTCCAACATGGAGGTGCCCTTGATGTGGTGAGGTGGGTAGAGGAGGACCTAGATGACCCAATGTATGTGGATCTAGAGGTGGATGATCTCAAAGTGACCTTTGGGCACAAGAGATGGTATAGGAGCATTATGCTCTCGAGCATCTCTCCACCAGTTATAGTACAAATATGCCATGTAATGAGCTAACGAGTGTAGTTGGCACTTTGAGATGTCACTCGACGTGCTAATGAGAGGTAGTAAAGAGACACACTCCCATCCAAACTATTATGGGCATAGGTTCATGTGGAGATAGTGACAACTACAAGGAGGACCATCATGATATTTGGCTCAAGAGGAGGGAGATCCATAATGTTTACCCCTACTATGGCACAGGAAATACTTAAGGTGGTAGGTCCAAGGGAGATAGAGGGGCTACAAGCCATAGTGAAAACAATATAGGTAGAGATGGAGTCCATTCACAGTGCATTAGACCAGGCCTGAGTAGAGAAGGATACGACACGGATGAAGGTAGAGCATATCAGAGGGGAGATGGGTCGACAAACCCAAATAGAGGGAATGGTTATTACGGTAGGCAACCAATATAGCAAGGGAGGCTACCTATTTCTAACAAATCTACAAACGATGAGGGAGTCATATGAGATGGTAGTATGAAGGGTGGACCACTACCAGATGGCATATTACCATACCATCCCAGTTGATCAGTGGTTTCCAAAATCATCCTCTTGATGGTCATAGAGTCAATCATAGTCACGAGCATGAACTAGTTCATGATCTGTGAATATGATACCTCCACCACCTCTAAAAGGTGGAGTAGAGAGGACAAGCTCACATGACTAGGATTGGGATTGGGATGACATATCAATTTTAATTGTGGTATGCATCCATAGGGATGGTCAAGTGTGCCAAGCTCTCTTTTGTGGCACATTGACCAATAAGCACGCACTTAGTGCTATCGAGTAATACTAGTTGCGATTTATTTATGTATTATGATGCAATTAAAATGTGTGTGCTTGTGTGATTGCTTTATTTATTTATATTTTTATGTTTTTATATGCATGGTGAACACATACATAATGGATGCAATGAATGAATCTTAAATTAATGATATAGAATATTATGAATCTAACTAAATGCAATGCATCTAAAATACAAACCTAAATGAAATGCATGGACGAATGAAAACAAAGCTCCAAAAAGACCAAAAGAAAAAAGAAAAGAATAAAATCCTATGAGGATGTATGCTCATAAATGATCAAGATGAAGACTACCCCTCATGTGTGACCATGAATCTATTCGGTGAGGGTTGCAAGATTTTCAAGGATGAACAATATGGAGTTGTACCCATTATGATTGTAGTGATCTCTAAGGTGGACAAAGAGAAAGAGATATATCCACTAGGATGTATGCTCACAAATGGTCAAATGGAGGCTACCCCTCGTTCGTGACCATGAAGCTGATCCCATATGAGGTGTGTTGTGTGAATGATGTGCCAAAGTGAGTACTACCCAATAAGGGTGTGGTGTGTGCCAAAAAGTGTGTGGACAAAGCCAATGGATCAAAACAAGAACCATATCCCTTGAATTGGAGAGATGTAAGCAATGAAAACTTTCAAGGTCAAGGGATATAGAATGACATGAGCGAATGCAATAATGTAAATGCATGAAAGTGAGCCCTAGGTTAGGGATTTGTAACACTATTCTTGAACATTTGTAAAGAAATGAGTTTCAGCTACCAAATTTTCTTTTTATCCAAGGGAGACAGACGTGAGGGGAAGGAAAGATAGTGGGCTGGTCGTTAGTAGTCAAGAAAATTTGGAAAAAGGAGAGAGATATATATAGGTTTTGTCTAAGCTTTAATAAAAAAATAATGTGATGTCGTATATGAAGCTATCTAATGTTGGGGCAATAAGGATCAAACTTTCCATACAATACTAGCAACGAGAAAGGTAGTATTTCTTTAGTTAGTCTGCCTGAAAACTAATCTATTGCACTTCAAGCTAACTATTTCCATGGTGCTTAAAATGAAAAAGGGCCGCAACTTTTGGCTTTAAACAACCACACAAATAATCTACCTGAAGTGATTAAATGGAAATAAAAATTAGGAGTGGTTGTATACATTTGAATCTTTTAACTGAGAATTAGAAATAGGTATTAAGGTAGAACAAAATTCTATCATATACCGTTGGAAACAGAGCATCACAATGATTGGTTAGGAATAGACTGAAATGAATGGTCATGAATACTACAAAATAACAAATACATTAAAAAACACTATTTTAGATGCTCAGTTTTATTTGGAAGATATTCTTCATCTTTGACATGCACAATAGTGTGGATGTACCCCTTCTTATAGTCAAGATAGTTGCTTTGCAAGTTCATTGTCTGAGTCATTGATTTCTATTACATCAACTTTTAAAGTCAAGATAGTTGTTTTGGAAGTGTATTGTCTGACAAGTTAATTGTCTGAGTTATTCCTTTCTAATTCATCATCTTTTTTAGTCTGACTTGACTCCCCAAATTTTTGGATCAAGATTTCTTCAAAACTCTGCTACTGCATCATCTTCTTTAGTTGATTCGACTCCCCAATTTTTGAATCAAGATTTCCTCAAAGGTTCTTAAGACTGATTTGGTGACTCTATCTCTGTAATCATTTGTTCTCTAGTTGGTTCTAAATAAAAATTGCAAATAATAAATTTCAAGAACAATAAGAAAGGGTGGGTGGCATCTACACACGATAAGAGATAGTTTCCATGTAAACTTTATTAAGCAATAATTATAACATCCTTTTTCTAGGTCAAAGGTATGATTCTAATTTTAAGAGGGAAAGAGTAACATAGCAATTTTTTTTGTTTTACAAGAATAATATATGATACGTTTAAAACAATAAAAAAAGTTGCTATAGTGTAGAAATAACGGTGTCTTATTAAGATTAATTAATTATATTATTAATAATAAAATAATTATATATTTTTTATATATTTTTTAATAAAATTTTAACTAATCTTCATAATATAAAAAAATTATATTAAAAAATATATAAAAAAAATAACATTAAACTCTTCACATCTTATAACTTATATATAAAGTATTTTTATATTCAAAATTTTTTAATATTGAGAAAACTCAAGATTTAAAAACAAACCAATGGGTAGTGGTCACAAGACTTTTTTTATATATTAAGCAACTAAAAAAACATAATACCTAGCTTTTCAAGCCTAATTAGTAATTTTACACAATTGGTTATTTTAATGGATGTTGCATTCATTCTTCATTGTTATTGATAGTAGACTATTCAAAGCATTTAATAATAATTATAATTAAATTGACATAATAAAATGATTATAAATTTACAATTAATTTTCTTTGATTTGTTGTTTAAATTATAGAAGTTTTTTAAAGGGATATTATTGAATGAAAGGAGATATCAAACATAATGAAGAAGTAATAAGATATCGTTCATTGATTACCTAAATACCTTCTTCATTCCCTTTTTTATTACTTGGTTTGACCTTCATTTCCATAGGTCTTACTACTTTTATTCAAAACTTCATTAATTCAGTGCATCCACACTTCACTAGTTTCATCCCTCCTTTACTTCATTTGGCCTTGACATTATTGAATTGTTGTATCAAGCCATCCAAACTATTTTGCTGGGTAATTTGAACTATTATGCAAAACAATATGTGACAAGTTGTCTAGATATTGTGTCAAGCAGTCTGAACTACTTTGTCAGGACGTCTAAACTACTATGTTAGTCCATTTGAGCTGCTATGTAGGACAATGTGATATATATGGTGTGTCATTGTGTGCGTTGTAATTGTAGGTTATATTATATATTTTGTTTATTTAAGTGGTAATGGAATTGGATTTTAGTATCTTGTGTTTTATTTCTACATTCTAACGCCATTGCCTATTCAAAATTGAGTCATCCATTTCTACACCATATTCCTTGGAAACATTGTGAATCCTCCTCAATTAAAATATATTTCCTTTCATTTTCAATAGAAATATTGAACCCTATAGGAAGTGTTACAACATATGAATAGTCATTCATCAATCTTTCATATGATTCTACATAGATGAGGTGAATTTTACCTTTGTTAATTTAAAAAACACCACTTTTACTAGCTTTCCTAGGATTTCCTTTTAAATCATCACCAAAATTAAGTTTGATGAACCTGAGTTGAAGAGATTTTATTTTTATCATTGGTCATTGTAAATTCATTTTGTTAATGCCATTATCATATATCTCCTTTTTGTGTATATTCATATCCATAACCAAGAGGCCATAACATATGTTTTCACTCTTGCTACATAATACTTCTCATTATGAGCAAATCATGCCTACAAACCCTTCATAGGAGAGGTAAGAAAATACAATCCAAAATTGGGTATTATCTTGAAACTTAGTTTTGAAGATTATATTATTTATTCCATGCTAAATATTCAACAAACAATATTAGGCTCAATTATTTATAAAACATTTAATTTTTTCTTTGAAAAATTACTGTAACATTTTATAATTCTTTTAATAATGATCAAGCAACCAATGGATTCTTGTTTTATTTAAAAATCAAACCCAAGTAATGGAAATAAAAGGACAATAGAGACATAGATAACCTAAAGTTTATATATTCTTCTAAAAATAAAAAAATTAAATAACCTATATGTAAAAGGTCAATGATACCTCCTTGGCAAACTGTCAACTATAAGGATTTTGCTTTAAACTGCTACCCAAAATTATTGAGACCTTACAGATGATCTTAGGTGACAAATATTCTTTAAAGGAAAATATTTAAGAATAGTGATTGTTATTGTTTCATATTTTTGTTGATGAGAGTTAAGATCAACTTATGTCTTGTGTTCATCAACATATTTAATAGATCCTCAATAATTTCTCTTATTTTAATGTATTTATATATGATATTGTTTAAACTTTGTAATTATTTAGTCAAATGACAGCATTTTCTTGGGCCCATCCTCACAAATCATGCCTTGGTTTAGATTACTATTTTTAAGTTTCTCACATAAATACTTGTATCTAATTGATTTTATTTAATCAGTTCTATTCAATGTTTTCTTGCGCTACAACACACCCGTGACTCCTTGAATCAATCTTAGGAAGGGTGTTGAGATTTAATATTTATCCATACCTTGTGTTCATTAAAATATTCAATAGGCTATCATTACTTAATTTTTTTTCATATATTTATATATGACCTTGATTAAACTCATAATTATTCAACTAAGGTGTGAGATTTAGTTGGACACATCTTGATTGAGATGACTATTTATAGGTTTCCCATATAAACATTTCTATATTATTGATTTAGTTTTTTACTAGGTATTTCTTTCTTTTATGTTATGACATGGTCCTATTTCATGTATTTATTTAATTGTTTTTGTGTTGTTTTCTTTCTTCCTTGATACTCTCCATTGGTGTTTCTTCACTTATATTTCAACCTAAACAAGTATATATTGCATCATGAAAAATAGAAAAACAAAGCTCTACCAACATCTTCTGGAACCCCTACTACTTGTTTAAGTTTGTAATACTCAATTAAAATTCTACGAAAATTGAAGATCAAGAGTTGTTACATACTTCAATATATTTTTTACTTCAAACCTCTACAATCTAAAGATGTTTAGGCTAATGGTTATCATTTTCAATCAGAAATAAAAGAATAAGAACTCAATCAAACATTAAGACTAGACAATTATAGAATATCCCTCATTGACCAACCATCTAATATATTTCTTAACTAATTACAAAATATATGATATGATGTTTCTTGTTGCAAATACCCTAGCTAAGGTTGGTATCCTTAATATTTTTCCCTCTCACACATAGACTATATAATTTTAAATTCTTTTTGCAAAGATCTTTCCTTAACCTCTTAATTTTCACCCAAAATTTTCTCTACTACTAATATTATAAATTTATTATTATTATTTATTATGGTAAAAAAAGAGGTTTTTTATACATGGTCTCAAAACTTGTTTGCATAGAGTGAGATAGTATAATGTCAATTTGCAAAATATGACCAAAGAACAATAAAATTACAATGTTCTTGTACCAACTCTCAATGACCAATGATCAAACACAATCTACGACCTTGATAGTCTAGTCATTTTTCTTTTCAACTCCATTTTGTATGCTACCCTTCCCACTTTCACCTTTTGAAACTTGCGCGGCTTTAATGAAAACCGCTTCAATTAACACCTTTAAATCCTTGGATAAAATTTCTCCCTACCTATTGTACTCCACACATTATGACTCCAAGTTTTTCCTTTTGGGTCTGGTGACTAGATCATGGATGAGACTTTATTACCTTTTCTATAATGATTGTTGTAATTCATTTTTATTACAAACTCGCAAGTCTTCCTCTGCCTCCACTTCAATAGTATCCTCCTCCTCCTGCAATTTAAGACTTATATTTTCATCAATCATGGTTTTAATCCTTCTAGCTAGTACATTCTCATCAAGAATTTCTTCCCTAAAAATCCTTCTATTATGTTCCTTCCATATGGCTCAAGAATAGTGAGGTAAGGCATATCCCATGAGGAGCATTGTTTATTTAGGTTTTTTAGAATCTTCCATTGGTATACCAACTATTGAAATATTTGAGGCACGACCCATGTGATTTACAGATGTTGAAACACTTTCTAGAACACCCTCCTGGAGTAGTTGCAATGTAGTAGCAAGTGATCCACATCTTCAACTCCTTTTAAACATAGAATGCAACAACTAGGCAACAACATACCTCTTTTTTTAAATTCTCAGTGGTTATAAACTTGTTCAAGAAGGCTAGCCAAAAGAAGGTAATTTTTGGCGTTAAGCCTTTTATCTAAACTTTCTTGTCAAGAAATTTAGGTTGTGATTGTTCCTTGTCAAGACCTTATATCTTTATTTTATCAAGTAGGGACCAAATTTATGTCCCAACCAAGACGAATCATCCTTTCCACTTGACTCACTTATAGAAATCTTTTGTAATCTCCTATTGAGTGTGTTTGTTACTTTCTTTAGCTCTTCTCTTTCTCAAAAATTTTGCTTCAATTTTTTCTTACCATCCCTTATACAGATATAGGAGTTCACCATAGCCCTTAGATTTCTTGATGCCCAAACTTCCAATTCCTTGAAGATTTGGATTTGAGAAAGTGGAACTTGCACCAACCAAATATCATCCCAAAAGAAAACTTGAGAGCTTCCCTTAACATTCCATTCTATTTGATCTTGAAATATTTATCTATATTCTTAACTCTGTTCTAGAATGCTAATCCCCTTAGGAGGGATTCCAACCTTGAGAAATTATGTTGCCCTCTAGGTATTTGGCCTTACACATATGAACCCAAGTTTTTTCATCAGTACTGACTCTCTAGGTCAGCTTTCCAAGTAAAGCTGAATTGAAATGCTCTATTTTCCTAAGGTCTAACCCTCCATATTTTCTAGGTTGACATACTTTCTTCCAAGCCACTAGAATCAACTTTTTCTTTTCTTCCACTCCAATCCACAAGAATTTGTTGCATATTTGATCAATATTTTTTGTCATTGCCCCTGGTATTTGAAATACATAAGATCAGTAAACCAAGATGCTTTAAAGAGTGGTTTTAATGAGTTGGTACTTGTCCGCCTGGCTGAGTGTAGCACCTTTCCAACTTGCTAGTCTCATTTTAAATATGTACATGGGGCTTTTCAAAGATTCTCCTTGATTCTTCCTTTGAAGAGTGGAAAAGATAGATAGGTGCAAGGGAAGGAACTTATCTAACACCCAAATAAATCAACAATCCTCCTATTGGGATGTTCATTCATAATATTTTAAGACCTCTAGAATTTACATTACTTCCATCAATGAAGCTTATACCAAAATTATTGTGTCATCCACAAACTGATGGTACATGGTGGCTGGAAAACTTGTTTTCGAATGTAGGCCTTTGATCCTACCATTACCTTGATCTAATAGTCATACCCAAAACCTCTACCATAATGATGAAGAGATACAAAGAAATCGAGCCACCCTATCGAAGTCCTCGTTGAGATTGGAAAAAATATGTAGGTTCCCCATTTTAAAGATGCAAAGCAAACTCAAATGGTGGATCTTAATTAATAGTTCAAACATAAGAAAGATCAATCTTATTGTACATGTCCCCATTGGCAAGCAAGCTTGCTCAAGTTCTTGAGGATCCTAATAGTGTAGATATAAAAAATCTCGAACAAGCTTTCTTGATCGAGATTTCAAGAAAACAACTTAAGATCAAACTTCGAATGATAATTCTAATTGAGCATCTAAGTGTTGGAGACAACTATTCTCATCTATTATCATTTTAACAATAAAATGGTTACATGTAATATTTTATTTATGTCAAATCCCACATTGTTCAATTCTAACAATAATGATAAAAAAAATATAAGATTACTCTTCTCATTGGCTCAATGAAAGGAATTTTTTAAAGCTATTTTGTTCATCGTATTCATACCTTGAACTAAGTAATAAGAGAAGCAATATTATTTTCAATCTTTACACCTTTTTTCTAGTGCATAATATGACTATCAATAATCTTTATTAAGCTCAAATGAACCTCATTTATTGTTGATTGTAATTTGTATACCATTAACAAAACTTCTTGATTTAGTACAATGATTCGATTAGGCATGTAACCCCCCAACATATGCAATAAAAATACTATTACTAAAATTCCAAAACACTCTCAACATCGCAAATACCATGGGTTATACTTAAAGGCTCAATAAAAACTTAACTTGATACTTATATCCTCTAATATTTTCATTTAAATATAAATTAATCAATTTCATCTTTATAAAATTTTTTAATTAATAAACTAATTAAATTATTAAATTATTAAATAATATAAAATAAATTTGAAAACTTACTGTAATAATAAATATTTTGGCCTCTTTTTGAGAATTCCAAAGTTCAAACCCCACTCAATATTAGAGGACCATAACCCATCATAAAAACATGTGTAAACTCATTTAAAAAAAATAAATAATATAAAATCTAACTTTCTTGATCGAGATCCTAAGTTCTTGAGGATCCTAATAGTGTAGATATAACAAATCTCGAACAAGCTTTCGAGATCGATATTTCAAGAAAACAACTTAAGATCAAACTTATAATGATAATTCTAATTGAGCATCTAAGTGTTGGAGACAACTATTCTCATCTATTATCATTTTAACAATAAAATGGTTACATGTAATATTTTGTTTATGTCAAATCCCACATTGTTCAATTCTAACAATAATGATAAAAAAAATATAAGATTACTCTTCTCATTGGCTCAATGAAAGGAATTTTTTAAAGCTATTTTGTTCATCGTATTCATACCTTGAACTAAGTAATTGAGCATCTAAGTGTTGGAGACAACTATTCTCATCTATTGTCATTTTAACAATAAAATGGTTACATGTAATATTTTGTTTATGTCAAATCCCACATTGTTCAATTCTAACAATAATGATACAAAAATATAAGATTACTCTTCTCGTTGGCTCAATGAAAGGAATTTTTTAAAGCTATTTTGTTCATGGTATTCAATTTGATCTTTATAATTTTTTTAATTAAAAAACTAATTTAATTATTAAATTATTAAATAATATAAAATAAATTTGAAAGCTTATTGTAATAATAAAGATTTTGTCTTCTTTTTGAGAAGTTCAAATTTCAAACCCCACTCAATATTAAAGGACCATAACCCATCATAAAAACATGTATAAACTCATTTAAAAAAATAAATAATATAAAATACTTATTATTGATATAATATTTTACCATTTTTAAACTTTATTACTTCATATATATATATATATATATATATAAGTATAATGATATTAATCATCACATTATCATACTGAACTTTTGATCTTAAGTTTAAGAGTGTTGCTTAGTATTAAATTTAAATCATGCCTCTCAATCTTAATGACCATTTTGAACATGATAAGCCAAATACCTTCATTAAAACTAAATCAATCATAATTTCTTATAAATTCTCCTTTCATATAAGAAATCCCTGCAAGGTGGTTAACCTTTTTATCCAAATTAAACAATAATTATTCATTGATGATTAATGATAATCTTATTGACGAACTGTTATCTGTATCGAAGGATCCGTGGCGCAATGGTAGCGCGTCTGACTCCAGATCAGAAGGTTGCGTGTTCGATTCACGTCGGGTTCAATTTGTATTATTTTTTTTTCATTTAATTAAAAAACTTTATACATGTAAATTAAAGAGTTAATGTTTTATCAATTTAAAAATTTATAATTTAACTTTTTATCAATTTAAAAATTTATAATTTAACGTTTTATCAATTTAAAAATTTATAATTTTTTTTAAGCGGGCTGCCTTGGTCTGAGAGACCATGGACAGGGGTTTGTACACAGTCAAAGTCACCCGACCCTACCCGTACCAACATTATCAATTGGATTTTGGATACCCAATTCAACTTTTTGATGGGTGAAGATTTGAAATCACCTATAACACCTGGGTTTAAAAAATTTTAATTTAAAGTTTTATCAATTTAAAAATTTATAATTTATGATTTTTTTTATTTAGTTAAAAAAAATTACGTTTTATCAATTTAAAAATTTATAATTTATGATTTTTTTTAACTAAAATTTAAAATTTTATAATTTAACGTTTTATCAATTTAAAAATTTATAATTTATGATTTTTTTTTATTTAGTTAAAAAAAATTACGTTTTATCAATTTCAAAATTTATAATTTAACGTTTTATCAATTTAAAAATTTATAATTTATGATTTTTTTTTTTATTTAATTAAAAAAATTATGATTTTTTTTATTTTATTTAGTTAAAAAAAATTAAAAGTTAACGTTTTATCGATTTAAAAATTTATAATTTATACATGTAAATATATGTAAAGTGAATATTTAACATCATCATAACCAAAAAAAAAATTAAAAATTTATAATTTATGATTTTTTTATTTAATTAAAAAAATTATACATGTAAATTAAAGAGTTAACGTTTTATCACTTTAAAATTTTATTTTATATATATATATATATATATATATATATATATAAATGTAAATATATGTTAAGTGAAGATTTAACATCATTGTAACCAAAATTTAATAGTAAGTAAATTGAAGACGACAATTTGTTTCCTGCTTGTCCAATCCCCTTCATGCCACGTGTTGAACCAGATTGACGAAGACAGTGCGAACCCTGTGCGTCCGATGGTCCCCATCTCACGTCGGGTTACCATTAATGAGACGGTGGATGTGTTGGAAGCCTTCATTGATAGTTTGAACCTTGCCAGTGCACTGACAGTTAGCTGCACTGACAGTTACTAAAAATTGTGATTGTAACCAATTCTTCTATGTAACCAAAAAGAAATTGAAGATTTAACGTTTTTTTATTTAAAAATTTATTAAATTATCAAAATTAATAATAAAAATATTTAATATTAAAGTTAACATCAAATTACATAGCAATTTCTCTAGAGGCTAGGGATTTAAAAATTTATACATGTAAATTGAAGATTTAATGTCATAATAATCAAAAAAATTTAAAAATTTATACATGTAAATTGAAGATTTAATGTTATAATAATCAAAATTTAATAGAAGAGAAGATAGAAGAGAAGATTAGAAGATTATTGGTAAAAAGATATTATTGTCAAGATTACAACAAAGAGAAACAATTTGAACATTATCGTTAAAGAGAAGTGATTTGAATTTTAGTTGCAGTATCTTGTTTATCGGTAAAATAATTTTCCAACATTTTCATTGTCATCATCAAAAAGAAGTGCACTCTCATTGAAGTCATCCACACTTCTTTCGCTACAACAATAGAGTGTTAAACCTTTTGGAAGAGAAGCTTGGTCATGAATTAATGCAAAAGTAGTAATACACGACTCAATTTCTTTTTTATGCCAATTATACTGCATTTAAATTGTTTTGCTTATGATTGTATAAAGATTAGAGGAATTTAAAAAAAAAATTAAAAACCTTAGTTTTTTTCTTTTCAAAACCTTAGTTGCTTTTGGGATTTTTTGGGTTGAGATCATGGAGTTACCAATTTTCATTGGAAATGATGACATTGATGCTCAAGAATGGTGGATGAAGTTTAGATCTCTATATTCTTGTGAGATATTTTAGAATTGCAAACTTTATTATTTTTAAAAGAGAAAGCTCATGATTGGTCGAATATTCTTATTATGGAAAGGTATGTTAAGGAAATAATTATTTTGATGAACACACACCCACCCCCTCACACACTTACCCACGCCACGATTTGAACCTAGGACCTCCCGAAGAAGATCCAAAGCCCAAACCGTTGCGTTGTCCCCCCTAGGACTGCTAAGGAAAGAATTTTGACATGTGATGAAATGGAGCATGCATTTCTGAGTTAGTGGAACCCTTATAAAAAATAGCTAGTTTGAAGGTCACCATCAAAGGATAGGAAGAAGAAATAAAAAGGCTTGAGAGAAAATTGAAAGAAATGAATAAAGAGGATATAATAGAAAAAAAAAACACAGATGACAACATGCAAGTTCATGGTCGCATTCAAAATGAAAATCTTAAGAAGCAATGATCCAAATGGAAAGAAATGGAGCATGCATTCTTGATTTAGTGGAACCCTTATTAAAAAATAGCTAGTTTGAAGGTCACTATTAAAGGATATGAAGAAGAAAGAAAAGGCTTCAGAGGGAATTGAAAGAAATGATATAATAGAAAGAAAAATATAGATGATAATGTGCAAGTTCATGGTCACATTCAAAAGGAAAATCTTAAGAAGCAAGGATCCAAGGAGAAGCAAGAAGCAGTTATGGTAAGGAAACAAGTTGAAGAACCATTAAAAAACTCAAAAGTTGAATTACAATAGCAACAACAATAGAGTCCATGGAAGAAGAAATAAATTCCAAGGAAGCCTTGTAGAAGTGCACAAAGATGTACCAAAAGAAAGGTATAAGAGAGAATATTGTGAAGAAGAACTTATAAAAAAAAGTTGAAGAATCAAAGGGAACAAAATGTTAGGTTAAGGTCGTAGCATATCGACACCCACACTACCCTAAGTGGCAACAATCTTGAAGGCATGGCTTAAGACATCAATATTTTAGATCTATATGGAGTCAAAAAGACATCAAATACAAAAGATGCATCAACATTAAGGAATAATAAAATAATTAAATATTTGTTTATTTATTGAAAGTTAAGCTAATCTTAATGATGTAAATAAATTCTATATTAAAAAATATAAAAGACTAAAAAATAACATTAAACTCTTCATATCTTCTATATAAATTATTTTTATATTCAAACCTTTTTAATATTGAGAAAAAAAACAACCAATATACAGTTATTAGAAGACTTTATTGGATATATGAAGCAACTAAAAACATAATAACCTAACTCTTTAGGTCTAATTGCTAAATTTACATAATTGATTATTTTCATGCATGTTGTATTCAATTTTTATTGTTATTGATAGTAGACTATTTCGAGCACTTGATAATAATCATACTAAAATTAATATAATAACATGTCCTTAGGGGCTAGGTGGATTGGTAAGTTCTAAAGCTTACCAAGAAGAGACCTAGGTTCACTTTTTCTAGCTTTCAAAGGATTTTCTTTGAAATCATCAACAAAATTAAGTTTGATGAACCTGAGTTCAATATATTTATTTTTATCATTAATTATTGCAAATCATTTTTGCTAATGACAGTATCATGTATGTCCCTTGTATGTGTTTCAAGTCCATAACCAAGAGGCTAAAACATATATTTTTATTCTTGCTACTTCCTATGATGAGTAAAGCATGCCTACAAACCCTTTTGCTAATGACAGTATCATGTATCTCCCTTGTATATATATTCAATTCCATAACCAAGAGGCTAGAGCATATGTTTTTACTCGTGCTACTTTCCATGATGAGTAAATCAGGCCTCTAAACCCTTTTGCTAATAATATTATCATGTATATCCCTTGTATGTATATTCAAGTCCATAACCAAGAGGCTATAACATATGTTTTTACTCTTGCTACTTCCCATGATGAGTAAATCATGCCTACAAATCCTTTTGCTAATTACAGTATTATGTATCTCCCTTGTATGCATATTCAAGTCCATAACCAAGAGGCTAGAACATATTTTTTTACTCTTTTTACTTTCCATGATGAATAAATCATGCCTACATATCCTTTTGCGAATGGCAGTATCATGTATCTCCCTTGTATGCTGAAAGCACGAGGATACGGAAGCAAACAAAATGGAAATGTAACGCTAAGTCCTACGATCGAGAATGCATGAAAAGAGGGAAAACAAACGAATTGAAACGAGATTTAAAGCAAATGTAAAAAGTGCAGCCCTTTATTTTATTAATTTTCTTGAGATCGGGTTACAATGCATCTCCTCCCTTTTCAAGGGCTGGGAGCGTCAGACATTATTTTGTTACACCGCAACTGAGATATTCTCCTTTGGGATCTTCCACGTGCCCACATTGAAAATGGGCGGACCAAACGTCACCGTAGCTTGTGTGAGTGCATCTATAGTTCATTGATGTCCCTCTGGTGTCAAGATCTTGCGTTCATAGAAATAGTAAACGGTTAGTAGCACCTGTGGATGGAGGGAAACATGCGATCCCCAAGGCCTACGGTTAATGCATGCATAAAATAATTAAAACGATAATTAAAACATATCAGAATGAGCTAAAATTTTGACAGAACCAAGAAAAAATTACTAGGAACACACTGCAAAAGGAACAGTTGAGAAATATGCCACAGATTTCTAATCGCTCTGGGGTAGGACGATTAGGACTGTCATTAAATGTCAGTAGGTGACCTCCTAAATGTCCCATCTAGGGGCCTCCAAAACACCTGCAAAGTTGGGGTTAGACAAAATGGGGCATTTTGGGATGACCCAGATGGTTGGATTTTGCATATTTTGCCTCGATCGCCCTGTATCCGATGATGCTCCCTGTATGTTAGTGAAAGCGAGAAACATTGAAAGCACAGTCAAAACTCATCAAAATCACATGAAATTTAAATGACAACATATATGGATGACCTAAAATCAAATGCAAAAGAAATAGTAGGGAAATATACCATATATTTCTAATCGCTCTGGGTGGGGCGATTAGGACTGCAGTAGTGCGAGGGGCACCCGGGGGCAGCATGCCCACTGTTTGGGGCTCGATTTCGGCACCAATCCACTTGGGATGGGTCCAAAACTTCTTATGGGGTTGTGTAAAAAAATTGGATGGGGTATTGTGGCCAAATTTTTGGGTTTTGGGTCCGGATTGCGCTTCCAATAATCACCCAATAACCTCCATTCCAAAAGAGAGATCAAGGATGTAAGAAGCACAAACGATGGGTGAGGATGTAATTCGGCAGCACTCTGTTGCTCCAAATGCTCCTACTCTATCCTATTTTAGGGTGAGAAGAATCATCATTTTATAGACTTGAGGGTCTCTGTGAATGAGCATGAAGAGGCACAACTTGGCCATCATGCCTTTCCATGGGGAAGAAGATTCCTCCCTGATTAAGGGCTCCATGACTGCCTCTATGACTACCTCTTTGAGCTCAAAAATGCTCACTCGCACTCCATGCATTGAAGGAGGAGTTAAGTGGTGGATCTGAGCTACCATTTTTCAAGGTTTGATATTTTACTCGTCAAACCTGCTATTCGCCCCACCTTGGAGCAAATACTGCTAATCGTCCCAGGGTGGAACAAACACCAGTTTGTAATCGTCCCAGGGTGGAACGAGTAGGGAGCAAAATGCCTAAAAGGTGCCAAATTGACCCCTGACCTTCCACAACTATTGTGGGAGTGGTTAGGACCACTGTTGAACCTCTGGGGGCTACCCTAGGGGCTGTGTATGTCACTTCGATCAGTGTTTGTAGCCACATAATCAGATTGGTACTATTTTTGGTGTCTACAGATGCCCCTTTTTGGGAAGCACTGTGCAAGGCATAGCGCTGAGCAAAAATAGATAACCAAAGCAATAATGATTAGGGTTTCTCAATAACCTAACCAAATTTTGATACCCCAAGTATGGAAGGGATACGCATTCTTGAATCCTTGGTTCTGACGAGCTAAGGAGCTTAATTTAAGTGTTAACCTTTTTTGGTGAGGTGTTACCTGATCTTGGACATTGCTCAGTCATGAATAGGCAAAGGGCACAACCTTTTGTCTATGGGAACCTTGAGTTAATGATTCATGAATGCCAAGTTTTTTATCAGCTTGTGATAATTTGCTTGTTTTTTTCCCAAAGTAGGAGCGTGATTGTCTTTGTCAATGATTCTTTGAATGGATGCAATTTCCTTGATTGGGTGTGTATTTGTTGATTGGGTGAGGATGTAATTCGGCAGCACTCTATTGCTCCAAATGCTCCTACTCTATCCTCTTTTTGGGGTGAGAAGACTCACCATTTTATAGACCTGAGGGTCTCTTGTGAATGAGCATGTAGAGGTGCCACTTGGCCATCATGCCTTGCCAGGGGGAAGAAGATTCCTCCCTGATTAAGGGCTCCATGACTGCCTCTTTGAGCTCAAAAATGCTCACTCGCACTCCATGCATTGAAGGAGGAGTTAAGTGGCGGATCTGAGCTACCATTTGTCAAGGTTTGACATTTTTCTCGTCAAACCTGCTATTCGCCCCACCCTGGAGCGAATACTGCTAATCGTCCCAGGGTGGGACGAATACCAGTTTGTAATCGTCCCGGGGTGGAACGAGTAGGGAGCAAGGTGCCTGAAAGGTGCCAAATTGACCTCTGACCTTCCAAAACTATTGTGAGAGTGGTTAGGACCACTTGTTTAACCTCTCGGGGCTGCCCTAGGGGCTGTGTATGTCAATTCGATCATTGTTTGTCGTCACATAATCGGATTGGTGTTGTTTTTGGTGTCTACGAGATCCCCCTTTTTGGGATGCGTTGTGCGTGGCGCAGTGCTTGAGCAAAAATAGATAACCAAAGCACTAATGATTAGGGTTTCTTAGTAACCTAACCAAATTTTGATGCCCCAAGTATGGAAAGGGCATGCATTCTTGAATCCTTGCTTCTGACGAGCTAAGGAGCTTAATTCAAGTGTTAACCTTTTTTGGTGAGGTGTTACTTGATCTTGGACATTGTTCAATCATGAATAGGCAAAGGGCGCAACCTTTTGTCTATGGGAACCTTGAGTTCATGATTCATGAATGCCAAGTGTTTGATCAGCTTGTGATTATTGCTTGTTTGCTACCCCAAGCAGGAGCGTGATTGTCTTTGTCAATGATTCTTTGAATGCATGCCATTTCCTTGATTGGGTGTGTATTTGTTGATTGGTGACTAAGTGTGACTACCCCCTCAAGCGACGAATCGATGAGGGAATGACCGACATGAGAAAAGTGACGAGTCGCTTGACCCAAGATGACTTATGGTAAGGGTGCCTTCAGTTGTTTTCCATTGAATGCTTATGTGGTTTTTGAACAATTTGACCTATTTTTGGTGGGTTTTTACCCTTTTTGTGACACATTTTGGGGATGAAATTATCAAAAATCCATCCTCCCATGGAGCGGTCCGGCTATGGTAGCCTTCTTAGGGAGTAGGATAGTGAGGATTTGTGACCCCAACGTCAATTTTGCATGCCAAGAATTGCAAGCGCAAAGGCGCCTTTGTTCGGCAATGTTATTGCTATTTTTGGGTGGGTTTGGACCCTTTTTGTGATGTCATTTGGGGATGAAATTCTTGAAAATCTATCCTCCCATGGAGTGGTACGGCTATGGTAGCCTTCTTAGGGAGTAGGATAGTGAGGATTTGTGACCCCGACATCTATTTTGCATGCCAAGAATGTCAAGTGCAAAAGCACTCTTATTTGGCAATTTTATTATTTTTTGTGCATTTTGGTGTCGTTTTTGCTGTTTTTTATTTTTTTCTCTTATAATCCCCCCGGGGGGGGGGGAAATAGTATTTTAAAAATCGAGGGGGGGGGGGGGAGTGAGAAGAGGGGCGCCCCCCCGGGGGGGAGGGGGAGGGAAGGAAAAAAAAAATAAGAGGGGGGAAAATTTTGGGCTCATTTACACTTTGTTTTTATGGCGATTTGGAGTGTGAGGAGGAGGAGGTCGAGTTCGCGTAGCGAGCGCTATCGAATTTCTTGGACACCATGAGTTCATGGACCTGGATCATCAAGTGGTGGAGCCGAAGCGAGACCGGTAAGTGCCCCTTCTCTTTATTTTGCTTATTTTGTTGTACAGTTTAAAACCGCAATTCTTTTCTTTTGTATTTTGTTTTTCGATTTAAAAATGAAAACCCTAGTTAATATATTTTTTGGTGTTTGTTGTAATTTGTTTTGCTTTGTTAAAACTAAGATCGAAACCCTAGTTGAAACCGTGTTTATTTTGTTTTTGTTGTAAACTAAAAAGAAAACCCTAGTTTAAACTAAGATCAAAAACTTAGCTAAAAAAATTGTTTTTTGTTGTTTTTTTTTATTTTTTATCAATTTAGACTAAGGTTAAACCCTAGGTAACTAAAAACTATTTGTTTGTGTTTTTTTTTAGTTTTAAACTTAAGGTTCAAACCCTAGGAACTGAAAACTTTTGTTATTGTGTTTTGTATTTTTTAGTTTGACACTAGAATGAAAACCCTAGGTTAAAGTGTTTTACTTTTTTTTGTATTTTTATTGTTTAGACTAGGATGAAAACCCTAGGTTAAACTTTTATTTTGTTTTTGTATTTTTATTGTTTAGACTAAGGATGAAAACCTTAAGGTTAATTTTATTTGTTTTTTATTTATTATTTAGACTAGGATTAAAACCCTAGGTTAAATTTTTTATTTTGTTTTTGTTTTTATTTAACTAAGATAAAAACCCTAGGTAAATTTTTATTTTGTTTTTTATATTTATCGTTTAACTAAAGATAAAACCCTAGGTTAATACTATTTAAATTTGTTTTTTATTTTAACTTTTTTTTTTTTATTTATCAGATTGAACTAAAGTTAAAAACCCTAGGTAATCGACAAATTTTATTTTATTTTTTTTATTTTATTTATCAGTTTGAACTAAAGTTAAAAACCCTAGGTAACTGACAAATGTGTTTTTTTTGTTTTTTTATTTATCAGTTGTAACTAAAGTTAGAAACCCTAGGTAACTGACAAATGTTTATTTTGAATTTGTTTTTTTTTTTGTATTTTATTTAATTTTTTTGAATGTTTGTACTGTACATGTTGTTAATGTTTTTGCTGTACATTTATCAAATGTTTTAGCTATACACTTATTAAATGTTTTTGTTGTACAGTTTTTTTCTTTCATGTTTTTAATGTTTTTGTGTTGTTTTTTATTTTCAGGTGGTGAAGAGTCGGTACCATGTGCCGACGATGTTTTCGAAGGCGCGGGAGGCACTGACTATGATGGACTGGGATTGGCTTGATGCCCTCGGGCTCAAGCATGTGACTCGGTTAGAGCCTATGGTGGGGGATCGGGCATATCTGACTGCCTTGATCAGCTTATGGGATCCTCGCACCAATACCTTTCATCTCCCAATAGGGGAGATGACGATGACTCTTGAGGATGTCTATCGGATTCTACGGATTTCGATAGACGGGCTTCCTATTCGGACTACTCCACGTGATCAGCGGATGGTGGTGCTGACACGGTGCTTCGGGCATGGGGTGGAGATGGGGGTGGATAGTCCGATGGAGAGGGCAGAGGGGGATTGCTTGATTGGTGGTATTTTGGTATGGTGGTGGCTGGAGAAGGGCGTGTTGGGGGTGAGGCATGCACTACTAATGACCCTCATCTCCAACATGCTCGCTTCTCGACTCCTCGGGTGCGAGGTTCCCGTGGAACCTACTGGAGGTTGTTTTTAAGCTGGTTGAGTGTCCGACCTCAGAGCCATTGATTATGAGGTGGGGTCAGACACTACTGGCACAGCTCTATGATGAGTTGTATGAGGTCCACTATTGGAGGTGAAAGGGGATTGGATGCAGCTACCTATTGCAGTGTTGGGGATGGCAGCACATAGCTATGGAGAGGCCACAAGGTTTGTCATGGACTACTCGGGCAGAGATGGTGGATAGGGAGATAGGGTATGCGGCTCTGTGGTGGAGGTCCGAGGAGTAGGGGTAGAGTCAGCGGTGGGCAGGTGTCGTAGGGCACTATGTTGATGCTTTCTTGCGTCTTGCTCCAGGGGAGGTGTTCTGGCATCCATACCGGGACTGTCCAACCTAGCCTGAGGCTAGGGAGTGGCTCCGATGGGTGCATAGGGGGAGATGGCTGATCAGGTGGCATGGGACCGAGTAGGAGTACTTCTTGTACGTCTGGGTGACACGACAGTTTGGGGTGCGCTAGGGATTTCCTGGTGAGCCCTTGATCTATCGATGTCGGGCGATGAGAGGACTCTGGCCTAGCCGATCATCGAGCCATTGGGTGAGGAGTCGGATGCAATGATCGATGTCCCTAACGTGGACAATGTCGAGGTGACTACAGAGTATGACTAGTGGTGGACGATGCGGCGATGGCAGGGTGAGGGGCCTCTAGGAGGTCCAGAGGTGGCAGCAGTAGGTGGGGAGGGTGTAGAGGCATCGGGAGAGGGTTGGGGGCTTCGCTCGAGGATGCAGACATGGTGGAGGTTGATAGCTTTGGGGGGATGATTTTGGGATTTTGGAGTAGCCGGATACGTAGGACATCCCAGAGTAGTGGGAGTCAGAGCAGCCTGCCATCCCGGATATGCCTATGCCTCAAGCAGTCCCAGAGGGTATGGAGGTGAGGCATCACGCTGAGATAGCATGATTGGAGGATCTACTTCGAAGATGGGATGAGGAGCTCGAGGATGCTCTATAGGAGAGGGATCTCCTACGGACTCAGTTGGTAGAGCGGGAGAACGCATTGGCTACGTACCATCGATGGGATGGGGACACAGATGCTTCATAGGAGAGGGATCTCCTACGAACTCAGTTGGTGCAGTGCGATGATGCATTGGCTACGTACCATCGATGGGAGATGGATTTGGTTCGGCATCAGATGGAGTTGGAGGCAGAGATTATCCACCTCGATGGGCGGTTACCTGAGCTCCCTGGAGGTGGATCTTCACGTCGGACGAGAGACAACGATACTGAGCAGTCAACATCCTCTCATCGTAGGTGGCTGGATGAGGGGGGCGCTAGTGGGCATGATGCAGGGGCTAGTAGCAGCCGCCCTGAGAGGTCCCATAGGACCCACACCACGGGGGTAGTTCCCATCGCACCGATCCTACGTGATCATGGTGGCCGATGCCCTAGGCTTGGGGGTTTTTGAGTTTTTGCTTTTTTTTGTGAGGTCCGAGGACCGTTTTATTGTAGCCTGAGGGCCTTTTTGATGATATATATACATGACTTTCTTTGTGTTTATACACTTGTTATGGTTTGATTTTATGCACATGTATTTACATTGATGTATGCATATGTTATTGTGAATGCGATGTTTCTAATTATATGATGTATGCATATGGAATGGATGAATTGAGTTGTTGATATTTGGCGGTGGCACCATAGACTGTACAGGACTTAATGGCTTTTTTGTACTAGGCGATTGCGTTATGAAATGACTTTGTATGTATATATTTTTCTTTTGTTTTGTATATATTTTTGATGGTGGTGTAATAATGGAATGTATCACAGTTGGTTTAGAATGTAGTTAAGGTTTTCTGAGACTCAGATGTTTTAACTAACTAGCCAAGACTGTACTTTTATCTTACAAGACTTTTGAATAAGGTATGAATCAGACTTGAGTTTGACCAAGTTATTTCGCATCCCTGTGTGTGCAATTGAGTTCGTTCATGTGGTATTTGTCAGGATACCGCCAGTGCCAGATAGGCTGTCAACCAAACCTGTACTGAGGATCACCTAATTAGCTCCACTAACTCCTTTGTCGTATTTAGTAAGATTAATCTGCAGTGCCATCTAGGATACCATAAGCTAGCTCATCCACATGCAAACATTGATCTGCACACAATTTAATGTGACAGATATATCATCATGCGGGAGGTTTGCCACCAGTGACCGATAGGCTATCCACCAAACCGGTACTGAGGATCACCTCATGACCTTTCGAATGCTGAGAGTTCCAGGGATTCAAGTTCGACTCCCTTCTTTTCTTCAATTGTATTGGGATACTTGCTCTTATATAGTGATAAAAATCACTATTTATTTATTTTTTTCTTTTGAGCAAGGGATTTAGATATTGAGTGATGAGAATCACTATTTCTTGTGCTTTTTGATGTATGCACTTTAAGGGTGTGGATATCAAACTTTGGAGTTTGAATTTTGACTTTTTGCAATTTGTGATGTTTGCAACCCTTTGAGACTTTGGGGATTTGTGATAGTGGTGAAAACCACTGTTTATTTTGGGGAATTGGGTAGGGAAGATGCTTGTCCTTTTGCCAACTCTCAGCATTCTTGGGGTCATTCGCATAGGGGGATGAGCAAGATAACCTTTTCACTTATGGTAACCGAGTCTGCTATGCAGGTTTCATCTTTCATTTACACAACTTGGGAATTTTTTTAATGTGTTTTAGCTTGTGTTGGGATGCTACGTAACAAGGTGTGATCCAAGTAGAACTCTACCTTTGTAAAATCTGTCTGACTTTGTACAGTTTTTGGCTAGAAATCTAATGACAGATGAATGGCGAAAACCCTAGATACATTAGAAGACAACTGACTATGATATGGTGAAAAATGTGACTGGCGTTTATTTTTGATGGACTATTTATAGAGTGGAAAAATGTGGAAAATGATGGAATTGCCGAGTAATTACAGTCTATGGTGCCTTTGACTTGTATGATCAACAAATGTGCAATGTATGTATGCGATGCCTAATGCAGCTAAATTTTTTTGTGTTTTGATTTTTAAGAGTATGCATGGAAGTGAGATGCAATTTTTTTGTTATTTTTGATTATCTTTTGTTTTTGTTTGTTTTTGAATATTTGTTTTTGACCAAGCGATTGTGGGAACCCTTGGAGCTTTTGGTTTGACCAAAGGGTTTATGGACACCTTTGGGGCATTTTAGGTTGACCAAGCGATTGTGGGAATCCTTGGAGCTTTTGGTTTGACCAAAGGGTTTATAGACACCTTTGGGGCATTTTGGGTTGACCAAGCGATTATGGGAATCCTTGGAGCTTTTGGTTTGACCAAAGGGTTTATGGACACCTTTGGGGCATTTTTGGGGTTGACCAAGCGATTATGGGAATCCTTGGAGCTTTTGGTTTGACCAAAGGGTTTATGGACACCTTTGGGGCATTTTTGGGGTTGACCAAGCGATTATGGGAATCCTTGGAGCTTTTGGTTTGACCAAAGGGTTTATGGACACCTTTGGGGCATTTTTGGGTTGACCAAGCGATTATTGGAATCCTTGGAGCTTTTGGTTTGACCAAAGGGTTTATGGACACCTTTGGGGCATTTTGGGTTGACCAAGCATATGAATCCTTGAGCTTTTGGTTTGACCAAAGGGATTATGGACACCTTTGGGGCATTTTGGGTTGACCCAAGCGATTATGGGAATCCTTGGAGCTTTTGGTTTGACCAAAGGGTTTATGGACACCTTTGGGGAATTTTTGGGGTTGACCAAGCGATTATGGGAATCCTTGGAGCTTTTTGGTTGGGCTATGGCTCTCTTAAATATGGAATGGCCTCAAATGACTGATGTTCAAGGGTTCTAGTTCCTTGATTCCATCAAGAGAGGCTAGCCGGTATGTTCCAGGTCCTATTTTACTATCAATTACATAAGGACCTAACCAGTTTGCCGTGAACTTGTCCCTTAGATGGGGCGGCAAGTTAGAGTTTTGTTGGTTCTCTTTTAAGACCAGGTCACCAACCTGAAAGTCCCTCAGGTGAACTTTCATGTTGTATGCTTTCTTAAGTCGCTCTTGGTAGATACGCAAATGCTCGAGAGCATTGATGCATCGTTCATCAAGCAACGTAAGCTGGTCTAACCGGGCCTATCATGCAGTGTCATCATCGATGAACTCTTGCATTGATATGCGTAGGGAAGGAATTTCCAACTCGAGAGGCATGACTGCCTCGGAGCCATACACCAAGAAAAATGGAGTTGCCCTAGTGGGCGTCCGAATGCTAGTGTGATAAGCCCAAAGAGCAAGTGGTATTTGAATGTGCCAATCCTTATGACTATCTACGACTATATTTTTGAGGATGGCAACTAGCATTTTGTTTGATGCCTCTGCTTGCCCATTTGCCTATGGATAATAAGGTGTCAAAAAATTGTGCTGAATTTTGTACTTTGTGGTCAAAGCATGCACGTCTTTGTTCTTGAATGACGTCCCATTATCCGAGATGATCTTGGATGGAATACCAAAATGACATATGATGTTATGTAAAATAAACTCCGCAATGCGGGTTCCAGTCGTAGAGGTAAGCGAAATTGCTTCCACCCACTTGGTGAAGTACTCTGTGGCCGTTATGATGAACGTGTGATGGCCTGATGATGCAGGGGAGATATTTTTGATTAGATCTAAGCCCCACTACGAGAATGGCCAAGCCGATTGGATCGGCTGCAAGGCCTGAGAAGGTACGTGTGTCAAATTAGCATGGTGTTGACACTTCATGCACTTCCTTACATACGCGCAACAATCTCGCTCTAAAGATGGCCAATAATAGCCCATGCGAAGAATGCGCTTTGCGATGGCCATACCACTGAAGTGGCCACCGCATGTACCATCGTGCGCTTGGGTGATCGCCCAAGTGGACTCCTATTGGTCCAAGCAATGGAGGAGGATTCCTTCATAGCTTCGACGGTACAAAATGTCTCCTAGCAAGACATGTTTTGCCACTTTCTATTTGAATGATCTTTTCATGGCGTGCGACAATCCAAGTGGGAGGTTACCTAACTTGAGGTAGTCTCTTATGGGTGTGTACCAATCCTGCTGATCAGAAGCCTCGATGGTATGAACAACCAATCCCTCTTGAAGTTCGTCCCTAGCAAAAGCTGAGCGGGAAAGAACCTGTAAGAATAGCATTGTGTTGCTATTAAGGGGAATAGGGGAGAACAAGGACCCCCAGTTGGCTTGATTCAGACAATCATGGATTCGAGAGAACCTATCCTGAGATGGTTCAATCTGGATCAGGTGGATTCCTGGCGTTAAGTCAGAGCTTGCACGCTCCATCATGGATTGCGATAGTGTTTTGACTTGAATGGTTGTCATCTCACCGGAAGGGTCTTGCGGGATTAGTGACCCCAAGGAGGCCATAGTGTCCACAAAATGATTCGATGATCGAGGGAGTGCCTCGATGTCGTACCATTCAAGATTTGCCAAGAATTTATCCACAAGGGCTTTGTAGGCCTGTAGAACTGGGCATTTACATTGGAATACCCCTTTCACTTGGTTGACGATTAACAGTGAATCACCAAAGATGTTCAAGCATTTGATGTTCATGGTGATGGTTGTCTGAAGACCTATGAGCAAGGCTTCATATTCGACATTGTTATTGGTGCACGAGAAATCAAGTTTAAATGATAGAGGCATTGGAGCCCCTTGCGGTGTGAAGAATATGATTCCCATGCCACCCCCTTGCTCACATTTAGAACCATCAAAAAATAGGGTTATGTCGGCCTGTGACTCAGGCTCATCAGAATCTAGCGATTCTGAGACATGGAAGACCCCATCATCGGGTAGCTCTATGGTCAGAGGCTGATCATCTTCGAGAGGAGCCTCTGCTAGTTGATCGGTGATGACTTGACCTTTGATGGACTTTTGTCCAATGAATTCGATGTCAAACTCCATCAACAACATGATCCATTTTGTCATGCGGCTACTATGATAAGTATGACTCATCATGTACCATAATGGATTCTCCTTAGACACAACATACGTCATGTTGCTCAGCATGTAATGGCATAGCTTTTTGGTAGCAAACACCACCGCCAAGCATAGCTTCTCAACGTATGCATAGTTAAGTTCATAACCGACCAGGGTGCGGCTAAGATAGTAAGTAGCCTGTTCTTTGTGTAGTTCATTTTTCTGGGCTAGCATGGCGCCCAGTGCCACCTCAGTAGCTGAGATGTATAAGTAGAATGACACTCCTGGTCTAGGTGGTGCCAATACTGGTGACGAAGCCAAGTATTGTTTAATGTCATCAAAGGTAGACTGGCACTCGTCATCCCAGTGAAATGCTACCCCCTTGTGCAATAATTTATTCATGGGTCGGCACTTGTCAGATAGCTACGCTATGAAGCGCTTGATTGACGCGACCTTTCCCTGTAGGCTTCTGAGCTGCTTGATGGTAGTTGGGGGGAGCATTTCAAGGATTGCCTTGACTTTATGTGGATCCACCTCGATGCCTCATTTTGAGACTATGAAACCCAAGAGTTTTCTAGATGTGATGCCAAATACGCACTTCTTGGGGTTTAGTCTGACTTTGTGTTCGATGAGGCGATCGAGGATCTTGCTTAAGTCATCGAGATGATCTGGGCGCAAAAGAGATTTGGCCAACAAATCATCCATGTAATCTTCCAAAGTTTTATGCATGTGATCATGGAAGATGTATGTCATGGCACGTTGGTAGGTGGTGCCAACATTTTTAAGGCCAAAGGGCATGACCTTATAACAAAATGTCCCCCAAGGCATTGTGAACGCCATTTTTAGTTGGTCCTCGAGATTGATACGAATCTGATTGTATCCCGAGAAACCATCCATGAGGGATAGCATTTCATGGCCTGTTGTAGCGTCTACCAATGCATCGATGCTAGGCAAGGGGAAATCATCCTTAGGACTCGCTTTGTTTAGATCTCAAAAATTAGTGCATATGCAAATCCTCCCATCAGGCTTTTTGATGGGCACCATGTTGGACAACCATGGTGGGTAATCCATGCAGATGACAAACTGTGCATCCAACAACTTTTGTAATTCATATTTGACCATTAAGGCCATTGTTGGGTGCATCTTACGTAGTTTTTGCTTAACTGGCTTGACTGTCGGATCAAGCGTTAGATTATGCATGACTAGCTATGGGTCTAGCCCCGACATGTCTTTGTAGGACCATGCAAAAACCTCCTTCTTCTCTTTGAGAAGGGCAATGTAGTCGGCTTGCTCTTTGGGGGATAGACTTACCCCCAGCTTGATGATCTATGGATTCATTGGATCAGAGCCGATGTCTACGTCAGTCGTCTCCTCGACTGACATGTGGGACCCATCCTCCAACTGGTGTGGAGTTGGGATCAAGTGGATATCATTCGCTGAATTTAGATCTACGTTAGGAACTTTGGGTCCCTCTTCAACATGGAAGATATCCTGAGTTGGTCCTGGGGTGAAATGAAGCATCTCACCGCAAGGCCAGTACTTTGATGGGGATGGTGGTGAATTAACGTGATCCCAGTCTATGGCATCTAGGTCTAGATACAATGACCATGCTGGATCGGCTGGATTGTGGATGGGGGTGGTTAAGTCAATGGAGATCATGTTGATGAAATGATTTTGGTCTCCATTACCATGGGGGTGGTGACTCGGACATCCTTGATGATTTTTGTGCTCTGGATCTGGCTCTGGGGGTATTGGCACAAATGGATCGGCCCTATGTGTGGATAGAAGGATAGGGTCTACCCTTGGCACTGATAACTCTATAGGGTCTCTGGGTGGAAGGTGCTCTCTGTATGCCCAAAGTGGTGGATGCAACACTTGGTCCAACTATGTTGGGTTTAGGTGCCACCTATGCCTTGGCCCCATGTTTAGTTGTTCAAACATGTCATCAATATCCATGGGGTATTGTTGCTGCCGCATATGATTGAGATATGCCATCTCAGTTTCATCTTCATAATCACTGTCGGAGATCCACAGGCCTTCATTGGCTCCGACAACTATTTGCGACATGTGAGGCTCATCCTGCTCGAGCAAATTGATCTGGTCCCATCGGGGTTGTTCCGCTCTCTATGGGGGGACCTAATTTTCTTGAGGTGGCACTTGCTCGATTGGAGCATCCAAAGGGAACATTGCCAAGAGGCTTTCTTGGTAGTCATCCATGGGGGTCACTTGTGAGTGATTGCTATCCGATTCGAAAGGGTCCCATGGTGCTACCTCATACTCTGACTCATCTTTTGAAGATCCTTCCTGACCTTGTCTATATCCCTCTTGTAAGTGAGTTCTCGAACTTTCTCCTTTCTCGATCAAAGGGATGGGGTTATCAAGGTCAACAAGGTGTGTTGTCAACAATGGGAGATAATCCCCCAATGTATATGTTGTGTTAGGATTGGCATATGGATCTAATGCCAACCCATCCTTGTTGCCTATCCCTAGGCCTTGCATGTTCTCTACCAAGATGTCCAGGGGTAGGGGGTGGTTGAACCCTACTCCTGACTTGTCGTATGGCATCTGATATCTTGGTTGGCAAAGAACGTGCACTCCTTGCTCATATCGGCCCAACCCATATCCATGCCAATTGCATTGGCCAAGATATCTCAAAGTGAAGTCTGGGTTGGAAAAATAGTTGACGTCCTCAAAAAAGGGCTCTTCATCTTCTTCTTCTTGCATGTAAGGTTCAATGCCATTATCGAGGCCCCCATATACAAAGTTTGTCTGATTTGGTGGGTAGCCTAGAGGAACAATAGTACCGATGGGGAGGCGAGGTCTCCCCATGTCCTGCATGGACTCAATTGTGGGTGTTGCTACAATGTTCCATACCAGATACTCCCCTAGGCCCGTATTGGCCATCTCAATGATTATTGTTGGTGGTTGAGGGGGAGGGAATGGGAGTTCTTCCTGAGTCCACTCCATGTCGGGTGAACTAGGCATCTCGACTTCCATTCGGCTAGGCATCTCCTCGGTAGAGATGGTTGAGACTGATGGCGGTGCCTCTTCCAAGGGTTTCTTCCCATTGTCCTTCGGTGTGGCCACCGTAGGTGGCATCATTGGTGAAGGACCAGATGATGAAGATGGACCCGATTGGGGATTTGATGGACTTAACAGTGGGGATGTATGCGGAATCAGACCCTATTTAGATGGATTCAACTAAAAATCCAAATGTGTTGATGGAAGGGTCGATTGCGGCATCAGCTGTACCGCATTGCAATACTTGAAGGGTTCTAAGTCCATCGGGACTACATGCACTTGCCCTTCGAATGTGTACTTTAGGCATTGGTGGGCTATCGAAGGGACACACTTCATGTCCCTGATCCAAGGCCGGCCCAACAAGATATTATAGGCCATCTCACCTTCCAAGATGTGGCACAATGTAGGAATAGTCTTTTGTCCCACCTGGATGGGCAGGACAATTGTGCCAACCGTCGAGCATATCGCATCATTGAATGCTCGCAGAGTATAGGTGGAGGCCATGATGTGAGATGCTGGCAACTTCAGGTGTTTCAATGCCACTATTGTAATTATATTACTAGACGAGCCAGTGTCCACCAACACCCTCTTATATGGAATCCCATTGACCCATGCAATGACGTGTAGGGGTGGATCCGCCATGTCACCAGTCACTGATTTTAGCTCATCTTCTCTAAAGGTGATGACTGGCTCGGTGCATCATTTGACATGTCCCACAAAGTTGTTGAAAGAGTTTGCTTCATGGGGCTGCAGCTCGATGGCTTTTAGTATCTCCATTAGAGCCTCCCGATGGGGTGATGATTGTTGTATGAGCTCATAAATGGAGAGCCTAGCCGACGTGGTCCTCAAACTTTGGGTAAGTTTGGTCCGAATCATGGCCATTGGTCTAGGTAGAGGAGGTTGTGTAGGGTGTTGTTGAGGTTGTGACATTGATGGAACCTCTCCTGTAGCTGCAATGGGGGCAGCTGTGCTTGGGTACCTCTTGTTCCTAGTCACGATGCTTATCATCCCTACATACCCCTGCATGGGGCAATTCTATGTCACCTCATTGACTTGTAGAGTCTTTGCCTACGCATCATGGGCAGGCAGGGGGTCTTTGAAGACCTCCATCTATTGGTTGTTTGGTGCTACGGGATTATCCACCACTAGCGTCTTGTTGTCGATTAGGTCTTGCACTAAGCTTTTAAATTTCCAACATGCATAAAGGTCATGTCCCTTCTATCGGTGAAACCTACAGTACAAGTCTTCCCTATAACCTTTGGGTTTTGGCATGTTGGGGTCTACAGGTCGACTTTCTAGTAGGTTTATCAAGTTTGCCATTGAAAAATGGTCAAACAAGGAGTCTTTAGACTCTGTAAAGGGTGTGAATTGTCGCCTAGGGTGACGCTGCTGATTTTGCTCTTGTCGATGATTTTCTCTTTCATAACTATCAAGAGGGACCGCCTGATAGTTAGCCTTTTGGGGTTGTGTTGCTTGTGTAGGCTTTGGTGCGTTTATAGCAACCTGATTGACCGTAGTGGGTTTCGGTTGTGTGGTCCCTATTTTGGCATTTTTAGGCCACTCTTTCTTTCATGGCTTGGCAATCTTGCCATCCTGTATCTTGATCTCCTCAATGATTCTGGCTTGCGCCAGGGCTTCCTCAAGAGTGGCATATTGCTGTAGCTGCAATAGCATGGAGATCGACCTCAAATAGCTCTTTGAAAACATTTGGGTCAGGTCGGCCATGGGAGGGAGGTAGGGCAGCTTTGAAAGCAATGTCCTCCACCGATTTCCATAGGCCGCCATGGTTTCTTCCTCATACTGCCTGAGGCTAGCTAGGTCACTTAGTGATGCCTTCTTCTTGGTGTTGAAGGTGAAGCATTCGAGGAATGCGTCCACTAGCTGATCCAAGTTACTGATGCTATGCTTTGGTAACTGAGTGAACCAATCCGAGGTAGGGCCTACGAACATGGTTATAAATGTTCTTAGCAGCAAAGCATCATTGTCCTGAATGCCAAAGCATTGGCTCAAGAATCTAGTCACGTGCTCTTGGGCATCCTCCTCCCCTCTAAATATTGCCAACTGGGGTAGCTTAAAGTGTTCAGGGTATGGGGGTGCCGACACTGACGGATGCATAGGGTGACTATGAAGCTGGCGTAAAGTGGGCTTTTGGGGCCCAGAAGTCTTGGTCTCCATAGACTCTAAGCGCTCTAGCAGTGCTTTATATGCATCAAAATATTTGATCTCTTCCTCCTTGGTTTGTTCCTATTGTGGGTTGTGGGGAACTTGAGGCCTATGGAGGGGTGGCCGGATAGCACCCCCTCTGCCTTGGTAGGGCATTTCAGCCCGCTCTTCTTCTTGCTCATACTCCTCATAGGCTTCTTGAGGAGTTCCTGGGCATGACCTATAAACATGGGTGGGTGCCCATGGAGGGTGCCCATCATTGGCTCTAGGGGTGGTCTCCCGCTCAGGTCTAGGAGGTCTTGGAGGTAGCATTTGATAAGGTCATGGAGACCTATCTCGCACCAAGGGGTTGTGCCTCTCATACAACTCTGTTCTATGCGTGCGAGGGGTTGGGACCCTCTCAGGCATAGTGGTCTGGAGCAACTCATCTGTTTGACGTCGAATGCGCTCTTTGCTAAGGCGATACAGGTGCTCCAACTATTGTTGGTCTTGCTCAAGCTGCATGATTTGCGCTTGGTGGGTGGCATGTTTGGCAAATGCCAAGTCAATTTGTTCCATCGTCTTGAGTCTAGGAGGCCTAGATGCCTCTCCTACATATTTATCTCGGTCATGATGATCCGAGATCTCTATAGGTCACTTTCCTCTATCGAGGTTGGTGGCATTCACCCGAGGCTCTGGCCTCAGTAGGTGATCCTGATAGATAGCAGGTGCGGAGGTGCATTGCTCCCACACTATGTATTGCTCTTGAGGAATGTAATGGTCTTCCTCATGCTCCCTTTCGTATATGTGAAAGGGGCGGGCAGAGTTGGCTCGCCCTGTCTGAAGAGCCTTGTGCTCTGGATTTGGCTTGTTATTCCTAACAGTGATGAGGGGTAGAGGAGGGATGACATAATCATGTGGCCCCTCCTTATGGACCCTATGCTGTTCTAGCACTTCATTGCATGGTGGCCACTCATAACGAGCGTCTAAGGGAGCCTTCCCATTTATGTTGAGTGCCACGTGTAAGGACTCCTCCTGAAAGGGTCTATGCTGAATGGGAGTGCCCCTCGAAGGGGTGCCTCTATAGTCCCATTCTGAAATGGCATGATGTGGACTATCTTGTGGGTCAGGCCACCAAGGTGGTATGACCAAGTCCTTGGGGCTGTAGCGGAGGTGACTTGTGCCCCCTTGTACACTCTCTGTAGCTTCCGCCCATGATTGGGCTTGGCTACGGGTGTACACCATGGTGGTGTCTCTCTACAAGCTATGTAGGTTTTTATCTTCTTTATGATTTTTTATTCTACACTAAACAAAGGGAACCACACAATCAAAGAAGTGATTATCTCGTTTATAGATTAAAGGTGTGCCCTAAATCTGGTTTAGTGTGTTTTGATTTTTGTTTTGAAAGCTTTGTAAAGAACGTGTTGTTGTACATGCAATATGATGGCTCTTATGTCTCCCAAAATGGTCGCCCCTTCAATATACCACTTCCAGGCCATTATACCAAACCTCTCAATATACCCGCCCTTACGTGAGGGAAACTATTGGTACGCGAGAGCAGAATGGTACGTGGAACATAGGCGGTACGGAAGGGGAATCACTCTATTTTTGACACCTACCATAGAAGACTTATCCTCATGCACTGGGAATCACCCCAACTACACTTGGTCAGCTTTCATCAGGATTTACGTCTAGCAACAGTAGCGATCGGGGTTATGTATGCAAAAATTCAAGCCAAGGTGGTGATGAAATCCACCGTTGGTCTTGATCAAGGGTTGGGGTTTTACGACCAACTCCTTGGTGTTTAAATTACCACGTGGTGTGTGGGGTTCTTTTTATTTGCGCAAAGAAAGAAAAACATGCAGCAAAACTCTCCTATGCAAGCAAAGAAACATGAAATGACAGAGACAAAAAATAGAAAATGACAGAGGATGCTCAGAACCCCTACCTCTTCTCTGCCCAAACCGGATGCCTCTGAGTTTCTGCTCTGAAACTGCATAGAGAGCTAATCATCCTGGGGTGGGATGAATAACAGATCTGTATTCATCACAGGGTGGGACGAATGCCCATTCGTCCCTGGGTGACACGAATTCCAGCTCTGTATTCGCCATAGGGTGGAACGAGCAGCAGTCCAGTGCTTGAAATATTGACACCTGCAAGCAAAAACACACAAATTTTGATCAAAATTTTGATCTCAAAATTAGGGGACAGGGTCCCACCATGATCGCCACTGAAAGCACGAGGATACGGAAGCAAACAAAAGGGAAATGTAACGCTAAGTCCTACGAACGAGAATGCATGAAAAGAGGGAAAACAAACGAATTGAAATGAGATTTAAAGCAAATGTAAAAGTGCAGCCCTTTATTTTATTAATTTTCTCGAGATCGGGTTACAATGCGTCTCCTCCCTTTTCAGGGGTTGGGAGCGTCGGACATAATTTTGTTACACCACAAATGAGATATTCCCCTTTGGGATCTTCCGCGTGCCCACATTGAAAATGGGTGGACCAAACGTCACCGCCGCTTGCATGAGTGCATCTATAGTTCCTTGCTTCCCCTCTGGTGTCGAGATCCTACGTTCAGAGAAATAGTAAATGGTTAGTAGCACCTGCGGATGGAGGGAAACATGCGATCCCCAAGGCCTACGGTTGATGCATGCATAAAATAATTAAAATGATAACTAAAACATATCAGAATGAGCTGAAAATTTTATAGAAGCAAGAAAACATTACCAGGAACACACTACAAAAGGAACAGTCAAGAAATCTACCACAGATTTCTAATCGCTCCGGGGTGGGACGATTAGGACTGTCATAAAATGTCAGTAGGTGACCTCCTAAATGTCCCATCCAGGGGCCTCCAAAACACCTACAAAGTTGGGGTTAGACAAAACGGGGCATTTTGGGATGACCCAGATGGTCGGATTTTGCAGATTCTGCCTCGATCGCCCTGTATCCGATGATGCTCCCTGTATGTTAGTGAAAGCGAGAAATATTGAAAGCACAGTCAAAACTCATCAAAATGACATGAAATTTAAATGACAACATATATGGATGACCTAGAATCAAATGCAAAAGAAATAGTAGGGAAATCTACCACAGATTTCTAATCGCTCCGGGGTGGGGCGATTAGGACTGCAACAGTGCGGGGGCGCCGGGGCAGGACGCCCACCGTTTGGGGCTCGATTTTGGCACCAATCCACTTGGGATGGGTCCAAAACCTCTTATGGGGTTGTGTCAAAAAATTGGGTGGGGTATTGTGGCCAAATGTTTGGGTTTTGGGTCCGGATTGCGCTTCCAATAATCACCCAATAACCTCCCTTCCAAAAGAGAGATCAAGGATGTAAGAAGCACAAACGATGGGTGAGGATGTAATTCGGTAGCACTCCATTGCTCCAAATGCTCCTGCTCTATCCTTTTTTGGGGTGAGAAGACTCACCATTTTATAGACCTGAGGGTCTCTTGTGAATGAGCATGCAGAGGCGCCACTTGGCCATCATGCCTTGCCAGGGGGAAGAAGATTCCTCCCTGATTAAGGGCTCCATGACTGCCTCTTTGAGCTCAAAAATGCTCACTCACACTCCATGCATTGAAGGAGGAGTTAAGTGGTGGATCTGAGCTGCCATTTGTCAAGGTTTGACCTTTTTCCCATCAAACCTGCTATTCGCCCCACCCTGGAGCGAATACTGCTAATCGTCCCAGGGTGGGATGAATACCAGTTTGTAATCATCCCAGGGTGGAACGAGTAAGGAGAAGAGTGCCTGAAAGGTGCCAAATTGACCTTTGACCTTCCAAAACTATTGTGGGAGTGGTTAGGACCACTGTTTAACCTCTGGGGGCTGCCCTAGGGGCTGTGTATGTCAATTCGATCAGTGCTTGTCGTCACATAATCGGATTGGTGTTGTTTTTGGTGTCTACATATGTATATTCAAATCCATAACCAAGAGGTTAGAACATATGTTTTTATTCGTGCTACTTCCCATGATGAGTAAATCATGTCTACAAACCCTTTTACAAATGAAAGTATCATGTATCTCCCTTGTATGTATATTCAATTCTGTAACCAAGAGGTTAGAACATATGTTTTTACTCTTGCTAATTCCCATGATGAGTAAATCATACCTACAAAAACTTTTGCTAATGATAATATCATGTATCTCCCTTGTATGTATATTCAAGTCCATAACCAAGAGGCTAGAACACATGTTCTTACTCGTGCTACTTCCCATGATGAGTAAATCATATCTACAAACCTTTTTTCTAATCATAGTATCATGTATCTCCTTTGTATGTATATTCAAGTCCATAACGAAGAGGCTAGAACATATGTTTTTACTCTTGCTACTTTCCATGATGAGCAAATCATACCTACAAACCCTTTTGCTAATGACAATATCATGTATATATGTTGTATGTATATTCATATCCATAACCAAGAGGCTAGAACATATGTTTTTACTCGTGCTACTTTCCATGATGATTAAATCATGCCTAAGAACCCTTTTTCTAATGACATTATCATGTATCTCCCTTGTATGTATATTCAAGTTCATAACAAAGAGGCTAGAACACATATTTTTACTCTTGCTACTTCCCATGATGAGTAAATCATGCCTACAAACCCTTTTGCTAATGACACTATCATGTATCTTCCTTGTATGTATATTCAAGTCCACCAAGAGGCTAGAACATATGTTTTACTCATGCTACTTCCCATGATGAGTAAATCATTCCTACAAACCCTTTTGCTAATGACAATATCATGTATCTCCTTTGTATGTATATTCAAATCCATAACCAAGATGCTAGAACATATGTGTTTACTTTTGCTACTTCCCATGATGAGTAAATTATACCTACAAACCATTTTGCTAATTATAGTATCATGTATCTCCCTTGTATGTATATTCAAGTCCATAACCAAGAGGTTAGAACATATGTTTTTACTCGTGCTACTTCCCATGATGAGTAAATCATGCCTACAAACCCTTTTGCTAATATTTTTACTCTTGCTACTTCTCGTGATGAGTAAATCATACCTACAAACCCTTTGGCTAATAACAGTATCATGTATCTCCCTTGTATGTATATTCAATTCCATAACCAAGAAGCTAGAACATATGTTTTTACTCTTGCTACTTCCCATGATGAGTAAATCTTGCCTACAAACCCTTTTGCTAATGATAGTATCATGTATCTCCCTTGTATGTATATTCAAGTCCATAACCAAAAGGCTAGAACATATGTTTTTACTCGTGCTACTTCCCATGATGAGTAAATCATGCCTACAAACCATTTTGCTAATGACAATATCATGTATCTCCCTTGTATGTATATTCAAGTCCATAACCAAGAGGCTAGAACATATGTTTTTACTCTTGTTACTTCTCATGATGAGTAAATCATGCCTACAAACCCTTCATAAGAGAGGTAAGAAGAAAATAATCTAAATTTGGGTATTATCTTGAAACTCAATTTTGAATATTATATTATTTATTATATGCTAAATATTGAACAAATAATAGTAGGCTTAATTATTTATAAAATGTCTTATTTTTTTTCTTTGAAAAATCAATCTAACATTTTATCAATTATTTCAATATTGATGGAGCAACCAATAGATTCTTGTTTTCTTATAAAATCAAAACCCAAGTAATGGAAATAAAAGGACAATAAAGAAGTAGATAACCTAAAGTTTATATATCCTTCTAACTTAAGACATGTAAAAGGTCCATGATACCTCCTTTGCAAACTATCAACTATAAGGAGTTTGCTTTAAACTACTACCCAAAATTACCAAGGTCTTACAAATTATCATAGGTGATAAAAACAAATTCAAGGTAAATCCTTAAGAGTAGTGATTTTTAGTGCTTCATATATTTATTGAAGAGAGTTAAGATCGACTTATGTCTTGTGTTCATCAACATATTTAATGGATCCTCAATAATTTCTCTTATTTTTATGTTTCTATACATGACATTATTTAAACCTTGTAATTATTTAGTCAAAGGACACCATTTGCTTGGAAACGTCCTCACAAATCATGCCTTGGTTTAGATTACTCTTTTTAAGTTTATAAATACTTGTATTTAATTGATTTTATTTAATCAATTATATTCAATGTTTTTTCGTCCTATAACACACTCTAGACTCCTTGAGTCAATCTTAAAGGAGGGTGTTGAGATTTAATATCCATCCATACCTTGTGTTCATTAAAATATTCAATGGACTATCAATAATTTTGTTTTCATATATTTATATATGACCTCGATAAACTCTTATTAATTTAACTAATGTATGACATTTAGTTGGACACATCTTGATTGAGATGATTATTTATAGGTTTTCCATCTAAACATTTTATTGGCAGTTTTGACACCATGCCATATTAAAATTTTGATGAAATTTTGTTGAATAGTTTTTGATTGTAAAGCGGTAAAATATATTGAATCGATGTTGCGGTATTTTGGCCAGTATAATGTGTTGCAGTTCATTTTTTATATGTTAAAACATTTTTTCTATTTTTGTGGATCTTATACTTTGAAATAATGGGTGTTATAAGGTAAAATGGTTGTAAAAGGGGATAATGAAAAATTGTGTGCAAAATCAGTTGAAATCACCCAAAGACATCAACGAAAATGTGCCTAAGGGTAAAGTAGACATAACAACATTTTCACCCCAAGAGAAGGGCAAAAATCCTTGTTGTACTTTCTCGGGGTGAAGACATCCTTATTTTTTGAAAGCATGGTTGCTAAGCAAAGAAAAGAGTAAAAATGTGTTCACCCCAAAAGTGGGGTGAAAAACCCATTCACCCTACTTTGAGGCGAACACAAATTTAAAAAAGAGGAAAATATGTTAATTCTGGAAAATCTAAATTTTGCCCTAAGTGAGGGGCGAAAATCCCTTTCATCTCTCCTTGGGGTGAAAACACATCTAAAGGAAAGGTTCATGGTGGACCCGAAGTTAAGTTTCGAAGGCAAAAAAATGGAGTATGTTCACTCGAAAGATGGGGCAAAAATATTTCTTGCCCCGCCTTGAGGCAAACCTTATAAGGAATGAGTGACGATTTGCCAAGTCAGCATGTGGAAAAGTCAACTAGACTTTCACCCCAGGTGAGGGGTGAAACTCTTGTTCGCCCCTCCTTGGGGTGAAAGCATGGCATCAAGGAATTCAAAAGTGTTGCATGGGTCCCATGAAGGTGTTACTCACATAGATGAAGCGATGACGTTTTTTGTCTTCACTTAGAGCGAACATCAATCAAAGGCAGCAAAGCATCAAGTTACGACAATGAAAAGTCAAGGCTCTTTCGCCCCAAGAGAGGGGCGAAACTCCTGTTCGCTCCTCCTTAGGGTGAAAGCATATGAATAAATAGAACTTTGTGGGTCCCACATTGGCATATGTTAGAAAAGGATTTTTAAAAGGATTTTACCCCAAGTGAGGGGTGAAAGTCTCATTCACCCCTCCTTGGGGCGAACGTATATTCTGAAGGCAAAAATATTTTTTAAAAGAAGGAGCCAGCAGCGCTTTCACCCTAGGTGAGGGTCGAAACTCCCATTCACCCCTCCCCAGGGTGAAACTATATGAAAGACATTTCGAGGCGTTAAATGTGAGAACAAAGGTGTATAGTGGGGTGTTTCATCCAGACTTGCTCAAAAGGATTGTTGTCACGTTGCGGGCTGTGCATTCAGATAAATGATTGAAGAATTGCAAAATGCAAGTGATTGAAAAGGATATCTTTGTTTCTCCCTTGGGTAAAATTATATGGAATGATGTAAAGCATGGCTCAAAGGTTTCGGTTGAGCAAAAATATAAAAATTGTTGGATGCCCTCCCCATATGGAAGCATGGATAAGAAAGAAGTGGAGAAATTTTAATAGAGTGCTTTCACCCATCTTCACATGTTGCTCTATTTTGGATAAAATTTATTTCAAGCATCAAATAAGACTCGTCAAGGGTGCTTGGACCGAACAAATGATGAGAATATTGAAGCAAAGAGTGACTACATTTGCTGATTTCATATTGAAAAGATGCAAAGATTAAAGATCACAGGATGATTTTCATGAGTTCCAAGACATTCTTTATTTACTTCACCTCTTTTCAAGAATAAGGAGCAGGTTTGTTAAAATTTCTAGACAAGGGTGAATTTCCAAAGAACAATGGAGGTACCAAGTCAATGACCATATTTACAGTTTTCTGTGCACCGATGCCCAAATTTGTTGATTTCACAGGAGTTTTTCCTTAAAAGTTGGATCACCGCTACAAAAGGAATATTTTTGAGGATATCCGAGAAGAAGATACCTCTCGCTAGTCCCTGATCCAGGGATATTTTTTCTTTTGTGTATTAAATTAACAAAGGCGAAAACCTCTATAAATACTAAACTTTTCAATGTAATAGAAAAGGATAAACACTTTGCAAAAAAACACTTCAAGTTTTCTGTGTAACTAGAAAATATTTGGCTTCTGATTCTACGAATTATTTGTGTGTGATTTCTTTCTACTTTAGTCATTTATATTTTATATTCATGACTGTTATCTGCTAAGTTTAAATTCTGCATCTGGATTTGAACACTGCTAGTGAGGGAGTGAGAACTGGAATGCAACTCTGGAAGTTGTCTTCACAAAATCATAAGTGGATTCTTTACCTTTTTTCTGTTATATGTTACTATAATGCATGATTTGAATTCCTATTTCTATTATGTCCCCAATCCTACATCTTCTGGCCTATGGCTATATTTCCCATTTCTTTTTATTATTTTAGTTTCTTTCCTACAACTCTAAACTTAAAACCGGTGTAGGATTTAGTAAGGGAGCCAACCCTCTCTAGAGATTGGCCCGAAGGACATTTCTCTCCTTCGGCCTTTCAATGTTGGCCATGTCTAGGGTGCACAAATGCATATTTTGTAATTTAGGTAGATATTTGACCAATAATTTTTGGCATGCCCGGTGGGACTCATAAGTCTCATATTGAGAAATATATGCAATATTAAGGTCTTGATGTTCACCTTTGTATTGTTAAGCTAGAACATCTAGCGACTCAGCTATACCCAGAAGCCTTCGAATGTGAAGTCAGTGAAAATTGTACTTCATGATCACAACATCGAAGGACAAAATTTTTGAAAATCCCATTTAGTTCTTTGAACTTGACACCCAAAAATTAGGAGAACACCCCAAATTATTCACCCCACCTCATACATCAGTTGCAACATCTTCATATATAGTTAGTGTATTTTTCATTCCTTCAATTCCATCTAGTACTGTTACTAGTATTCCTCCACCGTAAATAAATCCTCTAGTCAATATGGCTCAAAATCCACCACCACAATAGCCACCTAGGTAGTTCTTTGCATGGAATAGCTCAAGAGCTTTGAATCTACATGCATAAAATCTAGTTCCTCAAGCAGCATTGAAGGCTTTTCCTACCTATGATGGTATAGGTAATACTACCTATAAGCATATCCAAGATGTGGCTTCTTTGGCAATAATCCACGACATTGCAGATGAAGATATTATGGTAAGATTACTTACGTTGTCACTTAGAGGGAAGTTTTTGTATTTGTATCGATCCTTGCCACCCGCTACTATTACCTCATGGGAACAATTGGCAGAATTTTTGCTTAAGAAATTTTATGAGTAAGCCAACCATTTTCTTTGTTGCACCAATTTACAAATATCCAAAGACATCCACAGGAGGAAATAGTGGATTTCAACATCAGGTTTGCTCAAAGTTGGTAAATATTTCTTGATGGTCTTCAGCCCACACATGAGCAAGCCATGTTTTACTGTCTCCAAGTCTTCAAATTTGACATTGGTATGGCTATTTGATAGGCCAATGTCAATATGTTTCCAGATTTGTACATGTAGGCACAAAATACCATAGGTAAGCTACCTGCAAAGGTAACAATACCCATTCTTCCTGATCTTCCACATCTATACTCTAATGCATTTTCATGACCTATGCCTTTTATGTATCGTGTTCCTTCATGGAGTTCAAGTCCACCTCAAATTGCTCTGGTTCCAATTCCACAACTCCCTACTCCAAACATTCCACAATTGTTTACACCAGTTATTTCATAGTTGCTAGTCCCAGTTCCATTCCCAGCATTGCTTGCTCCACTAGAATATCTATTGTTTCCAGCACCCCCTGCACCCTCAAATCTTGATCCCTACATGAAATTATTATAAGAGATGCAATCACTCAATTCAACAGTGAGGACAATGTCAAATGAAATTACATACATTAAGAAAAAACAAGTTGAAGCTAACTTTTGATTAAGGAGATTTTAAATACTACCGATTACCAGATAACAACCAGCTACTAGCAAAGGTCCTAAAAGAAATACAACTATATTGGCAAATGAAGAAGTTAGTACATCGGAGTGGGCATATTGGTGTTCTACCTGTAATGATCCTCATGGTAAAGATTTGTGTATGGTTCATTTGAACTATGTATAGACATTAGCAAAAAGTTTTATTGGTGGACAAATCAATATGATAACAAAAGATCATAATTTTATGGTACCTTCCTTGGAGCAAGTTTTAGTCCTTACGAGGTCTAGAAAGAAGCCGATAACTATTGATCCAATAGAAATGGAGCCATACAAAAAAAAACATCTAGCACAACAACCAAACAACAATATTCTATCTTGTTGAAATATCTATTGCCCATGCAAGCTCAAGAGAAGTTGCAAGCAAAGGCATCAACTTCACAGCCTGCAACCGCTCGAGTACAAACTAAGACAAAAGAGCAAGCCAAAGAGCATCTCAAGTATCCATCATTGACAAAAAAGCAAAAGGTAGAAGCTAATCAACAATACCAAAATAAATATAAGCCAACCGATGAAGAAAAGGGCTTTGGTACTTCTGATTATAACATTGTTGAGGAAATGAAGAAAATTCTTGCAAAGGTGAGTTTGTATGATTGTTATGCCAAAGGTAGTATGTTAGGTCATGGGGATGGAATATATGAGGATCATTCCAGGCATATTATAGTTGGATGGGACCCTAGTCAAAATGGTGGGCGTGATTAAAGATATTCCCATCGTTCTGCACAGCATGTGGTGGTAGTCGATTTGGAACCTTACTTCAACATGTAATTTTTGAGAGAATTTACAACAAATCTAGATGATATATTTCCTTGGATTATTCACATTTGGAGATTCCTTTTAAGGGGAGAAGAATCCAGATTTACAATGAAAATCCTTCCACTTTTCACATAGAAAAACTTGAAGAAGAAGAAAATCCCACTAGCACAGTTAATATGATGATAGAAGAAGTGCAAGAAGTGGACTTGATGGAGGAAGCTCTTGGTGAAATTTTTATGTAATATGAATTCTCATTGATGGATTTCAATGCAATGGTGGAGATCGATATCGGTTGTTACACCATAACCAAACCTAAACAGATTGAAGAAGAAGCTTTTGGCTCCCAAGACCCTATCTCTTATCAGTTATGGAAGTTATATTTCGATGGTGCAATATGCAAGAATGGTGCAGGAGTTGGAATTATTCTTATTTCTCCTTTGAAATTACCAAAAACCTATTTATATAGGTTAACTTTGAGCTACATGTATAATACTGCCAAATACAAATCATTGTGTCTTGGTCTGAAGAAAGCGAAAAATTTGGGAATCAAATAGTTTCAGATTTTTGGAGATTCTAAGATTATTGTTAATCAGACTACAAAACAATGTGTGTCAAAGAAACACTATTTGAAGGACTACCATACTAAGGTATGGGATTTGTTTGAGTCTTTTACAACACTAAATTTTCAAGCAATTTTGCAAGAATAGAATAAGCATGCAGACACCTTGGATTCCCTTGGTGATAATTTCTCTCCCGTAGAGCAAGTGGTTAGGAGACCAAAGACCGTGAGGGTAATTTACAGATCTTTGATCCCCTATAAAAATCTCTATTGGCAGGTGTTCGATAGTGATGAACAGATTGCTAATTTCTTGATCAAGGAAGTTGTTAGAACAGAAGAAAGAATACTAGATGAGGAGGAGATGGAAGGGATGATTCAATTGAAGAATAACCACATTCCTAGGGGACTAATTTCACTTGAGAGCTTGTTTGATCAAAATTATAGGGTAGAGAAACACAAGATCAAGGAGGACGTAAAGGAGTACAAAGAAATGTAGTTGGAGCTTGATAAACTCATTAAAGTCAAAACAGATTGTATGCCCAAGGATCTTGAGGATATTAAGAATTTGTGTTATGAATTTATTGATATTATTGCTTGGAGCTATCACAATCTAAAAGGATATGATAAAAATGTAATCTATCATACCATCAAGTTGCAAGAAGGGGTGAAGCCTTTTCAGAAGAAACAGCGGCCTGTTAATCCAAAAATTGAAGTGCTGATGAAATCAGAGCTGCTAAAAATGCTAGAGGTGAAAATAATTTATCCTATCAAGCACACAACATGGGTGGAAAATTTGGTTTTGATTGAAAATAAAAATGGAGACATTCGTCTGTGTGTGGATTTTTAGAATTTGAACCAATCATCTTTGAAAAATCACTATTCCTTACTGTAGATTGATCAAATTCTTCACGTAGTCATTTGAGCACAGATATTTTCGTTACTTGATGATTTATCCAATTACAACCAAATCTGGATGAAGGATGAGGACCAACACAAAATGGTATTTAATGCGAAGTGGGGCACCTTCGCCTATCAAAGAATACCTTTTGGTATTTTAAATGTTGGTATCATCTTTCAAAGAGCTATGGATATCGCTTTCGGTGAGTTGTTGAATCAAATTATTGTAATTTACCTTGATGACATGACTACTTTCTCACATCGCAAGGATGAGCATGTCTCTCATTTGAGACAAGTGTTCAAGAAATATTGGGAGTTTAGAATTTCCATCAACCCAAAGAAATCCATTTTTACTATTAAAGAGGAAAAACTCTTGGGATATGTGATTTCACAAGGAGGACTGGTAATTTATCCTATGAGGGCAAAAGCTCTCTTAAAATTGTCGTTGCCAGTCAATAAGAAGGACCTGCAGTCATTCTTTGGCTAGATCAACTTCATTTGAAAATTCATATCCAATTTCGCTCAAGTAGTAAATCTAATGACTGAAATTCTGAAGAAAAATGTAAATTTCAAGTGGATAGAAAAGAGGAGACAAGCATTCCAGGAGATCAATGAGCAAATTACCTAAGCGCCAGTGTTGATTAACCCAAATTATTTAAAGAATTTTATCCTTTACGTGTTAGATGAGCAAGATAGTTATGTTGTTGTTCTCACACAAAAGCAGGATGGCAGGGATGAACAACCAATTGCTTTTCTCAGTTAGGTCATTTCACCACACCAAGAAAAGTATAAATTTATTGAGAAATAGGTGTAAGAAGTCATGAAATCCCTAAATAAATTTTGGCAAATTATATCAGAAAGTAAGAAAATCGTCTATGTTATTCATTTGGATGTCAAGAATTTCATTATTCAAGGGGAGATGGGTGATAAAAGAGCAGGCTAGGTTTCAAAGATTCAGGAATATGATGTGGAGATTCGACCAACTAAATTGGTTCGCAGTCAGGCCCTCTACCAATAATTGGCTAAAAGTGCAGCCTTCAAATCGCTAGCTCCATTATAGAATGAGGTTATCGACAAGAGTAATCTTATCAATCAAGTTACAAGCAATCGTGACTAGACAAAGGATCTTATGGAATTATTCACATATGGAAAGTGTCCATCACATCTTGATGCCTCACAAAGGTGAAGATTTAGTTTGTAGGTTCTTAAGTATATCATGTTGCCAAGTGGATTCTTACACAAAAACATATATGGAGTACTCCTAAGATGTGTAGAAAAAATAGAAAAGCAGAATATCTTGGAGGAGTTCCACTCTAGATTTTTTGGTGGACATTACACAGGAAGACCTATGGCCTTGAAGATCATTCGAGCTGGCTATTTTTTGCCTACCCTCTTCACAGATACACACAAGGTGAGCCAAATCTACGATAATTGTCAAAGGTATGTTGAAAAGAGTCAAAAGGCATCTCTGCCCCTACATCCAATCCAAGTAGAAGCTCCATTTCAATAATGGGGCTTAGATTTTATTGGATTCATTGATCCTCATTCCTTTTCCAAGCATAAATATATCTTGACAATGACTGATTACTTTACTTGGTGGGTAGAATCCATTCCAACCAAGAAAGTTGACCAGGCTACAGTCATCTCCTTCCTCGAAGGACTGATTACTCATTTCGGTGTACCAAACACCATTGTAAAATATAATGGGACTCCATTTATTGGAGCAAAGATCACTAAATTTGCAAGCAGGTATAGGATTTACTTGAAGACTTCTTCCAATTATTACCCATAGGGAAACAGTTTGGTAGAATCCATAAATAAAAATTTACTTCAAATCTTGAAGAAAATGCTTGGAAGCAACAAAAGGAGTTGGAAATTTTTGTTAAATCGGGATCTATGGATGGATCGCATATCAGTGAAAAATTCAATTAAAACTTCTCCGTACTCTTTGGTCTATGGAAAGGAGATAGTTTTACCCACTCACATCGAGCTCTCAGTTCTCTAGATCTTATAATTATTTAGAGATGAAGATGATGAATCTGACCCTATGAGTGAAATATTGGTTTAACTTTTGCAGCTAGAAGAGGAGAGATAAAGAGTATATGTTGCTTTCATCGAACATGCTCAAATGACGTAGAAGTGGTTCGGTAAGAATATGACAAAGCAAAAGTTTTAGGTTGGTGAACTTGTTCTTAAATGGAACGAGAACAAAGCTAATCCTAGAAAGCACCTCAAGTTTGACATAATATGGCAGGGTCCATTTCAAGTATCAGGGGTAAATTTTGTGAATGGATATCATATCCAAGACATGGATGATTGGGACCTTTCGATTCTAGTTAACGATCTTCATATGAAGGCTTATTTTTAGTGATATGATCAGGGGTTTAAGTCTGTAAATATGTACATATTTTATTTTTTGCAAATACTTTTATTGCTTTTATGAAAAAAAAATATGTGTTTCTTCTCCCTAAAAATCAATTTCGCCCCAAAACAGTTTGCCAAGGACACATCATGAGTTTCGGGCAGAATTAATTATTTTATTGTAAGATTTTTAGTAGGTGTTTAAGGAATCTGAGGTTAAAAAGGATTAATTTTCAAAATCAAATGATTACGGGAGAGAAGGAAATATAAACTTTGCATGAATTTTTGAGGCAAAAAGCACTTTAAAAGAAAATGTTTGAAAGAACAAGGTAAAAGTATAGTAATCTTTGGAAGTGCAATTGAAATGCCTTAGTTGAAAAACCATAGCATGAAATATAAAGATGTGTGGGGCCTAATTTCAAAATTGTGGAGTGCTTGAACTGGAAGCACTTTTTCCCCAAGGAAGGGGCGAAAGCCCCATTCACCTCCCTTTGGATCATGTGCATTTTAAACAAGAGAAAATGATATGAAAAGTGCCAAGGCCCATGTTGAAAATTCAAAAAGGGCTTTCACCCCAAGTGAGGGGTGAAACTCCCTTTTGCCCCTCGTTGAGGTGACAACATATGCGTCTGAAAGTAAATAGTGGACCTCGTACATGAAAAAAATCAAGGAGGATCATCTCAAAGGTGGGGCAAAGCTTCGCGTGCCTCTCTTCAGGGCAAACACAATTTCAAAGACATGCGATGATAGTCAAAATCAATAATGGTCAACAACGATTTCACCCTGTGTGAGGGATGAAAATCTCGTTCGCCTCTCTCAAGGGTGAAACAACATGAAAACATTTTAAAACATGGGGGTGCATACCGATATTTTAGGCAGCTGCATATAAAGCATTTCAGAAAAATTAATATTGGAGCAAATGCAAAAAGCAAGGATTTCAATTTATCACTCCAAGATTAAAAGCTTTTTTTGGAAAAAGCAGGATTAATTGATTTTTCTTTTTTTTACTTTTCTTGATTTGGGAGAAAGGAAAGTAGAAAATTATTTTAAAATAAGGTTCTTGGGCATGGAAGCAAATCAAACAGGTTGAAGGTGCTTTCGGGGGAAAAAGGAGAGACTCTACAGAAAAACACTTCAATTTTTCTACATAAATAGAAATATTTGGCTTTCGATACTACAAACAATCTATGTGTATGATTTCTTTCTAAATTAGTCATTTCTATTTTATATTCATGACTGTTATCTGCTAAGTTTAAATTCTAGATTTGGATTTGAACACTATTGGTGAGGGAGTGAGTACTGGAATGCAAATCTAGAAGTTGTCTCCACAAAATCGTAAGTGGATTCTTTGCCTTATTTATTTTATATGCTTCTATAACGCTTGATTTGAATTCCTACTGCTAGTCTATCCTCAATCCTACATCTTCTGGCCTATGGTTATATTTCCCATTCCTTTTTGTTATTTTAATTTCTTTCCTACAGCTTTAAACTTAAAATCGGTTTAGGATTTAGTAAGGGATCCAACCCTCTCTGGATATTGGCCCGAAGGACATTTATCTCCTTTGTCCTTTCAATTTTGGTCGTGTCTAGGGTGCACAAATGCATATTTTGTAATTTAGGTAGATATTTGACCAACACATTTCTATTTTTTTAGGGGGGGAATTTTTTTTATTTAGAATCTAAAACAAGACATTCCATAAGGATTTCCAAGTGATCCAAGCTAACACATCATACGAAGTACAATAAATCCACCAAGAAAATGCATGGATAATTTTGAAAACAACTTCAACAGGACATAAGAACCCATGACAATCGGGTTCCTCCACCTTGAAATTATCTTTCCTGGTCGTCATGAATTAACTGATTAAGGAGTCTGGATTTCTCCTAATCAAGATCATTCTAGCTATCAGCTTTCCAGCAAGGGAATCCTTCAAAAGTCTACTTCGCCAAAAAATCAGCCACTCTATGCCATTCTCTTGGGATATGAACAAAAGAAATTTCAACAAAATTCCTAGCCAAGTTCAAAATCTGTTTCAATATTCTATCAATAAAACAGGAAGCATCCTAAAAATGCTTGTTGTTTAGAAGAGACACCACTATCATAGAATCAAATTCACAAATAACCCTTCTCCATCCCAAAGAAAAAGTTGTTTCCAATGCATGGAGAATTGCCAACACTTCCATATGATTATTTGAATGAATTCCCTTGTACATAGAGAAAAAGATGTGGGCCACACCCTCACTATCACAACCAATTCCTCCTATACCAACATTACCTAGTTTTCCCATGGAAGAACCATCCGTATTTATTTTTATAACACCCCTAGGGAGGGACTCCACTTCCCAGATCTATTGACCTTCAATGAACCAATCCCCTATCAAGGCTCCATTTGCATCTGGTGATGATAAAAAAATATCCAATCTATTGATAATTTGCTAGTCAGAGGAAGTAAGAGAAGAACTCAGAACACACTTGGCCTCAATAGTCTCTGTTGTGGCTGATCCACAACACACCCCAAAATTGGGGACCCATCTTTTTTGCATGCTTTCAAAAGGAATCTCAGTGACCCAGTTGCCAAAATTCAAGAAAAAGGGGCAAAATGCACAAGTGTAGAAAGTGTCGCAAAATCGCGACATGTTGCGCCGTCGCGGCCGAAAATGGAAAAGTGTCGTGAAATCATGACATGTTGCTCCATCGCAGCCAAAAACAGAAAAGTGTCGCAAAATCGCGACATGTTGCTCCATCACGACCGAAAGAGGAGAGAGAAAGGCAAAGGAGAAAGGCATAGCGAAATCGTGACATGTCACAAAATCGTAGGTCAAACCAGTCAAACAGGGCAAAGCAAAAAAATGTTGTGAAATCATGACAGGAAGCAGCAAGCGGGACACAAAGCAGAAATGCATCGCGAAATCGCGACAGGAAGCGGCAAGCGGGACACAAAGCAGAAAGGCATCGCGAAATCGTGACAAAATCGACTGGAAGGCGTGAAGCGCAAAAGTGGTCGCGAAATCGTGATAGAAAGTAGCGAAGGAGGCATGAAGTGAAAAACGTCGTGAAATCGCTACAGGTTGCGGCCGAGAATGTACGGAAGTGAAAACGGTCACGAAATCGTGACAGAAAGTAGCAAAGAAGGCATAAAGTGAAAAACATCCCAAAATCGCTACAGGTTGCAGCCAAAGTAGCGTCGAGTGAAAAGAGTTGCGAAATTGCGATAGATTGCGGATGCAAGGCATGAAGTGGAAAATGGTCATGAAATCGCACAACTTTTGAGAAAGCATGCCCATCAGACAGAAGCATCGTGAAATCGCTACAGGTTGAAGCCCAAGCAGTACGGATGAAAAAACGTCGCGAAATCGTGACAGAATTGAGCGAAAGGGTCCGAGGCATAAAAACATCGCGAAATCACGACAGCATGCAGCAAAGGTTCCCCGAAGTAGAAAAGCATCACGAAATCGTGACAGGTTGTAGTGAAGGAGCAAGAAGCGAGAAGCGTAGCGATTTCGCGACAGATTGCGGCCAAAGGTGTATCAAGTGAAAAACGTCGCGAAATCGCGACAGGTTGCAGCAAGGCAGTCCAAAAGTGAAAATTGTCATGATTTCGCGATGAAAAGTTGACAAAGTGTACGAAACAGAAAAGCGTCACGATTTTGCAACATGTCACGATTTCGTGACATGTCGCGTTTTCGCTTGGCAAGAAGGCAAGAAGGCTATTGGCCAAAAAACGTCGCGATATCGCGACCTGTTTCATTTTTGCTGCATTAACAGAGGAACAAGCTGCATGCATGAAAGCGTTGCGATTGCCATGAGACCATTACAGAAGGCGCAAAAAATGTGAGACACATGGCATACAGGTGTCAGAGTTGCAGAAGCCTTACATGCAACGAAATATTTTGAACGTTTCGGCATAGAGCATGGAGTAAAAGCATCAAAAAGGTGGGAATTTGAAAAGACGCATTCTAGGAGGTGAAACGAAGCGACACAGGTGAACCGAAGAGCCATGCCAGATGGTATAAATTTGAAAGCGCATATTGAACAGAGGGTTGGAAATTGCTGCTAGCAGAGTTGTAGAGACAAGGGTTGCATGCCATTCTGGGCCTGCACTTAGAGCAATTTCCTTCATGTGTTCTGGATTTTCTTTTTGAACCTGGAACATTTTGTAACTGTAATTGATACATTATTTTAATATAGAAACACAGAGAGTTGGCATCTCATTGATGAGAAAGGAGTCATTTTTGCATGCATGATTTAATGTTTTATCCTTCATTTCAGATTTCCAGGCTTTTAGGTGAAGTTTAATGCAAGTGTTCTTGGTTGCTTCACGTGAATGCCTAAATTTGAAATTACAGTAGAAACCCTAGAAACCCGCACCTAGCTTATCTGGATTGTGCGAATTTGTAGGTTCAATAGGTTAGGTTGCATGCAAAAACCTCATTGTCTTCAATTTTGTCAATCAATATGACAGCACTCTGGCCGTAGTTTAGTTTCTTTCATTTTATTTGCATTTCTTCATTTTTTAATCCTTTATTCTTCCTACATTTTTCATTGTCATTCAAATAAATAATTGAAAATCTACCAGAGCCTGAAATCCAAATAGATTCATCCTTTTTGTATTAACTTACTATGAGTCCATTGTAATTCAAAATAAAATGAATCACCAGGCCCCTTGTTAACATCCACTTGTAACCCTAAGGTATTCCTAGCATTTCAATTGAAGAGCATCATTGGTGAATGAAGAACTATCACAACAGGAACCTTGGAGAAATCATTTAATCATAAATTCTTTGCAAGCAGAGGATTTTGGGACTCAGATCCTACCGAAGAGTGTGCTTTCACAATTGGGTGAAAACACCACTCAACAGATTGGTGCTAGAAGGAGGGCCCGAATTGGTTTATTTTACTTTTGATTTCATACATGAGTAATATCTTTTGATTTAATTTTGAAATCATCTCTTATAACTCGCAAACAACTAAACTACAGCTTTTGCTTTCTTTTATTGCAGGTTTTCATTGAAATAATCGAGGGTTTCATCAGACAGGCTGGACCCACCGTGTCGTATTGCGACCAGGTCCCAAACAACTAGAGAAACCATTTTTCATGACCTTACTGGTACTCCCAAGAATAAAACCAAGCAAGTCGTAAGCTCACTAGTCACAAAAGACTTGTTTTCTCTAGGAACATCGAGTGGACCTACGCCCGTAATATCAGTTGCCACTAGTGTTCCTATTGTCAATAATATTTCTACTGCTATTGTAGGTTTGTCTTCATCGATTTTGAGTCAAATGGCTCAAGCTCCAGCAGACTCCTTGGTATGGAGCTAACAATACTCCTTTGAATATTGTTGGGGATATCCATGAAATCCCCAAGAACATTGAAATATTTCTGTCTAAATACAAACCAGATGGCCCAAGAACAGCAGAAGAACATATCCAAGCCTATAGGGATGTTTTAATTAGGCTACAAGTTCAATATGAGGATGTGGCTTGCAGACTTTTTCCTATGAGCTAAGATCCAATAGCATATGAATGGTATATATGCTTACCAACTGGTTCAATCACTTCTTGGACACAAATGGAAAACACATTTGTTAATCAATTTAGGTCACCCTTGGATCCCGCAACTATTTACAATCAGTTTATTACATGCAAAAGGGGCCAGGGGGAACCGATCAGAATGTTTAATCAGAGATTCCAAAAGTGCTATAATAGAGCAATTAGGCACTTTGCCATCGATCCCGTAGTGGCTTTGTAGATATATTTTTGGGCATTGGACCCCATGATAGCCATGTTTGCAAGATGCAATCCTCAAGTCACCACGTTGGCTTTAGCCTATAATGAATCCATGACTATCGAGCAGCAAATGACACCACAAGGCTACGGGTTTACCCAGATGCCTATGATGGGACAATATGCTCCATATGGTCAAGCTCCCTTGGCAAATCAAATCATGGCACCTCAAGTGCCAAGCATGAATGCCTTTCCATATCAGCAGCCGTATCCACCAACACCTGCATATGCACCCATTCCAATCCAACCAATCACATCCATTCCATCGGTCCCCGCATTTTTGTAGAATAGTCAATCGACTATGCAAGGAACTAGCCAAGTCAATCCTCAGGCCATAGTTCCTTTTCCAAATCCAACCCCGATTCAAAGTGTTAATCCCTATGGGAATCAAATTCCTTAGAACCCGACCCAAATGTTGAATCAAGACCCCATCAATTATGCGAATCCAAAGGGGGTTAACAACAATGTGATTCCACCGAAGGAGATTTATTCAGAAGTCAAAGAGCTCAAGAAATTAGTTCATAAACTAAGCAATGACAGGGTTCAACAACAGAAGTATGAGTCCCATGCCCCTCACTCAAATCAAAATTTTAACAATAGAGGGAGGCACTGGAACACCAAGCCAAAAAATGGGGGAGTACCCGCTCCCATTGCTAATCAATTAGATACTTCTGCAAGACCTAGCCAATCCAATTCTCTTTTGAATATTTCAGATTTGGCGTGGGAAAGGGGGTGCAGGTTGCACAACACCAAAGAACACAATGAGAGGAATTGTCCTGAAATTTCTAGATACACTCATTGTCTTCAGGCACAAGTTGATGATTTGGAACTGGTATCAAATGAGGGTCCATCACAACATCAAGATGATAATATTATGGTGATGGAAACTGTATATCATCAAGAAGGTGAGAGTGAGGAAGAAGAAGACGAAATTTTGGAATAGGAGGTGCAAGCTTTTCGAGATTTTAGAAAGGGGAATCATGGATACCATTTGAGAAGTAAATATAAAGCCCCTAAAACCTCATCAACACCTCCAAACAATTCTATTCTTCCTCCAGATACTAAGGCAAATAATAATCCTCCCCCTCCACTCAGAAGAGAAATGTCTAATGACGTACAGAAGACAGTCAAATTCGAAAAACCAAACTATGACATAGTGGAGGATCTAAAGAAGTCCAAATCTAGCCTTTCATTTTTGGACGCAGCTAGATTGCCTGGCCAAAAGGAGGCATTAATAAAAGCTTTGAACTCACCTGATCAAATGTGGAAAGGAAAAGGAGTTGAGTCCCATCTGATTTTGCGAAAGGAAAGAAGGGATGTCTTGCCATTCTTATTGACTCTAAGAATTGCGGGTAAGAACTTGCATAACTGTTTGGTGGACACGGGTGCCACGAGAAACCTCATGCCTTCAGAGATATGTAAAATGCTAGGTCTGCAACCTGTTTCATCCAAATGCACGGTCTTGCAATTGGACCGTTCAGAGGTAAATGTGGTAGGGACCTTATATGATGTCAAGATTCAATTAAATTCTAAACCCAGGGTCCAACAAGTTGTAGACATTCTGGTGGTTAATATCCCAAGTAGGTATGGAATGTTACTTGCGAGGGATTGGATGAAAACTCTGAATGGCTATTTTTCAACAGACTGCTCACACATGTGGCTACCGTGGAAAGGAATTGCAAACCAAATCAAAGTGGAAAATGAACCGAGGCTTAAGGAGATTATAACGAAATTTAACAAGCCGAATGAGGTTCAATTTTCTGAGCTAGAATTGGGGGTTTATGTGCTTGATGTTGAGGAAGCTACTGAAGAGCCTAAAAAGGAAACATGTCATAGTGGCTCTTCTGAGGAAAATGATTGCACATGGTTGCTCAGGTTTGATGGATCAAAATCTAGATAGGGAGCAGGAGTCGGAGTCGAGCTCATCTGGTCTAGGAGGTAAACCATTATTAGTCGCTTATAGACTGCAATTTCCTTGCACGAATAATGTGGCAGAATACGAAGCATTGATTTTTGGTTTACGTCTAGCATTGAGCAAGCATGTTAAATGCTTGAAGGTTTTGGGAGATTCTAAGTTGGTAGTCAAGCAAATCAAAGGACTAGTATACATGCCATGACAGGAGACTAAGCCTTTATAGAACTAGGGTTATGGACCTCATTGAGGAGTTCGATGCGTTCAATATAGCCCTTATTTGTAGGAAAGGAAATCGAATAGCAGACTCTCTTGCAGTCGCCGCGAGCATGTTAAACCCGATTGATGTAAAAAGGTGTAAAAATTTTTCCATTGAATTAGTTCCTTGTCCATCAATACCCGATAATGTCAAGAATTTCCAGGTATTTGAAAGCGACAGACACATTTTTAAATTTGTCACGAACTCGGGTATTTTTGAAAATCAAGTGATTGATGAGGAACAAAGGTGGCAAGATGAAGTAGAAAATGAAATTGAAACTGCATATCAATCCAACAAAATTCCTAAAGACGAGGTTTCATTGGAAAAAATGTTCGACATGGGATGCAAGACTAAGAAAGGAAAAAGGTTCCCACTCCCGAAAGATGTGTGTGATCTAATTAATCTAGGGGGTGCAGACAATCCAAAGGAGGTGTACATTGCAAAGGCATGTATAGATGAAGAAAGGAGCGACATAATGCAGGCATTGAAGCATTACATAGATTGCATTGCATGGAATTACAATGAGCTGAAGACATACAACCAAGACATTATCACACATACCATCCCTTTGAAGCCAGACTCCAAGCCTTTTAGGCAAAGACAGCGAGTTGTTAACCCGCTATTGGAGCCTTTGATCGAAAAGGAGGTTAAAAGATTATTGGAAGCAAAAATCATTTTTCCTGTTAGGAACTCAACTTGGGTTGCTAACCTCATTCCAGTAAGAAAAAAGAGTGGAGAGATTAGGCTGTGCATAGATTTTCAAAATCTTAATAAAGCCTCTCAAAAGGATAATTATCCATTGCCTTCAATTGATGAAATTCTGCAAACGGTAAATGGATCGGAAATGATGTCCTTTCTTGATGGGTATTCTGGATACAACCAAGTTCTTATACATCCAGATGACAGGATGAAAACAACCTTCACCACCAAGTGGGGGACATTTGCATATAAGAGAATGTTGTTCGGACTGTTGAATGCTGGTGCAACTTTTCAACGCACCATGGATTATGCATTCAAAGGGCTCATAGGCAAATGTATCATTGTGTATGTGGATGATATCCCAGTATTCTCAAAAAAGAGAGAGGACCATGTCAAATATTTAAAGAAAGTGCTTCAAAGATGCAGAGAACATGGAATTTCCTTAAATCCCAAAAAGTGCATTTTCGAAGTTACAGAAGGAAAATTGCTTGGTCACATCATTTCAAAAGAGGGCATATCCATCGACCCGGAAAGGAGCGACATAATGCAGGCATTGAAGCATTACATAGATTGCATTGCATGGAATTACAATGAGCTGAAGACATACAACCAAGACATTATCACACATACCATCCCTTTGAAGCCAGACTCCAAGCCTTTCAGGAAAAGACAGCGAGTTTTTAACTCCCTAAAGATGCATGTGATCTAATTAATCTAGGGGGTGCAGACAATCCAAAGGAGGTGTACATTGCAAAGGCATGTATAGATGAAGAAATGAGCGACATAATGCAGGCATTGAAGCATTACATAGATTGCATTGCATGGAATTACAATGAGCTGAAGACATACAACCAAGACATTATCACACATACCATCCCTTTGAAACCAAACTCCAAGCCTTTCAGGAAAAGACAACGAGTTGTTAACCCGCTATTGGAGCCTTTGATCGAAAATGAGGTTAAAATATTATTGGAAGCAAAAATCATTTTTCCTTTTAGGCACTCAACTTGGGTTGCTAACCTCGTTCCAGTAAGAAAAAAGAGTGGAGAGATTAGGCTGTGCATAGATTTTCAAAATCTTAATAAAGCCTCTCAAAAGGATAATTATCCATTGCCTTCAATTGATGAAATTCTACAAACAGTAAATGGATCAAAAATGATATCCTTTCTTGATGGGTATTCTAGATACAACCAAGTTCTTATACATCCAGATGACAGGATGAAAATAGCCTTCACCACCAAGTGGGGGACATTTGCATATAAGAGAATGTTGTTCGGACTGTTGAATGTTGGTGCAACTTTTCAACGCACCATGGATTATGCATTCAAAGGGCTCATAGGCAAATGTATCATTGTGTATGTGGATGATATCCCAGTATTCTCGAAAAAGAGAGAGGACCATGTCAAAGATTTAAAAAAAGTGCTTCAAAGATGCAGAGAACATGGAATTTCCTTAAATCCCAAAAAGTGCATTTTTGAAGTTACAGAATGAAAATTGCTTGGTCACATCATTTCAAAAGAGGGCATATCCATCGACCCAAAAAGGATACAAGCTATCCAGAACTTACCTCTCCCGGGTAGTAAAAAGGAATTGAGATCTTTCTTTGGGCAGGTTAATTTTGTGAGGAAGTTTATCTCTAGCTTTGTTGAGATAGCCAAACCTCTGAACATGATGCTTAAGAAATATGTGGATGTAAAATGGAACGAGGAAAGTAGGGTGGCCTTCCAGAACATCAAAGATGCCATTTCCAGAGCTCCTGTCCTTATAAGTCCAGACTACCCCAAGCCTTTCTATATTTATGCTTTTGCATCAGAACACTCTTTTGCGAGTGTCTTAACCCAAAAAGGTGAGGATAGTGCAGAAAAGCCCATAGCGTTTTTAAGTGCCCCCTTAAAAGATGCTCAATTAAGGTATTCAATCCTTGATAAGCAAATGTATGCACTTTTTAAAACGGTGAAAAAATTTAGGCATTACATTATGCATAGCAGAGTTATTGCCATCGTGCCTGACTCTGCTGTTAAGACCATGTTTTTACAAAATGAACTAGGTGAGAAAAGAGGGAAATGGATTTCCACCATCCAAGAATTTGATCTCGAAATCCAACCTATGAAACTAGTTCGAGTGACGAGGATCGGCGAAGGCGATCGCAGAAAATAATCTGCAGATAACATGCCAATACTCGAACACAGAATACATTGCTAAGGATGACTGGTATGTTGATATTGTGCAATTTTTATTGACTGGTAAGTGTCCTTCTAATCTGAATTCAACCCAGAGAAGAGCTTTAAGGCTTAAGTCTGTCAATTATCTAATGAAATCTGGTGTTCTTTACAGGAATAATCATGAAGGGATCTACCTGAGGTGCCTGAACAAAGAAGAAGCTACCAGGGTGTTGCAAGAATTTCATGAGAAACATGGAACTGGTCATGGTGCGGCAAATGCTACAACAGCATCAAATCCCGAGAGCGAGGATACTACTGGCCACACATTTTCAAAGATGCACATGCCCATGTATGATCTTGTCATATCTGTCAAGTGGCTGCCAATAGAGAAAGAAATGCAGCCATGCCGTTACAACCTGCAGTTGAAATGAGGCCATTTGCATAGTGGGGACTAGATTTCATTGGGGTTATTAACCCAAATTCTTCTAATTCTCATAATTTCATATTGACAGCTACAGATTACTGCACAAGGTGGACAGAAGCGATTCCTACTAAACATGCCACCACAGACGTTGTAATTAAATTCCTTGAGGACCATATTATAACAAGATTTGGAATGCCCGATGCTATTGTCAGTGACAATGGTAAAGCATTTATTTCTATGCAATTTGCAGATTGGGCATACAATAACAAAGTGAGCTTAAAATTTGCATCCAATTATTATCCTCAAGGAAATGGGTTGGTCGAATCTTCAAATAAAAATTTGTTGAATACCATTAAGAAGTTGCTAGAAAAGAACCCTCGGGATTGGCACAGTCAATTGAAGTTTGCCCTTTGGGCGAGATAGGACCGAGTGAAAGAATCCATAGGGAATACTCCCTATCATTTGGTCTATGGGCAAGACCCGATATTTCCTACAAATTTGAAGTTGCAGACCTTACATTTCATACAAGAGTACTTGGGGACAGATGATCAAGTTGAAGCCAGGTCAAGTCATTTGCTACACCTTGATGAAAAGAGAGAAGAGGCCATGAATCACATGAATAAACACCAGGAAGTTATCAAAAGATGGTTTGACAGAAGGGCCAAAGTTAAATCATTCAAAATTTCAGATTTGGTATTACTATGGGACAAAAGACATGAGGAAAAAGGGAATCATCAAAAGTTTGATTGTCTTTGGTTAGGCCCATATCAGATTTCAAAGATTCTTGGGAAGAATACCTTCAGGCTAAAAACTTTATAAGGGAGAGGATTTTATGCTACCGGTTAATGGGCAGATTTTAAAGCATTATTTTAGCCCTTAGGTTGTGAGATTTTGATATTATTCTTTCGGTTTTGGTGGGGATTTTCAGTTTTTGTTTTTATTGTTTAGGATTGTTAGTTTAGCTAGGATTTTGGTTGTGGATTTGATTTCAATTGACATGTTTTGTTTATTTTGATAAAAAATAAAAAATAAATAAAAATAAAAATAAAAATAAAAAAAATTAAAAAATTAAAAAATATATATTGAGATGTCAACTTATGCTTAAGGTTAGGGGAATATGAAATATTGGAATTGTCCTGTAAAAGCTCCACAAGTAACACAAACATCTTAAGTTATATCGTTTGATTTTGTGATGCATGAAAGAGTCAGTTTTGCATGACAAATATTTCATTTGCAATTCAAGAGATAATGCATTCATGGTACATCTCACTTTACATATACATTCCATCTTAGTTACATATGCATCTTAGGTACAAATCATTAAAGTATGTCAATCCCTCTTAGGGTTGTGTTATAACATAAATGTAAGAAGAATCCTAAGGTTGGAAACTGAGTCTTGAGATATCTAGAACCAAGCATGTCTCATACATTAAAAAGGATCTTGAGCAAAATGATCAAAACCTAACTTGGAAGAAAAGGTTGGGCGAAAGAAGTTTTTCATGTCTATCCTATTATGCAACATGATCCTTAAAACAGTGGTTTTGACCACTTCCATAGAGCTTAAAGCCTAAAATCAGAGTAGTAAGGATAGGGTTAAGTCCTCATCGAACTTAGGTTGAGGATCCAATTCCCCAAAGCTTTGATTTGACCTACATGGAGTAGTAAGGATAGGGCATAAATTCTCATCTCGCTTAGGTTGAGAATCTGATTCCCTAAAGCTCTTATGTCTCATTTCATAATAAATCTTGGATTGGAAGGGTCGTACTACTTGTCCTCTGCAAAGGATGGGTAGTCATCCCCAAGTTCTAAGCGACAAAATTAATATTTTCCATTTACATCTAAAGTTTGGATTGGAAGGATCGTACTACATGTCCCTAGCAAGGATGGGTAGTCATCCCCAAGGTCCAAGAAGTAAAAAATAAAATTTTCCCATCTCATCTTTATATTGGATTGTAAGGATCGTACTACTTGTCCTCTGCAAAGGATGGGTAGTCATCCCTAAGGTCCAAAGAAATGAAGATAAGTTTTGGATTGTGGGGTTAAGATATGCCCATGCATGGCAACATGTCTTGTCTAAAAAATAAGACCACTGATTGTCCAAAGGGTTAGACTAGCATGACCATTTCTTCCATAATTAGTTTAATTATTTCGCTCAAAGTGAGGTAATGAACTCTAAATCAGAATAGTAAGGATAGGGTTAAACTCTCATCTCGGTTGGTTGGGAGTCTGATTCCCCAAAGTTCTGATTTCACATTCACTCGCACATGGGTTCAAGATAGTAGGGACTCATAACCAACTTTGGGATACAATAAGGTAATTAATTAGTGGATCCTAAGAGGGTTTGGCAATCTTGAATGCTTGTACATAATACTAGAAGAATGACTATGCCTTTTATAAAAGCAAAATCTCCTAGCATATTCATTAGGGTACACAAATCATTCACAATCTCACATATGCATTCATGCAAAACTGACAATGGAATGTTGATCAAGTTCAAACGATAGGGAATGAAATTCGTTGCACACACTGAGCTAATACTTGATGATTCTAATGATTCATGTACTTTTGATCTTTGGGCATTTGTCTATATTGCTTATATGCTAACACATGTTTTTGAGTTTGTATATGTTTCAGGTTGGGTTCTCACTAAAATGCTCAAGAGCATTTGACAGCAGAGTCACCATTTGTTGTGGCTGATCCACAACACACCCCAAAATTGGGGACCCATCTTTTTTGCATGCTTTCAAAAGAAATCTCAGTGACCCAGTTGCAAAAATTCAAGAAAAAGGGGCAAAATGCACAAGTATAGAAAGTGTTGTGAAATCGTGACATGTTGCGCCGTCGCGGCCGAAAATGAAAAAGTGTCACGAAATCGCGACATGTTGCTCCGTCGCATCCGAAAACAGAAAAAGTGTCACAAAATCGCGACATGTTGCTCCGTCGCGACCGAAAGAGGAGAGAGAAAGGCAAAGGAGAAAGGCATAGCGAAATCGTGACATGTCGCAAAATCGTGGGTCAAACCAGTCAAATAGGGCAAAGCAAAAAAATGTCACGAAATCGTGATAGGAAGCGGCAAGCGGGACACGAAGCAGAAAGGCATCGCGAAATCGTGACAAAATCGATCGAAAGGCGTGAAGCGCAAAAGTGGTTGCAAAATCGTGACAGAAAGTAGTGAAGAAGGCATGAAGTGAAAAACGTTGTGAAATCGCTACAGGTTGTGGCCGAGAATGTACGGAAGTGAAAACGGTCGTGAAATCACGACAAAAAGTAGCGAAGAAGGCATAAAGTGAAAAACGTCGTAAAATCGCTACAGGTTGCAGCCAAAGCAGCGCCGAGTGAAAAACATCGCGAAATCACGACAGATTGCGGGTGCAAGGCATGAAGTGGAAAATGGTCATGAAATCGTGCAACTTTTGAGAAAGCATGCCCGTCAGACAAAAGCATCGCAAAATTGCTACATGTTGAAGCCCAAGCAGTACAGATGAAAAAATGTTGTGAAATCACGACAGAATCGAGCGAAAGGGTCCGATGCATAAAAACATCACGAAATCACGATAGCATGTAGCAAATGTGCCTCGAAGTAGAAAAGCATCATGAAATCATGACAGGTTGTAGCGAAGGAGCAAGAAGCAAGAAGCGTAGCGATTTCGCGACAGATTACAGCCAAAGGTGTATCAAGTGAAAAACATCGCGAAATCGTGATAGGTTGCAGCAAGGCAGTCCAAAAGTGAAAATTGTCACTATTTTCACGATGAAAAGTTGACAAAGTGTACAGAACAGAAAAGCATCGTGATTTCACGACATGTCACGATTTCACGACATGTCGCGTTTTCGCTGGGCAAGAAGGCAAGAAGGTTGTTGGCCGAAAAACGTCGCGATATCGCGACCTGTTTCATTTTCACTACGTTAACAGAGGAACAAGCTACATGCATGAAAGTGATGCGATTGCCATGAGACCATTACAGAAGGCGCAAAAAAAGTGAGACACGTGGCATACAGGTGTCATAGTTGTAGAAGCGTTACATGCAATGAAAGATTTCAAACGTTTCGGCATAGAGCATGGAGTAAAAGCATCGAAAAGGCAAGAATTTGAAAAGACGCATTTTGGGAGGTGAAACAAAGCGACGCAGGTGAACCGAAGAGCCATGCCAGACAGTATAAATTTAGAAGTGCATATTGGATAGAGGGTTGGAAATTGCTGCTAGTAGAGTTGCAGAGACAAGGGCTGCATGCCATTCTAGGCCTGCACTTGGAGCAATTTCCTTCATTTGTTCTGGATTTTCTTTTTGAACCTGGAACATTTTGTAACTGTAATTGATACATTATTTTAATACAGAAACACAGAGAGTTGGCATCTCATTGATGAGAAAGAAGGAGTCATTTTTTGCATGCATGATTTAATGTTTTATCCTTCATTTCAGATTTCCAAGCTTTTAGGTGAAGTTTAATGCAAGTGTTCTTGGTTGCTTCATGCGAATGCCTAAATCTAGAATTACAGTAGAAACCCTAGAAACCCACACCTAGCTTATCTGGATTGTGCGAATTTGCAGGTTCAATAGGTTAGGTTGCATGCAAAAACCTCATTATCTTCGGTTTTGTCAATCAAGATGACAGCACTCTGGCCGTAGTTTAGTTTCTTTCATTTTATTTGCATTTATTCATTTTTTAATCCTTTATTATTCCTGCATTTTTCATTGTCATTCAAATAAATAATTGAAAACCTACCAGAGCCTGAAATCCAAATAGATTCATCCTTTTTGTATTAACTTACTATGAGTCCATTGTAATTCAAAATAAAATGAATCACCAGGCCCCTTGTTAACATCCACTTGTAACCCTAAGGTATTCCTAGCATTTCAATTGAAGAGCATCATTGGTGAATGAAGAACTATCACAACAGGAACCTTGGAGAAATCATTTAATCATAATTTCTTTGCAAGCAGAGGATTTTGGGACTCAGATCCTACCGGAGAGTGTGCTTTCACAATTGGGTGAAAAACACCACTCAACAGTCTCCTTAACCATCCCTTTGACTCTGAGTCATACCTGTAAGGCTCCAAGTTGACATCCCTACAAAATTCTTCGGTTGCGTTCCAACCAAATCTTCCAAAATATGAAGGAATAACCAAAATACTAGGCAGTTTGAAGATATGAAGTAGAGGTAGGGGGTCTACCCAAGCTTTCCCAAGACTCAAAAATAGAAGTAGCATGGATGATGGGCCTTTTATAGATCTGCCACCACAAGTTCTAGACCTCTAGGGAATATGAGCATTGGAAGAAAAGATGGGGAATGTTTTCCTCATTCTTTCCACAAAGAAAACATAGTGAAGGACTCTGAAAACCTCTTTTCTAAATATTATCAGGTCTAGGTGTTTTACCTTTTTCATTTTAAAAACCACCATTTTAAGTTCCTCCATCAATATGGGGTCCATTAGCATCTTATTCATATCCTTAGATACCAGCCTAGGAATACAATCCAAAATAAGCTTCATATTAGCAGCATCATGAGGACCCTGCTCGGAGAAAAGAGAGGAGAAGAACCTGAATGCTTCATTAGAGATATCCTTAAAGGATGAGAGAGTTTCCCTCTGATCAGAATTAAGTGAGACTATAGAATTACCATTCCTGCGATATTTAACCGAATTACGAAAAAAAATAGGTGTTTCCATCCCCTTCCAACAACCAATCAATCCAATATTTTTACTTCCAAAAAATCTCCTCACGAAGCTCCCATTAAGCAAGCTGACTAGAAAGTGAAACTTCCATTTCCAACAGATCCTTTGTCAATCCTTCATCTTTAATTTGAAAAGTGATCTCCTCCAGGCTATCCTGTAGTTGCCTTATCTTCTAAAAAAAAATTCCAAAAGAAAATTTGTTCCATTGCCTGAGTTTGAATTTAAAAAACTGGAGACTTTTGAAAAAAGTAAACATAGCAATACCAAATTTGGGTTTCCCTTCAACCCACCACCTCTCCACATATTCATACAAATCCTTATCCTTGAGCCACATAAGTTGAAATTTAAAAAGTGGATTTATTTGCAATGATAATCTCGAGGACTAAAATAGAATAGGCCAATGATCAGAGCCCCTCCAGCATAGAATATCTAAGAATGAAGTCTATCTATCATCAAACCAACTATCTAAAGTGAGGAACTGATCTAATATTTCAGAAATAAAAATAATTCCACATATTCTATTAGTCTAAGTAAAGAGCCCATTTCAAGGTTTCACATCAACAAGGTTAAGGAAAGAAATATTATCCTACATCAAAGTAGAAAAAGGGCCCAAATACTCCACACCACTATTCTTCTCTTCTAGGGACATGATAGAATTAAAATCCCCAACCATAATCCAAGGATAATTGGGAGCAAGAGATCGAACGAATCTAAGATAATTTCATAAGAGGATTTTACCTGATAAATCACTGGGGGCATACACATTAGATAGAAGAATAGAAGATCCATATGAAAATCAAGTAGCAACCATAGAGAGACAGTTCCTGCTACCCACCCACCAAGAGGGAGTTAAGCTTTGTGGATCCTACAAACACGCAATACCACCAGCAAAACCCTGGGCTCTAATAGCAAGACAGTGACCACCTTTCCATATATTAGAAGTAATTCTAACCTTATATTCACAAGATAATTTTATTTCCTGGATGAAAATAATATTAGGTCTATGATATCTGATCAAATTTTGAGTAGATTTTTGTCTAGGACTGCTACCCAAACCCCTAACATTCCAAGATATCACTTTCATTTTTGGGGAATAGAGAAGTGAGAATATAATGTCTTAACAACACCAGACTCAACTAAGGATTCCTCTATTAATTCACTTTTTCTTGAGCCTTCTTTCTTTCTGCTTTTACCACCTTCTCCACCCCACTTTTTTTTATAGTTTTTGGGTGAATACCTAACATAGAAGAAACTTTATTTTTTCCTTCCTCTCTAACAATATTGTCCTAGGAGGGTTCAAACCTAGTCTCATCCTCATTTTCCTCAATCAAGTTTTTAGCCAAAGGGGAATGATCAAGAACTTTATCAAGACAATCTAAAACCTCTTTGGACTTATCTTCATTTTCTACAAGTGGGTTATTAGGCATCACCCCTTCCTTATTAGAAGTTTGCATTTCAAAAGAAGGATTTAGGAAAGAACATGTACCTGGATCTTGAATACAAGTATCCATATCACCTATGTTCCAAACTTTCTCCTCAACATGCAACTCCTCAAAAGTATCAAGCACATAAAATTTGTTACTAGAACCTCCATTCCTAACACCTTTATTCTAATGAACAAAATTCCTAGATCTTGAACGAGACTTAATAGGAATAAATCCATCAGAATCGGGGATCTCATTAACCATAGAAGATTTTCCTTTTGCCTTTGTAGATGCATCTTGAAAGTCATATGAAGAGGATGAAGGATGAGAATTCACTTTCTTATAGTTTCTCTGAATATGTCCATATTCATGGCATATATGACATCAAAATGGGAGAGCTTCATAATATAACTATTGCACCCAAGACATGTTTCCCAGTTTAATCTCCAATGATTCATGCAACAAATTATTCAGATCTACTTCAACACAAAGCCATGCAAAAGAAGCAAATTTCCTATCCAAATTTTGGTGAGATGGACCAACCAGTTTCCCAATAATATTTGCAATAGAATGAAGAATATTCGACCTCCAATATTCCATAGGAAGTCGTGGCAAATGGACCCACACAGGAATCCTAGAAGGCCTCTCCTCCATCAGATCAAATCCTAAATTCTAGGGTTTGATAAATAATCTATATTGATTGTGAAAGTAAGGACCCCCCTCAAACACTTTACTACGATCTGCCATACGGGAGAACACCACAATAAAATACCCATTAGTTGCAAGAATAATCTCCAGATCACCTTCAGGGCTCCAATTTCTCCTAACCCAATTTTCTAAAAAAGGCATAGAAATTCTAAGACCCATGAATTTTCAAATGAGCACATGCTCAAACAAATATAAAACATCATCCGCAACATAATCAGGACTGATAACCAATACAGGATGATCTTTTCTTTTCTCCAAACATCCATTATTTTGTGGCTTCAAAGTCGAAGAGGAATTAGAAATAGGATCAAGGGTTGCATGTAGGAAAAAATTCATGGCATTTTCATGATTAGAAGAAGAGGTGTCGTTATTCAAAATAACATCCTTAAAATATAAATATCGAGGGTCACCAAGACCTCCCGAAGCTGCCATATCTAAATTTAAACTACAACACACCTTTCACCAACCAACACACTAGTTTTCACAGAATTTTTTAGCACTGACCTGAAACCCTAGATGTCGCTCCTCCCATCAAAACCCTCTGCCCGTATTACTGCACCCTCCACATGATGCAATTTTACATCAAGATCAACACATTTCTATATTATTGATTTAGTTTTGTATTCAATATTTATTTTATGTTACGATGTTGTCGTATTTCATGTAATTATTTTATTATTTTTGTGTTGTTTTCATTCTTCCTTGATACTCTCCATTGGTGCTTCTTCACTTGTATTTTAACCTAAAAAAGTATATACTGCATCATGAAAAATATAAAATCAAATCTCTACCAACATCTTTTGGAACTCCCCTCCCGCTTGTTTAAGTTTGTAATACTCAATTAGATGCGAAGAAAATTGAAGATCAAGAGTTGTTGCACGCTTTAATGTATTTTTTACTTTAAACCTCTACAATCTAAAGATGTTTAGGCTAATGGTTGTCATTTTATATTAGAAATAAGAGGATAAGAACTCATTCAAATATTAATATTAGACATTTATAGAATGTCCTTGATTGACCAACCATCTAATATATTTCTTGACTAATTATAAAATCTATGATATGATGCTTTTTGTTACGAATATCCTAGCTAAGGTTGGTATCCTAAATATTTTTTTCACGCATACATAGACTATATAATTTCAATTTTTTTTGCATAGATATTTCCTTGACCTCTTAATAATTTTCACCCAAAAATTTTCCTACTACCAAGATAATAAATTTATAATATTAATAGACCATCCCTTCCATATTTTCTCATTATAAACCTTCATCCAATTTTCAAAGAGGAAACTTAAAATTTTGATTAAATCAAAGGAAATATCTTTTAGTTTTATCAAATTTAAAGGTTATAACTATTGTGAATTTAAAAATTGACATCATATACATTGAGATAGATTTTAGTTTATCCTTTTTGAGATAGCCTTCCAAACATCATTAAGAAATATTTGCTTTGACACTATAATTTTTTTTTTTTAAGCGAAAAACCCCTTGCGGGGCCGCCTTGGTCTAAGAGACCATGAACAGGGGGTTCTACACCGTCAAAGTCACCCGGGAGTCGCACCCAGCCCTGCCCGTACCAACATTATCAATTGGATTTTGGGTACCCAATTCAGCTTTTTGGTAGGGTGGTGATTCGAACCTGGGACCTCCCTTGGAGGATTGCCCTCTCCTCTCCAACTCACCTACAACACCTGGGTACTTTGACACTATATGAAAATTTACTCTTAAGGATTATTTTACCAAATGCTAGACATATTTTGTTAACCTAGCTACATGGCTTGCAATGTTATTATTATTATTATTATGGTATAATGGTTACAATCATTTTAGTGGATAATTTTTAATTATATTAGCTACAAGTTGTATTTGTTGAACGTATTCATGATATAAATTATGCAATTCATTATTGGTCATAATCCACACTTCCATTTAAAATATATGGAATCAAGATAGATATCTAGGTCTTTCCAGATTAAACTAAATATGGTTAATATTTAACAACTTTTTCATGAGCTATAAATTACAATCAAGTACACCCATAATTTTCCTTTGATAATTCAAATCAAGAAGTTTTTTTCCTTGAAAAAAGTCATAATTTTATATTAAGCAAATATGAAATTACATTCTTCAGATGCCTCTTTGGCATTTTTTCAAAATTTCAATAGTGACCTAAAAGTTAGGTCACTTATACATCATAACTAGCTATCTCTATCATGCTAAGTTCTATCCTTAGACACCTTCCCAATTTGTCAACCAATATCCTTTAAATCACTAACTTTTGAGTTTTTTGAAAAAGTTGCTTTATCTGTGCTTGCTTTAACTAGAGTGTATTAATCCCCCTAGATAGAGATATGGACCAGCTGTAGTGCATTGCCCTCATTGAATTCTTGTACTAAGCACGTACCTGGTTCAATCTGAAGTGCCTCCTTTGAGAGTTCATCTGCTTTCCTATTCAGTTCTCTATAAATATGCCAAAAAGTAAAAGCTTCACTTCGATCCACAACTTCTTTTATTTGAGAGAATATGGGTTGTAGAATCATGTTTTCCATCCTAAAAACACCAAGCATCCAGTTTATTACCACCTGTGAGTCTCCGTAAATTTGAATTTTTTGTATTCCTTTTGATTCTACCAACTGAACCAACAATTTGAGGGCCATAATTTCAGCATAATTATTAGAACCTTCTCCCAATCCAGCCTTGAATTTAAAATAATGAGAGTCAAAAATATATAGTAATCCTCTTGCTCCACAAACTCCAGGGACCCCTTGTCTAGCCCCATAAAAAAAATCCCAGGCCCCTGATTTATCAATCTTTGGAGGGATGATTTGTCTGTTTACCTTTGTTGTTGTCGAAACCTTACAATTATTGAAACTTCCAATGATTTGGGAGGAGACCTACCAAGTAGGCTTCTCTTGATCCTAAAAAATTCTTGCATTCCTAGATAACCATACTCCCCAAGACACAAACAATGGGAGAGCTATAAAACCTTTGTATGACCTATTTTCAAACCAATATTTTAAGCACTCTCCTAAGGAATCTTCTTGCCATCCTATAGGAAGCTTTAACTGTGCTATAACCTCCCTCCAAACCTATCTAGTAAAGGAGCAAGCAACCAGTAAATGATCAATTGTTTCATTGTTTGACTTACATAAATGACACCTTCCTAGACCATTCCAATTCTTCTTCTATAATACCTCCCATGTCAGAACCTTATTTTTCATGGCAATCCATAGGAATAATCTTGTCTTCAATAGGGCTTTCTGCTTCCAGAGTGTCTTCCACCACCATGCTGGATCATCATTGCTATCTTCCAATAGAGTCTTATACCCCAACTTTGGAGTGTACTCCCTCATAGCTCCATTCTTTGTCTAGACCAATTGATCAATTTCCTCTCACAACTTGATATGTCCAACTTTAAGTCTCCCCACATATTCTTCCCACTAGTGTGCCTCCTAGCCCTAAAGCCCTAACATTATTGCTTCCTTCCATCCTTAACTCCAATTTGTAGAAGATTTTAGGTCAACTACTTGGGTGAGATTTCCAATCCCCTAAGCTCTTAGGGTCTGAATTACATTATTTGGTAATCTATGCATATCACCACAACCAATCCAAGGGTCTAATCCTAGTCTTATCCTTAAACCATCCCCTATTTTCTAAGCAAGCCAATCACCTACAATATAAAAGGCCTAAATCATTACCTTCCAACATATTGAAATATTATGGGTTTGCTTCATTGGGCCCTTATCCACTCCTCAACTATGAGTGGCTCTAAATACTTTTCATGTATGATCTTATTCCATAAGCCTTCCTTTGATATTATCTTCCAAACACACTTTGTTGCTAGAGCCTTGCTAAATAGGAAGATGTTCTTAAGTCCCCATCCTCCATTTTCCTTGGGCTTGGCTAAGGATTACCATTTAACCAAGGGAATACCTTCCCTTTCCCTTTTCCTTATCCATAAAAACCTATAGCTTAACTATCTAATTTTTTTCAAAACTCCTTTTGGTATATGAGCCAAAGATTGCCAATATACTAGTATTACCTCCAACATAGACTTGACCAAAGTCAATCTCCCCTCCAAAGAGAGCCATTTGTTGCACCATATATTAATTCTTCCTTCCACCTTCTTTATCAACCAATTCCAGTCTTGTTTAGTGTAGTCATTGGGTTTCAAAAAGAACCCTAGATATTTAAACCCCTCTTGAAGATCAAATCTATTAAAGGGGAAAAGTTGACCTATTAATATGGTATGATCCTGATCCACATGGTTAAAAGAGATGCTTGAATTATGTGCATTAATATGCATACATGTTTCTAGACAAAAAAGATCTAAATATTGTTTTAACTTCTCTACAACTCTTACTATTCCATCTATGAAAAGGAGAACATCATCTACAAAAAGTAGATAGGTGACTTCCACTATTCTACCTATTCTAATTCCCTTTATTACTCCTTCCCTCTTGGCTTCTAAAATACACCTACTTAATCCCTCAACTACCAAAATAAATAACAAGTGGTGACAAGGGGTAACCTTGTCTTATCCCTCAAGAAGCTTTGAAGAACTGAGAGGCTGACCCATTAACCAAAACTATAAAAGAAATAGAACAAAGACATCCCATAATCTAGTTCACCATCTACACATAAAACCCAATATGAGTAAGTATCATTCTTAAATATAGCCAATTTACTCTATCAAAAGCCTTGGAGAGATCCAACTTCATCACCATTGCTGGTAGTTTCTTTGATTTTATGGTATGAAGACTTTCTTGAGCAACACCAATTGCTTCATGAATTTGTCTACCATGCAGGAAACCAAATTGCTCAATAGATATAGAAGTAGAGAGGAACCTTTTAATTCTTGATGCAATTATTTTTGCTATGATTTTGTACACATAGTTACACAAAGAAATGGGCCTAAAATCATCAAAGGAAGAAGGATTGTCCTTTTTTGGAATAAGAGCAATGAAGGTAGAGTTGAAGACTACATTTACCCTTCCTTTTTGCCTAGACTCCTCCACAACCTTGAGTAGGTCAGACTCCAAAAGGTCATAGAGCCCGAGAAAGAATTCCATAGTCCACCCATTAGGTCCTAGACTCTTATCTTTCTGGAAGGAGGTTAAAACAACTTTGAGCTCCTCCTTTGAGACTTCCTTAATCAACTCACCATTGGCTTCCTCATCTATAAATATGGGAAAGAGAGAAGTTATTTTAACTATTTCAGCTATATTAACTTGACTAGGATCCTTGTATAGTTGACCAAAATGCCTTACTCCCATGTTTGTTATTCCTTTAAAGGAGGAGACTTTACTTCCATCTTGTCCTTGTAGCTCCCAAATTGTATTTTGTTGTTTTCTATGATTTGCAAAGCTATGAAAAAATTTAGTGTTCTCATCCCCACTTGCAATCCATAGTGCTCTACTTTTGAGCTTCTCTCTCTGCCAACAATATTCTCTTCTCTTGTTCCAAACTTTTATACTTAAGCCTTATTTCCTCATCCATTTATTTTTCAAAGTCATCTACTAGAAACACTGCAAGCTCCTCCTCAATCTCCCTCAGTTTTTGCTCATCCATCAATTTCTTTTTATGGGCCCACTGAACCACTATTGCCTTAACCCTTTTTAGATTTGTTGCAAATTGAATACTAGCAGATTCTCTCAGACTAGGATCAAACTTCACCCATTCTGATTTGACTAGAGTTACAAAGCTATCCTCTTTTAGCCACTCAAAATTGAATTTAAAAGGACAATGTGGTTTTTTCTCCTCTTTTGTTATAAGAAGCATGATAGGGGAGTGATTAGAGTCTCCTCCAACTTCAATCCAAGACTTCAATCTATAAGTGTCATTTACCAAACTCTCTGCTACTAAGAATCTATCTAGTCTCTTAGAAATTCTATCAACTCCTATCCTCATGTTTCTCCAAGTTGGGATAGATTTTATAGGCACTAGGTCTACCAGCCCCTTGGATTCAAACTTTTGGATGAAGTAATTAGCTAGTGGATCAGTTCTAGTAGCAATACCCCACACTTCACTCCTTGAGAGAGTTAAGTTTAAATCACCTCCTAAAATTAAATTATTAGCTTCTAAAAACTTTTGATCCATAAGCTTATCCCAATACTACATCCTGTCTTTATAGGGGCCATAAATGTTCACCACTGTCACTATTTCCCTGAGCTCCACTAAAAAGAATTTAGTCCCTACTCCTGAGTCAAGCAATGCAAATTTGGTTAGCCTAAACTGATTTTCCTTCCACCCTATGGCCACTCCTCCTGAGGCCCCTACAACATCAAGGGCCAAAAAATCCCATCCTTTAAGCAATTTACTGAGATCTTCCATCACTTTCATAGCTAACCCTTTTGTCTCTTGAATTAGAAAAATATTTGGATTATGAATTTCTACCAACCTACATAGAGTAGCATTTTTTTGTAGAGTTGCCCATCCCTTGAATATTAAAGGAGAGTAACTTTCATTGATTAATTATGTTTGGGATCATCCCTGCTCTAAGGATCCCCTTTAAGGATGGTTGCTTGCCTTGTTGAACTTCATAGAGGCTTTTATTCTTAGCCAATGAAGTAAAAAATCTTTTACCCCTCCTACCAGTAAGACTTCTATCCCCCATATCTTTATTGAGGCCTCCCCCAAATCCTTCTTCCCTTAGTCCTATTCTTCCTTTTAGGGATCGTAGGGGATACCTATGGGTTTCTGGGGACAAAACCTTCCTGACCATAGGAAAAATGAAGTGGGGAAGCAATTTCAAAGTGATTTACTTGTGAAGCATTACTAAAAAACTTACCAGAGTCTAAACCAAGGTCTGGATCTACTTCCTTCAAGGAAGAGGAATTCAAGGGTCCTCCTTGCCCCTCAACTCCACCCTTACCTTCTTCTAGGGGAGACTTTGTTTTATAGACTGGTAAATTTGGCCATTGGTTAGTTGAGGGACTCAAAAGAGAATTACCTATAATCCCATATGAGAAATGAGATTTGGCAATAGTTTTACTTTGAAAGCTTGTATCTGGGTCCAAGAGCATGACATCCAACTTTTGCTCTAAGAATCCTTACCTTACTTCAATATGAGATGATTTTGAATCCATCACTTGATCTGGCACAAAAATATTATCTCCACCTTCTCTACAATTTCTATTTTTTCCCTTGATTTCTCTAGCTTGTGTTCCTTATGCATTGATTCAATAATATAATCAGTCTGTAAGTTATGTGCCTGAAGGAAAAATTGCATCTCATTCTCACCCTTAAAGACCCCTCTATCTTCCTTACGACGCCAAACCTTCCTTGAAAAATTAAGAGAATAATCCCTTGCAATATGCCCATAATTATGACAACATGCACACCTAAAAGGTACACCAATATAGTCTAGGGTTTGTACATGCATCCCTTTGTTATACTTCAACACAATTTCCCCCACCAATCTATCTCTCCAATCCACATCAACAAGAATCTTGGCCACTATCCTCATGCATGAGGACTGATACCTCTCATCCACCTCCAAGAAAGAACCAATGCAATTGCCTATGGCTTGGAAAACATCTCTAGACCAAAATTCTAATGGCAACCCTAGTAAATTTACCCATACAGGGTGAGAAGGTATTCGAGTGGTCCTGTAGATTAAAAATACAACACCAAACAAAAATAAAATCACAATGACATAGTACAGAATAGTTGCACAAAACAAACGATTTCTATTAATCGATGGAGTTTAAAAACTCCTTTTGAATACAACTGGGCCTGTAACCCTTTATTTGTGATACAAGATTACAATTCGTGCTAGGGTTCTCCAAAAACCTAGCTGGCACAAATGGTGGCGTCTCCGAAGAATGTATCTTCAATCCCAACAGAGTGAGTGGGCTTTGTTGTATCTCTTGTTTGGACCACTCCAACTTAATCAGCTGCCATCAATAAACCGGATCTGCTCATCAAAACCTGCACACATTAACACTATCAAGGAGTTAGAAATTAATAAGAGGGCTCCACTGTGTGAGCCCTCGAAAACAATCTAAAACCCTAGAAAAATGAAATGCAGGAATTCAATAACAGATCAATAAAAGAAAAGAAGTTACTTGCTTTAAACTAATTTATACCTGTTCTCTGTTAATGCGGCTAGACCAGGCGGCACCTGGAAGTAATGTGGCTGTCAAATCGGCTGCAGAAGGTGCCCTGCTGCACTCGTTGAACACCCGCGTGCTTCTGAATCAGGGTTTCAGACGTCGGTCTACGTTTGTGGCTATGGGTAAACGCTCGCGGGCACTTGCGACAAGAATGGGGGATTCTGTAGAATGCTGCAGAAGGGATGGCGACGAAGTTGGCGACGGATGCGGCGATGGATGCGACAAAAAGGGACGGTGATGGATGGGTAGGTTTAGCTGAAGAAGAGATAGATAGCGATAGATAACAAAAGAGAGATAGTCAAAGAGATAGGGTTTGAGCCATCAAGGTGACTCAATTTATAATCTACTCTTAGGGCACACTTTAGGGTTTTAACGACACTTTGAACGTGTGGCTAAGATTAAAGTGGATCCAAGGGTAGAGAATAAATCTAGGTTGTGAAACGGATTAAGATGGATGGACTGGATGAGATTAAATGAAGGATGGACGGCTCAGATTAAATCACTTAAAGTATCTTTATATATATATTAAAATATATTAAAATATATATATAAATATTAATTTAAATAAATTTGGGAATGAAAAATGGCGGGAAAGGTGAAATTGGGCCAAATAATGGCGGGAAGGTGGATGACTGACATGTGGCTAACAGGAAGGTATAGATGACTTACAAGTGGCTGGATTTTGGTGTCTACAGATGCCCCTTTTTGAGCTGCTTTGTGTGAAGACACAATGCAAAGACAAAAACTTAAGACACCTGAAAAGTTGGATCAGACACAACTCTCTCTCAAGACTAAAGCACAACTTTGAAGACCAAAGAATAAAAGAACATTTAAAATTTTATCAGCTTACCCCCTCAATTGGCGAGCGAGAATGGTTCTCACAAGCCAATTGGAAGAAATTTGGAAGAAAATGAACCGTTTTTGCCCCAACGGTGAAAAAAAGGGTTGGTGTATGAACCATCTGTTTATGTCCCAATAGGAAAGGGGTTGGTGTACAAACCAAAAAAAATATGATTGAAGACGATATGAGTGATGTGAAAGATGGACCGTTTTCTACCCCAACGGTTATAAAGGGATTTTTGCCAAACTGTAAATTCCATGATCATGTAAGATGAATTCCACTATAGGAAAATTAGAAATTGATAACGGATGCCCCAACTCCTGTGTGTGAGTCCATACTCGTTAATGAAATTGCCTTGTTGGCGCCATTGATATGCAAAGATGAAAGATGCATGAAAAGAGTCCGAACTCGAGAGATGCTCCTAGTGACTGTATGGATAATTCCTCGGGTCGAAACAAATCAACCTAGGTAGCCTCAATCTCTAGCAAGACTCAAAATAATGATGATATTAAAGATTGTCCATGTTTAAGGCCCCATGAACTAGGCCATCAATGACAATTGTTGAGCAAATTAATCTTGGTATGAGGTCATTTGAAAAGTAGAATATCCAAAATTGATTTCCAATTTTCAAACAGTGAAATAGTTGATTATGATAAATGGTAGGTGTCCTTATGGTGGTTTAATCCTCTTATCGAATTGCATGGATTCAAATCGCTGCAATCGCCAAGGTGATAGAATATACCACTAGATACGAGGTTTACTTTAATTTTATTTGGCAAAAATATGCATGATGAACGAAGAATGAAATTGACGATAGATCAGAAGAATTGATGAATGTGGTTAATTTTGTGAAGGTTTTGAATATTTTTAACCCAATTTGTAAAACAATGATGAATGATGCGCTTTTTGAGCGAAATGACAAAATTTGTGTCCAAAACTGTTGTAACCTTCACAAAATGTTTTATTATGATAAGAAGAATGGATGAATTGAATTTGATGAAATTTGAAGGAGGTAAGCTTCAATTTTGCAAGTTTTGTTCCTTTATTCAATACTGACACCAAACGTCGGTCTGCATTTGTGGTTGGCAGAGATGCCCGCCGGTGTTTAGGCGCTCTGCAGATGTAGGACTACGTCTGAATCCACCATGAAATGCCCTACTACATTTCAGGGTGCCAAAATCAGCTATTTAAACAGTTTCAGCGAGAATTTCGCTCATTTGTGCGTTCGAGCTTAAGAGAAGTGCGTCTGAGGGAGTGGAGTGAAGTGGAGTGAAAGGTTGTGTGGGAAAGTGAAGCATGCGGGAGCTATGGCGGAGATGGGAGCGGACGCACCAGTGCAGCTAGCTGAGGTATTTGTTCATTTAAGCAAATACTTATTATGTGTTTTTTTTTTTTTTTTTTTTTTTTGGAAAAATTTGTAACAAATTTTTGTTTTGTTGTTTTGCAGCTTAGGGTGTTAGAGGCACGACACCGATTCTCCCCTATCATTCCGGGGATGAGGAGTTCATTGTCCTAGGCAGACTGGGAGATATTGGATGCAGTGGGGCTAGCGGAGGCAGCCCGGTTGGAGGTAGTTCGGGTGGATGAGGGGTACCTCTAGGCACACCACTAGGTCTAGGGCTCCTCTTTTGATGGTTAGTTTAGTGCTTAGATGCACTCTTTATGAGCCTTGGTGCTCTATTGTATATTGTAGCCTTTTGGAATTCATTGTACAGTTTGACCTTTATACATATATATATACATGGCTTTTATTTATTTGGTGTTTTACTCTCTTTTGTGTGAATGCCTATGTTTTTGTGATGCATGTTTTTATATGTTTTAATGTTTTTGATGCATATGTGATGGAATGGAATGCAAACTTATAGATGATTAATGCAAGACTAAGTATATAACATACAAATCTATGGATGATTAATGCAAGACTAAGTAAATGAAATATGCACTAAGAAGCACTCATACTTTTAGATAGTTAGATTTAGCCAACTGCTATCATAATTGTTTAATCAAGGGCACCAAACTTGGTGGCTTGTGAATGGATGACGTATGGAATGACATGAATATGGAAAAATATATGGAGGGTGATATGGAAGACTGTTTTACAAAGACTCAAACATGCTAGTGGTATTAAACAAACTTACTAATACTGCCTAATTCAACTAGGACCAAATGTGTGTGCATGCGAGTTCATTAACCAAATCAGAAGCATGGTAGTGACTCTAGGCAATCAAAAACCTCTGTGTGTGCAAGTGTGTTCATTAACCTCATCTTGCATAAATTAGGTAACCCTATTATGGAGAAGACCCCAAAGCTAGTTTGTCCGTATGAGCATTCAGAGGTCTCTTTTTTAGGAGAGACATGTCGCCACGCAATGAGTATACTCCACTGCCAGTCAAGCGTCTATAGCCCCGATGAAGGTTAACTCCATAGTCCATGTTGTTTTTGACCTTTGTAAGCCTTGGGGATGACTACCTATCCGTCTGACTGGACAAGTAGTACGATCCTTACAACTTATTTGGGATCAATGGTGTGTGAAAAATGTTCATTTCCTTAGAGCTTTGGGGAATCAAATTCTCAACCGAAGTATGATGAGAATTTTACCCTATCCTTACTACTCTGTTTATATTTATATTTTGTGATTGCTTGTGATAGTGGTAAGAACCATTGTTTTATGGACTATGTTTGCATGATAGGACAAACGAGGATTACCCTTTTCACTTCAAGGCACAACCCAAGGATGGTGTTATCTCTCTTTGACACAAGATGTTTTTAAGATGTGAAAATGTGATAGGTTCAAGACCGCTTTTGAAATCATTTCCCAATACTCAAGATTTTATTTAGTGTAATTTGTGATATGGCCCTAGAGAACTTTAACATGCATTTCGAAGTTTGCTTAAAACATTAGGAATGGTCGAGTGACTCGAAAACATTTTGGCAATGTAAATATGTGCAAATGGAAAATGGGTGTACGAATGACAATTCGGTTTGATGGATTTTATGAAGGTGCCCCTGATTAAGGCAACATGACTTTTGCTTGACCAAATTTTATATCCAAAAGATAGAATGGTCTCTAACATGATATGCAACTATGGCTGAAAATGAAATTTTATGGTTTTCAATGAGATGTATGCATATGAAATGCAATGTTTTTGAATGAGATGTATGCAACTAACAATGAAATGCAAATTCTTTTTATTTTATTTGTTTTTTTTTTTTTTTTGTTGTACAATCCATGTATATATGTACATATAAAATTCAAACTATGCGTAGAATACCCTCAAGTGTATAACATTAAGTGGTTCGGGTTCTTCCTCTCCCTCTAAACTGGAAAGTCTATAAGTTCCATTACCCACTCTTTCAGTGACCATATATGGACCTAACTAATTAGCCACGAATTTATCTCGAAGATGCAACAATGCATTGGTGTTTTGTTGATTCTCTTTAAGGACAAGATCTCCTACTTGAAATTCTCTTAGATGAACTTTGGCATTGTAAGCATGTTTCAATCGGTCTTGATAAACTCGCAAATGCTCTAAAGCATTGATTCGTTTTTCATCTATGAGTGTGAGTTGATCAAGACATGCTTGTCTAGCAGTATCATCATCGATAAATTCTTGCAAAGAAATTCGCAAGGAAGGGATCTCGACGAGACGGAGCTAAGACTGGCGGAGATGCTAAGTACTGCTTGATGTCATCAAAGGCTTTCTAACACTCATCTGTCCATGAAAATTGTACCCCTTTTTGTAGTAGGTGGCAAAATGGCCTACATTTATCATAAAGTTGTGCAATAAAGCGACGGATTGAATTAATCTTTCCTTGCAGACTATGCGACTCCTTCAAATTAGTTTGGGGACACATTTCCATAATGGCTTTGACCTTGTTTGGGTCCACCTCAATACCTCGTTTAGAGATAATAAAACCTAGGAGTTTGCCTGAGGTAACACCAAAGACACATTTCTTAGGCTTATCCGGATCATATGGATTATGGAGCGGGGTGAATAAGTCTTCGAAATTCATTGTCGACTTATGGAAGAAAGGATGGGCGGAATGGAAGGGAAAACCGGTGAAGACCTCGGAAGACCTGAGATGCAAAACAACATAGTTTTTGAGTTTTTTTTTTTTTTTTTTTTTTTTTTGAGTTTTTTTTTTTTTTTTTTGTAGTGGTGAAAACCACTATTTTAGTATATACATATAATACAGGTTTGGATTATGGCTTATGGATGTGGCGGAGGTGGTGGTTCACCTCGTTCTTATGGAAGAAGCAAGCGAAAGATGGCTTCTTGTAGAGGGAACAATTGGAGATAAAACTCGTCTTGTTCAGTGAGGGTAACAATGGGCGCCGACTCTTCTTCAGATTCATCACCATTTGACATGACGTCAAATTCTTCATAGGCTTCATCTTCGGATTCGTCGGGGTGGAGGATTTCTTCTTATAAATTAAGATTAATGCTTTGAAAAGCTCATTCAAAAGAAGAAAGGGATAGAAGTGGTTGGTAGCCCAGACCAAAACGCTCAGTGGGTCTTTGATATGGCATATCGATGCGTTCAGTTACTCCTTGCTCATAGCGACCTAGGCCAAATTGCTGCCAATTATGTCTGTGGAAATAGCGAGAGGGAAAACCCTCCATCCTTTCGATATTGGCAGGAACTGGATTCTTGGGTTCTGGTATGGTGGTAGGACTAGAAGATGACTCTATTCCCCCATATACAAAATTAATGGAATTTGGCATAGAACCCATGTTATAAACCGATCCAATGGATAAATGTTGGTCATGTGGACGACCAAAATCTTTAACTGTTTGCACATTGAATGGTGTGATGTGGACATCTTGGATGGCATACTCACCAATACCTGCATCAGTGAGATGGACCTTGACTTGGGAGGGAGATGGACTAGATGATGGAATAGAAGAATGTGGGATAGAAGAATTGGAAGGATTTGGTTGGGTTGATGCTTCACCGACTTGTGAAACATCAGCTGGTGATGGTTTGGAAGATGGAGGAATAATAGGTGATGTTGAAGAAGGTGTAGAAGAAGGGGGTAATGACGTGAAAAGAGATGATTGGTCATGGCCACATGTGCATGTGGTCACTGATGAAGAAGAAGGAAGATTAGGAGATGAAGAAAGTGGTGAATGAGATGGAATAGCGAAAGAGGAAGATGGTTGCGATATGATGGGTAGCCCCTCAGGAATGGGAGCTTTAGAAGAAGATGGTATAGAAGAAGTAGATGGGGTCAAGAAAAGATGAGTGGATGGCAACACAATCTCATAAGGATTTGAGACATAGTTGCAATGTTTGAAGGGTTCAGTGTCAGCAGGTACACAATGAACCTATCCCTCATATACATACTTTAGACATTGATGCAGTATAGAAGGGACACATCTCATCTCCCTAAGCCAAGGCTATCCAAGCAATACATTGTATGCCATGGACCCTTCCAAGATGTGAAACAAGGTATGCAAATTTCGGGCCCCTACCTCAATGGGCAATATAACTGTGCCAACCGTGGAAGATAAAGCATCATTGAATGCTTTAAGAGTAAAAGTCGACTTTGTGATAAGGGATGGCGACAGCTTTAGATGACTCAACGCCGATGTTGTAATGATATTGATTGAGGAACCGGTGTCAATTAAGACTCTCTTGAATGGCTTGTTATCGATCTTGGCCATGATATGTAGTGGAGGATCTATACTTTCTGTTGACATAGGTTTGATTTCAGAATCATAGAAAGTGATGGAGGGTTCCATGCATGTTTGAATACTCCCCACAAAGTTGTTGAAGGCATTAGTATCTTGAGTTTGAAGCTCGATTGACTTTAATATTTCCATTAATGCCTCTCTATGCGGGGGAGATTGTTGAATGAGGTCATAGATCGATAACTTGGCAAAGCCATTTTTAAACTGGTAGTTAACCGGCTACTCAATGACATGATGGGTCTTTGGCGTTGAGCAGAATGATTTAGCGATTGTTGAGAAGTACTAGCACGTCGTTGGGTCACCGTTACCTGAGGTGGACTGGGGTTTGTACGGTGGTCGTGGTTCGACCTGATTTGGTTGGTTCGCCTTTTGACCCCGGGTTACTACGTTAATAGTACCCACAAAACCTTGGTATTGTTGTACATGGTTGACTTGATTAGGAGGAGTTACCTGAGTTACTCCCCCTAAAGTTGTTGGAGCTTCCTCCCGATGTGGAAGGGGTGTTTGAAATATACCAAGATTTTGATTTTGTTGGGCTAAGGGGCTATCCAATTTAATGGCTCCAATCTCAATAAGATCTTGGATCACATGTTTGAAAGTTGTACAATTATTGATATCGTGCCCATTTTGCCTATGATAAGGACAAAATAGGTACTCCTTGTAATACTTCCCCCTTCTAGATGGTTCTAAAGGTTTAAACTCAGGTAAAGTTAACTGATTTGTGCTATATAACTTGTTGAATATGACCGCATATGGTTCATCTAAAGGTGTGAACTGTCGCTTGGGACAATTTGTTTGCCAAGGTCGAGTTTCCATGGTTGGCCCAGTATTGTGAGCTAGTTGAGGAGGGGCGGGTACCGCATGATAAGCAATTTGTTGCGGTTGAATTTGCATTACTTGTTGTTGTTGAGCCATTACGGGCTGGATCGCCACCACTTGATTAACTTGGTTAACATTTGAGGCTGTACTAGCCTGTGTTTGTTTGTTTTGGCCATAATTATTATTTTGTTGTTGGCCCTTTTGTTGCCATTCTTTTCTACGGGGTTTTAAAACACCCTCTTGGACTTTAATGTCTTCTATGATACTTGCTTGGGCCAAAGCCTCTTCAAAAGTCATGTATTGTTGTAATTGGAGTAACCAAGAGATAGGTTTTAGACAACTCTGGGTGAACATTTTGGTTAACTCCTCCATTGGTAGGGAGAATGGCAGTTTATTAATGATAGCCCTCCAACGGTTTCCAAAGTCATAAACAGTCTCATCGTCATGTTGCTTGAGCTTGTATAAGTCATACAATGAAACTCTCTTTTGTACATTCAAGGAGAATCGTTCTAAAAATAGATTAATCAATTGCTCGTAAGCATAAATGCTATGGTGAGCTAAATGATTGTACCACTGTACAGCATCTCCTCCTAATTTCTGAGGAAAAGTTCTGAGCATAAGAGCATCATTATTTTGGATTCTAAAGAAAGCATGCATGAATGAGCTCACATGTTCATGAGGATCCTCAGTTCCTCAAAATTTGTCAAACTTCGGTAATGTGAAATCAGTCGGATCGCCATTTGTAGATTAAAAATACAACGCCAAACAGAAATAAAATCACAATGACAGAGTACATAATAGTTGCACAAAACAAACGATTTCTATTAATCGATGGAGTTTAAAAACTCCTTTTGAATACAACTGGGCCTGTAACCCTTTATTTGTGATACAAAACTACAATTCATGCTAGGGTTCTCCGAAACCCTAGCTGGCACAAATGGTGGCGTCTCCGAAGAATGTATCTTCAATCCCAATAGAGTGAGTGGGCTTTGTTGTATCCCTTGCTTGGACCACTCCAACTTAATCAGCTGCCATCAATAAACCGGATCTGTTATCAAAAACCTGCACACATTAACACTATCAAGGAGTTAGAAATTAATAAGAGGGCTCCACTGTGTGAGCCCTCGAAAATAATCTAAAACCCTAGAAAAATGAAATGCAGGAATTCAATAACAGATCAATAAAAGAAAAGAAGTTACTTGCTTTAAACTAATTTATACCTGTTCTCTGTTAACGCAGCTAGACCAGGCGGCACCTGGAAGTAATGTGGCTGTCAAATCGGCTGCAGAAGGTGCCCTGGTGCACTCGTTGAATGCCCGCATGCTTCTGAATCAGGGTTTCAGACGTCGGTCTGCGTCTGTGGCTGTGGCTGCGGGTAAACGCCCGCGGGCACTTGCGACAAGAATGGGGGATTCTGCATAATGCTTCAGAAGGGATGGCGGCGAAGTTGGCGACGGATGCGACGATGGATGCGACGAAAAAGGGACGGCGATGGATGGGTAGGTTTAGCTGAAGAAGAGATAGATAGCGATAGATAACAAAAGAGAGATAGTCAAAGAGATAGGGTTTGAGCCATCAAGGTGACTCAATTTATAATCTACTCTTAAGGCACACTTTAGGGTTTTAACGACACTTTGAACATGTGGCTAAGATTAAAGTGGATCCAAGGGTAGAGAATAAATCTAGGTTGTGAAACGGATTAAGATGGATGGACGGATGAGATTAAATGAAGGATGGACGGCTCAGATTAAATCGCTTAAAGTATATTTATATATATATTAAAATATATATATAAATATTAATTTAAATAAATTTGGGAATGAAAAATGGCGGGAAAGGTGAAATTGGGCCAAATAATGGCGGGAAGGTGTGGATTTGGGCCAAATAATGGCGGGAAGGTGGATGACTGACACGTGGCTAACAGGAAGGTATAGATGACTTACAAGTGGCTGGATTTTGGTGTCTACAGGTCCTATGGTCAAAATAAGGGTCCCATAGTTTGAGTATTAACAAAGCTGACCCCAAAACCATTTCTTTGACATAATCTTTGCTACATCTTCCTTAATCCTGATATAATAATATTAGCATTGCTTTGAATTTTAATAATCTATTATAATCATTAAAATCATTAACAAATAGTTTCAAATTGATAAAAAACATTAGTTCTAAGAGGTGAGTGGTATGGGTTTCTCATCGGTATAGGTGTTGGCAGGCATGGAGTTATGGAGGCATGGAATCAGTTTGTTGGTGACGCTTGGCTGGCAAATCTCTTGGATACTTGGCAGCCTTGGATTCAGGTAGTGGGTTAATTGTGCTCCCCATCCAAAGAAAATACATTAAATGGTTAGGTGGTCGAGCAATTCTTAGTCATGATATTATTATTAATTAGTTAATAGATGGACTTAATGTATATAATAATAATAAATTTATAACTTAACAAATTGGCTGATTTAAAGCAATACTAATATTGTTAGATTAGTTTTTTAAGAGTAAAAATTGTATGGATATATTCCAACATCATAACCCAATATGATATTTAAAAGTTATCTTGATTAATCATAGTATGATAATTTTTTGATGTCATCATACCAATTAAAGTTTTAAATATTGGAAAGTGTTTCAACACTTTTACATTATTATTATGATTATTATTATTGTTATTATTATATGAAAAATATGGAGTAAACAATTATATTAAAAGTAAGTATTGCTCTTGGACTTCAATATGTTTATGAATTATAATTAAAATGCAAAATAGGCAATCACATTAAAAATAAATATACATAATAGAACTTCTAGCTTCCTTTGGATTATATAGTTGTCAATCTTGGGTTCTTGACATCTAAGTAAAGAGGTTTTAAGCTTATACCCCAAAATTGTCTAACTTAAGTTCCCTAGGGTAAGCTTCAAGCTTAGGTCCACAAAGTAAAAAAACAAGAACATACTTCAAGTTTATGCACCGTGGACAAGTTGAATCTTCAATATAAAAAATAATTCAAGCTTAGAAGATATTCTAGCTTGCTCCACACAAATTGATATTTTATAACTTTAAAGATATTCTAGCTTCACCAAAGATCGAACTTAAGCCCCGAGGCTTTTGGCTTAAACTATACTATATCTTAGATGATAAATTGACACAAGCAATCATCAAGTTTGATCACCTAGCACTAATTTTCAAGAGAATTTATTTTTAAGCTCGACAACCATGCTTCATTAGACATCATGGGTTTTGAGCAAGTACATGTCATCTTTATTTGTGAACCCTCAAGACTAGTCTCTAGACTTTTGATGAGATAAGAAATCTCATGAATTTGTGTAACTATTCAAAGATGCAAAGCAAAATCAAATGATGGGTCTTAATTAATAGTCCAAACATACGAAAGATCAATCTTATTGTACATGCCCCTATTGGCAAACAAGTCATCTCAAGTTCTTGAGAAGCCTAATAGTGTAGATATAACAAATATCTCAAACAAGCTTTTTTGATCGAGATTTCAAAAAAACAACTTAAAATCAAATTACTAATGAAAAATCTAATTGAGCATCTAAGTGTTAGAGATAACTATTCTCATCTACTATCATTTTAACAACAAAATTGCTACATGTAAAATTTTGGTTATGCCAAATCCCATATTATTCAATTCTAGCACTAATAACCAAAAAAATATGAGATTACTTTTATCATTGACTTAATGAAAAACTTCTTTAAAAGCTATTTTGTTTTTCTTATTCATACCTTGAACTAAATATACAAGAAACAATATTATTTTAACAATCTTCACAACCTTAAATTAATCAATTTCTTCATTATAAACTTTTACTTAAAAAAATAAAAAACCAATTTAATTATTTTAAACTTTACTGGATTACTGGATTACTCCCCATATTTTATATATATAAGTATAATGATCTTAATCATCACACTATCATACTAAACTTTTGATTTTAGATTTAAGAGTGTGGCTCAGTATTATATTAGTCAAACTTGATGACCATTTTGAACATGATAAGCCAAATCCCTTCTCTTAAATTAAACTAATCATAATCTCATCAACTTAATCAAACACATGCTTTCTCCGTTCAAATAAGAAAACCCGGCTAAAGTGGCTAGTTCTTTGAAACATAAGCACTATCCGTACCTAGGGATCCGTGGCGCAATGGTAGCGCGTCTGACTCCAGATCAGAAGGTTGCGTGTTCGATTCACGTCGGGTTCAATTTGTAGTGAAGATTATTTTTCTGTTTTGTTTTTTTTTAATTTGTTTGCTGGAAGATTTTTTTTATTTTTATTTTTTGCTGGAGGATTATTTTTATTTTTTTTATAATTAGTTTACTGGCTACAACAATTTATATTTAGTTTATTGCATGGTATGGGCTTTGTTATTTTTGAAAAGTCGAAGGTTCAAACCCTATTAAGTATAAGAGATCAAGATCCATCATAAAAACCTGTGTAAATTCATTGAAAAAACAATTTATATTTCTAAACTTACTATAAAATATAAATTCAAATATGAATATCCATAGGTGCCTTCACAAATATTTCTAAACTTACTATAAATTGTAAATTCAAACAAACATATCCATCATAATCAATATAGTCTATTATTTATTTATACATTTATTTTTAAGTTAAATCTATTAATTATAATCTTATAAAAAAAAAGATTAACTTTAAGGATTTAAAGCGACATTAAAATGAAGAAGATTACTATAATTAACATGATTAAGTTTAAATCAATAATTAACATGATTAAGTTTAAATCAATAATTAACATGATTAAGTTTAAATCAATATGTCTAAAATCATTTAACTTTTCTAAATTCTAAGATTTTTTTTTTTTTTTTAAATTTTTCGCTGGAGGATTATTTTTATTTATTTTTATAATTAGTTTACTGGCTACAACAATTTATATTTAGTTTATTGCATGGTATGGGCTTTGTTATTTTTGAAAAGTTGAAGGTTCAAACCCTATTAAGTATAAGAGACCAAGATCCCTCATAAAAACCCGTGTAAACTCATTGAAAAAACAATTTATATTTCTAAACTTACTATAAAATATAGATTCAAACATGAATATCCATAGGTGTCTTCACAAATATTTCTAAACTTACTATAAATTGTAAATTCAAACAAACATATCCATCATAATCAATATAGTCTATTATTTATTTATACATTTATTTTTAAGTTAAATCTATTAATTATAATCTTATAAAAAAAAAGATTAACTTTAAGGATTTAAAGCGACATTAAAATGAAGAATATTACTATAATTAACATGATTAAGTTTAAATCAATATGTCTAAATTCATTTAACTTTTCTAAATTCTAAGATTTTTTTTTTTTTAAGAAATTGTATTCAAGTCCTCACCCTTGACAAATCACAATTCTCTCCTTTCAAATTTGAGAGTTTAAAAATAGATTCAATTTTCATTTCAATTGAGTTGCTATAACTAGCTATAGCTAAATACCTACATCTTTTTTCATAATAAGTCTGAATTTTTAACTTTCATTTTTTGGATCTTCTTAATTTTCTTTGTAAATACAAATATTTCAAAATTCAAGTGCACTAGCCTTTACAATACCAAAGCTCCACCTCTATTGTCTACGATATCTTAGTAGAGTAATATTTTCAAAATTCCATGCTATCACAGTCCATTTTACCAGATTTGGAATGTTAGTTTGCTTCTCGAAGCATAAGTGCAACCACAAGAATTATAATAAATAGTTTATATGAGGAGACAACATTAGTAAAAATTTGGGAAGGATTGAGCTCTAGAAGAGAAAACTGGAGTGTCAGTTGGGTAGACAAAGTGCTTTCTGGTTACTGCGAAATTGAAGACAAGATTGATGCCTCAAGAGGACTCAATGGGGACACCTTCAAATCCCGTTTTAAATAGATAGAGTTCTTTTGCAGATTTGTTGAAGGAAAAATCTCTAGCAGAGATTGAAGAAGCACAAAAAACTACACTAAAAATACTCTTTACAATTGTTGGAAAAATATCAACATCTCAAAGAGTCAATGGATGCTTGCCATAGTCGGAATCAAGGCCAAATATTGTCATTGAGCAAAGGATGGTAGAAGAAATAGTCTTATATAGATCCAATCATGATATGATCTATAAATTCATGGGTACTCGCCCTACCCTAAATTTGTTGCATTTCTAGATTTGGCAAAACTAGGAGCATCTTGGTGAGTATTCTTTGTGATTTATTAGTAATGAATATTTTGTTGTTAGTTTTTCTTCACTTGTCGACAAAAATAGGGATTTCAAATCTGAAAAGAGGAATCTTGGTCCAACAGGATTATTTTTTCAGCCCTAGAGAGTGGGGTTTGATCCTCGAATTGAACCCACTATTGTTCCAGTTTTGATCCATTTGTATGCACTTCCAATGGAGTTTTAGAGTGAGCAGGTGTTGGAAATTATCGATAATTCCCTTGGAAGATATTTGGGTGTTTCTAGAGACATAATGAAAGGAAACACAATCTTTTATGCTAGATTATGCATGGAAATGGATCTCAATCAGCCTTTATTGATAGAGGTGGAACTTGAACTTGTAGGACTATCTTGGATTCAACAACTAGATTATGAGGTGTTGCCCTTCAAGTGTAGAGTTTTTCACAAATATGTGCATTTGGATCGGTACTGCCCAAACAATATGAACACAAAAATGAAGGCTCCTTTAGGAATGTCAAATCTTCCCAAAGAGGATAAGTCAACAGTCAATAAAGAAACAACCAACATTTCTCAAGGAGGAGAAGCATAGGGGGTGGTTTTGAACAATCCAAAAGAAGAAGGTAAAATAAAAAGGATGACAAGAAGCAACCCCAACTCAAGCCCTTAAATAGGTTTGAGATCTTCAAGACACTAGTGGATCAGGAAGAAGAACAATTCATGGAAGGAGTGTATGAAAATAATGAAAACAATAATAGCCATGTTCAAGCCCCTCTTTCAAATCCTCCTATCCTAGAGTAGGTAATAGAGTGCTATGAGTTACCACAATCAGATATTATAGGGGTATTGGTAGTACATAACTAAGAGCAACTGATAATAATGGATGTCATCATGGGTATTGTAAAAAAGAATAGAGAAAAGTCAACTCTAGGGATAACTTAGGTGGAAAAGAGATCAAACAATGTCAACTCTTAAGGAGTGGGTAGAAAATCAAATAAGGAATTAATAGCAGTTCAAGGAGACAAATTTATCACTAGGGGATTGGTGAAGCCAATAGACTCTTACTAGTCTCATGGTAACCAATGATTACACAATCATAGAATATTCAAGGTTTAAACAATAGAACTCATCAATTTGTTGTTTGAAGACTCTTAGAAAAAGTAAAATAGATTTTTGGCTTATCCAGGAGACAAAAATATTGAATCTTATGTATAAAATAATAAATAGACGTTGGAGGGGTGTTGGTCATATGGAAGTGGCTACCCAAGGGGTCTTGGGGAAATAGTTACCTTTTGGAACTCTCTTGAATGGACGACAATAGAACATATAGCTTAGAGGGGTGTCCTCACACCATATTTTAGGAATAATGTGACAGCTGAGCAAGTTTTAATCACAAATTTTTATGGGGCTCAAAACCTAGATGGTTAGATTCATCAATGGAAGCGGTGCATAATATGAGTCTTAAGGGAGGAGTTAGACTAGATTTTTGTTGGGGATTTTAATATTAAATTATCATCCAGAGATCAGGAAGGGGGAACCCAAATTTTGAATCCAAGGGATCGACTTATGATTTCCCAGGTCCATGCATTACACTTGGTGGATATTAAATTTCCTGAAACCAACTATACTTGAACTAATAAGAGGAGGGATTCACATAGCAAGAAGGTGAAGTTGGACCATTTTTTTATTTTAGAGGAGGTGTTTGTGAAATAGAATCTAAAATTTTAGATTTTTAAGGGTCCCAGTTTGGATCACTTCCCCATTCTGTTGGAATGGGGATCATGACAAAGTAGCATTACAAACCATTCAAATTTGAAAACTTGTGGTTACAAAAAAAGGAACTTCGAAAGAAAACTCCACAGTGGTGCGAAGAGGAACACCCAATATATGGGAAAATAATTTTGAGATTCCACAAGCAACTTCATTATGTCAAGGATCAATAGAAACAATGAAGGTGAGCTAACAAGATGAAATTCCAGGTCTAAAAAGCTCCATTGGTAGCCAAATGGGATGAGGTGCAAAAATACTTTAGGGAAGGAACAATTATAGGGTAACTCAAAGAAGAGGATGATACATTGCTTAAATTAGTTAAATACATTAACAACCAAGAGGAGATCTACTGGAAACAGAGAGCAAGAACCATGTGGTTATTAGAAGATGACAGAAACACCAAAATTTTCCATCGGGCTGCTTGTGCTAGGAGATAAAAAAACAATATTGAAGCCCTTCAAGATGAGAATGAGCACTCCTTTGATACAATCCCAGGTATGCATTTCCATTCAATGGATTATTTTGCTAAATTGTTTAAGGAAAGTATGATGCAAGATGAAGAGGCTCAAAAATAAGTTATTATTGTCATACCCTCTATTATCTCTAAAAAATAAAATCAAGCCCTACTTAAACCCATTGATAGAGAGGAACTAAAGAAAGTAGTCTTTGGAATGAGTACGAGAAAAACACTAGGTCCAGATGGCTTTCCAATTGATTTTTTTAGACCTTCTAGGACAACTTGGAGGAGGATGTAATGGTTGTTATAGAGAAGTCCAAAGGTAGTAAAAGAATGCTTAAAGCATTAAATCATACATTGATTGCCTTAATTCCGAAAGGGAGGATGGGATGCATATTTTAGATTATAGACCTATTGCATTATGCAATGTCATATATAAAATAATCATGAAGGTAATGGCTGAGTAGTTAAAACCTCTCCTACATAACATTATCTCCTTGAAGCAAGGGTATTTTATAGAGGGAAATCAAATCTTGGATGTTGTGGTTCTAGCTCAGGAGACAATCCACTCAATGCAAAAATATGGCAATAGGGGAATGTTCATAAAATTAGATATGTCAAAGGCTTATGATAGGGTGAAGTGGAGCTTCTTGTCAAGGATGATGGCAGCCTTCGGTTTCTCTCAAGATTTGATAGAATGGGTCATGAGCTATGTTTCTACTCTGACATACTCAATGTTAATAAAACACCTTCCCTTGCAACCGTTTGGAGCCACTTGAGGCCTTCATCAAGGAAATCCTTGTTTCCCTTATATTTTTCTCATATTGGTTGAAGGTTTGGGTAGACTCATCTTGAGGAGAAGACAACAAGGTTTTCTAATAGGTATCAATGTGGGTGAGGAGGCTTTAACTAACCTATAATTTGTGGATGACATAGGATTGGTGGGAAAGCCAACTTTAGGAAAGCACGAATGATTAGAGATGCTCTTAATGTTTACCTTAGGATCACAAACCAAGTCATCAATGTAAATCTAAAGTGGTATATTTCAATCTTGATTGAAGACTTTAATATATAATTTTAGGGATCTTGGGATTCATGAGGACTTCTCTCCTAGTGGTATATTTGAGGGTCCCTTTGCATTTTAAAAAACTAAAGATAGATATTTTGAGGAATCTTTTGGATTATATCAAAGAAAGAATTAATCATTGGTCTCATAAATGGTTAAGCTTTGGTAGCAGATTAAAATTTTTGCAGTCAATCATTCAGGTCATGAAAATTTAGAAATTTACTATCCTTGCTACCCCACATACCATATGGAAAGAGTTGGACAAGATGACTATACATTTTTTATGGGGAGAAGTAAAAGAAAAGAGAAAATGAGCCTTAGTAGGTTGGGAGAAATTAAGCTAGCCCAAGGTAAAGGGAGGTTTGGGACTAAGGAGATCAAACTTAAATAATAAAGCTTTGGCTAGAAAGCTTTACTAGAGGTGGATCTCCCAACCAACTTATTTATTTAGTAGAGTTTTAACTAGTAAATATTTGGGACAGGTGAACTCGAATGATGTGATTCGTCTCCCTTTGGATGGGAATTGGTCCTTAGTGTGGTAGGATCTAGCTTTAGGATCGTAGGTAGTGAAATATGGATTATTTTAGAAAGTTTGGAGAGGGGAGAAGGCATGATTTTGTATAGATTCATGGGATCAATACCCACCTATCATTGTTGAATTTCTAGAACTGCAACTAGTAAAAACAACCATGGAAACTAGGGGTTGAATCCAGATTGAATTTTATTTCAACACTAGTCAGCTAGGGGATTATAATTTTAAGCAGTTTAAGAAGTTAGATGAGTGGCCAATTCCAATCCCTCTAAAATTGACACCCTTCATGACTAAAATCTTGGAAAAAATATTTCTCATAATTAGAGATGAGCAGGGTGAATTAGCTTGGGGCTATGGAAGCCTTGAAGTCTACACAATTAAGTATGTATATTATAAGATCCTTCTAGAACCTCCTTCTCATGTATATCAAGTTGAGGATTGGAGAAATATTTGGCAATCCAAGAGTTGACCAAAAGTAAGCTTCTTTGCCTAATAATTTATGCACAATGGAATCCTTACTTTTGATAATATGTGATGTAGGAGAATCATTGGTCCATATAAATGTGTTTTATGCTACAAGAGTGAGGAAACATCTGACCACTTGATGATTGAGTGCTCATTTACACGCTAGATTTGGGGGCGATGGTTTTTCTCTTATAAGATTTGAGTCAATCGTGATTTGAATTGGATTAATATTTGGGAAATATGGAAGAGGGGTGGATTTAAATCTAAAGCTCTTTGTATCATTTGGAAGCTTGGATTAAACTTCATTTGGTGGTAAGTGTGGTTAGAGAGAAATGGTATAATTTTTAGAGAAACATTTTCATCCTTAGATGGCATCTGGTAGGTCATTTGGAGCAAAGTCATAGAAATTGTGGTAGTGTATGCTAAAGAGGAAACTTAGACTAATATAGGGACAATGGAGAAGGAAGCTAAAGTGCAAGAGGGGCAGGATAAATCTAGTTGGAAACCATCCCTAGAAGGTTGGATTAAAATTAATACTAATGGAGCTACAAAAGGTAATCCGAGGAGAGCTAGAATTAGAGTGGTTTTGTAGGAATCATGTTGGGACAATGCTCTATTGGGAACTACAAGTCCTGGGCAGGACCATGAACAATGAAGCAAAAGCCTTAGCTATCAAATCTACTTCTATTTGGGTAATAAGACAAGGTTATAGGAGGATAATCATAGAATCAATTTCTCAAATATTGGTAGGAGCTCTAGATTGTATGAGGAATTTAATTTGAAGATGATATTCTCACAATGACACTGAGAGGGGGGGGTGAATCAGTGTAGCTATTAAAATTCAAATCTACAACACTTAAATCTGAAGCAAAGAGAACTTGAAAACAGGTAAAGCAATTTTCACAAGAGAGCACACCACAACACACAATATAACGAGGTTCACCAATTTGGCTACTCCTCAAAAATGACTGCTTGGACTCCAATCCAAATCCAGCCTTTGCAAAACACCAATTTTACAAACACTTTACCAGCATCCACTGGAAGGAGCACCAACCCCTTAATTTTCTATTGCAACAGATAGGAGCACCAACCCCTAATACCAAGCACCAACTTGGACTGCAATTCTGAGTTATTACAATGACATAAAAATGCCTTCACTGTTTACACGACCCTGACTGGTCTGCAATTAAACAAACTCTGCACGCTCTCACGGCTCTGCTTATTTCTCTCTCGGCCCTCTTCTAACCCTCTTTACGTAATAATTTCTCACTTACAGCAGCAACCTGATTCTCTGCATGACTGTCTTTTTATAACCCCTTTTTCTCATCGAGACTCCTCGTCTTCTATGACTTTTGGAATCCCGCATGCAGTCGAATAACATTCTCTGACTGTTCGAATTCTTTTCTATGCGTGCATGCATTTTTTCGATTCTGACTTATGCGACTGTTCGAATTCTTTTTCTATGCGTGCATGCATTTTTTGATTCTTCTTATGCGACTGTTCGAATTCTTTTTCTATCCGTGCATGTATTTTTTCGATTCTTCTTATGCGACTGTTCAAATTCTTTTTCTTCGACTATTTTAAAAAATAGCTGCATGATTTCTAACTATCACTGCACTTGTAACTGTCGCACTGACTCCAGTTAACTCTTCTAATTTTGGCTCCTTGCTTTTTCTCTACCACTACCCCTTTAACTGTAGTTCTGTTCCAGTTAACTGTCTGTTATCGTGTTGTAGCTACCCATCGTGAAATCGTGACACTTATGTCTCTTTCTACCCTTCTCGCCTTTTACCCGTAAAAATACATGTCGCAAAATCATGATAGTTTTTAGCTTCTTGTCCACTTCTTCGCTTGCACCCACGAAAACCAGACATGTCACGAAATCGTGACACTTTTCACTTTCGTACACTCTACTTGGCATGCACTAGCGAAAACCTGACATGTCGCAAAATCGTGACATCTTTTGCTTCCTTACACTCTTCTTTGCATGCACTAGCAAAACCTGACATGTCACAAAATCTGACATCTTTTCTTTTACTCTCAACTCCACTCTTCTACCAACATGTCGTCGAAATCGTGACATCTTCTTCTCTCTTGCACCGTAAAACGGAAACATGTCATGAAATCGTGACATCTTTCTCTTCCGTACACTCTTCTTCAAACAAACACCCGACATGTCACAAAATCGCGACACTTTTTCGTCTCTACTGTCAAAATCGACACTTTCTTGTCAAATGAACATGTTCGAAATCGTGACATCTTTCTCCTCCCCTCATCTTTCTTCGAACCTGTCATAAATCGTGACACTTTTTCGTCCGTACCATCCTTCTTGCAACTTGTCGCGAAATCGTGACACTTTTCCTTGTAAGCTCTTTCTCTCAAACATGTCGCGAAATCGTGACACATTTTCCTCGTGCCTCTTTGCAGATTGTCGCGAAATCGTGACACTTTTCTTTTTTCTTCTTCACATGTCACGATATCGTGACAGTTCCTTTTTCTAGCTTTTCACCATGTCGCGATATCGTGACATCTTCTTTTCCTACTTTTTACCATGTCACGAAATCGTGACATTTTCTTTTCTTACTTTTTACCATGTCGTGAAATCGCGATATTTTTCCGCATTCTCTCTCTCCTCCCATGTCGTGAAATCGTGACAATTTTGCTTGCGCCTTCTCTCCTCGGCCATGTCGCGAAATCGTGACAATTTTGCTTGTGCCTTCTCTCTCCTCGGCCATGTCGCGAAATCATGATAGTTTTGCTTGCGCCTTCTCTCTCCTCGTCCATGTCGTGAAATCATGACACGCTCCAAGATGTCGCGATATCGCGACGCTTTTCTTACTTGTCTTTTTCTTTGATTTTTTGAATCTGGGCCACTTTTGTCTTCTCAAAAATTCACTGTACATGATCTGACTGACCTCTGAACCCCTGTCCACTGCATCAACTGATCTATCTGTCTTTGTTGACAACAATGACAATACTTTTGTTGCACCTTGCTCAACAATCTCCCCCTTTGGAATTGTTGGCAACACTCATGCAATCTCCTGTAATTCTTCTCCCCCTTTGACAATAATACCAAAGGGCTGCTGCAGACTCCCCCTGAGTCTATGCACACCATTCTCAGACAAAAATTGTTATAGTTAGCAAAAATCATGAATATAAGCAAAACTATAAACATAGGCATAAATGCTCCCCCTGAGAATGTGATCCCAATTGATAGTCAGTTCTTGGGAAATGTGACCACTCCCAACTTACTCCGAAGGTACTCAAAAACTTCCTTGGGCAATGGTTTTGTGAATATATCAGCTACCTGCTCTGTAGTTGGAACAAAATCCAATTTGACCTCTCCTTCTGCAACTTTATCCTTCAAGAAGTGATACCGGATCGCAATATGTTTGGTTCGAGAATGCATAACCGGATTCTTGGATATGTTGATAGCACTAGTGTTATCACATTTAATTGAAATTGGCTCTTTGAAGTGAATACCAAGATCTTTCAACGTTTGTCTCATCCATAATATCTGTGTACAGCATGTTGTTGCTGCAATGTATTCTGCCTCTGCTGTGGATAGAGAGACTGATTCTTGTTTCTTGTTGTGCCATGCTACCAACCTGTCTCCAAGATAAAATGCTCCTCCACCGGTACTCTTTCTGTCATCAATACATCCTGCCCAATCTGCATCAGAATATGCAATCAGAGTGAAGTCTTTACCTTTTGGGTACCACAACCCATAATCCATAGTACCCTTGAGGTACCTCAAAATCCTCTTTACATCTGTCACATGAGTTTCTTTGGGACTAGCCTGAAATCTTGCAACCATGCATACTGCCTGTAATATATTTGGTCTAGTGGCTGTTAAATACAGCAGGCTTCCAATCATAGACCTGTACATTGTTTGATCTACATCTGGAGATTTATCATCCTTGCTCAACTTGCGACCTGTTGTCATGGGAGTGCTAACCGGTTTACTATCTTCCATTGTGAACTTTTTCAGCATTTCTTTCACATATTTAACTTGAGAAATAAAAATGCCCTTTTCATTTTGATTGACTTGCAGTCCTAGGAAATAAGAAAGTTCACCAATCATAGACATCTCAAATTCTTTCTTCATTTTAGTTGCTATGTCTTTGCAATATTCATCCATGTCGCTGCCAAATATTATATCATCTACATAAACAACAAGAACAATAAGATGGCCCTTCTCTGTTTTGACATATAAATTGTTGTCCACCAAACCTTTCTTGAACCCTTGTTTAATAAGATAGTTATCCAACCTTGCATACCATGCTCTGGGTGCCTGTTTCAGACCATATAACGCTTTCTTTAACCTGCAAACAAAATCTGGATTGTCACCGAGTTGGAAGCCATCCGGTTGTTCAATGTAAACCTCTTCTTCCAGCTTTTCCATTCAGAAATGCTGATTTTACGTCCATTTGATATACTTTGAAATTTTTATGGATCGCTAAAGCCGGAAACATTCTGATTGCCTCTAGTCTGGCTATCGGTGCAAAGGTTTCCTCAAAATCAATGCCTTCAACCTGAGCATAGCCTTTATAGACCAATCTTGCCTTATTTCTGACAACCTGTCCGTCTTCATTTAATTTATTTCAAAAAATCCATTTAGTGCCGATTATGTTTTTATTTGTTGGCCGTGGTACTAATTCCCAGGTTTTGTTTTTCTCAATCTGATCTAGTTCTTCATTAATTGCCTTCATCCAACTTTCATCTGTGCTTGCTTCAGCAACATTTTTAGGTTCAATGCTGGATAACAGAGAATAGTTCCGTACTACTGCTCTTCTTGTCTGAATACCATCCGTGGGGTCCCCAATAATCTATTCTCTGGGATGATTTTTCTGCCAGCTACCTGTTTTGAATTTCTTGTTTTCTTCTTCTTCTGAGTCAGTTTTTAAATCATCTGGGTCAATTTTTTGATTCTCTTCTGTTTCCTTTTCTTCATCTCCTTCAATGACTTCTTCATAAATAGGGTAGTTTTCTTGATACGTAATTTCTCGTTCTCTACCTTCATCAACTTTAACATCAACACTCTCAACAATTTTCTTTAGCCTCTTGTTGTAACATGTGTAGGCTTTGCTTTTTGTTGAGTAACCAAGAAAAATACCTTCGTCAGCTCTATCTTCAAATTTATCGAGATTATCTTCAGTCCGTTTGATGTAGCACTTGCTGTCGAACACTTTGAAATATCTTGTTGTTGCCTTTCTGCCGAACCACAGCTCATAAGGTGTTTTGCTTTCATGCGGCCTTAGCATGCACCTGTTTTGAATGTAAACTACAGTATGGACTGCCTCTTTCCAAAATCTGTCAGCTATTTTGTTCTCAGCCAACATTGTCCGTGCCATTTCCTGCACTTTTGTTTCTTCCTTTCTACAACACCATTCTGCTGAGGTGTCCTTGCTGCTGAAAACTGTCTTCTGATCCCATATTTTTGATAGTATTCTACAAACTCTTCTGAAATAAACTCTCCTCCTCTGTCTGATCTTAGGCATTTAATTCTTTTTCCAGTTTGATTTTCAACCTATTTTTTAAAAATCTTGAACATCTCAAAGGCATCTGATTTAAGCTTTAAAAATAATACCCATGTCATCCTGGAGTAATCATCTATGAACAAGCATAAAGTATTTGTCACCGTTTATGCTTTGTGTTCTCATGGGTCCACACAAATCAGTATGAATTATCTCCAAAGGTTTGCTGGTGAAGTATTCCTTTGATTTAAATGTGGATCTGGTTTGCTTTCCTTTTTGGCATGAAGCACAGATGCTATTTACTGGTTTGCCAATGGTTGGTATATCTCTTACTACCCTTTTTGAACTTATTTTTACCAGATTGTCAAAGCTAATATGACCGAGCCTCTTGTGCCACAACCAATTTTCATCTTCCTGTCCAATCAAGCATGTTCCTTCTGCAGTTTTTGAGAGAGTATATAGATTTCTAGAAGTCCTCGATCCAGTAGCTATCAGCTTCCCACTGTGTGCTTTTCTCACTTCACAACTCTACTTCTTAAAAATGACTTCATGACCTCTGTCACAAATTTGACTTACACTCAGTAAGTTGTGCTTTAAACCAATCACAAACAGAACTTCCTTGGAATTGATCTTTCCATCACTTATCTTGACTGATCCTTTGCCAACTATCTTGGCTCCATCATTATTTCCAAACTTCACAGAGCCTCCTTCATATTTCTGTAAATTTTCAAATTTTTGTTTATCTCCTGTCATGTGACTGGAACATCCACTATCCAATATCCATGGTGCTGATTTGTTCTGTGCTTTGAATGTTGTCTGTACAATCAATGATTCCTTTTCTTCCTTGAGTTGCTCCTTTTCTTTCCATTCTGATTTGACTGCAGTTTTGGTCACTTGTTTAGACTTTTCTTTGTCAGTGGCCTGTGCATGTTTTTCTAGGAATTTTTTGTTTTGCTTTAAACTGTTTGGTTGAGTTCTTCTTCCCTGAAATTTATTTGCTGCATATGTGCTTCTACAGTTTCTTGCAATGTGTCCAAAGTTATGACAGCTATAGCATTCTACAACATACTCCATCAAGGGTGAAAATGCATTTCTACTTGTGAAATTTCTTTGTCCTATATTATAAATGCAATCTGAAATCTTATGACCGTAAGTATTGCATTTAAAACAATAACCAGAAAAGAAATGATTAAACCTGGGGAGTTGGTCTTTGCCAATTTGTAGTAGGAGTCACAAATTTTCTTCTCCTTTGATGTGTGACTTTTGTGAATCCCTCATTGTCGACACTCTTCTCGTGCCTGGCATTGTTGCTTTCTTTAGCATGATTCGATTTTCTTTGGTCAATCTTGATCTTATCTTCTTTCTTTACTGGTTCTGCAGTTATGGCTTTTGATCCACTTGAAGATTCTCCTTCGACAAACCCCAAGCCAAATTTGATGCCCGTGGTCCTCTGACTATTTATAATTTTTTCAAGCTGTGTAGAACTTCCTTCAAGTTTGTGATAGCAACTCAATTTTTGATTCTCGTTCTTCTAGCCGTATTCTTAAACCATCAATTTCTTCTTTCAGTTTGTTGCACTCATCTATTTTCATGGTTAATTTTACTTCAAGTTCTTCAGACATTTTCTTAAATTCCTTTGTCTGTATTTTCAAACTGTTTATTATGTCATTGGCATCCTCTAGTTTTCTTGAAAACTTTTTATTCTTTTTCCTTTCTACACTCAACTCTTCAAGTGCAACAACCAACTCACCTTCCAGATATACTTCAGCCTCATCCTTAAGGTTTTCATCACCTTCCTGATTTTCTTCTGTTCTTTCTTCTTCAAGTGCCATGAACAGAGCTTCACCTGTTTCTTCTTCAGAATCCTCACTTGAGCTTTCTTCAGAAGAGCTGACATTCTTGGATATGAAGCTTTTCTTCTTGAAGTTGTTCTTTCTAAAATTTTGTTTCTTCTTCCAGTCACCTTTTTCTTGGTGTGACCCTTCACCATTTTTGGTTTTCTCATGCATTGGACATTTAGCTGCAAAGTGACCGACTCCTCCACAATTGAAGCACTTAAATGGTAACTTTCCTCTATACTTTCCTTTTCCCTTTGTAAGTTTTCGAACAAAGTTAGCTTCCGTTTCATCCTGTGTCTCTTCATCCTCGGATTCTTGTTCAGCTTTTATATTTTTGTGTGCTTTAAAAGCAGCTTCTCTGTCTATGGGCTTAGTTTGTCCTATTCTCATTTCGTATGCAGTCAAGGAACCATGCATCTCATCCATGCTAAAATTGTTTAGATCTTTCGCCTCTTCTATTGCAGAAACTTTAGAGTTAAATCTTTTGTGAAGAGTTTTGAGAACCTTTTTCATGACAACTGCATCTTCAATTTCTTCATCGAGTCCTCTGATTGCATTAATGATTTTATTGACTCTCAAGCATATAGGCCTCTATGTTCTCATCTTCATTCATTTGTAATGCTTTGAACTAAGCTCGATGAGTTTGCAGCTTGGCTTCCTTGATCTTGCTGTCTCCTTCATGGATGCTCTTCAATTTATCCCACATGTCTTTTGTCGATTTACAGCTCATGACTCTTATCAGTTCACTGTCTACTAGCCCACACATTATGGCATTCTTTGCTTTGGAGTTATTCTCAAACTTTTTCTTCTCGACAGTATTTGTTGGAGGAGTAGTGGGTGTTGTGTATCCACTTTCTACCGACTCCCAAATGTCGTATCCCAACGCACTCAGATATGTCTGCATCTTGAGTTTCCAGAATGAGTAATTAGTTCCATCGAACAAGGGAGCTTTGTTGGATGAGAATCATTCACCACCTGCCATTGTGTTCCTTCCAAGATCACCTTAGCTGATTAAGCTTGTTCAAGAAACTTGGCTCTGATACCAATTGATATTCTCACAATGACACTGAGAGGGGGGGTGAATCAGTGTAGCTATTAAAATTCAAATCTACAACACTTAAATCTGAAGCAAAGAGAACTTGAAAATAGGTAAAGCAATTTTCACAAGAGAGCACACCACAACACACAATATAACGAGGTTCACCAATTTGGCTACTCCTCAAAAATGACTGCTTGGACTCCAATCCAAATCCAACCTTTGCAAAACACCAATTTTACAAACACTTTACCAGCATCCACCGGAAGGAGCACCAACCCCTTAATTTTTTGCTACAACAGATAGGAGCACCAACCCCTAATACCAAGCACCAACTTGGACTGCAATTCTGAGTTATTACAATGACATAAAAATGCCTTCACTATTTACACGACCCTGACTGGTCTGCAATTAAACAAACTCTGCACGCTCTCACGGATCTGCTTATTTCTCTCTCAGCCCTCTTCTAACCCTCTTTACGTAGTAATTTCTCACTTACAGTAGCAACCTGATTCTCTATGCGACTGTCTTTTTATAACCCCTTTTTCTCATCGAGACTCCTCGTCTTCTATGACTTTTGGAATCCCGCATGCAGTCGAATAACATTCTCTGACTATTCGAATTCTTTTCTATGCGTGCATGCATTTTTTATTCTGACTTATGCGACTGTTCGAATTCTTTTTCTATGCGTGCATGCATTTTTTGATTCTTCTTATGCGACTGTTCGAATTCTTTTTCTATGCATGCATGTATTTTTTGATTCTTCTTATGCGACTGTTCGAATTCTTTTTCTTCGACTATTTTAAAAATAGCTGCATGATTTCTAACTGTCACTGCACTTGTAACTGTCGCACTGACTCTAGTTAACTCTTCTAATTTTGGCTCCCTGCTTTTTCTCTACCACTGCCCCTTTAACTACAGTTCTGTTCCAGTTAACTGTCTGTTATCGTGTTGTAGCTACCCGTCATGAAATCGTGACACTTCTGTCTCTTTCTGCCCTTCTCACCTTTTACCCACAAAAATACATGTCACAAAATCGTGATAGTTTTTGGCTCCTTGTCCACTTCTTCGCTTGCACCCGTGAAAACCAGACATGTCACGAAATCATGACACTTTTCGCTTTCGTACACTCTACTTGGCTTGCACTAGCGAAAACTAGACATGTCACGAAATCGTGACATCTTTTGCTTCCTTGCACTCTGTTCTGCCTGCACTAGCAAAAACCTGACATGTCACGAAATCATGACATCTTTCGCTTTCGTACACTCTTCTTGCAAGCTCTAGCGAAAACCTGACATGTCACGAAATCGTGACATCTTTCCTCCTCACTACTCTTCTCGGCTTCAACCAGTGAAAACTCGACATGTCACGAAATCGCGACACCTTTCTCTGCCTTGTGCCTTTCTGTCTTTCGCCCGTGAAAATGGAACATGTCGCGAAATCGCGACATCTTTCTCTTCCTTACACTCTTCTTCGCAAACCCGACGAAACTCGACATGTCCGAAATCGCGACACTTTTCTCCTGCTTCTTTTTGCCTTCCATCTGCCTTTTTCTCCTTGCCTTCTTTCGAACCTGTCGCGAAATCGCGACATCTTTTTCTCCTTGGCACTTCCTCTTGCAACTTGTCACGAAATCGCGACACTTTTTCTCCTTGGCACTTCCTCTTGCAAATTGTCGTGAAATCGTGACACTTTTCCTTGCGAGCTCTTTTTCTCGAACCTGTCACGAAATCGCGACACTTTTTCGTCCGTACCATCCTTCTTGCTACTTGTCGCGAAATCGTGACACTTTTCCTTGCAGGCTCTTTCTCTCAAACATGTCACGAAATCGTGACACATTTTTGTCCGTACTGCCTCTCTTGCAGATTGTCGCGAAATCGTGACACTTTTCTTTGCGCTCCTTCTTCTCTTGATCATGTCGCGAAATCGCGACAGCTTTCCTTGCACTTTCTAAACATGTCGCGAAATCGCGACAGCTTTCCTTGCACTTTCTCAACATGTCGCGAAATCGCGACATCTTTTCTCTCTCCTCTTTCTACTTCGCTTTCACCATGTCGCGATATCGTGACTATCCTTGCGCTTTCTCTCTCTCCTCCGATATGTCACGAAATCGTGACAATTTTTCTTGCGCCTTTCTCTCCTCGGCCATGTCGTGAAATCGTGACAATTTTGCTTGCGCCTTCTCTCTCCTCGGCCATGTCGCGAAATCGTGACAATTTTGCTTGCGCCTTCTCTCTCCTCGTCCATGTCGCGAAATCATGACAATTTTCATAGCATTTTCTCTCTCCTCCGATATGTCACGAAATCGTGACAGAAAACATGTCGCGATATCGCGACAGTTTTCTTACTTGTCTTTTTCTTTGATTTTTTGAATCTGGGCCACTTCTGTCTTCTCAAAAATTCACTGTACATGATTTGACTGACCTCTGCACCCCTGTCCACTGCATCACCTGATCTATCTATCTGTGTTGACAACAATGACAATACTTTTGCTGCACCTTGCTCAATAGAAGACATGGAGGTTGAGGATTCATGTCACCCAAATTAAATAATTATGGAGTGAATTAAATGATGTGATTCTAGTTTATGTGGGTAGATATCTAGGTAAAGTGGTAGACTTTCTTGCTAAGATGTAAACTGAGAATGAGGTAAGGGTTCAGTGACACAGTTGCATGGCTATTGAGGATGAGAGGATTAGGTAAGTTGATCATAAAATCTAGTGTTTAGCTAATTTGGACAACAATTATAGATATATGGTTTAGAATATTTGGCTCTAATGCATATCTTCTTTTGTTGTTGTAAATAGTTATTCGTGCTAGCTAAGGATGGGAGGAGTCTCATACCAACTTGTAAATGATCTTTAATTTAATATAATTTTTCCAAATTATTATTGAAAAGAAGTTTAAATGAAAACACATTAGTGTTGTACAATACAACAAGTATTACCAATAGAAAACATTAAAGTAAATCTTAATCATTATTTAATTCAAACAATCAATATTGTTTTGTGAGTTTCAGCATTTACTACTTTCTCTAACCATGGAAAAGAGAGTTTAACTTCACAATACTATATTAAAACCCCTATATTGGCTAGCCTATCTACACATTTGTTCCCTTCCCTTAAATATGTAAACTTGATTTCTTCAAACTCTGTAGCAAGATCTTGTATTTCCACAATTATGTCTTGTATGTTCATGAAGTCTTTTCTTTTCTCAAAATTACATTTATTACTATTAATGAATCATCTTCCATCTATACTTTGTTCCATTTTATTTGTCTACATATTTTTAACCTTCCAAAGTTGCCCAAGCTTCAACTTCATTATTTGTCTTAAATCCACTATTGAAAGCATAATGTGACAAAATCCACCCCTATTATTTCTAATTATTCCTCCTCCTCATATTGGTCTTGGGTTTCCTTTAGATGATCCATAAAAAATCAATTTGACCAACTCCACTTTCAATGGTTTTCACTTTATATTATTTACCTTTTGTTTTTCTTGTACCCAACATCATAATTCCTTTTGATGACTTGACTCTATCTATCAAGGTTCTCTACTTCAAGATTAGGAATTGGGTGAGTTGATAGGGTTAGTTTAGACTCCTATATGGCTTAAAAAATCTCTCTTTCATTACCTCTGAACTACTTTCCTTTTCTTTAAATATTATTTAATTCCTTTCTATCCATATAGGCCAAAGTATTGTATCTTTTGTGTATCCCAAATTGTCTTTAATACCTCACTTTTAAAAGTGATTTGTTATTATTTTAACCACTCTTTAATTTTGTCATTCATCACTATGCATTTACTAAACGTATTAAGAATCCATTTTCATAGTTCCTAGACTATTGAACAATGTCCCAAGATATGGTCTATACTCTTCATCTTTTTACATATAACACATTGTGAAGGGCCATGAAAACCCTTTTTTATTAGGTTATGCCAGGATAAATTTTCCTATGACCTACTAACCATACAAGCATTTTGTTTTTTAGAATGCCCAGTCTATCCCACATATCTCTCCATATTCTTGCGGTATTTCTATATTGTTGGTGTTTTACATTATATCCATTTCTTTCTATGTATTCTTTTGAGCTACTCAACTCCTAAATCAACTTATCCTAAGCTCTCCTTTAAATAATGACTATTGTTATCTTTCTGCTCAATTGTCTCCTAGAAAAAATGTCCAATATACTTGTAAGAAAATACTTTTTCCATTTGTATCTTCCTTCTTGTTTCTTGTACATTATGTTTGAAACCCTGTCATCATATTTGTCTTGAAGTGATCTCATCCATGGTTTCAAAATTGGATTTAGATTGAGTGGTTTTTTATCACACCAAGTATCCATACAAATAGATTTTTTTCTCCAATTCCCACCACCCATCTTAGACCTATAATCACTAAATCAATTTATTTTTTAAAATCATTCCATACTGCAGAATCATCTAGTAGTGAGAATGCAATAAAGATTAAGGTTGGTCATTGGGCTCAATATAGTTAGAATAATTCTTTCCCACTATTTTTGGCTCTCCTTGTACAATCTTCAAATTACTTTTCTGTTAGGGATATTCTATTACATCATTTTGTATAGGAGCATTATTTGTATCGGTCTCCTTGATTGTATCTATCTCATTTTTTATAATAATAATTAATCATACCAATAGATTATGTATTAAATAAGTATTCTTGAATGAATTGATTTGATTTTCTTTACCATCAATGGTATCAAAGCCCTAGTAATCCAAGTATACTCAAAACCTATAGCATTAAGCTAATTTGATTTATCAAAAAGGAATCCTTGGCTCAAGTGCACCAATCAGGGGAGTGTGTGAGGTTTTATAGAACATACAATCATTGTAATTTTATGACCTGCATTTACATGATTTATGAGAAATATTAGATAAATGGAGGCTCATGGGAAGTTGGTGTTGCTTCATAGCATCTAAGATATTGCATATTTAAGGAAGAGAGTTTAGATCTAGTTGATAATGGAGCAAAATTCAGAGTCTCATGAAAGCCCTTGAATATTCCCCTAGCAAATTTGGTGAACTCGTAATTCACATCTCCATTCAAATTCTTTCTCATGGTGAGCTTCAATGCATGGGTTGTACGAGATAGAAAAAGATTCTATTAACCTATAGATGGACACATCATCAATGGAAAAGGAGTCATAGCAGATATCTATGTTCAAGATATCTACGTTTGTGTGTGGTTTGAAGTCCTCGAGGGAGAAATCAACATCAAAGGTATTATTATCTTCTTTTTTTTAGGAGCAAACTCTATAAAATTTACAGATCAATATTATTTAACAATGGGTAGATCTGCTACATCCTTTCTCACCATAAGACTTCAAGAGAGGAGTGACTAAGCTCTGAATTTGAGAAAAAAATGTGATGAAGCAAACATCGACTTATGAGGAGGAGGTATTGGAGATCTAGATATCCCTCCCCTGATGTAAAGACCTTGTAGCACTTACTGATATATTTGAAGAGGCTGGAGATATCCTTTGTAGTTGACAAAGTACATGAGGGTGAATTTGGTTACCATGGTGCGAGTGATTGTGATGTTGTAATAAAAGAACTATTAGATCTAGTTTTTTGAGCACCATCGATATAGCTTGCAGGCTTGGATGAATGCAGATTAAAGAGCACAAACATAGAAATCTATAGTTGACATAGGATAGTCAACACAAGTAGTCGATATGAGATGGTAGACATAGTGTCGATGTGGGGTTTGTTGAGCCATAAAGTTTCCATTATTTGTAGATTTACAAGTGGAGGGTTATCCTTTAGATCATACCCATCATATCCTCCACTTCACCTATATAGAGGAACTTCATGGGATAATTGACATGGCACATAGCAGGTTCATCCATCGCTCTTAAATTGACCAACCACCTATTGAGTAGCATCATTGAGGATAGTGGTGTAGAAGTGAAGGACATGAGTAGAGTAGAAGGGCTACTTGATCGTAGTCACACCTTTCAAGATCTAAGTTGTGTAGCACCAAGGTGGCTAGCACATGGTGCATACAGCATGTGGCTAACAAGACCCAGATTTGAATTTCATCAAATGACTTTCCTTTTTTTTAAATGACCATTAATATTTAAAAAAAATTAGGCACATGTTTTGTTTATAATATTGCAAAGTGGGGGGTCTTTTCTTTTAAAAAAACTTATTCTATTTGAAAAGGGAGGTAATAAAAAAATCATATAGTTTTATAGTTAAGAAGAAAATTTAATTATAGAACATTAAAACAAGGAATGCCCTTTAATGTTTTTTAAATATCCATTAGGAGGTATAAGGGTGTAAGAGTCAAATTTTTGAACTTTATTGTCTTGATACGATGGTAAAATTAAAGTTTCAAAGTTTAGATCCCTATTTTCCAAGATTAAATTATCATAACAAGTGCAATATCGATGTAGTCCAACACGTTCATTTTTTCTTGTTTTGTATTCATGTTTTGCAATTCATGCTTTATTGCATTGGATGGAAAAAGGAATTCACAAAAACAATCAACCCTTTCTCAAACCTTAAAGGTTTGAAGCAACATTTGGTATAGATAGTGCCTCTGACAGTCATTTGCATGTAATATTATTGTGACTCGTTACTACACTTAATGCCTAACATAGCTGCAACAATGATGTCTAGTATCTATCCCTATAAATTTTCAAGGAGTAATGAGGTAAGCCCATTTTATTTTATTCACTTCGTCAATTACCCTATTCACCATTATTGCTTGGCATAAACCCTAAAATTAAGACTCTCCTAGGGGGTATTTCTAAGCAAGTGTCATAGAAAGGACAAAACACTTTTTCTATTTTCTAGATACCACTTATCATGCTCTTTCATGTACCTCAAGCTCTCTCTCACATACAACCATGTATATCGGGAGGACTAGCTTCTTCCACATACCAATAGGTATCTTAGAAGGGTAGGTATATCGAAAGGTATAATATATTGGACTGACAATATATTGAAATGGGGGCCATTTAGAGAGATAAAGAACCCTCATCATAGAAGAAAAATATGAGAACCATATTGACAGTGGAAAATCTATGAGATATTATGATTGGTAGAAGAACACAACCTCAAAACTTGGACCAAGAAAAAAATATGATAAAGCATATAAGAGAGCTCTAATGCTCATCATCCTTATTATAATTAATGTAATCCAATTACATATTTGTGAAGTCAAGACCTACAAGGAAGAATGGGACACTCTTACTACCATCTACAAGAGGAAGAATCAATCCACCATTCTTACTCTTCAATCACAACTCCACACATTGAGAGTGGCAAATAGAGAAGTCTAAACCAATCCTATCAACTCATCCAATCCCTAATCTTGAAGTAGAGAGCCTTGATATATAGATTCAAGTCATCAAATGGAATTATGATGTTTGGTACAAGAGAAACAAAAGGACGGTAAAGAATATAAAGTGGAAATCATAGAAAGTGAGGTTGGTCAACTTGAATTTTTATGGAGCATCTAAAGAAAATCCAAAACTAGTAGGAGGAGTAATTAGCAGTATTAGGGGTGAGATTTTATCACATTATGCTTTCAATAGTGGATTTAAGACAAATAATGAATTTGAAAGCTTGGACGACTTTGGAAGGTAAATATGTAGACAAATGAAATAGAACAAAGTATAGATAAAAGACCATTCATTAATAGTTATAAATACAATTTTGAGGAAAGAAAAGGCTTCATGAAACACACAAAATATTATTGTAGAAATACAAAACCTTGCTATGGAGTTTGAAAAAATCAAGTTTACACATTTAAGGGAAGGGAACAAATTTGCAGATAAGCTATCCAATAGAGGGGTTTTAATAGAGGATCGTGAACTTAAACTCTCTTTTCCATGGTTAGAGAAAGTAGTAAGTTTAGCTAAAGCTCACAAAAAAAGTTGATTGTATGAATTAAATAATGATTAAGATTTACTTTAATGTTTTTCATTGGTAATATTTGTTGTATTATTTAACATTAATGTGTTTTCATATAAACTATTTATCATGGTTCTTGTGGTTGAAGTTATGTTTCGCGAAGGAAACTAACATTTAAGATCTCGTAAAGTGGACTATGATAGCACACAATTTTAGAAATATTACTCTATTAAGATGTAGTCCATAGACTATAGAGGTGGAGTTTTGGTATTGTGAAGGTTGGTGCAAGAAAATTTCAAGAAGAATGTTGAATTTTGAAATATTTGTACTTACAAAAAAATTGAAGAATATCCTAAAAATGAAAATTAAAAATTTTGACTTATTATAAAAAAGATGTAGGTATTTAACTATAGCTAGTTATAACAACTCAATTGAGATAAGAATTGAATATGTTTGTAAACTCTCAAGCTTTAAAGGAGAGAGTTATGATTTGTCAAGAGCGCATGCCTGAGTACAATTTTTTTTTTCTAAAAAAAACCTTAGGATTTGGAAAAGTTAAATAACTTTAGACATATTGATTTAAACTTAAATAAGCTAATTATATTACATCTTATTCAACAAAAATATTATATTACATCTTTGTTTTTAATGTCACACTTAAAAAATAGGCTTTAAATCCTTTAAGTTAATTTTTTATTATAAAATTATAATTAATAGATTTAACTTAAAAAAATAAATGTGTAAATAAATAATAAACTATATTGATTATAATGAATATGTATGTTGGAATTTACATATTTTATGGTAAGTTAAAAAATATAAATTATTATATATAAATAATTTACTATTGTAAATATTGTGAAGGCATTTACAAATATATATGTTTAAATTTATATTTTATAGTAAAATTAAAAATATAAATTATTGTATGTAAATAATTTTATATTTATTAAATTATTTTAAAAAGGAAAAAAAAATCTTAAACCAAGATTCAAACGATAACGTGAAAAAAAAAGAAAAATACGTGAAAAAGAAAAAGGAAAACAATACATTCAATGCATTTCAGAGTAGATCGAACCCGACGTGAATCGAATTCGCAGCCTTCTGATCTAGAGTGAGACGCGTTACCATTGCGCCACGGATCCTAGGCTAGGCATAGGTCTTACTCAATATAATTATCACTCAATGCAATGAATTATTATGGTTTGATTTCGGCTAAAAGGTTAGCCACTTTGGCAGGGTTTTCTTATATGGACAGAAAATTTATGTGTTTTCTTAGATGGATGAAATTATGATTAATTTAATTTAAAAGAAGGGATTTGGCTTATCATGTTCAAAATGGTCATTTGGTCAAACAGGTATGTTTTAATTTAATATCGAGCTACACTCTTATATCATTATACGCTGTAATAAATATACCTTTGGTTACACTCATTATACTTTATAATAAATATAGGTAGATTGGTAAGTGTAAGTATGGTTGGACATTTATCAGAAATCTATAATCTTTTGAGTGTACGTTAAATTGATGACGACAATACGAATCTCGAGCGAGAGGTGGTCCTAATCTTACACCGGGTCAACAAGAACGAGACGGATATGTTTGTTGGAAATAGTCCATATGGTTTGAACACTGCGTTGATCAATTATAAAAAATAATGGTGTAACCAACTCTTCTATGTTAGCATTGACTTGTTCTATATATATATATGGAACAAGTCAATGCTAGGCAGAGGAGGTTACACCATTATTTATATATAAGTATGGAACAAGTGTAACCAACTCTCCTTGCAGAATATGATTTTGGCATTGAGTATATTAAAGGAAAAGAGAATAAAGTCCTTAATGCCCTGAGTAGAAGAAGATAAATAGCAGTTTTGTCTCGCATCCATGTCGACTTGATGGAACAAGTCAAAAAAATGCAAAATCAGGATGCATACTACAACCAAATTCAGGAAAGTATGGAAAGGAAACCTGATGAAAATAAATACTTTGGCATCAAGGATGGTTTCTTATGTTATAAGAACAAGTTAGTAATTCCTGAGATTGGGAATTTGAGAAGGATGATTATGAATGAAGCGCACAGATCTCCATATTTTATTCATCCAGGAGGAGCAAAGATAAGGGAGAATATAGAAAATATATTCTTCTGGCCAGGAATGAAGAGAGACATAACTATATTTATCGTTCCATGCCTTGAGTGCCAAAATATGAAAGCAGAACATAGACATCCTACTGGTTTGTTGTATTTGCATGATTTGACTATGCAAAAAGGGTAAGTGATTTCGATTGATTTCATAATAGGGCTACCTAAGAACATGTTTTAAAATGATGCAATTCTAATAGTGATCGATGGACTGACCAAAGTTGCGCACTTTATACCCACGAACACCAAGGATGACGTCGTGGCTATGGCTAATAGATTTACCAAGAAAATATTTTGGCTTCATGGTTTTCTAGAGGTAATCATATCAGATAGGAATCCAAAATTCACATCTAAGTTTTAGCAATCCTTGCATCATGCCATTGGTACTATATTGAATATCAATTGTGCTTACCATCTAGAGACCGATGGATAAACTAAAAGAGTGAACCAAGTGCTAGAAGACATGTTTTGCATGTACTGTATGGATCAAAAAAATCATTGGGAGGATTACTTACATTTGGTAGAGTTTACGTACATTAACGAACACCATTCAACCATAGGTATGGCTCCGTTCGAAGCTTTGTATGGTATGAAGTGCAGGGCACCATTCACATGGGATAATCTAGAAGACCGAATTGTGCTTAGTCTAGACATGGTCAAAGAAATGGAGAAACAGATGAAGGTGATCAAGGATAGACTAAAGGAAGCTACAGATCGATAGAAAAGTCATGCTTGTCTGAAGAGGTCACAAAAAGAGTTTGTTGTGGGTGATAGAGTGTTTTTGAGGGTAAATATTAGAAAGAGTGCTATTAATTCCACAAAGCATGATCCTCGCTTTGTGAGACCCTTTGAAATTATAGAGAAGATTAGTCCTATGGCATATCGACTTGCTTTACTACCTAATTTGTCCAAGATTGATAACACCTTCCATATTTCCTTACTTAAAAAGTACATTGCTAATCCTGAGCATGTGTGGAATTTTTCTAATTTGTAGATGGTGAACCCAGAGGTTATAGAGGTTCAACCAGTAAGAATCCTTGAGTTCCGATCTAAATCGATGGGGAAAGTAAATTTGCAGTAGTATAAGGTTTAGTGGGACCGTTATTCCAAAAAGAATGCTACTTGGGAGAAAGTAGAAGATATGCAGAGATATTTCCCTTTATTGTTTGAGAACAATATGTAACTATTATTTTTCTTTTTATTGATGAAACTAGTAAGACACAAAGGACTATGTTAAGCCTAAGGATGGGAGGACGTCGCGACCCTCCCTTTGCAAAATTCTTTTTGTGAATGGATTTATGTCTTGATGAGTTATTTTATCTTACGAATTATTGACCTTTAGTGATTATTGTACAATCAGACATAATGTGGGAAATATGTTACATTCTAGTAAAGAAATGACTTATAGTTTTGTGTGTAAGTTATGACATTTATCTCACGGAACTGACAAATGATCTTTTGAGTTCTAGGGTGTGGAAAAGAACTAGCATATATCTCAAAACTTTCACCAATTTGTCATGTATATCTTAACTTAGGATTATGGAATAATGACTTACCTTTTGATCTTAATAGGCATAGAAGACCTTAAGAATGGATAATTGTCAAATTTGACTAATCTCATGTAATAAATGAGTAGATATTAAATAAAAATAATCTTGTTGTCCCATGATGGAAGTATCCATTTAAAATAAGCAATAAAACCAAGTTTGGTTCCATTGATTCGTGCATGATATTAAAATTAATGAACATGTTTCTTGTTGGCATCGAAGACGATGATGCCACGTAACAAGAAGAAGTGGAGTGATGGGAGAAAAGGTAAGTGGTATTTGGCAGACTGGGGAGAGAAGAAAAAGGATGACCTAGAGAAAAGAGGCAGGCTACCAAAATTTAAATGTTAGGTGGGAGTGTAGAGAACAAAAAATGAAAGAGAGAATGGACGAGCAAAAGTAGGCTTACGTGAAAGGAAGGTAAGTTTTATTGATCTTCCTTTTAGTTTGTTGCTAATAGATCAATTCTAGTCAGTATAGACAATTGGCACAAACTTCATCTCAAAGACGTTGTCATCAAAATTGTTTTCTTGTATTAATGAAATAATAAAATGATGTATGTGTTGGAAATTCGCTGGTGTAGCAAAAGTAGCAATGGAAGGATGATGATGATGATATATATATATATATATATATATATATGGATTGAGATGGGAATTGTGATATCAAACTACTGTGATTTGTGTCTTTATTGTGTAAGGGAAGAAGCATTGCAATCGGTTTTCATTTTCGTATGAATTTGTTATATTCTAGATAAAAGAATGATAGAGTGTTTGTGAATGAGAGTCATTTGGTGCAGTGAAAGAAGTAATTATTTTGGATAATTTATAACGTTTTGATAATTTTAATGGTTAACATTTATAGAGCATAAAATTTGTTGGATAAGACGTGTGAAATCATTGTGATTGTGATTCGTTGGTACAACAGAATTAGCCTTGGAATTGATGTTTCTTATCCTATATTTTAGGTGAATAGTCAGTTGTGTTTAGAGTCTGCTATGTATAGTAAATGTATGAATTTTAAAGAATACGTTTTGTGATTCGTTGTATAGTGAAAGAAACACGAAAATGTATGTTCATATTATTGTTTTGGAATGGGAAATAACAATGTACATAGTGGTTAAGCTCTAGAGTAAAGAAATGATGTTATTCGTGACTAGTGGTGTCATCAGTGTAGTGGGGATAGTTGGGAATGGACCTATTACATCTGAATGTTTTTGGAGTAATAGTATATCTGTAAACCCATTTGTATATATTAAATGTAGAAATGTATGTTCCCATTGTATCTAATGATGATAGAAGATACTACTGCAACATCATGACGGTTGAATTATTTATGCCTAACTGGAGTGATGAGGATAGCATAAATAGAGACCACATGTGTGTAAGCGTAGATGGTCCAATCGATGTTTGGTTGATATTTTATCACCGACTGTGTTAAACGTTGTTGAGTCCTTATTGTCTATGACTTATAAGACTTTTAAACCTCTGAGTCATCAATTATTTTCTTACCTGGAAATGATCTCAGTGTTGTTGGTTAAACTAGTTTGGTTTTACCTTTTGAATTGTGCTTATATTTTATAGAAGGTATGCTTTTGGAATTGGCAATAGACTGCAGGAGATGAATAGATATTCCTCTTAGCCAATCATATGAAGAAATTTTGGTACAAATTTCGAGTGTAACTGACAAGAGAATTTGCCTATCACCTGAATGAAGAGGGATTGGTAGTTCTGAGTTTAGAGATCACAATCCACGATAAAAAATATTGGGTTTGAATAGATAGAACAAAGACCTCTGTTGCATCAATGGATTAGGGGGAAATCTTATTTTTGAAATCCAAGTATTACTTGTAATGAATGTTAAGTTTGGACTACATGCATATGTGGATAGAATGGATGTAAAGGTAAATTTTTTGTAGACGAAGAGGAATGCCTTTAGTAATGTATGGTTTCAATTTATTTAATGAATTAAAGAGAAAGGCGGATTAGGGCTGAATTTCCCCATGAGGGGTTTCTCCCAAGGTAAAATTTTGTGTTATGGTTTTTGTGGTATTTTACTTATGATGGACTTGTGTAATAATAGATAATTGTTTCGTGGAATGGTACTTTAATTTAAGTCCTACGAAGTATGGTTATGAGATGACTAGTTGCATTATGATTATTAGAGATTATTCATAGTCTTGTATGTGTGGATACTATAATGGTAGTTCCATGGAAATATTCAAACAATGATGACCAATGTTTCATGGATATGATTGTGTCATATTATTTTATGGTTAAACAAAAATATTAATGGGTTGCTACTTCAAGAACAGTTAATTTCCTTGTTGGGTATGATTATAGAAACCACATACAAATGTGCAATAGATTGTTCTTGTATCCATAGATAGACTTTGGAAATAGTAAAGGTTTTACCTAATGTAACTAAATGAAATGTATGGATGGGTAAGATTGTGATTCAAATGGTTGAATCAGGGATGAGGCTTCTGGGATGTCTAGCTCAAAATGAGATGATATGGATAGACATCCCCATACATGTAAAGGTACCCTTTGCATAAAAATACCTATGTAGATTGTGTGCTTGGCATGTCCTCTGAAGGAATGGAGGAGAGGTCAATACTAGCTCAATGGATCCTAAGATGGATAGTTTGACCTATTAAGTACAACACCTAATGATCTTACATAGATGGAATTATGTAAGTCATAATGATGGGTGTACCTCAAGGAAGAATTCTAGTGGAGTAGTCGTGCGTGGCATTAATAGATACTCTAGAGTAGGGAATCTAGAACATTAGCATTTAAAAAAAATAATGGTTGGAAATTTAGGGTGATGACAATTCATGACTGCTTTGTTGGATCCATGCTTCTACTGCTCTACTCTAATATTTCAAATGATTGATCCTATTGTTTCCTAATTTTGTTGCACCCCTTTGAAATCTAGAAACATTATGTTTTTCTACCAAACACAACCATACTTGATACCTTTCTAACTCCATGTAGATCTAAAATATTGATGCCTTAAGCCATACCTCTAAGATTTTTGTCACTCAGGATGGTGTGGGTGTTGATATGTTGTAAACTTAACTTGACATTTTATTTCCTTTGATTCTTCAACTTTAAATTCTTCTTTACAATCTTCTCTCTTATACCTTTATTTTGGTATATTCTTCTGCAATTTTGAAAAGGCTTCCTTGGACTTTGTTGCTTATTTAATGGACTCTATTGTTGTTGCAACTGTAAATTTAACTTTTGAGTTTTCTAATGGTTCTTCAACTTGTTTCCTTACCATAACTGCTTTTTGCTTCTCCTTGGATCCTTGCTTCTTAAGGTTTTCCTTTTGAATGTGGCTATGAACTTGCACGCTGTCATCTGTATTTTTTCTTTCTATTATATCCTCTTTATTCATTTCTTTTAGTTCCCTCTGAAGCCTTTTATTTCTTCTTCATATCCTTTGATGGTGACATTCAAACCTGCTATCTTTTTAATAAGGGTTGCACTAACTCAAGAATGCATACTCTATTTCATCCCATTTGGATCCTTGCTCCTTAATATTTTTCTTTTGAATGGGACCATGAACTTGCATGTTGTCAGTTGTAATTTTTCCTTCTATTACATCCTCTTTCTTAATTTCTTTCAGTTCCCTTTGAAGCCTTCTTATTTTTTCTTCATATCCTTTTATGGTGACCTTCAAACTAGCTATTTTTTATAAGGGTTCCACTAACTCATGAATGCTTGCTTTATTTCATCCCATTTGGATCCTTGCTTCTTAATATTTTCCTTTGAATGCGAAAATGAACTTGCACCTTGTCATCTATATTTTTTCCTTCTATTATATCCTCTTTATTCATTTCTTTCAATTCCCTTTGAAGCCTTTTTATTTCTTCTTCATATCCTTTAATGGTGACCTTCAAACTAGCTATTTTTTTATAAGGGTTCCACTAACTCAAGAATGCATGCTCCATTTCATCCCATGTCAAAATTCTTTTCTTAGTAAGAATATCCCACCAATCATGAGCTTCATCTTTTAAAAGATAAAAAAGTTTTCAAAATCCAAAAGATCTCACAAGAATATATAAATCTAAACTTTATCCACAATTCTCAAGCATCAATGTCATCATTTCTAAAATTGGTAACTCCATGATCTCAATCCAAAAAAATCTCGAAAGAAAATAGGGTTTTTCAAAACTTTCTCTTTTTCTTTAAACTCCTCTAATCCTTGCTATCACAAGCAGAACAACTTAAATACAATATAATTAACATAAAAAATGAATGTAGTCATCTATTACGACTTTGCAATAATTCGTTACCAAAATTTTCCTCTAAAGGGTTCAACACTATTACATATAATGCTATTGTTATTGAAAGAGGCGTGGATGACTTCAATGGTAGTGCGGTTCTTCTCAATGACAGTAACAATAATGTTGAAGACTTATTAAACAAGATACTGCAGCTGAAACTCAAATCATTTCTCTTTGTTGGTAATGTTCAAATTGCTTCTCTTTGCTAATAATATTATCGATAATCTTCTCTACTAATAATATCCTCTTGCCCTTAATCTGCTCTTGCCTTGTCAATAATCTTCTAATCTTCTCCTTTGTCTTTACACCCTCCGCTACCATGAGAGAGATTGCTATGTCATTTGATGTTTACTTTAATTTTAAATATTTTTACTATGCCCTCTGCTACCATGAGAGAGCTTGCTATGTCATTTGATGTTTACTTTAATTTTAAATATTTTTACTATGCCCTCCCCTACCATGAGAGAGCTTGCTATGCCTTTTGATGTTTACTTTAATTTTAAATATTTTACTATTAAATTTTGATGATTATAACTTAAATCTTCAATCACTATCTTCTTTACATGTATAAAACCTTTTAATAAAATGTTTTTTCATATAAACATTTAACATATCTATTATAATAATATACATTATTTTCTCTTCATAAATTGTTGTCATATTATGTTTTGTTGGCATAATACAAAACATTTTATTTCGAGAGAAGAAACAACGTAACAGTTTGGGCTTTGACTCTTATTTGGGAGGTCCAAAAACTGCGGTGTATGTGGGGTTGTGTGTTAAATTCCTTATTAATAAGGTCGTGTATGTGGGGTTGTGTATTAAATTCCTTATTAATAAGGTCGTGTATGTGGGGTTGTGTGTTAAATTCCTTATTAATAAGGTCGTGTATGTGGGGTTGTGTATTAAATTCCTTATTAATAAGGTCTTGTATGTGGGGTTGTGTGTTAAATTCCTTATTAATAAGGTCAACTCTCCCCTTATAAAAAGTCATAATGAGACGAGAATATCTAATCTTGAGCATACGTCGTACAAATAAAATATATCTTTATTTCATATCTAACTCTTCATAATTCATAAAAAAACATTTTTATATCTTAGTTTATAATTAAGTTTAATGTGTTTATTTGAAGTATAAGATTTGACATAGAATTAATATATATGCGAATTGTTCTTGCTATGGTCTTGAGTAGAGTTTTAATCAATCAATATGGTTTTTATTTGTTTATTTGCGCACTCCTCGAGCCAGCAAAAAAATTAAAAAAGGAAAAATAATCCACGAAATGTATTTAGGGGTAAACTGAACCCGACGTGAATCGAACACGCAACCTTCTGATCTGGAGTCAGACGCGCTACCATTGCGCCACGGATCCTCGGTTAATCATTGATTAAAATTTATTATGACTAATAACCGATGAATTATTATTGTTTGATTTCGGCTAAAAGGGTTAGCCACTTTAGCAGGGTTTTATTATATCAACGGAAATTATTGATTGACTTTTTTTTGTGTTATCTGAATGAAATTATTTATTGACTTAATTTAAAAAAACGGTGGCGGTTAATTAAAAAAGGGATTTGGCTTATCATGTTCAAAATGGTCATTTAGTTAAAGAGGCACGTTTTTCTTTAATACTAAGCCACACTCTTAAATTTAAAATCAAAATGATGAAGATCATTATAATATATATATAAAAACTACAAGGAGTAATGTTATTGGAGTTATGCTAAGTTTAATAAAGTTTAAAATGATAAAATATTATATTAATTTGTATTAGTTTAACTGATTAGATTTTTCAATGTGTAAGGAGGAGATTTAGGTTCGAATTTTGTCAAACTATACATGGATAATATCTAAGCTTTATTGTAATACTGCTATGTGGTGATGATGTAACAAGAGTGGGGCCCATTTCAATCCTATATAACTAATTGAAAAAAATAAGTATTTTATATTATTAGAAAACAGGGGATTCTACTTGAATCTTTCACCAAATCACAACTGTCTTCTTTAGAGCATGAGAGTTTACAAACATATTCAATTCTTATTTCAATTGAGTTGGTATAGCTAGAAACCTGCATCATTTTACATAAAAATGTTTGAATTTTTTATTTTCATTTTTTAGAACTTTTTCAATTTTCTACGTGAATATAAATATTCTAGAATTCAATCATTCTTGATATTCTTCTACAATGACCTTCACAATTTCAAATTTCACCTCTACTATATATGCATTGCATATTAATAGAGTAATATTTCCAAAACATCACCCTATCATAGCTTGCTTTACCAGAATTGGATTGCTAGTTTCCTTCCTAAAGGACAAGTGCAACAACAAAAATTTTAATACATAGTTGATATGAAAACATATTAATATTATATGAAAATAAAGTAGATACTAGCAATAGAAAACATTAAATTAAATCTTAATCATTATTTGATTCAAGCAATCAATATTTTATTTTCAGCTTCAACTAAACATGTTACTTTCTCTAACCAAGAAAAAAGGAATTTAATTTCACAATCCTCAATTAAAACCCCTCTATTGGCTAGCTTATTTGTAAATTTGTCTCCTTCCCTTAATGTGTGTGTAAACCTTATTTCTTCAAACACTATAGCAAGGTATTGAATTTCCACAATTATCTCTTGTATGTTCCATGGGACCTTTATTTTCCTCAAAATTGCATTTATTACTATGAGTGAATCGCCTTTCATCCATACTTTATTCCATTTCATTTGTTTGCATATTTTAACCCTTCCAAAACTGCCCAAGCTTCAACTTTATTATTTTTCTTAAATCCACTATTGAAAGCGTAATGAGACAAAATATCTTCCCTATTATTTCTAATTATTCCTCCCTATTATTTCTAATTAGAGGATTGCTTAACTAGCTTTTAATATCGAGGAGGGAGGTAGTCTCGATCTTTTAAAAGGTCATTTATGTACTCGAATTTTGGTTAAGGAGAGCCTCAAATGCATCCTTTTTTTCACCTTTCATGGGGTTCTAAAAATAACACACCGAGGGAGAACGGCAATGATCCGGGGGGGGGCATCGCCCAAAAAGCCCAAGTAGTCCAATGACCAATATCCCATCCCTCACGGTACCCTTTTAAAAATAGAGAGAGCGCCTCTTAATTTTAAAGCTATTCAGCCTGATCAACTTGACGGATTCTCCCACTCTTCTCACCATGAGAAAGAGAGGTTCCTCTGTACCATTTCTCTAGGCCCAGCTGACCCCCCTCTCTTTTCAAAAAACGAATAGAGAGCCAATAAAAACCCCAGAATGACAATCCACTTCCCAATTCCCCATTCTATGCTTAACAATCTATTTACGAGATACCTTTGCACTCCTTCATCCATCTCTACTTTCTTTGGAAAGCATTTCAATGCATTTTGATATGACACAAGAGGCACCTTACCAATCCAACCAAAAGCCATTCATTCTGGAGGAAGTTGTTATTATTTCCAAAACAAGAGGGCTCTTTAAATGATTACTCGGATTGCTGTCTTACGAACGACTTAGTCTTACCCATATCATATCTAGATGGCGCTAAGCGATCTATAGGTTCAGATCGAGCTTTTTGACCAACATCATGATAATTACAAACAAAAGCTGGAGCGGCCATTAAAGCTAGCTCTTTAAATTAAAAGTGCATGAAGTTTTAAAGAGCCCTTTAATGGCTATGGGCCCATATTTTAAAAGGTGCATAACCACCTCTTAAAAGTGCATGGCTATGGCTATTTAAAGGCTCTTTAAAGGGCATAACTACCTCTCTATTTTAAAAATCTTATCCAAAAGTGGGTCGAGCTTCTTATATTATAATATAGCCTCCTCGGGTCTATATAATATTGGGGAACAAGTGTGGATCAGGGGAAAACTTCTATATAGATGGTTTGATCTTAAAAAAAAAAGGGTTCCTCTTTCATTAGAATCAATTCAACCAACGATATGGGGGTAGTATATTTCTCATGAAACAAGTATTTAGAGGAAATGTTAATACATATATAATCGAATTATTCAAGCCCTTAAGAGATCTATTTAAAGAAGCACAGGAAGGGAATACCTAAAATTTAAAAAAGGGCATATGAAATTAAATAGTGTTAGATTTTGATGTAGTATGCAATAGGAGATAGCAATCACAAGATGTAGAATAATATGAAAGAAAGTAAATCTACAAGATGATTGAAATATGCTATAAATAGAAATGACATAAATGAATACAATGTAGCTATGGAGGAAATATACACTCCATGAAAAAAGCTACTAGACTACATTGCATCCATCACCAATATATGGTGATCTACACAACACTATGCTACTACCTACGAATATGCTCTGAGCTTCTATATTCTACTTGTTACAATGAGGCCCTTTTTATATAGGAAGATAGGTTCCTTGGCCAACACTCTACCTAGTTGTGCAAGGGATACCTTGCACATATACAACTTGCACATTGACACTTGTGCATTTATTACATTGCATGAAGTAACTAGATAACTTCCCCCTAAAGTAATCTAATATCTTAAGTATGTACCTAGGAAGGTACATTTACATGACCCAGATGATGTAATATAATCTATTTCTAACATCCCCCTGTATTACATTATTTGGGTATTGAAGACTTTAGTCTTCAATATGGATCTTCTTCTTCTTCATCTTGAACTTTGTACTCTTCCTTTGTATTCTTTGTAACCAATTCAAGTAAATAGTTAGTGTCTCTATAATGTGTTACATTTGTTGACTGAGCTTTCACCTCATAGTCTTCTATAGGTTCTTCCAATTCTTCAATTTCTTCTATCCTTTGAACCAGGTGTCCTTTCTGATTTCTATTTTGATATTCCAATTGAGGATAATTGGTTGGTCACTGATATTACTTCTGATGAGGATTCCTTTGATATTGTCATGGTTGAAATTGATTCCCATTATTCATATGATTTTCTTGGTTCTAATTTTTAGTATTGTATCTACAATAGCTGGTACTATGACCTTTCTTTCTGCATATCTGACAATACCATATCTTCCGTTCTCTTGCTGGTGAAGCAATATTTTCCTATGGATTATCTTTTGATGCCAATGCAGTGTTAGTCATATCATCTTTCACAATGTTTTCCACTTCATATTCCTGAAGTATATTGACTAGATCATCAAAAGAAGTATCTTTACTTAAGACTTGTAAAGATGTGACCAAATACTTATAGCTATCTGGAAGTGCTCTCATGGTTACTTGAGTAAGAAGTTCATCTTTAGGTTCTTGTCCAAGGGTTAGTAGTTTTCCTTTAATATCTGCTACCTTCCTTAGAAATAATTATATGCTTTCCCCACTGCTCATTTTCAAGGAATGTAGTTGTGTTTGAAGATGAAGAATGGTGGCTTTATTCTTTCCTTTGAATATTTTCTCTAAGCTTGTCCAATATTTAGTGGATGTTTTTGCTGAGCTGATATAAGGTTGTATTTCATCAATGATAGCAAAGGTTATTATCATTAGATATTTTGAATCATTTTATTCAAACTTTAGAATCTCTGTATCACCTATTTTAGACCTTTTTGTTGATCCTATGACTATATCCCAGAGTTTCTCATATACCATGATTGCTTTTACTTTGTTTTTCCATGAGAAATAGTTTGGACCTTTAAGAAGTTGAGATTTTGCAAGAAAGAATTTGTTTGATGTCATGATGATTCTTCTTCTCCTTTTTAAATTCTCTAGAACCTTTATGAAGCTTTGGATTTGGTGGACTTCCTTATGTCTCCCTAGTATATAGAATTTTAGGTTTTGTAGAAACCTTATATCTCCCAAATGGATTTAGAACTTGATAATTTTTTATAAATGCTAATATTACCAAGTTTTGTAGAATTCCTTATGTCTCCCTAATGTTTTTGGAAATGTAGAAGTGCTTTTGTGAAATATAGTTCAATTTTGGATTGATTTTGTAAAGTTTTGAGAATCCCAAAATCAACCTATAGTTCTCCTTATTACTCCTATTGAATTATGTACTTTTCTAGATTGAAGAGGTTTAATGTTGGATTTCCCCTTGTTCCTTTTATGAAAGTTTGAGACAAATATTTTGCTAATATTCCAACTTTAGAAAATCTTTAATAAATCCATTTTTAATATCCCTTAGAATTTGATTTTAGTGTTTCTAATTTTCAATAACCTAGTTTGATGTTGTAACCCTTATAACTCCTAAATTTAGAAAATTAGAACACAATAATATTTGCAAATATCAATGGATTAATTCCAAGTGTAGACACCTAAAATGCGTCATGTTTAGGAGACTACCCATATGGGCACATCCGCAGACCATATGAACCCTCTTGGATCTCTCCAAGAGCAAGCAGTGGTCCTAACCACTCAAACAGGGTAGTTCTAGCCCATCCAGGCTTGGCCGCTCTCAAGAAGAGCGGCCAACACACCTGGCCATTGAAGACTACAGCGGCCACATCTGGCCGCTGAACCTGATAGCGGCCAGCATCACACACAGTCTGGCCATGAATACGGGCCTAGATCTCATAGTCTGACTGCACCTCTGCATGGTTAGCGGGTATATTTTGGTGAGGAACTCCCTGAGTTCCTCCTAACTACCCCTTCCATGCCAATTTGTGACTGACGCTTCTCACCCGGGATGGTCAGTCGCATGCAATTTGGATTGAGGCTTCTCCAGGAAGCCAAGTTCTAGATCTGAGAGGGAGGTCTACATATAGACTCTCCCATGAAAAGCAAAGGATCCATGAAGTTTCAGAGTCAAGCAGCGAAGCCCTATCGAAATGGAGAACCAAGCTATGCCCCTTTGAGGAGCATTGGAGCATCGTCCGATGGAGCTACGATCACGCACCAATTTTTAGATTCATTATTCTCAACCACCAATCAGTGTAGGAGACACGCCAGGTGACCCTTGAACATCAATTGTAGCAAAGAGGATAGCGCAACAACCCCTGATTCACAAGGAAAAGGGCTTCATATCATGGTCGTTGTCTCGAACAGTGGCCCGTAGGCATATTTTAGGGCATAGACGTTATTTCCCTATTGCTTTAGTCTAGATTCATTATTGCTTAATTTGATTAGTTAAGTCATAGCTCAGATCCGCTTCCATTAACGCATTTATTCTATATTTCATAGCTTTATATGCATTTATTATTCTGTTCATGCTTGTATGTCATTTTTTATCATGATTATTTAGATCCGTTAACAAAGGCCTCATCCGGAGAGGTGGCCCATCCTACTAAGCATGCTTTGTTGTTTCCATGAATGTAGGTACAGGTCTACAAGATCAAATCAAAGCATCAAGAGCACAAGGATCCCTCCAGGACCAGATCTGGAGAAGGAGGCATCTGTAAGCCCTCATACAGTTTCATGTGCGAGATCGGGAGGCCTATGAAAGTGCACCACCCCTTTGCGAGGGGATATTTTATTCACCATTACTTCACTTGTTATTCATTGTATCAAAATGGGTATCCCTCAGAGGGACCGACATGTAACCAAGGCTCAATATAAATAAAAGGATCTCTCTTTATTTTATTTTCATGTTATATGCATTTCATGGTCTTTCATTTCATTTTAAAATAATATTGCTAAGTAGAATAAGGGTGCACGCTTCTCGAGGTTGCACAGATGGTGATCACGGTGGGACCCCCACCAAGTTTTTATTTTTAGCCATTTCACTAATATCTCGGGTATATTTTTATGTGTAGGTCTGGCCACTCTGGTCGACAGTGGCCAGCAGATCTTAGCCACTATAGTTGATAGCGGTCAGAATCAATCACTCTGGTCGATAGTGGCCAGAAGTAGGGTGCAACAGAGCTCAAAATTTTCATCACCAGAGTAGGATTTGAGGTTGGTTTCATCCTCTATTTTCTCTATGATCTTCTATCTACATTTATTTTCTAGAAATAGCAAGCAAAAACATAGTCTAAGTAGGGAAAAGTGAAGAAAATGAAAATAACATTGTACATTTCTTAGATTTCTCTAGTTTCCTCTAGGCATTGCTAGGAATAATGGGCCTCTACTTGTAAGGTCTACCCTAGTCTCCAGTATGCTAGGCTTCTGTGTGATTAGTCTGCTTGCATGTGGCCCAATCAGTAGGCTGCCCATTCACAAAGTAGGAGGTACATTGCATGAAAATCATCTAGAATAAATTAGATATGCATCTCTCTAAAAGCAAAATATTATTTTTAGGCATGTAGTGATGTAAAGCATGAATGTTGGTTGATGCATCATTCTATATTTCAAAGTTTAAAAAGAACCCCACACACTTGCACATTCCACAATAACATTGGTAAGGTTGGATTTCATCACCAACCCCCAATTCAGACCGATGATGTTGGAATTCATCTCCTTCCATCGACTTGCCCCCTAGACATCCTTAGATAGAATAGAGAGCTCCTTTTTAGTTGGCACAGGTCACTTGTGTTCAAACTATCTCCCACTATTTCATAGTGGAAGAGCTAGGTGAACCCCCCACTGGGATTTAAGTGGTGTACCCTAGACTCTTTTGAGAAATCATGTTTGGCACTAGTGTTCCTAGTTTCCACTTTGATTGAGTTCCCTCATTCTAAGTCCAAACATGAACAAGAAGTCAAGATCAACAACAAATCCAAACACACCAAACAGTTTAGGGAACACACAAATCCTTAAAAGAGATAAACACTTGCTTGTTTTGTTTGTGTAATTTGGAAACTAATCAAGAAGATAATGCATAATCAGAATGGTGAACACATGGAGCAACCACCCTCGATCCAACATCGAGGGGGAGACTAATGCTCCTCACACTCACAATCACACTGGCATTGAGCCGCCCACCCATAGTGTAGCCGAATGAAGTTTGACAAGTCTTAGGGGTAACAATTCAACCCTTGGGGGAACTCCATGAGAAACCCCAACAAGAGATACACATCTTGGTTCCTCACCTCATAGACATGAGGAGGCCTCAAGGCCCTCCTCGACACATAGGGATGAGGAGTCTTCATGGTACCTCTCATCACATAGACAAGAGGAGGCATCACGACATCCCTCTTCACATCGACATGCGGAGGTATCCCGACCTCCCTCATCGCACAGACATATGAAGGCTGCAAGACCTCCATCATTGCATCGACATGAGGAATCATCAAGACCATCCTCATCGCATAGGCACACAGAGAGTGCAAGGCTCCAAACCTCGCATGATACACATAGGACAGATCAGCCCACTGAGGGGTAAGACATTTGGGCCACACCCAGTCGTAGACCCAGGACATCTTACAACCTCCCTACAGATGGGAGGGTACCTTTAAACCATGAGCTCATTGGTGCCAATGGGACTCCATAGGATCAGCCATGGAGAACCAGACAACTTGATGAGTTGGATCGAGTTCCCTCGAGACCAGCTCCTAGAAGTATTGCTACCGAACATTCTACTTCAGGAAGTTCATGTAGCATAGCCACTAGATGCACCAATGAACCAGGGGAAGCTCCAAAGTGACCTCGCAACACATACACTACTTCAGATCATGAGGGTACTCAACCCATAACATAGTACACAGAGCAGGTCACCCTAGTGGACAAAGGCAAGTGCACAATGGGAGCCTCCCCAAAGGGCCTAAGCATTAGAACTCCTCGCACAAAGTTAGAAAGACATGAGCCTTCAATAGTAGTTCACTTTGACCACTTACGTAGGTTGGAAGAGGAACTACGCATTGAGAGAAAACATATAGAAGCTCTTGAGCAAGAAGAGTGAAGGAAGAGGTGCATCCACCTACAAGAACAATGCTCAAGAGAAGAAAGAGTTGAGCATGAAGAGCTAGAAGAGAGGCTAGCTCAAAAAAATGCACACATAGGTGGTGAGAGATACCGGCATGAGAGACGTGTCGATTCTCAATAGGAGAGAAGCACTAGGCTAGAAAATGAGCATGCTCACCACAACTCACAACATCAACAACACCTGGACCTCGAACAAACACAATTCAATGAGGAAAGGGTAGGGATGGAAGACCAAGAACAAACATATCCCAAACCTCCATCCATGGTTATAGGAGATGAGTATAGATGCCCAAATAGAGCCAACATAGGGCTACCTCCTTTACCACCATGAGCTAACCTTCAGGAACATGAGATTATTTCCTCAAAGGTATACCAGATGCTCACTGAGAGAGTCAAGTCTCTCGAGAAGTAAGACACAGGTGGACAGAAGCCGACATTGAGCAAGATTCACAACCAACCTCTATGCCCCTTAGTCTCGAGTCCAGCTTATCCTAGGCACTTTGAGATGCCTAGGTTAGAGAAGTTTAAGGGGGAAGGAGATGCGCAAGAACACGTGACCAACTTCATGAATGCATGCTTCCACCTTGAGAAGAATGATACCCTGATGTTGAGGATATTTATCATGATATTCTTGGTTGTAACAACACAATGGTTCAACCAGTTGCCCAAGCATAGCATCACCGGTTTTGAGCAACTGGTGAATGCATTCCTTGAATGGTTTTCCTTCGGAGTGAAGAAGAAGGTAAACCTATCTGATCTGGCCAATTTGAAATAATATGATGATGAGCCAGTGATGGACTATGGGGATAGGTGGAGAAAAATCATGGCAAAACTATCATTCTCCATCCCCATAGAGGAACTTGTATGGATGTTCACAAAGAGTTATACAAAACACATTTCCCTACTATTGCAGCTATAACAATATGAATCATTCGAAGAAGCCTTGGCTCAAGCCAAGATTATTGAAGACATTAAGGTCGATGAGGGAGACCTTAAGCTCCACAACAAGAAAGAATGGAGCAAGAACAATCAGAATAACAAAAACAAGTAGAAGTAGGCCAAGCCTGCTCAAGTTAATCAGGTTGTATTGGCTGCACCAAAGGAGGGAAATGGACAACAACCCCAGAATTACCAAGCTCACCCTCCGCCAGCCAACTATGACCCTAAGAACAATCAGGGCCAGAACAAAGAGTGGCGACCACCTCGCTACTACATGCCTCTGAACGAATCAATGCAGTCAGTGTTTAATCAGTTGAATGAGGCACAGAGGATAAGATTTCCTGACATACAACTTCTGGATCCTAACCATCCCAAGCCAAGGGGATACAGGGAAGAGCAATACTACCCATACCATAGGAGACAAGGGCATGACATCGAGAATTGCATCGGATTCAAGAATGTTGTACAAAACATGATTGAAAAGGGAGAGCTAAAAGTTGACAACCCGCTAGCTCCTGATAATAGAGATATGGGTATATACCAAAACCCGTTGCCCAATCACGAGGTCCCTAGGGATCAGGGCACCCAAGTTAACCAGGTCCGAGTCGAGCCACCCATTCAAGGGTGCATAGGAATGGTTGAGTTGGTTAATGTGGCAACCAAGAGTTGGAGATATGGGCAACCATAGCCTCCAATGGCTCCCATCAATATTCTGGCTGCACCTCGATAGAGACAAGTGCAAGACAACCCTCCAGGTCCACCAACGAGACCTATGGTGACTATTCGGAGTAGACTAGAACAAAATCTACAAATGACTCTAGCTAAGTTATCCATATATGAGCTCATACAATAGTCCCCTAGGCACAGGGAGACTTTAATGGAGATTTTGAGATCAATCAAGCTCCAACCCTAGAACCTCGATGCGTTCACACATTTTGTGGGGCAAGTGCAGTAGTGCCAAGAGCCCATGATTCATTTTTATGATCACAAAATTAAGGTAGTCCCTACTACCTCAGCACCTCTACACATTATTGCATCAATCAATGATATTCCATTCAAGTAGGTTCTAATCGATATGGGCTCATCGATCAACATCATCACCACTAAGGCTATAGGGCACTTGAAGATCCCTAAGTCCAACATCATCCCGACTTCCTACACGCTCAGGGCTTTCAATGATGCATTGTGCTCCATAGTGGGTATGATCATTTTACCTATAAAAGTAGGACATAAGACCATCCCCATGATGTGTCATGTGTTAGAAGGGGTGATGCAATATAACATCCTTCTAGGGCATCCCTAGATTAGAGACATGTAGTGTGTGCCCTCAATCCTGCACCAATGCATCAAGTATGTGCATGAGGGACAAGTTCACATGGTTCCATCCGATGAAGAGCCATTCAAGTACATGCATCAAGTTGACTTGCCAGGGGATTTTATCCTACCATCAATGCACTTGTACATAAGGCCTTCATCCCCAACCACACAGCCAGGAAGCAAAAGCAAATCAGTGCGAGGTGAGCCATCCATGTCGGCACCACCTCCCATATCCAAAGCTACTAGCACTTCTAAAAAGCCTTCAATAGATAAGGCAAGAGATAAATAGAAGCTGAAGGTACCCCTAGTGGAGGAAGAACCCAAGGAACTTCCGACCATAGCAACTACAGGAATCCCTACTCCCATGGAGGAGGAACATTCCTAAGAAATAACCGAGGAGGTACCACAGCCTGCCTCACCTGCATCATCAACAACATCATCTGCACCATAGGTGACAATTCACCTAGCCAACACAACACTAGGTGAATATCTTGTGTAGAACGTAACGTTCATACCAATCATTGAGTCTGCACAAGACATGGGGTAGCCAAGAGTCCCAAGTCTACTAGTAGGGATAATGGTTCCTTTGGGGGTGCCACCCAACCAGACTAATTTCATATATGTTGGTCTAGATTACACCCACACTACTCCTGATCTAGAAAGATATGAGGATGAACCTTTCACCACGAGTGTTCATTACTTGTCAAATCTTGAGTTCGCTCTAAAGTACTTTGGGTAGTGTCACTAGCAAGGCTATGGCCTAGGCCTATATGAGCAAGGGCATCGATTACCATTTTAACCATAGTACCAACTACCTACTGATAGGTGTGGTTTGGGCTATCGAATGTGGGGTCATGATGACTCTTTGGAAGTAGCCCTAGATAGATTAAGCATTGGGTTTAGGGAGGACATCGACTAGAACCCTTATCAACCCCCAATAGAAACTATTTGGGTGATGGATGGGTGTCGATGGTCAATATCATACCACCTAATCAGTATCACCCTAAATCCTCTCTTGAAGTACCCCCATCAAGAGCCATCCTATGGGAGGAAGAGCCAATGCATGGATATGAGTGAGAGGAGTATGATTATGTTCCAAGAGAGGATGAATATGGGACCAACCTAGCCTACCATGGGCCTTGATATGTGCAAAACCTTACTTGGATAGGCCACACAGAAAGTGGCTACATCTCAGATGAGAGTGAATACATCTCAGATGAGGGTGGATACATGTCAGATGAAAGTGGCTATGATTCAGAGGACTCAACAGAGATGGCCTATCTATGACCTAGACATACGAGCCACATCATTGGGATAGACAAAAACTCCAATGGGTTCTTCATAAGTGATGATGACTATGAATATGAGACCGAGATGGCTTATCTGGGGTATCAACATGCAAACCACCATCCCATCCTAGGGCCAGAAACCAATGCCAATGGCTTTTGGATAAGCGATGATGACTTTGAGGATGAGACCGAGATAGCTTATCTTGGACCTCAACACTTACAACCAGTCAATCTGCTTGTGGAGAGAGAAGTGACACTCCATGCCATAGATCCTAACCTTCGCTTCCTAGGAAGACCAGTAAACTTAGATGCCATTCATCACATGGTCAACCTGAATCCACCCACCTTTAGAGAGTAGTTATTGCCTAATGATCCCATCATCTCATCTATCCATAGATCAGATCCTGAGATCCCTATACCCCTAGAGCCTCATCATGAGTATGGAGGGCACACCCAGGATATAGAGTTTCACCCACGTGGTCCTAGAGATTTCATTCCATCCATCAACATGATCTCCATTGATTTGACCACTCCACTCCATAACCCAGTAGATCTTACAAAACCATTGTGTCTTAACTTAGATGCTATCGATTGGGATCATATTGACTCACCCCTAGAGCCTGAGGATTTCTTCCCTAATGAAGGGATGTTGCAACCATTTCATTTTGCATCAGGTTGCATGCATGATGTCTACCACACTGGTCTCGACCCTGAGTCAGTGGGAACCATAAATCTAGTAGATGACATTCATTTAATCCCCACTCCTCACCAGCTTGAGGATGGGTCCCATATGGCAATAGAGGAGACTTTTGAGGTGGACATCAGCAATGATCCCTCTCAACCAAAGAAATTCAAGTTCGGAGAAAGCTTATCTCTAGAAGAATAGGCCATCATAATTCCTCTACTAAGAGAGAGACCAAATCTCTTTGCTTGGACCTACAAAGACATGTTGAGGCTAGATCCAAAGTTGGTTGTCCACAACCTGTCGATAGACCCCATGAAGAAACTGGTCAAGCAAAAGCTCAGAAAGATGCATCCAACCATCACTTTGATGGTTAAAAATGAGTTGCAAAAACTATTGGATGTGGTCTTTATTGTTCCCATCGACTACCCAGAGTGGGTATCAAACATGGTGCCCATAGGAAAACCTGATGGAAGAGTCTGCATTTGCATAGATTTTAAGGATCTCAACAAGGCAACTCCAAAGGATTCATTCCCATTGCCCAACATAGATGCTCTTGTAGATGCAACTGTAGGTCATGAGATGCTCTCCCTAATGGATGGTTTTTTTGGTTACAATCAGATTCGGATTAAGCCCGAAGACCAGCATAAAACCATGTTCACCACTCCATGGGGGACATTCTATTACAAAGTAATGCCATTTGGCCTTAAAAATGTTGGTGCCACATATCAATGGGCTATGACATACATTTTCCATGACTACATGCATAAGATCTTGGAAGACTACATCGATGATTTTCTAGCCAAGTCATTGTTACATGAAGAGCATGTTGAATCCCTCACAAAGATCTTCGATCACCTGATTGAGCATAATGTCAAGTTGAATCCCAAGAAATGCATCTTTGGCATAACTTCTAGAAAACTCTTGGGATTCATCATTTCTAAATGAGGCATCGAGGTAGACCCAACAAAGGTAAAGGCTATCCTAGAAATGGCTCTACCCATAAACATCAAAGAACTAAGAAGCTTACAGGGCAAAGTAGCATCCATAAAGTGATTTATCGCACAACTATCGGATAAATGTCGACCCATGAATCGACTGCTACACAAGGGAGTTCCATTCCAATGGGATGAAGAATGTCAGCAAGCCTTTGCTGAGATCAAAGAGTACCTAGAAATGCCACCAGTTCTAGCTCCACCAAGGCCAGACGTGCCATTCTTGTTATATATATCCACTATAGATTTTGCTTTGGGCACCATGTTGGCTCAAAAGAATATGCAAGACAAAGAGCAAGCGATATATTACATTAGCCACACCTTGGTGAGCTACGAAATTGGATACGCATACGTAGAGAAGTTGTGCTTAGCGGTGGTCTTTGCAACCAAGAAATTGTGCCACTACATGCTGAGCCATACGACATATGTAATATCCAAGCAAAATCCTTTGTAGTATATGATGAGCAAGACATATCATAATACACGTACTACAAAGTGGATCATGCTATTGATAGAATTTGATTTGGAATTCATAAGCCAAAATTCCATCAAAGGACAAGTCATAGCTGATCAGCTGGTTGAGGTGCCTCTTCAGAATAGTAGGCCCCTTACCATAGAGCTTCCTAATGATGTGGTATTTGCACTATCAGAAGCACCCAAACCCAAAGAACCAGAAAATGAAGTTGACATGACTTTGTTCTTCGATGGTTTGAAGTGTGAGCAAGGAGGTGATGTAGGGATTGTCTTTTTCATACCACAAGGAGCTCCAATGCCCTTGTCATTCAAGCTAGACTTCCCTTGCACCAATAACAATACCGAATATGAAGCCCTAATCTTGGGTCTCCAAACAACCATCACCATGAAAATCAAGAGGCTAAATATCTTCGATGACTCCCTCCTCATAGTCAACCAAGTCAAAGGACTATTTCAATGTTGGGATCCAATCTTAAAAGCTTACAAGGAGCTTGTTGACACATATCTAGCCAAACTAGAGTGGTACGACATCGAGGCAATCCCTCATTCATCAAACATATTTGTAGACACCATGGCATCTTTGGGATCCTTAATCCCTCAAAATCTATCTACTGATTTCACTACCATTCATGTCAAAATGCTCTCACATTCAACAATCCAGCATGAGGCTTTTGATAACAAGGAATCAATCAACATGATCCATATAGAGCCAGACCATGACTAGTTCTGTAAAGCCACAAACTTCTTAAAAAAGGCACCTTGGGGGTCCTTGATCTCTCAAGGTCCTATGGGGAATGGTACTACTATTCACCACAAGGTTATTTCTCAATATGCATTCATGCAAATCGAATTGCATGAGGAACAAGTCATCTTATCTATTGAGGTTGTAGCCTATCAGGATTGGCTATCTCAATTACAAGACTTCCTTAGACTTGGAATTGTCCCATAGGGATTGTCGCATGCCGAGAGATGAGCATTCAAGCAAAAAGTGACTAGATATGTCTTTCTAGGAGGCATATTGTATCATCGAAGCTATGATGGAGTTCTCCTACATTGCTTAGAGCCCCAAGAGTCAGCTTGGGTGATTTTGCAAGCTCACGATGGTACGTGCGATGGCCACTTCAGTGGCATGGCCATTGCCAAGCGCATTCTTTGAATGGGCTATTATTGGCCCACCATGGAGAAGGATTGTTGTGAGTATGTCAAGAAATGCATTAAATGTCAACATCATGCAAACCTGACACACTTGCCATCTCAGGCCTTACAGCCCATTCAGGCGGCTTGGCCATTTTCTCAGTGGGGTTTCGATCTGATTGGAAATATTTCTCCCCCATATTTGGGTCGACACACGTTCATCTTAACGACCACTGAGTACTTCACCAAATGGGTGGAAGCGATCCCCTTAACCTCGAAAATTGGTCCTCGGATTATGGAGTTCATACTTCACAATATCATTTGTCATTTTGGGGTACCCTTCAAGATAATCTCGGATAATGGTCCATCATTCAAAAACAAAAATGTGTGAGCTCTAACGACCAGATACAACATTCAACATAGTTTTGTGACACCATACTATCCATAGGAAAACGGGCAAGTAGAGGCCTCAAACAAGACAATAGTAGCCATATTAAAGAAGATGGTGAAAGAAAATCATAAGGATTGGCATCTACAATTACCTTTAGCATTATGGGCTTACAGGACTAGCATACGGATGCCCACTAGGGCAACACCATTTTTTCTTGTATATGGTGTTGAGGCCATTATGCCCTTAGAGTTGGAAATTCTGACATTGTGCATCACATTGAAAGAGTTCATCAATGATGACACTGCATGACAAGCTCACCTAGATCAATTGACCCTCCTAGATGAATGATGCATCAATGCCCTTGAGCACCTTCATGTTTACCAGGATCATCTAACATGAGCTTATAACAATAGAGTCCATATGAGAGACTTTAAAGTTGGGGATCTTGTGCTGAAAGAAAACCAGCAGAACTCAAATCTACCACCGCATCTATGAGACAAATTTATGGCTAATTGGGTAGGTCCCTATATCATCTCGAAGAATATTGGGACTAGGGCATATCACCTAACAATGCTAGAAGGTGTTGAGGAGCCAGAGCCCCTCAATATCATTCATCTAAAGGTGTTTCACACATAAATCAACAAAATATCAAAAACATTCAAATAATTCCAAAATTCCAAAAACAATAGAAATCATAAAAATCCAAACAAATAAAAAAACATTAAAATCAAAAACAAAAAGCTCCAAAGGCATCTTAAAGCCCTTTGGTCACATCACAAAAATCTCCAAAGGCATCTTAAAGCCCTTTGGTCACATCACAAAAGCTCCAAAGGCATCTTAAAGCCCTTTGGTCACATCACAAAAATCTCCAAAGGCATCTTAAAGCCCTTTGGTCACATCACAAAAAGCTCCAAAGGCATCTTAAAGCCCTTTGGTCACATCACAAAAAGCTCCAAAGGCATCTTAAAGCCCTTTGGTCACATCACAAAAAGCTCCAAAGGCATCTTAAAGCCCTTTGGTCAAATCACAAAAAAGCTCCAAAGGCATCTTAAAGCCCTTTGGTCAAATCACAAAAGGCTCCAAAGGCATCTTAAAGCCCTTTGGTCAACAAAATATCAAAACATTCATAATAAGAAAAACTCAAAAACAATTGAAATCATCAAAAATACAAAAACATTTGCATTAGCATTCCACATTTTGCATTCACTTAGTTGCATTGCATTAGGCATTTCCATCAATCACATGTGCATTAGATACACTTGCATTTGCAATCTTACAAGTGACACCACACTTGTACATCAATCATGCATCTTCAAAATCCATCATCATCCATCACCCATGAGTGTAACTATGTTTTTCAACACAACCCCTTCCTATTGCTATAAGGAATATACTAGGGTTTTTCAGTCACTCAACCATACCTAGTGGTTTTATCAAACTTTGTAGAAAGTTATCTTAGATTTTGATAGATAAGGTTTAGTTTTGATAGCACCTAGTATATTTCAAAATCCTATCACTAATCAAAACACTAAAATCCTAGTTGAAACAAGGGAAATATGAATGCTACGAAGTGGTATTAGGTATCCTAAGGTGAAAAGGTTTATCTTGCTCATCCCCCTATGCGACCAGCTCAAAAATGTTGAGAATTGGCAAAAGGACAAGTTCAGCCCTACCCAAAGAAATCCCTTGCTTTAATCAAAACAAGCAAAATCCTGAACAAAGCAAATTTAAAACAAATAAACAAGTGATTATCATCACTACATAAATCCCTTGCTCAAAAGAAAAACAAAAATTCAAAATAAACAGTGATTTTCATCACTAAATCATGAGCAAGTATCCCAAATAAATATGAAGAAAAGAAGGGAGTATGAACTTGAATCCCTAGAATTCTCAACATGAACGAGCCGTAAGGTATCCTTACGCATGATGATATGTCTATCACATCAGCATCTTGCTTTTGAACAGACCAATGTTTGCATGTGGAAGAGCTAGCCTTAGGTGTCCTATATTGCCTAGTGGTCTAATCCAACTGAGTCCAACTTAGGATCAGGATAAACATTTGAGGATCCCCAATACAACAATGGGCTGAATGAATCCCACCTGGCACTAGGGTATGCTTATGTTCTATCTAATATATTCATTTGCACACATAGGGATAATGAGTATCTAGGTCTTCATAACAAAGCTTTATCCTTCAAAGGCTCTGTATGATCAATATACAACTATTTGATGAAGCAACTAGGGTGTTTGAGTCTCATGGAAAACCCCAAAAATCATCCTCATAGCAACAAGTCATATCATCAGTCACATAATCAAACTTTCTTTAAGAGGTCTTGTACGCTAAACGAATGCATAAGATAGGATAGATACCGGATAAATGTCAAAAATGACAGTAAAATGACCACTGACTATTCTTGCATATCTATAGCAACCTATAAAGAAACCCATCATCTCACCTCACACTTGATGCTTAAATGATTAATTCTTATTATGAGAATTATTATTTATTCATGATTTTTATACATTCTGTGGTGTCACCCATTAGATTATCAAACTCATATCACATCATATCATATGTTTTAAGTGATTAAAGCATACAGGTTCATTCCATTAGATCATCAACATAACATAACATATTTCATTTTCCATATCATAACAACATAAGGTTAGATGCATACAAACACATCAAAAGCAAACATGCATGTAACGATAAGCATTGCATCCATATATGCATCCATCATCATCATCTAGATCATGCCATCTAAGCATCCACACATCATAAAGCATAAGTCATGTAAGCCACATAGCATTAGATCATAAAGTAGTCCATCTACACATACACATCATAACATCTAAAGCATCATCATCACATCATATCACATAAAATCATATACTGCATCCATAAACATAAAAGCATAATCATAACAGATACACACATGGTGAGTCTCAAAGTCTAGATATCATATAAAAGTGTATCCAAATAAGTACATGTAGGTACAAAAAGTGCCAATAAGGCTACAACTATGTAGGTCGACTGACCTTACACCCAAAAAGAGGTACAAAATATCTAAGGAGCCATAGCACTCAAGAGTGGCCTGCACCACTAGTATCACCTCTATCCTCACCTCCCCCTCTAGGAGGTGACATAGAACTAGCACCCCCAGTCCACTCTATCCAAGACCTAGTCCAGTGGCTCGACCAAGCTGATGACTATCATGAAGTGCTCCAGTCAGTCCTCTATGAACCTCCTACCCTAGGCCTCTCTGGTAGATGACCTCCCTAAAGCCTGACCTCATGCTCCAATGCCAGGATATAGGAGGCATCTCGGTATGCTCTACCAAATCATCTACTAACAATCCATGCAAGCATCGAATCTCCACACCTACATCTAGACCACTAGGTCCCTGAGGCACTATAGGAGGTGGTGCAATCTAGCTCTGAGCATCATCTCGCTCGATAGTAACCTAGGCAAGCTATCTCTGAAGATCTACAATAGTGACATCCCTCTACTGAACCTGAATCTATGATGTCTATAGCTCGACCTCAACCTGGTGTAGCTGAGCCCAGAGAGGAGACTCCTACTCCTTAAGGGCTAACTCCTCCTCCTCCTCAAGGGCAACCTGCTCCTCTATAACTAACTCCTCTACCACCTACTCCTATTACCCTACCTATCCCCAATCATCTATCCGAGCCCACACTCGATGCCCATCAGGATCCTCAACCTCAACCTCATCCAAGGACCACCCTAGGTAGCCACCACCCTACCATAATCATGTACCCCACCAGAGGGTGTACACCTCTATGACCCCAACATCAGCCACACTAGGATCAACTACAAGAGGGTCATCCTCCTCCAATACTACTATAACTCAAGGTGGTGGAAGGTTCCTCTCTATAATAATCTGATGATAGACAACTAGCTCCAAGGGAACATCCTACTGAATGCCAAACTATCGAAGCACCCTAGAGTAGTAGAAGAACTCTCTGATGCCATCCTTATAACTGATCAACCATCGATCGTATCGAGTCCTCATGGTGAAGCTAGCTGGATCCTCCCAATTAGGGCACTCATGATAAGGCCTCCAGATGATATCACCAACTCACAAACCAGTCAAGGATGTCATGTAGTGGGACAACTCCCCTACAAATGGTTGACTCTTGTGCTCCTCGAGCGCTCTAGGCCACCTAGATCCATAACACTAGACATCATCATCTAGTGCTACAATCTCCACTAGAAGTCCTATCGGGTGATCAAATCTGATATGCTCCCATCCCTAGATCTGAAGGAGCAAGCTGTAAGTAATATTAGCCCATCCATGGCACTAAATGTGGTATAACTCATCATAGCACTATGCCAGAAATGCACTCCCCTAGGCATAGATAATAGGCTCCTCACTATCAATCAGATCCTGCACCATCACCAAGAGGTTCCATGGGAACCTCAATCTAGAGCAGTCAGGTATGAGGATGTTGTCGATGACCATCAACAACATGATGTGCAACCAAGAGAAGACATCCTCCTCATGCCAATGGGCAACAAAAATCCTACCAGAATGAGTATCCTTAGAAGTAGCAGTCGCATGTCTCCCAAAGACCCTTGCAAACATCGCACCTCAGGCATTAGTGGGGGAAGAGACAATGGGCACTCCATCAAAAGGGATCCTAAAGATCCTGTAGACATCCTCCGACATGATGGTCATCTCACCGATAGGAAGGTGGAAGGTGTTCATCCTAGAGTCCCACCTATGGGCCAAGGCAGTCAAGTAAGCCTGATCCGACATGATCATGGGTAGGCTAGTGACATACTAGAGCCCATGAGCCTTAATCCAGGCCCAGTCTATGTCATCCATCTCACGTAGAAGGTCACAAAGTAGCTTCAAGTCTCGAGCCCGAGCAGAAAAAATCTAAGAGTGCAAAATAAAGCCTAAATCAAATGCATGGACAAACTAATAAATGCTTAAGGCAACATGCTAACTAAATGCACTAAATTATCCAAAAAAGATCAAACATTACACTTTAAAAATAAATAAACTGCTAAATCAACCTAGTCGCTCATGCTAGGAGCGGCCACCAAGCGGCCACTAGAGCTGACAGTGGCCAGGTTCCAATGGTAAAAAATATGATCATTGGAAATCAAACTAGCCACTAACACAGTAGCGGCCATCCGCAAGAAAAACTGGCCACTCTGAGCGATAGCGGCCAATGGGCGACATGCCAACGATGTCTCCCCCAGGCCCAAAAAATAAAAAAATTGCAAAAAACCTAAATCTAAAGGAGACCCACTAAAATTAACCCTAAATTGATCCTATCTATGGGTTTGATTCATTACCAATTGAGTTAATGAGGTTCCTTTACCGAATTATTTAGTGAGGTTCATTTTAAAGTTAATAAGAGAGGGGTTAGGGTTTTGAAAGGTACCCATGAAGCTCTAGCTCCTCCACTAGTCAAAGCTTCTCCCTACTCAACCATCATGTCTTCATAGTGGAAAATCGGTAGCGCTTCACATCGTAGTCACACAAACACACCCTAGAGCTCCAAAGATGCAAAATGACAAATGGCAACAATGATAGCCAAAAACCCTAATTTTCCTTTTATTTTTCCAATTCATGACCTAGCCATCGACATCAGTGACCCACACTTCCTAGCCATTAGACCTGACAATGGCCATGAAGCAGCAATTGGGGGCCACTAGACCTGACAATAACCAAAAAATAAGGAGGAATTTCAACAAATTTTCACCATAGAGCATCTAAAAATAAGCCATAAAAAGCACCTATTGGTCAGAGGCATCCAAAATCTCAACCAATACCAAAAATTTACATACATCAAAATCCAAAAACATCATAAAATTCAAAATTAAAAATCAAATAACAACCAAATCTCAGATGAGCCTCGTATTCAACTATCTACTCTATACACTTGGCGATTGTAGTGACTAGCACTCCATGCAACTCGGTAAGATGAGCAAATTGCCATAAGGCCACTTGGGGCAAAGCAATTATGGTAGAATTGAGATGCCTCACCTCAAACCTGAAGAAGGCTATAATAGTCGGACCACCCCATAGGAGCAAGGATGCATCTCAATTCTCCTATAACAAATAATGATTCAACACACGCTACAATAGAATAGCTAGCACCTTGATTCCCTAAGAAGGCCATTGTGGTCGGACTGCCCCAAGGGATAGAGATGCGCAATTACCAAATAGGGTTGAAATCACACCTGGATGGGAACTACTCTATAACAATAGAGCAAACCTCTAAAGAGGTCCAAATTATTCATTTTGGTCAAGTGACTCATCACTTTATTAATTGTCCTTTCCCTCATCGACTCGTCGCTTGAGGGGGTAGTCAAAATTTTCAACAATCATAATCAAAGTCAACAAAAGATCATCTCGATCATGTTAGAGTTGCGTTCATCTTATGAATCATTGCCAACAACTATCATAAGCTTACCCTTTGCTGGGGAAAAAGCAAATATGATAGTTAAGTTTGTAGCTCCCCTCCCTTCGGACCTATAGTAGTACTGAAGCTACCCGATTGCTTGATGAGCGAGTGCAAACTTCCACAAATTTAAGCCTTCCATTCCATTGGAAGCAATGATTCTAGGATTCATGCCCTCCCACATGACTAGGGCATCCTATGTTGATCAGATCAATGATCATCATCCAACCTACAATATGGCCCTAGGTGGTCTACTTTTTTGCTCTACATTATGTTTTGCTCATAATGCATCCCAAAAAGGGGTATCTATAGACACCTAAAATACATCATGTTTAGGAGACTACCCATATGGGCACATCCATAGACCATATGAACCCTCTTGGATCTCTCCAAGAGCAAGCAGTGGTCCTAACCACTCAAGCAAGGCAGTTCTAGCCCATCCAGGCTTGGCCGCTCTCAAGAAGAGCGACCAACACACCTAGCCGCTGAAGACTACAATGACCACATCTAGCCACTGAACCTGATAGCGGCCAGCATCACACATAGTCTAGCCATGAATACGAGCCCAGATCTCATAGTCTGACTGCACCTCTACATGGTTAGCGGGTAAATTTTGGTGAGGAACTCCCTGAGTTCCTCCTAACTACCCCTTCCATGCCAATTTGTGACTGACGCTTCTCACCCGGGATGGTCAGTCGCATGCAATTTGGATTGAGGCTTCTCCAGGAAGCCAAGTTCTAGGCCTGAGAGGGAGGTCTACATATAGACTCTCCCACGAAAAGCAAAGGATCCAAGAAGTTTTAGAGTCAAGCAACGAAGCCCTATCGAAATGGAGAACCAAGCTACGCCCCTTTGAGGAGCATTGGAGCGCCATCCGATGGAGCTACGATCACGCACCAGTTTTTAGATTCATTATTCTCAACCACCAATCAGTGTAGGAGACATGCCAGGTGACCCTTGAACATCAATTGCAGCAAAGAGGATAGCGCAACAACCCTTGATTCACAAGGAAAAGAGCTTCATATCACGGTCGTTGTCTCGGATAGTGGCCCGTAGGCATATTTTAGGGCATAGACGTTATTCCGCTATTGCTTTAGTCTAGATTCATTGATTTTATTAGTTAAGTCATAGCTCAGATCCACTTCCATTAACACATTTATTCTGTATTTCATAGCTTTACATGCATTTATTATTTTGTTCATGCTTGTATGTCATTTTTATCATGATTATTCAGATCCGTTAACAAAGGCCTCATCCGGAGAGGTGACCCATCCTACTAAGCATGCTTTGTTGTTTCCATGAATGTAGGTACAGGTATACAGGATCGAATCAAAGCATCAGGAGCACAAGGATCCCTCCAGGACCAGATCTGGAGAAGGAGGCATCTGTAAGCCCTCATACAGTTTCGTGTGCGAGATCGGGAGGCCTACGGAAGCGCACCACCCCTTTGCGAGGGGATATTTTATTCACCACTACTCCACTTGTTATTCATTGTATCGAAATGGGTATCCCTCAGAGGGACCGACATGTAACCGGGGCTCAATATAAATAAAAGGATCTCTCTTTATTTTATTTCCGTGTTATACGCATTTCATGGTCTTTCATTTCATTTCGAAATAATATTGCTAAGTAGAATAAGGGTGCACGCTTCCTGGGTTGCACACCAAGTAGTATCCCTTATTTCTTCTAGGTTATGTTTTACAAATATTAGACTACTTTGATATTTAATTTTCCTAAGTATTGATTTCAAATAAAGATTGATTTTCTTTAATACTTCAACCTTAGAATATAACCTTATAACCCACATTTTAATGAAAATAAATTAGATAGAGGAAATTTTACCTTAATAAAGCTTTGCACCTTTATGAAATCGGATGTGTATGGATGTAATATGTCCTTATTGGATGTTGTGAGTAGTCACATATTCTTCAACGTGATTCTTGGCTTCAATGCCCTTATTTAATGCTTCCATTGACCTATTTGACTGAGATTTCTTACACTTATCTTTGTTGCTTTTGAATTCCCCTAAATGCTATGTTCTCCCTAGTCCAAGGTGCCTTTAACAGGTGGTCAATATTTTGATGAGTGACAAGTGTCACAGTGGTTTCATTCAATGATCCAAAGATGCTTTGGACACTTGGTGGAATTACCAAATCTATTCTAACGCATGTTACAAGTGTCACCTTTTCTTGGAACATTCTTATTTCCTATTTGTGCATTGTCCAAGTGGCTTCTCTACTTCAATGTATGTGAGGCCTCTTACTGTAATGCTTTTGGCTAAAAGTAACTCCTCTTCCACATGGAATATGGGTGCAAAAATAATGTTGTAATGTCTCCTTTCACATGTGTGAAATTAAACGTTCCTTTTTGGGTTTTTTAGGATTATTTTGGAGAATGATAAATGGAACCTTATTTCCTTTGCATTCCCTTGTCTTATCAATACCTTCTTCCAAGCCCTTCAACATATTTTCCCACCTTATTATTTGCTACACTTCATTGGTGCTGAGATGTTTCTAGCCAAGCAAATCTTATGGTGAAGCTTTGGTGGAGATTTGGAGGAGCTTTGGTGGCTCTTGAATGGAGTTCAAATGGCAACGCTTTGGTGGCGACTTCTTGATGCTCCAATGATGGTATTGAATGCTCCTTGATTGGATGTTTGATTCTAATTTGCTTGATTTAATTTTCCTTTCTTATATGCTGCTAGATTTGTCTCCTTTAGTGAGCAATATGACACCTTTCTTATTCTTTATAGATTATTTATTATGGTTTTTCAACCAGTGCATGAAGTGAGCCTTTTAAGAGGCTTCTTTATGCTTGGAGTGTGCTAGTATTCAGCTTTGCTCTTCTTGAGAACAATGTACCTTTGAGGCACCTTAAATTATGTCCTCTTCCTACTTAGAATGTATTAGAGAAGTGCAATACCATCTAACAATATTTGTATATAAAAACGTTTTTATTGCGCCCTTTCTTGCACTTTTTTTACACGTATGATTTTCTGGTTTTGTGGTAGATTTTTGAATGCAATGTAAGGGTTTTGAGGATGTCTCTTTGATTAGACACCTTCCCATTATTTATTGGATGCTTTGATAACAAATCCAAGCTTGTAATGATGTAGATAGAAGCTCCTTGTTTGCTGTAATTTTCTGCTCTTTTCCTTTGCAACTAACCCTTGTATTGCTTTGAATTTGAGACTCACCAAGTCTCTATTTTGAAGCTTCCTTTGTTGAATTTAGTTAGTTGCTATTTTCTTCTCTAAAACTTGGAGGATTGAGCTATTTTTGGTGGCTTCATTTGGCCACTAAAAGTTGTAGATTTTGGTGCACTAATGGTGTCTTTAGACACTTGATGCTAATATAATTTTGTGCCTTTCTTAAGAACACAAACACTAAGCTTTTTTATAGTAATATAGTAGTGCAAATTAACCCACTATTATTTCACTTTTAATGCACTAAGAATCACACCTTATCACTCTAATAAACTCTCAAATAATTTATAAGTGCACTTAATAAATTTACTACAACTAATCAAGAATAATTTGAAATGAATCTTCAAGAGTTATTCTACAATTTCACTACAAAAAAGTTATAGGAACTAATATTATTTTTCTTTCCAAAGTAGATATTTGGTAGCTGATAGATGGTTGTAATTTTGTAATCTAATAAAATCCAAAACTAAGGTGCAAATGAACCTTAAAAGAAACTTTTCCTTTTTTCACTTTTGAAGACTGTAATTCAATTTTCCTCTTTTGCAACTCTAATCCAAATTAAGGTGCTTTAAAAAATTTGATAAGTAATCCAATTAATGATCTAATTGCACCAATAGTTGCTTATTCTTTTAAAAGTTTTTGTAGCTCTTTTTTCACTTCTGTAGAGGATGTAGGTCTTGATGTCTAATATCACCAAGTTGTTGCTTCGAGTAGGATCTTGCTGCTTAGTTTCTTCTTCACCAAAAAGTGGTCCCGAAATTTCTTTTATGAGCCCAGGTTTTGATGATTTAATCCTTTAAGAAATATTCTCATTTTGTTGTAGACTTGAAGATGTCTTTGTCTCTGGAACAATACCTTCTTGCAATGAGAGGTAATCTTCAAATCTCTTGGATTTGGTAGGCTTCTCCTATCTTCAAGTATTCTTGTCATATTTTTAACTACAAGTAGGATCTTCTTCTCAAGATTTTGAAAATATTCAGGTCTTCTGAGATTTTTGCACTCCTTGCCAAATTCTTCTTCTTTTGGTCTTGTTATCGAATGACGATAATTATACCAAATCTTTCACTATATTCTGTAGTGAATTTCTCGAATGAGTTCTCCTTTGATGATTTATTCAATAAGGCTCTCCAAGCCTTTTACTGGATGCTCATTGAGACCTCCCTAAGGTCTTTGATATTTTAGCTTCTTCTGGTCTTCCTTGAGACCTTTTCTTCAACCTTTTAATCGTGGAAATGTTGGTGGTGAGATCTTCTTATGGATATTTGATTTTGCTACTTTTGGATTCGAGCAAGAATCTCCTAGTCCTTCTTCTTCCAAGACTAGAAGTTCTTCAATGAGATCTTCTCTTGATCTCTTTACCTTTAATTTTTATTTATGTGTTGGATTGATTCTAAAGAATATACTCTTCCTAATTTTCTTGTAGGAAGTTTCCCAACTCACTGAATCTCCTTTCCCTACAACAAAGTATTAGTACTAAAATCTTAATCTGCTTCTCAATCATACTGTTTTCTGGAGTCTTCTTCAGGATCAAGGCTTACATGGAATTTTATTTAGTATCAAGGATTCTATGGCATTTTTTTCAATATCAAGGCTTTTGTGGCATTTTCTTCAACATCAAGGCTTCTATGGCATTTTCTTCATTATCAAGGCTTTTGTGCCTTTTTTGTTTGGACCAAGGATTCTATGGCATTTTCTTCTATAACAAGGCTTTTGTGGCATTTTTATTTTGGATCAAGGCTTCTATGGTCTTTTATTATGGATCAAGGCTACCATGGCCTACTCTTCTTCCATGAAGTTATCAATCTAGTAATGGATATCTCTAGTCTCCTAACTTCACCATGAATCTTCTCCAAAAGTCTTCTTCCATAGTATTCTTTTCTTGCACATGAAACTGATATATACACTATGAAGGCACTTCGACCTTCAGGTAATGAAGTTGAAGTCTCCTAGATTTATATTGTAGGAGGTGTTCCAATCATATGAGAATTAATTTTTTGCAACAAAACAAACTTTGGGTAATAGTTAAAAAATTCTAGATATCTTGAATGATCTTCACTAGTTGAATTGTCAATCTAATGGATCGAATGTTGAGTCCCAATCTTCACGAGATTTTCTTGCAACTCTATGGAAATACTCTAGCCAAATTTAATCTTAGTATTTATGAAACTAATATTTCTTTCATTCCTCACTTGTGGCTCTCCCTAATTCTACCACCTAGACTCTTCTAAGAGTTTTTGACAGTGGTTCGTCTAGCAACATGTTAGGTTGAAAAAAAATCATGCTCAATGATAATGATGGTTTTCCTATTGATATACTATAGCTAGATCTACCATGGCTTTGATACCATTGTTAGATTTTGATGCAATATGCAATGGGAGATAGCAATCACAAGATGCAAAATAATATGAAAGAAATTAAATCTATGAGATGACTAAAATATGCTATAAATAGAAATGATAGAAATGAATACAATGTAGCTATGGAGGAAATGGAAACTTCATGAACAAATCTATTGGACTACATTGCAACCATCACCAATATATGGTCATCTAAACAACACTATGCTACTACCTACGAATATGCTCTGATCTTCTATATTCTACTTGTTACAATGAGGCCCTTTTTATATAGGAAGATAGGTTCCTTGGCCAGTACTCTTTGACACTTGTGCATTTATTACATTACATGAAGTAACTAGATAACTATTGGACATTTTGAGCAGTTTTCATTGATGTCAAGATGTCAGGTGATAGCTAAGCTTAAGTGCTAGTGGAAGTTTAGTGAAATTCATGATGGGTTTAAATATCTATATTTTACACCCAAAAGAATGGGTCAACCCAAGGAAGCAATTTATCCAAGGCATCAAAAGGATATAATATTATAATAATTGTTATTATAATACTAAAGTGATATGGTGAAAACCCCAAATAAAATATTTATAATTTTCATTATAATATTTTATAAATCAAAGTGGGTTTTATAAAGTTTAATTATATTTCATAAACCCAAAGGTTGGGTTTGGAATAAAAGGCATTTGAAGCCTCTTTAAAATATTTGTCGACATCGTGGAAGAAAATTGGGGAAGCACCGACATCTCCCAAGGTATGGAGGAAGCAAAATAAATACATTTGCCCAAATTCTAAAATATTATCCTTGCTTAAATTTGAATTGGCATGCAAAAAATATTAAGAGCTCATGAGAATTGCGAATATCATGGACAACGAAGTGTTTTAGGAAGGAAGCATTAATTTTTGAAGGAACATAGGACAACGTGGCCTAGTGGTGAGTTGGAAAGCGGAAAAATGTTTGTTTGTGCGAGGGCCTATGTTCGAAATGCGATAGATACATTGGATGTTGTGTTGGTTAAGGCGCCCAAGGCACACATCATTTTGCAAAGACAAGAAGCAGTTGAGAGTTGAAGCACATGGTGGTGCTTCATTAATTGCAAATGAGCACATGGCTCATGCATCAATTTTAGCCACAGCTAAGATGCACATTGTGGGCAAGGTTGAGGGTTCGATTCCCTCCGAAGGTGAGGTAAATATTTTTGGTTAAATTTTTAATTATCCACCTATGTTGGAGATATAAGGGTGTTTAATTTTTATTTTTATTAGCATATGTTGGAGGTATAAGGTTTATGAGTGGAATTAATTGTTAGAGGGGTTAATTATTAAATAAGTGATGTTATATGAGATTTGTTATTAGGAGTTATAAGGAAGTATTTGTAAATTCTTAATTAATATAGTGATATATTGGAGGATTAAGACTATTGAGCATTGATTTCATTTTAATAGGAGTTTTTCTATTAAAGAAGATTATGGTGAATATTATTTTTAAGTTGGAGTGATAAGGTGTATTTTAGTCATCATTTTGTATTGTGTTTTGTTGAGGAAATTATTATCTTCTAACCCTTATTGAGATTGGCAAAGAAGTAATTGTGAGTGTGGCAGATTTGTGAGATCAACTCTTTGGCAACAAAAAGGTATGGGCAAATTCTTATTTGGTTGAGTTGATTGATTGGCTTACTAAAAAATAAATTTTGGAGTGAAAAGGATTTGATTAGGGTTTCCTTTTCAAAAGTGTTTGAGTTAATGCTTCAAGGTTTTCTAGAATTGATTAAAACCTGGATTTATGAGCATTGTTGTTGAAGCCATTGGATTGTGCAAAGAACTTGAGCTAGGGTTTTGAAAATAACATGAGTATCATTTTTATGTGAGATTTTTTGTTGAGTATTGTTGGAAATATTTTAAGTTGTTGTTTTCATACTTGGACTAGGGTTTGTGAGCGAGGGTTGGTTCTTGAGAATTTGGTTGAGTAGAGTTGTTTTAGCCTAGTCAAGTGGATGTATGAAGTGATTGTTCAAGTTCCATAAAACAAAATTTTATATATTATGATTTGAGTTGAGAAAGTGATTGAGCTTGAGTATAGAACATATTGAGTCTCTAGCAATTCTCTTTATGCTTCTATGAGATTGATTTGAGTTGAGAAAGTGATTGAGCTTTGAGTATAGAACATATTGAGTCTCTAAAAATTCTCTTTATGCTTATATGAGAGTGATTTGAGTTGAGAAAGTGATTGAGATTTGAGTGTAGAACATATTGAGTCTTAAAAAATTCTCTTTATGCTTCTATGAGATTGGACAAGTTCTGTGTGGACTTATTAAGCAAATTTGAGGTAAGTCTTTGAGAAGACTTGTGGACTGATTTTGTGTGAGATTTTGTGGAAGCTTACAATACAAATTTGGCTAAGTTTTAGAGAGGACTTATTGAGCATATTTGGATAGGTTATGAGTGGACCTATTGAGCATATTTGAGCAAGTTCTAAGTGGAATTGTTGAGCAGATTTAAGCAGGTTTTGAGTCGACCTCTTGAGCAGATTTGAGCAGGTTATGAGTGGACCTATTGAGAAGATTTGAGCAGGTTTGAGTGGACCTATTGAGCAAATTTGTGCTAGACCGACTGGACTATGTTTAGTGCAGATTTGAGTGAGCTTGTTGAGCAAACTTATGCTAGACCGACTAGACTGTGTTTAGTGCAGAGTTGAGCATATTTGTGCTAGATCAAATGGACTATGTTTAATGCATATTTGAGTGAGCTTATTGAGAAAACTTGTGCTAAAATGACTAGACTGTGTTTAGTGCAGAGTTGAGCAAATTTGTGCTAGACCAATTGGACTATGTTTAGTGTAGATTTGAGATAGAGCTTTGAAGGTGATAGAGAAGAGAGGACATTAGTATCCAATGGATAGAGATCCATCAACCATGACTGTGAGGATAGGTCTTTTGATTGGGGATAAGAGTCTTCAGTGAAGAGATATCCACAAGTGAGTGTAGTGGAGGCAGTAGTCTTCTAGAGGATCACCAGCTAGAGCAGAGGATAAGGAGTTTCTATGGATAGAGATCCATAAATTATATTTAGGGGATCAACATCTCCTTTGGACAAAGGTCCATAAAAATTGTAATTGGGAAGGATTCCCAAGAAATTGATTGATAAAATTTTAGTGAAATATTTTCTCCGTGGAGTAGCCCACATTGGTGAAACCACATAAATTGTAGTGTCTCTATTGTGTGTGGTATTTTGTGCATTACTTTGATTACTGCTATTGATACTGCTATCTATACACTGCATAATATTGATTTATAAAGAAAAGTAAAAAGTGCTCTTATACTATTCACCCCCCCTCTCAGTATAAGCTTATGTTATTCAATTGGTATCAGAGCGGGTGCCTTCATAAGAGTTTAACAGCTTGAAGGAAAAGCTAACAAGAACACAATGGATCCTAAGGATGTGTTCTCAAATAATTTAGTACCAATATTTTATGGAAGTGACTACATGTATTGGAGTATGATGATGAGGATCTACTTTATGGCACTTGTCAATGAAGTTTGGGATGTAGTGAAATTTGGATATGATCCAGCAGTCAATCCTCCTACAGATAAGGAAGGTAAGCTTCTACAACACTATAATTCAAAAGCAATGAATACACTTGTGAGAGGTTTGCATAGAACAGAGTCTATGAAATTTATGCATTGTAGAAATTCAAAAGAAATGTGGGATAAATTACAAGGTATATATGAGGGAGATAAAAGTGTAAAGAAAGCCAAGATACGAAATATCAAAGGACAATTTGAAACATTGAGAATGAATGAAGAGGAAAATATTAGTGCTTATCTAATTTGAATTGATGAGGTTGTTAATGATATGCAAGGACTTGGAATGAAGATTGATGAATCATATGTTTGTGATAAAGTCTTAAGATCTCTTCCAAATAGATTCAGTGAACAAGTTTTTGCTATAGAAATATCATTGGATGGTGATACTTTGACAAGAGATAAGTTTCTTGGTATGCTAACAACTTTTGAGATAAGAAAAAAAGATCTTACTCCCCAGAAGGAAGCAACAATCAAAGAAATCAAGAAAACAAAGGGTAAGAAGTTAGGATCAAGCAGTGAGTGATCCAGTGATGAAGAAGCTAATTATGGTAGAAGAAATAAAGGTTCCAAAGGATCCATAGATCTAAGATCTGTTAAGTGTTTCAATTGTGGAAAGTTTGGATATTTTGGAACAGATTGTAAAGAACCAAATAACAACAATGGTGAAGAAAAAAAGGATCACAGGTACAGGGAATCAGAAAGATATAGGCAAGATAAGCATCAGAAGAAAAACAAGGATGAACAAAGCAGAAAAGGAAATAAGTTCTTTCAAAGAAAAAATAGGAGCTACTATGCGGATAATGCAAGTAAGTACTCAAGTGATAGTGATGCTAGTTTTTAAGATAATGATGGATATGAAGTTCTATTTATGATTGAAGAAAAAGAACCAGTTAAGAAAACTTTTGTTATTCTCAAGTGTTTTAGATGTGGTAAATTTGGACATATTGAAGATGATTGTACAAGGGATGGTTATAGTTTTAGTGATGATGAGTATGAGACTTGAAGGACTAGATGAAAATATTCTAATGGCATTATTAGAAGAATATGAAAGTGATCCTATAGAAGACACGCCAAAAGAGAGTAATGATGTGGACAAAGGTAAACAAATAAAGTATTATTCAAAATATAATGGTTATGATCTCAAGGGAGAACTCATCTATGCCCTTGAAACGATAAATAAGGTAAGGAAGGAACACACTAAACTTGAAATTCAGTTTCAAGAATGTGATGAAGAAAGAATATTGCTCATAGAGGATTTAGAAAAATCAAAGGCTAAAGCAAAGAAGTTCAAAGATAAGTTAGAAGCAAAGATCTTGGAATGTGAGAAGTTAGCACAAGAAGTAGCACTACTAAAATAATATTTAGAGGAATCCAAGATCAAGATGAAGGGATTTAGAAATAGCTCAAATAACTTGGATAAGTTCATCAAGACACAAAAGACTCCATAAAAAAAATAGGTCTTGGATTTGAAATAGATCAAAAAAATGGGAAGGAGAGTCAACTTCAAGTTTTGGAGGAGAAGAAACTTCAAATGAAGATACTTCAAAAGAAGACAATATAAAATGAAGTGAGACATCAGAGGATGGGTTGGACAATAAAGGGTTCAACAAAGACATGAACAATGCACAAAGAATATACAGATGGAACAACAATCAAAACATGAGACCAATGAGGTCAAGACAATGAAGCTTAAATGGAATATATTTTTCATGTCACAGGTTTGGGCACATGGCTTCATAGTGCAGGACACATGAAAGACAAGAATATGGGAATGGACAAATTTTCAATGGGTATTGCTACTCATGTAATCAGTTTGGTCACAAGTTTATGAATTGCAGGGTTCATGATAGAAGAGGATGTGACTTCACTAGGAGAAATCCTAAGACATTTGCACCTACAAGGAATAATATCATTAAGTTTTATAAGTGTAAGAATAATGGTCACACAACAAAGTGGTGTAGAGCAAACATTCTAGAAATAGCCATGAACAGGAACAAGAACAGGAATAGGAACGAGGAACAGGAACAGGAACAGGAACAGGAACAGGAACAGGAACAGGAACAGGAACAGGAACAGGAACAGGAACAAGAACATGTATATGAATAGGAATAGGAATAGGAATAGGAATATGGATGTGAACAGGAACAAGAATAAGAACATGGATGTGAACAGGAATAGGAACAGGAATGATGATTGAAAGCACGAGATTTCGGGCAAAGGAAACACTAGCTATGCAACATAAGACGAAAATGTAACGCTTTGATCCTATGCACTAAAACAGAGAAAGGAGACAACTTGGAAACGAAAGACAAGATGCAAAGAAATCACAGCCCTCTTTATTAAAATATCTTATCCTCGGTTACATAGACGTCTCCTCCCCTTTTGGGGGCTAGGAGCGTTAAATTTGTCTTCATTACAAATGTGTGACCTAGTCTTCCTCTTCCCGCGTGCCCACGATTGCAATGGGCGGGCCAAGATGCTGTCGCCGCTGATGTGGATAAGTTCTTCACCTCTGATTGCTTTTCCTGCAGTCAAAGAAACAATGAAAATGTCAGTAGCACTTGCTGCAAATGAAAGGGGTTCGTTCTCTTAAAATCAACGAAATACGCATGTAAACATCTGCCTGAAACAGTAAATACAGTAAGTCCAAATGGCTTGAAAACTTGACAGAAGACGGAAAATGTTACCAAAAGGCCATTGCCCCTGAGACAGCCGGCCAATCTGCTTTTACCTGGTAATCGTCCCTCGGAAGGACGATTGCTGCTGTTAATCGTCCCCTCAAAGGACGATTGCTGCTGTTAATCGTCCCCTGGAAGGACGATTGCTCGTCGTTAATCGTCCCTGCGGGGACGATTGATACTCGTGTTGAAGAAGCCGACCCGCAGTCGCTCCAATGTCGATTCCCGAGACCCGCAAAATGCCTCGCAAACAAAGGGGGTTATGTAATTGGGGCCATTTTGGGACGACCCAGATGGTCGGATTCTCCCAATTTGGCCTCCATCACCGAGAAATTGGACGTTGTTACCCGCAAGTCAGTGGGACAACCAAAATAACAAAAGCATGATAATATTCGATGAAAACCTTTTGAAATCAAGATTCAAGATTCTCGAACTATTGAACAGGAGAGAATAACATGGAATATGAACAAATGACAGAAAATGAACTACAACTAAATCCAAAAGGTGCGGGGTGCCCAAGTGGGCAGCCCACCGATGGAACTTGATTTTGGCACCAATCCACTTGGGATGGGCCCAAAATCTCTTAGGAGTGGGGGGTCGGCGAATTGGTTGGTTCAGGTGTCCATGTGTTGGATTTGGGTCAAGTTCGAGCTTCCAAAGGCCACCCAACAACCTCCCTTGCAAAAGAGATTGGTGGATGTGGGAAGATGAATAAAAGGGGATGCAAGTGGGTCTCCAATTCGGCAGCACTTCGTTGCTTGAAAACTCCTTCAACCTCGTCTTATTTTGGGTGAGAAAAGTCCCACCTTTTATAGACCCAAGGGGTCTCCTTTGGGAAGGAAGCACAAATGCCATGTGTTGGTCATAGGCGCCATGTGGCGCTCTTGTCTCCTCATGAGGGAGGGGAGTCCTCCATTGACTTGTGTTTTCATAATTGCTTCTTGTGACAGTCCTCTAACGGCCCTTCTGTCCACCTACACACGCGTGCAAGGCAAGAGTCATCAACTGACTGTTCTGGGCTGCCACTTGGCGTCGTTTGTCGTTTTGCCCGTTAAACTTGGTAATCGTCCCTGGGTGGGACGATTAAAACAATCGTCCCTGGGTGGGACGATTGCAAGTTAGTAATCGTCCCTGGGTGAGACGAGTACTGGGCAAAGTGTCTAAATGTACCAAATTGCTTCCTGACCTTACAAAATTGCTATGGAAGTGGTTAGGACCACTGTTTGACCTCTGAGGGCTGCCCTGGGGGCTGTGTTTGTCAAAGCGATCAGTGTTTGCAGTCACATAATCGGATGGGTGCTGTTTTGGTGTCTACAGATGCCCCTTTTTGGGAAGCGCTGCGGGTGACGCAATGTTGAGCAAAAATAGATAACCAAAGCACTAATGATTAGGGTTTCTTGGTAACCTAACCAACTTTTGATGCCCCAAGTATGGAAAGGGCATGCATTCTTGAATCCTTGCTTCTGACGAGCTAAGGAATTTGATTTCAAGTGTTAACCTATTTTGGTGAGGTGTGACTTGAACTTAGACATTGATCAGTCATGAATAGGCGAAGGGCGTTTTTACCTCAGGGGAACCTTGTATTCATGATTCACGAAATGCCAAGTGTTTGATTGATTTGATTGTTGCTTGTTTACTGCCCCAAGCAGGAGCGTGATTGTCTTTGTCAATGATTCTTTGAATGCATGTCGTTTTCCTTAATTGGGTGTGTGATTGTTGGTTGGTGACTAAGTGTGACTACCCCCTCAAGCGACGAATCGATGAGGGAATGACCTTTGTGAGAGAAGCGACGAGTCGCTTGACCCAAGATGACTTGTGCAAGGGTGCCTTTAAAGGGTTTACCGTTAAGCGTGTGCAATTTTTCCAACATATGGACCTATTTTTGGTGGGTGTTAACCCTTTTGGTGATGCCGTAATGAGGTGAAATCATCGAAAATCTAACTTCCCGTGGAGCGGTCCGGCTATTGTAGCCTTCTTGGGGAAGTAGGAGAGCGATAATTTGGACCTCGACATCGATTTTCTTTGCCTAGAGGTTAAGTGCGAGAGCACTTGTGTCCGGCGAATGTCTTATTGCTTTTTTTTATGTTGCATTTTTTTTTGTTTTTGTTTTTTGTGACACGTTTGGGGATTAAATTGTCGACAATCCGTCTCCCGTGGAGCGGTCCGGCTATGGTAGCCTTCTTAGGGAGTAGGATAGTGACAATGTAAACCTCGATATCAGTTTTGCTATGCCAAGAGGTTAAGTGCAAGAGCACTTGTGTCTGGCAATGTTTATTGCTATGTTTTTGTGTTGCTTTTTTGTTGTTTTTGTTGTTTTGTGACACCATTTGGTGATTAAATTGTCTAAATCCTTTTCCCGTGGAGCGGTCCCTATTAGCCTTCTTAAAAATAAAAAAATAAAAAAAAAAAAATTTTTTTTTTTTTTTTTTTTGACACCATGTTTCAATCCTTTTCCCGTGGAGCGGTCCGGCTATGGTAGCCTTCTTAGGGAGTAGGATAGTGACAATGTAAACCTCGATATCGTTTTTCTATGCCAAGAGTTTAAGTGCAAGAGCACTTGTGTCTGGCAATGTTTATTGCTTTTTGTTTTTGTGTTGCTATTTTTTTGTTGTTTTTGTTGTTTTGATTTTCTTTGATCTTGTGCATGATGGTTGATGAATATGGATGTATGTATGTTGATTTATTTTGATGGATGCATATGCTATGATGAATGCAAATGTTTTTTATTTATATGTGATATGCAGAGATGAAATGGATGAATGGGATTTGTGATGTTTGGCTATGGTACCATAGACTGTTTAGAGCTCTGTTATTTTGTTTTTAGGTGATTGTTGTAATGCATGAATTTGTATGTATACATGTTTTTTTTTTTTTTGATGGTATTTGTAAGGATGAAAAGTAGCGCAGTTGGTTTAGAAATGTAGCTAAGGTTTTCTGAGACTCAGACGGTTTTAGCTCACTAGCCACGACTGTACTTTATCTTACATGATTTTTGAACAAGGTATGAATCGGACTTGTTTTTGACCAAGTTATTTCACATCCCCTGTGTGTGCAATTGAGTTCATTTATGTGGTATTTATCGAGATACCGCCGATGCGGATGGGCTTTCAACCGAACTCGTATCGAGGATCGCCTAATTAGCTCCACGAATTCCTTTGTTGTATGTACTAAGATTAATCTGCGGTGTAATCCAGGATGCCATAAGCTAGCTCATCCACATGCAAACATTGATCTGTACGCAAGTTAATGTGACAGATATATCGTCATGCGGGAGGTTTACTTCTGTTACCGATAGGCTATCAACCAAATTGGTACTGAAGCTTGCCTTATGACCTATAGAATGCTCAGAGTTCCAGGGATTCAAGGTCAACTCCCTTCTTTTCTTCAATTGTATTGGGATACTTGCTCATTGTAGTGATGAGATCACCTGTTTATTTTGATTTGTTTTTTTTTTTTCGAGCAAGGGATTGGGGATATGGAGTGACGAAAATCACTGTTGTTTGTGCCTTTTGATGTGTGCACTGTAGTTTGTCAAATTTAGAGTTTTGACATTTTGCAACTTTTTGTGTTTTGCAACTATTGAGAACTTTAGGGATTCTTAGGGAATTGGGTAGGGAGGATGCTTGTCCTTTTGCCAACTCTCAACATTCTAGGGGTCACTCGCACGGGGGATGAGCAAGATAACCGTTTCGCTTGTGGTGACCTAGATTATTTTGCAGATTTCGTCTTTCGTTCACACAATTTGGGAATTTTAGTGTTTTGATTTGTGTTGGGATGTTACGTAACAAGGTGTATTTCAAGTATGACTCTACCTTCGTAAAATCTGTTCGACTTGATACACTACATGGCTAAAGAGGAAAATGATGACCGAATCACTCGAAACTCTTGGTACATTCCCGGACCACCGACCGTAGTGTGGTAAAAGTTATGCTTGGTGTTTTTGTTGTTTTTGTAACATGAGACAATGCGGAACAAGGTGGACTATCGAGCTATTCACCTATGGTGCCTTTGACCTATGACTACAAATATGCAATGTATGGATGCAATGCTTAATGCACTATGTATTTTTGTAATTTTGATGGATTGTTTTTGGTGAAGGTGAAGATGAGGTCAGAATATGAATTTTTTGATGAATTTGAGTATGCCTAGAATTGAGATGCAAATCTTTGTTGTTTTTGATGATATTTGTTGTTTTTTTTTTGAATTTCTTGATTTTTTTTGACCAAGCGATTGCGATAATCTTTGGAGCTTTTTGTGTTGACCAAGAGATTGCGATAATCCTTGGAGCTTTTTGTATTGACCAAGATATTGCGATAATCCTTGGAGCTTTTGGTTGACCAAGAGATTGCGATAATCCTTGAGCTTTTTGGGTTGACCAAGAGATTGCGATAATCCTTGGAGCTTTTTGGTTGACCAAGAGATTGCGATAATCCTTGGAGCTTTTTGGGTGACCAAGAGATTGCGATAATCCTTGGAGCTTTTTGGGTGACCAAGAGATTGCGATAATCCTTGGAGCTTTTTTTTTTTTTTTTTTTGGTATATGGCTTTCTTAGATATGAAATGGTCTCAAATGACTGATATTCAAGGGTTCTGTTTCCTTGATACCGTCAAGAGAAGCTAGCCTGTACGTCCCGGTCCTATTTTGCTATCAATGACATAAGGACCTAACCAATTTGCCATGAATTTGTCTCTCATATGGGACGGCAAATTAGAGTTTTGTTGGTTTTCCTTCAAAACCAAATCACCAACCCGAAAGTCTCTTAGGTGAACTTTCATGTTGTAAGCTCTCTTAAGCCGCTCTTGATAGATACGTAAGTGCTCGAGAGCATTAACGCGTCGTTCGTCAAGCAACGTAAGTTGGTCTAATCGGGCCTGCCGCGCAGTGTTATCATCGATGAACTCCTGCATTGATATGCGCGAGGGAAGGAATTTCCAACTCGAGAGGCATTACTGCCTCTGAGCCATACACTAGTGAAAACGGAGTTGCCCCAGTGGGCGTCCGAATGCTAGTGCGATAAGCCCAAAGGGCAAGTGGGATTTGTATGTGCCAATCCTTATGACTGTCTGTGACGGTCTTTTTAAGGATGGCGACTAGCATTTTGTTTGACGCCTCTGCTTGCCCATTTGCTTGCGGATAATAGGGTGTTGAAAAGCTGTGCTGAATTTTGTACTTTGTGGTTAAAGCACGCACGTCTTTGTTCTTGAATGATGGCCCATTATCCGAGATTATTTTGGATGGAATACCAAAACGACATATGATGTAATGCAAAATGAACTCCGCAATGCGGGGTCCTGTCGTAGAGGTTAACGGAATTGCTTCCACCCATTTGGTAAAATATTCTGTGGCCGTTATGATAAACGTGTGACGGCTCGACGATGCGGGGGAGATCTTTCCGATTAGATCGAGGCCCCATCTGCAGAAATGGCCAAGCGATCGGACTGTCTCGTAGGGCCCGGGAAGGTGCGTGCATTAAATTGGCATGATGTTGACATTTCACGCACCTCTTGACATACGCGCAACAATCTCGCTCTAAAGATGGCCAATAATAGCCCATGCGAAGAATGCGCTTTGCAATGGCCATACCACTGAAGTGGCCGCCACATGTACCGTCATGCGCTTGGGTGACTGCCCAAGTGGACTCTTGCTGGTCCAAGCAACGAAGAAGAATTCCATCGTAGCTGCGACGATACAAAATGTCTCCTATCAAGACATATTTTGCCGCTTTCTGTTTGAATGTTCGTTTTGCGGCTTGCGTCAATCCAAAGGGTAGATTACCTAACTTGAGGTAGTCTCTTATGGGTAAATACCAGTCCTGTTGATCGGATACCTCGACAGTTTGAACAGCCAATCCCTTTTGGAGTTCTTCCCTAACAAATGCTGATTGGGATAGAACTTGTAAGAATAGCGTTGTGTTGCTATTAATGGGAGTGGGGGAGAACAAAGACCCCCAGTTGGCATGTTTCAAATAGTCTCGGATTCGAAAGAACTTATCCGAAGATGGTTCGATCTGGATCATGTGGACTCCTGGCGTCAAGTCTGAGCTTGCGCGCTCCATCGCGGGTTGCGATAAGGTTTTGACCTGAATGGTTGTTATATCACCGAAAAGGTCTTGCGGGATTAGTGACCCCAAGGAGGCCATTGTGTCCGCAAAATGATTCGATGATCGAGGGAGTGCCTCGATGTCATACCACTCAAGTTTTGCCAGGAATTTATCCACGAGGGCTTTATAGGCCTTTAGAACTCGGGCATTTGCATTGATATACCCCTTTGACTTGATTGACGATTAACAACGAATCGCCAAAGATGTTCAATCTTTTGATGTTCATGGCGATTGTTGTTTGAAGACCTAGGAGCAAGGCTTCATATTCGCATTGTTGTTGGTGCATCGGAAGTTTAATTTAAATGACAGGGGCATTGGAGCGCCCTGCGGTGTGAAGAATACAATTCCTGCGCCACCACCTTGCTCGCATTTAGAACCATCGAAAAATAAGGTTATGTCGGCCTGAGACTTAGGCTCATCAGAATCTGGCGATTCTAAGACATGGAAGACCTCATCATCGGGTAGTTCTATGACTAGAGGCTGATCGTCTTCAAGAGGAGCCTCCGCTAGTTGATCGGCTATGACTTGTCCTTTTATAGATTTTTGCCCAATAAACTCAATGTCAAATTCCGTCAACAACATGATCCATTTCGCCGTGCGACTACTATGATAAGTACGACTCATCATGTATCGCAATGGATTCTCCTTAGACACAACATACGTCGTGTTGCTCAACATGTAATGGCGTAGCCTCTTGGTAGCAAACACCACTGCCAAGCGTAGTTTCTCAACGTATGCATAGTTAAGTTCGTAATCGACCAGGGTGCGGCTAAGATAGTAAGTAGCCTCGTTCTTTGTGAAGTTCATTCTTCGGGCTAGCATTGCGCCCAGTGCCACCTCGATGAGTCGAGATGTATAAGTAGAATGGCACACCTGGTCTAGGTGGTGCCAATACTGCGGCGAAGCCAAGTAATGTTTGATTTCGTCAAAGGCTGACTGGCACTCGTCATCCCAATGAAATGTGACCCCCTTGTGCAATAATTTGTTCATTGGTCGGCATTTGTCAGATAATTGCGCTATGAAGCGTTTAATCGACGCGACCTTTCCTTGTAGACTTCTAAGCTGCTTGATAGTTGTTGGGGGAGCCATTTCAAGGATTGCCTTGACTTTGTTTGGGTCCACTTCGATGCCTCTCTTTGAGACTATAAAACCCAAGAGTTTTCCAGATGTGACGCCGAACACGCACTTCTTGGGATTCAATCTGACCTTATGCTCTATGAGGCGATCGAGAATCTTGCTTAAGTCACCGAGATGATCTGAGCGCAAGAGAGACTTGGCTAACAAATCATCCATGTAATCTTCCAAAGTTTTGTGCATGTAATCATGGAAGATATAAGTCATAGCACGTTGGTATGTAGCGCCAAGCATTTTTAAGGCCAAAAGGCATGACCTTATAGCAAAATGTCCCCCAAGGCGTTGTGAATGCCGTTTTGAGTTGGTCTTCGGGATTGATACGAATTTGATTGTATCCCGAGAAACCGTCCATTAGGGAGAGCATTTCGTGACCTGTTGTAGCGTCTACCAATGCGTCGATGCTTGGCAAGGGGAAATCATCCTTAGGACTCGCTTTGTTTAGGTCTCGAAAGTCGGTGCATATGCGAATCCTCCCGTCGGGCTTCTTGATGGGAACCATGTTGGACAACCATGGCGGATAATCCACGCAGATGACAAATTGTGCATCCAACAACTTTTGCAATTCGTCTTTGACCATCAAGGCCACTGTTGGGTGCATCTTTCTTAGTTTTTGCTTTACGGGGCTTGATTTTTGGATCAAGCGTTAAATTGTGCATGACTAGTTGTGGGTCTAGTCCCGGCATATCTTTGTACGACCATGCAAAAACTTCCTTCTTCTCTTTGAGAAGGGCAATATATTCGGCTTGCTCTTCGGGGGAAAGGCTTACCCCCAGCTTGAGAATCCGTGGATTCATTGGATCTGTGCCGATGTCTACGTCAATCGTCTCCTCGATTGACATGTGGGATCCGTCCTCCAACCGATGTGGAGTTGGGATTAAATGGATATCATCACCTGAGTTAAGATCTACGTTTGGAACCTCGGGTCCCTCTTCAGCTTGAAAAATATCCTGAGTTGTCCTTGGGGTAAAATGAAGCATTTCACCGAAAGGCCATTACTCGATGGTGACAATGGTGAATTGACGCGATCCCAGTCGATGGCATCCATGTCTAGATGCAATGACCGTGATGGATCGGTCGGATTGCGGATGGGTGCGGTCAAATCAATGGAGATCATGTGGATGGAATGAATTTGGTCTCCAGAACCACGGGTGTGATGACTTGATTCTTTTAGATGTTCCCTATACTCTGGATCTGGCTCTACGGGAACAGGCACGAATGGATCCTCTCTAGGTGCAAACTCATCTCTATGTGTGAAAAGGAAGGCGGGGTCTTCCCTCGGCACTGCTGTCATGATGGGATCTCGAGGTGGACGATGCTCATCTTGAATTTGGAGCCATAGGTCTAACACTTGGTCCCACCTCGCTGGGTCTACGTGCCATTCATGTCCTAACCGTATACCCATTTGTCCCATTAGATCTTCATGAGTTAGAGCGCGATGATGTCGTCGTGCATGTCTGAGATAGTCCATTTCAGTTTCATCTTCTGAATCACTTTCATAGATCCAAAATTGTTCATCCTCTTCAACATCTGTTGCTTGCGATGTTGAGGACTCTTCCTGTTCCAGTGAATTAATCTGGTCCCATTGCGGTTGTTCCACTCTTAGTGGAGGGACCTGATTCTTTTGAGACTCGTGTTATTTCGTCCGGAACCTCTAAGGGGAACAGACTTTCGAAAAATGTCCTGGAAGCCGTTGATGTTCTCTTTGAGTATTTATCTCTCGAACTTTCACCTCTCTCTAGCAAAGGAGAGGGATTATTGTTGTTTCCAGGGGTGTTTGTTGACCATGGGAGGTAGTCTCCCAATGTGTATTCTGTATTTGGATTGGCATACGGGTCTTGTGCCAATCCCCCCTTGTTGCCTATTTCTAGGCCTTGCATATTTTCAACCAAGATGTCTAATGGCAGGGGATGGTTGAACCCTACCCCCGACTTGTCATATGGCATCTGATATCTTGGTTGGCAAAGGATCCGCATCCCTTGCTCATATCTCGCCTAGCCCATACCCATGCCAATTGCATTGGCCGAGATATTTTAGGGCAAATTCGGGTTCGACAGATAATTGATGTTTTCGACAAAAGGCTCTTCATCCTGTTTCCTTTTGTTCGCATGGTTCGGAACCATGATCAAGGCCCCCATACACAAAATTCGTCCGGTTGGGAGGGTAGCCTAGTGGAACAATTGTCCCTATGGGAAGGCGAGGTCTTCCCATGTCCTGCACTGACTCCAATGTGGGGGTTGCCACAACATTTTGCACTAAGTACTCCCCCAGGCCCGTACTGGCCATCTCAACAGTGATTGTTGATGATTGGGTAGGAGGAAACGGTAGTCCTTCCTGAGTCCATTCCATGTTTGGTTGTTCAGGAGTCTTGGTTTGTGTTGTGTTGGGTGTTTCCTCTGTTGATATCGTTGAAATCGTGGGCAACCCCTCTTCTAGAGGCTTAACCTCTTCCATGATTTGCTTTCCCTTGTCCTTCTGTTGGGCCATGATAGGTGGCGTTGATGATGAAGGAGTAGGTGATGAAGTCTCACCTGGCTGGGATTTTGCCTTGTTGGCCACCAGTGGTGCCTGCGGTATCGGACCCTGTTTAGATGGATTTAATTGAAAATCCAAATGCGTTGATGGGAGGGTCGATTGAGGTATGAATTGTACCGCATTGCAATACTTGAAGGGCTCTAAGTCCATTGGGACTACATGTATTTGCCCTTCATAGGCATACTTCAAGCATTGGTGTGCGATCGAGGGGACACACTTCATGTCCCCCGATCCAAGGCCGCCCTAGCAAGATATTATAAGCCATTTCGCCTTCCAAGACATGGCACAGGTGTAGGTATTGACTTTTGTCCTACCCGGATAGGCAGAACAACTCGTGCCGACTGTCGAGCAAATTGCATCGTTAAAAGCTCGCAGTGTGTACGTGGAAGCGGTGATGTGAGAGGTCGGCGATTTTAAATGTTTTAACGCTGCGAGTGGTTATAATGTTACTCTGGACGAGCCAATATCTATCAAGCACTCTCTTGTACGGGATCCCGTTGACCCGCGCGATAACGTGCAGGGGTGGATCCGGCATGTCATTTGATATCGTTTTGACCTCGTCTTCTCTGAATGTGATGACAGGCTCCGTACATTGTTTCACATGTCCCACGAAGGCGTTGAAAGAATTTGCTTCGTGGGGTTGTACTTCAATGGCTTTTAAAATGTCCATAAGAGCTTCTCTATGGGGAGCTGATTGTTGAATAAGCTCGTAGATGGACAGCCTAGCCGACGTGGTCCGCAAACTCGACGTGAGTTTGGTTCGTATCGTGACCTCGGGTCTAGGCGGAGGTAACCGCGTTGGGCGTTGTTGAGGCTGCGATGTCGACGGAACTTCCCTCGCAGCTACCTCGGGGGCAACTGCTGGGTATCTTCTGTTCCTTGTTACAATGCTAATCATTCCCACAAATCCTTGCACGGGAAGATCTTGTCGCACCTCGTTAATCTGGAGCGGTTTTGTCTCGTGCCTCGTGGGCAGGCAAGGGGTCCTTGAATACCCCTATTTGTTGGTTGTTTGGTGCGATGGGGTTGTCCACGACCAATGTTCCGTTATCGATCAAATCCTGGACTAGTTCTTTGAATTTCTAGCACCCATTTAGGTCATGTCCTCTCGCGCCTATGGAATCCGCAATACAATTCCTCCCTATACCCCCTAGGCTTGGGAATGTTAGGGTCAAAAATTTGGATTTCTGGCAGAGTAACTAAATTTGCCGCTGACAAGCGGTCAAATAAGGAGTCCCTAGACTCCGCATACGGGGTGAATTGTCGCCTAGGGCGACGCTGTTGATACTGCTCCTGTCTTCTCGTTATCTCTTTCGTAAGGGGAGGCACTGCCTGGTAGTTAGCCTTTTGAGGCTACGTTTCTTGCACATGCGCGGGAACATTTATCGCAACTTGATTGACTGCAGCGTGTTGTGGTTGCGTTGTCCCGGTTTTAGTGGTTTTGTTCCACTCTTTCTTCTTAGGCTTGGCAATTGCGCCTTCGCCTATCTTAATCTCTTCTATAAGTCTGGCTTGGGCCAAAGCTTCTTCTAGGCTGTCGTATTGTCGCAGCAACAATAGACCAGAGATTGATTTTAAGCAACTTTTTGCGAACATTTGCGTGAGATCCGACATGGGAGGACGGTAGGGTAACTTAGAAAGCAAAGCTCTCCATCGGTTCCCGTACGCTGCCATTGTTTCCTCCTCAAATTGTTTAAGGCTAGCAAGATCACTAAGTGATGCCTTCTTCCTTGTGTTGAAGGCGAAGCGTTCAAGAAACGCATCTACTAGCTGATCTAAGCTGCTTATGCTGTGTTTGGGCAGTTGTGTGAACCAATCCGAGGTAGGGCTTGCGAATGTGGTTATGAATGTTCTAAGCAGCAACACGTCATTATCTTGGATTGCGAAGCACTGGCTTAGAAATCTTGTAACGTGCTCTTGTGCGTCCTCCTCACCTTTAAAAACTGCCAATTGAGGCAACTTGAAGTGTTCGGGGTAAAGAGGCGTAGGCACTGAGGGATGCACCGGATTATTGTGGAGTAGACGTAATGTGGGTTTTTGATGCCCAGCAGCTTTTGTCTCCACAGACTCCAAACGCTCCAATAGCGCTTGGTATGCATCGGAAGATTTTATTTCTTCCTCTCTTGTTCGCTCTTGTTGCAAGTTACGATAAACTAGAGGCCTATGGAGGGGTGGCCGAATGGCATCCCTCCCCGCCTTGATGGGGAGTTTCAACATATTCTATCTCTGGTTCGTACTCCTCATAAAATTCTTGAGGAGTTCTGGGCAAAACCTCCGACCTTGATCAAGCTCTTGCTGAAGGTACCCATCATTGTTTCGAGGAGTTGCCTCCCTCTCAAATCTATGAGGTCTTGGAGGCAGAGCTTGACGAGGTCGTGGAGACCCGTCCTGCATTAAAGGGTTATGCCTCTCATGTTGTTCGGCTCTTTGGACGCGAGGGGTTGGCCCTCTCTCAAGTATTTCATATTGTAACTCATCCGCTTCACGTTGCATGCGTTCTTTATCCAAGCGGTATTGATACTCTATCTCTTGCCGACTTTGTTTAAGCCGCATGATTTGGGCTTGACGGGTGGTATATCTCAGCGACAACTGGGTCAATTTGATCTACCCTATTTTGTTCAGAAGGTTCAAATGTTCCTCCTATGGGTTTACCTCGGTTTTGATGCTCTAAAATCTCAAGGGGTCACTTCCCTCCGTCGAGGTAGGCGGTATGTGCTCGAGGTTCCGGCCTCAAGGGGTGATCATGATATCCGACCGGTGCGAAGCATAAGGTTCCCGCGTTGTATGTTGTTGTCCTTGAGGAATGCGATGATCTTCCTCATATTCTCTCTCATAGGTGCGTAAGGGGCAGGCGGAGTTAGGTCGCCCTGTGTAAGGAGCCCTACGCTCTGGATTTGGTCTCTCTGTTTTGATGAGAGGTAAAGAAGGGACGCCATATCCACGTTGTCCCTCCAAATGGACAGTGTGCCCCGTTAGCGTTTTATCGCGCTGTGGCCACTCATGTCTAGCTTGAGAGGGTGATTCTCTGTTTACATTAAGGTCTGCATGTAGGGCGTCTTTTCGAGAGGGGCTGCTTTGAATGGGCATACCCCACCGAGGATTTTGAATTGGATTCTTTTGTAGGTTAGACCGATAAGGCGGTATGACCAAATCCTCAGGACTGAAGCGAAGGCGACTTGTGCCTGCTTCTTGTGTACCTTCTAGAGCTGCTGCCCTTGATTGGGCTTGGCTGCGGGTGTACACCATTGCGGTGCGTCCACACTATCTAAGTAGATTTTTATCTTGTTTTTAATGATTTTTTTTTTTTTTGTCTACACTAAGCAGAATTAAACACACACATTCACAAAACCGTGATTATCTCTTTTAAGGATTCTTGGTGTGCCCTAGACTGGTTTAGTGTATTTTGGTGTTTTGTTTTGTTTTTGTAGGTTTTGTAGAACGTTTAAATGCATCATGTAGGCTCTTATAACTCCCAAAAGGTCGCCCCTTCAATATACCAACCAGGCCGATATACCAACCTCTCTATATACCCGCCCTTACGAGAGGGAGACTATAGGTACGTGAGAGCAGAAGGTACATGGTACGTAGGCGGTACGAAAGGGGGATTGTCCTGTTAATGGCACCTACCATAGAAAACTTATCCTCGCGCGCATGGGAATCACCCCAGCTACGCTCGGTCCGTCTTCGTCAGGATTTACGCCTAACAACGATTGACAATCGGAAATGTATGCAAATCAAGCCAAGGTGGTGATTAAATCCACCAATGGTCTTGATCAAGGGTCGGGGTCTTACGACCAGCTCCTTGGTTTAAAATTGTTTCGTGGAGTGTGTGAGGTTCATTTTATCCAACGAAAATGAAACATGCATGAATGACTTTTCCTAAGCAATGCAAGCTAAAATGAAAACAGTCAAAGAAACAGAAACAGAAACAGAAAATTTCAACAGAGATGATGAAAATCCCTACCTCTTCTCTGGCTCGCTCCAGTTGCCTCCGAAATTTTGCTCTGAAAAGTTGCAGATAGAAAATCGTCCCTTGGTGAGACGATTAACAGAACAGAAATCGTCCCTTGCAGAGACGATTTTACAATCGTCCCAGGGTGAGACGATTTCCAGAATAGAAATCGTCCCTTGCAGAGACGATTTTACAATCGTCCCAGGGTGAGACGATTTCCAGAATAGAAATCGTCCCTTGCAGAGACGATTAACAGTCTGCAAGAAGAAAAATGTACCTGTCAAGCACAAACACAAAAAAATTCAATCAGTTTCTGTGATTTTAAAAATAGGGGACAGGGTCCCACCGTGATCGCCACTGAAAGCACGAGATTCCGGGCAAAGGAAACACTAGCTATGCAACATAAGACGAAAATGTAACGCTTTGATCCTATGCACTAAAACAGAGAAAGGAGACAACTTGGAAACGAAAGACAAGATGCAAAGAAATCACAGCCCTCTTTATTCAAATATCTTATCCTCGGTTACATAGACGTCTCCTCCCCTTTTGGGGGCTAGGAGCGTTAAATTTGTCTTCATTACAATGTGTGACCTAGTCTTCCTCTTCCCGCGTGCCCACGATTGCAATGGGCGGGCCAAGATGCTGCCGCCGCTGATGTGGATAAGTTCTTCACCTCTGATTGCTTTTCCTGCAATCAAAGAAACAATGAAAATGTCAGTAGCACCTGCTGCAAATGAAAGGGGTTCGTTCTCTAAAATCAACGAAATACGCATGTAAACATCTGCCTGAAACAGTAAATACAGTAAGTCCAAATGGCTTGAAAACTTGACAGAAGACGGAAAATGTTACCAAAAGGCCATTGCCCCTGAGACAGCCGGCCAATCTGCTTTTACCTGGTAATCGTCCCTCAAAAGGACGATTGCTGCTGTTAATCGTCCCTCTGCAGGACGATTGCTACTTGTTAATCGTCCTTCGGCAGGACGATTGCTACTGTTAATCATCCCTTACAGGGACGATTGATACTGTGTTGAAGAAGTCGACCCGCCGCTGCTCCAATGTCGATTCTTGAGACCTGCAAAAAAGGGGGTTATGTAATTGGGGCCATTTTGGGACGACCCAGATGGTCGGATTCTCCCAATTTGGCCTCCATCACCGAGAAATTGGACGTTGTTACCTGCAAGTCAGTGGGACAACCAAAATAACAAAAGCATGATAATATTCGATGAAAACCTTTTGAAATCAAGATTCAAGATTCTGAACTATTGAACAACAGAGAATAACATGGAATATGAACAAATGACAGAAAATGAACTACAACTAAATCCAAAAGGTGCGGGGTGCCCAAGTGGGCAGCCCACCGATGGAACTTGATTTTGGCACCAATCCACTTGGGATGGGCCCAAAATCTCTTAGGAGTGGGGGGTCGGCGAATTGGTTGGTTCAGGTGTCCATGTGTTGGATTTGGGTCAAGTTCGAGCTTCCAAAGGCCACCCAACAACCTCCCTTGCAAAAGAGATTGGTGGATGTGGGAAGATGAATAAAAGGGGATGCAAGTGGGTCTCCAATTCGGCAGCACTTCGTTGCTTGAAAACTCCTTCAACTCTGTCTTATTTTGGGTGAGAAAAGTCCCACCTTTTATAGACCCAAGGGGTCTCCTTTGGGAGGGAAGCACAAATGCCATGTGTTGGTCATAGGCGCCATGTGGCAGTCTTGTCTCCTCATGAGGGAGGGGAGTCCTCCATTGACTTGTGTTTTCATAATTGCTTCTTGTGACAGTCCTCTAACGGCCCTTCTGTCCACCTACACACGCGTGCAAGGCAGGAGTCATCAACTGACTGTTCTGGGCTGCCACTTGGCGTCGTTTGTCGTTTTGCCCGTTAAACTTGGTAATCGTCCCTGGGTGGGACGATTAAAACAATCGTCCCTGGGTGGGACGATTGCAAGTTAGTAATCGTCCCTGGGTGAGACGAGTACTGGGCAAAGTGTCTAAATGTACCAAATTGCTTCCCGACCTTACAAAATTGCTATGGAAGTGGTTAGGACCACTTTTTGACTTCTGAGGGCTACCCTAGGGGCTGTGTTTGTCAAAGCGATCAGTGTTTGCAGTCACATAATCGGATGGGTGCTGTTTTGGTGTCTACAATGACATGAATAGAAACATTTAGAGGAATCAAAAAATTCAGAAAATAAAGGAAGAAGATAAAGGCAAAGAACAATGCCTTTTGGGAGTAGAAATACTCCCACCCTAGAATTAACCACCTCAAAAGGAGGTGGGGGAGGGGCTAAGATAAGAGTCTAATTATTAGTCCCAAGCCCCAAAGGTGACACTTTTCCATGGATGTCAAAGGGGGAGAGATTTGTGTAATGGGGAGAGATTTGATATTTGAGAGAGCATTGAGCCAGGGGGAGCAGCACAAAAGAAGAAGTCAAGTTTTTAGTAAAAAGAATTTGGGTTGCCATCAATGACAAAGGGGGATATTGTTAGACATTTTGAGTAGTTGTTATTGATGTTAAGATGCCAGGTGATAGCTCAGTTTAAGTGCAAGTGGAAATTTAGTGAAACTCATGATGGGTTTAAATATCTATATTTTATACCCAAGAGAATGGGTCAACCCAAGGAAGCAATTTATCCAAGGCATAAAAAGGATATAATATTATAATAATAATTATTATAATATTAAAGTGATATGGTGAAAACCCCAAATAAAATATTTATAATTTTCATTATAATATTTTATAAATCAAAGTGGGTTTTATAAAGTTTAAATATATTTTATAAACCCAAAGGTTGGGTTTGGAAGAAAAGGTATTCGAAGCGCCTTTAAAATATTCATCGACGTCATGGAAGGAAATTGGGGAAGTGCTAATGTCTCCCAATGTATGGAGGAAGCAATATAAATACATTTACCCAAAGCCTAAAATATTATCCTTGCTCAAATTTGAATTGGAATGTGAAAAATATTAAGAGCTTGTGAGAATTGCGAATATCGTGGACAGTGAAGTGTTTTAGGAAGGAAGCATTAATTTTCGAAGGCACATAGGACAACATGGCCTACTGGTGAGTTGGAAAGTGCTAAAATGTTTGTTCGTGCGAGGGCCTACGTTTGAAATGTGGCAGGTGCATTGGAGGTCATGTTAGTTAAGGCGCCCAAGGTGCATGTCATTTTGCCAAGGAAAGAAGGAGTTGAGAGTTGAATCACGTGGTGGTGATTCGTTAATTGCAAATGAGCGCATGGCTCGTGTGGTGACTTTGGCCACGACTAAGGTGCACGTTGTGGGCAAGATTGAAGGTTCGATTCCTTTCGAAGGTGAGGTAAATATTTTTGGTTAAATTTTTAATTATTCGCCTATGTTGGAGATATAAGGGTGTTTAATTTTTATTGTTATTAGCATATGTTGGAGGTATAAGGTTTATGAGTGGAATTAATTGTTAGAGGGGTTAATTATTAAATAAGTGATGTTATTTGAGATTTTTTATTAGGAGTTATAAGGAGGTCTTTGTAAATTATTAATTAATATAGTGATATATTGGAAGATTAAGACTATTGAGCATTGATTTCATTTTAATAAGGGTTTTTCTATTAAAGAAGATTATGGTGAATATTATTTTTAAGTTGGAGTGATAAGGTGTATTTTAGTCATCATTTTGTATTGTGTTTTGTTGAGGAAATTACTATCTTCTAATCCTTATTGAGATTGGCAAAGAAGTAATTGTGTGTGGTAGATTTGTGAGACCAAATCTTTGGCAACAAAAAGGTATGGGAAAATTCTTCTTTGGTTGAGTTGATTGATTGGCTTACTAAAAAATAAAATTTGGAGTGAAAAGTATTTGATTAGGGTTTCCTTTTCAAAAGTGTTTGAGTTAATACTTCAAGGTTTTTTGGAATTAAGATTTGTGATTAAAACATTAATTTATGAGCATTGTTGTTGAAGCCATTAGATTGTGCAAAGAACTTGAGTTAGAATTTTGAAAAGAACATGAGTATCATTGTTATGTGAGATTTGTTGTTGAGCATTGTTGGAAACATTTTGAGTTGGTGTTTACATACTTGGACTAGGGTTTGTGAGCGACGATTGGTTCTTGAGAAATTGGTTGAGTAGAGTTGTTTGAGCCTAGTCAAGTGGATGTATGAAGTGATTGTTCAATTTCCATAAAACAAACTATTCTATATTCTGATTTGAGTTGAGAAAGTGATTGAGCTTTAGTATAGAACATATTGAGTCTCTAACAATTCTCTTTATGCTTCTATGAGATTGATTTGAGTTGAGAAAGTTATTGAGCTTGAGTATAGAACATATTGAGTCTCTAAAAATTATCTTTATGCTTCTATAAGATTGATTTGAGTTGAGAAAGTGATTGAGCTTTGAGTATAGAACATATTGAGTCTCTAACAATTCTCTTTATGCTTCTATGAGATTGATTTGAGTTGAGAAAGTGATTGAGCTTTGAGTGTAGAACATATTGAGTCTCTAACAATTCTCTTTATGCTTATATGAGATTGGACAAGTTCTGTGTGGACTTATTAAGCAGATTTGAAGTAAGTCTTTGAGAAGACTTGTGGACTGATTTTGTGTGAGCTTTTGTGGAAGCTTAGAATATAGATTTAGGTAAGTTCTAGAGATGACTTATTGAGCATATTTAGACAGGTTTTGAATGGACATGTTGAGAATATTTAAGCAGATTTGAGCAGGTTATGAGTGGACCTATTGAGAATATTTGAGCAAGTTCTAAGTAGAACTGTTGAACAGATTTGAGCAGGTTCTAAGTGGACTTGTTGAGTAGATTTGAGCAGGTTTTGAGTGGACCTATTGAGTATATTTGTGCTAGACCATTTGGACTATGTTTAGTACATATTTGAGTGAGCTTGTTGAGCAGACTTATGCTAGACCGACTAGATTGTGTTTAGTGTAGAGTTGGGAAAATTTGTGCTAGACCGACTAGACTGTGTTTAGTGAAAATTTGAGTGAGCTTGTTGAGCAAACTTGTGCTAAATCGATTGGACTATGTTTAGTGCATATTTGAGCAGATTTGTGCTAGACCTACTATACTGTGTTTAGTGTAGATTTGAGACAAAGCTTTGGAGGTGACAGAGTAGAGAGGACAGTAGTATAGAGATCCATCATCCAAGGCAGTGAGGATAGGTCTTCTGAGTGGGGATATGAGTCTTCAGTGGAGAGAGATCCACAAGCCAGCATAGTGGAGGTAGTAGTCTTCTAGAGGATCACCATATAGAGTAGAGGAGAAGGAGTTCTCCTATGGATAGAGATACACAAATTAGATTCAAGGGATCAACATCTCCTTTGGACAGAGGTACATAAACATTGTAATTGGGAAGGATTCCCAAGAGATTGATTGAGAAAATTTTAGTAAAATATTTTCTTCGTGGAGTAGCCCACATTGGGTGAACCACATAAATTATGGTGTCTCTATTGTGTGTGGTGTTTTATGCATTGCTTTGATTACTACTATTGATACTACTATCTATACACTGCATAATATTGATTTGGAAAGAAAAGTAAAAAGTGCTCTTATATTGTTCACCCCCCCTCTCAGTATAAGCTTGTGTTCTTCAATAAATTCCCCCTAAAGTAATCTAATGTCTTAAGTATGTACATAGAAAGGTACATTTACATGACTCAAAATATGTAATATAATCTATTTCTAACAAAGAGGAGAGGAGAAGTATTTATTTTCAAGTTTCCCTTCGAAGGTAGTGAATAGGTTATAGTTATTTATTATTTTAAGAGAAGTATTTTGTTTCCAGTTGTGCCTTCGAGGGTTGCAATTGGAATCAAGGATGAATTATTAAAAGGAAGGATATTATTTGCTGGTAAGGAAAATCACCCTCCTCCAAGAAGTGCCTCGCAAATTTTGGCCTCTGGTACACACTCAACAATATTTAAAATCCATAGTTTGTAAAAAAGGAGGTAATTATTTCCTTTCTTATTTCCTTTATAGTTTCAAATAAAATATTTTCATAACTCCTCAAACTTTTATTCGATCCATCTTTTTAAAGGAGAAGCCTCACTTCGTTCGGGAGGCATCCTCCTTTCTCAATTAGCATACTCCTTTCTCAATTAAAAGGAGGTCAAGGCAATAAACTCTTTAAAAAGTTTAAAAAGCCAAGGCAATAACCTCTTTAAAAAGTTTTAAAAGCCCCTCCATATTTAACTATTGAAAAAGTTTAAAAATCCCCTCCATATTTTATAAGGAATATTGGAATATTGGGTAAAATGCATGGGCTTCTTCGCAAGTTTCCCTATAACTTAAGTACTCCTTTTAACTTCCACTTCCAATTATAACTTCCAATAACTATGAGGATGAGCTCACCAATTTTAAAAATAAAATTTCACTCACCAATTTTAATGCTTTTAAAATCTTGCCCCCCTTGCCCCTCCAAAATAAAGAAATAATACCCTAGGTTATCATATTTATTGGTGGGGGGTCTCTTTATCAATGGGAGATTGGTGGGGCCCTAAATTAGATTAGCTAGAGCACCTTTATGGGATAGGGTTCAATTCCCCTCTAATATTTAGGCTTAGACCGAACATGACTCCCGCGGTTTACGCAACCATCCAAACCAATCCCAGGGGTGCGAAAGAAAGCCCTTGGTAGCAACTGCTTCAGCAAGAGCGAAGGCCCGAACATAAGCAGTATGTGTTTAAAAGGAAACAACATACGCGCCGTTTCAATCTCCATGAGACCCCCTTGAACGAGTGACCATGGAAATTCTTCTATCAGAAGAGGAAATCATCATTATCTCCCCAAGTAACTTAATTCTCATTCAAAATAAGATGTGTTCGACCTCCTCTCCTTAAAATAGAGAGGGTTCGGGCAGTTTTTGGCACTTATCGCGTGTTATTCCTATTCAATGATATTTAATGATATTGAATAGATAGCATAAAAATAGTTTCGTCTAGTGAGGGAAATGGCAACGGAAAGGAGAGACACATCCGAAACGAAAGAAGGGGGAAATCAATAACCACACATAGATGGAAGAATCTCTGTGATCTCAGGAGCAAAAAATGAGTATGGAACTATGGAGACGTAAGCTGGGGAATATGCTTAACTCTTCTTCCACGAATCAACTACTAATTGTTTATCCCCTTCAATATTGTAGGTGTACATCTGGTACCCTTATGAAATAGAGAGGGCCCTCTCCTTCCCTCTATTATTAAAGATTAAAGGTAAAGGTGAATTCAACTTAGAATTGCTCTACCTTGAAAGGAATAAGAATTCTTGGAATTCGATGACTTGGATGGAATGTGAGACCACACCTTATGATCAGATCAACTTGGTGGGCTACCCATGGTTATCAAATTAATGGTTACTCGAGTCTACACGATTATGATATGCTTTCTAGGGAATATTTAAGAAATATATCTCTTGGAGGAGTAATAACCTATGAATAATCCAACTCAAGAGGCACAACCCCACAAATAGAGGGTGAGAGGCTCTCTATCTATAATTGATCTTTGGGCCTAAAATGATGGTACACTCATAAAGGAACCTCTATTTCTCATGGGAGAAAGGCTTTTTCATCAAGTTGATAGGGTTCTATGATCGATGAAAGAATACAAGTACCATGAGGGGAAGGTGAAACAAAGCATTCTCACTCCCATGAGAGAGGTCCTAGAAACCCTGATGGGCCTTATCACAAGGCTTAAAAGCTCTACCCCTATAATATAGTGAAAATGACATGCAAGATGGTTCTTAAAAACTACTCCTTCCATCATCTTAAAATAGAGAGGTTTTTTCTAAGCTTGATCATGGAGTGATAAAACTGATTTTTGGGGGGGCTAGCTTATCTCTCTTCCCATGACTAGGAAAATTAAGGAATTATAGGTCATTGTAGCCAACTCCAAAATTTATTGAGAGGGGTTCGTGAGCTACGCTCTTGAATATCGATTGAAAAAATAACAAATCAACTTATCCTTGGCTCCCATCAAAATAATCATTGTTGTTATATTTCTACTCAACTACCTCCTAGTATCAATGTCTTGCATACTTATAAAAACATCTTATTTCCATTTGTGTCTTATTTCTTGATCCTTGTACAAAATGTTTGAAACTTTATCACCATATTTATATTGAAGTAATCTCATCCATAGTTTCAAAATTGGATCTAGATTGAGTGGTTTTTTATCACACCAAGTATCCATCCAAATATAAATTTTTCTCTAGTTTCCACCACTCGTCTTAAATATGTAATCACTAGATCAATTTATATTTTTAAACTATTCCATAGTGCAAAACCATTTTGTAGACATATTGCAGTAAATATTAAGCTTAAGTTATTGGGCTCAACATACTTAGAAGAATTTTTGCCCATTATCTTTGACTCTCTTTCTACAATATCCAAATTAATTTACTCCTAAGAGCTAAGTTTACATCCGTACGAAATCTTAAATTGAGACCTCCCCTAGTTTTATCATCACACACCTTGCTCCATTTCACCAAAGAAAATTTTCTTTTATCATGTAATCCTAACCACAAAAATGCAAGTTGAAGATTGTTTATATGTAAGGCTAGAGTTTGAAAATATAAATAAATTCAAATATAGAAATATGATTATATGTATATAAACTTAAGATTTGGAAGAAAATAAAGACTTGAAAGTAATTATGAATCAGTAAATCTAAGGGTAATTTAAAAAAAAAAATTGATCTTTCAATATGATTCTTGCACTATTTTATGCAGAATTTGAAGAGCTTTGAAATAAGTGGCTATATAAAATAATCTAAGTAGTATTAAGGGAGATATGACCATGTGAAGACAATAATCTAAAATAATGGTAGATTAGAGCAATTTATTCTAAAAAAGGTCTCATATTCCAAAAGCCATATCTTTGTGAAGGGTAGTTGGATCCATATGATTCTTGGACAAATTTATGTAAAATTTGAAGAGCTCTAAAATTATTGGTCAATTGAAGGAATTCAAGTAATGTTTATGGAGATACAACCCTGTGAAGTCAGGCATTTAGAATAAGAGCAATGACAAATTTTCAAATTGCAAGAAATGAAATTGCATATACCTACCAATCAAGGTTTGGATGATGGGAGGTTCAATGGAGGGCTAAGGCATCAATGAGGCAAGACATTTTATCTAGGCATAGAATTTATTAGCTAAGTTTTATTTATATCTTTATTATATTAGAATTTTTGCATGCATATTATTGTAGGTTTATTTTTAAGTAATATGATTACTATAGGATATACTAGTACATTTTAATAGATATTGAGTTATAGTATTTTACCATTAACCATTTTATGAATAAATCCTTAGAGTCATCCCTAGTAATAGAGATTAGGAAGGACCTCATAAAGAAATGATCCTCATTGCTCAAAGATAAGGTAATCATTAGTAAATTTAATAGCTCTTAGCTAGGGGTTTTGACTTTAAAAAATGGATTGATAGGATATGGAAGTCTCCAAGAGTGAGTCTATCATTTTTTTAAGATTTTTTTCTATCCATTTTTTGTTCTAGGGAGGAAAGATATAGAATCATAAAATAAGGTCCTCAATTTATGGGAAGAGCGGGACTCTTCCTTACCCACTAGTATGAAGGCTTTACACCTACAAACATAAATCTATCCCTAGTATCAATCAAGGTCAGGATGTATGGGTTACCCATTGAATTCTAGGATATGGATACCTTAAAGGCAATAAGCAACACTCAAGGAGAATTTCTTGAGATTTTAGAAACTAAAAAAGACAATCTTAGCTATTTATACCTAGGTATTGGTCATGATTGATATTAGTAAACTTTTATCATAATCAATCATTCTTAAGTATGTGGGTTAGTTGTGGACCCAAACCATGGATTATGAAAACATATATTTTAGATGTAGAAAATGTCATGAGGTGTAACATATTGAGAGATCATAACTTAAGAATATTCTATTAGAAACATATATAGAAAAATATAAGAGAAACTTACAAATTAATATGGGTGACGATGGTTTTTGACTTACAACAAATACGTCCAAATAGATGAAATTAAATAAACAATGGATACCAATAAGGATGTTAGAAGAAATACCAATAAGCTTTAGCCTATGAATGAAAAGTAGATTAAATCTTAGAGGATATGATACAACAATGTCAAAATATATACAAGTTATTGTCTATTCAATATGATCCTAATTTAGGGATGAACATTCTTGCTAAACCTAAGGAATGTGTCTGATTATATTTTGAAGTATCTTAAACTACCATGCACCATTAAAAATAAGGAAAATAGTAGATTAAACACAATTTTAGATGTTAATACCTCTACTGTAAAAAATGAAATACCAAAAAATGAGTAGGATAAGTCAAAATTTTCCTTACTAGGGCCAAGAGAGGATAAATCTAATGAAAAGAAAAGTTGTGAAACAATATTGAAAAATAGAATAATAAGACCTACTTTTGATTCTGGTAAGGAAAAAGAGGAAAACCTTCAAATTATCAAGTAAGAGCTAGGGAAGCAAGAGCAAACATAGAGAAAGGAACACAATCTAAGTTGGTTGAACTTCTTTTCACCAAATAATAAAATGACATTGATACTTCGTAGGAGGGGCAAAAAACCCCTAATAAGACATTATTACCATCTCACGAAATATAAGGGGTACCAATGCCTCCTTAAAGCAAAGGTGTATATGGGATCTCAGTTTAAGTAATAAGCTTGATATTATTTGTATCTAGGAAACTAAAATGACAAAGGAAAAAGTTTCCAAAACTATGGAATCAGTATGGACCAAATGTGAATGGGATGTTACGGATTTAGAAGGAGCATTAGGGGGAATTCTAACATATTGGAATCCAATTACAATATCCTATGAAACCATTCATAAAACTAGGAATTATATAGCCTCATTAGTCACATGATACTTTGAATATATGTGTTTCATCCGTATTAATGTCTATGGATCTACAAATTAGTCAGGTAGATAAGAAATATGGAGTAGAATTCAAGAATTTATGAGAAGTAAAGACTGAAGAACACAAGATTATACTGAGAGAGGGGTGAACAGTATAATATCACTTTTAAATTTTCTTTCCAAAACAATATTATGCAATGTATAGATAACAATATCAACAATAGTAATCAAAGCAATGCACAAATAACCACACACAATAGAGACACCACAATTTATGTGGTTCACCCAATGTGAGCTACTCCACAAAAAAAATATTTCACTAAAATTTTCTCAATCAATCTCTTGGGAATCCTTTCCCTATTACAATGTTTATGGACCTATGTACAAAGGAGACACCAATACCCTAAATCAAGTTCATGGATCTCTATCCATAGGAGAAATCCTTCTCCTCTGCTCTGGCTGGTGATCCTCTAGAAGACTACTACCTCCACTACACTGGATTGTGGATATATATCCACTAAAGACTATTGTTACCACTTAGAAGACCTATCCTCACTACCCTAGCTAATGGATCTCTATCCATTCGAGACTACTGTCCTCTGCTCTCTATCACCTCCAAAGGTCTATCTCAAATCTGCACTAAACATAGTACTTCGGTCTAGCACAAATAAGCTCCATATCTATCTCTGGTCTGGCACAAACCTGTCCTCAAATATACACCAAAATTTGTTTTCAAATATACACTAAACATAGTCCTTCGGTCTAGCACAAATATGTCCTCAGTATCTATCCTTAAGCCTTAACTCAAAGCTTGAATCAATCTCAAATCAACTCTACTGGATCTGACTTAAACCTTAACTCAAGGTTTGAACAAATGAATCAATCAACTCTACTCTCAAGTCTTCTCATAGACTTATCTCAAATCTACCTTGTAAGCTTCTTCAAAAGCTCACACTAATCCGTCCACAAGTCCTCTCTAGAACTTGCTCAAATCTGCTCTACAAGTCCTCTCTAGAACTTGTCCAATATTCTCAATAAGTCCTCTCAAGAACTTATCCAAATCTGCTCAATATTTGTATTGTAAGCTTCCACAAAAGCTCACACCAAATATGTCCACAAGTCTTCTCAAATACTTACCTCAAATCTGCTCAACAAGTCCACACAATAACTTGTCCAATCTCATAGAAACATAAAGAGAATTGTTAGAGACTCAATATGTTCTACACTTATCACAATGATCAATTAATTTCAATCACTCTTTTAGAAACATAAGGAGAATTATTAGAGACTCAATATGCTTCAATTTCAACTCAATGCTCAACCACTTTCTCAAATCAATTCATAATATAGAATAGTTTGTTTTATGGAACTTGAATAATCACTTCACACATCCACTTCACTAGGGTCAACCAACTCTACTCAACCAAACACTCAATGAAACAAACCTTACTTACAAACTCTAGTCCAAGCATATGATCACTCACTCAAAATGTTTCTAAAAATTCCCAGCAACAAGTTTCACATAAAAATTATACTCATGTCTTTTTCAAACTCTAGTTCAAGTTCTTTGCTCAACAACTTACTTCAACAACAATGCTTATAAAACAATCTTCACATAACAATGATACTCAAATCCTAGTTCAAGTTCTTCACACAACCAATGGCTTCAACAACAATGCTTATAAAAAAATCTTCACATAGCAATGATACTCAAACCCTAGTTCAAGTTCTTCACACAACCAATGGTTTCAACAACAATGCTTATAAAACAAGGTTTTAACAACAAATATTTATTCCAGAAAACCTTGAAGCATTAACTCAACACATTCAATAGGAAACCCTAATCAAGTCCTTTTCACTCCAAACTTATTTCTAGAAAACCAACCAATCAACTTAACTATGGAATAATGTGCTCATATCTTTTTCTTGATGATGAAGGAATCTCATAAATCTGCTACAATCACAAACACTTATTTTCCAAGCTCAAAGAAATTATAAGATGATAAAATTCCTCAAAATACAATGTAAATATCAAGATACACATACACCTTATCACTCCATATTTAAGAAATATTCATCAATATTTTACAAAAAATAATACACCATTTACACCTTATAATATCCCAATTAAAATTATATTTAATGCACTCTTATTTTCAAGATAACTCAATGCTAGAAGTTCCCTCTATCCTTTTAATACTTCAACAAATAAATGTAACAAAAGCACTTTATTAAAATAAACCTAACACCTTATTCCTCCAACTTATCAAAAATAAATTTCAACAAAAAATCCTTTTAAGCAACCCTTTTAACTCCAAACTTTAGGCAACACACAAAAATAATAATCAAATTTTTTTACCTTACCTTGGAAGGGATTCAAACTCACAGTGCAGCCTCAACCAACACCCTAGTTGCGGCTCCAACTACCGCACGAGCTAGGCATTTTCTTGGGAACTAAAGAGCACCATGTGATCCCAAAGACTCCCCCTGCATTGCCTAGCACAAAAACGTACGCCTCTCCTTTGGAACTTCCAACACTAATGCAACCATCAATTTTTTTTTTGCTGCATTTCGAACCCAGGTCTCCTAGTACCCAAACACTCTAACCGCTATCCTCTTGCCACTAGGCCATGCTGCCCAGTTGGCACTTGGTACTTTGGTGATGTTCCCCTTAAACCTTATTCGCTGGCACTAAAACACAAAAGTCGTTTCTCTTACTCTGCACGAATTCAACATAATTGCACACATTCATTAATCGAGCAAAAGGATAAAGTTTAATGCCTCTAAGGCATTGGTATATATATTGCTTTCCCTTCTTCGTGCATAACGTCGACACTCGAATTTCCTCCAATACATTAGACGTCGGAGCTTTTTATTTCCCTTTGAACTTATTAATTTATAAATTATTTAAATTCATTTGAATTTAAATTTTATAAATTAATTCTTTAAAACCCTTTGGTTTTATTAAGGCCATCTTTCATTGTACAAATTGGCATAAATAATATTTATTTATAAAATTTAAATTCACTTTAAATTTAAATATTTTATCAAATAAATATTAAACCTTCCTTTAGCTTTGCAATAATCTTCCTTGGGGTTTATGAAAAACCTTTTAACTTATGCTTCCACATAATATTAAAAATATTATGAAGCCCTTTTGCCTTTAACCTCTGCATTGTTCCTCTTGACCTTTGACATCATCAATGACTTATTCCTAGATATCAATGACAACTTTGACAACTTTATTTCTTGACAAATTCCTTGACATTAATGATGAATTCATTCCTTGACATCAATGACAACTTGACTTAATGACTCAAAATGTCCAACAAAGACCATGAAACCTAATTGATGATCATAGTAGATTTTAATGCCATAACTAAGCTAGATGAAAATTTTGGGGAAATTAGGAAAGTAACCCAAAGTATGATACTTCTAAGCTTTTATTCAAAACAATAATCTATGGGAGGTTGAGTTTGGAGAGAACAACTATACATGGACCAACAATAGAATAGGTCATAACTTAATAGAAAAAAATTAGACAAATGAATACTCCCAAATCATTGGCTATATGAAGGAACTTGTGGTAAAATCAATACTTTGACAAGGATTCATTTAGATCTTTGAACAATAAGAGTTAAAATGGTGGTAAGTGAATTTTAAAAATACCATATTTTAAATATGAACAAATATGGAAATACCATCCTCAATTTGTTGATATGATAATGCAAATGTGTAATTCTTTAGCAAATGGTGGGTTCTATACACTTCCAAAACAAATTAAAACAATGACATCTAGATTAAAAGAATGGAACAAGAACACTTTGGAAAATATTTTTGAGAAGAAAGACGAACTAAAGGAAAAAAATTAAAATTCCAAAAATGTGAGCACAATAATCCAAGCTTTAAGGGAGTTGCTTAGTGAATGTCATAATATTTTGAGTAAGAAAGAGAAATTTTGGAGATTAAAATTAAGATAGAGTTGGTTAAAAGGAGATTTTTTTTTTTCATAGGATGGTAATATTACAAAGATCAACATCCATAATTAGTAGAATTAAATCATTAGAAGGGGTTTGGATAGAAGACCATAGTGAAATTAGAAAGGAGGCAAGGCTTTTCTACTATAATATTATAAGATCGAAGGAGATTTAAGATCTTAATGATAACCTACTATATGAAGTACCCTTAGTTATAACAAATGAAGACAATAGCAAATTGATGGAGCTTATTACTGTGGAAGTTCATTCAACTCTTTTCTCTTTTGATAAGAATAAATTCCTAAGTCCAAATGGACTCTCTAAAAAATTCTATTAGCATAATTGGGAAATAGTGAAGGATTCTTTATTTGTGGTAATGGAATATTCTAGGATAAAATAGTACATATCTTATAAAATCAATGCAACATATCTTTCCCTGTTTCCAAAAAAGAAGCATGCAAAATTCTTTGATTCATTTAGTCTAATAAGCATATGTAATATAACATATAATATAATCTTCAAAGTGATGGAAAATCTATTAAGACCACTATTACACAAAATAATTTTAGAAGAGCAAGGAGGATTTGTGAAAGGGAGATAGATTCTATATAGGATCATAGCAGCCCTTGAAGTAATCTATTTAGTAGCTTCTATAAAAAAGAGAGAAATGATATTAAATATTGATATGAATAAAGCCTATGATAGGGTTAATTGGAATTTATTATAGTATTAGAACATCCTAGATTTGAAAATAAATAGCTCAAATGGAATAAGGCTTGTGTCTCTACATTATCATATTCATTGTTGGTCAATGGATTAGTAACAAAATCATTTAAAGGCAAGGGGATATTAGACAAAGAGATCCTCTATCGCCATATATTTTCATTATTATGGCAAAGGTATTGGGAAGGAACTTGAATAAGGCATATAAATATGGACTAATGAGCATATTTAAGGCTAGTAATAACATTGACAACATCACTCATAAACAATTTGTAGATGATCAGAACGGTAGGAAAAAATGAGGCCAAAGCTTTGAATAACTTATTAAAGTAATATGAAATAACATCAGGGCAAAATGCTGATTAGAAAAAATACAAAATCTACTTCCCAAACACTCTAGCTAGAATAAAAGCAGGGATATGCAAGTTACTTCAAATGAAATAGGTAAATTTTCCAACAACATATTTAGGTATGCCCTTATTTGAGGTGAGAACAAGGATAGAATTGTGGAATCTAGTTATAAGTAAAGTTTAGAATAAATTACCAACATGGAAACTTAGATGGTTATCAGTAATAGGAAGCATGCAACTAATCCTTGTATATTATGCCAAAATCAATAGAATTTTTTTAATGTATATTATACAATCATTTTTGTGGTCATGATTACATGATAAAAGGAAATTTTCTTTGGTGAAATAAAGCAAGATGTGTGATGATAAAACTAGGGGAGGTCTTGGTTTAAGATTTATTATGGATGTAAACTTATCTCTAAGGTTGATAGAAAAACAAATCAAATTCATTGATGCAAGAATGCTTATCTAATACATGCTATATCGTTATGATAAATAATTATATAAATGATGAGATCAATACAATCGAGGAGATTGATACAAATGATGCTCCTATCCAAAATAATATAATAAAGTATTCCTAACATCCCCCTATTATTACATTATTTGGGATAGCAAATATTACTACCCCTATTTAATTTAGAGGAGAGAATCATGGGCTCCAACTCTTGGATCTTGGATCTAGCACTTGGCTCTAGATCTAGCTATGGCTCTTGGTTGTAGGTCTTGGCTCTAGATCTTGGTTATTTGGCTCTAAATTGAGTTCCTATTCTTATATCTATATTTAGATCTTGGCTCTTGGATATTGGTGCTTAGATTTGGATCTTGGGCTTTGGCTTGAGCTCTTACTCTTAACTTGCATAAACACCTTCAAATTTGCTTGTTGGGCTACCTTTGGGTTTGCATTTGAATATACTTCATGGAGGTTTCATCTGTTGTGGTTACTGACAGATCTACATTAGAAGCATATTCGACATCTAGGAAAAACAAGCCATTTTTATAGGAATCAATAGAAATATTCTCACCAAATTTTGTGATAGAACATTTTTTGTGGCCATTCTCAACTCTAAAATCAACCACCATGTTTTGATCCAGTAGTTGTGGCATAGAAAACAAGTTGTTTGACATGCTAGGTACATATAGTACCTTTTTATGGTGCATTCCCCATCTAGAATATTGATAAACATATTACCTATTAATTTGAACTTATAGGTTTTATCATTTATGATGGTCATTGGCTTCCCTTGTTGAATTTCAATGTATCAAAACATCCTTTGTCCCCTGTCATATGCTTGCTAGCACCAAAATAAATGTACCAAACATCATCCTTGGGTTTGGTTGCAGTATTTGTCATGAGCATCTTGTATGCCTATTTAGAATCTAAATTTGGTTCTTCAATTACGACATGGTCTTTCTATTTCTTCTATTTGGGGCATGGCTTGTATTGCTTCAACTTTTTTTGCTAAGGTTGATGGAATTTATCACCCTAAGTGAATGAATTATACAAAAAATGCTTGGTATTGTGTCCTTCTCTTTAAAAAATATGATAATACCTCTCTTGATTCTGATGTTGCTTTTGTGATGATGAGGATGAGGAGGAAGGACCTTTGTGTGAAGAATTGTTTTATGGTCTTGGTTCCTAAATGTCTTACTAATAAGTGCACCGTTGGACAACTGATTCTTCAATTTATTGGTTGATTTTTCTTGTTGTATCAAATTGACTAACTCTTCAAAGAAAACCATCTTATTTGACATTGTAGACACCTAAAACGTGTCATGCCAAGATGACTACTCATATGGGACATGCTAGAAGACCATATAAAAGATATTGGATAGATTTTAAGGCAAAAGCAGTGGTTCTAACCACTCAATTTGGGCATTTTGGTCTATCTAACATTAGACGCTGGTGTCATACGCGGATATGATTCTTAGCCACTGGTGTCACCCACGGCTATGGTTTTTAGCCACTTTTAAGAGCTGTGGCTAGCCTTGTAACAAAATCGAGTGACCAGAGCCGAGTAAAATTAGTTGCAACAATAAAATTGCAATAGTTTTCAAGCAGTTTGGGCTTGGAAGTGTCTAGAAGCTTCCTCCCAACTGCCAATTCTTGTTCTTGGCTTCTCCATGAAGCTAGGGCAAGGATTTTGGGAGTCTATTTAAGACCCCAATTTCAAAGAGAAAACCCTTGTTTTTCTTGGCTGTCTTCTCTAACGAAGTGCTGCAAAATTGTTGAATGAAAGAATTATTCAATTGCATTATAGTGAAGCCCTATCGAATTGGAGAGCCAATTGTACCTTGTGAAGAGTAACAAGATGCTTCCAAAATCCAATTTGATCATCAACTTTGCAACAATGGAGATCTCAAGATCTTGAGGAGCAAGCTTGATAATTAACACACTTCCATTGCCAATTCCAGTGAGATTATCAATTCCTTAGAGGATTTGAGAGTTTCTGGCCTTGGTTTCAAGAGAAAGGGAACTTTCACCTTAGTCGTGGCTAACAGTACCAATCACTTTAAGCACATAAAACTAGGGTTTGATGCTCTCTTTCCTTCATTTTAGCAGTAGATTTCCATTTCCAGTTATGCAAGTAGATTAATCTAGCATAGTTTAACATTTTAGCAGATATTTGATCGGTTAATTCTAGGATTTAATGGTAGATTCACTTCCATTTTATTTGCATTTGTCAATATAGACTAGTTTTATGCTTATCATGTTTTAACGGTTAATTAGGATTTTTCTTAGCTAGATTCATGCTTCTTTATATGCTTTATGAAAATTTCTCAATTTCTTGCATAGATTGATAGTTTTACATGCTTTCTTGATTTTATGCTATTCTTTATGCAAGATTTCTCAAAAAGCCTCATCAAGAGAGGCATCCTTTGCTTTTAATATTTCTTGTTGTTTATTGCATGTAGGACTAATAGGGTTTTGACATGCAAGGCAACAAATACCTCTAATCATGGAGAAGAAGGTCATCGACACCTTGGAGCAGTTCGTGTCATCCTAAAAGGCATTTTGATCACATCTACCCTTGAGAGGGATTAGACACTATTGTAATTGATGTATCAAATGGGTATCCCTAAGAGGGACGAATATGTAATTTGACTCCATTGAAATTAATAAAGGATTCCTTGTATTCGTTTTATTTCTTATTGTCAATTTATGCATGCCTATTTGTGTATCTTTCGTCAATTGCAATAGTTAGACTAGGTGTGAGCCTTTTTGGTGGTTACTGAGACACATGTAAGGAGGTTATGAGCACTCTAAAGAAATCAAGTAAATATTGAAGTATAATTGGGACTTTGAGATTGTATTCCACTTGTTCATCCATGGTATTCAATTTAGCCTTCATTTCTATGACTTGGCAAAGAAATATTTTTATACTTTTCCCATATGCCACTCTCAACATGTGGAGTTGTCATTGAAGAGTAGTATTAATGGTGTATTTATTCTTCCCTTTTTAGAATGGTAGTAAATGTGTCCCATTCTTACTTGGAGGTATCTACTTCATAAATATGTAGTTAGATCACATCAATTGTAGCAAGGGTGATGAGCATTAGGGCTCTCATATCTTCTTTGTCATGTTTTTTTGCTTGGTCCAAGTCTTGAGGTCATTTTCTTCTACAAATCATAATATCCCATAGATTTTCCATTGTCAGTATGGTTCTCATATTTTTCTTCCATGGTCTAAAATTGGGACCTGTTAGGAGCTAGTAATCTATGAGAAAATTATTTGGGTTAGACATGATTAGGGTTCCTTATCTCTCTAAATGGTCAACCTTTCAATATATTTTCAGTCCAATATACCATACCTTTTGATATACTCATCCTTTTGAGATAATTGTTGGTATGTGGAAGAAGTTAGTCCTCTTGATATACATGGTCATATGTGAGGAAGATCTTAAGGTACATGAAAGAGCACGATAAGTGGTATCTAGGCAATACAAAAAGGGATTCATTTTATCTATGACACTTTCTTAGAAAGAAATCCTAGGAGAGTCTTCATTTTAGGGTTTATGTCAAGCGATAGTGGAAAATAGGGTGATTGATGAAGTGAATAAAATAAAATGGTTTTACCTTATTACTCTGTGATAATTTATAGGGATAGATCGCAAACCTCATTATTGCAACTATACATGCATTAAGTGTAGTAGCGAGTCATGACAAAATTACCTATAAATGACTACTAGAGGCACTGTACATACTGAATTTTGCTTCACACCTTTAAGGTTTGAGAAAATATTGATTGTTTGTGTGAATTTATTTTTCCATCCAATGCAATAAATCATGAAATAAAAAATAGGTAAAAATGAATGTGTTGAACTTCATCAAGATTGCACCTATTACAAATATTTAATCTTGCAAAATAGGGACTTGAAATTTGTAAAATTAAACCCTTTAAAAACAATAAAATTCAAAAAATTGACTCTTATACCCTTATATATCCTAATAGCTCTGTAGAAAACATTAAAGGGAATTCCTTATTTTAATGTTCTATAGTTAAATTTTCTTTTTAACTATAGAACTATATGTTTTTTTTAATATTGCTTTTTAAAAAATGAAATGTCCCCTCATTTTAAAATAAAATGGATTATTTTAAAAGGAAAGACCCCCCATTTGCAATATAAAATAAATCATGCACCCAATTTTTTTAAATATTAATGGCTTTTTTTATAAAAGGAAATTCATATGACAAGATTCAAATTTAGGTCTTGTCGGCCACATGTGTTATGCACAACATGCTAGCCACCTTAGTGCTACACAACTGTAGGTCTTTAAAAAGTTGCTATGATCAAGTAGTCCTTATAATCTGTTCATGTCTTCTACTTTTGCACCACTCTCCTTGACAATGATGCTCAATAGGTGGTTGGTTAATTGAAGAGTGATGGATGGCCCTACTATGTTCCACATTGATTGTCCCATGAAGTGCCTCTATGCAGGTGAAGTGGAGGATATGATAAGGTTGACCTAAATGATGGCCCTCCATTTGGAATTCTATGAGCAAGGGAAAATTCATGGCTCTACCAACCCCACATCGATGTTGTGTCATCCATCCCATAGCGACTACCTACATCAACTACCTATGTTGATCATCCCATGTCAACTATATATTCCCATGTTTGTACTCTCTGATTTGTGTTTTTCCAAGCCTATAGGCTACATCGATGATGCTCATAGATCTATATCTGGTAGGGATTTTTTCATAGCACCACAATTGCTTGCACCATAGTGATCAACCTCATCCTCATGTACATTGTAAACTACAAGGAGATCTCTAGCCTCTTTTACTATAGCAGTAAGCACTACAAGACCTCTATGTCAAGGGAGGGAGATCGACATATCTAATTCCTCCTCATAATTCAATATTTACTTCATCATGTTTTTGGATTAAAATCATATCTTAGTTGCTCCTCTCTTGAATTCTTATGCTGAGAGAGGTTGTAGCAAATCTACCCACTATTACATAAATTTTGATTTGTAAATTTTATAGAGTTTTATTTTGAAAAAAATAAGGCAATGGTGCCTTTGATGTTGACTTCTCCCTCGAGGACTTTGAACCACACACAAACATAGACATCCTAAACATAGACGTCTGCTACAACTCCTTTCCCATTGATGATGTATTCATTGACAGGTCAATCAACCTCAATCTATCCCATATAACCCATGCATCGAAGCTCATCATGAGAAAGAATTTGAAGGGAGATATTAATTACAAGTTCACCAGATCTACCACGAGAAAGATTTGACGATTTTCATGAGACTCTCAATTTTTCTCCCTTGTCAACTAGATTTAAATGCTCTTCCTTAGATCTAAAAAAATCTTGGAATTCTACAAAGTATCACCAACTTTCCATGGGCCTCAATGGATTTGATGTTTCTCATAAATCATGTAAGGGTAAGTAATTGGATTATGATAATTGTCTCTTCTATCATACCTCACACACTCTCTCGATTTGTGCACTTGAGCTAAGGACTATTTTTTGTAAAACCATATTGGCTTAATTTTGCAATTTTAGAACATACTTGGATTACCAAATATTTGATACTACTAATGGAAAATCAAACCAAATTCATTGATGCAAGTATTCCTATTTATTACATACTCTATTGATACAATCAATGATCATTACAAAATATGATATAGATACAATCAAGGAGATCAGTACAAACAATGCTCTAGTCCAAAATAATGTAATAAAGTTTCCTAACATAAAAGTAATTTGGAGACTATACAAAGAGAGTCAAAGATGATGGGAAATAATTATTCTAAGTATGTTGAGCCCAATGACCCAAACATAATATTTATTGCATTTTCACTACCCAAAGGATTATGCACTATAGAATGATTTAAAAGAACCAATTGATTTAGTGATTATAGGTCTACGATGGGTGGTGGGAAGTAGAGAAAAAATCTATTTGGATGGATAAATGGTGTAATAAAAAACCACTCAATCTAGATCCAATTTTTAAACCATGAATGAGATTACTTCAAGATAAATACGATGATAGGGTTTCAAACATTATGTACAAGGAACAAGAAGGAATATACAAATGGAAAAAGGATTTTTTTACAATTATACTATACATTGTTGCTTGGAGGTAATTGAACAAAAAGATAACAATAGTGATTATTCAGAGGGGATCCCAGGATAAGCTAATTTGGGATTTGAGTAGCTCAGGAGAATACATAACAAGAAGTGGATATAATGTAAAGCATCAATAAAATAGGAGTACCACAATAATATGGAGAGATATGTGGGATAACCTGAGCATTCGAAAAGATAAAATATTTATATGGCTAGAAGATCATAGAAAATTTTATCCTAGGATAACTGTTGGTCAAAATGACCACATCCAGAGGAGTAAGGAGTTGTCTTCTCAATATTTCACTAAGTATAAGAAATAGTTGCGACAATTTGAAAATTTGAAGATAAAGGCAAAGATAAGGGCAAATAGTCACGACAATGTGACATTTCGAGGCCAAGGGGTCAAGCAAATACCAAAATTCATGACAGTGCAACATTTTGAAGATGAAGGCCAAGCAAAGACCAAAAGTCATGACAATGCAACATTTTGAGGCCACGGGACCAAGTAAAGACCAAAAGTTGTGACAACGCGAAATTTTGAAGATGAAGTCCAAGTAAAGACCAAAAGTCATTTTAGCATGACATTTTGAAGATGAAGGCAAAGAAAAGACCAAAAGTCATGACAATGTGACATTTTGAGGCTAAGGGGCCAATTAAAGACCAAAAGTCATGATAGCGTGACATTTTGAAGATGAATGGCAAGCAAAGACCAAAAGTCATGAAAGTGCAACATTTTGAGGCCAAGGGGCCAAGTAAAGACCAAAATATATGACAACATGAAATTTTGAAGATGAAGGTCAAGCAAAGACCAAAATTCATGACAATGTGATATTTTGAGGCCAAGGGGTCAAGTAAGGACCAAAAGTCACGACAACGTGACATTTTGAAGATGAAGGTCAAGAAAAGACCAAAAGTCATGACAGTGTGACATTTTGAGACCAAGGGGTCAAGTAAAGACCAAAATTAGTGATAACATGACATTTTGAAGATGAAGGCCAAGCAAAGACTAAAAGTCGCAATAGCACGATATTTTGAAGCCGAAGAGGTAAGTAAAGAAAATTAGTCATGATGATGCAACATTTTATAGTAAAAGATAGCTGGACCATGATTCCTGTATGAAGATAAAGTCATATCACTGCAACAAGAGATCTTAACCATTTCTAGTTGAAGGTCCCATACTCTCCTAACTGACCCTCTACCAGAATGAGCCTACAGGTATACTGTTGTAACAACTTTCAATTTTTTTGTTATGTAAAACTATTATATATAGGATGAGTGACCTAAACACAAGGTCGGCTCTTAGATGTTTACAAGGTAATGTACAAACTTTTGAAAGTTAATTAAAAGATCATCCATTCTGGTTTCTGGTCCACTGGTGTAATATCAAGTATGTATGGATTTTTGATTGTTGATTAAAGTTAGATTGAATAATACTTGCTCTAATTCTTATTCTGAATTTCTATGGTAAAGTTCTGTTAACTCTGAAATTAACCATTCCATTAATATTATGCTTGAGTAGATTTACATTGGAGGATTAGTTATTTTTTTTATGGTTTAAATAGATGCTTCTCTAAAAAGTGTTGTTAAGGTTGCTTTGTTGTTGTCTAATCTGTACCTTTAAATGCTTCTAGTAATAGCTATATTTCCCTCTCTTTATGCATTTACCTCTCTCTCCATTTTCCTAAAAGAATCAAGGAACTAGCCTCCTCTGGAGATTGAACCAAGTAAAACCCCGTTTTTACCCAGTCTTTCAATGTTGGCAAAGTCTTGGGTGCAAACGTAACCAAAGCCAAATTTTGCACCAAAATTTTTTGGCACACTCGGTGGGACACAATCCCATGCAGTATACAGATCAAAGTTTCGGTGATTACCTTTGCCCTATTTATTTTTTATGAATCACCTGGTGACTTTGCCCAAGAAAGGAACCCTATGAAAGCCTTTATCTAGTTTCTAGTTATATACCATATCTAAAGAAAAAAATTCAAAAGAATCCATCAAGTTCTTTGAACTACACCTTGGTAGCCTCAAAGCTAATCATGTTTTAGTTGCTAGAACTTCTTCATATACTGCTAATACAAGATAAGCAAATATTTATCCCATAGCCTTCCCTAGTATTGTTGCTAGTGGAACTTTAACTCTAGTTACCCATATACCCATAAGATCTGACAGAACCATAATTACAATGGTCACAAATCAACCAATTTTACCTTACCCTTTATGGAACCATACAGGCCCCCTGAATCTGGTAGCTCAACATCTGATTCCAATAGTGGCCTTGAAAGTACTACCTTAGTATGATGGTACTGGAAAGATGACCTACAAACACTATCAAGATGTAGCCGTGCTAGCCCCAATACACAACATCACTGAAGAAGATGTTATGATAAGATTGCTAGTTATTTCCTTAAAAGGAAAAATGCTCTATTGGTAAAAAGCTTTCGACAACCAAACTATATCTACTTGGGCCCAAATTGTTGGTAAATTAGTGGAAGAATTAAACGAACATGTTGACCCATTCTCCCTATTAAATAAGTGTACCATCATCTATAAGCACCCTAAAGAAGAGATTATCGACTTGAACATCAAATTCAATCAAACATGGCAGAGGGTACTTGACGGGTTGCGGTCAACGAATGAATAGTCAATGTATTATTATCTAAGAGCTTTCAAATCAGATATAAGTATGAATATCAGGTAGTCCCAAGTATTTACCTTCACAAATATTTACTTGGAATCCTAGAAAGCAGAAAGAGATTTGATCGCTATTGGAAGGTTCCCTGCAAAAATGATAATACCTATTTTCTCGGATCTCCTACAAGTATCAAATACTGCTTTCCCAACTCCCACTCTAGCTTCTAATACAAGTCTCCTCAAATGGATTGGGTAGCCTAAAATTATAGTAGTATAGGTACCATTCGCTCCTCCAATGCTTCCTTCCATTCCTACACTCCCTATAGTGATAGTTTCATCAACTCGAGATCCTCAACTTGTACTCCCTATAGTGATAGTTTCATTGACTCCATATCCTTAACTTGCAGCTCTACAGGATCTGCAAGCATATTTGAAAAATTTGATGAATAAAATGACATCAATGGAAAGGAGGGAAGTAGAAAGAAATTTCCAACCAAGAAGGTTCCTGCAGGTAACTAAAGACCAAGCCTCTACCAGTGGTAGAAGCTATGATAAATCTAATGTGGTTTACACCAGCAAAGATAGTGAACCCATTAACACTTCAAAAAAGTCAAACTTCTAGTGCTCCACATGTAATTATACACACGAAAAAACTTCTTGCATGATCTATCAACACCATATCCAAAGGATAGCTATTGAAAAGGCTAAGAAAACCCTCAAGGGTCAGGTAAACATGATCAGAGAAGAGAATCAAAATTTCATGATGCCTTTTGTTGAAAAAGTGGTTATTCTAACTAGATTTGGAAATAAAACCTTGTAGGTTAATCCCTAAGAGCTTAAACCCTTGAAGGTGCCTTTTCCTATAAGGGACCCTATTGAAAAAATAACCTCTTACGAGAAAGCTCCCTAGAGTTCAAGCCAGATTGGGGCAGAAGCTCGTAAGGAAGCACCTTGGTAGAAGGAAATAGAAACACAGGAATAAGCTAGAGATAAACTGAGATGCCCCTAACTAACTAAGCATCAAAGGATATATGCTACTCAGGGGTACATAAACAAGTATGACACAATTGTGAAAGAGAAAAGTGTCGAGCCCCTCCCATTTAACATATTCAAGGAAATGAAGAAAACCCCCTTTAAGGCAACTATGTATGAAGCTTTGCAGCTTCCAATATAGATCGACTTGTTGCAAAAATCCTTGAGATCTATGAAAAATAAGAATAGAACTCCAACTTAATTAGATTCTACACAAGCTAGCCTAACATCCACTTTGGGAAAAAATAGATCCCCTCCCTTCTATCTATCCCTTCATATGGAGGGATGGGTAGTTCACAACTGCATGATAAACTCTGGAGTTGTAACCATTGTGATTCCCAAAGCAGTATGTGACATCATGGGAATGGAATATACAAGGAGCAGCCCTGGTGTCTTGCAATTAGATGAAACCCCTATGAAAATTATAGGGGTAATTAAATTTATTTCAATAGTTCTTCATAGGCTACCTTAGCTCACAATTATACAAGAGGTAGTAGTAGTGGATTTAGAGCCTTATTTTGGTATGTGCCTCTCCAGGGAGTTCACCACCAAGATAGGAGGATATTATCATTAGATTTCTCACATTTGGAAATCCCATTCAAGGGCAAAAGGATAAAAATATTTAATGAGAAACCTTCAAAATTTCATATTGAAAAACTTGAAGAGGAAGGTAAACATGCCACCACTATGAATATGATGACAAAATAACTAGAAGACCTAAACTTGATGGAAGAATATCTAAATGTATTACAAGAGGAAGACCAGTTCTCTCTCCAAAAATTCAATGCCATGATAGAAACATATATGGGTAACTACACGATTGTAAATCCTAAGAAAAGTAACCCTACTCTTCTCTCTCAGGTAGACCAACCTACTAATCAACTATGGAAACTCTTTTTCAGTGGTGCTAGATGCAAAAATGGAGCTGTAGTAGGTATTTTTCTAATATCTCCAATAGGAAAAGAGAATTTTTTTATTATTGATTGACCTGGAGTTGCACTAACAATGCAACAGAGTATGAAGCACTCTGCTTAGGTCTTAAGAAAGTTGAAAAAATGGGTATCAAAAAATTATAGATCTTTGGTGACTCTGAATTAATAGTGAATCAAGTCACCAAGAGATGTGTAAGCAAGAAAAATTACCTTAAGGTCTATAGGAATAAGGTTTGGGACTTTCTAGAATCTTTTGAATCTTTAAACCTCAAAGAAATCCTAAGGGAAAAGAACACTAATGCAGATTTATTGGCATTAGTAGAGGTAATTTTTTTCCCTATCAGTAACGTCATATAGAAGTCCAATACTGTTAGGATAATCTACAAGAATTTAGTATTATATAGGGATACCTTTTGGTAGGTATTCAAAAATAATCAATAGATAGTAGACTTTCTCGTCCACGAGATGAACTGCTTGAATAAGAGAACCTTTGAAGATGAAGAAGATACATGTATGATCTAGTTAAAAAACAACCACATCCCAAAAAGGTTGATCACCCTCGAAATCCTATTTGATATCCTATTTGATAACAATGATAGGTCAACTGACCATAAAATGAAATTTGACAAGCATAAATATATAGAGGCTCAAACAGGACCCGATAAATCCATTAAAGTGGGAGTTAACACTACAAAAGAAGATCTGGACCAAGTTAGGGGATTCCCAGACATCATAACCTGGACTTATGGTGATATCAAAGTATAATCCAAAGAGACTATCCAACACATGATATAACTTGAAGAAGGTGCAAATCCATTCTGAAAAAATCAACAACCGATCAATCCTACAATCGAGGCTTTGATGAAGCTAGAACTACTAAAATTGCTTGAAGCTAAGATTGTTTACCCGATCAATCATTTGACTTGGGTAGCCAACATAGTCCTGGTTAGAAAAAATAATGGAGATATCGTATTGTGCATCAAATTCTATAACTTGAATAAGGCTTTGTTAAAATACCACTACCCCCACTGCAGATTGACCAGATCCTGCACACAATATTAGGAGTAGAAAGATTCTCACTCCTAGATGGATTCTATGGGTACAATCAGGTATGGGTCAATGATGAAGATCAGTTCAAAACTACATTTACAACCAAGTGGAGGATATTTTCCTACCAAAGGATGCCCTTTGGATTGTCTAATGCTGGGGTAACCTTTCAAAGAGCAATGGACGTGGCTTTCAGAGATCTTGTCAACAAGATTATAGTGATATAAGTGGATGATATGATAGTGTTATCCCATAGAAAATATGATCACATCGAGCACCTTAGGAGCATGTTCAAAAAATGTAGAGAGTTTAGCTTCTCTCTAAACCCAAAGAAATCCATCTTCATTGTAGAAGGACTCTTATTGGGTTATGCTGTTTCTAAGACTGGGTTAGCTATAGACCCTAGCAGGGTGAAAGCATTGCTAGAACTCCCTCTGCCACCTAACAAAAAAGACTTACAACATTTATTTGGCCAAATCAACTTCGTACTTAAATTCATAGCTGATTTTACACAAATTATCAAACCCATGACCGAGTTGTTGAAGAAGGATGTTGAGTTCAAGCGGACAAACTCAAGGAAACAGGCTTTCCAGCAAATAAAGAAGCAAATAGCCCAAGCCCCTATCTTGGTAAACCCAAACTACTCTAGGGGTTTCATATTATATGGTGTGGGTGAACAAGAGAGCTATGTCAGAATAATCACTCAGAAAGGGTCCGACAACGAAGAGAGACATATAGCTTTTCTAAGTCAGACTATGCAAGAACATGAAGAGAAATATAATTTAAAAAAAAAATAGATATATGCGATAATAAAGTCTTTGAAAAAGTTTAGGAATTTCCTTTCATAGAGTAGGACTATAGTTTATGTGGTTCACCTTGACATCAAGAATTTCCTTTTATAGAGTAGGACTATAGTTTATGTGGTTCACCTTGACATCGGTAATTTCATCATACAAGGGAAAGTTTGCAATAAAAGGGTTGGTTGGGTGTAAAATATATAATAATATGATGTTGAAATACATCCAACCATGCTAGTAAGAGGCAGGGAATTGTGCCAAGAACTCACCAGACAAGCCACATCAGAATACATAGCTTACCAAACTCAAGAAGCAGCCTCAAACGATGATCAACCCTTAGAGCAGCTTGACTGGGCTAATGAACTAATCAGGTACTGATGCAGGAGCCTATATTTAGAGGGTTTTTTTTAAATAATTTTTAAAGTAATTTTTTATTACTAAAAATGGAATTATTTTATGGAAAACATAATTTGCCGAAAATGGTAATTATTAAAAAAGGTAAATTTTGATGGAAAAATAATTTTCCGAAAATAGTAATTACTTAAAAAGACATTTTATGGTGGAAAAATAAATTTGCCGAAAATAGTAATTTTTTTTTTTTTTTAGGGTTTTAAGCTTTAGGGTTTTCTTTTAGGGATTCAAGTTTTAGGGTTTTATTTTAGGTTTTATTTGGGGATATATATTCCCTTGGTATTGCATTGTAAAGGGGGAAGTGAATCCAGGAATGAGAGAATAAATTATTTACTGGTTTATTTCAATGTATTGTAGTTTTTATGTGAATGAAGGGTTTTACTGATTATTTCCATTTATTGCAGTTTTTATGTAAATGGAGAGTTTTACATATGATTTTTATTTACCACAGTTTTTATGTAATGGGAGTTTTTATGTAAATGGAGAGTTTTACATATGATTTTCATTTACCACAGTTTTTATGTAATGGGAGGTATTTTATTTTGACCTATTTTAGTTGGATTTACATCAGGTACTTCTAGACTGAAAAGTGTCCAGTAAGTTTAAACGCTTCACAAAGAAGAAGATACAGGATCCAGGATTTGAAGTACACTCTACTACCTGAAGGGTTGTATAAAAAAAATTGGATGGAGTATTGCTTCAATGTATTAAGGACGATCATAAATAGAAGGTGTTGGAGGAATTTCACGAAGGCTTGTCAGGAGGACACTACTCAAGAAGGACCACTACTATGAACATCATCAAAATTGGATGTTATTGGTCAACCATCTTTGCAGACACTTTCAGAGTAACAAGAAACTATGAAAAGTGCCAAAGATACATTGGGAGAAACATAAATGCTTCTATACCTCTAAAATACATTCAGGTTGAGGAACCGTTTCAACAATGGGGATATGATTTCATTGGAATAATAGAGCCCAAATCATCCACTGGGTATAAATACAACCTAAAAGCTACTGATTATTTCACTAAGTGGGTAGAAGTAATACCCACTAAAAAAGCAGACCAGGAAGTTGTGATGGAATTCATGGAAAGTCTGATCACAAGATTTGGAATTCCAGATGCATTGGTCATAGATAATGGCATGTATTTCATAGGCACAAAGATGATTGAATTTACATGTAAATATGGGATTTACTTGAAAACATCCTTGAAATATTATCCATAGGGAAATAGATTAGCTGAATCAACAAAAAAAACTTGCTCAGGATTTTGAAGTAAACTCTGAAGTACAATAAGAGAAGTTGAAACTCTCTAATAAACCAAGCATTGTGGGCTGATAGAATAACTATCAAAAGGTCTATCAACATATATCCCTAATATTTGGTCTACGGTAAAGAAGTAGTTCTTGCAATACACATAGAAATGTGAGCTTTAAAACTTCTCAATCAAACTGGCACAAATGAGGTGAACAAGTTGATCCAACTCCTACAATTAGAAGAATAGAAGGAACAAGCCTATGACCACTATAAAAAATATATGGTCACCACAAAGAAATGGTTCAACAAGAAGGTCACTCTAAGAAATTTGAGGGTGGGAGACTTGGTCTTGAGGTGGAATAAAAAGAAGGCGAAACCTTGAATTCATCAAAAAATCAATGTGTTCTGGGAAGGCCCCTTCGAGGCGATTGAAGAAAAATAGAAAAAACTCCTTCTAGTTGAAAAAAAATGGTCAGGTTCAGCCCATTCCTGTCAACGACTTCCACCTAAATTTGTACTATAAGTAATAGGTTTCCCTCTACTTTGTATGTATTTTATGTAAATATGTTTTGTTTTCTTTCAAAAGGCCACCTTGATGCAAAATTATCATAATTTCATGATATTTTGATGACCGATGACCATTCCAAGGAAATTTATCATGATGGCACGACATTTCAATGCCCAAAGGCCACCTTAATGCAAATTGTCATGATTTCTCAACATTTCGATGCCCAAAGTCCACCTCAATGCAAATTGTCATGATTTCATGACATTTCGATGACCGATGGCCACCCCAAGGAAATTTGTCATGATAGCACGACATTTTGATGCCCAAAGGCCACCTCAATGTAAATTGTTATGATTTCATGAGATTTTGATGACCGATGGCCACTCCAAGGAAATTTGTATGTCATGATATTTCGGTATCGAAAGGCCACCTCAATGTAAATTATCACAATTTTGTGATATTTCGGTGACCAATGGCCACTCTAAGAAAATTTGTCATGATGGTCCAACATTTCGGTGCCCAAAGGACACTCCAAGAAAATTTATCTTGACGACGTGACATTTCGGTGCCCAAAGGCCACCTCAATGCAAATTGTCATGATTTCATGATATTTTCACGATTGATGGCCACTCTAAGGAAATTTGTCATGATGGCACAACATTTTTGACTCCCAAAGGCCACCTTAATGAAATTTGTCATGATTTCATGATATTTCGATGACCAACGATCACCTTAGAACAACCACACCTTTTGATGGGAAAAGCAATTTTATTGAACTTTTAAAAATTTTTAAGGTACCACTGTACCAACTTATTGGCCTACAGTAGAGTTGATGACAATTTATTGGCCCAGGATAGCAGCGAAGCGACGCCATTGGACCTAGCAAAATGGTAATGCATGGCAGTTGGTTTCTTGAAGGTGGCACATGAACCAAATCATTCAACAATGTTCAAAATTAGTAATGGGGTGTGCGCCACCAACCATAGTTATTACATCTCATCTTGGCACGTGCATGCATGACCACTTATATCACATAATTATTTTCATTGCTTCTTTATCATTTGCATTATTTTTGCTCGTTGTGCTCCCTGCTTTCTCAAAAATATTCAAAGCTCTACTAAGCACATTCTAGGTTTTTCTATGCCAAAATCATAACAGGTAACCATGACAACTTCTCGATCGACCACCAAAGGGAAACACAAGTCATCTAATAGTGAGAGCGGTTTTGTGGACCTAGATATTCACATCACTAACACCAAAGTGACATGGAAATACAGATAGCAAATTCAAAAGTATGGAGCGACCAGGGTCACAAAGAATGTCACGTTATCGTACCCAAGTACATTTTACTACTACACCTTGCTCTCTTGGTATGTCTGCACCCAGGTCCACCCCTACCCTGAATTAATTAGAGCTATGACACAGTTCTATGATGTGAATCACATAATTTTCAATAATTTTAGGGTAGGGATCGTATTTACTCTCGATGCAGTCGTAAGTAGGTTCGCTTTCAGCTATGGTAGAAGGCCTATGGTAAAATCTATCCCTTTCAACCCCATAAATTTGATAAAATTTTATACCCTTGCCAAGAACATCGAGTTATTTCTAAAGGAGCATTTGTTTGAACCCCATCTAAGGAAACCTTACCAAAATTCCCAATTCCTCTATCCAAATTTAAGATCAAGGAGCTTTTTTACATGTTGGCCATGATGGTAGGGTTAGAAGCAAACACATAGGTCTACATATGGCAGGTTGTGGTGGTGGAATGCAAGTCAAATCCTAAATTCTATGACATTGCATGCATAGACGAGAAAATAATTCCACTCTTCTTTGACTGGCCAACATACCTGGCCTAGCAACTGCATGCAGACTTGTTCAAGCTTCATAGATACCTCCTTGATACCTTCATGTTTTCTTCTTACCTGGTATAGATTTTATTTTTATTTTAGGCAAAGAATTTAAGTTTCATCCCTTACTACAACGAAGGACCAAGATGAAAATAACCTTCTTGTGTATGAGTGGATATCGTTCAGAATAACATTATCATTTCAATATGGAATTCTTGGGTCCTGCATTAAAAATCATGTATGGAACCATGCCAAGAATTCCCCAAAATATGTGGGACACTCTATAGCACATTCACGTAGAAGAGGGATATTGGTTTATTTTTACCCAAGGAATGGTCGTAAGAATATATGGCTTCATAGGAAAGCCCTTTTTGCTACCATACTATGTCATTAAGTGATTGTTCACTTTGGAATACATAAGTTAAACTAAAAATATAAATTACAAATTTAGCATAGGGGCTGGTAAGAAGGGTACATGCCTCATGCCCTTCTAGTCTGAGGGTGTATCAGTATCAAATAAAGGGGACCACGAGCGAATCACTCGAACTTTAAATTTTTTGAAATTGATTGAGTTACCACAAAAGTGGAAGTATGACCCTGTAGATAAATTTACTCAAAAGCAGACCACCCTCAATCGAGCTCCCTTTAAAAAGTTTCATGCATCAGAAAGGCAAATCGATAGACAGGGCAGGAACAACGATGAAGATCAACCATTAGAATGGCACATTGAGAAGATGCAACCATTACCTTCATGGCATGATTTCTATGAGAACCTAATAGACTGGATATCTGACATGAACCCAAACCACAAGTTGGATGAAAAGGTTATCAATATAATGAAAAAAATGTAAATATTGGGATCATGCCAAAATCTTAACATGGTGGTAGATGAGATGTCATATACAAACATATACCAAATATGGAAAAAATATTGATAAAGAGTTTTTTGAAAGGTACAACAATCACCATGCCACATGGTTCGACACTCTCATGGGTAAAGTACATCTGGGAATAATTGATATCCCCATTAATCCCATTGTTGAAAAGATAGATGCTGATAAAAGGCAAAGGAAAATAGATTGCCACTGAGAAAACACAAGCTCCCAAAAATGTATCTCAAAAATTCATTCCCCCTTCCACATCAGACACAGAGTCTTATGATGATGCTCTTCTCACCCATAGGAAACGAAAAGTAAAATAAAGAAATCAAAAAGTCAAATCAATGAAGTAAAGGGATGAAAGAGAATAAAACAAGAAGAGTCCCACTCTAAAGAGACAAGAGACTTTGAAGAAATAGGAGACTCTGAGGAAATAGGGGATTGGTAGTAAATAGGGGATCAGAAGGAAACAAGAGATTAGGAATAAATGGAGGAAGCCTTTGAGCAAAATTTTGAACATCGAGAAACATGTAACCAAGAATTGGCCGATGCAACCAAAAAACTACCCCTATAGAAGAGACCCCTAGCAAAGAGCAGGCCCCAAAAAAAGCTGCAACTGATATTGGTGATTTGAGCTTAAATAAAATAGCAAAAATTTATACAGAAGCTCTCAATAATATGCCAAAAACTAGAGACAACAACCCACCAAAAATATTAGGTATATCTCCTATCAATATTTCTACTTCTTCTCATTCCCAGAGGAATTCCCCCCCCCATTCTGTAGATCAAGGTGATACCTCTCCTCCTTCCACTCACCAAACTCCACCGTCACCATAATTAGCCTAAAATGATCCAAAAGCATCCTCGACTATCCCCATAGATTCCCCCATTGAACAATCAAACATAGATACCTCTATAGCCACTGTTTCCTTTCCTTATTCCACAAACCTCCCAAACTTCCAAGGTGTTTCTACCTCTTCTTTTGAAAGAAATCTTATCGTTGCCAAGTTAAGAAAGCTAAAAAAGAAACCTTAAATGTTGCTACCTAGTTGAAATCATGCAACGCTCAGAGTTCTAAAGACATATCCTACACTAGGGAAGGGATAGCACTAGATCCCATCAGCATGTAGTGTTCCACTATGAAAATGACACCACTCATTCATAAGCTAGAAGGAGAAATGGCCCTAGAAGACTACCAAGCAGAAATAACCACAAAAGACATCACTCAGCTGCCAATGGAGGACGAGTGGGGAAAATCCCAAGCCCACATGGGAACCATATACCTAAACATTGAATATTACAAATAAAAGTACCTCAGGGATGAGCAAGCAATAAAGCATTTAGAAGAAGCCTTAAACTAGCAAAAAATAATCGAGAAGGCTTTAAATAACGAAGCAAAAAATTGGGAGCTGATGTTCAATGAAGCAACCCATTATAAGGAGAAATCTGAGAAGGTCGAAGAACAAATACAACTATTGAACTAGTAGGTTGAAGACCTCAAGAAGCAACTTTTAGATAGTACTGACAAGACCAACGGGATATCTAAGGAAAAGGTAAGGATGGTCAGGAAAGAAATGATTGGAGGCATCCAAAATATGATCATGAAGGCAAGGCCCACACTGTCATACCTAGTCAAAATTAAAGAAACACTAGGCCGAGTGGAAGATGAGTTTGAGATGTCAATCAACCTTCTAAATGCAAGGTTATCAGTAGCTACAAAATTCAAGTCCTAGCTGAAAGCATGCAAGAAATACTTGGATATAGATCATGAGATGAAAAGTGATCCTAGGCCAAGCTAGCCGCCAGGAAATTTTTCAAAAGATACAAGTTGGTAATTGAAAGTGCTAAGCTTATGGAGGAGCTCAAGGTAGAAGCTAAGTCGATTTTGAAATATGTGAGCATAGCAAAAAATTGTGGAATACCTAGCTTCTAGGACAAGGATTCAAATTTCCTAGCAGAAGATGAATTGAAGGTCATTTGGAAAATTTTTGTAGAATATGAGTTGAATATTGATAGTTGGGAAGAGCCAGTTCAAGAGGAATTTTTTTAGTATGGCTCAAGAAATTACCCAGATCAACTCCTACCTACATGAAGTCAAAAATCTTATCATATGACAAGGTTGAAGAGTTGGAATATCTGCACTTAACCTTCAAAGAGACTTTAGATACAAATGAAGAGACTTGGAGAAAATCTTGCACCACCTATAATGAAGTCATCCAGGAAAAATACAAGCAAGATAAAGCTAAGAAAGCCTCATCAAGTAAAGCAGCAGCTCCGGGCCAGGATGAAACAAAGAAATCCACTAAAGAAGATACTCCAGAGGAATGACCGCATAGAGCAAGAAGCATATTTTTGCTTGGTATCATTCCCATTTTTCCCATTATTTTTCTTTGTTTTTATTTTTACTCCATCCACCAATGGATAAAGGCTCTAGATTCTAACATTCTGCTGGAAAAATTACCTCAGGAGGCACCAATAATGTTGGTCAAAATGACCACATCCAGGGGAGTAAGGAGTAGTCTTCTCAAGATTTCACTAAGTATAAGAAATAGTCGTGACAACGCAACATTTTGAAGATAAATGTGGAGATAAGGGCAAATATTCATGACAACATGACATTTTGAGGCCAAGGGGCCAAGCGAAGACCAAAAGTCATGACAACACGATATTTTGAAGATGAAGGTCAAGCAAAGACCAAAAGTCGCAATAGTGCAACATTTTGAGGCCAAGGGGCTAAGTAAAGACCAAAAGTCATGACAACGGGAAATTTTGAAGATGAAGGACCAAGTAAAGACCAAAATTTATCATAACACAACATTTTGAAGATGAAGGCCAAGAAAAGACTAAAAATCACAACAACGCAACATTTTGAGGCCAAGGGGTCAAGTAAAGACCAAAAGTCGTGACAACATGACATTTTGAAGACTAAGGCCAAGCAAAGACCAAAAGTCATGATAGTACGACATTTTGAGGCCAAGGGACCAAGTAAATACTAAAAGTCATAACATCATGATATTTTGAAGATGAAGGCCAAGCAAAGACCAAAAGTCACGATAACGCAATATTTTGAGGCCAAGGGGCCAAGTAAAGACCAAAAGTTACGACAACGCGGCATTTTGAAGATGAAGGCCAAGAAAATACCAAAAGTTATGAAAACGTGACATTTTGAGACCAAGGGGCCAAGTAAAGACCAAAATTTGTGACAACGCAACATTTTGAAGATGAAAGCCAAGCAAAGACCAAAAGTCACAACATCGTGACATTTTGAATCCGAAGAGACAAGTAAATAAAAATAGTCGCGATGATGTGATATTTTGTAGTAAAATATAGTTGGACCATGATGCATGTATAAAGATAAAAGTAGATCTCTACAACAAGAAGATCTAAACCATTTCCAGTTGAAGGCCACATACTCTCATAACTGCCCCTCTACGAGAATGAGCCTATAGGCATACTATTGTAACAAATTTTAATTTTTACGTTATGTAAAACTATTATATAGGATGAGCGACCTAAACACAAGGTCGAATCTTAGATGTTTATAAAGAAATGTACATACTTTTGAAAGCTAAATAAAAGATCATCCATTCTAGTTTTTGGCTCAAGTATGTACGGAAAGTTGATTGTTGATTAAAGTTAGATTGAATAATACTTGCTCTAATTCTTATTCTGAATTTTTGCGATAATGTTTTGTTAACTTTGAAATTAACCATTCCAATAATCTTATGCTTAAGTAGATTTAAATTGGAGGATTATTTGTGTTGTGGAGTTTTTATGCTTACCCTAAGTAGATTTGTCACATCAGGAAAAACTCTAGAGATCACAACCAACATTGTGGATTCTGGAAAATCTACCTCATTAACCTGGGAATAGACTACCTTTGACAGGTCTAAACCATCCAGGTTGGGTAAGGAAACCCCAAGCAATGGGTCCTACTAATTATCTATCATTCACATGCCCACTATGCCAGAAAAAATGTTACATTATTGTTTTGATATTTTTAGTGACCAAACCTATTCATACTAAAACCCATAAAACCTAGACCAGTACCTTATCCATAACAAAGTCGTAGCAGTTTTGATAAATGACTTCAAAAAGATAACAGGAAGAGGAACTAGTTTTTTTTACTCCATTCAAATGATGTAATGTAAATAGAACAATTAAACTAGCGAGGGAAGCATTATTTATGGATTCTGATTGCAGTAATACATAAACAAACTAACACGAGACAATCATACAAAAGATGCCAAAGGAAGAGTTGAAATTTTCATTAATATAAGATTTCATAGAACAGATCAGAAGAGTGTTTGATCCTCATATGCCATTTGAATACAATAAACCCCCGATTTGAATATTCAGAACAAGGGGTATCTCCTCTCTATCTTGATTGCAGTGATGTAAGAGCTCTCAACTCCAGCATGTTCCATAGGAAATAATCACAGCGAACAACGCACCTTGAAAGTCCCTAGTGAATGAAAAGAGAAGGGCAATAAGAAACACATAAAGGAGATACAAGGGAAAATATAACTCAAACGATAGACAAAGCTATACCTAGATTTTCTCTCTCAAAGGTTCGATGAAAATCTACTGTAATAGTTTTCTCCTTATTATAGCATGGGCTACTTGATTATTGTAACTGCCCACCCTGCTGGAATAATCATGTTGTACCCACACCTGGAATGCATTCAAAAAAGGCCATATATCCCACATTCCCTTCATGCAGGTGGATGTTGAGCATCTCTATTGGTACTACCTTGTGCTGGTGGTTGTGGCCCTCCTGGTGCATGTGTTGTGGTAGCGGTGGGCCCCACTCCTACCCTATGATTTTGAATAGCTTGGTCAATGAATGCCCAAGCCTTGTCATGAAATGTCAAGGAGAAGAGGAGTAGGTTCAAATCTTGCATGGCCTCAACTATTCGATCCTTAGCCCACTGCATATTATTATTGGTAAATTTGCACAAGCGGTCTACCATCTCCACTAAAGTTGTGAAACGCTTTGACAGCCTATTACCAGAATCTAAATCAAAATATTGGATTTTTTGGAAAACAAAATCTTTGATAGCCGGGGCTCGTCCAAAGTCCTCAATGGAAAGAATACAGTCGGCTAGCTCATCATTGGACTTATACTCGAATTCCACCACCTCTTGGTCCTAATGGTGTCAATTTTGCTCATTTTGTATAAATAGGGAGACCTTGATATATTCTTCTGCAAAGAAGCTTAGGGAGTCATCTGAAAGAGTGGCTATTAACCCAGAAATGGGTACGTAGTCCTCCTAAAACCTCTTATAGATTAGTATGATTGCATCTATCCTTTGCCTCCCATGTTGTAAGTTGTCCTAGATGAGACCTACTGCTCATTTGATAACATATATATCTATCAGGATGGACTCCAAATCCGTTATCTTGGGCTGGATCTTCTCCTTCATTTCCTATTTTAGCTCATCCGCCGACTCGAGTTGGATCCCAGACTGTGTAGTGGAAGGAGTGGGCATATTCAGTTTATCAACTTCAACATGAAGCTGCTTGACCTTGAGTTGTAACGACTCTACTTTCGTAGCTTTGGATTTCCATTCTTCAATTTCCTTTTCTACTATTTTGGCCACTTGTGCTTGAGTAGCCATTTGTGAATTCATCATTTGGATAGGTGCAATAGATGCTCATATGACTCCTTTTCTTGTATTTATAGTGGCCTCTTCCATGCTAGCTGGTAGGGGAATTTCAAAAGAAGCCACAGGTGTATCGGTAGTCTCTCATCCAATTGTCTCCCTATGCCTGACTATCCCCTTACTTGGAGACCTTTGTTCTTCTATATCCTAGATTTGATCTTCCTCATCGACTGTGAACTGGCAAGTGTCAGTGACCTTAGCCATCATAAAATTTTCCACTTCTTGCTCTGAGGATTCGGTCCTAGCCTTTTTATGATTTGGGTACAATGTGGTCTGTTGCACTTCATAACCCCTTAAAATATTAGATAGTCCCCTAGCTTGCACTATCTTTTTCATCACCCTTGGTCTTATTTGATGCTTCTCTTGATTTATCACCAGGGTGGCGAAATACAATGAGAGCTAACTTTCTACCAATTGTCCTTGCTCTCATGGACTTATCAAAGTTAGTGTTGATGAGGTGGTAGTCTGCTTAGAAGAGCCAATGGCCAAATCCTTCCCTTTTGAAGTGGCAATGGGGGAACTGGAAGAGGAGGGGAGCTTGGCCTGCTTGTCACTATTTTCATCATCACCTCAAAGAGTTCAAAATCTTGCTGAGCTAGTTGGAGAGTGGGGTCCTTGAATTATTTAGGAGGGGTTTTTGGGACCAACGGGACCATCTTGTCCACTAGCAAGGCTTGATGCAGCTTAAGTTGAGCGTTGTAATTCTCGAAAACCTCCAATCCACTGTAGGGCCACCAATCCTTGGGGATCCTCCATATCAAGTCCAACGTTTGATTATTTATAAAATCCTCTTGCATCGCATCTTAAAAATCATCACTACTATGTGTGACTGCTAGAAGGTCCAACTTTCTAGTAACTTATCTCCTATGGTGGTCATCTGGATCGTAGGCCCTCCAAGTTACCTCAGGGAAGCAGTAGGTGTCCATATTCTAGATGGCTCACAATGGGGCAAAGTGGCCCAGGTAGGTGTAATACCCCATTGTATAGGGAATGGGAAACCACATTACTAGTCCTTTCTTTCTCAGGTGTCTAATTTTTACTTCTTCAGCCATCTACAAAGTGATTTCAAGGATGACAATGGAATTCATGCAGTGAGGTAGTACCTTTGAGGGTAGTTTTGATCAATAAATTCTAATATAGGAGAATTCTTCTATGTACAAGTAGTCTCCTGCTTTCTCCTGGCATAGAGAATCTTTGACCCCCACCCCAATTCTATCTGGGAAATTCCCATACAGTCAAAAATGTACTACGGGGAGGACCTTCTTGAAGAAGATGGTATAGCTGGAACACCCCTCCTGGATGCATAACAACCAATCTTGTATAGTAGGCGCATTTACCCCCCCCATTTGGGCCACCAAGGTCTTGTCTAATTGTGCTATGAATAGGTGAATGAAAAATGAATAGTATGAGAAGGGAGGCATCTCCCTTTTATTGGCCAATACGGCCTCCTACAATAGTCACAGTTCTTCATCCATTTTATCACTGATAACATCTTCCCATCGATAGAGAGGAGTATTGTCCATCCGGTTGCATTGGAGGATTAAAAATGTCACCTCCTTAGTGATCGGCTCCAAATATTTCACTCCTAGGGCTAGATTGATCATGTCTGCGTAATCTTGCACCCAGGGACGGAGCATGAATTTCTCGATGGGGAAGTCTGTTGGCCTCATCTTCCCTCTATTTAATATGCTCTGAGGGAATGTCCTATTCATCATATAATTGTCCTGAAGGGCCAGCATCCTGAAATCCACCACCCTGGAAGTAGTGGCTAAGCCAAACACTTATCAAATCCTATTGGTAGATACCCGGGCCACTGATTGACCATTGAAATCATTGATAGTGTGCGCTTTGGAATCATAGGAGACGGTGAGCCACGCCAGCATATCGTAAGAATGTTATACCTTTGGATAAGTTAACTGGCCTAGGTTTGTGCTCTATTTGTTACATACAGGGGTAGGTATGTTACTATCTCGATAGGCCCGCACATAGAGATCCCTCAAAAGTGTTAGGTGGTGCTGGTTATCCTCCTCCATGGGATTGAATGACTAGATTGTGACTTCTTCCACATATTTTTGTTGTTCTTTGGTGATATCCTTACTGGATTTGGGTAGATTTTTGAATGCCTTGGGGTTCTACGCTCTCCCTGGCCTCTTGTCAATGGGCCATGCTTCGGTAATTTTGCTAATTCTCTTCCAAATGAGCGACGTATCAGGGGCCAAAGAGCTGGTAGACGCCATCTTACTCAAACTATTATAAAATTTTTGCCCCCCTTGACTATAATTTCTCATCTATGCTCTCTTTGCTTTACTCTACACTTGACCTCATCGATAGGAAGTTCTGAATGCACAGACGATGCGAAAAATGATCACCACCTTATTTTTAAAACATGCATATTAAATATGGTAGATGGTGCATGCACTTTTTGCTTTTCATGAGATATTGGGATTGGTCGAGCATGCTACGTTAACCATCACCTCTTTGTACTGATGGATGAATTACAACTGCGAACAATGACCAGGACACATGGTGCTTTAGCACTGGCTAAGACGAGGTGCAGGTAGGTATGCGCTTGCTTGAGGTAGATTGGGGTTAATTCTAGTGCGTGCACCTTCTTAGGGGTGTGGTGCATGGTTTTCTAGGTAGGCACACAGGGTTGTGCACCTACGTAATATTCATGTGCTCCAAGGGAGTGGAGCGTACTCGATTTAACCAAGACACACGAGCTGTGCACCCTTACAAACTCTACACCCTCCACTAGAGTGGAGCACAAAACCTTAAGGCAGGCGTACAACCTTGTGCTCCCATATTGGACACTTGTACACCCCAAAGGGAGGGGTGCACCGAATCAGGATGGGACACACAACCTTTTTCACCTTAGTTGAGGTTATGTGCTCCATCTGAGAGTGGAGCACATTCAGCTGGGGGAGCGCACAACTTTGTGCACCTCGACTGAGGTTGTGTGCTCCACTTGAGAGTGGAGCGTATTTAGCTAGGGGGAGTGCACATCTTATGTGCTCAGATGGGTTGAATGCACTTCATGGCATGGCATAGATCAAAATTCAGGGTTCATAACCTCTGTGCCCTTCACAGGCTTGAGTATGCTCTATGGCAGGGTGCACATCGGACTTCAGGGCACACAACATGTGCATCCTTCACAGGCTTGAGTGCGCTCTGCTTCATCAAAGCGTGCAGGTTACATGATCTAGTGCATCCCAAAGGAATATTATGTTCCCCACCTCCCCATGGAGTGCATAGACTGTTTGTGGGGTGCACTACCTTGTGCGTCCCTAAGGGACGTTGTGCGCCCCCACCTTCAACGGGACGTACTAGCTAGAGGCGGGTGCACAGCCTTATGCGCCCACTCAGGGGACTTCGTGCTCCATTGGAGTGGAGAGCACTAGCTTGGCTTGGGGTGCATGGCTTACGTGCCTAGGTGGTTTTGAGTGCGCTCCATTGGGGTGGAGTGCACGGGATAAATTTGGGGCGCACCACCTTGTGCGTCCCAAGTGCAAATGTAGACTTGGCTCCCAAAATGTGGTTAGCATTTTAGGAGTCAATACCGGCTCTGACTAGGACAAGGGGGCAGATGAAGGACATCAAATTGAGGACTCCAGACTCTCTGGGTAGACTGACATAGGACTAACACATGCACACTAATTTTTTTTTTTACATACTGGGGCCAAAGCTCTTCAGATACTGCCCATTGACTGGTATAGGCAGCTCCTCTCCTTCCATTTTTTCTAGCTTGTAAGTATGTTGTCCTACTATTTTTACAATCTGGTAGGGGCCCAACCACTTAGGCTCAAATTTCTCCTTCTCTCCTAGCTTGTCATTTTTTGGGTATCAATATAATACCGCATCACCCAAGATGAAATTTTGCCCTCTAGAATTTTTATTGAACAATTCCATTGTTTTACCTGTTTGGTCTATCATTCGTGTAATAGCCTCTCTCCTATCTTCTTCCAATTTTACCAATTGGTCCATTCTCCTCTATAGTTCATTTGGTTGTTCATGATCCTGTAGTAGCAAAGAGAGGGCTGCTTTCTCCAGTTGTGGCGGTAATAATAACTTTTCCTCATATACCAGCTCGTATGGTGACATGTCGGTAGTTATCTTTATTGACAGCCGATCCGCCCAAAGAGCATATCTGAGTTCACCATCCCATCCTCATTCTTTCTTAATGACCTCTTAATTTTCATAAGGATGTTCTTATTTGAAGATTCAGCCAATCCGTTACCCTACGGGTAGTAATTAGCAGAGTGAGCCAGCTTAATGTTATACTGATTGCAGAATTCCACCATCTCATAGGAAGTAAAATACTTGGTGTTATCTTTCACCAATTTTTTGGGGACCCTAAATATGGTCAGTATATTTTCCTCCAAGAAGTTAATTATGGCTGCTATTGTCGATATTCTGAGGGGGGCTACTTCTACCCACTTGGTTAGGTAGTAAGTGGCAGTGATAATCCATTTGTGCCCTCCTGATGAATTGGTTCTGATATCCCTGATCAAAACAATCCCCCATTGATAAAATGGAGTTTTGAAAATTACGGGCTATAAAGGCATGGCAGGTAAGCTCTTTTTCCCAATGAAGACTTGACAACTGTAACAACTCCTAACTTCCTGGTAGACATATTTGAATAGGGATGGCCAATAATATCCTACTTTCATTATTTGGTTGGCTATTTCTTTAGGAGAAAAGTGACCACCACAGAAACCTCTATGAAAATCTTCGATAATTTTGGGAGCCTCCTCTTGAGTCACACACAGTAGCGGTACCCCGCTTGGATGCCACCAGTACAACCTGCTTTCGTAAAGATGATACTTCTGAGACTATTGTTTGATGCTTCTTATTCGGCTAGCAGTATTCCCAGGAAAGAAGGACAATTATTTTAGATAGGACATGATATCTTTGTACCACTCAGAATTCTCATGTTCTAACTGTGGTTCTTGCTGCTTTTCCTGAGCTAAGACAACATTGTCTATCCACTGTTCTTCTTTGCAGACCATGTATTTTTCCAATACCTGGTCTTTAATCATTTTTATGACTTTGAACTCTATATCATATTGTAGTAATTTAATCATCCATCTTGCTGAACTGCCTGTGGGTTTGAGTTGGATAAGAATATTATTGATGGCAATATAGGGTATATAGGCAATCACTTTGCAAGCCCCAAAAATACTTTTAAAATTATCCAAGGCCTATATGAGGGCATAGGCCTACTTATAAATTAGATTGCATCTTAGATGAGCCCCCTTCATTCCTAAACTCATGAATGCTATGGGATGTTCATTTGCTTGTTCATCCTTATGGGATAACACTGCTGCTATAGTGTGATCTGAGGCAAAAGAGTACAATTTGAAATTCTTGGAATGATTTGGACAAGTCAAGACAGGGGCAGTAGTAATAGCATCATTAATTTGCTGGAAGGATTTGAGGTTACCCTCTTCCCATTTGATTTTAACATCATTTTTGATCATATAATTAATGGGCTTAGCAATCTCGACTAAATTGGGCACGAATATTCTGACAAAATTTATTTTTTCGAAGAAGGATCTGACTCCCTCGAGGCTTTTGAGGGGTGGTATTTGTGCAATTGCTTTGGTTATTTCAAGATCAATACTGACTCCTTCCTTTGAAAATATGTACCCCGGTAACTTACCATGGGAGGCTCCAAATAGGAATTTCTTTGGATTCAATGAGATCCCATATCCCTGGCACCTTTGAGATACTTGGGGCAAGTGAAAAAAGTGGTCTACAGGATTCTTGGAGAAAACAGTAATGCCATCTAAATAAACCACCACTATTTTAAACATTAGCCCCTTGAAGGCGAAATCCATAGCCCTTTGGAAAGTAGCCCCAACATTCATCAACCCAAATGACATCCTTTGATATTTGAAAGTACCCCAAGGTGTGGTGAAGGCAATTTTAAAACGATCCTCAAGATTTACTAAGATCTAGTTATACCCTGAGAAACCATCCAACAGAGATATCCGTGAAGATCCCACCACTGCTTGCAATAGTTGCTCCATATTGGGGAGAGGATAATTATCCTTGAGGGAACTTTTATTCAAATTTTAGAAATCTACACACAATCTTATCTCCCCATTCTTCTTTCGAACTGGAACTAAGTTTGCTATCCATGAGGAGAACCTCACATTTTTGATGATCTTGGCATTCGATAACTTTTGTACTTATTTTTGCATCACAGGGTGTAGTGTGGGATTGAACATTCTCTGTTTCTACTTAAAGGGCTTGGATCCTTCTTTTAAGGGAATAATGTGGGTCATTACTTCAGTATTGAATGTCCTTAATTCATCATATCCCCAAGCAAAATTGTCCCTATTTTTTCTTAAATATTCTATGTACTACTTCTTCTCTTTAGCTGGTAGTGACCTATCAATTCTTACCCTTTTAGGATCACTAACAATCCCTATGTTAACTTCTTCCCCTTCTGACTCACTGGGTGCAGTCCTGTGGGATTTGTCAAAATCATCAAACAAGGATTCCAAGGCCACTAGTACCCTAGGTATTTTATTAGTTTTTAATTGGATAACCTCAGTGGGAGTGCCTATAATATGCTATAGTATTTCATTATCATGTTCAATTACCCCTGCATACTGATTCTGTACTATCATAAATATCTTATATCTGCATCATATTGAAAAACTTGTAGGTACACTACATTGTCTGGGATGGAGGGATGATAAACTAAAATGGTGGGGAATTTTTCCATGAACTCAATGTCGATTTCAAGATCATATGATCCAGAGGCATTCACAGCCAGTAGGTTAGCCACATGATTTTTTTCCCTAGAAATATGTGAGATATTGAATGCCATAAATTTGTTTATCTCATCTAGGACAACTTGTTTATACTGTTTTAACCTAGGGTGTTTAGTTTGGTACTTGCCCTTATCTGTTGAATAATCAATTCTGCATCCCCATACACAATTAGATAGTTGATTCCAAGTTATTTTGCCTTCCTCAACCCAAGAAGCAAGGCCTCATATTTTGCTACATTATTGGTGCAAGGGAATTCTAGTCTATAAGGTATTCCCAGGTAGTTACCCTTTATGTCAGTCAAATTGATTCTAGCCCCAACCCCTATTTGTGACTTAGCCCCATTGAATGTTAAAGTCCACATTTTAGTGGTTAGAACCCTGTCTGATTCAAAATCTACTACTACCTTAAGTATGGGGTCCAACCCTTTAGCATTGGGTACTTTTTCCACTATCGATCATATATATTTCTATTACATTGGCCCTTTCTATATAGGCATCAATGGTAAGGGTGGGTTGTTGTCTCAACTCATAGTTGAAATATCTCGAGAAGGCATTCTTATAAAAATAAATAGATTGATGGTCATTGGGCATAAGTGTGGTGGGGATTTAGTTTCTGAGCTTAGTTAAGCGTCTGTTAAAATCGTCCACAGTTTCATTCTCCTTTTTATTCATAGTGGCCAACTCAATTAATAGGTACTGTTCATTTTTTTTCTCCCCATACTTTGTTCGGAAGGCCTCTTCTAGTTCGTGGAAGGTTCCAATGGTATCAGCTTGGAGGCTATTAAAACATTCCCTAGCATCTTTCTCCAAGGTCTATAAAAATAATCGGAGGACCACGTCCTCATGTTCTACCTCCAGGCTATCCATGGCATATAAAAAATCTTTCAGGTGATCCTCCCCCGTCATAGTATTGTCACCTAGGAATTTAGGCAAATATTTATGAGCCTTAGGAGGCAACGGGTTTAAATCCTGAGGTAAGATAAATGGCCTATACCTATTCAAATGCTAGTTATTCAAGGATGGGTTGGCCATTGGTGGAACTAGGCCCCTTGGGACAGAATATATGATAGGGGAAGTACTATTTCAAGGATTTTGAGGAATATGAGGGGGCTATTACTACTCTGACTACTTTAAGGAACAAAAATTAAAGAGAGATTTTGTTTTTTGCTGATTCGATAAGTACCTGTGGGTCCGGTAGTTAGAGGTAGAACTCCTTGTTGCTTTTTTATGTGGCTGCTAGCTGCTAGATCAGCTTCCTTGTTTTTAGAGTCTCCAGCACCAGGTGCAAAATGGAACACTCTCTCTGGCTAAGATTGCTTAGCACAAAAACTTATAACCTCACAGGGAAATAAAAGTATATGTCGCAAGGGGAGTAATATGACAAAAATAAATTAAAAATGCCTCCACAGAAATAGTGCCAAAAACTATTGTGGAGTTTTTCACTTACCCTCAACAGATTTTTCACATCACAAAAAACTATGGAGATCACAACCAACACTGGATTTTGGTAGATCCACCTCATTAACTTGGGAATAAACTACTTTTGATAGCTCTAAACTGACCAGGTTGGGTAAGGAAACCCCAAAAAATGGGTCCTTCTACTAATGCTATATCGTGCACATTCCCACTATGTCAGAAAAAATGTTGTTACGTTGTTGTTTTGATATTTTTAGTGACCGAACCTATTCATGCTAAAACCCATAAAACCCAAACTGGTACCTTATCCATCACATAGTCGTAGGAATTTTGATAAATGACTTCAGAAATATAATAGGAAGAGGAACTAGTTTGTTTTACTCCATTCAAATGATGTAATGCAAATAAAATAATTAAACTAGCGATGGAAAGCATTATTTATGGATTCTGATTGCAGTAATACATAAATAAACTAACACGAGACAATCACACAAAATATGCCAAAGGAAGAGTTGAGATTTTCATTAATATAAGATGTGCATAGAATAGATTAGAAGAGTGCTTGATCCTCATATGCCATTTGAATACAATAAACCCTCGATTTGAATTTTTAGAACAAGGGGTATCTCCTCTCCATCCTGATTGTAGTGACGTAAGATTTCTCAACTCCAACGCATTCCACAGGAAATAATTACAATGAACAATGCACCTTGATAGTCCCTAGGGAATGACAAGAGAAGGGCGATAAGGAACACATAGAGGAGATACAAGGGAAAATATGACTCAAACAATAGACAAAGCTATACCTGGCTTTTATCTCTCAAAGGTTCGATAAAAATATGCTACAGCAGTCTTCTCCTTCTTATAGCATGGGCTGCTTGATTTTTGTAATCGCCCACCCTACTAGAATAATCATGTTGTACCCACACTTGGGATGCATTCAAAAAAGGCCATGTATCCCACGTTCCCTTCATGCAGGTGGAGGCTACGCACCTCTGCTGGTACTACCTTGTGCTGGTGGTTGTGGCCCTCTTGGTAGATGTGTTATGGCAATGGTGGGCCCCACTCTTGCCTTGTGATTTTGAATAGCTTGGTCAATGAATGCCCAAGCCTCGTCGTGAAATGTCAAGGAGAAGATGAGTAGGTTAAAATCTTGCATGGCCTCAACTATCCAATCCTTAGCCCACTACACATTATTATTGGTAAATTCACACAAGCGGTCTACCATCTCCACTAAAGTCATGAAATGCTTAGACAACCTATCGCCAAACTCTAAATCAAAATCTTGGATTTTTTGGAAAATAAAATCTTTGATAACCGAGGCTCGTCCAAAGTCCTCAATGGAAATACTGTAGTCAACCAACTCATCATTGGCCTCATACTCGGATTCTTCCACCTCTTGGCCCCATTGGCGCCAATTTTGCTCATTTTGTAGAAATAGGGAGACCTTGATATATTCTTCTACAAAGAAGCTTAGGGAGTCATCTGATAGAGTGGTTGTTAGCCCAAAAATGGGTACGTAGTCCTCCTAAAACCTCTTATATACCAGAATGATTGCATCTATCCTTTGCCTCCCATGTTGTAAGTTGTCTTGGATGAGACCTACTACTCGTCTGACAACATATATATCTATTAGGAAGGACTCCAAATCCATTATCTTGGGCTGGATCTTCTCCTTTATTTCCTATTTTAGCTCATCCACCAACCCGAGTTGGACCCCAGACTGTGCAATGGAAGGAGAGAGCATCTTTAGTTTATCAAATTTAGCCTGAATTTGCTTGACCTTGAGTTGTAACGACTCTACTTTCCTAGCTTTGACTTTCCATTCTTCAATTTTCTTTTCTACTGCTTTGGCCACTTGTGCTTGAGTAGCCATTTACGATTTCATCATTTGGATGGGTGTAGTAGATGCTCGGATGACTCCTTTGCGTGTATCTATAGTGTCCTCTTTCATGCTGGGTGGTAGGGGGATTTTAAAATAGGCCTCAGGTGTATCGATAGTCTCTCATCCAGTTGTCTCCTTGTGCCTGACTATCCCCTTACTTAGAGACCTTTGTTCTTCTATATCCTGGATCTGATATTCCTCATCGGCTATGAACTGGCAAGTGTCAGTAACCTTAGCCATCGTAAAATTTTCCACTTCTTGCTTTGAGGATTCAATCCTAGCCTTTTTATGAGTTGGGGACCATGTGGGGCTTTGCACTTCGTAACCCCTTAAAATATTAGATAGCCCCCAACTTGTGCTATCTTTTTCATCACCCTTGGTCTTATTTGATGCTCCTCTTGATTTATCACTAGGGTGGTGGAATACAATGAGCACTAAATTTTTGCCAATTGTCCTTGCTCTCGTGGACTTATCAAAGTCAATGCTAATGAGGCGAAAGTCTGCTTAGAAGAGCCAATGGCCAACTCCTACCCTTTTGAAGTGGAAATGAGGGAACTGGAATAGGAGGGGAGTTTGGCCTGCTCATCAACTATTTTCATCATGACCTCAAAGAGATCATAATCTTGCTGAGCTAGTTGAAGAGTGGCATCCTTGAATTCTTTAGGAGGGGCTACTGGGATCAATGGGGCCATATTGTCCACTAGCAAGCCTCGATGCAACTTAAGTTGATCATTTTAATCCCTGACAGCCTCCAATCCACTGTAGGGCCACCGATATTTGGACATCCTCCATATCAAGTCCATCATCCGATTATTTTTGAAATCCTCTTGCATTGCGTCTTCAAAATCATCACCACTATGTGTGACTTCCAGAAGGACCAAATTGCCAGTAAATTCTCTCCTGTGGTGGCCATCTGGGTTATAGGCCCTCCAAGTTACCTCGAGGAAGCAGTAGGTGTCCATATTCTAGATGGCTCGCAATGGGGCAAAGTGGCCCAAGTAGGTGTAATGCCCCATTGTACAGGGAATGGGCAACCACCTTACTGGTCCTTTCTTCCTCAAGTGTCTAATTTTTACTTCTTCGTCCATCTACCGAGTGATTTCAAGGATGGCAATGGAATCCAGGAAGTGAAAATGTAGTGCCTTTGGGGGTATTTTTGATCCATAAATTCTGATATAGGAGAATTCTTCTACGTAAAATTAGTCTCCTACTTTCTTCTAGTGTAGAAACTCTCTAACCCCCGACCCAATTCTATCTGGGAAATTCCTACACAGTCAGAAGTGTACTACAAGGAGGACCTTCTCGAAGAAGGTGGTATAGCTAGAACACCCCTCCTGGATGCATAACATCTGATCCTATACAGTAGGCACATTTACCCCCCCTATTTGGGCCACCAAGGTCTTGTCTAGTTGTGCTATAAATAGGTGAATGAAAAATGAATAATATGAGAAGGGAGGTGTTGGCAATTTTGGGTACATTGGGTACATTGCCTTTGCTCCAATGTTGATGTTGTCATTGATGTCAAGAAGCGAAAGGGTTTTTGTGAAAACCAAGGCAGACAAAATAAAAGGTTTTATTTAAAACCATGGACAACAGATTTGAAATGGGTTTTTCTTAAAACCCAATTTGGCTCTTCGTTTCGTTGAAAAAGGTGCCCTGGTGATGAAGATATTTAATTTTAAATATTTAGTTTAAATTTTATTTATTTAAAATTTAAATTAAAATATTAAAATAAATTAAAGTGCCGACATGTTAATCAATGCATCTTAGTGCATATAAAAGGTGGCATTGGAATTCATTAAAAGTGTGGTGATTGAAATTAATATCTGTACATCATCTGCGCCAGCGAAGAAAGAGCACGACTTGGGGAGAGAAAGAGATATGTTTCATTCACATGAAAAAGATGAAGGATCAATTCATGGTTTGAGCTTGTTATTAATATATCCTATGACGCAAAAACAAAACACACAAAAATCGAGAACACTAGCACCAGGGTATGCGCGATGATAAAAATTGATGATCCAGAATTCGCACGATAATACAGCGCACGCAAATCGAAAGGGAGAAGGAGTTAAGTGATTGCGAAAGTGGAATTATTTGAGATTTCTTAACGGTAGAAGCGTGATTCGCTAAATTGACACTGCAGCAGAGCAAGGTAAAATCGACACCCGGTTCACAGTGAAACTGAACAATAATAGCAGGCTATGTGAAGTGCTAGTAGAAGAGAAATTGACTATAACAATATTCTCGGATTAATCCTATAGAGTTGATGTTGTGAGAGATCATTGTGATGTGCAAAGGGCACTGGATTTGACGCCGGTTGGAGAGTGAAATCGGAGTACGTGCTCCCTTAGAGTCAAGTGGGGTGCTAGCCCACGTGGTTGACCCTCTCAAGATAGGGTGCAGGCTAGCATAAGATGCAGGTTCAATTTCCTGCGGTGACGGCAGCGAACTTCGGGTAAGTCCTTTTGGTTTAAATTAAAATAGTTCTTATTCTAAAGCATAGGGAGACATAAGGGCTTGAAAGGCTAAATATTTTAATTTAAATTTTGTTGTTTGAATTATTAGAATTCGGGGAGTTATAAGGGTTTAGATATTTGTGAGATTAAAAGGTATTATAATGTAAAAAATAATTAGAGAGGTGTAATAAGTTGTTGAAACAATTATTGTGATTTAGTTTATGGTACAAGTGGTTTTAGGAGAGATAAGGAAGTTGTGCAATTAGAGACATTGGTGATGATTATTGAAAAATGAAGTAATGTTGTGATCTACTAACCTTTGCGAAGATTGGCAAAAGAATGTTGTGATGGTGGCAGATTTCCAAAGGGGTTCCTTCACTTCAAATAAGGTATGGGCATATTCTTCTTATGAGTATGATTGGTGTATGTTATTCCTGAAATAATTTTGGAGTGAAAAGGGCTTCTACTAGGTTTCCTTTGGTTGGGTGTAAATCCTATTTTCTGGTTTGTGGAAGACTACTTATGCATTGTTATCATTGATGAGAGTTTTGGTGAATGCATAATTCTGGTTTGAGATAGTGGAAGCATTGTGCACTAGGGTTTATTTTTGTGAGTCTTGATACTTGCTTTGAGTTGGTGAAACCCTTGGATGGTTGTGTTGAGGTTGATGATTGAGTTGCTTCCATAGAAGTTGGTTGATCAAGTTATTGCTTTTACTTGATACATGATATTAGGCTTACTCCATTGAGTTGATTTGAACAAGTTATTCTTTGCATTTTGTGATATTGTGTGGGTGGCTATTTTGTTCAAATACCTTTGGAGGGAAAAGGATTTCTACTTGTTTCCTTTTCTTGTGATGATTGGTTGAATGCTTCAAGGTTAATGTTGAGTTGAATGTTGTTGGTTAAACCTTGTCTATGAGCATTGTTGTTGAAGCCCAATTGGTTGAGAAAAGATATTGGTTTTGGAAAGAACATGAGTATCATTGTTATATGAGATATTGCATGGTTGGCAATTGTTGGGTTGTGTTTCATGTTCTTGAGAAAATCATACTACATCTATCTTATTCTTTTGAGATTTGAAATTGAGTTGAGATTGAGATTGGGAGTTAAGTATAGAACATATTGAGTCTCTAACAATTCTCTTTATGTTTCTATGAGGTGGATGAATCACATTGGGTCTCTAATAATTCTCTTTGTGGGTTCATGCCAAGCAAGTGTTTTTGATGAACTTTTGAGTAGGTTTTGGATAGGTTCCATTGGGGACTTATGATCAGGTTTTGGACAGGTTCCATTGGGGACTTGTGAGCAGATTATGAACAGGTTTTGTTGAGGACTTGTGAAGCTGAGGTTGATAGTTCTATCAGAGAAGTTGAGGACAGAGGTGCATTGGTTCTATGAGAAGAATCTGAGGACAAATTTGTGCCAGACCGAAGGACTATGTTTGGTGTTGATCAAATATAGAGGACGAGGACATTTGTGCTAGACCGAAGGACTATGTTTAGTACAAATTCGAGGACCAGCTTTGAGGTGATAGAGTTGAGGACAGAGGTCTCCAGCCAGAGTAGGGAAGACAGGTGTCTTCTATGGATAGAGTTCCATTTGCTAAGGGCAGCGGAGGCAGAGGTCTTCTAGAGGATGACCAGCCAGAGTAGAGGTAGGGGAAGGTATCTCCTTTGAGCAGAGGCTCATAAATTCAGATTGGGGGAAGGTTTCTCCTTTGAGTCGAGGCTCATAAACATTGTAATTGGGAAGGTTTCCAAAAGAAATTTGAGATAAATTTTAGAGAAAATTTTTGTGGATGAACCATGTAAATTGTTGTGTCACTTTGTGGATGGTTTTGTGCATTGCTTTGATATTGCTTTGGATATATTGCTTTACTATTTTGAAGTATAAAGGAAAAAGCAAAATGAGGTCTTATACTGTTCACCCCCCCCTCGGTATAAGCTTGTGTTCTTCAATTGGTATCAGAGCAGGTTCCTTCGAAAAGTTTGACAGCTTGAAGGAAAAGCTAGTAAAGAACACAATGGATCATTCAAGTGACAATGCAACACCTATTCTTGATGGGTCAAATTTTGGTATTTGGAGTGCAAGGATGAAGGTTCATCTAATGGCACTTGGGAATGAGGTTTGGGAAGTGATTGAAGATGAGTACACTATTCGTGGACATGGTCCTAATACTAAAGAAGAAATGCTCCTACATCACAGCAATTCAAAAGCAATGAATGCAATCCTGAAAGGCTTACAAAAAGTAGATCTCACCAAAGTGATTCACTGCAAGATAGCTAATGAAATGTGGAAACAGTTGAAGGTGGTTCATACAGGTGATACAAATTTTAGAAAGGCCAAATTGAGACACTTCAAAGGTATGTTTGAACAACTCAAGATGAATGATGATGAAAATATTAGTGACTATATGCTTCGTATGGATGAAGTTGTTAACTCCATGAAAGACTTAGGTCTTGAGCTTGCTGAAAATGATGTTTGTGATAAGATTTTAAGATCTCTTCCTAATAGATTTAGTGAAAATATTTCTGCTATTGAGGAAGCTAAAGATTTGGACAAGTTGAAAAAATATGAGCTCCATAGTATACTTGCAGCATTTGAGTTGAGAACTCAAGTGAAGGTTGATGTCAAGAAGGAGGCAGCTTTCAAGAATACCAAGAATTCCAAAGGTAAACAGCTTCAAGAGAGTGATGAGTCTTCATATGATGAAGATGCATATTATAGCAAGAAAGGCAAGTTCTTTAGAAAGCACAAAAATATGAAAAACGTGAGATGTTTCAATTGTGGAAAGTTTGGTCATTATGCTACTAACTGTTCTGTTGCCAAGGATGAAAGTGATGAAGTTAAACGAGATTGTAAGAGCAAGGATTCTGAAAGACATAGGCATCAAAGGAAGAACAAAGATGAGCACAACAATAAAGGAAAGAGGTATTCTCACAAGCACAAGAAGAGCTTCTACCTAGACAAAGCAAGTAAGTGTTCTAGCAGTGATAGTGAAAGTTCTTCAAGTGATAATGAAAATGAGATGTTGTTCATATCAGAAAAAGAGGAAGAATCGAAACATAGATTCATTATCATGAAATGTCTTAGATGTTGAAATTTTGGTCACCTTGAGGATGATTGCACAAATAATGAATTTGTTTTTAGTATGTATGAGAATGCTTCAGAAAATGATAAGGAAGATGCATGTATGGTTTTTGAAAAGGGTAGCACCTCTAGTGATAAGAAATCTGAAAAAGGCCTTGATAATTCAAAGTGCAATCAAATAGAGGATCTTGAATGTGAACTTACAAATGCTCTTAGTGTTTTGAAAATGGAAAGAAAGAAGAATGCTAGACTCAAGGATAAGTTAGATGAATGTTGTATGGAGAGAGAAGAACTTATAGAAAGTCTTGATGTCTCTATGGCTAATGCACAAGAACTAAAGAATGAGTTAGTATCTAAGGTGCTTGAGTATAGTGAATTAGAACAGAAAATGGCTTCTTTGAAAGAGGAAAATAAAAAGTACAAGGATAAGCTGTACAGGTTTCAAGAAAGCTCCAAAAAGGTTAAGTCTCTCATCCAAAGTCAAAGAAATCCAATAGATAAAAAAGGTCTTGGTTTTGTTAAGCCTCACAAGAAACAAGTTGGAGAGTCTAGTAAGAGATTCCAAAAGGAAGAGAATTCTAATGAGGAAAGTATTTCATATCATGAGTCCTTGAATGATAGATGCATAGAAACAAAAAATAGATTTCAGAATGAGAAGAAGGAGAAGTTTTCAGGACCTAAGAAGTCAAATAAAGGAAAGTTTCAAGGCAGATGTTTTGTGTGTCACATATTTGGTCACATGGATGTACATTGCATGGATCAAGTGAAGAAGGTAAATGACAGTTTCAGAAGTGGTAATTTCTTTCATGGGTATTGCTACTCTTGCAATCAGTTTGGGCACAAGGCAGTTCATTGCAAGGCAAATGATAGGAACAGGTTTAGTCAGAACAGGTGGATTCAAAGAACAGGTATGCCTCAAAGAAATAACATTGTTACTTGTTACAAGTGCAACAATGAAGGTCACATAGCTAGACAGTGTAGAGCTGAACTTCCAAGGTACAGGAACAAAAATAGTGGTATGACCAGGTCCAAGGATCAAGGCATGGCTAAGAATAGGAACAGTGACAGAAACAGAAACAGGAATATGAACAAAGAGTTCAAGAGAAGGCCCGACAAGGAAGTTATAGATGTTGATGATGATCAGTGCCTAATGGGAGTTTTACTCCCACCCCAAAATTAATCACCTCAACAGGAGGTGGGGGAGGGACTAAGCTAAGAGGCTCATTCTTAGTTCTGAGCCCCAAAGTGTAGACACCAAAACAACACCAATCCGATTATGTGACTACAAACACTGATCGCTTTGACAAACACAGCCCCCAGGGCAGCCCCCAGAGGTTAAACAGTGGTCCTAACCACTTTCATAGCAATTTTGGAAGGTCAGAAGGCAATTTGGCACCTTCGGACAACCTACTCCAAATTCGTCCCACCCTGGGACGAATTCAAATTGGAATCCGTCTCACCAAGGGATGAATTCTGAATTCGTCCCTGGGTAGGACGAATTCTAGGTTTAACGGGCAAAAAGAAGAATGGCGCCAAGTGGCAGCCAAAGACAGTCAGTTGATGACTCCTGCCTCGCACGCGTGTGTGGGTGGGCAAATAGGCCGTTAGAGGACTGTCACAAGGGCAGTTATGAAAGCCCAAGTCATGGAGGACTCCCCTCCCTCATGGGAAGACATGACCGCCACATGGCACCTATGACCAACACATGGCGCTTATGCTTCCCTCTCAAAAGAGACCCCATGGGTCTATAAAAGGTGGGACTTTTCTCACCCAAAAGAAGAGATTGGAGGCGATTTCAAGCAACGAAGTGTTGTCCGATTGATTACCCACTTGCATCTTTTTGATTCACCTTCTCACATCCACTAATCTCTTTCGCAAGGGAGGTTATTGGGTGGCTTTTGGAAGCGTGGATCCAACCCAAATCCAACATTTGACCACCTTACACCACCAATTTGCAGACATCCCAATCCTAAGAGGTTTTGGGCCCATCCCTAGTGGATTGGCGCCGAAATCAAGTGCCAACGGTGGGAGGCCCACTTGGGCACCCCCGCACTTTCTAAGTTTTATTCTAAAGCATTCTAGATTATTTGTTCATGTTGCATCTTATGTTATTCTGTCTGGTTAACTCATAGCTTCAATTTCATAACATTTTGATCAGATTTTATCATGCCTTTTGTCGCTTTGTTGTCCTACTAACTTGCAGGTGGCGATATCGAATTCCCGAGGATAGAGGCCAAATTGGGAGAATCCGACCATCTGGGTCATCCCAAAATGGCCCCAATTACATAACCCCTCTGTTTGCAGGTGTTTTGGAGGTCTCGGGAGTCGACATTGGAGCAGGATCACTTCGGCTTTTCCAACACAGTAGAATTCGTCCCACCCAGGGACGAATAGCAGTCAGAATTCGTCCTGCCCAGGGACGAATTCCAGGTGAAGGCAGATTGGCCGACTGTCTCGATGGCAGTGGCCTTTTGGTGATGTTTCTCGGTCTCTGTCGAGTTTGCAGGTCATTTAGAGTCATTTTGTCTATCGATTTGACAAATGTTTACATGCATCTTTTGGCGATTTTAGAGAACAAACACTTCTTATTTGCAGTAGGTGCTACTGACATCTTTGTTGTTTCTTTGTTCGTAGGAGGAGCAGCAGAGGTTAAGGACTCATCAACATCAGCGGCGGCATCGTCTTGGCCCGCCCATCTCAAGTGTGGGCACGCGGAAAGAGGAACCTTAAGTCTTGATTGTAATCAAATTCTTTTAACGCTCCTAGCCCCTGAAAAGGGAGGAGGCGTCTTTGTAACAGAGATCAAGAGAGTTTAATGAAAGGGCTGTGTTTTCTCCATTTGCTTGTATCTCATTTCAATGCGTCTCTTTCATTTCATGCATTCTACATTTCTAGGACTTAAGCGTATTTGATTTTGAATGCATCGCAATTAGTGTTTCCTTCGCCCGAAATCTCGTGCTTTCAGTGGCGATCACGGTGGGACCTTGTCCCCTATTTTTAAGATCACAAAAACTGATCAAATTTTTGTGTTTTGTGCTTGACAGGTACATTTTTTTTGTTGCAGACTGTTATTCGTCTCTGACTATGACGAATTCTTTACTGTAATTCGTCTGACCCTGAGACGAATTCAAATTCATCTCTGGCAGGGACGAATTCTATTCTGCAATTCGTCTCACAGAGGGACGAATTCCTACCTATAAATTTTTAGAGCAGAAGTTCAGAAGCAACCGGTCCAGGCAGAGAAGAGGTAGGGATTTTTATAATCTCTGTTAAATTTTTCTATTTCTGTTTCTATTTCTTTGATTGTTTTCATTTTATCCTGCATTGCTTAGGGAAAGTCATTTATGCTTGTTTCATTTTCGTTAAATAAAATGAATCCCACACACATCACGTAGTAAATTAAACCAAGGAGCTGGTCGTAAGACCCCAGCCCTTGAGCAAGACCAACGGTGGGTTCATCACCACCTTGGCTTAGCTTTGCATCCATTTCCCCGATTGTCACTGTTGTTAGGCGTAAATCCTGACGAAAGCTGACCGAGTGTCGCTGGGGTGATTCCCATGCACGCGAGGATAAGTCTTCTATGGTAGGTGCCATTAACAGGACAATCCCCCTTCCGTACCGCCTACGTACCACGTACCATCTGCTCTCACGTACCTATAGTCTCCCTCTCGTAAGGGCGGGTATATAGAGAGGTTGGTATATCGGCTCTGGTTGGTATATTGAAGGGGCGACCATTTTGGGAGTTATATGAGCCTTCATAATGCATTTAAACGTTCTTCAAAAACATTCAAAAACAAAACAAAACATCAAAATGCACTAAACCAGTTTAGGACACACCATTAATCCTTAAAAGAGATAATCACGGTTTGTGTATGTGTGTGTTCATTTCTGCTTAGTGTAACAAAAAAAAAAATCATCATAAACAAAAGATAAAAATCTACGCATTTTGTCACTCTCTCCAAAAGCTCCAAGGATTCCCGCAATCGCTTGGTCACTCCAAAATGCCCCAAAGGTGTCCATGAACCCTTTGGTCAACCCAAAAGCACCCCAAATGTGCCCATAAGTGATGCGGGAGCATCCAACGAAATATGGGAAATCTTACTTTTTTTCCCTAAATTTTAGTGCATCTTGTCGGGGCCATAACTTCTCAACCGTAGCTCCGATTGACTTGAAATTTTACAGGGAGTTAGTTGGGATAATTTTAAACAAATATGATTCCCTAGAATCCTATTTTCCCAGAAAAGTCAGTTTTCGGGGCCAAATTCCATCATCTAGTGCCCCGAAATTAGGTTTTAAAATTGCGTGCCCAATTTTTTACACTTTTTGAGCTGTTCGGATGTCAATATCTCCTAATGTATTTAGAGTTAGGACTTGAAACTTCATTTTTGTCTTATCTACTATAAGAGGGATGCACACGCCAATTTTGGGCCCCATCTGACTCATTTTCAATTTTTAGGGTTTTTAGAGAGACATCGTCATGGTGCTCACCCGTAGCCAAGCCCAATCACGGGCGGATGCTATGGGGAATATCCAAGGAGGCACGAGTCATCTCCGTTACAGTCCCAAGGATTTGGTCATACCACCTTGGTGACCTAACACACAAGGCAATCCCCTCCACACCTTAAAGGAAAGGGACTATAAGGGCACCTCTTCTAGGAGCACTCTTGTTCAGCATAGCACTCAACACACACCCTTCCATGAGGGGTACATCCATAGGAGAGCTCCCTTAGATGCTCGCTATGAGTGGTCACCACGCGATGAAGCGCTAGGTCAACATAGGGTTCGACGGGAGGAACCACATGATTACATTATCCCTCCTTCACCCCCTCTAGTTGTCAGGACTACAAAGACAAATCCAGAGCACAAGGCTCCTCAGGTGGGGCGAGCTAACTCCATCCATCCCTTTTTCACTTATGAAAGAGAGCAAGAGGAAGACCCCTACCTTCCTCGAGAGCAATATACAATGCGGGAGCAATATGCCTCCGCACTTGCTATCTATCAAGACCACTCACTGAGGCCAAAGCCCCGAGGGAATGCCGCTACCCCCAACAGAGGGAGGCTGCCTATAGAGATCTTAGATCACTACGACCGAGATAGATATGTAGGAGAGGCACATAGGCCTTCTAGACATGAAGCGGTGAGACCAACTATCTTAGAATCTATCAAGCACATCACACGTCGGATGCCATTCACGCAGCTTGAGCTAGAGCGACTACGTTTAGAGGAACTGTACTATATTAACAAAGAGCACCTTCAGCACCAGAAGGATGAGTTGTTCCAACACACTATGCAGGAGAAGACTCCAACCCCTCACACGCATAAGACAAAACATTTTGAGGGGCACAACCCATGGGGGCAAGACAGGTCATCGTGACCTCATCAAACGCTACCCCCAACACCTCCTAGACAGAGCGGAGGCTACTCTCCCGATTCCTGAAGCACCACCCCCGACGCCTCCTAGACATGAGCGGGAGGCTGCTCCTATAACCAATGATGGGTGCCTTCCTCAGACACCCACCCAGGTTTATGAGCCACCCTTAGAAATTCATCAAGAAGCCTCTAAGGAATCAGAGCGAGAAGAAGAGCGGGATGAAAAGCCCTACCAAGGCATGGGGGTGCTATCTGGCCACCCCTCCATAGGCCCCAAGTTCCTCAACAAGAACCAACCAAAGAGGAGGAGCTCAAATCCCCCGATACATGCAAAGCGCTAGAGCACTTAGAGTCGGTAGAGACCAAGATTTTGGAGCTCCCAAGGCCCAACTTACATGAGGCTCCTTTCGAAGAGGATCAACCTTTAACCGTAGGGCTACCTGATGATGCAGTCCTCCATGTCTCAGAATCTCCAGATTTTGATGAGCTGTACTCACTGGTCGAAGGTGAGGATAAAACAGAGATAGCCCATAACAATCACATGCGACAGCATCGACATCCCATAAAAATTGAAGAAGCATGTCAACAGATAAACATAATACTAGGGCATGAGTGGCGCGTTAACCCACCGCAGTGGGACCAAGCGTTACATCCACCACTTTGGGCACACAAAGATCAACTTCCGCCCAGAGACCTCATAATGACATCAGTGCCGAGGTCAGACCCTATCCTCCTATCCGTGCATAGGGCCGATCCATTCGTGCCCATACCTCCAGAGCCAAATCCAGAGTGCAAAGACCATCAAGCTGGGGGTACCTCTATCCCCTGAAGAGCAAACCAAAAGCTCCAAGGATTATCGCAATCACTTGGTCACCCCAAAAGCTCCAAGGATTATCGCAATCTCTTGGTCACCCCAAAAGCTCCAAGGATTATCGCAATCACTTGGTCACCCCAAAAGCTCCAAGGATTATCGCAATCACTTGGTCACCCCAAAAGCTCCAAGGATTATCGCAATCACTTGGTCACCCCAAAAGCTCCAAGGATTATCGCAATCACTTGGTCACCCCAAAAGCTCCAAGGATTATCGCAATCACTTGGTCACCCCAAAAGCTCCAAGGATTATCGCAATCACTTGGTCACCCCAAAAGCTCCAAGGATTATCGCAATCACTTGGTCACCCCAAAAGCTCCAAGGATTATCGCAATCACTTGGTCACCCCAAAAGCTCCAAGGATTATCGCAATCACTTGGTCACCCCAAAAGCTCCAAGGATTATCGCAATCACTTGGTCACCCCAAAAGCTCCAAGGATTATCGCAATCACTTGGTCACCCCAAAAGCTCCAAGGATTATCGCAATCACTTGGTCACCCCAAAAGCTCCAAGGATTATCGCAATCACTTGGTCACCCCAAAAGCTCCAAGGATTATCGCAATCACTTGGTCACCCCAAAAGCTCCAAGGATTATCGCAATCACTTGGTCACCCCAAAAGCTCCAAGGATTATCGCAATCACTTGGTCAAACCCAAAAGCTCCAAGGATTATCGCAATCACTTGGTCACCCCAAAATCTCCAAGGATTATCGCAATCACTTGGTCAACCCAAAATCTCCAAGGATTATCACAATCTCTTGGTCACCCAAACAAGGATTATCGCAATCACTTGGTCACACCAAAAGCTCCAAGGATTATCACAATCACTTGGTCACCCAAAAAGCTCCAAGGATTATCACAATCACTTGGTCACCCCAAAAGCTCCAAGGATTATCGCAATCACTTGGTCACCCCAAAAGCCCCAAGGATTCTCGAAATCCCTTGGTCACCATCAAGAAAATTCAAAAACAACAAAAATCATCAAAAACAACAAAAATTTGCATCTCATTTCTAGGCATACTCAAATTCATCAATAGAGAGCTCTTCTCGCACCTCATCTTCATATTCACAAAAATCAATCCATCAAAAATACAAAAATACATAGCTGCATTAAAGCATTACATCCATACATTGCATATTTGTGGTCATACAGGTCAAAGGCACCATAGGCTGTAATTGCTCTGCTAGTCCATCTTGTTCCACACTGTTCCATTTTACAAAAACAACAAAAACACCATGCATTGCTTTTACCACACTAGAGTCAGTGGTCTTTTAATGTATCAAGAGTTTTCGTGATTCAGTCATCATTTTGCTCTTTAGCCATGTAATGTATCAAGTCGAACAGATTTTACGAAGGTAGAGTTACACTTGAAATACACCTTGTTACGTAACATCCCAACACAAATTAAAACACATAAAACAATTCCTAAGTTGTGTGAACGAAAGATGAAACCCGCACAGTAATCCAAGTCACCAAAAGCGAAACGGTTATCTTGCTCATCCCCCCGTGCGAATGACCCCAAGAATGCTGAGAGTTGGCAAAAGGACAAGCATCCTCCCTACCCAATTCCCTAAGAATCCCTAGTTCTCAATAGTTGCAAAACATCAAAAATTTGCAAAACGTCAAAACTCAAATATTTGACATCCTACAGTGCACACATCAAACGGCACAAACGATAGTGATTTTCATCACTCCATATCCCCAATCCCTTGCTCAAAAGAAAAACAAATCAAAATAAACAGTGATCTTATCACTACAAACGAGCAAGTATCCCAATACAATTGAAGAAAAGAAGGGAGTTGAACTTGAATCCCTGGAACTCTCAGCATTCTAATAGGTCATGAGGCAAGCCTCGATACCGGTTTGGTTGATAGCCTATCGGTAACTGGTGGTAAACTTCTCGCATGACGATATATCTGTCACATTAACTTGCGTACAGATCAATGTTTGCATGTGGATGAGCTAGCTTATGGCATCCTGGATAACACCGTAGATTAATCTAACTAAATACAACAAAGGAGTTAGTGGAGCTAATTAGGTGATCCTCGATACAGGTTCGGTTGAAAGCCCATCTGGCACTGGCGGTATCCTGACAAATACCACATAAATGAACTCAATTGCACACACAGGGATGTGAAATAGCTTGGTCAAAAACAAGTCCGATTCATACCTTGTTCAAAAGTCTTGTAAGATAAAGTACAGTCGTGGCTAGTGAGTTAAAACCGTCTGAGTCTCAGAAAACCTTAGCTACATTTCTAAACCAACTGCGCTACTTTTCATCCTTACAATACCATCAAAAAATACAAAAAAAAGAAAAACCACATGTATACATACAAAGTCATGCATCACAGCAATCGCCTAAAAACAAAAAAGAGTTCTAAACAGTCTATGGTGCCATAGCCAAACATCACAAATCCCATTCATCCATTTCATCTCTGCATATCACATATAAATAAAAAACATTTGCATTCATCATAGCATATGCATCCATCAAAATAAATCAACATGCATCCATCCATATTCATCAACCATCATGCATAAGATAAAAGAGCATAACAAAGAAAATCAAAACAACAAAACAACAAAAAATGCAACACAAACAAAAGCAATAAACATTGCCAAACACAAGTGCTCTTGCACTTAACCTCTTGGCATAGAAAAATTGATGTCGGGGTTTACATTGTCACTATCCTACTCTCTAAGAAGGCTACCATAGCCGGACCGCTCCACGGGAAGATGGATTGTTGACAATTTCACCCCCAAATGGCATCACAAATGGGTCAAAGCCCACTAAAAAACAACAAAAAACAAAACACAAAAAACATTCCACACAAGTGCTCTTGCACTTAACCTCTTGGCATAGAAAAATTGATGTCGGGTTTACATTGTCACTATCCTACTCCCTAAGAAGGCTACCATAGCCGGACCGCTCCATGGGAGGACGAATTTGACAATTTCACCCCCAAATGACATCACAAATGGGTCAAAGCCCACTCAAAAACAACAAGAAAATCAAAACAACAAACAACAATAAACATTGCCAGACACAAGTGCTCTTGCACTTAACCTCTTGGCATAGAAAAATTGATGTCAGGGTTTACATTGTCACTATCCTACTCCCTAAGAAGGCTACCATAGCCGGACCGCTCCACGGGAAGACGGATTTTCGACAATTTAATCCCCAAATGGTGTCACAAAAAAAATCAAAACAACAAAAAAATGCAACACAAAAACAAACAGCAATAAGCATTGTCGGACACAAGTGCTCTTGCACTTAACCTCTTGGCATAGAAAATCGATGTCGGGGCTCAAATTGTCACTCTCCTACTCCCTAAGAAGGCTACCTTAGCCGGACCGCTCCATGGGAAGACGGATTTTCGACACTTTCACCCCATTATGGCATCACAAAAAGGGTTAACACCCACCAAAAATAGGTCCAAATGTTGGAAAAATTGCACATGCTTAACGATAAACCATCTAAAGGCACCCTTGCACAAGTCATCTTGGGTCAAGCGACTCGTCGCTTTTCTCACGAAGGTCATTCCCTCATCGATTCGTCGCTTGAGGGGGTAGTCACACTTAGTCACCAATCAACAATCACACACCCAATTAAGGAAAATGACATGCATTCAAAGAATCATTGACAAAGACAATTACGCTCCTGCTTGGGGCAGTAAACAAGCAAAACAATCAAATCGATCAAACACTTGGCATTTCGTGAATCATGAACACAAGGTTCCCCCGTGGATAAAAGGTTGCGCCCTTTGCCTAATCATGACTGATCAATGTCCAAGCTCAAGTCACACCTCACCAAAACAGGTTAATACTTGAAATCAAACTCCTTAGCTCGTCAGAAGCAAGGATTCAAGAATGCATGCCCTTTCCATGCTTGGGGCATCAAAAGTTGGTTAGGTTACCAAGAAACCCTAATCATTAGTGCTTTGGTTATCTATTTTTGCTCGACGCTGCGCCATGCACAGCGCATCCCAAAAAGGGGCATCTGTAGACACCAAAACAACACCAATCCGATTATGTGACTACAAACACTGATCGCTTTGACAAACACAGCCCCCAGGGCAGCCCTCAGAGGTTAAACAGTGGTCCTAACCACTTTCACAGCAATTTTGGAAGGTCAAGAAGGCAATTTGGCACCTTCGGACAACCTACTCCAAATTCGTCCCACCCTGGGACGAATTCAAATTGGAATCCGTCTCACCAAGGGACGAATTCTGAATTCGTCCCTGGGTAGGACGAATTCTAGGTTTAACGGGCAAAAAGAAGAATGGCGCCAAGTGGCAGCCAAAGACAGTCAGTTGATGACTCCTGCCTCGCACGCGTGTGTGGGTGGGCAAATAGGCCGTTAGAGGACTGTCACAAGGGCAATTATGAAAGCCCAAGTCATGGAGGACTCCCCTCCCTCATGGGAAGACATGACCGCCACATGGCACCTATGACCAACACATGGCGCTTATGCTTCCCTCTCAAAAGAGACCCCATGGGTCTATAAAAGGTGGGACTTTTCTCACCCAAAAGAAGAGATTGGAGGCGATTTCAAGCAACGAAGTGTTGTCCGATTGATTACCCACTTGCATCTTTTTGATTCACCTTCTCACATCCACTAATCTCTTTCGCAAGGGAGGTTATTGGGTGGCTTTTGGAAGCGTGGATCCAACCCAAATCCAACATTTGACCACCTTACACCACCAATTTGCAGACATCCCAATCCTAAGAGGTTTTGGGCCCATCCCTAGTGGATTGGCGCCGAAATCAAGTGCCAACGGTGGGAGGCCCACTTGGGCACCCCCGCACTTTCTAAGTTTTATTCTAAAGCATTCTAGATTATTTGTTCATGTTGCATCTTATGTTATTCTGTCTGGTTAACTCATAGCTTCAATTTCATAACATTTTGATCAGATTTTATCATGCCTTTTGTCGCTTTGTTGTCCTACTAACTTGCAGGTGGCGATATCGAATTCCCGAGGATAGAGGCCAAATTGGGAGAATCCGACCATCTGGGTCGTCCCAAAATGGCCCCAATTACATAACCCCTCTGTTTGCAGGTGTTTTGGAGGTCTCGGGAGTCGACATTGGAGCAGCATCACTTCGGCTTTTCCAACACAGTAGAATTCGTCCCACCCAGGGACGAATAGCAGTCAAAATTCGTCCTGCCCGGGGACGAATTCCAGGTGAAGGCAGATTGGCCGACTGTTTCGATGGCAGTGGCCTTCCGGTAATGTCTTCTCGTCTCTGTCGAGTTTTGCAGGCCATTTGGACTCATTTTACTTACTGTTTCAGACAAATGTTTACATGCATCTTTTGGCGATTTTAGAGAACAAACACTTCTTATTTGCAGCAGGTGCTACTGACATCTTCGTTGTTTCTTTGTTCGCAGGAGGAGCAGCAGAGGTCAAGGACTCATCAACATCAGCGACGGCATCGTCTTGGCCCGCCCATCTCAAGTGTGGGCACGCGGAAAGAGGAACCTTAAGTCTTGATTGTAATCAAATTCTTTTAACGCTCCTAGCCCCTGAAAAGGGAGGAGGCGTCTTTGTAACAGAGATCAAGAGAGTTTAATGAAAGGGCTGTGTTTTCTCCATTTGCTTGTATCTCATTTCAATGCGTCTCTTTCATTTCATGCATTCTACATTTCTAGGACTTAAGCGTATTTGATTTTGAATGCATCGCAATTAGTGTTTCCTTCGCCCGAAATCTCGTGCTTTCACAAAGATGGCCCTTTGCCATTGATGACAAAGGGGGAGAGATATGAGTAATGGGGAGAACTTCAAGTGAAGAGGAAAGCTTCAAGTCAGGGGGAGCAAAACTTCAAAGAGAGTGATTTCAGTTTTGGCTCTTGAAGATGTATTTTTAGTAAAGTTTTGCCATCAATGCCAAAGGGGGAGATTGTTGGCAATTTTGGGTACATTGGGTACATTGCCTTTGCTCCAGTGTTGATGTTGTCATTGATGTCAAGAAGCGGAAGGGTTTTTGTGAAAACCAAGGAAGACAAAATAAAAGGTTTTACTTAAAACCATGGACAACATATTTGAAATGGGTTTTTCTTAAAACCCAAGTTGGCTCTTCGTTTCGTTGAAAAAGGTGCCCTGGTGATGAAGATATTTAATTTTAAATATTTAGTTTAAATTTTATTTATTTAAAATTTAAATTAAAATATTAAAATAAATTAAAGTGCCGACATGTTAATCAATGCATCTTAGTGCATATAAAAGGTGGCATTGGAATTCATTAAAAGTGTGGTGATTGAAATTAATCTCTGTACATCATCTGCGCCAGTGAAGAAAGAGCATGACTTGGGGAGAGAAAGAGATATGTTTCATTCGCATGAAAAATATGAAGGATCAATTCATGGTTTGAGCTTGTTATTAATATATCCTGCGACGCAAAAACAAAACGCACAAAAATCGAGAACACTAGCACCAAGGTATGTGCGATGATAAAAATTGATGATCCAGAATTCGCACGATAATACAGCGCATGCCAATCGAAAGGGAGAAGGAGTTAAGTGATTGTGGAAGTGGAATGATTTGAGATTTCTTAATGGTAGAAGTGTGATTCGCTAAATTGACACTGCAGTAGAGCAAGGTAAAATCGGCACCCAGTTCACAGTGAAACTAAACAATAACAGCAGGTTGTGTGAAGCGCTGGTAGAAGAGAAATTGACTGTAACAATATTCTCAGATTAATCCTGTAGAGTTGATGTTGTGAGAGATCATTGTGATGTGCAAAGGGCACTGGATTTGACATCGGTTGGAGAGTGAAATCGGAGTACGTGCTCCCTTAGAGTCAAGTGGGGTGCTAGCCCACGTGGTTGACCCTCTCAAGATAGGGTGCAGGCTAGCATAAGATGCAGGTTCAATTTCCTACAATGACAGCAGTGAACTTTGGGTAAGTCCTTTTGGTTTAAATTAAAATAGTTCTTATTCTAAAGCATAGGGAGACACAAGGGCTTGAAAGGCTAAATATTTTAATTTTAATTTTGTTGTTTGAATTATTAGAATTCGGGGAGTTATAAGGGTTTAGATATTTGTGAGATTAAAAGGTATTATAATGTAAAAAATAATTAGAGAGGTGTAATAAGTTGTTGAAATAATTATTGTGATTTAGTTTATGGTACAAGTGGTTTTAGGAGAGATAAGGAAGTTGTGCAATTAGAGACCTTGGTGATGATTATTGAAAAATGGAGTAATGTTGTGATCTACTAACCTTTGTGAAGATTGGCAAAAGAATGTTGTGATGGTGGCAGATTTCCAAAGGGGTTCCTTCACTTCAAATAAGGTATGGGCATATTATTATTATGAGTATGATTGGTGTATGTTATTCCTGAAATAAGTTTGGAGTGAAAAGGGCTTCTACTAGGTTTCCTTTGGTTGGGTGTAAATACTATTTTCTGGTTTGTTGAAGACTACTTATGCATTGTTATCATTGATGAGAGTTTTGGTGAATGCATAATTCTGGTTTGAGATAGTGGAAGCATTGTGCACTAGGGTTTATTGTTGTGAGTCTTGATACTTGCTTTGAGTTGGTGAAACCCTTGGATGGCTGTGTTGAGGTTGATGATTGAGTTGCTTCCATATAAGTTGGTTGATCAAGTTATTGCTTTTACTTGATACATGATATTGGGCTTACTCCATTGAGTTGATTTGAACAAGTTATTCTTTGCATTTGGTGATATTGTGTGGGTGGCTGTTTTGTTCAAATACCTTTGGAGGGAAAAGGATTTCTACTTGTTTCCTTTTCTTGTGATGATTGGTTGAATGCTTCAAGGTTAATGTTGAGTTGAATGTTGTTGGTTAAACCTTGTCTATGAGCATTGTTTTTGAAGCCCAATTGGTTGAGAAAAGATATTGGTTTTGGAAAGAACATGAGTATCATTGTTAAATGAGATATTGCATGGTTGGAAATTGTTGGGTTGTGTTTCATGTTCTTGAGAAAAGCATACTACATCTATCTTATTCTTTTGAGATTTGAAATTGAGTTGAGATTGAGATTGGGAGTTAAGTATAGAACATATTGAGTCTCTAACAATTCTATTTATGCTTCTATGAGGTGGATGAATCACATTGGGTCTCTAACCATTCTCTTTGTGGGTTCATGCCAAGAAAGTGTTTTTGATGAACTTGTGAATAGGTTTTGGACAGGTTCCATTGGGGACTTGTGAGCAGGTTTTGGACAGGTTCCATTGGGGACTTGTGAGCAGATTGTGGACAGGTTTTGTTGAGGACTTGTGAAGCTGAGGTTGATAGTTCTATCAAAGAACTTGAGGACAGAGGTGCATTGGTTCTATGAGAAGAATATGAGGACAGATTTGTGCTAAACCGAAGGACTGTGTTTGGTACTGATCAAAGATAGAGGACGAGGAAATTTGTGCTAGACCGAAGGACTGTGTTTAGTACAAATTCAAGGACCAGCTTTGAGGTGATAGAGTTGAGGACAGAGGTCTCCAGCCAGAGCAAGGAAGACAGGTGTCTTCTGTGGATAGAGTTCCATTTGCTAAGGGCAGTGGAGGCAGAGGTCTTCTAGAGGATGACCAACCAGAGCAGAGGTAGGGGAAGGTATCTCCTTTGAGCATAGGCTCATAAATTCAAATTGGGGGAAGGTTTCTCCTTTGAGCCGAGGCTCATAAACATTGTAATTGGGAAGGTTTCCCAAAGAACTTTGAGATAACTTTTAGAGAAAAGTTTTGTGGATGAACCATGTAAATTGTTGTGTCACTTTGTGGATGGTTTTGTGCATTGCTTTGATATTGCTTTGGATATATTGCTTTACTGTTTTGAAGTATAAAGGAAAAAGCAAAAGGAGGTCTTATACTGTTCACCCCCCCTCTCAGTATAAGCTTGTGTTCTTCAGGAGGCATCTCCCTTTTATTGGTCAATATGACCTCCTACAATAGTCATAGTTCTTCATCCATTTTATCACTGATAACATCTTCCCATCGGTAGAGAGGAGTCTTTTCCATTTGGTTGCATTGGAGGATTAAAAATGTCACCTCCTTAGTGATCGGCTCCAAATATTTCACTCCTAGGGCTAGATTGATCATGTCTACGTAATCTTATGCCCAGGGACGGAGCATGAATTTCATGATGGGGAAGTCTATTGGCCTCATATTTCCTCTCTTTAATAGTCTATGAGGGAATGACGTATTCATCATATAATTGACAACATCTTGAAATCCACCATCCTGGAAGTAGTGGCTAAGCCAAAAACTTGTCGAATCCTATCGACAAATACCTGGGCCATTGCCTAACAATTGAAATCATGGATGGTGTGTGCTTTGGAATCATAGGATATGGTGAGCCACGCCAGCATATCGAAATAGTGGTATACCTTTGGACAAGTTAACTGGCCCAGGTTTGTGCTTTGTTTGTTACATACAGGGGCAAGTCTATTACTGTCTCGATAGGCCTGCACATAGAGATCCCTCAAAAGTTTTGGGTGGCACTGGTTATCCTCCTCTGTGGTATTGAATGAGTAGATGATGACTTATTCCACCTTTTTCTACTATTATTTGATGATATCCCTACTGGAGTCAGGTATATTTTCAAACACTTTGGGTTTCTATGCCCTCCCTGGCCTCTTGTCATTGGGTCAGGCTTTAGTAATTTTGCTGATTCTCTTTCGAACAAGCGACGTATCAAGGGCCGAAGAGCTAGTAGACACCATATTACTCAAACTATCATAAATATTTTACCCCCATCGGCTGTAATTTCTCCTTTGTGCTCTCCTTGCTTTACTCTGCGCTCGACCTCATTGATAGGTAGTTCTACATACGTGAACGATGCAAAAAATTACTGCCACCTTATTTTTAAAACATGCTTATTAAATATGGTAAATGGTGCACATGCTTTTTTATTTTCATGAGCTATTGGTATTGGTCGGAAGTGCCACATAAACCATCACCTATTTGTACTTATGGATGAATTGTGGCTACGAACAATGACCAGGACACATGGCGGTTTAGCACTGGCTAAGGTGGGGTGCAGGTAGGTATGCACTTGCTTGAGGTGCATTAGGGTTAATTCTAGTACATGCACCTTATTGGGGTGTGACACACAATTTTCTAGGTAGGCACACAAGGTTGTGCACCCGTGCAACCTTCATGCGCTCCAAGGGAGTGGAACGCACTCGATTTAACCAGGGCGCATGAGATGTGCACCCTTATAGACTCTGCGTGCTCCACTAGAGTGGAGTGCAAAACCTGGAGGTGAGTGCACAACCTTGTGCACCCATCTTGGACACTTGAACACCCTAAAGGGAGGGGCACACCTAATCAAGATGGGACACACAACCTTGTGTACCTTAACTAAGGTTATGCACTCCACTTGAGAGTGGAGTGCATTCAGTTGGGGGGAAATACACAACCTTGTATACCCCAACCGAGGTTGTGTGCTCCACTTGAGAGTGAAGTGCATTCAAATAGGGGGAGCACATAGCTTGTGCATTCAAATGGGTTGATTGCACTCCATGGCGGTGTGCACATCGGACTTCGAGGCACACAACCTGTGTACCCTTCATAGGCTTGAGTGTGCTCCATGGTAGGGTGCACATCAAACTTTGGGGCGCACAACATGTGTGCCCTTCATAGGCTTGAGTGTGCTTCGCTTCATCGGAGTGCACGGGGCGCATAACCTACTGTGCCCCAAAGGACTCTTATGTGCTCCACCTCCCCATGGAGCACATAAACTATTGGAGGGATGCACTACCTTGTATGCCCCTAAGGGACGTTGTGTACCCCCACCTTCAATGGGATGCACTGGATAGAGGCAGCGGGTGCATAGCCTTGTGCACCCGATCGGGGGACTCCACACTCCATTGGAGTGGAGCACACTGGCTTGGCTTGGGGTGCACGACTTGCGTGCCTAGGTGGTTTTGAGTGCGCTCCATTAGGGTGGAGTGCACGGGACAAATTTGGGGCACACCACCTTGTGCGCCCCAAGGGAAAATGTGGACTTGGCTCCCAAAAGGTGGTTAGCATTTTAAGAGTCAACAAGTTGTTCTGTTTGATGGTTCAAATAGATGCTTCTCTGAAAAGTGTTGTTAAGGTTACTTTGTTGTTGTCTAATATATACCTTTAAATGCTTCTAGAAGTAGCTATATTTTCCTCTCTTTATGCATTTACCTCTCTCTCCATTTTCCTAAAATAAGCAAGGAGCAAGCCTCCTCTGGAGATTGAACCGAGTAAAACCTTTTTTTAACTTGATCATTCAATGTTGGCAAAGTTTTGGATGTAAATGTAACCATAGGAAAATTTTGCACCAACAATAACCTTATGAAAAGGGGTTTTCATGGCCCCTCTTAATGTGTTCTATGTAAAAATGAGAAGAGTATAGACCATATCTTGGGACATTGCTTAATAGTTTGGGAACTATGGCAATGGATTCTTAATATATTTAGTAAATTCATGGTGATGAATGACAAAATTGAAGAATGGTTAAAGCATTGGTGGAGAACTTTTAAATGTGAGGCTTTACAAACAATCTAGAATATATCAAAAGATACAATACTTTGGACTATATGACTAGAAAGGAATAGAAGAATATTTAAAGGAAAAGAAAACAGTTTAGAGGTAATGAAAAGCAAGATTTGTTTAGCCATATAGGAGGCTAAACCAACCCTATCAACTCACACAATCCCTAATCTTGAAGCAAAGAGCCTCGATAGATGGAGTCAAGTCATCAAATGGAATTATGATGTTGGATATAGGAGAAACAAAAGAAAGGCAAAGAATACAAAGTAGAAACCACTAGAAATGGACTTGGTCAAATTGAAATTCTATGGAGCATCTAAAGAAAATCTAAGACTAGTAGGAGGAGGAGGAATAATTAGAAATAATAGGGGAGAGATTTTGTCTCATTACGCTTTCAATAGTGGATTTAAGACAAACAATGAAGCTGAATCTTGGGAAGCTTTGGAAGGGTTAAAAATACGTAGATAAATGAAATGGAATAGAGTATGGATGAAAGGTGATTCATTAATAGTATTAAATATAATTTTGAGGAAAGCAAAGGCTCCATGGAACATACAAGAGATATTTATGGAAATACAAGACCTTGATATGGATTTTGAAGAAACCAAATTCAAACATACGTTAAGGGAAGGAAACAAATGTGCAGATAGGTTAGCCAATAGAGGGATTTTAGTTTAGGATCATGAAGTTAAGTTATATTTTCCATGGTTGTAGGAAGTAATAAGTTTAGTTGAAGCTGACAAGAAAATTTTGACTGTCTGAATAAAATAATGCTTAAGATTTAATCTAATGTTTTCCATTGGTAGTATTTGTTTTATTTTATTACATTAATGTGTTTTAGATAGACTATTTATTACAATTCTTGTGGTTGCACTTATGCTTTAGGAAGGAAACTAGCAATCCATATTTGGTAAAGCAGACTATGATAACACAAAGTTTTGGAAATATTACTCTACTAAGATGCAATGCATAGACAATAGAGGTGGATTTTTGGTATTGTGAAGGTTGTTGTAGGAAAATTTTAAGAAGAAGGATGTTGAATTTTGGAATATTTGTATTCATATAGAAAATTAAAGAAGATCAAGAAAATGAAAATAAAAAATTCAAACTTATTATGAAAATGATGTAGGTATCTAGCTATAACAACTCAATTAAGATGATAATTGAATGTTTTTGTAAAATCTCAAGCTCTAAAGGAGAGAGTTGTGATTTTTTAATGGTGGGGGACTTGAGTACAACCCCTTTTTCTTCAGAAAAAGAAAAACTTAGTATTTGGAAAAGTTAATTAACTTTAGACATATTGATTTAAACTTGATCAAGCTAATTATATATTTTTTTGAAAATTTTGAAAAAACTTGTATTAAAACAAAGATCAATTACAATTTGGGAAGAGACACTTCCCAGCGAAATCAGAGAGAACACATGCTTACAATAGTAAAAGAAGATTTGCAATGGAGCCAAATCTCTTGAACCATTAACTAGCTAACGAGGGGATCGGTTTGGTCTATTGATGCAACTTGTCGCGATATCGCGACACTCTTTCCTTCTTCTCCTTTGGCCGCGAAAATGCAACATGTCGCGATATCGTGACACTTTTCTCCTTTGGCCATGAAAATGCAACATGTCGCGATATCGCGACACTTTTCTCCTTTGGCCATGAAAATGCAACATGTCGCGATATCGCGACACTTTTTCCTCTTCTATCCGTGACGTTGCAACATGTCGCGATATCGCGACACTTTTTCCTCCTTTGGCCGCGACGAAGCAACATGTCGTGATATCGTGACACTTTTTCTCCTTGGGCAGCGGCGTTGCAACATGTCACGAAATCGTGACACCTTTTCCTCCTTTGGCCGTGACGAAGCAACATGTCGCGATATCGCGACACTTTTTCTCACTTGGCCGCGATGTTGCAACATGTCGCGAAATCGTGACACTTTTTCTCTTTCGGCCGTGACGAAGCAACATGTCACGATATCGTGACACTTTTTCTCTTTCGGCCGTGACGAAGCAACATGTCGCGATATCACGACACTTTTTCTCTCTTGGCCGCGATGTTGCAACATGTCGCGAAATCGTGACACTTTTTCTCTTTGGCCGCGACGAAGCAACATGTCGTGATATCGCGACATTTTTCTCCTTTGGCCGCGACGATGAAACATGTCACGATATCGTGACACTTTTCTCTCTTGGCCACGACGATGAAACATGTCGCGATATCGCGACACTTTTTCTCTCTTGGTCGCGACGATGCAACATGTCGCGATATCGTGACACTTTTTCTCCTTTGGCCGCGACGATGCAACATGTCGCGATATCATGACACTTTTTCTCCTTTGGCCACGACGATGCAACATGTCACGATATCGCGACACCTTTCCTCCCTTGGCCGCGATGAAGCAACATGTCACGAAATCATGACATCTTTCCTCCATTGACCACGACGAAGCAACATGTCACGAAATCGTGACACCTTTCCTCCCTTGGCCGCGACGAAGCAACATGTCACGAAATCGTGACACCTTTCCTCCCTTGGCCACGATGAAGCAACATGTCATGATATCGTGACACCTTTCCTCCCTTGGCCGCGATGAAGCAACATGTCACGAAATCATGACACCTTTCCTCCCTTGGCCGCGATGAAGCAACATGTCATGATATCATGACACCTTACCTCCAGTGACCGCGACGGTGCAACATGTCGCGAAATCGTGACACCTTTCCACCCTTGGCCGCGACGGTGCAACATGTCACGAAATCGTGACACCTTTCCTCCCTTGGCCGCGATGAAGCAACATGTCGCGATATCGTGACACCTTTCCTCCCTTAGCTTTTTCTTTGATCATTAGCTCAGGGACCTTTCAAGACCCTGCCTAATCGCCTCATCCTCAATAGCCATGTCATTGTGCAACTGAACCCCTACCTCCTTCTCGGCACCCATCTTAGCCGGGAAGTCGGCCGCTTTGTTTAAATCTCTACTCACATAAAGTGGAATCACATCATCTAATTCCCTCCATAATTCCTTAATTTGAGTGACAAGAATCCTCAACCTCCATGCTTTCAAGGCAAAGTTCCTCATGCAATCTAGAGCTCCAACCATTATTTGAGAATCTGATTCAAGTATTATCCTCCTGTGGCCCTGTTTAACTGCCCAAATAGAAGCAGATTTGATAGCTATGGCTTATGCTTCATTGTTTGTGGCTCTTCCCAAGCCTTGCAGTTCCCAATAGAGCACTGTTCCAACATGATTCCGGCAAACCACTCCAATTCTGGCTCTACCCGGATTGCCTTTTGCAGCTCCATCAGTATTAATTTTAATCCAACCTTTTGGGGGTGGTTTCCAACTAGCTCTGTCCTGTCCCTCTTGCACTTCAACTCCCTCTTCCATTGCCCCAATAACAACCTGAGTTTCCTCTTTAGCATAGACGGCCACAGTTTCTGTGACTTTGCTCCAGATGACCTGCCAAACTCCATCTAACGAGGAAAAAGTTTCTCTAAAAATTCTAGCATTTCTCTCCAACCACACTTGCCACCAAATAAAGTTTAATCCAAGCTCCCAACCAATACGAAGAGCTTTAGATTTAAATCTACCCCTCTTCCATCTTTCCCAGATATTAATCCGATTCAAGTCACCATTAACTTGAATTTTATAATATAAAAACCATCTCTTCCAAATCTGGCGCGTGAAAGGGCACTCAAACATCAAGTGATCAGTTGTTTCCTCGCTCTTGTAGCATAAGACACATTGAGATGGACCGATGATTCCTTTACATCTGAGATTATCAAAAGTGAGAATTCCATTGTGCATGAACTGCCAGGCAAAAAAGTTTACTTTCAGCCAACCCTTGGAGTGCCAAATCTTTCTCCAATCCTCAACTTGATATGTATGAGGGGGAGGCTCTGGAAGGATCTTGTCATATCCGTCCTTCATTGTGTAGACACCAAGGCTCCCATAGCCCCAAGCTAATTCATCCTCCTCGTCTCTACCTGTGAGAAATATTTCTGTCAAGATTTTAGTCATGATGGGTGCCAAATCCGGAGGGATTGAAATTGGCCACTCATCCAACTTCTTAAGCTGCTTAAACTTATACTCCCCAAACTGACTAGTGGTGAAATAACTTTCAATTTGGACCCATCCCTTGGTTTCTATGGCTGTTTTTATTGGTTGCAATTCAGGAAATTCAACAATGATAGGTGGGTATTGATCCCATGAATCTGTCCAAAATCGTGCCTTCTCCCCTCTCCCCACTTTCCAAAATAATCGATCTTTTACTACCTGAGATCCTAACTTGAGAGCCTGCCACACTAAGGATCCAGTACCATCCAAATGGAAACGGCCCACCTCATTTGGGTTAACATGTCCCAAATATTTACTAGTTAGGATTCTCCTGAATAAGGAAGTTGGTTGGGAAATCCACCTCCGATAAAGCTTTCCAGCCAAAGCTTTATTATTTATCTTGGATCTTCTCAGTCCCAAACCTCCTTTTACCTTGGGCTGGGTTACTTTGTCCCAACCTACTAAGGCCCATTTCCTCTCTCCTTTTACTCCTTCCCATAAAAATTTTCTAGCCATCTTGTCCAACTCTTTCCATATAGTATGTGGGGCAGCCGGGATAGAGAATTTATAAATTGGCATGGCTTGAATGACTGACTGTAAAAAAGTTAATCTACCCCCATAGCTTAACCATTTGTGAGACCAATGATTAATTCTATCCTTGATACAATCCAAAAGATTCCTCCAGATATCTATTTTTAGTTTTTTAAAATGCAAAGGGACCCCCAAGTAAACCATTGGGAGAGAAGTCCTTGTGAATCCCAAGATCTCTAGAACTCTATCCTGAAGCCTTTGATCAAGATTGAGAAAGACCACTTTGGATTTTTTATCATTGATGACTTGGTTTGAAGCCCTAAGGTAGACATTAAGAGTATCTCTGATCATTCTTGCTTCCCTGAAGCTGGCCACTCCCACCAATCCTGTATCATCCACAAACTGTAGGTGAGTCAAAACTTCCTCACCCACCTTGATACCTGTTAGCAAACCTTGTTGTCTTCTCCTCAAGAAAAGTCTACCTAATCCTTCAGCCAATATGAGGAAAAGATAGGGAGAGCAAGGATCCCCTTGACGAAGGCCTCGAGTGGCTCCAAATGGTTGCGAGGGAAGACCCTTGATTAACACTGAGTAAGTCGGAGTAGAAACACAACTCATGACCCATTCTATCCAATCCTGAGAGAAACCAAAGGCTGCCATCATCTTTGACAAGAAGCTCCACTCCACCCTATCATAAGCCTTTGACATATCTAATTTTATGAACATTCCTTTATTACCAGATGTTTGCATTGTATGGATTGCCTCTTGAGCTAGAACCACCCCATCCAAGATCTGCCTACCCTCTACAAAACCCCCTTGCTCTGAGGAGATAATGTTATGTAAAAGAGGTTTTAGCCGCTCAGCCATTACCTTTGTGATTATTTTATATATCACATTGCATAAGGCAATAGGTCTATAATCTGAAATATGTACCCCCTCCTCCCCTTTTGGAATTAAAGTAATGAAAGTATGATTTAATGCTTTAAGCATTCTTTTACTACCTCTGGACTCCTCTATAACAGCCATTACATCCTCCTCCAAGTTATCCCAAAAGGCCTGAAAAAACTCAATTGGAAAGCCATCTGGACCTGGAGTTTTTTGGTGCTCATTCCAAAGACCACATTCTTCGAGTTCCTCTCTATCAATGGGTTTAAGGAGGGTCTGATTTTCTTCTTCGAGAGATAACGGAAGGTATGACAACAATAACGTCGTTTTGAGCCTCTTCATCTTGCACCATACTTTCCTTAAATAGTTTAGAAAAATAATCCATTGAATGGGAATGCATACCAGGAAGTGTATCAAAGGAGTGTCCGTTCTCATCTTGAAGAGCTTCCATGTTATTCATCTGTCTCCTAGCACAAGCGATCCGATGGAAAAATTTGGTATTTCTATCACCTTCTAATAACCAAGTGGTTCTTGCTCTCTGTTTCCAGTAGGTCTCCTCTTGGTTGTCAATGTCCTCAACCGCTTTACGCAAGGCATCATCCTCGGCTTTGAGCTGCTCTGTAATTGTTCCTTCCCTAAAGTGTTTTTGAACCTCATCCCATCCGGCCACCAATGGAGCTCTTTGGACCTGGAAGTCTGTCTTGTTAGCTCGCCTCCAATGTTTCGGTTGAGCTTTGACATAATGAAGTTGTTTGTGGAATCTAAACATTGTTGTCCCATATCTTTGGGCGACCTTCTTCCCACCACTTGTGGAATTTTCTTTCGAAGTTCCTCTTTTTGTAACCAAAAATTTTCAAATTTAAATGGTTTGTGATGTTGCCTTGTCTTAATCCCTCCTTCCAACAAAATGGGAAAGTGATATGAAAGCTGGACCCTCCAAAATCTGAAATTTTGTATTCCATTTTACAAATGCCTCCTCTGAAACCAAAAAATGGTCTAACTTTACCTTCCTGCTATGTGGCTCCCTCCTCTTATTAGTCCAAGTATAGTTGGTTCCAGGGCATTTAATATCCACTAAGTGTAAAGCCTGGACTTGGGCAATCATAAGTCGATCCCATGGGTCCAAAATTGGGGTTCCCCCTTCCTGATCTCTAGAGGATAATTTAGCATTAAAATCCCCGACAATAATCCAGTCTAAATCTTCCCTTGAGATTCTCATGTTATGCACAACTTTCCATTGAAGCCTATGACCATCAAGGTTTTGAGCCCCATAAAAATTTGTGATTAAAACATGTTCAGTTGTGACATTATTCCTAAAATGTGATGTGAGAACACCCCTCCAAGCTATATGTTCTATTGCAGTCCATTCAAGAGAGTTCCAAAGAGTAACAATCCCCCTGAGGCACCTTGGGCAGCCACTTCCATATGACCAGCACCCCTCCAAATTTTGTTAACTGTTTTACACATAAGATCTAACGACATTTTTGTCTCCTGAATAAGCAAAAAATCTGTTTTACATTTTTCTAAGAGTCTTCGAACAGCAGATTGATGGGTTCTACTGTTTAAACCCCTAACATTCCATGATTGTATAATCATTGGTTACCTTGAGAGCAGTAAGAATCTATTGGCCTCACCGATCCTCCAGTGATCAGTTTGTCTCCTTGAGCTGCTAGCAATTCCTTATTTGATTTTCTACCCACTCCTTGAGAGTTGCTATTTTTTGATCTCTTTTCCACTTGAGTTATCCCTAAAGTTGGCCTTTCTCTGTTCTTTTCTGCTATTCCCATGCTGACATCCTTAATTATTGGCTGCTCTTGGTTATGCACTATCAATGCCCCTGCACTCTCTGATTGCGGTAACTCACTGTGCTCAATTACCTGTTCTATGACGGGGGAGATGAAAGAGGAGCTTGAACGTGGATGTTATTATTTTCACTATTCCCATCCACTCCTTCCATGAATTGTTCCTCTTGGTCCACTAGTGTCTTAAATATCTCATACCTATTGGCGGGCTTGAGTTGGGTTTGCTCTTTACCATATTTTTTCTTTTGCCTTCTCCTTCTTTTGGGCTGTTCAAAACCATCTCTATGAGCTTCTTTACCCTGAGAAGTATTGGTTGGTTCTTTGTTTATTGTTTACTTACCCTCCTTAGGAAGATTTGACATTCCTAGAGGAGCCTCCATTTTTGTGTTCATATTATTTGGGCAAAATCGGGCCAAATGCCCGTATTTGTGGCAAACTCTGCATCTGAAGGGCAGAGCCTCATAATCCAGCTGTTGAATCCAAGATAGTCCTGCCAGTTCAAGTTCCACCTCTGTCGGTAGAGGCTGGCTAAGATCCATTTCCACACATATTCTTGCATAAACAGTTGTGTTTCCTTCTATTGTGTCTTTGGAGACACCCAAATGTCTTCCAAGGGAATTATCGATAATTTCCAAAACCTGCTCACTCCAAAACTCCATTGGAAGTGCATACAAACGGATCCAAACCGGGACAGCAGTGGGTTCAATTCGAGGATCGAATCCCACTCTCCAGGGTTGAACAAATAATCCTGTCGGACCATGATTCCTCTTTTCTGATTCGAAAGCCCTATTTCTATCGGCCGAGAGAAGAAAAACTAACAATAAAATACCCATTGCTAATAAACCATAAAGAGTACTCACCATGAGGCTCCCAATTTTTTCGGACCCAGGAATGCAAAAAATTTAGGGTAGGGCGAATACCCATGAATTTACAGATCAGATCGTGATTGGCTCTGTATAAGACTATTTCTTCGACCATCCTTGGCTCAATGACAATCTTGGGCCTTGATTCGGACTGTGGAAGGCATCCATTAACTCGTTGAGATGTTGATCTATTTCCAGCATCCGTAAAGAGCATTTTAAATGCAGTTCTTTGTGCTTCGTCAGTATTGGATGGAGATTTATCTTTTAACAAATCTGCATAAGAGCTATTTCTCCCTAGAAGAGGATCCGGAGGAGTCCCCATTGGACCCTCCTGGGGCAGCAAACTTGCCTTCAGATCCACAGTAACCAGAAAAACACTTCGGCAACCCACCTGATGCCCTAGATTTTCCCTAGCTCCAGAAACCCTAGTTCATCGCTTCCCCTGCTTGCTCCTTTCAAAATCTGGATTCTATTGTCCACCCATGATCAAGCTAATTATATTACATCTTCATTTTAATGCCATATTTAAACATGGGTTTTGAATCCTTCAAGTTATTTTTTTATAAGATTATAATTAACATATTTAACTTATTTAACTTAAAATATATATGTGTAAATAAATAATAGATTATATTGATTATAATGGATATGTATGTTTGAATTTATATTTTATGGTAAGTTTAGAAAGATATATTATTATATATAAATAATTTGAGATTTATGAAGGCATTTATGGATATCTATGTTTAAATTTATATTTCTTTTTGAAATATAAATTGTTGTATGTTAATGATTTTATATTTATTAAGGTATTTTGGGAAGAGAAGAAATAAAATAATTATTTCTATATTATTTTCTAGAGCATTAGGAGAGATTTGAAAATGTGGATTTGTGTTTGAAATTGAATTATTATATGATTTTTATTGTTGTTAATATTGTAGCGATATGTTCATTTTAATTTTTCCTTTATATATTTTAAGCTTGTTATGATGTATATTTAAATTTTTCTCAGATAAAAATATGAAAATCAATGTGCGGTTGATAAATTAATTTAGAGAATATAACCAAACAAATACTCTTTTATAAAAAATAAGTTACTTTAATTACTATATATTTTTTTTCTTGATAAAAAAGGCTTGTACTCGGGTCCTTCACTTTTGATAGATCACAACTCTCTTTTGCAAAGCTTGATATTTTACAAACATATATTTCTATCTCAATTGAGATGTTATAACTAGATACCTACATCTTTTTTCACAAAAAGTCCAAATTTTTTATATTAATTATTTTATCTTCTTAAAAAATACAAATATTCATCATCCTTTTTTCTTGAGAATTTTCAATCTTGTTCATTCATCAAGTGAAATATTGATTAGTGATGGTTTTTGATGATGCCAAGTTGCCATTGTGCCACTTGAATAGTCATAACTGCTTTGTTGGTTTCATGCTTCTACTGCTCTCCCCTGATATTTGGAATGATTAGTCCTATTGTTACCTAATGTTACTACACCCCTTTGAAATCCAGAAACATTATGCTTTTTATGCCAAGAATTGCCATAATTGATACCTTTTTGACTCCATATAGATCTAAAATATTGATGCGTTAAGCCATGCCCCCAAGATTGTTGTCGCTTAGGGTGGTGTGGGTGTTGATATGTTACAACATTAACTTGACATTTTGTTCCCTTTGATTCTTCAACAATATATATTTTTAAATTTTTCTTCACAATATTCTTTCTTATACCTTTCTTTTGGTGCATCTTTGTGCACTTCTAACAAAGCTTCCTTGGACTTTGTTGTTGCTTCTTCCATGGATTTTGTTGTTATTGTTACTATAAATTCAACTTTTGAGTTTTTTAATGGTTTTTCAACTTATTTCCTTACCATACTTTTTAAAAGTATTCTTACTATAAATATTTTTACTATTAATTTTTTTGAATGTAAAGGCCTAAATTTTAATTAATTTAAAAATACAAGTCTTTACAACCAAAAAAATAGGTGGATAGGCACACCTCAATATGTAGACATTCATTATTATGACTTTAACCCTTTCGGGGGGGGATTCCAATAGGCTTTGATTTTGGTATGGGGAGTGGGATGGGTCAGGGTGGGAATGGGAATTTTGAGGGATTGGATAATATCAACTTCAATATTTCTAGGCAGAGATCTAGGCTAGGGAAAAATTTGGGAGTTCTTGGACGCATAGGTTATGGATTTGGTTGTCGTGGATATCGAGCTATTTGAAGTGGTGGAAAATACCCTACGGTTGTGCTCAAGCAAAACTTGACAGATGAAGTGGTGAAGGCAGATTTTCCAGAGGGAAACTACTTTGGGATTCCTAAAAAGGGCAAGCCATTGGATGAACAGGTCCAAGAGTGAATTGGGGTGGGCCCACTAGGTTTGAAAAGTGGAAAACATGTGGTCTAAACCCTCCCTAGCATACTCACATTCCACCAAGAGGTGGTTGACAGATTCCCAGTTGGATAGATAGAGATGGCATATTTTGGGGGTAGGGATTCCCCTCTTCATGAGATTGCCAGTGGTGAGGACTTTATTTTGGATGGTTGTCCATGAGAAAAATCCTATTTTTGGAATGAGATGCTTTATCCACACCACTTTGAATAGAATAGTGGGAACTTGGGAGTTGAGTAGAATGGAGTGGGTTGTCTTAACTGAGAAATCCCCATTGTCGGTTCTTGCCCACATTGGGTAATCTAGATTAACTGTGGTGGGGATGATAGTGGTTCTTAGCAGAGATAAAGCACTCCCTGCTCTAGCAAGATGCTCATTGCTATTTGGGGGAATCTTCTCATTGCCTTGACTGTCCATGTAATCTTTCATTTTGCTTTCCCATCTTCCCTCCAGATTCGATCTAAGGATGGAAATCTCAGGGATTTCCTTGAGGGACTTGTCCTTCAACCACTTGTCTTCCCAAAAATTGATCGATTTTCCCTTGCCTATATGCCATCGGATACATCTGATGATAAGGGATTTGGCTTGAATCATGGTCTGCCAGAAGGCTGATCCATTAATAGGGATGTCATTATCCATTAGGGACATGTGCTTGAGGTATTTGCTTTGGACAATTGACACCCATTCTACCCTGTAGTTGGTTAAGATCATCCACGCTTGCTTGGCCAAGAGGGCAAGATTCATGTAGGTTGATATTCTTAGTCCAAGGCCTCCATGGGGCTTGGGTTGGCACACTTTGTCCCAGCTTACCAGGTAAAATTTCCTTGTGTTTTTTGGACCTATCCATAAAAACCTCTTTTAGATTTGCTCTAACTTGGAGTGAACTGAAGTTGGAGCTTTGAAGACTGACATGGAGTAGATCGGGATGCTCTGAAGAACAACCATGGTGAGAGTCACTTTGGTTGCTTGGGATAGGAGGTATCCCTTCCAAGCAGTGAGCTTGCGCTTGATCTGATCAATAACATTATCCCACATAGATTCTTTTAGGATCTTAGTGAACAGGGGGAGTCCTAGGTAAGAAGTGGGGAGATCTACGATGTAGCATTGGAGGATGCGAGTAATTTTGCGTTGCCTATGGCCCGGGGTGTTGAGGAAATAACATTTGCTTTTAAGATAGTTGATATCTTGGTAGATACAATTGATAGTTATTAAAAATAATGTAGATACAATTTTTAGTAACTATCAATTGTAGGGTTTAAAGCCATAAGCATTGCTTCCAACAAGCCTATACCACCTTGTTATTATTGACCCAAAGTGAGGGGGAGCACCGATCACTCTGATTTTGTACCATTATTGTTGATATATATATATATATATATATATATATATATATATATATATAATACATTGGTCATATAAGAATATTGTGGATATAATCAACTTTCAAATGTATAAAAAAAATATATAAAATATAAATAAATAAATAAATAAATAAAATAACCGTAGCATGGGCGAGTGTGTGAAGGGTGGATGTGTGGTGACTTTGTGTTAAATTCCCTATTGATAAATATAGCTTTTGGTTTTACAAAAGGTCATGGTTGAGAAGAGACTACGGGTTTCTCACAATAACCAAATAAAAAAAAAATAAAAATAAAAATAAAATAAAATATACAAAATATTATTTAATTTTTAATTTTTAAAATTTTTGTTTACACAACATACACTGTCACATTGGAGCGAGTGATTTTCGAGTGATTTTCCTAATGTACTATGAAATTGCACACACACATCCCGTTTGAACCTTGGACCTCCCAAAAATAGGACAAACCCCTAACTGTTGCTCGAATCTCTTACAAAAACTTGTTTAAACTTATTAAAAAATATTAATATAAAAAGGTAAAATTATGTTAAAAGTTTTATTCCATCTTTGAATTTACCTATTTATTTTTGAGGAGTGGGGAACCTTTATAAACCTTAGTGTTTTATAAATCTTAGTGTGTTGGTAAAGATAAAGTTAGATCGTGTGAAACCTCTATAAACTTTAGTGTGTTGGTAAATATAAAGTCAGCCTGTGGGGAACCTCTATAAACCTTAGTGTGTTGGTAAAGAGGAATTCAACCAATGGTAAAGATGAAATATGTTGGTAAAGATGAAATCAGCCCAACCCAACCATCCAAAAGAAACTTAGTGTTTTGGTAAAGATGAATTCAACCTATGGTAAAGATGAAATATGTTGGCATGATGATATGAGCCCATGGTAAAGATGAAATTAGGAGAATCCAACTATCTAAAAACATTGAATCAAACCAACCTACCAACCAATCATTCAAGATATCGAATTAAAACAACCCACCAATAAATACTCATCAGCTACCAACTAACCTATCCCTTTTAAACTCATTCAATTTAAATATCACTAAAAATTGAATATATTTTCATTTGCCTTTTCTAAAATCCCAATCTCCAGTTCGTGCGAGTAAGTCAACTATGAAAAATTGGGATAAAAATAAACCCTTTTGTGAACACTGATCATATAATCATATAAGATGGCCTCACCTTATATAAACACAACGTTTGTAATATAACGGTTTTTATGCCTTACATTTTCTTTCTTTGAATTATATTGGATAGTAATATTAAAAATAATTAAAATTAAAGAGAAGGTTATTTTTATTTAAAAATATTTTTTATATATTTAATTTTAACTTTTAATAAATTAAAATTTTTAAATTTATTTTATAAATATTAAATTTTTAATATTTAATTTAAAATAAAATATAAAAAATAATATTTTTAATAAATGTTAATATAAATAATTAATATTATTTTAAAAGTTTTATTTGTTTTTATATGGGAAGCTTGACAATTCAAAAAGTTAAATTAGAGGAGCCCATAGATACCAATCAAACTAGGATAATTTATATAAATAATATTAAAACAATTAAAATTATTTGTTCAGGAGTTGGAGAGCAAGTGGGTAGTTAAATTTTTTTTAGTTAAAATAGAGGTTCTAGGTTCAAATATCTTCCCTCACATGCTGCAAATTACAAATCAAAACACCAAACAATCAAATCAAAACCATCCATACCAACGATACTAACAGTCAGATTATTGAATTTAAGTATTAAATATCTCCTCTTCTAAAATCCCAATCCTGTGTTTGAGCCAGTAAGTCAACAAATCAAAACATACCAAACAATCTATTGATATCAATCAAATAAAACAATCAATACCAACGATACCAACAGTCCTATTATTGAATATAAGTATTAAATATCCTCCTCTTCTAAAATCCCAATCCCGTGTTTGAGCCAGTAAGTCAACTATGAATTATCGCGAAAATCCAAGTTTTTCGGAATAACCTTGTCAATTTAGTTTTATTTACTATTAGTAGAGAGAGTTGCACTGAAATATACTTCCATTACAGCCAGTATTTAAGTTAAAAACGGAAACAAACATGATGCGGAAACCTGAAACGAGGTGGAATTGGCCAAACATAGGCGGAAACCTGAAACGAGGGGCGTATAGCCTGCAGTTTCGTTGATGATGAAATGTAATTAATTTACGAGGCATACACAAATCAGCAGAAGCAACTATTCATCTGGCCATTGGCTCATCCAGGGGTTGCACACCAATTTATAAGGGAGGCTTCACCACTTCCATCACTGCATCGTCTTCTTCTGTGATTTGCTGTTCTCGCTCGTTCGCTCGCCAAGGAGTTCAAGTCAAGGAAAGGAAAGGAAAGATGGCAAACAAAACTGCAGGCAAGGTCATTACATGCAAAGGTACCTTTCACACTTTGTCTCCATATCTTTTGGAAAGCAGTGTAGTGTAGGTACCTCTTGAGAATGGGAGACCGCCACAAGCTCTTTCCCTGCTCAATGTGCAACCTGAACAAGTATCTCAAACCTTGTTGTTTCCAAACCCAACTAGAGTTTGTCAACAAGTAGATCTAGATTAGCTAAATCGTGCTTTTGCTCTTGGTTTGTGCAGCTGCAGTGGCATGGGCGGCAGGGGAGCCACTTAAGATAGAACAAGTAGAGGTAGCACCTCCAAAGGAAAAGGAAGTCAGAATCCGAATCTTGTATACTTCCTTGTGCCGCACGGATCTCGTTTTCTGGCAAGCAAAGGTCTGTCCCTCATTCATATCACCCCCATTCAAATCAGCTGAAAAGGGATCTAATGTAAAACGTAGGAACAAATGTAATCCTTGTCTTCCTGTATTGTATTGCAGGGCCAGACTCCCCTCTTTCCCCGTATCTTTGGACATGAAGCAGCCGGGTAAGTTACCATATTCCTATCTATTTCTGTTTATATAAAAGACAGTATCAAAATGAAGCGGCAGGGTATATCATAACGTTGTTATACGATATGCCAAAAAATGGAAAATAATAACCTAATAGGTTGGAGTTGGGATTTGGCATTTGGTAGAGTGGTGGAAAGCGTTGGAGAAGGGGTAACTGATCTGAAAGAGGGTGACCACGTGCTTCCTGTGTTTACCGGGGAATGCGGAGAATGCGCTCACTGCAAATCGGAAGAAAGCAATATGTGCGAGCTATTGAGAATTAATACGGACAGAGGAGTTATGATAAGTGATGGAAAATCGAGGTTTTCAATCGGAGGAAAACCGATCTATCACTTCCTTGGAACATCTACTTTCAGTGAATACACAGTTGTACACGTAGGCTGTGTTGCCAAGATAAATCCCGTCGCTGCTCTTAACAAGGCCTGCATTTTAAGCTGCGGCGTCTCTACAGGTAATAAGACGTTAGCATTAATCAATTAATCTCTGATTCCACTTCCATTTATCAATATTTATTTATTTATTTTCACAATTGATTCAGGAATGGGTGCCGCCCTAAATGTGGCAAAACCGAAGAAGAATTCGACTGTTGCAGTGTTCGGTCTCGGAGGCGTTGGTCTTGCCGTATGCGTCGTGTCCCCGTTCATGTTTTAGTCAAATAAATAAGTTCTATTTTGTCATGGGCAGGTACAATTTCGTTTAAATTCCATTTTCATTCGTGCAGGCTGCAGAAGGAGCAAGAATTGCCGGAGCTTCTCGAATTATAGGAGTTGATTTAATCCCTGGAAGATTCGAAAAAGGTTTTATAATACCCATCAAGAATTTGCTCTCTCCCTCTTGTGTGTTGTGTGCGCATATTAACGCTTATGTTTGTTGACATATTTTTAAATGCTTTCGCTTTTCAGCAAAACAGTTTGGAGTGACAGAATACATAAACCCGCAAGATCACCAGAAACCTATTCAACAGGTTCTTTTCTTACTTTCATCTCGTTTCATGCTCTTTTATTTTGACATAGAATCTTTGTTTTCGCCGAAAATGCTTCATTAACATCGAGATATTCGCTTGCAAACCAATAACACATAACAATTTGTATGCTTCAAGAACAATTTGATTATCAGTCTTTCATACTTAGAAAAATATTCGCCTGCAAACCAATAACACATAATAATGATTGAGTTATTCTTGTCTACAGGTGATTGCAGAAAGAACTGATGGAGGAGTAGACTACAGTATCGAGTGCACGGGGAATATCAACGCAATGATTGAGGCTTTTGAATCTTGTCACGACGTAGGTCTTCTTCCCTTAAATGACATATGTTTCCTTAAAAGCAATGTAAATATATACTGTTAACCAAATGTTCGTATCGCTAACTTGGCACTATCAATCCTTGTTTTGAACAATGAAGGGCTGGGGCGTGGCTGTGTTAGTGGGAGTCCCTCATTCTGAGGCAACCTTCTCCACAAAGCCAATGAATTTCCTGAACGAGAGAACATTAAAAGGAACCTTTTTTTGGAAACTATAAGCCCAGATCGGATCTGCCAGGTCTCGTGGAGAAGTTCGTGAATAAGGTAATACATTCCACATTTTTAGCATATTCCAATGTCATTATTGCCTCACATTTCAACTTGCAGGTGCTGATTTAACTTAAACACGGTTTTTTCCCTGTTGCAGGAGATTGAACTGGAAAAGTTCATCACACATGAAATTTCATTTGGTGAGATCAACAAGGCTTTTGATTATATGATGCAAGGAGAGAGCCTCCGATGTGTAGTTAACTTGCAAAAATGAGCACCATGATACGCGTACAAGAGACTGGGATTCACTCTTTCACTTGTAAAATAAGCGTAACATGCATATTTTCGCGGGACCTGCTTTTTGCCTGCCCTTGCATTTGCTAGATTTTTTTACTGAGATGATTCGCTTGAACACAACGCTATCCTGATTTTTTGGGGATTGGTTTTGATTATTAAAAATTCTATTGTTATAGTCCTGACTATTTTATAGAATTATGTATTCTTGATTATAAATTGGATATTGAATATTATAGATATTGTTTGTGGTGGATGCACACTAATTTATTGAATATTTTTTATTATATTGACGAATGATTGACTGGTGATCTATTATTAAAAATGAATATGCAAAATAAATATGTCATGCATAGCTATAGAAAGTAACACGTTGGTTTGCGACAAGTTCTCTGTAGGAATGATTCCAAAAGCTACCTTTTACGGTATGTATGTTTAGGATATCTATTTTACTCAACATAAATCCTAGGCTTTGGGTCTTCATAAGGTAGTGTTATTTTGGGAGATGTCTTGTAAGCGTTATTATAACACTATTATGCCAAAGGCAATATTCAACATAAATCTTAAAATACTAGGGCATGTTAATTATAATTTGATTCTATCTTATATATTGTATATTTTTTTTATTATGGAGATAGGTTTGATAACAAAAGTTCTAGTAATAATTTTATGAGTTTTTTTTCTAATAATATTTTTTATTTTATACATAGGTATTAACTATGATAGATCATGGTATCTTTTTAAAGAGTTTTGTTTTAGTTGAAAATATATTTTTTGAAATTTCAATTCAAAACTATAAGGAAATTAATTATTCCGTGTTAATACTACATTCAATCTATCTAATGGTATAGTATAAAACATATTTTGGTATTCATAATTATTTATACTTAGTTCCACTTCCTCCTATAATTACCATATTAAATAATTTTATTTAAAAAACAAAAAAATTGAGTTATCCCATAGTATTATGTCATGCATACTACATAATTTAATTAATACCGTAACCAGTAAGCTTTAATATACGCTTGAATTTCAAAAATTTATGGATATTAGGTTGTAAATAATGTAACTATTAAGATCATAGGCTAGGTTCTAGTAGAGATTTTTCTTTTGTCTCAAATACATCCTTACTACTAATACTACTTATATTCTCATTTTGCAATCTAGGGTTTCTTCCTTCACAATTATGAAGTTTTTTACAATAATTAGAGATTAGTTGTTGAGGAGGCTTTTCTGTTTCCTCTCTTTGGCTAATATTTCTTGTGATTAGGGTTTTTTTATGCAAGGGATTATATTTTTGTTAGTTATACGTCTTATATTTCAACTCTTTTTGAAGATTTTACATTTATCCTTTTAGGTTAGCTTGATAGATAATGATAGAGTAAAGTTATACCTCATGTTCATTTCATCTCTTATATCATGTTAAGTTCATCTCTTATATCCATTTTAAATGCCAACCACATATTAGTTTATTAAATTATTGTCCATTATATTAGCTAACAATGTTGATAATGACTCAAGTTTTGAGGTGTATTCATTGACCAAACTTTACTCTCTTATCTAATATAAATAATTATAAGTCACTTTGTAGTTATTCAAAATGTTTATTGAAATCTACAAGGATTTTGGTTGAAGTGTTTATACACCATTTGATATCTTCACATAGATTTTTGTTAATAAATTTTAGAAACTAAATTTGAGTATTTGTATTGACCGATCAATTTTGTGCATTATACTATTGATTTGTTTATTTAAATATATTAATAATTACATTTTGAGAAACTTGGTTAAGATTTAATTTTGATAGCTATGTTTATATGGTTTCAATGAGCTTGATACCTACCTTTATTTTTTGAAATTTTCTTGTATATTGTTAATGCTTGATACCACCTCTTATTTTAATTGATTTGCATTATTTTGTAAAATATCATGTTCACATTATATGTTGTTTTGTCATTTGAAATCTGCTTGTTGTAAAGATTCTATGATTTCTTGTAATTAGGAATTGTTTATGCTTAGAATTTTTATAAAGCAAATGCAATTTTATAATTTTTTGTAAAATATTCACTAACTAGCTAGGATATTTGCTTGGATAATATACACTTGATTTATCCTTATTTTTAGTTATTTACACCTAATTTTATAATTTTAATCAAATTTAATAGATTTTATATTTGTTTTTAATTAGTAAGATATTTTATAAATTTATATATAAATATAAAATTAAAAAATATCTTTGACTTCATAATTTATAATTTATAACCTTAACATGTAGAGGGTATATACATACATGTGTGTGTGAATCTGCTTTAATATAATACTAGGCCGTCAAGAACAAAAAATATTAGGGCGTCAAGGCCCCACTTTTATAATGGTTGGTTATGCCTTTTTAAACTGCATAAGAGGGGTAGAGAGAGCACACTTTGAATATGCAATCACCCTTGTTGAAACTTCTTTTTGTTTCTTTTCATTAACTTTTTCATCTTCAGTATTTGTAGCTTTATTAGATTTAGATTCATCAGATTTAGATTTATCCGATTTAGATTTATCCGATTTTTTTTTCTTTTTTGAAAAAAGTATAAATTCCATTGTATTTAGGATATACTCATATTGAGGAAGAAACCACAATTCTTCCTTCACTAAATCTACCCCACCATTTCTACTAATAAATTAAGTGCTCATTTTAACATTAATCCTATCATCCTGTGTTCATACATTTTTATTATTCCCTTTTTTCCATTGAGGTTTAAATTGAAACCTTACTCATTGTATGCATTTTCCTCATTATCATCCTTTTTCTCTTTTTTATCCTATTTTTCTTGTTATTTTTTTATTTTTTTTTGCAGCTTGACAAACACAATTTGGAAAGCTTTACCTTTGTTCAGTTGTATCATAGGAAATTTTTTTAGCTCTGCTACTTCATTCATCAAATGGTTTAAATTTTTCAAAGTGCAAGCTTCCAAAATTCTAATTTGGACATACCATACCTTTTTGTACAAATACGATGGTAACCGTCAATTGCGCTTGTAAGTTCTTATTTATACTCTATCATATCCTCTATTCGAATATTATTTTTTTCTACTTCATCCAAAGGAATAAAAATAGCATTTTCTTCTTTACATAGAAAATCTATTAGAAATATTGCAAAAGAAGCTTTCCACTCTCCTTTAATCTCATTATTTTTTTCTAGTCATTTTAAATCCTCCTCTCTTATATTATTAATATCCTCTCTTATAAATTGGGTTTTAATTTTTGGAGTTGCTTCATTTTATTCTAAAGTCACCCTAGTTTTTTTATTTTATTTTTAGTCTCTGGAGTTGGTGGTTTTATTTCGTCTTCTAGGAGCTTTTCAGAAATCCTAGAAGTTTCCACTCTCAAATAAAGAGAAACATCTGGTTTGAACCACGGTAATTTGATATCGGATTTCTTATAATCCTTTTTTATAAAATTCCCTATGGGAGGGCGTTATGGGAGGGCACAAATGCTCTAAAAAAATATTTAGTCTATGTAAATGGCATCTGATATTATTTATATTATCATAATTTTTCACGTGCTTTTCCTTCTCTTTATATAATTCAGAGTAATATGCGTCGAGTTTGGTTAAATATTGATCCATAAGCAAATACATTTCACAATACTCAATAAGGGGAGCAAGCTCGGAACGAATAATTTGAATTACCTGCGAAAGTTCTAGATTTTCTGCGAATATTGGAAAAAACCAATAGGGTTTTAAGAATCCGTAACCATCTAAAAATTCAATCAGCAGACTCTCATCCGTTTCACTTTTATTGGAATCCGTTTTACTTCCATCGGATTTTATATCCGTTTTACTTTCATTGGATTGATTCGTTTCACTTTCATCATCACCTTTACCCTCTTTTTTATCCTCTGTTTTATCCTCTGTTTTATCCTCTGTTTTATCCAATCTGTTTTATCCTCTTTTTTATCCAATTCTGTTTTATCCTCTATTTTAGCTCTTTTTTAGCCACCTATTTTAGCCAATTCTATTTTAACCCTTTTTTTAACCATCTCTTTTTTAGCCAATTTGTAACAACCCTCCTCTCATGATGAAAGAAAACAAAAAAATATATAAACTTATATTTTTATTGTGAAAACATGGTACTGTTGATGATCCTTGTGAGTGCAAGATAGTTGTAGGATGACAAGGAAAGAAGCCAGTCAATAGGAAAAAAGGGTAAGAAAGGGAAGTGATGATTCAGCTCACAAGTACATGGACACTTGCACATCTGTATATCATGTAGAATTTTGATTTAATGTTTGTGTGCGTGCTTGTTTGGAAGAAATGAATATTTTGGTGACATAAAGTAGGATGTGTTTGTGTTGTGAGTGGCGATGATGATGGGAGCCACATTTTATTTTATTTTAGTTTTAAGTATGATCCTTGATCAAAGGTATAATACACACACACACACACACACACTATATATATATATATATATATATATATATATATATATATATATATATATATATATATATATATATATATATATATATATATATATATATATATATATATATATATGCATGAAATCATTTGACACATAAGCATTAGAACACATCATAAAAAATGTGTTTGGCATGTTGTTTTAAAATAATAAGTTGATTGGTTTATTTGTGCATGGCCTCTTGGTCGATTAAAAATTTATGAAATTTATATACATTTAATTGATTTGGAATGAATAAGTGTTACTTAAAAGTGTGGTAATATTATAGTCGAGAGTGGAATGACTAGATTAAGTGGATTTAAGATTTTGTTATTCGGTTTTTAGGTTTTTCGCAGGACTGCCCAAACTGCCGAACTCGTTTCGGCCATATCTCACTCATCCGAACTCGGATTGAGCTAAAATTTTGAGGGTAGATGCTTGAAAAACCCTAGAACGTCTCCACCAATTTTCATATCATTTGGAGCAACACAGATCCTAGCGCATCCCTATGTGTGAACGATATATTTGGCAAGCGGCTATGCGAGGGTTTCATCTGGGTTGAGTGCAAGCGGCTCAAGAGGTTGGTTTTTAGGGCCTTCGGGCCCTAGCGGCCAATATTTTTGTGGTTTATGCTCAATATTTTAGCAGGAAATGTTGCAGGGGATACAAGATGGGTTAGAAATTTGTCTTTCAACGGATCATACTGTGAACTTGAGTGACAACGGCTTCCAATTTGCTGCACAAAAGAAAAGTGAAAACCATACCTTTCCACGACGTCTAGGGCAAGGATTAAAGAGACCACGAAATAAGTTTCAAGTAGTTGATCAAAAAATGGCTCATATCTCAAGTGAATCTGGTGCTAAGGTGCACCCACAAAATAATTCTCACTGTGAAAACCCCTGTCAAGGGTAAGAATTTTGAAGACTCGGTCCCAAAAATGAATTTTAGGGATGCCCTTCATGGTGGACAGACCTCAGCCCAATGCTAATATCAATATTAGGGCTTCTCATAAACCTCTAAGAATGCCTAAGATTGATCCCGAGAAAATGGAGTCGGGATGTCTTAAAGCGGTGATGGAACTCCTATTGTTAAGCTTGATATGGGTAACATTCATACTGGCATTGAAGATTTGGAAAAAAGAGGACTAATTTGTCGGTTCGTGGGTTTTCGTCCGAGTCTATCTGCTTTCAAAGTCTGGGCTGCAAAAAGCTGGAAAACTAAAGGTGAGTTACAAATCTCTATTTATCCAAATGGTTATTTTCTTGTTTTATTTGCTAATAATGAAGATAGAGAGAAAACTTTTCAAGGGGGTCCTTGGTTTTTTGGAAGGGCGGGGCTTTTCATGAAGCCCTGGCATACTAAATTTAAAGCCGAAGAAGAGATGCCTTCTATAGCTCCCGTGTGGGTTAGACTCTTTGGCCTCCCTATTGAATTTTGGAATCCTACTTTTTTTTCTTCAATTGGAAACTCTTTAGGAACTTTTATGATGATTGCTGATTGTACTCAAAATTTTGAACATATTATTTATGCTCGAATTTGTGTTTTAATGGATTTTGACAAACCCCTACCTAAAAAGATCACATTACAATTTGGGGAAGACACTTGGGAGCAAGTAGTGGACTATGAGAACATTCCTTTTCGTTGTAGAATTTGCCATGAATATGGTCATTTGGCCGATGCTTGCCCAAATAAAATTCCTGATCAAAAGAAAGAAGATATAAACTCAGTGGGTTTCCAAATACCTAAGAAGAAGAACACTCGAAAAAACCGAGTAATGAAGGATCAATCAAAGTCATTTGCTAATATGTTTGAAATCCTTTCCACAAATGATGTCCCAAGTGAGGAAGAGGAAATAATGGAAACTGAAATCTTAGAAACACAATTTAAATATGAAGGAAAGAACTCGGAGACAAACCAACAAATCAAAGGTTTTCAACCAGAAAAAAAGGAGAAAATTTACACAAGAAAAACAATATTTCAAATGTCAAAACTTCAAATAATGCGGGTCCCAATATAGACTCCATTGAACCATCTAGTAAAATTTTGGTTGTGTATGAGCATTCTTCAAGGTTAGAAGCCATCTCAGATTCAATTGGAATAAGTCAAGAAAGAGGGAAAAAAAAATTGAAGATGGATTCTAATAAAAAAGTAGGTCGCAAGACCAATCAATATCATATGGTAAAAGAAGGTGAAAAGCTTGTAGAGGAAGGTAAGATTAATGCCCTTCCCAACATTTTTAGCCCTGGTATTAATGAAGATCATCACTTGGAATATTAGAGGACTCAAAGGGAGTCTTTCAAAACAAAATGAAATTAGAAGAATGATTCAGATAAATCATCCACATCTTGTTTTCCTTCAAGAAACAAAGATGTCAATGGAGGATATGGACTTAATTGCCGGTAAAATTTGGCCAGCTGGAAAAGTGGTTTCCCTCAGTTCCCAAGGGACTTCGGGTGGCATTGCTTGTCTTTGGGACCCAAAAGAGGTAGTTATTCACCATATGGTTGGCAGTTGGGGTTTGTTGGCTATAGCTATTCAAAGTAGACATTCCAACCAGATTATGCTCTGCATTCTTGTTTATGCCCCGACTTCTTTGGAGGAAAAAAGAAGACAGTGGAAGGATATTACTCATATTATCTCTCATTTTCCTAAAGCTTGGATCTTGATCGGAGGAGATTTCAATACCATCCTCTCTCTGGATGAGAAAAGGGGGGAAATAGAAATTTGGACAAAAGTACTGACCTCATGAGCGAATATATTGCAAACCTCCATCTTGTGGATATCCAACCAGATAATGGCCTTATGACTTGGTCTAACAAGAAGGCAAGGCTTAGCTTGTATAATGGAGAGATTGGATAGGTTTTTGCTCTCTAGAAAATTTCTTAATCCATGGTCACATTCCTAAAGTGAAGACTCTTAATAATGCTTGGTTCGGATCATTGGCAGTCATGGTGGAAATGTGGAAAACCAATGTGAGTTTCTCTCCTTTTTAGTTTTCAATTAATGTGGCTTAGAGACATTTCCTTCAGACCTCATGTGCAACAATGGTGGAAGGAAGGTAAACCTAGGCATGGGACTAAGATGTTCTATTTTGCCAAAATACTGCAATACATTAAATCCAAAATCAAGACTTGGAACTGGAAAGAGTTTGGGGATGTTCATAAAAAAAAACATGAAGTTATTGCTCATCTTGAAAATTTGAATAAGAAAATCCGTTTAGATGGCCTCATAGAGAAGAGAAGTGCGAATGAAATTAAACTCACAACTCGGTTAGAGGAATGGGAAAAAAGAGAAGAAATCTTATGGAAGCAAAAATCTAGAATTCAATGGCTCAAAGAAGGAGATCGAAACACAAATTTCTTCCACAAATCTCTTCTAGCTCGAAGATCTCACAACTTTATTTCTTCCTTAAAATCAGATTCGGAGATGTTGTTTATACTTGGGATGGCATGAACTCTATTGTTGTTGATTACTTTTCCAATATTTTTCTTTGCTACTCCTCTTGACTCAACTTCACAACAAAATGTTCTTCAAGCAATCCCTTCTCTTATCACTTTTGAGGAGAACTCTATTTTGACTGCTCCTGTTACTATCAATGAGCTTCAACAAGTAGTTTTTAAAATGCAAAAAGGGAAAACCCCAGGTCCTGATGGTTTTCCTATTGAGTTCTACCAAGAGTTCGGGGATATCCTTCATGTTGATTTATTAGAGGTGGTGGAAGAAGCCGGGAAATCCAAAGAAATTTTGAAGGTTATCAATAAAACTTATATTACTCTTGTTCCAAAAGCTCAAGAGGTTGATCATATCTCAGCTTTTAGACCTATTGCTTTATGTAATGTTCTTCTCAAAATTATTACTAAAATCATGGCAAGAAAGGTTGAAGCCTCTTTTGCATAAGATTATTTCCCCGAGCAAGGGGGATATGTGGAAGGACGTCAAATAGTAGATGAGATAGTTCTTGCTCGGGAAGCCATGCATTCCATGGATATGCAAAATTCTCCTTCTATGTTCATCTGGTTAGACTTATCCAAAGCTTATGACGAGTGGATTGGCACTTCCTTATCAAAGTTTTGAGGCAATTTGGTTTCTCTAAGGATTGGATGGATTGGATTATGGGATGTATCTCTTCGAGTTTCCTACTTAGTTCTTATCAATGGCGAGGCCTTCTCGGTCTTTCCCAGCTTCCAGAGGTATTAGGCAAGGTGACCCGCTATCCCCTTATTTATTCATCATTCTTGTTGAATGCTTGGGTAGGACTATAACCAAAAAGAGGGAAAACAAAACCCTTGAGGGAGTTACCATTGCTCATGGAGCTAGACCTATCTCTCATCTTCAATTTGTGGATGACTCTACCCTTTTAGGTAAAGCTACAATTAAGGAAGCTTCTAATATTAAGCAAATCATTAGCTGTTTTTCTAAGGCTACTGGGCGAGTTGATCAATGAAGACAAATCTAAAGTTATTTTCTTTCATCTGCTCTGCTAGACGAGGAATCCATGGTCTTGGATAAATTAAGATATAAGAAGACCTCTCTTCCAATCACTTATTTAGGTATTCCCATAAATATTCAAAGGCAGAAAAATAAAGATTGGAATTGGTTGTTGGACAAAGTCAAGAAGAAAATTGGAAAGTGGACCAACAAGTGGCTTTCTTACGGGGGTAGAATCACCTTGGTAAAATCAGTCCTTCAAGCTATTCCTATTTATGTTTCTTCCGTTTTGAATATCCCAAAGGTTGTTCTTCGAGAATTGGATCAAATCAGTCATCGTTTCCTTTGGAGTGGTACTAAGGAGAAAAGAAAATGGGCCTTGGTGAAATGGGATACTTTATGTCTTCCTAAGAGTGAAGGGGGGTTAGGATTCCGGTCTTCAATTAATAACAACAAAGCTTTAGCTGCTAAATTATATTGGAGGATGTTGCATAACCCCAATGCTCTTTGGGCCAATAATCTCCGTGCTAAATATCTTGAGAACAAAAGTCCTGAAGACCTTGTTCGCTATCAACTTCCTACCAAAGGTTCTCCCATTTTAGCGAGTTCTTAAGACTGGTGAGGATTTGATAAAGAAAAAATTATTTTGGATCATTCATAATGGTCAACATGCAAATTTTTGGATAGATTCTTGGGATGGTCACAAGCCTTTGATAACTCAGTTTCCCGATTGGAGGCCTTGGATGGAGGAGCTTCATCGAGCTAATTGGATAAAGGTGGCTAATTACTGTCGGTACCATATTGGTAATTCAAAGGTTGGTAGATATTGGATCCCTATTGAGGACTGGCCTATTCAAATCCCAGAAAGGCAAAGACAAGATATCCAAGGCATCCTTCATATGAGATCCCTCTCTTGGTCCCATGAAAAAGATTGTTTTGGATGGAACAACACTACTAAGGGTGAGTATTCGGTTGCTCAAGGTTATTTGACCTTATGCCATAATAATCCCAACCATTCTTCTGACATATTTTCTCAATTGTGGGCTCAAAAGCTGTGGCCTAAGGTGAGGTTCTTTAATTGGCTTTTATTGCATCGTAGGGTGCTTATTGGTGAGCAACTTATGAAGCGTGGTTTTCATGGCCCTTTTAGATGTGAAATGTGTGAAGAGAATGTAGAAAATATCAACCATATTTTTATTGAGTGTACTTTAGCCTCTGAGCTATGGAGGAGAATGGCAACTTTACTTGGCTTACAGTGGTCCAATTTTTTCACTTTTGAACAACTTTGGAGGGATTGGCCTAATCAAGAGGGTGTTGATCATTTTATTAGGCAGTTAGTTTGGATGGGTTCTACCATTCTTCTTTGGAATATTTGGAATGAAAGGAACAACCAAATTTTTAATCAAGATAGGAAGGATATTCACTATATTTGGCAAAAGACCATAGCCAACTTAGTTGAATCAGTCCATCAACTCCTTAATCACCCCCAAAACTCCCACCAAAGATGGGATCAAGTGATGCAAATATTGAAGATTAAACCTTCTAAGGGCAACCAACTTAAAGGGAATGTGAGTATTAGTAAGATGGATAGGACTAGAAATTGGCAACCTCCTCCTAAGGATTTTGGAAAAGTCAATTGTGATGGAGCCTCTAGAGGGAACCCTGGAAAAGCCAGTGTGGGAGGAATTGGTAGACTTTCAAATGGCTCCCTGGTTTTTACTTTTGTTGAGAATTTGGGTATTCTTTCCAATAACCTTGCTTGAGGGGTATGGTATCCTTAGAGGCCTTCAGGAGGCTACTAAGGTTGGATGGGAAAAGGTGTTAGTTGAGTCGAACTCTCAACTTATGATTAATCTCTTGAAGACTCCTTCTAAGAATCATAAGGTGGATTGGAGAATAAAAAGAATTATTGAGAAGATTCGGTTAATCCGGATGGGATTTTTGAAAGTTGATTACAATCATGTGGTCGAGAGATCAAAACAAGAGTGCTTGATGCTTTAGCTAATTGGGCTTTGGACAAAGGTGATCTTACTTGTTATGGCCACCCTCCTATATGGTGGGCTTCTCAAATTAGGGAAGCTCTTCTTTCTATCATTTCTTTGGATGGCTCCAATTCTGAAGGTACCTAGTTTCTTCTTGTTTTTTTTTTGTTTCTCTTTGGTTCATTCAGTTTTTTTAGTTCCCTAGCTCATTCTATTCTTTATTTTGTTTCCTCTGTTGATTCTTGCATTAATAGTCTTCTGGTCTAGATAGGTCATTGTTTTGTTCATTTTTTTTTCTTTTGTCTTCTTTGTTTTTTTGTTTAGTTTTTTAAGGTGGGTGGGTTCTTTTGTTTTGTTTTGTTTTTGTGTTCTTTGTGTTGTTTTTTGTTGTTCTTGTGTTTTTGTTGTTTTGTTTTTTTTATGTTTTTTGTTATTGTTCTTGTGTTTTTTTCGTTCTTGTTCTTGGGTTTCTCTTTGTTTGTGTTATTTCATTTTTTTATGTGTGAGTGTTTTCTATGTTTTTTGTTTTTGTTTATTGTATGTTGTTGGTTGTTTTTATTTTTATTTTATTTATTTTATTTTTTAGGTTTTGGTTGTGTTTATTTTTCATGTTTTTTTGGGTTATGTCTTTGTAGTGTTCTGTTGTTTTTGTCTTGTTTGTGTTTTGTTATGTGGTTCTTGTGTTTTTCTATGTGGTTTGTGTTGTGGTTTCTTTTATCTTATTGTGCGTGTTTGGTTGTGCTTTTGGTTTTGACACACTCAAGGAGCATGTTTTTTATTTTATTTTATTATTTTTGTTGTTATTTACTTTTTTTTAATTTGGTTTTGTGTGTTTGTTTGCTCCTTGAGTATGTCAAAGGTGGTAGGCCAGGTCCGAGTCCTGGGCGTTTTTGGCGGAATGGATACCCCTGCCTCCTTGGGTCTTACCCGAAAGTGGCATCCCTTTTGGGATGTTTTCCACAAATAAAAAAAAATACAAACACATTTTTGTATCTTTGATTACTTGAAGTATAAGATTTGACAAAATTAATAAACCGAGAAAAAAGTTAAAAACAAAAACCACAAAATACATATCAAGGTAAATTGAACATTTTTATATCTTTGATTATTTGAAGTATAAGATCTGACATAGAATTAATAAACCCGAGAAAAAAAATTAAAAAACTTAATAATTCATACAAACACATTTTTGTATCTTTGATTACTTGAAGTATAAGATTTGACATAGAATTAATAAACCGAGGAAAAAATTAAAAACAAAAACCACAAAATACATATCAAGGTAAATTGAACCCGACGTGAATCGAAAACGCAACCTTTTGATCTGGAGTCAGACGTGCTACCATTGCGCCACGAATGCTTGGGTATAGATAAAGATTACTCAATTTTATTATTACTATTATTATAGTTTGATTTCAGCGAAAAGTGTTGCCACATTAGTAGTGTTTTCTTATATGAACGGAAAATTTGTGTTTCTTAAGTCGATGAAATTATGAATATTTTAATTTAAAAGAAGGGATTTGGCTTATCATGTTCAAAATGACGAGGTATGTTTTAATTTAATATGAGCCACACTCTTAAATTTAAAATCAAAAGTTTAGTATGATAGTGTGATGATTAAGATCATTATACTTATATATATAAAACAAGGAGTATGTTTAATAAAGTTTAAAATGATTAAATATTATATCATTAAAAGTATTTTATATTATTTATTAATTTTTTTTTATTTGGTTATTGTGAGAAACCTTTATGACTGATGCACATGATTGTGGAGTCTTCTCCCAACCATGATTCCTCGTAAAGCCGAGAGCTATACTTATCAATATAGAATTTAACACAAAGCCACCACACACGCACCCTCTAAGATACTCGCCCACGTTGGGGTTTGAACCTTGGATCTCCCGAAGAAGAGCCAAAGCCCGAACCATTGGGTTGCACCCCGGGTGCTTATTTATTAATTTTATAATTAAATTAGTTTAAAAAAATTATAATAAAATTGATAAAAATAAAATCAATTAATATATATATATATATATATATATATATATATATATATATATATATATATATATATATATATATATATATATATATATATATATATATATTTTAATTTACATGGTGGAATCGGTAGCTACCACAAATCCGGGCAGGTTGTCTAGGTCACCATAATATTTTGTGCTATTGTTCCAAAAGCCATCACACAATTCTTTGCGCAATCTATCCCTATAATCATCATGCCAACCTTTTACACCACAGAAAGCACCAAGTGATTAATTTATAAAAAAAAATTTAATTTACATGGTGGAATCGATAGCTACTACGAATCCGGACAGGTTGTCTAGGTCACCACAATATTTTGTGCTATCACTCAAGAAGCCACCACATAGTTCTTCACACAGTCTATCCCTATAACTATCATGCTACAATCATTTTAAACCTTTTACACCATTAAAAGCACTAAGAAAGGGACAAACGTTCATACCAGCGATGCCCAAGATTTGAACCTTGAACCTTCGCCCTCCTTATAGGTTTTCGTCGAACCAATTGATCTACACCTCAAACCTTAATTAATTTATAATTAAATAAAAAAAATTAGAAGATAGAAGTATTAAGTTAAACTTTGATGGAACTTTAAGTATAGCCCATGGTATATGCGATGTGGAGAGTGTTTTAGGGTTTTAGTAATAGTATTTTTCTTGTATATGTTGAGGGGTTACATGCCCAATTAAATCATTATAATACATCAAGAAGTCTTATTAAGGGTATACAAATTACAATCAACAATAAATGGGGTTCATTTGAGATTAATAAAGATTCTTTGCTATAGAAAAAAAGTTGTAATGATTGGAAAAACAATATTGTTTCTCTTATTACTTAGTTTAAGGTATGAAAAAGACGAACAAAATAGCTTTCAAAGATTCCTTTCATTGAGTCAATGAGAAGAGTAATCTCATATATTTTTGGTCATTAGTGTTAGAATTGAAAAATATGGGATTTGGCATAAACAAAATCACTAATGTAGCAATTTTGTTGTTAAAATGATAATAGATGAGAATAGTTGTTTTCAATACTTAGATGCTCAATTAGGTTTTTCATTAGAAGTTTGATTTTAAGTTGTTTTTTTGAAATCTCGGTCAAGAAATCTTGTTTGAGATATATGTTATATCTACACTATTAGGATCCTCAAGAACTTGAACAAGCTTACTTGCCAATGGGTACATGTACAATAAGATTGATCATGTTTGAACTATTAATTACGACCCATCATTTGAGTTTGCTTTGCATCTTTGAACATTTATGCAAATTCATGGGATTTCTTATCTTATCAAAAATCTATAGACTATTCTTGGGGGTTCACAACTAAAGGTGGACTATACTTGCTCAAAACCCATGATGTCCAATGAACCATGGTAATCAAGCTTAAAAACAAATCCTCTTGAAAATTAGTGTCAAGTGGTCAAGCTTGACGATTGCTTATGTCAATTGATCATCTAAGATATATTATAGTTTAAGCCAAAAGCCTTGAGGACTTATGTTTGATCTTTGGTGAAGCTAGAATATCTTTAAAGTTCTAAAAAATCAATTTGTGTGGGGAAAGCTAGAATATATTCTAAGCTTGAAAGTTTTTTGATATTGAAGACTTCACTTGTCCATGGTGCATAAACTTGAAGTATGTTCTTGGTGATTTACTTTGTGAAACTAAGCTTGAAGCTTAGCTTAGGGAACATAAGTTAGGCAGTTTTGAGGGTATGAGCTTGAAAATCGCTTCACTTAGATATCAAGGACCTAAGATTGAAAACTATCAAATTCAAAGGAAGTTAAAAGTTCTATTGTATATTTATTTTTAATCTAATTTCCTAATTTTCATTTTAATTAAAGTTCATAAATATATTAAAGTCCAAGAGCAATACATAATTTTAATATAATTATTTTTAAGTTGAAATGTTGGAGGCACATTGGGGGCCACCCTCCTCGTGAATTGAACTTGGGTCTCCACTAGGAGAGCCCCATGCATTTTACCATTGTGTATCATTCACGGACACTTTTAATATAATTATTTATTTCATATTTTTTATATAATAATCATAATAATTATGTAAAAGTATGAAAACACTATCTAAACTTTATTTGGTATGATGACATCAAATACTTATCATATTATGATTAATCAAGATAACTTTTTAGTATCATAATAGGTTATGATGTTGGAATATATCCATGCAAATTTTGCTCTTAAAAACTAATTTAATAATATTAGAATTGCTTTAAATCACCCAAATTGTTAAGTAATAAAATTATTATTATTATTACTTTAATTTTTTAGATTTGGTTAGTGCGAGAAACCCCTACGACCAGTGCTCAGGGTTGGACATCCCCATCCTACAATGACATCACATAAGGAGGAGAGCTCAGTTTATTAGTAGGGAATTTAACACACAACCACACACATGCCACGGTTTGAACCTTAGACCTCCCAAAGAACAACCAAAGCCTAAAACATTGCAGTGTCACTCTAGGACAATAATTTTTTTATAATTAAATACATTAAGTTCACCTATTAACTAATTAATGATAATATCAGTGATATTGATGTACTGATAACTTCTTGATTTAAATTATCAAAGAAAAAATTGTAGATGTACTTGATTATAATTGATAGCTCATGAAAAAATTGTTAAATATCAACCATATTTAGTTTAATATGGAAAAAACTAGATAACTATCCTAATTCCATATATTTTAAAGTGAATGAAGTGTTGGTTATGACCAATAGTAAATTACCTAATTTATATCATGGGTATGTACAACAAATACAACTTATTTCTAATATAATAAAAAACTATCCACTAAAAATATTGTAACTATTATAACCATAATAATTATAACATTGCAAGCCATATAGCTAGGTTAACAAAATATAACTAGCATTTGGTAAAATAATCTTTAAGAGCAACATTTCATATAGTGTCAAAGCAAAGACTTGTTAATGATGTTTGGAAGGTTGTCTCAAAGAGAATAAATTGAATTCTATCTCAATGTATATGATGCCACTTTTAAATTTAAAATCTTTGAAAAAAATCAAAAGTTCAAGTTTCCTCTTTGAAAATAGGATGAAGGTTTATAACAAGAAACTAGGGAAGACATATTCTAGCAAAATTATAAATTTATAATGTTGGTAGTAGGGAAAATTTTGGGTGAAAATTATTAAAAGGTCAAGGAAAGATCTATGCAAAAAATATTTAAAATTATATAGTCTATGTCTATGTGGAGAAAATATTTAGGATACCGACCTTATATAGGGTATTCATAACAAGATACATCATATCATAGATTTTATAATTAGTCAAGAAACATATTATATGGTTGGTCAGTGAGGTATATTCTATAAATTTCTAGTCTTAATGTTTGATTAAGTTCTTATCCTCTTATTAGCCTAAACATATTTAAATTGTAGATGTTTGAAGCCAAAAACATATTGAAGTGTGTAACAACTCTTGATATTCAATTTCCTTAGCAATCTAATTGAGTATTACAAACTTAAACAAGCAATAGGGGAGTTCCAAAAGATGTTGGTAGAGCTTTGTTTTCCAAATTTTTATGATTTAGTATATACTCGTTTAGGTTGAAATATGAGTGAAGAAACACCAATGGAGAACATCAAGGAAGAATGAAAACAACACACAAAAAGAGAAATAAATACATCAAATAGGACCACATCATAACATAAATAAATATTGAATACAAAACTAAATCAGTAAGATAGAAATGTTAGGATAAGAACCCTAAAAAAGGTATAGAGATTGTGTGGTTATTATAGAAAATATATTTATAGATATAGAAGTTGGGAAACAAATATTTTAGCCATTAGCGGTGTTGAATTTCATCTTGGCAAAATTTAAATTTCAGAAGGCATATGATATAAAAGGAGTTGATTGTGGAAACTTAGCAATTTGAGGAAGATGAAGATTGATAGAAAGGTAAATGAAGAATATCTTTGATCGAAAGGCGATAGAGATTGATAGAAAGGCAAATGAAGAATATCTTTGAACGAAAGGTAAAGTTGGATATGTTGTAATTAACTTGTTAGAAATGTAATGAGAGCAATGTAATGTTTTGTTTTGTAATGGGGGTGACCCCCAATAGAAGCTACACATAGATTATTAAAAAAAATAAGATATAAATGTTTAGATGGGAAACCTATAAATAGTCATCTCAATCAAGATGTGTCCAACTAAATGTCACACCTTAGTTAAATAATTATTAGTTTAATCGATGTCATATATAAATATATGAAAGCAAACGTAAGTATTGATAGCCCATTGAATATTTTAATGAATGCATGGTATGGATGAATATTAACTCTCAACACCCTCCCTTAAGATTGACTCAAGTAGTCAGGGGTGTGTTGTAGCACAAATAAAATTGAATAGAATTTGATTAAATAAAATCAATTTGATAAAAGTGTTTAGGTGAGAAACTTAAAAATAGTAATCTAAACCAATGCGTGATTTGTGAGGATGTGCCCAAGCAAATGTTGTCCCTTGACTAAATAATGACAAGGTTTAAACAATGTCATATATAAATACATAAAAATAAGAGAAATTATTGAGGATCCGTTAAATATGTTGATGAACACAAGACATAAGTCAATCTTAGCTCTAGTCAATAGAAATTTGAAACACTAAAAATCACTACTCTTAAGGATTTTTCTTGAAAGAATATTTTTCACCTAAGATCATCCATAAGGCCTCAATAATTTTGGGTAGCAGTCTAAAGCAAAATCCTTCTAGTTGATAGTTTGCAAAGGAGGTATCATGGAACTTTTACATATGTCTTAAGTTAAAAGGATATAAAAACTTTAGGTTATCTACTCCTTTATTGTCCTTTTATTTCCATTACTTTGGTTTGATGTTTTTAAGAAAACAAGAATCTATTGGTTGTTGCATCAATATTGAAAGAATTGATAAAATGTTAAATTAAATTTTCAAAGAAAAAGAATTAGACATTTTAAAAATAATTAAGCCTACTATTATTTGTTGAATATTTAGCATGAAATAAACAGTATAATATTCAAAACTAAGTTTCAAGATAATACCCAATTTTGGATTGTTTTTCTCACCTCTCTTATGAAGGGTTTGGAGGCATGATTTTATCATAGGAAGTAGCAAGAGTGAAAACATATGTTCTAGCTTCTTGGTTATGGACATGAATATACAGACAAGGGATATATATGATAACAATGTTAGAAAAAATGATTTACAATGATCTATAATAAAAATAAATATCTTATCAAACTTAATTTTGGTGATGATTTCAAAAGAAGTCCTAGGAAAGCTAGTAAAAGTGATGTTTTTTATAATAATGAAGGTAGAATTCACCTCATCTATGTAGAATCATATGGAAGTTCGATGAATGACAATTCATATGCTATAACACTTATTATAGGGATCAATATTTCTATTGGAAAAGAATGGAGATATATTTTAACTAAGGAGGATTCACAGAAGTTCCAAGGAATATGATGTAGAAATGGATGATCCAACTTAGAATAGGAAATAGTATTAGAATGTAGAAATAGAATACAAGATACTACAACACATTTCATTACAACTTAAATAAATAAAATATACAATGTGAATAACTTACAATTACAATGCACACCGTGGGCACACAACATATACCACATTGTCTGGCATAATAGTTCAAACAGACTGATATAGTAGTTCAAAAGACCTAGTAAAGTCATTCAGACTATTTAGCACAACATTTATATGACCTGACACATCTCAGATTGCTTGACATAGTTTTTTAGACTATCCAGCAAAGTAGTTAAAATGGATTGAAACAACACTATAATATTGTGAAGTCCAAACTAAGTGAAGGAGGGATGAAACTATTAGAGAGTATTACATTATTTGATACATGCAAATGTTACCCTCATGATACCTTTATGGTACAAATATAAATATGTAATAGATTAGGGTTTGAGTTTATAGTTTAGGAGAGTGATTTTTATTTCCCGTTGATGTAATTGTCTATGTGCAGGATATGCACATGTCATGCAAGTAAGAGTGCAAGTGTGTCATGTGTAGGATATGCACAAGTATCATGTATGTAAGAGTGCAAGTATATAATGAGTGAAAGTGCACAAGTGTCATGTATGTAAGTGTGTAAATATATAATGTGAGGATGTGCACAAGTGTTATGTATTAGGTGTGCATGTAGAAGTCTAAGTATCATAGAGTGCAAGTGTCATAGAGTTAAGTTTACAAGTGGTAAGATCAGAAGCCAAACAACATGAGAGTTGTCATATGGAGAGAAATTATCAAGTACTTGAAGAGTCATCTTATATGTTTGTATTATGGATAAAAAGCAACACCGCTTAGTCACTAAGGCTTTGTAAGAGAAACATGAAGATGAGTATTGAACACTAAATTCCTTCAATAACCAAATAATGTAATACAAGGAAATATTGGATAATATTACATTATTTGGTACATGCAAATGCAACCCCATGGTACCTATATGGTATAAATGTAAATAGGTAATAGATTAAGGTTTAAGTCTATCATTTAGGTGAGTGATTTATATTTCCTCTCTATGTAAGTATCTATGTGTAGGATATGCACAATTGTCATGCAAGTAAGAGTGCAAGTGTGTAATGTGCAGGATATGCACAAGTGTCATGTATGTAAGAGTGCAAGTATGTAATGAGAGAAAGTGCACAAGTGTCATGTATGTAAGTGTGCAAATATGTAATGTGAGGATGTGCACAAGTGTTATGTATTAGGTGTGCATGTAGAAGTGTAAGTATCATAGAGTGGGAGTGTCATAGAGTTAAGTAAGCATTCAAGTTAAGAGTGAAGAGTTATGTATACAAGTGGCAAGATGAGAAGCCAAAGGACATGAGAGTTATCATATGGAGATCAATAGTCAAGTACTTGAAGAGTCATCTTATATGTCTATATTATGGAGAAAAATATCCATGTATTGTATTGGAAAATAATCTAAAAGAGATCACCATATCAAGCATTTATAATATTAAAGCTTGTATACATATTTTGAGCAATTCTATTGTAAGTATTCTTCATGTTATTACATGAATGATTTTGGTCATTTACATTCATATTTGATATTATTTTGAATGTTATTATAATTTATATTGGTCAGTATATATTTTGATTGCTCTTATATTTAAATTTACTCTTGATTAATTATATTGGGACCTGAGATATTGTGGCTCAAATATACTGGGGCCTAAGATAGTTTGGATTAAAATCCAACAAAGCTAGTGTAACTAAATTAGTGAAGTCCCAACTAAGAGTATTAAGACTTATTGAAATGAAGATCGAATGAAGTATGGACCAAAATGATATTGCCTAAAGAATGTAATGAAGAAGGTACAAACTAAATGTAGTTATTTAGGCAATCAAGTAGTAATGAACGATATTTTATTACTTCTTCATTATGCTTGGTACCATATTTTATTCGATAATATCCCTTATTTAAAAATAAAAATAAAGTTTAAAAAACAACTTCTATAATTTAAACAACAAATCAAATAAAATTAATTTTTAAATTTTAAATCAATTTATTATATTAATTTAATTATAATTATTATTAAGTGCTACAAATAGTCTACTATCAATAATAATGAAGAGTGAATACAACATGCATGAAAATAACCAGTTATGTATATTTAGTAATTAGGTTTGAAAAATCAAGTTAATAATGATTTTTTAGTTGCTTAATATATTCAAAAAGTCTTCTAATGACTAAATAATGGTTGTTTTCAGTAAAAGGATTAATAAATTAAATTAGTTAAAAATCATATTACATTTGCTACCTTTCTAGGATTGAAGACTTTTAAGACATTTTAATAGAGGATGTGGGACTATTTTCCCTCACATATAATCTACTAAAGTTATCTATGTAAAAAGAGAGTAACCATGTAAATAAAGAATATATAAATCTAGATACAAGTAGTACTATCATCAAATATAAGAATGGAAAAAAGATCTTCCCTGATACACTAAGACCACCATTTAGGAGGATATCCATGGCGAGTGAAGTCTTCTCAATCAAGAGCCTAGTTTGCCATTACATTTACCACCATGTTCTGATATCTAAAGATGTGTATGAACTGCACTATCTCAAAGCATTGTTGGATCATCTGTATTTGATCAAGTATTCTTTGTATTCTCCAATTTGTATTCTTTTTCCTACTTGATCTTTTTAAGTGATTAATCATAATTTGAGATTTTGATTCCACTTGAATTTTTCTCCATCCCATATTTAGAGCCTCTTATAATCCCCTTAAGTTGATATATCCATCTACTAGGTTATTGGATAATATACTTAGGTTTTTTACAAAGATAAAAGTAGAGGCACCATTCGAGAGGTAACCTATTCCCCCATACTCACTCTTCTTAGATTTTCCCTTGAGGCTCTATTTGTATTAATCTTACCTAGTCCCTCTAGAGGAGGTTTTTGATTCCTAGTTTTTATTACTTGTGTGTGATTTTGGGTTACCATTTTTGATATGACCACCATTGGAGACACTTGTAATCTAGATATTATTTGAATCCACTTTTGGTTAGGATTCTAGGGCTCTTTTAATAGGTATTGGATTGAATCCCTCATATTGGTTGTGATCCTTTTCCAGACAAGTTGTTATCTTTATAATCCTAGTTAAAGATATAATTATTTCTCTCCTTCCACAAATTCCATAGGAGTGTCATCTCCACCAAAAAAATTTGCTAAGTGGGTTGGTCCATTTCCTCCCGTTTAGGCCACTCCCTCCAAATTTGTTCTATAGAAGATATCTCAAACTAGTGGATGCCTAACAAAGTTGTCATATATTTTCATAGTTTGATTGTGATGGGGCACTCTATAAAAAGGTGAGATATTTTTTCCTCATTCTCCCAATACATCTCACATCTGAAATTCCTATGCATCCCTCTTTGCATCATGTGTTCCCCTATCAACACACTTTTATGAAGTAGAAGCCAAAAAAAGAATCTTACTTTAGGCCAAATATTATGTGCTCACAATTGCATGAATATATAACTTAACAGGATTAGGGTAATATGGAAGAGGGCTAAGTATCTAGAGGTAAATGTATATTCACTCTGATTTTTCTTACCCCATCCAAGAGTATCATCCTCTTGAGACCATGAGAGTGATCTCATCTAGATGGTCCTATAGATTTCTTTTCTTTGATCCTCCAAGATTTGGATTGACCACTCCTCTATTGGGATCCATTACCTTCCTACCTCCTAGCTACTACTTTGAGCTTATAATATTTGGTTGTCTTAACCCAATTGTTTCTATGTAGGTTCTTCATAAATGATCTCCAATTCAAGAATTGAGTTATTAGAGGAGGATGACCATCCCACAAATCTATCCAAAAGTTAGCCTTTTGTCCATTATGAATAATCCAGAATAATATTTCCTTGATCATATCCTCTCCTATTTTGAGTTCCATTCAGATGGGAGGGCCTCTGTTAGGAAGTAAAAATCGAATGAGCTTTGTCAAGGTTTTATTCTTTGCATATTTGACCTTCAAAATTTAAGCCCATAATTTCTCAAAGTATTTTAGCAATGTCCAATATAACTTAACTATCAGTGCCTTGTTATTCTTGATAACTAATCTAATTTCTAGTCCTTCCTCATTTTTTTGTAGGCATAAAGCATCCCATTTCACTAGTGCCCATTTTTGTTCTTCCTTGACTCCATTCCAGAGGAATCTATAGCTTATTTGATCCAAATTTTATAGAACTACCTTAGGGATAGCTAGCATTGAGGAGACATAAGTAGGTATGGCATTGCATACTATTTTTATTAGGGTCATCCAACCTCCTATAGGAAGCCATCTATTAGTCCATTTCCCAATTTTTTGCCTCCCAATTGCAAGTGGAATTCATAGGTAGGTCATTGGAAGAGATGTATTCTTGTATCTAAACTTATCCAACAACATTATATCTTGCCTAGGTGAGCAATGGAAAAATATGACCTTGGAATTTTCTTCATTTATAAGTTATCCAGTCATTTTTGTAGATCATCCTAGAATCATTTTAAATCTAAAGGTCTCCCTTGTTGTTTTTCTTAATAATGTAAAGTCATCAACAAATTGTAGGTGAGAAATTAGTTTAGATTCAATTGCTATTATTATTTCCTCCAAAGCTCTAATTTTTCATGAGTTTTCCTATCCTTAGATAATTTTCTACCCAAAAATTCAATGAATATGATGAACAGGTATGGGGATAAGGGATCACTGTTACAAAAATTTATTCTCGTTAACAAAAAACATTCACCAATATGTATAAATATTAAATCATTCATCCATAAATAATTATCCATAATAATAATCCACACAATAACACATAGATAGATAATACCCTTAAGGTAGGGCAACATAAATAATACGCCTTAAGAAAGGATTAACTCACAAGTTCTCCCAAGATGAGAGTGCCACTTAGAGAGGGCAAAGTCCCATAAGTCACTTCATGGACAAATATGATTACATATGATTGATATCCACGATGGTTACAATTACAAATACCCCTTCTGCTGGTAGTATGCCAGATTGAGTTTTTAATAGAATTTTGATTGTAATGCGATAAAATATATTAATTTGATAATATAATATTTTGACCGATTTGATATATTGTAGTTATGTTTTATTTTTCCTTATTTTTTTTCATGCATCTTTTGGCTTGGAAATAATGGGTGTTCTAAGGAAAATGGCTTGGAGAATGGATCGATGGCTTTGGTTCAAATCATCTACAAAACAATTTTAAAAATAAAGCATAAATTGTTAAGTGCATAAAAAAGGAGCTTCATCAAAAATGAAAGTGCGTTCACCCTAAATGAGGGGTGAAATCCTCATGCGCCCCTTGTTGGAGTGAAATAAGAGAAAAGGAAATGACAAATAACGAAGTTTAAAAAATTGCCTAAGTAGCGATGACGCTCAAAGTTAAGTTTTTGGAGAATCATGTTCACCCCAAATTTGGGATGAAAGCTTCGTTCACCCCACTTTGGGGTGAACATACTTAGAAAACTAAAAAATACACCTTCCCATCGCAACAAAAATAGGTTCGATGAAAGTCTTGGTTTGAAACAGACTTAGAAAAATTTTGGCTTGAAAAGGGGTGTGTTCACCCCAAAGTTGGGGCAAAATTTCTATTCACTACACTTTGGGGTGAATGCCATTGAAAGCGGCACATTGAAAAGTCAAATGTTGCATTTGCCCTAGTTGAGAGCCAAAATTTCCATTTGCCCCTCTTGAGGGAAAACATACCATAAAGATTTCAAGTCGGGCGAACGCGCTGTGAAGGTGAAAAGTTGGGCAAACGTGCTATGGAAGTTTAATTCGAGAAAAATCTATAAAGTTCAAAGTGAAATTGAAAATTCAAAGTCACGTTCACCCCAAGAGGAAGGTGACGGCTCCCTTCACCTCTTTTGGGGACAAATGTATATTTAGAGGAGAACAGGGTGGATGTTAGAAAAATTTTCACCCAGGAAAATAAGGATTATTGTTGTCATGATCAAGGAAGATATGTGATCCATTAAATTGATTAAGGTGTTCCCCCCACCAATGCATGTCATGGAAAGAGTAAATGTGTGTTTTCTTGTTATTCAGTTTGAGCGGATTGCACTATTGGCATCGTCACAGGTTTTTAGGAAGCGCCCAAAGCAAGCGAATGGAAAGCATTAAATGATGGTGGCAAGACACAGTCCAAGTTGTGGATCTCGAGCAAAGGGGGAACAAAAATATTAAAAGTGCTAGGATATTTTAATGATTTCTAAAGTAGAAGCGCATTTTTGAGATGGTGAATGCATCCAGTCAATGATTGAGCCTTGTATTTTTCCCATGCACCTACACCCAAAAATACTGATTTCCTAGAGGAGTTTCCTTAGAAGGTGGATTATTGTTTCAAGAGGATGAATTTTTAATATTTTTGAGGAAGAATTTTCTCATTGTGGTTTCTGATCTGTAAACATTCTGTCTCCATGTGCATTTAATGAAAGAGGCAAAATCCTCTATAAATACTACTCAATTCTCATTGTAAAAAGAGGTTAGACATTTTGTAGAAAAACTATTCAAGTTCTTTGCATCAATAGAAGATACAAGGCTTCTAAATTTACAAGTGATCTTGTGTGTGTTTTCCTTCTATATTTATGCATTTCTATCTTACATTCATATTCATTATCTGCTATTTAGTTTAAATTCTGCATCTAAATTTAAACATTGCTGGTGAGGGAGTGAGTGCTAGAATGCGATCCTAGAGGTTGTTTATGCAAGGTTATAAGTAAATTTTGCTACTTTTTATTTTATTACATGCTATTTCCATGCTTGGGTGAATTTTCTGCTGCTAGTCTACCCCAAGTCCTACACCTTCGACCTATGGCCATATTTTCCATATCTTTCTATTATTTCCAATTTCTTTCATGCAACTCTAGTCTTAAACCCGTGTAGGATTTAGTAAGGGAGCCAATCCTCTCTGGAGATTGGAATGGAGGACATTCCTTTCCTCTGACCTTTCAATGTTGGTCATGTCTAGGGTGAACAAATGCATGTTTGTATAATTAGGCAGATATTTGACCAATAGTTTTTGGCACACCTAGTGGGACCCCAAAAATTCCACTTTCAATAGTATTAAGGTCTGATGTTCACCTTCGTGTTGTATAGTTAGAACATTTGGCGACTCGATTGTATCCAAAAACCTCCAAACATAAAGAGAAAAAAATGTGTGCTTCATGATTACGAGATCGAATGCCAAAAATCCTATTGAGTTCTATGAACTTGATACCCAAAGGTTAGGAGAGCATCCTCAACTAGTTACCTTATGTCGTACGTTGTCGTTACCTCATACATCATCAACAACATCCTTGCGATTAGCTGGTGTGTTTTCCACTCTCACAATTCTAGTTAGTACTGCTACCAAAATTCCCCAAGCTCAACCACACACACCACTTCACATGGCTCAGAACCCACCACCATAGCAACAACAACCTCCAAGGCAGTTCCCGGCATGGAATAGCTCAGGAGTCCTAAAATTACAAGTACAAAATCTAGTCCTCCAAGAAACTTTAAATACTTTGCTGACTTATGATAGTACTGGTAAAACCACTTACGAGCATATTTAGGATGTGGCTTCTTTGGCTACAATCCATGACATTGCAGATGAAGATACTATGGTAAGGCTGCTGGTGTTATCACTGAGAGGAAAGTTGTTGTATTGGTACCAATCATTACATCCTGACACTATCACCACATGGGATTAGTTGGTGGAACTATTGATCACAAATTTTCATGAACAAGTTGATCCATTCTCCTTGCTACATCAGTTTACAATGATTCAAAGGCATTTACAGGAGGAGATAGTTGATTTCAATGTTAGGTTCACCCAAATTTGGCAAAGGGTTCTTGATGGTCTTTAGCCCATGCATGAACAAGTTGTATTATATTACCTCAAATAATTCAACTCTGACATTGGTATGGTTTTCTGGAAAACTAATGTGAATATGTTCCTATAACTATACACAGGCGTAGAAACCCGAATTAGATTCGATCGCCATATATAAGCTTCCCCAAAAATGACCATGCCTATCCTTCCCAACCTTCCAAAAAATTTGTATTCAAGTGAATTTTCATATCCTATGCCCTCTATGTACCCATATACCTCATGGAGCTCGGATCCACCTCAAATCACTCCCATTTATATCCCACAACTTCCTGCTCCAAGCTTTCTATAGTTACCTTCTCCAGTAACACCACCGTTTCCAGCACCCGTTTCTTTCCCAGCGTTGCTAGTGCCACTAGTCCCACTACCATTTCCTACCCCATCAGTACCTCTACCTTTATCGACACCTCCTACACCCTCAAATCTTGATTCTTATAGGACATTGTTACAAGAGGTGAAATCTGCTAATTTAGCCATAAGGACAATGTCAAATGAGCTTATATCAGTAAGAAATAAATAAGCTTAGGTTGATTTTTGATCAAAGATATTTCAAACACCACCTATTACCCAGGAGTAGGTAATAACTAGCAAGGACCCTGAGAGGAATACAACAGTGCTAGCGAATGAAGAAGCTACCATGTCTGAAAAGATGTATTGGTGCTCCACTTGTAATGATCCTCATGGAGAAGACACGAGTATGGTGCATCTAAACTATGTACAGACGTTAGTGGAAAGTTCTACTGGTGCCCAAGTTAATATGATAATGGAAGCATATCATAATTTTATGGTACCCTCTCTAGAGCAAGTTTTAGTTCTTACGAGATCTAGAAAGAAGTCGGTGACCATGGATCCAGCGGATTTGAAGCCTTTGAAGGTTCATACAAAATCAAAGGTTCAAAATGACAAAGTGAAGCCACCAAAAAAAGCATCTAACATGATAGAAAATGAATAGGATCCTGTCCTGTTAAAATATTTACTGCCCAAACAGGATCAAGCGAAGATGAAAATGCTAGCCACACAGCTTACAGCTACTCTAGAATAGAATGAGGTAAAATAACAAGCTAAAGAACGCCTTCACTACCGTCATTGACTAAGCGATAAAGGGTAAAAGCTAATCAACAATATCAAGATAAATATGAGTGGGTTGTAGAAGAAAAATATCCTGGTGTTTCTAATTATAACATTGTGGAAGAGATGAAGAAGATACTTGTAAAAGTGAGCTTATACGATGCACTACAGTTACCTAGACAAGTTGACCTACTACAAGAGTCTCTCAAGACTGCAAAATATCAAAAGAGAAGTCATTCTCAGATAGTGTTGGCTTAGATTCTATCGACTTCTAGCATTGGAAAGAATATGCCACCCTCATTCTACTTGTTACTCATAACGGAGGGATGGATTGTGCATAAATGTATGATCGATTTTGGTGCTGCAACTACTGTCATACCGAAGGCAATATGCAAAGTAATGGGGATGGGATATACAAGGAGTAGCCTAGGAGTATTGCAGTTGGATGGAACTCCAGTCAAAATAGTAGGAGTAATCAAAGATATCCCCATCATTCTACATAGCATACCATAAATCACTATTACCCAAGAAATAGTGGTCATTGAATTGGAACCATACTTTAGCATATGTATCTATAGGAAGTTCACGGCGAATCTGGGAGGTTACCTTTCCTTGGACTATTCGCATTTGGATATTCCATTCAAAGGAAGAATAATTCACATTTATAATGAAAATCCATCCACTTTTCATATAGAAAAGTTGGGAGAAGAAGAAGAATCTCCAGGTATAGTCAACATGATGACTGAAGAATTAGAATAAGTTGACTTGATGGAAGAAGCGCTTGGTGAACTTCATATCGAAGATGAAATTTTTCTCATGTATTTCAATGTGATGGTTGAAACTGACATCGGTTGTTATACTATAACCAAGTCTGAGTATATTGAAGAAAAGATTCCTGAGTCCCCAGACCCTATTGCAGATCAATTATGGAAGTTGTACTTTGATGGAACTATGTGTAAAAATGGTGCAGGGGCTGGTATCATTCTTTTTTCTCCTATAGGGTTACAAACGACATATTTGTATAGATTAAATTGAAGTTGCACGAATAATACAACCAAATATGAAGCATTTTGTCTTGGCTTGAAAAATGCTGAGAAGTTGGGCATAAAATAACTATAAATTTTTGGAGACTCTGAGCTCATTATCAACCAGACCATGAAAAAGTGTGTATCAAAGCATCACCATTTGAAGGCTTATCACAACAGAGTATGGTATTTTTTTGAGTCCTTTACAACTTTCAACATTCAGACAATTTCACGAAAATAGAACAAGCATGTTGATATTTTAGCCTCTCTTGGTGCAAATTACTCTCCTGTGGAAAAAGTGGTCAAGAAACCCAAGACTATCAGGGTAATATATAGACCCTTAATCCCTAATAATAACCTCTATTGGCAAGTGTTCAACAATAATGATAAAATAGTTAATTTTTTGATTAAAGAAGCTGCAAGCACAAATGATATAGTACTTATCGAAGAGGAGATGGAGGGGATGATTTAGATGAAGAATAACCATATTCCCAGGGGAATTATTTCATTAGAAAGCCTATTCGACCAAAATGATAGGGTTGAGAAGTATAAAATCAAGGTAGATGCAAAGGAATATAAGGAGTTGCGATTGGATCCTGAGAAGATCATTAAAATCAAAATTGACTATTCTTCAGTAGAGTTAGATGATATAAAAAGCTTGTGTTACGAGTTCCCCAACATTGTTGCATGGAGCTATCAAGATTTGAAGGGATATGACAAAAATTTTATCCAGCATACCATTGATCTACAGGAGGGGGTAAAACCTTTTCAACAGAAATAACGACCTATAAATCCTAATATCGAGGTGCTCATGAAGGCAGAACTATTAAAGATGTTGGAAGAAAAAATAATATATCCAATTAAGCACTCAACATGGGTGGCAAACCTAGTACCAATTTGAAAAAAGAATGGAGATATTTGTATGTGCATAGATTTTTATAATCTAAACCAGGCATCATTGGAAGATCACTACCCTTTGCTGCAGATTGATAAAATTCTCCACATGATTTATGGAGTGCAAAGGTTTTAATTATCAGATGGTTTCTTTGGTTATAACTAGATCTCGATAAAATATGAGGATCAGCATAAGATGATGTTTACTACCAAGTGGGGCACGTTCACCTATCAAAGGATGTTGTTTAGTCTTTTACATGCTGGAGCTACCTTTCACAGAGTCATGGACATCACTTTTAGTGAGTTACTAAACAGAGTTATTATGATTTACCTTGAGGATATGGTTTCTCTGGTTATAACTAGATCTTGATAAAATATGAGGATAAACATAAGATGACGTTCACTACTAAGTGGGGCACGTTCACCTATCAAAGGATGTCGTTCACTCTTTCAAATGCTAGGGCTACCTTTCAGAGAGCCATGGACATCGCTTTTAGTGAGTTACTAAACAAAGTTATTGTAATTTACCTTGATGATATGACTGTGTTTTTGTATCACAGAGAAGACCATGTTTCTCATTTGAGGCAAGTTTTCAAAAAATATCATGAGTTCAGGATTTCCATTAACCCAAAAAAGTCTATATTTTCTATCAAAGAAGGGAAATTATTATTATTTTTTTAATTTACATGGTGGAATCGGTAGCCGCCACGAATCTAGGCAGGCTGTCCAAAGAAGGGAAATTTTTGGGTCATGTGATCTCACAATAGTGATAGGCGATTGATCCCACAAGAGCTAAGGCGCTCCTGAAGCTACCACTAATAGCCAACAAAAAGGACTTGCAATATTTCTTTGATTTTAAATGGATCGAGGTGAGAAGACAAGCTTTTCGGGAGATCAACAAAAGAATCACCCAAGCTCCAGTATTAATTAATCTTGACTATTCAAAATACTTCATAATCTATGTAGTGGATGATCAAGAGAGTTATGCTATAGTTTTGATGCAGAAGAAAGAAGATGGAGATGAAAAGTCGATTGCCTTTATGAGCCAAGTTATTGCATCGTATCAGAAGAAGTATAATTTTATTAAAAAATAGGTGTATGCAATGATGACATCCTTGAAGAAATTCTGGCACTTCATCTCATAGAGTAAAACGGTCATTTATGTTATACACCTCGATGTCTGAAACTTCATTCTCCAAGGAGAACTAGGCGACAAAAGAGCAGGTTGGGTCTCAAAAATTCAAGAGTATAACGTGGAGATCCAACCGATAAATCTAGTTCATGGATGAGCTCTCTGTCAAGAATTGGCCAAAAGGGCAGCATCTGAATCATTGGATACAATGCAGGAAGAGGATATCAGCAAAAATACTTGTGCAAATTTTGCTATGACAGGTCATGACTAGAAAAAGGACCTTGTTGACTTCTTTACTTATAGGAAGTGTCCACCACACCTTGATGCTTCACAACATCGGAGGTTTAGACTACAAGCACTTAAATATGTCTTATTGCCAAGTTAATTTTTCCATAAAAATATTAACAAAGTTCTCCTCAGGTGTGTGAAGGAATCATAGAAGGAGAAAATATTGGAAGAATTTCATTCTGACCTATTTGATGACCATTATGCAGGAAGTTCTATGGCCTTGAAGATCATTCGAGCTGGTTACTTTTGGCCAAATCTATTTGCCGATTCTCATAATGTAAGTCAACACTATGATCATTGTCAGCAGTATGTTAGCATATCCAGGAAAGGAGCACTACTCCTGCATCCAATTCAAGTGGAAGTGCCCTTTCAACAGTGGGGACTTGAATTCATTGGAGTCATTGATCCACATTCCTCTGTAGAACATAAATATATTTTAACAGTGATTGATTATTTTACTAGGTGGGCAGAGGCTATTCCTACCAAAAAAGTGGATCAAGCTACTGTCATTTCCTTCCTGGAGGGATTGATCACCCATTTTGGCATTTCGGATGCTATTGTGATAGATAATGTAACTCCATTCATTGGGGTCAAGATTACCAAATTTGCCAAAAAATATGGGATTTATCTCAGTACGTCATCCAATTATTACCCACAAGGGAATGGCTTGTCCGAATCTAAAAATAAAAACTTGGTACAAATCTTAAAAAGGACACTGGGAAATAATAAAAGGATTTGGCACCTATTGTTGAACCATGCTCTTTGGGTAAACTGCATATCTATGAAAAATTCTATTAATGCCTCTCCATATTCTTTGGTGTATGTAAAAGAAACAATCCTACCCACCCACATTGAGCTTCCAGTGCTCCAAACATTGCAGTTATTTAAAGATGAAGATGAGAAGTACGATCCAATGAGTGCGAGGTTGGTGCAACTATTACAGTTAGAGGAAGACAGATAAAAGGCGTATCAAGCATTTGTCGAGCACACTAAAGCAATGTATAAGTGGTTTGAAAAAAGACAATAGAGTGTAGGTTCTAGGTGGGAGACTTATTCCTCAAGTGGAATGAGAATCAAGCCAAGCCGAGGAAGCACCGTAAGTTTAATGCCATATGGTAAGGTCCATTTCAGATCTCTGTAGTAAATTCGGTGAATGCATATCATCTTCAGGATATGGATGGTTCGGATCTATAGATTCCTATTAATGTCCTTCATTTGAAGGCTTATTTACAATGATTTGATTCAAGGAAGGTATAGTTTTTTAAATATGTACAAATTTCCCTTTCAGCAATTTATTTATTTTATAAAGAGACAAAAATGAAAAAAGAAAAGAAAAAATAATAAAATTTTGCCCTTCATGTGTTAAAAAGAGTGGAACAGATTGCAAAATATGGTCGTACGAAATTTCTATGTGGAAAAGTGTCTACAACAATAAATATTTTTTAATTTAAGGTGGCAAGCACCTATATATGTGCTTTCACCCAAGGGAGGGGGTGAAATCCCCTTTCACCCCCATTTGAGGGTGAATGAACGAAGCACCAAGATGATGCAAAGTATGGGTGGATGAAATCCCATTCGACAAAATAAACATTTGTAATTAAAACATGCAGTCAAAAAGGACTTAAAATAAGATTCTCCCCAAGTAAGGGGCGAAACCCCCATTCACCCCTTTTTGGGATAAAAACACAGATAATAGCTTTTTACTTACACTAAAAGTGCTTGTGTCTCATATAAGAGGTGCTCTATAAAAAAGAAAAAAAAAGCACGTGCTAGCCATTTTGGATAAACGCGTCACGATTTTAATGCAAGGTGCAGAGAATCCAAAAGGCACATCCATTTCGGGCATGAGGGCGAATTTAAAAGAAAAATCCAAAGGAGGGAAAAGCTAAAAAAAAAAAAAAAAGAAGCCCAAAATAACTTTTTTTTTAGAAAATCATGCTTTTTCTAAATTGGGCAAAAAGGGGAAGACCAAAGTCATTTTAAAAAGGCACACATTCACCACAAAATTGCATCGAAGGCAAAGAGGAAGGAGACTAGCACACCTTAGAAATTGCTTTTGCTCTCATTATTTTTTGAGTGCCTCAGTTTCATAAGCGCTCCATTAGAGTGATTTCACCCTTTGACATGTGGCAAATATAAGGTACGTTTTCAAGCATGCAAGCTATGACACGATTTCAATGCATTTAATTCAAAATGTGCACAAGGGGCTTCCGTTAGAATGTGATTTGATGTTCCAAAATATCGTGGTGGGAAGCAGAAGAATTTATTGGTCCTTGGGTGGCAAATTTATTTTCCCCAATAAAAAAAGGGATATGATGTACTTTTTGAAGATGTAATGCAACAAGAAGGGTATGCTTTCCTAAAGTGATTTCATAGCATATATCATTCATTCACCATTAAATTTTGGGAATGGTACCAGGCAGGAAAATCAAAGCGTAGGTTCTTTCAAAATCACCCAAGGGAAATTCGACATTTATTGAGGTGGTTGGAAGGATGCTCTATATAAAGGACCAGGAAAAATCTACCCAGTTTAATTTTTAAATTTTTACTGCCGCTATGTTTTCGAGCTGCTATTGCAAAAAATTATAGATAACTTTCAGAGTAGCCTCCATAAATATATAATGGAAAAAATAAGTAAAGAGGTGACATAGGCTACAAAGCCCAAAAAGTATAAGAAAAAGGAAGGTGGATCAAAGTTCAAGATATCTCGAAGGAATGAAAATGTGGACTTAGACCCATATGCTGACACAATGGCAGCTATAGGTGACTGTGTAATTGTCTACAAATATGTGGAGAAAATGCGGTAGGATTTGGAATTCAAAGTTAGCCAGGGGTTGACATCAGAGATCCCATTGATAGTGGCATATCATGCACAATTATCTTGGTATCTATGTATGCCCGTACACACTTGTCTTAAGCTGGTGAGGATGATTGCCAAGTTTTACAATCTGCTTATGAAGGTAGTGCGAAAAGCAAATATTAAAGCACTTTTTACTATTACCGCTGAAGAAGTATGGGAAGTATTTTCCTGTAGCTAGAAATCTCCTTCATATGCGATTAACAAAAAGCTACATATCAAAGAACATGAGGATAGATATGTTTCCATCATAATGATGCATCAATTTATGGAGACGCAGTTGATTAAAGATTCGTAGATGGGGTAACTAGTGAACCTGCCAAAGCCACTCACAGAATTTAAGAGCCTAAATATCTATCCCATGTTAGCATGGGTTACCGATTTATCGATGGATTCCACCATTCATAAGTGGTAGGTGGCTATAGCACAATATATTTTCCAGGTGGAATTTTACTCTTCGTCAGCCATGAAGAAGGGCACCAATTTGATTTTCTTCGATTGGGCTGATTTTATATCTAGAAAATTGCATTTTCAGCTAGAAAGGTTGCAGACTAGAGAAGAAATGTCATTTATGCACACTTACTTTATGGTATGGTATTTCTTCTTTCATTTACACTAGCATTTCTATTTCATTGCAGTGAGGCAAATGGATGAGAGAGATGAGCTTTTGCCAGTCTACATGTGGACTTATGCTCTGTCGAGTAGGGAGTCATATCATAGTTTCAATCATTTATTTTTGGGGCCCGTGATAGAACTTATTTGTGGCACATGTGAAAGAGTGCCATAGGAGATGAGATAAGCAGTGGTTAAAGGAAAAAATGGAGATATTTTTCTATTTAGGGTGTCGTCGTAAGAATTTTTGGCTTCACAGGCAAGCCATTCTTACTGCCATATTTTGCTACTGACATGTTTTCGCTATGGAGGTGGTGTGTCAATTAGACTATGTGAATGATGTCTATGGAGTAGGATGCAGTAAGAATATGACTAGCAATATACCATTTAAGTTTGGTACCATAGAAGTGATCCAAGGGGCAGAATTGGATGCTCATAGTGACTCTCCAGGACATGGGTTGATAGAACTATTACAACATTGGAGGTATGACCCATTGGGAAAATTCATAGAGATAATAAAAGCCAAGATATTTCATTGTTGTGCTTAGCCCAACATTGAGAAGAAATGAAATAACTTTGATGGGCCTGACTGGAGTGGCATATTGAAGATATGACGATGCTTCCACCTTGACATGACTGCTGTGAACAAGAGACTGAATATAATCCAGCGAAGTACAAAAATCATATTTCTCTACCCGAGTTGTTTAGTCACATAAAAGAAATTCAAACCCTATGGTCTGAGGAGAAAATTATAAACTGGTGGATAATGCGGGTCCACCGAGGAAAGATCGCGTCTCCTTACAGGTTGAAGATGGATGAGGCATTTTATGACACCTACGATGAGTTTGTTAATTCCTATCAACCCATTGCTTTCACTAAGATCTTACACCAAGTATTCCAACATTTTGACAATGGCAAAAATGGAGCAAGAGGAGAACGCCCGACAATTGAAGAAGATATTTTTGAGGAGAAAGAACAGTAGTATGTGATTAGATGAAGATCGTAGTGGATGAAGCATAAAATTTAGGAGGCGCCTATTCTAGAGAAGAAAAATGTTCAAGATGTGCCCCCATTTCCTAAAGTTGCATAGAGACCAAGGACTAGTGCCACTTCATACTCTACTATTGAAGTTTTAGTGGTTGTAGTTCCCATAGCTCCAGTTGTTTTGGTGACTATTATTTCCTCTCCATCGGTGATATAGGCTTTGTTGACGGTTGCACAAATGTTTTCAATGATTCAAAAACAAGAGGAGAACCAATAGTATGAGAGTCCTCAGGTGGAGGTCATGGACGTTGAAGAGGGTGTGAACGTTAAGGAGGAAGCAAAAAAGCAACAAGAGAAAATTATTTCATAACTGCTTCCATCACCACAACACATGACGCTTGTGCCTGAAGGTACGTCTTCCTTTCCCTCTTCTTCTTCTTCAGAGCATGTAGTGACTATCAGCTCACTTCCATCAGTTTTTGTGTCAGTCTCTCCACCTTTTGGTATAACCTCAATATCTATTTTTCTCCCTTCTTATTCCTTTCTCAAAGTCACTGCTACTCCTTCTCTTCCTCTTTCTTCAGTCCCCCTTTCTTTCAGTTCGTTTGCGTTAGGTCTGAACCCATTTTCATACCCTTCCCATTCCATTGCCACCACCACTTTTTTGAGGCTATAAGTACGTAGGCTCATCCTAGAGTGAATGTAATTATTGCTAAACATGGTACTTCCTCTTCTAGCCATCTCATCCACTTCCTTTGAGCCTAACCGCTCAGAATTTTTTATACCTTTCACACCATTTTTGGAGCTGCAAGTACTTCTCCACATTCAGGTGGCACCAAAGCAGCCCTATTTGGATAAAATCAATTGGGCATACCTGAGTTCGTCACAATGGTTGAAAAGTAAAAGGTGAAAAGAAGTTATGGATCTAGCTCGACTGCTCAAGAAGGTTGCTTTTGATCCAATCACCATGGAAGCTCACATGACTAAAATAACTTCCTTGGTTCAGAAGCCACAAGGAGAAATGTTACCAAGTGATTATTTTTGCGATACCATAATAGAGGACCTCACCAGGATTGATCCTATGGAGAAGATGGGCAACATACAAGTTGATATGAGTTTGGTATACTTGCATGGTGAGTATTATAAGTAGAAATATTTTTATCAAGAAAATAAAATTATCGAACTCAAAAATGCCTTGGCCAAAAGCAGAGCGTAAGAGGAGAAGACAACCATAGAGAATGAACACTTGCATCGATAGGTTAGAGTGCACTTTAAGGAAAGGGATGCCACTAGAATAGAAATGCACACACTTCAAACACAACTAGAGGCCATATAGAATCAACTGGTGGATAAGGTCACATAGGCTATAGGTTTTTCTTTGAAAAGCATTAAGGAGACACGTCTTCGCTCAGCCCAGAACCGTGAAAAGTTGGTTGTACAAGTAGTTCAACTATTGCATTATTTATGGATGACCAGAATACAAATTCAAATGGAGCAACAGTTAATATATACTACTGAGGAGTTGCTAGAGCTGTACATGGAGATGGTAGTAAAAATTCAAACTTTGGGTAATTCCAGTATACACATTCGCCCCCTGAGTGAAATGAATCACGTTTGTTTAGCTTCTAAGGTCACACTATGCATCTACTTTTAGAGGATGGATCTGGTAAGGGAAGGCCAGATAATTCTTAATGCAATCGAGCAAGAGCATACTATGTCCATGACTCATTTTGATGCTCTTGCCGATATGGGCTTCCCCAAATTTAGTAATGAGTGGTATGAACTTCTACGTAAAGAACAATTGGAAAATACCTAGAAGAAGTTCATAGAGGATACCTAATATATTTATGCATGAGAGGAGCCCATTACAGAAGCCCAGATGTTATTACTCATATAGAAGTATACCCACATGGAGCTTTTGTTGTTTGAGCTAGCCCATCGAGTGAAATGCCTTAGCTTGGAAGACGTCCAAAATATTTCCTTTGTTTATGAGTCATTGAATGTTCCCTATTTTTTTCCACTCATGCTTGGGAGGAAATAGTTACAATTTATGAGGTAACCATAGAAATCCTCAAATATCAAGAAGAAAAAGCAGCAGCAGAGCGCGTCGTGGCAGAGAAGGCAGCAGAGGAAGCAGAACGGGTAGATGTACTCTGAGTGGTAGCAAAAACCGAAGCTACTAAGAAATTAGAGGAGGAGGTACGAAGAAAAAAATCCACATAAAAAGCACCAGCAAAAGAAGCTAAGACCCAATAATACCCGATGGATAAAGGCCTAGGATTGCTTGCATCCATGTGAACTGGATACCCAATGAGCCGCTAGAAATATTGACAGTATGCCACATTGAGTTTTTGATAGAATTTTGATTGTAATGCGGTAAAATATATTAACTTGATAATATAATATTTTTACTAATTTGATATATTACAGTCATGGTTTATTTTTCCTTCTTTGCTTTCATTCATATTTTGGCTTGGAAATAATGAGTGTTCTAAGGAAAATGGTTGGGAGAATGGATCAATGGCTTTGGTTCAAATCGCCCATGAAACCGTTTTAAAAATAAAGCATAAAATGTTAAGTGCATAAAAAATGAGCTTCACCTAAAATGAAAGTGTGTTCACCCCAACTAAGGGGTTAAAGCCTCATGCACCCCTTGTTGGAGAGAAAGAAAAAAGGAAATGAAAAAATGATGAAGAAAAATTACCTAATAACAACAACACTCAAATTTGAGTTTTGGGAGAATTGCATTCACCCAAAAGTTGGGACAAAAGCTTATTTGATCCCACTTTGGGGCGAACATCCTTGAAAAACTACAAAATATGCCTGCCCATCGAGATGAAAATAGGTTCGGTAAAATTCTTGGGTTGAAACAGACTTAGGAAAATTTTGGCTTGAAAAAGGGTGCATTCACCCCAAAGCTAGGGTAAAAGCTCTATTCACCCTACTTTGGGATGAACAAAATTAAAAGCGGTATGTTGAAAATTCAAATGTCGCATTTTCCCCAGTTGAGAGGTGAAAGTTCCATTTGCCCCTCCCAGGGGTGAACGTACCATAAAGAGTTGAAGTTTGGTGAATGAACTGCAAAGGTGAAAATTCGGGCGAATGCGCTATGGAAGTTGAAGTCGAGTGAAAGCTATAAAGGTCAAAGTAATGTTGAAAATTCAAATTCATGTTCACCCGAAGAGGAATGCGATGGATCCCTTTGCCTCTTTTGGGGACGAATGCATATTAAGAGGAGAACATGGTGGCTATTAGAAACATTTTTGCTCAGAGAAAAAAGGATGATTGCTATTGTGATCAAGGAAGATATGTGATCCATTAAATTTATTAAGGCATTTCCCCTCACCAATGCATGTCATGGAAAGAGTAAATGTGTGTTCGCTTGTTATTTAGTTTGGGCGAATTACACTGTTGACATCATCACAGGTTTTTAGAAAGCGCCCAAAGCAGGCGAATGGAAAGTATTAAATGATGGGGGTAAGGCACAGTCCAAGTTGTGGATCTCGAGGAAAGGGGGAACAACAATATTAAAAGTTCCAAGCTATTTTCATGATTTCCAAAGCAAAAGCACATTTTTAAGATGGTGAATGCATCCAATCAACGACCGAGCCTTACAGTTTTCAATGCACCGATGCTTAAAAATGAGATTTCCTGGAGGAGTTGCCTTAGAAGCTGGATCGCTATTTCAAGAGGATGAATTTTTAATATTTTTGAGGAAGAATTTTCTCATTGTGGTTTTTGATCTGTAAACATTCTATCTCCATGTGCATTTAATAAAAGAGGTGAAATCCTCTATAAATACTACTCAATTCTCATTGTAAAAGGAGGTTAGACATTCTGCAAAAAAACTATTCAAGTTCTCTACATTAATAGAAGATATAGAGCTTTTGAATTTGCAAGTGATCTTGTGTGTGTTTTCCTTTTGCCTTTATGCATTTCTATCTTACGCTTATATTTATTATCTATTATTTAGTTTAAATTCTGCATCTGAATTTGAACATTGTTGGTGAGATAATGAGTGTTGGAATGCGATCCTGGAGGTTTTTTCTGCAAGGTTATAAGTAAATTCTGCTGCTTTTTCTTTTATTACATGTTGTTTCTATGCTTGGGTGAATTTATTGTTGCTAGTCTATCCCAAATCCTACACCTTTGGCCTATGGCCATATTTCCTATCTCTTTCTATTATTTCCAATTTCTTTCTTGCAACTCTAGTCTTAAACTCATGTAGGATTTAGTAAGGGATCCAACCCTCTCTAGAGATTGGCACGGAGGACATTCCTTTCCTCCAAAATTTCAATGTTGGCCATGTCTAGGGTGCACAAATGCATGTTTGTATAATTAGGCAGATATTTGACCAACACCTTCTTTATATACCCATATTCTAATTCTACTTTGGGGAGCCAAATACTAATATAATATTATATTATAAATAATATAATATTATATTACTATCAACCTGGGGTTATGTGTGGCCCATGTCAACCCTTATATAATATAATATCATATCCCCATATATTTATTCCTAGGTACCCTAACATTCCACCCTTACAAATGTTTCATCCTCAAAATATATGAAGAAATAAGATAATATGATTTGCTAAGCAATTTTAGCAACTAGTACCAATCTTGATCATCCATAAATCCTAGTGAAACTCTGGTTGGTGATGATATTTGTTGATGTTGTTTTATCATTTTTCCACTTGAGCATCCAAAATCACTTTGTTGGCTCCATGCTTCTACTACTCTATTATGATAGTTTGAATGATGGGTCCATTTGTTCCTTGAAGTTGTTGCACCACTTATAAAACCATGATCACTATGCTTTCTCTTCCAAACACTACCATACTAGTTACCCTTCTGATTCCATGTAGAAGCATAATAATATTATCCTAGGCCATGCCTCAAAGATTTTTATCATTGTTGGTGGTGTGGATGGCGATATGCTACAATATTAACCTAATGTTCTACCTTATTTGACTCCTCAATATTTGGTTCCATTATTTTAAGTTCTTCTACATGATGTTCTTTCATTTTCCCTTTGTTTTGTGTGTCCTTGTATTCTTCTATTAAAATTTCCTTGGAATCTGCTACTATTATATTTATGGAATTTGTTGCTATTACTTCTTCCATGGAATATGTTGTTACTATGCCTTTCTTGGATTCTATTTCAACTTCTTCTATTTGTTCTTCAATTTTTTTCTCTACAATCACTTATTGTTCTCTTACCATAACTACTTATTTCTCCTTGGATCCTTGCTTTGTAAGCTAAGAAATATCCTGCAATGTTATCTTCTTTTTTCTATACCATAACTTCATAAACTTCTTTTGCACATTAATGTTAACAATACCCAAAGAATCCAACCAAGGATAACCTAGAATAATATCCATATCATCCATCTCAATAGCATGAAAATATGAATATAAAATATATTTATCCATGGTGATCTTCAAATATTCAAATATCTAAATATTCTCACCCTCAAGTTGTATGTCCTTAATTTTTGTTGCTTGAACCTGCAACCTTTTAGCCAAATCACTATTAATGAAATTAAAAATATTGTTAGGGTTAATGGAAATACTAACCTTTGTTAGATTAATATTCCATTCTTTGGGATATTTACCCTTTTACTCCACTAGGTAAAATAGGTAGTATATTGCATTATACTACATAGATTATTACATTTACTTTTTACTACTTACCATAGAGATATTTACTGTGCTAAATATCTACTGGTAAACCTAGGTTAGTATCTAAAATATCCTAGGTTAGATATTTTATATTAGTGGTTAGTTCATACTTCTCTACCTAGGTTAGATGTTAGCATATTAATTTATTAGCGCATCTTGTTAGCATTAATCATGCTAATTAGGTTATATTGTAAACTATATAATGCTTAGACTTTTCTAAAGCTAATGTTAATGTTCAATATATGTTTTATTCAATTATTTTGGACCTATTTTTCACATTGGTATCAGAGCTAGATGAAACTAGAGGGAGGAGGAAGCGCATCGCCTTCGTTCCATTGGAGAATGCAAAGGTGATTGCAGGAGGAAGCACCAATTGGTGACTTTAATTTTTTTTCCTCCCTCCTAAATTCCTAAGTTCCTATAGTTTTAATTGAATTTTATTAATCAAATTACCCATAGGATAGCCCGTAGGAGCTGACCCATAGGCGGATCACCGGCCAGGTCAACCTCCCGATGATCTCAGGCTACCACCATTGATCGATTGGGTAGTTTATCCTACCGATGATCACCCTGTGGCATCCTGGGAAGGAGCCTTCCTAAGGCTCCAGCCCACAAGGCTAGAACCCCCGTGGTAAGCCAGCAGGAGTGCTTCAAGGGTAGGAGCACCCTCACGCTCCCATGTGGTAGAGCCAGCCAGCGGGAGCGCTTAGAGGGTAGGAGTGCCCTCACCCTCCCATGTGGCTTACCCATACTAGGAGTGCCACAAGGGCAGGAGTACCCTCACACTCCCGATGGAGTAGACTAAACCAGACACTTGGTGACCCTAGATCGTGACACTTGGCAACACCTAAACTTGGTCGACATTCTATGACACCTAAGCCTTTGACTCAACACACACGTGGCATAATTTTCAAGGTGACATGATTTTCAAGGTGACACGTGGCAACGTACCGGAGGTGACACGTGGCAAGGCCAGTTTGGTGGAGGAGTGACACATGTACGATGAGAAAATTTTTGTTTGGGAATCAAGCTACCATGTGGCAAGGACACATTCGTTCGACAAGTGACAAGTGGTGGAAGGGAACAACGTGGATTGGTCTATGATTACCCATAGGCAATCAAGCGCTTTACAACGCGTTGAGGGTTTTAAACACCCTCGCATCCCTTTCGGGATGCATGTGGGATAAAACCCATGAAAACACAATTGCAGCTCACCCTCGCTTTATTTAGCTACACGTGGGGCTTGCTTTCAAAGCTGCCCCAGCAATGCAGTGGTCAAGAACATCCTTGACAAGTGCGAGGTCTCCGGATCGACCCCCGCGCGATTCAATTTTGGAAAAATTGCATTATGGTTTGATATTTGGTACATTTTTTTAATAGTTTTTTTTTTTACTTGCTTAAAATTAATTTTTTTTTAGATTATTTTTTATGATTTTATATAATTAAAGCTTTATATAATCATTTTTATCATAAAATTGATTCTTTTAAAGCCTAAATTATGTTTAATTATTTAAAATTACATCTCTAAAATTATTTTTTTTAGCATTTAAATTAGAAATTCTTTAAAACCAAATTTTCTTTTGCAACTATAACAAATAGATTTCTTATGTTTTTTTTTCCACACATTGGGAAAATAGAGACAAAGAAACAAAACACATTTTTTGTTGCAAACCATAAACAAAACTCTTGACATTTTTTCATGAAGATCAAAAATTGGGCAAGGAAAGCTCTTCGTCATCAAAGAATCATAAGGAAGAGAAACGAATTACGAAGGCAAACTCCTAGATCAAATTTTCTTCGTATGCTTTGTAAATATCGTAAATCAATTCCTCACTCAATTATCTATACTGATCCATGGAAAGGGTTGGACAAAATCTATGGTCCCATGAGGATTCGTGAACCTTTTGATCCTAATGCACCACCCATCTTTGAGTGTTGAAAACAAAACCAAGTCATGTGTCGACTGGTCAGGAAGCCTTTCAAACGCGGGTCGTGTGTCGACTTGTCTTGGAAGGAGTGCTCGATTTGTTCATTTTGCAAAATAAAGGGGGGAAGACAACATTGTTCTTCTTTTGAAAAATTGTAAAACAAGGAGACATAAAATATCAATTTTTTGCACAACACAAATCCACATTTTGTTGCAAAAATTAAAAGGTGCATTTTTTATTTTACTTGACACCTTCAGTGGCAAATTAGGTGCATTTTTGGTTGCATCCAACACCTAAGTGATAAGAATTTTGAGGGCATTCTTGTTTGATTATTGCATTATTTCTTTTTGCAATTATAAGTCATAGAATCAAGATCACTCCATACCCCAAAATTTCACAAATTTGTGTAAATCCTTGCACAGATTTAAAGCCACTTTCACTTGATATTCTCTCCTAAAACCAAAACCCCTAATTCACTCTTATTTGTTTGGCTTAATCTCCTCAAACTGATTATTCCTCTTCAAGAGGATTTTCAGGCAGGTGCCATTAAATATCTTTTTGAGTGAATTATCTTTCATCTCTTATTTGTTTGGCTTAATTTCCTCCAACTGATTATCTCTCTTCAAGAGAATTTTTAGGCAAGTGCCATTAAATACCACTTGAGAGTGAAAGAAAGATCATCTTAGTACAAAATTGTAGGACCTTCATCATGGCAACTATCAATAAATACTTAAGTGATACACAATTGCTAAAGGGTCCTAACTATTCAGCATGGAAAACTAAGATGAAAGCCATCTTGACTATAGAGGACATGTGGGATTTAGTTGATGGCACTGAATCAAGACCCGCATCACCAAGAGTAGATCAAAAAGCATGGGATAAAAAGAACAATCGTCTTCTCATGTTGATACTCCTAGCAACTACTGATGAGATCCAACCTCACATAAGTGAAGCTAAAATTGGTAAAGCTGCATGGGATGCACTTAGTACCATTTTTGAAGGTAAGAATCAATCAACTGTTCTAAACCTTCAAACACAACTTCATACACTCCATATGAAGTCAGGTGAATTAGTAGAACTATTCCTCTGCAGAGTGGCAGATCTGAAGTCTAAGCTTAATGCTTTAGGGGCCAAATTTGAAGACACCATTTTGACTTCAGTAATCTTGAGAGCCCTTCCTAAATCCTACAAAATGTTGATTACATCCCTTAATGTTTCACAAAGATTAGTCACCTTTGTGGAGTTAGTCAATTTGCTTCAAACTAAGGAAGCAAATCAACTCCAAAGTGATGAAGTGTCGAACAATGCACTTTATTCAAACTATAAGGGTGATAAGAAGAAAGGAAACTTTCAAAAGGGAGGATCATCCTCAAAAGGTAAGGGAAAGCAATCTCAAAAGAGGTTTTGCTCGTATTGTAAAAAGGATAACCATGACACCAATCGGTGTTGGTTCAAAAATAAACAAAACAAGAAAGATAAAGGCACAACACAAAAGCAAAACAAAGGCAATATTGCTAGTGAAGTGTCTAGTTTCGATTCTGATTCTGGTTCAGAAAAAGCACACAGAGTGCTCATTGCTAAGACAATATTGTAGAGGGAAAACACATTTGTCACCTTGAGCAAACACCATTTCATCTCTCTCTCTTTTTTAGGCTTCATAAATAGCATAAGTTTTTGTTTGAAGTACTTGAAATAAAGGGGTGTTTGTACCTCTTTTAGGCTTCATAAATAGCAAAATCTCATTGTTTGAAGTTCTTGTAACAAAAGGAGGGAATTTTCTGGTGTAAAATTGCCTAGGAGGCAATATTTGTAAAATCCTTCACAAAGCTTCTTAAGTTGCACATATTTTGCAATTAAGGGGGATATACTTTCTTTTCTTCACATTTTTTTGTAAAAAGGGAAGAAGACTTATAAGGGTGCATTTTCGGCAGTGATCGACACCTTAGTCATACTTCTTTCAAAAATTAATTACAACATGTTTTGCAACAAGAAGGGGGGAACTTATAAGGGTGCATTTTCAGAAGCATTCGACACCTTAGCTACCTTATCTTTTGCAAACTCATATTGTAAACTGAATGAACCTCATATGAAGTGATCTATTCTACTACACCTAGCGATTGCAATGGATGGTTACCCATGCAATTCAGTTGGATGATGAGATTACTATAAGGACATTCGTTGGTGCGAAGACAAAGTGAGGAATGACCCATTTTTTTGCTTAGGAGCAGCCAGAGCACTGTGACATAGCAAGAACCAGCAGATCAACATCTTTTTTTACTGTATTGGGATAGTTATATACTTTACCCAAATATTGTTGTATAGGAGGATGTATATGTATTACCCAAATAATGTAATAAGGGGGGATGTTAGAGTAATATTCCATTCTTTGGGATATTTACCCTTTTACTCCACTAGGTAAAATAGGTAGTATATTGCATTATACTACATAGATTATTACATTTACTTTTTACTACTTACCATAGAGATATTTACTGTGCTAAATATCTACTGGTAAACCTAGGTTAGTATCTAAAATATCCTAGGTTAGATATTTTAGATTAGTGGTTAGTTCATACTTCTCTACCTAGGTTAGTTGTTAGCATATTTCTTTATTAGCGCATCTTGTTAGCGTTAATCATGCTAATTAGGTTATATTGTAAACTATATAATGCTTAGACTTTTCTAAAGCTAATGTTAATGTTCAATATATGTTTTATTCAATTATTTTGGACCTATTGTTCACAACCTTTTCCTTTTGAATGCAACCATGAACCTGCAAAATATATTTTTATATGAATTTATATCCTTCTCTTGCATGTGTGAATTAAAATATGTGGCTTCATTCTTCTTGTTTGAATTATCCCTAAGTCCTAAGTTTTTTGATATTGTTAGGATTGTTGTTGTCATAGATTTTCTAGAAAGTGTTATTGTTAGAGGATTTGTTAGAGGTTTTATCACCATATATCCTTGGCATAGGCTATTATGAGGTGATTGGTTATCATGTATTTTAGCTTTCAAAGCATATTTAAGAGTGTAATGATTCTCTAATCAATATAACAAATTATATTTGTTTCTCATTTGGTATCATAGAAAGTTGGTTTTATGGCCCACTCGCTCACATTTTTGAGATGGATTTATCAGATCTAGAGAATGGTGACTCTAGGGATCTGAAGCAACGGATGTGGCCCCTAATTGGACAAGACCAATTGGTGGACTATAGACTAGTGGTCGACTGACCTGATAGGCCAGCTGGACATACGCTTAGGTGACATGGACTCAAGGCTACACGGGATGATATGGTGGCTGACGAGGGTGACTGGACCCAACCTACCAGAGTAGTGGAAGCATGGATGGCCTATGCAACCTGTCAGAGCATCGAAAGCATGGATGGCCTAGGAAAGCTATCATTGTGTGAAACCTACAGATTAAGGGTGGTGTGGCATTAACCAAACCCTAAGTAGAGCCAATACTCTAGAAGGCATGAGATCTAATGGTATATTTTCCTAAATCAAGAGACACCTAGATGGCAACCTTAGCTTACGGGACCTAACATGTTTTCAAGCGAGGACCCTAAGCCTAAGCTGAGCTAAGGGACCTAGGCGAGAATGGAGGCATGGAGACAGAGAAGTAAGCCTCCCTTCGGTCGGGGTGGTTTCAATATCCCTTCGGAGCATCCGAATGAGATCCAGTATCCATTAAGAATCGGAAATCCGAATAATTGAAATACCGAATCTGAGAAATAGAGCAAGGGTTTTTGTTGGATGATAAAAGAACCCAAGCCCTCTCTATTTTAAAAGGGGGAGTAACGGAGCCTATAAAATCGTTAATTGGCTAAAGCTTTGGAATCCAAAAAACCTCTCCTCCCCCCTCCCCCGGCTGGCAGGACCCTAAGCCTAAGCCCTAAGCCTAAGCTGCCCTCCCCGGCTGGCAGGACCATAAGCCTAAGCCCTAAGCCTAAGCTGAGGAAGACATAGGCCCTAAGCCTAAGCTGAGGAAGACATGATGTGGGTGATAAAATTTGCATGGATCTAGAGTATGTGGTAGGGAGAGAGTCTTTGCTTGGGTAGCATATACTTCCAAATGGTAGTCAACCTTTAAGGTGGGTGTGTTTATTTATATACCTCTACCTTACTGATCATGTTCTACATGTGGGATATTTGCACCTATTAAAAATAAACACCACTGAACAGATCCAAATCAACATTTTTTAGCGAAGATTATCACAAATGATTTTTTTGATGATAGAAATATTTTGTAGACATATGTGAAGGCGGATCCTTCACACCTCATCACAATGAGACGATCTACAAAACAATGAATGTGCTATTATCGAGCTTATTTTTAGATTGTTTTATGATGGCAACAATCTGATATAGACCACACATAAGAATTGTAGGGATTTACAGATGACAAAAATCATTGAAATCTAGTGCCAAGTGCAAGAATTTGAGCACACATATCCACAGATTTACCAGGTTGCCAGTTAGATCTGAAGTGCCAGATCATGCATAGATGGAAGAGAAAGGCATCCAGATCGTCATGGATATTGTGTGCAGCTGCTTACCAGATGAAGGGAGAGATGTTAGAAAAATCAGTTATTTACAGCACATCATTGATCAGATGTAGTCACTGATAATCATCGAGTTTGATACTAGATAAAATACAGTTGCAATTCGTAGTGGATTAGAGGACCGCACCATTGAAAGGGAGATCATCGCTATCTCTTCTTGTCCATAAAATACCTCTTCATCATCTAAAGACATGAATTATTCTATTTTAGTATAAGAGAAGTTCAGAAGCTCTTTGTAAATTGATAGAGGAAGTGTATCTGGATATAGACGTTTCCAGTGGTTGAAATTTTAGATGTGTGCATAATTTAAATCGCCTTATGCTCTCCAATAAGCTTATTTCTTTGGAGACGTATCCGTGATAAAGATTTGCTCCCTGGATGATCTTAGAAGATATGGCACACACAAGAAAAATAAACATCCAATGTCGCTAAAAAATTGGTGATTCACCATATTACGCAGCCATTGAGACCAACGTTGAGGTCATTGAGAAAATTAAAAAAAAAAAAATCACTGCCAAAGGAGCCGCTACATCGCGAGAGTAGCAACGCCGCTCAAGGAGAAGCAGTGAGTTGTGAACTTCAATTTCTCGTCAAAAATCTCTAGACATATATTGATATATTGGAGATCTACATGTCATCCCATCCACAACACCATCCACATGCATAGGCACCATCACACGCAGAAGATGTGTGGTAGAACTACAACAGTAGCACCACTCATTGGTATTGCGCATCAGTCATATTTGCATCCTATTATCTATCTAGTTGTGGACATAAGTGAGAATATAATTTTGGTTCTAATGTCATCACAAATAGCAGTTCACTACATTGAGCTAGGGTGGTTCTAAAAATAAGCGTCAATACCACTAGCAGCCATGACGACCAAGGAGGGTGGAAGTCTAGAAGTTCTATGTATCATAGGTAATCACAAGATAATTGGTTGCTGTATGTCAGGCAGTTCTGTGTATCACCAGAGCTTGGAGTGGTGGTGAATACCACATGATTTGCAGTGCTATCAGAGCAAAATGTAAGATTGGTGTATAAAATCCAAATTGGAGAATATAAGTTTTGTAGAGATTATAGACAATATTTACAAAGAAATTTTTGTGATGGCAGCCATGTATGTAGACTTGATTGTACCAAAATTTAATGGTGAATAATATGCTTATTGGAGCATAATGATGAAGACCTTATTGTTGTCTAAATACCTATGGAGCATTGTAGAAGAAGGCTATGAGGAACCCACTTGGATCATGCTTGGTGAAGAGGAAAAGAAGAATAAAGGGAAGCAATATGAAAATTGCTTAGCCCTTATGAATTTGAGAAGAGGAGTGGAAAGGAGTGTTTTCCCTATGATAACTAATTGTAGATAAGCTACAATAGCATGGCAAGTGTTGAAGGATACTTATGGTTTTGATGATAACACCCATAAAAATATGTGTGACAATCATGGATATTGTTTAAGCAAGGAGGAGCCTTGCATCCTTGAGGAGCCTTGTGTTGATGATTGTGAAACTCTTTTCATAAAAGAGGCTTTTGATGAAGATTATTTCATGAGGAAGCCTTATTCCCTTGAATATCCTTTTGGAGAGTCTTATGAAGACTCATATGAATATTGTTGTGAGAAACCATGGGAGACTCTCATTGTTGGTGGCATGTCTTATGAAGGCATGGAAAATTGTAATAGTCAATTATTTCTTTTAGGAGGAGAAAAATATGAAAAGAAAAATTGTACTGATGAATTTTTTGTAGCAATGACATGCTTGGAAATCATTCACATTGATAGCAAAGAGGATGGATGTCTCAATGGAGAGATAATTTCTCAAATACCTTGTTGTGAAGACCACTCAAAAGTGGAAGAAGAATTTGAATATGAAGGAAGAGAAACACTCACATTGAAGTGTTCCTTGCTTGAAGACCACCTAGATGATGAGATGGTGTATGATGGCGAATGTCTCACAAATAAAAAGTGTATTATGGAGAATGCACCTAAAATTCTCATGGAGGAGAATGATGATGAAAATGGGATCAACCAAAAGTGTTGGCATGATGATGGAGGAGCAATGTTCATGGAAGACCATTGGCTCACTTATGATGAAGACCATTCACTTGGAATGGATGTATGCTCTCTTGACAGAGCAAATGAAGATCTCCTACAAGGAGAAGATAAAATTGTTAGAGTTCCTCTAAAGGGGGAGAATAATGTACAAATAGAGATACTTCTTGTTCATCAGCCCAAGAAGTTTGTATGAAGAGATATTTTGTGAATCTCAAAGAAGAAAATGATTTGTGTAAAGAAAATAGCACAAATTATTATCTCATTTGGGAGGTGGAAAGTGAGAGAGCAAATGAGATAGAAACAGAAAATAAAAATATGATTTTTTATTTTCTTATTGTAATGGCAAAGGAAACATCACTCATGAATGAAGATCACTCACTTGGAGTGACTACATTGAAGAAAAAGATTTGTCTTGAAAAGGCAACAGTGTATGATTGTTTGAATGATGATGTTTCAACACACCAACATGAATTGAACAAAGGAGAACTCTTAGTGAAGAGTTGATGGTTGCTCTTGAAGCAACATACAATGAAGGAGATATACCACAAAATAGCTTTATGGGGAGCACCAAATATAATCACATTGGAGGTAATATTTTTGTGATTAATTATTTGTTTTTTGTGAACAGGTATTTGAAGAAAGGAGGAGAATGTCTTAAAAAGGTATTATTGAGAGATGATTGTCTTGTAGAGACATCATTGGATGAAGTTATTTCATTTGCAAATAACATGGACAACATGATAATAAAAACCATGGATATGTGTTGGCTATATTTAATGTTTAAAATTCCTTGGAAGGAATCATGTAAAGACATAGTAAAGAGTGAAACATTGTGTGAGGAGCAACAATTATTTGTTACATTTGTAACTAGCTATTGCATAGCTATATTTTATTTGAATATCTGTGTAGAGGTATATGAAATTGTAATATGGAAAAACCATCTACATAATATGATGTATTGTACATACTTAGGAGGAGTATTAGGATCTGAAATATGGTTTTAAGACCATAGAAAGAATGATGAAAGAAATGTGCTAGATTGGTTAGTGAGAAGCTGTTGAGAAGCAACACACCCCCACTGAAAAATGAGATTCCAATCCTCTTGAAAGCCCTGAAATACCATTTTGCAGCAAGGACCCTCTTGGTCATTTTCAGTTTTAAATCCAGATTTTGCTTGCCTCCTTTTTAAAGTTGTGCTTTTTCTTGCATTCTAGCTGTGTTATCCAAGAATTCACTTTTTACATGCTAGAAATCATTCATGCTTAAGCCAAATCTTGCACCAGTCCGAGAAAATCCGGAAAACGAGTTGCATAAATTCATCGAAAAATCAAACTTTCCATTTTTGGTAGTGTCGCGATATCGCGACACTTCCATTTTCGAAAATGTCGCGATATCGCGACAGGTAAGTCAAAATGCGGCTAAGTCCCGAAAGTGTAGCGAAATCGCGACACTTTCCATTTTTTTGGAAACTGTCGCAAAATCGCTGCTTGCCGGAGGAGAGAGAAAGAAAGCGTACGGAGGGCGCGATTTTGCGACATGTCGCGAAATCGCGACATGTCGCATTTTCGCGGCAGGAGAGAGAAAATGCATGAAAATCGGCTAAGTGCCAGAAAGGTCGCGATTTCGTGACATGTCGCGAAATCGCGACAGTTTTTGGAGAGAGAAGAAGGTTGTACGGAGGAGCGCGATTTGGCGACATGTCACGAAATCGTGACATGTCCCATTTTCGCTGAGGATAAATGAAAAAGTGGCTAAGTCCGAAAATTGCAGCGATGCGCTGCATGTTTCAAAATCAGGGGTAAAAGGGTGCAGCGATGCGCTGCATGTTTCCAAGTCGAGAGGAAAAAGCTGCAGCGATTCGCTGACATGTCTCAAGATCGAGGGTAAAAGTACCTGCGATGCGTTGCATGTTTCGAAATCAGAGGTAAAAGGCTGCAGCGACGCGCTGCACATTTCAAAGGCGAAGGGAGAAAATTGTAGCGACGCACTGCACGTTTTGAGGAAGATGTACGGCCGCCAGCGAGAGGCGCGATTTTGCGACATGTCGCGTTTTCGTGGCCGACAGGGGGAGAAGTTGCCATAGCGCTGGAGACGTCGCGATTTCGCGACATGTCGCGAAATCGCGACATGTCGCAGAATCACGGTAGGAGAGAGAAAGTCCTCAGAGGGCCCGAAAGTGCATTTCAGCTGAAACAGAAGGCATCCTGGGGTAGCGACACGTGTCAAAGCGTGAGGCAGACATGCAGAGGCCGACATGCAAGCTTATTTTGTGGATTTTAATCTGTTTTTAATGTTTTAAGCTTGGATTTAATGTTTATTAAAGTGCTAATATAATCTTTTTGTCTTTCATGCAGGATTCCACCTGGCACTTGCGGGACAACCGGGAAAGACCATAAAGGCAAATATAAAGTGCGGATTTAGTCAAGGACCGCCATGCTAGAGGAAAAGAAGCCAGTAAATGCATTTAATGGAGATTTATTGCAGAATTGATAGCATGGAGACCATTTCAACTCAGAGATGGATTTGCGGAGATCAAATTGATGGAGAAGTGGTGACTCATCCGGCTCACCAGCAGAATTAATGGAGGCATTTATTTGTAGCTGCGGATGAATGCAAGTGGCTTTAGATTTTATCTTCTCCATTTATGGCAGTTGACTGCATAGATTTGCCGAAGGGTTAAGTTCTATCCGGACTTTGATTTTTAAATGGATTTTTATTGTAAAACCCGGGTCCTAGGGTTTAAGTGCGATAAGATTTAGGGTTTGAGCAAGATATTTTGAAAAGATCAGGGTCTGTCCTGAGTCTATAAATACAGATTCTAAATGTAATCGCGGGAGGCGGAGACTTAGAAATAAAAGGCTTATAAGCAATTTCTTGCAAATTTTGTGAAATCCTTTGTTTACGGGCTTGGAGTTGATGTGCTTTAGCTTTTTTGTGATAGCATGGCCAGGAGCCTAATATTTTGTAGAGTGTGATAAGTGTATCTTCTTTTGTTATCCGTTCCATTTAAAGTTTGTTAGATATATGCTGTAAATCTGCCATTGTCAAGTTTAAATATGTTGTTAGGCTTCAGTTGTTCTATTGTCTGCTAGGGGAAATTACAGATTTCAGGTGTAAGTTTGTTCTAATTGCTCTGTCTTCACTGTGTGAGCTAGGCTACCGGTGAAAGATACCAATTTTAACCAGTTGCCCTTGGATTTATAATTTTTTGCTAGATCTGTTTCACTCTGCCTTGTGCTCTTAGTTGAAAGTGATCTTAGACTGACTGGACACTTTCTTCTTTGATTTGTTCTGTTGTGAAGCTAGTAGCATAGATAAAATTGATAGTTTGGGTTTTACAGTTGATGTTTGATAAGCTTCTCTTTTTTGCCTTACCCTACCCTCTCTTTGCTTTCGGTGAATGATCCATTTTTATTTTCTTTGTTTGTCTTTTATTTAAATCTGCTGACCCATGAGAGCTAGATCAAGAATTCAAGTTAAATCGATTGTCAACAACTTTTGCAACTACGTGAACAAGTTCAAGAACCCCCTGTAAGGTAACAGAGCAGTCCATATTGAAATCTATTCCAGAAGTGGAAAAGAGTGAATTGCCATTCGACCCAACTCTGTAACTCGCACCTTGGATAACTAGCTAGATCCTAAAGATGAGTGGGATCCGTCCCGTGGGTGTCTCCGGAGCTTCCTTGCTTCATCCTTTCTCGGGGTGTGCATGAAAGCCGGACCAACAACCTAATTGGCGCTAGAAGGAGGGCTGTTGAACTCAGTTCAAGTATTGTCAGTGCAATTTTTAAATTGTCGGTCCAGTTTTGTAAATTGTCGGTGCGTGTTGTCGATCGATCGGTGATTTCAACTTGCTAAAATATAGAACCTATTCAGAACTGCAGAGTTTGTCAGTACCTGTGAAAACTGGATTCTACATACGGGGTAACAAGGTCCCACCCCGAGTGGAGAGCTCCTTGTCCCTGAATTAGAAACTCCGAGAAGAAGTAGCCACGGAAGGGCCACATCTCTATCACGAGACAATTTTATCACCATTGATAGTCACTCCAACCAGAGCTCAGAATATCCCTGTTAATCCATTAGCTATGGCAAATTGGTTGGGCTCCACAACTTTGAACATTTCGGGTATAGCCCATGACTTGCCCAGAAATCCAGAAAGATACCTCCCTAGGTATAAACATGATGGGACAAGAACTGCAGAGGAACACTTAATTGCATTCAAGAATGCACTGAAGTTATTAAATGTACAGACATGAGGATGTTGCTCTGAGACTCTTCCCTTTCACTCTCCGGGAGGGAGCCTATGATTGGTTTCTAAATCTTACCAATGATTCCATCACCAGTTGGAATGACTTAGAAAAAGTCTTTGTGTCACAGTTCGGGGAAGTGATAGACCCCAGTATTTTATATCAGCAGTTTTCTAGCATCAAAAGAGAACTGAATGAGTCTATTAGATCCTATAATGTCAGATTCCAGAAAGCTTATGGTAGACTCACTGGCTATTATGTACCGAATGCTGACCTGGCATTAGAGATTTTTAGGAACTCTCTGGACCCAATGACCTTTGTCTTCTTGAAGAGGGATGCCACTGTTACCAACTTGACAGAAGCTTATAAAGAAGCTTTAATCCTGGAAAGACAGTTGGGACCCCGACCTTTAAATATTCAACAAACTCCTCTGATCACTCAGCCTGCTCCTATACTCAATCCTATCCCACATCAGATGATGCTGCCAGTTTGTCGAGACTTTACCATCAGCAGCACCATTAGCTGTTGCACCTGTTGAGAATGTACAGAACCCGATAAAAGAGGCTGACAATGCTAGGATTGAAGAAGTTTCAAAGATTTTTTAGAAGCTGGCCAATGATTTTTTGAGTTTTAAAAGACAAACTTCTACTAGAGACAATCCCAACAGATATTCATATCAACCAAACATATTTAACAGGCCCCCATATGAACCTAATAAATATTACAAGGGTAAAGCTCATGATGTGAACATTTGTGACTTAGCCCTGCCTAGCTGAGTGCGAGAATTCATGCCACTTCTCGGCATGGGGAGTTAGATTGTGTGGAATTTTGCAATGCATTTGAAGCCTTGTCGGGAGATTTGATCTCCCCTGAAAATCAAAGAAGCTGCTGAGGGCCCAAGTTCATCTGGACACAGTGCAGCTATGGTCTTGGATTCTTTTTCTTTCCCGGATGAATCTGAGAATGTAGTTGAAATGCCCATGGATGAAGTACAGGCTTTCCAGCAGTACAGAAGAGATAACTACAACCTGAGGAACAGGAATCCAGAGCCAAATACCACATCAACTCCTCCTGACAATTCTCATAATATTCCTCCTGACCCCTCTCCAAGCAATAATCCACCTCCACCAAAGGGAGGAGCTCAAAGAGTACCAGATGTTGTTGTTCCTCCACTTAACAAAGGATATAACATAGTGGAAGACATGAAAAATATTAAGGCCAACATTACTCTGCATGAGTTGGCACAGATTTCAGAGCAGAGAGATAACCTGATAAAGACATACTCTGGCCCTGTTGCTAAACCTGTGGATAAAGGGAAGAAAATAGCAAATGCCAATCTAGCCATGTACAAAGAAAAGACTGAAGTTCCCCCATTTTACTGACTGTCAAAATTTTTGGGAAGAATTTACATAATTGTTTGGTAGATTCAGGTGCATCTGCTAATGTCATGCCACTGGCAATTTGTCAGCAGTTGGGGCTGACCCCAATGAAGTATGAGAGGAGAGTTGTCCAATTGGACAAGTCAGAAGTTAAGGTTGTGGGAGAGCTGCAAAACATTCACATTCAATTGGCATCTGAGCCAAGGGCTCAACATAAGATCGAAATCCAAGTTGTGGATATCCCAGTGGGGTATGGAATGCTTGTTGAGTAGGGATTGGTCTAAGTCTCTGAATGGATATCTGGCAACGAGACTTTTCACACATGTGGTTGCCATGGAAGGGTGTGGCTAATCAATTACGGGTTGACGAGAGAACCCGGTACAAGCACACCATTACAGAGTACAATGCAGCTAATGAGACTATCAATATTGCAGAGGTAGACATTGGTGTCTACAATTTAACAACTGGGCACAATGATAAATTTAACAAAGCTCATCCTGTACATACTAATGAAGTTTGGACACTTCATGTGGATGGAGCCAGATGTAAGCAGGGTTCTAGAACAGGGGCAGTCCTCAAAGGGCCTCAAAGTCAGACATTTTTTATGTCTTACCGCCGCAGATTCCCATGTACTAATAATTTAGCGAGTATGAAGCTACGATTTTAGGTTTAAAATTTGCATTGGATAGAAATGTGAAAAACATTCAAGTTTTCATCGATTCGAGAATTAGTGGCAAGCCGGGTCGGGGGTAAGTTTCGGTGTAAAGCCTCTTATCCGAAGGGATACAAGCACGAGCTTGGGATCTTGTGGAAGGCTTTGATGCATTTAACTTAACACATATACCCAGGGAACAAAATTCACATGCAGATGTCTTGGCATCTTCAGCTGCAAGTTTAAAGCCATTGGAAGATTTTAAGTGGGATAGGTTTTCAATTGAATTAATCCCCTGCCCTTCAGTTCCTAACAATATAGACAGCTTTCAAGTTTTCTCAGATGATCAACAGATTGTGAACTTTCTGCAGAGTACCAATACCTTTGAGAATGCTATAATTGATGAGGGCCAAAGGGACACCCTGATGGAACAGCTAGATGATGACAGGGGAATCATGAGATTGAAGGACAACAGAATCCCAAAGGGAATGGTAGAGCTGGAGAGGCTATTCGATGTTGACAAGATCGGGCAAAGGGTGAATTCTGAGGATTATGTGGGCACCACGAGACAATGAGACTAGAAAATTTGAATGTAGGCAACTGAAGAGGATCCAAGGAACATCAAGTTGGCAAAGGACTGTGATCCAGAGATAAAGAGAAATATGATTGATTTCCTGCACAAGTCCAAGGATGTAATGGCCTGGTCATACAAGGATTTAAAGGTATTTGATCCAAAAGTTTACACCCACATCATACCTTTGAAAGAATCTTGCAAGCCTTTCAGACAAAAATAGAGGCATGTTAATGCTCTGTTAGAACCCCTTATCCAGAAAGAAGTGGAGAAGCTCTTGAGTGCAGCAATTATTTTTCCTATCAGGCATTCTACTTGGGTGGCAAATCTGGTGCCAGTCGGGGAAGAAAAATGGAGAGATCCGCCTTTGTGTGGATTTTAGGAATCTGAACAAAGCATCTGAAAAGGACAATTATCCCCTGCCTTCTATGGATGAAGTACTGCAGATTGTTAATGGCTCAGAGATGATGTCTTTCTTGGATGGCTTCTCAGGCTATAACCAGATATTGGTGGAGAAAGAAGATAGAATGAAGACTGCTTTTACCACCAAGTGGGGGACTTTTGCTTACAAGAGGATGCCATTTGGTTTGATAAATGCAGGAGCAACATTTCAGAGAGCAATGGACCATGCCTTCAAGGGGCTTATGGGCAAATGTATTGTAGTTTACATGGATGATCTAACAGTCTTTTCCAAATCCAGATTTGACCATGTCAAGCATTTAGAGTCTGTGTTTAACAAGTGCAGAGAGTTTGGCATCTCTTTGAATCCAAAGAAATGCATATTTGGTGTAACAGAAGGCAAACTGCTTGGGCATTTGGTCACAAAGGATGGCATTTCTATGGATCCAGGGCGAGTTGAGGCCATATCTGGCATACCATTTCCCAACTCCAAGAAAGAGTTGAGATCATTCTTTGGAAAGATTAACTTTGTCAGAAAGTTTATCTCAGGCTTTGCAGAGATAGTTAAACCAATGAATGATATGTTAAAGCAAACTGCCCAGATTTCCTGGACCACTGAAGCTAAGACTGCTTTTCAAGAAATCAAGACAGACATTAAACAAGCACCAGTCTTAGTAAGCCCAGATTTCGAGTGCAGATTTCTATCTGTACACTTTCTCTTCTGAACATACACTTGCTGCAGATGCTGACTCAATGGAGAGATACATGAGAACATCCAATTGCTTTCAAGAGCACTAATTTGAAGGGAGATGAACTGAAATATTCTTGTTTAGATAAACAGGCTTATGCTTTGGTAAGGGCAGTGAAACAGTTCAGACATTATATACTCAGAAGCAAAACTCATGCCATAGTGCCAGACCCAGCTGTGAAGTATCTTCTAAGTCAAAATGAGTTGGGTGAACTGAGGGGCAATTGGGTCACCAGGCTGCAAGAATATGACTTGGAGATTTAGCACTGCTAAAGCGATCGAGAGGACTTGGTTTGTCCGGGCACATTCTTGAAGTGCCTCCACGGCGAGGAAGTTAATCAATTAAACTCCGAATCTGATGATCGGTATGGGGATATCATTCATCTGCTACAGTTTGGAGTTTGCCCATCCCATTTGAACAGAACTCAAAGGAGAGCATTAAAGTTAAAAGCTGCTCACTATCTCCTCAAGGTAGATACTCTGTATAGGGAGAATTATGCTGGCATCTTTCTAAGGTGCATTTCTCCCAGTGAAGTCAGTGAAGTCATGGCTAGCTTTCATGAAAAACTAGGGGCAGGACATTCATCAGGATCTGCTACTGACACATAAAATATTAAGAGCGAGGCTATTACTGGCCTACACTTTTTAAGGATGCACATCAACATGTCAGAACCTGCCATCAGTGCCAGACATTTGCAGCCAAAGAGGCAAACCGAGCTCTGCCATTGCAACCAGTTGTGATAAACAAACCTTTCATGCAGTGGGGACTTGATTTTGTGGGAGTCATTAACCCAAATTCCTCGGCAGGGCATAAATATGTCTTGACAGCTACTGACTATTGCACAAGGTGGGTTGAAGCAGCAGCCACTACAAGAAGTACAGCCCAGGAAGTTATTGATTTTCTTGAATCAAATGTCATAACTAGATTTGGGGTTCCCATGAATTTGGTCTGTGATAATGGGCCAGCCTTCCAATCATTGGAGTTTGCAGATTGGGCATACCATATGGGGATAGTTATCAGATTCTCATCCAACTACTACCCCCAAGGCAATGGACTAGCTGAGTCAACAAACAAGAACTTAATGAATGCCATCAAAAAGTCTGCAGCAGACAAACCCAGGCAGTGGCATACATTGTTGAAATATGCACTGTGGGCTGATCGGATAACACACAAAGTGGCTCTTAAGACCTCTCCTTTTGTTTTGTTGTATGGTACCCGGCCAATTGTTCCCATCTCCTTGAAGTTGCCCACCTACCAATTTGCCTTAGATTATTTTGAAGATCATGATGATGCAGAAGCCCGTGTTTTAGACCTCACTAACTTGCGGGATGAAAGATTCCAAGCCCTGGAGCACTTCGGCGAGGCACCAAGAAACTGTCAAGCGGTGGTTTGACAAGAGAGCCAAGGTGAAGGCTTTCGAGCTGGCAGACTTAGTGCTTCTGTGGGACAAGGCCCATGAGAAGAAGGGTAAGCACACAAAGTTGCAGCCACTGTGGATAGGCCCCTACCAAATTGCTGAAATATTGGGTAACAATGCTTTTCGCTTGCAAGACCTGGATGGTAATTTTTTGGACCTCCCTGTTAATGGCCAGTACTTGAAACATTATTTCTCCATTGTTCCATCCAATGTATCATTTGAGTGAGCTATGAAGAAGTTGTAACATGTGTACATATTGTGAATAGCTCTCCCAGTTTTATTTTGTTCTAGTTTAGTTCTTTTAATAGCTCTGTACAGTTGCTTTAGTTGCTTCTTTTTAGTTTTAATTGTGTGTTGTCTGTACAGGTTTGTTTGTTAGATTAATCCTTGTTCTCAGTGCAGTTTTATTTTTTATTTTTTTTTTAAATGTCTGTACAGTTGCAGTTTTTCAGTTTTCTTTAATTGTTTTTCAGTTTTATTTCTTTGTCAATGCAGTTTTATTTTTAAATGTCTATACAGTTGCAGTTTAATTTATTTCAGTTGTAGTTTAATTTATTTCAGTTGCAGTTTAATTTGTTTCAGTTGCTTTAGTTTATTTCAGTCTTTGTTGAGATTTAGCTTTCATTGATCTAGCGATTTTAATTGCTTTGCTTTTGTTTTAGCTTAATTTTGTTGCTGTCATTGTGTGCTTTGCATCCTTTGTAAATAGCCTTGCAGTTTGTTTTATTCCTTTGTCTGTACAGCTGTGTAGTTTTCAGTGTTTAGTTTATTTTATTTGCAGTCTGTATAGTTTTATTCTATTTTGCTTTAGAAGCCTGTGCCTGTCCTTGGAAGCCTGTACAAAGTCCTTTGGCTTCTGAAATTTTTTGTCCTTTGCCTTTGCCTGAGCAATCAATGAAAAGTCAGCCTACTAAAATTGTTTATTCTAAGCTGATCAATCCAGTTTCAATCCAGTATCCCCATTTTGTTCACCATTCTAATTGAGATAGTCTGCTTGCACTGAACTGTAGAACTATTTTGTTATTCAGGATAAAGGTAGAGAGATGATTGGATCTTGTGTCTTACTTGCCACAGTTGTTTTAATGATAGAAAAGCTGCTATCTTTGTTTAGTTGGAGGAACTCCCGGGGAATCCAAGAAAAGCTGGTTATGAGAGGGGACTATGTCATGCAATTATTTGGGTGTCACCAGAGGCTATCAATGCCTAGACTGAAATAGTTCCAGATTGATCAAGTGTTAAAAGAAAATTGTGATTTCCCTAAAAGCATCTCAGATATTGATATATTTCAGAGGGAGAGATATAAAAAAAAAAAAGAAAAAAAAAAGAGTTGAACAATTAAAAGAGGCAGCCAATATTAGATTCTGCCCTACGGTTGTAAATTTGGGTCGTGTAAATCTAAAGGGTAACTCTGTCTAGAGTTGTAAAAGGCTAAACTAGTAAACGAGCTCTACTCGGTTTCCCCTTTTACAATCTAGAAAAGTTGATTAATCCAAGTTTATCATTCAATTCGAGTCATCCTTGAAGAAAATTTTATACCCTTTGAAATTGCACATCAGAAATCTTCCTTGAAGTAATCCGACCTAGTATGTCCTTGGGAAATTTTAACGACTTGCGGTTAACGATCAATTTATTGTGAAGAATGTCCGTGGCAAGGCATGATGCATGGTCTTTTTGTTTTGAAACCAGAGTCTTGGGTTCTAAAATAGTGCTACTATTTTACCCGTAGATATCGCCATTTGTTGAGAAGCAACACACCCCCACTGAAAAATGAGATTCCAATCCTCTTGAAAGCCCTGAAATACCATTTTGCAGGGACCCTCTTGATCATTTTCAGTTTTAAATCCAGATTTTGCTTGCCTCCTTTTTAAAGTTGTGCTTTTTCTTGCATTCTAGTTGTGTTATCCAAGAATTCACTTTTTACATGCTAGAAATCATTCATGCTTAAGCAAAATCTTGCACCGATACCGAGAAAATCCAGAAAACAGTTGCATAAATTCATGAAAAATCAAACTTTCCATTTTTGGTAGTGTCGCGATATCGCGACACTTCCATTTTCGAAAATGTCGCGATATCGCGACAGGTAAGTCAAAATGCAGCTAAGTCCTGAAAGTGTAGCGAAATCGCGACACTTTCCATTTTTGGAAGTGTCGCGATATCGCGATGTTTCCATTTTTGGAAACCGTCGCAAAATCGCTGCTTGTTGGAGGAGAGAGAAAGAAAACATACGGAGGGGCACGATTTTGCGACATGTCGCGAAATCGTGACATGTCGCATTTTCGCGATAGGAGAGAGAAAATGCATGAAAATCGGCTAAGTGCCAGAAAGGTCGCGATTTCGCGACATGTCGCGAAATCGCGACAGTTTTGGAGAGAGAAGCAAGCTGTACGGAGAAGCGCGATTTGGCGACATGTCGCGAAATCGCGACATGTCCCATTTTCGCTGAGGATAAATGAAAAAGTGGCTAAGTCCGAAAATTGCAGCGATGCGTTGCATGTTTCGAAATCAGGGGTAAAAGGGTGCAGCGATGCACTGCATGTTTCCAAGTCGAGAGGAAAAAGCTGCAGCGATTCGCTGACATGTCTCAAGATCAAGGGTAAAAGTGCCAGCGATGCGCTGCATGTTTCGAAATCAGGGGTAAAAGGCTGCAGCGACGCGCTGCACGTTTCAAAGGCAAAGGGAGAAAATTGTAGCGATGCGCTGCACGTTTTGAGGAAGATGTACGGCCGCCAGCGAGAGGCGCGATTTTGTGACATGTCACGAAATCGTGACATGTCGCGTTTTCGCGGCCGACGAGGGAGAAGTTGCCATAGCGCTGGAGACGTCGCGATTTCGCGACATGTCGCGAAATCGTGACATGTCACGGAATCGCGGTAGGAGAGAGAAAGTCTTCAGAGGGCCCGAAAGTGCATTTCAGCTGAAACAGAAGGCATCCTGGGGTAGCGACACGTGTCAAAGCGTGAGGCAGACATGCAGAGGCCGACATGCAAGCTTATTTTGTGGATTTTAATCTGTTTTTAATGTTTTAAGCTTGGATTTAATGTTTATTAAAGTGCTAATATAATCTTTTTGTCTTTCATGCAGGATTCCACCTGGCACTTGCGGGACAACCGGGAAAGACCATAAAGGCAAAGTTAAAGTGCGGATTTAGTCAAGGACCGCCATGCTAGAGGAAAAGAAGCCAGTAAATGCATTTAATGAGAGATTTATTGCGAGAATTGATAGCATGGAGACCATTTCAACTCAGAGATGGATTTGCGGAGATCAAATTGATGGAGAAGTGGTGACTCATCCGGCTCACCAGTAGAATTAATGGAGGCATTTATTTGCAGCTGCAGATGAATGCAAGTGGCTTTAGATTTTATCTTCTCCATTTATGGCGATTAATCGCACGATTTGCCGAAGGGTTAAGTTCTATCCGGACTTTGATTTTTAAATGGATTTTTATTGTAAAACCCGGGTCCTAGGGTTTAAGTGCGATAAGATTTAGGGTTTGAGCAAGATATTTTGAAAAGATCAGGGTCCGTCACGAGTCTATAAATACAGATTCTAAATGTAATCGCGAGAGGCGGAGACTTAGAAATAAAAGGCTTATAAGCAATTTCTTGCAAATTTTGTGAAATCCTTTGTTTACGGACTTGGAGTTGATGTGCTTTAGCTTTTACGTGATAGCATGGCCAGGAGCCTAATCTTTTGCAGAGTGTGATAAGTGTATCTTCTTTTGTTATCCGTTCCATTTAAAGTTTGTTAGATATATGCTGTAAATCTGCCATTGTCAAGTTTAAATATGCTGTTAGGCTTCAGTTGTTCTCTTGTCTGCTAGGGGAAATTACAGATTTTAGGTGTAAGTTTGTTCTAATTGCTTTGTCTTCACTTGTGTGAGCTAGAGTTGCTGGTGAAAGATACCGATTTTAACCAGTTGCCCTTGGATTTATAATTTTCTGCTAGATCTGTTTCACTCTGCCTTGTGCTCTTAGTTGAAAGTGATCTTAGACTGACTGGACACTTTCTTCTTTGATTTGTTCTGTTGTGAAGCTAGTAGCATAGATAAAATTGACGGTTTGGGTTTTACAGTTGATGTTTGATAAGCTTCTCTTTTCTGCCTTACCCTACCCTCTCTTTGCTTTCGGTGAATGATCCATTTTTATTTTCTTTGTTTGTCTTTTATTTAAATCTGCTGACCCATGAGAGCTAGATCAAGAATTCAAGTTAAATATGATTGTCAACAACTTTTGCAACTACGAACAAGTTCAGGAACCCCCTGTAAGGTAACAAAGCAGTCCATATTGAAATCTATTTCAGAAGTGGAAAAGAGTGAATTGCCATTCGACCCAACTCTGTAACTCGCACCTTGGATAACTAGCTAGATCCTAAAGATGAGTGGGATCCGTCCCGTGGGTGTCTCCGGAGCTTCCTTGCTTCATCCTTTCCCGGGGTGTGCATGAAAGCCGGACCAACAAGAACCAATACTTGTGGTATTATGGGAATGTCATTATTTGAAGGATATTTTGATGAAGGGGGAGTAGCTCATCAAAATGTGGCACTCGGTTACTTGCAAGAATAAGAAACAACTAAAATGAAGGAGATCCCACACCAAAAGTGGAAGGAGTGCCCAAGACAAAATTTTACAATATTTGATTTCTTGTTGCAAAACTGGAGGAGACGAAAAATATTAAGTTTATTCCAATGTGGTGATGCTGATGAACTTCTAGAAGAAGTCCTATCAACATCAAGGGGGGGATAATTTTGGAATTATCCCTAATTCCTAAGTTTGTTGATATTGTTAGGATTGTTGTTGTCGTAGCTTTTCTAGAAAGTGTTATTGTTAGAGGATTTGTTAGAGGTTTTATCGCCATCTATCCTTGGCATAGGCTATTATGAGGTGATTGGTTAGCATGTATTTTTCTTTCTAAGCCTATTTAAGAGTTTAATGATTCTCTATTCAATAGAAAAAATTGCATTTGTTGCTCACTTCTCACTATCTTCCTTAGCATTTTTCTCTTTCTCCTTTTTGAGTAATCTTATTTCTTTTTCATAGTCTTCATTTTGTTTCTTGAAAACTTCACTCTCATTTCATTTCATTTCTCTCATTTTGAATCCCTTGTAGTTTATTTACAAGGTCTTTGATGACATCTATTAGTTTATCCATATTTTTATCCCTTCCCTCAAGATCTCTCTTACAAATATCCAACTTTATTTATAATTGAATAGGTTCCCATTTACTACCAATTGAAAAAATAGGTTCCCATTTACTAAAAAATATTGGTTCCATTTCTTTCCAAGTGCACCAGGTATTATCCCTAACAAATATTGCTTTCCATTGTAAAGCTTCCCCCAAAAAATCCATGAAAACCAAAGCATGTCATGCTTTTATCATATTAATATTTTTCTATTTTCAGCCACTCTTTCACATCAATATCATTTTCTCCAAAAAATCTTTGAAGTGCCATGAATTCACATCCATCAAAATGATAATGCAAACTAGGTTTTTACAAAAATATATATCCCAGTTTATTTGAAGCTAAAATTTCACATAAAAATTTAGATCTGCATTTTTCTTCAAAACAAAATAAACTACAACTAATTTTCTTACCCCAACTAATAAATTTTATCTTCCAAAATAATTGGCAATTTGAAAATTCATCGCTTCTCTTATTTCAGATGACTAACAGCACAGGGTCGTATCTCCCTCAATACTACTCAAATTCCTTCATATGACCACTCATTTTAAAGCTCTTCAAATTCCATACAAAATGATCCAAGAATTTCTTGAATCAAATAAACTTTTGCATAGATATGGCTCCTAAAAGATGACATATTTTTCCAAAAAATCTTCTCTAATTCTACAATCCACAAAAAAACAATCCCCACTTTCCCAAAATTGTTGCTCTGATACCACTTGTTATGAAACTTTATTCTTATGAACATAAATCATTCACAAATATGCATAAATATAAAATCATTCATCTATAAATAGTTATCCACAATAATAATCCACACAATGAGACAGAGATAGATAATACCCTTAAGGTAGGGCAACACCAATAATACTCCTTAAGAAAGTAATAACTCCATAAGATCTCCTAAGATGAGAGCATCACTAAGAGATGGAAAAGTACTATAAGCCACTTTGTGGGCAAAGATTATTACATACAATTGATCTCCATGATGATTACAATCACAAATAACCCTTCTTTATATATCCATATTCTAATTCTACTTTGGAGAGCCAACTATTTATATTATAATACAATAAAACTTGGGTTATGTGTGGCTCATGCCAATACTTATACAATATAATATTATATCCCCATATATTTATTCTTGCATACCCTAATAATCTCATTTCTTGATACCTTTGGAAGTTGTAAATAGCTAGGTAGGAGCTCCATTTACTAGAACCAAGTAGGATACCGAGGAAATACATCCCTTGATCCATTCTACCAATCCTGGTAGAATCCAAATTATCTCATCACCTTTAGGAGGAAGCACTAGTCAACTCTATGCTTTGGATAGGTCTAACCTAATAAACATAGAGGGTATTTTCTATACTTGCATAGAGTGGATGGCCTCCCGAGCTAAGACTATATTATCCAAGATCTATCTTCCTTCCACAAACCATCGTATTCTGAATAAATAATTTTTTGAAGAGGTTTGACCCTTTATGCCATAATCTTAGTGATAATTTTATATAGGACATTACAAAGGGCTATTGGTCAGTAGCCAGAGATGTTTTCAGATTCCTAGGTTTTGAACAAATGTTATATATGTCTTGTTCACATTTTTTAGCACCACTTTGGCTATCCTAGTCTCTTCTACCACTTTCAATGGTTCTTTGGCAGTAATTAATATATTTAAAGTTAGATTATCTTTCTCTATGATGAGAGAAGGAATTGCTTGGAATACTTCCTGTTGTGCCTCTTGGTTTATTGGTTTTGTCTTAAAGAGTTAGGTAAAGTATTCTCTTGTTATATCTTTCATCCCATCCCATGTATGTATCTAATCACCTACTACTATTTTTAGGGATGAGATGCAGTGGTGTGATTACCTTTCTAGGAGATATTTATGGAAGAATTTAGTGTTACTATCTCCCTCATGGAGCCATTGGATCCCAGATTTCTATATCCACAAGATCTCTTCTATTTTTTCCTATTACTCCAGTTGAGTAGTAAGCCTAGCCTCCTCCTTACTCCAGATATTTGTAGTATCATATATTCATATTTTTTGATTTAGGTCCTCAAGTTTGATTAAGATATATTATTATTTTTATTTATGTCACCAATCTCTTCCCAAATTCATGTTTTCAATTTGGACTTGAGGTACAAAAGCCTCCTAACAAAATTATACATCTTCATACCATGTGGTCTTGAGCACCACTTTGGCTATCCTTGTCTTCAACTTTTGGGGTGGGTTCTCTTATGGGCTACTTGGTAGAACTAGAATTTACTTAGTGTTGTGATTTATTTCTTCAACTATTGGTTCCTTAGGGCTTGAAGAGGATTTTCTAGGATATCTATCTCCATGATGTTCTCCTCATCATCCATTGGGAGATTAACAAACTTATTTGTGAATATGACTACCTACTCTTTAGATGCTTGTTTTCTCTATATGTTCTTCTGTTTAGGCAATTTGAAACCTTCAAGGGTCATTTCCTCTTGTGCCTATTTCGAGATTCAATATTTGTGACCCCTAACTAGGTGATCATATTCATGATAAATCCGATACTTGAAGGGGATGGTCTCATAGTCCACATCTTGTTCTCGAGTATCCTAACCAAACTACAGAGTAATTTTGGCAAGGGCTTGTCAAGGTCAATGAGAACACAAATTTTGGTATAGATAATTTGTCCAAATCAACTTGTATTGCATGTTGTCATCATATAAGATACTAGAGTATTATCTATTTTCATGAAGATAACTTGGTTCTAAAACTGTTCTAGCAATCCAAAAAGTGTCATCCAAACTGGGGCTACTAAGGGCATTTCCTCTTCTACCTTGAACTTGGTATGCCAAGAGTTCATGAAAAATATTGACCTACCTAAAAGCCAAGGACCCCCTAGAAAACTTAATCCTTATCCTCTTCATTACCCAAAAGAACTAAAAAATAACTCTAGGGGTAAGAAAAATATTTAACTCACATGCAGTTCTCCATTATCTAGCAGCCCACATTTTGAAAGTAGGGAGGCTTGGATGAAGATCCAAAAATCAGAATATTAATACTCTATGTTCCTTAGTGTTGATCCTAGTCTATATGTCTGACATGTGAAGTTTGACTATGGGAGAGCCATATATCGCTTTCATGTACCCCAAGGCTATTTTCCTAGGGTTTATTTTGGGAATTCTCAAAGATCTACAAGCAGTCCTAGTGTTATTAACTGTAATTATTTATAACTTTTCTCTCCTCAAGGTATCCTAGAAGGCTATCTTTGCATTTTTCACCAAAATATATTTCCATACTGGGTATCAACTCATTTTGTTTGCTATGATCAACAACATTAGCCCCTGCTTGTTTACTTTCCAATGGTCCAAGGTTATTCTCATTTTGAAACATTTCCACTTGTTGCAATATAACCCTAGCTTTTTATTTTAAAGTCAATCCTCTGCATCTTGAGCGTTTGCACCCTTTGGTTTTGCCCTTGTTTAAGATTTACTATTGTGAACTCGAATAAATATTAAAAATTTTCTTGTTAGAATAAGATTTGATCACTAGCTTATATTATTTGTTCCACCTACATATGCTTATGGTTATTTTGGCCTTTCTTGGAGTCCATGTCCTATGAATTATTGTGCATATTGGTCCTATTCCCATGGAATCCTCTTCTTCCACCATCTAGGGCTTTACCATTTTGTTATCCTCAAAACTCTATAAACCCTCAACCAAGGGTCTCTGAAAACCCTCAATCAAGAATCTTTGTAAACTCCCCTATTGACCTTTCCAACTTGCATTCTACACTTGCACCTGAAATAATTCTTAGGAATATTTTTTGGTTTGTTTTTTTAAAGCTTGAGTTTTCTTAATATTAAAAAGGTTTGAATATAAAAATAATTTATATAAGAGTAATAAGATGTGAAGAGTTTAATGTTATTTTTTAGCCTTTTATATTATTTAATTTATTGTTTATTTACCTCATTAAAATTAACTTGACTATCATATATATATATATATATATATATATATATATATATATATATATAACTATTTTATTATTAAATAAGACAACATTATTTCTACAATATAGCATCTTTGTTATTTTTTAATGCATCATGTATTATTTTAGCAAAAAATTGCTTGCTATGGTACTCTTTCCCTTTAAGAATTTGAATCATGCCTCTGATCTAGAAAAATATGTTATAATTATTACTTATTCAATTTTACATGGATATAGCATGCTTTTCTAAATAGGAGATATTCTATTTCTTATGAGCCATTTTGGGTGGTATATTGTAGTATTTGCAGGTATTTAAATTTTGTTAGAATAAGTTGGTTGATATTCCATTCTTGGAATAATAAAAGAAGCGCTCGTAGGCGCTCTCCAATTTGGTTATCTAACCACCGAGGTGGTTTAACCAGTTTGTAACCGCATGTATCCCTTATATTTGGAGTTAATGAGAAGAATCAATTGCTTCGTGAATTTCTTTATGGCATCAGAGCTACGGACAGAACGACTGGCGGACCTAGGACGCAGACCCTGACACGGACAACAGAGAGACTGGCGGACCGAGGACGCAGACTGAAGACAGCAGACCCTGACACGGACAACAGCAAGACTGACGGACCGAGGACGCAGACCGAAGACAGGAGACACGACTGGCGAGACATGGAAGGAGACACGACTGGCGGGACGTGGAACGCAGACCGAGGATAGACCCTAACACAGACAGGAGACACGACTGGCGGGACGTGGAAGCGCATGATTCATGGCTCGGGGAAGGTTCGGCGGTAGGGAGGCAAAAGGACGGGGACGGGGTGGTTGCCCGAAGGCAACCGAAAGCATTAGACGCTTTCGGCATTTTTTAAACCCCCCCACATTGGCCGCACAGGCCATGTGGGATTATTTTTTTTCCCCGATTCTATGGCCCTAGTGTTGTCAATACAAACCGCATGCATTATCTTTCTCGTCGGGCTCTCTGGCTCAGGCGGTAAGTAAGGTTATTGTTTGGCGGAAGGTTCCCGGTTCCAATCCCTGCGGGGAATTTTTTTGACACCCGTACCTGTCGTTTGACGCCCTTCATGTCCCTGTGACGGCGGAACACGCTGTTGATGCCCTGCGTGTCCCAGTGATGGCGGGCTTGGTGTTTTTGATGCCCAGAATGGTACAGTGACGACGGACAGGCCTGTTGATGCCGACAGAATACAGTTGACGCCTGTACATGGATTTTTTGATGGCTGCATACCTTATTTTTAGGTATTTTTTTTCCACTTTCTTGTCTCATTTGCAACTTGAAAGGGGGGGAAATCCATATATTCCTTTGCAAAATTGTCAGACAAAGGGGGGAAATCAAGCTATTTGGCAGAATTTTGCTAGAATAAAAATAGGTGCTAAAATTTGTGGGCATTTATGATTGTTATTTTTTGCATTTAAATATTCTGTTTTCTTGCATTATCAATCATAAATTACAAATATAAGACCCCAAATTTATACCCTATTTGTGCAATTTATTGCACAACAGCGTTCGGTATTTGAGATACCTCCGGTCCACACTTACAGTGTAATGTTGTCGTGCTTTGGACTACTGTATTCGCCGCCTAATATAGCTGCAACAACGACGTCTGAGCTTGTTCTCTATAAATCGTCGGGGAGAAATAAGGCAAACCAGTTTTTTTATTTCTCATTTCATACCCACATCGTGATTGTTGTTAGGCGTAAATCCTGACGAAAGCTCTTTTTTCCAAAGTGTTTAGGGGAAGTTACGCCCCACGCATGCGGAATAAAACTTTCTATGGTAGGTGTCATTAACAACACGATGCCCTTTCAATATCGCCTATGTTCAATATATTGTGCTTCTCATATGTACTTATAGTCTCCCTCTCGTAAGGGCGAGTACATATTGAGTAGTATACTGTTCCTATATACCTATAGTTTCCCTCACGTAAGGGCGGGTGTATATTGAATGGTTACAATATAACGATCTGGCAGGTATAAAGAAAGGGAGACCAATTGGTGATATAAGGAACCTTCATAATGGCCACAATTCATAAGTATCTCTCAGATTCCCAATTGTTGAAAGGTCCTAACTTTGTTCCATGGAAGACAAAGATGAAAGCCATACTTCAGCTGGAAGATTTATGGGATGTAGTGACTGGCACTGAAAAACGTCCTCAAACAATAGGAACAGATCAAGATGATTGGGATAAGAAAGACCAGAAGAGTCTTGTATTTATCTTACTTGCTACCACAGATGAGGTGCAGCCTCATATTTGTGATGCAAAAACTAGTAAGATAGCCTGGGATGCTTTGCTCACAGTATATGAAGGGAAGAATCAATCCACTATTCTCCATCTTCAAACTCAACTACATAATCTCAGTATGAGTTCTGGAGAAACAGTTGACATATTCCTATGCAGAGTGGCAGATTTGAAAGCAAAATTGAATGCTATGGGAAAACTTGTGGATGATGATGTCTTGAATTCTGTTATCTTGAGAGCATTACCAAGTTCCTACAAGATGTTGATCACCTCTCTCAATGTTTCTGGTAGACAAGTCTCATTTGTGGAACTGGTAAACTTGCTTCAGACTGAGGAGGCAACTCAGGTCCAGAAAGATGACATGCCAGATAATGCTCTCTCCACACAACAAAGTGGTAAACAACAAGGCCAGTTTCAAAAAGGAGGTGCTTCTTCCAAAGGAAAAGGGAAGCAATCTCAACAAAAAGATACAAAATATTGCAAAATTTGTGACATGAATAACCATGACACCAACAGATGTTGGTTCAAAAACAAGCAACCAAATGAAAGAGGTTCCCAAAAGAAGGGCAAGCACAAGAAAAAATACAATAAGCATAAGCAGTCTAAAGGCCATGTTGCTTATGCTGAATCCAACTCAGACTCACATTCTCCTGAGTCCGATTCAGACTCTGACTCTGAACGAGCACACAAGGTGCTCATGACTCATACTTCGTCTTCCCAGATAGATGTTGTATGGTATATTGATTCAGGAGCTAGCAAACACATGACTAGGGATAAATCCTGGTTTGATACGTTTGTTGAAAAAGAGGGTAAGCCAATCACAATTGCTGACAATCAGGTATATCAAGTAAAAGGAGAAGGGGATATTTTTGTGTCTCTTCCCGATGGTAATTGTCAAATTGAAAAGGTTCTCTATGTTCCAGGCTTAGCCAATAATCTGCTTTCAGTCACACAAATGTTGGATAGAAACATGGAAGTCATGTTTCGAGTTGTCAATGGCCAGAAGAGATGTTTTATCACACACAGTGGTAAACATGTAGCAACTGGATCTTACAAACATGGCTTGTTTATTCTCGATGCTATTTCCACTTCCCATGTTGCTTTGGCTGCAACTACAAAAGAGGCCACCTCTCTCTGGCATCGACGTTATGGGCATCTCAGTTCTGGATATTTGCTTGAATTACACAAATATGGGATGGTGAAAGGTCTTCCGCCCCTCTCATCTATCTTGCCGGTTTGCTCGGATTGCTTAGCAGGGAAGCAACATCGAGTGCCTTTTGAAGCAAGCTCCTCTCGAGCTGCAAAACCTTTAGAGCTGGTACATACCGATCTGTGTGGTCCTATGCCAACCAACTATGGTGGGAAAAAGTATTTTCAACTATTCGTTGATGATTACTCACGAAATATGTGGGTTTTCTTTCTTCAGTTGAAATCAGAAGCGTTTCTCAACTTCCAACAGTTCAAGAAGCTTGTTGAGAAGGAGTCGGGATGTTTGATAAAAACCCTCCGCTCAGATCGAGGGGGGGAATACACCTCTGAAGAGTTTTCAGAGTTTCTTAAAGAACATGGGATCAAAAGACAACTGACTACAGCCTATACACCTCAGCAGAATGGAGTTGTAGAAAGAAGAAATCGTTCCATTATGGAAATGGTTCGATGTATGCTAAAAGGAGCACATCTTGAGGATCAATATTGGGCAGAAGCAGTAAACACAGCATCATACCTCCTAAATAGAGCACCCACTAGAGCTCTACAAGGGAAGACTCCACAAGGAGCATGGAGTGATAAGAAACCTTCCATTTCTCATCTGAAGGTGTTTGGATGTAAAGCATTCATGCACATTCCAAAACAGAAAAGAAGGAAGCTGGATGAGAAAACCCTGTAGTGTATTTTTCTTGGCTATGATGAGTACTCAAAAGGTTATCGATTGATTGATCCTAAGACCAAGAAGACACATGTAAGTAGAGATGTTGTATTTGATGAAGCTCCTACATCAAAAGACACATCCACAACTGTATACATAGATGAAGCAGAGCCTAAAAAGGAGGTTCAACTTCCAAAGCAAAAACAAAAAGTTCCAAAATGGTATACTAGCACTTTGAGAGATGCTAAGTTGAAATCCTTTCCAGATCTATCTCTTGATAGGCCATGTACTCGTAGTATGACTCAATAGAAGAGAGCAGAAGAATCTACTTCAGAGGTTGACGAACTTTGTCAACACTTTGATGATTTGTCGATGAGTACCAAATATGACAGGGAAGAAGATGAGGATGGAGAAAAACTTTATATGTCTACATTAAATACAAATGAACCCACAACGGTTCAATCTGCACTTGATCAACCACAGTGGAAACAAGCTATGGATGTAGAACATAAATCTCTTCTTAAAAATAATACTTGGAAATTAGTCGATCTGCCAATAGGAAAGAAACCCATAGGTTGCAAATGGGTATTCAAAGTGAAGTATAAGGCAGATGGATCTATTGATAAGCATAAATCCCGGCTTGTTGCAAAGGGATATGCTCAGAAAGAAGGCATAGATTATGAAGAGACTTTTGCCCCTACTGCAAAAATGACTACCATTAGAGTACTTTGTGCCATGGGAGCTCAGTTTGGGTGGAAATTGCATCAGATGGATGTTAAAAGTGCCTTCTTGAATGGTGACTTACAAGAAGAAGTATACATGACTCAACCAGAAGGATATGTGGTTGAGGGGCAAGAACAAAAAGTGTGCAAGTTGATCAAATCTCTGTATGGGCTAAAACAAGCTCCTCGAGCATGGTATATCAAGATAGACAGTCACCTTGTGCAGCATGGTTTTATTAGAAGTCCTTCAGATGCAAATCTCTATATTAAGAAAAATGGTTCTGATATAGTGATTCTTGTACTTTATGTTGATGATCTGATCATCACAGGAAGCTCAAAAAAAATGATTGACTTAGTAAAAGACGACTTGAAGCAATCATTTGATATGACAGATCTAGGACTTCTGCACTATTGTCTTGGTTTAGAAGTTACTCAACAAAAGTTTCATATTAGAGTAACACAAAAGAAATATGCCAAGACTTTAGTAGAAAAATATCGGATGACTAATTGTAAGTCAAAAGCAACTCCAATGGAGCAAGGACTTAAGTTATCTCGATATGATGAGTCACCTCAGGTAGATGGTACTCTCTATCGCCAGTTGATTGGGAGTCTCCTATATCTGACAAATACCAGACCAGATCTCAGTTTTGCTGTAGGATATCTTTCAAGGTTCATGCAAGAGCCTAAAATGAGTCACTGGAAAGTAGCAAAAAGAGTTCTTCATTATGTTCACGGTACTACAAATTATGGTCTGGAATATAGACAGAATAATAATTTTTTCTTACTGGGATACACAGACTCGGATTTTGCTGGATCCCTTGATGATCGTAAATCCACCTCCGGATATGTTTTCCATCTAGGATCCGGACCTATCTCATGGCATAGTAAGAAACAACATGTGGTTGCTTTATCTTCTACGAAGCAGAATATCGTGCAACCAGTGAAGCAGTCTATGAGATAATGTGGTTAAGTCGCATTCTTACAAACATGGGCCTTCCAAAGAATCTTCCTCTTCATTTGTTTTGCGACAACCAAGGTGTTTTGAATCTTGTCAAAAATCCAATTTTTCATGAACGTACCAAACATGTTGATACCAGATGTCATTTTATTCGAGATGAAGTTCCAAAGCACCATATACAACTTCAATACATTCCTACTGATGCACAAGTTGCAGATATCTTTACCAAAGCACTTGGACGTATCAAATATGAAAAGTTTCGGGATACAATTGGGATTTGCCAATAATGTAATAAGGGGGGATGTTAGAATAAGTTGGTTGATATTCCATTCTTGGCATAATAAAAGAAGCGCTCGTAGGCGCTCTCCAATTTGGTTATCTAACCACCGAGGTGGTTTAACCAGTTTGTAACCGCATGTATCCCTTATATTTGGAGTTAATGAGAAGAATCAATTGCTTCGTGAATTTCTTCAAATTTTGTCTTGGTGACATTAGTTCCAACATGCATCTCTATGGTAGGACTTCTACTTTTATTGACAAAACTTACAAAAGGGAAGAACATGCTATATGCCTAATACAATATATTTTATTATGTAAAAAAACCAATTAATTAGTCAACAACTCCTAATATTTATGTTAAGTTGGTATCCTAAGTAGACTAAGTTATAAGTTCATATGGTTAAGTATGTGGGGACTACTCAACCATATAATAATATACTTTACTATGGGCCCATATCATGAGCCAATTTATCATGGGAATAATGCAATGGCGGTATTAGGGTTAGGTGTATATGTATTTTTACACTAAAAAGGGACTCCCTACATCTTAAGTGTCAATTAAACTATTATCATATTCTTAATATTTTGGAATGGTTTATTCATCCAATATGGTTTGTATGTGCAAGTTTTATCCATATCTTATCATGTAGATGCCACCACTCTTTTTTATTGTTCTTGAAATTTCTTATTTGTAAATTTTATGTAGAACCTTCAAACTTAAAATTTGTAATTTTATGTAGAACCAACTAGAGAAGAAATTATTACAAAAATGTTGACAATGGCACCAAATCAACCTATAATTTTTTTGAGGAAATCTTGGTCCAAGAAGTTGGGAAGATAAGTTAGAATAAAAAAATATGATGCAGTAGAAAGCAACAATGAACTTGCAAAGCAACTAGCTTGGATGTATGAAGGGGTACAGTTACAATATTGTGTATGCCAAAGATGAAGAATCTTTTCCCAATGAAATTGAGCATCTAAAATAAAGTGTTTTTCTATGTATTTTTTAATTCATAGTACTCATGAGTGGGTTATGCACAATGGTGAATATTCACAAATTGGGAAAATATTAGGATTTCCAAAATTAAAAATTGATGAATATGAGGACCCTCGACGTTGGCCCATTCGCCTAAAATTTTTAGGACCAATTTTTTCTTAGGGTCAATTTACCACAATATATATCCAAACATAGACATATTTGTACTCGTTGGAAAGATTTTTTTGAGCCTAATATAATGGTGGTATTTTTATGAAGTTATAAGGTGATTTAATAGGTCAAAATTTACCCCAAATACAACCTTACTTTTTAGGGCTTCAAATACCCCAAATTTTGGTGTGAAGATGATTGATTTGATTTGCTTAGGATTCACCTTGATTTTGATTATGATTCACCATTTTTTTACAAGTACATTTCGAGTCCAAGCCCTTATGCATAACCCTACGAGTCATGACCATTCATTTTATTCTATTCAGATCATTGTGATGCTCTATTTCTAGGTATATATTCTTATGATAGAATTACATTTCACCTTAATACTTATTTCTAATTCTCAATTAAAAGGTTCAAATGTATACAACCACTCCCTATTTTTATCCTCATTTCTTCACTTTAGGTATATTATTTGTTTTATTTTTTAAATCCAAAATTTATGGCTGTTTTTTCATTTAAAGCATAATGTAGTCTAGGTTGGTTGATTCAATAACTACCAAACAATAATTACTTGCATGTTGTACTTACAATAAGAAATCTCAGATTTCACTTATCAGAAATTTAAATCTTTAACAACAATAGATATAATTCACATACACATTATTACAAAAAAAAAGAATCCCCATAAAACACTCTTGAACAACTTGAAAATAACCTGCTATAGTTGTTGGTCTTGTGCCAAAAACATCTTTCAACCTACTACAACTATTGTTATTATGCCATAATTCTTTACCTATTATAGTTGTTGGTCTTGAGTCAAAAACTTTTGTCAACCTGCTACAACCTTTTTTCTTGAGCTAGAAACTTATTTTAACCTACTACAACTGCTCATAATATGTTAAAATTATCTTTTAACTACTACAACTACTGGTATTATGCCAGAATATCAATACTGACTCCTCCAAGACCCAAACTATATATCTCCTCTCTCTTTGGCTACTGCAATAATTTAATAAGGCATGATCTCCTCTATTTAATTCTCTTATCCTTATTTATAGATTTCTTGTCGACAAATTGGTAAATTTATTTAAAATAAATAAATTCCCCACCTTTTTTTGGTATTAAAACAAACTAGAAAAAATAATATAAAAAATGAAAATCTTATCTCGACCTAGGTGCTTGTGAACATGGATTTTTATTTAAAAATTAAAAAAATATAAATTTTTATTTATTTTTAATCTTAAAATGCAGAACTATTTTTTTCTTCTTTTATTTTTTTGGTGATGCGGGATACACCCTAGGTGAGAAAATGATTCATAGGCAAAAATCTCATGAACATTTCATGAGATCTTCAACCAAGAACCCATGCTTCAAAACTGTTAATTCACTCATCCAAGTTGTCTCTTCTTCAGACTTGTTGGGATTGAAAGAGATGATATGTATTACACATGAAAAGTACAATATATAGACATAAGCCTATATGAAAACATGACAAGTATCAAGGACACATGTCAAGGAGAAATAAGGGGTAAAGTACACATTAACTTTAACATTCCCCCTTAATGTGTACTTTCCAAAAAAAGGTAAGTCAACATTAGAGACATTCCCCCTTAATGTTGACTTCCATTACATTATTTGGGATAATGTCTAGGCTCGTGCTCTTTGGTCTTGGCTCTTAAAATATGAACAATGATTCTAGATGTGCGGTGTATACATCTAGGTTTATTGCCTCAGGGTCAACCACTTCCTCGAGTCTATTGCCTCTAGGTCAGCCTTGTCTTAGTGCCTCAAGGTCAGCCTCTCTTGGGCATGTTGCCTCTGTAGGTCACTAACTAGGTTCACCATGGATATCAAAATCTTCCCCCTCATGGTGAATCTAGGAGATGAACCACTTAACTTACTTTTGTTTATTGCCCCTAATTTAATTGGTGCCAATCTAGGGCACCAAACATGTATGGCTCTCCAGTGTTATGTGCACAGCCTTGGTGGCACTTACATCCACATAAAAAATTGAAACATTTAAAGTGATAAAATATTCTCCCCATCATGGAAACGGGCTCTGCTACACTATTTTGGAAGTCACCTGATGCACTAATAAGAATCGATGAAACATCTAGAATGCCATCCAGTCAGAATTTTGGCTACCATCTTCATCCAGTCATAATTTTGGCTACCATCTTCAATTTTGTAGTTTCTCGAACACCATATTTGATTTTTAAAATACTACTATTGTGAAAAATGGTACATGGTAGTGTCAAGCAACTCCATGATCATGATATGGTTGTTGCATTGTGCCTCCAAATGGGCATGATCAAGGAACAAAAAATAAAAACTTTAGTATGCCTATGAATATTACAAACAAGTAGAGAGAAGGGGTGAGATACGCAGCCTGTGATAGTGATAATATACCATAGAATTGAGGATAAATGCAATCAAAAATGGTAGAAATGGGCCATAAAAGGATATCTTCATCTCCATGGATGACCTCATCAAAAACTTGAATAGTTGAATGTTATTGTAGGGAATCATAGGAAACGTAGAAACTTTAGCACCTTAAATTTGACCCATTTGCATGAAAACATAAAAATTGTAAAAACATCATATTTTCATTTATTACCATGGAATTTGTGCTTCATTGATGAGATCATACTATGATCAGTGAAATCGTAGTACAACATCCAAAATCGTAGCACTATTTTTTTCTTATGATCCTTTCGATCGTCGTATGATATTGCATATCGTAATACGTTCTTGTCCTGAAACTAAAAATTTAAATTTGGAAAATGATAAATTTAGTTTAATAATTTTTAACCCCTATTATGTAACTACACAAAAAATAGGAGATCTAATCCATTCTGTCTTGCTCAGCTTAGAAGGAGTTGCAAAAAATTCAACCTCCTCCCTATTCTGGATGCTCCTCCCAACTTATTTAACCAAAATCCCTACTTCTAAATTTCCTCTGGCTCCTTGCACTTTAGAAAACTTCGCATAATTTTGCATCCTACCATTGGTTATTTCATTATTTACTTGCAATATCGGAGGACTCTGTTGTAGATCAGAGGTTATGATATTGCGATCGTAGTATGACTTTGTGAGTTCAAGATACGATCACGTGCAAAAGGCTATGATCTCACCTATAGTTGGCTTGGGGGCAACCTCAAGCTCTGGTTTACATATTCTGCTATTTATTTAGTTGATCTACATTGCATTTAGCATTCTTTATCACATAAAACATTAGATTTAATCATTTTCATTCCTGGAGTTCACCTAATTTCATATAATTGCATATTTCATATATTACAATACATTAATTCATCAATGCATATCATTATAGTTATTTAAGTGTATTCATTTAATTCTAGTTAAGTTTGCAATCATAAGTAAATCTCTAGTTTTTCTATTTTATATCCTTTATCCATGAATCTTTTGTTGTCTATCAAAATTAGATATGTCTATCCCTATTCATAATACAGTCTTGTAGATCATAATACGATCCTACAGGTTTGTAGTACAAATTTGACCTACTGCGTACAATCTGGACTACATACAAAAATTAGAATCTTCATTAGACATTCGAATATAGGTAAGAGTTTAAAACCATTTTTTTAGTACTACATTGTATTTTGCATTATGTTTTCTATTGTTTTGTTGTCTGCATTTGAATTAAAATTGCATATAGGTTAGATTAATTGCATATTGGCCAAACTTAAGTGTATATGTGATTTGATCAAAATAAACACATCAAAACAAATCCCAAACCTAGGCTCAGAAACTACCACAAAATGTTTCCTGGTGAACCCAACCCATTCGTCAAAAAATCACCATAAGAGGGTACAAACCCAAGTACCTCTCCTATGAGGTGTAGGCCATCCATTCTCTCATTCCCCTCTAAGGCACGGATCCATCAACCTTGAGGAAAGGAGTGCAAAAATTTTTGGTCTACATTCTTCGGTGAACCCGACGTGAAACACATAAATATCATTCTGATTTATAAAACAAAATAAAAACCAAAAAAATCAAAGTCATTAGTTACACAATTGCATATCATCATATATGGTAGATTACAACAGAATAAGAGCCATTCTAATTAATGTTAGTACATCATTTTCAATCCAAGAAATATCTTCAATAGTTGGCAGTCCTAACTTAACATTTCAAGAACATTGAAACAAACTTGATAGAAGATTAGATATTATAGAAGCTAAAAAATCTGAACTTAAACAAATCATAAGGTTTGATCTATCTAGAATCTTGGATCCCGATAGATTACCCTTTTATAATGATATTAGAAGAGCTTGTGAGATATGGTTAGTAGATAAGAGAGTCGTTATTTCCCCAAGCCTATATTCTTTTGAAAACTGTCTTGAGAATGCAATACTAGTACACAAGTTCTTGTCTCATGTAGAGGATAAAGAAGTTGTCTTAGAAGACAAAATAAAATTTAATAGAGTTCCCAGAGCTGTGCTCTATCATGAATATTGTCATGAGCTATACTTTTGTATGCCTAATTATGAAGTTGATTGTATCACCATAGCTCACTTCATAAAGTTCTTGAAAATAAATTTCCAATTTGAAGAAGAACACTATATGACACCCGGAGAGTTGGAACCTATTAATGATATTCATAAACATTTTCAAGAAAATTAAGATATAATATCTATACTATAATATTCTCTATTATTTTTTCTTCATTCTCTGCAATTTAAAACTACAAAAACCCAAAAATAATATTAATTAGGTATATACATAAAATATATACCCCCATAATTTGAACGCATATATATATAACATATATATTTGTAAAAACCTAATCTATCAAAATGCCTAGAATTTTAAGGAATGGTAAACAAATAGAAGATGATTTTATGCAAGAACCACCTCAGGAAGAGCCTACTCAGGGTGATCCTGATAGACCAATTGTTAAATGTTATGTGATTTCATAATCAGATGAGGAAGACATAAATAAAGAAGAAGGACAATACAATATTAAACCTCAAACGGATGAGTAAGGTAATCTCATATTTAAATCCACACAACATTTTATTGAATTCATAAAGAATAACATAGAAGTCATCAATAAAGTAATAGAAATAGAAGGTCAACTTCCCCATGGAGATTACTCTACGGAGGCTTCTTTAGAAGTTGTTCTTCGATTGGTTGGAAGACCAATGCCATACATAAAACATAGTCAATCTGGCCCATCTCAAAATGTGAATCAAACTCCAACTCAAAACATCAATCAATAAACACCTACAACAAATCCAAATCCTCAAAAGAAATTACAAACTTCTACTACAAATAAAAAGTCTTCTATACCACAAAATGTTAGGATTATACCAAATACTAACAAGAATCAACAAAAGGTTCAACATAACACAGTTCCATATTATAACACCATTCCTACAAGCAATTTACATAATAGTGTTTCAATTGGAAATCCTTATGTAACACAATCTTATCTTTAAAAATCTAATAATATGATGCAATAGAATCAAATTTTTGGACAACCATATGGTATTGAAGCTATGGTTAAACAATTAGCTTCTTTCCTAGACCAGATAGATCCCTACCATCCCTCATACAATTATTGATAGATGTGTAGCCAACCCTTGGATCCTATGGTGGTTGATCAACCATACCCTAAGCACTTCCCTATGCCTATTCTCCCGATATATAAATTAACTAAAGATCCTATTGAGCATATTCGTATGATTAGGATAACTTTTCATGATATCTCATATGATGACTTGTTTCTAAAAATATTCTCGAAAAATCTTGGATGCATGGCATTAGAGTGGTACTATCAGTTACCTACAAATTATTTGAGAAACTTTGAAGAAACAACAGAAATGTTTGTCCATCAATTTAGTGCCTACATAGAGAGGTACATAACCATTAAGTATTTATACAACTTGAAACAAGGTAAAGATGAGAGCTTTTCTGAATTCTTGACTAAGTGGAGATAATTGCTTGGAAAATTGCATTTTGTATTACCTCATCGTGAGATGTTGGACAAATTTATCAATAATTTGCAAGAGCAATTGTCTTATGAAATTTCTACAACTACAATAACCACTTTTGATCAAGCTATAGATTTAGTAAGGAGAGTTGAAGATGCTCTCATTAGAAGAGGTCAGTTTAAGAAGAAAGATGAAGATAAGTCTTCTAAAAAGCAATATAAGAATAAACAAGTGGTAGATGACGGAGTCATTGACAGTAGAAATACCACACTTTTCTGTCATCACAACCTGCACCTCCATATTCTACACAACCTACACCTCCATCTAGTTCTACATCCACATCTTCTGAAACTACATATTTTTCATATACATCAACATCTCTTCCATCTACATCTACACAATTTATGTTTATAGCATCTAAAACTGTAGAAGATACTCCTACTTCATATTCTCTTATAGATGAATATTTACCCGATTTATCCACAATTCTCACAACATCAGAAGAAGAAAAATTCTCCATGCAAAATTCTCTTGCCTTAACTTATTTACCACCATCTCCTCAGACATTGGACTTGACACAACCTATGGTAAGCATATACCACATTGGGAGTTCTGTGTTTATTTATAAGGGATATGATTGGGGTAGAATAAGACCCATGATCATCATAATTCATCATGATGGATTTGGTAGGTGTTATTTTTTTGATAAATATGAAAAATCAAAACCTATGATGCTTAAATTAGGATATAAAGGTAAAGTTTTAGGACCTTTCCAAAATGGTATAAAAGAACCCTTAGAGATAGAAGAATGGCCTACCAGATGTGGAATAGACATTTTTCCTAGGAAGTGTCAACCATTCCCATTTGAGGATGATGATCATTTAATCTCATATCAAAATTACCTAGATCAACAAGAATACCTTAAACCTATGGGTAGGATGTTCTCTTGTAATATGTTATCCATAGCTTATCCAAAAATGATTGCTAAACCAGATGAACAATTGGAATGTGATATCTTCCATGACATTTCTGTTGAATAAATCTTACATAATGGGTTTTATTTTAATGGATCTATACCACGTATAACCCAGATGGATGCTATAACCACTCAAGACGAATTATCCAAGTTAACCTTGGGAGAATTACAAGAAATGGGTGTTTCACCCACTCCATCTAATTTTGAAAGAGATCTAAATATTGAAGTGAAAATATTTTGGAAGTCAATATTGGTACGGAAGAAAACTCTCGCATAGTCAAGATTGGATCTGAATTAAGTGAAGAAAAAAAAATAGTATATTGCATTTCTCATAGAATATAGTGATGTATTTTCTTGGACCTATGTAGATATGTTTGGCTTAGATCCTTCTATGGTTATGCACCATCTAGTAGTGTGTCTGGATGCGAAACCAGTTAAACAAAAACTTAGAAACATGCATCCCAAGGTTTCTCTACTAGTAAAAAGTGAGTTGCAAAAACTCTTAGATGCCATTTTTATCCAAGCCATTGACTATGTTGATTGGATTTCTAATGTTTTTTGAGTAACTAAGAAAGAAGCTACTAATATCAGAGTTTGTACCAATTTTAGAGACATAAATGTTGCATGCCCTAAATATGATTTTCCTCTTCCTAATATGGATCAAATCATTGATTTTACAGATGGAAATGGAATGTTATCCCTTATGAATGGCTTTTCAGGATATAATCAAATTAGAATAGCTCCTGAAGATCAACCTAAAACAACTTTCATCACCCCTTGGGGGACATTTTGTTGTAATGTAATGCCTTTTGGTTTAAATAACGTAGGCGCAACATATCAGAGAGCTATGACATACATATTTCATGATATGATGTATGATATTCTACATGATTATGTAGACAATATCATAGCTCACTCAGCTGAAGAGGATCATCACATAAATAATTTAAGAAAATTATTTGATCGGTTAAGAGAATACCTTATCCATTTAAACTCATTTAAATGTGTATTTGGAGTAAAATATGGGAAATTATTAGGAGTTATTATTTCTATGTGATGCGTAGAGATATATCCTTTAAATATCAAGGCTATCCATGATATGCCACCTCCTAAAAACATATCAGAATTAAAAAGCTTACAAGGAAAATTACAAGCTATTCATCGCTTCATTGATAAATTGGCAGATAGAATAGAACCTTTTCTTAAATTACTCAAGAAAAAATATTTCTTTTCAATGGGATAAGGAATGTCAAGAAGCTTTTGATAGCATTAAACAGTATCTTCTCAACCCTCCAATGCTTGTTACACCTAGACCAGATCATCCTTTCATTTTATATAATTTTACTTTGGAACTTGCACTTGGAGCTATGCTGGCTCAAATCAATGATGAAAAGAAAGAACGAGCCACATACTATATAACTGTTGACAATTTTGTCACATTGCACAAGGGGTAGAAAAAAATTTAAAAAAATCAAAATTTTGTATAGTCTTTCCTTTTGCAGAAGTATTTCTTTTTGTTGCTTTGAAAGTATCTGTAAGTGTTGCAACAATTTTGGCTTTCAATGCCACCCCCTTGTACACAAGATGAAGAAGGAAAAGCTTCACTGCCAAACAGGCCAAAGAAGATAGCTTCGTCACAAGAAAGAAAAATTGTCGCAATATTGTGACATATTGCATTTTCGTGGCTCAGAGCGACAAGAGGGAGCAAGAATGCGACATGTCGCGATATCACAACATGTCGCATTTTTTCGACCGAAAGCAAGGAAAAAGCACAAGAAGGAAAAGTGTCACGATATCACGACATGTCGCATTTTTGCAGCCAAAAGCAAGGAGGAAGCACAGAAGGAAAAAGTGTCATGATATCACGACATGTTGCATTTTCGCAATCGAAAGCAAGGAGGAAGCGTAGAAGGAAAAAGTGTCACGATATCGCGACATGTCGCATTTTCATGGCCGATAGCAAGGAAAAAGCGCAAGAAAGAGAAAGCGTCGCGATATCGCGACATGTTGCATTTTCGCGGCCAAAAGCAAGGAGGAAGAGTAGAAGGAAAAAGTGTCGCGATATCGTGACATGTTGCATTTTCACGACCGACAGCAAGAAAAAAGTGCAAGAAGGAAAATGTGTCGCGATATCGTGACATGTCGCATTTTTGCGGCCGACAGCAAGTAAAAAGAGCAGAAGGAAAAAGTGTCACGATATCGCCTAATGTCACATTTTCACAACCGACAACAAGGAAAAAGTGCAAGAAAGAGAGAGCGTCACGATATCGCGACATTCACATTTTTGCGATCGAAAGCAAGGAGAAAGCGCAAGAAGGGAAAAGTGTTGCGATATCGCGACATGTTGCATTTTCGTGGCTCAAAGCAACAAAAGAAGACAAAGACATAGAAATGTCACGATTTCGCGACATGTCATATTTTCACGATGCATGAAGAAGAACCAAGCTGAAGGCATAGAAATGTCGTGATATTGCGACATGCTAATTTTTTGTGACTCGAAAGGGGCATGTGCTCCAAGCCGGGTATTTTCCTAAGATGATCAAGTCATAAATGCATTTTTACTTGCCCGATAAGCTTGCTGCTCATTTTTGGCAATTGGAAGTGAAGTGTCAGTCCCTGAAGGAGAGCTTGGCAAGCATGGCAACCACTCGAGCATTGCACCCAGAAACCAAGGACACTCAGATGGCTCATCATTGCATATTTCTACGGTTGACTCGGTCATAGTTTCCAGTTCTGGTAATGGATTTGAAAGCTCAGTCATGAGGGCCACGAGGAGCCGACTTCTCAGATCTCAAGAGTATACTTCGCCATTCTGTGTAATAATGACTCAGAGGGTTGGGACCTCAATAAAAACCCAAGAATTGTAATGTAAGAAGGAGGGAGAACTTTCTGCTAGAAAGTTGTTGTAACTTGATGTCCTACGATTAATACTAAAGATCTTTGGGCTTAATTTCTCTCTTTTATGCTGCCTTTTGTGTTTGATTCTTTTTTCTTTCTTCATTTGTATACTGTGACTCTGAATCCTTAATCCGGTGTGCGATTGGGGACTGTACCCTAAAACTTGCTCGAAGGATACATAGGAGAGGAAAAATGCTATATTGGTTTTCTTTTATGCTGCTTGGTGGGTTGTGGTTTTTGTTATATTCGTTTGTCCTAATTGTCATTACTCTGAACCCTAAATTTCAATGAAAGGAAGAAGTAGAATCTTGGAAATCTCTTAGAGGATACATAGGAAGGTTAATGTGGCATTTCTTTCATTTATTCTTGGTGTTCTTTGCTGCTATTCAAGTTTTTAGTTAGTGATCGTGCTTCCTGTTCTCTCCCACTTTAAATTACCAATCTCTCTTCCCTTACCCCTTTTTTATTTCTTTCTCTAACCCTTACTCTTTTTATCTCTTTCCTGCACCCTTATCTCCAAACACCAAAGTAGTTTAGCATAGGAGCTGGCCTTTCTCTAGAGATTGGCATGAGGGGCATCTCTTCCCTTTGGCCTTTCAATGTTGGTCTAGGTCTAGGGTGCATACATTTACCCAAATTCTTTCCTAGGCAGATTTGATGACCAACATTTTTGGCATGCCCGATGGGACCCTGGTCCCATGTTTTAAGGAAGCCCAAGTTTGGTGAATCTCTGGCTTGCCTCCATCTGGAAAAATCACCTGGCGACTCTGACTAAGTTGAAGATCCAGATTTCTTGATCGTAGGCACCTTTTAAAGCTAAAATAAGACACCCTAGAGGAATCAAGGTTTGGTGAGCAGCCTTGACCTCACAAGCGAAGAAAATAATGTTCACCTGGCGACTTTGACTTAGTGGTGATAACCGTGATATCTACAGGCCACTGCTATAATGGAGAGGGTATGTTATCCTGGCTGGGATGATTGTGTCCCTCTGAATCTTCAAATTTACCATGAAATTCTTGAAAGTGCCCTGGAGACATTGACAAAATACAATGGTACTAAGGGAATGGCTTGAGAGCACCTTGAAGATGTTGTGACTTTAGCGTCCCTCCATGACATAATCCATGAAGATGTCATGATCAAACTCCTGGTTCTATCTTTGGAAGGAAGGGCGTTGTAGTGGTACAGACTACTTGGGCATAAAAGCATCTGCTCATGGGATGACTTAGCGAGAGCACTATTCAAAACATTTTATGGCTCTCAAGACCCCTTCCAGCTTTTGACGTACCTCTCCACCATCAGGAGAGCACCTTTGGAGAGTATTATAGACTTCAATGTCTGATTCTGTAGAAGTTGGAAGAGAATTCTAGGGGATATCCAACCAACGCCCACCCAAGCCCCCCTCTTCTATGTTTGGACTTTTCAACCGAACATGGGCCTCCTCTTACTGTGATCAGGTGAGTGAATATTCTCTCAAATATTTGAGTAAGCAATACGAGTAGAACAACTTCTGCTCTTATCAAGAAAGTGACAGTGGGGAGCAGCCCCATCACTCTACCCAATAATTACTGCTCCTATTTATCCAATGTAGTATTCACCATGGTAGACTCCTCATATTGAGCAGAGGCCTGAGATGCAGTCGTTTGAAGCTCAAGAGGTGGGTTTCATCCAAGTCCAACAATGGGAATATGCAAGCCATGATCCAACAATGAACAATATGGTTGCTTGCAGTTCCCATCAGAAGATGGGCCGAGGAGAAGAACAGGCTCAAGTGGTAGAGCCTGAGAACGAAGAGGGCACATTTTTACACCCTTTTTGTATCCCAAAGGATGGCACGCAAGTACTCAACCAAAATCCATTAAGCATGTCTCATAAAGCTAAACCTGAAGAGATCCTGGAATATTACTCTTTGTCGGAGGAACCCTGTTACCACATTAGGAGGATGGAAGAACCTGTACCCAGCCCATAGTTAATAGATTCTTTCATATTCTGGTATTGGTTCTATCCCCCACTACAACCAATACCCCAAGAGGCCCCTCATACGGTGAACTTCTTCACCACATCTTTTATCAATAGTACGGGTACTGGCAAGAGTGACAACTCACTGCATTGCTCCCTGTTTGCAACATGGACAACTTCGGGAAGAGGCCAACCGGACTTCAAAGATCAACTAAAGTTCAATAATATCTGGTCCAAAAATTGTAGGTTCACCGGATAAGCACCCGAGGCTGGGTTTATGGTGGCGGTATGCCGATCATGTCACAAAATATTGTAAATAGCCCAGCTAGTAAATAAGTGCTGAGGGCACTAAGTGATGCTTAGGAGCTTAGGTGCAAACAAACAAAAAAAAATGTTGTCAATGGATAATCAGAGAAGAGGACAATGGGAATGACTCTGTTGCCCAATGGATAAAGGCCTGGGATCTCTACATTTAGACAAGCTAAATGCCCTGCGAGCCACCAAGAATGTTGACAATTTTGTCACATTGCACAAGGGGTAGAAAAAAATAAAAAAAATCAAAATTTTGTATAGTCTTTCCTTTTGCAGAAGTATTTCTTTTTGTTGCTTTGAAAGTATCTGTAAGTGTTGTAGCAATTTTGGCTTTCAATGCCACCCCCTTGTACACAATATGAAGAAGGAAAAGCTTCACTGCCAAACGGGCCAAAGAAGATAGCTTCACCGCAAGAAAGAAAAAGTGTCGTGATATCGCGACATGTTGCATTTTTGTGGCTCAGAGCGACAAGAGGGAGCAAGAAAGAAAAGTGTCACGATATCGCGACATGTCGCATTTTCATGGCCGAAAGCAAGGAGAAAGCGCAAGAAGGAAAAAGTGTCGTGATATCACGACATGTTGCATTTTCGTGGCCAAAAGCAAGGAGGAAGCGCAGAAAGAAAAAGTGTCGCGATATCACGACATGTTGCATTTTCACGACTGAAAGCAAGGAGGAAGCGTAGAAGGAAAAAGCGTCGCGATATCACGACATGTCACATTTTCATGACCGATAGCAAGGAGAAAGCGCAAGAAGGGAAAAGTGTCGCGATATCACGACATGTTGCATTTTTGCGGCTCAAAGCAACAAAAGAAGACAAAGACATAGAAATGTCGCGATTTCGTGACATGTCATATTTTTGTGATGCAAGAAGAAGAACCAAGCTGAAGGCATAGAAATGTCATGATATCATGACATGCTACTTTTTTATGACTCAAAAGGGTCATGCGCTTCAAGCCAAGTATTTTCTTGAGACGATCAAGTCATAAATGCATTTTTACTTGCCTGGTAAGCTCACTACTCATTTTTGGCAATTAGAAGTGAAGTTTTAGTCCCTAAAGGAGAGCTCGACAAGCATGGTGGCCACTCGAGCATTGCACCCAAAAACCAAGGACACTCAGACGTTTCATCATTGCATATTTCCATGGTTGACTCGGTCACAATTGCCAGTTTTGGTAATGGATTTGAAATCTCAGTCACGAGGGCCGCGTGGAGCCGACTTCTCAAATCTCAAGAGTATACTTCACCATTCTGTGTAATAATGACTCAGAGGGTCGGGTCCTCTATAAAAACCCAGGCATTATAATGTAAGAAGGGGGGGGAACTTTCTGCTAGAAAGTTGTTGTAACTTGATGTCCTGTGATTAATACTAAAGAGCTTTGGGCTCAATTTCTCTCTTTTATGCTACCTTCTATGTTTGATTCTTTTGTCTTTCTTCATTTGCATACTGTGACTCTGAATCCTGAATCCGATGTATGATAGGGGACTGTACCCTGAAACTTGCCTGAAGGATACATAGGAGAGGAAAAATTCTATATTTTTTTTCTTTTATGTTGCCTGGTGGGTTGTGGTTTCTATTATATTCGCTTGTCCTAATCGTTGTTACTCTGAACCCTAAATTTTGATGAAAGGGAGAAGGAGAATCTTGGAACTCTCTCAGAGGATACATAGGAAGGTTAATGTGGTGTTTCTTTTGTTTATTCTTGGTGTTCTTTGCTGCTATTCAAGTTGTTAGTTAGTGATTGTGCTTCCTTTTCTCTCCCACTTTAAATTACCAATCTCTCTTCCCTTACCCCTTTTTATTTCTTTCTCTAACCCTTACTCTTTTTATATCTTTCTTGCACCCTTATCTCCAAAAACCAAATTAGTTTAGTATAGGATTCGGCCGGCCTTTCTCCGGAGATTGGCACGAGGGGCATCTCTTCCCTTCGGCCTTTCAATGTTGGTCCAGGTCTAGGGCGCATACATTTACCCAAATTCTTTCCTAGGCAGATTTGATGACCAACAATAAGTAGAACTTTAATAAGTTATGAAACAAGATATAATCCATTAGAAAAGCTTTGTCTAGTAGTTATGTTTTCTACACATAAGTTGCATCATTATATGCTTAGTCAAAAAACATATGTCATTGCTAAATCTGATCCATTAAGGTACTTGATGAGTAGACCTTACTTATCAGGACGCATAGCTAAGTGGGTTCTGGCTCTCAGTGAGTTTGAACTCACATTTATCGACCAAAAATCCATAAAATGCCAAGTTATAGCTGATCAGTTAGTTGTTGCACCTTTAGAATCTACTCATCCCCTCACCATTGAGTTCCTTGATGAATGCCTCAATCTAGAGGAAGATCATTCTGAAACATGGTCTTTATATTTTTATGGAGCTCGATGCATGAGTGGTGCCGATGCAGGTATTATTTTAATATCTCCTCAAAAGCACCTCATACCTTTATCTTTCAAATTGCAATTTGCTTGCACTAATAATACTACTAAATATGAGGCTCTAATTCTTGGATTACGAGCCACCCTAGCATTAAAAATAAAAAATTTATTAGTTTTTGGTGATTCTCAGCTTGTGATAAATCAAATCAATGATATTTATCAGACACGAGATGAGAAAATTCACCCTTATAAATCTTATGTCCTTCAATTAATATCATTATTTGAAAAAGTCACTTTAGAAGCTATTCCTAGAACTAGTAACTGTGTTGTCGATGCTATGGTTGCGACTGCTTCTCTGTTGCCTTTGGAGTTGGATGACGAATATGCTACTATCATTATTCATCGACTCCAAGAACCCACTTCTGCTAAGTCATATCTAGAACCATTAGATGTGTTTCTAATCAATGAAACTACTCCTGAGCCTTGGTATATAGATATCTTCAACTTTCTCTAGAAAGGAACCTTCCCTGAAGGGCTAGATAGAAACCAGCGTAGGCTATTACGTAAGCGAGTTGTTCACTTTGTAATTGTTGGTAATAATTTATATAGAAGATATTTTGAGGGTATATTGTTAATATGTCTTAACCTAGAAGAGTCTAAGAAAGCTTTAAGTGAAGCCCATGATGGATCTTGTGGAGGACACTTTAGTGGTAGTGCCATTGCTAAGAAGCTCCTTAGGATAGGATATTTTTGGCCTACCATGGAAAAGGATGCCAATGATTATGTGCATCATTGTGACAAGTGTCAAAAGCATGCTGACCTTGTCCATGCTCCTACTCAAGAACTCCAAGCCATATCATCTCCTTGGCCCTTTTCTAAATGGGGTCTAGACATTATTGGTAAAATAAATCTTGTTTCATCTGACGGTCATAAATTCATAATAACTACAACTAAGTATTTTATGAAGTGGGTAGAATCTATACCTTTAGCTTCTTGCATGGGAGCTCAAGTTTCCAAATTCATTCTTAATAAAATAATTTGTAGATTTGGAATCCCATCAAATCTTATTTTAGACAATGGAACTTGTTTTAAGAACAAAGATGTTAAAAAATTATGTCAAAAATATAAAATTCAACATCGTTGGTCTACTCCCTATTATCCATAGGGTAATGGCCAAGCTGAAGCATCTAATAAAACTCTAATTAAAATCCTTAAAATATTGGTTAATAAAATAGGCCGTGACTGGCATGTGCAATTATATCCTACCTTGTGGGCTTATCGAACTAGTATTCGTACTCCCACTGGCGCTTCACCTTTTGTTTTTGTTTATGGTGCTGAAGCTATTTTTCCATTCCCATTCGAGCTAGAAGTTCCTTCTTTAGATCTTTTACTTCAAGATGTTGAAGTAGGAGATGAATATCGTGCTAGAAGACTTAGTCAGCTGGAACTTCTAGATGAAAAACGCATTCATGCTTTAGAGCACCTTCGTGCCTATCAAGACAAACTTAAAAGAGCATATTCAAAGAAAGTTCATAATCGATCTTTTGAAATTGGTGATCTAGTCTTAAAAGAAAATCAGAAAAATACTAATGCAAGAAAATATCTTAAAGGAAAATTCCAACCAAATTGGCTTGGACCATTTATCATCACTACTAAATTTGGATCAGGTGCATATAGATTGGCTACCTTGGATGGAAAATATCTCAAGGAACCCATGAATATTATGCATCTAAAAAGATATTATGCATAAAATCAAAAAGTCTCATCATTGTACATAGTTGTAAATAATTTTCTCATGCATTTCAATATATTATCAAAAACAACCAAAAAATTACAAAATCTAAAAATCTACAAAAAATATATATTCCAAAGCATTATTAGATCATTATCTCTGCATCTATTATCTGCTAAGATTGCAAATTATATTTTAGTTTACTTCAGATAAATTCACAAGTTATCTTGAACCACGCACTAAAATTCACATATTTAATAAATTTTGATTTCGTTGTTTTGATTATAAATCTCTCTTGTACCAAAGAACACTATTACTTCATTAAATAATTTTGAGTTTTGAGAATGATCTTGCTACTTTTTGAACCAAGAACACACTTTTACATCTTAAAATGATTTGTTGCAAATTTGAAAGTGATACTACATAGTAAGTCTTAATACCTTAAGAAAAAATTTTCCCTTGCTATCCTATCATGTGCATGGTCTAGAATACTAAGAAATTGGCAAAAGGACAAGCTCCTCCCTACCCAAATAAAATCCCTTGCTCTACGTCTAATCTGAGCAAGTACCCCAAAAAAGAAAAGAAAAGGAAAAAGAAAAGAAAAGAAAAAGAAAGGAAAAAGAAAAAGAGAAAAACAAGAAAAATGTTCCAAAGCAATAAAATCCCCTTGTTCAGAAATGGACAAGAAATCCCTACTCTATAAATGTGAAGAAAATAAGGGGGTATTGAACTTGAATCCCTGGAATTTCTTAGTTATTCGAAAACCATGAGGTAAGCCCCATAACAGGTGATTTGTGCCCAACTTGCTTGACATTGGGTAATTCCTTTCACATGGCGATATGTCTGTCACATTAGTAACCTTTATTTTGTACAGACCAATGTCCACATTTGGATTAGCTAGCTTTTGGTAATTTGATTTACATAGTAGTTCAGTACCAATGCATGCACAAAATCATGGTCAAATGAACATTTCACTTGCACACACATTGGTTCATTTAAGTTCGCTTTATCATTAACTCACTCAAAATCGGTAAATTAACCTCACTAAAGCACACACATTTGTTACTTGAGAGATTTTGTATCATCATAAAAATCAAAATAAATAATGAATTCACCATTTCACACACTGGTTCTAGATAAATTTGAATTTGTCTTTGAAATAAGTTAAAATATTTCTTTGGAATTTTGTTAGATAATTAATTTCAATCCTTTGCATTAGTTCTTACAAATTATTTTATCATCATAGCACAATAATTTATCTCAAATAATATTGCAAAATCAAACATAATCATCATGCATTTCATTTTGATTTTCGCGATGATGGTATAGTTCCTAAGTAATTATTTCTCTTCAAAATTTCACACTTAGGAATTTTATGCCTAGCGCAAGTCATCTTTCTAATTTTTCATGCCCAAAATTAGTCCATATATTTTCATAAAATTATAAAATCTTTTGAACATGTGACACAATGATTTATCTAACATTAATTTTACATTTTAAAAAGAATAAACAATTTCATATCATCATGCATTTCATCTTGATTTTCGCGATGATGGTATAATTCCTAAGTAATTATTTCATATAATTTCACACTTAGGAATTCTATGCCTAGCGTAAATCATCTTTCAAAATTTTCATGCTTAAATTCATATATATTTCACAAACATTTATCAAACATATTGTTCCAAAACAACATCAAACATCTTCTTTTCATCATAAAAGCCTTAAGATTATTCTTAAGCATACGACCATTTTTTAGCAATATCAAAATATTCCTCACAAACAGGATTAGCTTCATGACTTAGCGAGTCTTGAACTCCACCAACAGTCACATAACAACACAACATCCTTCGAGGTCTATTGCTAAATCTATCAAAATTTATCATCACTCCAAAACACATTTTCAAAAACACATTTTCAAAAATCAAACCATCTTTATTTTTATGTTATTTAAGCATGATTAATAACATCTCATAAACACCAAAACATGACCATCCAAAATTAAAATGCAAAGTAATCAAAACAAAATACATGAAGTCACATAGAGACAAAATATCCATATATATATATATATATATATATATATATATATATATATCAAAAATCCATATACAAAAATAAAGTTAGACTGATATGCCACAATCCTCAAAAATTGGCATACTCAGTCAAATACACCATACAAATATACAAATATCTAGGCTCACTCCCTAGAAGCCCTAGAGCTCTGTGCATCATCATCTCTACCAGGGGGTGGAGGTGGTGGTCGCATCTCCCATGTCTCCGTAGTAGTCCTAGAGGAAGTCACCCTGGATGTAGAGCGGGACGATGACCCAAAGTGAATCGGTGTCGCGATATCTATAGGAAAAGGTTGTCTCTGCTCTGTAGGTACTGCTATAAAGTACAAGGTCCGATAAAAGGTCATCTGTTGCACCACTTGTAGAAGCTCATATCCTATCCAACTCTGCTCAGATCGACCTGTCTGAGTTGATGTCACAGCCCCAGCTCTCTGTCCCTCCTGAGCCCTAGCCTCTGCTAGCTCCCCCTCCAGAGTCTGAATCCTACTATGCAGACCCGCATCCTGAGCTCTAGCTTGCGCTAGGTTTACCTCTAGAGACTCTATCATAGTCTTCTGGAGGGTATTCTCCCTCGTAGCCTAGTAACCTCAGCTCGTAGAGCAGCCATCTCACTGCTCTCCCCCTCCTCCAATACCCTCTTGCCCTTCTTGGGTGAGTAAGGTCTCTCCTCCTGATGAGTAGATGCTCCTCCCTCCTACTAGGGTGATACTCTCCTCTCATGTCTATCCTGGTGGATCCATCACCTCTGAGATATGTGTCCACCCCGAGTGCGAGGACCTGGTCTCCTCGAAGAAGCCTGTGTAGCCGACTGCTCCTACTGACTAGCTGCATGATGCTGTCTAAAAACTTGATTAGCTACCTGCCTCACTACACTCCTCCATGGTGTCAACCAGGCAGGATGGATACTAGCATACCATTATTGGTATCTATCAGTAACCCCAACGTCATCTCCGACCACTATCTCTACTGGAGCATCATCAAGCTCAGGGTCCAAAAACTGAGCCAAGTTGGGAGCCCCACTGAAGGTGGTAGGATCTCGAGTAGATCTAGCAAAAGTGATATTCCTATGATGAGGAATATCTTGTTGGAGCCCAAACTGGCATTGCACCTAATCAGCACGGTGTAACTCTACCTCTCCCTCATGCATCTATACCCAAATGGTCCGCCTGACATGGGCCAACTCAAATGCATCCTCCCCCCATCCTGGTAGTCCTCTCCAAGGCCTCCACGTAATGTCATCTGGTAATAACTCATCCAAGAGCCACCTCGCTCCACTAAGGTTAACCCGTCTCCCATGTACTCCTTGTAAAGGCCAATAGAACACCCTAGGCCTATCATCCTCTACACCCAACTCATCATCTACTGCTCGAACTAGAGGAAGCCCTGTAGGCCGTTGGATAGCTATGTGCTCCCAGCACCACACCTAAAGAAAATAAGTCAATATCAATCCCTTCCCACCCTTGTAGACTACCCTATGCAAAAATTGGTATAGTCTACATAGGAGGAAGGGACCCCAAGAAAAATGGATACTCTGATCCCTCATATCATAGACTACCTCTACTAATATCCATGGTAACTGCACCCCACTAGGATGGCATAAAATCAAGCCCCCCACAACACCACTCAATAGCATAGTCAATCGAGAAACTCCCTCAGTCCTACCGAGTCTCTCAAGAGGAACTCCACCCTTCCTCAGTAGAAATTTGGGATCTCCTATCAACCTCCTCATCACCTAGCCTTGGTTTCCAGATGCAACTATATGTGCACCCCTCAGTGGTAGTCTCAAAATCCACCACACATCCTCCAAGGTAGGAGTCATTTCTCCTGTAGGTAAATGGAAACAAGATGACTCCGGATACCATCTCTCTACTAAGGCTGTCAGTAGCCTCATATCTATCACAATCTGTGGCATCTACGCCACGTGTTTCAGACCCACTACCTCTAGGCAGGTCAACTCTAGGTCTGAAAGGGCATCCAAATCTGCGTGGAGAGTAGCATATCTCCATTCCCTATTCTTTAGTTCCTCCAACTATCAAAATCAAACACAAAATAACAAAATATTAGTAACCAGATTTAAAAATATTTAATCGTATAAAAAATAGGTAATATCGTATCGATTTTGTGATATCGTATCGATTTTGCGATATCGTATCATACGATATCACTAAAATCGATATGATATTGACAAAATCGTATTGATTTCTTCAATATTGTATGATACGATATTACAAAATCATTATGATTTCACAATTAGGGCTACGCGATGGTAGTCGTGCCCTAAAAATCTAAATTCAATCAAAAATTAAACTAAAAACATGCAAAATCTAAGATAAATAAGTAAGACATTCATACCCGGAGTGCCCCGTCTCTAGCCCGGACCAATTCGGCGCGATGTGTAACTCCTGCCATAATTTCTCCAGAGCTCTGACTCGTGAAAAGGTAAAAAGCAAATAAGTTACTTTTTCATTTTACTTTTCTTATTTATTTCATCTTACTCCTAATTTTTGAGTTTTTACCCAAACGTCAATTTTGGTATAAAAACTCGAAGGGGGTACCATAAACATCATATTTCGAAACAACTTGCATAAAAACTTAAAATCGTTAACGAAAATTGCAATAAATTTTTACTTTCTCGTAAAGCGTGTCGCACTTTTCTTTAACGCAATTTTCTTTCAAAACTACGCTAAAGAGGGGGTAAAATGTAGCACCTTAAATTTGACCCATTTGCATGAAAACATAAAAAATTGTAAAAACATCATATTTGCATTTATTACCATGGAATTTGTGCTTCATTGACGAGATCGTACTACGATCAGTGAAATCATAGTACGACCTCCAAAATCATAGCACTATTTCTATCTTACGATCCTTGCGATCATCGTATGATATTGCAGATCGTAATATGATCTTGTCCTGAAATAGAAAATTTAAAATTGGAAAATGACAAATTTAGTTTAACGGTTTTAACCCTGACTGTGTAACTGGGCAAAAAATAGGAGATCGGATCCATTCGGTCTTGCTCAGCTTAGAAGGAGTTGCAAAAAATTCAACCTCCTCCCTATTCTGGATGCTCCTCCCAGCTTATTTAACCAAACACCTCTGCTTCTAAATTTCCCCTGGCTCCTTGCACTTTAGAAAACTTTGCATAATTTTGCATCCTAGCTCTGGTTATTTCATTATTTTCTTGCAAGATCGGAGGACTTTGTTGCAGATCGGAGGTTATGATATTGCGATCATAGTATGACTTTGCGAGTTTAGGATACGATCATGCGTAGAAGGCTACGATCTCGCCTATAGTTGGCTTGGGGGCAACCTCAAGCTCTGGTTTGCATATTCTGCTATTTATTTAGTTGATCTACATTGCATTTAGCATTCTTTATCACATAAAGCATTAGATTTAATCATTTGCATTCCTGGAGTTCACCTAATTTCATATAATTACATATTTCATATATTGCAATACATTAATTCATCAATGCATATCATTATAGTTATTTAAGTGTATTCATTTAATCCTAGTTAAGCTTGCAATCATAAGTAAATCTCTAGATTTTTTGTTTTATATCCCCTATCCATGAATCTGCTATTGTCTATCAAAATTGGATCTGTCTGTCCCTGTTCGTAATACGATCTTGTAGATCGTAATACGATCCTACAGGTTCGTAGTACGATATCGACCTATTGTATATGATCTAGACTACATACAAAAATCAGAATCTTCATCAGACATCCGGATACAGGTAAGAGTTTAAAACCATTTTTTTAGTACTACACTATATTTTGCATTCTATTTTTCTATTGTTTTGTTGTCTGCATTTGAATTAAAATTACATATAGGTTAGATTAATTGCATATTGGCCAAACTTAGGTGTATGTGTGATTTGATCAAAACAAACACATCAAAACAAATCCCAAACCTAGGCTTGAAAACTGCCACAAAATGTTTCTTGGTGAACCCAACCCATTCATCAAAAAATCACCATAAGAGGGTACGAACTCAAGTACCTCTCCTCTGAGGTGTAGGCCATCCATTCTCTCATTCCCCTCTAAGGCACGGATCCATTAGCCTTGAGGAAAGAAGTGCAAGAATTTTTGGGCTACAGAAACAAATGTTGTTGTGGACGTAAGAGTCTCTCTGATTATGAGGAGACATTTTCTCTTATGGAAAAAATAATTACAATCTGCATTGTTATTGCTTTAGTTGCTCAAAAACATTGGCCTATATATCAGATTGATATAAAAAGTGCCTTCCTCAATGGTGCCTTGAAAGAATAAGTGTATGTTGATCAACCTCCAGGGTACACAGTACATAGTTAAAGGCCAATAAAACAAATTTCTCAAATTGAAGAAAGCCCTATATGGATTGAAGCAGGCACCAAGAGCTTGGTATGTCAAAATTTATTCTTATTTCATCAACCATGGTTTCACTAGATCTATAGTAGAATCTACTCTCTATGTGAAACATTGTAGGAACCACATCATTTTAGTAACATTGTATGTGGATGATCTTCTCATTGCAGGTGATGACATAGATGGAATAAGGTTTCTCAAAGAGGACTTATGCAAAAATTTTGAGATGACTAATTTGGGCCTCCTTCACTACTGCTTAAGCTTAGTAGTGTGGTAAGAGCCTGGCAAGATCTTCATCTTCTAGGCTAAATATATTTAGTCTCTTTTTGAAAAGTTTCAAATGGAGGAGTGTAAATCATCCCCCACTCCCATGGAAAACTGATTGAAATTGATCAATAGTGATGATGAAGAAAGGGTTGATGACACGCTTTATAGTAAACTAGTTGGAAGTTTGATCTACTTAACTTCAACTAGACCAAATATCACCTTTTCAGTGGGCCTTATTTCTAGATTTATGCAAAATTCCAATAAGAGTCATTGGATAGCAGCTAAGAGGATTTTGAGATTCCTCAAAGGGAACCCACATAATGGTATTATGTATACAACACATGATGAATTTTTATTTATTGGATACACAAATTTAGATTGGGCTAGTTGTCCTAAAATTAGAAGATCAACTACTGGTTACAGCTTTCAATTGGGTTAAGGTACCATCTCATGGAGCACCAAGAAACAACATACAATTTCCTTGTCTTTAGCAAAATTAGAGTATAAGGAAGCAATTGAGGCAACTATGGAAGCAATTTGATTGAGGTAGCTACTTATGGATATTGGGATACACATATATGGTCCAACACACATATACTATGATAATCAAAGTACCATTAAGATGACAAGGAATCCAGTATTCCATGCCTGAATAAAGCACATTAAGATCCATCATCACTTCATTAGATAAATGGTCCAAGAGAACATCATATATATGGAGTACATACCTACTCAAGATCAAGTGGATGACATATTAATAGATCTAAGGTTATAATCAAGTAGAGCTATTCCCATTGTGTAGGGCAAGCGGTGCATCTCCTACACGTTTAATGGAAAGGTCACGTTCATCACCAAAAGTAATGAACTGGTTTTGGGTAGGTTTTACCTTGGCCAACAAACCTTACCTTGTCATATGTTTAGTTACCCCTACTATAAGAAATAAGGGGTAAAGTACATACCTACTCAAGATCAGTTCTATTGAAGGAAAAAGAGAATCTTTTAAAATATATGTCTGTAGTCTTTAGAAGTTGATCCAAAGTGACTTCATGGGATAGTCTTCGGATAAAGTGGTAAATTTCCTTATGGTGACCTTCTCATCCTACCAGAATGCATGGATAACCAGTCGTTGCATCCGCCAGTTGCTATAGAGAAGGTGACTAGGTACTAAGATCACTTACATTTGCCTTGGAGTGTCAAGTTCAACCCAAAATACACTCCATAATACAACAATTTTTAAAGCCAAAAAGGGCATATGAAACAACCTCAAAATTAAATTTGGACACAACTAATGTGTCCAACATAAAAAACTTTTTTGATAAGCATTAAAAAAATAGACCCCACCCACTAATCCATGTGGGATAATATTGTGTGGGCCCTCTTTCTTTTTACTTGAATAAAATTAATGAAAAAAAAAACCTCTTATTTATCTCTTGGGCTATGAAACCTCCAGTGTTTCACAAAATTAAATATTAAAAAAAAAATAAACTAAATGCTACTTTATAGGGGTTGCACATTATGGTAGCACGACTATAGACCGGGTTGGATCACCATGTAGTAAGGGGCTATTATCATATGCCCTATGTTCAGTGTCTTGATCAATGCATTGTCATCGTATCATGTAAGACAAAAAACATGTATTTTAAAAAATATCGAGGGCAGACGCTAAGTTGAATTCACCAACCTCCTCTATTTTGATGTCCCTAGCATTTTAGTGTAGCAGGTGTGTCATTGTTGTGCATGATCGTGGATCTAGTAATGGGCTATCACTAATATCATAAAAATAAAGGGTAATGCATGGCATCATTGCTTGTGCTCTGATTTATGGAGAGAGTGATCAGATTCAAGTAAGGTCGATCATAGGCTAGACATCCATGTGGGCAACAACAGGTGCACATCTCCTTTTTTCAGCAATCATAAACCACATGTAAAATAATAAAATTCCACAGATCACATGGCATTTTCAAATATTTATTTATCACAAACACCAAAGACTAAAATAACAATGAGAAGAGTCATTTTAAAATTGCATGGTGAAAATTGCACAGGCATGGGCTGTCAACAAAGTGACTCTGTAGCAGTACTCGATCGATCGATTAAAAAAAATTTGGCTTCGATTGATTTAAAAATATTGTGGTCAGTTTATTCTCCACGGCTTTAGCATCGAGAAATATGCACAACATTTTGAAGCTTCAATAGCCCTCCTTAAAATTTTTGATGTGCCACAAAGAATTGATTTATAGGTTATATCCCACTCTATATTGAAACCTTGAGACATGCAACAATAGATTGATTGATTGGATTTGCAAAAATTAATGAAATTCATCCGGTGCAATTGATTTCACACCTAGAATCCAACACAAAATATTTGACCCCTCCTTCCATGTGGTTTAGGTTGTAGCAACTTGAGGTTTTCCAGTCAAATTAATTTTTGGTGCATTACAACTACACCTAACGACCACTTTGTATAGCATCCACAATGGACTAAGCACTCTCGAAAAGCTTGCATGTGTAGTCCAATGCAGAAAATTATGGCATAATTATCTCTCCATGCTTTCTTTGCAATCCAAAACATGGAGGATGCTTATTTGAAACTTGTAGGCTACAAAAATGAAGCTTCAAAAAATTGTGAAGAGGCTTTGTTTGATTGCATTGGAAGCATTACGAGAGCTCTACCAAGGATTATCTTAGTGGAAAACATCATTATCAGTAGGAGTATATTAGTGCACTCAACCATATTGTCCATGTGAGGCACCATGGTGATGAACCAGTGTTCAAAAAAATACATAACTCAAAGTGGATTTCAATCCTTCAACCTCACTGCCACCTGAGCATATTCAATGATAGTAGTAAACTAAGCAAATTCAATAATAGTAGTAACTCCTAAAGTGATAATGTACAACTTGGGCCAATAGGCTATATAAAAAATGGGTGGCGATCCTATGGCAATTGCACTCCATGCGGGGCACCGTATTTTGATCCTTTGGGGGTACGTTTTGAAGGTGCATCTCCCATGTGGTATCTGAAGAACACAATCTTATACTGAGAGGGGGGGTGAATAGTATAGGACCATTTTTTAATATTCTTTCCCAAACAATATTATGCAATATATTTATGGTAATATCAATAGTGGTAATCAAATCAATGCACAAATCACCACACACAATAGAGACACCAATTTAACATGGTTCACCCAATGTGGGCTACTCCACGGAGAAAATCTTTCACTAAAATTTCCTCAACAAATCTCTTGGGAATCCTTTCCCTATTACAATGTTTATGGACCTCTATCCAAAGGAGACACCAATCCCCTAATAAATTTCATGGATCTCTATCCATAGGAGACACCAATATCCTTAGCTGATTTGTGGATCTCTATCCATAGGAGAACTCCTTCTCCTCTGCTCTAGCTGGTGATCCTCTAGAAGACTACTGCCTCCACTACACTGGCTTGTGGATCTCTCTCCACTGAAGACTCCTATCCTCACTCAGAAGACCTGTCCTCACTACCCTAGCTAATGGATCTCTATCCACTAGAGACTACTATCCTCTACTCTGTCACCTCCAAAGCTTACTCTCATATCTGTCTCAAATCTACACTAAACATAGTCCTTCGGTCTAGCACAAATCTACTCAATATCTATCTCTGATCTGCACTAAACACAGTCCTTTGATCTAGCACAAATATGCTTAATCTCTATCTCTGATCTGCACTAAACACAGTCCTTTGGTCTAGCACAAATTTGCTCAATATTTATCTCTGATCTGCACTAAATACAGTTCTTCGATCTAGCACAAATCTACTCAATCTCTGTCTCTGGTCTAGCACAAACCTGTCCTCAAATATGCACCAAAATCTATCCTCAAATCTGTCCTCAAGCCTTAACACAAAGCTTGACTAAATCACAAATCAACTCTTCTAGATCTTCCCCAAACCCTAACTCAAGGTTTGAACAAATCAATCAATCAACTTTGCTCACAAGTCTTCTCAAAGACTTACCTCAAATCTATCCACAAGTCCTCTCTAGAACTTGCTCTCACTTCTCTCAAGTCTTCACCAAGACTTACCTCAAATCTGCTCCACAAGTCCTCTCTAGAACTTGATCTCACTACTCTCAATTCTTCACCAAGACTTACCTCAAATTTGCTCAACAAGTCCTCACCAAGACTTGTCTCAACTCTACTCAACAAGTCCTCACTAGAACTTGTCCAATCTTCTCAACAAGTCTTCACCAAGACTTATCCAATCTACTCAATAAGTCTTTCTCAAATATGTATTGTAAGCTTCCACAAAAGCTTACTCAAATCAATCTATCACAAAATCCTCTTCAATCACACCAACAAGTTTCACACAAAATCTTGTTCAATCTCATAAAAACATATAGAGAATTGTTAGAGACTCAATATGCTTCACACTCACAACAATGCTCAATCACTTTCAATATTTATTTTTACCATAGAAACATATAGAGAATTGTTAGAGACTCAATATGTTTCACTCACAACAATGCTCAATCACTTTCAATCTTTATTTTTACCCCAAAAACATATAGAGAATTGTTAGAGACTCAATATGTTTCACTCACAACAATGCTTAATCAAACAAACCTTACATAACAATGATACTCATGATATTTCACAAACCCTAATCATGCACATGAAGGCTCACTCAATATTTCCAACAATGCTTATCAAACAAGGTTTCTATCATCAACCTTTATTCCAGAAAAAACCTTCATCAATCAATATTGGATATCTCAAAACCAAACTCAATAATGCTTACCAAACAATCCTTTTCACTCCAACTTAGCATTCACAACATCCAATCCAACAATATTTTTCTCACAAGGAAGATGTACCCATACCTTTTATTTTGATGGAGATATGTCTTCAAAACCTGTCCTAACCACAATCAAATTTTCTTTGCCAACACTAGGTTTAGGTTACCACAACCTATCTCAAGATCTCCATAAAATAATTTTCTCAAAGATTATTTTCATAAAAAATAACAAATCCTTTTGTACACCTTATAATCTCCAAACTCACAATATTCAATTCAATAATTTCACCATAACACAACACTTAACAATTTTCCTTGCACACCTTATAATATCCAAACTCACAATATCCAACTCAACAATTTCATTAAAACAACATGCATAGCAAACTCCCTTAAACACCTTATAAATTTCAATCACCAAAAATCAAAATAAAATATTTTAATTTTTCTTTACCTTATAACTCCCCCAAGCACTTAAGACAATCTCAAAGCACATAATTTTTAACACCTTGGAAAATAAAATCGAATGGCATACCTTTTATTTTTCTGCCCACACAAAAATTTGTCTTCGGTGGATTCGACCATGAAACCTTACACACCCAACTCCCTAGCTCCAAGCTAGGCCACCAAGTGGGTTGTGAGCCCACATGAAACACACAGTGCACATTGTCCCACAAAAACTTGCCACACTACGAAAACATCGAGCAAGCCAAATGAAAGGCTCTTCCTCCAAAACATCGATCGCATGGATCAAACCACGATCTCCTCCATGCAAACCTTAACACTCTCCCAACTGCCACCTGTGCTACCACTATCGGTGGGATGTCAAATCACTACATGGCCTATGTTGTCTCATTTCCCTCCAAGCACTTTCAAATCACAAATTATCTTCTTCTTGGATGTGGTGCTCGATATTCACATACGAAGGTGTGTTCAAATTAGACTTTGGGAAATGGAAATGCACATTGTCTTTTAATTTCTCACGTCGAACCTTTTTCGAATTTAAAAATTTGAGTTTAGTTTTTAAATATTAAATTTAAAAACCTTTGCCTCCTTTATTAATTTAAATTAAAATTTTAATCAAAGATTAAAATATTTTAATTTAAATTAAACCTTTGAAAATTGCTCATGGGTCTTTTCAATTTGGACTTCATTTTTCTTCACCTTGTTATTTGGCCCGAAATAATATAATAATAAAATATTATTATTTAATTTAAACTTGCTTCTCCTTTCTTGGGTTTTCATCCTTTGGGCCCTTTTTAGGCATATAATATTAAAAATAAATATTATATCCTATTCCTTTCCAAGACCTTCTTGCTTTTGGAAAAACCACTTGATGTCCTTAATGATGATGACATTAAACCAATATTATTTTGACATCAATGACAACAAAACTACTCAAAATTTCCAACAATATCCCCCTTTGTCATTGATGGCAACCCCTTTATTTTTACCATTCCTTTTTCTTTTTCAAAAGTTACTTTCCCTGATAAACTGCTCCCCTTGACTGAATGCTCTCCCCCTAACTCAAATCTCTCCCCCTTTGTCATCAATGGCAAAGGGTCACCTTTGGGGCTTGGGGCTAAGAATGAGACTCTTAGCTTAGCCCCTCCCCCACCTCCTCTTGAGGTGATTAATTTTGGGGTGGGAGTATTTCTACTCCTAGCATACACTGATATTTACCTTTGTCCACTTTCTTCCTCAACTGATCCTTTTGATTCCTCTGACTATTCATGTTCCTGCTTGTCTCTGGGATTTTTGCTCTACACCACTTTTTTGTATGCCCATCATTATTGCACTTATAACACTTAATGTTGTTATTCCTTAAAGGTGCAAATATCTTGGGGTTTCTCCTGGTGAAGCCATATCCATTCCTATCATGAACCCTACAATTTGTTGCCTTGTGACCAAACTGATTACAAGAGTAGCAATACCCTTGAAAAAGCTACTTGTTTCTAAAACTTCCATATTCCTATCTTTCATGTGTCTTGCACTATGTAGCCTTGTGCCCAAACCTATGATATGAGAAGCATCATCCATTGAAACTACCTTACCTTGACCCCATTGGTCTCCTAGTTTCTTTTACCTTGTGTTGGTTCCTGTTCCATTTGTTCCTCATTTGTGCATTGTTCCTTTCCTTGTTGAACTTTCTATTGTCCAACTCATCCTCATAAGTCTCACTTTCTCTTACACTCTCTTCTTCTAAAGCTTCTTCTTCTTTAGATCTTGAGATTGACTCCTCTCCTTGTTTTATTTATACATGTTCAAAACCAAGACCTATTTTGCTTGATGTAGGTTTTTGTACCTTGATAATCTTATCTAATATCTTTGAGCTTCTCCAAAACCTGTGTAACTTGTCCTTAGACTCTTTTACTTCCTTCCTTAGTGAAGCTACCTCATGCTCTAACCTTTCACATTCTAAGATATTTGCTTCTAACTTCTCTTTGAATCTCCTTTTCTTAACTATTGAGTTGGTTAGATCCTCTATAAGCTTTCCTTTCTCTTCATCACATTCTTGAAATTTAAGCTTGAGTTTTGAGTTTTGCTTTCTTACCTCCCTTAATGCATCAAGGGCATGAATAAGCTCACCCTCAAGATCAACTTCTCCTTTCTCTAATTCTTCCTCTATTTTTTTGCCTTTGGGATCATCTTCATTCCTTTCGACTTGTCTTCTATAGGATCACCTCCTTCTTCTTCTATTGCCAAAAGTAAATTCTCTTCTGGTCCTTCAAGTGTATCTTCATATTCATCATCACTAAAACTGAATCCATTCCTTGTACAACTATCTTCAAGATGACCAAAGTTACCACATCTAAAACACTTGAGAATCATTGGTGCCCTTTTTCTAACATCATCTTTTTCTTTTGCTAGAAATAGTACTTCATCTCTATCATTATTTGAGGAACTTTCATCACTATCACTTGAGCTCTTACTTGCCTTGTCTGCATAGAAACTCTTCTTATGCCTTTGGAAAAACTTCTTTCCTTTCTTGCCTTGTCCATCCCTACTTTTATTTTGGTACCTGTGTTTTCCTGTTTTCCTATTCTTATGATCCTATTTTTCTTCATCATTGCTATTTCCAGCCTCTGGACAATCAGATGCATAGTGACCATATTTTCCACAATTGAAACATCTAACTTATTTTGTACCTTTATATTTTCTTGAGTCCTTGTTCCTTCTACCATAGTTTACTTCTTCATCACTAGATGACTCATTGCTTGAATCTGACTTCTTACCCTTTGTCTTCTTAGTAACTTTGAAGGTTGCTTCCTTCTAGGGAATAGGTTCCTCTTTTATCCTCATCTCAAAAGCTATGAGAATGCCATGTAATTCATCCCTTGTCAAAATTTCAATATCTTTTACCTCTTCTATAGCTAAAATATTTTCACTAAATCTTTTTGGAAGTGACCTTAGAATATTATCACAAATATCTATTTCCTCAACCTTAATTCCAAGTCCTTGCATGGAGTTAACAACCTCATCCACATGAAGTAGATATACTGTAATTTTTTCCTCATCCTTCATCTTTAGGTCTTCAAATGCTCTCTTGAAATTTTTCAACTTTGCCCTTTTGACCTTTTTATCTCCTTCATATATGCCTTGCAACTTATCCCAAATTTCCTTTGCTGATGTGCAATGCATAACCTTTATAAACTCTATTTCATGTAAACCTCTCAAAATTCCATTCATTGCTCTTGAATTGTAATGATGTAGAATCTTACCATATTTATCTGTAGGTGGAGTTGCTAGTGGTATGTATCCATTCTCAATTGCTTCCCATATTTTATTTCCAAGTGCCATTAGATGAAACTTCATCCTTGTGCTCCATAGTGCATAATTGTTCCCATCGAAAAATGGTGCTGAATTTCCTAAAGATCCAGTCTAAGAATCCATCTGTGTTCTTGTAAGCATTTTCCTTCAAGCTATTAAACTCTTCCAAAGGAACCCGCTCTGATACCAATTGAAGAACACAAGATTATACTGAGAGGGGGTGAACAATATAAGACCACTTTTTACTTTTCTTTCCCAAACAATATTATGCAATATATTAATGGCAATATCAATAGTAGTAATCAAATCAATGCACAAATCACCACACACAATAGAGACACCAATTTAACGTGGTTCACCCAATGTGGGCTACTCCACGGAGAAAATATTTCACTAAATTTTCTCAACAAATCTCTTGGAATCCTTTCCCTATTACAATATTTATGGATCTCTGTCCAAAGGAGACACCAATCCCCTAATCAAGTTTGTGGATATCTATCCACAGAGATACCAATCTCCTTAGTTCATGGATCTCTATCCATAGGAGAACTCCTCCTCTACTCTGGTTGGTGAACCTCTAGAAGACTACTACCTCCACTACACTGGCTTATGGATATCTCTCCATTGAAGACTCCTATCCTCACTCAGAAGACCTATCCTCACTACCCTGGCTAATGGATCTCTATCCACTAGAGACTACTATCCTCTACTCTATCACCTCCAAAGCTTACTCTCAACTCTATCTCAAATCTATACTAAACACAATTTTTTAGTATAGCAAAAATCTACTCAATCTCTATCTCTGATATGCACTAAACATAGTCCTTTGGTCTAGCACAAATCTGCTCAATATCTATCTCTGATCTACACTAAACATAATCCTTTGGTCTAGCACAAATTTGCTCAATATCTATCTCTGATATACACTAAACATGGTCCTTCGATCTAACACAAATCTACTCAATATTTGTCTCTACTCTAGCACAAACCTATCCTCAAATATGCACCAAAATTTGTCTTCAAATATATCCTCAAGCCTTAACACAAAGCTTGACTCAATCACAAATCAACTCTTCTAGATCTACCCCAAACCCTAACTCAAGGTTTGAACAAATCAATCAATCAACTCTGCTCACAAGTCTTCTCAAAGACTTGCCTCAAATCTATCCACAAGTCCTCTCTAGAACTTGCTCTCACTGCTCTCAAGTCTTCACCAAGACTTACCTCAAATATGCTCAACAAGTCCTCACTAGAACTTGCTCTCACTGCTCTCAAGTCTTCACCAAGACTTACCTCAAATCTCTCAACAAGTCTTCACCAAGACTTGTCTCAACTCTGCTCAACAAGTCCTCACTAGAACTTGTCCAATCTACTCAACAAGTCTTCACCAAGACTTACCCAATATGCTCAATAAGTCTTCCTCAAATCTGCATTGTAAGCTTCCACAAAAGCTTACTCAACTCAATCTATCACAAAATCCTCTTCAATCACACCAACAAGTTTCACACAAAATCTTGTTCAATCTCATAAAAACATATAGAGAATTGTTAGAGACTCAATATGCTTCACACTCACAACAATGCTCAATCACTTTCAATCTCTCTTTTTACCATAGAAACATATAGAGAATTGTTAGAGACTCAATATGTTTCACTCACAACAATGCTCAATCACTTTCAATCTTTACTTCAACTCAATCTAGAAACAAAGAGACAATTTTTTCAAAACAAACAGAGACTCAATAATGTTTCACTCTCAACAATGCTTATCAAACAAACCTCACATAACAATGATACTCATGATATTTCACAAACCCTAATCATGCACATGAAGGCTCACTCAATATTTCCAACAATGCTTATCAAACAAGGTTTCTATCATCAACCTTTATTCCAAAAAAACCTTCATCAATCAATATTGGATATCTCAAAACCAAACTCAACAATGCTTATCAAACAATCCTTTTCACTCCAACTTAGCATTCACAACATCCAATCCAACAATATTTTTCTCACAAGGAAGATGTACCCATACCTTTTATTTTTATGGAGATATGTCTTCAAAACCTGTCTTAACCACAATAAAATTTTCTTTGCCAACACTAGGGTTAGGTTACCACAACCTATCTCAAGATCTCCATAAAATAATTTTCTCAAAGATTATTTTTCATACAAAATAACAAATCCTTTTGTACACCTTATAATCTCCAAACTCACAATATTTAACTCAATAATTTCACCATAACAAAACACTTAACAATTTTCCTTTGCCCACCTTATAATATCCAAACTCACAATCTCTAACTCAACAATTTCATTAAAACAACATGCATAGAAAACTCCCTTAAACACCTTATAATCTCCACACCTTATAAATTTCAATCACCAAAAATCAAAATAAAATATTTTAATTTTTCTTTACCTTATAACTCCCCCAAGCACTCAAGATAATCTCAAAACACTTAATTTTTAACACCTTTGAAAATAAAATCGAATGGCATACCTTTGATTTTTCTACCCACACAAAAAGTTGTCTTCGGTGGATTCAACCACAAAACCTTGCACACCCAACTCCCTAGCTCCAAGCTAGGCCACCAAGTGGGTTGCACGTCCACATGGAACATATGGTGCACGCTATCCTGTAAAAACCTGCCGCACCACAAAAACATCGAGCAAGACAAACTAAAGGCGCTTCCTCCAAAACATCAATCGCGTGGATCAAACTGTGATCTCCTCCATGTAAACCTTAATACTCTCTCAACTACCGCTTGAGCTACCACCATTAGTGGGATGTCAAACCACCACACGGCCTATGTTGCCTTATTTCCCTCCAAGCACTTTCAAACGCAAATTATCTTCTTCTTAGATGCAGTGCTCGATATTCGCATTCGAAGGTGTGTTCAAATTAGACTTTGGGAAATGGAAATCATTTCCTATATAAATGCACATTGCCTTTTAATTTCTCACGTCGGCCCTTTTTCGAATTTAAAAATTCGAGTTTAGTTTTTAAATATTAAATTTAAAAACCTTTGCCTCCTTTATTAATTTAAATTAAAATTTTGGAAATTTATTTGGACTTCATTTTTCTTCACCTTGTTATTTGGCCCGAAATAATATAATAATAAAATATTATTATTTAATTTAAACTTGCTTCTCCTTTCTTGGGTTTTCATCCTTTGGGCCCTTTTTAGGCATATAATATTAAAAATAAATATTATATCCTATTCCTTTCCAAGACCTTCTTGCTTTTGGAAAAACCACTTGATGTCCTTAATGACGATGACATTAAACCAATATTCTTTTGACATCAATGACAACAAAACTACTCAAAATTTCCAACAGTATCTGCTACACAGTATGGATTTGTTCTCTCCCTTATTTGAATAAACCCTTTTGAGCCATCAATAGCTACCCGCATTGAGAAAATAGCCAACATATTCAAGCACAGATCATGAACTTCCACCTTTCAAAAAAATGTAAAAAAAATCCATTACCGCAACTGCGATGTAGATCTCATCAAAAACTCCCTAGTTAAGCATTTTAATCTAGAGTAAAACTGAGATGGGTGACCTCCTAGAAATTCCCAGGGTTGCACCTCTTTTTTTAAAATATAGCCCCTAAAAAATGGTAAAATTCATGGCTCCAAGCAATTAAGTTCCAGGGGCAGCCATGAATTCCTCTCCATTGGTTTTCTGGTTTAATCCACTAAAGTGGAGAGCATACTCCATAAACCAAATGGAGGGAAGGAGGAATGGAGGTGCACCACCTATGGGGGAGGGGAGGGAGAGGAAGAAATTACCTCTAGGAGGGGGAGGGGAGAATTTCTAAAGAGGAAATTCCCCTTCAAGCATACCAGGCAAGAAAACCTGCTTTGATACCAAATGTTGGGACTGAAAGAGATGATATGTATTACACATGAAAAGTACAATATATAGACATAAGCCTATATGAAAACATAATAATTTTCAAGGACACATGTCAAGGAAAAATAAGGTGTAAAGTACACATTAGCTTTAACATAACTTTCCAATCCATTTGATTATATACTCTCAATATGCTTTACCTCTAGTTTTCTTAGTAACCCAAGAATCAATTACACACTCTGGTTTATCTCTTTCTTTTTTTGGCAATTGTTGTATCCAATTTTTAAATGATAAATCAAAATTGATTTGACATCCATTTATTGTTGTCCCTTCATGATATGGATATATATTTATAATATTGAAGATTGGTGAGATGTCTATCCCATCTGATAACTCTATCTCATATGCATTGGATGAATCAAACTTTCTCAACACTTTGCATGGACCAATTTTCTTCCATTTCAGCTTGATGTATGTACCTTTGGGAAACCTCTCCTTCCATAGATGAACCAAAACCAAGTCACCAATGTTAAACTCTTTTACTCTCCTCTTACGATCAACTGTCACCTTTACTTCATAGTATTCTCCTCCAATTGTAACTTCACTTCTTGGTGCAATTCATTAATATAATTAGTAAAATATATAGCTATTGCACTTGGCTTCCCTAAATTAGCAGTGTTTCAAAGCTCATTAAATCCTTAGGGACTAAATCCATAAACTATTTGAAATGGGCTACTTGTTGCACTTCTACTACGAGAATTATTATAAATAAATTCTGCTTGTTACAAAACAAAATCCCATAGTGTAGGCCTTTTTTCTAGTCAAACATCTCAACAAGTTACCCAAACTTCTATTTACCACCCCCATTTTCCCATTCTTTTGTGTATGATAGGTTGATCTATAGCTCAAATTGGTGCCTATCTTATTTCATAAAGTCTATCAAAAATTCCCAACAAACTTTACATCCTGGTCGGATATTATGCTCTTTGGAAGTCCATGTAATCTTACTATCTCCTTGAAGAATAAGGAAGCAACATGTGTAGCATCATTGGTTTTCTTGCATGGAATGAAATGTGTCATCTTAGAAAAATGATCCACAATGACACATATGGAATCATAACCTCTTTGTATCCTAGGCAATCCAAGAACAAAATCCATACTTACATGCTCCCAAGGCCTTTTGGAAATGGTAAAGGCTGATATAATTTGGTATTTTGGATAGTACCCTTTGCATATTGACAAACTCGACAACCTTACACAACTTTTCACACATTCACTTGCATGCATGGCAAATATAACTCTTAACCAATTGACCTAATATTTTTTTAACACCAAATTGTCCTGCTAGTCCACTATGTTTTTTATCGAATTAGGTTCTCTCTCATAGAACCTATTGGAATGCATAATTGATGCCCTTTAAATACCAATCCCTCTTGGACAAATAAATCCAACCATGGTGATCTATCCAACCCCATTGAATTTTTTCATGATGCACAAGCCTCTTTAAAGTCCCCATCTTCTTCATACAAATTATGCATAATATCAAATTCGACAACTTTGACTCTTAACTTTGTCAAAAACAAACATCTTCTACTAAGTGCAACAACAAATCTATTGGAAACTCCATTCCTCTAATCGAGTATAAAAGAGTAACTCTACCCACATCATATATCATTGATTCAAATTTCCTTGGCTATTGATGAATTATAGTGCATGATGATAAACTCTTTTGGCAAGAGATGAAGAAATACATGCTTATACTGAGAGGGGGGTGAATAGTATAAGATAAAATATTTTCTTCAAAAACAATAACTGCAATATTATGAATGCAATAATAAATCAATGCACAATTCCCATACACATGAGAGATAAGATTTTTACGTGAAAACACCCTTTCAGGAGAAAACCACGATAAAATATTTCTTTTATTTTCTTCAAAAACATTCATGGGCACCAAACCCTAGGAGACGCCAATCCTCTTATACAAGTTTATGGGCACCAACCCACATGAGACACCAATCCCCTTATACAAGTTTGTGGGCACCAACCCACAGGAGACACCAATCCCCTTATACAAGTTCGTGGGCACCAACCCACAGGAGACACCAATCCCCTTATACAAGTTCATGGGCACCAACCCATAGGAGACACTAATCCCCTTATACAATTTCATGGGCACCAACCCACAGGAGACACCAATCTCCTTGTGCAATTTTGTGGGTACCAACCCATAGGAGACACCAATATCCTTGAGGCACTAACCTCAAATATGAAGGCACCAACCTTGATCAACAAATAGAGGATGATATACTAGTGTTGGAAGCTTCAAATGGCCAAATTGTCCTTCAAATTCATTAAGTCTATCGCTTCCACAAGTCTCACATTGTCTTCTTGGATATGCACTTTAATCTATGCTCATCATATTATAATCACTGTTGTACCACTAACTCTAAAACTCATCAACTAAAATTACCTCTACTTGCTCTAAAACTTATGGACAATATGAGAGATCCTCACTATATATCTAGATGTGACTTATTCTTCATCGATATAACAATTTCAAATAAAACACTTTAATACCTTCTAAATCCCTTATCACTCCTTTTAAAAACTTTACAAAACAAAACTTTATTAAAAAAAAATGACTCCTTATATCTCCCTTAATATTCTAATAAAATAGAATATATATAAGTACCTCATACACTATTCATATTTGTTGCCGCCTTATTTTTTTAGTACTTTTCTCCGTGAGATAGCACTCAACATAACACATGCACTATAATGATGATGACCCGATTTCTTCTATGATAGAACCTCTAAAAATATTTTTTACTCAGTCAAAGAAAATTATAATGATTTCTTGGGTGGTAATTTTATCTTCCTCCTACGTCATGCAATGGCTTCAAACTCTATGGCATTAAATTCTCTAATACTTGTCTTCGTTGTTCACTCTACTGCTCAAGATGGCTACCATTCACAGTCAACATTGCTCCAACAATCTGAGAACCTTTTCTTTAGCTAAGGTTAGCACGTTCTTACGGCCTCTCCTATTATGATGAAATACTTTATATTTGATAGCAATACCTTCCACGATGTCACTTTTATTATATTATAATGGGAAGCCTCTTGTTATTTGCAGCACCTCCTTGTCTACAAAGCTTCATTGGGCATCATTGGACTTCTTTGTTATAGATAGCAAAACCACATCATACTAGCACCGAAATGAATTTTGCCCTTTGAAGCCTTCTTCGAACCTGCTGTAAACATGCTCCACCAAGAAGCTTCACTTTGTGTGATCCAAAAATATATAACTATATAAATATTGTATTCTCCAAGGCTATCACCATGAGATCCCCCACGAACTCTATTGTGATGGCTTCTTCAGACAACATCACCACCTTGCTTCCATTGTGCCTTACCTTCATTGTGTTGGCTTCTATGTACAACGTCACCATCTTCCTTTCACTATACCCTTACCTCCACTACATTGGCTTCTTCGTACAACATCACCACCTTGATTTCACTATGCTTTACCTCCACTACATTGGCTTCTCTGGACAACATCACCACCTTGCTTCCACTACGCATTACATCCACTGTGTTGGCTTCTCTGAACAACATCGCCACCTTGCTTCTACTATGCCTTACATCTACTACGTTGGCTTCTCCAGACAACATCACCACCTTGATTCAAATTTGAACTTCACTGACCCACACAAGCTCCAAATTCACTACTCCATGTGAGCTCTAATTTTGCTACTCCGACTTTTTTGTCTCACACTAGATCCAAATTTATTGTCCACCTTCAACCACTATACTCTTTAGTGACGACACATTGTTAGTCGCATACAAATCATCTCCTCCGCCTCTAATTCATCGCCAAGCCAATCATCGATCATTATGAATAGATTTTGGCCTTATATTTATATAGTCAAACCTTACACTTTTGGCACCCAAAAGGTTGACCCATGTTTTCAAGATAATATTTGTATTTATATTGTATATTGAAACATCACTTTATAAGGTAACACCTTATAATAAAATGCATATGATTTAATTTGAAACATCACTTTATAAGGTAACACCTTATAATAAAATGCATATGATATTGATCACCCAACCTCATAGGCAAATCTATTAAATTTCCCTTGAAAAATATATATTTGCCTTGAATAATTTGCCCAACCACACCACAGTTTGCCAACAACCAAGTTTATCTTTGACATCAATGATAATTCAATAATTCTAACAAGAGATAATGCCTCCACTTCTTGATATCTAGCACAATTGTGTAGAACTTTTGATCATAAACTGAATACTTCCTTATAGCCTCACTTAATTTTTTACTGAAGTAAGATATGTGCTTACCCTCTTGGCTAAGCACACCTCTAATGATTGTACCACTAGCATCATAATCCACTTGGAACACTTTTTGAAAATCTAGCAATGCTAACACAGGCTACTTCATAACATTTTACTTCAGCAACCGCAAAAGCTTTTCTCTGCTTCCATAGTCCACTGAAATTGTGTTCTTGCACCCTTCATTATTTTGGTGATCGGTGCACTAATACCGCTGAAGTTTCTTATGAAATTTTTGTATAAACTAGCAAATCCATGAAAAACTTTTACTTCAAACATGGTATTTGGAGAAGGTCATTCAATTGTAGCTCATACCTTTTTTGATCCATTTTCAAACCTGCTTTGGAGATTATAAACCCCAAATAAACCAGCTCCTTTTGCATCCAACTACACTTCTTAAGATTCACAAGTAACTTCTCTTCCTATAATTTTTGCAATACCATCCTCAAATGCAATAAGTGTTCAACCTTGATCTTGCTAAAAATCAAAATATCATCAAAATATACAATTATAAACTTACCAAAAAATGGGATTTAATACCTCGTTCATCAATCACATGAAGGTTCTAGGTGCATTGGTCAATCCAAATGGCATGACCCTCCATTTATAAAGACCATATTGTGTCTTAAAAATAGTCTTCCATTCATATTCTTCACAAATTATGATTTGGTGATAGCCACTCTTGAAACCTATCTTTGAAAAATACTCTAATCCACCCAAATAATCCATGAGATCATCCATCCAGGGCATTGAAAATTGATACTTGATTTTTATCTTGTTAATGGCTCTAGAGTCAATGCACATCCTCTATCTTCCACCTTTCTTTGATGTCAAAACTACCGGTATTGCATATGGGCTTAAACTCTCATGAATCAGCCCTTTGTCTAAGAGTTCTTGGACTTATGTTTGCATTTCTTCTTACTACATTGGTGTCATGTGATAGGATGCCTTATTTGGTAAGCTAGATCTCAAAATAAAATCAATATGATGACTTATGCTCCGTAATGGTGGTAATACTTTTGGTAACTCTTTTGATAAAATATCTTCAAAATCAACAATTATTTCTTTCACTTCCAATGGTGTTTTATCTTCCTCCTCTACTTTTCCAACTTCTATCAACTTAGTTATGAATGCATAATATTCTTCTTTCATTGCATCTCTCAAAAATTGCCTACCTGTAATATTGTATACTCTAGGACAGCTATCAATATCTTCATTTTTCTCCCTCAAAGGACTAATTGTATTATTTTTACCATCCTTTACAATGCTTATGGTATTCAATCCTCCATCATGCATGGCATTTCAATAAAAATGCCATGGTATAACAAGCAATACATGACATGCATCCATAGGAACGATGTCACACAATATTGAATCCTTGTATAAACCAATCTGAAAATCAACAACACATTGCTCACTCACCAAGATGCCATGACCTTTTTGAAGACAAGATACTTTGTAACGATTTGGATGCTTCCTTCATTGTAAACCTATTTTGTTAACCATATCCATGGACACTAGATTGTTTGTGCTTCCAATATCAACTATAACCTTATAATAATTATCATCAAACTTGCATATGGTCCAAAATAAGCTCCTTATTTGGGCTAGATCCTTATCTTCTTTAACTGGTTTTAGAAGTACTCTTTTCATGAGCAATTATTCTCCCGATAAAGCTTCCCCACTCAAATATTCAAGACTTTCACCTGTTATTATCCTATGAAATCTATAGTTTTGTCAAAATATGACTGTTGGGCTACTCTATCAGATGGTGCATGGCCTGCACATTTTTGTAATGACCTCCCCTTTATCTTCTGCTATCATAAAAAATTTTGAAATTTCTTCTAATATAAATACATGCAATTCAAATGATGCACTAGAATGGATATTCAGAGCTTCAAAGTAGATAATAGCATCTCATGGAGTAGTTTTTAAAAAATGCACAGCAAACCAATGTGACCAAAAATAGAGGGATTCAAACTACAGGTGGATGAAATTTTTTTTTTTCAAATTATCCTTATATCTCCCTTTTCCTTTTAAAAAAATTGAAATCAATTATTCAAATTTTCTAAAAAATTATATCTCCCAAGAAGAAATTTATTATTGTACCTTTTACTTGGTGCTCGTGCTTTGTCTTTTGTACACATGGTACTTGCATGCAAAACATTACATATCCTTTTTTATTCTTTCTCTTCCTTCTCACATGTGACAAATGTTACTTTTAGACTATACTCCTTCAATAGAAGCTATTACTTCAACATAATGCTCAAATGATTCCATAATTTTTTTTAGATGTAGACGATTCCTCAAATGATTCTGATTTTTAGTGCATTCACAACTAAAAAAATTCTACAAGAAATTTACCAATCTATTATGCTGCCTCGAGAAAAACAACAATACTCGTCATGTAATCTATCAAAGGTGACTTCCAAACTTTTGGATTGAATTTTTAAAATTCCTTTTTGGATGCGCTATCAAATATGTGAGGTTTAGGTTTTTTAGGGCTGAATTGAATGAGACATTACATGGCTAGACCTCTCATCTTGCTTCTCACATTTGGTCTTCAAAGCTAGGTAAGAAATGCACATAATCCTTACTAAGAAAACTTCTAAATTCAATGCAATGGTTCACTTCTAGTGGTGATTTTTAACTTTTGCTTCTAGTTTAATATTCCTCCAACTCGAGATTTATGCAATCTCTTTTTTCTTCACCATTGTTTGTCATTACCCTTTTGTACCCGAAGACTCTTCATGTTCATGCGCTAACACTGCTCTCGAGTTAAAGCACAAAAATATCATGAGTTAAAACAACTTATATTTGCAATGAGTAAGAATATACAAATTTTGGAGAACTTCTCAAATTTCAAATTTCCTCATTTCTTCACAAATGAAGAAAAAATTCCACTAGAGAGAAGAGTGATGATTTGATATCTTCAAAGATATCTATATTAAATTTTCCAATTTCCTTTCAAATTGAGTGGAGTGATCACAAATTTAATTTTCCATGCAATGAATTTAATTTAAATACTTCTTTATTGTAACACCCTGACACCATTGTTGTGATTGAGAAAATCTAGAATTTATTACCTCGTCCTCCTCACTCTGTCAATTGGATTTCTTGGTGCAATGAAGCAATTGTCCATACTACCTCTTTCATGTAATATTTTGGAAAATAGGTGGCACATATCATAAAGCATGCTCATTTGGTTGTTATAAAGGAGTATCAATGGAATTTACTGTTGTTGGAAATGATTTGTATGACCAACAATTGCAAACTAGGGTTTCTGGTATTCACCATAAACTTATAGTCCATGAACGATATGAAGCCAGGGGGACTTAGATCCAAGCTCGTATGCATTGGCTAAGGGTTGGTGATTGCTCATCCAAAGCCTTTTTCAAGTCTCTTCATTCCAAGCAGGCTAGGATCCAGATCAAGGCTATTCAAGTCTCTCATGATAGGTTGAATTCTCTTCCTGATATTGCTTTAGCCTTTGTGGATAATTTTAGCTTGTCTTTCAATAACAATAGGATTATCTAGAACGTTAGATGGCACTCCATCAATATCTTGATGTTTTTCCTACCAAGTTGTCTGCTTATGAAAAACTTATTTGTGAGGCTCCTCTTTCACTTGATGAGCTTCATAATGCTCTTATGACTATGTCATATGACAAGTCCCCTAGTATTTATGGCTTTCCCTATGAATTTTATAAAGCTACTTGGAAGTTTACTAGGCCTGATCTGCTCAATGTCTACAATGAAGTGTTAGCCAATAATTCTTTGGGTAATATTATCAATCGTGGAAACATTAAATTTATTCCTAAAGCAAACAATCCTAAGCTTATCACCAGTTGGAGACCTATTACTTTTCTCAATGTCTTTTACAATATTTTGGCTAAATCTTTAGCTCTCTGTATTCACAACATTCTCCCTATGATTATCAAACCAGAGAAAATGGTTTTCATTAAAGGGTGTTACATCTTGGATAATCTTATTTTTGTCAAGGAAGGTTTAGAATGGGCTCGTATCTCTAGCCAAAATATCCTTTTCTTTAAAATATACTTTGAGAAAGGTTATGATCGTATTGAGTGGTATTTCATTCTCACCATGCTCCAAGATCTCAGCTTTGGCCCCTTTTTATTAGGGTTGTCAGTATGTTGTAGACTGATGCTTCAACTTGTCTTAATATTACTGGACATAGGTCAGAGGATTTTGGTTTGTTTCATTCTATTCACCGGGGTTGTCCTTTGGCCCCCTCACTTTACATCCTTGCTGCTGAAGCTTTTGGTTATTTTCTTGCCAATCAAGCATCTAAGGGGTTGATCAAAGGTATTATTTTGTCTGATATGTCCACCAAACTTATTAATGGGCACTTTGTGGATGATTATTTTCTCACTATCAATGAGGATGATGTTTCAGTTTCAACTACTTTGGTTTGTTTGAACACTTTTTGTAAGGCCTTAAGATTCAAAATTTAATAGTCTAAATCTATTTGTTTCTGCCTTGCTTCTTCTTTTGTGCCTTCTTGGCTTAGATATTTTCCAAGGCATTGGATTCAAAGGGGTGAGCATTTTAAGTTCTTAGAAATATTCTTTACTTTTGATAGCTTGCTATCTGAAATCTGGTAGTATGTCATTGACATAATTAAAAATAATATTTCTTGTTGGGCCTCGTATCCCATTTATTTTGTCGATAAGTTTCAAGTTTGCACAAAAATTCTTCTTGCCACCCATGTTTATTACTCCTCCTATTGGGCTCCTTTTAAGAATTCTTATAATAAGTTGGCTAGAATCCTTAGGGATTTTATTTAGGCCAAGGGGAAGAATTTACATGGTTTTCATCGAGTTGTTTGGGATATTTGTTGTACACCTACTGATAAGGATGGGATGGGCATCATTGACATTTATAGGTAAAGCATTTCTCTTTGTTCTAAGTGGGTGGTTAAAGCTATTGAAGGCTCTGAAGCCTAGAAGGTTTTGATTTATCATTTTATTTCTTTAGGGCTACCTTATGGGCACAAATCTTGGGCTAATATTGGCCTCCATACTCTCATCATTACTTTTGCTCCAATTAAGATTCAAGGTTCCTTTGTTGTTAAAAGTATTTGGTGAGCTTTTGAGGCAGTGAAACCTCATCTTCATTGGATTGGTGATGGTTTTTGTAATGGTCTTTCATTCAATTCTCAAAATATCTGGTGGTCTCCTATTCTATCTAACTCTTCAGTTCTTCTTACTGATATGCCAAGGATTAAAGCTTTGAGGTTATTTCGCAAGGGAATCTACTATATTAATTATTTAGTGCACTCTTGAGATTGGATTCCTTGGCCTGATCTCAAACATAAATTTAATCTTAAAAATTTAGATATTTCTTCTATTATTAAGATTCAAGAGCTCATACTTGATGTCATGCTTTATAAGCTCTACCTTCAACCCCCAAGTATCTAGTGGAGAAATTTGCATTGGAATGTGGATACTCCTTTCAAGAACTACTATTCTTATTTTATTTATTAGCTTCTTAGTCATGTTTTCCCTAGTGTTGATAAACTTAATGAGATATGGTAGACTCACTCTACCTCCTATACTTGGATTATTTGTCTGAACCATATTTTGCAATCTAACCTTAAACCCAAGATTACCTTTTTTCTTTATGGGAGAGAGACTTAGTAGGGTTGGTCTTCCTAATCCTAAGTGTCTATCTTGTGGTCGATTTGAGACATTCAAACATATTTTTTGGTTCTACCCTCATGCTCAGTCTGCTTGGTCCTGGATTCACTCATTGTTCAAGCCCTTTCATCCTAAATTTTTAAATGGAAGATGATCATTTTTGGATATAACAATAGTTGTTGGCCTACCTATATTGTTGCTCTGTGGAATTTATTTCATGCTATTATTTTATTTCAAATTTTGAAAGCTAGTAATGTTGCTGTCATTTTTGGAGATTCAATTTCTACTTAGTTTTCCTTGCATGAAAGATTATGATATTTTTAGTTGTTACTGTTCAAATACATTCGTAGGATTCCAAGTTGACTCATGAGTTGATGTATTTGATAAATATTGTTAGGTACTAGTGCAAGGCTCCATGCACTTTCAACATGGCTTCACCTAACCTCCCTCTATCTTAAGATCCCTTTATTTCTTTGAGGTCTCGACGTAGAAGGTTGAGGGGGTGACATTATCCAGCATCAGGTTGTTTTGTCAGTGCCCACAGTAGGGCTCATTCTCCTCTTAGAGTGGCTCCCTTTGTTTAGTTATTCTATATATTCTTCCTTTTAGGGGCTAGTTTTATTTTTGGTCTCAAGCCTCATCTTTACGATGTTGATTGTTTGGGTGGCCTTGCGCCCTAAGCTGTGATTTTTATAGCTCCATTTTTATTGTAACCTCTCTTATTTTTTATTGAATATGCTTTTTAGTTCCAATAAAAAAATGTAATTTGGAATCCTTTCACCTTCCAAAAATGTCGGGTTCCTTTTTTTTGTTTTTTTGTTTTAATATTCTTTTGTTCTTCAATCTTCGAATATAACTTTCTATAATATTTTCATCAACAATTCTTTGAAAATAATAATTTTTTTAATCTTCTTATCACTCCAAATTTTCTTTTCTTCAAATATAAACTTTTATCTTCAATTAATAAAATTATTTCTTCAAATCAAATATACCTTACCTCGTCAATTTTTTCTTTGTAAATTTTTGCTGCAATTTAGGCGACCTCAACCGTCTCTTATTTATTTCTCTATTGCAACTTTTCTTCAATATTTTTTGTTTTGCTTTAGATTTCTCTATTGCAACTTTTCTTCAATATTTTTTGCAACTTTTCTTCACTTTCTCAGGTTTTTGAATGTAATATTTTCACCCTCTTTACCATGCACTTCTAGCTTCTTCTAGTAGCTCTCAACATTTAGGCTTCATCAATGAATCTTAGCACTTCATCTTCCTATCACACTTTGGCTCTAAAATATGAATCTATAAAAATGGTAGAGTTAAGTGGTAGCTTTGATACCATTGTTAGCTTTCTAGATAGATTAACTCACAGAAATTTGTATCCATTATCAAGTATAAATCAAATATTATATAACAATGAATCACCATATTAGAATAACAAAAATCTATAAATATAACTCAAATATATTCAGTATAAAAATATTACTAGAATGATTCAGATAGATTATATTGCATGGTATGTTATCTCCAATATATAATTTTACATGATTTTTTAGTACTCTGACTATTGCTCTCGTTAAACATCTGAGAGATACTTCTTTTCATATTCCTCTCATTAAGATAAAATTCTTATCTTACCATATATTAATGTGACTCTTCATTCTCTCTCTTGACACCTTGCACTTTCCCTCATATTGATACACATTATATAAAATATAAATCATTCTACCAAACTAGTATTTATAAAGGGGCCAAATAACGTAATACTTCCAAAACATTTTGAATGATATTTTATTGTAGGGATATGGTTTTTTTGTACCTATAATCTTATAAGCAATTATCCTTGAAAACCAAGTCCAATCAGAAGTTGAATCCTATATTTTATGGACCCTACAAGGTGGTTTATCATATTGGTGAAATGCCATATCAATTGGAGCTTCCACCACCTTCTTGCATCTATCGTGTCTTTCATGTATCTTTCTCAAAATAATTATTGGCCATAAGGTGTAGTCCTAGATGGAGCTTCTAGTACTAAATGAATAAGGATGAATCACTCTCTAGCTAGAAGTTGTGTTATAGCCCAAAGTTTGTCTTCTTTGGTCCTAAAAGATTTAGTAGTTCCTCATTAAGTGATAAGACCTTCTAGAAGAAGATGCTACGTAGGAGCCTAAGAGCATTTTCTAGTATTTTATTATCTTTAAGTACAAAAATTTCTAAAGGGGGAGCCATGTAATGGCTTTAATATAGCCACATAAGATATCTTTATTTTTATTAGCTTAGTCCCTGGGTTTAGATAGTCAGCCTTTGAACATTATGGTTAGGGTTGATTTAGTCTATAAATAGAAAGAATTATGTGGTAGTTGAAATCATATTTCATAATTGAATCTCAGTCACATTTATTGTGCATATGATACTTTACCCTATTCAAGTAGCTATGATACTTTTTGCCCTCTAAGAGATTAAGTATTTGTATTTATTTGAATCTAGAATTTGATTATCGTATATTTTATTTTTTAGCAATTGGATCTAATTATTGTTATCATTGGATATTGTTCATTATGCATTATTGGATTACCACTACTATTGCTATAATTATTGAATTTATTTTTTTACAACAATAGTCACATGCAATATTTTAGTAAGAATTTATATTTTTAATTGGTGAACATCATGTAGCACTTTTGGAATTGAAATTCATAACATTGTTGTTTATCCTAGCTATACTTGTTAACTTCAAACAATGTAATTTCTCCATTTGATATCAAAATATCTTGTAGAATAACTTATTCTAGAGGTTTATCCCCCATTTTTAGCACATTTATATAGTTAAAAATAGTGTTTAAAATCCATGGGTCTTGGTATAATTGTAAATACATCCAAAAATGGAAAATAACATTTCCTATCGTCATTCCAAAAAATGTAAAATTAACTATCATGACCTTTTACTCTTAGAATCCTATATGGAGGACCTATTACAAAGTAAAGGGTTGCATAGACTCACTTTGGAGATAGATATTTAATATGAATAAAATAATAACAAAGACAAATAGTTCAATCATGTAGATGATGCTTAAATTTTATTTGGTATATTTTTTTATTTTTAATTTTTTTTTAAATTTACATGGTGGAATCGATAGCCACCACGAATCCGGGCAAGTTGTATGGATTTTATGGCCACCAAAATATTCTATTTTGTCCACCCTGGAAGCCACCACATAGATCTAAGTGTATCCCACCCTTATAACCACCATGCCACAATCATTTAAAACCTTTTACGTCACTGAAAGCACCAAGAAAGGAACAATCGTTCAGTCTGCGAGGCCCGAGATTTTGACCTTGGACCTCCGCCCCCCTTACGGGGTTTGGTCAAGCCAATTGGTCTACACCTTAGACCTATTTTATTTGATATGTTAGTCTTTAATGACAATCAAATTCCAACTTGAATGTATTCACACATTGTGAGTAGATTGAAAGAAGTTTGATGATCTTTTAGATAAGTAAAATAATATCCAAGGGCATGAAGAACATAAGCTTATACTGAGAGGCGGGGTGAACAGTATAAGACCACTTTTTAATTTTCTTATCAAAATCAATATTATGCAATATATCAATGGCAATATCAACAACATAAACTAAAGCAGTGCATAAAACATCACACACACATGAGACACCAATTTTATGTGGTTCACCCAATGTGGGCTACTCCATAGAAAATATTTCACTAACAAATTTCTCAATCAATCTCTTGGGAATCCTTCCCCTATTATAATGTTTATGGACCTCTTTACAAAGGAGATATCAATCCCCTAAATCAAGTTCATGGATCTCTATCCATTGGAGAACTCCTCCTCTACTTTGGTTGGTGATCCTCTAGAAGACTACTGCCTCCACTACACTAGCTTGTGTATCTCTCTCCACTGAAGACTCTTGTGCCCACTCATAAGACCTGTCCTCACTAACCTAGATGATGGATATAGATCCACTAGAGACTACTGTCCTATCTGCTCTGTCACCTCCAAGGCTCTGTCTCAAATTTGCACTAAACACAGTCTATTCGATCTAGCACAAATATGCTCAACAAGTCCACTCAGAACTTGCTCAAATATTCTCAACATTTCCACTTATAACATGCTCAAATATACTCAAAAATTCCACATAGAACTTGATTAAATCTACTCAACAAGTTCACAAAAAACTTGCTCAAATCTACTCAAAAAGTCCACTCAGAACTTTCTCAAATCTGCTCAATAAGTCCACACAGAACTTATTCAAATCTGCTCAGTAGGTCCACTCAAAACCTATCTATATCTACTCAAAAAGCTCACATAGAAATTGCTCAATCTGTATTGTAAGCTTCCACAAAATCTCACACAAAATCAGTCCACAAGTCTTCTCAAATACTTACCTCAAATCTGCTTAACAAGTCCACACAGAACTTGTCCAATATCAAAGAAGCATAAAGAGAATTGTTAGAGACTCAATATGTTCTATAATCAATGCTCAATTACTTTCACAACTCAATTCATAATATAGAATAGTTTATTTTATGGAACTTGAAAAATCACTTCACAAACCCACTTGACTAGGCTCAACCAACTCTATTCAACCAATTACTTAGGAACAACTTTTGCTCACTAACCCTAGTCCAAGCATGTATCAACCAACTCAAAATGTTTCCAATAATGCTCAACAAATCTCACATAACAATGATACTCATGTTCTTTTCAAGTTCACAACAACTCACTTCAACAACAATGCTTATAAAACTATCTTCACATAACAATGATACTCATGTTCTTTTCAAACCCTAAATCAAGTTCTTCACACAACCAATGGCTCCAAAAATAATGCTTATAAAAATATATTCACATAACAATGATACTCATGTTATTTTCAAAACCCTAACTCAAGTTCTTCACTCAACCAATGGCTTCAAAAACAAGGTTTTAATCACAACACTTAATTCCAAAAAACCTTGAAGCATTAACTCTAACATTCTCAAAAAGGAAACCCTAATCAAGTTCTTTTCACTCCAAACTTATTTTTAGAAAACCAACCACTCAACTTAATTAATAAAGAGATTGCCCATACCTTTTGCTTGTCAAGGAGTTGTTCTAACAAATCTGCCACACTCACAATTTCGTCTTTGCCAATCTCAATAAGGGTTAGAAGACTTCAATAAAACACAATACAAAAATATGACTAAAATACACCTTATCACTCCAACTTAAAAATAATATTCACCATAATATTCTTTAATAGAAAAACCCTTATTAAAATAAAATCAATGCTCAATAGTCTTAATTCTCCAATATATCAATATATTAATTAAGACTTTAATAAACAATTAGAATAAAAACCTCCTTATTACTCCTAATAACAATATTCAAAAACCACCACTCATCCAATAATTAATCCTTCTAAATTTTCACTTAACAACCCTTATAACTCCAACATAGGCAAATAATCATAAAACCTTAAACACCCTTATACCTCCAACTTTAGGTAGATAATAAAATTTTTAATCAAAAATATTTACCTTGCATTTGTGGGGAATCTAACCCTCAACTATGCCCATGATGTGTGCCTTAACCATAGCCTCAAATTCCGCACAAGCTACGTGCTCGTTTGAAACCAAAAAAGCACCACGTGCTTCAAGTAGTGCTCCCGTTGCTCTTGGAAAAAAACAATGTGCACCTTGGGCGCCTTTCAACCAACACGATATCCAACACAGCCACCACATTTCAAATGCAGGCTCTCTTGCAAACAAACATTTTTGCACTTGCCCACTCGCCACTAGGCCATGCTACCCAGTTGGCCTTCGAACAATTTATGTTTCCCTTTTTAAACTGTTCATTGTACATGAAAATCCAAATCTCATGAGCTCTTCTTCTTTTTTGCATGCCAATGAATAACTCGAGCAAGGATAATTTTTATGCCCTTTGGGCAAGGTATTTATATTTGCTTTCTCCACTCCTTGGAGAACGTCGACGTTTCCAAAGATTCTCCTTCCACGACGTCTGCAAAGGTTTAGTAATTTTATAAGGTGCTTCAAATTCCTTTGCTTCCAAATTCAAATTTGGGTTTATGAAATATAATTAAACTTTATAAAACCCACTTTTATTTATAAAATATTATAATGAAAATTATAAATATTTTATTTGGGGTTTTCACCATATCACTTTAATATTATAATAACAATTATTATGATATAATATCCTTTTGATGTCTTGGATAAATTGCTTCCTTGGGAGAATTAAACCATATTTTGACCCATTCTCTTGGGTGTAAAATATAGATATTTTAACCCATCATGAATTTCATTAAGCTCCCACTTGCACTTGAGCTGAGCTATCACCTGGCACCTTGACATCAATGACAACTAACTTTGGACATCAATGACAACTTCTCAAAATATCCAACAGGGCACTAGTTTGAGACCATCTAATGATTCATCATGTAGAATATTTCCTTCTAGTCAAATATTTTATTTTTAAATAAAGAAATTGTATCTCCAACTTGGATGTTGCAAAACTAAAAGGAAAAATGAGAAACTAATATATAATCCTCTCTAAATAAAAAAGTATATTATTTTTTCTTTGATTCTATTTTTTATTCTATTAGTGATGCATTTGGTGATGCTTATAAGATCCTAACATTTGATAGTTTTTATGAGCAATTAACTTATGAGTAGGATAAGCTCAAATATAGGCACTCTTGAGAATTCAAGATCAAGTAATAGAGTCCTTATTTCTAAGGAGTAAAAATAAAATAACATATTGCATAACATTATAAGCAACAACATTAAAATTGAGGGTCCCTTTAATCACATGAAAAGAAGTCAACTTTTGATCATTTAGAAAGAAGAAATTCTCCTTTCGGTTATGATGAGTCATTTTGTTGTAAGAATATGAAAGTGCTAAAGCAAAATTGAAGAGGAATATGTTATTGGTGTAGCTTTATTTATTTTAACACTATATATCAGGTTTCCACCTTTCCAAAGGTCAATTCTATTGTTCCTTTGGTGAAATACACAATAAGCATTGGACTAGAGATATTTTTCCAAATGGATTACAATCATGGTAGTCTTGGTAAAAATAATCATGACATTGTTTTATCAATTCATCCTACATTTCATGCATACTAAGTAGACACTGGTTCTGAAAATAATACTTCCTCATAGTATGATGATTGGTGTAATTTTTCTTAGTTTTCCATACCACCATATTCTCCTACACTATTGAACATTTTAAGAGAAAGAGAGTATTCTAACACCAATGTATATGGACATATAAGATATTTTTCTAGGACTTGAGAAAGTCATTCTTCTTTATAAAGACATATCTTTTCACAATTTTTAGCACTAGAAATAAATGTGAAGCTTATGTAGCTTCATTCCAATAGTCAAGATTTATTGTGGGTGGTTTGATCCACAATCATGGTGATACTTACACAATACCTTGTAATCCTCTTAAATATATGTTGGATTAGCAATCAATTGGATCAAATAGTTATTTTATGCCTTCTTAATACCTTCATTTTTATTCATTTTGTATGTTAGGGAAGTCATAATTAAGGGGTTATGATGTGGAATTTTTCTTTCTATTCAATGCTTTCTAATTTTTTGTTCCTCCCAAGTTAATTTTAAGGGGGGGAAGTTGGCATACATATTTTTGATTTGTTGTACCTATTAAGATTTGCTACAACCTTATGATTGAGAGGTTGATGTATGAACAAAATTGATTAAAACTAAAATTTTCCTCCAACCAATAAATCCAACAATCTATTAAAATTGACTTGGAAGGAATCATCCTATAAATTCAAGGATGATTCATGGTTGTTTTCATAGCTAGAGTTTAATATCTCAACCACATAATGATGTGATATTTTCCTCTTTTTTCCCTTTTTGAGCCATCAACTAAAAATCTCAAAGTGATACATCTTTTGTAAATTATTGTGTGATGCATGAGTTGGTTTAAGGATGATGGATCTTGATCTTATGAGATATGCATCAAACACATACATAAATAATCAATGGATGATCTCTAAATGATTCTTCAAGAGTCATGTTTGACCATTTTTTTGCAGAATTATGAGTTGGTTTGGAATCTATCAAAGTATGGTGGATACTTGATTAAGTTATGATATATCAATTTAGAGCAATCAAAATTACGTTCTCCTAAGGATTTTTCTTCAAATAATTTTTGGTCACTTGAGGCCCTCTCTAAGGCCTTAATATTACTTTGTTTATGAGTCCAAATAAAAATTCTTAGAAGTGATAAACTACAAGGAAGAGGATGTCATGGATGTTGGATGTGTCTTGTGTAAGGGCCTAAAATATCGGGTCATCTACTTGATCATTATCCCTTCGTTTATATCTTTTAGGGATGCTTTTTTTAAAATGAAAATATATAGGGTATCTCCATAAATATTGGAAGAGTTCATTAAAGGATAAATCAAATGTTTCAAATCTAAAGCATTGTGCATTCTATGGAGGATTGGACCTTCGTTTATATCTATGTGTGTTTTATCCTATAATGATTATAATTTCAATTGTGAAGACATATTAATGACTAGAGTTGTTAAAGTTAATTTTTAGTGTGCTTTGCTCATTTTTGTTAGTCAAGTTTACATTTTGTATAATATTTTTTATTTCTAAAAATTTAAACATGGTATCAAATGCTAGTTCATAATTCATTTTTTATTTATATTGCTTGGGTTGTGGTTAATTGCTAGTATATTTCCATTTTTAGGTTTATTTTCAAATTTCAAATGGTTTCTTTAAGTTTTTCTAGAGGTTTATTTAATCACATAAAGGAGTTTGAAATGGTGGATGAAAGTATCTAAACCAAGAGGATACTAAATTTATAGATATAAAAAAATTAGATATTAAGTATGCATATCTTAATTTGTATAATTCATTATTTGATTGATAGTATTTTCCAATTATGACAAAAGTCGATATAACAAAAAAACATGTTTGGGATTCATTAACTAAAGTATACGAGACATGATGTAAGCATAAAACATTGCTCAAGGAAGAAGTTTCTTAAAATTAAGATAAAAGAGAATGAAAATTTGGGAGAATACATGTCCAATTTTAAATCTCTCATGAAGATGTTATGGATACTCATATTTCTAGCATGACTCATTTATATGAAGTAATTATGTTAGGATAAAAGAACAAATAGATAAGTAAAGAAGCACATTCAACTTTTTTAAGCAAAGACGTAAGGAAGAAAAATGGTCATCTATAGTTAGACAATAATTATTCTTTAGCATTATTTTTAGTAGGTGAAAAGGTCAAAGGAAATAAGAAGAAAAAGGGCATCAACATAGATGAGGTTCTCTAAATGAAGATTCCAAAAATAAAATGCTACTATGTCATGAAATTTGACATATAAATAATTTATCCAAAATTAAGTACTAATAAGCTAACAAAGAGCAATTATTATAATCTCTCTTTGGAAAAATTATTCATGACAATGGAGAAAAGAGTGCCTTCAAAATGCAAGCATTTGGACTTGGTATCTATGTAGTACATGAAGTATGATCAAACTTGACTTATTCAATGAGTTAAGTTGCAAAAATAACTTTTTTAGGATATGGATTTGGGAAATTATGTTATAGGAATATGAGGTATTATAGTTGTGGATGCAAAAGGTGATTGCAAGAAGATTCACAATACCCTTCATGTTTGTGCATTGAATAAAAATTGTTGTTTGTAAGTCAAAATACATATAGCAATTTGATTGTTGAATTTGATATAGTGAGTTATAGAACTGAAGATCAACTTTAGATTTAATGGAAATAGGAAAAACGGATGGGAATTTATATAAATTTTGTATACATATGTATACAAATCCCATGAAATATACTAGGCAATTTGGTAGTGTAGTAATTTGACATATATTCTTGGGCATGCTACATAAGAGCTTGGAGACCTTGAAGAACAAAATGTTGTTTGAAGATTTGAAGCTAGAAATGCATATCAATACTAGAACTTGTGAAGGTTGTATCTTTTGGAAGTGACATCATTTCCCCCTTAAGAAAAATATATCTAACAAGCACAAGATATATTGGAACTTGTCCACATGAATATTATGGACCAATTCATATGCCATCACATAGTGGAATGCGGTATTTTTATTATATCTTTGATATTTTTCAAAAAAAAAAATTCATTTTTATAGAAAATATCTAATGATGGATATTTTTTAAATATTCTAAGATTATATAGTAAATAATATAGGAAAATTCTTTGGGGATTGGCATAAAATTATTTATAGTTATCTCAAGAAGTAAGGATTTCAAATCTCAAATAAAGCTGCAAATATATACGTAAAAAAATTGATGAGGTATTTCTTACTTTGGATTTAAATGTAGATGATTGCATTACCTTAAGTAAATATTGCTTGAGTTTGAAATAACATATCATGGTGAAAAATAATGCGAGCGTGAGCCAGAAGTAAGTGTAGTAGTGAGTGCGAGTGCGAGCTAGGAGTAAGTGCAACAAGTGCAAACACATTTTAGGAGTAAGTGCAACAACAAGTGTACGTAAGTGTAGTCGAAAGCGAGTGAGAGTGAGTGCAACCAAAAGTGGGTGCAAGCGCAACTCAGGAGTAAGTGTAGTAACGAGTGCAAGTGCGAGATAGGAGTGAGTGTGCAAGTCGAGAGTGAATGAGATCAGAGAGGGAGTGTGAGATAATATTCAATCATGGAAAAAGAGTGGCAAGTTCATCCAAAGTGCATTAATACTTCATACCCTTATCATGAATGTGTGGAACATTGTTTCCAAAAAAAATTTAAAGTCAAGGAACACCGAGAAAGAAGAGACAAGGGTAATTGTGATCCAAGAGGGAGTGCAAGCTAGGAGTGAGTGAGTGTGAACCAAAATGGAGTGTAAACTAAGGGGGAGTGCAAGTTGAGATTCAATTATGATAAAAGAGCAACAGGCTTATAAAAAGTGCATCAATGCTTCAAACCCTTACCACGAATGCGTGGAACATTATTTTTAAAAAATATTGAAGTGAAGGAATACCGAGAAAAATAAGAGGTACAAGCAATTATGAGCCAAGAGGGAGTGCACACCAAGATCAAGTGTAAGGCAAGAGAGATTGCAAGCTAGGAGCAAGATCGTGTGTGATAAGAGAGGGAGTGCAGACCAAGAGCAAGCCCCATTAGCTATTGTGGAAGCAAAGTCATTTTTGAAAGTCCTAAGGGGAAGTCAGGATTCTCTAGCTAGAAATCAAAATACCCTAGTTGGAAGTATGAAAGACCAAGTTGGAGATAAGTGGAAGAGCGAATACATGTCAAGTTCGATCCATGTAGCAGAAGGTACACCAAAAGTAAGTATCAAGGATGAGATGATTGAGCATGATATAATGGTTCTTAAAAGTAGAGGGCTAATATGTAAGTTCCATGATCATGGCTAGGGTTTTTTGATATTAAAAATTGGATCAAGTGGAAGTGGGGATTGAATTCAAATTATTCTATAACTTTTCTTCCTAAAGGTTTTTTCCTCACCATATTTTCCAATTTAGAAATTAGGGATAAAATAATGGTTGGTGACCCATGGTTTAGGGAAGACATGCACTTTATTTGATACCATGGAATAAAATTCTTTCTACTGAGTTAGAAACCATTAAGAAGCTTCTAGTGTGGGTTAGGCTTTTTGGACTTCCATATCAACTTATAAATAAGGATGTTTTAAAAAATATTGGAAATACCCTAGGGGAATTCATCAAGAACCAACAACCAAGGAGCAAAAGCATGCTATATATACTCGAATATGTATTACTATAGATATTTCAAAACCTTTGCCACGATCCATTAAGATTAAATCTGAATCAAGAGAATGGGATCAACAAGTAGATTATGAAAATATTGCATTTTTTTGCCACAATTATTTTGAGATTGGACACATGGCAAGAGTTTGCAAAGTAAAAACTATGAAGAAAGAGACAAAAATTCTATCCATGAAATAAAATTCAAGACGAAGTAAGAAAATTATTCAATAATAGAAGCTAGATCAGATCAAGGATATTCCACTCTCAAAGAAGAGGTAAATAAATCCTATCAACAATATCAATTGGCAATTTTAGAAGGAATAAAATATGGAAACTAAGATGTGGAGATAAAACCCAAAACAAAGACAACAAAAAAGGTCAAGTTTATTTCAAGTAAATCATCTTCATTTTCCTCTAGTATAGAATCCTCTTCAAGTAATAAAAGTGAAAGTGGTGAAGATGTTATCCCTTGCACTTTAAGGTTTTAAGAGTAGAATAATAAAGAAATGAGGTTGGAGGAAACCCATAACAATTTAGGGTTTTTAGGGTAGAATAAGAAGGTAATTGCTACATAAGAGAATCCTTGCACTTTAGGGTCTCCAAGGAAATATAAAGAATATTGTGCTTTTGAGGTCATTCCTTGCACTTAAAGTCCTTTAGAACAAGGTAGACCTAAAGATGATAAGTCTTACTATGAGCAATGTGAGAAGATTGAAGAGATTGATGAATATTAAAGTATTGTTGAGAATGAAAAAAAGTGAGGAAGACCCAAGAAAAAAAAACAAAGAGAAAAAGAAACACAAAGGGATATTGATATGGGAAAAAAAAAGAAAATATCACAAGTGTTAACAAGAAGTGGGGCTAAAACCACAAATAAAATAAAATAATAACAATGAAAATAATATCTTGGAATATTAGGGGAATGAATAAGAACCCTAAAAAAATGTATTAAACAATAACCTTGTTGAGGGGTATCGTATCCTCAGAGGCCTTCAGGAGGCTACTAAGGTTGGATGGGAAAAGGTTTTAGTTGAGTCTGACTCTCAACTTATGATTAATCTCTTGAAGACTCCTAAGAATCATAAGGTGGATTGGAGAATAAAAAGAATTATTGAGAAGATTCAATTAATCTAGATGGGATTTTTGAAAGTTGATTACAATCATGTGGTCAGAGATCAAAACAAGAGTGTTGATGCTTTAGCTAATTGGGCTTTGGACAAAGGTTATCTTACTTGTTATGGCCACCCTCCTAGATGGTGGGCTTCTCAAATTAGGGAAGCTCTTCTTTCTATCATTTCTTTGGATGGCTCCAGTTCTAAAGGTACCTAGTTTCTTCTTGCTTTTTTTTTTTTCTTCTTCTCTTTGGTTCATTCAGTTTTTTTTAGTTCCCTAGCTCATTATCTTCTTTCTTTTGTTTCCTCTGTTGATTCTTGCCTTAATAGTCTTCTGGTCTAGATAGGTCATTGTTATGTTCAATTTTTTTTTTTTTTTTTTTTTTTTTTTTTTTTTTTTTTTTTAAGGTGGGTGGGTTCTTTTGTTTTGTTTTGTTTTTGTGTTCTTTGTGTTGTTTTTTTTTGTTCTTGTGTTTTTTTTTTTATGTTTTTTGTTATTGTTCTTGTGTTTTTTCGTTCTTGTTCTTGGGTTTCTCTTTGTTTGTGTTAATTCATGTTTTTATGTGTGAGTGTTTTCTATGTTTTTTGTTTTTGTTTATTGTATGTTGTTGGTTGTTTTTTATTTTTATTTTTATTTAATTTATTTAATTTTTTAGGTTTTGGTTGTGTTTATTTTTCATGTTTTTTTTGGGTTATGTCTTTGTAGTGTTCTGTTGTTTTTGTCTTGTTTGTGTTTTGTTATGTGGTTCTTGTGTTTTTCTATGTGGTTCGAGTTGTGATTTCTTTTATCTTATTGTGTGTGTTTGGTTGTGCTTTTGTTTTTGACACACTCAAGGAGCATGTTTTTAATTTTATTTTATTATTTTTGTTGTTATTTACTTATTTTTAAATTAGTTTTGTGTGTTTGTTTGCTCCTTGAGTATGTCAAAGGTGGTAGGCCAGGTCCGAGTCCTGGGCGTTTTTGGCGGAATGGATACCCCTGCCTCCTTGGGTCTTACCCGAAAGTGGCATCCCTTTTGGGATGTTTTTCACAAATAAAAAAAAATGTATTAAAAAAATTTGAGGATATTATAGATAAAATATTTTTGGATATAAAAGTTGGGCAATAAATATTTTAGCCATTCGCATTGTTTTTTTTTTTTGAAAATTTTGAAAAAACTTGTATTAAAACAAAGATCAATTACAATTTGGGAAGAGACACTTCCCAACCGAAATCAGAGAGAACACATGCTTACAATAGTAAAATAAGATTTGCAATGGAGCCAAATCTCTTGAACCATTAACTAGCTAATAGGGGGATCGGTTTGGTCTGTTGATGCAACTTGTCACGATATCGCGACACTTTTCCTTCTTCTCCTTTGCCCGCAAAAATGCAACATGTCGCGATATCGTGACACTTTTCTCCTTAGGCCGCGAAAATGCAACATGTCGCGATATCGCGACACTTTTGCCTCCTTTGGCCACGAAAATGCAACATGTCACGATATCGCGACACTTTTTCCTCCTTTGGCCATGAAAATGCAACATGTCACGATATCGTGACACTTTTTCCTCTTTTGGCCGAGACGTTGCATCATGTCGCGATATCGCGACACTTTTTCCTCCTTTGGCAACGATGAAGCAACATGTCGCGATATCGCGACACTTTTTCTCCTTGGGCAGCGGCGTTGCAACATGTCATGAAATTGTGACACCTTTTCCTCCTTTGGCCGCGATGAAGCAACATGTCACGATATCGTGACACTTTTTCTCACTTGGCCACGATGTTGCAACATGTCATGAAATCGTGACACTTTTTCTCTTTCGGTCGCAACGAAGCAACATGTCGCGAAATCATGACACTTTTTCTCTTTCGGCCACGATGAAGCAACATGTCGTGATATCGCGACACTTTTCCTCTCTTGGCCGTGATGTTGCAACATGTCACAAAATTGTGACACTTTTTCTCTTTTGGTCGAGACAAAGCAACATGTCGCGAAATCGTGACATTTTTCTCCTTTTGCCGTGACGAAGCAACTTGTCGCGAAATCGTGACACTTTTTCTCCTTTGGCCGCGATGATGAAACATGTCGCGAAATCGCGACACTTTTCTCTCTTGGCCGCGATGGTGAAACATGTCGTGATATCACGACACTTTTTCTCTCTTTTTTGTGACGATGCAACATGTCGCGATATCGTGACACTTTTTCTCCTTTGGCCACGATGATGCAACATGTCACGATATCATGAAAAATTTTCTCCTTTGGCCACGACGATGCAACATGTCACAATTTCGTGACACCTTTCCTCCCTTGGCCACAATGATGCAACATGTCGCGTAATCGTGACATCTTTCCTCCATTGACCACGATGAAGCAACATGTCATGAAATCGTGACACCTTTCCTCCCTTGGCTACGATGAAGTAACATGTCACAAAATCATGACACATTTCCTCCCTTGGCCGTGACGAAGCAACATGTCGTGATATCGTGACACCTTTCCTCCCTTGGCCGTGATGGTGCAACATGTTGCGATATCATGACACCTTTCCTCCCTTGGCCACGATGAAGCAACATGTCACGATATCACGACACCTTACCTCCAGTGACCACGACGGTGCAACATGTCATGAAATCGTGACACCTTTCCACCCTTGGCCGTGACGGTGCAACATGTCACGAAATCGTGACACCTTTCCTCCCTTGGCCATGATGAAGCAACATGTCATGATATCGTGACACCTTCCCTCTCTTAGCTTTTCAAGACCCTGCCTAATCGCCTCATCCTCAATAGCCATGTCACTATGCAGCCGAACCCCTACCTCCTTCTCAGCACCCATCTTAGACAGGAAGTTGGCCGCTTTGTTTAAATATCTACTCACATAAACTGGAATCACATCATCTAATTCCCTCCATAATTCCTTAATTTGAGTGACAAGTATCCTCAACCTCCATGCTTTCAAAGCAAAGTTCCTCATGCAATCTAGAGCTCCAACCATTATTTGAGAATCTGATTCAAGTATTATCCTCCTATGGCCCTGTTTAACTGTCCAAATAAAAGTAGATTTGATAGCTATGGCTTCTACTTCATTGTTTGTGGCTCTTCCCAAACCTTGCAGTTCCCAATAGAGCACTATTTCAACATGATTTCGGCAAACCACTCTAATTCTGGATCTACCCAGATTGCCTTTTGTAGCTCCATCAGTATTAATTTTAATCCAATCTTCTGGGGGTGGTTTCCAACTAGCTTTGTCCTGTCCCTCTTGCACTTCAACTCCCTCTTCCATTGCCCCAATAACAACATGAGTTTCCTCTTTATTATAGACGGCCACGGTTTCTATGACTTTGCTCCAAATGACCTGCCAAACTCCATCTAATGAGGAAAAATTTTCTCTAAAAATTCTAGCACTTCTCTCCAACCACACTTGCCACCAAATAAATTTTAATCCAAGCTTCCAACCAATATGAAGAGCTTTAGATTTAAATCTACCCCTCTTCCATCTTTCCCAGATATTAATCCGATTCAAGTCACCATTAACTTTAATTTTATAATATAAAAACCATCTCTCCCAAATCCGGTGCGTGAAAGGGCACTCAAACATCAAGTGATCAAGCTGTTTCCTCGCTCTTGTAGCATAAGACACATTGAGATGGACCAATGATTCCTTTACATCCGAGGTTATAAAAAGTGAGAATTCCATTATGCATGAACTACCACACAAAAAGTTTACTTTCGGCCAACCCTTGGAGTGCCAAATATTTCTCCAATCCTCAACCTAAAATGTATGAGGGGGAGGCTTCGGAAGGATCTTATCATATTCGTCCTTCACTGTGTAGACACCAAGGCTCCCATAGCCCCAAGCTAATTCATCCTCCTCGTCTCTACCTGTGAGAAATCTTTCTGTCAAGATTTTAGTCATGATGGGTGCCAAATCCGGAGGGATTGAAATTGGCCACTCACCCAACTTCTTAAACTTATACTCCCCTAGCTAACTAGTGGTGAAATAACTTTCAATTTGGACCCATCCCTTGGTTTCTATGGTTATTTTTATTGGTTGCAATTTAGGAAATTCAACAATGATAGGTGGGTATTGATCCCATGAATCTGTCCAAAATCGTGCCTTCTCCCCTCTCCCCACTTTCCAAAATAATCGATCTTTTACTACCTGAGATCCTAACTTGAGAGCCTACCACACTAAGGATCCAGTACCATCCAAAGGGAAATGGCCCACCTCATTTGGGTTAACATGTCCCAAATATTTACTAGTTAGGATTCTCCTGAATAAGGAAGTTGGTTGGGAAATCCACCTCTAGTAAAGCTTTCCGACCAAAGCTTTATTATTTATCTTGGATCTTCTCAGTCCCAAACCTCCTTTTACCTTGGGCTAGCTTACTTTATCCCAACCTAATAAGGTCCATTTCCTCTCTCCTTTTACTCCTTCCCATAAAAATTTTCTAGCCATCTTGTCCAACTCTTTCCATATGGTATGTGGGGCATCAAGGATAGAAAATTTATAAATTGGCATGGCCTGAATGATTGACTATAAAAAAATTAATCTACCCCCATAGCTTAACCATTTGTGAGACCAATGATTAATTCTATCCTTGATACAATCCAAAAGATTCCTCCAGGATATCTATTTTTAGTTTTTTAAAATGCAAAGGGACCCCCAAGTATACCACTGGGAGAGAAGTCCTTGTGAATCCCAAGATCTCTAGAACTTTGTCCTAAAGCCTTTGATCAATATTGAGAAAGACCACTTTGGATTTTTTATCATTGATGACTTGGTTTGAAGCCCTGAGGTAGACATTAAGTGTATCTCTAATCATTCTTGCTTACCTAAGCTGGCCACTCCCACCAATCCTGTGTCATCCACAAACTGTAGGTGAGTCAAAACTTCCTCACCCACCTTGATACCTGTTAGCAAACCTTGTTGTCTTCTCCTCAAGAAAAGTCTACCTAATCCTTCAACCAATATGAGAAAAATATAGGGAGAGCAAGGATCCCCTTGATGAAGGCCTCGAGTGGCTCCAAATGGTTGCGAGGGAAGACCCTTGATTAACACTAAGTATGTCGGAGTAGAAACACAACTCATGACCCATTCTATCCAATCCTGAGAGAAACCAAAGGTTGCCATCATCTTTGAAAAGAAGCTCCACTCCACCCTATCATAAGCCTTTGACATATCTAATTTTATGAAAATTCCTTTATTACGAGATGTTTGCATTGAATGGATTGCCTCTTGAGCTAGAACCACACCATCCAAGATTTGCCTACCCTCTACAAAACCCCCTTGCTCCGAGGAAATAATATTATGTAGAAGAGGTTTTAGCTACTCAACCATTACCTTTGTGATTATTTTATATATGACATTGCATAAGGCAATAGGTCTATAATCTAAAATATGTACCCCCTCCTCCCATTTTGGAATTAAGGTAATGAAAGTATGATTTAATGCTTTAAGCATTCTTTTACTACCTCTGGACTCCTCTATAATAGCCATTACATCCTCCTCCAAGTTATCCCAAAAGGCCTAAAAAAACTCAATTGGAAAGCCATCTAGACCTGGAGTTTTTTCGATGCTCATTCCAAAGACCACATTCTTCAGTTCCTCTCTATCAATGGGTTTAAGAAGGGTCTGATTTTCTTCTTCAGAGATAATGAAAGGTATGACAACAATAATGTCATTTTGAGCCTCTTCATCTTGCACCATACTTTCCTTAAATAGTTTAGAAAAATAATCCATTGAATGGGAATGCATATCAGGAAGTGTATCAAAGGAGTGTTCGTTCTCATCTTGAAGAGCTTCCATTTTGTTCATTTGTCTCCTAGCACAAGCAATTCGATGGAAAAATTTGGTATTTTTATCACCTTCTAATAACCAAGTGGTTCTTGCTCTCTATTTCTAGTAGGTCTCCTCTTGGTTGTCAATGTCCTCAACCACTTTACGCAATGCATCATCCTCTTCTTTGAGATGCTCTATAATTGTTCCTTCCCTAAAGTGTTTTTGAACCTCATCCCATCTGGCCACCAATGGAGCTCTTTGGACCTGGAAGTCTATCTTGTTAGCTCGCCTCCATTGTTTCAGTTGAAATTTGACATAATGAAGTTGTTTGTGGAATCTAAACATTGTTGTCCCATATGTTGGGCGACCTTCTTCCCACCACTATGGAATTTTCTTTCGAAGTTCCTCTTTTTGTAACCAAAAATTCTCAAATTTAAATGGTTTTTGATCTTGCACTGTCTTGATCCCTCCTTCCAACAAAATGGGAAAGTGATCTAAAACTGGACCCTCCAAAATCTGAAATTTTGTATTCCATTTTACAAATGCCTCCTCTAAAACCAAAAAATGGTCTAACTTTACCTTCTTGCTATGTGGCTCCCTCCTCTTATTAGTCCAAGTATAGTTGGTTCCAGGGCATTTAATATCCACTAAGTGTAAATCCTGGACTTGGGCAATCATAAGTCGATCCCCTGGGTCCAAAATTGGGGTTCCCCCTTCCTGATCTCTAGAGGATAATTTAGCATTAAAATCCCCAGCAATAATCCAGTCTAAATCTTCCCTTGAGACTCTCATGTTATGCACAACTTTCCATTGATGCATCTGACCATCTAGGTTTTGAGCCCCATAAAAATTTGTGATTAAAACATGTTCAACTGTGACATTATTTTTAAAAAGTGATGTGAGAACACCCCTCCAAGCTATATGTTCTATTGCAGTCCATTCAAGAGAGTTCCAAAGAGTAACTATCCCCCCGAGGCACCTTGGGAAGCCACTTCCATATGACCAGCACCCCTCCAAATTTTGTTAACTGTTTTACACATAAGATCTAACGACATTTTTGTCTCTTGGATAAGCAAAAAATATGTTTTACATTTTTCTAAGAGTCTTCGAACAACAAATTGATGGGTTCTCTTGTTTAAACCCCTAAAATTACATGATTGTATAATCATTGGTTACCTTGAGAGCAATAAGAATCTATTGGCCTCACCGATCCTCCAGTGATCAGTTTGTCTCCTTGAACTACTAGCAATTCCTTATTTGATTTTCTACCCACTCCTTGAGAGTTGCTATTTTTTTATCTCTTTTCCACCTGAGTTATCCCTAAAGTTGGCCTTTCTCTATTCTTTTCTGCTATTCCCATGCTGACATCCTTAATTATTGGCTACTCTTGGTTATGCACTATCAATGCCCCTGCACTCTCTGACTACGGTAACTCACTATGCTCAATTACCTATTCTATGACGGGGGGAGATGAAAGAGGAGCTTGAACATGGATGTTATTATTTTCACTATTCCCATCCACTCCTTCCATGAATTGTTCCTCTTGGTCCACTAGTGTCTTAAATATCTCATACCTATTGGAGGGCTTGAGTTGGGTTTGCTCTTTACCATCTTTTTTCTTTTGCCTTCTCCTTATTTTGGGCTATTCAAAACCATCTCTCTAAGCTTCTTTACCCTGAGAAATATTGGTTGGTTCTTTTTTTATTGTTGACTTACCCTCCTTAGGAAGATTTGACATTCCTGGAGGAGCCTCCATTTTTATGTTCATATTATTTGGGCAAGATCGGGCCAAATGCCCATGTTTGTGGCAAACTCTGCATATGAAGGGCAATGCCTCATAATCCAACTATTGAATCCAAGATAGTCCTGCAAGTTCAAGTTCCACCTCTGTCGGTAGAGGCTGGCTAAGATCCATTTCCACACATAATATTGCATAAACAGTTGTGTTTCCTTCTATTGTATCTTTGGAAACACCCAAATGTCTTCCAAGGGAATTACCGATAATTTCCAAAACCTGCTCACTCCAAAACTCCATTGGAAGTGCATACAAACGGATCCAAACCGGGACGATGAGTGGGTTCAATTTGAGGATCAAATCCCACTCTCCAGGGTTGAACAAATAATCCTATCGGACCATGATTCCTCTTTTTTGATTTGAAAGCCCTATTTCTATCGACCAAGTGAATAAAAACTAACAATAAAATATCCATTGCTAATAAACCATAAAGAGTACTCACCAAGAGGCTCCCAATTTTTCGGACCCGGGAATGCAAAAAATTCGGGGTAGAGGCGAATACCCATGAATTCATGAGATCAAATCGTGATTGGCTCTATATAAGACTATTTCTTCAACCATCTTTTGCTCAATGACAATCTTTGGCCTTGATTCTAACTGTGGCAAGCATCCATTAACTCGTTGAGATGTTGATCTATTTCCAGCATCCGTAAAGAGCATTTTAAATGTAGTTCTTTGTGCTTCGTCAGTCTTGGATGGAGATTTATCTTTTAACAAATATGCATAAGAGCTATTTCTCCCTATAAGAGGATTCAGAGGAGTCCCCATTGGACCCTCCTAGGGCAGCAAACTTGCCTTCAAATCCACAGTAACCAAAAAACACTTCGGAAACCCACCTGATGCCCTAGATTTCCTTAGCTCTAGAAACCCTAGTTCATCGCTCAAATCAGTGTTGATTGTTGAAAAGCATAAATCTAGCTAAATTGAAAAGTTGGAACTTACTATCCAGCCATTCGCATTGTTGAATTTCATCTTGACTGAATTTAAATTTTTTAAGGCATTTGATATAAAAGGAGTTGATTGTAGAAACTTAAAAAATTGAAGAAAATAAAGAATATAATTTTTTTTTTTAATAAAGGGGTAAAAATTTATTGATAAAAAGTCTAGATTATAGAGTACAACTGAGCTTCCAACTAAGACTCAAATAAACATCCAAACAGGCTAAAACCACTAGACTAGAATGACACCCATAAAAGACAACAAGAACAAACCACATTAAGTCTGTACATCCTTTTGGATCAACTCCCATAGGTGTTGAGAGTCCCCAGACGGGAGACTCTCCCAATTATCGATACTCCAAGGATCCAGCAGCTTAGAAGCCCTTTTGGCTAGGTAATCAACAACCACATTCCATTCCCTTGGAATGTGCACAAAGGATATAAATTAAAACTCTTCACTCATTCTAAGAATCTGAACGGCTATAGAGACCAACTGCCAATTAAATTCCTCCACCATTTTATTGTTTAAAAGATTAACCATAATTTTAGAGTCAGACTCACAGATAATCCTATGCCAGCCAAGAGAAAACCCCCTTCGCAAGGCCTCAAGAATTGCAAGAGCTTCCATAAAATTGTTGGAGTGAACACCTTTATAAATGGAAAAGAAAAAATTGACACCACCAGTAGAATCTCTCCCAACACCGCCAATGCTAGCATGTCCAGGATTACCCCTGGACGATCCATCAATATTAATTTTTAAAACTCCTCTAGGGGGTGGCCTCCACCTACCATCTCTCCTAACCTTCTTGTTGAGCTGAGGAACCCTACTAGGGCTAGAAGAGTTCACACCATCCCTAAAGAGACCAAGGGCTTGTTGTACCTTCTCCTCCCTAGAATCCAAAAGAGGGTCCACATCACATTTTCTATGGATGGTTTCCTGAACCATATACAAGATCCTTTTCTAGATCTATTGAACAACCAAATAACTACCCTGAAATATGCGTTGGTTCCATTCGAGCCAAATTTTCCAGATGATGCAAGAAGGGCCCAAATTCCAAGCCACCCAAAGGAAGGGGGCCTTGGCCGAAGGTCTACCCAGACTACTCCAAAACTCCACCAGGGATAGCACATGAAAACATGGATGGTTCTAGGTGCTCCACCAATGGTGCCAAATGTCTCTGGAAAAGGAGCATTGGAAAAATAAATGAGAAGAGTCATCCTCATTCTTACTACAAAGGACACAAAAAGAGGGACCATGAAATCCCCTCTTCCTCACATTATCCCAAGTGAGGCATTTATTATGAGCTACCAACCAGAGAAAGAAGTTACATTTTAGCCAGGAAAAATTGTTCCACACCTTTTTCCACCAACTGACAGGAAGACTCCCATACTTTTGCTTATCAAGAACCTGATAACCATAGGCTACCGAGTAGGTTCCCTTAGGATCAGGGTTCCAAGCCATAATATCTTTACCCCTTAATGAAGAACAAGGCCTCCCTGTAAGAATAAGAGCAAGCACCTCTCTGTCCTTGGCCAATCCCCCCTAGGGCCATTCTTGCGGATCTTTCCACCTATACATCTCCATATTTCCAAAAGATTAAATTTTTTTAAAGTCCTCCACACGAGACCAACCTGCTTCCAAGAAAAAATGCTTAGGGAATGTAACCTAGGATATTGATTCAAGATAGGAGGGTGGCCATCCCAAGAATCCTCCCAAAAAAGAGTATTTGATCCCCGATTGCAAATCTAGAACAAACCCTGCTTGATTAAATTAGCTCCTCTTTTCAGAGTGTCCCAGATAACTAGACCTTTCCCAATCAAGTTGACTCTAGGGATCTTAGCCTCAGAAATACCTCTCAAGTATTTACAAGATAATATTTTAGCCCAAATATGATCTTGAGAGGTACACCATCTCCAATAAATTTTTACAGCCAAAGCCTGCCCAAAAAGAGTTCTCTATAGTAACCCAAGGCCTCCCTCTTGCACCGACCTACATATAGAATCCCACCTAACCAAACTCCATTTAGATTGATCAAGTTTTCCATACCATAAAAGCTATCTTGACAAATCATCCATGTCCTTGATGAAGTGAGAGGGAGCTATTTTTACAAAACATCTATAAATGGGTAAGGCTTGAACAATAGATTTTAAAAGCAACACTCTACCTACAGTGGATAGCCATTTGAAAGTCTAGTGATTCACCTTCCTTCTAAACTTATCAAGCATAGACTACCAAGAAGATCTAGGTAGAGGGTGAGATGAAATTGGAATACCAAGATAAATGAAGGGAGGAGTCCCAACCTGGAATCTTAGAATGTGAGCAATCCTGGCTTGAATAAGAGGAGGGGTATTGAAGAAGAAAATAGAAGACTTGTCCTCATTAATAAATTGTCCAAAAGCACCAAGATATATGTCAAGAGATTGTCTAATATTTCCAACTTCCTTGATAGTGGCAACTCCCAACAAAGCAGTATCATCAACAAATTGAAGGTGGGAAAGAGGTGGCAAACTACTATCCCACTTCCACCCCTGAATGAGACCTTGCATGACTTGAGACTTGAGCAATATTCCCAACCCTTCTACCATAATGATAAATAAATAAGGAGATAAAGGATCTCCTTGCCTCAATCCCCTTGAGGCCTCAAATAGCTCTGATGGCTCATTATTAACAAGAATAGAGAATGAGGAAGAAGAAACACAACTCATCACCCATCTAATCCATTCCTCCTCAAATCCAAAAGTAGCAAGAAATTTCTAAAGAAAGGACCATCTGACCCAATCATAGGCTTTGGCCATGTCCAACTTAATGAACATAGTTTTCTCCTTAGAAGTTTCCATCGAGTGAATAGATTTTGTAGCAATAACAACCCCATCCAAGATTTTTCGGCCAGCAAAAAACCCTCCTTGCTCCTCAGAGATGATTTTTCTCAACCATATCTTCAGCCTCTCAGCAATAATTTTTGTGATGATCTTATACACAACATTGCGAGAGAGCAATAGGCCTAAACATATCCAAGGAATTTGCTCCCTATTTTTTGGGTATAAGCACCACAAAGGTAGCATTTAGGGCCCTTAGCATCTGTTTGTTCTTTTGGGACTCATGGACCACCTCCAAAAGATCAAATTTTATTAAATTCCAAAACTCCTAATAAAACTCAATCGGGAATCCATCTGGACCTGGGGCTTTTCCTTTTTTCATATTGAATACAACATTTTCCAACTCCTCAAGGGAAATTGGACCCATCAAGTGCTCATTCATCTCTCTAGAAAAAATCACTAGAATAAAGTTTAGAATAAGATTTTCATTCTCATCATCTGATAGGGAGTCCTCCTTAAAGAGAGGAAAAATACCTCTTAGTCTCTTATAAAATATCCCTAAAAGAAGAGAGCAGGGCACCCCGAGAATTCACAAGAGAGGTAATCAGGTTACCATTACGGTGAGCCTTAACTGAGTTATAAAAGAAGACTGTGTTCCTATCCCCTTCCTGAAGCCAATCTACTCGAGCTTTTTGTTTCCAAAAAAATTCTTCCCTCAGTTCCCATTCAACAAGGTCTTTCTCAGCCTCAGATTCCTCAACAAGAAGCTCCTTCGTGAATCCCTGATCTCTAATCTTCCTTGAAGCTTCTTCCATCCTCCTAAGAGCTACCAACTTAGCCAAGGAAAGGTTCCCAAAATTTAGTCTATTCCATCTCTTCAATTTATTTTTTACAAATTGTAGTCACTTCATAAAGGAATACATAGTGGTGCCATGAGGAGGTTTTCCAATGGTCCACCAGCCTTGCATGAAATCATGAAGCTTAGGATCATGAAGCCACATAAGTTAAAACTTAAAGGAGGAATTATTTTTTATCCCTAACTCCAAAGCAGAGAGTTTTATAGGCCAATGATCAGATCCCCTACCCTCCAGAATCACAGAACTAGCACCTTTGTTATTACCCATCCAATAATTGGATATCAAAAACCTATCCAGTCTCTCTGAGATGGAACCTTCCCCACACCTTCTATTGTGCCAAGTAAATATCCCATTATTTGGCTTGATGTCAACCAAGTTTAGGGCCTGGATATGAGAACTGAAGACAGAAGAAAAAGGCTCGAGATGGTCCACCCCACCACGTTTCTCCTCCAAACAAGTGATAGAGTTGAAGTCTCCAGCCAAAATCCATGGGTACAGGGGAACCAAACTTCTCACAAAGCAAATGTGCTTCCACAAATTCACTTTACCATTGTAATCAACATGATCATACACATTTGTAAGTAGGATGGTTTCACCAGATTCATTATCATGCCCGACCATTCAAATAGACCATCTATTGGAAATCCAAGTAAGAGGGGATATCTTAACCGGATCCCATAAACAAGCGACACCACTAGCATATCCACATGCACCAATACACTGGCATTACCCCCTTCTCCACAACTTGGGAGTAATATTGAACATACTATCAATAGCCAATTTAGTCTCCTGAATAAACACCACATCCGAAGAATGCACACGAACCAAATCATGAACAACTTTTTGTTTGGGGATGCTATTCAACCCCCTTACATTCCATGAGAGGATAATCATTTTTGGGGGTTATAAAAATGGGAGTCCAATTTTCTCACCAAGCCTGACTCCACCAAAGTCTCCCCCATTAACTTAATTTTATCCTGGTACTTCTTTTGACCCACATTCATATTCTTATCCAAAAAACTTTTTTTAATTATTTTTTGTTGCAATCCCAACATCGTAGGAGTTTTGTAGTCCAAGGATGACTGCATTAGTGCCTGAGTAGGAGAGGGCATAACTAAATATGTACCACTTTTTAAAATAGTTTCCCTTATAGGGCTAGACCCATCCATGTCCCCTATACTCAGATCCAAAGCCCTTTGTTCTTCATTTAAACCCCCTAGATCTGATTCCTTAAGTTCCCCCTCAAGAAGAGAAATTTGATTTGGCCTTGTTATATTTGCATCAGGTAGCAATGTTCCATGTATCTCCATGCACTAATCAAGATCATCTAATATTTCAAAATGGTTGAGTAGAGCATCTGGCTGGCTATCCTTAAGGTCTTTGTTTACCCTTTGTCCTCTATTTTGGGCTTTTACCGGAACAAAACCTTCCTTATCCCGTTCCCCTTCCTTTATCGGGGCTTTTCCTTTATCCAAAATTTGTCCAGATCGAGAGGGCCCAGGATTTGAAGCCACATATGAGACAAACTTAGGGCATTTTCTTTGCAGGTGGTCATATTCATGACAAATCCATCAACAAAATGGAAGAGCTTCATAGTCAAGTTTTTGAACCCATGTAGTTGATCCAAATTGTATTTCAATAGAATATAGAATAGGATTATTTAAGTCAATTTCAACACAAATACGAGCAACAGAGATTAACTTTTTATCCATTGTCTATTGTGACGGTCCAACTAGCTTCCCAAGTAGAAGGGCAATATTATGCAAGATATTAGTTCTCCAGAATTCCAATGGGAGCCATGGAAGCCGCACCCATACTGGAACCCGTGATGGTCGCTCCTCTTATGGGTTGAAACCCATATGCCAGGGTTTAAGAAAGAGTCCCACTTGGTTATAGAAATAAGGACCCCCTTCAAATGCTTTGTTACGATCTGCAATACAAGAGAAAACCACCATAAAATAGTTGCTTGCACTCAGCATCACCTCCACATCACCTTTAGGATTCCAAGTCTTCCTGACCCAAGCCTCCAAAAAGGGGAGAGAAATTTGGATGCCCAAAAATTTACCAATAAGGGCATGTTTGGTTAGATACTCCACATCTTCCACCATCGAGTCTGGTTGAACCACTAGAACTAGCCTGGCTTCACATCGTTCAAAACATCCATTATTCTTTAACAAGTGGTTCTTGACATGCACTGGAAAATCTTGTTCCTTCCAGTAATTTTCAGATGAAAAAATATCACGAGCATGCACTCTCTATGCCGGACCCGATGCCATCACGACATTCCTCCAATTTTTCAGACCTCCTCCAAAAGTTGCTACCATCCCTGCAAAGCAGTTTTTCTTCATCAAACCCTAGCAGAGTAGTTTTTCCTCATCAAACCCTGTTTGATTAAATTTTATTAATATAAATATGTTAAATAAAGAATATCTTTGATAGAAGAGTAAATGAAGAATATCTTTGATAGAAATATAAAGTTGAATATATTTTAATTAACTTGTTAGAAATGTAACAAGAGCAATGCAATCTTTTGTTTTTTATAATAGGAGTGGCCTCCAATAAAAGCCACACATAACTTATTAAAAAACATATCATGGTGAAATTTCCTATGCCAAATAGGTAAATATACTTGAACCAAAGCAATTATATTAAAAATATTCCTTGAAGGTATGAAATGGGTGAATGCAATCCTATAAAAGTTCTAAGAAAAGTTGGTACAAAATTGTTAAAGGATATAGTTGTAAAAACACAAGTTAATTTGCATCCATTATAGAATATTCTATATAATAATGCTATAGGTTGTTTGATGTTTAATATGGTCGAATATCAAACCTAACATTGTTTTTTAAATTGAAAATCGTATAACTTATATTAATAAATACAACCTTGATACAATCTTGATAATAGTTACAACCTTGATACAACAGATACAACCAAAACCAGTCTAAAAAAGCCACTTAAACAAAAAGTGGCATGAAACAAAACTCCTGAAAAAAAACTGAAACCTGAAGTATATACAAAATAAACTGACATCAAACTGAAACTAGCTGATAAACAATGGGCTTATCATAATTAGCCATATGTTTTCGACAAGTTATATATTCGCACAAATTGCTATAAATAAACCTGTAGAACCAAAACCTGATTATAACTGTCCATATCATATCTGAGATTCTGAAGTTGAGGAAAAATCATAGCATCCTTTGTTCTGAATATTGTCTTGGAGCCAATCATCACACGAGCAACCTGGAGCAAAACTTTAAACATAGTGTGTCTTCTAAAAGACTCAGTAAGAACCCTCGGGACATTTTGAAACAACTCATCATTTCTAGATAACCATATGAACCATAAAATCTCAGTAGAAATCAGCAACCAAAATTTATTATAGCAATGATGCATATGAGGAATAATGCCATATAAAATCTGTTGTCTAACATGAACATTATTTACATCCCAACTGCATATATCAGAAAATAAAACACCCCAAATCTCCCTGGAAAAAATATAGTCAAAGAAAATATGATAAACAGTGTCTGGCACCCGGCACAACGAACAGGTAGAATAACTATTAGCCTCTTTGCTGATAGGAAGCCTTTGTAATAAAAACAACCAACGAAAACAAGCTTTTTTGGGCTCCAATAAATTAGACCATAAGTGTCTGAATATGTTATGACCCTTCGATTATCACCAGCAATCATTAATATGATTAATAATATCAAAATTGTCATGAAGAATATAATATAACATTTTGGGTTTAATATCACGAAGTTTGGTACCATCCATCCATTTGCACACATCATAAAATTGTTGCTTATCATGAATCAAAGTATGGCTCTTGCATGTCATAAACGAATCTCTCAATAAGGAGTATGTTCGCCACTGTGATTGTGGAATATCATACTGCTTACTAAGAGCATCCCATGGCATGAGAGAGTCATTAAGCAATATATCATTGAAGGTATTTATTCCTTTGATAGCCCATTTTTTAGCAGAACAACCTCTAACAAGAGCAAGAGGCTTATTATTATGCATAAGATTCCACCATATAGAGCAATATTTAAATATCACATTAGCATTAGGACCAGCTGAGTTACCAATCAAAATATTACCTCTGACTAATTCCCAAGCTCTCCATAAGCTACGAAACACTGTTGAACCAGTAGAGGTAATAGGAAAGTGGCCAAAAAGGATGTCAATGATATGCAGTCCTTTCCAGAATTTGGCCTTTTTAGGTACAACACTAGAAATGTTATGTCTAACCAGAATTTTCCATGGTTTGTTGCCTTCCAAACAATTAAGAATCCATTTAACTGACAAAGTAATGCCTTGTAATCTGATATTCTTCAAGTTTAGTCCACCTTTCATTTTATCAGCAGTGCACCAATCCCATTTGACAAAGTGTCTTTTTTTAGATCCCTGTCCATCAGACCATAAGAATTGGCGTATATATTTCTGGATAATATTAACTTGATAAGAACAAAATAGCCATGAGGAAGCAAAATATATAGTATAGGATGACAAAATTTTCTGGCATACTTGAACACGTCCAACCATGCTCAAATGGAATTTATTCCATTTGGTTAGTTTACTGACCACCTTATCTTTAACCCATTCCCACATGTCTTTGAGACAGGGATCAACCGCAAAAGGAATACCAAGGTAACAAACCTGTTTGGATGGACCACCCCATTGAACATTAAATTTTGACAACCATGAAGGAGGTGTCTCATCCCAACTAAGCAGAATGGATTTAGCCAAAGAAATTTTAGAGCCAGAAGCACTCCCAAAAATGGAAAGTATATGAAACAGATTGTTCATATTATTCTCCTCTAACTTCACAAAAATGTTAGTATCATCGGCAAATTGAACATTAATAAGATCCTCCCCATTAGGGAGAGAAATACCAAGAACTTTAGGATAGTAAATAGAATGCCTGAGAAGATAAAATAGTGCATCACTAGCAATGAAAAAAAGAGCAGGGGCTAATGGACAACCCTGCCTAATAGAACGCTGCAAGAATATAGGATCAGAAAGGGAACCATTAACATCAATATATGTGACCGCATCAGTCAAGAGCACCTTAATCATTCTGCAAAAATTAGAAGGAAATCCAAATGCTTCTAGAACCATGAAAATAAATGCCCATTCAATTCTATCATAAGCTTTTTCAAAATCAAGCAATAGCATGCCAACATTTTGGCCAGAATATCTAGCCCAGCTCATAGCCTCCCAACATGTAATAAGGTTTCCAAACCTAACATTGTTTATGCTATGGTAGGCTAATTCAGCTCTCTACAAATGTTGAATGGTAGCACTTAAGAAAAATTAAAAGGGTTTTAAAATATCTAAAAGATATTGTAGACATGGGTATTCCGTATAGTGGGAGTTCAAATGACGCACTGAAGTTGATCGATTCTTACGATGCTAATTAGATAAGAATTATTGATGACCAAATATCTACATTATTTTTTTATTATTATTGATGTAAAGAAGTAATTTTATGGGCAAGCTAACAATACTTGTCTCACTTGCAAGTGTTCAAGAATAGTATGGCTTTGTTACTTGTGCATCTTAAATAATGTTGGCTGCATCGGAGTTGTTGCCTGGTAATGGATTGCAAGTGTTAAAGTTGTATTGAAATAGTGAAGAATCCAAAATTTTATACTAGAACAAAAACACATTAATTTTCAATATCAATTTGTTCGGGAACAAGTAGAAAAATGTTAAGATTAAATAAATAGTTGCTAATACATTGATCAAATTATTAACATAAAAAATTTAAGTTTTGTAAAAATGATCTTAAATTAACTCAATAATTATTGAGTGCATTGAATTTTATGGGATAAGTGACCACGTTGAAATATAATACCTAGAAAAGTTTCAAAATAGAAAATATGAATAATCCTTGAAAAAGAAAACAATTCATTTCACATTTTGGATTTTAGAAACGTTTTGGATTTTAGTAGATAATTGTATATTTTTATCACATGAAGATTATAATTTCAATTCTAATAACATATTCTAAGTATTGCTACAATTTATTTTCGTTATGTTTATAATTTATAATCAATTTACATTTTTTATGTTATTTTATATTTCTTAAATTTTTTAAAATATACTTAGTAAGGAGGTATAAGTATATAAATAAAATTATGTCTTCACAATTATATGGTACATAGTTCCTTTTATTCCCTATTAAATTGTAGCCTTATGATTTGAATTGATTTCACCATTTCCTTAAGAAATCTACATGAACGGTACACAAACATCATTCATGGGGGAATGGGCAACCTTGGCTAAAGATAGCCTGAAAATCTTAACATAAAAATTTAAAACTTTCTTTTAAATTACAAATATCCTTCTGTAATCAAGGATAAAATTCTAGTGTGTTAGTTGTTAGTTGAGCTGGACGGACATTTCAGCTCAAGGCTGTTGCTGGAATGACTTCCCCAATTTTCTTAAGCATTCTACCCACTCTTCTCTGTTTCGCATTCACATTCAGATGTATTATATGAAATATGGCTGCTCAGACAATGCCGGGAATCTCATTTTCATGGCCATCCCCACCCCTCTTATTAACATGGTGTTTGCCCCATTCTCAGCACTATTACGCTGTTAACAGCGGTTACCAATTTCAAAATAATCACAGTCCACAATTGCTTCTTAGCGTTCAGACTGAAACCATTCAATCCAACAATATCAACACCCCTCGCCTCAAAACCTCTACTCCAAATCTGGCAGTCAATGCGTCAACCCCACTTAAACCAATATCGAAATCTCAAGCTAATAACAACATCAACAGTCTCTGCAAGGAGGGAAGATTGAAGGATGCACTCGCTGTTTTAAGAATCATGGAACTCCAAGGTATTCCTCTGGATTTCAATGCTTGTTATTCATTATTGGAAGCCTGCTGCAATGCAAAATCCCTCGTAGATGGTAGAGAAGTCCATGCCCACATGGTCACAAATGGGCTTGAGGAGGATGAATTCTTAGGTACCAAACTTGTGAACATGTATGTTAAGTGTGGGTCAATGGACCATGCACGCCAAGTGTTTGACAAAATGCCCGAACGAAATGTGAGGCTGTGGAATGGAATTTTGAGAGGGTATGCTTGCAGTGGATCCCTTGAAGAAACACTTGAGGTTTTCTACCAAATGCAATGGAGAGAACGCGTAAAACCTAACAGTTTCACTTTTCCGTTTGTGCTTAAGGCATGTGCTAGATTGTCGGCTCTGCGAAAGGGCAAAGAGGTTCACGGTCACATTGTTAGAAGTGGGTTTGAGTCAGATGTTTATGTGGGAACTGCGCTTGTCGATATGTACGCAAAATGCCGGAGTTTAAAGGTCGCACGCCGATTGTTTGACAAAATGTCTCAAAGAAATGTGGTATCATGGAATGCTATGATTGCAGGATATGCACACAATGGGCATGGGCTCAAGGCCTTAGAACTGTTCCGTGATATGCACATGTCAGATGTGAAGGCCAACTCCGTCACTGTCTTGAGTTTGCTCTGGGCTTGTACATGTTTAGGGGATCAGAAGCAGGGCAAGTGTATCCATGGTAACATTATTAGAAGTGGAATTGAAGTAGATGATTATTTGGGGTCTGCTATTGTGGACATGTATGTCAAATGTAGGAATGTAGAAGTTGCACGCCGGTCCTTTGACAGTTTGTCTCAAAAAGGGCTGGTATCCTGGACAGCAATGATCGCTGGATATGCACAGAATGGGTGTTTTGGTGATGCCTTGAGACTCTTTCATCAAATGTCACCAGCAGGTTTGAAACCCAACTCTGTCACCATGGTAAGTGTGTTACCAGCATGTGCCCATTTAGGAATTCTTCAACAAGGCAAACAGATCCATGCTTACATCATTAAAAATGGGCATGATGCAGAAAATTCTGCTGAAAATTCTCTCATAGCTATGTATTCCAAGTGTGGGCATCTTCATGATGCACATTGTGTGTTCAAGAAAATGCTCAATAGAGATGTGGCCTCATGGAATGCAATGATTACAGGGTATGGAATGCATGGACTTGCCAAGGATGCCCTTCAATTGTTCTTAGAAATGCAGCAGTCAGGGTTAAAGCCAAACCATATAACTTTTCTGTGTATTTTGTCAGCATGCAGTCATGCAGGGCTTGTGGATGAGGGTTGGCAATACTTTAATTGCATGAGTCGAGATTTTGGAATTACGCCGAGAATGGAACACTATGCTTGCATGGTTGACTTACTTGGCCGTGCTGGGCACCTAGATGATGCAAACCTCATAATCAATAAGATGCCATTGAAACCTGATGCTACTCTGTGGGGAGCCTTGCTTGGTGCATGCAGAATTCATTGCAATGTTAAGTTAGGGAAACGTGCAACAAAACGGTTGCTTCACTTGGAACCTGAAAATGCTGGGAGTTATGTTCTGCTTGCAAATATCTATGCTGCAGCTGGAAAGTGGGAGAGAGTAGCAAAGGTGAGAAGGTTACTGAAGAATAGATGGTTGAGAAAGAGACAAGGAAGCAGTTGGATTGAGATCAAGAACAAGGTACATGTATTCCTTGCCAGAGATAAAACACACCCTCAAGCAGATAAGATATATGCTTTATTAGATAACTTCACTGGGCAGATGGAGGAGGAAGGCTATTTGAATGACATCAACTTGCATGATATGGAAGAAGAAACTGATTTTCTACCCTGCAGTCATAGTGAAAAATTGGCAATTGCTTTTGGGCTTATGAATACAAGTCCCGGGACACCTGTTCGGGTGACCAAAAACCTCCGAATGTGTGAGAGCTGCCACAGTACTGCCAAGTTCATTTCTGAGTTTGTCAAGAGAGAAATTATTGTAAGGGATGTCAATTGCTTCCACAATTTCAGTGGCGGATCATGTTCTTGCAGAGATTATTGGTGATGCTAAAGAAGACAAGTACAGATCCAAACACTTGACAAATTATAGTTACTTCTTGCATTGAATTGAAAGACCAGCTGCTGGTTCCAGGGGTGCTTCACGCTTAGAGGTATTGAGATTAGCCAAGATGAACTATATTTGCCATAATTTATTGAAGTATGCCAAACTAGGTTTATTCGACACAGGCCATAAGGTACTTTGAGAAACTTTTAGAAACTGCAGAAACTGAAGTTTAGAATCATCAAAAGAATTCAGTGCATAATGATTTCAGAAACCTTGAATTATTGTTCGCTGTGAAGTGCTTCTTGATTGTCAGGTTGCCTACAAGCATGAATCACAATATCAATGGATATGCTGGACCAGAAACATCCTTGAGAACATTTCTATGATAATTACTGTAATTATAGCGCAATGCAGTCTCTGTATATATTCAAGGTTTGATTATTTTGATCATATAGTGTATTGGCCAAGAGAGGTGAAACTGTAAAAAATAGTTGATTGAGCATACAGTTATTATTTGAGTCTTTCTTCACTGGACAATTAGTAACCTATTTCAGAAAATAACCCCTTAGACAACAGCAGTGTACTTCCATATGTTGGATCAGATGGGCTGAATTTGAGCACTTGAATGACAAGGTTTCTGATGTATTTGAGTCAATATCTATCAAAAATGTTTGGTGGAAAGGCATCTCTGATGCATTTGGATAATGGAAAGGCGACCTAACATTGATTCAGAAGTTTGACCCTGCTGTTATTTGGATTTGGAAGAAGGTTAGAGTGCAAAAGTCGTACCAAGTTTGTATTTCAAGTGGTTTGTACTTTCTTCATATGACTTTCATGGTAGAAATCCTTGACAATTACAGAAACATGCACACACTTTTCTATGCATCTTTAAATTATCCTTTTTGGCATTGCTTTAAACATATATGTTAAAGAAAATTATGTCATTGTTCAAATTGCTAAATCTATCTCTGGGGAAGGTTGGTATTAGAATTGCTGCAAATATTAATGTAGCATACTTACAGAAGAGAAAGTAAAACAATAAGGAATAATGCAATCATAGAGAAGAAAGCTGGGACACATGCACACAAAAATAACAAAGTGCACATCAAATCAAAAAAGCGTACAGGAATGAACTGTATATTACAATTATACTGATACGGAAAGCAGTTGATAAGTCTTTAAGTAAAGCAAACAGTCAATCTAAAATGAGCTAAGTCAAAGGGTCAGGAACTTTCACTTGCTTTAACAAGGGCTCTCATGTTTCCAACGGACCATGACCTCAAATATCACCTTTACCTTAAGTTTACAGTACAACATAATAAAAACTGTAGTAAATAAGACAGGGTCTAGTCCAAATTTAAAAGCTACAGAAATTACACATAGACCGACCTTAGAACAACTCTGTAAAGAAAGAAACAAAGAAGGTATAAATAGAGAGGTTGGATAAGGGAATTAAGGATGAGAAGGACATTATGGCCGAGGAAAATTCCCCATTCCCCCCTACCCCCTACCCCCTACGCCCACCCGCCCCACCCAAAAAAATGTCCCCAAAACTCACTCCTAACAATAATTTGACTGTACGATGGAAACTAGTAACAGTTGGAATTGAAGTTAAAACGAGAGTATGCTAGTGGTTCAAAGGAAAGAGCCCTTGTGAAAATAGAATGTTGGAGGGAAAAAATTAATACAAGATTAAAAGGTCGGGAATTTATAAAATCATCTTTCATAGCCACTCTACCAATTATCCAAAAAACGAGTATTGAGCTGTTCCAAAATTGACTGGTAATTGCTTCCAGAATTTGTATGTATTTAGGATTATGTGGCTGTGGAAGGGACTGGATTGATGGATCTTGTTTAACAATGGGCTTTACAAGGACACTGTTGTATGCAATGTAGTTCTGATGGATACCTGCCATTCATTGTTTGGAAGATCATTACAGCTTGACATGAAGGTTAAGAGAAGGCAAATGGAAGTGCATTTCATATTAACCAAAACAAGCTCAAAGAAAGATTTTGAATACCATTATTAATCGAATTTCTAAGTTTGAAGGATTTGAGCTAGGGTTATGCACAGTGGCAAATATTCGCAAATTGGGCGAATATTAGGATTTCCAAAATTGGAAATTGGCGAACATAAGGACCCTTAACGTTGGCCTATTCGCCTAAAATTTTTAGGATCAATTGTTAAGTCGCCACAATATATATCCAAACATAGGCATATTTGTACTCGTTGGAAAGCTCTTTTCGAGCCTAATCTAATGATGGTGTTTTTATGAAGTTATAAGGTGATTTAATAGGTCAAAAGTTATCCCAAATATGAATTTACTTTTTAGGGCTTCAAATGCCCCAAATTTTGGTGTGAAGATGATTAATTTGATTTGCTTAGAATTCACCTTGATTCACCTTAATTTTGATTAGGATTCGCCATTTTTTTACAAGTACATTTTGAGTCCAACCCCTTATGCATAACCCTGATTTGAGCAAATGTGAGAGATATTTCACTATATAATGATTTGTATAGAGATCATAATTGGTGTAATAATGATTAATGCAGCTTACTGGATAAATGCACAGGTAGTACACCTCATATGTTGTCAATAGGGTTGGCATTGGTGAGGGGAGTTGCATATCATCTATGTTTGATATTAAGTTGTATTTGAGAGCCCTTAGAAAGAACTAATAGATTGAAAAACTATTAAGGAACATATCAATGTAGGTACTAGCTAATATGTTAAACTTTGTTGGCATCTAAGACAAAAACTAAATGGATGATTGAGTTGATTCAAGGGGTAATTTTAAGCGAGGCTCTTAAATGTTTTTTAAAAGAAATCAAAGAGAATTTCTTATTTAAGTTCACAAAAACAATAACAAAATTTGGCCAAAGTAAAAAATATATAAACCATTGATTACAAGGGGTTTGGAGCAAATGGTGAAGAGAGAAGTATCAGATCACAAGGTTCCACTCCCATTAGCAAATCTTAACATTTGCCTATGGGGTTTAGAACAGTTGGTGGGAGTGAAGAGTGCCACACTTGAAACCAATGTTCAAATTTCATGGATTAACCTTAACATTTTCAGCCCAATGGATTTAGGGCGAATGGTGCGGATCAAGGAATTCCACACCATAAGACAATGTTTCAATCACAGGTGAACTTTAATGTTTGATCAAATGGCATGAGCTCAATCAGTTAAATACCTCGACTTTTAAAGAGGAGACCTAGGTTCCAATCATGCATAATTGCCAAGTTGTCAGTTAAATAACTCGACTTTTAAAGAGGAGACCTAGGTTCCAATCATGAATAATTGCCAAGTTGACGTAATATCACTGTGTTCATAATGTAATAAGGGTGAGGCCCATGTTCATAATGTTGTCATATCATTGTCTACACCTACCTATATATCATTTTATAATCACACAACTTAATAAAATTTAGGTTGCAATGTTGATTTCATGATCATATATATATTTTTAATGAATTGTGTAGCTTCTATTAGGGCCACTTCAATAATAATAACCACAAAACATCATATTGTTGTCAATTCAATTAAAACCATATCAAGCTTACCTTCTCATTAAATATATTCTTCATCTTCCTCAAACTATTATGTTTTCACAATCAACTAAGTGACATAATTTTTGCTAAAAGATAAACTGCCACTCGACCAATTACCTTTTAAAATTTGAATTTTGCCAAAATGAAGATCAACACCATGATTGTCTATATTATGTGTTACTTGGTTTCCTTCTCTATAGATATGTTGACGTCTCCAAGATATTGAATCCAATAATAGTTGATGGACATCAAAAGTAATGTTACTTTTGATCCAACTACCACATTCATTTTCTTGATAGCACTAAAAATAATTTGTGAATCCCCTTCAATTGAAATATATTTTCATCCTTTTTCAATGGTAATTTTGGTCCCTATCAAAGTGCCCTAGCCTCTGCACAATTTTTAGTTGAATTTCTTGTTGGGAGCCTGAAACAATACCACGACCCCTTATGGTTGTGGTTGCTCTCACCTCTCTGAGTGGGTGCATCTCATGCCTTGCGCCTTGTGTGGGGCACTAGTCCTATGAAGTCCAGGGAGCATGGGATGCGGCTCCTTTGGACGACCTTCTAGATTTTTTACCAAGGTCGGTTCCTTGACTTGATGCAATCTTTCGGTACTCCTCCTTTCTATGCTAGCCTAATCTACTAGGTTTTTCTCCAGGGAAAGGGGGAAATAAGAAAACGATAAACTAAAAATGTAAATTGTAGGAAATAAAACCTATCTAGCCTAGTTAAGGCTGGCGATGTGCCAAGAGATTGTGATTTCCATCCTATGTCTCAATGGGATGAGTGAACACATTAACCATGCAAGACAATGAAATTGAACACAAATTCGATCATACATACATGCAATTCAAAATAATACCTACATAGGCCAGGACAAATACTAGAGTAGTCACGGTCCCTTACAAAGAAGTATATAAACACTCAAAGCATGACATAATCACTGGTGTAGTCACAACTCCTTGTATTTATATTAAAGCATATATTACATCCACATATAATCAAAAGAGGCTCGATGGCTTGCACATGCAACTGGCCCAAGGCTTGAGTCCAGAGAGAACTGCCACATGTCAAATACTAGGCACAATAAGAATTTCAACTCTCCTTTTTAGGTCTTAAAATAGCTATTTATAATATCTGTGCAAAATTCAAAATTCAAAATTCCCTCCTAGATAATAGAGGGAAGGGGGAGAAAATTGGGTACAATGCTACAACAATTACACAGCATTATAGGTTCACTCGTAGATGTTGGCCTATAATTATTAATGAGCATTGCCTTCGAAAAGTGTCCTGGTAGCTTTAGGTGTTGTCCCTTCAACTTGTTGATCTTCACTTTCGATAACCAAATATCAATGTTGCATCATGCCTGGTGTCCCCTCTAGGAGATCTGGTGGCAACTACTTCTTCCTCAACTTCCTTGTTAAAACAGATTTTTGGTAGGACTATACCACAAAATTAAATGTAGTAAAGGATTTACTACAGTTATGGTGACTTCTAAGGGACCTTTGACTGGTCAAAGGTAGAACACAAGATCCCAATAGCCTTTCCCATCGGGCATGGAGTCACATTTGAAGCTTGTCGATCGTCGCAACAACTTCCTTCTAATCCTCCTTCGACGGGACCTTAGACCAATTATGATACCAATAGCAGTTATCAAGTTCACATAACCATTCAAATATAGGTGGCATGAATTCTTGTTGGGCCTTTTGAAGGAGTGCTTCTAGCACAACAACAAGCTTCACCATCACATTCACTTTCTCTTCTATAGAGATATTCGAGTGAATTTCAATATTCTGCAACTGGTTAAGATGCTACATGTATTCTTCTTTTGGTAGAAAATCATCATCTGAACCAAAGGGATTAGGGAGCCTCACTGCTACCAATGAAGAGATATGCCCCTTCAATTCTACCACCTTCCATTCTAGGGTTTCGATTTGTTCCATGCAACTATGGGATGCTTGCTAGGAAGCCAAGACTGTTGTGACCCTTTGGATAATGAGGTCCTTATTTGTGATCCCTATCAAATCCTATCATCAAGGATCCATTCAAGCTAGGATAACCTGGAAGGATTGGGCCTCACTAAATAGGGGGCCATGACCTCTTAAATTTTCATGAGCTTTTCTTTGGCTTCTTGCACTTAAAGAGAAAATGGATCAAATACAATCTATCACTGGAAGAAGACCCTTAGCTTCCTCGATGACCTTGTTACAGAGAACTTGAATGATATCTATGATATATTCAAGTCCATAGGGTGTTTGCTCTAGTTCCTTCATTTGTGTCCTCTATTCCTCCAACTCTATTTCCTTTTCTTGGAATTTAGTAGAGAGGTGCCCCAATTCAGCCTTGAGCGTCTTGGCATCGGCTTGGGAGTTCTAAAGTACTTGTATGATTTTTTCCAACTCCTCCTTTTTGATGAGCTTTTTTGCCTCTAAGATGTATTTAAAAGTCACCATTTTAACTATTTTCTCAGTAAACTTAGAGGTTTCTTTTGACGTGTCCTCAAAACTCAGCTCAATAGACGATATTTGGTAATAATGGATCTACATTTCTCCTAATGCCTTTGAGATAGCAGGTTCAAAACTAAGCAGCCCCAATCCATCTTCCTAGGGAACTAAAGTGGTCTTCTTTTGGGAAGCAGTGGGTTGGGAGGCATGCCATTCCACTTCCTGGTCTAATTGTTGTTGATCTTTCTCCATGCCTTGTTATAAGTAGGAGATGAGCTCTTGAATAGAGGATATTTGTTTGGGGTCAGTCAATTAAAATAGGCTTTCTATTGGTAATGATAAGGGCTTAATGAAATGAAAAGGGGACAAAGGTTCTATGAGGGAGACTAGAGTGGAGTAGTTCATGATGTTTGATGGTTGAGTGAAACTCATGGCAGATTATAAAAAGGGAAGATTTTGAGACGCATGTAGTGTGATGGGGTTAGATGAGATAGGCAAAATGGTGGGATGAGACCCATGATGGGGTGCTTGAACAACTAAAAAACTAGGAGTTTGCTAAGAGTACAGTTCAATGGTTGTATCTTGCTCTAGGGTTGCATTTTGGGAGTTCTTCCTTCCCTTTGGTGAGTTTTGGGGGCTTCATTTGGGTTTTTCTTCTATAAGGGGGAGATCTTTGGCTTGGGATTTGCTCTTCTCTTTCTTTTCTACCTTCTCATCATTCAGGGAAGACCTCCACCTCTTCTTGGAATTCATATCCTTTTTCTCTTTGGATGACCTACCTAAGGATTGCACCTAGCGGGCTATAGTAATGTCACTCGAGCTAGTAGTAGTAGAGGGTTCTACGATACATACCTTTGTCTCTGGTGGTGGATCCAAATGCGTCGGGCTACCAACCAGGGGATTCTCATGTTCCTTCTCTAACTATCATGCTTGTTGGGCACGAGCCACTTGTTCATCCTCTTCCATGTTTTCTTTGCCCTCAATCGTGTTAGCCTCATCATAGAATTCATTAAAAAAAAATTATTTTGGTCCCCTGACATGGAGGCCATGTCCTTGATTATTTGTCTATAAATCCCCCAATCTCATATCTTGGTTTCATCATAGTCCTAGTACCGCAACTATTGTTTGTTTTTTGAAATTTTATTCTTTTAGTCTACCATGCCCCTTAGTTGTCCTTGCTCTACCAGGTTGAACCATGGTTCGGGTTTCTTAGGGTAGTTCAAGAAATCTTCTCTCTAGAGTGGCTTATAACCAACTTCTTTAGGGTCTTGCTAGTGCTCCAACCTTGACCATCCTTGGGGTGTAGAATTTTTTGCATTCATGATTTTGGAAAACCACACCTAAAATATGTCCTTTGGGTCATAAGCCTGTGGGTCGTTTAAGACCTCAAGCTCTAATCTTTTGAGCTTTTCTTCCATTAATGCCATGGCCCTTCTCTTTAGTTAGTTAATCCTCCCTAGTTGAACTAGAACTTTGTAATCGTTGGCTTTAATTTTCCCTGCCCCATAGGCGATGTCTACCACATCCAATTGCCAAAACATCTCCAAAGTGAACGCCATTTCTGGTATATACTGAGGAATCAAATGTATTGTCTTGGAAAATTCAGGGATGTGAATGATAATATGGTCTTCCAATAAGAACCAATCTTCTTTATATGTAACAACCCAAAAATCAAGAAACAAGAAAACACATAAAAATAGAAAGAATTTTGTTTTCTTTTTTTTTGAACTAAGTAGAAGGATTCATAAATCCCTAACCAACCTTATACCAACTTAATTTTTGACATCCCCTAAGTTTCTCAAGAACTATACCATACGAGATTCTCCTCACACAAGTCCCTTTCGCATAGGCAAATTTCATGTCATGCACATAAGTCCATCCATATCATCATTCTTTATGAGCTAGACTTACCACCACCAATCATTGGAAGGTATACACACATCTCCATACTTCACACAAACTATTATCTGTGGGTATGTTATGTGTACTGCAAGTTAAGTTATCAATCTCGTCCTCTAAAAAGCTATCTTAACTCTTGGTACGATCTTCTAAACCTAGTTACCAATCTCCCTCAAGGGGTCTCAAGCCCTTAGGTCATCCTCTAAGTTCACCTAAAACTTACATTTTTTTTTTAAAAGCTCATAAGAATACAAAGGATAAATCTAAACACTAAATATAACAAAATATGCAGTAATAAATAGGCGAGGTTAATAAAAACATAAAGCATCCATTAAAGGGAAAACACATGATAAAAGGTTAAATATCATTGCAAAAAAGAAGGTTATCCAAAATGCAATAATCAACAATATTCATTTAATACTTAAGCATGTATGGCAAACCCCATACCTTTAACAATTACTTTACATCTATTCCATTGGGAAAATATACCCACAAATCTAATCTATTGCATAATCAAGCAAGAAGGTAGAGAGCAAACTTGCGAAGTGGTCCATCTCATGACTTTGGTCCTCCTGCTCTTCCATCGATTAAGTGAGGATAGTAGGGGATCAAGACACTCATGGATCCAGATAGACATGCTTCTAAATGCACTTGTTTTATTGTCAAATTGCAACTATACAAATAACCCAAGCAATTCAACTTTCTAATGCATAGCTAATATCATAGAACTACCCTTTCTATGACCCCTCTCATCTACTCATGAGAATCAATCCACCATGCATCCCACCATATGCTTTATTTGCAATAAATGATCCAACCCTTACTTAACAATTAAAGTCCCATACCCTTAATTGTTAAATGAACTGGGTTCACACATCTTATTCAATTAAAGCAAACCACTTTAATCCTACCAATAAACATTTCTCTTCATTTCATAAAGTAAGGTCCCATACCCTTATTTTACAAAACAAACCATAATCACATTTATTATCCAATTAAAGCCATCTACTCTAATTTTCAAATAAACTTTTTTCTTAATTTCATAAAGTAAGGTCTCATACCTTTATTTTACAAAACAAACCATAATCACATTTATTATCCAATTAAAGCCATCTACTCTAATTTTCAAATAAACCTTTTTATTCATTTCATAAAGTAAGGTCTCATACCCTTATTTTACAAAACAAACCATAATCACATTTATTATCCAATTAAAGCCATCTACTCTAATTTTCAAATAAACCTTTTTATTCATTTCATAAAGTAAGGTCCCATACCCTTATTTTACAAAACAAACCATAATCACATTTATTATCCAATTAAAGCCATCTACTCTAATTTTCAAATAAAACTTTTTCTTCATTTTATAAAGTAAGGTCCCATACCCTTATTTTAAAAAACAAACCATAATCACATTTATTATTTAATTAAAGCCATCTACTCTAATTTTAAAATAAACATTTTTTTCATTTCGTAAAGTAAGGTCCCATACCCTTATTTTACAAAACAAACCATAATCACATTTATTATCCAATTAAAGCCATCTACTCTAATTTTCAAATAAATTTTTTCTTCATTTCATTAATCTAAAATCATTATTTAATTAATGAAACTACAACTAAGGGAATCCTTTACCCTAGATCAAACTTCCCTACTCGATTATTGAGCAAACAGGGATTTCCTACCTAAACACCCTATGACCTTCCATGGCAACACCCTCTACTAAATCTAACACTACACGAGCAGGACACAAGTCGAGCATAGGGCGGGTTTGAGGTGGTTCTCGTCGCACCTCCCATGACAACTATGCTTTATTGCTGCCCTTCCATCCACTCAGGGCAATCAAACACAAAGCCTACATCTAGGCAAGGGAGCAGGGAGTGGCCCAAGCCACTGGTCTATGGTCAACAAAGCTTCTAACAACAGCTACACTCCACAAGGAGCTACGACAACTAGGGAGCTACGCTACACAACGAGCTACAACTTCAAAGAAAGCTACTAAACATAGTGAGCTTTTAGCTTGAAGGGAGCTACGCTACACAACAAGCTACAAATTCAAAGAAAGCTATGCTACAAAGCGAGTTGTGGCTTCAAAGAAATCTACTAAACATAGTGAGCTTTTGCTCAAAGGGAGCTACGCTACTTAGCAAGCTATGGATTCAAAGAAAACTATGCTACATAGCGAGCTACAACTTAAAAGAAAGCTACTAAACACAATGAGCTTTCAGCTCAAAGGGAGCTATGCTACATAGCAAGCTACGACTTCAAAGAAAACTACACTACTCAACGAGATTTCACTAAAAGGAAACTACGCTACAAAGCGAGCTTTCACTCAAAGGAAACTATGCTACACAACAAAGAGAACCATAAGTGCACTGTAACCAACCTAACCGCCTTTGCAGTCAGTTTCCTTTGGTCTTTATGGTCGAGCTTGGGCACCTCCTCCTTCATCGTATGCAAAATTTTTTCTTTTTCCTTTTTCCCCTACCAAGCTCGCTCTTTTTTTCTCCCCTCTTCCTTGGCATCTATCCTTTATTTTATCTCGGCTTTCGTCTGCAACCTACTTACCATTACTTCCACACCTTTCGTCAGGTGGTAGAGGGGACGTCTCTTCATCTCGCATTCCCAAGACACTGTTTGCATTGAAGTCCCTCCTCTTCACGTAGACGAAACCATCCCCTCACGCTGGCGGAGCCATCCCTCGCGTTAATGGGCCATCCCTTCATGTCAGTTGGATTCTGCCTAGTTGGCCCAACCCAAATCCAAGGGTAGGCTCTATACGTGATAGACCATTCGATCGTCGATTCATTATTTTAATGAAACCCATTTATTATTTGGGGTAAATCAACCATTTACTCAAGAATAAGATTTATTTATCACTTTTAAAATAAATTCCCCATTTATCTAAAATGAATATCTATTTATCATAAATCACCCTTTTATTCAAGAATAAGATTTATTTAACATTTTAACATAAATTCACCATTTATCTAAAATGAATATCTATTTATCATAAATCACCCTTTTATTCAAGAATATGATTTATTTAACATTTTAAAATAAATTCACCATTTATCTAAAATGAATATCTATTTATCATAAATCACCCTTTTATTCAAGAACATTATTTATTTAACATTTTAAAATAAATTCACCATTTATCTAAAATGAATATCTATTTATCATAAATCACCCTTTTATTCAAGAACATGATTTATTTAACATTTTAAAATAAATTCACCATTTATCTAAAATGAATATCTATTTATCATAAATCACCCTTTTATTCAAGAATATGCAAGGAGTTATGAAGACAATTCATTCATTTATATTTTCCACATTATTGAGGTGAAGTGTTGAAGTGAAAGATAATCAAGCATGTGCAACAGACAAAGAGGGAGATCTTTCCATCAATTTAGTCACTTGTCTCTACCTCGAGAACTTATGATAGCTACTAGGCCATTAGTCTGGGGCTCAAGGTGACTATCTATTGATGATTATCCCTAAACGAATGCATGCCTATATGAAGGTATCTATCCTTCTTATCTTTGAGTTGTCATATCATCATTTCCCCCAATCTCAAGTACTTTCATCCTCGATGGATGATTCAACTTCTTCCACTTATGAGTGCACCTAATCCTACACATTGGAAATTTGTTAGCAGTATCATATTCTCCAGTATCTAATAATATTGCATAACTGCTTAATTGCACAAAACCAAGTATTAAAGCATCATACGTTAATACATTATTTCTCCACATTCAAATTTCCATATGGAAGGGCCACGACATTATAGTCCCAATGCATCTTCTCTAAGCATTCTTTTGGGATGCACAATGAATTCACTCCCTGTGGAGCCCACAAAGACAACATCAAGAATTTATCTGTAAATGCAGTAGGAGGATCTCTAAAAAAGGGCCTTCATTTGGATGGACATAGGCTACCTCTGGCCATATTCTTTCATTATATTTAGGTCCAACCTTGATACAATTCCAGATTTTGAGCCACTACTAAATGTACTAGGAATGATAGGTACTTGAAATCCATTATCTCATTAAAGTCTTCTAATCCATCATGTATCCATTGAAGTCTTCCCATTCATAAGTGGTGTACCTCAGGGTGAAAACAACTCTTAACTCCTCTACATTTACTTGTTTATCTTCACCCTCTCTGAAGATGAATTCCACCATGCTCAAGGTATCCTTTGCATTATCCCTAAATAAGGTCTAGGGTACCATGAGACTAGGTATCTTGCTTAGTTGGCATTCATCGAGGATCTCCCTATTTAGAGCCTTCAACAAATTGGAATGTTTCCTATATACTTGGATGGCTATGACAAGGTTAAAATATAACCCTTGGGCACTATCAACATATTTTTTATGGCCTCTAATGAAATGATAATTTAGAAGTATCCATATTTACCATGCACCACTCCCCACCGAGCATTAAACCTAGCAGTGCAAGCTTCCACTAATTCTGAGCTCTAATGTACTTGGGGCACCATATACTAGGCTAGGTAACATATCCAACTTTTGGTGGAGAAAGACCTAGTTGGGATGACTTGGTATCTTTAGAAAGCACCTTCCCTCAGACTCTTTGTATTCATGGATGTTCTAGGCTCGACCACCTTCTCTGCTTTGTTACTGAGGATGATGTTCGCTTTGTGTACCTCAACACCCCCTCTTTTGGTGTTTGATATGTTGTTACGAGAGGGCATAACCTTCTTCGCTGCCTCCATGGTCTTATAAAAATATTTTTTTGTTATCCCCCTTGGTGTTCCTATCAAGCTCTTTGGTTATCCTAGATTTTCTTGTTGTATTATTTCCAAAGGACTGTAGGAGTTTTATAAACCCTTCTCGTTGCTTATCTGTTTTGTGAGCATGCTCTTCTTCTTGCACCTTATTGGATGAGATGTGAAGGTGGCCTCCCTTATTTTCCTAGAGCTTACTTGATTCATGTGCTAGTTATTTATGATAGGCTTAATTTGAATTTTGTTGTTTAGGCGACAAAAGCTTTAGTGGTGATGATTGCCACATTGGAAATTATTATTTTTGCCCTAACCATTATGGTCTAGATGGACAATTGGCCTCCACTCTTTCTAATTAATACCTTTGTCCAGGAGAGGTTGTGGAACAAGTGTTTATTTTGGAGTTACATGTTGGTGGATCTCATGATATCTTCAGTATTTACGAGGCTTTTATTACCACCTCACCTCTTTCCCCTCTCTCTTATTTTATTATTGGAAATACTTCTTCAGATGACTATCGTTAACTAGAATTGGAAGCATACATCCATCTAGTTTGGTGAGCTCTACAACATTTTTTTATTTTAGTCCAATAATACAATAGGGCCCACTCCACATAGTATCGAACATGGTGTGTTTGCCCAGTTTATTTCAATATTAGTTCCACTTGAGTACCAAATCACCAATCTAAAATTGTTGCATAGTGGCTCTCTTGTCAAACCATATTTTTACATCCTCTTGATGTTTATTTAAGTGGGTTCTATATTTTTCTCTCGCTCTTCCAATATTAATAGTTCTATTCTCAAGGATATAGCATCCTTCTCTTGGAGCTTGATTTGATGGAGCAACTGAAGTGTTGGTAATTTGATAGAGATGCTTCTCGACCATAGACTAGGGATAAATAAGAACAACCAATTTATTTCTTATGGGTTATCATATCTTCCCATAATGCTTGGTGAACATGTTGATGCCACAACCTCTGGTTATTTGTTCCTATCCTCTTCAAGATTCTCAATATATTTTTATGAGGATTTTTCTAGATCATTTTCCTATGGGTAATAATTGGAAGAGGATTTCATATAAATATCATACTTAAAAGAAAATTGGCTTACTCAGTACCAATGAATATTTGTGTGTTGTCCATTATAATAGTATACGATATGCCAAACTAGGTAATGATCTCTACTAAGAAATTGATAATAACTTTTTCGATGGTCTACTTGAGTAGGACTGCTTTCATCCATCTTGTAAAGTAATTGGTGGTTGTCAAGATCCATTAATGTCCTTCATTGGAAGGTGGGTTAATTGCCCTTATAGAATCCAACCCCCATTGCAAGAAAGGCTTATCAGCTGCAATATGCTTGAGAGGTAATGCAATTTTTTGGTTCCTTTAGATAAAGCATTTTCCACTTATCAGACCCTTGCACCCACTGGTGTGCATATTTAAACATGGTAGGACAATAATAACTGGTTGTAATTATTTTCATCATTGTGGTGTGCACCAAATAGTGTCCTTTGGCGAACCCTTGGTGAAATTCTTATGGTGATAAATTTGTTCACTCAGCTTCCACACATCTTAGGAGTGTACCATCAAAATTTATTTAGAAATAATACTTCTCCAGTGATATTATAGTGTGCATTCTATAACCTATATTCCCTTCTTTGGGAATGGCTCAAACTTGATGGGTACCAATTTTACCACATGTAGTTGATACGATCTCGGACCTAGTCCTCAACCTGCTAAAAATGGATAGGCATTCTTCTTCTTCTTCTTTTGATTCTTTGGTTTCCTGAGCCAACCTTTGGTATAGTGCTTTACCTCTAATCAACTTAGTGGCTTTGATCTTGATGTAATATTTGAGTATATGGGTGATCCATCCAACTCCTTTCTCACTAATTTCCCCATTCATGATATAATCTTTGATACTAGAATGAACAACATTTGCTTTTATTTTTCTTTTGGGTGGACCATTACAATGTTGAACTCTTCCCCATAAGTATAAAGGATGAAATATTTGTCAAAATATAGATTAACCAACACCAAAGCTTCTGCAATAGCTTGTTTGATCCTTTTGAAGGATTGCTTCCTTTCTTTGGTCCATTGGAATTATTTTCCCTTTTTCAACATCTTGGTGATAGGCCTAACAATGGAGGCAAATTCAGGTATAAATATTTATATAAAATTAATTTACCCGAGGAAATATTGGATGCCTTTCTTGTGTTGGGGCAATAACAACCCTAAAATAGTTTTTATTCTATTAGGGTCTATAGGTATCCCTTCCTTGGATACCACATGTCCCAAGAGTTTTCCTTGTAGGACACAAAAAATGTATTTCTTCAGGTTTAGGCATATACCAAATTCTTGGTAACACTTGAAGACCCTTTCTAGGTGCTCCAAATGATATTCCTTCCTCCTAGAGAACACTATGAGGTCATCAAGGTAGACAAGGATGATATTATTGAGAAATTTATGAAAAACAATATCCATAGACCTTTGAAATTTTACTCTAATATTTGATAGGCTGAAAGACATTCATTGATAAGAAAAAGTATCTCACTTGGTGGTGAATTTCATTTTCTGTTGGTATTCATCTTCAACCCAAACCTAGTTATATCCAAAGAATCCATCTAGAAGTGAGAACCTTTATGACCCTACCATAGTTTGTAAAATCTAGTCCATGGAGGATAGTGTGTAATGATCTTTAAGTAAATCCTGGTAAGATCTCTAAAGTCAACACAACTATATTTTTCCATTATTTTTCTAACCATAACTAGATTGGATACCTAGGTGGTATGTTTTAGTGGGTAGATGATATTTGCTTCTAAAATTTTGGTAAGTTCTTGTTTCATGAGCGAATTTATTGTGGGGTTCACATGCCTTTGATTCTACCTTATAGGCCTATGAATGGTTCAAGCTCTATGGTTTGTTGGATGATGTCTTTCTTATATCCCTTCAGGTCCTCATAACTCTATACCATCATTCTTGTATATTTCTTACATAGGTCAATCAAATTCTTTCTTTCATCCCTAGTGGTGACTTTTGTTATCCATAAGATCTTACCAACTTCAATTTCTACCTCTTGGTCATCACCTTTATCTATAGTGACATATTTTATATCCTTTTAGTGATATTTAGGGGTGAAGAGATATTCCAGAGTTACAAACCCTCTTAAGTATCTTATTACCATTGAGTTGGATCATTTGATCCTCATAAGCCTCTTGTATTTTTAGTGTTGTTCTTTTAGTAAATTCAACCTCTTGTTGTGTAAAATAAATAATGTGCTCATCATTCTCAAATACTTGCCATGAAACATCATTTTCCATGATTGCCATCTTGATGATAATATTGATATGTTGGTGGTTGCTCCATAAATATTTAGTAGGATCGATCTGGGTTCCTATAACCGCCATGTGATCTACATCTATATTTTGGTTTCGAGGAATCATTATTATATTGACAACGTCAAATTCTTCTAATAAATCTCACTTTTGATTATAGTAAAACTTTATTAGGAGATTTTTGGTTGCACATAGGGACCTTACCTATTTAGCAATAAGTTTGATGTCCCCAAATATTTGTAATTCCCTAACTATTTTCTTAGAGTCTAATGAGAGGCCATGTGCCTACCATATTATTTGAGCACTTGAATTGTAGTCAAAAATATTGGAGGGTATTCTTTCCCTAAGGTGAGATAAGGCACATGCCTACCCCTGCCCTAGACCTTTACCTTGAACCATCAAAGTACAACTTCTAAATACTGGTTGGTTCTTCTATGATAATGATTTTTAGAAGGAGCAAGTTTTCATCCTGTATAAGTTAGGTGCATATTCCCATTGGTTTTATTACACTATGTTGACCTCAGTCCCATGATTTAGTAGCTCTTTCATTCACTAGCTCCTATGTATCTTTAGTGGCTCCTACCCCCTTTTATCATGGCCCCTAACTATGAATTTCTTCCCTTTTTCTTGTAGGGCATGTTCTGAGATGGTCCCAATTAGTTGCTCGTTCATTCTAGAGGTGAAATCGTCTACCCCCATATTTCGAAGATAAAAGCCATATTTTTGTTAGGGTTCATGTCATTCTAATTCTCTAGTGATTTCTTACATTTTTAGAGATTCTCTTAATTTTTCCATTTGCTTTGGTATATTTAGTACATCCCATAATAGTACAAATATGGTGTACCTTTTCAAAAATTCCATCATGCTAAAGAATTATGATGGCTAGGTTTTTGGTTTCTTGATTTTTGATATCAATTTTTGCTATCCTTGAGTCTCCTCCATTGATCTCCTCTTGCTCTTTATGATAACATTAGGTAGAATTTGATCCTAGTTTTTTTGTGGGATGCTTGTTCATTTGCGGATAGCATAGACCTCTCCCTTGTCCCATGTCACTACATTCTATTTAGATGCTCTAGTTTCTAGTACTGAGTGAACATCCGATGGAAATATCTGAGTAGTTAGGCCTAGTGTTTAGATAATATCACTTTGATACAAGGGTGGAGGCATTGGACACATTACCTATTGGAGAATTTTGTAGCCTGGATAATAGGGATCAGGATAGTAATATGGCTAGCAATACAAATATCCTATATAATTGTTCTAAGCGGGGACAATGTCCCTTATCAACTTTGAGGGTACTAGATACATAGGGATGGGAATGAGCACTATTTTCCTTCTAATATCTTGGAAAGGAACAAACTCTCTACTAGAAGGAGGAGGGTATCTCTAGTACCCATTAGGTGGAGGCTGATATCCTTGATTTCCTTGTTGAATAGGGGGGCAAGGGTAGTTCTAATATTTGAACCTTTGAAAGTATTGTTGGTGCTTGAGGGATATAATCTCATTATTCATGTCCCTCATGGCACTTTGCATCCATTCTATTTTTGGGGATTGGAAGGTCGAGAAGGTAGTGGTAGTGGTAGATGAGGATGTCGATGAAGGGGACTAACCAAAAATAGAGGTTGGTTGTATGGTAGGAGGAGGTTGATATAGTGGTTGTATATCTGAGAAGATAAGTGTAGATGATCTAGGGGCTAACCTCCTAATATGAATGAGATATTTCTTAGTTTGAGTGGTTATCCCATAGGTTGCTGGTAATGATTTGCCTCCCCTAATTTTTACCATCGTGGACATTTTAGAATTGATCACTTTTAGGTAGTATAATAAAACCATACATGGTATGATGACTATCATAAATCACATCATTTAATCCTTAATATTTGTCAATCCAAGCAGTGTCCAAGGCTATATACGAAAGGAGATATAGGTAGCTTGAAAATTAGATCATTCAGAAAATATTATTGGTGGGACAAGTTAACCTTGGGGATTTTTGGTGTCACTTTAATCCTATAAACTGAAATTGAATTCTAATTACTCTTGCAGAATCAAAATTACAAGAATAGAAAGATTACAGAAAAATAAAACCTGATTACTTTTGCAGAATTTGAAATGACAAGAATGAAACCTACTTACTTTTACAAAATGGAAATGATAGAAATAAAATATTTGTAGAAAATAAAACCTAATTACATTAGCAGAAATGAAATGACAGAAATAGAAATGTTGCAGAAATGAAACACACAAGCTGATAATCACTCAATCACAATGGAAATGATAGAAACTGAAAAAAACTACTAAAAAAATAGGGGAAAACCACAAATGTTGTAAACTTCCAATACTTATGCTATGAGATCAGCTGACATGCACACGTATCTATCCTATGCACAAACCACAAACATTAAATGCATTTACTACAAACATAGTTAGTAACAAGAAATAGAAAATGACAAGTTTCTGCTAATCTACTATAGCAAAAGGTTAACAGAAAAACCTGTCAATAATTGATCCTTCCTCTGGGTCTGGAAGTGGCCCTTGCTCCCTGATCTAGAAGAAGGTGAAAAATGCTGCTCCTAACTACTCAATATGCCCACATTCACTCAAAACAATAAATAGATGGAGAAACTACACTTTTATTGCAAATCACACAACATTACAGTATTGCAGGAAAATCCTACTAAATGATTGTTATGCTCAACAACTATCTGCTCTCTATTTCTATATCTATATCTATCTGCTCAACCAACATAGGAGCCTATTATTTATAAGAACCTATTACATGTGCTAATCCATTTTGTTGCTATTTTCTAGGGATTCAACAACTGTTCTGAAGTTGTCTTCCTAAAAATCAGCAAACTGTTATGCTACAACATCTCTATTATCCCTTGTTGTGCATCCTCCATTGATGGAAATGTGTTGGAAGGGGTGAGAAAACATCTCATACACCTGTATCCATTCTCATATTGCCACTTTCCACATTTATGGATGTTTTGTTTACCTTTTTTATCAGAACTGGTCCTGCTTTGCTCATTCTAGAGCTGCTTCGAAATATCTGGTTGTGCAACATACTTTACGCTCAGATGTAATTAAAATGGTTAATAAAGTAGTTTTTATTGGATAGGAAGTCTTTCCTATTCCTCAAGAGATGATCCCAATTAGTTTTGCATGCCAATACTGATAAATTTCAAGCCATACCATTTATTGATAGCTGGCTAGAATTTGTATGATTGTGTCCTACATTTTCCATATTTCCTACATTTTAGCCTTTTTGACTTGTTGCTCCCATTTGGATCACTTGGAAGTGTTGTCAAGTGGAGAAAGAGTCACTCCTAGCCTCCCTCAACTATTTCCAAGTGTTTCCCTCATCTTTAGTTGACAAATTCAATGCCTTCCTTCATAGTGGTAGGTGGCTAGAATTTGTATGGACTATCACCTATTTTTTCCAGCTGTCAAAACATGCCCAGCTGCCCTTTTGGAGTGCTCATAAATTTTTCCTTTAACTCCAATGTACGCCAAATTGTATCCACATGTTTTTGGTTGTATGAACTATATCAGGTTCAATTTTTAGCTCTTAACTCCTTAGGAATTTCTCTCAACATCGTTGTCAAGTTGGCCTCTAACACAAATTTTTATCAAAATTTTCAGCTGTCAAAAAGTATGAAACTATCATTTTGTGGGCCCCATAACTTCCATATTACTTATCCATATGCCCTAAAATTTGGGTCGTGTGTTATCTCTACTATGAAGTACCATTGGTATGAATTTTGTATCTTAACTCACTTTGCATCATTACTAGTAGATCCGCCAATGTTCCCCTTAATACAGATTTGCACCTGTTAACAGCTCCAGAAAAAAACTAAGGCATGAACATTGAGTAAGCTCCAGAATGATAAAACCTTCATAACTTTTTATCTACAGCTTGAATTGACTTGTTTCAAAAATCAAAGTTGTAGTTCTCGATGAGAGGAATCTATTCATACTATAAAAATGTAATTTTACAGCAGTATGACACCAAAATTGATATGATACTCATTTTTTACCTTTTACAAGTATACCTAGACTGTGTTGACAACAATGACAAAACATCCTGACAACTTGAAAATAATGACAAAACAATCTAGGGCCTCCTTTACTCAACATACAAAATTTGACATACATGTTTTATTTGCTCCTTAATCAACTGAAACAGTGCGTAAAATGCTTAAAATAATCAAAACAAAGGTATAATGTTCCTATCATAAAATCATGCAAACAATTAACAAATAATATATTCTAATCAACTATTTGGAAATTTAACTTTTTCATATTTAATAATATGGGAGTTTTTATATGTCAACCATAGTGTAACAATGAGGTATTTCTAGGCCTCATCATGGTATAGGCTGAATTTATTTTGGAATTTTGAGCCAGGACTTTTGGAATCTTGTGTTGAAGTCATTCATGGCTTCCATAGGGGTTCTTTTAATGGTTTCTAGTTTTTCTAACAATGATACCCCATTAGCTTTCTCCCCAAAACAGTCAACAAGTTGATTTGCTAATTGGCCCTAGTTCTTGATGGAGTTAGGGGTGAGGGAGATGTACCACTCTCTTGATTTCCTACTAAAGGAAACCATCAATATCCTAAAGGCAACATTTTATTCCCAAATAATATAGAGAGCGTACATACTAACCATGTGTTGGAGATGCTTTGTTGAAGTTGTGCATCCTCTATAGTGAAATATGGAAGGGATTTTGAAGCAATGGTTGGGATCTTGTTCTAGGTGGTCAATTTTGGTGGTGGCTATAAGGGAATTCCATCATCCCAAGCCAAGAGCCTTCTTAGTTTAGATTGACCAATGTAGCCATGTTCTACTGATTATACCTTTGCTTGTTACCCAAGATTTAGTGGGGGAAAGAACAATTGAGGATTTTCTCTTGTCATTGATCTAGTGGTATGTCTTGCACTAATGAAACAATGGACCTACCTTTCACCATCTTGTCTATGTATTTATCTATTATTCATGCAACAAAGTCGGCAGGTGGTAATTGTTTAGTTGATAGGAGGTTCCCACCATGACCTCATTCAATATTTAGAAGGCAATTTCTTTAGGATCCTTATTTTGAGCAACAAAGTCACCAAGTGAATTTTCCAGATGCTTCAACAAGCTAATGATCGAGGTCTTCATTGAAATCTCATTCTGAATTTTTATCAAGGGATAAATATTTATAGTTTGGGTCTCATAATATGTTCTAGATTGAATTATTGGGAGCTTGAAATGACCCTTGCACCCCAAGTGTTGTGACCCCTGCAATTGTGGTCACTTTCACCTCTCCATGCGAGTGCATCCAGTTCCTTGTATCTCATGTGGGACACTAATCTTGGAAAGCCTGAGGAGAATGGGACATGACTCCTCTAGATGACCTCTATGATTTTTTAGCAAGGTTGGATCCTTGACTTAATGTAATATTTTTTGCTCCTTCTTTCTATGCTAGCCTACTCTACTAGAGTTTTCTCAAGGGAAAATGGGAAAGAACATAATGATAAATGACTAAACATGTAAATTGTATGAAATAAAACCTATCTAGCCTAGCTAAGAATGGTGATGTACCAAGAGATTGCAATTTCCATTCTACATATCAGTGGGATGAGTGAACACATGGTCCAACCAAGACAAAAAAATTGAACATGGATTTTATCATTACATATATGCAATTCAAAATACTTCCTATAGAGGCTAGGATAAATACCAGAGTAGTCATAGTCCCTTGTAGAGAAGTATATGAATAATAAAAATAGGATAGAATCATTAGGGTAGTCACATCTCTTTGTATTCATATATATTACATCCACATATAATAAAATGAGGCTTGGTATCCTCTACATATAGTTGGCCCAAGGCTCAAGTCTAGACTAAGATACAAAGTGAAAAAGGGAGATATAACTTCCATATGTTAGATACTAGACACAATAACAATTCCAACTATCCTTTTTAGGTCTCAAAATAGCTATTTATAATATCTGTGCAAAATTCAAAATTAAAAATAAAAAATTCCCTCCTAGATTTTGGATGGAAGGGGGAGAAAATTAGGTACAACAATTAATATCCACAATGAAGGTACAATGCTATAAAATACTAAGTGAACCAGGTATCTCTAATGAGATTTTGGCTATCCTTACCTTCAAAAAGCATGTCTTGGTAGCTCTAGGTGTTGTCCTTTCAAATGGATGATCTTTGCTTCTAGTAATTGGATTCTAGTGTTGCATCATGCCTGGCACCCCCACTAGGAGATATGGTTGGTCCAGTGGCAACTACTTCCTCAGCTTCCTTGTCAAAACTTGATTTTTGGTAAGACTATGCCACAAAATTAGATGTAGTAAAGGATTTACTATAGTTCCATATCATTCTATATAAATTATGGTAATTTTACCATCATTATTTCAAAACCAATATTTTTCAATTTTCCTTTGGAAGCACCATCAAAAGTAATTTTGATAGACCCAAATTGTAGATATTTTCATTCTACCATAGATCGATATGGAGCCTTTGTGTCATGTATGTTCAATTTGTGTAACCAAAGCTAGTATATCCTTTTCCACAATTGAGATTTCCCATGGTGAGATCCATGTCTATAAACCTTTTGCAATAGAAGGAATAATACAAATTTTAAATTTGGGTACGTTTTTTATAATTGTTTTTAATTAATTTTATTACTTTAAGCCATAAATTTTAACAAATATTGAAAATATCATTCCTTCGTAGATTGTATAATGCATTAGATTTGAAACAATCTATCCAATATTTCATCAACTCATTCAATGTTGATGAAGCTATCCAATATATTCTTATATTTTTTATAAACAACCCCAAATGGTGTAAGCAAAGGGACAATGAAAGAAAAAATGTTTTGACATTTCTAGATTCTTCTTACATGAGGCAAACCTAAAAGGTCCATGCTATCCTCTTCTTTGTAAAATCTCACCTAAAAGAAACATGGTTTGAACTTTGAATTAAAGCAATATTGAGGCTTGTGGGAGGTCCTCGAGTGGCCAAATATTCTTCTAAGAAATCTTTAGAAGTAAGCATTTTTTGTTGCTTTAAATATTTGTATCCCAACTTGGTCAAGTATCCACCATCTTTTGACAGGTTCCAAAACAACTCATCCTTTCTCATAAAAATAGTTGAATGAAACTCTTGAAGCATCCTTTGAAGTTCATCCATTATTCATTTGAGGCCTTTCCTTCAACCAAATTGCTAATAGAAATATATGATCAGATCTTGAATTGTTGCTCACATTAATATAGTTTTGACCTTTGAACATTTACAATCCAAACATGCCCATCTAGAAATTGCCATTGTGGATTAGAAATAAGAGGATGACACTTTAGCCAAGCATCATACTAAAAAAAATGTAGAATTATCCTTGTTGACTAACCATTTAGCATACTTTTTGATCAATTGGAAACTATTTTATGTGAAGTTCCATGTTGTTGAGCCCCTAGGTGGGATTCACTTCTTAACTTAATTAACACATTAACGAAACTTATATATTTTTGAAGTAACACTTTTATCCAAATATTTCCTTGATCTTTGAATAATCTCCAACCAAGTTTTACCCTTGAACTCAAGCTTGTAATTTTGCAAGCCTATCCCTCTAATATTATTTCCTTCGCAAATCTTTTTCCACTTACAAAGAGAAAACCTAAATTTATCTTCACATCCTTTTCAAATAAAATCTCTTTAAATTTTATCAAATTTATATGGTACACCTTACGATAATCTCAAAAGTGACATCATATATAAGAATATATTGAAATGTAGTCTTTAATATTTGTAGCCTTTCAACCATGATTACAGACTAACCTTTTCAACCTAAACAATTTTTTATTCTATCAAAAATTGATTGATAGAGATCCTTTTTCTTTCCTTTACAAGACAAATAATTATCCAAATATGTTGATGGAAAGTTTTCAAATTTAAACCCTAAAATATCCACAATAATATCTTATAAATCTAGGGCAATGTTAATTAAAAGGATCTTGGATTTTGTAGGATAACCAATTGTCCAAAAACCTTTGCATAATATTGATTTAAGGAAAAGTATCATCTAGAAATTGAAGATGATATTCAAAGAGGCCATTTTTTACAACCTAAACACCTTTGATTTCTTCTTCTATTTTCACCTTGGAAAAATATCTCCCAAATGCTTCAACAAGAATAATAAATAGATAATGAAATAGTAGGCTATATTGACATAGTTTATAGGATGGTTCAAAGTATTTAGCAAAAATCTATTGGTCAATATTAGAATGTTTTGAAATGTTATAAAAACATCTAATCCATTCTTGCTAACCTTGATGAAAATCAAACTTTATGAGAATATCATGTAGAACACTCTAGCAAACCCTATCATATGCTTTATTCATATTAAATTTTACAAGCTTGTCTAGTTTTTTATATAATGAAAAAAAATGAATGGCCTCTAATGTAGTGATTAGACCAAGAATTTGTTTGCCATGAAGGAAACCATATTTTTCCTATGAGTAACACAATCTAGAATGCTTTCCAATTTATTTTCCACAATATTTTTAAAATAAATCACATTACAAAGGCTTATTTGATGGAAATTATCAAAAAAAAAAAAAAACTTGGCTTTTTTAGAAACCAATGCAATAGAGATGATATCAAGCTCACTTATTGTATCCTTATGTTTCCTCGCCTCTTCAACCACATCCAACATATCACTTTTCAATAAATCCTAATTTTTTACAGGAAAATTGCAAGAAATCCATTAGGATCAGGTGCACTATCATGGTGGAAAGAAAAAATTACCTGCTATATCTCCTCCATATAGATCTTCCTTGTCAATATTTCATTTTGTCCCTATGTGATAATTGATGAAATCTTTTACAAAATCTTACCTTAGCCCTCCTTATCTTGCCCAAAATCTACCAGAATATCTTTGAAATATTTAATCATTTCCTTCTTGATATTTTATTCTTCCTCAACTTTTTTCTATCTAGAGTTCAAATATGTTCTATTCAACAAAATGAAAAATCCTTTTTAGTTGTACCATGAAAATACTTGGTATTTTTATTCCTTTAAGCCATTTATTCCTAGTTTTTAGGGACAAATATGACTCTTTATTTTTAGATTTATTATATTAAAAAAATAAATATTATTCTTGCATATAGTTATTTTGGACTATTATATTGATTTCTATTCTTTTATAAATTGTTGAGCTTGGATTTAAGTTCCTCTTTTACTTTAGATATGTTACCAAAATATTTGACATTCTAAATTTTTTGTAATACGCCCAATATAGCCATGTTGGCTATCTTTATTATTTCATTGATCCCTGTGTTATGCTAATCAGCCCTTAAGCATTAGGGATAGGTTTTGGTATTTAGTTAGACTATAAGTAGATGAGTTGTGACGTAGTCACCACTCATACTTGTAATCTTCCATTGTCTCTAGTGTGCATATCAGACTTTACCCTCTCTAAATGGTTAAGAGACTTGGACCTCTCTCAATATTTTGGATTATTTTGATACTTGGAATTTGAATCTGTTACTTTTCATTCATGATTCGTTTTTATGAAATCTAAATTCAATTGCAAATATCCTAGTAAATAGTTTTTTCTTAGTGAATTTATGATATTTATTGATGTATTTTTTTATTATAGAAGTTTTTTTGTTGCAAATGGTAGCAGAACAACAAATTTGGCTTCCTTCGAAGGCACAAAAAGACAACAGAGAGGTGAGCAAGCTCTTCCAAAATCACTTTTGACTAGATATGCATTTTTCAATTAACTTTATCATTTTTTTGTTGCCAAATATTTTGGTGTGATTTTCTTCTATAACATTACGATTTATGTGGAACTATTTGAGTTTCTTAAACCTAAAATAAATTATCAATGTTGTCAAGACCCTTGTAGGAGACCTAACTTATTCTAATCATCTCTTCAAGGTGATCAAAACAAGATAGATCTCTATAATACTTTTTTATGTGTAGACGGTAAAATCCTAGGGTTTTATCATTGGTTAATGGTGCATGTATGACCTTTTATCTTCTTTTTGTGACTTCTCACTACTAGAATTTTGCTTCATAAAACAAAAACTAAGGCAAACTCACAAGAAGCACAAAATTTTCAATCAAAAGTAGTTGTAATTTTACAAAAGTTTCAAGTAGAGGATATGGACCAAAGTCTCAAGCGTGTGTTTGAAAATCTAAGAGCGAAGTTGAGAAACAGTCTGATAATCAAGAATTTTGAGAATACCTATGAAGTGGAAGGAAGAAAACTTCCAACATGAAAAATCCTAAGAGATTGATGATAATTGAAAATTCCTTGATTTCTCTTGATAGTGGAGATTTTTTGGATTTCCTCACAAGGACTAGCAATAGGAAGTTTCAACAAGTGGATGAAAGCACATTGGGATCTGAAGAGATTATGAGTATTCCAAATTTAAAAGTTATCACCAACTCTAAGGATGAATTATATTAAGTTGTAGAAAGAGGAGTGATGGTGCATAGGATCCCAAGAATGGCAGGTGAGATAAATTAACATGCTTTGATTAGAAAAGTAAGGGCTACCTACCAATTTCATCTTGACTAAGTAGCTCAATAGGATATTAAAGGCAGATATAGCGATTGAATACCTACATCTAACAACACTAATAGCAAATAATGGCCTAATCAATTTTCAAAATCCCTAGAGAAAGTAGTTGAGATTTTTAAAACAACCTTAAAGTTTTGGAAGGAAAATCTCTTGTATGTAATCTATAAATAGAAAAAGCATTAGCTTTGTAAAGCGTTGCCAAGTTTGTAAATATTTTCTTTCATTTCTCTCTGTATAGCAATATGTGTATTTTTGGGCAATCTTATGGGAAACCAAACCCTTGATTCTGAGATAACCTTTTGTAATACTTTTTGCATTCATATATATATATTGGAGGTCTACATGTCTACTTTGAGTCCATCTATGGATCTCATACCCTGAATCATCTATTCTATGTGTGTGTGTTTACATCTTGATATTTCTATGCTTATCTATGTAGAAGATAAGAAGTGTTCATGTTGACACATTATGTTTAGAGTTGTTGTGTAGGAAGATCTTATTTGATCTTTGTTGCATCACCATATTTTTAGCTTAGGGTTTTTATTTTTGCTATTTTTATTTTTCTCTCTTACCCTTTTTCTCCCCAAGCTATTAGATTAGGAAAAGTGTTCCAGAGATCTCATCCTATAAAGGATCCAATATTTATCAAAATATTGGAGGTCCTTGAAGGAGCTGAACCCCATGCTTTTAGGACTAGCCTTGTTGTATCACTCTATGCGAGGCATGATCTACTTCATCTACTTGGTCCACACCATGTTCAAATATTAGGACAATCAAAGATGAAAATAATTTAATGGCACACTCGATGGGACCCCAATGACACATCATTACTCTCGTAATCATAACAATAAGTTAGGCTTATAATTTGTGAGGGTCTTTGCCTATTCTGATTATTGAAGCACTTCTAACTCACCTAGTGATTCCAATCAAGAAAGAACAATTTAGAATTCATAAAGAAGAACACAAATTTAAGGTTATGGTGAAGGCCTCAATCTATCTGCTCTTAGAGAACAAGCTACATTCACTTGGTGACTCTACTTATAATCAAGGACCCAAAGGTATGTAAATGGAAACTTATTATAAAATATTTTGTTGATATCTCTACTACATAAAAAAGCTAAAACATGGTCATCTCTCTAGTCATATTTCTCTTTAATTGGGATAAAGCAATTCCACTTTTCCCCCCCAAGACCACCAACTATATGGGAAAATATCCTAGATTTGGTGCTTGAAATAATATCGTAATATATCGATGAAGGTTTTATGACTCCACTTGAGAACCTGCAAGAGATGCTATTCCTATACTAGACTCATAATATCACAAAATAAAATGTGGCTCTATGGTTACTGGTAATATCTCTCAAAGGAGAAGCATGTCAAAAATATGAATCTCTTCCCTCATATTTGATTTTAGACGAGGATCAGTTGATTTCTTGGTCATGGAGGGATTCAAAACAAAAATAGATGGAGAAGGAATAAAACTAAGAGTAATCAGACCCAAAATAAAGAAATATATTACACATGGATGACTTTGCATCCACATGCCATAATGAGGGTGAGGACTTTCTTCACCCCATGTATTTATGAGGTATGGTGCACCCATGCCCATTTAATGCATATGGGTGGATGAGGATTTTCCTCCACCTAAGGGAATTTATGAGGCAAGGTGCACACTTCCACCTCATAGGACACCTCAACCCCCCTAACCTTAGACAAATTATATAAATAGGTCATTTTCTTCATTTTTTAAAATCACACAATTGCTTACCAAAACTCTGCCAAAACCACTCTAGCCCCCATTCCATTTAAACCCTCTTTGGTGCTAACCCCCATTGATATTTTTTGTATACCTCTTATTCCTCCTTTTTGTTTTTTAAATTGCTTATAGGTGTGGATTCAAACAAGCATCAAACTCAAGTAGGAGCCTCCAAACTTCCCCTTCGAAGAAATTTTTTTTTGACCAACATAGAGTTGACTGCAAGGATAGGTATGGTTGCAGTAAAAATTGTACCCTAGGGTACAATTCCATCTAGGAACATGTTCCATTCAGTTGTAGACCAATAGATCAAAAACAAATATAATAATCATTGTCTTTCATTATTTTTAGCTTATTTTAGTTTTGTTATCATGTAATAGATTAAATTTTTATTTGATTTATCTCTTATCAATATGGATCTAATCAAGATAGGCCCATAGGTACTGCTAACTCCTTGTTTTGGGTTGTGTACATTTAGAGGATCTATTCAACCAATGGTAGTGCACAATTGGTAAACCCACCCCCTTTGAGGTGGTTAAAGAAATCATTGGTGCCATAAACTTGACTAAAAGGAGGGTTCTTCACTAGAAGACTCTTATTGTAGCCCAAGGGGTATTTGCAAGATTTATGTAATACATATTTTATATCAGTAAAATGGCATGTTTTCTATGAACATAATAGTGCATCAAGTTCATAAACCTCCTTATATATACATATCATTTGGATTCTCTAAATATGGTTTTTACATTTTGGCATGGCCTCAAGGATGATATCTAATGAGAATTGGATATCCATCAGCCATACACCTTCTATGATATGAATCAATTGGCCCATGGATTTTAATTGAAAATTTAGTTTCCTTTATTCCAACAATGGTGTTATTTTAATCCTCATCACCCTTATTTCAATAATATCACTAAGGAATGCCCACAAGGGTTATTTTATTTTCAAATATCAGTCATTCCATCCATGGTATTAGGTATATGTAAAGTCGTGTAACTTCTATATGAAATCTAAAGGAGGAATTTTCTACCTCATCATAGTAGGAGGATACAATAGAACTTGATGAGCCTAATCAAGATACAAATATATGGCCCTCTCAACATTGACCCTCATAAGACTACAAGATAATCACACTATTATTGTTCAAGGTTTTATAAAAATAATGTATCAATGTTTTTATTGATTTGGTTAGCATTTACAATTTTATTGATTGTAAGATAGCCAAAGCCCTAGGATCATATATCAATAATTTTGACAAGGAAAAATTCCATATGTTGATTGCTAATAGGGGTAAGTCTCAATGTGTAGGCCATAATGTTGATGTTAGCTTCTAAATGGGTTTCAATATTAGATCAACAACCTTTATGTGATGTATTTGGATTGTGTGGATGTTATCATGGAAGCTCAAGGGGTTTCTAAATTAGAAGATGTTGCTTGGAATGTGTATCAGTTATATTTATGGAAGAGAGAAAATGATAAGGTCATTTATATCCAAGGTATACAACTAATGGCTTTTAAAGCCTTAATATCAATATGAAACTCACAAGATAATTTCCATAGGATCAAATATATGATAGCTGCAATATAGTAAGATCAATATAATAATATAAACAAAATAATATGAGCCAACTAATATGTAAATCAAGGCTAATAATATATCAAATAATATTCATTAATAAGTAGCAATATGAATGTATAAATAGCCTAAATCATACAATATAATAAAACTTACAATATTAATTGCTCAAATGTATGCAAACTTTATTACTCCTCTTTCTCTTACAAATGTATCATGAAACTCTCATACAATGAAAATCCTCACTATGTAAACAATGTAAGCTTTGTAGGCTCTATAAGCTATGTAAGCTATGTAAGTGATGTCCTCTATGGAGTAATATATAGCCATAGTAGAATGACTCTTTGGTTACTTGACTTTTCCTTCTCCTTATGCCAAGTATCATGACTCTTGGCTTCTCTACTTGACACTTATACATGACTCTATCTTGTATGCACACTTGGACATGACTCTTCACAAAACACTTCCTAATATAAGAACACTTGTGCACACTTACATACATGGCACTTGTTCATTTCTTGTGTATTATTACATTACATAAAATATTTACTCATACTCTAATCTAGGACACAACCCTAATCTAATATTTACATGATGTGCCATTTATTAGTGAAAAAGCGATAAAATATATTGATTATAATACCCTTTAAATACAAACACTAAGGCTAAAGATAGCCTTAGATAAGTAGGAATAAAATCCCCTAAAATATGCTAACTAATACTTGTTGACAAATAATAATATCCCTAACAAAGGTCGACATAATAAAATAATGTAATAATTACTTAGATATGCTAACATCCCCCCTTATTACATTATTTGGGTAATATATAACTATCCCAATACAATGAAGAAGAAGAGAAATGAAATAATGTTGGATCTTGCTTTGTATTTGGCTTTGCCTTTAGCTCATGGCTCTGGATCTGGCTCTAAGTGTACCTCTGGATTTTTACCTCTGGGTCTATCTTAGGATCTTCTTGTGAATCTACCTTTGGATCATTGCCTCTGGATCTGCCTGTAGATATTCCTCTGGAACTTTGTCTCTGGATCTATCTTTAGGTCTCTGTCTTTAGGACTACCACTTGATCTATCACTAGATTTACCTCGAGGTCTACCATAGGTTTTACTTTTTTGGTAGAAGCCATACAATATTTCTTTCATTTTGGTCCATTGTGTGAGATCTTTCCATCCACAATCTATATGAACCTTGTTGGCCATTTTCATTTTGTACCAACATCTTGAAGAAGAGTGATTCGTACATCCACATGAATCACAAGGATGTAATTTCCAATATTTAGTTGCTACATGTCCTGTTCTACCATAATGACTGCAACAATGCTTTTTAGGATTTGTAGGAGATTTAGGTTTTACAAACATGGTATCACTGGTACTTGCATGTCCATAATAGCCAAGGCCTTCATTATTTGCCCTAACATTTAGCATTATTGGAGTTTTAATGCCTTGTTCCTATTTACCTAATCTCTCACCATTGAATCCCATTTTCATCAATTTAGATCTAAATACTTTGGTATGTTTTTCAAAACACCAAATTTCATCATCTTCATCAAAGCTTTTAAAAATATGGAATTTGTAACTATTGATGAGATTATGGAGCTCATTTTTAGGAGGTTCAATTTTTAAGTCACTAGTGTCACAAGTAAAATCTACTATTGTGATGAGATCACCTGTGCTACAACTGATATCTACCATTGAAGGTATGAGGTCACCTGTATCACAACAAGCATTGGCCATCATGGGCTCAAGGTCACATGTGTCACAACAAGCATTCGCCACCATGGGTTGAAGGTCACTTGTGTCACTATAAGCATCAACCATTAGGGGTTTGACCTTTGTTTCCTCACTAATATCCCTTTTCACTTTACATTGAGCAATGTCAAGAGAAACCAATGACATGTATATTACCCTTACAACACCAATAGGGATTAGAACACCATTTTTTGAATGTCTTCACAAGACATAGAATCATCGAGTATGGCATCTACACCACGACGTAGTGTGAAAAATTTGCCATCCTCATAAAAATCGGCCCCATCCATCTTTGGTGGAAAGTAAGGACTTGTAACTAATTTAGCAACATCATCAATTTGTTTTGGGGATTTATTTTTCTTTGATCTTCCCATTTTAAGGTGATGGTCGCTGCCAAAAATGCACCTTTTACAATGAAATTTTGCAAAATAACTTGACTAAGGTGTCGGTCACTACCGAAAATGCACCCTTATAATTCTTTCCCCATTTTTTTTGTAAAATTATAATATATGGGAGAAAATAATAAATATACCCCTTGTTTTTGCAAAATTATATCCCCTTGTGTGCAAAATAGGAGATGGTGGAGAAATCCCCCCTTAGTGCAAAAAATTCTTTGACAGAATATTGTAAGAAGTTTGACTAAGGTGTCGATCGCTGCCGAAAATACACCCTTTTTATGTTGTCCTTCCTTTTTAGCAAAATATTTTGTGATGTAGGAAAGAAGTTTTTATCCCCCCCTAAGTGCAAAAAATTACAACTTATGAAGCCACAAAGGCTTTTACAAAGAATACCTCTTAGGCAAATGGCACCAAAAAAATCCCCCCTTTGTGTGCAAAATTATGGTGGAGAAAAAAATGCAATCCCCCCTTGTTGCAAAAAAATGGCAACTTATGAAGCCTTGAAGGCTTGTACAAATCTTGCCTTTACAATTTTGCTAAAAAAAATGACAAGCAATCTTGCTAACAAAAAATTGATCAGTCCAGGGGTATCCTATCATATCTGCTTGTCTAAGGGTATCTTGTCGTCAGTCCATTGCTCGTACACCTAGCTCTATCCGAGTCACATCTCCTAGTCCTAGCTCCACATGCTAAATTTTTAGGATGTCATCCTCCAAGAGTGCCAATGTTTCGATCATCCAAGTCACATCTCCTTGTCCAAGGGTATCCTATCATATCTCCTTGTCTAGGGGTATCTTGTCGTCAGTCCATTGCTCGTACACCTATCTCCATCCAGTCACATCTCCTAGTCCTAGCTCCAGATGCTAAATTTTTAGGATGTCATCCTCCAAGAGTGCCAATATTTTGATCATCTGAGTCACATCTCCTTGTCCAGGGGTATCCTATCATATCTCCTTGTCTAGGGGTATTCTGTCGTCAGTCCATTGCTCGTACACCTAGCTCCATCCAAGTCACATCTCCTAGTCCATTGCTTGTACACCTAGCTCCACATGCTAAATTTTTAAGATGTCATAAGGGGTATCCTGTTGTCAGTCCATTGCTTGTACACCTAGCTCCATTCAAGTCACATCTCCTAGTCCTAGCTCCACATGCTAATTTTTTAGGATGTCATCCTCCAAAAGTGCCAATATTTTGATCATCTGAGTCACATCTCCTTGTCTAGATAGAGGTATCCTGTCATCAGTCCATTACTCGTACACCTAACTCCATCTGAGTCACATCTCCTAGTCCATTGCTCGTACACCTAGCTCCACATGCTAAATTTTTAGGATGTCATAAGGGGTATCCTGTCATCATTCCATTGCTCGTACACCTAGCTCCATCCGAGTCACATCTCCTAGTCCATTGAGATAGGTGTATCCTATCGTCGGTCCATTGCTCGTATACCTAGCTCCATCTGAGTCACATCTCCTAGTCCATTGCTCGTACACCTAGCTCCACATGCTAAATTTTTAGGATGTCATAATGGGTATCCTATCGTCAGTCCATTGCTCATACACATAGCTTCATCTGAGTCACATCTCCTAGTCCATTGCTCGTACACCTAACTCCACATGCTAAATTTTTAGGATGTCATCCTCCAAGAGTGCCAATGTTTTAGGATGTCATCCTCCAAGAGTGCTAATGTTTCGATCATTCGAGTCACATCTCCTTGTCTAGATAGGGATTCATGGTTCATCATCGGTCATGTCCCACGTGTCGTCAGTCCATTGCTCGTACACCTAGCCCCACATGCTAAATTTTCAGGATGTCATCCTCCAAGAGTGTGAATGTTTCGATCATCCGAGTCACATCTCCTTGTCTAGATAGGGGTATCCTGTCGTCAGTCCATTGCTCGTACATCTAGCTCCACATGCTAAATTTTTAGGATGTCATCCTCCAAGAGTGCCAATTTTTTGATCATCCGAGTCACATCTCCTTGTCCATGTAGGGGTATTGGATTCAGCACCTATTATTGTGCGGTTAGGTACTTTGAGCGTTGTCACCACATTGGTGGTAGTCCTCGCCTAGGTCTGAGTCATGCCCTAAACTAGTTGCCCTATCAGATTTTTTAGGGTTTGGTAGGGTTTGTACCCAAATATTGGATTCAGCACATATTATTATGCGACCAGGTACTTCGAGCGTTGTCGCCACGTTGGTGGTAATCCTCGCCTAGGTTTGAACCATGCCCTAAACTAGTTGCCCTATTAGATTTGTTAGGGTTTGGTAGGGTTTGTACCCAAATTGCACACCCGTTAACCAAATAGAGATTAGATTCGATAGGTTTTGTGCCCAAATAGCACACTCGTTCACTAAATAGAGATCAGATCTAGTAGGGTTTGTACCCAAATAGCACATACGTTCACCAAATAGATGTAGCTGACTCAAATCTTAAATAAAAAAAAATTGAATGCCATACGAGTGATCAATGATATCGCTCTAATATCGCCTAGGTCTGAGCCATACCCTAAACCAGGCTACCCTATCATATTTGTTATGGTTTGGTAGGGTTTGTACCCAAATTGCACACCCATTCACCAAATAAAGATTAGATCTGGTAGGTTTTGTGCCCAAATAGCACACTCGTTCATCAAATAGAGATCAGCTCTGGTAGGGTTTGTACCCAAATAGCACATTCATTCACCAAATAGACGTAGTTAACTCAAATCTTAAATAAATAAATAAAATCGAATGCCATACGAGTGATCAATGATATCACTTTGATACTGCCTAGGTTTGAACCATACCCTAAACTAGGCTGTCCTATCAAATTTGTTAGGGTTTGGTAGGGTTTGTACCCAAATAGTACACCCGTTCACCAAATAGAGATCAAATCTTGTAGGTTTTGTGCCCAAATAGCACACTCGTTCACCAAATAGAGATCAGATCTAGTAGGGTTTGTACCCAAATAGCACATTCATTCACAAAATAGACGTAGCTACTCAAATTTTAAATAAATAAAAAATGAATTTCATACGAGTGATCAATGATATCGCTCTGATACCATATTAGCGAAGAAGCGATAAAATATATTGATTATAATGCCCTGTAAATACAAACACTAAAGCTAAAGATAGCCTTAGATAGGTAAGAATAAAATTCCTAAAATATGTTAACTAATATTAAAATAATGTAATAATTACGTAGTTATGCTAACACCATGAAGGTACTATGGGTATACATTAACATGTACTAAATAATGTAATATTCTCCAACACCTCCATGTATTACATTATTTGGTTATTGAAGACTTTAGTCTTCAATCATGATCTTCATCTTCCTATATGATCCTTGGACCTATCCTTGCTTTACTCTCTTCATTGGGTTCATCTTCTTGCTTGACTTTGAGTTATGATTTTGGCATTGCTACTGTTTTATTTCTAAATTTGTTATTGAGGAAGTTCATACTTTTCTTGTGCTCATATCTAACTTTTGAGAAATATTTTTGACAAAATTCATTAAGATTTTTTCTTGTCATTGTATATATCCATTCAAAAATATTATTTTATTTATACCAATAATTTTTTTGAGAATTATTGGTACCTCCAAAAATTTTGCAACAATAAAGATTCCAACATATTTCTATCTTATGTCCATATCTACCACAATGTTCACATTTTTTTTAAATGTTTGAAGTCTTCATTACAATGTTCTTTGTCACACACACTATCTACACACTTTTTATCTTCATGAACTATATTCTTTGAATCACATGCAACATCTATTCTTGGATCAAGTTCCTCTATCTTCATTATGAATTCCAAGTTAGAAGTATCAAAGCTTGCATCACAATTTTATTTTATATCTTGCTAAACATCACTAGTATCACAAGATGCATTAGTAGTCATTGATTTTAATTCTATGGTATCACAATATTCATTTTCCATCATAGGCCTTAAATCATTTGTATCACAACAAACATCTTTCATCATTGGTTTATTCCCTAATTCTTCAACCTTTCCTTGTTTTCTTACTTTGGAAACATTTAGAGTGATTATTCCCTTGTATATTATTTTCCATAGACTAACAGGTTTTCATAATAATAATTAGCATCATTAAGAATATTTTGCATGCATTTTTGAAGTATTAAAAATATTGCTTCAATGGTAATGCCAACAAACTTATTCTTCAGATATTTAGTCATTTCTTCTTGTTTTCTAATCTTACCTTTCAGAACTTCATTAGAAAGTAATGTCATATACATTATCTTTCCTATATCATTAGGTAATGTGAAAAAAAAATAGAGTCTTCAACTACTTCATCAAGTTTTGAACTTAGATAATTTCCAAGCATTGAAAAAAATTCATCTTTGACTTCTCTCATGACTGATTGTAAGATTCTCTTTTCCTTCGTTGATGTATCATTTTTTCCTTCAATTTTTGCTATCATGTATTGAGTACAACATTTTAAATTTTGCAATATTTCCTTAGTCTCTTCTAGTGAGTCATCTTGAATGTATATTTGTTCTTCTTGAAAACATAAGTTTTCTTCTTCAATTGTTTTTGACAACTCATGTTTTTGTATTTCTATTTTTTTATCTTTTTTTCTTTTCACTTGCTTTTTCTTTTCCATGTTCCTTTTAATTTGACAACCTTATATCTCCTTAATGTTTAGAAACTAAGAAAATAAGATTTTAAATTTTCTATATTTTATGTTGAACTCCTTTTGACTCCCAAATAATTAATATACAAAAATTCAATAAGAAAATTATTTCAAAAACTTATAAATCAAATCAAAGAAACTATTTAAAACCTTATAACTCCTAACTTATCATAATATCTCTTCACTATTTAAAATAATCAAAGATCAATTCTTTTAATAATCCACTTATGACTCCACAACTTAATTAAATATAATAATATAGCTTTATAATCTCAAAACCTTATGACTCCAAAAATTAAACACTTAAAATCTTAGCAAATTTAAATTTCAAAAAATATACCTCTGCTTTTCATTCGTTCTCTCGTATTTGCACTCTTTACATTGTTTCATTAGACTCTCTTCAATTTCTTTCAACTTAGCCTACCAACTACTTTAAACTTCACACGCTTTGTTCTTGGTAGGCATTCTATATTCCCTATCCATTCATTTTTTATATGGCAGGTGTGTAACATTCATCAAGGAAATGGTCCACATTAAGTTCAACATGTCTGGCGCTTGCACTGTATGCTTGTAAAGAAGAGATGAGTTGAGCATTATGTTATCCTTTCAATTTCCCTTTTGTTGTTTCTTGAAAAACATTGGCTATTTCATTCCAACTTTTGTATTGAACTTTGTTCACCTTTTGGGTTGATAAGTTGAACTGCCTATTCGAGTTGATAAGTTGTTCGCCTTTCAAGTTGATGAGTTGGGTTGCATATTCTATGTTGTGTTTGCCTTCCAAGTTGAAAGTTGGATTGTCTATTCATATTCCAAATTGAGATTATTGTGCATTGACCCTTGGCACTGCATCCGTTGGTTGAATGAGACATTTTTACATTAGTTTGACCATTGATCAATGAGTTGCATTGGTTCGATAGCTTTATCTTAGACTCTTCTGTGAGTTCTATATTGGTTAGACTCCATTTTGAATGTTATGCTAGCTTGGTTCAACTTTGTTTTGAGTGTTATGTTGATTCAATCAAACACTTTTCTTTTTCCTTTAATTCTTCTACCTTTATCCTCTTGCTTAATGTAATTCTAACTCTACTCTTACTGTAGGAAATACAACACTTTAATTTATAATTTTACAACATTATCATTTGGTGTTCTTTCTTGTTGTTCTTTGGCACTTTGTCTTCAAAGCTTAGACACTCTACTTCTTTTTTGATTTCATAGGAGCTTCCTTTCTAATACTATATATAACTAGGAAGTTTATAATATTTCCTTTCTTTTACAGCAAGTTTTTCTTTTTTATGTAAACAAGAAACTTGGCCTTTCTCTTTTCTCTTTGACGTTGGTCGCATAAATCTTCTTCTTCATTTAGTTGAATAGCATTTTTTGAACTAATCTCTTTCTTTCTCTATATCATGGACCTTTCTCTAATGGCCTCTTTCCTTTAAGTTATCCTCTATATCTCGACCTCTTTTCCTTGAAGGTTCTCTTCCTTTAATATTGGCCTCTAGCCACTTCTTTGTTCTCTGGAATCTACATATCTTATTTTAAAGCATCCTATCCTTTTTAATAAAGGGCTTTTATATGGCCTCTTCTCTTTCCTATAAGGGTTTTTCTTTCTTCAGTAGGACCTATTTTCTTTGAAGATTTTCAATCCTATATTGGCTTCTCAAACCAATGTCAAGGTTAGTATAACCTGAATCCTTTTCTATATTTAAAATTTTTATACGGTTTCCAATGTTAAACCAATTATCAAGGTCTATCTTCAAGACCTAAATCCTTCTCTATCAAGGTTTATCTTCAAGATCTGAATCTACAATATTCTGCAACTTAAATCAATCCCTGCTTGATGAAATTTTTCTTCCTTCTTGTACTTGAATATGAAAGTCTTCTCTATCTGTTGTAGGAAGCTTCTCACACTTTTGATGACTAAACTCCACTGCAACAATATCTTAGGTCAATTTGACATGAATCTTTTTCTATGTCAAGGTGACAGATATTTTTCTAAATCTCCAGCCAAGATAGTTTGATTGTACAAACTCCTTCAACTTTCTTCTAAGTGTTGATAGAAATCAGTTGTCAAGAATTTATCTATGTCCCTAAAAATCCTCTTATCAATGTTAGGGTTGGTTATTTCCTTGAGTAATTAATTATCTTTAATTTGATTTACCAAAATATGAGTCCTAGTATTCACTGGTTATCCTATGAATATTTGGTAATCATTACAAGTCATCAAGTAGAAGCTTGAGCTCTATTGATAGAGGTAGAACTAGCAAGAGACTTAGAAGTTAGAAAGTAAGTAGTAGAAGGATATTATTTTAATATCATTAATTATATTAAGAAAGAAAAAATGATAAATTGGTAAATAAGTAATACTTTTAAAGACATTTGAAATGCTTTCCAACCCTTTTTTGAGGTGGAAGTAGTCCATATATGTAGGGATGAAAATATGGTAGAAGACATGTTAGCCAATAATGGGGCACTACGAGAGGAGGAAAATATGGATATCCCTAAGGGAGATCCACCTGAATATTTTTAGATTAATTTAGAAAGAGTAGCTTTTGGACAATACATAGTCCTTGCATAAGAATGGGGAGCAAAGGGGCGTCACACTAGGATCTATTTTAAATGGATACCAAGTTGAGATTCTAAAAAACTTACAATTTGTAGGAGGTAAAAACTATTGGAACTTTAATTTTTTTTATTGACTGGAGGAAGGGGTTTTGAAAAGGTCCTTGAACCTTTTACATCAAAATCCCATCAAAAGAGATTGTATCCAAGAAATAAAAATATAATATACAACATTGGGATCAAGGGAGGTTGACTCCAAGAGATAGGGATAAGAGAACAGACAACAACTAAAACAGAAAGGAGGGGATCTCTAGAATAGTGAAGGTCACCTGATACACAGGGATGAGAACTCAAAAGAGAATAATCCTAAACATTCATCATCACCATGAGTAGGGGTATCCACATGGTCCGCTTTTTGATCACCCTTGAATTGAATTCAAAAATTTTCTAGGATGACTGTGGAATATTGTAGCAAAGATGCATTCATTTTGGTTGCTCTAGACATAGCATTCATCAGGTTTTCAAGTTCCTAAATGTACCCTTGCATAGTGATGAATGGAATGGACATTATCTACTAGGAATGGTTGGATGGCTTGGAGGATCCACTCTGAGGAGCTCCATTTTGAGAGGAGGATTGCAGATAGATGTCCTCATATTTTAATTTAATGATGTATGGTGGGAGAATCCTCAGAATTATCTGGCTCTTACTCTAGGATTATGGGGGATTTACATTTCCCAAACTAGGATTTGCTACAGTTTGAGTGACATCGAGCCTTCAATTTCATAATGGGAGGAGTTTCTTTAGCCTTGGATCCAAACTCTAGCATTCGGTTGGTTTTGGGAGGGATATACTTTTGAGTAGCTTCGTTAATTGCTTCTAGGTGAAGGCTTTCACAATGATTGGACTCAAGAACATGAGGACAGGCTGATGGGATCCAATGTCAGAAATGAATACCTTTTAAGACTCTCCGAAGAACATGATTGTAGATGATAATATGGAGACCTTGGTGGATAGGAAAGGAGGAATATCCTTTCTAAAAATTGTTGACAAACCACTCAATGGACCTTAAAATGTATTCCAAAATGTTAATGAACTTGTTGTCCTAGATATGGTTAAAAAATGCAAGATGGAAAATCTTGAGTGTGGAACTTGTACTATCCACCATGAAGTACTAAAGGATAGCCACCATTACCCTATCACATGGCTTAGTAAGAGACTCTCTAACTATACTACCTTTATCTCTTCCAAGCTTGTCCCCTTTGTCAATAAAAAAGGATAATTGGCCAGCCAAGGAGTGTTTCTCTCATTGAACAATCTCCCCATCATTAGGGATCCCTATGACTTTTGCCAGTAGATTGATAGTTATGGTGAATTTGAGCCCTCTAACAAAAACTATGCCATCTTCCCACAAATGAGCCAGCTCCTAGGACAACTTCATATCATTATCCTTAAACATTTAGAGGAACGAGAGGATCCCATAGTCCTTGAAAATATCCTTGATGATTGTGTCCAGCTGAAGAACTTCGGGCTCAAACCTATAGTCATGGTTAACCATATTTAGATATGAGGGAAGCAATATGCAAAGGGAAAATTTGAGGGGGCCAAGCAATACATGGTGATAGGGAAGGCAGATATGGCAACCCGAGATAGCAACACATTTATTTGAGAACCACCAAAATGGAAGGTACAAATAACCAATGTTCAAGGATATGGCAAAGAGGAGCTAAATGCAATAGGTAATAAACAAAGCGTAAATTTATGTTAAAGGACCAAAGATTTGTTTATCCAAAATAATTGATAAATCATCATTATGCATGTCGATTCTCCTAGAAATAATGCACCACCATAGTCAATGATTGTCCTCATGCCAAAAAATCCTCTTCGTGTTTGTCACCTACATTGGAAAGGAGGAGGGGAAGGACTTGACCTAGTGATAACCAATGAGGAAAATGACACTTGTAATGTAATTCCTCATATTTTGCATAAACCAACACGAGCAATTTATATGGGAGGAGTGCGAGAAAGCTCAAGGGAGGTTATTGAAAAAATAGGTCCATATTTGGGAATGATTATCTAAAATGTGGTGATGGGTTCCAAAGGACCAAACAATGATGGTAAGGACAAGGCCAACATAGAGATGATTGGCAGACTAGTGATGGGGATTATATCTCCAAGAAGATCCTTGTGGAGAGCAAAAATGGTCATGTGGTGAGATTGAGGTACGGTTAAGAAAGTGAGATGAGGAAGCTAGAAATACAAGACACATAGAAAAGCTAGCATTGACCCACGACCAAGGTCTTAGTTGGGTGATATGGAGCGATAGATAAATGATCTAAAACTAATGGGAATAGAGGGTTTAAAGAAACAAATTTATAGAAAGGATCCACACTAGAGGCACAATGATACTCAACATAAAAGTAAAAAATCGGTTAAAAATACAAAGAAACATAGTGATGAAAGGAAACAACATGGAGGGATTAAAGCAAAGAATGACTCCTACTAGGACTATCTCCAATCAAATATTAGAGAAATTTATTGCACCAGATAAAGATATATTCTTGGATCAAACCCAAATTGGCCATGACATCTACAACTTGATTGCCCTCGCAATAAACATGTTGAATAACATAGTTGTTGAGTTTCTGTAAAGATCTATTGGATTCTTCAATGAGGTTTTGGACACTCGAGGAGGATGGTTGGGCTCCTTTGAGGTAATTGATTGTTTTCATTTAGTCACCCTCTATGATGAGACTAGATGAGGGGAGACCATCGAGAAGAGTTAACCCTTGGTAGTGTGCCCTAGCCTTAGCAAACTAGTTGGTTTGAATACCATTTTTTTAGCATAAGCAAGAAGAATTTGGCCTTGGTAATCTTTGAAGACACCACCGGCACCAACACGTCTAGGGCTTCCTTTAGCTGCTCCATAAAAATTTAACTTGATCCAACCCATCGAGAGATGGTACCACTTGATTTTAGATCTACCAACAGGAGGAGTAATAGGAGGAGCATGGAGGAGGGGGAGAAACATAAGGAAATAGCTAGTCTAGACTTGGCAATGGGTTCTTGAGAGCTAGAGGAAGGAACAAAATAAGAATTTTCTTTAGCTACAAAAAGCACTTAGGTTCCAACAAAAATATGCTCCTTGGAGACATTGCAAAAGGCTCTAAAGTTTCTCTCTCCAAATTTCCCATAAATAGTGAGGGCGAAAAAAGGGCCAAAGATATTTGAGGTGACCAAATAAGGGAGAAGGCCATTGGATACAAAGGTCAGTGATGAAGTTAGGGTAGGCCCAAGCGATCCCAAAGGCACTAAGAATTGAATGGAGGACACTCAAAGAAAAGGGACAAGTAATAAAAATGTGGTGGGTGGACTTAGGGTTGGAATTATAGAGGTAACACCTATTGGGGATGATCATTCCTTTGGATTGAAAGTTATCAATGGCGAGAAATTTATTTTGGACCACAAGCCAAAAGAAGAAAGCAATCTTGGGTGTGAGAAGTTTAAGCCAAATGAGATTGGTGGGAACCCAATTATCCCTATTGTCCTTTGAAATATAGTAGGTAGAATTGATTAAAAACCACCCATCTTCACTTGCTTTCTAAAGTGGAGAATCACCCGAATTAGCATTAAGAATGGCACAGGTTCTTAGAAAATTAGAAAGGTCCTTCGCAAATCTCCTTTATCTTTCATTTAAGTTGTTGTGAGGGATGCTTTTCCATGTTTTTCTCTCTTTGTTGTTATCCATAAAGTTGCAAACTTTACCTCCAAAGAGGTGGTTAGTAATAGGCTTTAAGATGATCATTTTTGGGTGTTCTATAGGGGGAGTATCTAGAATCCGTGGGTCCTTCTAGAAATGGGTATTGGAACTTTAAATTAATGTAGTATAATTTCTATGGATGTGAAATGGCTACAAGGGATGTATGAGTAGTTTAGGAAGCAACCGAATGATCTATATGTTGAGCAAGAATATTGGTGGAATTCAATGTTAGATATGCTTGATGAGCATATGAAAATTCATGGAGAAGACAAGGTGCTAGCCCAATGGAATTATTATTTGGATAAAATAATGTATGGTCTGATCAAAATAATGAGTATGAACATCACCTTCAAGATGTTCATAAAGAATTTAGTCAAAAGTGGAAGGAGCGTGAGAAACAACTGAAGTGCATGGTTTCTCTTCCATTATGGAGCTAAGTTCTAGTTCATAGGATTCATAGGGAAGGGAGATCTAGATTTAAATTGTGTCTTTCAGTGTTTGTGAGATTTGGGGTGAACCAAAAACCCTATTTTTATGCTTTATTTGGATATTTTGGGTTATTTAGAATTTGTTGTAAATTTTTGTGAGGTTTTGAGTGAGCTAGAACTCCTTGGGTGTGTGAACTAGGAGGTATTACTAGACCTATGTTACCTTTAGTAAGAAGGAGTTTTGTATCTATAGTTGTACTTTTGTAAAAGGGTTCGAGCCCTTTCAAAATCCTAATTTTACCCTAATAAAAAAAAATCACATTAATAATTAGCACATTAATCTAAGTTGTAAAACCAATAAATTTTCATATATATCAAGATCAATCCATCATACGTTGTACAAGCCACCTGGTGTACCACATACAAAAATTGGTATAATTAGACCAATCCAGTGAGCCAAAGTACCATAACTATAAAATCAATACCTTTAGCCACTCAAATGGCCAAATAGCCTAAACCTTACTATAAAACTATTTCAAAATTAGCTTTAAGACTTGGTATTTGGTGCTTCTTCTTTGAATGATCATGAGGGTGGAGACATGTGCACAAATCACTGGGAAAGCCTCATCACTTATCTAAATCTGCTTCTAGAGCATGATTTGGTAGGAGAAGGATACGTCTACGTTGAGGGGACCACTAGATGATATAAGACCATATGATTACCACTACTATCTAACTTTGCACAAAATTTGGATTGTGCCTTGTCCAACTAAGCCTACACCTATTATAGATGGTCTTCCATGACCCTAATAGCTATATCATTATTGCTAGAACTCATCATTATTGCTCTAGCCATCACATCATCTTGCTCTTGCCTTAAATGTTCTAACTCTTGGACCCTCAAATATATCTTTTCCTTGGCCCTATCTTGCTTAGTTGTCACCTAGTCCATTTGAGCTTGATAATTGGCTCTCTCTACCTCCCTAGATATAATAACACTAGTCAATTCATCCCTCATTGTAGCTGGTTTATCCTATAATAGTACTAAATTGCTCATCATAGAGGCCCTCTCAACCTCTGCCCTCTCACTCTTTAACCTAATCAAACTTACTACTATCATAAGAATATAATCAAGAGGAGCCATGATCAATGCATGCTCTAGAACCATCCTAACTATCTATCTTTACTTCATCTTACAATGAGCCTAAAAAATTTATCGATAGGAAATAGGCCTTATCCTAGCCCTCACTCTTTCCCATTGAAGGGTAGGAGTAACTCTTTGGAGGAAAATCTACTAATACCATTGTAAATAGTATGACGTTATCCCTACATCATCATGTTTAGGGTCTAACATTGGAGGGTCATTTTCATCCTCTTCTCTAAACCTCTTTGGATCTAGGGGCTAACTAATAGGGTTATGCATAAGGGGTAGTACCAAAAAATGAATTATAAAATTGAGGTGACTCTAGTCATACAGTGTATAAACTTCGAGGCTAATTTTGCAAAAAAATTATCAAATAATGGTGATTTTTTGAAAATTTTGCACCAAATTTTTTAAAATTTTAAAATGGTGACTAACAAAAGGGACTATCACAAGGCGACTGGCAGACGTGACTGTCATAAGGTGACTGATAGAAGCGACCGTCACAAGGCGACTTACAGAGGTGATTGATAGAAGCGACTGTCACAAGGTGACTAATAGAAGCGACTATCACAAGGTGACTAACAGAAGCGATTATCAAAAGGTGACTAACATAAGGGATTGTCACTAGGCGACTGACAGAAGTAACTATCACAAGGTGGCTGTCACAAGGTGGCTATCACACAACGGCTATCATAAGGCAACTGTCACAAGGAGACAGTTGCAAGGTGACTGTCACAAGGCAGCTATCACAAGGTAACTAGAAGATGGTGATCACCAAAGATCATCATTAAGATGCTGCCATGTGTCCTCTCCTCCACCACGTGTCATGCATCCATCGACTTTAGCCATGTAGACTTCTATAAATAGAATAGCAGGGTCACTTTTCACCTTTCCCACAGCAATTTTAGAGCATTTTCCAGCATTTTCATAGTGTTTTCTATAGCGGTTTCAAAGCTTTTTTAGATGGTTTTCGAAGCATTTTTAGAGCGTTTTCAGAGCTTTTTCACAACATTTTCAAAGCTTTTTCAGAGGGTTTTCAAAGTGTTTTCCCAACATTTTCAGAGTGTTTTCAAGGGGTTTTCGAAGCTTTTTCAGAGGGTTTTCAGAAATGGCTAGCTCTTTCGCTCCTTTGCCTTCCAAAGTAACATTCAAAAACTACTATTGCCCCAACATCAAGAACATTTTTAGCACTCCTAGGAGATATTCTAATTGGATTTACACCTTCGAAGTTGTTGGAGTCATGAAGATGCCACGGTTGGACATCAACGTCTCCCTGATGCAACGTATAGTTAGTTGCTACAACCATGATGTGTCCATTGTATATATTAGAGTTGATAACAAGGATATTGTTTTTACTGTGAATCCCTCGAATGTGCAGCGACTAACAAGGCTACCATTTTTGAATGGTCTCCTGGTGAACAAACAGTACGCCTTGTCTTCGGATGACAAATCAATGCTAGCATCCAAATATGTTGTGAATCCAAACCATTTGAAAGGTATGTTTTTAAAATTTCATTTTTATTTATCCTTAATTTTGATGTATTGTAGTTTCCATTCTCTAATAATGTTCTCCCTGTTGTTATTTTTGTTTTCGAATAATTTTCTCTCTATTTTTCAATTAATTCTTCTAAGTTGAAAGGGGTTTAAACATTTCCAATGTTGCAGGCAAATTTCTCTATGCTTGCATTAAATTTTCCCTGGGAAGGCTTATTCTGCAGGGGCGACCTACAAAAATATCATTTTGGGCATTGTCATTATTGATTCGATGTATTGATGGAGGTAGATATGATTGGTCCACGCACATTTCCAACCACTTGAAACAAGACCTTAGTGCCCAGAAAATTCAATATGCATATACAATAATATCCAATAATTTTATTCTTTGTCTTTTTAATGAAGCATACTACAATGTTCAAAATAACAATCCTCCAATCTCGCATGTGTGGGAATCAGTTCCTCACACCACTGCCTCCAAGAACTAATAGTCAGGCTGAGACACACACTCAGACTGTGTCTCAGTATCTTGTTTTAGTGATGGCATTCCCATTTTTAAGCCTTGATAATTTATCAAATGTAGAGAGTGCATCACAATATTGAAAACAAAATATCAAAAAGCTAATACAAAATTACGTCTACTAACATGGCAATGTTACACCAACGATTTCATTGCTTTCATTTACCATCTATTCACACAACAATATAGCAATAATTTACACAATGAAACTTCAACAAATATGGCAATATTATACCAACAATTTCATTATTTATTGCATCCACACAACTAATCAAAACATCACAATATTGAAAACAAAATATCAAAAAGCTAATACAAAATTTATGGAAATCGTCTCTTTCATTGATTTCAAAAAGATACCATTCTTTAACAATTTTAAAAAAATATGCAACATGTATTGTTTGGTTTCTCCTCAAATAAAAAACAACGATTCTACTTTTCTTGTTGCACGGTACCTGAAGTTCTAGCTAAATCTACTTCAATATCCTTTGCTTCCAATGCACCAGCCCTTACCAAAGTTTCAGTTGTAGTGTTTATCCCTAATAGCAATAAACTTTCTTCCTTTGTTGGATCTTCTCTAAATGGTGCATTCAATTTTTTCTCATTTTTTTTTAATACAACCTCCACATCCAAACCCTTAACTTTGTTAAACTTCCCTAGCCAGTTGTTTTCTCTAACAGTGTGTTGCAATCTTTTCTTCACTTCAATAGCATTCATCACACTAATTTTTGTAGTCTTAATCAACATTTTCATGGCACTGACTTGCTACTTTAAGTGCTGATAATTAGACTACAAAATAGAAGAGAAAAAAGTTAATATTTATTAACAAAATAAATTTAAGAAAAAAATGATTTTCAATTAGGTAAAACTTATATCAGCAGTAAATCTTGCAGTTTCTACAACTGCTACTTTTTTCATATCTAGTGCCCATTCATTAAAATATGCTTGGGCCTCGGCATTGAGGTTTTCTAATTGATCTAGCATAATGGCCAAAACTTCATCACTATATTTAGACTCAGCCTACACGGTGCCAGATTCAACTTTACGTAACAGAGCATCGAGCTTTTGTGGCTCATTCTTCACCTTTGAAAACAACTCTTTTGTATGTGCAAAATTCTTGTATTAGTCATTTATTGCTTTGATCAAAACCTTGGCTCGATATTCTCATTCTCTTAATGTATTAATATCTACAAGAAGATTATTCGTAATTGTAGCCTTACATCTATTTGCTAATTAAACGGTTTATGAAAAAATAACTTTATCATCATCGTTCGGATGATGATGGGTGTCGACTTGCTGGTGGGGGGAAGAAGAAACTACAGCGGCATCTGCTTCAACATTCTCCTCTACTTCATCATTGATATCTAGACCCTAAAGTACATCACTTGCCTTTAGTGGGAAATTATTCATATCCTGATAAAGAAAATCGTCATCAAGTTTCACAGCGGTAAAGGGCATCTGAGATGCGCTCTCTATATTTGATAAATTATCAAGGGTTAAAAATGGGAATGTCGTCACTGAAACAAGAGACTAAGACATAGTTTGAGTGTGTGTCTCAACCTGATTGTTGGTTCCCAAAGGTGGTGGTGTGAGAAACTGATTCCCACACATGCGAAATTGGTTCCTCACCGCTGGTGCCTGCTGTGAAGTTTGACGGACTTGCTATGGATGGACTTGTTGTGGATAAACTTGTTGTGGATGGACAACAACAAACACAAGTCCATCCACAGCAATTTTATCCACAAAAAGTCCATCCACAACAAGTCCATCCATGGCAAGTTCATCAAACTTCACAGCAGGCACCATCGGTGAGGAACCTGTTGAAATATTGCCACGTCACGAGAAACTCTAAAATCACAACCAACACTATGGATTCTGGTGGATCCACCTCTTTAACCTAGGAAAAGATTACCTGGAAAGCTCTAGACAGACTAGGTTGGGTAAGGAAACCCCAAACGATGGGTTCTTTTACTAATGCTTTATATTGTACATGCCCACTATGCCAGACAAAATGTTACTTTGTTACTTTGATATTTTAGTTATCAAACCTATCAATATTAATTCTTAACAAGACCAGACCGGCGCCTTATCCATTGGAGAGTCGTAGCATATTGATAAATGAGCTTAGAAAAGATGAAGGAAAGGATAATTAGTTCATTTTAATCCATTCAAATGATGTAATGTAAATAAGATGATTAAACTAGCGATAGAAGGCGTCATTCACAGATTCTGTTTATAGTAATGCATGAACAAGCTAACACCAAACATTCACACAAAAGATACCAAGGGAAGAGTTGAGATTTTCATTAATAAAATATGTTTACATAGAACAGATCAATAGAGTGCTTTATCCTCATATGTCATTTGATTAAAATAAACCCCCGGTTTATTTTAAGGGATATCTCCTCTCCGTCCTGATTGCAGTGACGTAAGAGCTCTCAACTCCGACGCATTCCATAGGAAATAATCACAGCGAACGACGCCCCTTAGCAGTCCCTAGTGAATGGCAAGAGAAAGGGCGATAAGACACAGATAGAAAACACAAGGGAAATACGACTAAACGCTAGACAAGGCTATACCTGGCTTTTCTCTCTCAGAGGTTTGATCAAAAATGTAGTTGCAGTGCTCTCCCTTATATAGTGCAAGTTGTCTGAGCAAGGTTGTAACCGTTTGCTCCAGCTAGATCAATCTCACTCCCTCCAAAAGTAGGGCATAATAAAAAAAAATGGGCATGTAGCCCACGCCTTCTGTCTACGCAGGTGGTGGCTGTGATTGCGTATCATCACCTTTGATGCCCTGGGCAAGCGGTTGTGCTGCACTCGGCTCGTGTGCTCTCACTAGTGAACTGGGCCCCACTTCTTGTTCATTCTCCTTTTGATTCTGCCAACCTTTCCATCCTCGATGCAACAATAAAACATAGCCCTTCTACTGACTTGTCAACTTTCTTTATCCTTCCGTAACTATCTTGCACTCACATATGCCATCAGTAGTACCATGTTTCTCACATATAGGTAAGTATATGTATACAAAAAATATATTTGCTTTATTTCAATATTCGTCTAAGGAGGGTTACTACACGTGTTTAATTTTCGTTGGGAGAATCTTAAAACATGGGGCGCACAACTTTAAAATGGGGCACACAAAATCGTGCGCCCCATAAGACCTATGTGTGTTCCATATGAAATGAGGCGCATGAATTTAACATGGGGCGCACAACCTCACGCGCCCCTCGGGATTTTGTGCTCCAAAATTAGGGTAAAAATCAAAGTTATTGGAATTTGATAAAATTTCTTAGGGGCGTAAACAAGTCAAATGGGTATCCAAATCAGTTGATATCATTGAAAAATTCTTCTTAGTTTGTGAGATATGGCCCCCCAAAGTTGGACGTAAAACTGCGCTCGCATCAATGGGGCGCACAGCTTCAAAATGGGGTGCACGACTTCTATGCCCTTCAAGACCTTGGTGCGCTCCATAGGAAAATGGAGCGCACGAATTTTACAAGGTGAGCACTAAATTAACATGGGGCGCACAACCTTGCGTGCCCCTCGGGATTTCGTGTGCTCCAAAATTAGGGTAAAATTGAAAGTTTTCAAAATTCAACAAAACTTCTCAAGGGTCTAAACGGGCCAAATGGGTATCCAAATAAGTTGAGATCACTGAAAAATTCCTCCCGGTTCGTGAGATATGACCCCCCAAAGTTGGACATAAAATTGTACGTGCATCAATGGGGCGCACAACCTTAAAATGGGGCGCACGACTTGTGCGCCCTTCAAGACCTTGGTGCGCTCCATAGGAAAATGGGGCGCACTAAATTAACATGGGTGCACAACCTCACGCGCCCCTCGGGATTTCGTGCGCTCCAAAATTAGGGTAAAATTGAAAGTTGTCAAAATTGGACACAACTTCTCAGGGGTCTAAACAGGCCAAATGAGTATCCAAATAAGTTGAGATCACAAAAAAATTCCTCCCGGTTCGTGAGATATGGTCCCCAAAGTTGGATGTAAAACTGCGCACATATTAATGGGGCGCACAACCTTAAAATGGGGTGCACGACTTGTGCACCCTTCAAGACCTTGGTGCACTCCATAGGAAAATGGGGCACACAAAATTTACATGGGGTGCACTAAATTAACATGGGGCGCACAACCTCGCACGCCCCTCGGGATTTCGTGTGCTCCAAAATTAGGGTAAAATTGAAAGTTATCAAAATTCAACAAAACATTTTAGGGGCCTAAATGAGCAAAATGGGTATCCAAATCAGTTGAGATCACTAAAAATTCCTCTCGACTCGTGAGATATGGCCCCCCAAAGTTGTACGTAAATGTGCGTACGAGTTAATGGGGCGCATGAATTTTAAAATGAGAGTGCACGAACTGTGCACCCTCAAGACCCTTGTGCGCTCCACCCTCTAGTGGAGCGCACGAACCTGAAGCGAGCGCATGACTTGGCGCACTCAACTAGACCCTCGTGCGCTCCATTGGAGTGGAGCGCGAGGACACGACTCGAGGCGCATAGACTTGTGCACCCTTTAAGACCCTTGACAACCTTCAAAAAATGCTCAATCTAAACCATTGCCACTAGACCCTGATCTTCAAGATACACAAATCTCAACACTTTTGCAAACCAAAAATTTAGATTAAACCCAAGCCTTAATTTCTCTGGAATCATCAAAAATTGGGCCTTGCACCCTAAGCTCACCTAGACATCAATTCAATGATTTTTTTTCTTAAACAATGGGGTGAAAACTAAGTTGTAACAATGGGTACAACATAACCAATCTCGCATGCATGGGAAACAATTCCTCAGACCACGACCTTTGGGAACCAACAGTCAGGCCGAGACACACACTTAGACTGTGTCTCAGTCTCTTGTTTCAACGACGGCATTCCCATTTTTAACCCTTGATAATTTATCAATTGTAGAGAGCGCGTCTCAGATGCCCTTTGTTGCTGCGAATCTTGATGACGATTTTCTTTATCAAGATATGAATAATTTCCCACTAAAGGCAAGTGATGTGCTTCAGGGTCTAGATATCGATGATGAAGTAGAGGAGAATGTTGAAGCGGATGTTGTCGTAGATTCCTCCCCACCAGCAAGTCGACACCCATCGTCATCCGAACGATGATGATAAAGTTAATTTTTAGAAACTGTTTTATTAGCCAATAAATGTAAGGCTACAGTTATAAATAATCTTCTTGTAAATATTGATACATTAAGAGAATGAGAATATCGGGCCAAGGTTTTGATCAAAGCAATAAAGGACCGATATAAGAATTTTGCACGTAGAAAGTAGTTTTCAAAGGTGGAGAATGAGCCACAATTTCAATGCTCTGTTACGTAAAGCTAAATCTAGCATCGTGCAGGCTGAGTTTAAGTATAGTGATGAAGTTCTGGCCATTATGCTAGATCGATTAGAAAACCTCAATGTCGAGGCCCAAGCATATTTCAATGAATGGGCACTAGATATGAAAAAAGTAACAATTGCAGAAACTACAAGACTTACTGCTGATGTAAGTTTACCTAACTGAAAATGATTTTTTTCTTAAATTTATTTTGTTTATAAATATTAACCTTTTTCTCTTCTATTTTGGAGTCTAATTATCAGCACTTAAAGCAGCAAGTTAGTGTCATGAAAATGTTGATTAAGACTACAAAAATTAATGTGATGAATGCTATTGAAGTGAAAAAAATATTGCAACACACTGTTAGAGAAAACAACTGGCTAAGGAAGTTTATCAAAGATAAGGGCCTAGATGTGGAGGTTGTATTAAAAAAAAAAAAACGAACTGAATGCACCGTTTAAAGAAGATCCAATGAAGGAAGAAGGTTTATTGCTATTAGGGATAAACACTACAGCTGAAACTTTGGTAAGGGTTGGTGCATTGGAAGCAAAGGATATTGAGGCAGATGCAGCTAGAACTTCAGGCACCGTGCAACAAGAAAAGTAGAACTGTTATTTTTTATTTGAGGACAAACCAAACAATACATGTTGCATATTTTTTAAAATTGTCAAAGAATGATATCTTTTTGAAATCAATGAAAGAGACAATTTTCATAAATTTTGTATTAGCTTTTTGATATTTTGTTTTCAATATTGTGATGTTTTGATTAGTTGTATGGATGCAATAAATAATGAAATTGTTGGTATAATATTGCCATATTTGTTGAAGTTCCGTTGTGTAAATTATTGTTATTTTGTGTGAATAGATGGTGAATGAAATCAATGAAATCATTGGTGTAACACTACCATGTTAGTAGACGGAATTTTGCATTAGCTTTTTGATATTTTGTTTTCAATATTGTGATGTTTTGATCATATTTTCTCTTTATGTATCTATTTCACACAATGGCATATGGATGGTTGTAGGTTTTATTGGTATGCACTTCTGACACATAACTGGAATCAACACCTGCAATATCACTAAAACTCCACACAATATAATTATTGATATTGCACTTGGATTCCCACACATGCATGCACTAAATTGGAGATTTATATTATTCTTGTTACTGTACACAGGCAATGTACGTTACAACACAAACTGCAACATTAAATCATTCTTCTAAATCCACGAACTACACATGAATGGACCGCCATGAATAACAAACAATTCATCAACAATCCCCAACAACACAACCATCAATAACTTTCCTACACACCTCTTTTCTTTATTCCATATTAAAACCTTTAACCTTAACAACAAGAAAGGTTGTTACTGTAGCATTAACTTAATCACCAAACAAACATACTCATCATTCATACTATAGTTGGGATCTTAACCCTAACCTGAATTTTTCGCAAACTTTCTCCGATCCAAGCTCTGGAAAGTCTTTCATTACTTCGACTTATATGTGACTTTAGCAAAGCAACGAGGCGAGGAAAAACTATGGCAAATCACAAGGCCCGCCTAGTTTCTGATCCGAGCAAAGCCCGAAGAGCATACTCTCTAGGAACCTCTAGATTTCCAAAGTCAATTTGCGAAGCATGCGAGATTTCTGGTTTCTGATCCAACTCTATTGGAGTGCATAATCCCCGATCTCACTTTGCAAATATTGATATCCCTTTGCCTTCACAAATGCCTCTATTTATAATGGAATTCACCCTCCCCCATAACCATTTTTTTATTATTAAAAATTGTTTAGGATAAACCCATCATAAATGCTATCTAGAAATTGGAATTATCTTTGACTTTGCAACCGAGGTGGTCCAATCACAATCAAACACATACCAACTCTTCAACTAATCCTTACTTCATTGCTAAGCAACTAATTAATGAACCTAGTTAATTACAATTAACTTGTAACTAATCTAAGGACAAAATAACACCAAATTTAATGCTTCTTCAATGTTGTCCACTAATCAAGCTTAACACAAGTTAAAGATCATGGTTAACCAAATAAACCAATCTTAACAACTAATTTCCCAATTAACTAAGGAGACAAAGAAATATTCCAAATAAATGCTTTAAATGCCACTAACAATTCATGTTTAGCATCAAACTCTCCTAATTTAGCAAAGCATCTAACCATGTCTATTTCATAATCACCTCTACGAAATCAAACCTTAAGCTATGTTACATTAAAAGAAAATGGCTTAGTCCCAAACAAAACGATGAACTCAATTTTCAACCACTTCTATACAATGAAGACAAGCCAATTTTGAAGGGAACAAACTTCATAAAAAATTTGGCCAAACAAGTTATCCAACTCGGTCACATGTGACAAGACTAGTTCCAAGGTCACTCAAGTCCTTTGAAAAATGTCATAAATTTTAGAACTAATAGCAATCTCTCTTCACATATGACTACCAACAAAATTGCATTATGCATTTGACTCGCATCTAAAGTGGGCTTATCTACGGGCCACTTTTTATAACTCAAAATCCAGTACCTATAAGGGTAAAATCAAAAGCCCAATTCGTATCTTTAAATGAAAGCCTTGCTTTTATCATTTATTCCATTATTCCATGCATATAACACAAAACACCAAATACCCAAAATGCTTACAGGCAATATCTCGAGCAATCATCCATGTTATCAACTAATACAAACATTTACAACAGAGTATCTCAAACACTCGAAACATTTCATGCACTCACCATAGCAATTCACCCATACAATTCAAAACGAAAATGGTAAGAATGCTTGCATCGTAGGGCTTATAATAGTCAGAGGGCATACAAGTTTTATGTCGCAGATGCAATAATTTTCAAGCTTCCATGTTTTCTTTTCAATTACTAAATGCTTATTGCTCAAAGCAATAAATATATGCAAGGTAAACACCTGTATTAACCCAAACTACAAAGAGCATAATACAAGGGTACACATTCAAACAAGAATAGCTAAAAGAAATTTTGTTTCTATTTTCCGTTTCATTCCAAAATTCCATAACACCTAAAATGAAAAGCTGAGTGCATAACCTTGTACAATTGTTGAAGAAAAACACTAGGCAAAACCTGTAGTGAATCTAACCACTACATTGTATATTATAGTGCACCAAAATCTTCGAGTATTTCTTCTTCCACCCAAGCATGGTGTGTATATCCACCCTCCTCTCCCATTTAAAACCCACAATCCAGCCCAGTAATTCCTTAGCCAAAGCAGTTTCCCCAGGAGACGCAGCCAGAATTGTCCAACAAAAGAAATGGATTTTGAATGGAGTTTTGCATGGCTTCCCACGTGTCCACCATGCATGGATGAAAGACAAAAAATATCCAAGTACCTCCCCACCAATCTCCTCTCCACAACACAAGATATAAAAAATGGTTTGCTTCAAAAGAGATTAAACATTTTATATGCCATGGGAAAGGGTTGCCCTAACCCTAACTTGGGTGGTCAAAACACTTACCCTTTTCTTTAAATTCCCTCCAGAACTTATTGCCTTTCCACACCACGGTTAAGACATAATATCTTAGGGTCTAGCTTCCAATACTAAGGCAAATAATATGGTTTGATGCCATGGTGAGGTGGGTTCCCCACATTCCCTCAAAGACATACAAAGGGTGGTAAAGATATGTAAAGATAATTGTAAACCACTCATAAAATTACAAGAAGTTCAATGCCCATGCCAAGGATGGCATAATAGTGGAATCCTTTGCTATTTACCAAAGCAATACAAGAGAACATTCAAACTATGTAAGATCATCATCCCATATTATTTACATCATGTCAGTAAAGCAAGCATAATACCATACTAAACTATTCACATCAAATCATCAAATAGCTTTATCTCAACAGGCTATATTTCTCAACTTTCAAGAAGACCCTAGTTCAAATCTTTACCAAACAATTGCAGACTGTTGTAGTACCACTATGTGGTCATGATGTAATAAGGGTGAGGCAGTTTCAATCTTATATAACCAAGCTCACATAACATATAAACATTATTTTATATTTTTAACAACCATTACACCGCCATCCAAACATGCTTTAAGAAATATATGTAAATAATTGTTCCATTTTCTAAAATTTCCAATAAATAAGTCTATATGAAAACTCAACAAGACATACAATCTTTTGGACCTTGAATGCAAATATTGCAAAATCCAATTACTTCGTATTTAAAAAGTCACTTCATATATTTCAAAGACTCGTATTATGACAATTATTTATCCTGTAAAAGGTTTCCATAAAATACTAGGCCTGGCCAAACTGGAATTAGCTTCTTGCAAAATAAAAAACAGTATAATTCTAATAACAGTTTCCATTTGTGATTAGCACCAAGGAAAAAATTCAGCAATGTAAGAGATACATTCAAAGCCTTCACTATAAATTCAGGCAGAATTAATAAAAATTCAACATCCCATTAAAAACCACATTTGTACATGAAATCAGGCTTCAAGCAAAACTACAGCTTACAACTTTGCTGAGTAAATTGAAATCCAGGTTCTCTACTTATTTAGAAGTCATGCTTCTTATTCTTGTGTTTCTTTTTTCGAGTCTTTTTTAGTCTCGACTTGCTCTTTGATTGCTTTTGAATAGCCCCATGAGGTTTAAGCATAGAGTTTCTAGTAACACCACTGTCGATTGCCATTGCTTCCCTTTCATTTAGTCCTCCGCTAACATGTTCTATTTCTGTATCATGCAACATCACATCATTAGTACTACTAATGATGTAAGAGATGATGATAATAACAATAGTTCCAGTACACTCAATAAAAATGGCAGGCAAAACCCATGATTTCTCTAAGATCGCACCTCTCCAACTCAACAAAATTAGTAGTGTTAAGAAAACAAAATACAGACAGATGTCAAGTAGGTTTTAATATCCAAAATAATCAGGGAAGATTGCTTGAATTTTCTTTCTTTAAAACATAAGTAAATGAAACAAATACAAACCTATTTGTATTCCTGGGCACAGAAAACTAAGCCAGAGTGTAGGGATAACAGAAAAGGAAATTACTTTCAGCAATTATACACATTGTTATGAACTGTAGAAGTAAGAAACACAATTTTGGAACACAGGAAAGAAAAAGAAAAAGCACCCAAAGCAAGAGTAACTTCTAATAATCACCCCAAGGACATCAATTAAAGGGATAAATGGATTCACTCCAAGTAATCAGAAACACGTCAGTTTGTCATGCCAAGAAGGATAGGATATCCAATAGCTTGTATCTTGCTATGTCATTATTAAAAAAGGGATCACAGAGCCACATTATCTTGCATTGCAAAAAAACAATCACGCACAACTCCTGTAAACAATTCAAATGTTTTTATGTGAAGCAGAAACATTTAGATCATACTCTATTTCTGTTTTTAAAATTCATGCAGGCCAGTCTGAGTTTCATCAGTAAAACCATCATTCTAATACAAAATTCTTCCACAATCTCTGTAGCAAGACTATAGATATTCAACTAGCATTTGGTGCTACGAAGGTCATGATGGTGATAACTCAAATGCACCAGAAACTCAACGGTCTATTTGTGTGCATTCTGGATCATACTTCGTAAGAGTCATTCAACTATGTACTTCCAACCATCAATTGCTTTCAGAATTCTAGGGTCTCCGAGTCCTGTTTCCTACACTATTCAAGTTGTCTGAGTACTATACTCTGTATTTCACCCCACAGCTTCCATTGGCACCTCCACTATTTGCGTTGTCTTTGTTAAGTCAAGCCAATTCCCCACAAAGTGTACTTATCAAAACAAAGCAGACTTTGGAATTTAATAGCAAGAACCACTTTCCTATGGCAGAAAATTATATTCATTCTTCCAGGCTTCAAAGAATAATCTATGACAGCTCAAGAGGGGCAAATTAAATCATGACTACAGAATGAATCTAAGATTGAATTTAGCAGAGATTGGAATCCTTCCTACAATCCCTTCCAGAGGGTCTGACAGGATGCATACATCAAGTAGATTTTCTATAACTTATAAGATTAATATCATCCTGACTAACTGTTCAACAACCTAAGTGTAACCATTGCATTGGAAATTGTTTCCCAGAACGTCTCTGTAGTTAATAGCATGAATCACTTCCCTCTTCCAAATATAATGTTTATTTCTCAAGCCTTTAAAGGGTGATCCACAACAGTTCAGTCTGGGCAAATCATAATGATGACTTTAGAATGAAACTGGGATTTAATTCTAGTAAAATCGGAATCCTTTCCACAATCCCTTCCAGAAAACCTGACAAGGTACAGCAACTAGACATCATAATATACTCATGAGAGGATTAATATTATCATGACTTTAATTGTCCAGCATCCTTCTTCAGTGTAAGCACTGCTTTAAAAGTGCTCTCAAATGATGTCTCTACACAAGAGATGATAAAAGAAGTTTTCCCAGGAGAACATTTATCCATCCCAATTTAAACCTCTCAAAAAAAGAATTCGCTAATCATGAGACTTACACCTGCATTATTCTGCAATCATTAACCTCTCTTTCCTTCTCATTTTACACCTAATCATCGGATTCAGAAATAACGTAAAAAATACTACATAAGCATGATTCTCACCACTCAAGTTGATAATTAAAATATGTAATCATAATGAAAACTGAGTTATAACAATCAGACCCTACAGGAAAAGGAAATCAATATACACTGATGCAAATAAATGAAAAGATCTGCAATAGAAGTTTCACTTCATAGAATTTGAAAACCAATAGGAGGAACTCCTGCTTTCTGTGAAGTTTAGACATATACACCTGTACTAACAGTCCAAGTACATATAAAAGAGCAACAAAAGATAGTTACATATACACCTGTACTAACAGTCCAAGTACATATAAAAGAGCAACAAAAGATTATTACATATACACCTGTACTAACAGTCCAAGTACATATAAAAGAGCAACAAAAGATTGTAAATATCTATGTATCCAAAAAAAAAACAAAAGAATGTAAATATCAATCATCGATAATGGCATTTACAAAAAGGAAATCCTACCTCCCTGAGCTTGCCAATGCCATTATAATTACAAAAAATGACACCAAAGTGGAGCAAGAAATCAGAAGCCTTAACAAAGCTTCTTAAATTACACTTCAACTGTTATGAACCATTTTATGTCTCTTCATAAATGGCACTTGCATGCTATATAATCGGGATACTCACCTCAGCCAAGGATATCAGCATTCATTATTATCATTCAATATATATATATATATATCCGGTACACATCCACCACAAGTGGTATCAGAGCTTTCCTTCTCTGGAAGTGCAAGATCTGAAGAAGAGGGGCTTTGGACTGTGCTGCCTGGAAATCCATGGCAACGTGTTCTTCAAGGCTGGAATGTACACCCTGATCTGACGAACGGATTGCACACAGGTCTGATCTGTTTTATTTCAGTTTGCTTTCTGATCTGATTTTTCTGATTTCTAAGGGTTTAATGTTGGTTTTGCTCGTGTTTCATATTAAGGGTTTATAAAGATAAATAGACTGAAAATATAATGTAAAAACACAACAAATCAAATAATACTAACAGAACACTGATTTTTAATTTATTTTGACCTGAAATCAGCAAATTACAAAATTCGTCCATGGCTCTGGGTGTGCCCGGATGATAAGCTGAAACAGTGAATCATTGAAACCTGTGAAATCTGACTCCTGCCCAGGTGGAATATGGCCAAAATACGAAGGACCCAAATGCTCTGTTTCTCAACCAAAAAAACTTCAATTTTCGGCAAACCCTTGTCTGCCTCGTGAATGCTCAGATGAACTCTTTGATGCGAAAGCTCCAATCCCGATCAGCTAGAGGTGATCTCTCACACTTGATCTCTCACACTTGAAACTGACAAATTCCTACTGAGATAGCTCCCAACAAGCCCTGTGATCTTCTGGTGAAAATCCCTACGAAAAGCTCCACAAAAAAACAATATCTTCCGTAACCAAAATGACCCTCAACGTGATAATATGAGGGGAGGTCGATTAGGGTTTCCAGGGCTCCATTTTGAATTTCTTTTAATTTTTTATTTATTTCTTTCAACTCATAAAAAGGGACCACCATGTCCTAGTCTAACCACTTTATGTTTTTAAGTTATAACTCAACGTTAAAATATAACACTAAAAAGTGTCCCCCTTTTCCTAACGACTGTCGGCCTTGGTCAACACTTGCAACTTGATAAAATAAGCTCTTCGGATGATGCAAATGCTCGAAACAAGGTAATTCTGGCTCACTGGATCACATCCGAGTCTCTGTCGTGGAGTTCTGCACATAAAATCCTCACCAACTAAGTCCCTAACCACACTGACTAGCCTAGGGGACCCTGTGTCTAGGCTAACAGACCTCTGCACTGAGCTAGTGCTGAGTTGGGGACATTACAAGGGCCTACGCTTTCATGATGAATTTCGTGCACAAATTTGATTTCAAAATATGATTCAATCCTATTGTCAATTTTTTTCAAACATTCAATTATTTTTTCTTATCTTAAAAAATTCTCCGTCATATTTTCCATCAACGGAAGATGCTCTGATACCACTTGTGGTGAATATGCACCAGACTTATATATTAAATGTATATGTTGAGTAATAATAATAATGAACGATGATATCCTTGGCTGAGGCGCTTCTTAAGGAAAGCTCTGATACCACTTGTGGTGGATGTGCACCGGATATATATATATATATATTGAATGATAATAATGAATGCTGATATCCTTGGCTGAGGTGAGTATCCCGATAATATAGCATGCAGTGCCATTTATGAAGAGACATAATGGTTCTATCAACATAGTTAAAAATAAAATAAAGGAAAAAAAATTATTGGCCCCTAGAGTTATGAACTGAAACTGACAAATTCTGTTCTGAAATCTGTTGTGTGCAAGAGCTGAAATTGATAAAGACACAAACAGAAACCAGCGAACTGAACTGAAAATTTTGTTTCCTTTCATCTTGTTTAAATTAGAGCAAAAAACAAAATCTGAATTTCCTGGAAAGTATATTTACAGAGGACAGCAAAGCAAACACACAAATCTAAACTAAAACCTAAAATCTGAAAATCCAAACTGAAAAATGAAATCAAACACTTTACTGTACTCCCAAAAAGCATTTCAAAGCAGCACATAAAAGAAAAATGCTTCTTCTGGCAAGATATCCATCCCAACTCAGGCCGGAAACCTCTAAAAGCAATATGGTCATAACAAATGGCAAAGCTGATAAGTCTTTTCTAGAATACATGGAAAACACATTTTCCAAAGCCACCTCCTTCTAAGACTTGCAACCTTGTATAACCTTTTTCTTTTACATAAGGGAGACGAAGAGGAGCAATCGAGCAGGTTCCAATAGTTGTAATATTAGTTGACACAGTAAAATGTCCCTTTATACTGCATAGTATATGTATTGAGGGATCTTCAATAAATAAGTCTAACGTGGCCACATTTCACTAGAACTGCAGGTCAGTTTGGGGGTGCCAAACATGGCCTATGACTTTAAACATAAAATGCACAACTATCAGGGGACACGTGTCAAGACACAATCCAACCATGTTTTTTATATGTAATATTGACACCCTCAAGAAAACAAATTCAGAAAAGACATAATGTGTTGAGACAGTCATGAGACAAAATATTTAACATGATAATATCATAAATATACTACCCATATACTTTGATAAGCTTATGTGGCGCCATGCAATCTCAATATCTCATCTCAGCAGTCCTATTAATTTAAGGTGCTCAACCAACAGACCCTCCCCAGTAGTGGATGCTTGTAACTCCCTCGTTACGATGAGATGCTTTGTAGCAACCTAATCATGACAAGATGCTTTGTAACTCCTCCATTATTATTCGGAACCCTACTACAAATTTTTTTTAGATTCTTCATTATAGCTCTATGACAAGATTCTTTGTAACCCCTCCAAAATCAACATCACACATAAAAGACTCATATCTAAATACACTATATAATACAAATAGAATATAACTTGACAACATTAAGGCTCACAACAATTTGCTAACTTGGCTTTAGCCTTGTAGTCAGAAACTAAAGAAACCCATTCAATTATAAAGTCCTCGATTTGCAAGTTATAGCAAATTTGTTGTCTTCAATTCCTGCTCCCCTTTCAACCAGATATGCTAAAATAAAACCTTCATTCTTGTTGAAAATCCCTTCAACGCTTACCAGACATGATTATGTTGTCAGGTACCAATTAAACTCGCCTTAATAGCTCTAGCATTTAGTAGCTCATAACTTTTTCAAAGCTTCTTTCTTTCAAATCCCTTTATCAAGGTTGACATAATTGATTTTCTCCAAGGAAATATCAATTAAATATAAAGATAAGCTACTTGGTTCTAAAATTGTAGCATGCCATTATGAAAAATAATATAGTGCAAAATATACTCTAAGATACAGACATTGTTAATTTATCACTAGTCATTCAGATTCCATATAAAGAAAATCTAGAAGGAAACATGCACAAGAGAAGGCTCAAAACATAAAAGGTTATTCAAAAAGCCATCTGCCCATGCAATATATGAGCCCTCATGTCTCCTCTGTTATCGAGACTGACATTTATTAACAATTACTGAATAAACTTGATAAGTAGGTTCACTTCCCATATTTCCTAGGAGTTCCCCAAGAAGTGCAACATTTGTTGAGTTGTACTGAGAACTGGAAAAGAAGGATACAAGAATAAATTCAATGGCAATGCTTACAGTTAGTAATGCTTAAAATGGTCTACTCATGTAATCACATCCAGAAATCTAAGTTCCTTTCCATTTGGAAGAAAAATACAAAAAAATTAACATATCTCTGGCAGAGTAGATGAGAGGACCCAAGAACAACATATTTATGATAGCAGAACTAACGGAAGTTTGTAGCAGAACTAGTGCTTTACCATCCTCTCTATCACGAAGCCAAAAACTCTTATGGGACTACATTCCGATTCATTACACCAAGTTAGATTTGACTCTACAGATTTTAACAACTTACCATGAAAGCCGCTATTTGTAAGATAAGATGGACAGTACACAAAATACATAATGATTTGCATGTTGCTTAAGCCACTTGGCTATTGGAACCCACATAATCTCCTTTTTCCTTTCTCTTTTTGTCAATTCCAACCAATTTTCCAATACAGCCTACTAACAAAGTTTTTTATTCTTATTTAAAACAATATGAGCAAGCAAGCACTGGATATAAGACTAATCAGATACAGTATCTGGCAATCACTACATGTTAAATTAAAGGCAACCATGTTCAAAGTCAGAAATATCAAATATGTGGTAAATTGTCACAAATAACTTGTCAAAGAGGTCAACACGAAGTCAAATGAGCCCATCGGGCTTGAATCAAGTGGCAGAAAGCAAAGAATTTCACACAATATGCCAAAGTTCCAATCCCATGGGTGACTTTTAACATTTTAATCAAATAGCATGAGATCAAGAAGTAAAAATGTGGACTTTCAAAGCACAAGCCGAGGCTCAAATCTTGACAGGCAATATATGCATAACTGCCAAATAACACTATGTGGTTTGTTAAAATACCGTGGTAACACGGTCATGATTGAATAGGGATGGGGCCCATTTAAATCACATAAAACCAATTAAAAAAAAGGTCAAAATGATAGATACCTGTAGTCAATGGATAGTGGAGTTAAGTCAATAAGCCATGGCATTCTATCAACAACTAACATGCATGGCCGCTACTTACAAGAGAGAGACAAACTAAAGAATAGGACATTACAATATAACGGCAGACTTCACAAGAGGAAATCAGAATGAACCTTACACAATGGAAAAAAGGCCTTAATACCAACCTCTCACAATGGAAAATGGCAGAAAGTTGCATCTTATTGGATTGAGTAAACCAGCAACACTGCTCACAAATTTACAGAGAAATGTATTTATCTTCCCCAAATGAGGTCTTCGTAATTATAAGCCTTTTAAAGACACAAATGGAGCCTCTTCACATGTTTTTGTGTATCTTTCTATAAAAGACTTCTCTGTGAAAATCTCACCATGTAAAGCTGGAATTCTTTTCAATCTAAAATATTTCACGAAGGCGGCCACGTAGGAGGAGGCAAAATCACCAGCGTAATCTAATATGCAAGACCAGAATACATTCTACTCGAAAAATAGGCCCCAGAATAAACACGTAGAACCAAGACATTAACATCACCAATAAGAGCACAACAGCAATCATCCAATGCAAATGTGAATCCTCAAAGATACAACAATATTCCCTCCACAGGATTTGCGGGCAATGCCCCATTATTAAACATTAAAATTTAAACTAGAAGTGACTTTCGATTTTCCCACTGTCAAGTACTTCACTGTCAAGTACTGGGCCACTTGACAAAAGTTCTGTATCACTGACTTGAAAACTAATTGCAAAACATGTGATGAACACTTCCACGTCTAAACATCAGCATGAAAACCTTCAAATATACAAGTTTATAACTCTGTGACAGTCTGAATTTAGCTTCTGCATTACTGGAACCATAAAAGCATCACGATGGCCACTCGATCATGCAGGGCAAACCCTCTTGCCAGAAATTCTATAGTTCACAAAGCTTAATTGGTTCCTCCTAAATACAGGTATAGTCGCTGGATCACAAGGACTTCCTGACCTTCAGCAACCATTACATAGCCCTTGCTTTAAACTCAAGTGTTCTAATGAGTATGGTCAAGTAATCTAGGCTTTGATCTAACGATAGATTGGTGGGACTTTACCATCATTATCCCAGATTCAATTCCTAAGGTCGCTTGAAGACTAGGACGAAAATTCTGTTGAAAGCATGGATCAATGACGACTCAAACCCATCAAGTGGCATTAGCTCAACCAGTTAAATTCCTCAAAGTAGCATTAGCTCAACCAGTTAAATTCCTCAACATTCAAGGAGAAGACCAAAGTTGGAACCTTGCCAAAGGATACATGAATAATATCCCAAAGGATACATGAATAATATCCCAGCTTTGTTATAATACCACTATATGGTGATGATGTAATAAGAGTGGGCCCGTTTCAATTCCACAAAACCAATTGAAAAAAAAAAAGACGACTCAAACCCAGGATCTCCTATTGCTCTGGCAACTCTCTAAAGGTTATGCACTTTCCAGAATGTGGATTGTTCCTCCCACAATTTCACCTCTTCTAATCAAAAAAAAAAGTTCATCAGGGGGATATGGGATGTATATCTAACAGAAGGGAGGGAATAGCCAAACCCGAGCACATGTATATGCAGCAAAACACCATAAACTCGTGTCCGCTGAAGGACTAATTCGAAATGTATATTATACCCTCGCTACTTTTCTCAAGCCCCGAGTCTTTGGCGACCAAGGTTAGACTAAACTTTCTATAAAGCAATCCAAAGTCAAGCCCCACCTAGCAACCCTAACCCTACGTGAAAACAGAAAACTTGCATATGCTGTGCACTGATTGTACAGGCTCACCTCAACTGTTTCTACATTTTATCATCGTCATATTAATCCTATTCAAAATCCCCCAAGCTCAACAAATTAACAAAAAGAGGCTCATCGGACAATGGTTGGTATTGCCAAGGACAAAATCGAAAATCCCCCAAGCTCACCTCTTCTTAGCCTTATCATAGCAGGGCAGTGAATGTTAGAGGAAACCAACAGAAAAAAGAAAAGGGAAAATGCGAACAGAGGGGATAAGCTACAAGGAATTACTTGTTGACGAATAAATTTGTAAAACTTCGAGTATATGAATGGATATTTGCAAAAATGAAAAAGATACTAACCCATATGAGATCTGGGTGTGGGTATATCAAGCTTGGGAGCGGCAAGGGCAGCTTCCTGGGCTGCAAGCTTGGCCTCTTCTTTCTTATCATAGAAAGGCTCTGCAAGCTCTCTTCTGAGTGTCCTTAATCTTCTCTTCTTCTTCGATCTCATAGACTTGGCCATGGCTGCTACTCCTTAGCTCCTCTGGATTTTGCTCTCGATGCCTCACCAGAATCCAAACACTTAAAAGACCGTGGAGTTAGCCATAGGCTGCTTTAAATAGGCAGCAAGATATGAAGGCTTTTAGGGTTCACATGGAGTCCTTGTAAACTGCCTAAAGTAGTTTTGATTGTTTTTATAGGAGCTTAGTTTATATGCGATTATTTTATAGAGAATGCTGTTTATCTAATAAAATTTTAATTATGAAAGTACAATATAATTATAAATTTTTATAATTAAATTCGACCCAATTTTTTAAGAAACAGATTAAATGATATAAAAATTTTCTATAAAAATATATATATTTATTTAAAAAAAACATTCATCCCGATCTCATATTTCTAATCAAATAAATATCAAAACTAAAAATGAAAAAAAAAAAAAATTATAACCATCGAAACATCGTTCTTCAACCCACTCACTAATATGGGAATTGAAAATTATAAGTTATCCTAGCCAATTCCAGTAATTATACATGAAGAAGATTAATGTGGATGGTCCGGAAGGTGGGATAACCACTTTAAAAATATTATCAATAAAGGTATGATTTTTTTTTTTTAATTTTAATGTATAGTAAATAAAAATTTTGTTGATAGTTTTGAAGGTTGGGTGGATTGGTAAGTTCTTGCCTTTATCTTGGACACAAGTTTATTTGGGACAACAGTAGCAGTCTAACCTAACTCCCTTTGAGTGTGCACTAGCTCGACAACGGTGGTATCAATCTCAAGCTACTGGTAATCTTCCTCATGTTGGGTTGCTAATAACGAGGTGGAGTACGGGTTATAGTGGCAATGCCAAGATTTGAACTTAAATCTGATAGTAAAAAATAATGGGCAACAATGGGTAGTTACCAATTCTTCTATGCAACCAAAAAAAAAAAAATTGTTGATAGAAACGTATTATTTAAGATTGATAAATTTGATTTTTAATTTATTTAGGCACAAGTAAACAAAAAGAGCTAAAAAAATAATAAATTTAAAAATAATTATAATGTTAATAAAAAATAAATAATTAAAGTGATTGAATAAGGTTATTATAAAATAAGTGTGTTGGAAGCAGGGAGGAAGTGTAAGCAAGGAAACAAGAAGTAGAAAGCAAAGTGCAATTAAAGAACAAGCGTCACTTTTTGTTTTATATTTTAATAGAATTTAAATGATTTATTGAAGAAAATTTAGAAGTCAGTGTAAGCAAGGAAACAAGAAGTAGAAAGCAAAGTGCAATTAAAGAACAAGCGTCACTTTTTGTTTTATATTTTAAGAGAATTTAAATGATTTATTGAAGAAAATTTAGAAGTCGAATCGGGAGTAAGTGTGAGCCAGGAGGGGGAAGTATGAGCACGGAAGCAGGAAGTAGAAAGTAAAGTGTGATTAAGGAACAAGTGTCACTTCTTATTTCAGATTCGTTTGACTTAGGAGCGATTGTGAAATGATTCATTTGAAAAAAAAATATAAGTGGAATCGGGAGTAAGTGTGAGCCAGGAGCGGGAAGTATGAGCAGGGAAGCAGGAAGTAGAAAGCAAAGTGCGATTAAGGAACAAGTACCACTTCTTATTTCAAATTTATTTGACTTGGGAGGGAGTGTGGGCCAAGAGTGAGTGTGAATTGAGAGTAGGGAGGAAGTGTGAGCAAGGAAGCTAGAAGTAGAAAGCAAAGTGCGATCAAGGAACAAGTGCCACTTCTTATTCTATATTTTAGAAGAATTTAAAGGATTCATTTGAAGAAAACTTAGGTAACATGGAAAGAAATTCATTTGTGAAAGTCCTTATTGAAAGTATGAATGGCCAAGTTGGAAGTATGGATGTCCTAGCTAGCAATAAGAGGAAGAGTGAATCTATGGAAAACCCTATCCAGGTAGCAAATTCTACACCAAAAGTGATTATCAAGGATGAGATGATTGAGTATGATATAATGGTTCTTAAAACCAAATGTAAGTTTCATGGATACTGGCCATGTTTTTCTGAGATTCAAAATTGGGTCAAGTGGAAGTGGGGATTGAATTCAAAATACTCCACGAATTTTCTTCCAAAAGGATTTTTTCTCATTATTTTCTCTAGTTCAAAAATAAGGGATGAAATAATGGATGAAGACTTGTGGTTTTGGGGTAAAGATGTATTATATTTAAGACCTTGGAATGAGATTTTTTTTGTGGACACCAAAATTATTATAAGGCTTTTGGTATATATTAGGCTTTTTGGACTTCCTTATCAACTCATCAATAAGGAGGTTGTGAAGATTATTGGTAATGCTCTAGGTGAATTCATCTAGGTGTTGGACATTTTGAGGAGTGTTTGTTGTCATTGATGTCAAAAATATTGTTGTGCTATGTTGTCATCTTTGAGGACATTAAGTGTTTCTTCCAAGAGCAAGAAGGTCTTGAAAAGCAGTAGGTTATAATATTTAATTTTAAATATTATATACCCAGGAGGGTTCAAAGAATGAAGATCAAAAGAAGGAGAAGCAAGTTCAAAATTAAATAATAATATTTTATTATTATTATTTCGGATGAAAAATCGAGTTAAAAAAGATCAAGGAACAAGTTGAACAAACCCACAAAGAGATTTTAATTTAAATTAAAATTTTAATTTAAATAATGATGGGTGATAAGGTTAATTTAAATATTTATTTAATATTTAAATTTAATTTTAATATTCGAATTAAAACTAAATTTGAATAATCGTCGACGTTGAAATAAGCTAAAGGTTGCATATAAATAATGCCAAAGTTGACATTTGGAAAATCATCCATGCGATAGTTTTTAGCTCGTGTAAAAGAGAAGTGTGATTTTTGCATGTGTTTTCGAGCAAAGGAAAGGACAAGTGTGACTAGCCTCCGAAAAAATATTTGAAGCCCCTCGTAGCTGAGTTGGTAGCCAAGGGTTGCGTAAGACGCATGTTAGGCGCCTGGTGCAGGTTTGAATTTCGTGCACGTCATTTTGGGTGAAGGAAGGTTCGTGTTTTAAGGTTGCACCATTCGAGGGAGAAGGTCAAAGGCACGCTAGTGCCTTTTGGCTCTTGTGGAGCCACGTAGCCCAGTTGGTGGGTGCGAGTGTTGCGGAAGCGCTTGGGGGAGAACCAACGATGGTTCGAATCCTACCAAGGCCTTTTGGGCAGCACTATTGAGGTATGCGCATTGTGAGGTTTGATTTGGCTTGCAAAAAATAAAAGGGAAAATATTTTTTGTTTCAAAGGCTTATGTTGATTAAAGTTTTTGCATAATTAATTTGATTATAAGTTGTTTAGGGGAGTTAAAAGGGAATGCAAAACTTTGATTTCTGGATTGAATTTTTAAGTGTTTAAGGAGTTATAAGGGAGTAAGGAAAGTTTATTTTTGAGATTCAAGGGTGTTGGATATTATTTTAAAAGTTGGATATTATAAGGTGTATTTGGATATTATTTTTGTATTGAAGAAATATTTTGAAAGAAGTGTTAGGGTGATAATTCTTGTCATCTAACCTTTGTGCTTGGCAAGGAAAGTGGTTATAATTGAGACAGGTTTTGAAGTCTAATCTTCATCAAGTAAAAGGTATGGGCATATTCTTCTTTGGTTGAAATAATTGATTGAGATTTTCTGAAAACAAGATTGGAGTGAAAAGGATTTGGTTAAGTTTTCCTTTGTGAGTTTGTTGAGTTGATGAGTTTTCTGAAATAGAAGTAAATGCTATAAACCTTGTTTGATAAGCATTGTTGGAGATTTTGAGTGAGTGAATGCATATCTCATTGTTGTGTAATTGAGATCCCTTGTTGTTGAGTTTGAATATTGAACTAGGGTTTGAAATATCATGAGTATCATTGTTATGTGAAGTGGTGAAATATATTGAACTAGGGTTTGCAATATCATGAGTATCATTGTTATGTGAAGTGATGAAATATCTTGAACTAGGGTTTGCAAAATCATGAGTATCATTGTTATGTGAGTATTATTTGATAAGCATTGTTGTTGAAGTGAGTGGTTGAGTGAAAGTGATTGAGCTTAGTTGAGTGGATGTGTTGAGGTGATAGTTCAAGTTCTATGAAACAAATTGTTCTATATTCTAAATTGATTTGAGAAAGAGGTTGAGTGTTTATGAGTGTGAAACATATTGAGTCTCTAACAATTCTCTATATGTTTCTATGGTAAAAAGAGAGATTGAAAGTGATTGAGCATTGTGGTGAATGTGAAGCATATTGAGTCTCTAATAATTCTCTTTATGTTTCTATGAGATTGGACAAGTTCTAGTGAGGACTTGTTGAGCAGATTTGAGGTAAGTCTTTGAGAAGACTTGTGGATAGATTGGTGTGAGCTTTTGTGGAAGCTTACAATATAGAATTGAGGACATAGATTATTGAGCATATTGGACAAGTTCTAGTGAGGACTTGTTGAGCAGATTAGACAAGTTCTAGAGAGGACTTATGGACAGATTAGTGTGAGCTTTTGTGAAAGCTTACAAGGTAGATTTGAGACAAGTCTTTGAGAAGACTTGTGAGCAGAGTTGATTGATTTATTTGTTCAAACCTTGAGTTAAGGTTTGGGGTAGATCCAATAGAGTTGATTTGTGATTAAGTCAAGCTTTGTGTTAAGGCTTGAGGATAAATATTGAGGATATATTTGTGCTAGACCGAAGGACTATGTTTAGTGCAGATTTGAGGATAGATATTAAGAACAAATTTGTGCTAGATCGAAGGACTGTGTTTAGTGTATATTTGAGGATAAATTTTGGTGCAGATTTGAGGACAGGTTTGTGCCAGACCAGAGACAAAGATTGAGCATATTTGTGCTAGACCGAAGGACTGTGTTTAGTGTAGATTTGAGATAGAGATGAGAGCAAGCTTTGGAGGTGACAGAGTATAGAGGATGATAGTCTCCAGTGGATAGAGATCCATTAGCTAGGGTAGTGAGGACATGTCTTCTAAGTGAGGACATGAGTCTTTAGTGGATAGAGATCCATTAGCCAATGTAGTGGAGGCATCAATTCTTCTAGAAGATCACCAACCAGAGCTAAGGAGAAAGGAGTTCTCCTATGGATAGAGATCCACAAACTTGATTAGGGGATTGGTGTCTCCTTTGGATAGAGGTCCATAAACATTGTAATAGGGAAAGTATTCCCAAGAGATTATTGAGAAAATTTTAGTGAAATATTTTATCTGTGGAGTAGCCCACATTGGGTGAACCATGTTAAATTGGTGTCTCTATTGTGTGTGGTGATTTGTGCATTGGTTTTATTACTATTATTGATATTGCTATCTATACATTGCATAATATTGATTGGAAAGAAAAGTAAAAAGTGGTCTTATATTGTTCACCCCCTCTCAATATAAGCTTGTGTTCTTCAATTGGTATTAGAGCGGGTTCCTTCGGAAGAGTTTAACAACTTGAAGGAAAATATTACAAGAACACAAATGGATTCTAAGAATGGGTCCTCAGATAATTCAACACCAATATTTGATGGAAGCAATTATATATTTTGGAGTATGAGAATGAAGATTCACCTGATGGCACTTGGCAATGAAATATGGGAAGCAGTTGAAAATGGATACATACCACCAGCTACTCCACCTATAGATAAAGATGGTAAGCTTCTACATCATTACAATTTAAAAGCAATGAATGCAATTTTGAGAGGTTTGCATAGAACATAGTTCATAAAGGTTATGCATTGCAAATCAGCAAAGGCAATTTGGGATAAGTTGCAAAGCATATATGAAGGAGATAAAAGTGTCAAAAAGGTAAAGATACAAAATCTCAAAGGATAATTTGAAGACTTAAAAATTAAGGATGAGGAAAATATTAGTACTTATCTACTTTGTGTAGATGAGGTTGTTAATGCCATGCAAGGACTTGGACTTGAGATTGAAGAATCTAATGTTTGTGATAAGATCTTAAGATCTCTTCCAAAAAGGTTTAGTGAAAATATCTTTGCTATAGAGGAATCAAAATATGGTGATATTTTGACAAGAGATGTGTTACTTGGTATTCTTACAACTTTTGAGATGAGAACAAAAGAGGAACCTAATATCTAGAAGGAAGCAACCTTCAAAGCTACTAAGAATACAAAGGGTAAGAAGTCAGATTCAAGCAATGAGTCATCCAATGATGAAGAAGCAAATTATGGTAGAAGGAATAAGGATCCAAGAAGATTTAAAGATGCAAAATTTGTTAGATGTTTCAATTGTGGAAAGTATGGTCACTATGCAACTGATTGTCAAGAAGCTAGAAATAATAATGATGAAGAAAAACAAGATTATAAGAACAGGGAATCAAAAAAATACAGGTACCAAAAGAAAGGCAAGGATGGACAAGGCAAACAAGGAAAGAAGTTATTTCAAAGACAAAATAGGAGCTACTATGCAGACAAGGCAAGTAAGTACTCAAGTGATAGTGATAATAGTTTCTCAGATAATGATAAATATGAAGTTCTATTTATGATAGAGGAAAAGGATGAAGTTAAGAAAAGGTCACCAATAATTCTCAAGTGTTTTAGATGTGATAATTTTGGACATCTTGAAGATAGTTGTACAAAGAATGGTTTCAGTTTTAGTGATGATGAATATGAAGATACACTTGAAGGACCAGAAGAGAATATTCTAATGGCACTAGAAGAAGAAGGAGGTGATCCTATAGAAGACAAGTTAGAAGAGAATGAAGATGTTTTCAAAGGCAAACAAATAGAGGAAGAATTAGAAAAAGGAGAAGTTGATCTTGAGGGAGAGCTTATTTATGCTCTTAACACATTGAAGAAGGTAAGAAAGCAAAATTCTCAACTTAAGCTTCAGTTTCAAGAATGTGATGAAGAAAGAGGAAAGCTTATAGAGGATCTAAATAAGTCAATGGCTAAGACAAATAAGTTCAAGGATAAGTTAGAAGCAAAGGTCTTAGAATGTGAAAGGTTAGAACAAGAAGTAGCTTTACTAAGGGAAGAAGTAGAAAAGTCTAAGGAGAAGCTACACAAGTTTGGAAGAAGCTCAAAGAATTTGGATAAGATTATCAAGACACAAAAGCCTACATCAAGCAAGACAGGTCTTGGTTTTGAAAAAGTACAAAAGAAACGGGAAGAAGAGTTAACCTCAAGTTCTGAAGAAGAAGAAGAAACTTCAACAAGAAGACAGTGTGAGAGAAAGTGAGACTTCTGAGGATGAGTTGGACAACAAAAAGTTCAACAAGGAAAGAAACAATGCACAAAGGAGGAATAGATGGAATAGGAACCAACATAGGGTAAGAGAGACTAAGAGACCAATGAGTTCAAGGCAAGGAAATTTTAATGGACGATGTTTCTCATGTCACATATTTGGGTACAAAGCTTCATAGTGCAGGACACATGAAAGATAGGAATATGGGAACTTCAGGAACAGGTAGTTATTTCATGGGTATTGCTACTCATGTAATCAGTTTGGTCACAAGGCAATGAATTGCAGGGTTCATGACATGAACATATATGGCTTCACCAGGAGAAATCCCAAGACATTTGCACCTTCAAGGAATAACAATATTAAGTGTTATAAGTGCAATAATGATGGACATACAACAAAGTGGTGTAGAGCAAACATTCCAGAACCAAGCATGAATAGGAACAAGAGTATGGACATGAAGAGGAATAGGAACATGGACATGAACATGAATAGGAACACCAAAAGGAACTAGAAGGATCAAGAGAAGAAGTTAATGGACAAAGATAAATATCAGTGCTTGATGGGAGTAGAAATACTCCCACCCTAGAATTAACCACCTCAAGAGGAGGTGGGGGAGGGGCTAATCTAAGAGTTTCATTCTTAGCCCCGAGCCCCAAAGGTGACCCTTTGCCATTGATGTCAAAGGGGGAGATAGTTAAGTTAGAAGGAAAGCATTCAATCAGGGGGAGCAGTTTCCCAAGGGGAGCAGAAAAAGATCAAGAAAATGGTAAAAAGTAATTGGGTTACCATCAATGACAAAGGGGGAGATTGTTGGACATTTTGAGGAGTGTTTGTTGTCATTGATGTCAAAAGCATTGTTGTGCTATGTTGTCATATTTGAGGACATTAAGTGTTTCTTCCAAGAGCAAGAAGGTCTTGAAAAGTAGTAGGTTATAATATTTAATTTTAAATATTATATACCCAGGAGGGTTCAAAGAATGAAGATCAAAAGAAGGAGAAGCAAGTTCAAAATTAAATAATAATATTTTATTATTATTATTTTGGATAAAAAATCAAGTTTAAAAAGATCAAGGAACAAGTTGAAAAAACCCACAAAGAGATTTTAATTTAAATTAAAATATTTTAATCTTTGATTAAAATTTTAATTTAAATAATGATGGGTGCTAAGGTTAATTTAAATATTTATTTAATATTTAAATTTAACTTTAATATTCAAATTAAAACTAAATTCGAATAATCACCGACGTTGAAATAAGCTAAAGGTTGCATATAAATAATGCCAAAGTTGGCATTTGGAAAATCATCCATGCGATAGTTTTTGGCTCGTGCAAAAGAGAAGTGTGATTTTCACATGTGTTTTCGAGCAAAGGAAAGGACAAGTGTGACTAGCCTCCAAAAAAATATTCGAAGTCCCTCGTAGCTGAGTTGGCAGCCAAGGGCTGCGTAAGATGTGTGCTAGGCGCCTGGTGCAGGTTCGAATTCTGTGCACATCATTTTGGGTGAAGGAAGGTTCACATTTTAAGGTTGTACCATTCGAGGGAGAAGGTCAAAGGCACGCTAGTGCCTTTTGGCTCTTGTGGAGCCATGCAGCCCATTTGGTGGGTGCGAGCACTGTGAAAGTGCTTGGGGGAGAACCAACGGTGGTTCGAATCCCGCCAAGGCCTTTTGGGCAGCACTATTGAGGTATGCACATTGTGAGGTTTGATTTGGCTTGCAAAAAATAAAAGGGAAAATATTTTTGTTTCAAAGGTTTATGTTGATTAAAGTTTTTGCATAATTAATTTTATTATAAGTTGTTTAGGGGAGTTAAAAGGGAATGCAAAACTTTGATTTCTGGATTGAATTTTTAAGTGTTTAAGGAGTTATAAGGGAGTAAGGAAAGTTTATTTTTGAGATTCAAGGGTGTTGGATATTATTTTAAAAGGTGGAGATTATAAGGTTTATTTGGATATTATTTTTGTATTGAAGAAATATTTTGAAAGAAGTGTTAGGGTGATAATTCTTGTCATCTAACCTTTGTGCTTGGCAAGGAAAGTGGTTATAATTGAGACAGGTTTTGAAGTCTAATCTTCATCAAGTAAAAGGTATGGGTATATTCTTATTTGGTTGGAATAATTGATTGAGATTTTTTGAAAACAAGATTGGAGTGAAAAGATTTGGTTAAGTTTTCCTTTGTGAGTTTGTTGAGTTGATGAGTTTTCTAAAATAGAAGTAAATGCTATATGTAGATTAAAGATACAACACCAAACAGAAATAAAGAAATCACAATAAAGGAATGCAGAACAGTTGTACAAAATGAATGATTTTTATTAATCAATGGAGTTTAGAAACTCCTTTTAAGTACAACAGGGCCTGTAACCCTTTTCGTGATACACATTTATAATTTGTGCTAGGGTTCTCCGAAACCCTAGCTGGCACAGTGTGGTGGCATCTCCAAAGAATGTATCTTTAACCTCAATAGAATGAGTGGGCTTCGTTGTATCCTTTGGCTCGGACCACTCCGACTTAAGCATTGCTATCAACAAGTCGGATCTACCACTAGAATCCCGCACACATTAAAATTATCGAGTTAGAAACTAATAAGAGGGCTCCACCGTGTGAGCCCTCAAAAGCGATCTAAAACCCTAGATTTATGAAATAAAAATAAACAGAATGCAAAATTCAACAGCAGATTAATACATAAAGAAAGATTACTTGCTTTAGACGAATCTATACCTTTTCCTGTTAACGCGGCGAGACCAGGCGACGGCGATGGATGCGACGAAAGGGTTTAGTTCGGACTTAGGGCCGTAGAAGACTCAGAAGACTCGGGATTAATAGCAATAGCCAACTCCAGGACTTAGATAGGGAAGATAAGTAGGTTTAGCCGAAGAGATAGATAGGGTTTGAGCCATCAAGGTGACTCAATTTATAATCTACTCTTAGGGCACACTTTAGGGTTTTAACGACACTTTGAACGTGTGGCTAAGATTAAAGTGGATCCAAGGGTAGAGAATAAATCTAGGTTGTGAAACGGATTAATATGGATGGACGGATGAGATTAAATGAAGGATGGACGGCTCAGATTAAATCACTTAAACTTTATTTATATATATATATATTAAAATATATTAAAATATTAAAATATATATATAAATATTAATTTAAATAAATTTGGGGATGAAAAATGGTGGGAAAAGTGAAATTGGGCCAAATAATGGTGGGAAAGTGTGGATTTGGGCCAAATAATGGCAGGAAGGATGGATAACTAACACGTGGCTGGTAGGAAGGTATAGATGACTTACAAGTGGCTGGATTTTGGTGTCTACACTATAAACCTTGTTTGATAAGCATTGTTGGAGATTTTGAGTGAGTAAATGCATATATCATTATTGTGTAATTGATTTCCCTTGTTGTTGAGTTTGAAGATTGAACTAGGGTTTGAAATATCATGAGTATCATTGTTATGTGAAGTGGTGAAATATCTTGAACTAGGGTTTGCAAGATCATGAGTATCATTGTTATGTGAAGTGGTGAAATATCTTGAACTAGGGTTTGCAAGATCATGAGTATCATTGTTATGTGAGGATTATTTGATAAGCATTGTTGTTGAAGTGAGTGGTTGAGTAAAGAACTTGAACTAGGGTTTGCAAGATCATGAGTATCATTGTTATGATTGGTTGATAAGCATTGTTGTTGAAGTGATTGGTTGAGTGGAAGTGATTGAGCTTAGTTGAGTGGATGTGTTGAGGTGATAGTTCAAGTTCTATGAAACAAATTGTTCTATATTCTAAATTTATTTGAGAAAGAGGTTGAGTGTTTATGATTGTGAAACATATTGAGTCTCTAACACTTATCTATATGTCTATGTGGTAAAAAAAGAGATTGAAAGTGATTGAGCATTGTGGTGAATGTGAAGCATATTGAGTCTCTAATAGTTCTCTTTATGTTTCTATGAGATTGAAAAAGTTATAGTGAGGACTTGTTGAGCAGATTTGAGGCAAGTCTTTGAGAAGACTTGTGGACAGATTGGTGTGAGCTTTTGTGGAAGCTTACAATACATAATTGAGGACAGAGATTATTGAGCATATTGGACAAGTTCTAGTGAGGACTTTTTGAGCAGATTAGACAAGTTCTAGAGAGGACTTATGGACAAATTAGTGTGAGCTTTTGTGAAAGATTACAAGGTAGATTTGAGACAAGTCTTTGAAAATACTTGTGAGCAGAGTTGATTGATTGATTTTTTCAAACCTTGAGTTAAGGTTTGGGGTAGATCCAGTAGAGTTGATTTGTGATTAATTCAAGATTTGTGTTAAGGCTTGAGGACAAATATTGAGGATATATTTGTGTTAGACCGAAGGACAGTGTTTAGTGCAGATTTGAGGATAGAGATTGAGGACATATTTGTGCTAGACCGAAGGATCGTGTTTAGTGCAAATTTGAGGACAAATTTTGGTGCAGATTTGAGGGCAGGTTTGTGCTAGACTAGAGACAAAGTTTGAGCAGATTTGTGCTAGATCGAAGGACTATGTTTAGTGCAAATTTGAGATAGAGCTGAGAGTAAGCTTTAGAGGTGACAAAGTATAGAGGATGATAGTCTCCAGTGGATAAAGATCCATTAGCTAGGGCAGTGAGTACAGGTCTCCTGAGTGAGGATAGAAGTCTTTAGTGGATAGAGATCCATTAGCCAGTGTAGTGGAGGCAATAATTATTCTAGAAGATCACCAAAAAAAGCTAAGGAGAAAGGAGTTCTCTTGTGGATAGAGATCCATGAACTTGATTAGGGGATTGGTGTTGCCTTTGTATAGAAGTCCATAAACATTGTAATAGGGAAATGATTCCCAAGAGATTGATTGAGAAAATTTTAGTGAAAGATTTTCTTCGTGGAGTAGACCACATTGGGTGAACCACATTAAATTGGTGTCTTTATTGTGTGTGGAGATTTATGCATTGGTTTGATTACTGCTATTGATATTGCTATATATAAATTGCATAATATCGATTGGAAAGAAAAGTAAAAAGTGGTCTTATACTTGATTAGTATAAGCTTGTGTTCTTCACCAGGAGGGACCAACTACTAAGGAGAGAAGGTGCATTATATACACTTGAATATATGTTTCCATGGATATTTCAAAACCTTTACCACAATTGATTAGAATTAAATCTGAATCAAGATAGTGGGATCAAAAAGTGTATTATGAAAATATTGCATTCTCATGTCGCAAATATCATGAAATTGATCACATAGAAAGAGATTGCAAAGTGAAAATGATGGAGGAAGAGATGGAAATATCTGGGCATGAGGGTAGCTTCAATTTGAAACAAGGGGATCATATAACAAGAGAAGCTAGGTCAAATCAAGGATTTTATACTCCTCAGAAAGTGGCTAGAAAAATCCCTCTACATCATCAGCTGGCAAAGGCCATTACAGTTCACTCGAATCAATCATTGGAAAAAAAAATGATATGAGTGACAAGGAAGTACAATGCACAAGTTCAAAAATAGGAGGAGCTAAAGGTGCGAAGGAAGTGGGGAAGGCAAATTTAAAGCAAAGGAAGATGGGGAGGAAAATTTTAAAACAAATGAGGTGAAGGAGGCCAAAATTAATCTACGTAAATCACCTTTATTCTCCTCAAGTAGCATAGAATATTCTTTTTACAATAAAAATAAAAGTAGTACAAAGCATATTCCTTGCACTTTAGGGTTTCAAGAGCATGTTGTGGTTCCAATATAGCCATATTGGCTATATTTTATTATTAAATATTAATAGCTCAGGCCCCTAGGTGCACTAGTTGGCCTTTGAGGATTTAGGTTTGATTTTATTTATAAATAAGGTAAAATACTCTTTAGTAGGTACCATCGAAGAATTTGGATTTAATTCGCATCTTCTACACATAAGAGACTTTGCCCTCTCAAAGTGGCTATGAGACTTTGCCCTCTCCGAGTGGCTATGGATTTGTTGTGGTATTGATTTGATTGAATTTTTTATTTTCTTGTTGTTTGGATTGGATTTGATATTTGCATATTGTTTGTGGTAATTGAATCATAATTATTATTGTTTGCATGTTGATAATAATAATATAGAATTAAAATAATTGTGTATTTTCGTAACAAGTGGTATTCAAACATAATTCTAGAACCACTAGAAATTAATGAAGATATTTGGTACCCTAAAAATAAAGCTTTTAATTTTTTGCAGAAGAAAAGGTACATTTGATTTCCCATAATAAATCAGGTTTTTTTTAATCGGCTCAACTCCTGTCCCTACTTTATATTAATAATTAATTTTTTTTGTTGAAGTAATATGAAGCACAACGAGTGGCACAATTGGAGGCCACACTCCACGAGGGCATAACAACAAGGTACCTCCCTCCTCATGATTCGAACTCAGGTCATCGAGATGAAATATCAATGACATACCATTGGGGTGTCCTTGCAAGGACTTAATAATTAAATTTAATATAATTATTAATAAAGAGAGCAAGCATCTCTTTCTTGGGTGTGAGTTTGCTTATGAAGTAATTAGTTTTATTCTAACCAAATTTAAGATATATTGGGCTTTCCCAAATAACATGGTTGATGTGTGTCTTCAATGGATATCGCCCTTCAAGAGTAAGTGTCTAGGGGACCTATGGAAACTTTGTCTTCCACACTTCCTTTGGGGGGTCTAGAGAGAACACAATAATCAGATCTTTAAGGATATGAGAAGGAATACCTGCTCAGTTGGGGCCCGTATTGGCAATGCATTAGTTGAAAATATTAAAATCATAAAGCATTATTAGGAGAATGTTTATGTCCAAGACCAAGATGTTTCAAAGCTTGGTATTTAGATTTTAGTTCTCTAGCTATCTGCTCCAAACCTTCTGGGGAAGAGGTCAAATGGGGCATCTAAGGGTAATACAGGTGCTACTGGTGTAGGGGGAGTAATAAGAGGTGATAAAGACACCATCCTACTAGCCTATGCTAAGTTGTTGGGGAGACAAACCACTTTGCAAAGGCAAGAGCCTTATTATTGGAAACTAGTATATTGTACAAACAGAGGCTACAAATGTGATAATTGAAGGAGACTCATTAAACATAATCAAGATTATAAAGGAGGAACATAAGGCTAGTTGGTCCATTGTTGAACTAATTTTGGAGAGCCAACTAAACCTAGAGAAGCTTAGGCAGGTGAAAATACAACATATCTACCATACGAATTGGATAGCAAATTTAGGAGTCAGACACAAGAAAAAATAGACCGGTATACGGAGTTCATTCTAACTCTGATAGAATTGGCACTAAAGGATCATCCAAAGGATGAACACCTGTTGGAGAAGTAGTAGGTGAATAGACCAATGAACTAGCCTGTTGGCATTTTTGCTCCTTATCACATTGGGGTTTTGATATAATTTTGCAGAAGCATTTTTGATTATAATACGATAAAATATGTTAATCTAAGAATATAATATTTATACCGAGCTAATATATTGTAGTTTTATTTTTTTTATTTGTTTTTCTACCCCTTTTTTTTGCTTGGAAATAATGGAAGGCTGGAGAAATGTATTGGAGACTTTGGTTTGCATCATCTATAAAGTCGCTGAGAAATGGTGCATAAAGACTAAGTACATCGATGAAAACTTCCATGAAAAATGAAAATGCGTTCATCCCAACTAAGGAGCGAAAGGCCCTGTGCAACTCTCATTTAAGCGAAAGGAAGAAAAATAAATGGTAAAATGGCAAAATATTTAAAGTAACGACGGTGTCCGAAGATGAAGCTTGGGAGAATCGCGTTTGCCCCAAAGTTGGGGCAAAGGCTTCTTTCGCCCCAATTTGGGGTGAATGTCCTTTAAAAAATTAAGAAATACACCCACCCATCACGAAGAAACTAGATTCGACAAAAGGGGTGTGTTCACCCCAAAGTTGGGGCAAAAGCTTCGTTCGCCCCACTCTGGGGTGAACATCATTAAAGGCGCAACGTGGAAAATTCAATATCAGGTTAACCTTGGTTGAGGGCAAACACTCCATTTGCCTTTCTTGGGGGTGAACATCCCTCCAAAAAATGTCAAAGTTAGGCGAAAGTAATGGCGGATCGAGCGAGGTTGAAAAGTCAAAGTCGCGTTTGCCCCAAAAGGAATGTGATGGCCTCTTTCGCCCCATTTAGAGGTGAACACGAATTTAAAAGAGAAATGATGCATCTATTAAAGGTTTTCGTCTAGGATAAGAAGAATAACTATTATCATGACCAGAGAAGGAATATGATCCATTAAATCTGTAAAGGCGTATTCTCCACTAATGAACGCTCTGCAAAGAGTAAATGTGCATTCTCTCACTTTCTAGATTGGGTGAAATATGCTATCAACATTGTCTTGAGTTTTCTAAAGGTACCTAGGGCAAGTCAATAAAAAGCATTAAATGATGGAAGTAAGGAGTAACTCGAATTGCAGATCTCGAGTAGAAAGGCAACCATATTTAAAAATGCAATATGATTGTTATGATTTCCAAAGCAGGAGTGCATTTTCGAGATAGCGAACGTCTCCAGCCAACAACCAAGACTTATAATTTTTTGTGCACTGAATTCAATAACACATGTTTCATGAAGAAATTTTCTTAGAAGTCGGATCACTGTTTCAGAAGGATGTATTTTCAATATTTCCAAGGAAGAATTTTCTCATGTTGGTCTCTGATCTGTAAACATCCTGTCTCCATGTGCATTTAATGAAAGAGGCAGAATCCTCTATAAATACTACTCAATTCTCATTGTAAAAAGAGGTTAGAAATTCTATGAGAAAACTCTACAAGTTCTCAGCATAAATATAAGAAACTTGACTTCTAAACTTTGAAAACAATTTCTATGTGATTTATTTCAGTTTTAAACACTTCTATTTCATGCTCGCGTTCATTATCTACTATAAAGTTTAAATTCTGAGGGAGTGAGTATTGGAGTGTGATTCTAAAATTTGTCTCTACAAAATTCTTAGTTAATTGTGTTGCTTACTTTCTATGATATGTTATATAATGCTTGGTGGGAATTCTTGCTGCTAGTCTACCCCAAATCCTACACTCTGGCCTATGGTCATATTTCCCTTTATTTCTGTCATTTCTAATTTCTTTCCTACAAATCTAGTCTTAAAACTGTTTAGGATTAGTAAGGGAGCCAGCCCTCTCTGGATATTGGCATGAAGGACATCTTTTCCCTTCGACATTTCAATGTTGGCCATGTCTAGGGTGCACAAACATAGTTTTGTTAATTAGGTAGATATTTGACCAATAGTTTTTGGCACACCCGATGGGACACTAAAAGTTCCACTTTCAATAGTATCAAGGTTTGATGTTCACCTTCGTGTTGTATAATTAGAACATATGGCAATTTTTTTGTACCCAGAAGCCTCCAAACATGAGGGCAACGAAATTTTTGCTTCATGATTACAAGATCGAAGGCCAAAATTTTTGAAAATCCTATTGATTTCTATGAACTAGATACCCAAAGTCTAGGAGAGCATCCTTAACTAGTCGCTTTACGTTGTACATCATCATTACCTCATACATCTCATACAACGTCCATAACATCCTCACAGTTATCTGGTGTGTTTTTTGCCCCTACAAGTTTGGTTAGTACTTCTACTAGCATTCCCCAAGCTCAACCACACACACCAGTTCACATGGATTAGAACCCACCACCACAGTAGAAAAAACCTCCAAGGCAATTCCCAACATGGAATAGCTCAGGAGCATTGAATTTACAAGCACAACATTCAGTGCCTCAAGCAGCTCTAAAGGCTTTGCCTACCTATAATGGTACTGGTAAAATCGCTAATGAGCATATATAGGATGTGGCTTCTTTGGCTATGATCCATGGCATAGCAAACAAAGATATTATGGTAAAGTTGTTGGTGTTATCACTGAGAGGAAAATTATTGTATTGGTAACAATCATTGCAACCCGACACTATCATAATTTGGGATCAGTTGGCAGAACTATTGATCAAGAATTTCCATGAACAAGACGATCCATTCTCCTTGCTGCATCAGTTTCCAACAATTCAAAGGTATCCATAGGAGGAGATAGTTGATTTCAATGTCAAGTTCGCTTGAAGTTGGCAAAGGGTTCCTAATGGTCTTCAGACCACACATGAGCAAGCTGTGTTCTACTATCTCAGAGCATTCAACTTTGATATTGGCATGGTTGTTCGACAAACTAATGTGAATACGTTCCTAGAACTATACACACAGGCACAAAAGGCTGAGTCAGATTTAATTTCTATAGGCAATCTTCCCCTAAAAATGACCATGCCCATCCTTTTTGACCTTCCACAATATTTATATTCAAATACATTTTTGCAACTCATGTATTCTATGTACCCAGTTCCCTTATGGAGCTCAGGTTCACCTCAAATCACTCTGATTCATGTCCCACATCTTCCTATTCTAGAATTTCTACAGTTACCCGCTCTGACAACACCATAATTGCCAGCACCCATTCCTTTCCTGACATTGACAATGCCACTGGTTCCATTGCCAATGCCACTGGTTCCATTGCCATTTCCTACCCCATCAGTGCCTCTACCCTTATCGACATCTCCTGCACCCTCCAATCCTGACCCATATACAATGTTGTTACAAGAAGTGAAGTTAGCTAACTTAGCCATAAGGACAATGTCAAATGAACTTACAACAGTGAGGAAGAAGTAAGCCGAGGCTGATTTTTGATCTAGAAGATTTCAAACACTGCCAATCACCTAGGAACAAGTAACCACTAGCAAGGGTCTTGAAAGGAACACGATAGTGCTGGCAAATGGTCCTCATGGAGAAGATATGTGTATGGTGCATTTGAACTATGTACAGATGCTAGCAAAGTTCTATCGATGGTCAAGTCAATATGATAAGTTGATCATAATTTTATGGTACCCTATCTAGAGCAAGTTTCAGTCTTCACGAGATCTGAAAAGAATTCGGTGATTGTGAATCTAGTAGAATTGGAGCGTTTAAAGGTTCCTACAGAATTAAAAGTGTAAAATGAGAAAGTGAAGCCACCAAAATTAAAAGTGTAAAATGAGAAAGTGAAGCCACCAAAAAAAGCACTTGGTGTGATGGTAAAACAATAAGATCTTGTCCTGTTGAAGGATCTACTACCCAAGCCAACTCAAGAAAAGTTACAAACTAAGGCGTCATCCTCTCAGCCTGCTATGACACAAGCACAAAATGAGTTGAAATAATAAGCTAAGGAATGCCTTAAGTACCCGTCATTGACTAAGCGACAAAGAGTGAAAGCTACACAATAATATCGGGACAAGTATGAGCGGGTGATAGAAGAAAATGCTCCTGGTGTTTCTAATTATAACATTGTGGAAGATATGAAGAAGATACCTACGAAAGTGAGCTTATACGATGCTTTGCAGTTACCTGAATAGGTTGACTTGCTACAAGAGTCTATTAAGAATGTGAAGGATCAAAAGAAAAGTCATTCCCAAACTGTGTTGGTGCAGAAACTCTCAACTTCGGCCACTGGAAATAATAGGCCACCCCCATTCTATTTGTCACTCAGAATGGAGGGATGGATTGTGCACAACTATATGATCGATTTCAACGCTGCAACTATTGTCATGCCAAAGGCAATATGCGAAGTCATGGGGATGGAGTACATGAGAAGTAGCCTGGGAGTATTGCAGCTGGATGGGACTCCAGTCAAAATAGTGGGAGTAATAAAGGATATCCCTATTGTTCTACATAGTATGCCACAAATAACTATTATCCAAGAAGTAGTGGTGGTTGACTTGGAGCCATTCTTTAGCATGTGTCTATCAAGGGAGTTTACAACAAATCTGGGAGGTTACCTTTCCTTAGACTACTTGCATTTGGATATTCCATTCAAAGGGAAGATAATCCGTATTTATAATTAAAAGCCATCGACTTTTCATATCAAATAGTTGGAAGAAGAAGAAAAGTCTCTAGGTGCAGTCAACATGATAACTGAAGAATTACAGGAAGTTGACTTGATGGAAGAAGCACTTGGTGAACTTTGTCTTGAAGATGAGTTCTCACTCATGGATTTCAATACGATGGTTGAAATAGACATTGGTTGTTATACGATAACCAAGCCTGAGCAGTCTAAAGAAAAAATCCTCGAGTCCCTAGACCCTGTTGAGAATCAATTGTGAAAATTGTACTTTGATGGTGCTAGGTGTAAAAATGGTGCAGGGGTTGGTATTGTTTTGGTTTCTCCTATAGGATTATAGAAGACCTATTCTTACAAACTAACATGGAGTTGCACAAATAATGCAGTCGAATATGAAGCATTATGTCTTGGTTTAAAAAAGACTAAAAAGTTGGGCATTAAGTAGTTGCAAATTTTTGGTGACTCTAAGATCATTGTCAATCAGACCACTAATAAGTGTGTGTTAAGCAACATTACCTAAAAGACTATTGCAACAAAGTATGGGATTTGTTTGAGTCCTTTACAACCTTGAACATTCAGGATATTTCCCAAAAGCAGAACAAACATGCAGATATTTTAGCCTCTCTTGGCATAAATTATTCTCCTATGGAGTAGGTAGTCAGAAAAACTAAGACTATCATGGTAATATATAGACCCTCAGTCCCTGATAAGAAACTCTATTGGCAAGTGTTCAAAAATGATGAGCAAATAGTCAACTTTTTGATTAAGGAAGCTGCTAGCGTGGATGATAGAGTGCTTGTCGAAGAAGAGATGGAAGGGATGATTCAACTAAAGAACAATCACATTCCCAGGGGACTAATTTTGCTGGAAAGCCTATTCGACCAAAATGATAGGGTTGAGAAGCATAAAATCAAGGTAGATGAGAAGGAATATAAGGACTTGCAGCTGGAGCCTAAAAGGATGATCAAAATAGAAACTGATTACATGTCGAAAGAATTAGAAGATATCAAAAACTTGTGTTACGAGTTCCCCGACATTGTTGCATGGAGCTATCAAGATTTGAGGGGATATGATAAGAATGTGATCCAACACATCATTGAGCTACAGGAAGGAGTAAAACCTTTTCAGTAGAAATAACGGCCCATCAATCCTAATATTGAGGTACCCATGAAGATGGAGCTATTAAAGATGTTGGAAGCAAAAATAATATATCCAATTAAGCACTCAACATGGGTGGTGAACCTGGTGCCGATATGGAAGAAGAATGGAGATATCCAGTTGTGCATCAATTTTTGGAACCTAAACTAGGCGTCACTAAAATATCATTATCCTCTATTGCAAATTGATCAGATCCTCCATGTGATTTTCGAAGCATAAATATTTTCATTATTATATGGTTTCTCTGGTTACAACAAGATCTGGGTGAAGGATGAAGACCAACACAAAATGACATTCACTACCAAGTGGGGCACGTTTGCATATCAAAGGATGTCGTTCGGTCTCTCAAATTTTGGCGCTACCTTTTAGAGGGCCATGGACATCGCTTTCGATGAGTTATTGAATAGGATTATTGTAATCTATCTTGATGACATGACTCTGTTTTCACATCACAGTGAAGACCATGTTTCTCATTTTAGGTAGGTATTCAAATACCGTGAGTTTGAGATTTCTATTAATCTAAAAAAATCAATATGTGCTATCAAAGAAGGAAAATTGTTGGGTCATGTAATCTCATAAAAAGGACTGGCTATTGATCCTACAAGAGCTGAGGCACTGTTGAGTGGTAATTTTACCCAATTGTGAAATTACACTCTCCTTTAGGGTTTGGATCCCAAAAACCTCTCTTGCAAAGGAGTTAAACAAAACAACTTCTCTAAGGTCTCTGCTTTATTAGCATTTGCATATGTGCATTAGTAATCTCAAATAAAGATGTATCAATTTAAAGCTTCGAACATCTTAGTGATTGCAAGTAACTGTAAAAAAGGGGCATGTGTTGGTTTATTTTACCATACTACTTTAATGATTGTTCATGAAACCAAAATAAAAGTAAATGTGAATTGGCCCTCAGATGATCACGATGTAGTGCCTTAATTCCTTTTATCTTGAAGATTTTAAGGTAGATTTTATCTTCCTTATTAAGTGGGTTTTAAAAAAGTTTTATCTTGCATTAAATCCTACTTTAAGCATGGAAATGAATATTAAATCTATCTATGAATGTGCATCCGAAATGATGAATAGGCTCCTTAAATGTAGCTTCTTATCGTGAATATTAAGATAGCCTTTAATGTGATTAATAAATTATCTCTCTTTAGTGAAATTAATTTTCACAAAGAGATGATTATTCATTGCCTTAAACTAGAGGCTTTAAAATGTCATTTCAAATTATCCCTCTTAAATAAAATCAAACTTTCACAAAGATGAATAATTTAGTGCTTTGAAATAATGATCTTCAATGTAGTGCAGAAATTACCCCTCCTTCGTAAAATCAGAATTTTTATAAAGAGAAGGCAATTTAGGATCCCAAAATGGTAATTTATGAAATGCCATAAAACATAACCCCTTCGATGAAATTGAAGTTTTCATGAAGGAAATGTCATCATAGGCTCATGAATGAGATATCAAGCTGAAAAAATTAAATTTGGCCTCAAAATACAAGTTCTAAAATTTTGTATTTTCAAAATCTGCAATAAAAACAACAACTTTGACTAATTTTTAAAAATACGAAATGACTCCAAAGTAAAAACGTCTAAGTGCGTAATGAAAGTATGAAGTATACTCTACGCAGCCATGAAATTATTTTTGGATTTAATTTTTTTTTACTTTTTATTTTAATGTCTGAAAATTAAAAAAAAATAAAAATAAAAAGTTAGAAAAATAAAAAAAATGAAAAACAAAAACAGAAAATGTTGCAACTTCAGATTTCTCCACAAACCCTACAAGCATGAATATTCTGCACAGAAAACCAGCATTAATGTTACCCTATTACGTAGTCAACAATTAATGCGATGCGAGCTTCTAAGGAAAAAAAAAGTAATAAATAAGAAATAAAACAGATCAACCATTAATGAATGCATAAAATCTGGTCATCTCCATATTATTACAAAAATAAAGGTATTCAATGGTCACAAAATGTGTAGAAACTACAGCCCCTCAATAGGCATAATGTGAAAAAATAGTCCAGCTCAAATGAAAGGAAAACCCATTTCCAAAACAGGTCCAGTGGAAGTCTTGTTCTCAGATTTGCAAAGCTGTTTCCAGAATAGTTTCCAACCCCCTTTTAGTCCTTCGATGCGATATTTGAAACTCTCAATCTATACTTTCATTTTTAGTTTCCTAAAGACCCTTGGTTTCCTTCTTCCTCCATGGAAGTGTTTGTTTCCTTCATTTATGTTTTTCTTTACTTCGTTTGTTTTCCCTAATTTGTCCTCTCGCTTTTTAGTTGGCTTTATTTTCATGAAATGCTTCTTTATTTTCCATAATGTTTTGAGCATTTCGAAGCCTGCTAATTTGTAATCGACGCCTATTAAAATAGGCCTTGTATACCCTTATTAAGCTCTTGGTAACGCCTTTTGCATTACACATTCTTTATAGTCCATTAGATTTTCATGCATATTATAATAAGGCCAATAACGAACATATGCAACCAACACCGTACCTTTTAGATTCCCATGTAATTTGAATCTTCTTTAATGATAGTTTATGTGCTTTCATTTGCAAGAATGTTCATTTTTGACCATATACTAAAACATTTAAATTACTTGTTTTCACTTGCTACCATATAATAATTTCTCATTAGTTACCCATTGTCTTTTAACGGCTCTCATCGCTGCTTCAGGTAACGTATATCATTAACCTTCTCTGCTTTGGACGTTTTCCAATGCCTGCATCACGTCCCCCTCAAACGGTAATGTCTAACAACCGCCAGACCTCTATGATGCATTTTTATGAGATCGTTGTTCAACCTGTGGTGTGGTCTTTTTCTCTACACGGGGCCCATTATTCACTGTCAACGTCTGCCCAGTAAAGCCAAGTCAATCACCACTCTACCCATCGGGTTTGCGTCTATCGAGGATTTTGTGTCCACGAACGTCTGCCACCTCTCGCGTTACTTTTCATACTCTCGACGACCTTGCTAACTACCACGTCAACGATCTACCGTTGCCTCCCTATCGAACCTTCATGTATCCATCGCAATTTCACCTCCTTAGACCCCCATAATGACTAACGTTGTGTTGATACCACTCTGCATCGTCCACGTTCATATCCGAGAATGCGTTGTATTACTGCCATCATTGTCGATCATCTGCCTGAGACATCGTCATTGTCTTTCGGTTGCACCCGTCGTTCGGGAGGTTCCGTATCTTGCTTGGTCGCCATGTCTTCTTCATGCAGTTTTGAAGGTCCAACATCTGCACATGGAAACTAAGTATTAAAACCCTAAAATTTAAAACCAAAACCTAAAATGATCTATGATAAAGTCTATCATTAGAATCAATATTTAAACAAAAATAAAAATTAAATCTAACTCTAACATAACACCTTTATATTAGAGTTCATTTAGAAACGACTAATCTAACATGATTTTATATATATGTACGAATCTATATGTATATAAAAACATATATTACTTTATTATTCTATTTCATTTTATATTTTCTTATTTGATTTTTTTTATTATATATATATTATTAATTTTTTAACCTTTTATTTGTTTTATTTGATTTTTTTATATATATAAATTTATATATAACAATATATTATATATAAATCTATATAGTTTGTTTTAATTAAAAGCTCCTTTCCCTTTTATTGCTTTTATAAATTGAATCACTAAATTCTAAGAAAAACTTCAAATGAACAACGAGGCCAAACTAAAACCAAGACTTAGAACTAAAACTTCCATCGCAAGTTAAAGCACCAAAATACACCTCAAAGACACAAGCCACAAAAAAAATTTGGGCCTCAATCTACACACAAGCCGATCAACACTCCAAAAGAAGATACAAAACAAACCCAACGAATCTACCATTTCAAACCTAGGGAATTTGTCAAAATCATCACTTTAAAGGACACAAAACTCATCAAACCTCATCATTGGATTTTCAAGCACATAAAAGAGACATTGATCAATCATTCATACCTTGACACCTTTATTGCAACCTTAGGAAAATATTCTTCAAATATAACAAAAACTCTCAACATTCAAAATTAAAAGTGGGTCCCCAAATTTTGGGGCTAGTTGTGGAGCAACCACAACAAATGGCGACTCTGTTGGGAAATGCTCCTGAGCATTTCGATAAGAACCCAATCTAAAATGAAAACACACAAAATTAGCGAGACATAATAATTTAGCAATGTCTCAAGAAATCGGGGGTAAACAACTTCAACATGGAATAACTAATCCATCTGCCTTTGCTTAGTGTGTTCAAAAGTGATTCATTTCGTGCTTTTGAAAGTCCTCCAGATTCCATCATCCCTTGCTATATTAGGATATGAAGTACCACTCATGAAGTGAAGAATTTTATAGATAGAGCCCTACTGCCAGTTAGGCATCTATAGCCCCGGTGAGGTTTATCTAACTTGCCTGTGTGTTCGCTTAATGCTTTGCAAAGCCCATATATCCTAGGTATGCCAAGATCTATTGCTCTCTCTTTTTTTTTTTCTTTTTTTTTTCTCTTTTTTTTTTTCCTTTTGTTTCTTTCTAAGAATCAAGCTTTGCCTAGCCAGGGCCTCATAGCTAGTTAGACGTCTATAGCCCCAATGGAGTTTTCTTGAACTAGATGATAGGCTTCAAAAATTTTGTTGCATCGCTTATACTAATGAACTCTTGCAAAAGCATCAAGTCTCACTAGGTTAGAAAGCCAAAGTGGAGCATTTTAGATTTTCGCCTAGGGTTGCATAATCAAGACAACTTCATCCTTCTTACTTTCAGAAACACCATTTAATGTGTGTGTGGGTCCCATGTGGAGCTTGGGCCAATATTTCATTGTTCCACTTTCCACCAATTTAGTCCCAACATCTGAGCATGATCACCAAATAACTCATCCCCATTTTCTCGAGTTCATCAGTTTTTCAAATCAAGTGCTCCCCTACTAAGCAAAGAAACACGTAAATAGGCCAGAGATCAAAAGTTAGCGCCCACAAAACATCACCTCAACACAAGGGAACAACCTAACACACAAAACTAAAAACACAAACCAAAACTAAATCCAAACCCAAAAATCATGGACAAAGCACAAAAAAAAAGCAAAAAGCAAAACTATATACAAATATACAATATGGTACAAGATGGTGCAAAGCTTGAGCTATCACTTCCCTGGATCCCAAACATGATTAGCACATTTCAAAAGATATATAACATGATAAGCATACCAAGTTTTAAAGGAATCCAACGAAAACAAGGTTAAGCCAAACAATACAACAATCTTCATCTTGCCTCTCTCACCCCACCATTTTAGTAAAGTTCCATTAATAATCCCATAGTGGAGTAAATAGTCAAATTGATTAGACAATAATTGATCTTCAATAGTTTCTTGTCTATTTCTTAGGATGTCAATTTTACAATTCTCTTCTTGATTTAGAATTAGGCTTTCCTTTTCAGATATGAGATCTTGCAAACTAGAGCCTATTTCTAAAATTTTTAAAGCCAAATCATTTTTCAAATCTGTAGACCAATCAAATTCATGTAACTGCTTGCAAGCATCTATGATATTTATTAAATGAGCATCATCATAAGTTTTTATCCTAGATTCTGTTACTAATTGATCATGAACTTTATTTAACACTTCAAGCATACCAACTTCGTTTTAATTCAATAAAGCAATATCATTAGTGGTGTGAGGAGAAATTAAGTCAAAATTTTTATCAACCACAAATGACATTTCATCATTGATAGTATTTGAATCCATCAACCCATTAGACAAACCTTCACTTGCATTTCTAATGGTGGAACCTAAAAGGTGAGATTTTACCTTTGGCATATTTTCATCTACCATTACTTGAAGAGGATTTGAAACTTCCTATTTTTCCTCATGACATTCATCATCATCATCATGTAGCATTTTTTCTTTCTCCATGACCTATTTATCAAAGACACCAAACTTAGATACCCAATTAAAAACATGTCCATCACTTTCAAACCATAAGTATTGTCTATCTAGGGGTGGGTCAATTAACACATCCCTATGATCAATCATTTGGGTTTTTGTAGATAATGTGAGATTTTCAATTGGATCATCAGTGATATCAAACCCAAACCATTTCGGTTTTGAAATTTCCCCATTTTGAAATGGCATAGACATTGTAGAACATGTAAGTGGATCAAGATTTTCAATTTCTTTTCCCTCAAAGGAACCCGAAGCAAATGATTATCCTTCTTGATTCATGGTTGTATCATTTTCCAAAACATGATTAGATTCTGATTCTTCTTTCAAAATTGATTCTGATTCTTCTTTCAAAACTTCCTCAGGTTGTACAGGATTTGTAATATCCTCATGTGAGAAAACAATTGTATTATCCTGCATATCAATTGACACAACAAGTTCATTAGAAGGTTTGGAGCAAGTATATTCTTCCCATTTCTTCCAAGAATCATAGTAATCATCTTCCAAAATCAAGTTGTGACGCTCAATTACTTCTTCATCATATTCTGATTCATCAACATGTTTCTCATCCAATTCATATTCACCTTCCCTAGATGGTTCAATTATTTCCAAAAGTGGGTTATTTCTTGAATTCAAATTTGTGAGGCTATCATAATCCAAATTGGTAATCCCTGATTCAATTTTATCACAATTTGGAAAGTGTAGATCTTCTTGGCCATCAGTTTCAACAATATCATTCAAAGTATCTTTCGAGAACAAGTGGTGAAATTTTGTTATCTTCAAATGCATTTATTGATTCTATTTCAAGTTCACTTTCAACCACTTTTGATGGCTTAGGATCTTCTACAATGGGATCAAATTTTACATCTTGCTCCATGTAGTTGCCCCAATATTCCTTTGTGAGTAAACATGACCACATCACATCCTGATAAGTTTGTTCATCCAAATCCTCATTTGTGGGTAATGATTCTAGATCTTTTCTTTCCAAAATAATATGGTGATCATTTAATTCCATCTTCTTGTTACCCATCCATAGAATCTCTTCTCCAAAATCTTCATGCTCTTAAAGACATTTTGAATAGGCATTTACTTCAATGTAAGTCACATCAAAATCTCTTCTATCACCTGAAGGATCATAACATGAAATATCATTAAGATTAGAATTATGAATTTTCTTCCTAGGATGATTTGGATGCATACATTGATGTGCTCATTTTTGTGATGGAACCATATCTCTACTTAACTTCTTAACCACCTTCTTTTGCTCTTTTATTTTCGATACAAGCTCTTTGGGTTAGTGGTAGAAGTAGTAGGATTAGTTAGATTGACATCAACAGATAAAACTTGAAAACTTGTTGTAATGGCTCCATGAGTGATCACATGATTCTCTAATTATGGAGTTGTTGGATGGATATATGTACTCGTATAAGCACATGTGGGAGGATAAGTGGGTATGGTAGGATAAAGTTGGTTATGGGGCAAAATGTTTGATATCAAATTTTGTTGTGCCCACACTTGATTTACCATCGAGGTTTTATTGCAAGCCCCTAGTTGTCCTACCATAGGAAATTTCTCCATCCCATAACCTTGTGGCCTTAATTTTTGATCTACAATCATAGCTTTCGTGTAGGCCGAGGCAAGATTAGTAACCAAAGGATTTGTCCTAGTGAACATGGCAAGCAAGGGATCCAATGCCCCAAAGTATATTTGAAGAGCACCACTCTCCTCAATACTATGGGGAGCAATCAATCTTGCATAGAGCTTTCAAAATCTCATGTTGAATGTTCTCACTGGCTCATTAGGCTCCTTCTTGCAAGAAGCAAATTGTTGATAAATCGTGACAGGATCAATGAGTAACCTAAATTGATTGATAAAAGTAGTTTCCAATTGGGCCCAAGACATAATAGATCCAATGGGTAAATTGATGTACCAATCATATGCCACCTCATATAGGCTCCCAGGAAACAATCTACATGCCACATCCTCATGTTCAACATTCCATCTAACTAGGCTATCCACATAAGACTGAATGTGCTCCTCGGCTAATGTTGTGCCATTATGCTTAACCTTGGGCAAAAGCTTCTCTATGTTCTTGGGCAAGTCATGAGCATCTCCACTAATGTTCAAAGGATTACCATGCACCCCATACCACTTTCCAGTATTTGTAGCCATTAGTGAAACTTAAAGAATAACTTCAAAACCAATTTGTTAGTCAAATAAATATTTCTTACAAATAAGCATAAAATGACTAACAATATCAAATGTACAACATATGAATGATCATGTTAGCATCAACCAAGAGATATGTATCCATTAAACCATGAAATTGAAGAACATTCTCAAATTTGCAAATAGATTAGCATTAGCACATCATCAAAAATAGAGAATGTTAGAATCAAATGAAAGTGATCATATGGAAACAAAACCTCGTTAGTCAAGACCAATATTTTGTAAAATAAATATTTCAAGTAACATGAATAATTTAGCATCTAAATGACCATAAAATAAATCAATTCAAATCCTCCTAGCTCCCAAAGTGTGAGTGTTAGAAGAAACCAAAGATGCTAATCAAATGAACTTGAAATATTTAGCAATTCAAGACTTTCAAAATTATACCAAATCACATTATTCCTGTATGAACAATCCAAAAGCGTTAGATCAATGAAAACCAATGCATGAATTGCTTAGCATAAATAAAATAAAGTAAACCAATTCAGGCCCTCCTTCTAGCACTAAAATGTTGAGTGGTAATTTTACCCAATTGTAAAATTACACTCTCCTTTAGGGTTTGGATCCCAAAACCCCTCTTGCAAAGAAGTTAAACAAAACAACTTCTCCAAGGTCTCCGCTATATATCTTGAGGATTTTAAGGTAGATTTTATCTTCCTTATTGAGTGGGTTTTAAACAAGTTTTATCTTGCATTAAATCCTACTTTAAGCATGGAAATGAAGATTAAATCTATCTATGAATGTGAATCCGAAATGATGAATAGGCTCCTCAAATGTAGCTTCTTATCATGAAGATTAAGATAGCCTTTAATGTGATTAATAAATTATCCCTCTTTAGTGAAATTAATTTTCACAAAGAGATGATTATTCATTGCCTTAAACTAGAGGCTTTAAAATGTCACTTCAAATTATCCCTCTTAAATAAAATCATTTTTTCACAAAGATGAATAATTTAGTGCTTTGAAATAATGATCTTCAATGTAGTGTAGATATTACCCCTCTTTCGTAAAATCAGAATTTTTATAAAGAGAAGGCAATTTAGGATCCCAAAATGGTAATTTATGAAATGCCATAAAACATAACCCCTTCGATGAAATTGAAGTTTTCATTAAGGAAATGTCATCATAGGCTCATGAATGAGATATAAAGCTGAAAAAATTAAATTTGGCCTCAAAATACAAGTTCTAAAATTTTGTATTTTCAAAATCTACAATAAAAATAACAACTTTGACTAATTTTTAAAAATACGAAATGAATCCAAAGTAAAAATGTCTAAGTGTGTAATGGAAGTATGAAGTATACTCTACGCAGCCATGCAATTATTTTTGGATTTTAAATTTTTTTTACTTTTTATTTTAATGTCTGAAAATTAAAAAAAATTGAAAATAAAAAGTTTGAAAAATAAAAAAAATGCAAAACAAAAATGAAAAATATTGCAACTTCAGATTTCTCCACAAACCCTACAAGCATGCATATTATACACATAAAACCAGCATTAACGTTACCCTATTACACAATCAAAAATTAATGCGGTGCAAGCTTCTAAGGAAAAAAAACAATAAATAGGAAATAAAACAAATCAACCATTAATGAATGCATAAAATCTGGTCATCTCCATATTATTACAAAAAGAAAGGTATTCAATGGTCACAAAATCTGCAGAAACTACAGCCCCTTAATAGGCATAATGTGAAAAAATAGTCCAGCTCAAATGGAAGGAAAACCCATTTCCAAAACAGGTCCAGTGGAAGTCTTGTTCTCAGATCTGCAACGCTTTTTCCAGAATGGTTTCCAACCCCCTTTTAGTCCTTCGATGCGGTATTTGAAACTAACAATATATCCTTTCATTTTTAGTTTCCTAAAGATCCTTGGTTTCCTTCTTCCTCCATGGAAGTGTTTGTTTCCTTCATTTGTGTTTTTCTTTACTTCGTTTGTTTTCCCTAATTTGTCCTCTCGCTTTTTAGTTGGATTTATTTTCATGAAATACTTCTTTATTTTCCATAATGTTTGAGCATTTCGAAGCCTCCTAGTTTGTAATCGATGCCTATTAAAATAGGCCTTGCATACCCTTATTAAGCTCTTGGTAATGCCTTTTGCCTTACACATTCTTCATAGTCCATTAGATTTTCATGCGCAGTATAATAAGGCCAATAACGAACATATGCAACCAACGCCGTCCCTTTTAGATTCCCATGTAATTTGAATCTTCCTTAATGATAGTTTATATGCTTTCATTTGCAAGAATGTTCATTTTTGACCATATACTAAAACATTTAAATTACTTGTTTTCACTTGCTACCATATAATAATTTCTCATTAGTTACCTATTGTCTTTTAACGGCTTTCATCGCTGCTTCAGGTAACGTATATCATTAACCTTATCTGCTTTAGACGTTTTCCAATGCCTAAATCACGTCCCCCTCAAACGGTAATGTCTAACAACCGCCAGAACTCTATGATACATTTTTATGAGATCGTTGCTCGACCTGTGGTGTGGTCTTTTTCTCTGCACGGGGCCCATTATTTGGTATCAACGTCTGCCTAGTGAAGCCAAGTAAATCACCACTCTACCCACCAGGTTTGTGTCTATCGAGGATTTTGTGTCCACAAACATCTGCCACCTCTCATGTTACTTTTCATACTCTCGACGACCTTGCTAATTACCACGTCGACGATCTACCATTGCCTCCCTATCAAACCTTCATGCATCCATCGCAATTTCAACTCCTTGGACCCCCATAATGACTAACGTCGTGTCGATACCACTCTGCATTGTCCATGTTCATATCTGAGAATGTGTTGTATTACTGCCGTCATTGCAGATCATCTGCCTGAGACATCATCATCGTCTTTCGATTGCACCTGTTGTTTGGGAGGTTCTGTCTCTTGCTTGGTCGCCATGTCTTCTTCATGCGATTTTGAAGGTCCAACATCTGCACATGGAAACTAAGTATTATAACCCTAAAATTTAAAACCAAAACCTAAAATCGTTCTATGATAAAGTCTATCATTAGAATCAATATTTAAACAAAAATAAAAATTGAATCTAACTCTAACATAACACCTTTATATTAGAGTTCATTTAGAAACGACTAATCTAACATGCTTTTATATATATGTACGAATCTATATGTATATAAAAACATATATTGCTTTATTATTTTATTTCATTTTATATTTTCTTATTTGATTTTTTTAATATATATATATATATACATATTATTAATTTTTTAAACTTTTATTTGTTTTATTTGATTTTTTTATATAATTTATATATAACAATATATTATATATAAATCTATATAGTTTGTTTTAATTAAAAGCTCCTTTCTCTTTTATTGATTTTATAAATTGAATCACTAAAGTCTAAGAACAACTTCAAATGGACAAGGAGGCCAAACTAAAACAAAGAATTAGAACTAAAACTTCCATCGCAAGTTAAAGCACCAAAACACACCTCAAAGACACAAGCTGCAAAAGAATTTCGGGCCTTAATCTACACACAAGCCCATCAACACTCCAAAAGAAGATACAAAACAAACCCAACATATCTACCATTTCAAACCTAGGGAATTTGTCAAAATCATCACTTTAAAGGACACGAAACTCATCAAATCTCATCATTGGATTTTCAAGCACATAAAGGAGGCATTGATTAATCATTCAGACCTTGACACCTTTATTGCAACCTTATGAAAATATTCTTCAAAGACAGCGAAAACTCTCAACAGTCAAAATTAAAAGTGGGTCCCCAAATTTTGGGGCTAGTTGTGGAGCATCCACAACAGTCACTCTTGAAGCTACCATTTCCAGCCAACGAAAAGGACCTACAATATTTCTTCGTTTAGATAAATTTCATTCGTAAGTTTATTGTTGATTTTGCTCAGGTGGTGAAACCCATGACTAAGCTCCTAAAAAAGAACGTAGATTTTAAATGGACCGAGGCAAGAAGACAAGGTTTTCAAGAGATCAAGGAAAGGATCACCTAAGCTCCAGTGTTGATCAATCTTGATTATTCAAAAGACTTCATTCTCTATGCAGTGGATGATCAAGAGAGTTACGCTACCATTTTGATGCAGAAGCAAGAATATGGAGATGAAAAGCCGATTGCTTTTCTGAGCCAAGTTATTGCGCCGCATCAAGAGAAGTATAATTTTGTTGAAAAATAAGTGTACGTGGTGATGAAATTCTTGAAGAATTTACAGCACTTCATCTCATAGAGTAAAACAATCATTTATGTTAGACACTCAGATGTCCGAAACTTCATTCTCTAGGGAGAACTAGGCGATAAAAGAGCAGGATGGGTCTCAAAAATTCAAGAATATGACGTGGAAATCTGACCAACTAAGCTAGTTTGTGGATGAGCTCTTTGTCAGGAATTAGCCAAAAGTTCAACATCTGAATCATTGGATATAGTGCAAAAAGAGGATATCAACAGAAGTGTTTGTGCAAATCGTACTGCGAGCGATTATGATTGGACAAAGGAGCTTGTTGAATTCTTTACTTTTGGGAAGTATCCACCATACCTTGATGCTTCATAACATCGAAGGTTTAGGCTGCAAGCACTAAAATATGTTCTGTTGCCTAATGGGCTATTCTATAAGAATATTGATGGAGTTATCCTCATATGTGTGAAGGAGTTAGAGAAGAAGAAAATATTGAAAGAATTTCATTCTGTTCTATTTGGTGGCCATTATGCAGGAAGACCCATTGCCTTGAAAATCATTTGATCTTGCTACTTTTGGCCTACTCTGTTTGTCAATGCTCATAAAGTAAGTCAACACTACAATAATTATTAGCGGTATGTTGGCAGAACCAAGAAAGGAGCACTACCCCTGCACCCAATTCAAGTGGAAGTGCCCTTTCAACAGTGGAGCCTTGACTTCATTTGTCATTGATCCACATTCCTCTGTAGAACATAAATACATTTTAACGATGACTGATTATTTCACTAGGTGGGTATAGGCTATTCCTAGCAAAAAGGTAGATCAAGCGACTGTCATCTCTTTCTTGGAAGGACTCATCACCCGTTTTGGTGTCCTAGACTCTATTGTGATGGATAATGGAACTCCATTTATTAGGGCTAAGATTACCGAATTCACCAACAAGTATGGGATTTATCTTAAGAAGTCATCCAATTATTACCCACAAGGGAATGACTTGGACGAATCTACAAATAAAAACTTGCTGTGGATCTTAAAAAGGATACTAGGAAATAATAAAAGGAGCTGGCACCTGTTATTGAACCAGGCTCTTTGGGTAGATCACATATCCATGAAAAAGTCTATTAAAACCTCTCCGTATTCTTTGGTGTATGGAAAAGAAGCAATCCTGCCTACCTACATTGAGCTTCCAGTGCTCCAAACATTATAGTTATTTATAGATGAAGATGAGGAGTGCGATCTGATAGGTGCGAGGTTGGCACAACTATTGCAGATAGAGGAAGATAGAGAAAAGACGTATCAAGCATTCACTGATCACACTAAAGTAAATGCAGAAGTGGTTCAGAAAGAAGACAACCGAGCATAGGTTTCAGGTGGGAGACTTAGTTCTTAAATGGAATGAGAACAAGGCGAAGCTAGGGAAACACCACAAGTTTGATGCAATCTAGGAAGGCCCTTTTCAGATTTTTGTAGTGAATTCAACAAATTCATACCATCTTCGGGATATTTCTATTTCGATAAATGACTTTCATTTGAAGGCCTATATTCAATGATTGGATTTTAAGAGGTACCATCTTGTAAATATGTACATATTATCTTGTTAATATTTTATTTACTTTATATGGTAACAATAGAATTAAAAAAAAAGTGTTATTTTTTGAAAATTACTTTTGCTCCAAATTCCTTACGGTGTTGGAAGACTTTGGCAAAAGGAAACAACATTATGAAACTCCTAGCGGAGAATGTGCCTTTGGAAAACAAGTTATACATGATGAAAAGCAAAATACTTTCGCCCCTCCCGAAGAGCATGTTCGTGATTAAATAAAAAGGGTGCTTTCAGGCACTTTCACCCAAGGGAGGAGCACAAGGCCTTAGGTGCCCCCTTTGAGAGCAAACGAGCAAAGAAAATTAGAAGTGCTTGGTCAATGCACTATTAAATATGTCAAAGTTGCGTTCACCCCAGAAAAGGGGTGAAACGACTGTTCGCCCCTAATTTGGGTGAACGCATTGGTAAAAGTGCATGCCGTCGAGCTAAAAGAAATCATAAGAAGATTAAAATTGTTTTTGATTGAAGCAACAAAGATTTTATATATTAAAAAATATTAAAAAAATGCATATGCGCCTTGGTTTTTTTGGAAAAATATTTTGAAAATTAATGCAAGGCACCCTTAAAGAGATAAAATTTTTAAAAAGGGGTAAAAGCCCTAAAAAGTAACTGTGTTTTTTTAGAAAAATAGGTTTTTCTAAATTTGGGTGAAAAAAGAAAATAAAGAAGGCTCTAAGGGAAGGCCATTCGCCTTAAAGTTGTACCAAGCAAGTCGAAAGCATTTCGGAGTGAAATAAAAAAAGCCAAGTATGATTTAAATACATTTTGCCCTCATTATTTTTCAAAGCATAGTGATTTTTTTAGAAGTAGAGGAAGATATCGAGCGCCCACAAGGTGATTTCGCTCAGAAAAGGAAAACGAGCACACCTCAAAATGTTTTTGCCCCATTGCTTTTCGGAAGCATGTAATTTCGAGAGTGCTCTTGCAAAGGAATTTTTATCTTGAATGCATGACAGATATTGGTAAGCACACATGCAAGTTGAGGAGTGTCCTGAAGATATTTAATTTATATGTGCACCCATATTTGTGCAGGGGGAAGATTTCATGTTCCCGAGGAGCAAGAATACACATCATTGATTTCCATGCGGCTGATTTATTTTTCCAAGTAAGCTTCAATAGCTAGGGCACGTTTTACAACAAACTTACATGGTAAAGGAGGGCACACTTTCCAAGGATGATTTGGCAGTGAATAAAAGATGATACCATTAAAATGTTGGAAATAGTGTCGAACGAGTGAATCAATGCACACGTTATTTTGAAATCGTTCAAGAGGAGCTTGAAATTTACTGTGGTGGTTGGTGGGGCACTTTATATAAGGTTCCAGGTAAAAGCTCCGTAGTTATTTTTCAAATTTTTACTACCGCTGTGTTTTCAAACTGTTGTTGCAGAAGTTTTCAAAGAAAATTTAGAACACTCATCAGAGATAAATAATTGGAAAGCGAAGCAAAGAGATTACAAAGGATGTAGAGCCTAAGAAGTTGAGGAAAAGAGGAGGGTTGAAATCCAAGAAGGCCCAGAGGAATGAGAATTTTGATTTGGACCCATACGCCGACACAATGGCAAAAATTGGAGATTGTGCAATTAACCACAAAGGCATGGAGAAATTGCGATAGGATGTGGTATTTATGGTGAAACAAGGGTTGATGTTAGGAAGCTTGTTGACAATGTCATATCACTCACAGTTATTTTAGTACTTATGTCTGCCCGTACACCCTTGTCCAGATCTGGTGCAGTTTATTGCTCAATTTTATAATCCAATTATAAGTACGGTGAGGAATGCAAATAGGGAAATACTTTTACCATCACCTCGAAGGAAGTACGAGAAGAATTCTCTTATGGTTTGAAGCCCCCTTCTTATGTGATTACCAAGAAGTTACATACCAATGAGCAAGATGACATATATGTCTCCACAGTAACAATGCGTCAGTTTATGGAGACGCATTTGATTAAGGAGCCATAAATGGGGTAACTTTCGAAATTGTCGAGGCCACTCACAAAATTTAAGAGCTTGGACATCTAATCAATGTCGACATCTATTACAGGTTTGGCTACAGATTCTACCATTCATAAGTGGCAGGTAGCCCTAGCGTAATGCATTTATCGGGTTGCATTTTACTCTCCGCCAGTCATGAGGCAAGGCACTAATACAATTTTCTTTGATTGGGCCAATTTTATTTCTCGAAGGTTGAATTTTTAGTTGGAGAAGTTGCAAACTAGGGGAGAGACGTCATTCAGACACACCTCTTTTATGGTATGGTATTTCTTTTTTTTTTGTAAGTTAAGTTGAATTAATAGTGGGTTTTTATCAAGGATCCCAAAACCTGATTACAAAAAACTTTAAGAGGAACAGTCCAAGGAAGGACAACAGGAAAGGCTTAAGGAACACCTTCAGGAAAGGAAACAATAAATTCATGAGGAAAAAAGTGCAGTACAAAATTTGAAAATCCCGCTGGGCGAGAAAGGAGAAGGCAATAGGAGACAACGAAAAACCTACTTGAAATAAAAATTTGAAACTTTCCAAAAGTGGAATTTGAACCATCCCAAGGGTGGGAAAGAGAAAAATGCGCTAAACCACCCAAAGGAAATCGAAAACCATAAGAAAAATAACTTTCCCACACAAGGGAAAATCAGTTGAGTGTAGAAAAACCACCCTACACCAAAGGGTGGAGTAGAGGAATAAAATTTGTAGAAAATCCCACCTGAACAAGGATGGGAAGCAACCAGGGACACTGTAGAATCACTTAGACTAAGAAAAACTGAATCCTTTGCAAGCCTAAAAGGTGGAACTGCCAACTGAGGATTTCCTCAGGCCAAGAAATCCTCAAGCATTGGAACATAACCTAAAAAGTAGGTCAGTAGATAGAGGAAATCCACAGGACATAAAGTCCTCCTACAAAGAAGAAAGAAGCCTTCAAGGGCATCAGCCTAGTAGAGGAAGCAACATAAGTAGAACATCACACCATAGGAAAAAGGTAGGAAAGTTCCCAAGGAACCCAAGAGGAAGGAGTCACAAGGAATCCCAACTGTAGACGATGAAGCCCAAAAAGAAAGGAAGTAGCCAAAAATCCCAGACAACCTTCAAAACCACCATCGAACAACTTTTGGGAAATAGACAAGGAAAACCTGCAAGGAAACAACAACAAGAAAAATAGAGGTCCTCTAGGTAGACCACAAAAGAAACTAAAATCCTACAGGTCTCGCAACATCGATCTCGAAGAGCAGAGTCATAGAAGAAAGCACATGATCCTCCTCAAGACCAAAAGGATGTTGTGTAAAATTGCTCAAGAAGTGATAATCCTACAACCCCAAAATTTTGCAACTGAAGATCCTCCATGGGAAAACATCAAGAAGACACCTAAAAAACCTGGGAAAAACTAGGAAATCCAAAGAAAAATCCTTGAATAACCCAAAAAACCTAGGGAAAGTCCCAAGGAAGAACCCAAACCCATCCCAGGACCCAGGAACCGAAGGAAAACCCTACCATAGGGTAAGGGAAGGGGTAAAAAATTGGATCAGTGATCTCCCACCCCAAAGAGATTGTCTGCAAAACCATTCTGCTATGAAAGAAGGGTTAAGGAAGTGCCAAGGAAGCTAAGATAGGAACAGGGGCTTGAGACAAGGCCAGGGAAGGGATGCAGGGAAGAGGAACAAGACTTTCATAGGAAGTCACCTACAGAGCCCCCTTAAGGGGGTGGAAGGCCAACCGTATGGTATTTATTTTTTCACCTACAACAACACTTCCCTTTGATTGCAGTGAAAAAAATGGATGAGAAGGATGAACTTTTATTGGTTTATATGTGGACTTCCCCTCTATCAAGTAGGGAGTCATTTTACAATTTTAATAGTTTATTTTTAGGTTCTGCAATAGAATTACTTTACGGTACATGTGAAAGAGTGCCATGAGAGTTAATAGAAGCAGTAGTTACCGAAGAGAAAGGAAATATTTTTCTTCTTACTGAGGGCGTGGTCGTAAGAATTTTTGGCTTTATAGGTAAGCCATTTTTGTTGCCATAATTTTCTACCAAACACGTTTTTGCTATGGAGGTGGTGCGTCAATCTAGTTATGTGAATGATGTCTATGGAGTAGGGTGCGAAAAGAAAACGACTTGCAATATGACATTTAAGTTTGGTAGTATAGAAGTGAGCCAGGTAGGGTAGAATTGACTACTCATAATAACACTGTAGGATTTGGGACTGATAGAATTACCGTAGCGTTGGAGGTATGATCCATTGGGAAATTTTTTAGAGATAATAAAGGCCAAGACATTTCACTGTTGTCCATGGCTCGACATCAAGAAAAGGTGAAATAATTTTGATGGACCTGACATGGATTGGCACATTGAAGACATGACAACGCTCCCATAATGGCACGACTACTACGAACACAAAGGTGATTATAATATGACAAAGTACAAAAATTAGATTCCTTTGCCCAGATTATTTAGTCACGTAAAATAAAGTTAGACCTTGTGGTCTGAGGAGAAAATTATAAACTAGTGGATAATGCAGGTCCACCGAGGAAAGACCATGTATCCTTACGAGTTGAATATGGATGAGGCATTTTCAAACACATATGATGAGTTTTTTGATTCCTATCAACTCGTTGCTTTCACTAAGATCTTACCCTGAAGCTTCCAACATTCTGATAGTGGCAAAAGTAGGATAGCAGGAGAACACCCATCAGTCGAAGGAGATATTCTAGAAGAAGAAGAACAAAAGTACGTGTTTAGACGAAGATCACAGCAGACAAAGCAAAAAATTAAGGAGGCGCTTGCGTTGAAGAAGCAGAATATTCAAAATGCATCCCCATTTACCAAAGTTGCAAAGAGACCAAGGATTGGTGCCATTTCCTCCTCTACTGCTAAAGTTTCAGTGGCTATAGTTTCCATAGTTCTTGTTGTTTCGACAATGATTGTCAATTCTTCGCCAATGATAGAGGCTCTAATGACGGTTGCACAGATGTTTCCAATGATTCAAGAACAAGGGGAGGACCAAAAATTGGAGAGCTCTCAGGTGGAGGTTGTGGACATCAAGGAGAATGTGAATGTTAAGGAAAGAGTAGAAAAGTAATAGGAAGATGTTATTTCACAACCGCTCCCCTCATCGTAGCACACGACGCCCATGCTCGAAGGTATGTCCTCTTTTTCTGAGCATGTAGTGACTGTCGATTCACTCCTAGTAGTTTTTGTGTCTGTCTCTCCATCTTTTGGTATACCCTCTATTTCCATTTTGCTTCCCTCTTCTTCCCATCCCAAAGTCACTACTGCTCCCTCTTCTCTCCCCTTTTTTTTGGCCTCCCTTTCTTTAAGTTCATATGTGTCAGGGCTGAATCCATTTTTGCGTCCTTCCCCTTCTATTACTGCCACCACTTTTATCGAAGTTGTAAGTATGCAAGATCCTCCCAGAGTGAGCGTAACTATAGCTAAACCCAGTTCCTCCATCCATTCTATCATTTTAGTCCCTCCTCTTCTAACCATCACATCCACTTCCTTTGATTCTAATCGCTCAAAATTTTTGATACCATTCACACACTTTTTGGAGCTACAAGTACTACCTGACATTCAGATGGTGCCGAAACAACCTGACGTGGAGAAAATAAATTGTGTGCACTTGAGTTCATCACAGTGGTTGAAAAGCAAGAGGTGAAAAAAAGCTATGGCTCTAGCTCGGTCACTCAAGAATGTTGCTTTCGATCTAGTTGCCATGGAAGCTCACACTACTAAAATCACTCCCTTGGTTCATAAGCCACAAGGAGAAATGCTACCGAGTGATTATGATTGTGAAACCATAACAGACGACCTTACTAGGATTGATCCTATGGAGAATATGGGCAACATATAGGTTGATATGAGTTCGCTATACTTGCATGGCAAGTATTATAAGCAAAAATATTTTGATCAGGAGAGAAAAATTATCGAACTCAAAAATGCCTTGGCCAAGAGCAGGTCACAAGAGGAGAAGACAACCATAGAGAATGAACACTTGCGCCGACAAGTAGGAGTGCACTTGAAGGAAAGAGATGCAGCCAGGATTGAAATGCACACACTCCAAACACAACTTGAGGCTATAAAATATCAATTGGTGGAGAAGACCGCACAAGTTGTAGGTTTTTCTCCAAAAAGCATGGAGGTGCACCTTCGCTTAGCCTAGAACTATGAGAAGCTGGTCGTACAAGTAGTTCAAGTGTTACATTATTTATGGGCATCCATAATATATATTCAAATGGGGCAGCAGTTGCTAGATACTACCAAGGAGATGCTGGAGCCGCACATGGAGATGGCTGTGAAATTTCAAGCTTTGTCTAATTCTAGCATACATATTCGCCCCCTAAGTGAGATGGATCATGCCTGGTCAGCTATGAAAGTCACACTGCACAGCTATTTCTAGAGGATGGACTTGGTGATAGAATGCCAGAAAGTCCTCAATATCATCGAGCGAGAGCATACTATTTCTATGACTCATTTTGATACTTTTGCCGATTTGGGATTCCTGGATTATATAGATGAATGGGGTGAACCTCTACTGAAAGAAAAGTTGGAAGTAGCCTGGAAGAAATTCATGGAGGATACCTCAAAAATTTATGCATGGGAGGATCCCATCACAGGAGCATAGGTGCTATCTCTTATGCAGAAATATACCTGCCTGGAGCTTTCGCTATTCGAGCTAGCCCAACGAGCAAAACACCTCATATTGGAAGATGTTCAAAATATCTACTTTGTTTATTAGTCGTTGAATGTTCCATGTTTTTTTACCACTCATGCTTGAGAGGAAGCAGTCATAGTTTATGAGATAAACTCCAAAAGCCTCAAGGAACATGAGGAAAGACAAGCAACGAAATGTAGAGTAGTAGAGAAAGCAATAGAAGTGAAGCGGATGGATGTACTTCGAGTAGCAGCTAAAATCAAAGCCATAGATAAAGTAGAGGAAGAGGCACGCAGAAAAGCATCCACATCAAAAGCGCCAGCAAAGGCAGCTGACAAAAAGACTCCATAGTAGCCCAATGGATAAAGGCCTGGGATTGCTTGCATCCATACCCTGTGAGCCATCATAAATGTTGGTAGTTTTGCTCCTTACCACATTGGGGTTTTGATATAATTTTGCAGAAGCATTTTTTATTGTAATATGACAAAATATGTTAATCTGAGAATATAATATTTTGATGGAGTTGATATATTGTAGTTTTATTTATTTATTTATTTTTTCTACCCCTTTTTTTTGCTTGGAAATAATGGAAGGTTGGAGAAATGTATTGGAGATTTTGGTTTACGTCGTCTATAAAATTGCTAAGAAATGATGCATAAAGATTAAGTATGTCAATGAAAAATTCAATGAAAAATGAAAACACATTCATCCCAACCAAGGAGCAAAAGGCCCTACGCAACCCTCGTTGAGGTGGAAGGAAGAAAAGGAAATGATAAAATGGCAAAATATTTAAAGTAACTACGATGCCCAAATATGAAGCTTGGGAGAATCACGTTCACCCTAAAGCTGGGGCAAAGGCTTCATTCACCCAACTTTGGGGTGAACATCCTTTAAAAAATCAAGAAATACGCCCGCCCATCATGAAGAAAATAGATTAAGCAAAAGGGGTGCGTTCACCCCAAAGTTGGGGTGAAAGCTCCATTCACTCCACTTTGGGACGAACATCATTAAACGTGTGATGTGGAAAATTCAACATTAGGTTCACCCTGGTTGAGGGGCGAACGCTCTGTTTGCCTCTCCCAAGGGCGAATGTCCTCCAAAAAATGTCAAAGTCGGGCGAACGCGCTATGAGAGTTGAAGTAAGGCAAAATTAATGGTGAATCGAGCGATGTTGAAAAGTCAAAGTTGTGTTCGCCCCAAAAGGAAGACGATGGCCTCTTTCACCCCTTTTGGGGGTGAACACAAATTTAAAAGAGAAATGACATAGTTGTTAAAGGTTTTTGCCTAGGATAAGAAGAATGACTATTGTTGTGACCAGAGAAGGAATATGATCCATTAAATTTGTAAAGGCGTATTCTCCACTAATGCATGCTCTGGAAAGAGTAAATGTGCATTCGCTCACTATCCAGATCGGGTGAAATATGCTATCAATGTCATCTTGAGTTTTCTAAAGGTGCCCAAGGCAAGTCAATAAAAAACATTAAATGATGGAAGCAAGGAGTAATTAAAATTGTGGATCTCAAGCAGGAAAGGTAACAATATTTAAAAATGTATGATGATTGTTATGATTTCCAAAGCAGGAGCATGTTTTCAAGATAGTGAACGTCTCCAGTCAATAACCAAGCCTTATAATTTTTTGTGCATCGAATCCAGTAACACAGGTTTCATGAAGGAATTTCCTTAGAAGCTGGATCACTATTTTAGAAGGTTGTATTTTCAATATTTTCAAGGAAGAATTTTCTCATGTTGGTCTCTGATCTGTAAACATCCTGTCTCCATGTGCATTTAATGAAAGAGGCAAAATCCTCTATAAATACTATTCAATTCTCATTGTAAAAAGAGGTTAGACATTTTACGAGAAAACTCTACAAGTTCTCTACATAAATATAAGAAACTTTGTAAACAATTTCTATGTGATTTCTTTCTATTTTAAGAAATTTTATTTCATGCTCACATTCATTATCTGTTGTAAAGTTTAAATTCTGCAATCTGAGTTTGAACATTGTTGGTGAGGGAGTGAGTATTGGAGTGTGATTCTAAAAGTTATCTCTACGAAATTGTGAGTTAATTTTGCTGCTTACTTTCTATGATATGCTATATAATGCTTGGTGGGAATTCTTGTTGCTAGTCTGCCCCAAATCCTACACTTTGGCCTGTGGCCATATTTCCCTTTCTTTCTATCATTTCTAATTTATTTCCTGCAACTCTAGTCTTAAAATTGTGTAGGATTAGTAAGGGAGCCAACCCTCTCTGGAGATTGGCATGGAGGACATATCTTTCCTCCGACCTTTCAATGTTGGCCATGTCTAGGGTGCACAAATGTAGTTTTGTTAATTAGATAGATATTTGACCAACACAACCACTTGATTTCCATTTGATAGATCACAGTATACCTACCATCTTGGTGGAACAGAGTTGCATAGGTCTAATCAAAGGAGGCATTGGACACCCTCAATTATCTAGAATGGGTTGGCTAAGTTTTTTTGTATCATGCTATTATTATGGTCTTACTGTCTTGTTTTGGTGTTGGGTTGTTTTATCCTTTAGTGTTGTCTATGTCTATTATGGTTTTACTGTTATGTTTGGATTGTGTATTGTGTTAGTAATGCCTCCAGTAGGAGCATTTTATTTCTAAGGGTGTTTTTGTTTAAGTTGAACAACTCGTTATATCTTAAGGTTCAGCTAATGTTAGTAGTTTGGTTTTGGACAGGTTGTTGCATCATATTGTAATACTTTTTGTCAGCTATGTAACAATCCATATCTACTCGCCTGGTTGTACCGCATGAAAAATCCAAGCAATCTTACAGGGTCATTTTTTGTTTTCAAATCATATTTTTGTTCCTAAGAGTGTTTTTATGTTCATAGTAGATTTATCTCACCCAATGTATCATTGTAAATCCTTTGATTATTACAGGCATATCAGGCCACTTTTGGGTTCAATATTGTTGTAGATAGTCACCCAAGTGGATAAGATTGGTCAAATCTCATAAAATGGTGCCATTATGTGGTAACAACGTGCCTCATTTAACATCCTCTAGTTTTGGTATGAGGGTCATTCCATGGTTGGGATTATTCTCTAGGGCCCATAACACCTAGAGGGTGGACTCATACTTCCCCATCCCTTAACATACTAAACCCTTGACTAACCGGTTGACTTGTTCCATTATGTGTATGAAAGGGTTTAGCGTACATATACCTAGTGTCTAGTTGATTGTCCACTACCTGAAGTCAGCTAGAGCCATGTCAATATCCTGAACTTGGACTTTATCACATACACCCATTGTGACTCATAATCGTTTGTCCCATACCAAACATCGTGGCTGAACTAGCTAAGCCAAATGAACATGGGGCTTATCACAATACTACCTGAGAAGCAACCTAGAGGTGGCAACCCATACCATCCCTCATTACCAGTTCTAACCAAGTCTCATGTTCTGACCAATTTTGTCAGACTACGGTTGCTCTCAAGACCTGTTGTGTGCATACTTGCACCTCAACATCATTAGGTGTTTATGTTTTGTTAACCTTCACAAGGTTTAAATTTTCTCTCATCATGGTAATATTCTAGAGTTAGGTTTACCAATTTCTATGAGGATCTCAAATTCTCTTTCCTCTACATAGGTCAAGTAATGGGAAACATTTTTCTATTGTTTACTTAAAATTCTTAAGCATCCCTAGCTTTAAAAAACAAGTTCCATTTAAATAAGTTCTTATTCTAACATTCTTTCTTTAATGAAAACCTTTTCCATATAAGTATCTTAGAAATATCCAGATGATATTAATTTTACTATCACCTACTTAAAAAGAACTATTTCATAAAATGAGCTTTAAAGCAACATTAATATAAGTATCCTTTTCACTTAAGCTACTTTAATGAAATCTTATTAACTTATCATATGATTACAATATTCAGAAACCTTTATTAAATAAGTATACCCAATCAAAATTTATTATAGGTTTGAGGATAATATTTACCATACACATTGATGCTCAACTATGCTAATAGTTTTTTTAATACTTAATTCTATTGGATGCAATCCCGAAGGAATGTAGTGTTAGCATATATGTATTACATTATTGATGCAATCCCAAAGGAACATGCTCTCTAGGTTGGTTTAATAACCACCAAGTTGGTTTCATAAACCAACTTATTGTAACCACATTGTAATCTTTATAATTGATATCAATCGGAATGAATCAATGCTTCGTGAAACTCTACATGGTACCAGAGCATGGAAGATCACAGGCAAGCGTTGGGCGGATGCAGATAGGAAGATGAGCCATGAGCCAACCACTGACATGCAGGATGTAGGACGCAGACAGAGCCAAGAGCCAACCACTGACGGACGTGACACGCAGGACACAAACAGAGCCAACCACTGGCGGATGCGACACGTAGGACACAAACAGAGCCAACCATTGACGAACGTGACACATAGGTAGGAGGACACATAGACAGCAAGCAGAGGATATTGGAAGGTGGCTACAGAGGCAAAAGGGGTGGGGTGGTTGCCCAAAGGCAACCGAAACATCATATGGCCTTCGTCATTTTTAAACAATCCTACAATGGCAGCATAGGCCATGTGGGATTATTGTTTTTTAAAACAAAATCCTTTGCACTCGACGTGATAAGACCCACTATTTTCATAGAGGTTCTCGTCGGGCCCTCTGGCTCACGTGGTTCGTGTTGTGCTTGACCGCCGCGAGGTCACGGGTTCCATTCGCTACGGGGAGGTATAAGTTTTTTTTTTAAATTCCTTTCTTCTCTCCATTGCCGAAGGTATAAGATTTGTTTGGTTCTTGTTTACTCTCATTGGGCCTTCTGGCTCACGTGGTTTGTGTTGTGCTTGATCACCGCGAGGTCATGGGTTCCATTCACTATGCATGTATTGACGGGTGGTAGTGTTGTTTGACACCCTATTTTTTTTTGACGGTGGTGGAAATTTGTTGACGATGGGTGGGGTTCTTTTGATGCCCCAAGCTATTCAATTGACGCTTCTCCTACAATTGACGCCTATGCTGTCCAAAATTGACACCTTAAAAGGCTTCCATAAATTTTTTTTGGAGTTAAGGTACAATTTTTTTTCTTCCTTCTCTATTTTGCCAAACGAAAGGGGGACAGTCTTCACATGATTCATTTGCAAAATTGTCAGATAAAGGGGGGAAATCAAAACATTTGAGAGTAAAAAAATCTGCTAGATTTGTAATAGGTGTTTAAATTTGTGGGCATTTGTGATTTGTTTTGCATTTAAATATTCTATTTTCTTGCATTAACAATCATAAATTACAGATAAAAATAAGACCCCAAATTTATACCCTATTTGTGCAATTTATTGCACAACAATGTTCGGTATTTGAGATACCTCTGGTCCACACTTACAGGTAATGTTGTCGTGCTTTGGACTACTGTATTCACCGCCTAATATAGCTGCAACAATGACGTCTGAGCTTGTTCTCTATTAATCATCGGGGAGAAATAAGGCAAACCAGATCTATTTTTTTTCCATTTCATACCCACATCGTGATTGTTGTTAGGCGTAAATCCTGATGAAAGTTTTTTTTTCCAAAGTGTTTAGGGGAAGTTACGCCCCACGCATGAGGAATAAAACTTTCTATGGTAGGTGTCATTAACAACACGATGCCCTTTCAGTATCGCCTATGTTCAATATATTGTGCTTCTCATATGTACTTATAGTCTCCCTCACGTAAGGGTGGGTACATATTGAGTAGTATACTATTCATATATACCTATAGTCTCCCTCACGTAAGGGTGGGTATATATTGAATGGTTACGATATAAATATCTGGTAGGTATAAAGAAAGGGAGACCAATTGGTGATATAAGGAACCTTCATAATGGCCACAATTCACAAGTATCTCTCAGATTCACAGTTGTTGAAAGGTCCTAACTTTGTTCCATGGAAAACAAAGATGAAAGCCATTCTTCAGTTGGAAGATTTATGGGATGTAGTGACTGGCACTGCAAAGCACCCTCAGACAATAGGAACAGATCAAGATGCTTGGGATAAGAAGGACAAGAAGAGTCTCATGTTTATCTTGCTTGCTACTACAGATGAGGTGCAACCTCATATTTGTGATGCAAAAACTAGTAAGGTAGCTTGGGATGCCTTGATCACAATATATGAAGGAAAGAATCAATCCACTATTCTAAACCTTCAAACTCAACTACATACTCTCAAGTATGAATTCTGAGGAAATAGTTGATATATTCCTTTGCAGAGTGGCTGACTTGAAAGCCAAATTGAATGCCATGGGAAAACCAGTGGATGATGATATCTTGAAATCTGTCATCTTGAGAGCATTGCCATATTCCTACAAGATGTTGATCACTTCTCTCAATGTTTTTGGTAGACAAGTATCATTTGTGGAGTTAGTAAATTTGCTTCAGAATCGAGGAGGAAAATCAGGTTCAGAAATATGACGTGCCAGATAATGCCCTTTCCATACAACAAAGTGGTAAGAAACAAGGTCAATTTCAAAAATGGGTCCTTCTTCCAAAGGAAAAGGGAAGCAAAATCAGTAGAAGGATAAAAAATATTGCAAGATTTGTGATATGAATAACCATGACACCAACAGGTGTTGGTTCAAAAACAAGCAACAAAATGATCAAGGTCCTAAGAAGAAGGGCAAAGACAAACAGAAATACAACAAGAAACATAAGCAACCTAAAGGCCATGTTGCTTATGCTGACTCCAACTCAGACTCAGATTCTCCTGGGTCCGATTCAAATTCTGACTCTGAAAGAGCACACAAGGTGCTCATGACCCATACTTCGTCTTCCCAGATAGATGTTGTATGGTATATTGATTCAGGAGCTAGCAAACACATGACTGGGGACAAATCATGGTTTGATACTTTTACGAAGAAAGAAGGTAAGCCAGTCACAATTGCTGACAATCAAGTCTATCAAGTAAAGGGAGAAGGGGATGTTTCTGTGTCCCTTCCTGATGGTAATTGTCAAATTGAGAAGGTTCTCTATGTTCCAGGATTAGCCAATAATCTGCTCTCAGTCACACAAATGTTGGATAGAAACATGGATGTCATGTTTCGAGTTGTCAAAGGCAAGAAGAGATGTTTTATCACCCACAGTGGTAAACATGTTGCAACCGGATCCTACAAACATGGCTTGTTCATTCTAGATGCTCTTTCAACTCCTCATGTTGCTCTGGCTGCAACTACAAAGGAGGCCACCTCTCTCTGGCATAGACATTATGGGCACCTCAGTTCAGGATATTTGCTTGAATTACATAGATATGGGATGGTGAAAGGTCTTCCTCCACTCTCATCTATCTTACCAATGTGCTCGGATTGCTTAGCAGGGAAGCAACATAGAGTACCTTTTGAAACTAGCTCCTCTCGAGCTACAAACCCTTTAGAGCTGGTACATACCGATCTGTGTGGTCCTATGCCAACCAACTATGGTGGAAAGAAGTATTTTCAACTATTTGTTGATGATTACTCACGAAAGATGTGGGTTTTCTTTCTTCAATTGAAATCAGAAGCATTTCTCTACTTTCAACAATTCAAGAAACTTGTCGAGAAGGAGTCGGGATGTTTCATAAAAACCCTCCGCTCAGATCGAGGGGGGGAATACACCTCTGAAGAGTTTTCAGATTTTCTTAAGAAACATGGGATCAAAAGACAACTGACTACAACCTATACACCTCAGCAGAATGGAGTTGCAGAAAGGAGAAATCGTTCCATTATGGAAATGGTTCGATGTATGCTAAAGGGAGCACATCTTGAGGATCAATATTGGGCAGAAGCAGTAAACACAACATCATACCTCCTAAATAGAGCACCCACTAGAGCTCTACAAGGGAAAACACCACAAGGAGCTTGGAGTGGTAAGAAACCCTCCATTTCTCATTTAAGGGTGTTTGGATGTAAAGCATTCATGCACATTCCAAAACAAAAAAGGAGGAAGTTGGATGAGAAAACCCTGCAGTGTATCTTTCTTGGCTATGATGAGTATTCAAAAGGTTATCGATTGATTGATCCTAAGACCAAGAAGACACACGTAAGTAGAGATGTTGTATTTGATGAAGCTTTCACATCAAAAGACACATCTACAACTGTATACCTAGATGAAGAAGAACCTAAGAAGGAGGTTCAACTTCCACAACAACAATAGAAAGTCCCAAAATGGTATACTAGCACTTTGAGAGATGCTAAGTTGAATTCCCTTCCAGATCTATCTCTAGATAGGCCATGTACTCGTAGTATGACTCAACAAATGAGAGCAGAGGAATCTACTTCAGAGGTTGACGAACTTTGTCAACACTTTGATGATTTGTCAGTGGGTACAAAAAATGATAGAGAAGAAGATGAGGATGAAGAAAAGGTTTATATGTCTACATTGAATGCAAATGAACCCACAACGGTTCAATATGCACTTGATAAACCACAGTGGAAAGAGGCCATGGATGTAGAACATAAGTCTCTCATAAAAAATAATACTTGGAAGTTAGTCGATCTGCCAACAGGAAAGAAACCCATAGGCTGCAAATGGGTGTTCAAAGTGAAGTATAAGGCAGATGGATCTATTGATAAGCATAAATCCCGACTTGTTGTGAAGGGTTATGCTCAGAAAGAAGGCATAGACTATGAAGAGACTTTTGCCCCTACTACAAAAATGACTACCATTCGAGTACTTTGTGCCATGGGAGCTCAGTTTGGGTGGAAGTTGCATCAGATGGATGTTAAAAGTGCTTTCTTGAATGGTGACTTATAGGAAGAAGTATACATGACTCAACCAGAAGGATTCATGGTCGAGGGGCAAGAACAAAAAGTATGCAAGTTGATCAAATCCTTGTATGGGCTCAAACAAGCTCCTCGAGCTTGGTATATCAAGATAGACAGTCACCTTGTGCAACATGGATTCAAAAGAAGTCCTTCAGATGCAAATCTCTATATTAAGAAAAATGGTTCTGATATAGTGATTCTTGTACTTTATGTAGATGATCTGATCATAACAGGAAGCTCGAAAAGAATGATTGACTTAGTGAAAAATGATTTGAAGCAATCCTTTGAAATGACAGATCTAGGACTTCTGCACTATTGTCTTGGTTTAGAAGTTACTCAGAAAAGATTTCATATTAGAGTAACACAAAAGAAATATGCCAAGACTTTAGTAGAAAAATATCGGATGACTAACTCTAAGTCAAAAGCAACTCCAATGGAGCAAGGACTTAAGTTATCATGATATGATGAATCACCTCGGTAGATGGTACTCTCTATCGCCAGTTGATTGGGAGTCTCCTATATCTGACAAATACCAGGCCAGATCTCAGTTTTGTTGTGGGCTATCTTTCAAGGTTCATGCAAGAGCCTAAGATGAGTCACTGGAAAGCAACAAAAAGAGTTCTTCATTATGTTCATGGTAGTACAAATTATGGTCTGGAATACAAAAAGAATAATAAGTTTTTCTTACTAGGATACACAGACTCGGATTATGTTGGATCCATTGATGATCGTAAATCCACTTCTGGATATGTTTTTCATCTAGGATCTGGACCTGTCTCATGGCACAGTAAGAAGCAGCATGTGGTTGCTTTATCTTCTACAGAGGCAGAATATCATGCAGCCAGTGAAGCAGTCTATGAGATAATGTGGTTAAGTCGCATTCTTACAAACATGGGTCTTCCAAAGAATCTTCCTCTTCATTTGTTTTGCGACAATCAAGGTGTTTTGAATCTTGTCAAAAATCCAAATTTTCATGAACGTACCAAACATGTTGATACCAGATGTCATTTCATTCGAGATGAAGTTCCAAAGCACCATATACAACTTCAATACATTCCTACTGATGCGCAAGTTGCAGATATCTTTACCAAAGCACTTGGACGTATCAAATATGAAAAGTTTTGAGATACTATTGGAATTTGCCAATAATGTAATAAGGGGGGATGTTAGCATATATGTCTTACATTATTGAAGCAAAAGGGTAGCGCACGTAGGCGCTCTCTAGGTTGGTTTAATAACCACCAAGTTGGTTTCATAAACCAACTTATTGTAACCACATTGTAATATTTATAATTGATATCAATCGGAATGAATCAATGCTTCGTGAAACTCTACACATAGACTTGTCCTTTTGTAATAAACTTTTCCTATATTATCTTAAAACATATCCTAATTGCCTACTTTTATATCAACGCTCATATGAAAGATTTTAAGTTTTAAGACGAGTACCATGTCATGCAAGAGTCTCTGTGTCACGTTTTGTTACAATACTTCTGGAAGGTAAAATTTAGGAAATAAGTATTTAAAAAAGTGCCAAATCATTATGGTCTCATTTGACCTGCAAATTTGGGTTGACAACTCTACCCACAAACTTCTCTTAAAATTCCTTGTTAAAGAATATATTAACAACACAAATATTCATAGATTAAGGAATAATCATTTATTTATTATTTTTTTTAAGAAAACCCAACCAAGATATATTACAGTGCCACTACGTTTGAACTACTTCCGAGTTAATAGGGTTTTTAAAATCTAAACCAGTTTAACAAGATAACTTTACTATTAACTCACATTATATAGTATGCATACGCTTACAAGTATATGCGTAGGATTCACTTCGTGTATAAAACACAAAATTATGAATTCAGATGCAGTGTTAGAGTTAGAATATATTACATCATTTAGGTCATGTAAATGTACCACCTATGGTACATAGTTAGAGTAGAGATTACTTTAGGGGGAAGTTAGCTACTTACTTCAAGCAATGTAATAAATGCACAAGTGTCAATGTGTATGTTGTAATGTGCAAGGTGTCCACTTGTACAACTAGGTAGAGTGTTGGCCAAGGAATCTCTTTTCCTATATAAAGGGCCTCATAGTGATAGATTAGAGAGGCAGAGCATATAGATATCAAGAGCGTTGTTGTAGAGAGTAGTTTGTGGTAGAGCTCATGTATGGAGCACAATGTAGTTCTTTAGCTTATATTAATGGAGTGACCTTATCCTCCATACTGCATTGTATTTTCACCACTTTCTATTTATAGTATATTTCATTCATATTGCAGACTCACTTATTTCATATTATCAAGACCTGTGTTAGATCTCTCCCTCTGCATATATCCTCAAAATCTAATAGTGGTATCAGAGCCACGATGAATTGAGATAGGAATAGGAGGACCTACATCTATCATAAGAGAAGTCTAGTAGGTCAAGAGGAATAGGGAGAGTCAATAGGATTAGAAAAGTGAGGATTAAATCTTAGTTGCAGAAAATCCTGAGATTATATTTGGCTAGAGTCTTTCCACAGAGTTGTAGAAAAACTCATGAAGACTAGGACTCAACATTCAAGCCACTAGTTTGACAAATCAACTAGTGAAGATTAGTATCTCTAGATTTATAAGTTCTTCCATTCCAGTTTCTAACAACTTGTTGCAGGAAAAGGAGATTCAAAAAAAATTTGGGAAGCTTCCTACAAGAGAGTTAGGAAGAACATCTTCAAGAATCATTCCAGTACTTGCAACAACAAGGAGAAGACTGAAGATTTCAAAGACCTCGAGAAAGGTCTCATTACAAGAGCTACAATCCTACAAATTACAGAAGTAAAAAAAAGGCCACAGTAGCCTTATAGCAGACTCAAGGAAGAAGAGACTCCAGAAGTTGAGTCATAAGAGGAGATAGGAGATTGGTGATCTCCATTCAATATTAATACCTATAGAGTGCAGAAGAAGAATAGGCCAAAGAAGCTTGGAAGAAGAATATGCCAAAGAAGCCTAGAAGAAGAATAGGCCAGAGAAGCCTAGAAGAAGAATAGGCCAAAGAAGCCTAGAAGAAGAATAGGCCAGAGAAGCCTTGAAGCAAAAAAGGCCATAGGAGCCTTGATCAAGAAGGAGGCCATAGAAGCCTTAATTCTGAAGAAAATTTTAGAGAAGAATTCCTGATTTAGAAGATAAATTCTTGACTCAGAAGAAAACTCCAAAGAAAAGTTTTTGAAGAAAATTCCATAAACAAATTCCTGACTCAGAAGATAAAGTTCCTGATTTAGAAGAAAGACTCCAAAGAAGAGTCCAAGAAATAGGAGATTGGTGATCTCCATAAAAGCCTACAAATTGTAGAAGAAAGAGAAAGGACCAGTGAAGTCCTATTCTAGAATCTAGAAGTAGCAAAATCAGAGATCAGATAAGAAGATCTCATCACCAACACTTCCAGAAGTAGAAGGTTGAAGAAAAGGTCTCAGTTGGAAGACCAAAGAAGTTGCCAGATAGAAGACCTTGGAGAGGTCTCAAGGAAAAAATAAGAAGGCTTGGAGAGCCTTACTACAGAGCTCATAGAAGCATTATCAAAGGAGTTCCTAGGAGAACTCATTGGAGAAATCCACTATCAAGGAAAAGCTCCTAATAGTGAAGGACTTGGGACAATTATCGCCATCCAACAACAAGCCCAAGAGAAGAAGAATTTGGCAAGGAGTGCCAAATACAAGAAGAAGAATTTGGCAAGGAGTGCCAAATCAGAAGAAGAATCCAGTGAAGACCTCAAGACATTCAGAATCTTGAGAAGAAAAAGATCTTGTTTGAAGTCAGAGTTTGACAAGAAGGTTGAAGGAAGATTCAGATAGAAGAAGCCTATCAAATCCAGGAGACTTGGAGATTACCTCTCATAGCAAGAAGGCACAAGTTTAGAGAAAGGAGTTCTCTAAAACTACAATAGAAGATAGAAGATCACTGGAAGGATCAAGCCACCAAACCTAAGGCTCAAGACAAAAAGTTCAAGACCTTAGTTTGGTGAAGCAAGAAGCTGTTCTGGACAACCAACAAGAAGCTATGAATTCATCTACTACAAGGTAGCAACTTGGTGAAAACAAAACACCAAGATCTACATCTACTTTAGAAGCCATTAAAGGTAAGCAACTAGGGTGCAATCATTTGAACTTAAATTAGGGTTCATTATCAAATTCCATTAAGCACCATATTTGGATTAAAGTTGCAAGAAGAAGGGCTCATATTATAGTCTTCTAGAAAGTGCAAAAAGGATAATTCATTTTAATATATATTTGCACATTAATAGGAGTTGGATATTTTTGAAAGAAAGAAAACTATCATCTACCTATTATCTATCTAGAAAGCAAGAAGACTACATCCTACAATATTGATTGTAGTGAAAATTGTAGAATATTATTAAGTGCATTAGAATTTATTTTGAGATTTTATTATCATTAAAAAGTGCATTATTAGTCCATTATAGCACTATACTAGTTGATCTTTGACTAGTTACTCTCAAGAAATTAGTTTGTGTTACTAAAAGCACAAAACTAGCACAAGAATATGCAGCACTATGTGGCCAAAGGAAGCCACCATTACAAGCAAAAGGTGAAGAAGAAAGCCACCATTAATATCCTTGAAGGAAGCCTCAAATCGAGACTTGGTGAGTCTCAAGATTCAAGGAAAATATAAGGATTTCAGAGCATAAATCCTTACTTCAAAAAATAACATCTCATTAGCTTGGATTAACTATCATTAAAATATCCAAGGAAGAAGATTAAAAGAGGCAAGAAGGATTTCATAAAAAGGTCCTTCATATTGGTGCAAATATAACTATTATAGAGCACCTCTTTTGTTCCTTTGAAAGGAAAAAAGCCATCATATTTACAAGGAGCAACGCATCTGTCATATTTTGCAGGTTGAAGGGTAGAATTCAAGCAAGAGGAAGGAGCCACCGAAGAGCTCACACATCTAAGAATCAAGGTGTTTAAAAACACCATTTCTCCATGTCCAATCCAAGCCCTAGAAGAGAGTGTATCACCTACAATATTGGAGTCATAATAAGAAGCCATTACCATCCAAGTCTACGTAGAGAAAAGGGCAACATACAAAGGGAAACTATCTATGTAAGGAGAAGCACCATCAAAGCTAAGAAAAATGCTAGCAATCAATTGTTATAAAATACATATAAACATCATAGAAGAAGCATTATCAAAGCCAAGAAAAAGGCTAAGCAATCAACTATTACAAAAATGAACAAGTAACATATTACATGCGTGAAAATACAAAGGAAGAAGTGCTATACCCAAGGTTTCTACTTGGAGAGAATATCCACCATTGAAGAGCACAAGAAACCGCCATAGGACCATCATTGAAGAGTGCCATAGAACCAAGAGGCAATACAGCTGGTGCCATCCATAATCCTCTTCAAAAAAATGAGTGAACATCGAAGAAAGATTGCTTGCATTTCAAGAAATATAGTAGGCTAACGTACATTTTAAAAATATAGGTAAAAGAGAGGGCATCATTGGAGCATTAGAAGAAAGGCTTACATGCATAAGCCGTGAGTGCCACTTGGCACAAGAGCTCTAAGAATTCAAATATTCAAAAATATTCCAACGCCTAGGAGGAGTTACAAGTCTTTGGGAGGTTACCACCAAAATTATCATTGCATACATTGGAATATCAACACCTAACAAAGTAACGCTCAAGTGACACTTGTTCGAAAGTCACAAGGAAGCATTCCTATTTAAAGCATCCATATTGAATAAGGAAAGCACTAGAGGTCAAAGGAGAAGACTAGCATTGAATGGTGTGAAGCATATTCAGAGGAGAAGGCTAATTTAAGCTTGTGTACCATTCGAAGGAGAGAGAGCTAGCATTAAAGAAGCTATCATAAAGACCAACAAATACAACACCACATTCGATCAAAAATCCATGTCTCATTCGTGGAAGGAAGCACCTCATTCAATAAGTAATTCAATACATTATTCGTGTAAGGGAAACGTCATTGAAACCAACATATCAACATACTATTCGTAGAGAAGAAAGTGCATCATTGGAGGTGAAGATAAGACCAAGCATTCTCAAATTCATATCAATGTTGGTTACAGAGAATATAAGCACTATGTAGAGGATAATTCATCACCGATAAAAGTGCTACGTAAGGGATAATTCAACGTCAGTCTAAGAAAGCAACGACTACCATATAAAAACATTCAAATCTACCACCTCACAGATTCAAAGGAAAGGAATATTAAGGTACATTGAAGACTATTTATTGCTTGCTATAAATAAAAAAATATAGGAGTTATAAGGACAATTATATTTACTATTGCAATTCATTCACTTAGCATTAGTAATATTTAAAGCAAGCATATTACAAAATATTTATATTTGCAAATAATAAAGGAGGAATAAGGAATTTCAACTTGGAAATTAAAATCATATTATTGCAAACATTACATTGTTTTCTAATATTCCAAATAAGGGAGTCATAAGGAATACTACATCAAATAAATTAAAAGAAAGAGCAAGTGTCATAAAAAGTGGAATCAAGAATTCACTCATAAAATCTGAAGGAAACCTAGATCCTACTTTGGAAAAGATACATAATGAAGCTTTAAAATATAGGTTTGAAATTATGGAGCTCTATCTACATGCTAAACTCACTGAAGCAATTGATAATGGAAATAATGATATTCAAATTCCTTTAGAATATGGAAGTATACTATACATGGCACTACTTTCATTCAAAAGCTATAGGGATGAAAATGTAGAACATAAGGGATTGATAGAATTACTTAAATTGAAGATAGAAATGGATGAATCATCATTAGCAAAGATATTCAATCCTCACATAGTCTTAGGACCTCAAGTTCTACTGACTCAAAATCTTATCATGATGCTCTAAATGTATGTTCAAAAACTTCTATACAGGATACAAAGAATGATGAGAAGAACAAAGGCAAGAGAAAATATCATTACAAGAATTAGGTGATAGCACAACCACCTATGAAAGTACTAACTCCAATAAAGAAGAAGAAGAAGAACCAATGCAAGAAGGTATACAGTGCAATGTGAATTAAAGAGGATACAAAAGATCACATCAAACTGAAGAACATCCAAAAGAAGAAGATCCATATTGAAGATTGAAATCTTCAATACCCAAATAATGTAATACAAGGCATCATTTGGGTCATGTAAATGTACCACCTATGGTACATGGTTAGAGTAGAGATTACTTTAGGGGGAAGTTAGCTACTTACTTCAAGAAATGTAATAAATGCACAAGTGTCAATGTGCATGTTATAATGTGCAAGGTGTCCACTTGTACAACTAGGTAGAGTGTTGGCCAAGGAATATATTTTCCTATATAAAGGGCCTCATAGTGATAGATTAGAGAGGCAGAGCATATAGATATCAAGAGCGTTGTTGTAGAATGTAGTTTGTGGTAGAGCTCCTATATGGAGCACAATGTAGTTCTTTAACTTATATTAATGGAGTGACCTTATCCTCCATATTGCATTGTATTTTATCCACTTTCTATTTATAATATATTTCATTCATATTGCAAACTCACTTATTTCATATTATCAGGACCTGTGTTCGACTCATTGTATTTTTGCCACTTTCTATTTATAGTATATTTCATTCATATTGCAAACTCACTTATTTCATATTATCAGGACATGTGTTCGATCTCTCTCCCTACATATATCCTCAAAATCTAACATGCAACACGAACTTATAAACTTTCTCACCATATAGAAACAATTAAAGTGTGCACAATATTCAAGTTATTATCAAAACCAAAGCATTGTCACTCAACTTACTCAAGTGAAAGTTATCTATTGCTCAAAAAGTTAATGAATTCTCTTGGTTTGTCCTTCTACAACATTATTTCAATACAAAAATCATAAGTATAAGTTACATTCTTTGAAAATTATAGGTCACAAAACCACTTGGGTAAACCCAAGTATTTCAGAAAGTTTGGCTATATGCAAATCAAGGTTTTTCTACAGTATAATAACAGAACAATTTGTGGGCAAGCACCACTATATTGGACACTTCGAGCATACACATGTTCTCATTTTTTCTGTAGCTATAGTAGCCCACTTGATTAACATAGTAGTGACCGATGTTAACATTGCTCGTCTGACTTAGAATTTTCCACTACAATCATGGCTAAGTTTTTCGTTGATCATTTCGATCACATCCAAGTGTCGAAATCGTCGCCTAGGAAACTCTTTTCCCATCAATAAGTCAACCAAGGATAACAACAGTAACCGCTTGGGATTAGAAAGGCCCTCTTATATATGTATATAATCATGCATGTAAGGTCTAAAAGCCACACAATATTCATTTCTCATTTTCAAACTATTCTAGCTTTTAGAGCAACACAATTATACATGAATCAAACTGTAATTTACAAACAATATCATAGATATGCATTTCCACTTGTCCAACATCTCAATATTTTAAAACATGGTTTTCATTCGTCATCGAGGATGTTCCATACAATGAAATAATATCAATAGAGGTTCAACTAGCTTTACCAATTGTAAAACTACCCATTCAACCATTCACGATAGACTCAAAAATCCCAACTTAAAAGAATTTTAGATAAACATTTTGTTCTTTAACTTTCACAAACAACAAACACTTGAATTATTTATCAACACCAGAAATATATAAGGATTTAAAGCATGTAATCCTGGAAGCATTCATATTTATCCATGCTCATCACAAAAAGTATCTAGAATGCATTTATATTTAAATATATACATCAAATATTTTTTTCTTTTAAGAATAAGCCTAAGAGTAGTAGAGACTTAACATTCGGCAAAAAAGATTATACACAACATTCAAATTGAAATACACATAGCTACATGAAGCCTGACTTGTTCCTACTATATCCACATTGTGTTTTCTTTATTTCCTTTTTTTCTAGAATTCCACTTCCTGTGTTTTCTCTTCTTCCTTTTTTTTTAAGCAATAAAAGACTTCCTATAACCACCCTCTCCCCCACCTTCCATTTTTGAAAACATGGGAAGTTAAAAGTAATGATGCCAGGAAAGTGCAGATATGCTTTTCCCACATCCGTCTCCATGTTAATACACCCACTACTTTTAAATATTTTATATTTATATCTATTGTTATTGCTATTATTTAGTTACTTATTTCCTTCTTCATATAATAGTTATTGTTTCTCTTTTTCAAATACTCTTTAAAATTTTAAATAGATTCAAAAAACACATTTAAACAAACTTTATACTATTTTTTGAATTGCAAACAAACAACCAATCTTATTTCTCAAATTATTAAAATGGCTCTCATGCACTTAGGCACTTGTCATTGCCAATAAAGATTTCATATATTCATCAATTCAAGCAATCATCAAATAACATTTCAAAACACACTCACAAAACAAACCATTCATGATAGCATATATGATATGCAACTTGTGTGAGTTTCCATGTACTCACAGAGTCAATCATCACTTCCCACTTACCTTTTCCATCGTTCTTCATCATCTCATTGAAGGATTTCACCTGGTCCTGCAAATATAATGACCATCAACAATACTACATTCTAACAATAAAGGCAAGTATAAATCATTAATTCATTTGCTATTCAAAATCGTACGATGAGGGTCATTACAAGCTAGGTGTAAGGGGTTGGGGACACGAAAATCTCTATTACCTTAATAAATAAAAACATCTCTTTTCATTTGTCTTTTTATTCTGTTTTCGTATTCCTAGAATTAATTAGGTTTTTTAATTTTTTGACACAACTCCCTACTTTATATTAATAATTAAATTAAATTAAATTATTAATAGAGAGAGCAAACATTTCCATTGTATTTCTATTGTGATTTTCTCCACTTCACATCTCCACCATCTCACATTTCATTATTTTGAATTATTAACACCTACTCCTGGCTTTCACATTTTTTTTAATTATTAAACACCCACTCTCGCTTTCACTTGACATTTATTTTTGAATTATTAAACACCTCCCAAAATTTTACATTTCATTTTTTTAAAATTATTAAACCCTCTACTTTCATATTTCATTTTTTTATTAAACAACCCTTGTTATTTTTTTTTTCGATTCTCCCTGTGTATCCACGATTTCACATTTTTATTAAACCCCTTGCTTTAACATTTATTTTTTTTTGGGTCAAAGAACAAATATATGCTAGGGTTTGCACACAATATCGCCACCATAGCATGTAGAAGCCTCAATAAGGAAAAGTGGATGTGGACTGTGGGGCTTAGGTTTGGCTTTCTTCATATCCAACACTATTCAAAAAATTATAGGTAATTTCTATTTTTTGTATCTTATCACATAATCATCACAATTTAAAACTACTTTCTTCTTGTCCATGGCTATTGGTGAAGGTCCTTTGAGGACCCTCTCTCTTCCCCCTAGGGTTATGCATAAGGGGTCAGCCCCAAAATCTATTTATAAAATCCTGGCGAATCGGTCTCGAAATCCTGGCGAATCATGTCCAAGGAGAAATGGTGAATTGCATTCATATTTCACCAAAAAATTTCAAACTATGGTGAATTTTTTGTGTTGGGGGCTATGCCTATCGGTTGCCAAATTCTAGACCTATACAAAAAAATCAAAGGCTTTATACCGATAGGAAAAGCTATGTCGATCAGACTATACCTATAGAACAATATCGATAGGAAAAAGCTATGTCGATCGATCTGAGATGATCGATTGAAGACATGATGGCCAAAAATACCGATCAGTTACAGAAGATCGATTGTAGACATAATGGTCAAAAAATATCGATCGATTGCAGACATGACAATTAAAAATATCAATCGATTGTAGATATGATGATTAGAAAATATCGATCGATTATAGATATGTCGATCGATCTATATCAATTGGTTGTAGCAATATCACTCATCGATATGTTGTAGTAATGTTGATGTACTGCAGCAATGCTAATGCAATTTATAAATGTCGATGCATTGAAGTAATACCGATCGAATGCAACAATACCGATCAGTTGCAACAATGCTGATGCATTGCATTAATGTCAATTAGATGCAATAATAATGATCGCTTGCAGTAATATTAATTGGATGTAACAATGTCTATGGATTGCAATAATACCAATCAAATGCATCAATGTCGATCGGTTGTAACAATGCCGATGCATTGCATCAATATCAATCAGATGCAGCAAGAACGATCGGTTGCATCAATGTTGATTGGATGCAACAAAGTTGATTGATTGCACAAATCAATAAAATATAATGCAACAAAGTTGATCAATAAAAAATATCAAAAATTGATGAGCAAAGGATCAGATGCAATAGATGATAATGAGTTGCATCTATACCATGTGTCAACCATCCATTAAATGATTGCATGTAGATGCCATATGTCAATTATTTATTCAATGGTTTCATTCAAAAAGTCTATATAAAGGCATAAACAATCATTTTTTACCTTTTCTAACATATTTTTAACCCTTTTTTAATGCTTTCCATCAAGTTTCCAATACCTTCCACCCTACCTCCTGATCCATAGTCCCTCATACCCAATGAAATAACCCAATGGCATCCCCTACCACCCCTACAATGTCAAAAATTAATTTCAAAAACCTTGTTTGCCCCCTAATTTCTAAAATTTTATCAACATCAGTTACGACATGTCATGGGTCCAAGACTCTAGTCTTTAGGGTCTAGTTTTGATATCGTAGTTCGACACATACATTAAACTACTAGAGAGGATAATTGTAGGTTACGACATTGATTCGAGCATGGTAAATGTTGTCATTGACAACAAAAATATTATATTTTCTTTCACACCTTAGACATCTCCAGATTGATAGGATTGCCTCACACCGATTGTGATCCTATCACATCAAAATTCACTTTAACTGATGATGACAAACTCTACCTAGAGACCACCTTCAATGTCCAATCAGAATATTTTCAAGGTATAACTACATATTTTTATATTTAATTGAATTTAAATTCTAGGGTTTACAATTACTGATTTTTTTTTTGTAGTTACCGCTACCAAGTCCAGAAGGGGTTTGATTATACCAACTATTCAAAACAATTTTCTTTGAGCATGTTGTGAATTCTTCCTAGCTAGACTCATTCTACAAGGAAGACCAATAAAATTTTGATGTGGGCATTGGCATATTTGGTTCATTGTATTGCACACCAACAATTCGACTGGTCCACCTATGTCTCACATCGGATCAGAATGGATATCCAAAATATGAAAACCCATGCTTCTCCATCTCCAACAATAAGCACATGCAACTACATTCTTTTTTTTTATGAATCATATTATAATTTGTAGAATACTATAGTACCAACTTCTTGGCACCCAGACCTAGCCACTACAACCATGACAATACAATAGGTGCAGGTAATTTTTACTTAATATGAAACTAATAATTTTTTATATTTAATATGTTTGTCATTTTTATAATTTTAACAATTTATACAAAATACAGAAAAGGGCATCCTCTTCCTCTTCAAAGCGGGATGTTGCTTTCAGAGGTTATAATCCAGAGGAATCAAGAGACTCTGAAACACCTACGGAGGAAACAATGCCACCACTAAGAAGAAGAACTAGGAAATATGTAAGATCTAATTCTCCTAATCCTCGACAACCTCCACCTGCACGTCCACTACCAACTAGCATAGTTGCGCAAGAGGTCTCATCTTCGACAAGTAAGTTTTATAGTCTACCTTCACAAAATTTGTTACCAAATTTTACTATTTTTTTATTAATTTTTATAATGTGTTTTCAGATGTACAATGCACCAACATTCCATTTGCAGTTGTGGCTATGCAAGAGGTCTCATCTTCGATCGGTAAGTGTTATAAATTAACAATAAATTTTACAGTCTACCTTCACAAATTTTGTAACCAAATTTTATTTTGATTTTTTAAGTTCCTCAACAACAATTTCGTCAAGGAAGACAATAGTCAATGTCACCCCCTCCTCCACCACGCCAACCTCAAATGCGAGGTCAACAATGGTTCCAGGGTGGAAAATATTTTCTTCCATCTAGGCCATAGGGAACAACATCCAAGCAATTTTTAGGATTCAAAAATATATCTTTTGGTAATTTTACAGGTGTACAGGAAGCTTCTAGTGTTGGGTTAGATAATCCTCCACTTGATCAGGATTTCTTTTTACAAGGCAACATACCCACTATTTTTCAAGTAATAGATCTGCTTCGAGATCCTCAAAATGAAGCAAGAGCAGAATGTTCAAGTCCATCTCCTCCTAAGGAAACTAGCACCCCTCAGGCTCATCCTCTACCAGAGGATGAAAAAGTAAAATTTTCTAAAAATGAATTAGTTTCTGACAATGTTCAAGCAACCATTAAATATTATCTAATTCCAGATGTAAAATAAATGAAACAATGGGAGTATCAAGCCAAAGTTTTGATAAAGGAAATAAATGCCCGATTCAAAAAATTAAAAAGAGAAAACTATTTTTCTTTAGTTGAAAATGAACCGAAAAAGCTTGATGCTCTACTACATCAAGCTAAATCTAGCATGGTGAAGGTTACAACATCTTACAATGATGAAATTTTAGGCATTATGTTGAACAGATTGGAGAACTTAAATGTTGAAGCCCAAGCTTATTTTAATGAATGGGCATGTGATAAGAAAATGGTTGTTGTTGTTGTAGCTGCAAAGAATGTTGTCGAGGTTAGACTAATGTGTTCTAAAATTTTTTGTTCTCTTTTTTAAAATGTAAATGTCTATTGACTACTTATTTTTCCTTTTGTAGGTAAAGTTTGATAATCTGAGGAAGCAGGTTCAAAACCTGCAAGACTATCTCCAGATGGCAAAGGATTTCTTAATGGCTTCTATGGCAATGAAAAAAGAGCTCAAGAAGTAGTTCGACAAAACAACGCTTTTAGGAAGATCATTATCCAAAATGGATTGGATCCTGATGTTCTGCTTAAGGAGAAGGGTAAAGAAGTTCTTGCACCAATATCCGAAGATGTTGGGAAAGAGGAAAACACCCTGCTCGAAGGCTTGAAAAGTGTAGAGAACATCCTTGTCAGTTCTGGAGCAATGGAGAGGACTGATAACCAGCCCGAGGGAGGACCCCTTGAACTGCAGAATGTGGAAGCAACAAAAAAGGAAAAGAAGTTGAAACTACCTCTAGCCCCCCATCTAAGGAATGAAAAGGATAACTTGGTTGTGTTATTGCTTTTAAAATTTTGATTTTATCAAAAAGATAATTTTATGATATGTTTTCATTTGAAAACAAGACATTTGTTGTTATTACTTGAGTATTATACTATTTACATTTATATTTGTGTGTTATTTTCATCACTTGAGTATTATGTTGTTTCAATTATGCTTGAGTTTACGAAGAATATATCTATGCATGGGTTTAAATTTTCATTTTATTCAAATTCAATCTTGTTATGATATAAAAATGAGTATTGTCTTGTGTATTATGCTATATTGTTTTTATATTTCCATATCTAGAGTAATATGCTATTTGCATTTTGCCTTCTAGAGTACATACAACACCTTTTAAAAGAAATATTTACTAATGATACATACATGCATGGTTTGAAAATTTTCAATTTATTCAAAGTCAAAGCATAAATCATAATATTTTGTCAACATAGACAATTAATTCAATAACAAAGCTATGATATAATAATGAGAGTTATCTTGTGCTATTTCCATAACTTGGATTTCATGCTATTTCCATTTATATTGTATTGTTATTTCCATAACTTGAGATTTATGCTATTTGCATTGTGCTTTCTACTATTCTAGACTACATACAACACTTTCTAAAAGAAATATTTACTAATTATGTATGCATGCATGGTTTTAAAATTTCTAGTTTACTCAAAGCTAAAGCATAAATCATAAAATTTTATCAACATAGACAATCAATAACATTAAAAAGCAAATACGAGAAATCATTGATTATAGAATTTTTTAAATCATTGTAATTTTACAAATGATATCAAATACGAAAAATCATTGATTATATGAATTTTTTAAATCATTGAAATTTTACAAATGATATCAAATCTAAAAAATCATTGATAATATGAATTTGTTTAACTCATTGAAATTTTACATTGTTGGAAGCTGAAACAAAGTCTTGTCGACTTCTCCAAAAGAACCGAGAATCCTTTGTGAATTCTACGTTTCCATAATCTCATCACTACAAGCTGACTCATTATCCTCATTATCAACAATATTAGTGAGACCTCTTCTATCCGCTAGGGACTTCCAATATGTCAAAGCTCTATCATAGGGAAACTTATCCAACTCGTACGATGACACATACATTCTCAAACAATTTTCCAAATTTTTGTCCAACCTATTACGAACTTTAGATTTAACAAAAGATAGTGCACTGAAAACCCTTTCATCTTCAACAGATCCCAAAATCATTGTCTGACATAATTCATATAAAATAAAGTATTCACTCATAGTTTCTTGTAAGACACTACTTGGATACAATTTTTGCCACAAACGCATGATGGAACCAGTCTCATGTGGGTTTTTGAAATGTGCAATTTGATTAACCATTGTTATTCCAAAATTGGTTGATTGTTGTCTCAAAAGTTCTTTGTTTAGAATACCATTGATTTGAATGCCATTTACTTCCACACATTTAGAGAAATATGTCATAAGAGTGCCCATATATTTTACAAACAACTCACTTTTACTACTATGGTCAAGACAAGGATTCTAGAACATGGGATTAACAACAGCCATGGCCTCAAGCAACTCATCTCTATGAAAATGATCTCTTATTTCACTTGTTAATGTTTTTGCAATTCTTTTCAATTTATTCTTAGTACTATCCAAAACCTCATCAAATCCACAATGTGTTATGGGCACTTGTTCAACATCATCTGTAAGTGTATCTAACCACTTTTCATAATGATATAAAGGAATCATATTTCCATGGATAGCAATACAAATATTATCATTGATGTTGAACTTTAAAAAGTTATTAGGATCATTGACTTGAACTAACGTATTCCAACTATCAAACAAAGGATCCTTAAAATTTTCTTCAAACAAGTAAATCTTATCAATAAGCATACATATTTATTTTCTCATCCTGATGAAATCGATAATATAAATTGCTCTTTCCTATGCGAGTTTAATCAAAGAATTCATTTCTTGCAACAATGGAAGAATACCACATAATGTGAGAAGAGTTTCCAAGTCAGTCATACAAAATAGCAAATATTTTGCCTTGTCAACATCCCTACGATGTGCATACATAAACCCCACTAAGGATTGATATTCTAAAAAACCCTTTTTGCAGGAAGAAACAATGAAATCCACCTGGTGTCCACATATTTTAACAATTTTCTACCTTTAGTTACACCTAGAGAAAACTATTGAAACTCTACAAACCTTTTTGGACTGCATGAAAAGTAAGAGTGTATTTCATGGATGAGATCTTCCACTCTGGCTACATTTTCAAATGTGCTCACAATTTTGTATGCAAGATTCATTCGATGAGCCATGCAATGAATGAGAATCAAATATGGGGTAATTGATGTCTGAAGTCTAACACAAAGACCATTCCTTTGTCCTTGCATTATAGTTGCACCATCAACTCCAACACAAATTAACTTTGTGGCAATTTCTTTTTCATCCATTCTAGCAATATCCTTTAAACTTGTTACAACAACATTGTAAATATTTTTTGCATTACAATTTTCCATCATCTTATGTAGTGCTAGTAAATGAGGTTGTCTCAAATGATTTTGGAATGTGTAAACATGTATGCAAATCCAAGATGTGTTGTCAACAATCGTTACCTCATCAATGGAAAGTGAAATAAATTTGGCTTGTTTTACATTCTCTCTTAGGTCCTCCTTCTCAACTAGTGATAGACATTTTACCATTTCCCAACCACTTCGATCTGACCAATGGGAACTGGTAAGGTTATGTACATCGACTAGTTGAAATAGTTGCTTATAATCAACAAAATCAGACATGGGTCGACCCTTTTTTAGAATATTGTATACAACAACAAACTGCAAATATTTTGAGGCTAATACGGTCTTATTAATTTTTTGAAATTGGGCCTGGATTGTTCCACCCTTCTCAATGAGAGTTTGTTGGTGTTTCATTAATTTTTTATATTCAAGTGCATATCTGACATGCACACATTTTGATGCATCCTTCCACCTATGAGATTTCTTAATTGTTCCATCACTTTGTATTTCTTTGATATAAACTTTCCCACAATGTTTTTCTATTGTGTCTTTCTTATTTTGCAACAAATGATCCTTTCCTAGTTTCCAACTACAAATAATGCATCTACACATTTTCTCTATCTCATATCACTCAATAAAGGGGTATAACCATGCCCATTCATTTTTAAAATCCCTTCCAATAGTCCATTCACTTGTCTTTTGATATTTAGATTTTTGACTAGAAGATTCCCTAGAGGTCTGCATTTTAATTGTACTATCATTTTATTTTTGATTGATGTGTCTGTATTAGGCATCTCGTGAAGTGGTTGTTGAATGTCATTATTAGAAAAATTATCATGTGGTCCCATCTCATCCACTAGAATATCTTCAAGTGGATGCATATCAGGGTCGATAATGTTTACTGCATTCAATGTTTGGTGTTCTATATCATTTTTGGATGTAAAAAGGCACTATTTTAAAGAATTAATAAATTTTACAAAGCATTTAAAAAGAGGTAGATAAGCAGACAACCATTTATCTATTAATAAATAAAGGCTTTATATTTAAGAATAATAGATAGAAAAAGTAATGATTTGATGGTAAAAGGTGTTTGTACCTTCATGTTGTGCAGATGTGGATGCCTCACTGCATTTTGATATTTGTGTAAAATATTTTAGAATTATCTTTTTACCAGAATATTGGCCTCCATTCTTTCCATATTCAATAGGTGACATTGTATCTATAAAGAAAAACCTTTAGATGTTAGGAAATGAATATGAAATTGAAGGAAAATCGCATACTTCCCTCAATAATAATTTGTATTTCTAAGTAACCAAGGTTAAACTATAATTCCATAAAGAATCTATGAGTCTTCAGATGAACCTACGCTACCCTCTAGAATGACCTCTACCTGCATGCTCAGAGAACAACAACAAATCAAAACAATGCTAAGAAAACATACTCTAACAGACAAGAAGTAGTCTTTGACAACAAAAATGCTCCTAACACACAACAAGATGACATGGATACTTGTCTACCATAGTTGTAGATAGTGCATCTATGCTGCCTATGAAACTGAAGAAAAAGAGCTTTGGACAACAAAACTATGGAAGAAGAATACTCTACCTAGAAATTCTAAAGAAACTAACAAAGGTTAAAAAAGAAGTAACAAGGCTACAACAACAAGTAGGCATTAAGTCAAATTTATTGCTAGAGATTATCCAAAACAAAACAAGCACATTGATTTTTGGAAGCTTTCAATTTACCTATTATCATAGTCATCACAACTTTCTATCATCGATAGTCACTTTAATGTTACTACAACCGATCGATCATGACCGATTGACAATACTCACAACAATCCCATACTATCAAAATATCTACAATCGATCAATTTTTGATGATCGACAATCCACTACAACCAATCGATATGTGTCGAGGGGTAGTCCTCTACAATAGATCATCACTATCAAAATATCTACAATCGATCAATAATTGATTGATAATTCTTAAATGTGAGTCTTATCTGCAATCAATCATCTTATATCATTGACACTCCTCTACAACCGATCAACTTATGTTGATTGACACTCCTCTACAACCGATCAACTTATTGATTGACACTCCTCTACAATCAATCACTTATGCTGATTAACACTCCTTTACAATCGATCAACATATATCGATTGACACTCCTCTACAACCGATCTTTAGGCTGATTGACACTCCTCTATAACCGATCGACTTATGCTGATTGACACTCCTTTGAAATCGATCAACTTATGTCGATTGACACTCCTGTGCAACCAATCAACTTATGCCAATAGACACTCCTTTGCAATCGATTAACTTATACTGATTGACACTCCTCTACAACCGATCAACATATGTCGATTGACACTCCTCTACAATAGATCGATTTATGTTGAGAAGCACTCCTCTACAACCTTGTCAAGTTTGTGGAACCGATCGATGTCTTTCGATTGATAATACCCTACAACCAATCGATAAATATGTCGACTAACAATAGGTTTTTTATTGCTTCAAAGATATTTTTGAGTTAGAGTGTTTTAGATGTATGTTTATCGGTACCCCCTTCAGTATTTATACGGGTAGTATATGTGGCGAATTGGGAGGAAAAACAAAATTATTTATAATTTGAAGGTGAATTATCCATGGAATTGGGTGAAAGTGGTTGGTGAATTAAAATAAAAATAGGATAATTATTATCAACGTCAGGTGAATTGACCCCAAAAAAATTCCACCCCATAAATTTTGGGTGAATGGGCCCTAGTGAAAGGTCCCAAAATTAGCAAATTTAAAATTTTAAAAATCCTAAATATAGCCAATTTGTGATGATTCACGCTTATGCATAACGCTCGTTACCCCCTTCTCCCAAGTGGTCCTTTGCAGACATAATGAGGGAGAGACAAGAAGTTGAGGATGAATCTTTGAGCAATGATGCCTTAAAATCCATCTTCTCTACTACAACCAAGAAGCCAATGGATAAAGGCTTCTAGTCCAGAGTTAATGGTTGTCTTCCCTAGGCTGCCCACCATCCCAAACTTGTTATTGAACAAAGTTTGGTGGCTGAAAATATTTTGTACAAGAGTAACCATGATCTAATATGTAAGTTTATTGGCATGAGACCATCTCTAGGGTTTATGACCTCATGGATTCGAAAGAACTGGGAGCCTTTAGGGGATATTTCAATATTCCTCATTAGTAATGGATATTATATAGTGAGTTTCTCTTCACGAGTAGATAGGGACAAAGCTTTTGAATCAAGGAAGAGAAGCTATGGAGCAACAAGTCTTTTTGTGCAGCCCTAGAAGCTAGGATTTGATCCAAGAATGGAACCCACTATAGTGGTTGTTTGGGTTCGATTATATGCTCTACCAATGGAATATTGGTGCAAACCAATTTTTGAGAGATTGGGTAATTTCTTGGGATGCTATCTAGGAGTAGCCAGAGATACGATGATGGGAGCTTCAACCATTTATGCTTGGATCTATGTTGAGATGGATCTTAATCACCCATTACTAACTAAAATAGAAATAGATATGGGGGATTTAACTTAGGTCCAACAAATAGACTATGAAGTGATCCCCTTTCAATGTAGGATTTATCATAAGCATGGACATCTTGCCTAATTGTACCTTAAGACTATCCAAAAGGAGCCCATCCCATCGAAGGCTAATGGTAATGATGACAAGATGCTTGAGAAGAAGGTAGAAGCTCAACCCACAACCTCAAGCCTAAATACACCAAAAGAGGGTTTTGAAGCACCTAAGAGAAAGAAAAAGCAAAAGAAGAAGGTGACATGATCAAACTAGACAAAAGAGAGAAACCTAAATAGGTATGAAATTCTTAATAACCTAATGGACATGGAGAATGAGATAACTATAATGGGGGAACCACAAGGGGAAAATATACCCTCTAAAAATGTAGAAGTAGTCTAATAGAGGATAACTCAACCAATGTTGGAGACCAATATCCAACCCATCCCAAACCATATTGCCATAACAACTTCAGAGAACCTCAACCTTGCTATGGTCTTGGTTGATAGGGATGTCTCAATGAAAGATAGAGATAAAGATAGAGGGAAGCCTACTCTTGGAATTCAACAAGCAGAGAAATGATTAAAAAACTCCCAAGCCAAGAGTGTGGGATAAAAATCAAACCAGGAGCAATTGGCAATGGAGGGTGACCAACTAGTAAACCAAGGAAGAGTAAAGTAGATTGATACTTACTAGGTTCTAGATTCCCAATGATTGTACAATCATGGAATATTAGAGGCTTAAACAATAGGTCTCATCAAATTGTTGTTCATAGTTTAATTGAAAGTCATCATTCAAATTTTATTCTCCTTCAAGAGATAAAATCTTCAATACAGGTGATGGATAGAATAGCCAAGAAAATATGGAGATAGGTAGAGCATATGGTTGTAGCATCCTAGGGTGCTTTAGGGGGTATAGTGACTTTGTGGAATCCTCTAAACTAGACAACAATTGATCATGTTGTAGGAAGGGGGTTCTCACATCTCTCTTCAAGAGTAAGAGTTCAAGAGAACTTTTGTTGATTTCAAATTTCTATGGTTCAAAATATTTGGGGAGCAATACCTCCAATGGGTAGTTTTACAAGCAAGTAGGATAGGAAAGGAAGAGGTGAATTGGATAGTGGTTGGTGACTTCAATGCTAAGCTTTCAGCTAGGGATCAGGAAGGGGGCATCCCATATTTGGATCAAGGGGATAAATTTATGATCTCTAAAGTAAATCAACTCAATTTGATTGATGTCCAGTGTGTAGGGCCTTCTCATACTTGGACAAACAAACAAGTGAGGTTGGAAAACAGGAAGGTAAAGTTAGATAGATTCTTGGTGTTCGAAGAGGCTTTTCTAAGATGGTCACTCAGGCTAGAAATTCTCAATCGTATAGAATCAGACCACTTTCCAATTCTCTTGGAATGGGATATGGGCCATAAATATTTCTCTAGACCATTTTAGTTTGAGAATTTTTGGTTAGAAAAGGAGGAGATTAGGGATAAAATCCTAGATTGGTGGGAGGAGGGGCACCCTACCCATGGGACAACATTGTTTGGAGTCTTTAAACAACTCCAACATGTCAAAGCTCAACTAAAAATCTAGAAAAGAAATAATAAATCAGACTTTCAAATTCAGAGAGTTCCATTAGTTGCAAGGATGGAGGAGCTAGCCACACTCTTTTAGACTAAAACAAACATAGAAGACTTGAAACAAGAAGATGAGTTGGTCAAAAAAGAGTTAGAGAGTATAGACAAACAAGAGGAGATCTATTGGAAACAAAGAGCCAAAACTTCTTGGTTATTAGAGGGGGACCAAAATACTAAGTTCTTCCATCACTCAACCTCAGCAAGAAGACACTCCAACACACTACCCAACCTAAAAGACCTTCATGGTAATGTGATGGACACTATCCTAGGTATGCAACAAGCTACAAATTTCTACTTTGAAAATATTTTCTCTACTTTTACCCATCCTAATATTGTAGTGCAACAAGAGATACTTAATTGTATCCCATAGATTATAACAACTAAACAAAACTAGACCCTCTTTAAAACTATGGATCTAGAGGAGGTGAGACACATAGTTTTCAACATGAGAACCAAAAAGTCCCTAAGCCTTGATGGGTTCCCAATTGAATTTTTCTAAGCTTTTTGGGATGACATAGGGGAGGATGTAACCAAGGTAGTGGAAGAATCTCATGCAAATAAAAGCATGTTATGGGCTATGAACCACACTTTCCTTACTTTGATTCCTAAAGTGGGAGAGGCTTCCAACCTTGGAGACTTTTGCCCGATTGCACTTTGCAATGTAGTCTACAAGATCATTACCAAACTGATGGTTGAAAGGCTCAAGAAGGTACTAGATAGTATTATCTCTCTAGAGCAAGGAGGATTTGTGGAGGGTCGACAAATTTTAGATGGAGTAATCTTGGCACAAGAAGTAGTTCACACATTGCATCAAAAAGGTCGAAGAGGTATGTTTATCAAATTAGACATGTCTAAGGCCTATGATAGAGTCCCTTGGTAGTTTCGAGATGAATGTTAGAGAACTTTGGTTTCTCTCAAGGCTAGAGAGAGTGGATCATGAGTTGTGTCTCTTTGACCTCCTTCTTAGTCCTCATCAATGGTATTCCCTCGGTTCCCTTTTAGGCCTCTAGGGGAATTTGACAAGGAGATCCTATATCCCCATACCTATTTATTATTCTTGTTGAAGGATTGGGTAGATTTCTTTGAAGGAACAAGCAACAAGGAGTTATCTCAGGAGTGCAAGTGGGAGCGATGAATCTGACCCATTTACAATTTGTGGATGACACAGGGTTGCTTGGGGTGGCCAATGTTAGAGAGGCAAGAGCGCTCAAAGTTGCCTTAAATACCTATCTAGAAGCCATAGGCTAAGAAGTGAATGCAATCAAGTCCAAGGTAGTGTTATTTAATACCAAAAGGGGGATCCAAGATCAGATTCTAAACATCTTAGGTTTCTCTCAGGGCTCCCTCCCATTGGACTACCTAGGGATTCCACTCCATTATAAGAAGTTGAAGGTGACAAAATGGAAAACACTAGTGGATAGAATTGGTGGGAAGGTAAATCATTGGATGCATCATTAGATTTCTTTTGGAGGAAGAGTGACTCTTCTTCAATCAATGATTCAAGCAATGCCAATTTACAAGTTCTCTATCCTTGCAGCTTCAATTGGAATCCTAAGGGAGCTAGACTCGCTCATGCAAAAATTCCTTTGGGATGGCCCAAGGATGGGTAAGCGATGGGCTCTAGTAAGTTGGGATAAAATTTACCAACCTAAAGCAAGCAGAGGATTAGGAATTCAAAAAGCAACATTGAATAACCAAGCTCTAGCAGGTAAGCTTTATTGGAGATGGATCTCTAATCAAGAAGCATTGTTTAGAAAAGTTATTACTAGTAAGTATTTGGGTAACATTCCCCATGAGGAAAGGGTCGCATCCCTATGAGTGGCCAAGGTTCTATTGTTTGGAAAGTGTTGAAATTAGGAGAGAAAGTGGTAAAACCAAGACTATTTTGGAAAGTGGGTAGAGGGGATAAAGCAAATTTTTGGATCGATTCTTGGGACCAATACCCCCCTTAATTTTAGAATTTCTAGAGTTACAACCCCTTCAATAAATCTTAGAGGCTAGAGGTTGGATTAAGACAACATGCTATCTACATACAAGGTAGATTGGGACCTTCTCTCTTATGCAACTAAAATAGTGGGAAGAGTGGCCAGTCTCAATCTCTCAGAATGTGTTGCCACTTTTAGAGAGGATATTAAAGCAATACCACCTTACAAGAAAGGAGGAAGAGGATAAGATAGCTTGGGGTCATGGGAATTTAGGCATCTATATAATCTAAGATGGTTATAATGAATTGCTCCCTCCCCTTTGGTGTGATTGGATGTTCCATGGGATAGAGTATGGTTGGCAAAGGGTTGGCCAAAAATCAATTTCTTTGCCTAGCAAGTTATGCATCAAAGCTTCCTCACCTATGATAACTTACAAAAGAGGGGTTTTCATGGCCCCTCTAAATGTATCATGTGCAATACCTAAGAGGAGACAATAGATCATTTGCTCTTCTAATGTGACTTTACCTTGAAGTTATGGAGTCGATGGGTTGATCTCTTCAAGGCCCATCTCAACCAATAGTTAACACATACTAATATATGAGAGGTCTAGAAATGAAGAAGGTTAAAAAATAAATTAGTTTAGTTGGGTTGGTCTCTAGGTCCAAGCTTTATCTGGTGGCACATATGGTTGGAAAGAAATGCCAAAATTTTTAGAGAGGAATACACTCTGATAGAGCTAGTTTGGCAAAAAATATTAAACAAGGTTACAGAAATAGTAAAAGCTCATGTGGGGGAGCAAGAAAACCAACAAGGAGAGAATGTTGCCATGAGGTAGACTCATGGGGCTTGGCAACCCCCACCCCTAGGCTAGGAAAAATCAACATAGATGGAGCAACCAAGAATAACCCAGGGGCAACAGGCATTGGTTTCCTTAGAAGAGACTACAAGGGGAAGGTTCTTCATTGGGAATTGGAAGGCCTAGGAGTAGCAACAAATAATGAAGTAGAGGCTTTGGCAATCAGACAAGGCTCTCTCAATGCTTGGGAGAATGGAGTTCGAAAGATCATAGTGGAGTCTGACTCTCAAATTTTGGTGGGGTTGCTAGATGAGATTAGGAATTTCAGACCGAGTGCGTGGTGGATCAAGAACATAGTGAGTCAGATTAAAGCCATTTGGCAGCAGTTTGAGGATGCCATTCTGGTTTATGTAGGCAGAGGGAAGAATGCAATGGCTGACTTTTTGGCTAAAAAGGGAAGTGAGCATCTTGTTGGATACCAGTTGAAATCTGATCAGAATAGGGATACTATAGATTGGATGGAGGTGAACAAACAAGTTTTATTACTAGCCAATAATGATTTAGGCAATGAAGTGTGTGGGACCAGGGTAGATGTTTATGATGATTAGCCTTTGGTCTGGCATCATGTTGTTGCTTGTAGTGTTCTTAGTCCCAATTTGGGATAGCCCTCAAAGTCATGGCAAGAGAGAGAAGCAAATTCGGGTTCTCTAGAATAGTATTAATGAAAATTGTAATCAGGATAGGAGTTTTTGCTCTTTGGATCGCACTAAGAAATTTGTGGTCCAAGGAGATGTTAGAGTTAGTTTTATTAGGATCTTGGGATTGGCCAAAAGTGGTAGGCCAATTATTGTAACTTTGAATCTATCTTCTTAATACAATTTTCACCTTTTTAAAAAAAAACATCATTTTTTGAAAATTATTAAACACCCCTCGCACTCTTTCTCATTTTTAAAATTTTTCTCCCTAATTAATAAAATTATTAAAATAAAATAAATAAATAAAGAAATAAAAAAATAGAGGAAAAAATAAGAAGAGAGAAGTATCAAGTATTGTCAATTTTTTTGTGGAAGTCCTATCATTTGGTGTTCATCTCTTCAAGTTGATCAAAGTGCATGATATTAGAGCATATTACATTATTTGATATGTATATGTGTCATGAGAAAATATCAAGAGTCTCTTAGAAAAGTGACAAGATAAGAATTCAAAGGTCATGGTCTAGAATTTAAAGAGTTATTTTTTATAGCTATATTATAGAGACAAAGCTCCATAACTTGTATAGAAGATTGAATAGTGAAAATATCTGGATTGTATTTGTAGATTAAAAATACAACGCCAAACAAAAGATAAAACCACAATAATGGAATACAGGAAAGTTGCACAAAACAAACGATTATTATTAATCAGTGGAGTTTAAAAACTCCTTTTGAGTACAACAGGGCCTGTAACCCTTTATTCGTGATACACAATTACAAGTTATGCTAGGGTTCTCCGAAACCCTAGCTGGCACAAATGGTGGCGCTTCCGAAGAATGTATCTTCAATCCCAACAGAGTGAGTGGGCTTTGTTGTATCCCTTTCTTGGACCACTCCGACTTAATCAGTTGCCATCAATAAACCGGATCTGCTGTCAAAAACCTGCACACATTAACACTATCAAGGAGTTAGAAATTAATAAGAGGGCTCCACTTGTGTGAGCCCTCGAAAACAATCTAAAACCCTAGAAAAATAGAATTCAGGAATTCAACAACAGATCAATAAAAAAAAGAAGTTACTTGCTTTAAACTAATTTATACCTGTTCTCTGTTAACGCAGCTAGACCAGGCGACACCTGGAAGTAATGTGGCTATCAAATCGGCTATGGAAGGCGCCCTGGTGCACTCACTGAATGCCCGTGTGCTTCTGGATTAAGGTTTCAGACGTCGGTCTGAGTCTGTGGCTGTGGGTAAATTCCCGCGGGCACTTGGTAAACGCCTGTGGGCACTTGGTAAATGCCCGTGGGCACTTGGTAAAGGGGTAAACGCCCGCGGGAACTTGCGACAAGAATGGGGGATTCTGCAGAATGCTACAGAAGAGATGGCGACGAAAGCAGCGACGGAAGCAGCGATGGATGCGGCGATGGATGCGACGAAAAGGTAGCAGAAGAGAGATAGAGGGGATCAGAAAAGGAGATAGAAGTTAAGAAGATAGAAAAGATCCAGGATAGAAGTAGCAAAAGACATAGAGCCTTTGAGCCATCAAGGTGACTCAATTTATAATCTACTCTTAGGGCACACTTTAGGGTTTTAACGACACTTTGAACGTGTGGCTAAGATTAAAGTGGATCTAAGGGTAGAGAATAAATCTAGGTTGTGAAATGGATTAAGATGGATGGACGGATGAGATTAAATGAAGGACGGACGACTCAGATTAAATCACTTAAACTATTATTTAAATATATATATTAAAATATTAAAATATTAAAATATATATATAAATATTAATTTAAATAAATTTGGGGATGAAAAATGGTGGGAAAGGTGAAATTGGGCCAAATAATGGTGGGAAAGTGTGGATTTGGGCCAAATAATGGCGGGAAGGTGGATGACCGACACGTGGCTGACAGGAAGGTATAGATGAATTGCAAGTGGCTGGATTTTGGTGTCTACAGATGCCCCTTTTTGAGCTGCTTTGTGTGAAGACACAATGCAACACAAAAACTTAGGACACCTGAAAAGCTGGATCAGACGCAACTCTCTCTCAAGACTAAAGAACAACTTTGAAGACCAAAGAATAAAAAAATATTTAAAATTTATCAGCTTACCCCCTCAATTGGCGAGCGAGAATGGTTCTCACGAGCCAATTGGAAGAAATTCGGAAGAAAATGAACCGTTTTTGCCCCAACGGTGAAAAAAAAAAAAGGGGTTGGTGTATGAACCATCTATTTATGTCCCAACAGAAAAGGGGTTGGTGTACAAACCAAAAAATAATATGATTGAAGACGATATGAGTGATGTGAAAGATGAACCGTTTTCTGCCCCAACGGTTAGAAAGGGATTTTTGCCAAATTGTAAGTTCCATGATCATGTAAGATGAATTCCACTATAGGAAAATTAGAAATTGATAACGGATGCCCCAACTCCTGTGTGTGAGTCCATACTGTTAATGAAATTGCCTTGTTGGCGCCATTGATATGCAGAGATGAAAGATGCATGAAAAAGAGTCCAAAACTCAGAGATGCTCCTAGTGACTATATGGATAATTCCTCGGGTCGGAACCAATCAACCTAGGTAGCCTCAATCTCTAGCAAGACTCAAAATAATGATGATATTAAAGATTGTCCATGTTTAAGGCCCCATGAACTAGGCCATCAATGACAACTGTTGAGCAAATTAATCTTGGTATGAGGTCACTTGAAAAGTAGAATACCAAAAATTGATTTCCAATTTTCAAACAGTGAAATAATTGATGATGATAAATGGTAAGTGTCCTTATGGTGGTTTAATCCTCTTACCGAATTGCATGGATGCAAATCGTTGCAATCGCCAAGGTGATAGAATATACCACTAGATACGAGGTTTAATTTAATTTAATTTGGCAAAAATATGCATGATGAAAGAAGAATGAATGAAATTGACGATAGATCAGAAGAATTGATGAATGTTGTTAATTTTGTGAAGGTTTTGAATGTTTTTAACCCAATTTGTAAATCAATGATGAATGATGCGCTTTTTGAGAAAAATGACAAAATTTGTTTCCAAAACTGTTGTAACCTTCACAAAATGTTTTATTATGATAAGAAGAATGGATGGATGCAATTTGATGAAATTTGGAGGAGGTAAGCTTCAATTTTGTAAGTTTTGTTCTTTTATTCAATACTGACACCAAACACCGGTATGCATTTGGAGGTGGCAGAAATGCCCGCCGGTGTTTGAATGCATCATGAAACGCCCCACTGCGTCTGAATGCACCATGAAATGCCCCACTACGTTTTAGGGTGCCAAAACCAGCTATTTAAATAGTTTCAGCGAGAATTTCGCTCATTTGTGCGTTCGAGCTTGAGAGAAGTGCGTCTGAGGGAGTGGAATGAAGTGAAGTGAAGTGAAAGGTTGTGTGGGAGAGTGAAGCACGCGGGAGCTATGGCGGAGATGGGAGTGGATGCGCCAGTGCAGCCAGCTGAGGTATTTGTTTATTTAAGCAATTACTTTTATTTGTTTTGTTTTTTTTTTTTTTTTGAAAAAAAATTTGTAACCAATTTTTGTTTTGTTGTTTTGCAGCTTAGGGTGTTAGAGGCACGACACCGATTCTCCCCTATAATTTCGGGGATGAGGAGGTCATTGTACCAGGTAGACTGGGAGATATTGGAGGTAGTAGGGCTAGCGGAGGCAGCCCGGTTGGAGGTAGTTCGGGCAGATGAGGGGTACCTCTCGGCTTTGGTCGAGAGGTGGGATCCAGATCGGGGGACGTTCTAGCTCCCGACTGGAGAGATGACGGTGATGCTTGAGGATGTATACCGCATCCTCAAGGTGCCCATGGAGGGGGCACGGGTGGATGTTGGACTAGATAGGACCATGGATATGGCCAAGTTGTTTGGGGATGACTGGAGGGAGATTCAGACGGAGAGCGGGGGGATTCCTTACTTGGCCATGTATACGGCCAAGGAGTTGGTAGCGATGGAGGCTCTGATGATGTTCGTGTTGACCAACATTGTGGCCCCGAACAACATCGGGTGCAGGTTCCCATGGAACCTGATGGGTGTAGTGAGCGAGATGCTCACTAATAGGGTAGTGTATGCCTGGGCGCCTGCTTTATTGGTGCAGGTGTATCGGGAGTTGTATGAGGTTCGGAGATGGGGCCGAAAGGGCCTAGGTTGCAGTGTGATTCTCCAGTGCTGGGGCTGGGAGAACTACAGAGTGGCTCGATTGGAGGGGTTGCCATGTGCTTACTGGGACATGAGCCAGGATTATGGTAGGAGATGGCTAGTGGCGGAGGAGAGACAGCCGAGCCGCCCCGTGAGATCGGGGCAATGGTATAGGAGTTTATGGGTAGACTTGACAGATGCCCAAGTCATTTGGAGGCCCTGGCGGGAGGTAAGGTGGATCGGGGATGGAGAGCATCTGAGATAGGTGCGACAGGCTAGATGGGTAGTGGGTCGGGGCCACAGCGAGGCGGAGTACATACAGATGTCTCGAGTGCTCCGCCAAGTCGGATTGAGACAGGATGTCCCCGGTGAGCCAGTGCGCTATCGGAGGCACAGATCAGAGGGGGATTTGTCGTGTGCCGAGCCGTGGAGGGAGGTGACAGAGGACAATGAGGACATGGAGATCCTCGACATGGATGATGTCGAGGTGACAGCTGAGTATGCAGCATGGATGGCCGCAGAGCCAAGGTGGGAGCCACCATTGGTGGCTGTTGGAGCTAGAGAGGATGAGGGAACCGCAGAGGTTCCCAAGCACAGGGAGGGTCCCCGCTTTCGATATGATAGTCAAAGGTGAAAGGGAAAGATGGTGTGGCAGGCACCGGGGAGCGGAGATGATGAGGAGGATGATGGCGAGGGCCTAGGAGAGGCCGCAGGAGAGACTAGGGAGGTACCCCCTAGCGGGCACAAGGATGAGCTGGCACAGCTGCAACAGAAGATAGCAGAGCGCGATGCTATGCTAGCTATCCGAGATGAGAGGATAGCTCGACTGGAGCAACAGGTTGTAGAGCGGGATGCCCTGATAGCTATTCAGGAGGGGAGGATGGCCCAGATGCAGGCAGACTTGGATGGAGCGACTAGGGTGCCCCAGGATGACAGGGTGACGAGACTCCGAGCGAGCTAGCGAGAGCGAGGAGTGACGACACGGGATAGACATATCTAGACTTAGGTCTAGGACTTGTTATATTGAGGCTCTGGAGGACACATTGTTTAGGCATCGCATTGTGTAAACCTTTATTCGTGATACACAGTTACAAGTTATGCTAGGGTTCTCCGAAACCCTAGCTGGCACAAATGGTGGCGCTTCCGAAGAATGTATCTTCAATCCCAACAGAGTGAGTGGGCTTTGTTGTATCCCTTGCTTGGACCACTCCAGCTTAATCACCTGCCATCAATAAACCGGATCTGTTGTCAAAAACCTGCACACATTAACACTATCAAGGAGTTAGAAATTAATAAGAGGGCTCCACTGTGTGAGCCCTCAGAAACAATCTAAAACCCTAGAAAAATAGAATTCAAGAATTCAACAACAGATCAATAAAAGAAAAGAAGTTACTTGCTTTAAACTAATTTATACCTGTTCTCTGTTAACGCAGCTAGACCAGGCGACACCTGGAAGTAATGTGGCTGTCAAATCGGCTACGGAAGGCGCCCTGGTGCACTCGCTGAACGCCCGCGTGCTTCGGATTAAGGTTTCGTACGTCGGTCCGAGTCCGTGGTCAGGTAAACGCCCACGGGCACTTGGTAAACGCCTGTGGGCACTTGGTAAACGCCCGTGGGCACTTGGTAAAGGGGTAAACGCCGGCGGGCACTTGCGACAAGAATGGGGGATTCTGCAGAATGCTGCAGAAGAGATGGCGGCGAAAGTAGCGACGAAAGCGGCGATGGATGCGGCGATGGATGCGACGAAAAGGTAGCAGAAGAGAGATAGAGGGGATCAGAAAAGGAGATAGAAGAAGTTAAGAAGATAGAAAAGATCCAGGATAGAAGTAGCAAAAGACATAGGGTTTGAGCCATCAAGGTGACTCAATTTATAATCTACTCTTAGGGCACACTTTAGGGTTTTAACGACACTTTGAACGTGTGGCTAAGATTAAAGTGGATCTAAGGGTAGAGAATAAATCTAGGTTGTGAAATGGATTAAGATGGATGGACTGGATGAGATTAAATGAAGGATGGACGGCTCAGATTAAATCACTTAAACTATTATTTAAATATATATATTAAAATATTAAAATATATATATATAAATATTAATTTAAATAAATTTGGGGATGAAAAATGGCGGGAAAGGTGAAATTGGGCCAAATAATGGCGGGAAAGTGTGGATTTGGGCCAAATAATGGCGGGAAGGTGGATGACCGACACGTGGCCGACAGGAAGGTATAGATGACTTGCAAGTGGCCGGATTTTGGTGTCTACAGATGCCCTTTTTGAGCCGCTTTGTGTGAAGACACAATGCAAGCACAAAAACTTAGGACACCCGAAAAGTCGGATCAGACGCAACTCTCTCTCAAGACTAAAGCACAACTTTGAAGACCAAAGAATAAAAGAATATTTAAAATTTATCAGCTTACCCCCTCAATTGGCGAGCGAGAATGGTTCTCACGAGCCAATTGGAAGAAATTCGGAAGAAAATGAACCGTTTTTGCCCCAACGGTGAAAAAGGGGTTTGTGTATGAACCATCTGTTTATGTCCCAACATAAAAGGGGTTGGTGTACAAACCAGAAAATAATATGATTGAAGACGATATGAGTGATGTGAAAGATGAACCGTTTTCTGCCCCAACGGTTAGAAAGGGATTTTTGCCAAATTTTAAATTCCATGATCATGTAAGATGAATTCTACTATTAGGAAAGTTAAAAATTGATAACGGATGCCCCAACTCCTGTGGGTGAATCCATACTGTTGATGAAATTGCCTTGTTGGCGCCATTGATATGCAGAGATGCAATATGAAAGAGTCCGGAACTTCAGAGATGCTCCTAGTGACCGTATGGATAATTCCTCGGGTCGGAACCAATCAACCTAGGTAGCCTTAATCTCTAGCAAGACTCAAAATAATGATGATATTGAAGATTGTCCACGTTTAAGGCCCCATGAACTAGGCCATCAATGACAACTCGTTGAGCAAATTAATCTTGGTATGAGGTCACTTGAAAAGTAGGATACCCAAAATTGATTTCCAATTTTCAAACAATGAAATAATTGATGATGATAAATGGTAAGTGTCCTTATGGTGGTTTAATCCTCTTACCGAATTGCATGGATGCAAATCGCCGCAATCGCCAAGGTGATAGAATATACCACTAGATACGAGGTTTACTTTAATTTAATTTGGCAAAAATATGCATGATGAAAGAAGAATGAATGAAATTGACGATAGAAGAATTGATGAATGTTGTTAATTTTGTGAAGGTTTTGAATTTTTTTAACCCAATTTGTAAATCAATGATGAATGATGCGCTTTTTGAGCAAAATGACAAAATTTGTGTCCAAAACTGTTGTAACCTTCACAAAATGTTTTATTATGATAAGAAGAATGGATGGATGCAATTTGATGAAATTTGGAGGAGGTAAGCTTCAATTTTGTAAGTTTTGTTCCTTTATTCAATACTGACACCAAACGCCGGTATGCATTTGGAGGTGGCGTAAACGCCCGCCGGTGTTTGAGTGCATCATGAAACGCCCAATCGCATCTGAATGCGCCATGAAATGCCCCACTACATTTCAGGGCGCCAAAACCAGCTATTTAAACAGTTTCAACGAGAATTTCGCTCATTTGTGCGTTCGAGCTTGAGAGAAGTGCGTCTGAGGGAGTGGAGTGAAGTGAAGTGAAAGGTTGTGTGGGAGAGTGAAGCACGCGGGAGCTATGGCGGAGATGGGAGCGGACGCGCCAGTGCAGCCAACTGAGGTATTTGTTCATTTAAGCAAGTACTTATTATGTGTTTTTTTTTTTTTTTTTGAAAAAATTTGTAACAAATTTTTGTTTTGTTGTTTTGCAGCTTAGGGTGTTAGAGGCACGACACCGATTCTCCCCTATCATTCCGGGGATGAGGAGGTCATTGTCCCAGGCAGACTGGGAGATATTGGAGGCAGGGGGCTAGCGGAGGGCACCGATTGGAGGACTAGTGAGAGACACCACTAGGTCTAGGGATCCTACTAGGTCACAAGGGTCCTCTTTTGATGGTTAGCTTAGTTCTTAGATGCACTCTTTATGAGCCTTGGTGCTCTATTGTATATTGTAGCCTTTTGGCATTCATTGTACGCGTTTGACCTTTATACTATATATATATATACATGGCTTTTATTTATTTAGTGTTTTACTCTCTTTTGTGTGAATGCCTATGTTTTTGTGATGCATGTTTTTATATGTTTTAATGTTTTTGATGCATATGTGATGGAATGGAATGCAAACTTATAGATGATTAATGCGAGACTAAGTAAATGAAATATGCACTAAGAAGCACTCATACTTTTAGATAGTTAGATTTAGCCAACTCTTATCATAATTGTTTAATCAGGGGCACCGAACTTGGTGGCTTGTGAATGGATGACGTATGGAATGACATGAATATGGAAGAAGATATGGAGGGTGATATGGAGGAAGATATGGAGGAAGACTGTTTTACAAAGACTCAAACATGCTAGTGGTATCAAACAAACTTACTAATACCGCCTAATTCAACTAGGACCAAATGTGTGTGCATGCGAGTTCATTAACCAAATCGGAAGCATGGTAGTGACTCTAGGCAATCAAAAACCCGTGTGTGTGCAAGTGTGTTCATTAACCTCATCTTGCATAAATTAGGTAACCCTCTTATGGAGAAGACCCCGAAGCTAGTTTGTCCGTATGAGCATTCGGAGGTCTCTTTTTGAGGAGAGACATGTCGCCACGCAATGAGTATACTCCACTCGCCACCAAGCGTCTATAGCCCCGGTGAAGGTTAACTCCATAGTCCATGTTGTTTTTGACCTTTGTAAGCCTTGGGGATGACTACCTATCCGTCTGATCGGACAAGTAGTACGATCCTTACAACTTATTTGGGATCAGTGGTGTGTGAAAAATGTTCATTTCCTTAGAGCTTTGGGGAATCGGATTCTCAACCGAAGTATGATGAGAATTTTACCCTATCCTTACTACTCTGTTTATATTTATATTTTGTGATTGCTTGTGATAGTGGTAAGAACCACTGTTTTATGGACTATGTTTGCATGATAGGACAAACGAGGATTACCCTTTTCACTTCAAGGCACAACCCAAGGATGGTGTTATCTCTCTTTGACACAAGATGTTTTTAAGATGTGAAAATGTGATAGGTTCAAGACCGCTTTTGAAATCATTTCCCAATACTCAAGATTTTATTTAGTGTAATTTGTGATATGGCCCTAGAGAACTTTGACATGCATTTCAAAGTTTGCTTAAAACACTAGGAATGGCCGAGTGACTCGAAAACATTTTGGCAATGTAAATATGTGCAAATGGAAAATGGGTGTACGAATGACAATTCGGTTTGATGGATTTTATGAAGGTGCCCCAGATTAAGGCAACATGACTTTTGCTTGACCAAATTTTATATCCAAAAGATAGAATGGTCTCTAACATGATATGCAACTATGGCTGAAAATGAAATGTTATGGTTTTCAATGAGATGTATGCACATGAAATGCAATGTTTTTGAATGAGATGTATGCAACTAACAATGAAATGCAAATTCTTTTTATTTTATTTGTTTTTTTTTTTTTTTTGTACAAGCCATGTATATATGTACATATAAAATTCAAACTATGCGTAGAATGCCCTCAAGTGTATAACATTAAGTGGTTCGGGTTCTTCCTCTCCCTCTAAATCGGCAAGTCTATAAGTTCCATTACCCACTCTTTCAAGTGACTATATATGGACCTAACCAATTAGCCGCGAATTTATCTCGAAGATGCGGCAATGCATTGGTGTTTTGTTGATTCTCTTTAAGGACAAGATCCCCTACTTGAAATTCTCTTAGATGAACTTTGGCATTGTAAGCACGTTTCAATCGGTCTTGATAAACTCGCAAATGCTCTAAAGCATTGATTCGTTTTTCATCTATGAGTGTGAGTTGATCAAGACGTGCTTGTCTAGCAATATCATCATCGATAAATTCCTGCAAAGAAATTCGCAAGGAAGGGATCTCGACGAGGCGGAGCTAAGACCGGCGGAGACGCTAAGTACCGCTTGATGTCATCAAAGGCTTTCTCGACACTCATCTCGTCCATGAAAATTGTACCCCTTTTGTAGTAGGTGGCAAAATGGCCTACATTTATCATAAAGTTGTGCAATAAAGCGACGGATTGAATTAATCTTTCCTTGTAAACTACGCAACTCCTTCAAATTAGTTGGGGGACACATTTCCATAATGGCTTTGACCTTGTTTGGGTCCACCTCAATACCTCGTTTAGAGATAATAAAACCTAGGAGTTTGCCTGAGGTAACACCAAAGACACATTTCTTAGGCTTATCCGGATCATATGGATTATGGAGCGGGGTGAATAAGTCTTCGAAATTCATTGTCGACTTATGGAAGAAAGGATGGGCGGAATGGAAGGGAAAACCGATGAAGACCTCGAAGACTTGAGATGCAAAACAACATAGTTTTTTAGTTTTTTTTTTTTTGTAGTGGTGAAAACCACTATTTTAGTATATACATATAATACAGGTTTGGATTATGGCTTATGGATGTGGCGGAGGGGGTGGTTCACCTCGTTCTTGTGGAAGAAGCAAGCGAAAGATGGCCTCTTGGAGAGGGAACAATTGGAGATAAAACTCGCCTTGTTTAGTGAGGGGAACAATGGGCGCCGACTCTTCTTCGGATTCATCACCATTTGACATGACGTCAAATTCTTCATAGGCTTCATCTTCGGATTCGTCGAGGTGGAGGATTTCTTCTTCCGAATTAAGATTAATGCTTTGAAAAGCTTGCTCAAAAGAAGAAAGGGATGGAAGTGGTTGGTAGCCCAAACCAAAACGCTCAGTGGGTCTCTAGTATGGCATATCGATGCGTTCAGCTACCCCTTGCTCGTATCGACCTAGGCCAAATTGCCGCCAATTATGTCTCGTGGAAATAGCGAGAGGGAAAACCCTCCATCCTTTCGATATTGGCAGGGACTCGGATGCTTAGGTTCTAGTATGGTGGTAGGACTAGAAGATGACTCTATTCCCCCATATACAAAATTAATGGAATTTGGCATAGAACCCATGTTATAAACCGATCCAATGGATAAATGTTGGTCATGTGGACGACCAAAATCTTTAACTGCTTGCACATTGAACGGTGTGATGTGGACATCTTGAATGGCATACTCACCAATACCCGCATCGATGAGATGGACCTTGACTTGGGAGGGAGATGGACTAGATGATGGAATAGAAGAATGTGGGATAGAAGAATTGGAAGGATTTGGTTGGGTTGATGCTTCACTAACTTGTGAAACATCACCTGGTGATGGTTGGGAAGATGGAGGAATAATAGGTGATGTTGAAGAAGGTGTAGAAGAAGGGGGTAATGACGTGGAAAGAGATGATTGGTCATGGCCACATGTGCATGTGGTCACTGATGAAGAAGAAGGAAGATTAGTTGATGAAGAAAGTGGTGAATGAGATGGAATAGCGGAAGAGGAAGATGGTTGCGATATGATGGGTAGCTCCTCAAGAATGGGAGCTTTAGAAGAAGATGGTATAGAAGAAGTAGATGGGGTCAAGAAAAGATGAGTGGATGGCAACACAATCTCATAAGGATTTGAGACATAGTTGCAATGTTTGAAGGGTTCAATGTCGACAGGTACACAATGAACCCGTCCCTCATATACATACTTCAGACATTGATGCAAGATAGAAGGGACACATCTCATCTCCCTAAGCCAAGGCCGTCCAAGCAATACATTGTATGCCATGGTCCCTTCCAAGATGTGAAACAAGGTATGCAAAGTTCGGGCCCCTACCTCAATGGGCAAGATAACCGTGCCAACCGTGGAAGATAAAGCATCATTGAATGCTTTAAGAGTAAAAGTCGACTTTGTGATAAGGGATGGCGACAGCTTTAGATGACTCAACGCCGATGTTGTAATGATATTGATTGAGGAACCGGTGTCAATTAAGACTCTCTTGAATGGCTTGTTATCGATCTTGGCCATGATATGTAGTGGAGGATCTATACTTTCTGTTGACATAGGTTTGATTTCAAAATCATAGAAAGTGATGGAGGGCTCCATGCATGTTTGAATACTCCCCACAAAGTTGTTGAAGGCATTAGTATCTTGAGTTTGAAGCTCGATTGACTTTAATATTTCCATTAATGCCTCTCTATGCGGGGGAGATTGTTGAATGAGGTCATAGATCGATAACTTGGCAGAAGCCATTTTTAAACTGGTAGTTAACCGGCTACTCAATGACATGATGGGTCGTTGGTGTTGAGTAGAATGATTTAGCGGTTGTTGAGAAGTACTAGCACGTCGTTGGGTCACTGTTACCTGAGGTGGACTCGGGGTTTGTACAGGTGGCCGTGGTTCAGCCTCGATTTGGTTGGTTCGCCCTTTGACCCCGGGTTACTACGTTAATAGTACCCACAAAACCTTGGTATTGTTGTACATGGTTGACTTGATTAGGAGGAGTTACCCGAGTTACTCCCCCTGAAGTTGTTGGAGCTTCCTCCCGATGTGGAAGGGGTGTTTGAAATATACCAAGATTTTGATTTTGTTGGGCTAAGGGGCTATCCAATTTAATGGCTCCAATCTCAATAAGATCTTGGATCACATGTTTGAAAGTCGTACAATTATTGATATCGTGCCCATTTTGCCTATGATAAGGACAAAATAGGTACTCCTTGTAATACTTCCCCCTTCTAGATGGGTCTAAAGGTTTAAACTCGGTAAAGTTAACTCGATTTGTGCTATATAACTTGTTGAATATGACCGCATATGGTTCATCTAAAGGTGTGAATTGTCGCTTGGGACGATTGTTTTGCCAAGGTCGAGTTTCCATGGTTGGCCCAAAGATTGGGAGCCGGTTGAGTAGGGGCGGGTACCGCATGATAAGCAATTGGTTGCGGTTGACTTTGCATTACTTGTTGTTGTTGAGCCATTACGGGCTGGCTCGCCACCACTTGATTAACTTGGTTAACATTTGAGGCTGTATTAGCCTGTGCTTGTTTGTTTTGGCCATAATTATTATTTCGTTGTTGGCCCTTTTGTTGCCATTCTTTTCTACGGGGTTTTAAAACACCCTCTTGGACTTTAATGTCTTCTATGATACTTGCTTGGGCCAAAGCCTCTTCAAAAGTCCGGTATTGTTGTAATTGGAGTAACCAAGAGATAGGTTTTAGACAACTCGGGTGAACATTTTGGTTAACTCCTCCATTGGTAGGGAGAATGGCAGTTTATTAATGATAGCCCTCCAACGGTTTCCAAAGTCATAAACAGCCTCATCGTCATGTTGCTTGAGCTTGTATAAGTCGGACAATGAAACTCTCTTTTGTACATTCAGGGAGAATCGTTCTAAAAATAGATTAATCAATTGCTCGTAAGCATAAATGCTATGGTGAGCTAAATGATTGTACCACCGTATAGCATCTCCTCCTAATGTTTTGAGGAAAAGTTCTGAGCATAAGAGCATCATTATTTTGGATTCTAAAGCAAGCATGCATGAATGAGCTCACATGTTCATGAGGATCCTCGGTTCCTCGAAATTTGTCAAACTTCGGTAATGTGAAATCGACCGGATATGGTGGTGAAGGTACCGAAGGATGAATTGGTTGATTGATCAATGACCTTAGCGTAGGTTTCTGACTAGATGAGCCAGGCATGTTGAGCATAAGGTTGTCAATCTGTTGTTGCATAGCATGGAGTCGTGGATCTTCATTAAAATTTTGACTCGTTTGATGATTATGAGGATGCAATGGAGGAGTGGAAAATTGATGAGATGGGATGAAATTGCCTGAATTAGGCGGTGTGGAATGGACAAGTTGTTGGTATGGATGATACCGAAAAGAAGGTGATTGGGGTAGATGATGAACTGGACTAGGTTGGGAGAAAGGTGGGGTAGGAATGGACACCACCGAAGATTGGGGTACCTGTGTGGGGCCCGAGCTAATAAAAGTTGGTCGGGTAGAAATTGGTTGGGGTGTAGGTTTTACTACGACAGGTGGTTGAGCATTTTGTTGCCGTTGTTGCAAAATCAATTTGTCGAGATACTCCTTAACCTTATTAATCTCTAACCCAAGGGAGGTGGGATGATTGGATGAAGGTGGAGGGCAGGCTGCCATGGTAGTCACGAAGACCGCATAGCAGGGGGTCAGGAGCAATGAAGGTGGCTGAAGTAGGCGATACCTGGGAAGGAACAATAGACTGTGTCCTAGGTAGGGTGAAACCATAAATGGTTTGGGAAGAAGAGGGTTGAAATTGGTCATGGCTAGAAGAGTTTCCACCAACTTCATAAAGAGAATTGGTGTACACCCGGGTACATGGAGGAGAAGGTGGTCGGGAAGACACTACATTTGTCTCCAAAGGAGGACAATTGAGCATCTGGGAAGATGTTGGAGATGAAGCCGGCTGAGCAGATACAACATTAGCCTCAAAAAAAGGGTTAGTGTAGACCTGAGTGAAACCAACGGGTATGGTTGATGCAATATCCTCCTGAAAAATAGAATCTTGCATAGGGGAATCTTGGATTGGCTCAAGGACATAGCCAGTGCCATCTCTTAAGTGAGTTTGCACTTGGGCCATATCAATGTGGGTAATATGAGAGGAATTGTCTTCCTCCATGGGCATGGCCATGTGGTAGATGGTAGAAGGACGTGAAAGACCTGCAGGCGAACCTGCCTGAAATTCACTAGGATAAGTGGCCATGTTGGTGGTGGGGATGTTCTCTGAATTTCCCATTTGATTATTTAGATTTAACATTTTAGATTGATTCCTTGTTAAGACCATAGAGCAATAAATCTAAACAAATTCAGAAAAGAAGAATGCAAAACTAGAATGATAAATTTACACTAAAAAAATTATCGTAAAACAGATCACAACCTAGGTTTCAACCAATGTGTCTTACCTTGCGGTTAATTAATTATTTTCTCGATCTTAATCTGTAGTAAATTTTAAGTGTCCGGTTTATGAGTTTTGCATGTGATCTAATCTTGAATTATTCACAAAAAAAGGTAAAAACTATGGCTAGGAAAGGACAACGAGATTCTTACTCGGTGATGAAATCCAAGCAAGTTTGCTCTGGGGTGACCTATGGTGTCTAAGGCAGAAGTTTAATGGATGGAGATGAATTCCACCGTCACTAAACTTCAAGCAATACCTAGTGATGAAATCCAGATATCACTGTTTTAAATGCAATATGAAAATGCAATGAATTTTTTTTTTTTTAAATGTTTTAGTTATCTAATGTGTACATACAAGGCTATAAATCAAAAGTTCTAATGATCTAAGCAAGAGGCTACCGAAAACATGTCATTTCCTCTCGAAGAAGTGGAGTACACCGTTTAAAACCCCCGCCTACCAATGATATCGATATCAAAGGAGCAACCGGAAGGTTCGGTCCACTTCTCTCGCCTCGGAATCACCCAATGGCAGGAGTACTATTGACATCCAATCAATAGTCCTACTTAGATAATTAAAACAAATAATTCGTAGCTATTCTAATATGCAGCTAGGTATGCAAAATTTTTTTTTTTTAATGCAAGCAACAATCAATAATGCAATGCAAAGAAAAATGTAATTAAAAATAACCTGTTCTTTTCCAGATTACTTAGTTTTTGTTCATTTTAAAGTAATGATCTCGAAAAAGAAACAAAATATGGCAGAAAAACCAAAAACGTAAAAAGTACAAACACTTACTTGGAAGCCTACGCTTTTCGTAGAAACCGACTTCAAACGCCCACGGGAGTCTCGCACAGCTGAAACGCACCTCTCGCGTTTCGTATTGGACTTCCGTACGCCCTCTCGCGTCCGCTGCATTTTCTCGCAAACTCGTAAACCCTAGTTCGTTGGAACAACGAATTTCGTGATTTCTCGGAACCTGCAAAATAAAACAGAAAACAGGAACAGATTAGTAAAGCAAGTATTAAAAATATGAAACCCTAGGGGGTCCCACCGTGATCGCCATTTGTAGATTAAAAATACAACGCCAAACAAAAGATAAAACCACAATAATGGAATACAGGAAAGTTGCACAAAACAAACGATTATTATTAATCAGTGGAGTTTAAAAACTCCTTTTGAGTACAACAGGCCTCGTAACCCTTTATTTGTGATACACAATATAAGTTATGCTAGGGTTCTCCGAAACCCTAGCCGGCACAAATGGTGGCGCTTCCGAAGAATGTATCTTCAATCCCAACAGAGTGAGTGGGCTTTGTTGTATCCCTTGCTTGGACCACTCCACTTAATCACCGCCATCAATAAACCGGATCTCGTCAAAAACCTGCACACATTAACACTATCAAGGAGTTAGAAATTAATAAGAGGGCTCCACTGTGTGAGCCCTCAGAAACAATCTAAAACCCTAGAAAAATAGAATTCAAGAATTCAACAACAGATCAATAAAAGAAAAGAAGTTACTTGCTTTAAACTAATTTATACCTGTTCTCTGTTAACGCAGCTAGACCAGCGACACCTGGAAGTAATGTGGCTGTCAAATCGGCCTGGAAGGCGCCCGGTGCACTCGCCGAACGCCCGCGTGCTTCGGATTAAGGTTTCGACGCCGGTCCGAGTCCGTGGTCAGGTAAACGCCCAGGCAGAACGCCCGTGGGCACTTGGTAAACGCCCGTGGGCACTTGGTAAAGGGGTAAACGCCCGCGGGCACTTGCGACAAGAATGGGGGATTCGCAGAATGCTGCAGAAGAGATGGCGGCGAAAGCGAAAGCGGCGATGGATGCGACGATGGATGCGACGAAAAGGTAGCAGAAGAGAGATAGAGGGGATCAAAAAAGGAGATAGAAGAAGTTAAGAAGATAGAAAAGATCCAGGATAGAAGTAGCAAAAGACATAGGGTTTGAGCCATCAAGGTGACTCAATTTATAATCTACTCTTAGGGCACACTTTAGGGTTTTAACGACACTTTGAACGTGTGGCTAAGATTAAAGTGGATCTAAGGGTAGAGAATAAATCTAGGTTGTGAAATGGATTAAGATGGATGGACGGATGAGATTAAATGAAGGACGGACGGCTCATATTAAATCACTTAAACTATTATTTAAATATATATATTAAAATATTAAAATATAAAAAAAAATATATATATATAAATATTAATTTAAATAAATTTGGGGATGAAAAATGGCGGGAAAGGTGAAATTGGGCCAAATAATGGCGGGAAAGTGTGGATTTGGGCCAAATAATGGCGGGAAGGTGGATGACCGACACGTGGCTGACAAGAAGGTATAGATGACTTGCAAGTGGCTGGATTTTGGTGTCTACAATAAATATGTGTCTTAGAGTACATCGAGAGTACAAAAATACCCACAGGCTACAACTGTGTACGTCCTCAACCTTACACTCAAAAATGGTAAAATACATATATCAAAAAATGTGTACTAAGGAGGTCCTGCACCCCTAGCCTATGAATCACCCTTGTCATCCCTGTGGATCCCGTGAGAGCTGGCTTTGTGTGTGCTAGAAGATCGGTGAGTCCACTTAGTCCTATGAGTTTGGTGGTTGGAACTCACTAAGGACTGCCCTGTAGTCTTGGTCTTGGTCCTCTATGACCCAGTAGCCTACCTGTCCTCTGGAACCTATAAACCCCTCAAATCGATGAAGCCCTCTAGTTGAGAGATACAAGTTGCCCTCGCATCCAATCGGTCATTTCTCTCCTCTACGAGAGAAGTGAGATGCATGATCTCTATCATAAGATCCACACCTATGACTAGTGGAGCATTTGGAGGTCCCATGACAACCTGAGAGGATGAAGGGTCTCCCCTCTATAGCCTAAGCATGTCCCTCTCTACAACTGCCTCACCCCATTGTGCCACTGCTACATCGTGGGTACTAGTGAGCTCCTGGACTCGACCCTCTACCATTGTATCTCACTCTATGAGACTAATGATCTCCTCCTACACCTTAGCTATTTGCCTATGTCAGTCAGCTAGCTTCACCTCTAGAGTGGCGATAGTGGTGTCTTGATCCCATTGCTGAGTTTGATATCTGCCAAGCTGACTCTACAAATTAGCAACCTAAGCTAAGAGTATCCCCTCTATGCTATCAGGAGGAACCTTACCCTCCTCTAGAGCCTCATCATTTGGGTTATCCCTAAGAGACTCCTCTATGGTGGCCTCTATACCCCATCTCCCTCTATCTTCTGGTGCACCCTATGCCTGTTAGGATCCACCACTACCTCTTCCTAGTCACCAACTCTGCCCAGAGGTCCTGATCCATGCCATCGTAGCATCAACCACCATCTTTTGTATGCTAGAGTGGTAGCAACTTGGTCAACTCTAGTCTCCTAGAAATCATCTGGCTTGTCCCCTAGATTCAGAGGCTAGATCCATGGAAGATATTTCTCTAAATCCAAGTGCTTATAGACAAAGGGGATCTCAAGAATTTCCTACACCAGGCCAAACTACTATAGGATGTGAGAATACAACTGGTACTCTCTAATCTTGGCATTCCAACCGAGTATCCATCTATCCTAACGAGCTTGTCAAAGCCACTCATTAGCCTTAGTCTAGTCAAGGCTCTCCATTTAAGGCCGCCACTCGATATCATCCAAGCTAAGTCCTGCAAATCATGTGATATAATAGTGGATGTCACCAGCATGGGTCCTACTCCTCAACCCCTTCTCCTCTTGAGGCTAATAGGAAGCATAACACTGGTGGGCATCATCGACCTTTGTAATGTGTAATGGTAGCTCCCCATGATGCTCTATCATGATGTGTTGCTAGCCCCAAATCTAAAGAAGTAGGCTGCAGCTGATCCCTCGATGGATCTGGTCTGTAATTTGGTATAGCTTTCTATACAATTGGCAAAGTAGGGTGCTCTCCTAGTCCAGTTGTAGTGGCTGATGGATGGTGCTCTGAACAACCCTCCTGATAGTGGCTAAGAGGTTTCAGGGAATCCTTGTGACTAAGGATTCTAGAAGGACAACTTGCACCACCAGGTGCATAAATATGGCCTCGCGTATAGAGAAAACATTCTTCCCCTACCAGTAGCTGATATGAACCCCTCCATGATCAATACTGCGCTGAGCCTCCTCACTCCAAACGTCAAAGATAGCATAAAAAATGGACTTCTTAGCCCCAAAATTAGAAGAGATGATGGCCTCACCATCAATGGGGATTGTAAAGATCCTATAGAAATCCTCTAGGATCACCATAATTTCACCTGTAGGTAGGTGAAATGTATTGGTCTATGAATTCCAGTGCCAAACCAACGTGGTCAAGTAGGCTTGATATACCCTAATAGTGGGTAGATCTAGTATGTAGCCGAAGCTGACAACTCCGAACCATTACTACTCCCTGGGATTGAGATCTCCATGAAGAGTCTTAAGGATGTCGGGCTCACAAGATCTAGAAGTCAACCTCTGAAATAAAAAACATAATATAAGAAAAAATCTAACTAAAAACAAGCAAAAACATTTAAAAATGACCTAAAAATCATCAAAAACATCTAAAAACAGATAAAATTGCAAAAAAATGTCATCATCTAGGACTAAAAATAAAAAATGTCATTCAAATAGGTCAAAAATGCATTAAAAGACATTAATTGTCTATTTAAACCTTAGAAAATTTAAAAATTTGATAATTTTTTTCTAAAGTTTGCAAACCACGGGTCAACCCTGCGGTCCGCATGTGGTCAAAAATTGACCGTTGGGATTTTGAATTTTTACCGCAGCTGGTACCTACGGTATTCAACTGAGATCCCGCTGGGTATGTTAAAAAAACAAAAAAAAACAAAAAAAATAAAATCCTAAGCTAACCTTGCCTAAGGTGTGGTTTATTACCAGCAATTTAGTGTGATTGATTTACCAATTACTTAATTTGGTTCATTTTATTGGTAATGGATGCAAGGTCTTGGTTTCAAATTACCTTGCCCTCACCTCAGCTGCTGTAGCTAGAAGAATCTTGTTCATGCTTTGCCATCGTGTTGTGAGTAGGTGTGCATGTAAAGTTTGGTAGGGTTGTAGGTCAGTTTCTTAGCTATCACTATCAAAGCTCTAGAGTGCAAGTTGTTGTCAGAAAATAATAAGAGAAATTTGAAAATTAAGATTTTTATAAGCTTCTCATATTTCACATGGATTGCAGGCCCTAGCTGTAGTTCCCAAAATTACAAATGGGAACCGTAGACCCTAGCCGCGGTTTGCAACTGACAAGCAATTTAATAAAATCCCACCATGGGAAGGCTTAAAATGATAAATCAATAAATCCTAGGGGATCAAAACTCAATAAAAGCAATCAATTTGGAAATTTGGTGATGATAAAGCATCGGGATCTAATTAAAAATCAAATATCTGGCTAAGATTATAAAGTACATTCAATCGAGGTCATCGCTATGACAATCCTTTCATGGAGCGATGCACCTCCCAACCAAATAAATAAAATCAATTCATAATTCAAAACATTTAAAAAAATCAAATAATTAAAAACACCAAATGCACCTCGTATTCAATAATTTACCCTATACACTTGGTGATTGTAGCGACTTGTGCTCCATGTAATCCGAAAAGATGAGTAAATTACCATAAGGACATTTGGGACAAAATGTTCATTGTTGATCTGATATGCTTCTTTTCAATCCCTAAGAAGGCCTTCGTGGCTGGACTACTCCACAAGAATGAGGCGTTGCATGTCATTTCTCCTATGACATATTTTTCAGCAAATCATTGATAACTTGATTCAACACAAATCTAATTGGATTTGTATCAATTCGATTCCCTAAGACAACTATTGTAGCCTGACTGCTCCATGGGATAGAAATGTGCAAATACTATTAATAGTTGGAATCAAAAGCTAAACTAGGCCTAGCCAAGACATTAATTTGCTCAAATCTAAATTTGTTTAGATCATCCATGGTGGTCAAGCAACATCATCACTTTAATCATTTTCATTACCCTCATCGTCTTGTCGCTTGAGGAGGTAGTCATAATATCAAGTCATAATCAAAATCAATAGAAGATTCTTGAAATCATATATCCCTTGATCTTGTCAAAATTATGTTCGTCCTTGTGAATCATTGTCAACAACTATCATAAGCTTACCCCTTTTCTTGGGGAAAATAGCAAATATGATAATTTATTTGTATCTCATCTCCTTTTGATTATATAGGCCTAACTCCTATTGTAGCATCAAATGATACCCGAATTACTGATGGTGAGTGCAAACTTTTCAATTTTAAGCCTCCAAAGAGTTGGAAGCAATGATTCCAGGATGCGCATCCTTTTGCAAGACCTAGGGCATCTAATGTTAATTTGAATAATGATCATCATAGAACCTTTGGCATCATTTTAGGAGGTCTATTTTTTCTCAGCGTTGTTCAATCTCACAATGCATCTCAAAAGGGGCATTCATAGACACCTAAAATGCATCATGTTGAGGACGATTACTCATATGGACATGCTACAAGACCATATGGAGGATCTTGGACAGAATCCAAGATAGAGCAGTGGTTCTAACCACTCAATTTGGGCTCCTTGGCCTAATCAGTCTAAACCGCAATCCAGAATTGTGGTTTACAGGTTGAACCATGGCTGAGACCTATGGTTTATATTCTAGACCGTAGTTGTGACCTGTGGTCTTAACTACAGTTTAGTTGGCCTTCAATCTGAGCCAAATTGGTTGGAATGACCATCTGATCTAGAAGAAGGTGGTTAGAAGATGGAAGCTTCCAATGCAACTGTCCTAACCACCCCTTCTTGATCTTGGATTCTCCATGAAGCCACCCCTAGCCCTTGGGTAGTCCTATAAGTACCCCTCAGATTGAGGACAAATTATCAAAGAGAGCATTGGATATTTGAGTAGCGAAACCCTATTGAATTATACACTCAACTAATTATACTAAGAGAGATCTATTGTACTTATCCCCTACCTACTTGCTAATATTCATAATGAATTGCATTATGGATGCCCTAGGAGCCTAGGAGAGCTAAGAAACACATATTCAGGCAAATGAAGGCCCTTCATAGCAAATCAACCACCAAATCAGTCTTAGGACACTAAATTCAACCATTGAACATCAATTTAGACAAGGAGGTCAAGAACACTACCCTTGGAATTGAGGGTAAACCTATCAGAGTTCTAACTGCGACTTTCAACCATAGTTTACAGTGCAGACCGTTCAATAGAGCTGCAGTTTACAAAAGAGGTATCACCACCTTACACTTTCATTTATATCTGGTTAATTAGCTTAGATTAGCTATTTTCATGGTTTAATTTTAGTTTAGCAAACTTCTGACCGATAGAAGTAGGTTAGATTAGTTTCTTTATGTTAAGCATAGAATAGGACATAAATGGGTTCTTTATGCACTTTCATGCCTTATTTTACATAATTGATCCATGCATAGTGTAGCTGTTATTTTCCTTCATGCAAATATATGAATCTTGATTCAATTTACATAGTTTAGAAGCACTTTTCATGTTTTCTTGATTATGCATGTTTAATGGTGTCTTTATGCAATTTACCTAAAATGTCCTCATCATGAGAGGCTGCCTATATTTTTGACACTCTTATGTTGTTTCTTGACCGCAGGGAACAAATTCAAAGGAGACTTAACCATAAAATTCCTTCCTCAATGCGAAGAAGAGGGCAACTGCACCCTAGAGCATTTTGTGACCAAGTGAAAAGCAACATTAGTGCACCTACCATGTTGAGGGCTTTGGCATTGTATTAATCATATCATCATTTGGGTGACCCTAAGAGGGGTATGATTGTAATCGAGATTCTTTATAAATATTAATACAAGAAAGTCTATTTTGTTGAATCATGTAATCTTGTAATTTTTATGCTTTGAATGATTGAATATGACATAGTATAGTAGATGGGTGCACGCTTTTTGGTTGGATCACATGGCTGCAAAGGAAAATTATTCCTTGTTTGAGTGGTGAGAATCACTATTAAGCCCTAGGGCTGCCCAAGGTGGGTCATATAGCCTAAAAATATATCCATATAGGTAGTATCCTCAACATGATGTATTTTAGGTGTCTATATATACCCCTTTTTGGGATGCATTATGTGAAAGCACAGTGTGAAGAAAAAATAGATGATCTAAAATCAAGTTGAGGGTTGATGGTGTTTATTGATATAATTAACGTTAGATGCTCCAATCATAGAAAGAGCATGCATCTTTGAATCATTACTTACAACACTTTTGTGGAATTAAATTTAGGCAAAACTTGGTATACGAAAGACATTTTGGGTATTTTATTTTCTACATAGACCAGGATTTAGACCTACCATACTTTTGGTTGACATTTTTTCTTTTACCCTAGCAAATAGGGAAGTGTATGATAGTTGTTGGAAATATTTCTTGAATAAATACAATTTGCATGATTGAGTGTTTGATTATTGATTTGATTATGAATTTTGTGATTATATGACTATCCCCTCAAGCAATGAGTTTATGAGGAGATGGAAAGTGATGAAAGTGATGTGTCACTTGACCAAGATGACTTATTTTGGATTTTTTAGGACTTTTACAAAAGTGGAAGAGAAAAATATTGTTACAACTATGATTTTGACCATTATTGGTAATTGCACACCTCTATCCCTTGGAGTAGTCTAGCCAGATGGCTTTCTTAGGGAATTGATATGATAACAATTTGATTCGTTTCAAAGGTAAATAATTGTATGTGTGGATAACTTGAGACTAAATGGAGGAAGAAAATGTACATATCTATCCCATAGAGCAGTCCAACCACATGGCTTCCTTAGGGAGTTGAGATGATAACACTTCGATTTATTTGAGGGATATTTTTATTTAAGTGACCTTATGGTAATCTACCCATATGATTGATTTGGATGGATAATTAGTCATTGCAACTACCAAGTGTATAGATTAAATTACTATATACAAAATTAACTCAAAATTTTTTATTTGATGGTTGTAAGTTATTTTTTGGAGTTTTTTTTTGCAATTTTTTAGGTCATCTCATGGTAAAATGATTGCAATTTGCAATTTTTGGAGCCATATCATGGTAGGACAACCACACTGAATGTGGTCATCTTCCATAGATATGGTCATAAGAATTTGAAAATATAAAAATTAATTTTCCAAAAATTTAACATCATTTTCACTACGAGCAATTGGAGAAAAGGAGAGGTGAGGAGGAGGAGAGCAATTTCTGACATGAAGCATTACCTAATTATCTACTCATTCCTACCATGGACCAACCTGAGGCTTCGACGAGCGGAGGAGCCAGAGCGAGGAAGGTAGTCACTTGTTCTCTCTCTTGTTATTTTATTATTTTAAAATGAACCTCACTAATTAATATTGAAAAATGAACCTCACTTAAAAATTAAGGCAATGAATCTAATTGTAGATTAGAATGTAGTGTAGGTTGTTGTAGTTTTCTTTAATGTTTGTTTATGTTTTTCTTTTTATTGTCATGTTTGTGCCCCAAATTTTGGGGCCATCTAATAGAGGGACGATCCCTCTTGTGGGTTTAGGGGCCGTCTCAGGGTGGGACTGCGGCATTTTAATGATTTTTGACAATTGCAATGACCATATCACCCTAGGATGATCATAGAAGATACCATATTGGACTGGGATGACCTTGATGAAAATGTAAAATGCCTTGTTTTTTTATGTTGATGACATTTTTTTTGTCTGATTTTTTGCATGGTATACTCATCTTTTGAGGGCTTGTCATAAAATTTCCATGGTTTTTGAGATGGTGTGAGGATGACTCTCAAGGATTATTGAAATTGGATTAAGGCCATTGGACTTAAGTAATTTATAATGCTAGAATCAGTGATAGCTAATCAAGCTTATCTGATTGCATTAGTTGACTAATGGGATAGTTGCACCAAAACTTTCCACCTCTCAACTGGTGAGATAATAGTCACATTAGAGGATGTGTGCCATATTATTTGCATCATTATTGAGTAATCCCCTATCACCTCCACTCCCCTTATTCCATAGAGTGGAGTACTTCAGAGGATATTTGATGAGGATGGAGAGGTTTCAAGGTAGCACATGGAGAGTGGTAGAGTTCTCATAAAGATATGGTATACCAGACATGTTTTTACCAGTAGATATGTAGTGTTGATGTCACTTATGTCTAGCATCCTTCTTCCTAACTCTTTAGGAGTAAGGTTCCCATAGAACCTCCTTGATTTAGTACAAGATTTTGTAGAGTACAACACTCAAGATCCATTGATTATGGCATGGGAGAGCACTCTACTATCCCATATGTATGATGAGTTATATGAGATTGATCATTGAGATAGGTGTGTATTAGGTTGTAGTTTCCTAATCTAGATATATGATTGGAAATATATTCGAGTGGATAGGCCATATAGACTTCCATGGTCAGAGAAAGATCTGATGGACGACCAAAATATAGGACATATGACTTAGTGGAGGTAGGATCAAGAGGTGGGTCAGAGTAAACCTCACTTAGGTAAGCTTTCTCATTATGTGGGATAACTCGAGGGATTAAGGCTAGAGTAGATGATATGACGACCACATTAGGAATACCCACCACAGACTTAGGTAGATGAGTATTTGAGGTGTGTGAGATGTGAGCAGTGGTTGGTTGGGTACCATAGGATGAAGTGAGAGTACTTCTAGTACTCTTGTGTTACTCAATAGTTTAGGGTTCATCAGGACATACCTAATAAGTCCATCATCTACCGATGTTGATGGTTTAATAATCAATTTGAGTGATCATGAGTATTTCCTATGGAGGATGAGGTGGATCAACTGCTAGTGGATCTAGGTGTTGATGATGTAGGTACGATATTAGAGTATGATGCATGGTGGGTAACTGGGTTATGGTAGGGGTTGGACCTATGGGTAGGCCAACTAGGGCTATTATAGAGGAGGGTGTAGTAGGGAAGGTCTCAAGAGATGAGGTAGGTGAGAGAGGGCAATGAGTGTGTCATAAAAAATGGGGAATGGGGTCAATCCTCACAAAAAGTGGAGGAACCACATGATGAGGGTGCTCAGCTTAGGGTACAGGTCCAGTATCTACAAGTATAGATGATAGAGTAGGATATCACCATTGTATTACTTTAAAGTCAACTAGCCATGGGGAGGTAGTAGTGGAGAGTATTCTCTAAGGAAAGGGACCTACTTAAGGCCCAGGTGGACAATTATCAGGTAGTGGATTAATAGGGTGATAATAGAGCGAGATGCTCTACAAATGCCTATGGCTTCCAAGATAGCAAAGCAAGATGCTTTTTAGGTATAGATGGTCATTATGATAGTAGAGTAGGATGCTCTATGGTAGTGGCCTTGACCGTGGCTCAGGCATAGACAAGGACAAGTAGCCAGGCTACTATGATGTGGTGATGATACAAGAATAGGTAGCTCAATATTCCTCTCTTTGATGTTTAGATCAAGCATATATTATGATCTTAGAGGGTGAGGTAGAGTGGTGCAAAGGCATGCTATATACACGATTGTCATTAGGGTAATAACATCAAATTTGAAGCACTGAGTTAGGGAAGCCACCAGTGAGGCAATAGGTGCCTATATTCTAAGATCCTCCTTAGAGGTTAGAGGCCAGTGGGTCTTCTTAGCCTCGTTAGGGTGAGGGTAGAGTTGAAAGCAGTGGTGTAGGGCCAATATGATGTATCTATGTATGCTCTTGTTTTGAGAGTGTGAGGTTTGAGAACCCACTCTATTGTAACATACAATTATTTTTGTATTATGATATACCAAACTTATCCCATATATTTATATGATAATTTGACTATGGCCTATCATGTGTTGGTGTCATGTATTATTTTATGTATGGATGCAATTATGGATGATAAATGTATACCTAGACATTGTAGTATAGATGCATATATGTATGCCTAGATATATATATGTATAGATGCAACATATAATGTTAGATGTATGATTTAAATTTGTTTATTTTATTATGAATGTGAATTCATGTTATTGGTATGACAAATCTAATGTGTATGAGATGCATTAATTTTTATATGAATGTTCTAATGCAAATTTTAGATTATGTTTTAATTGGTTAAAATATAATGAGTGAATCTAATTGTATTTACAAACTAATGATAGACACCACAGAATGTATAAGAGTCATGAATCAAAATGTCAACCTTGTCACAAAAGGCATACATTTGGATATGAGTGTGAGATGGAATATGTGGAATATGGGAGTTTTTCCCATGATATTTTGTAAACTAAAATGTGTGCATAAAATAGTTAGTAGCCATATAAATATCATTGCTAATATTCGTCCAATATCTTTTCGATATTACGAAGACCCCTTAATAAGAAAAATATCATAAGAAAAAATACAAATTATAATGATATTGTTAGGTGCTATGAGATAATTTTAAGGTTGTCCATGAGATTCAAACACCCTAGTAGACTAGTCAAATGTTTATTTACTAATTACACAAGACTCTTAAATATATAAGTCTATTTGAAGACCCAGATATTAAATATCCCTATGTGTGCAAAGTGAATATACTAGATGATGAATAAGACTACCTCACTTCTAGGAAAATTTTATGCAATCCATTTTTGTAATGAGGGTCAACCTATGGTCATCATATCATGTGTTTGGACGTAGTTAGACTAGACTAATAAGTAATACAAGCCATCAAAATCTAGCTCATACATAAACCAACATTAGTATGTACAAAATAAGGTCGCTAATGTGATAGACATATCACCACGTGTAAGAATCCTCCATTTCCAGATGAGTTTCATTCAACCCATTATTGTAATCAAGATTACCCCCTTATTTTCTTTTGATTTCTTGTGATACTTGCTCTTTTTTTTTTTTGCTTAGTGGTGAAAACCACTCTTTTTAGGAGCAAGGGATTTATTAGTGGTGAAAACCACTATTTTTTTGGTGGGGGGGGGAACTTGCTCACTTTTGGAAGAGCAAGGGGATCACTTGGGTAGGGGAGAGATTGTATTTTTTTCAATTATTAGCATCCTAGACCATGCACATAATAGGATGAGCAAGGAAAATTTTCACTCAAGGTGGCAAGGACTACGTTGTAGCATCATCCTTCCTTGTTCAAACTTGGATTTTAAATGTGTAAAATTTTGTTGAGATTTTGACATATGCAAGGTACTATCAGAGAAATACCTTACCTTCTAAAAGCCAAGATAGCTTTCTACAAAATTTGAAAAGAACACTAGGAATGGTTGAATGTCCAAAACCCTTAGTAAACACCCTATAACAACTTATTGGTTGTGTTGAAAACACAGTTACTCAGAAAGAGAAATATGTATAATAGTGATATGTGATATGTGATATGTGGGGGTTTTCCCTATGCTCTTTTGTAAACTAAAAGGTGTGTATAAAATAATTAGTGGCCATCTAAATATCATTACTAATATTCATCTGGTATCTACCCTATCTTATGAGGATCCCTTAATAAGCAAAATCTCATAAAGAAAACTACAAATAATGATGATGGATAAGGTTGGTTGAAGGCTCATGATTGACATATAAAAATGGTATCGTTCATAAGAATGCAAACACAACTTGCCCTAATGCAAGTGCAATGGATGAATATACCTAATACAACTAATCAATAAATACAACGAAATGCATGATGACTTAATATAAATATTTTTGTATTTTTGATGTTTTGTATTGTTTTTGTGGTTTTTATGTTTTTTTTTTGTTTTTTTATGCATTATGTGTTATGCATGAAATACCTGCAAATGAAAATTTTTAAGACATTCAGGTTCCTCAACACCCTTAAGAGAAGAAATATGGTAAGCATGTGGCCCTATCTTGTATGTGATGATAAAAGTGCCTAATCAATTCATCATGAATTTATCTCGCAAATGCGGTGATAGGTTTTAATTTTTCTAGTTCTCTTTAAGCATGAGATCCCCAATTTTAAATTCTCTAAGATAGACTTTCATATTATAAGCTTGTTTAAGGCAATCCTAATAAACATGAAGGTTCTCAAGAGCATTAACTCATTGTTCATCAAGAAGGATCAATTGGTGAAGGTGACCTTGTTGCACAGTGTCATCATCGATGAACTCTTGCAATGATATGTATAATGAAGGGATTTCAAATTTTAAGAATAATGGTCTCAGTGCCATATACTAGTGAAAATGGGGTTTCCCCAATGGGTGTCTGAATGCTAGTTATATAAGCCCATAATGCTAAAGGTAGTTGAAGATTCCAATATTTGTGGTTTTCTTTAACAATTTTCTTGAGGATGATAACTATGATCTTGTTGGATACCTCTACTTACCTGTTGGCTTGCAGATAATAGGGCATGGAAAAACTATGCTAGATATTATAGTTGGAAGTTAAATCATGCACATATTTATTTTTAAATGGGATCCCATTATCAAAGATATTTTATATGGAATACCAAAATGACACATGATGTTATGGAGTATGAACTCTGCAATGTAGGATATAGTCATAGTGGTAATAAGGATAGATTCCAATAACTTGGTGAAGTATTCTATGGCTTTTAAGATAAACATGTGATGGCTCGAAGATAGGGGCAAGATTTTTCCATTTAAATCAAAACCCCACCACAAAAAATGCCATACTGATTGAATCAATTGTAAGACCTAAGAAGGTAAGTGTGAAATATTAGCATGATGTTGGCATTTTACACACTTCCCAACATAAGCACAATAGTCCTTCTCTATAGTAGTTCAATAATAACCCATTCAGAGAATGTGCTTAGTGCTAAACTTGTAAGATTTACCAAATAGATTCTTAGGGATCTAAATAATTAAGGATAATACCATCATATCTCTGATGATAAAAGATATCTCCTAACAAGACATATTTAGTCACTTTTTTTTTTGAATGTTTATTTTATGGCATGTGATAATATCGAAGGAATAGTACCAAGTTATAGGAAATATTTTAGCTAAGTGAACCAATATTGATATGCTTGGGTCTCAACTGAATGAACAACTTGCTCCTATTTTGACTCATCACATATGAATGTGGATTGGAAGATAACCTTAAGATAAATGGTTGTGCCATTATCGTAAGGATCCTATAGGGCTAAGGACCCCATGATGCTTGTTTCAAAAATTCATGTACCTAAGAGAATTGATATTGGTTTGGTTCAATATAGATCATGTGTACATCTTCTTCAATGCTTGAAGCTTCATATGAAATCACTGATTGTGAAAGTGTTTTGACATGGATGGTCATGATATCATCAAAAGGTTTCTACAAAATTAAATACCCCAAAGAATCCATTGTATCCATAAAATGATTATACGATCGAGGGACTACCTCAATGTTGTACCATTCCAATTTTACCAATAGCTTATCCACAAGATCCTTGTATAATTTCAAGATCGGATATAGATATTGATAAATTTTCTTTACTTGTTTTACTATGAGCAAGGAATCACCAAAGATATTGAGTTTTTTTATTTTCATGGTGATGGTTGTTTGGATATCCAAAAGAAGATCCTCATATTTAGCATTATTGTTAGTGCATGGGAAGTCGAGTTTAAATTATAGGGGCATAGGAGCTCCTTGCAGTGTGAAAAATATGACTCCTCCACCACCCCCTTGCTCACATTTAGAATCATCGAATAACAAAGTCATGCCAGCTTTGTTTTTAGGTTCTTAAAATTTTGGTGAGTTGAATAATGCAAAGACTGCATCATCAATCAACTTGATAGTGAGAGGCTTATCATCCTTGAGAGAAGCCTTTGCTAGATAAATAATGACTTGAATTTTAATATATTTTGAACTTATAAATTCAAGTTCAAATTCAGTCAGTCGTATGATCCATTTTGTGGTTCTACTATTATGGTATGTGCGACTCATCATGTACTGCAAAGTATTTTCTTTAGAAATGACATAAATTGTATGATTTAACATGTAATATCAAAGATTTTTGGTGGTGAATACCATTGCTAAACAACACTTCTCAATGTATGCATATTTGAGCTCATAGCTCACCAAGGTGCGACTAATGTAGTATGTTCTTTATTTACCTCATTATTTTCAACCAACATGGTCTCTAAGGTAAAATTGATGGTTGAAATGTATAGTAAGAATGACACACCTGGATGGGGTGGAGCTAAAACTAGCGGTGATACCAGGTATTGTTTTATCTCATCAAAGTACTTTTGGCACTGATCATCCCAATGGAATAGGATCTCATTTTGTAACAGTCAATTCATGGGTTGATATTTATCCAAAAGTTGCACTATCAAGCATCGATAGATGCTACTTTTCCTTGTAAACTATGAAGTCAATTAATGTTGGTAGGGGGAGCATTTCAAGTATTGATTTGACCTTAGTGAGATCAACTTAAATCCCTTACTTAGAGACTATAAAACCCAAAATTTTTCTAGATGTGAATCCAAATACATACTTTTTAGGATTAAGTTTGACTTTATGCTCAATTAGGTGATTGAAGACCTTTCGTAGAACATCAACATGTTCAAGATGCAATAAATATTTGGCTAGAAAATTATCTATATAATCCTCTAGGATTTTATGCATGTAGTCATAAAATATATATGTCATGGCTCGCTGATATGTTGCACCAAAATTTTTAGGGCCAAATGGCATGAATTTTTAGCAGAAAGTCCCCCAAGGGATGGTAAAGGCTATCTTTGGTCGATCTTCAAGTTTAAATCGAATTTGATTATAGCTTGAAAAACCATCCATGAGGGACAACATATCATGACTTGTGGTGGCATCAAATAACTCATCAATACTTGAAAGGGGACATTCATCCCTTGGAGTCACTTTGTTAAGATCTTTAAAGTCTGCACATATGCAAATCCTCCCATCAGGTTTTCCTACGGGTACCATGTTGGACATCCATTCAATATAGTCAATAGGTTGGATGAATCCAACATCCAACAATTTTTGTAACTCGCCTTTCACCATAAAGAATATTTTTGGATGCATTTTATGAAGCTTCTACTTGACTGATTTAATATTTAGGTCAATTGTAAGGTTATGCGTGACCAATTTTTTATCAAGACCCAACATGTCTTTGTATGACCAAGTAAAAATTTCTATCTTTTTTATCAATAAATATGTGTAAATGGCTTGTTTTTTAAGGGATAAACTTTGTCCCAAGTTTACATTTTTGGGAGCCTTAGGATCATTCTAATGTTTACATAAATCATTTCCTCTATTGATATATGAGATCCCTCCTCAAGCTGATGAGGTATAGGGATCAAGTGGATGTCATCAACTGGGTTTGAAGAATTTATCATATATAGCTTGATATCATATTGATAAACATATTGGATGGACCTTGGGAGAAATGAAATTGTAGCATTTCTTCACAATTTGGAAATGGTGGCAATGTGATGCGATTAAAATTGATGGCCTCATGGTTGAGGTGCAAATATTTTGAGGGGTTTCTATGATTGTGGAGTGGTGTGGTTAAGTCAATGGAAACCATGTTGATGTAGATCAAATAGTTTCCATTCATGGGTGGAGAAAGCATGTCAAATATGGGTGGGCCTAGATATGTTGGGGGTGGCTAAGGTGGTAGTAGGATGAATGGGTGAGGCCTAGGAGGAGCTAGGATGATTGGGTCTTCTAGGGATATAAGATCTCTCCAAGTGGGCCATCATGGAGGAAAAGCCTTATGATAGAGCTCATCAATGTTTATGGGGGTAAATTCAATTATTTCATTGTTAATTTGCCAAAGGTGATGAGGATCTAGATATGCCAGTTCTGTTTCATCCTTGTATTCTTATGGTACCTCACTAAAAGGATTAGGAGGTTATAGACTATAGTGAGGACTAAGGTATACCGATTTTATCTCATACTCATAATCCTCTAATACCCTACTAATTTTTCAAGAGGCTCATAAGGACCTAGATATGCAAGTTCTATCTTGTCCTCATACTCTTATGTTGTCTCCCTGAGGGAGTCAGAAAGCTTAATAAAAAATTGCTATAATGAGGATATGATCTCCTAATAGATGAAAATAGCTTGGGTTGGCATAGTCATTTTCATCAATTTCCTATCTAAATCCTAATGTTAGGCACTAGAGGGAATATGTGAGGAGTTCATCTGGCATTCATATGGAATATCCTAAGCCAAATTTATTTGTGAAAAGTTGGTATTGTGGTTGATAGGGTGTTTTACAACCCTAATCATATCATCCAAAGCCATTTTTGTGCCAATGGTAGTGGTAAAAATACTATAGGGTAAATTTTATATTTAAAATATAATAGATATTTTGCAAGAAAGGTTCATCATCATGGTTTATTGTGGGAACTGATCTGTAGAGTCGTCGAAGCCCCCATAGATAAAATTAGTTTGATTCAGGGGGACCCCCAAGGGTACAATGGTACCAATGGTACCAATGGATAATGATAACACATGAGGTCTACCCATATCTTGAACAAACATGATGAGTTTTATGAATATGGAATTTTGTACCAAGTACTTAGTGATACTTAGGTAAACCAAGTGGATCATGAATTGGGGTAGAGACAATGGAGATGATGAGGATGATGGAGGTATGATGTGAGCTGGTTCATCTATCATAGCATATGATTCTTCTTCCTCCATGGGAAATGGTATTTTTTCTATGGATATATTGGGGATGAATTATAGGGTTTCTTTTATTTGTGCCTTCAACTTCTCACTCGGAGGACCCAATGATGAAGAAGGGATGTCAAAAGCAACCAATGGTGGGAGGAGGTGATGATGTAGATGGGTCAATGGATGGAAATATCAATGTGGATAAATCGATGGATGGTTATGATGGTTTTTATGGGGGATCTAGATGTTTTATAGCATATCAGGATATATGTCCAAATTCTTAGATGGTAAGATAAACTCTCACAGGTTACTAACTAGGTTAATGTATTTGAAAGGCTCATTGTCTAAAGGGACTACATGGAATTGCCCTTCATGGATATATTTGACACATTGGCATAGCATATATGGGATGCACTTTAATTCTCTATTCCAAGCTCATCCAAGCAATATATTGTATTGCATCACACCTTCTAAGACATGGCACAATACAAGAATCATCTTTAGTCCAACATGGATAGGAAGGACTATTGTACCAAATATGGAGCAATGAGCATAATTAAATGATCAAAGTGTGAAGGTGGACACCACAATATGTGGTGATGGAAGACTAAGATGTTCGAGTGTATAAGGGGTGATAAAATTTATGGAAGAACCTGTGTCAATCAACACCCACTTATAATGAATCCTATTTATGTATGTAGTGATGTGAAATGGAAGATAAGCTATGTTGGTAGGTGCTGGTTTGATCTCATTATCCTAGAATGTTATAACAAGATCCTTATATGTTTGAATATACCCCATTAAATTGGTAAAAGCATTAGGATCTCAGGGTTGCAATTTGATTGATTTCAAAATTTCCATCAAAGCCTCTTTATGTCTTGGTGATTATTGTATTAGCTCATAGATGGAAATTTTGGCTAATGCCATATGTAGAATTTGTGTGAGCCTAATCCTAAGAATCACCACCAATTGAGGTGGTATACCTTGGATAGGATTTTGATACAATGAGGGTTGTGACATGGAAGAAATGCTAATAAGAGCTGTAGGTGGTGAAAATTGATCATATATTTAGTTCCTCGTCACAATGTTGACCATCCCTACGAAACCTTTATTCGATGGGGCCGTATGGACTTTATTTACCTATATTATTTAATCCTCATTAACCTCATGTGTGGGTAAGGTATATTTGAAGATGTCATTTTTTGGTTATCGATGGTAAGACGATTATCAATTTGTAATTGATTTTTATCAAGCATATCCTACACTAGGTTTTTGAATGAATAACAAGCCTAGATATCATGGCAATGTTACTGATGATATAGGTAGTAAAATTCCTCTCTATGTCCCTTAGATTTTGGATGGTTTGGATCTAGTGGGTGAACCTCAGGCAAGGTGATAGCCTTTGCCTCACACAAGCGATTGAAGAGTGATTCCAAATATTTAGGCAGTGGCATATAATTACAATGAGTATGACATGGTTGATACTATGTCTAATTTTATGAATGTTGAGCATATAATTATGTTTTTGGGATACTACTTGCTTTTCAGGCCTTGGAACACTTATGACAACTTGATTGATCGTAGGTGATCTTTGTTGTGTATTGTTTCCTCTAAAGTTTTTGTTCCACTTCTTCTTGCAAAGTTTAATGTCCTCCTCTTAGACTTTCATGTCCTCTATGACCTTGTATTGTGTGAAATCCTCCTCAAATGTATAATATTTTTGTAGTTGTAAGAGAAGCAAAATCTATTTTGAAAAACTTCTTATGAATATTCGAGTTAATTATATGATAGGTAGGATGAAATGCAATTTGGACATCAGTTTCCTCCACCTATTTTAGTAGTATATTATTGGTTCATCATAAAATTATCTAATATTAGAAAAATTAGTCAGGTTGGATTTCTTTCTCATGCCAAATGAAAAGCATTCTAGGAAGCCATTTATGAGATGCTTGAAGTAGTGAATTCTATGCCTTGATATATGATTAAACCACTCTAGGATTGGGTCTAAGAGTGTTATCAATAAAATTCTAAGTAATAAGGCATCGTTACTATTGGAACAATTTATTGCATCCATAGGATTTGATTGTCACGCTATAAGAATTTTTTTGGAACCAATGAGCTATTATAGTCTTTGGTCAACCTACGTATTTATTCTAATAAAAGATATATTGCTAAAAAAATAACGAGAATTGGTAAGAAAACCCCAGTGATAAAATTCTCATATTTCAATTTTAAGCACTTCATATTTTAGTTACACTACTTATATTAAAATGACCAAGCAAATACAACTATTATATTGCCTTATGTAGATCGGTGCCTAGATTCATTGGGCTATAATAACAATTTAACAACACTTTAAATCATGAATAGAAATAAAGGGGAAGATAAAAATTAATGCTATTACATTCATTCAAATATCATAACAAATATAACAGTAGGCCAATGAAATAAAATGCTTGTAACACATTCAAATAATGTAATCTACTACAAAATTACACATAGAACTGAAGATAAAAATTGATAGAATTGACCCCATAATTGTATTAATTTTCCAAATGAATTACATGCAGAATTGGCAGAATGCCATTAAAATCTGATAAAAGCTCTTAATACATTAAGAAATATTTTTTTAAATAATGTAAAAAGACTTCTCAACTTCTCCCATTCCAATCTGGTAACAGGAAAAATATCTAAGTTTTAGGCTCAAAAAGGATTGGAAATATTCTCAGCTTCTCAAGCACAATTCTACCAAAACTTGCACAACAAAGGGAAGAATGAGGGATGAATAGAAAAATACACAAAGGGAATACAAAATCACAACTCACATGGCACTCAAGTATACCTTGTAGAAAAATATGCTATCACTAATGCTTGATGTAAATTCTGAATGCAGTTGGTGTATTTATAGCTTGAGGTTCTTGAATCTATTATTTTTAGCCTAATCTTGGCCTTACACTTGTCACCATTTCCTTAGGTCTTCTCTATGTTCTATCCAATTTTTTTGAACTATGTAGAACTATATCTTTTGTCTTGCTTGCTCTTGGTTTGAAGAAGGTTCTTAAATATGGTGTACCAGGGAGGAAATATAAAATTTGTTAACCAATATATACATATATATATATATATATAGATTTTATTTTTCCTGCTCTTTTTAGTCATTTAATTTTATGAATTAGGATCATCCTAGACTGCTATAGTGAAATTTTGATGTAAGATAGAGGGGAACCCGATGTGATGGTGAAGAAAAAATATGGAGTGTGAGTGGAAAATGGATGGAATGGCATTGATTACATGATGGATATGATGGAGGAGGGAGCAATGGGAGTTGATTTATATAGTGGATGGTGGAGAAATTATGCTTTGTGGAGCAAATTCTTATGATGGACAAGAGAATATGCCTAGGGGGAGGAGGGTAGTGATAGATAGGAGGAAATATATAATGGAAAATAAGAGCTGAAAGAATATACATGATACTTCCCTAACTATGCTCTATCGGAGTGATCCCTCTATAACTATTTTTTATCAAAGCACTGAGTGAACAAATTTCTAAAGGATGAAAAAATTTCTTATTCTTGTCATGCTTTTTACGTCTTCTGAATATGCAAAATAGAAATTGGTTGCACCATTGAGCCTTTTGTATTTTACACCCCATTGCATTTCTCATGGATGGCCCTTTTTCATATTTGACTATCATTATTTATAAGTTGAGAAACTCTTCTTATGAGTCCAATTTGAGTAATATTATTTTATTTCTTGTATAGTATGCAATCACACTCTATGGATATGCAATGATATGATTTTATTCTATAGTATCAAGTTTGTCACTCGAGCATTCCACATTATTCTTATTTTGGTACAATCCATGGGATTCTGTTTGATTACCTAAATATTTCCTCCCTTGGCTACTGCCTAAATTTGCAACTGTTATCAAGCATTCATCTATAATTTTAGTCTGATTTGTTGTCATAGTCGTTGTTTTTTGTTGCAAGCCTTTATTTACAGTGAATATTTTCATGAATGATCTGCCTCGTCGGTTTTGTATGGGGGCTAACACAATGCACATTGTTTAGTTCATGGGAAAAATGTATCATAATTGGATTGTACTAAAATTAATATTTATTATTATAATCGATCAAATATTAATCAAGGCTTAAGGTATCCTATTCGTAATATTTACCTTCTCGAGCCTTGCACACCATGCTTACCATTAGATCATTGTAAGTTTGAATTGTTACCATTGATCTTTATGAACCTACATAATTGTTAGCCATACAACATAATAGATGTATCCTAAGGTTGGCCATATATACTAAGTGAAAAATTATGATTTGTAATAAATCGATCACAAATGCTTAGGTTTAGACATATAATTTTTGACTTGATTTTACCCATGTATTAGTCATATAAAATCTCATTTTATTAATGTCCACATGGTGGTTAGAAATACCAATATCTTTTAAAACACAGTATTTTATACCCTGACCAAGTCCCCAAAAAATTCATCTTCGATCAATAACTTATCGTGCACGCTAGTCCGATCTTCCAGATATGCGTCGAGGTTAACCAAGGAAAAGGGGATTGTTAATAACATATTAAACCCTCCCCTGATTTTAATTAGGTGTAGGATTAATTCTTTATTAACCTTAATTAATCATACCATTTAACAAAAATTACCTAGATTAACCTTTGAATGCTTTGGAAATGCATTTCTGTTAGATATGAGTGGGGTTAAGCGATGTAGTTGGATCTAGGTGGAGATGTGTGCCTCTTAACCCACTTTATTTTCCTTTGATAATCTCAGTCAAGCGTCATTGTTGGATTTGGATGGATATGAGCATGATAATTAGATATTATTTGACTGCAACACCATTTATGACTGCTCTATTAAATTTTGATCACTTTTGGGAAAGTGCTACCATCAGATTTGAGCAGGAACAAGTTGGTGAAGATCAAAAAACAAGAAATAAACCATGCATAGGTGTTTTCCTTTTGATCATGTTAAACCAAAATTTTCATTACTTTCTCCAAAATAAGAGGATATAAAAGAAAAAGAGCCCTTTTACAATTTTGAAAATTCCCTCTTATCCCTATTTCTCCTTTTCCTACCTAAAATCATCTATTTCAAATTTGAAATTTGGGGCAACTTACCGAGGTCATAAATTTGCGCTCATTGAACCAATTGAATACTACAATATATTTTCAAAAAGGACACAATACAAACTAAGAAAGGTATATCTTAAGTTCTAAGGCTTGCGTCTAACTAAAAATCCTCAAATTCAACCTCTAGGGCCTTCAAAATTCACCTACAAGTTTTACTAGTTTTACTAGCAAGATTTTTTTTTCACTACTTTATAACAAAATTAAACAATTACATTTTTTTTTGGGTGATGCAAGATCACTCTTACACCACTGGATGCTCCTGCATCAGGCATCGAGGGTAATTTGATAAGTGACCTTAACTTCTCTATTGCTGGAAGAAACCCAAGGCGGTCAGCCTCTATCTTCGACAACCAAGTTGAATATTCCATAGGCCTGCCCTTCCACTTAACCAAATATTCTTCATACTGGCTATTTTTGGTACTTTTTTTGATGTGGGTATCCAATATCTCTTCTATCTCTTTCATATCTAGATTAGATGCTAGAATATTCAACAATTCTGCTACTGATCCCTCACCATTGTCTCCTTCATGGTATTCTGCCAAATCTAAAATGTTAAAAATAGGTTATATGTTAAGCCCACATGGAAATTCCACTTCGTATGCATTGCTTGAATCCCATTTTTCTATGATTCTGCATGGTCCAAACTTTTTCATTTTCAACTTGTTGTAGGTTTTAGCAAGAAACCTTTCTTTTCTTAGGTGAACCATAACTTCATCTCCCACATAGAATTCCTTGAAATGCTACTTTTGATTTGCCCTTATCTTGTACTGAGTGTTCATCTTAGTAATATGTTGCTTTACTTCTTCATGCAAATTCTTCAGGTGCTCTGCAAAGTCCTCAACCTCAGCACTACTTTTTTCCTCTTTGTCCATATTTCTCAACTCAAAAGCATTCCTTGGGCTGCTCCCATACACAATCTGGAATACAGATTTATTAGTACTCCTATTCACAAAATTATTGTATGCAAATTCTACCTATGGCAAAACCAAGTCCCATATCTTGGGTTTATCTCCTACCAAGCATATTAGTAGATTACCTAAACTCTTGTTCACCACATCTATTTGACCATCAGTCTGTGGGTGGTATGCAGAACTGAATTTCATATCTGTCTTCAATTTCTTCCATAGGGTCCTCCATAAATAGCCAATAAACTTGGTATCCCTATCAAAAATATTACTCTTTGGTAGACCATGAAGTCATACCATATCTTTGAAAAAAAACCCTGAAACATGAACTGCATCATTAGTTTTATGGTAGGGGATAAAATGTACCATATTTGAGAATTTTTTAACCACCACAAATATGGAGTCATTACCCCTCTATATCCTTGGTTGACCAAGAAAAAAATCCATGTTGATGTCCTCCCATGGTCTCTCTGGTACAGGTAATGTCTAATACAATCCAGTGTTCTATCTCACACCCTTGGCCATCTGGAATACTCTACAACTTTGTACAAATCTCTTCACATCTTGCTGCAATTGTGCCCAATAGTAATTCTCATTAACAAGAGCAAAGGTCTTATCCTGACCAAAGTGTCCAGCCAACCCTCCACTGTGCTTCTCTTTGACTAGATTCTCTCTCATTGAACTCCTTAGAATGCATAATTGGTTTCCTCTGAATAACATTCCATATTGGATTATAAAATCCAACTATTTTTTCCTATCCAAAGAAACAGGTGCCATGCAAGCTCTCCAAGCCTCTACAAAATTTGGATCTTTAGGGTACAAACTCTTAAGTTCATCAAACCCTATGACTTCCACCTTCATTTCTATCAATAAACACTGCCTTCTACTTAAGGTATCTGCAACTCTGTTTGACTTCCCACTCCTATGCTTCAACACAAAGGTATAACTTTGTAGAAACTCAACCCATTTTAAATTCCATTGATTCAATTTCCCTTGACTATTAATATACTGCATGGCTTGATGATCAGTATACAAAATAAAATCTTTTGGCAACAAATAGTGCCTCCATTTATTTAGAGCCTGAACTATAGCATAAAACTCATGATCATATAAAAAATACTTCTTCCTAGCATCATTAAGCTTCTCACTAAAATAGGCAACATGTTTACTTTCTTGACTCAACACAACTCCTATGGCACTACCACTAGCATCACAATCTACCTAAAATACCTTACTAAAATCTGGAAGTGCTAAAATAGGTTGCTCTATGACCTTCTTCTTCAACATATCAAAGCTCTTATCTACTCCTAAGGTCCACTTAAATTATTTCTTATCCCCTCTCATTGTTTCTATTAAGGGTGCACAAATACTGCTAAAATTTCTAATGAATTTTCTGTAAAAAATTGCTAGACCATGAAATGATAGTACCTCAGTTATGCTCCTTGGAGTAGGCCATTCAATGATAGCCCTCATATTTTTTGGGTCTATTTTTAGACCTGAAGCTGAGATGACAAATCCTAGATACACTAACTCCTTCACAAGACTAAACTTCTTCAAATTAATCAGCAATTGCTCCTCCCTCAACTTCTCAAAAACTCTTCTAATATGCATCAGGTGCTCTTCCAAGGTCTTGCTAAATATTAAAATGTCATCCAAATAGAAAATGATAAATTTTCCTAAAAAATCCTTCAATACCTCATTCATCAATCACATGAATGTTCTTGGTGCATTGGTTAGCCCAAATGGCATGACCAACCACTCATACAAACCCTCTCTAGTATTGAAGGTTGTATTCCACTCATCTCCTTATCTAATTTGAATCTGATGGTACCCACTCTTCAGGTCAATATTTGTGAAGTACTTGGCTCAACTCAAATAGTCCATAATGTCATCCATCATTGGAAATGGGAATCTATATTTGATGGTGAATTTGTTAATAGCTTATGATTTTGTACACATTCTCCACTCTCCATATTTCTTTGGTGCTAGTACTATAGGTACTACACATGGAATTAGGCTCTCTTGAATCAATCCTTTTTTAGTAACTCTTGGACTTGTCGGTTTAGCTCCTCAATTTCTACAGGAGTCATTCTATGGGCTGCCTTATTGGGAAAACTAGCTTCCGATACCAAATCTATATGGTGATTGATCTTCCTCACTAGTGGTAAACCCTCAAGCACATTATTTGATATAATATCTAGGAATTCTACTAATAGGCCTGAGACTTCTACTGGGGTATATTTACATTCTTCTTTCCTAAATCTAGGAATTAATGCATAGCATATATGCTCATGCTTCAACCATCCAAAAACTTTCTACCTTCAACTAAATAGATTTTGGTACTGATACATACCTTTTTGTCCACCTCCTTCAGGGGTTTTAGATTATGGCACACTCCATTCTTTGTCAGGGAGTAAGTGTTGGCACGCCCATCATGCATTGCACACCGATAAAACTAACATGGCCTTACCAACAATAAATGGTAAGTATCCATAGGTAGTATGTCACACAGGACCTCATCATGGTAATTCCCAATATTAAATTTTACTAAACATTGCTCTTTGACCAAAGCCCAATGGTCCTTCTGCAACCACATAATCCGATATGGATGTAGGTGTCTCTTCTTCTCTAATTGCATTTTGGTAACCATTCCTTCTGAAAATAGGTTATTTGTGCTACCATTATCTATGATAACATTATGTACCTTACCTACACATTTACACCTTGTGCAAAATAAACTCTTCCTCTGATCTAGATCTTTCTCCTCATTCAACAAGGCTCTCCTTGTGATCAACACTTCTCATCTTTTTGCTTCTTTAGAGTGCTCATATTCAACATCTTCATCAACAACAATAACTCAGTTATTACCTTCGGGCCTCTTTTTTGTCCTCTCTTGGTGCTGTGGACACTCGTATGCACGATGTACTTCTTCCCCACAGTGGAAAAAGTTTCCATGAAATCCTCCTCTTCTAAACCCTCATCTAGACCTTCTTCTTCCTCTCTAGTAACCATTATTATGATCACAGGGGTGGTAAGAATTATCCCCCTTTTGGTCCTGACCACTATTGGCTTCTCCATTTTTATTTTGATCTTTATTTTCCCCTCCATTTTTTCTCCCACCAGTTCTTCCACCATGACATCTTCCTCTTTACTTGCTCTCAAACCTTCTTTTTAGCTTCTCTTCAACCCTCAATGCAAACTGGTAAGCATCCTCTATGGTGGTCATCCTGACTAGACTTAAATCCTTTTGAATACTTTCTCTTAACCCATTAATATAACAAGCTACCTTATCCTTGTTGGCCTTATAATGGCCTGTTCTGATTAAAATTTTATAAAACTCCTCTGTGTATTCTTTGATAGACTTACTCGACTATTTCAAACCTTGCATTTTCTTGAGTAGATCCAACTCATAATCAGCTGGATTAAACTACCTCTTCAACTTCTCCACCATGTACTCCCACCTTGTTATCCTTTCTTTCCCTCTTCTATTTATCTCCAACTATAATCTCTTCCACCAAATACTGGCATGGCCCTTCAACTTAGTCTTAGCAAATTTGACCCTTTCAAGATCGTCTACCTCCTCATACTCAAAGTATTCCTCCATGTCATTGATCCAATCGATCAACTCTTCTGGGTTGAGATTTCCAAAATACATAGAGACATCAAACTTTGGTCTCTTACCAATTTGGGTTATGGTATTATACAGTTTGGCTTATGCAGGATCTACTACCTCTTCTTCTTCCTCAAATTGGTCCTCTTCTTCTTCAGCTTCATATTCACTCCTATATTCTCTCCTTGGCTCAAACCCTCTATGCAGCTCCTCTTGTAAAGCCTGACATTGCTTATGCAAAGCTCTGAAATCTTCTTCTGGAACCATATTTCTCCCACCACCATGGTTTCTTCATGGAGACATTTTGCTCACTTATCTCACAAAACCCAACCACAGATCCTCGTTTAAACTTTCTCACGTTTGGCGATCTGTTTACACACTCAGGAACCCCTACTCTAATACCACTTGGTGAAGATCAAAAAACAAGAAATAAACCATGCACAGGTTTTTTCCCTTTGATAATGTCAGAAAACAAAATTTTCATTAATTTCTCCAAAAGAAGAGGATACCAAAGAAAAAGGGTCTTTTTACAATTTTGAAAATTCCCTCTTATCCTCTGTTTTCCCCTTTTTCCCACATAAATCCATCTATTTGAAATTTGAAATTTGGGGCAACTTGCGAAGGTCATAACTGCATGCTCGTTGACTTGATTGACTATTACAACATATTTTTGGAAAGGTCATGAGACAAACTAAGTGGGGCAAACCTTAAGTTTTAAGTCCTACGCCTAACTAAAAATCCTCAAATTCAACCTCTAGGGCCTTCAAAATTCACCTGCAAGTTTTACTAGTTTTACTAGCAAGATTTTTTTCACTAGTTTATAACAAAATTAAAAAATTACAATTTTTTTTTGGGTGATGCAAGATCACTCTTACACCACCGAATGCTCCTGCATCACAAGTTTTGTCATTGGATTAGCCCATGATGTGCACTTTATATGCTTTAGATCATCTTGATGAAGCACAACCATTAGATTTGAGTAGGATTAAGTGCTACCATCTATTCTCTTTAGCTTGTGATTCTTCTAGAATAGTGCTATCATCAGATCTATGTTGGCCCAAGTGTTGTCGTTGGATCTAATTATGATGTGCGCTTTTACATTTTATTTGTTTGACTTGTCAAAGTCTAAACTTTTTGTGGAAGTGCTACCGTTGGATTTGATTCAGAGTGTACACTGTCGTAGGATTTCATAAATGTGTGCATCCTTTTTACCACTATATTTTGGTTACATTTCTGCAAGTGCAACCATTGGATCATCTTGGAATGAGCGCAATCATTGATTTTATTAGATTTGCACAAAGTTTAAACAATGAGTGCATATAATATTTTTCTTAGCATTAGTTACTTTTGGTGAGTGTGTGTTCGTCAGATCATGGTGGAGTAAGCATTGTTGTTAGATCCTTTGGAGTTGCTTGGGCCTTAATCAAATTGGTGCATGACCAATGTTGAATCCTTTGAGGAGCATGCATCCATTGGATCAACTCTCGGTTAAGCACATCCATAGATTTTCTTTGACCTGCAAGATTAATATCCAAATGGTGCATACTTTTAATTTTTATTAATTTTTTATTAAGTAAACGGGGAAAAATTAGAAATGTATTAAGACCCTTGCTAATCTTGATTAATAGATTAATTAATATTGGGGTACTTTAACCCTTTTAATTCTAATACTTTTATATTTCGAGTGAGCATGATCATTTGATCTCATCATAATGGTGTGCTACCCTTGGATCTTTTTTATTTACATGATAGTTAATCAAGGGGGTGCGTAACCCTTATTTTAATTTATTTGGTTTTATGTAGACTTTAGGTTATAAAATTTTGACCATTGCAATATTATTTGACCTATTTGATTTAACCCTTGGTTTTCTCATGAGAGCATGTTCGTCCAATCAAGATATATTTGGGTGTTGCCTTTGGATTTACCAAAAGTGTTTGACGCTTACCCAAAGGGGGTGTGTATCCTCAATATTTAATCTCTTTATACATTATGATAAAACATTTTTGACCATGGCACATTATTGAATTTAAAAAACCTGAGTTGTTTACACGAGCACGTCCGTCTGATATCACAGGGTGAAGCGCTATCGTCTAGATATTTGGACTTGCTCGATATTTAAGTGCAAAGGAGGTGCATACCCTTGCTTGCCCATGTTAAAATATTAAACCTTAGGCTCATGTACTTAGGTCCAAATGCTTTAATCAATTCCATTAGACACCCAAGGACTTAGGGGTTCACTTTAATGAATATTTCAATAATTGATTTTTGTAAACCTTTTTAATATTTGGATGCTTTCAACGATCAAGGTAATTTAGTGAAAATTTAATTATTGGATAAGATTAACAGTCACAAAGATAATTTTATTAACGGTTAAGGCCATGAATTTTGATTTGATTAAGATGAACATTTTTATAACTGCTCTTAGGGACTAAACCATTGAAAATCAATTTCTTAGAGGGGAAAGCAACAGAGACCAACAACATTTGGTAATTTTATTTAAGCCAAAAATTTAAAATTGGGGTATATGATTTTGAGTCATATTTGTCTCCAACATAGGCTCTGACTGGGACAATATGCTAAAAACATGAGGCACTTGAGAATTCCAGAATCTCTTGGTTTTATTTTTAGCCTTAAACAGAACCACAAAACATCAAGCTTGATTAGGAAATAAAAAATATAAACTAAGAAAGACTTAAAACTGAAAAGATAGAATAAAACAACATTAAACATGATATCAAAGCAAATAGAGTATCCAAGAACTATTATTCTCCTCAGTAAAATTTGGATCTAAGGATCATAATTTTTTTTTCTAAAGAGCTTTGGAATATTGTTATGATTGTTCTACAAATTCCTAAGATATGATAATACATAATGCATCAAAGTCACCTTCTTCATCATGCCTTGGACTAAGTGTGTGTTAGTGCATTCATTTTGAAACCTAGGTCTTCCAGAACTTCACCACATTTGGAAAATGATCAAGACTAATTAGTAGTTTTACTCAATATTTTTACCATTTGCAGGGCTCCACTGCCAGTCAAGCATCTATATCCCCAATGGAGATGCTACTAATCCCATCTGGTTTTACTCTACTACCAGTTGGACATCTATAGCCTCGATAGAGGTTGTCCAAGATATCTCAGATACAAACTCAATCTACATTATTTATATTTTCTTTATTTTTTTGAAAAATATTTGTAAGCAAAGTGTGCAATTAGTGTGCCTGAGTTGAGGATCAATTTTTGGCTAAAGGGTAGAGTGTAATTATTTTTAGCTCAACCATCTTACCAAACACAATTTTATCCTTTAGATCCTAAAATTTATTTAAATAGTATTTGCAATGTGAGGCTTTGGCATGATGTTGCAACAACTCTGATTTTACTCTATTTTATTTTGTACTATATGGCAGTTGCATGAGCATTCAATTTTGAAAATTGTAAGCCTCATCAAAATATAAAATAAATCTCCTCTTCTATGTTTATCTTTAGAGAAATAAACATTTAAAGAATACTCTTTTTGCTATGATAGTCATGAAGGATAACTACACAAAGCAAAATAGGACACAAAAGTAAGAACACTGACCAAAATAAACAACATAACATCTTGATAGGAACAATACTTTTTTTTTGGATTTTTATTATTTTTATTTTTATTTTTGTATTATTTTTATTTTTTTAATATTATTTTTAATTTTTAGGGCTTTTATTCCCTGTTGACTCCATGGCATGGGTTATAAACCTTGAGATGCATACCATTTATGGGGATTTTCATCAGGTCACCCTCTAATATTTTCAACTTATAGGTGTTTTGACCAACAACCTGAGTTATTTGATAAGGGCCAATCCACTTGGGTTCAAGCTTTCTTTCTCCCCATGTTTATCATTTTTGGGATCCCAATATATTACTATATCACCTTCAAAAAAGGAAGTACTTTTTGATTTCTTGTTAAATGATTTTGTAGTTTTCTAAGTTTGATCAATTATCTTGTTTAAGGTCTCTCTTCTTTGCTCTTGCACTTGGAAAATTTGGTCTAATCTTCTCTACAAGGCATCAGGGCTCTCATGATCTTGTAATAGTAGGGAAAGGGAAAAATTTTCTATTCTTTGGGGTAGCAAGGCTTTCTATGCATATGCCATTTCATAGGGGGTTCTAGCTATATTTATTTTAAGTGATAACCTATCCTCCCATAAAGAAAATTTTAACTCGTTGTCCTATATTTTCTTATTTTTATCCAATGATCTCTTAATTTTGGTAATTTAGTTTTTATTTTATGACTCAGCTAGACCATTTCCTTGTGGGTAGTAATTTTCAGAGTGGGAAAGTTATATTCCATACTTATCACAAAAATCTACCATATTATATGATACAAAATATTGTCCATTGTCTATCACTATCTTTTGGGGAACCTCAAATCTGGTTAGAATACTTTCTTCTAAGAAATTTATAATAGTTTGGGATGTGGAAATTCTAAGAGGAGTAGCTTCTACCCATTTGGTGAAGTAATATGTTGTAGTTATGATCCATTTATGTATACCTAACGAGTTTGTATTGATCTCTCCAATCAAATCAATGCCCCACTTTGTGAAGGGTTCTTCTATGATCACTGGTTTGAGAGGCATAGCAGCCAAGTACTTTTTACCTAGAAAAACCTAAAAAATATGATAATTTCTAACATACTGATATACATATTTAAAAAGTGAAGACCAATAATAGCCTACTATCATAATTTTATTAGCTTTAACTTTGGGGGCAAAATGTCCTCCATAGAAACCATCATGAAATTATTTCATTATTTTTTGGACTTCACTTTCATATAAGGAAACTAATAACACATTGTCAGGGTGTCTCCAATAGGGCACATGATATTTCTATGTTTGCAATTTTACTAATCTCATTCTATTAATTGGCATGTCCTTTGGGAAAGACAAAGCTTGTAGGTATGCTAATATTTTATCATACCATTTGCATTCAACATTATTAACTCTCCTGATGTCATGAATCTCATCCACTATAATGATATTATTAGTCTTCTCCTTTATATTATAGGTATTTTGCTAAGCCATGCCCTCTTACAATTTTGACTATTTTGAATTCTACATCATACTGTAATAGTTTCACCATCCACCTTGCGAGCCTTCCTAGCAGCTCAGACCGGGTGAAGACATATTTTATTGTTATGAAAGGGATACAACAATAAACTTTATTTGAGTTTAGTATACCTTTGAAATGATATAAATATTGAATCACTACATAAGCATGTTTCTCTAACAGGGTATATTTAATATGTGCCCCTTTTAATCCTGAACTCATGAATGTTATAGGTCTTTCATTATTTTCATCATACTTCTATGAAAGAACTACAAAAATGGAATTCTCAGATGCATATGAGTAGATGTTGAAATATTTTGAATAATTGGGTAGGTTAAGGTTGTGGTAGTAGAAATGGCTTCTTTTATCTTTCCAAAATATTTCATGTTTTTTGTTGTCCATTGTATTTCTCCAGTATTTTAAACCATGTCATTTATAGGTTTGGTCATCTCTACAAAATTGGGAATAAACATTGTAACAAAATTAACCTTGCCAAATAATGACCTGACTCCTTTGATGTTTCTAGGATGGATAATTTTTTAGATAGCTTCTATTCTTTTTAGATCTATACTTATCCCTTTTTCTAACACTATGTGTCCTAGTAATTTCCCCTGGGTTTTTCCAAAAATACAAGTTTTAGAATTTAGGAAAATTCCAAACCCTTTGCACTGGGTAAATACTGTAGTAATATGTTCTAAATGGTCCTCTGGTTTTTAGAAAATACTATGATATCATCCAAATATACCACCACTATTTTGAACATCAATCCTTTGAAGGTAAAGTCCATTGCTTTCGGGAAGGTAGAACCTACATTCATTAGACCAAAAGGTATTCTCAAATATTTAAAGGTGGCCCAGGGTGTGGTGAATGATGCCTTATGTCTATATTTTGGATTAATCTATATCTTATTATATACAAAAAATCCATCTAACAAGGATATTTTGGATTAACCAACTACAACTTGTAATAGTTGTTCCATATTAGGTAATGTATTATTGTTTTTAATGATATCTTATTCAAATTTCTAAAGTTTACACAAAGTCTAATATCCCTATTTTTCTTTTTGACTAGTACTAAATTGGATGTCCAAGATGAAAATATTACCTTTCTGATGATCCTGGAATCCAATAGTTTTTTTATCTCTTATTGTATTATTGGGTGCAAGGTAGGGTTATACTTCCTCTATTTATGTCTGAATGGATTGGAATCTTCCTTAAAATGTATTATATGTGAAATTAAATTAGTTTTTAAGGTTTAAATATCTTCATATGTCCAAGAAAAATGTTTCTTATTCTTCTTTAAGAAATTGATATATCCATATTTTCCTTTTACTGGTAAGGTTGTGTCTATTTTCACTATTATGGGCTCTTTAACTGTACCAATATTAACATCTTTAGCTATAGTATATTTTAAGAGAGGTTTGAAAGCTTTATCAAAATCATCAAATAAAATTTGTAGATAAACTAATCCTTTTGGTATCCTATTTGTTTTCAGTTGAATTACTTCTACTAGTTTTCCTATTTGATATTTTTATTTTTATTCATCCTTTTCATCACAAATTATATTAGCATACTAATTTTGTAAGGTCATGAAGTCTATTATGTCCACATCATATTGAAAGACTTGTAAGTAAACAATGTTATCTAGTAAAAAATGCTTATATATTTAAATGGTTGGGAACCTATCCATATGTTATGTAATAATTTTTGGATGATCTAGGCTTGATGCATTTATAGCTAAGAGGTCAACAACATGATTTTGTTCTCTAGGAATATATGAAATATTGAAAGCTAAATATTTATCAATTTCTTCCAATACTATAGTTTTGTATTATTTTAACCTAGGATGTTTAGTTTGATACTTTTCTCTTATCTACTGGATAATTAATTATGCATCTCCTAGTATAGTCAGTAATTTATTTCTAATTATTTGAATCTCCTTAATCCTAGCAACAAAGCCTCATAATCAACTATATTATTGGTGAAAGGGAATTATTTTTTGTAAGGAAAACCAAGGTAGTTTTGTTGTATGTCAGTAAAATTAACTCCCACACTTGCTCCAAATTGGGATTTATCTCCATCAAAAGTCATGGTCCACATTTCTTGTGTTAATACTCTATCTGATTCAACATCAACCATATTCATGACTTATGGATCCATGTTTTTTGCCTCTAGTACTTCTACCAAGAATGGGTTATGCCATATTGCATATAATCCCATTCCTTTTTCTTCCATTGAATTTACCAATTTTATCATGGTTTCATCTATTTTAATTAACTCTACAAAATATTTGTTAAAAGGTTATCTTTGTAAAGTTACATTCTCTTTATCTAACATTGGAATGGTAGCATAAGACCAATATAATTGAATTGAACCCCCTAATTGTTCTTCCCAATGCCTACTTAATAGTAGTGAAAATAAAGGTTCAACATCAACTACTACAACATCCATCACTATACCTTTCTTGGGTTGTTGGTCTAGGAAAACCAATAATCCAGTTATCACTCCAATGCAAGGTACTTGCTTACTATCCATTACAGAAATAGGGATGGAATATCTTGTACATATTAATTCCATTTGGTCAACTATCTTCTTGGGCATGATATTGTGTGAAGCTCCACTATCTAGCATACAATTGTGAATCACATATCTCTCTCCTTCATTTGAATTATATCTTAATGACACATATAAGGGTCTTATTGAGGATGGTAACCTTGTATCTTACTGATTTTGTCTAGTAGCATGGCAATATGGATCTACTTTTTGTTCAATAAGTCTAAAAGCTCTACAGACTTGTTCCCTATATTGTTGAACTTTCATAAGCTCACAAAATATAATTATAGACATATAAAATACATCATGTGTAGGGGACTACTCATATGGGTATCCTAATAGATCATATGAATGATCTTGGACTATTCCAAGATAGAGCAATGGTTTTAACCACTCAAATTATGCAAAATTTGTCTAGTCAGCCTTAGTCATGGCTAACATCCATGGCTACCAAAGCTAGCTGCACCTCAGAGCCATGGCTAGCCCTAAAACTATTTTGAATGCCCGAGAGAAGTAAAATTCAATTACAACAACTATGAAAATGTATTTTAAGTAGTTTTAAATGAGGAAGCATCCATAATATTCCTCCCAATTGTTCCAACCTCCTGGTTCTTGATCTTGTCTTCCCAAGTAAGCTAATATTAGGAATTGAGAGTGCTATAAGATCCCTCTTGAAATTGGAAAAAAGTCTAGAGAGAGTGTCAATTTTTATGTAGAAAAATCCTACTATATTGGAGAGCCATTTGCAACCTTCTGGGAGTGTCTATATGCTACCAATTTGGAGATCATGACTGTATGTGAAGCTATGGAGGTTTCAAGAACTTGAAGAAGATCAATCATCCTAATTGAACCACTTCCATTTCCAATTCAAATAATCTACATTTCCAATTCATTTCGAAACACATGCAACCCTTGATCATCAATTCCATGGAGGAAATTGAAGAGTCAAGCCCTAGTTACAATAAAAAGGATACTTTCACCTCCTTTGCGCCTATCATCCATGACTAACATTGTTAGATGTGCCTTAGACCTGCGGTGAGAGTTTGATTCTCATTTTTATTTATTTTAGCCATAGGATTTTCATTTCAAATATGTATTTAGATATATCTAACATAGATTAGCTTTCCTTCATGCATTTGTGTGGTTAAATATAGGAATTAGAAGTAGATTTGTTCTTCTTTTCTTACATTTATCAATTTAGACTAGTTACGTGGGATTTGATGTATTTCAAGCTTTAAATGGCTAATTAGGCTTAATAATGTTTCTATTTTTTGTTGTATTTACAAGCTTTATAGTAATATAGAGATTTATTGCATTTATTTATAAGTTTACATAATTTCTTGATATATTTTTCATCATTTATGCAATTTCCTATTAAGATCCTCATCAAGAGAGGCCTCCTTTGCTGTTAACCTCTTTTATGTTGTTTCTTGAATGTAAGTTTACATGATTTGAGAATTTCAAAGTATTCTTCGCAACATATTCCTCCAATCACATAAGAAGAAGGTTTTCTTGAGCCTTGAGCAATTCGTGTCCATTCTAAAGAGTCTGCATATTACATAAGATAGAATTATATTCTAATTCAAATATTATTCTTTAGACTTTATATTTTAGTCTAAGAATAATTTACACAATGTTGCATTACATATTCCAACACTCCCCCTTAATGCAATATTGGGGAAAGGAAATATGAGACAAAGATACATTCTCCCCCTAAAGATACAAACGTGGATGAGAATCAAATATGTAATATAGTTACAATGAGCTTCTATGACCAAGAATGGTCGACAATAAGGCACCAATACAAAGTGGGCCAAAATGAGACTGCAAGCCTCCAACCTAGTAGCTTTAGATACAAGCATCTTACAAAGCCATCCATCAACCACAAGTGGTTGCAAATGACAAGAAGAAAACATCACAAGGGTGTCTTCAGTAAGCCTATAAAATCCCAAATGGAAGTACCTGCAAGCTACAAGCAGCTCAACATAAGATCAGTTAGATACATCATCATAAATATATTCACCACAACATATATTAATATCCAAAGATGATAACAAAACTAATCTAAAAAATAGTGAACTCTAAGTCATCACAAAAAGATGCCAAGCCATGCTTATAGTCACGTGCTATATAGTTGATCAAAAAATATCATGTACAAAGTTGCATAAAGAAAACAAGGAGTACCATGATAATGCAAACTCTAAAGTACCATGTACAAAAGTAGCACAAGGCTAAAAAAAAGTACCATGTACAAGAGTTGCATAAGTTATATGAAAATAATAGTGTGCACACCGGTTGCATAAAGCTAACCATAAAATATCATGTACAAAAGTAGCATAAATGCTAACAAGAAAGTACCATGATAAACCAATTGCATAATGCCAACTACATAAAAAAACATGTACAAAGTTGCACAAGGCAATAAGAAAGTACCATGTAAAAGAGTTGCATAAAGCAATTGCATCATATACCATAATTACACAATGCCATATACAAAGTAATATGTACAAAAATTGTACAAGGCAAACAAGAAAGTACCATGTTAAAAAGAGATGCGAAAAGCAATTATACCACCAAAGATCAACTCATATATATAGCACAAAACACCTCATAAGGATGAATTTGTCATCACACAAGGGTAACTACATTTCATTCCCCCTTGAGGACAACTTGACCAAACCAAGTGAGTCCCTCAACTTAAAAAATTGCTCCTTGGGAAGAGGTTTGATGAACAAATCAACAGAATTAGAAGATGATGGGCAATACTCCAACTAAATAGTCCCATACAATACCTTCTCTTTGATAAAATGGGCTTGGATTTCAACATACTTTGTCCTTTGATGTATTACAAGATTTTTAGCCAAGGCAATAGCTGATTGATTATCGAAGAGCAAACATGAAGGACCAAATTGCTCAAAGCCAATTTCCTTCATGAGGGTACGAAGCCAAACCGCTTCTTGTGCAGCTGCTATCGTAGCCTTATACTCTGCTTTCGTTGTAGAAATAGCAATTGTATCTTGCTTATTGGAAGACCAAGAGATAGCTATAGACCCAATACTAAAAACATATGATGTGGTAGGCTTTCTATCTATTCTATCCCCTTCAAAATCATAATCAGCATAGTTAGAAAGAGCAAAGGAAGGAAGCATAGAATACTTGAGTGCCAAATATCTAGTACCTGTAAGGTACTTCAAAATATTCTTGGTAGCTTGTAATTGCTCAATATAAGGTTTTTGCATGAACCTAGCCATCATACCAACTGCAAAAGCAATATATGGCCTTGTGATGGTAACATAAATAAGACTACCAATGTGCTACCTATACAATGTAGCATCAGCCAACTGAGATTTTGTACTTACTTCCAACTTAACCCCTGTAGAAATAGGAATGGAAGTAGGATTGACATCCTCCAAATCAAACCTTTTAAGAATATCTTCAATATACTTGGATTGAATCAAAAAGATACAATCCTCATGCTGATAAACTTGCATGCCAAGATAGTAATGTAGAAGACCAAGGTCAGTCATTTCATACTTTGACTTTAATTTGGAGATGAAATAAAAAATGGCCTCATTCTTATTTTCAGTCACAACAAGGTCATAAACAAATAGAGCAATTAAAATGACCAAGTTATCCTTCCTAAGCACATAGATATATGTATTTGAATAACATTTATCAAAACCAAGAGACAAGAAGTAATGTGAAATCTTCATGTACCATGCTCTAGGTGCTTGATTCAGACCATACAAGGTTTTCTTTAGTTTACAGACAAGTATTTCCTTACCTTGTATAAAAAATCCATGTGGTTGACTCATGTAGATATCCACATCCAAATCACCATTTAGAAAGGCACTTTTCACATCAAGCTAAAAAATCTGCTAACCTTGAGCAACAACAATAGCAATGAGAATCCAAATGGTGGGCATTTTTGCAACTGGTGCAAAGGTTTCATCATAGTCAATGCCATGTTTTTGAGCATAACCCTTAGCAACCAATATAGCCTTATACTTTTTGATCTCTCCATTAGAATTGTACTTGATTCTATAGACCCACTTGTTCTCAATAACATTTCTCTTATTAGGATAAGGCATTAGATCCCAATTTTTATTCTTTAATAGAATCCATCTCAACCTTCATGGTATCAACCCAACAAGAGTGTTGTGAAGCTTATTGATAAGAAGTAGGCTCATGATCATTATCTATATTAGCTAGAAGAGACATGCTAAGGGTCATACTTCTATCTATCCTTTGGCTAACTGAATTCTGCTCTTTAGGACCCCTAGAATGATCCAACCACTTGGTCCTTTTGACACAAGTCCCACCCTTTTATAGCTCAAGAAGGTCTTCATTGAATTTGACATATCTTGAAATAAATACAATGCATAAAGAAGGTGAGTATAACCTATAGCCCCTATGTTCTGCATCATAGCCAACAAAGATGCATTTTTGAGACTTTTTATCCAATTTCTTCCTCTTTTTTGAAGGAATATATGAAAATGCATCACATCCAAACACTCTTAAGTGTGACAAATTTGGCTTCTTACCATTCCAAACCTCATAAGGAGTCTTCCTCTCAACTTATTTTGAAGGACACCTATTATTAATGTAGATTGCGGTACTAGCTGCTTAACCCCAAATAAATTGAGGTAAGTGGTCACCAAGCATGCATCTTACCATCTCCATTACTGTCCTATTTTTCCTCTCTGCAATACCATTTTGTTGAGGAGTGTATGGACAAGTAAACTGCCTTTTGATCCCATGATAAGAAAAAAACTCATTGAAATCATTGCTATTGTACTACCCTCCATTGTCACTTCTAATCATTTTTATCTTTGATCCCTTTTAATTTTCTACCAAAGCTTTGAACTCTTTGAATGTATCAAAATAGTCTGATTTATTCTTAAGTAGATACCCAAAGATCATTCTTGAATAATCATCTATAAAGGTGAGAATATAGGATGCAACACCAAGTGATCTAACATGCAATGGACCCATAATATCTATATAAATGAGTTGAAGAATTTGTGTGGCCCTTGTTGGCTTGTCCTTTGCAAACTTTTGTTTGCTCATATTGCCTAAGATGCATGTTTAACACAAACCATGAATAGGTGAAATGTTAGGCAAGCCTTCAACCAAATTTTTGGACTTCATCATTTGAATATTTTGATAGTTGGTATGGCCTAACCGTAAGTGCCAAAGCTTGCTACTAGGAGAAATATTATTTGCTAAACATACTTTATGAGGAGCATCACCTAACACATAAATATTATTCTTCACATAACCTGTAATAATTGGTAACATGCCTTTCCTCAAGCTCCATGAAGTTGCATTGAACTCAATAGTGTGACCACTTCTAGCAACTTACAAAATTGAAATTAAACTTCTCCTAAGGTTAGGCACATATAGGACATTATCAAGTAATTTTACTTCAATTACAACATTGCCAACACCTTCTACTTGAAGTCTAGTATTATCACCAATGGAAACTGAATCTGAAGAGTGCTTATGAAATTCCATAAACTTATCCTTTTTAAAACTGTGGTTAATGCATCTAGAATCTAACACCCATTCATTAGAAGTAGATGATTCAATGACGTAGAGGGCACAAACAAAGGTATTTTTATTAGAATTTTACTTTACATTATTGTTCTTTTTATTTCCCTTGCCAAACCATTTCTTAGGTCCTTGTCCCTTAGCCTTTTCTTGCTCTTACTTTTCTGCAATATTCTTCTTATTGAAACAATTTTATTCCTTGTGGCCTTTCTTGCCACAAAAGTTGCAAGTGAAATCAACTCTAGGCTTGTTGGGTTGGAAATTTTGATTTTTTCTTCCCTTGTATTTCTTCTTGAAGGAAGCTTTAGTGGCACTCAAGGCAACATTATTCTCCTTGACAAATTGACCATTCAATTTTTCTCGATTAAGAGACTCTTCCTGTTGAATCAATAATTGTGAAAGAGTGTTGTGAGGAATGTCATCCTCTTATTGCTCTAGCCTAGTCTCAATAATGGTGACAAAATTCTTGAAATTTCTTGACAAGTTCCTCAAAATGATAAAGCTTAAGAGCTTCTCACTTATCCAATCACAATTACAAGCCAATAGTTGAGTTCTCATGTCTTTCATATTTGAGAGGAAGATCAAGGCACTTTCTTCTTCACCTTGCATAGTGCTAAGAATTTTAGACAATAAATTGAATTTCCTTGATGTGTTGGATCCTATATGGACTTGTTTTAGCAAATCCCATGCATCTTTAGCATGCTCACAATGGATTATAGTGAGCAATATCTCATCACTCACACTTTTGATAATCATGGAAAGTGCAAGGTGACTCTTGTTGTTGTATGTCTCAAGTGCCCTTGCCTGGATTGGGATTGCTTCATCTCCATTCACAATGGGCCATAAATTTCTTGCTTGAAATTCAACCCTCATCCTTGGTTCCCATATTCCAAAATTTGATCCATCAAGGATGTGCTTAGGTGTGAAGGAGATTCCATGATCAACCATTCTAGAAAGTGAACATAATCAAAACATAAGATGAATTGACAAAGTAAATAAATGATGCAATAAGAAAGTAGATAAACATACTTGAATATGTAAAATAAACATAACTGTCAAGTAATCTACTTTTCAATCATAAAAGATAAAACATCATGAAAGATAATCAAAGTTAAGCATCATTAAGAGAGATAAGCATCATCATGAAAGATAATCAACATCATCATGAACTACTATAACCATCTTGCAATAAAAAACTATAACCATATTACAATTGAATAAATGAAATAAACCAAGATCAACTTACAATAGATTAACTTGCAATAAGAAGGTAACTAACCATAACAAGCATCTTGCCGTAAAATAAACTAACTTGAATTGAACTATAAAATATTTGTTAAATGTTAGATAGTCAATAAGTTAGTAAGTTAGTGTTCATTTTGAGGTTTTTCTCTAGCCTAATGAATTACCAATTCATATCACCCAAGGTCAACCAAGCTACCCAAAAGGGTACGGGTGCGAGGACTTGAAAAGGACTTGCTACCGATAGAGCGGATTCTTTTGGATTCAATAGGTGTTTAGAAAATATAAACTATGTTGCAAGATTAAGTAAATTTTAATAAAATACTAAAGTTGTGGTTAGGAAGTTGATTCATTTTTAACATTCTTGATTAATATGAAAATTAGTAAATTGCAAGTTAGTTGGTTAGTAGATTGTTTAGTAGCAAGTTAGTAGTTAGATTAGTTGAGATGCAAAATGTAAGAAAGATGAACAAGAGATAGTGGAGACACAAAGAAAAACACAAATACACACACTCTCTCTCTTTCTCTCTCTCTCACTCTCACTTTCATTCTCTTTTACTTTCATAATGAGAGATACAAGTTACATTAATTTACAGTATGCTTCAAGCAAATACTAGAGAGAGATTAGAAGAAATTAATAAAAATAGGGGAAGAGAGTGAAAAAGTTGATCCGAAATTACCTTGTATACTCCAAAATATACTTGGATAACCTTGCAAAACAAGCAAACTCACAAACAACCATTGTTAATGTGAGACAAAAAAATATATTGCATTTTAAGGAGAATAATAATAATTTTTAATACAAAAAATTGCTTAAAAAAATGCAATTAAATTAATAAAATTTATTTTATTAATAAAAAAATGGCATGAAAAAATTTAAAGATTTTTATAAAGCAAAACTTTTTCAAAAAAACAAAACCTTTTTTTTTTTTATATAAAGCAAAACTGTTTTTTTTTTTTTTAAAACAAAACTATTTTTTTTATAAAGCAAAACTATTTTTTTTTTAAAACAAAACTGTTTTTTTTTTTTTATAAAGCAAAACTATTTTTTTTTTTAATTTTTTTATATATATAGCCGATTGTTTTTTTTTAAATAAATAAAAAAAATTACTATATATAGAAATAGGGGTTTTTGGGTCTTCCCGACGCAACCATGGGGTCCGTTTGACTCCAAAAACAAAAAAAATATAGATTTAAAATGAAAATATTGTTTGCAAAAGATCTAACAACTAGATCTAAAAACATAATAAATCTATAAACCCTAATTGAAGATTTACAAAATAAGTTTACATAAAATACTGAAATATCAAATGCATGCAAAAAAAAAATATATACCTTAATGGATTTTTTAGCTCAAAGGATTGAAGACACTTGATGGAGATTCCAACCACTCTGATACCAAATGTGAGACATGCAAAGTCTCCCCAAGATCGAATAATGCTCCACAAGATCAATCACACATAAAAGAGGTAAACCAACAACACAAATATTGAGTGGTAAAACCTTACTTCAAATGAAGAAGGGAAACATGCACTATGAAGCTCACTATATTACTCAATGATTGAATAGTACAAGAATGCTTCAATGTTATGCAATAATATGCATCAACATAAACTACAACACAAGTCAATATGATAAGATATGATCATATGTAGTAGAAAACACCCCTATTTAAAGAGAAGCTTTTCTACTACAACCCTAAATCTTATCACAATCTATCAAATATTAGAAAGTGCTTTAGTTACTTTTTAATTTTATCACAATATAATCTTTGAGATATGTGATAAGTGGCATCTATCAAATATTAGAAAGTGATTAGTTACTTTCTAATATTTGCTAAAAAAAGGAAATAATTTTTTTCCAAGAAATTAAATATTCCTAGCACCCTTAATTTATTTATTAATTGGGTGGGAATATTTTACATAAGATAGAATTATATTCTAATTCAAATATTATTCTTTAGACTTTATATTTTAGTCTAAGAATAATTTACACAATGTTGCATTACATATTCCAAAAACACTACCCCATGTTTAGGGGCCTTCAAATTTGTATTAGTTGTATCAATAAGTGAGTATCCCTAAGAGGGACATATTTGTAATTGGTATTTGGAAAATATTTAATAAAAGAAACCTAACTTTCTTGTTAAATTCATTATTTTCTATATTTTGATGCTTTAATGCTTGATGTTAGTTGATGCACTAGTTAGGTATATGTTTTTTAGATTGGTATAGATGGTGGTCATGATGGGAACCCACAAATTATGTTGTAGATGAATGATTTTTTTATGTTTTTTGTTTCAGGTATTAGCCACGCCTAGCAGTCATGGTGAACATTCTCAACCGTACTTGACAGCCACAACTAACAGAGAATATAAAAATGGTAGGCAATCGAATTTACCTCAGAATTGGATCTCAGGTAGGAGACAATTATCTATTTTTTCCTATGTCTATATGTGTTTTATTTTACTTATTTTACTTAATGTAGTAGATGAAGTTGGTCTAAGTAGAAAACATAGAGAAATATTAAAAGCAAAATTTTAGATTCTCTTAGGTTTTCTTCTAGTTGTTGCTAGGAATAGTGGACTTCTAATTGTAATCCACCCTAGTCTCCAACATTTTGGGTTATGTTTTTAGAGTTTGCTTTCTTGGGGCCCAATTAGTGGCTAATATTAATCATATAAATGTATTCTCTAAATATCATATATCTAAAACGCATTCATATTTTTGAATTTAAAACATTTTTTGTTTTAGGCATATAGGAAAGTGCATGTTTTCTTGGTTAGGCATTTTACATTTACATACAAGCTTAAAATAAACACACACACACCATGCACCATTTAAATATTGGTGAGTTGGAATTCATATCCAAACACTAGTAGAGTCCAACAATGGTGGCAGTTATTTCCATTTGTTGGCTCAACTCCCATGAACCTTGTTCTTTTTGCCAATAACAACTCCAAGATTTGTCCTAACCATGCAAAATAGCACACTTTCTTCTATGAAGTGGTGTATCGCTATGCACGAGGTGTTGGGTGAGGATTTATAGGACCTGTGCTCCCTACCTAGGTATGGATTTCATCTCCACATTTTAGAGGGTTTACGTGATCGTGACTTTCATTATCAATTATCGAGCTACGAGTATACAGGTGAAATCTAATTAAACTAAACAAGTATTTCATCAACAAATATAAAAACATGATGAGAGTTAGTTTATTATTACAACATACTTGAAACACACTCAAACCAGTTTAGGGCTTACAAAGAAATTTTAAAAGAGATAATCATCCTTGTTTGCTTTGTTTGCTTTAAAATCTACATACAAGATAATACACATCATGGTTATTCCACGGAGAGGCCGATCTCAACATAGAGTCAAGGTCAAAATCGAAACTCCACCTAATGTACAACACAATATATTGAACTCTCAATCACAAGATCCTTCTAAAAAATATTTAGTGAACATTAGAGGGGATAAATCTACACACGAGGGTTCTCATTAGAATACCCCAGATATAGGAGGTAATGTAAACTCCTCACAATACAAATATAAGCATGGAAGATCCCAACATGGATATTCAAGTATGGGAGCATATATCATGATCATACACCTCATGGATTTATTGTATTCACTGAAGAGTACATCGTGGAGAAAGAAACTATAACCAAGTTGGTTCCCATAAATACTCGAGATAAGGGTGGCTCAAGACCCCTACCAGTTCAAGATAGAAAAATAGAAAATCTACCCATTCGAGGTCAGGAAGAGAGGGATGTTTCAAAGCATAGGTCTACACAAACTCAAAATAACAAGAAACTTTCTAAGTTCACAATTGATATGTTTATAGTTGGATTCAATGGTACACCACCACATGAGTCGTGGCACACTAGACAACTTGATGGTCTTGATAGAATCCTAGGGCAATTAGGATGTAGATTCTTGACTGCACATTCTTATTCTGAGTTCATGCAGTGAGGGCACACATATGACTATCAAATAACTAGGAGAATGCTCTAAGTGTTCTTGTAGTATACATACCCCATCAACCCACATGGGCATAGATCATAGAAAATCGGATAATGCAAATTCCATATGTACATAAAAAGGTATGAGTGTAGTAGATAAGTCTATTGGGATTCACACCAAGAAAGTTTCCCGAATAGAGTGAACCCACTAGAGACCACATACAACTGATATAATAGATTGATTACAAAAATTTGTGTCTACGAAAAGGTAACAAATATTCCAAGATCAATTAGAAGATGTACGCATAGATCATGAGAACATCAAAAATTAGGATACTCAAAGGTAGAGGTTGCTAAGGCAATATATTTTTTATAAATGCATGCACAAGCAATGCATCCTTGACCAGAAGGAGTGTGCTAAGAGAGATAAGCAATTAGCTCATGCTAATTTACCCCCCCAAAGTGAATACAGGGAGCGTCCTCAAAGAAGAGCTGCTTCACAATATAAATTATGCACTGAAAACATTGGAACTTGTACTCTCTACATGGCCTAAAATATTTTGCAATGATAAGAGCTTAAACATGATTGGCACACATAGTACAAGGAAGTAGTATGATATGAGCAAGATTAGGAATATCATGAGATCTCCTTAGTGGATGTGGAGGATGAGCCTAGTCTTCCACATCAATCAAATAAGAGTTTACCTCTAAAGGCTTCTCAAAGACCTCTCAGAGAAGAGGAAATTCTATCTTTGAAGGCCTATCAAGCCCTGGTAGAAAATTTAAGAGCTATAGAGAAACAAGGGACAACTTATCAAAATCCAACCTTGAAAAAAATACATAATGAGCCTCTATGCCCTTTAGTGCCTACACTAGCGTATCCCGATCACTTTGAGATGCCAAAGCTAGAGAAATTTCAAGGAGGGGAAGATGCTCAGGATCATATCATGAGATTTATGGATATGTGATTTTAGATAGAAAGCAATGATGCTCTATTTTTGATAACCTTCATCACAACCCTTTCAAGCCCTGCTCGAGAGTAGTTCAACCAACTTAAGAGGTATAGCATAACTAGTTTTGAGCAACTGGCTAATGCTTTTTTTGAACACTTTTTCTTAGGTGTCAGGAAGAAGATAAACCTGTCCGATCTGACTGCTCTAATGTAATATGATTATGAGTTGATTATGGACTATGGGAAAATATGAAGAAAGTTGATGGTAAAGTTGCCATTTTACATTTCGATCACAAAACTGACTTGGATGTTTACAAATAATTATGCGAAGCACATCTTGTTACTATTGTAGTTACAACAATATCAAATATTTGAGGAGGCTTTAGTGCAAGCTAAGGTAATTGAGGATATCAAGTTACTAAAGGGTAACTTGAAGCTCTGAAATAAGAAGGATTTGAACAAGAAGAACACCCAAAATTAGAATCACCAGGCCAAGCTGACCCATGTGAATCAAGTGGTGTTAAACCTCTAGAAAGGGGATAAGGGGTAACAATAGAATTATCAAGCCCAACCTCCTCCTGTGTGATACAACCAACACAACAATAACAAGAAGGATAAGAATAAATAACAAAACCCTACTCACTAGTTCACACCATTATTGAAGTCGGTGACATCAATATTTCATCAATTGTGCGAGGCTAAGGCCATTAAATTTCCAAAGATAAAGTTACAAAACCATAACCAACCCAAACCAAAAGGGTATAGGGATGATCAATATTGCTCATACCATAGAATGAAATGACATGGCATTGAAGGATGTTATAGTTTTAAACATGTGGTGTAAAATGTGATAAAAAAAGGTGAGCTAATTGTTGACAACCCTTAGGCTCTGGACAACCAAAGTATGGGGATCTTCAAGAAATCCTTACCAAATCACAAGCCACTAAGGAAAAATTTTGGTCATGTGAATCAAGTGTGGGTTGAATTGACAACTCAAGGATTCATTGGCATGGTTAATATTGTCACAAGACAAGGGAGGTATGAGCAACGAAATTTACCTCCAACTTCAATCAGATTTCAAATTGCACCACTACAAAGACCAACACAAAAAAATATGCCAAGCCCACTAGCAAGACCGATGGTGACCATCAGAAGTAGGCTAGTTCAAGTCCTACGGATAACTCCAACAATGTTGTCAATATATGAATTGATATAGTAGTATCCTAAGCATAGGGAGATGATCATGGATATCTTGAGGTCTATTGAAGTTTATTCTCAGGACCTTGAATCATTCATGAATTTTATAGGAAATGTGCAGTAGTGTAGTGAGCTGGTGATTCAATTTCATGATCACAAGATTAAAATGGTTTCTACTACTACATCAGATTTATCGTTGTATATAATTGTGTGTGTTAACCACACACCATTTAAATGGATATTTATTAATACATGGATGTTAATCAAAATTATTACTACCAAGGCATTGGCATATCTAAAGCTGTCAAAATCACACATTGTTCCTTCTACCTTCAATTTGAGAGCATTTAATGATGCACTATGATCAATGATAGGTACTATAGTTCTTCTTATTTAGTTTGAACTAAAGACCATAGTTCTTCTAATTTAATGATGTGTCATGTAATAGAAAGAGCAATGCAATATAACATCCTCCTAGGGAGGCCTTGGATTAGATAAATGCATTGTGTTCCCTCAATTTTATATCAATGTATTAAATATATACATGAGGGACAAATTCATGTGATTCCTTCTGATGAGGAACTATTTAAATATTTGAACCTAGTATATTTTCTTGGAGATTTCATTCTCCCCTTAATGCACCTGGATATACAGCCAATATCGCTCATAAAACATCCAAAAGGAAAACTAAAAGAAGTATGTGTAGGACCTTCCACGTTAGCACCATAACTATTAGAGCACACAATAGTAGCTTCAAAAAATCCTACAAAATCCATTATTCTTAGGAATGACAAGAATATTAAGGTAGTTATGGATAAAAAAGAGCCAAAGAAAGCACCCAAAGTAGCAACTATTGAGGTTCCTAGTCCCATGGACAAAGGGGACGCTTAAAATCAAGTCAAGGAGGCACCTCAACTTGCCTCACATACCTCTTCAATAGGGTCATCTATACTTTAGGTGACCATCCATTTGGTTAATCCTAGGCTAGTAGAGTATATAGTGTAGAATATTACATTCATGTCATTTATCGAGACTACATAGGATATGGGCCGACCTCAAGCCTATCATTTTCCCATAGGGATAGTGGTACCACTACGGGTACCATCCAACCAAAAAAAATTCATCTATGGAGGGCTTGACCAACTTGCAAATCGCACACCCATAGATGAGGATGATGATGAACCATTCTTGGTGAATGTTCATGATGTGTCTAACCCAAAGTTCACTTTGTGCTACTTTGAACGTTACCATTGGTATGGTTACAGTATGGGCTTATTCGAGCAAGGGCAAAAAACTCTTTATGAACCACAATATCAGTTACCAACTGATAATTTTGGGTTAGGCTACCATATCAAAGGATAGGAGGATCTTTTAGCAGCATCTCTTGATTGTTTAAACCTCAATCTAGGGGATAATGTGGATTGGAATCCTTATCACCCTAACCCTTCCCACGTATGAAAGGGTAATAGGCTAGTGATCTACATCTCTATAAAGAAACCTGAGATCTATCATGATAACATCATGGTAGAGGTAAATCTAGTAGATATTCTAAGAGCTAACTTGGATATTGAAAGCCATAAAGTTTTTGATGACACTAGTATGCAGATACAAAATTTAGGAATAGCAATATACACTGAATCAAAAGTTGCTTTTGAGGAATATAAAGCAGAGTTCATTATCAAAAATGATGGACCATAGTATGATTCTAGGAGTAATTATGATGAGCAATACTCAAAAAATGAACAATATGAGGATATAATTGAGTTGGTCTACTTAGATCCTCTAAATTTGCATCATCTGTTACCCATGGAGCCAATAGGTAAGAATGCGAGATTATTCATAGATGATAGTGGCTATGAGGATGAAATAGAGTGAGCCTACCTTGGGCCTCATCTTGCTAATCATTCCATTCCAGTAGACAAGGATGAATGACTCATATATGATAGTGAAGACAAGGATGAGACCAAGAGGCTTATCTTGGGCCTCACCATTTACGTTACCATCATGAATCGGTTTACATTGATGAGATGTATTAGAGATTATATCCTAGCCCACACCTTAGAGGAAGATAAATAAATTTAGATGTGATTTATCATATAGTATTCCCTAATACATCAACATATATACAACTCCTTGAGCCAAGTGATCCCATATGGCAATTTTCTCATAGACTGAATTTAGAGGTCCCCATACCCCCAAAGCTACATCTCGAGTATGGAAGTTATATCAATGAAGAGTCACACACACGTGGTCTTGGAGATCTAATCCACTCCATAAATATGGTCTTCATTTATTTGAACACTCTACTTCATAACCCAGCCAATCTATCCAAACCATTATTTCTTAATCTAGATGCTATTGATTGGGATCATGATGATTCATCACTAAAGCCTGAATATTTCTTCCCTAAACAAGAAATGTTGCAACCTTTTCATTTTACACTAGGTTGTACACATGATGTTTATCACACTGATATAAATTCTTATGTAGGACATTTAAACCTAGCTAATGGTATCCACCTGATTCCTACACCTCATTAGATTGAGGAGGGATCACATAAATCAATAGAGGAAATCTTTGATGTGGATATTAGAGATGATCCCACTAATCTTAAGAAGGTTAAATTTGGAGAGAGTCTATCGTATGATGAGTATGCCAACATCATCTCTCTACTGAAAGAGATACCTGATATCTTTGCTTGGACATACAAGGATATGTCGAAACTAGATCCAAAAATAATTACTCATAATATTTCGCTAGACACCTCTAAAATTCTTGTCAAGCAGAAGCTCAGGAAGATGCATCCAATTGTCACTTTAATGGTTAAATATGAGTCTTATAAGCTATTGGATGTAGATTTCATTATATATATTGACTATACAGAATGGGTATCAAACATGGTAATTATAGGAAAACCTAATAGAAGGATTCGTATCTATACATATTTTAGAGACCTCAACAAGGCAACACCAAAGGATTCATTCTCGTTATCCAGCATATACTATTATAGACATAACTATAGGTCATGAGATGCTCTCCCTTATGGATGGTTTTTTTAATTAAATTCAGATTAAAGTCAAATACCAACACAAAACCATTTTTACAATGCCACAGGGAATATTTTGTTATAAAGTTATGCCATTCAGGATTTAAAATACTGGTGCCACATATTAGTGAGTCATGACATATATTTTTCATGATTACATACATAAAATATTAGAAGATTATATCGATGACTTATTGATAAAGTCATTGCTATGTTCAAAGCATGCAGAGGTTCTTAGAAATGTCTTCGATCACTTGATAGAGCATAATGTCAGGTTAAATCCCAAGAAGTGTGTATTTGGTGTAACTTCAAAAAATCTCTTAGGATTCATCATTTCAAAATGAGGGATTGAATTTGACCTAGAAAAGGTCAAGGCCATATTAAAAATGCATCCTCACATAAATATCAAAGAACTAAGAAGCATACAAGGTAAAGTAACATCTATAAAGCGATTTATCACATAATTATTAGATAAATGTTGACCCATGAATCTGTTTCTACACAAGGGGGTCCCATTCAATTGGTATAAGGACTATCAAGTGGCCTTTGCTAAAATTAAGCAATAACTAGTAATACCACCAGTTCTAGCACCACCAAGACAAAATGTGCCTTTCCTATTATATATATTAGCTACTGACTTTGCATTGAGAACCATGTTGACCCAAAAGAATATGCAAGATAAAGAGCAAGTGATATATTATATCAGTCACACCTTGGTGAGTTACGAGCTAGGATATGCATACATAGATAAGTTGTGCTTAGTAGTGGTGTTTGCAATAAATAAGTTGTATTATTGCATGCTAGGTCATAATAACCAAAACAAATTCTTTGCAGTATATGATGAGCAATACATATCATAATACATGTACTGCAAAGAGGATCATGATAGAAATTGATTTGGAATTGATCAGCCAAAATTTCATCAAGGGATAAGTCATAGCTAATCAGTTGGCAGAGGCACGTCTCAAAGATAGTAGACCTCTTGTCAGAGCTTCCAGATGATGCAGTCTTTGCATTATTAGAATCTCCTAAACTTGAAGAAGTAGATAACAAAGCTAACTTGATTTTTTTCTTCGATGGTTTGAAGTGTGAGCAAGGAGATGGTGCAAGAATTGTCTTCTTCATGCCATAAGGTGCTCCAATACCCTTGTCATTTAAGCTAGAATTTCCTTGTACCAATAATAATTTTGAATACGAGGCCCTAATATTGGGCCTCCAAATAGTCATCACCATGAAGATTAAAAGGTTAAATCTTTGGTGATTCTCTTATCATAGTCAATCAAGTGAAGGGATTTTTTCAATGTAGTTTTCCTATCCTGAAAGCTTATAAGGATATTGTTGACACTTATCTAGCCCAACTAGAGTGGTACAACATCGAGGCAATCCGTCGTATGTTAAACATATTCACAGACACTATAGAATATTTAGGATCTGTAATCCCTCAAAATCCATCTACCAATTTTACTACCATTCATGTAAAGACACTTGCATGCTATGATGCAGTATGAGGATTTTGATAACAAGGAATTAGTCAACATGATTCATATAGAACTAAACCATGAGTGGTTCTACAAATCCAAAGACTTTCTTAAGAAGGTGCCTTGGGGATTGTGAGACAAGCAAAGTCTCCCCAATATCAAAGAATGCTCCACAAGATCAATCACACACAAAATAAGAAAACCCACAACACCAATATTAAGTGGTAAAACCCTACTTCAAATGAAGAAGGGAAACATCCACTATGAAGCTCACTATTTTACTGAATGGTTCAACAATACAAGAATGCTTCAATATTATGCAATAATATGCATCAACATGATATTACAACACAAGTCAATATGACAAGATATGTTAAGATGTAGTAGACAACATCCCTATTTAAATAGAAGCTTTTCTACTACAACCCTAAATCTTATCACAATCTAATATTGAGATGTGTGACAAGTGGCATCTATCAAATATTAGAAAGTGCTTAGTTACTTTCTAATCTTATCATAATCTAATTTTTGAGATGTGCGATAAGTTGCATCTATCAAATATTATAAAGTGATTAGTTACTTTCTAATATTTTCTAGAAAAGGGGAAACAACTTTTTCCCACAAGTTAAATATTCCTAGCACCCTTATTTTATTTATTAATTGGGTGGGAATATTTTTACATAAAATATAATTATTTTCTAATTCAAATATTATTCTTTAGACTTTATATTTTAGTCTAAGAATAATTTACACAATGTTGCATTACATATTCCAACACTCCCCCTTAATGCAATATTGGGGAAAGGAATTATGAAAAAAAGAAACATTCTCCCCTTAAATATACAAACGGGGATGAGAATCAAATGAGTAATATAGTTACAATGAGCTTCTATGACCAAGAATGGTCTACAATAAGGCACCAATACAAAATGGGCCAAAATGAGACTGCAAGCAACCAATGGAGTAGCTCCATATACAATCAACTTACAAAACCATCCATCAAACACAAGTGGCTGCAAATGACAAGAAGAAAACATCACAAGGGTGTCTTCAATAAGCATGCAAAACCCCAAACGGAAGTACCTGTAAGCTACAAGTAGCTCAACATAAGATCAGTTAGATACATCATCATAAATATATTCACCACATCATATATGAATATCCAAAGATGATAACAAAACTGATCTAACAAATAGTTAGCTATAAGTCATCACAAAAATATGTCAAGCCATACTTATATTCACGTGCTATATAGTTGATCAAAAAATATCATGTACAAAGTTGCATAAAGCAAACAAGGAGTACCATGCACAAAATTTGCATAAGGTATATGAAAATAATAAAGTGTGCACACCGGTTACATAAAGCCAACCATAAAATATCATGTACAAAAGTAGCATAAATGCTAACAAAAAATTACCATGATAAACCAATTGCATAATGCCAACTACATAAAAACATGTACAAAGTTGCACAAGGCAACAAGAAAGTACCATGTAAAAGAGTCGCATAAAGAAAATGCATCATATACCATAATTTCACAATGCCATATACAAAGTAACATGTACGAAAGTTGCACAAGGCAAACAAGAAAACACCATGTTCAAAAGAGATGCAAAAAGCAATTATACCACCAAATATCAACTCACATATATAGCACAAAACACCTCATAAGGATGAATTTGTCATCACACAAGTGTAACTACACTTCATTCCCCCTTGAGGACAACTTCACCAAACCAAGTGAGTCTCAGCTTACAAAACTACTCCTTGGGAAGAGGTTTGGTGAACAAATCAACATAATTAGAATATGATGGGCAATACTCCAACTGAATAGTCCCATACAATACCTTCTCTCTGATAAAGCGGGTTTGGATTTATACATGCTTTGTCCTTTGATGCATTACAAGATTTTTAGCCAAGGCAATAGATGATTGATTATCGGAGAGCAAACATGAAGGACCAAATTGCTCAAAGCCAATTTCCTTCACGAGGGTACGAAACCAAACCGCTTCCTATGCAGCTATTGTCATAGCCTTATACTCCACTTCCATTGTAGAAAGAGCAATTGTATCTTGCTTCTTGGAAGACCAAGAGATAGTTGCAGATCCAATACTAAAAACATATGTTGTGGTAGACTTTATGTCTATTCTATCCCCTCCAAAATTAGAATCAGCATAGCCAAAAGAGCAAAGGAAGGAAGCCTAGAATACTTGAGTGCCAAATCTCTAGTACTTGAAAGGTACTTCATAATCTTCTTGGTAACTTGTAAATTCTCAATATAAGGTTTCTGCATGAACCTAACCATCATACCAACTAAAAAAGCAATATCTGGCCTTGTGATGGTAACATAAAGAAGACTACCAATGAGATGCCTATACAATGTAGCATCAACCAACTGATATTTTGTACTTAATTCCAACTTAACCCCTGTAGGAATAGGAATGGAAGTAGGATTTCCATCCTCCAAATCAAAACTCTTAATAAGATCTCCAATATACTTGGATTGACTCAAAAAGGTACAATCCTCATGCTGATAAACTTGCATACCAAGATAGTAATGTAGAAGACCAAGGTCAGTCATTTCATACTATTAATTTAATTTGGAGATGAAATAAAAAATGGCCTCATTCTCATTTCCAGTCACAACAAGGTCATCAACAAATAAAGCAATTAAAATGACCAATTTATCCTTCCTAAGTACATAGAGATATGTATATGCATAGCATCTATCAAAACCAAGAGACAAGAAGTAACCTAAAATCTTCATGTACCATGCTTTAGTTGCTTGCTTCAGACCGTAAAAGGTTTTCTTTAGTTTACACATAAGTGTTTCCTTACCTTATACAACAAATACTTGTGGTTGACTCATGTAGATATCCACATACAAATCACCATTTAGAAAGGCACTTTTCACATCAAGCTAAAAAATCTGCCAACCTTGAGCAACAAAAATAGCAATGAGAAGCCTAATGGTGGGCATTTTGGCAACTGGTGCAAAGGTTTCATTATAGTCAATGCCATGTTTTTGAGCATAACACAGCAACAAATATAGCATTATACTTTTCTATCTCTCCATTAGAATTGTACTTGATTCTATAGACCCACTTGTTCCCAATAACATTTCTCTTATTAGGATAAGGCACTAGATCCCAAGTTTTATTCTTTAGAAGAGAATCCATCTCAACCTTTATGGCATCAACCCAACAAGAGTGTTGTGAAGCTTCTTGGTAATAAGTAGGCTCATGATAATTCTCTATCTTAGCTAGAAGAGACATGTTAAGGGTGATACTTCTAGTTGTAGCACCCTAAAATTGGTGCGATGAAATCTTAATAATTACATTTACTCTAGTAAATAATTTAAATTCAAATTTTAACCTCCCAAACCGCCCGTTAACTGTTGGTTAATCTGTTTCCCCTTTTCCCATGCCATTTTTAGAGGTTGTTTTGACCGTTTGACGATATCATCGCCGATCAGACGATATCGCCCCAGATCGGACGATTTCGTCTGGGCTAGGATGTCCAGACGATCTTGTCCCAAAACTGATTTTGCACAATTAGCTTCTGTTCCAACGGCGTCTCTAATCTGGGCAGAAGCGTGTCTGCGTCGTTAGAGACCCTCCCCCATTGGAGATCTCCCAAATAGGGATGATCTCCAACCTCCTAACCTCCCTCCTAAGCCTATTTAATCCTAAGCCCTCCCCTTAGCATCCCCTCGGCTGAAATTCTCTGTAACTTGACTTCACACATGTTAAAACACCCTAAATTCGTATTTGCAATAGTTCTACTCAATTTTTGTTGCAGGTACCTTAGTGTTTTTTAGCTGGAGCAAGCTTACATCATCGTCGACGATCCTGTTCAGATCGGAGGTGAACCTGTCGAATCAGAGATGATTTCGTACCAATGCGAGATGATTTTGACTGCAGTCAACATTGAGGCAATCAGTGCCTAAAGTTTGCATTTCTTCATCTTTTCTCTGTTGTTTTATTTTGCAATTAGCTAGTTTATTTAGTATTTTATGCTATTCTGCATTTTGGAGTTCACCCATATAGCTTTAAATGCATAATTAAGTCATAATTATTATCTAATCAGTATAATGCATTCATGTTTCGCTTATTAGTTTTAGTTTGATAATGCTAGTTGTCATTTTACATTATTTCCCTATGTTAGAATAGTTGCATTTTCTATGTTTTGCACCTATTTCTCTATTTGCAGGTCTTTGACGAATTCGTTTGACGAATTCATCAGATCTCAGATGATCTTGTCTGATCTCAGATGATTCTGTCAAATTCTAGACGATCCTGACTACTTCAAGAATTAGAATCTTCATCAGACATCCGGATCAGGTATTTTTCTTTTAATCCATTCCTTAATTTCTCTATTTTTTGTCTTAATCTTATTTTTTGTATTCATTTAATCTGCATCTTCATATAGAATAGCTTAGACGCATTTTGGCCAAACCTAGGACTTGAATGCTTAAGGCTAAAACGAACACATAAAACACATTCCCAACCTAGGCGTGGAAACTGCCATTAAATGTTTCCTGGTGAACCCACCATCCATCGAAAAATCACCATTATACACCTCCCTCGAGAGGCGGGACCTTCGCAAGGCCTCTCAGTCCGAGGTACCGTGCCATCCTTTTCACATCCCCCTTCTGGGCATGGATCCTATAGCCTGAAGGTAAGGGTGTGAAAAATTTGGAGCGATACATTTTGGTGAACCCGACGTGAATGCATTTTAAACCTTTTGAAAACAAAACAAAAAATAAAACAACAAAAACATAGATGCATTTCAAATCATTTAAAATTAATAAGTTGCATATTAGATGGTAGCTCCTAAGAAAATATTAGCAGTTACTATAAATGTTGAAAACCAATTGGCAGCCATAGAAATCAATTTTGTGCTTAGTGTGCCTGAAACAGATAGAAATCAACTTTTGTGGGACGAACTTGATAGAAGACTTAGTGTCATTTCATCTAGGTCAACAAAACTTAAACAAATCAAGAGGCTTGTCCTAGATAGAATCCTGGATCCTCATCAACTCGTTTTTTATCATGAACTTCAGAGAGCTCGCCATAGATGGTTAGCTTATAGGAGAGCTCTTGTATCTTCAAAATTGTTCACCTTCGAGGAATACCTCGAGAACACAGTTGTGGTACGCCAATTCCTAGGTCATGTAGAAGACCAAGAGGTTGTTCTTATGGATAGGAGAATATGGAATAGAGTTCCTAGAGCTATGTTATATCGAGAGTATTGCCGTGAGATTTACTTCTATCAACCAGAATCTGAAATACATGGTATCACTATAGCTCTTTTCATTAAATTTTTGAAAGAAAATTTTCAATTTGAAGAAGAACACTTCATGACTCCTGAAGAACTCGAGCCCATTAATGATATTTATAAATTGTTTATAGAAAACTAGATCATTACTTTCAGTCTTATTTCTTGCATTTATTGTGTTGTTTGTTATCTTTACAATATTATTACAAAAAAACAAAGAAAAAAACTAAAAAACATAACAAAAACCAAAACATTTCATTTTAAATATTGTAGTAGGTATATAATTAATATATACCTCTTAAGCTTGTTGCATATATATATATATATATATATATATATATATATATATATATATTTGCTGAAATCTAAAATTAAGCACAATGCCTAAACTTAGGAATGGTAAACAAACTGAAGGAGAAGAAGAAGATTGGTTAGAAGATAAAACTAGAGACCCAAATGTCCTTCCTGAAGATCCAATTCTGGAAGGAGAAACTCTAGATCAACTAGAAGATGACCTAGGTGAAGACAATGAACAAGAAGGAAGTGTTAAAGAGGATGGATCCTCATCCCCTAGAGTAGCTCCAGATGGAACTATTGCTTTTGACAACGTAGATCATTTTTGGAAATTTCTCAATGATAACATTGGTGCCCTTAATATGGTAGTTCGTATTGATAAAGGGCAAATTAGTGACACTCAAGCAGCCATGGAACATATGTTTGATGTGCGCACTAATCCCTTGTCTTTCATTGATCAAGAAAGTGATAAGGCTGGACCATCCAATAGAGATATGGTCACTATGATTCAAAACATGTCAAAACAATAGGTTACCCAACCTCCTAAGGAACCTGTTATTCAGCCTAAAATCATTCCCACACAAAAGAAAACTTCCTTCACTACTTTACTTCGCCAAACTATTGATCAATATGCTTCAAGTAAACAAAAACCTAAAATGAAGCCAAACACCAATTTTCAACAATCTGGAATACAACATAATACAACTTCAAAATTCCTTCATAACACCTTTCCTACCAACAATTTACACAATAGCAACATAGCATCTAATCTTCATGTCCCTCCATCATATGCTCACAAATCCCATATCAATGCCCTACCGAACCAATATGGTGGGCAAACTAGTAATCTGGAAGCCATGGTGAAACAGATTAGCTTCGCGTATGGACCAGATAGATCCTTACCGTCCCTCGTACAATTATCGAGAGATATGTAGTCAACCTTTGGATCCCATAGTTGTAGCACAACCATACCCTAAGCATTTTCCCATGCCCATCTTGCCTATATATAAAGGAACCGAAGATCCCATAGAGCATCTTCGCATGTTTAGGATAGCATGTCATGATATATCACATGATGACTTGCTATTACTAAAAATGTTCCCAAAAAGTTTAGGTGGAATGGCATTAGAGTGGTACTATCAATTGCCCACTCATTCTTTGAGAAACTTTGAAGAAACAGCTGAATCTTTTGTCCATCAATTTAGTGCCTACATCGAGAGGCATGTAACCATTAAAGATTTATACAACTTAAAACAAGACAAGGATGAATGTTTTGCCGATTTCTTAGCTAGATGGAGGCAGATGGATGAGAAAACCGCACTTTGTGCTACCTTATAGGGAAATGTTGGACATTTTTATCAATAATTTACAAGAACAAATATCTTATGAGCTATCAATCGCTACTTTAACTACCTTCGATCAAGCTATAGATTTAGCTCGAAGAGTAGAAGATGCCCTCATTAGGAGAGGCCAACTTAGGAAGAAGGATGATGAGAAAACATCTAGAAATCAATATAAAAACAAACAAGTTGTTGGTGACGGAGTCACTGACAGCAGAAATGTTGCTAATATCAATGCAACGAAGACAACAAAAAAATTTATATTGAAACCTCCTGATAAGCCTCCTCGAGAATTTACTAGATTGAATCAACCATTATCAACTATTTTACCTCAATTACTCGAAAGAGGTTTGATCCAATTACCAGCTATCCGAGAACCTGATCCAACTATACCCGGATACAGAGCTGACTTACACTGTGATTTCCATAGAGGACCTGGACACTCTACCAACGCTTGTAAAAGGTTGAAACATAAAATACAAGATTTGATTGATAATAATGAAATGGAGGTGCAAGCCTTCCAACCTAAACAAAATGCTCCTAATAATCCTCAAAAGAACATTCCCCAAAATCAAAATCAAAATGCTAATCAATCATTAGACATATTTCAACACCCTTTACCAAGACATGGTAAAGAGGTGGCCAATCAAATCGAACATCATAATGTTCCTCCTCCTACCCGATATGTAGGAACCATTAGTGGACAATTACCTAATCATGATCCTCAAATATTTGACACAACCTTATCCATGGTCACGACCAGGCCCTTACATAATATTCAAACTTCAGATTCTAGTGATATAGAATCAGATACTGGAAGTGAAATAGACATCACTTCAAACCAATCGAATAGTTCTGAAAATGAATCAGATCCTATTCAACCCATCACAGATGCTATGGTTCCAGAAGAACCATTTCCTAGAAGAGTTACTACTCGACCTTCTTCTAATCAATTCCTCCCAAATGAACAAGCCATAAATGCTAGACCGAGACCAGTTCAACGTCCTCAATATAACATTGTAGGTACCATTGGAGTCGTTACCCGACAACAGAGCTCAAAATTCTCAACAAGAACCAAATCAGAATGATGGATCAGCTCCATTTGTTTTGAAAAATCCCAATAAAGGGAATCATGCTCCTAATGTTCAACCTAAACCCCCTTACAATATTAATGAGCAATTATCCAATACTACAGCCATAATTTCCCTTTTGGATTTATTAAGATCTTCTCCTACCCATAGGGATGAGTTGATGCTTACATTAAGCCAAATGATGGTACCTCAAAACATTCAACCTGAAGCCATGGCCAATACTATCATCACTCGAGAGGTTGATTGTATTGACTTCCGGGATAAAGATATCCCACAACACAGTTTACATAAGGATAATCCCTTATATATTACTGCTCTAATTGGAGATGTAGTTGTCAAACGAGTCTTGATTGATAATGGTTCATCTCTAAACATTTGCACTTTTGACTTCTACCAACGATTTGGCTTTAGAAGTGATGAAATGAAGAAAACTGATATGATTATCAAAGCTTTCAATGACGAAACACAAGAAACGTGTGGAGTTATTACCATCCCATTGCAAGTTGGTCCTAGAACCCTAGATACAACCATGTTTATTGTACATTGCCCCGCATCGTACAATATACTCTTGGGTCATCCTTGGATCAATGCAATGCGGGCGGTCCCATCAACTTTACACCAATGTGTTAAATTTGAATTTAAAAATCAGTTGGTCACTATCCATGGTGACCCTAGACCCTTTGATATGTGTGCTTTGGCAGAACCCGTTGGAGTGCAATTTTGCCTCGCTCTGTCATCCACACATCCTAATTCTTATTTTTCATCTAAAACGCGTGAAACACACACCCATAACTTCACCTATTTCCCCTCCATTAATTTCATCCTCATATATAGATCAACAATCTTCTAAACAAATCACTCTAGAACCTCAAAAAGATCTTCAATCTACAACCAATCCTTCATGTTCTATCCCTATAATTTCAAAACCTATAGACCCATCTCTACATTATCAACATCTATCATACCTTCCACATCTAAAGATATAGGGAATGATCCTTCTACATCTTATGCTCTTTTGGATGAACTTTTACCAGATTTATCCACAATCTTAATATCGGAAAAAACAAATGCTTTCATGCAAGATTCAATTCTTTTAAATAACTTGCCGCCATCTCCTCGTACTTTGGGCCTCCCACAACCTATGGGAAGTACTTACCAAGTCGGGAGTTGTGCCTTCATTTATAAAGGATATGACCGGGGAAGAATCCCTCGGAATATCAAAACTCATCATGAGGGATATGCTCGATGTTATTTTACCAATGAATATATTAAAGCTAAACCCATAATGCTTAAAATGGGATATAAAGGGAAAGGCTTGGGACCTTTCCAAAATGGCATGAAAGAACCTTTCGAGGTAGAACCGTGGCCTGCCCGCTGTGGTGTGGGCCTATTTCCTAGTAAGGGTCAACCCTTTCCTTTTGAAGATGATGATCAACTCATATGTTATCAAGATTATTTGGATAGGCATGATGATTTGCCTCTAAAAAATCAGCCATTTACATGTAACATGCTATCCATAGCTTACCCTGAAATGATTGTTGACCTCGATGAAGAGTTGGAAGGAGATATCTTCCATGATGTCTCCGTTGAAGAGATGTTACACAATGGATTTTATTTTGATGGTTCTATACCAACTATAGCCCAACTTGAGACCACTAATCCTCAAGATGAATTATCCAAATTAACCTTACAAGAATTACAAGAATTGGGCGTTTCACCCGCCCCACCTAATTTTGAAAGAGATCTACACATGGAGGTAGAAAACGTCATTAAAATTAATATTGGAACTGAGGATAATCCTCACATAATCAATATTGGATCAGAATTAAGTCAAGAAAAACAAGAGCAATACATTGCATTCCTTAAAGAGTATGAAGATGTCTTCGCTTGGACATATGAAGATATGCCAGGTCTAGACCCTTCTGTAGTCATGCATCATCTAGTGGTCCATCCGGATGCTAAACCTGTTAAACAAAAACTTAGAAAAATGCATCCCAAAGTGGCTCTGCTAGTCAAAGGGGAGTTAGAAAAACTCCTGAATGTTGTTTTTATACAAGCTATTGATTATGTTGAATGGATCTCAAATGTAGTTCCAGTCACCAAGAAAGAAGCCACCAAAGTTAGGGTTTGCATAGATTTTAGAGATATTAATGCTGCATGCCCTAAAGATGATTTTCCTCTTCCAAACATGGATCAAATCATTGAATTTACTACGGGAGTGGGATGATGTCCTTAATGGATGGATTCTCTGGTTATAATCAGATCAGGATAGCTCTTGAAGATCAGGCTAAAACAACCTTTATTACCCCCGGGGTACCTTTTGTTGGAAAGTGATGCCATTTGGCTTAAAGAACGCAGGTGCAACCTATCAACGAGCTATGACTTATATTTTTCATGATATGATGCATGATATCCTACATGATTATGTAGATGATATTATAGCTCGCTCTATTAATGAAGATAATCATTTAGATGATTTGAGAAAAGTTTTTAATCGATTACGAGAATATCTTATTCGATTAAATCCAGCAAAATGCATATTCGGAGTTAAGTCCGGTAAACTATTAGGGGTTTTAGTTTCTTTACGTGGTATCAAAATCGACCCTCTCAAGATTGCGGCTATCACTGATATGCCCGCACCTACTAATATATCTGAGTTACGAAGTTTACAAGGTAAGCTTCAAGCCATCCGTCGCTTCATCGATAAGTTGGCGGACAAAACCGGTCCCTTTCTTAAACTTCTTAAGAAGGATGTCCCTTTTAATTGGGACGACGAATGTAGAGAAGCTTTTGAACTTCTCAAACAATACCTCCTTAATCCACCTGTGCTTTCACCGCCTAAACCTGATCGCCCATTTCTCCTATATATTTCAGCTTCAGATTTTGCCTTAGGAGCTATGTTAGCTCAGCTTGATGATGAAAAGAGAGAACGTGCTAATTATTATATTAGCCGAACCTTCATCAGTTATGAAACCCGCTACACAACATTAGAAAAACTATGTCTAGCAGTCATTTTTGCTATGCAAAAATTACGACATTATATGCTTAGTCAGAAAACTTATGTCATTGCTAAATATGATCCCTTGAGGTATCTCATGAGTCGACCTTATTTATCGGGTCGCACAACCAAGTGGGTTCTTGCTCTAAGCGAGTTTGATCTCACATTCATAGGACAAAAGTCTGTTAAGGGTCAAATCATAGCAGATCAATTAGTCTGCTGCACCCTTAGAGTCTACCCATCCCCTCATCATTGAGTTTCCTGATGAATGCCTTCAATTAGAGGCGGACCATATTGAACAATGGTCCTTATACTTTGATGGAGCCCGATGCATGAGTGGGGTCGGTGCGGGTATTATTTTAATATCCCCACAAAAACATCTTATTCCTCTGTCCTTCAAATTAACATTTGCTTGCACCAACAATACTGCTGAATATGAAGCTCTAATCCTTGGATTACGAGCTGCCTTGGCACTAAAAATTAAACATCTGTTAGTTTTTGGTGATTCTCAACTCGGTTATAAACCAAATTAATGAAGTTTATCAGACCAGAGATGATAAAATATGCCCATATAAAGCCTATGTTTTACAATTAATGTCTCTATTTGATCAAGTTACCTTGGAAGCTATTCCTCGAACTTGCAACCGTGCAGATGATGCTATGGCCGCAGTTGCATCTCTCCTGCCCTTGGAGTTAGATGACGAATATGCCACTATCATTATTCGTCGACTCCAGGAACCCGCTTCAAATAAGTCATGCTTAGAACCTTTGGATGTGTTTCTAATCAATGAAACTACTCCTGAACCTTGGTATACGGATATATTTGATTTTCTCCAAAATGGGACTTTCCCTGCCAATTCTAATAGAAACCAGTGTCGGTTATTACGTAGACGAGCAAGTCGATTTGTAATAATTGGCAATACTTTATATAGGAGATATTTTGAAGGTATCCTATTAAGATGTTTGAATTTAGAAGAATCCAAATCAGCCTTGAGTGAAGCCCACGATGGATCTTGTGGAGGACACTTCAGTGGTAGTGTCATTGCTAAAAAGCTCCTTAGGATAGGATACTTTTGGCCTACCATGGAGAATGATGCACATGATTATGTGCGCCATTGCGACAAGTGCCAGAAACATGCTGACCTTGTCCATGCGCTTGCACAAGAACTGCAGGCTATTTCATCTCCTTGGCCCTTTTCAAAATGGGGTTTAGATATTATTGGCAAAATCAATCTCGTGTCATCTGATGGACACAAATTCATCATAACCGCCATTGAGTATTTCACGAAGTGGGTTGAAGCTATGCCTTTAGCTTCTCGCACTGGCACACAAGTCTCTAAATTTATTTTTAATCAAATCATTTGTAGGTTCGAAATTCTTGCAAATCTCATCTCAGACAATGGAACTTGTTTCAAAAATAAAGATGTTAAAAAATTATGCCAAAAATATAAGATTCAACATCGCTGGTCCACTCCCTATTATCCTCGGGGTAATGGTCAAGCAGAAGCATCTAACAAAACCTTAATCAAAATTCTCAAAATATTGGTCAATAAAACTGGCCGTGACTGGCACATTCAATTATATCCAGCCTTGTGGGCCTATCGAACTAGTGTTCGAACCCCCACTGGAACTTCACCTTTTGTTTTGGTTTATGGTGTTGAAGCCGTTTTTCCCTTTGAATTAGAAGTTCCTTCTTTGGCTCTACTACTTCAAGATACCGAAGTAGGAGATGAATATCGAGCTGGTAGACTCGGTCAGTTGGAACTCCTAGATGAAAAATGCATCAATGCTTTGGAGCATCTCCGTGCCTACCAAAACAAGCTTAAAAGATCATATGCTAAAAAGTTCGTCATAGATCCTTTGAGATCGGCGACCTTGTTTTAAAAGAAAATTAAAAAAAAACTAATGCAACTAAGGACCTTAAAGGTAAATTTGAGCCCAACTCGGCTTGGACCATACATTATCACTGCTAAATTTGAATCGGGAGCATACAAATTATCTACCTTAGATGGTAAAGAACTTAAAGAACCCATGAATATTTTGCATCTTAAACGTTACTATGTATAAATTTGGTCATTTCATCCTTGTATATATTTGTTTAAAATATTTCAAAATCACTATCTTGTATTTCTTTCAATTTATAAATTCAAAAACACCAAAAACATTCATAATCATCAAAATCTTCAAAACTATTTGTTGTATTTATTTATGGCACTTGTTAATTCTTTCAAAAATAATAAAAATAAAAACAGCAATATTCTTGACTCTTTCGAAACCAAAACAACATAAAGAAGAAAGAGAGAGTCAACATTCTCAAAACTTCTCAAAAAGTATTTATATATATCTTCTTACAAATGTTGCAGATATATGTTTCAAATTATTTTGGATAAATTAGCATTTATTTGGAATCCCTCACTTTCACACTCACAAAAATAAATATCTTGATTTTATCCGGCATGATTACTAATCTCTCTTATATCAAAGTCCACAAAATTCAATTAAATAAAGTTTGAGCACAGAGAATTGATCTTGTTATTTACTTAAACCAAGCACATCTTTTCACAATAAAATGATTATATTTGTAATTTCCATGCTTTGCTACATAGTAGAAGTGGTTTCTTGAGCGAAAAGTTTCCCCTGCTATCCTATCATGCACATGGTCTAGAATCTTTGAGAATTGGCAAAAGGACAAGCTCACCCCTACCCGAAATAAAAATCCCTTGCTCTACAGCTAATCCGAGCAAGTATCCCTAGCATAGAACAAAAGGCAAAGTTCAAGAAAAAAGAGAAAAAGAAGAAGTTATTTTATATCATTACAACAATATTTCAAGCATTATCTCAAAAATCAAGAAAAAACAAAAATACAAAAAAAAAAGAAGCAAAAATACAAAAGAAAAAGAAAAGAAGCAAAAGCAAAAGCAATAAAATCCCTTTCCCTACCCTTTGAAAAGAAAAGAAGGGTTGATGAGCTTGAATCCCTGGAATTCTCAATTATTCGAAAACTGTGAGGTAAGCCCCATAACAGGTGGTTTGTGCCCAACCTGCTTGGCCTTGGGTAACTCCTAGCGTGGCGATATGTCTGTCACATTAGCGACCTTCTTTTGTATAGACCTATGTCTGCTTATGGATTAGCTAGCTCTTGATAATCCGACTTACATAGTAGTCTAGTATGGTTATATGCATCTACATCATGGTTAATGAACACTTATTTGGTTTCTTCAAATCACTTGTATCATAGTATCTTGCTCAAAACTGGTAAATGAACATAGCAATTGCACACACATTTTGTATTTGAGAGATTTTGTGTATCATTATGATAAATCAAGATTGGAAATGAATTCACATATGCACATGGGATTCCTTATAAATCTAACTTTTGTCTTTAAGATACTTTGAAATATTTTTTGCAAATTGTTTGGAATAATTCATTTTCTTCTTTCAAGTACAGTTGTTTAGTATAAAGACAACTACATGCATAATAGAAAAATCAAAATTTCTTTCAAAACCATACAATCAAAACACATATATATATATATATATATATTGTTGACTTTCGCGACGATGGTATAGTTCCAAAACCAAAATTGGAATTTTATGCCTAGCGCAAGTCCTCATCTTCATATTTTCTGTTTATTAAAAATCAACCATGCAATAAAACTATCTCTTTTTTGATTTTCGCGATGATGGTATAAGTCTATACCTACATATTCTATGCCTAGCGCAAACCATTGTAACAATTTTTATTCCCCATTTATTTAAAAATCATGAAAACCATATGACTTAAATCATTCTGTTACACAATTATGCTTTACAAACAAACAAGCACATTATCACTATTTCATGTCATTATGTCAACCTTCAATTTTGCAATGATGGTATAATTCCTAGGGAATTATCCAAAAAATTTATCACACTTAGGAATTTATGCCTAGCAAAAATCATTTTAACATTATTTCATGCATACTATTTTTATGAAAATCTGAAAACAAACCATCATCATCATCATTTGCACCATTGCACCAAAGTCTTAAGACAGTCTCTTAAGCACTCTTTTACTTTTAACAATATTTCTATACTGGGATTAGCTTGACGACCGAGTGAGCGGCGACTCCATGAAATGGTCTATAATAGCGACAATGTCCTTTGAAATTATTGTTAGAAGTCTCTTTTTATCTTTTATCACATTACATCACAAACAACCAATTTGTTACATCAGATTATTTCATTTAAAATCTTACAGCATGACATCAAAATCATAATATTTCCAATGACATAATTACATGAATCATCAAATCAATCAATCAAAACATAAAAGCATCATAAAAATACATAACACAAGTCATATGATCAAAAATATCTCATCTATATATATCAACAATATATACATCATATCAAAACTGGATTGGTATGCCACAATCTGTACCTCGGCATACTCAATCCTCTATCAAAAATAATAAATGCTATCATATCAATCTATACAATGCCGTGTAGTACTCTAGCCTCGAGAACCCCTCGAGCTCTCAGCCTCATCTCCTCCCCCGCCCTGAGGTGGACGAGGTGGCCCCATCGTAGTATGTGTGGTACTGCGAGTCCTAGTCGTCGATCGAGACGAAGTCCTCGACGACCCAATCCGGATCGGATCTACGATGTTAGCTAGCAGTGGTAGTCTATCCTCCTCTGGCACCATCGATAGTACGATGCCTTGGTAGAAAGTGATTTGGGCAATAGCCCATGTCAGCTCCCTAGTGCTCGCCCCTCCGCCCCGTGCCCTGAGGCGTGCAATCTCGTCTCGGAGCTGTGTCACCTCAGCTCGGTGTCATGCAGCCTCCTCCTGTAGGGTCTGCACCTATGCTTGGAGACGGATCGTCTCTGCTCGAAGAGTCGCTGTCTCGCTACTCTCCCCAGTGTCGACACCCTTGCCCTTATCGGGCGATGGTGGCCTCTCTCTCTATGGAGAAGGGGGTCTCTCCTCCCTCCTCTCCCTCTGCCGTGGCCTCTCCTATGCCTGTGGCCTCCTCAGCTCTCTCCCGTCGTGACCCTGGGCCGCCTCCATAGCTGCCTGGCACCGCCTCCCTATCCGATGCACAACTGCGTGTATCGGACCCTGAGCCCTCGTCATCCGAGGAGGGCGGATGCCTATGTACCAGGCATCGTAGCCATCGGCTACCCCTGCGTCATCCCCATCCACTAGCTAAATGGGGGCATCGTTCGAGTCCTGACTCCAGAAGCGTTGCATGTCTGGAGCCCCGCTCACTATGGTGTTATCCCGGATAGTCCGAGAAAACTCGTAATCCCTGAGAGATGGGATCCCTTGCTGTAGACCGAACTGTCACAAAACTCGGTCGTAGCGGTGGAGCTCCACCTCTCCCCTCTCCATCCGTAGCCAGCAAACTCGCCTGACGTGAGCCAACTCCTCGTCCATCCTCGGCCCACCCTGGGTGCTCTCGCCATGGCCTCTAGGTGATCTGGTCTGGGACAAGGTCATCCAATAGTCTTCGGGACATCGGTAGGTCAATCCGCCACTGTGACCCTCTTCGGAGCCACCAGTAGAAAACTCGGGGCCTCTCCCCGTCAATCCCTATCAAAGGAAGCCCTATCGGCCTCCGCACTGCAATGTGCTCCCAGCACCAAACCTGTAGGAGCGATGTCATAACTAGACATCGACCGCCCTTGTACACGACCCCATGCAGGATCCTGTACAATCGACATAGAACAAAGCTGCCCCAAGAGAATCTGTAACCATGGTCTCGCATATCACAGATCACATCTGCTAGCATCCATGGTACCCTGCACCCGCTCTGGTGGCACAACAGAAGTCCACCAACCACTCCGGCCAAAACCTGTGTGAGTCTAGATGCCCCAGGCATCTGACGTAGTGCCTCGATGTTCACTTCGCCCTTCTCCAGGGTGAAGCTCGGGTCACCACACAACCGCATCATAGCATGGCCCTGATTGGCCGTAGGAGTGATCAACCGTCCTTGTATGGGGATTCTCAGAATCCTCCATACATCCTCCAAAGTGGGAGTCATCTCCCTTGTAGGTAGCCGAAAATAGGAAGAACCTGGATACCACCTCTCTGCTAGGGCTGTCAGTAGCCCCATGTCTGTAGACACTTGTGGCATTTCTGCCACATGTAGTAAGCCGACTCGTGCCAGCTCGATCCCGCTCTGCCTGTGTTAGAGCGGCCAAGTCATCTCTCAAACCTCCATATTTCCATTCCCTGCTCTTTAGCAAACCTCTCTGCAACATAAACAACAAAACAATAAAAATCATTAATAAAAACTCAAGTGATTAATAATGCAAGTAAAATCAGTTCAATTTTACACCAATGATGATATCGTCCACTATTGGACGATATCGTCCCAAATTTGAGCAGAATCGTCTCCGATTTCGCAAGCCGAAATCGTCCCTAATTTGATGAAATCGTCCCCCTTTCGCCGATTTCGCCCTTGGACGAAATCGGCGAACTTGAGACGATTTCGTCGAAATCGGGACGATTTCGTCCCGACGACGTCGACGGCCCAAAAATGGCCGCGATGCTCAAAAATTCATTTAAAATTCACCTAAAAAGCATGTAAATTCAAATTAAAGCATTCTAAGCTAAGTTTAGACTCTTACCCGTAGCCCGCGTCGGACCTCTGTTGATCTGTGCGCCGTCTCCACCATTTTTGCTTCTAGAGCTCTAAAACCAGAAAAATGAACAGTAAAAATGAATTAGGGTTTTACCCTATTTTTCTTAATTTTATTCAAAACATAATTAAAAACATTTTAAATTTTGCTTTTCCGCGTTTTTACCTCAAACGTTCGATTTGGGTAAAAACACGGAGGGGGCACCATAGTAAGTCGTCGTACGATTCGACCAAGAATCGTCGCCTAAAAATGGGAATAATTTTTGCTTTCTCGTAGATCGAGAAGAACTCATCTTTAACGCATTTTCTTCAGAAAATTCGCTAAAGAGGGGGCAAAATGTAGCACCCTAAAATTGGCGCAGTGAAATCTTAATAATTACATTTACTCTAGTAAATAATTCAAATTCAAATTTTAACCTCCCAAACCGCCCGTTAACCGTCGGGTAATCCGTTTCCCCTTTTCCCGTGCCATTTTTAGAGGTTGTTTTGACCGTTTGACGATATCGTCGCCGATCAGACGATATCGCCCTAGATCTGATGATTTCGTCTGGGCTAGGACGTCCAGACGATCTTGTCCCAAAACTGATTTTGCACAATTAGCTTCTGTTCCAACGGGTCTCTAATCCTGGCAAAAGCGTGTCTACGTCGTTAGAGACCCTCCCCCGTTGGAGATCTCCCAAATAGGGATGATCTCCAACCTCCTAACCTCCCTCCTAAGCCTATTTAATCCTAAGCCCTCCCCTTAGCACCCCCCTGGCTGAAATTCTCTGTAACTCGACTTCACACACGTTAAAACATCCTAAATTCATATTTGCATTAGTTCTATACAATTTTTGTTGCAGGTACCTTAGTGTTTTTCAGCCGGAGCAAGCTTACATCGTCGCCGATGATCCTGTTCAGATCGGAGGCGATCCTGTCGAATCAGAGACGATTTCGTACCAATGCGAGACGATTTTGACTGCAGTCAACATTGAGGCAATCAGTGCCTAAAGTTTGCATTTCTTCATCTTTTCTCTGTTGTTTTATTCTGTAATTAGCTAGTTTATTTAGTATTTTATGCTATTCTGCATTTTGGAGTTCACCCATATAGCTTTAAATGCATAATTAAGTCATAATTATTATTAAATTAGTATAATGCATTCATGTTTCTACTTATAAGTTTTAGTTTGATATTGCTACTGTCATTTTACATTGTTTCCCTATGTTAGAATAGTTGCATTTTTTGTGTTTTGCACCTATTTCTCTGTTTGCAGGTCTCTGACGAATTCGTCTGATGAATTCGTCAGATCTCAGATGATCCTGTCAGATCTCAGACGATTCTGTCGAATTCCAGACGATCTTGACTGCTTCAAGAATCAGAATCTTCATCAGACATCCGGATCAGGTATTTTTCTTTTAATATTCTTTAATTTCTCTATTTTCTGTCTTAATTCTATTTTTTGTATTCATTTAATCTGCATCTTCATATAGAATAGCTTAGACGCATTTTGGCCAAACCTAGGACTTGAATGCTTAAGGCTAAAACGAACACATAAAACACATTCCCAACCTAGGCGTGGAAACTGCCATTAAATGTTTCCTGGTGAACCCACCATCCGTCGAAAAATCACCAATATACACCTCCCTCGAGAGGCGGGACCTTCGCAAGGCCTCTCAATCCGAGGTACCATGCCATCCTTTTCACATCCCCCTTTCGGGCACGGATCCTATAGCCTGAAGGTAAGGGTGTGAAAAATTTGGAGCGATACATTTTGGTGAACCCGACGTGAATGCATTTTAAACCTTTTGAAAACAAAAAAAAAATAAAACAACTAAAACATAGATGCATTTCAAATCATTTAAAATTAATAAGTTGCATATTAGATGGTAGCTCCTAAGAAAATATTAGCAGTTACTATAAATGTTGAAAACCAATTGGCAGCCATAGAAATCAATTATGTGCTTAGTGTGCCTGAAACAGATAGAAATCAACTCTTGTGGGACGAACTTGATAGAAGACTTAGTGTCATTTCATCTAGGTCAACAAAACTTAAACAAATCAAGAGGCTTGTCCTAGATAGAATCCTGGATCCTCATCAACTTGTCTTTTATCATGAACTTCAGAGAGCCTGCCATAGATGGTTAGCTTATAGGAGAGCTCTTGTATCTTCAAAATTGTTCACCTTCGAGGAATACCTCGAGAACACAGCCATTGTGGTACGCCAATTCCTAGGTCATGTAGAATACCAAGAGGTTGTTCTTATGATTAGAAGAAGATGGAATAGAGTTCCGCGAGCTGTGTTATATCGAGAGTATTGTCGTGAGAATTATTATTATCAACCAGAATCTGAAATACATGGTATCACTATAGCTCTTTTCATTAAATTTTTGAAAGAAAACTTTCAATTTGAAGAAGAACACTTCATGACTCCTGAAGAACTCGAGCCCATTAATGATATTTATAAATTGTTTATAGAAAACTAGATCATTACTTTCAGTATTATTTCTTGCATTTATTGTGTTGTTTGTTATCTTTACAATATTATTACAAAAAACAAAGAAAAAAACTAAAAAACATAACAAAAACCAAAAACATTTCATTTTAAATATTGTAGTAGGTATATAATTAATATATACCTCTTAAGCTTGTTGCATTAAAAATATATATATATATATATATATATATATATATATATATATATATATTTGCTGAAATCTAAAATTAAGCACAATGCCTAAACTTAGGAATGGTAAACAAACTGAAGGAGAAGAAGAAGATTGGTTACAAGATAAAACTAGAGACCCAAATGTCCTTCCTGAAGATCCAATTCCGGAAGGAGAAACTCTAGATCAACCAGAAGATGACCTAGGTGAAGACAATGAACAAGAAGGAAGTGTTAAAGAGGATGGATCCTCATCCCCTAGAGTAGCTCCAGATGGAACTATTGCTTTTGACAACGTAGATCATTTTCGGAAATTTCTCAATGATAACATTGACGCCCTTAATGTGGCAGTTCGTATTGATAAAGGGCAAATTAGTGACACTCAAGCAGCCATGGAACATATGTTTGATGTGCGCACTAATCCCTTGTCTTTCATTGATCAAGAAAGTGATAAGGCTGGACCATCCAATACAGATATGGTCACTATGATTCAAAACATGTCAAAACAATAGGTTACCCAACCTCCTAAGGAACCTAGTTATTCAACCTAAAATCATTCCCACACAAAAGAAAACTTCCTTCACTACTTTACTTCGCCAAACTATTGATCAATATGCTTCAAGTAAACAAAAACCTAAAACGAAGCCAAACACCAATTTTCAACAATCTGGAATACAACATAATACAACTTCAAAATTCCTTCATAACACCTTTCCTACCAACAATTTACACAATAGCAACATAGCATCTAATCTTCATGTCCCTCCATCATATGCTCACAAATCCCATATCAATGCCCTACCGAACCAATATGGTGGGCAAACTAGTAATCTGGAAGCCATGGTGAAACAGTTAGCTTCGCGTATGGACCAGATAGATCCTTACCGTCCCTCGTACAATTATCGAGAGATATGTAGTCAACCTTTGGATCCCATAGTTGTAGCTCAACCATACCCTAAGCATTTTCCCATGCCCATCTTGCCTATATATAAAGGAACCGAAGATCCCATAGAGCATCTTCGCATGTTTAGGATAGCATGTCATGATATATCACATGATGACTTGCTATTACTAAAAATGTTCCCGAAAAGTTTAGGTGGAATGGCATTAGAGTGGTACTATCAATTGCCCACTCATTCTTTGAGAAACTTTGAAGAAACAACTGAATCTTTTGTCCATCAATTTAGTGCCTACATCGAGAGGCATGTAACCATTAAAGATTTATACAACTTAAAACAAGACAAGGATGAATGTTTTGCCGATTTCTTAGCTAGATGGAGGCAATTGATAGGAAAACTGCACTTTGTGCTACCTTATAGGGAAATGTTGGACATTTTTATCAATAATTTACAAGAACAAATATCTTATGAGCTATCAACTGCTACTTTAACTACCTTCGATCAAGCTATAGATTTAGCTCGAAGAGTAGAAGATGCCCTCATTAGGAGAGGCCAACTTAGGAAGAAGGATGATGAGAAAACATCCAGAAATCAATATAAAAACAAACAAGTTGTTGGTGACGGAGTCACTGACAACAAAAATGTTGCTAATATCAATGCAACGAAGACAACAAAAAAATTTATATTGAAACCTCCTGATAAGCCTCCTCGAGAATTTACTAGATTGAATCAACCATTATCAACTATTTTACCTCAATTACTCGAAAGAGGTTTGATCCAATTACCAACTATCCGGGAACCTGATCCAACTATACCCGGATACAGAGTCGACTTACACTGTGATTTCCATAGAGGACCTGGACACTCTACCAACGCTTGTAAAAGGTTGAAACATAAAATACAAGATTTGATTGATAATAATGAAATGGAGGTGCAAGCCTTCCAACCTAAACAAAATGCTCCTAATAATACTCAAAAGACCATTCCCCAAAATCAAAATCAAAATGCTAATCAATCATTAGACATATTTCAACACCCTTTACCAAGACATGGTAAAGAGGTGGCCAATCAAATCGAACATCATAATGTTCCTCCTCCTACCCGATATGTAGGAACCATTAGCGGACAATTACCTAATCGTGATCCTCAAATATTTGACACAACCTTATCCATGGTTACGACCAGGCCCTTACATAATATTCAAACCTCTGATTCTAGTGATATAGAATCAGATACTGAAAGTGAAATAGACATTACTTCAAACCAATCGAATAGTTCTGAAAATGAATCAGATCCTATTCAACCCATCACAGATGCTATGGTTCCAGAAGAACCATTTCCTAGAAGAGTTACTACTCGACCCTCTTCTAATCAATTCCTCCCTAATGAACAAGCCATAAATGCTAGACCGAGACCAGTTCAGCGTCCTCAATATAACATTGTAGGTACCATTGGAGTCGTTACCCGACAACAGGCTCAAAATTCTCAACAAGAACCAAATCAGAATGATGGATCAGCTCCATTTGTTTTGAAAAATCCCAATAAAGGGAATCATGCTCCTAATGTTCAACCTAAACCCCCTTACAATATTAATGAGCAATTATCCAATACTACAACCATAATTTCCCTTTTGGATTTATTAAGATCTTCTCCCACCCATAGGGATGAGTTGATGCTTACATTAAGCCAAATGATGGTACCTCAAAACATTCAACCTGAAGCCATGGCCAATACTATCATCACTCGAGAGGTTGATTGTATTGACTTTCGGGATAAAGATATCCCACAACACAGTTTACATAAGGATAATCCCTTATATATTACTGCTCTAATTGGAGATGTAGCTATCAAACGAGTCTTGATTGATAATGGCTCATCTCTAAACATTTGCACTTTTGACTTCTACCAACGATTTGGCTTTAGAAGTGATGAAATGAAGAAAACTGATATGATTATCAAAGCTTTCAATGACGAAACACAAGAAACGTGTGGAGTTATTACCATCCCATTGCAAGTTGGTCCTAGAACCCTAGATACAACCATGTTTATTGTACATTGCCCCGCATCGTACAATATACTCTTGGGTCATCCTTGGATCAATGCAATGCGGGCTGTCCCATCAACTTTACACCAATGTGTTAAATTTGAATTTAAAAATCAGTTGGTCACTATCCATGGTGACCCTAGACCCTTTGATATGTGTGCTTTGGCAGAACCTGTTGGAGTGCAATTTTGCCTCGCTCTGTCATCCACACATCCTAGTTCTTATTTTTCATCTAAAATCGTGAAACACACACCCATAACTTCACCTATTTCCCCTCCATTAATTTCATCCTCATATATAGATCAACAATCTTCTAAACAAATCACTCTAGAACCTCAAAAAGATCTTCAATCTACAACCAATCCTTCATGTTCTATCCCTATAATTTCAAAACCTATAGACCCATCTATTAACACTTCCACATTATCAACATCTATCATACCTTCCACATCTAAAGATATAGGGAATGATCCTTCTACATCTTATGCTCTTTCTGATGAACTTTTACCAGATTTATCCACAATCTTAATATCAGAAAAAACAAATGCTTTCATGCAAGATTCAATTCTTTTAAATAACTTGCCGCCATCTCCTCGTACTTTGGGCCTCCCACAACCTATGGGAAGTACTTACCAAGTCGGGAGTTGTGCCTTCATTTATAAAGGATATGACTGGGGAAGAATCCCTCGGAATATCAAAACTCATCATGAGGGATATGCTCGGTGTTATTTTACCAATGAATATATTAAAGCTAAACCCATAATGCTTAAAATGGGATATAAAGGGAAAGGCTTGGGACCTTTCCAAAATGGCATGAAAGAACCTTTCGAGGTAGAACCGTGGCCTGCCCGCTGTGGTGTGGGCCTATTTCCTAGTAAGGGTCAACCCTTTCCTTTTGAAGATGATGATCAACTCATATGTTATCAAGATTATTTGGATAGGCATGATGATTTGCCTCTAAAAAATCAGCCATTTACATGTAACATGCTATCCATAGCTTACCCTGAAATGATTGTCGACCTCGATGAAGAGTTGGAAGGAGATATCTTCCATGATGTCTCCATTGAAGAGATGTTACACAATGGATTTTATTTTGATGGTTCTATACCAACTATAGCCCAACTTGAGGCCACTAATCCTCAAGATGAATTATCCAAATTAACCTTACAAGAATTACAAGAATTGGGCGTTTCACCCGCCCCACCTAATTTTGAAAGAGATCTACACATGGAGGTAGAAAACGTCATTAAAATTAATATTGGAACTGAGGATAATCCTCACATAATCAATATTGGATCAGAATTAAGTCAAGAAAAACAAGAGCAATACATTGCATTCCTTAAAGAGTATGAAGATGTCTTCGCTTGGACATATGAAGATATGCCAGGTCTAGACCCTTCGTAGTCATGCATCATCTAGTGGTCCATCCGGATGCTAAACCTGTTAAACAAAAACTTAGAAAAATGCATCCCAAAGTGGCTCTGCTAGTCAAAGGGGAGTTAGAAAAACTCTTGAATGTTGTTTTTATACAAGCTATTGATTATGCTGAATGGATCTCAAATGTAGTTCCGAGTCACCAAGAAAGAAGCCACCAAAGTTAGGGTTTGCATAGATTTTAGAGATATTAACGTTGCATGCCCTAAAGATGATTTTCCTCTTCCAAACATGGATCAAATCATTGAATTTACTATCGGGAGTGGGATGATGTCCTTAATGGATGGATTCTCCGGTTATAATCAGATCAGGATAGCTCCTGAAGATCAGGCTAAAACAGCCTTTATTACCCCCTGGGGTACCTTTTGTTGGAAAGTGATGCCATTTGGCTTAAAGAACGCAGGTGCAACCTATCAACGAGCTATGACTTATATTTTTCATGATATGATGCATGATATCCTACATGATTATGTAGATGATATTATAGCTCGCTCTATTAATGAAGATAATCATTTAGATGATTTGACCCACTTGTTACTAATAACATTTCTCTTATTAGGATAAAGCACTAGATCCCAAGTTTTATTCTTTAGAAGAGAATCCATCTCAACCTTTATGGCATCAACCCAACAAGAGTGTTGTGAAGCTTCTTGGTAATAAGTAGGCTCATGATAATTCTCTATCTTAGCTAGAAGAGACATGTTAAGGGTGATACTTCTAGTTGTAGCACCCTAAAATTGGCGCAGTGAAATCTTAATAATTACATTCACTCCAGTAAATAATTTAAATTCAAAATTTTAACCTCCCAAACCGCCCGTTAACCATCGGTTAATAAGTTTCCTCTTTTCCCACACCATTTTTATAGGTTTTTTTGACCGTTTGATGATATCATCACCGATCAGATGATATCGCCCCAGATCTGACGATTTCGTCTGGGCAAGGACGTCCAGATGATCTTGTCCCTAAACTGATTTTGCATAATTAGCTTCTATTCCAACGGGTCTCTAATCCAGATAGAAGCGTGTCTGCGTCGTTAGAGACCCTCCCCCATTGGAGATCTCCCAAATAGGGATGATCTCCAACCTCCTAACCTTCCTCCTAAGCCTATTTAATCCTAAGCCCTCCCCTTAGCACCCCCCTGGCTGAAATTATCTGTAACTTGACTTCACACATGTTAAAACACCCTAAATTCATATTTGCAGTAGTTCTACTCAATTTTTGTTGTAGGTACCTTAGTGTTTTTTAGTCGGAGCAAGCTTACATCGCCGTCGACGATCCTGTTCAGATCAGAGGCGAACCTGTTGAATCAGAGACGATTTCATACCAATGCAAGATGATCTTGACTGCAGTCAACATTGAGGCAATCAGTGCCTGAAGTTTGCATTTCTTCATCTTTTCTCCTCTATTTTATTTTGCAATTAGCTAGTTTATTTAGTATTTTATGCTATTCTGCATTTTGGAGTTCACCCATATAGCTTTAAATGCATAATTAAATCATAATTATTATGAAATCAGTATAATGCATGCATGTTTCTGCTTATGAGTTTTAGTTTGATAATGCTACTGTCATTTTACATTGTTTCCCTATGTTAGAATAGTTGCATTTTCTATGTTTTGCACCTATTTCTCTGTTTGCAGGTCTTTGACGAATTTTTTTGATGAATTCATTAGATCCCAGATGATCCTGTCAGATCTCAGACAATTCTGTCAAATTCTAGATGATCCTGACTACTTCAAGAATCAGAATCTTCATCAAACATCCGGATCAAGTATTTTTCTTTTAACATTCTTTAATTTCTTTGTTTTCTATCTTAATCCTATTTTTTGCATTCATTTAATCTGCATTTGCATATAGAATAGCTTAGATGCATTTTGGCCAAACCTAGGACTTGAATTCTTAAGGCTAAAACGAACACATAAAACACATTCCAAACCTAGGTGTGGAAACTGCCATTGAATGTTTCCTGGTGAACCCACCATCCATCGAAAAATCACCAATATACACCTCCCTTGAGAGGCGAGACCTTCGCAAGCCCTCTCAGTCTGAGGTACCACGCCATATTTTTCACATCCCCCTTTCGAGCACGGATCCTATAGCTTGAAGGTAAGGGTGTGAAAAATTTGGAGCGATACACTAGTTATCCTTTGGCTAACTGAATTCTGCCCTTTAGAACCCCTAGAATGATCCAACCACTTGGTCCTTTTGACACAAGGCCCACCATTTTCTAACTCAAGAAGGTCTTCATTTAATTTGACATCTCTTGAAACAAATACAATGTGTGAAGAAGGTGAGTATAACCTGTAGCCCCTATGTTTTGCATCATAGCCAAAAAAAATGAATTTTTGAGACTTTTTGTCCAATTTATTCCTCTTTTTTAAAAGAATATATGAAAATGCATCACATTCAAACACTCTTAAGTGTGACAAATTTGGATTCTTACCATTCCAAACCTCATAAGGAGTCTTCCCCTCAACTGATTTTGAAGTACACCTATTAAGAATGTAGATTGTTGTACTGCCTACTTCACCCCAAAGAAATTGAGGTAAGTGGTGACCAAGCATGCATCTTACCATATCCATGATTGTCCTATTTTTCCTCTCTGCAACACCATTTTTTTGATGAGTGTATGGAAAAGTAAACTATATTTTTATTTTCTACCAAAGCTTTGAACTTCTTGAATTTCTCAAAACAATATTTTTTATTTTTTAGATACCCAAATATCATTTTTGAATAATCATCTATAAAGGTGAGAATATAGGATGCACCACCAAGTGACCTAACATGTAATGGACCCATAATATTTGTATGAATGAATTGAAGAATTTGTGTGGCCCTTGTTGACTTGTCCTTTGCAAACTCTTGTTTACTCATCTTGCCTAAGATGCATGTTTCACACAAGCCATGAATAGGTGAAATGTTAGGCAAGCCTTCAACCAAATTTTTGGACTTCATCATTTGAATATTTTGATAGTTTGTATGGCCTAACCTTAAGTGCCAAAGCTTGCTACTAGAAGAAATATTAGTTGCTAAACACACTTTAGGAGGAGCATCACATAACCCATAAATATTATTCTTCACATAACTTGTAATGATTGGTAGCATGCCTTTCCTACTGATCCATGAAGTTACATTGAACTCAATAGTGTGACCACTTCTAGCAACTTGTAAAACTGAAATTAAATTCCTCCTAAGGTTAGGCACATATAGAACATTATCAAGTAACTTCCCTTCAATTACAACATTGCCAACACCTTATACTTCAAGTCTACTATTATCACCAATGACAACTGAATATGAAGAGTGCTTATGAAAGTCCACAAACTTATCCTTTTTAAAACACATATGGTTAGTGCATCCAGAATCTAACACCCATTCATTAGAAGTAGATGAGTCAATGGATTAGAGAGCACAAACAAAGGCATTTTTATTAGAATTTTGCTTTCCATTGTTGTTATTTTTCTTTCTCTTCCCAAACCATTTCTTAGGTCCTTGTCCCTTAGCATTTTCTTGCTCTTCCTTTTCTATAATATTTTTCTTATTGAAACACTTTTATTCCTTGTGGCCTTTCTTGCCACAAAAGTTGCAAGTGAAATCAACTCTAGGCTTGTTGGGCTGGAAATTTTAATTTTTCCTTCCCTTGTATTTCCTCTTGAAGGAAGCCTTAGTGGCACTCAAGGCAACATTATTCTCCTTAAAAACTTGACCATTCACTTTGTCTCTATTAAGAGACTCTTCATGTTGAATCAATAATTGTGAAAGAGTGTTGAGAGGAATGCCATCCTCTTCTTGCTCTAGCCTAGTCTCAATAATGGTGACAAAATTCTTAAAAGTGCTTGACAAGTTCTTCAAAATGATAAATCTTAAGAGCTTCTCACTTATCCAATCACAATTACAAGCCAATAGTTGAGTTCTCATGTCTTTCATATTTGAGAGGAATATCAAGGTACTTTCTTCTTCACCTTGCATAGTGCTAAGAATTTTGGACAATAAAGTGAATTTCCTTGATGTGTTGGACCCTATATGGACTTGTTTTAGCAAATCCCAGGCATCTTTAGCATGCTCACAATGGCTTATAGTGAGAAATATCTCATCACTCACACTATTGATAATCATGGAAAGTTCAAGGTGACTCTTGTTGTTGTATGTCTCAAGTTCCCTTACCTGGGTTGGGATTGCTTCATATCCATTCACAATGAGCCATAACTTTCTTGCTTGAAATTCAGCCCTCATCCTTGGTTCCCATATTCCAAAATTTGATCAATCAAGGATGTGCTTAGGTGTGAAGAAGATTCCATGATCAACCATTCTTAATGGATTTTTCACCTCAAAGGATTGAAGACACTTGATGGAGATCCCAACCGCTCTGATATCAAATGTGAGACAAGAAAAGTCTCCCCAAGATCGAAGAATGCTCCACAAGATCAATCACACACAAAAGAGAAAAATACACAACACCAATATTAAGTGGTAAAACCCTACTTCAAATGAAGAAGGGAAACATCCACTATGAAGCTCACTATATTACTAAATGATTCAATAATACAAGAATGCTTCAATGTTATGCAATAATATGCATCAACATGATATTACCACACAAGTCAATATGACAAGATATATTAATATGTAGTAGAAAAAACCCATATTCAAAGAGAAACTTTTCTACTACAACCCTAAATATTATCACAATCTAATCTTGAGATGTGTGACAAGTGGTATCTATCAAATATTAGAAAGTGCTTAGTTACTTTCTAATGTTATCATAATTTAATCTTTGAGATGTGTGATAAGTGGCATCTATCAAATATTAGAAAGTGATTAGTTACTTTCTAATTTTTTCTAGAAAAGAGGGAAATAACATTTTCCCACAAATTAAATATTCCTAGCACCCTTATTTTATTTATTAATTGGGTGGGAATATTTTTACAATGTTGCATTACATATTCCAACAGGGGTCTTTGATCTCGTAGGGTCATGGAGAATGGCACCACCATTCACCACAAGGTTGTATCCCAGTTTGCGTTCAAATATAGCAAACTACAAGGGGAACAAGTCATCTTGTCAGTAGAGATAGAATATTATCAGGATTGGATGTCACAATTACATGACTTTCTTAAGCTTGGTTTAATCCCTCAAAGATTATCGTGTGCTACAAAGTATACATTCAAATAGAAAGTTACAAAGAATATCTTTCTAAGAGACATTATATATAATAGAAGCTACGATGGAGTTCTCCTTCATTGTCTTGAGCCCCAAGAGTTAGCTTGGAAAATTTTATAGGCTAATGATGGTACATGTAGTGGTCATTTTAGCGATATAGCCATCATCAAGTGCATCCTTTGAATGGGTTATTATTGACCCACTTTGGAGAAGGATTTCATCGTGTATGTCAAGAAATGTGTTAAATGTCAACATCATGCTAATCTTATGCACTTGCCATAGGCCTTACAGCCCATCCAATAAGCTTGGCCATTTTCTTAGTGGGGTTTAGATTTAATAGAAAATATATCTCCTCAATCATCAAGCTGGCATACATTCATTATAATGGCTACTGAATATTTTACAAAGTGGGTGGAAGAAATCCCTCTGACAATGACAAATGGAGCATGTATTATAGAGTTTATACTTCACAATATCATTATTCATTTTGGGATACCATCCAAAATAGTCTTGGATAATGGAATGTCATTCAAGAATAAAACTATAAGGGCTTTGACATCCAAGTACAATATACAACACAATTTTTTGACTCCATACTATCCACAAGCAAATGGGCAAGTCGAGGCTTCAAACAAGACTGTGGTAGCCATCTTGAAAAATATGGTAAGAGATAACCATAAATAATGGCATATACAACTATCCCTTTCCTTATGGTCTTATAAGACTTGCATACAGACACCCACTGGGGCAACCTAATTTTCTCTAGTATATGGTGTTGAAGCCATTATGCCCTTAGAGTTTGAAATTCTAATGTTGCTTGACGCATTGAAAGAGTTCATCGATGATGACACTGTGCAACAAGTTCACCTCAATAAACTGATGCTTCTTGATGGAAATCACGTGAATGCCCTTGAGTATATCCATGTTTATCAAGAGTGCTTAAAATGATCTTATAATAATAAAGTCCATCTAAATGATTTTAAAGTTGGTGATCTTGTCCTGAAGGAGAACAAACAAAACTCAAATTTGCCATTGCACTTGCAAGATAAATTTGTGGCTAACTGGTTAGGTCCGTACATCATCTCTAAGAATATTAGACTTGGATTGTATCACCTAACATTGCTTGAATGTTATGAATGGCTTGAGCCTCTCAATATCCTTCATATTAAGGCGTTCCATACATAAATTCAAAAATTCAAAAACATGGAAATTTTCAAAATTAATAAAAATCAAAAAGCAGTAAAATCTAAAATATTACAAAATATTCAAAACTTCAAAAATATTTGCATCGTGCATTTCATTTTGTACTTTCATTCACTTAATTGCATTGCATTTAGGCATTTTAATCCATCGCACTTACATTAGGATAGGTTGTATTTGCAATCTTAAAAACTACACCACATTTGTATTTCAATCATGCATCCATACATCATCATCTTCCATAACCCTTGTGAGTAATTATGTTTTTCAACAAAACCCCTTTCGTTGCCATGAAGAATATACTAAGGTTTTTCGATCATTCAACCATACCTAGTGCTCTTCTCAGATTTAGTAGAAATCTTGCTTTGTTTTTGTAGATGAGATCTAGTTTTGATAGCACTTAGAATATCATAATTCCATCACTAATCAAAAACATTAACAATACTAATTAGGGTAATGAAAGATGAACAATACGAAGCGGTCTTGGTCACCTTAAGCAAAAGGTTTTGTTACTTGCTCATTTTATGATGTGCATGGTCTAGGGTGTTGATCATTGAAAAAAGGTCAAGTTCCCCCCTAACCAAGAAATCCATTTCTTAAAAAAAGGAGCAAAATCCTAAAATCAAATCAAATCCCTTGCTCAAAATAAAATAAAAACAAAAATGTAAAATAAACAGTGATTTTTATCACTATATATAAGCAAGTATTCCAATATATCAAAAGAAAATAAGGGGTGAAGAGCTTGAATCCCTAGAATTTTTACCACTTGAAACTATAGAGTGATCCCCAATACAACAATGGGCTGAATGAATCCTACCTGAAATTGGGGTAGGTCTAAGTAATTTACAAATGAGATATCTTTAGGTGGCCTGTACTACCTAGTGGTCTAGTCCAACTAAGTCCAAAACTAGGATTAGGGTGGACATATGGTGATACTCATTACAACAATGGGCTAAATGAATTCTGCTTTGCAATGAGGTAGTCTTATGTCTCATATAATATATTCATTTGCACACACAGGGATAATGAATAGCTTGGTATTTTATAGCAAAAAAATTATCTTTCAGAAGTCTAGTATAGTCATTATACAGCTTTTGATAAGTCAAATAGGATGTTTGAGTCTCATGGAAAACCTCAAAAATTTCCAAATAGCAACAAATTGCATCAATAAAGCAATCATAAAATTTTTTTTTATGAGATTTTTTTTTATTAAGGTATGTTCATAACATAGAACAGATAGCAAAAGGATATCAACAATGATAGTTAGATGACCACTGACTATTTTGTGTATATCTTTTAACTTACAAAAGCTTATGAAGAGAAACAATATATCATCTCATATCACATGTGGGTGTCAAATTGATTAATTATTATGATAAGATTTATCAATTACATTCATGATTATTATATATTATATGGTTTCATATATTATATTGTTAACTCCCATTGGATTCATTCCTTATGTTTTAAGTGATTAAAGCATACAGGTTCATTTACATTAGATAATCATCATGTAAATAATGCATTACATACATTGCATTCATAATATCATGACATCATAAATTTAATGCATACAAGTAAATAAAATTAAACATACATTTAACATCTAACATTGCATCCATATGCATATATCAAATTAGTCCATCTACACATTTAGATTACAATATCTAGTCATACATCCATCAACTGGCTAGTGAATGTGATCCATACATTGCATCATATAGCATCAAATCAACATAACATATAATTATTGCATCTATATGCTAAACATAAAACAATAAAAAAATGTATACATATAATGATTCTTATAAATTCAGATCATATATAAATATATGTGTCAAAATAGAGTACATAGGCATTTGTCCAAAATGCCCACAAGCTACAATTATGTAGGTCCTTAGACCTTACACTTAAAAATGGTATAAACATCTAGTAAAAATGTAATACATAGGGCCTATACCCCCTTCCTAGGATTCTCCTCCACCAACTCCATCCTCCCTGTGAGTTCATATGGAATGGGTGCATGTGGATCTCTCTACCTTGTGAGTCCTATGACTGGATCGTGTAAACAACTTCCCTATCTCTTATGTCATGGTTTGTTGTGACTCTGTAGCTATGGGCCTCTCTAGAACTTCACCATCAAGTAGTATGATCTCTCCCACCATGAGAGTTATGTAATCCACATATGTTATGTGTTTTCTACTACCCTCTTGGATGAGGATACACAATCTTTGGATATTTACACCCACATCTAAACTTGCTAGTCTTGGTATAGCTAGAATGGTAGGAGCAACCTAAGAAATTTAGGGACCTCCCCTCACAAATCAGAGTAATTCCTAATCTGTAGTCACAACATCCAATTGAGTCTAGAGAAGATCACACTGCCTAGTGATCTTCTGAATCTTTGTGTCTATAGTGGTAATCTGTGCTTGGAGAGCTATCCTCTCCTCCTTGTATCCATGCCACTGAGTCTATCCCTTTGCTAGATAGGCCTGAGATACTCCCAACTATACCTATAATTTAGCCATAGATGTATCTCTCTCTAGGATCTGGGTCTCTACCATCTATAGTCGTGACTCCAAGCTAGCCACCTATACCCTCAACTAAGATACCTCATCATTTAGCTTCTCATTGTCCTCCTCCTTAGCTTGGGGTTACTCCTATGCTACTAGAGCATCTCCCCATCAAACCTTGGTCCTTTGGTGCACTAATAACCCTTAGGACCTACTACCACTCCATCCCTAGCTCTGCCTAGTGGGCCACCATCTTACCATAACCTGGTAATCCAGTAGATGTCATAATCCACTATGGTCCCAATATCTACAAGCCTTGAATCCTGGTAGGCATCATCCTCATCCCCTAGTGTATCCACTATAGGCCAGACCAAGTCTCTCTCCACCTTCAGGTGATGATAAATAATTGTCTCATCTGGGATGTCCTAGCAGATCCTAAATTGCATGGATATGCATGAGAAGTAGAAGAACTCACATATCTTCGGCTTGCATCCAAGGATCCATCTATCGCATTATGCCCATATCAAATAGTGGTATGCCTCCTCCCATGTAGGAAAATCCATGTAGGTGCACCATCATACATGCTCGGCCCTTAGTCTTGTCAGCTGATCTATATAGTACTAGAGATATCCTGCTCGAGAAATTCTCTTGAAGCCCTTGGCCTCCCTAGGCTAGCAAGCGATATAAAACTAAGAATCCTCTACAATATCATCAATCTCTAGTGGTATTCCACCAGGGTTATCAATAGTAATGTGCTTCTAGGTCCATATATGGAGCGGAAGACTACAACCAACTCCCATGCAACTTTGTTGTGTGATCTAATAAAGCTAATCGTAGAGCTACACAAGTAGAGCATTCCACTGGAAGAGAATCAAGAGCTCCCTCATAGTGCTCATAAATAGGTCTTGAGTCCTAGCCAGGGGGTTCCAAGGGAACCTCACTCCTAAATTTTTAGGTAGCACAATCTACATGATGAGCTACATTAGTACAATTGCTCACTATGATAAGATATGCTTGTGATACTAGTACTCAATGTGTACTCCATCGTGCTTTGAATCCAACTGCGCCTCATCACTCTTAGCATGAAATAGCCTCTCAAAAACTACATCATTCATTGAGGTGGACAAATACATGATGGCCTCACCATCAATAGGGATACAGATGATGCGGTAGACATCCTCCAAGGTCACTGTAATCTCACCTATGGGAAGGTGAAAGGTATTAGTCTGCACATCCCAGCGGTAGGCCAAGGTAGTCATGTAGGCTTGATCAGCCTAGATGGATGGAAGTCATAGCACATAGCCAAAGCCTATGACCCCAAACTAATCTTTCTTGACATATCTCAGTCTATTATAGAGCTCATGAAGGAGATTAGACTCGCTCACTCTAGAAGTCAACCTTTGAAGAGCGATAATAATAAATCACTTAAAATGTAAAAAAATACAAAAAATCCTTCAAAAAGGCATAAAAAATTACAAATGCATTTTAAAAATTCAAAAAAATCAAATTTTCACTTGGAAAAAATAAAAAATTACAATTAATTCGTTCAAAAATCAAAAAATAAAAAAAACTGCAAAAATTTTCTAAGGTTGCTCAACTACGGCTGCCACCCATGACTAGTGGCAATGGTCATTTTTTGACCATTGGAATTTGAATTCAGCCACGATTTATAGTTGCGGCCCCCAATTGGTATTATAGATTCCGGGGGAACTCTATCTCAATATTGTAACAATTGGACACATAGATGATGGGCAAATCATTTGAATTTCAGCAGCAATCATTGTAATGGCTGCTGCCCTACAGGTGGCTGTATAACTAAATATATGTATGTCACTTCAAGAGGAAGGGCAAGGCGTAAGGAGTATCATTATCAATACAACTCCAGAATATTCTTCTACCTTTTTTTTTCTCTATTTCATTCGGACATTATGTTCGTGTAGATAAAAATGACCATGCAAAAATGTCCTTCCTCTCGAGGAGAGCAATTAATTGCTCTTTTTCATAATTGGATAAGCTTTTACCAAGCTTGAAAATTTGAGGGTTGTATTTATCTAAACTAAGGTCCACATAGATGTTATATTCAATGGACATGTGGAAACCTTCCTCAATTTTATGGGGCATAGGGATCAGATGAATGTTGTCTAAGGTATCATCAAACTCTTCTGACTTATCTTCATCTACATCTGCTTGGAAAATCTTGGGGTTCAAAGGTGAAGGTGAAGGTGAATGTGGAGGGGATGGGGGAATGTATTTGGTGGAAGCTCTTAATAATTCCTTTAACAAGACAAACTCGAAGAAATATGGAGGTGAAGATATCCAGTCCATATCAATAAGGCTCATGTCAATAGAAATTGGCATTGCCAAATCGTATGGATTATAGAGATGGGTGAATAAGTTAACAAGATTCATATTTACTTAAGGTAAAAATGTATGAGGTTGGATTATATGGGATTAATGGAGCCTAAGAAATGATGCTAATTTTTGGGTGCCAAATACTGGTTAATTTTGTCCTATATTTGTCATGACACTCGCATTTAAATTTTCAACCCAGGAGCTTGTAGAATTTAGAGGTGCCACGATTGAAACTACTCACACTACCACCTTGGAGATGAATCCACTAAATACCATTGAGGTTTTTATGAAACATCAGTTGATTCTTCCGCACAAAGAAAAATGTAAATATAAATGAAATGCATAAAAGTAAACACACCACATTGAAAGCAGTAATACACCTACCATAAAAAGAACACAGCTATAAAATAATTAAATTTAATCTAGGAACTCAAACATACTACCACACATAATTAAATAAATAAAAAATAAATAAGATTAAGGGGAGGAATACTAGCTTGGATTGGGATCGATATCCAACAAATGCCACCCAGCAAGTCACAAAAATAATACACAGATGAGAGAATGCTCAAGCTTTATTAACAATGCAAAAAATATTACATGTGATAATATTCTAAAATGATGCTTCCACTACTAAAGAGAAGTCCATGTGTTTATATATCACACATAGGACTTCCTGTTGTAGGTCTGTTACAACAACCATATTAGTTACAATATAAACTAGGATTATTCAGTTATTGTAGCTGGTGCGTGATGATCAGCTTCTTCGTCGTTTACTTGCAATCGGGTGATTTCCATTTCACATGGTTTTTATTTATGAATGGTTATGTGTTCACCTAATCTAGCTAGGATACCTCATGCATCAGTTGTTTCCCATAGATGATGTGGAACAGTGGTCAACGGGGTCTTTCTCTAGTCATTTGGTTAAAACATGTAATCTGGGTGCTTGCTTGAGTAAGGTGCCTAACTCAGTAAGGTGCCTTCCTTAGTGATATTCCTACCTCAGTAAGGCACCTACCCTAGTAAGGTACCTTCCTTAATGAGGCACCTACCTCAGTAAGGTGCCTACTTGAGTAAGGCACCTAATTCAGTAAGGTGCCTACTTCAGTAAGGCGTCTACTTGAGTAAGGCACCTACTTCAATAAGGTACCTACTTCAATAAAGAACCTACTTCAGTGAGGTGCCTACCTTCGTATGTCTTCGTTTGATTGAAGAAAACCATGCCAGGTCCATGTAGGACCTTGATTGAGCAAAAGATGATAAAATTTGAGAAATAACTACACAAAACACACTTCATGCATGGATTAGATAATACACATGATTTCATTAAATACATACATAATATTTCATAAAAATATACAACTCATTATATATTTCTATGCAAAAACCATTAGTACATATTGTAGACACCAAAACAGCACCAATCCGATTAAGTGACTACAAACACTGATCGCATTGATATACACAGCTTTCAGGGCAGCCCTCAGAGGTCAAACAGTGGTCCTAGCCACTCACATTGCAGTTTAGAAGGTCAGAAAGTAAACGGAATAAAGATGGTCGTTTTAGCGAGCCTTCACAAAAACAAAGTCAAAACAAGTCTTCATCAAGCGAGCCTTAGTCAAAAACAAAGTCAAAACAAGCCTTCACAAAAACAAAGCAAGAACAAATCTTAAGCAAACTTCAAATCGTGGCAAACTTTAGGAGCAAAGGAAGTTCGGCCTTAGGCGTCGCGAAATCGTGACACTTCGGGGCTCGAGGGGAACCTCGCCCGAAGTGTCACGATTTCGTGACACTTCAGAGCTCGAGGGAGAACCTCGCCCGAAGTGTCACGATTTCATGACACTTCGGGGCTCGAGGGGAACCTCGCCCGAAGTGTCACGATATCACGACGTCGCGATATCGCGACACTTCGGGGCTCAAAGGGGAGCCTTGCCCGAAGTGTCGCGATATCGCGACGTCGCGATATCGTGACACTTCGGGGCTCAAAGGGGAGCCTTGCCCGAAGTGTCACGATATCACGACACTTCGGCGTTTAAAGGCGGACTTCAGCAGACTTGCATCAATCAAAGGCGGACTTCGGCATTGACCAAGAAGAAGCAAGCATTAACATGACTCAGTGACCGTTGGGCACGTGGCAGTCAGAGACAGTCATTTATGGCTTTTGCTTGTGCATGCGCGCGTAGGTGGGCCGATTGACAGTTAGCGGACTATTGCCAGAGCAGTCACGTAGGCCCTAATCAAGGCGGAGTCTCTTCTCGGTTGAGAAGGCATGACCGCCACGTGGCACCCCTGCGTGCCCCTTTTAGAGAGAGACCCCGTGGGTCTATAAAAGCGATGAACTTTCCCGTTCACAAGAGGTTAACGAGCATTTTGAAAAACATGACGAAGTGCTGTTAAATCCAGGACCCGATTGCATTCCGTTTGGACTGATTTTCCAGACCTTAAAGCCCGATATTGGATTATATTAATCCACCAATTCACCGACACTCCATTCCTTCAGATTTTGAGCCTATCCCTAGTGGATTGGCGTCGAAATCACGTTTCATCGGGGGCGGCCCGTTTGGGCACCCTACGCACGTTCCCTAGTCAATATAATATATTTTTTGTTTCAAAAATGTTTGTTGTATAACATATGTTGTTGTCGAATATATGTTAAAATAGTTTACGTTTTATGTTTGCAAATATACGTTGTTTTCAAATGTTTCAAAACAGTTCACGTTTTATGTTTGCGAATATGTTTCGAGTTCGAATGTTTCAAAACAGTTTACGTTTTCATGTCGGATATATATATTGCAATCAACCGTGTTAGAATGATATATATATATTAAGATAGTCATCGGATATAGCACGTCAGCAATTGGTTACAGGCAGCAACTTTCTTTGTGAAGCTCGGCAGCAGAGAATAGTTATTCTAAATACATCTGGCATTGCATTTTAGCTTGTTCAAACTGCATTATATTTTCGATCGCGTATTGTCTTGCAGTACGTTCTATCCATTGTGTTGCAGGTATTACTAAACGGGTTGCTATTTTTTTGTTTGAACGCAGGAAGAACAGCAAGAAGTGAAGACTCATTGACACCAGCGGTGGCAATACGTTGGCCCGCCCACTTTGCATGTGGGCATGCGGAAAGAAGATCATTATTCATGATTGTAACTGAGAATGTATAACCGGAAAGATGTATTGTAACCGAGAATCGATTAATATATAAAGGGCTGTGCTCCTACTTTCTCTGTATATTTGGTCTCAATTTGATTACGTTCTCTCATTTTATGCATAGAGTTAATTCTGTTCTTATTACATCTGAATATCGCTTCCTTCCGGAATCTCATGCTTTCAATGGCGATCACGGTGGGACCGTTCCCAGATTTTTAAATCACAGAAACTAATCCGATTTGTTGTGTTTATGCTTAACAGGTACCGTTTTCTCAAGCTGAAGGTCAGAAACAGCAAGTCCGGGCAGAAAAAGGAGGTAAGGAGGTAAAGTTCTAAAACTGTCCTCGTCATTTTCTGCTGTTATTTCTGTTTACTTTATTTGTTGATTTTTTTTACTGTCATTTTTTTTATTATTATTAAAGAAAGGTAGTCAATTTTCTTGCTTTATAATTAAAAAAAAAAAAAAAATTCAAATTTCTACTTGCTATTTTTCGGTTTTGTAGTATTTGTGTGGCATAGGGAAAGTTTCTTTTGCTGCTTGTTTCATTTTTTTAAAATAAAATGAACCACACACACTGCACGTGGTAAATTAAACCAAGGAGCTGGTCGTAAAACCCCAGCCCTTGAGCAAGACCAACGGTGGGTTCATCACCACCTTGGCTTAGCTTTGCATCCATTTCCACGATTGTCACTTGTTGTTAGGCGTAAATCCTGACGAAAGGTGACCGAGTGTTGTTTGGGGTAATTCCCATGCACGCGAGGATAAGTCTTCGATGGTAGGTGTCATTAACGGGACAATCCCCCTTCCGTACCGCCTATGTTCCACGTACCATCTGCTCTCACGTACCTATAGTTTCCCTCTCGTAAGGGCGGGTATATAGAGAGGTTGGTATATCGGTCCGACAATGGTATATTGAAGGGGCGACCATTTATGGGAGTCATATGAGCCAACATTATGCATTTAAACGTTCTTCCAAAATTGCAAAAACAAAATAAAACATCAAAATGCACTAAACCAGTTTAGGACACACTATCAATCCTTAAAAGAGATAATCACGGTTTTGTGTATGTGTGTGTTCATTTCTGCTTAGTGTAAACAAAAAGATAAATCATCATAAACGAGATAAAATCTGCTTAGAGAGTAGAGAAGCACCACAATGGTGTACACCCGTAGCCAAGCCCAATCAAGGGCAGACGCTACGGAAGGTGCACAAAGAGAGGGCGCTAGTCGCCTTCGCTTTAGCCCTGAGGACTTGGCCATACCGCCTTGGCGGTCTGGCCTACAAGAAAGTCCACATCAGGCCACTTCAAAAAGGAACTATTGGGAACCTCCTCATTGGGGTATGCCCATTCAACACAGCCCCTTTCGGGAAGATGCTTTACATGTAGATCTTAATGTAAGTAGACAACCGCCTCTCGAGGCTAGATCTGAATGGCCGCAGCGCGATGAAGCGCTAGAGAGGCATAGTGTCCATGAGGAGAGACAGCGTGAATACGCTACCTCTTCTTTGCCTCACATTCGAACAGAAAGACAAAATCCAGAGCGTAGGGCTCTTTACACAGGGCGAGCCAACTCCGCCCGCCCCTTTCAAACCCATGAAAGGGAGTACGAGGAAAGCCATCGCATTCCTCGAGGACAACAAACAGCATGGGAACCTTGCGTTTTTGCACCTGCTAGGTATCATGATCATACATCGAGGCCAGAGCCTCAAGTAAATGTCGCCTACCTCGACAGAGGGAAGCAACCCATTGAAATTTTAGATCATCAAAATCGAGGCAAACACATAGGAAAAACATTTAAGCCTCCTGAGCAAAAGAGAGCAGACCAAGTTGACCCGACAGTCGCCAGACATGCCGCCCGCCAAGCCCGAATCTCGCAGCTTGAGCAAGGTCATCAGGAGTTAGAGTACTTATACCGCCTGAATAAAGAGCGCATGCAGCGCGAAGCGGATGAGTTGCGCTATAAACTACCTGAGAGGGTGCCAACCCCTCGCACCCACAGAGAAGAACAATATGAGAGGCACAATCCTTTGGTGCAGGACAAGTCTCTGCGACCTCGTCAAGCTTTGCCTTCGAGACCTTATAGACCCGAGAGGGAGGCCACTCCCCGAAACAATGATGGGTACCCTCAACGGGGACTCAATCAAGGTCATAGGTCTCGCCTAGAGACTCCTCAAGAAGTTTATGAGGAGTACGAACCAGAAATAGAACGGGCCAAAACGCCCCATCAAGGCAGGAGGGCTGCCACTCGGCCACCCCCCCATAGGCCTCCAGTCTCCCATAACTCACAACGGGAGCAAACCAAAGAGGAAGAAATAAAATCTTTCGATGCATACAAGGCGCTATTAGAGCGTTTGGAGTCTGTGGAGACAAAAGCTTCTGGGCATCAAAAACCCACGTTGCGTCAACTCCGTAGTCATCCAGTGCATCCCTCAGTGCCTACACCTCTTTACCCTGAACACTTCAAGTTGCCTCAATTGGCAGTTTTTAAAGGTGAAGAGGACGCACAAGAACATGTCACAAGGTTCCTAAGTCAATGCTTCGGCATCCAAGATAATGATGCATTGTTGCTTAGAACTTTCATAACCACATTCGCAGGCCCTGCCTCGGATTGGTTCACACAACTACCCAAACACAACATAAACAACCTAGATCAATTAGTAGATGCGTTTCTTGAACGCTTTGCCTTCAACACAAGAAAGAAGGCATCACTTAGTGATCTGGCCAGCCTCAAGCAATATGAGGAAGAAACAATGGCAGCATATGGGAATCGATGGAGGGCTTTGCTTTCTAAGCTACCCTACCGTCCCCCTATGTCTGATCTAACACAGATGTTTGCACGGAGTTGCTTAAAATCAATCTCTGGTCTATTGCTGCTGTAGCAATACGACAGCTTAGAAGAAGCTTTGGCGCAAGCCAGAGTTATAGAAGAGATTAAGATAGGCGAAGGCGCAATCGCCAAGCCTAAAAAGAAAGAGTGGAATAAAACCACTAAAACTGGGACAACGCAATCACAACCCGCTGCGGTTAACCAAGTTGCGATAAATGCTCCCAAGCCTGTGCAAGAAATGCAGCCCCAAAAGGCTAATTACCAGGCAGTGCCTCCTAGTTACGAAAGAGATAATAAGAAACAGGAGCAGAATCAGTAGCGTCGCCCTAGGCGACAATTCACCCCTTACACGGAGTCCGGGGACTCCCTATTTGACCGCTTGTCAGCGAAAAATTTAGTTACCCTTCCAGAGATCCAAACTGTAGACCCTAACGCTCCCAATCCTAAGGGATACAGAGAGGAATTGTATTGTAGATTCCATAGGAGAAGGGGACATGATTTAAATGGATGCTAGAAATTTAAAGGATTAATCCAAGATCTAATCGACAATAAAACATTGGCCGTGGACAACCCCATAGCGCCAAACAATCAACAAATGGGGGTATTCAAGGACCCTTTGCCTGCCCACGAGGCACAGGCAAAACCTCTCCAGATTAACGAGGTGCGACAGAATCTTCCCATGCAAGGATTTGTGGGAATGATTAGCATAGTGACACGGAACAAAAAGTACCCAGCAGCTGCCCCCGAGGTAGCTACGAGGGAAGTTCCAACGACGTCGCAGCCTCAGCAATGCCCTGTGCAAGTACCTCCGCCTAGACCCGAGGTCACGATACGGACCAAACTCACGCAGAGTTTGCGGACCACATCGGCTAGGCTATCCATTTACGAGCTTATTCAACGGTCAACACCTCATAGAGAAGCTCTTATGGAAATATTAAAAGCCATCGAATTACAACCTCACGAAGCAAATTCTTTCAACAACTTCGTGGGACATGTGAAGAGATGTACGGAGCCGGTCATCACCTTCAGAGAGGATGAAGTCAAAGCAATATCGAATGACATGGCAGATCCACCCCTGCACGTTGTTGCGTGGGTCAACGGGATCCCGTACAAGAGAGTGCTGGTAGATACTGGCTCGTCCAGTAACATCATTACCACGGTAGCACTAAAACATTTAAAGCTGCCAGCCTCTCATATCATAGCCTCCACGTACACACTACGAGCTTTCAATGATGCAATATGCTCGATAGTCGGCACAGTTGTTCTACCTATCCAAGTAGGACAAAAGACAATACCAACATTGTGCCATGTGTTGGAAGGCGAGATGGCTTACAATATACTGCTAGGGCGGCCTTGGATCAGGGACATGAAGTGTGTCCCTTCGATCGCTCACCGGTGCTTAAAGTATGCTTTTGAAGGAGAAATACATGTAGTCCCGATGGACTTAGAACCCTTCAAGTATTGCAATGCGGTACAATTAATGCCTCAGTCGACCCTCCCTTCAACGCATTTGGATTTCTAGTTAAATCCATCTAAACAGGGTCCAATACCGTAGGCACCACTGGTGACCAAATCACCAAAATCCCAGCCAGGTGAATCCTCATCATCTGCTCCTTCATTACCAATGCCACCTGTCATGGCTAAACAGAAGGACAAGGGAAAACAGATCATGGAAGAGGCTCCGCCCCTAGAAGAGGGGTTGCCCACAATATCAATGATATCAACAGAGGAAACACCTAGCACTACGGAAGCTGAGATTCCTAAACCACCAAACATGGAATGGACTCGGGAAGGACTCCCGTTCCCTCCCTCCCAAGCATCAACAATCATCTGTTGAAATGGCCAGCACGGGCACTGGGGAGTACTTAGTGCAGAATGTTGTGGCAACGCCCGCATTAGAGTCGGTACAGGATATGGGGAGACCTCGCCTTCCCATAGGAACAGTTGTTCCTCTAGGTCACCCACCCAACCAGACAAATTTTGTGTATGGGGGCCTTGATCATGGTCTTGAACCATGCAAACAAAAGGAAGCAGACGAAGAGCCTTTTGTTGAAAACATCAACTATCTGTCAAACCCAGACTTTGCCCTAAAATATCTTGGCCAATGCAATTGGCATGGATACGGAGCTAGGCAGATATGAGCAAGGGATGCGGGTCCTTTGCCAACCAAGATATCAGATGCCATATGATAAGTCAGGAGTAGGGTTCAACCACCCCCTGCCCTTAGACATCTTGGTCAAAAATATGCAAGGCCTAGAAATAGGCAACAAGGGGGATTGGCACCGGATATTTATGCCAACCTGAATACAGAATATACATTGGGAGACTACCTCCCATGGTCAACAAACACCCTTGGCAATAGCAGTAATCCCTCTCCTTTGCTAGAGAGAGGTGAAAGTTCGGACATTAATCCTCAAAGAGAACATCAACGGCTTTCGGATATCTTTTTGAAGTTATTCCCCTTAGAGGTTCCAGTTGAATCAATACAGTGTCAAGAGGATCAGGTCCCTCCACCAAGAGTGGAACAACCGCAATGGGACCAGATTAACTTACTGGAACAAGGAGAGTCCTCAATGTCGCAAGTAATGAGTTCTTGAAGAGAATGAACATTTTTGGGTCTCCGAAAGTGATTCAGAAGATGAGACTGAGATGGACTATCTCAGACATGCGCGATGACATTACCGCCCTTTAACTCATGAAGATCTAATGGGACAGATGGGCATAAGGTTAGGGCATGAATGGTGGGTAGACCCAGCGAGGTGGGACCAAGTGTTGGATCCATGGCTCCAAATTCACGATGAGCACCGTCCACCTCGAGACCCTATCATGACAACAGTGCCGAGGGAAGACCCTGTCCTCCTTTTAGCACATAGGGCCGATCCGTTCGTGCCCGTTCCCCTAGAGCCAGATCCAGAGTATAGGGAGCATCTAGAAGAATCAAGTTATCACACCCACGGTAATGGAGACCAAATTCATTCCATCCACATGATCTCCATTGATTTGACCGCACCCATCCGCAATCCGGCCGATCCAGCATGGTCATTGCATCTAGACATAGATGCCATCGACTGGGATCACGTCAATTCACCTTTATCACCATCAGAGTACTGGCCTTTCGATGAAATGCATCATTTTACCCCAAGGACAACTCAGGATATTTTTTAGGCTGAAGAGGAACCCGAGGTTCCCAATGCAGATCTAAATTCAGCTAATGATATCCATTTGATCCCGACTCCACATCAGTTGGAGGACGGATCCCACATGTCAGTCGAGGAGACGACTGATGTAGATATCGGCACAGATCCAATGAATCCATAGATTCTCAAGTCAGGGGTAAGTCTTTCCCCCGAAGAGCAAGCCGACTACATTGCCCTTCTCAAAGAGAAGAAGGAGGTTTTTGCATGGTCGTACAAAGATATGCCAGGACTAGACCCGCAGCTAGTCACGCATAATTTAACGCTTGATCCGACAATCAAGCACGTAAAGCAAAAACTACGTAAGATGCACCCAACGAGTGGCCTTAATGGTCAAAGACGAATTGCAAAAGCTGTTGGATGCACGATTTGTCATCTGCGTGGATTATCCGCCATGGTTGTCCAACATGGTTCCCGTCAAGAAGCCCGACGGGAGGATTCGCATATGCACCGATTTTTGAGATCTAAACAAAGCGAGTCCTAAGGATGATTTCCCCTTGCCGAGCATCGACGCGTTGGTAGACGCTACGACAGGTCACGAAATGCTCTCCCTAATGGATGGTTTCTCGAGGATACAATCATATTCGTATCAATCCCGAAGACCAACTAAAAACGGCGTTCACAACGCCTTGGGGGACATTTTGTTATAAGGTCATGCCTTTTGGCCTTAAAAATGCTGGCGCTACCTACCAACGTGCCATGACATATATCTTCCATGATTACATGCACAAAACTTTGGAAGATTACATGGATGATTTGTTAGCCAAGTCTCTCTTGCGCTCAAATCATATCGATGACTTAAGCAAGATCCTCGATCGCCTCATGGAGCATAAAGTTAGACTAAACCCCAAGAAGTGCGTCTTTGGCGTCACATCTGGAAAACTCTTGGGTTTCATAGTCTCAAAGCGAGGCATCGAGGTGGACCCAAAGAAAGTCAAGGCAATCCTTGAAATGGTTCCCCCAACTACAATCAAGCAGCTCAGAAGTCTACAGGGAAAGGTCGCGTCGATTAAACGCTTCATAGCGCAATTATCTGACAAGTGCCGACCCATGAACAAATTATTGCACAAGGGGGTTACATTTCATTGGGATGACGAGTGCCAGTCAACCTTTGACGAGATCAAACAATACCTGGTTTCGCCACCAGTATTGGCACCACCTAGACCAGGAGTGTCGTTCTACTTATACATCTCGACCTGCGAGGTGGCACTGGGCGCCATGCTAGCCCGGAAGAATGAACTTCACAAGGAACAGGCTACTTACTATCTTAGCCGCACCCTGGTCGGTTATGAACTTAACTATGCATACGTTGAGAAACTCCGCTTGGCGAGTGGTGTTTGCTACCAAAAAGCTACGCCACTACATGTTGAGCAACACTACGTATGTTGTGTCTAAGGAGAATCCATTGCGATACATGATGAGTCGTACTTATCATAGTAGTCGCACGGCGAAATGGATCATGTTGTTGACGGAATTTGACATAGAGTTTATTGGACAAAAATCTATCAAAGGACAAGTCATAGCCGATCAACTAGCAGAGGCTCCTCTTGAAGACGATCAGCCTCTGGTCATAGAACTACCCGATGATGGGGTCTTCCATGTCTCGGAATCGCCGGATTCCGATGAGCCTGAGTCACAGGCCGACATAACCCTATTCTTCGATGGTTCTAAATGTGAGCAAGGTGGTGGCGCGGGAATTGTATTCTTCACACCGCGAGGGTGCTCCAATGCCCCTGTCATTTAAATTAAACTTCCCGTGCACCAACAACAATGCAGAGTATGAAGCCTTGCTCCTAGGTCTTCAGACAACAATCGCCATGAACATCAAAAGACTGAATATCTTTGGTGATTCATTGTTAATAGTCAATCAAGTCAAAGGGGTATATCAATGCAAATGCCCAGTCCTGCAGGCTTATAAAGCCCTTGTGGAAAAATTCTTGGCAAAACTTGAGTGGTATGACATCGAGGCACTCCCTCGATCATCGAATCATTTTGCGGACACAATGGCCTCCTTGGGGTCACTAATTCCGCAAGACCTTTCCGGTGATATGACAACCATTCAAGTCAAAACCTTATCGCAATCCATGATGGAGCGTGCAAGTTCAGACTTGACGCCAGGAATCCACATGATCCAGATTGAACCATCCTCGGATAAGTTCTCTCGAATCCGAGATCATCTGAAACATGCCAATTGGGGGTCCTTGTTCTCCCCTACTCCCATTAATAGCAACACAACGCTATTCTTACAGGTTCTATCCCATTCAGCGTTTGCTAGGGATGAACTTCAAGAGGGATTGGCTGTTCATACTGTCGAGGTTTCTGATCAACAGGACTGGTATTTACCCATCAGAGACTACCTCAAGTTAGGTAATCTCCCACTTGGATTGACTCATGCCGCAAAATGAGCACTCAAGCAGAAAGCGGCTAAGTATGTCTTGATAGGAGACATTTTGTATCGTCGCAGCTATGAAGGAATCCTCCTTCGTTGCTTGGACCAGACAAGAGTCCACTTGGGCGATCGCCCAAGCGCACGATGGTACATGTGGTGGCCACTTCAGTGGTATGGCCATTGCAAAGTGCATTCTTCGCATGGGCTATTATTGGCCATCTTTAGAGCGAGATTGTTGCACCTATGTCAAGAAGTGCGTGAAGTGTCAACATCATGCCAATTTGATGCACGTACCTTCTCAGGCCTTGCAGACAGTCCGATCTGCTTGGCCGTTCTCGCAGTGGGGCTTTGATCTAATTGGAAAGATCTCCCCTGCATCGTCAGGCCATCACACGTTTATCATAACGGCCACAGAGTATTTTACCAAGTGGGTGGAAGCAATTCCGCTTACCTCTACGACAGGACCCCGCATTGTGGAGTTCATTTTGCATAACATCATATGTCATTTTGGTATTCCATCCAAAATAGTCTCGGATAATGGGACGCCTTTCAAGAACAAAGACGTGCGTGCTTTGACCACAAAGTACAAGATTCAGACACGACTTTTCAACACCCTATTATCCGCGAGCGAATGGGCAAGCGAAGCGTCAAACAAAATGCTAGTTGCCATCCTTAAAAATACCGTCATAGACAGTCATAAGGATTGGCACATTCAAATCCCACTTGCCCTATGGGCCTATCGCACTAGCATTCGGACACCCACTGGGGCCACTCCATTTTGGCTTGTGTATGGCTCCGAGGCAGTCATGCCTCTAGAGTTGGAGATTCCTTCCCTGCGCATATCAATGCGAGGAGTTCATCGATGATGACTCTACGCGGCGAGCCCGGTTAGACCAGCTTACGTTGCTTGACGAACGACGCGTTAATGCTCTCGAGCATTTACGTATTTATCAAGAGCGACTTAAGAAAGCTTACAACATGAAAGTTCACCTCAGAGACTTTCGGGTTGGTGATTTGGTTTTGAAGGAAAACCAACAAAATTCCAGTTTGCCATCCCACCTAAGGGACAAGTTTGCGGCAAATTGGTTAGGTCCATATGTCATTGATAGCAAAATAGGACCCGGGACATACCGGCTAGCTTCTCTTGACGGTATCAAGGAAAAAGAACCCTTGAATATCAGTCATTTGTGACCATTTCATATCTAAGAGAGCCAAATCCCAAAAATGCTCCAAGGATTCTTGCAATCGCTTGGTCAATCCCAAAATGCTCCAAGGATTCTTGCAATCGCTTGGTCAATCCCAAAAGGCTCCAAGGATTCTTGCAATCGCTTGGTCAATCCCAAAAGGCTCCAAGGATTCTTGCAATCGCTTGGTCAATCCCAAAATGCTCCAAGGATTCTTGAAATCGCTTGGTCAATCCCAAAAGGCTCCAAGGATTCTTGCAATCGCTTGGTCAATCCCAAAAGGCTCCAATTCTCAATCCTTCAATCCCAAACTCCATCCCTCAATCCCAAACTCCAATCCATCCTTGGTCAATCCCAAAAGGCTCCAAGGATTCTCAAAATCACTTGGTCAATCCCAAAAGGCTCCAAGGATTCTTGCAATCGCTTGGTCAATCCCAAAAATGCTCCAAGGATTTCCACAATCGCTTGGTCAAAAAATCAAGAAAATTCAAAAACAACACAAAAATCATCAAAAACAACAAAATTTTGCATCTCATTTCTAAGCATACTCAAATCCATCAATAGAGAGTTCTTCTCGCACTTCATCTTCATATTCACAAAAATCAATCCATCAAAAATACAAAAATACATAGATGCATTAAAGCATTGCATCCATACATCGCATATTTGTGGTCGTATAGGTCAAAGGCACCATAGGTTGTAATTGCTCTGCTAGTCCATCTTGTTCCACACTGTTCCATTTTACAAAAACAACAAAAACACCATGCATTGTTTTTACCACACTAGAGTCAGTGGTCTTTTAATGTATCAAGAGTTTTCATGATTCAGTCATCATTTTGCTCTTTAGCCATGTAATGTATCAAGTCAAACAGATTTTACGAAGGTAGAGTTACACTTGAAATACACCTTGTTACGTAACATCCCAACACAAATTAAAACACATAAAAATTCCCAAGTTGTGTAAACGAAAGACGAAACCTGCACGGTAATCCAGGTCACCATAAGCGAAACGGTTATCTTGCTCATCCCCCTGTGCGAATGACCCCAAGAATGCTGAGAGTTGGCAAAAGGACAAGCATCCTCCCTACCCAATTCCCTAAGAATCCCTAGTCCTCAAATAGTTGCAAAACATCAAAAATTTGCAAAAAGTCAAAACATCAAAATTTGACATCCTACAGTGCACACATCAAAAGGCACAAACAATAGTGATTATCGTCACTCCATATCCCCAATCCCTTGCTCAAAAGAAAAACAAATCAAAATAAATAGTGATCTTATCACTACAAACGAGCAAGTATCCCAATACAATTGAAGAAAAGAAGGGAGTTGAACTTGAATCCCTGGAACTCTCGACATTCTAACAGGTCATGAGGCAAGCCTCAGTACCGGTTTGGTTGATAGCCTATCGGTCACTGGCGGTAAACTTCTCGCATGACGATATATCTATCACATTAACTTGTGTACAGATCAATATTTGCATGTGGATGAGCTAGCTTATGGTATCCTGGATAACACCGCAGATTAATCTAACTAAATACAACAAAGGAGTTAGTGGAGCTAATTAGGTGATCCTCAGTACAGGTTCGGTTGAAAGCCCATCTGGCACTGGCGGTATCCTGACAAATACCACATAAATGAACTCAATTGCACACACGGGGATGTGAAATAACTTGGTCAAAAACAAGTCCGATTCATACCTTGTTCAAAAGTCTTGTAAGATAAAGTACAGTCATGGCTAGTAAGTTAAAACCGTCTGAGTCTCAGAAAACCTTGGCTACATTTCTAAACCATTTTCATCCTTACAATACCATCAGAAAATACAAAAAAAGAAAAACCACATGTATACATACAAAGTCATGCATCAAAGCAATCACCTAAAAGACAAAATAATAGAGTTCTAAACAGTCTATGGTGCCATAGCCAAACACCACAAAGTCCATCCATCCATTTCATTTCTATATATCACATACATTTGCATTCATCACAACATATGCATCCATCAAAATAAATCAACATACAACAATCGCATTTATTATACCATATGCATCCATCAATATAAAATAGCATGCATCCATCAACATCAATCATTATGCATACCATAATATCATGACATATACACAAAGAAAGAAAATCAAAACAACAAAAACATCATAAAAATGCAACACAAAAACCATAGCAATAAGTTGTCGGACACGAGTGCTCTTGCACTTAACCTCTTGGCATAGAAAATCGATGTCGGGGCTCAAATTGTCACTTTCCCACTTCCCCAAGAAGGCTACCATAGCTGGACCGCTCCACGGGAAGACGGGTTTTTGATGATTTCACCCCATTATGGCATCACCAAAAGGGTTAACACCCACCAAAAATAGGTCCAAATGTCGGGAAATTGCACGTGCTTAAATGGTAAAACATCTAAAGGCACCCTAACCTAAGTCATCTTGGGTCAAGCGACTCGTCGCTTTTCTCATGAAGGTCATTCCCTCATCGATTCGTCGCTTGAGGGGGTAGTCACACTTAGTCACCAATCAACAAACACACACCCAATCAGGGCAATGGCATGCATTCAAAGAATCATTGACAAAGACAATCACGCTCCTGCTTGGGGCAATGAAACAAGCAATCATTAAATTGATCAAACACTTGGCATTCCCGAAGCATGAACACAAGGTTCCCCCTGTGGACAAAAGGTTACGCCCTTTGCCTAATCATGACTGATCAATGTCCAAGCTCAAGTCACACCTCACCAAAATAGGTTAACACTTGAAATCAAATTCCTTAGCTCGTCAGAAGCAAGGATTCAAGAATGCATGCCCTTTCCATACTTGGGGCATCAAAAGTTGGTTAGGTTACCAAGAAACCCTAATCATTAGTGCTTTGGTCATCTATTTTTGCTCAGCACTGCGTCACCCGTAGCGCTTCCCAAAAAGGGGCATCTGTAGACACCAAAACAGCACCAATCCGATTAAGTGACTACAAACACTGATCGCATTGACATACACAGCTTTCAGGGCAGCCCTCAGAGGTCAAACAGTGGTCCTAGCCACTCACATTGCAGTTTAGAAGGTCGGAAAGTAAACGGAATAAAGATGGTCATTTTAACAAGCCTTCACAAAAACAAAGTCAAAACAAGCCTTCATCAAGCAAGCCTTAGTCAAAAACAAAGTCAAAACAAGCCTTCACAAAAATAAAGCAAGAACAAATCTTAAGCAAACTTCAAATCGTGGCAAACTTTAGGAGCAAAGGAAGTTCGGCCTTAGGCGTCGCGAAATCGCGACGTCGCGAAATCGTGACACTTCGGGGCTCGAGGGGAACCTCGCCCGAAGTGTCACGATTTCGTGACACTTCAGAGCTCGAGGGAGAACCTCGCCCGAAGTGTCACGATTTCACGACACTTCAGGGCTCGAGGGGAACCTCGCCCGAAGTGTCACGATTTCGTGACACTTCAGGGCTCGAGGGGAACCTCGCCCGAAGTGTCACGATATCGCGACACTTCAGGGCTCAAAGGGGAGCCTTGCCCGAAGTGTCGCGATATCGCGACGTCGCGATATCGCGACACTTCGGGGCTCAAGGGGAGCCTTGCCCGAAGTGTCACGATATCGCGACGTCACGATATCGCGACACTTCGGGGCTCAAGGGGAGCCTTGCCCGAAGTGTCACGATATCGCGACATCGCGATATCGCGACACTTCGGCGTTTAAAGGCGGACATTAGCAGACTTGCATCAATCAAAGGCGGACTTCGACATTGACCAAGAAGAAGCAAGCATTAACACGACTCAGTGACCGTTGGGCACGTGGCAGTCAGAGATAGTCATTTATGGCTTTTGCTTGTGCATGCGCGCGTAGGTGGGCCGATTGACAGTTAGCGAACTATTGCCAGAGCAGTCACGTAGGCCCTAATCAAGGCGGAGTCTCTTCTCGGTTGAGAAGGCATGACCGCCACGTGGCACCCCTGCGTGCCCCTTTCAGAGAGAGACCCCGTGGGTCTATAAAAGCGATGAACTTTCCCGTTCACAGGAGGTTAACGAGCATTTTGAAAAACATGACGAAGTGCTGTTAAATCCAGGACCCGATTGCATTCCGTTTGGACTGATTTTCCAGACCTTAAAGCCCGATATTGGATTATATTAATCCACCAATTCGCCGACACTCCATTCCTTCAGATTTTGAGCCTATCCCTAGTGGATTGGCGTCGAAATCGCGTTTCATCGGGGGCGGCCCGTTTGGGCACCCTACGCACGTTCCCTAGTCAATATAATATATTTGTTGTTTCAAAAATGTTTGTTGTATAACATATGCTGTTGTCGAATATATGTTAAAATAGTTTACGTTTTATGTTTGCAAATATACGCTATTTTCAAATGTTTCAAAACAGTTCACGTTTTATGTTTGCGAATATGTTTCGAGTTCGAATGTTTCAAAATAGTTTACGTTTTCATGTCGGATATATATATTGCAATCAACCATGTTAGAATGATATATATATATTAAGATAGTCATCGGATATAGCACGTCAGCAATTGGTTACAGGCAGCAACTTTCTTTGTGAAGCTCGGCAGCAGAGAATAGTTATTCTAAATACATCTGGCATTGCATTTTAGCTTGTTCAAACTGCATTATATTTTTGATCGCGTATTGTCTTGCAGTACGTTCTATCCATTGTGTTGCAGGTATTACTAAACGGGTTGCTATTTTTTTTGTTTGAACGCAGGAAGAACAGCAAGAAGCGAAGACTCATTGACACCAGCGGCGGCAATACGTTGGCCCGCCCACTTTGCATGTGGGCATGCGGAAAGAAGACCATTATTCATGATTGTAACTGAGAATGTATAACCGAAAAGATGTATTGTAACCGAGAATCGATTAATATATAAAGGGTTGTGCTCCTACTTTCTCTGTATATTTGGTCTCAATTTGATTACGTTCTCTCATTTTATGCATAGAGTTAATTATGTTCTTATTACATCTGAATATCGCTTCCTTCCGGAATCTCATGCTTTCAATCCCGTTTAGTAATACCTGCAACACAATGGATAGAACGTACTGCAAGACAATACACGATCGAAAATATAATGCAGTTTGAACAAGCTAAAATGCAATGCCAGATGTATTTAGAATAACTATTCTCTGCTGCCGAGCTTCACAAAGAAAGTTGTTGCCTGTAACCAATTGCTGACGTGCTATATCCGATGACTATCTTAATATATATATATCATTCTAACACGGTTGATTGCAATATATATATCCGACATGAAAACGTAAACTATTTTGAAACATTCGAACTCGAAACATATTCGCAAACATAAAACGTGAACTGTTTTGAAACATTTGAAAACAACATATATTTGCAAACATAAAACGTAAACTATTTAACATATATTCGACAACAGCATATGTTATACAGCAAACATTTTTGAAACAACAAATATATATTCGACAACAGCAAATATGTTATATTGACTAGGGAACGTGCGTAGGGTGCCCAAACGGGCCGCCCCGATGAAACGTGATTTCGATGCCAATCCACTAGGGATAGGCTCAAAATCTGAAGGAATGGAGTGTCGGCGAATTGGTGGATTAATATAATCCAATATCGGGCTTTAAGGTCTAGAAAATCAGTCCAAATGGAATGCAATCGGGTCCTGGATTTAACAGCACTTCGTCGTGTTTTTCAAAATGCTCGTTAACCTCCTGTGAACGAGAAAGTTCATCGCTTTTATAGACCCACGGGGTCTCTCTCTGAAAGGGGCATGCAGGGGTGCCACATGGCAGTCATGCCTTCTCAACCGAGAAGAGACTCTGCCTTGATTAGGGCCTACGTGACTACTCTGGCAACAGTCCGCTAACTGTCAATCGGCCCACCTATGCACGCATGCACAAGCAAAAGCCATAAATGACTGTCTCTGACTGCCACGTGCCCAACAGTCACTGAGTCGTGTTAATGCTTGCTTCTTCTTGGTCAATGCTGAAGTCCGCCTTTGATTGATGCAAGTCTGCTGAAGTCCGCCTTTAAACGCCGAAGTGTCACGATATCGCGACGAGTAAGGTACCTTCCTTAATGAGGCACCTACCTCAGTAAGGTGCCTACTTGAGTAAGGCACCTAATTCAGTAAGGTGCCTACTTCAGTAAGGCGTCTACTTGAGTAAGGCACCTACTTCAATAAGGTACCTACTTCAATAAAGAACCTACTTCAGTGAGGTGCCTACCTTCGTATGTCTTTGTTTGATTGAAGAAAACCGTGCCAGGTCCATGTAGGACCTTGATTGAGCAAAAGATGATAAAATTTGAGAAATAACTACACAAAACACACTTCATGCATGGATTAGATAATACACATGATTTCATTAAATACATACATAATATTTCATAAAAATATACAACTCATTATATATTTCTATGCAAAAACCATTAGTACATATACAAAAATATGAGCATAACTAGTGCTCATCATCCCCCCATGCCTAATATGTGCTATGACCTTGTGGCACCTAAAATCGATAACCATCTCCTCTGTATAGGCCACTACTCCCTATTTCCTTTTCTTGCTATTGCCCTTGGATTTTATCTCCTTCCCGAGGATTCCATTTTTTTTGAGGGGACCTGGTTTGTTGCGAGGCATCCCTGGGCTGCATTTCCATCTAGCTATGTCGATGTCTGGCTATGCTGGGTTGGCCTTCATTCTATGTTGGCTTCTTATTTCACTGGATCTACCTCATGCTTGTCCCAACACCTGTGCTAGGCATGGCTACCATAATCATTGCTCCTTTCTAGAATGTTGCCTCTCCTTCCTTCCATAGGTTAACATGTTGAGGGTGTAGCTCTCCGAAGGGAATTTCAAAATTTTCCCTCTTTCATACAACCACATTGGCCTTTTATAACCAAATTTCCTTAAGGGTGAGGCCATAATTTTCTTCCACAATCATGGTTATCTCTGCATATGTTCCATATACCCTCTATTTTTCTAGCCATTTCTTCATCTTAGAGGGTCGACCCTGCGATGAACCATAGATTTCCTAAAATTGATCATCGTCAGCAGGGTCCACACATATGCTTGGACCTATTTTGGCCTTTTTGGTAGCTTTCCTACCTAAATTTTCCACCTTGAAATCCTCTAAGATATTTTCAATTTTTTCCTTTTGCTTAGTGAAGGCCTATAGGCCTTCTTCCCATTCCTCATTTGAGTGGGGGTTCAGTTCAGCAAACATCACCTTGGCCTTTCTTTTGGCCCTCTTATATGTTGTTTGAGGTACATTACCTTTTCTTATCTTTGGTATTATTATGGCCTATGTGGGGATATCTTCCTTTCCCATAGATTTTACCTCCTTGTTAGAGGGTCTAGGGATCTATCCTTCTGGTCTTAGGCCCTTTGTGGATGTTTCTTCGATCCCCTGGTTGCTTAATGCCTGTTCCTCTAGTTCTTTGGGTAGCAACCCCTCAATTTTGGGTGCCTGGTGCCTTGGAGAATCCTTCTTGACCTTAGGTTTAGGTTTTTGCCCTTGGATCTACCCTGAAGGCTCCTCATCATCATCAATATTGATAACATGGGTTTCTATTTGAAAAATAGAATTCTCCTATTCCTCTCGTAAGAGGTGCACGACCCTTCTCTCGCCTCTAATTTCTCATTTCAAGCATCATACCTGAATACCCCCGATGAGACTATTCTCTCCAATGAGGTTGGAGATTTTGTGGATATCTCAATTGCACAATTGGTTTGTGTAGAAGCATCCCGTATTTCAATCATCCTGACCTACAATTGTTAGTTCTCTACCTTAAGCTACTAGATCAGTTTCTAAAATTGGGTGATGGTAGCCTCTTGCCTCTAGATTTTTCTTGTAGACATCTCCTTATACTCCTCAAACAGTTCATACATCATGGATTTCTCTCTCTTCTTAGCATGGTCCTCTTCCATCGGTATCTCGGAGACTGCTATTACAAGCCTATTGAAGATTACAGGTCTTGCAGACTACGAGTGACCAAATTTTACAAGGTTTGGGACACAAAGTTGAGATTTGCATCTACTTCATCTTCCTTGCTTGTGAAGATTAGGCACTGTAGTTATCTCCAACCGTGTATGCACTTTGTACGTTGTACTAGGGATTCAGGACTAGAGGATTCTAGACTTTACTCTATGTAATTGAGTAGAGAACTATACCCCTCATCTACAACATTTGGTGAAAATTAGGGGTATTACCCTTTAGAATTTACCCCCAAGTTGGCATCATATTCTTCTTCTGTTGTCGCCTGCTCTGACACATTGGAGGGTTTGGCCCTAACCTCTTTGGACACCCCTCATAATTTGGCCTCCAGTTTTGCTTTGGATACTACCTGTTCTCATGCACCAGAGTTTTCAGCCCCTACCACCAATGAGCTTGCTGTAGGAAGCAAATCCACCTCCCAAAAGAAGAAGTGATCAAAGGGATTTGCTCAATTTTGATAGTTTTGACACAAGTGACAGTTTGCTCAAGTTTTTTAAATCATACAGGTAAGAGAAAAATCATACAATAAGGAGAAAAACCATACAACTGGAATGGAAAATCATATAGGTTAGAGGTAAATCATACAAGGTGCACTGAAATTCATCCAAATGCAAGGGAGATATAATTTCAGAGTGAAATGGTACATAGATTTTCTAACTAAGGTGTTAAACTTAGTAAAAGCAAAATTAATGTATTCAATTGTATACGGGTAGTTGTGAATAACTAATTGTCTTAGGAACCACTTTTGAATGACCTGGGCAACGTTATATAAGGCCCCATTTTCAAAATTATAGGTCTAGCTACTAGAGTTAAAAGATAGTACTTGTAGATTTTGATTCCCTAAGTTATTGCAATTACATTGATATATTTTTCCACACTGTAATAAAATCCATAGACATAAATGAATATAATTATGGTTTTTTATGACTATGTACGATCTTGGTAATGATGAACAATGATTTTTGGATGAATATGATGTATTTGTGTTTTCTATTGATTGTTATAGATTAGTTTTATGCATTGTTGCAACCTTGTGGTAGAATTTGGTACTGGTGAACTATGGAGAATGATATAGAAGCATATAAATATCAAGGAATATGTATTGAAGGATATTTTATGATTTCTGGATGTAATCATGCACATGGGATCTCTCAACAATCTAGTTAAGATGTTTTACCTATTGTAGAGATTGCATTGATTGGTCTATTTAACCCTTACAAAATATACCAGAGAGAGATTGGAGTACTAGTAAATCTAGACTAGCATAAATTTTTGTCATTATTTCGTACAAATCATACATTATTTTACTTATAAATCGTACAAAGCACTTTTATCCAATTTAGTAAAATAGGCGATCAAGAGAAACTTACCTAATTTTGCAGTTTTGGGGAATTGACTTGATCGATTACAAAACTATGTACAAAAGCCTCCAAAACTGAATCTATGAGTTTTTCTATGTGTAATATCATACCATATTTGATACTATATGATTTGAGATCATATAGTGTAGGCATTTGATGACCGTACAAAGTGATTATAGTTCGTACAAGGGTAGTTCGAGTGGGCATACAACCGTACAATTTGGTAAGTGAGTTGGGTTTAATATTTTGATCCTTATTAGACCTATAAAATACATCCCAACTAATAATAATCCACCCCTGTGCTACATTTGACACCATTTATTTATCAAATCTGGAATTTTTAGTTAAAACAGGTCAAATTTGATGAAGTTGAATACTGAGACTAGAGATGATTTTTTATGAAGGACACCTATACACGGAGCCATGGGAGACAGGAACCAGGAGAAAAAATTTAGTAAGAAGGAGCACAAGAATTTCTCAAAGATAAAACCCAAGTAACTCAGACCATAGTACTCAAGAACAAGAAATAGAGCAAGTTTGGACATTCGAAGAAGGAGACTTTGAGGCATTGTTGATAGAGACAGAAGATGAGGAAATAGAAATGCCAAGCATAGAGGCAATGGTTGACAAATTAAAAGTGCAAGAATATGGAGAGTGGATGGTGAAACCTGATAAAATAATAGAAGGGTTGCAATAGAGTGTGGAGGACGAGAGTCAGGCACTAGAGCAACAGAACATGAGGTCTCAGGAGGAAAAAAAAAGACCATCTCCCTCACATAAGCGAAGTAGGTCACAAAGTGAATACACATGAGAATTTGATCACCAAGTGGTGGGAAAAAACAAAATACCTTGAATTAAAACTTATGACAACAACATGAGTAAGACACCCCCAAGGAGGAATCAATCAGAGATTCCATGAGACACCTCAAGTGAGAGTGACGACTCTCCTAAGATGGCTAATAGGCAGCCAAATAGAGATGTCCACCATTTTCAAGTGAGGGTAAGAAATACCCCACAAGACATATCAAAGGTAAATAGTGTAAAGAGGAAGGTGGTCACTAGTGATGAAGTTTGTGACACTCACAAAAATAAAAGAGGCAGATTATGGTATGACATGGAAGATGTTGTTATGGAAGATGTTGCCATGGAAGATATTTTGATGAAATATGTTGTTATGGAATATGTTTCCCAAATATAACAACCCATAATACACTCAAAATTCCCCAAGGAAGAATGGGATTATACAATTTTGCAAGAGGGAACTGTACGGTGGCTAGGTGAAATCATACAGTTGGCAGAGATTGTATTATTTCAAGTCAAATTGTACAATGTGAGAACGTACAAGAGGAAATCGTACAAGATGAAATTGTATAGAGTATAACCATACAAGGTGTTTCATTAGTGGTTAAGATAGGGTAAAAGGGATTCAAGGAACATGCAAGGGATGTTTTCCCTCGACCCTACAAGGGACATTGTCCCTTGACCTTGTAAGGAGGTTCCCGCCCCCTTGACCCCCATCATAGGTGATGATAAGTGTTACCCATCATGTTGTTGATGTTGTTCATCTTGATCAGGTTTAAGGCCACAAGGTGGTGTGAGCTACATAATGAAGAGATGTCAGTTGTAGCAGACCTTTGGAATAGACAAAATCCAAAGGAGCCTAACAAGTGATAATAGTACATTGCTTAGAAGTGGGTTGAAAACTAGAAATGGCAACCCCTTTTGAAAAGAAAAATAAAAATAAAAAGAAAATAAAAAAAAAGGTGTGTCTTAGTTGTTAAAATACCTCGGGATGCAATGAAGAAGGAAGTTGTTGAAAATCAGAAACGACAGCCTCTTCAGAGAAAGAAATTTGAAAATTTTCTCTAAGTGCTTAGATCGTACAAGTGAAAATTGAGTTGGAAATTTGCAAAATTGAGAGATCATACAAATGAAACCAAAAAAATGACATGAGAAACCATACAAGAAGTCATGTTGTATGATTTATATCGTACAATGTATGATTTAGCCTATGTCGTACAATTTTCAACTACCCATTTAATGCGGCATGTGGAAAAAGCAGCTGTTGAAGGAAAAGAAGGGGGAAAAAGATAAAATTTTTAACTAATTTCTGAGTTGGAAATTATCTAATGGAGGATATGAAAAATCATACAATGTGGCATAATTTTTAGATTTTCTTGACGGTTAGGGTTTCAGTTAGGGTTTTAAAATTTTGCTTAAATGGAAAGAAATTGACAATTTCCCAATCATACAAGTAGAATTTGATTTTTTTTAAGGATATTGAAGGTGGAAAGTGTGAAACTAAAGGGAGAAGACTACATGGGCAATAAATATTCAACAACATTCTAAATTTGTAGACCCATTTTAAATTTGCACCAGGGAGATCTTTTCATGTTCAAAGAATTGACCCGAGAGAGAGAAAACTAGGGTTTTACTCCATAAAAGGAGGAATTCAAATTTGTCACAAAAATAATAGAAAATTATGATAGAATACATCATTGTATAGATTATGGAGTGAATAATTGCTATTTTAAGTTAAAGGAAGTGGAAATTTGTAAACGGGTTGTGGAAATTGCAAAGAAATTGGAGACTTGAACCCTAAATCTAGAGGATTCTAGCAAGAAGAAAGCTAAGAAATGTGTGAAAGGTGAATGAAGTTTGTACAGCTATAAAAATACAGCTATCATTCCATCAAGTTGAAATAAATTATGTCAGGGTTGAATGATTTGAAGAATTGCTACCGAAAAGCACTAAAATGGTATATCGAGGCAATCCGGCAAATGAGTCGGTGAAGGATTCAACAAAGGAGATAAAAATTTCAAAATTTTCATCACTTAGGGTTGTAAAAGTCATACTATTCAATTTTAGAGATAGCATGTATGATTTCGAAGAAGAATAGTGTAGTGTGGAGGGTTTTCAGGCCATTTTTAGTAGTTTTCAAGAGATCATACAAAATTGTATGAATTATAAAGGGGGGATGCTAGAAAGTGACATCGTATGAAGTAATATCACCTTGTACAATTTTAGGTTACAACTTTATGATTTGTATAAGTTATGACGGTTTGAAGACTAGTGAGCTAGAAATTGAACTACAAGGAAAGTGTATGATCTAGGAGAAGCTAATGGAAGGAAAATTGTATAAGAGAGTGTATAAGGACATGTTGTACAATTTATACATTTTACTATTTTAAAATACTTTTGATTACTGAAAAAAATGATGGTTGGATAATCTCTTAACTGGAGGTATGGTGAAATAATGATCTTTATGGAAGAGTTCAGATGTCAGTTAAGGTAGATTATAGCCAATAGGGTGGAGAGATCACCAAGTCCACTACACGAGAGAGAGGTATATCCATGGTAGCAACAAGGGCAATAGTCTCAGTCCCATTATTGGCATGGTAATCATCCTTGGAGGAGAAGAGGAGAGAGGTCATGGAAGGGACATAAGCATTGGTGGGAAAACCTAGGAAGAACACCACCAGGCATCGGGAGGAAAGAATGGCACAAGAAATAACCTCACGGAGGGAATTGAGAAGTGAAATTCATCTACAAGAGTAGGAGGAGCATCTGAGCATTGGAAAGGAAGAATTTCAAGTGGAGGTGACAAATATTACATTTGTACAGCATGGAGCGGATGCATGTAGGAAGTGGTGGAATGATGAGAAGAATAGGAATCATCCTTGGAGGAAGACGTTTGAGGATGCTCATGTGGTGGTCATTGCACAAGTTCCACAATTCCATAAAACATTCTTCCAGAACTATATTTGACAGATAATTCAGGCATATAATACTGCGACCCAAATTGCTTAGTCAATGTGGGCAAGAGGTTGGTTAGGTGGATATTTTGGTAGAGGCATTTCAAAAAATATTTGGTTTACCAAAAAATGGTATAGATATAGTAAAAATATTGGTAGACCCAATAGAGGTATACTGTCTCGTCACTACCATGAACACTATAAAATAAATTATGGAGGTAAATATATTAGGTGCAGGAACACACGAAATAAAATAGAGCTAGTTGAAAGGAGAACATTGGCCATGTGTAATGAATACAGTCATGGCTCGACTGACAGGTGATATAAAGGCCACAAAAATGCCAATATGGATGGAAAAATATGCAGAAGGTATCACCAAGGGGAAAATATGATTTGGGTACCTTTCTAGACATAAGAATGCATGAGGCACTGATGAAGAGGCCAAATAATTTCAGAATGACCTTCCATGCAATTGAATTGCTATTGAATGCAGTCACGAAAGTGGGAATGCATTTCCTAGGATTGATGCCACCCCAAGAAATTAGACCAGGATAGACAACTATATTGAAGTCAATGAAGTCATTGCCAACATCAAAAGTGACTCCGAAGAAACTATGAATAAGGAGTGAGTGACATATCAGTGAAGCTCAGGAAGAGAGTACTCTAGAGAAGGATGTGGATGTGCATCATAAGCAAAAAATGCCTAGATGGCTAGAACAAGATCTAGAACAACAAGCACCGACACAATGGAAGTAGGAGAATCCACTCATCCAAAAAAGAGAGAGAAAGTAGGGAAGCCCTATACAAATAATGATGAGAAGGCAATAGGAAATAATGACAAAAAAATAGTTCCAAAGTTACAAGAAAAAGAACAGTTAGACTCAAAAGCAACAGAACTGGATGAGTTGTATTGGATAGAGGTGGAGAGAATAGTACAATTCCTATCAATATTAGGGTAAGATGGAGTAACCACTATCCAAGAAGAAGTGGAATCAAGAATAAATACTACATAAGAAGAGCCCAAGAAGAAGCCTCGTTATAAGTTTATAACAGGAAGCTCAAGTAAGAGAGATGCCTCGAAGGATATAGAAGCACCACAGGAAGAAGAATGTGTTGCTCAACAAGTAACAACAATGGATACATAGCAAGTTCAAGAATAAGAACTGATAGAGGAACAACAAGTGGGTAGAATTGAGCAATAAGTAGCCCAAGATAATACTGAAGAATGATAGGGAGGATCGACCAAATCAGAGAAGGATCAAGAACAAGTTGAGCAGCAACAATCTCAGGAGGATATTGTGAACATCACATATAGTAAGGAGGAGAAAAATGTAAACAAATATCCACCTTCGGAGAAGATAGATACAGAGAGAGCACTTCAAGAGCTAGGAGGAATCTCTAGCCACCTTATGGAGGAATAATATGTAAGAACTTCTACAGAGGAATAACAATGAGGCATGCAATTCAGTTATATTCTAGAAATACTATGGTTCCATAGAATTACAATTGAAGAGGAGGCACGTGGATTAGAAGATAATGTGGAACACTTATTTTCTTAGTTAGTCCATGTGATTAATAGTGCTAGACTATAATTTTGCATTGGCCATGTGGGATAATTGAAGTTGTGGTAAGAACAAGTATCTCTCGAATTGGAGAAGATAACAGAATGGGTGAGCAGTGCGGAGCATATAAGGAAGATAGCATACATTCACGCATAGCATCCATGGAGGTTACCCAAGAAAGAGGTAAAAACAATGTTGGTAAGTGAAGACTTGCTAGAAGGGGTGATCACAAATTACAAGAAAGACCCAAGGATATATTTGGATAGAATCAGCCATCCAACCTGCCCCACCAATATGGAAGAAGTAGAGTACAAGAGGGTTGCTACTGGAATGGCCATAGCCCTCAGGAATTTGAACTTCCTAACACACTAGATAGAGTGACTGAGCATTGTATTGGAACAAATCCATAAGATCAAGGAGGCACAAAAGGAGGAAACTGAAGCCACTGAAAGGGAATTGGCCACAATGGAAGAACTGTAGAATAGCAAAACTATGACAAAAGAGAAAATAAATAAATTAGAGGATGATTTTTTAAGTGTCAAGACTGATTCTGAATCCATAATTAGCATGCTTGAAGAGGAAAAGTGATATATCTCACAGATGGTAGAGGATATAATTAAGGATTTGGAGGCACAACTCAAAGCAAAATATGAGTAGATGACAACTCAATTTTTGAAAAGAGTGATCAAATGGCTACACAAGCCAATCAGATAGAGGATCTAATGAAGTACAATAAATGGTTGAATGAGATGGTCCTATAAAAGTAAGCTCAATTGAATATTAGAGAAGACCAGGCTCAATCTATGGAAGCGGATATCAACTACTTCCTGCAGACCATTATTGAAAATAATGAAGAACTTTATGCGATAGACCGAGAAAAAAAATCACTAGAAGAATAAGTTGAAAAAGAGTGCCTTAGACCATGAGAAGCAGATGATGGAGTTCCTAAAAACTACCAAAGAAAAGGCTAACTTTCATGGAGCAAAAGCAGTAGAAATGGGAAGCTACACAACCAAGTTGAAGAATGAACAAGAAATGTATAAGTCACAGGTTAAGGACTTAGAGGATGTAGTGGTAGAATATGAAGCACAGTGGAAGAATCAAAATTATTCGATGAGGAAACTAACCAAAGTAAATGGGAGGGCAGATGTAGGTAGCAAATCCACCTCCTAGAAGAAGAAGAAGTGATCAAAGGGATTTGCTCAATTTTGATAGTTTTGACACAAGTGATAGTTTGCTCAAGTTTTACAAATCCTATAGGTAAGAGAAAAATTGTAAAGTAACGTGCAAAACCATACAAATGTAATGGCAAATTGTACAGGGTAGAGGCAAATCATACAAGGTGCACCGAAATTCATCCAAACGCAAGGGAAATGTAATTTCAGAGTGAAATGGTGCATAGATTTACTAACTAAGGTGTTAAACTTAGTAAAAACAAAATTAATGTATTCATTTGTATACGGGTAGTTTTAAATAACTAATTGTCTTAGGAAAAACTTTGGAATGACATGGGCAATGTTATATAAGGCCCCATTTTCAAAATTATAGGTTTGGTTGCTAGAGTTAAGAGATAGTACTTGTAGTTGTTGATTTCCTGAGTTATTGCAATTACATTGATATATTTTTCCACATTGTAATTGAATACATAGACATAAATGAGTATAATGAAGGTTGTGTATGACTATGTATGATCTTGGTAATGATGACCAGTGATTTATGGATGAATATAATGTATTTGTATTTTTTATTGACTGTTATAAAGTAGTTTTGTGCATTGTTGCAACTCTGTGGTAGAATTTGGTACTAGTGAACTTTGAAGAATGATATAGAAGCATAGAAGTATAAATGAAGACATATTGAAGGAAATTATATGATTTTTGGATGTAATCAGGTACATGGGATCTCTCAACAGTCTAGTTAAGATGTTTTGCCTATGGTAGAGATTGCATTGATTGGTCTATTTAACCCTTACAAAACATCCCGAAGAGATATTGGAGCACTGGAACATCTAGACTAGCATCAGGTTGTGTCCTTATTTCATAAAAATCGTACATAATTTTCTTTAAAAATTGTAGAAAGCACTTTTACCCGATTTAGTAAAATAGGTGATCGAGAGAAACTTACCCGATTTGGTAGTTTTGGGGAACCGGCTTGATCGATTACAAAACTATGTACGACAGCCTCAAAAACTGAATTTGTCAGTTTTTTTGCATACAAGATCATACCATATCTTACACTGTACAATTTGAGATCATATAGTATTGGTATTTGATGACCGTACAAAGTGATTATAGTTCGTACAAGGGTAGTTTGAGTGGGCATACGACCGTATGATTTGGTAAGTGAGTTGGGTTTAACCTATTGGTCATTATTAGCCCTAGAAAATACCTCCCCACTAGGAATACTCCAACTCTATGCTAAAATTCTCCTGTACTCCTCTACATGGTGTATCAGGGCTATAATTAGCCCATGGTGGGCTAGGGTAGAGGATGTCCCCCTCTAATATCGTGATGCCTCATCCTATAGGGCATTTTATAGGTATAATGGGATATTAATTTCATTACCATGCACCAAATGGTTTAGGAACTACATGTGGTTCATGTTTAGGTATGAATACTTCTCGGTGTATGTGAAGTATCTCACCACTTGCTCGAAGATCTTCCTCAGGTGCATCGAGAGTTTCTTCGTTGGAAGCCCATGTTGGTTGCATGGGATATTTGTTTGTCCCAGTATACCTATGTACACTTCTTTTTCATGTCATATTTATACATGCATTCCCCAGTAAGGAGAAGGTCGATGACATAAGTGATATGCTTTGGGGTGACTGGAATTTCTAGTATGTACAATCGGGTAATGCCTCTGTTCACAATGGAAAAAAAATCCTTTGCTACCTCTACATCTTGGTCTTGGCTGACCAAGTGATAGTAATTCATCCACCCAATTGCTTCGAATCGGTATGCAACTTCTCCCCTGATCCCCTCAGTGCCACTGGGCTCATGCTTTTTGAGCGCATGATTCTTTGATCGTCCATCCATGGTGAATTCTCTGCTAGTTTCAACTAGTTTGATGCCCTGCCCTTAGTAAGGCACATTTTTATAAAATTAGGTGCCTAACTCTAAAAATTGTTTCCTTATTAGGGTTGGTAGGGTATGCTACCCAACTTAACTTCTAGTACAACGTATTAGGAATGAGGGGTGAATTAAATTTTTGCGTCGACATTATTTTTAGAGAAGCATATCATATGAAAAATTATGTATATATCTAAAGAAAATCATGCGCATACCTGATTGGTCATTTTGTGCTGCGTGGAGTATGCCAAATTAATATTCGATAATATTTTTCTCATGTTATTATTATGTTGCCTTGGGTACTATATTCCTGGTTCGCTCAAGGTCCTACTATTAAAAACATGATGGATCCTATTGGTTCAGGTTGGGATGCATATCTCCTTGACGGTTGGCCTTAGGACATGCAGAAATCCTACCCAATGATTTCAAAATATTTTTGGACACTTCCAGATTTCCATCACATGAGATGATGGTATTGGCTTTGATTGCTCCTCATACGACCAAGTTGTGCATGTGTTTTTGAGTTGATCGAGGCACCTGCTTGAGTAAGGTTCCAGGGTAAGGTTCCTACCTCAGTAAGGTGCCTACCTAAGTAAGGTTCCTACCTCAGTAAGGTGCCTACCTAAGTAAGGTTCCTACCTCAGTCAGGTGCCTACTTTAGTTAGTCACCTACCTCAGTAAGGCATCACTTGACTATGATGAATGCTTTGGGGTGGTGCCTCCTTGGTGGAGTAAGGTTTCGCTCCTTCGAAGTAAGGCACCGCTCCTCTAGAGTAAGGTGCCATAGTAAGGTGCATCCCATGGGAGTATATATATATATATATATATATATATATATATTTGAGAAATAACATTCTAGTGGTGGCACCTTCTAGGTAGAGTGAGGCACCTACCTGAGTAACACGTCTACTTCAATAAGGCATCTACCTCATTAAGGTGCCTACTTCAGTAAGGTACCTACCTCGTGCTTGACTTATGAAGAACGCTCTAGGGTGGTTCCCCTTTGGTGTATTAAGGCACCGCTTCTCTGAAGTAAGGCACCTGATTAAGGTGCTTCCATTCATACTACCGAATGGAAGAACGCTTCGGGGTGGCACCTCCTTGGCGGAGCAAGGTGCTACTCCTCTGAAGTAAGGTGCCAGAGTAAGGCACCTGTCATCTGGAGTAAGGCACTAGAGTAAGGTGCCTCCATTTCAAGGTCATATGATCCTCCATAAATTGAAAAGTCAATAGCAGCTAACATGCTTGTCGATGTGATACTGATCAAGCCTCCTAAATTTATTCTTGTGCTATGTCAGCATCCACTTCGTCCAGGCATAAGGGTACATAATTTTTCCTTTACAAGTAATTGGAACCCACCGTATTCCTGGATCAAAAATATCCTCCTATTGCATAGGTTCATGGATGCTGAGCTAGTCTAGACCGTGTTCCTAGAGATACCTATTGTTTGAGAAATCAGGTCATTCCCCTACAAAATAAACTAAAAAAGAAAAGAAAAATGTAGTTAAATGTAATCTGTGCATGTTAGGCCCTGAATCTCAAGATGTCTGTAGCTTGCATGTGGGAATTGTCCTTGCAAAACACACCATAAACTAAAAAAATAGGAAACTAATTTAACTTGTTTTTGTTGGACACCTTTGTGTCCACCAAGTTGTTGACAATTCTAGAGAATTTGACTTAGATGGGGTCTCCCCCATGCCTATTCTAAACTCCTCCAGCAAGTTATTGGATGTGTGGTATGGCCGCAACCGATGGCCATTGGCTGTTAAAATGATGTTGCTATTGTCAATTATATTGAATCACACAACACCATTTCTGATTATTTCCATCACCTCGTACAAGGCCATCCATATTTGCATAAGTTTTCCCTTTTGTTCTTGGAATCTAGAGTCATACAACATAATCCAGTCTCCCTCTTTAAACTGTTTCATTTAAATATGGTGGTCATGCCAGTGCTTCCTTTGCTTATACACAATTTATGTTCTTTGGAGGGTGTCCATTCAAAATTTGTCTAGCTAGTTCAGCTGTCGAATTCATTCCCTCTCTGCTTTATCCGGGCTTAGGTCTAGTTCAACTACCATTCTGAGCATCTTGAAATCAACTTATATGGGCATAATTGCATCCTTCTCGTATACCAGTTGGAAGGGTGTGAAGCCAATGGTTGATTTCCATGTTGTATTATACGCCCATACCATATTCAATAATCTTGCATCCCAATCCTTCTTATGCTACCACATAATTTTCATCAGGATATTTTCTATCTCCTTGTTGGTTACCTCAACCTACCCATTCGCCTACGAATGGTATGAGGTAGTTCTATTGTGCCATATCCTATATTGTTCCATCAACTCCTCGATTAACCTCGAGATGAATTGGGGTCCTTGGTTCATTATGATTTTCCTAGGCATTCCAAACCTTTTAAATATATGGGCGAATAGGAATTCGAATACCATCCCCTCCTTAGAATCTCTTACTGCCTAGACTTCAACCCACTTGGTAATGTATTCTACGCAAACTAGAATATATCTTCTTCTAGTTGAAGGTGGGTTGATGGATCCCATGAAATCCATGCCCCATTTGTCAAAGGGCTCAGTGTGTATGTGAGGTTGAAGGGCATTTCGTCCCTATGGGTTGGCCTATCCATTCTTTGACATTCATCACACCTGATGGCATATGCAACTGCATATTTAAATAGAGTGGTCCAAAAATACCTAGTTTGTAATACCTTATCAGAATTCCTTCTCCCTAATAAGTTTCATCCACATGGCTTGTTGTGATAGGCCTTGAGTATATCTGGGAACTAATGCTCTGCTATGCACCTCATCACTATCTATTCAGGCCCTATTTTGAATAGTAGGTCATCAATCCATTGAAATGCAACGCTCTTCTTGATAACCCCATGTTTCTCCTTGTATGAAGAGCAGGAGATGTTCTACCTGCGGCTAGATAATTTGCAATGTATGCATACCATGACATCTGTTCACTGATGATGAATAGATGTTAATATAATAACTAGTCCTCTACCACTACATGATCTACTGGGATTAGCCTAGATTGGATATCCACAACTATGTTATCCTTCCTAGGCTTGTCAAATATGGTGATGTAAAATTCCTATAATAGCAAAAGCCACCTGATTATCCTACCCCTAATCGTTGGTTTACTAATTAGATATCTGATGACCGCATGATTCATGTGAACGAATACCTTGTACCTAGTGATGTAGTGGAAAAATTTGTTGATAGCATGTACCACTAAGAGAAATTATTTCTCTATTACCATGTAATTAAGCTTAGCCCCTACTAAATTATTTCTAATGTAATACATGGCATATAAATCTTTGCCATCCTTCTACTTGAGGACCACTCCAATTGCATTATTGGATGCGTCACAATATATGTGAAATGGGACAACACAATTCAGGCCCCACAATATTAGGGCATAAATAATATTCTCATTTAGCATCTGAAATAATTTATCATAGTCCTTCCTCCAATTGAATTCTATGTCCTTCACTAGCAAGTTATGTAGTGGTTTGGAAATCTTACTAAAATCGATGATGAATCACCTGTAGTACCCGATAGATCCAAGAAAAATCCTTACTTCCCTTTGTGTTTTTGGGCTAGGTAAATATTTAATTACTTCTATCTTATTTTGATCTACTTTAATCCCTTATGTTGATATATGATGTCCCAGCACTATGCCCTCACACATCATCATAAAACATTTCTCATTATTGAGGGATAAGTTGTTCTCCTCGCATCTCTAGAGCATACATTCCAGGTTTGCTATCACTTCTTAGAATGTTTCCCCATAAATGGTGAAGTCATCCATATATAACTCTACTACCTCCCCTATAATATATGAAAATATGCTCAGCACCACCCTTTGTAAGGTGGCTAGTGCATTGCACAACCCGAATGGTAGCACTCTGTAGGTGGATGTTCCCCATGGGTAGGTGAATGTTATCTTGTCCTAGTCCTCCTCTCCAATTTGGATTTGGTTGTACCCATTGAATCCATATAGAAAGGAGAAGTATTTCCTCTTGGACAATGTTTCCAATACCTAATCAATGAAGGGAAGAGGAAAGTGATCTTTTTAGTCGCCTTATTTAGCGATCTATAATCAACACAGATTTACCATTTCCTATTTTTTTTGGGGACCACCACATGTGGTGACACCTATTCATTGTTAGAGATTGGGTAGATGAACCCTGTAGAAAAGATCTTTTGTAGCCTAGCTTTGATGATTTATTTCATGGTTAGGTTCATCCTTCTTTGTGGTTGTTTTATTGGGGTCACCTTCTCTTTGAGGTAAATTCAATGAGTTCAAATCTTTGGGCTAATCCCTTTAATATCTGAATAATACTAAGCAAATTCTCATTGGTGTTTGGCTAGGAGATCTTTTAACTCTATCAATTGTATGTGGGTTAACCCACTACTGAAGTTCAACGTCCTACCAGGATTAATGTCGATATACCTGGTATGGTGGTCCTGAGCGCCAATCAATGGTAACTCAATAAAGGTGATGGAGGATTATCCTTATGAGAATCTTGTTATAAAATTATCTTCATTGTTATCCTCCTACAACTCTATCACTGCCATCACTAGATAGAACATGGACAATGAATCCTCATTCTACTCGATCAATGTGGGTTCACCCAAAATGTCGATGAATTGGGTGAGAGAAGAGATCATCAATTTATTGGTGTTCTATCCATTAAAAATTATCATCAGTCCATCGCAGTAGCTGATGTAGGCATCAACTGTAGCTAACCATGGTTGACCTAAGATGAGTGGGTAATCACCCAATCCCATTTGTTAACTGTAGCACCAAGAAGTTAGCCAAGTATTCCCATGCATCAAATATTATGATGATGTCTTCGAGCATCCCCTCTAGCACTATGGTTGAGTGGTCAAAAAGTTGTAACACCATATTAGTGGATTTTGGGTTCATAATATTTAGCTTCTGCATGGTCTCCTGTAGCATCACATTGATGGTTGCACCTAGGTCAACTAAGGTGTTCACTAGTGAATGCCCTCTTATTTTTACTATCAACATCAGGATGCCTAAGTATGCATATTTGGGATGATATGCATCCCCCATCATCAAATCAGCTAATTTCCCCTTAATAATGATGGTTTGTGTTGCCTTGTACCCTATTTTTCTTAGACATAACTCTTTTATTACCTTAGGCACATCTCAGATAGCTTGAAATAGTGGGATAGTGACTGTGAGATTCCTCAAGCTTGAGAGGATATCGAATTTTGATTGTGTTAGCTTCCTCTATTCGTACAACCATTTAGGAAATGGAGCCTCTATTTTCTCAACAACCACCTCTTCTATAAGAGGGAAATATTCTACATCTTCCTCCTCTTCTACTAGGGGGGGTGTCTTTACTCCTATTTGCTTGCCTGATCTAAGTTGAATAGGATTACAACTAATATTATACATTGGATACATATCTCAACTCTACTTGGTATGTTGGCTGGTTTACCTTATTTTTTAGGTTCACAATTGACTATGCTGCTAACTGCATAGGTCTCACCATATGTAGGGATGGTAAGCCTTGTTGAGGTGGAACTTGTGTTATGTTTTGTGGAGCGGAGTTCCATGGAACATGGTTCCTCCACTGCTGCTTGAGGTGCTGATATGGCATCCATGGTTGCTGATTCAGAAATACAACTCCTGGAGGTACGTTTTTCCAAGGTGGTGGTCCCCACCATCCCATATTGTATGGTTACAGCTGCCCTTGTGGTATATATGATCCTCCTTCATAGGGTGGCATCCCCATGGGCATATTCCCCATAGGGGGCTGCTACCAATTCCTTCGATTTCCCATAAAATAGGCTTCCATTATGTTATTATCCTCCTTAGTATCGGGTAGCTACAGGAATAGTTGAGTCTTGTGATTCTATTGGTAAACTATACATACTATAACCTTGTTCACTAGGTACACATTTCTAGCATGCTTTCGTCTGCATTTTGGATAAAAATAGGTCAACACTACATTGTTCTCCTGTTTCTTCTTCTCTAGAAAGAGTGTATCCAAATTTAATTCTAGAGAGGATAACATTTAACTCATTAAATATTTCAACATGTTGCCTATCTCTGTATTTGTGACCAATAAAGTTGCCTTCATGGCCTTATGAGTTAGTTTACCTCTCCTTCATGAGTAATTTTAACATAGCTATCGAATATATTCCATGGCATGCTGGTAAATGTCTCCTCCCAAAATCATGTTTAGCGTTTCCAGTGACTCATTGTTGAGTCCTCTCAAAAATATGCTTTTGAGAGACTTATCTCCTACCTTTGCGTGAGGAGATCGTTGTAGGTTGAAATTGAACCTCTCCTAGTATTCTTCTAGAGACTCGTCCTCCTTTCATGTCATGTCAAGGACTTCTTCCCTATAATACCATGCTCTACCGAAGTCCTGGTACTACTCTATAAAGAGCTTCTTCATCTCTTCCCACATAGTGATATGCTTGTTCCCCAACCCGATAAACCATCACAGGGCTAAGTCATCTAATGTTGATGAAAAGAGCTTCAACTTTTAAGCATCTGATTTATAGTAGATAGACCTGCACAACACATCAAATTTAAACAAGAACAGATCAAGGTCTTTGATTGGGTATCCCCTGAAGGTAGGAATATGGTCACGGGATATGTTTTTCATCTTGGTTTCCCTTGCTCCTTCATCTATTTGGAAGCTAAACCCAGATGAGACTTCTTCAACCATTTTTTTAGGAAATATGGTCTCTTCTGCAGCTTTTATGGCCTTTCGGTTGCTTAGGAATTTTTTTATTAGAGCCTCTAAGTCATATGGTGTTACTATCTGATCCTCTATGAATTTCCATAGTAGAGCTTACTTCGAGGGTGTTATTTTAAAAAATGGGTTCAGAATGATCTGTTCTTTCCCAGGTCAATGATACGAGGAGGTGCTCTACACAAAGTGAGGATGCTCACTCTAGTGGACTGTTGGTTATGAGTTTGGAGAATCTAATTCAAGTTCTAGGTCATCGGTTGAATTAATTTTTTTTTAAGGGCTATGTATTATAAAATCACTGTCGGGTCCTCTTTTTCTGGGTGGAATCATACAAGGTCAATTAGAAGGTTTTAAGGGGTAATGTAATTATTCTACTAGTGATTCTTCCCTGGAAATGGTGCGAAAATGTTGGGTGTCAAATACTGGTTAATTTTGTCCTATGTTTGTTACAACACTCGCATTTAAATTTTCAAACCAGGAGCTTGTAGACTTTATAAGTGCCATAATTGAAACTACTCACATTACCACCTTGGATATGAATCCACTAACTACCATTGAGGGTGTTTATGAAACATCAGTTGATTTGTCCACACCAAGAAAAACTTAAATATAAATGAAATGCATAAAAGTAAACACACCACACTAAAAGCAGTAATACGCCTACTGTAAAAGAAAACTATAAAATAATTATATTTAATCTAGGAACTCAAACATACTACCACACCTAATTAAATACATGAAAAATAACTATGAAGCATGGAAGAAATACTGGCTTGGAGTGGGCTTAAGCTCCAGCAGATCCCACCTAGTAAATCATGAAAATAATATGTAGATGAGAGAACGCTCAAGATTTATTAACAGTGCAAAAAATATTACATGTGATAATGTTCTAAAAGAATGCTTTCCCTACTACAGAGAAGTTCATGTGTTTATATATCACACACAAGACTTCCTATTTTAGTTATGTTACAATAGGCATCCTAGTTATAGTCTAAACTATGATAGTTCAGTTACTATAGCTGGTGCACGATGATCAACTTCTTTATCATTTGCTTACAAGCAGGCAATTTCTATTTTGTATGGTTCTACTTCGTGAATGGTTACATGTTCACCTAATCTGGTTGGGATAGATTGTACATCAAAGGTTTCCCATAGATGGCATGGAATGGTGGTCAACGGGGTCCTTCTCTAGTCGTTTGGTCAACATGCATAATCTGGGTGCTTGCTTGAGTAAGGTGCCTAACTCAGTAAGATGCCTTCCTTAGTGAGACACCTGCCTTAATAAGGTGCCTACTTGAGTAACGCACCTACCTTAGTAAGGTGCCTTACTTAATGAGGGGCTTGCCTCAGTAAGGCATCTACTTGAGTAAGGCACCTACTTCAATAAAGAACCTACATCAGTAAGGCACCTACTTCAGTAAGGCACCTACTTGAGTAAGGCACCTACTTCAATAAGGCACCTACCTTAGTATGCCTTCGTCTAATTGAATGGAACTATGCCAGGTCCATGTAGGATCTTGACTGACCAAAAGATGAAAAAATATGGAAAATAACTACAAAAAACACACTTCACACATGGATTAGATAATACACATGATTTCATTAAATAGATACATAATATTTCATAAAAATATACAACTCATTATATATTGATGCACAAAAACCGTTAGCACATATACAAAAATATGAGCATATCTAGTGCTCATCACTAAGATCTTGGTAAACCTGGATAGCAAAAAGCAACACAAATAAATGCACTTAACTAAATGCTATATACATGCAATGCAATAAAAAATGTTTTTGTTTGCTTTTTGGTTTTTTCTAGTTTTTTTGTAGTGGTGAAAACCACTTTTTTTGTTTTGTTTTTTATGTACATATAATACAAGTTTGGCTTATGAAATAGATTAATGAAATGGAGGTGGTAGTTCACCAGTAGGGGAGGCTCATTCTTGTGGAAGAAGCAAGTGAAATATGGAATCATGGATGGGGAACATTCTGAGATAAAACTCAACCTGTTCAACATGGGGAATGAAGTGCTCTGATTCCTCTGTAGATTCATCAAAAAATATTGAAATGATTTTCAATTCTTCATAGATTTTATTTTCAAAGTCACCGGGGTGGAGGGCTTCTTCTCCTAAATTTATATTAAGCTTTTGGAATGCTTGTTCAAGGGAAAAGATGGTGTAAATTGGAGTGTAATCTAATCCTAAATGATCATGCATTTCTCGATATGGAACATCAATATGTTGTTCATTCCCTGTTCATGCAATCCTATACCATGATCCTACCAATTAACTACGTGAAAATAATAGGATGGAAATCCCAAAATATTTTGTATGTTGGTAGGTGTTGGTTCTTTGGGTTCTTCTAGGGGAGATAGATTTTATGAAGAATAAATCCTTCCATATACAAAATTTATGTTGTTGGGAGCTGAACCCATGTCATATACCACTCCTATGGATAAATGTGGGTCACATGGGTGATAGAAATCCATAGTGGTTGGAATGGTGAGTGGTGTGATAGTGATATCTTGGACCACATACTCACCAATACCAAGATTAGTGAGGTGGATCTCGACTTGGGATGATGTGAAAGGACTATGATTGGATAATGGCTCGAGGAATGGTGGAGATGAAGATGTCTCACAATCCATCAATTCGACTTGTGAAATGTTGGTTGAAGGAGATGGATTTGATTTGGAAGGTTGTTGAATGGATGCTGATGACATGGAAGGTAAAGTTGTGGAAGGGGATGATGTTTATGATGTGGATTGATTTTGACCACATGTGCATGTAGTCAATGATGAAGATGATGGGGGATTGGTGATAAGGGGCTCCTCAAGAATGGAATATTTTGATGAAAAATGGGCGATATGATAGATGGATTGGCTAATGGTGATAGGAAAAGGTGAGTGAAAGGAAGCATGTATTCATAGGAATTTGTGATAAAATTGCAATATTTAAATGGTTTGAGATCTGCTGGTATGCAATGTACTTGTTGTTAGAGTTACTATTCTATGGTAACTATTATATTACCTCATTTGGTTAGTTTGGTTATCTCCCTAGATTAGATATTCGTTAATATCTAATTATTAACGAATATTATTTGTTAGTATTATTTTGTTAGTTGTTAGTGTCATTAGCTCTACCTAGGCTATTCTATGCCTACTCTATCTAGGCTATTCTAAGCCTATGTATTGTAATATATACTTAGCTATTATCAATACAATAGTTGCTCACTATGACATGGTATCAGAGCCGGCATAGTCGAGCTCTCGTAGCTTGACCCTATGGTAACTTGAGAACTAGTGTCTGACTGATTGGACATAGATCTGATATGACTCCAATAGTCAAGCATTATATTTTTTTATTGATGTCCTGTGAGAAACATTGCCCTCCGTTTCAACCCCATTGTAGGTGAAATATTTGCAGGCGATCTGGGGACAAAGTTCTGGTGGCTGGCGGATGCATCGGATCACAGCAACCTGAGACTGTGTTTAGCGCAACCCCAAAATCAAGATCGTAGATAGTTGGTCTTTCTGATAGTTGACAGCCAATTGGAAACTGGGCATGTTAGTAGACACAGATTGCAATCGTAGTGTTCTATCGTAAACATCAGTTTGGAGACACCATTCACGATATTGATCGAAGTACAAATTTGGTAAAAGAGTACTGGCACAGGCAATTGCAGCCACCATCGCCACTAGTGGACAAAGTCACCACCACAGTAGCGACGTGCCACCAATGTTGAGGGCACCACTGGCGGAGGGAGGCACTGCCTCTTATCTTCCCAACATGGTACATTTGGATGTTGTAGAAGGAGGTTTGTTTTGTCACATGGTTGGTGCTACAAATCGATTGTTGTAGAGCAGATCGAAGGCACTACAGATCGACTGCTGAGGGAGCTGAGGTTGAGAGGCACGTTTCCTGGATGTGATTCATAGAGGAGGGAATATGTTTGCCTAATTTGGAGGGAGCGTTTGTGTGGAATTTTGTTTTTCCATGACTCTTGCCACTGCAGCAACGTCGTCGAAGCAGCGCCACCGCAGTCGAGCCGCCGCTGAGTAACCGCAAAGGAGCTTTAGCCGAGCGGCACTCTTCCAAGCCCGCCGCCCAGGTGGGGTAGAAATAAGGGGTGCCTTCCCCTTACTCCCTTCGAGCTGTCTAGCTCATTTGGCAGGCAGCCCCGATGCTAAGGCTTACGAGGAGCAGAGGTCGGGGGATCAAAACCCACCGACCCCCCAAACAAAGGTAAAACATTTTTTTTTTAAAGTTATTTTTAAATATTTTTTTTCTAAAAGTTAAAATTTTTTAAATTATTTCTTTTATATAGTTTAAAATTACTTTTTTTTTTAAAAGATAATTTTTTTTCTATAAAGAAAATTTATTATTTTTAACTTTAGAATATAAAATGTTTTAAAATGCTTTATAAAGGAAAATTTTAAAGGGGGGTATTTTCAAGGGGGGATAGATTTTTTCTCTCCACCGTCAAAGCAATTAAAGAGGCATAAAATCATCAAACCTCCAAACCTATTTTTTAGACTTCATAAATAGCAATTTTTTGTTTGAAGTACTTCACACAGGGGGGATTTTTTTTGGTGATATATTGTGCTAATCTACCTACGGGGCAAGCTTTGTAAGAACCTTTTTGAGGCTTAACTGTTGCATTTTTTTTGCACTAAAAGGGGGGAATAATTTTTTTTCTCCACCATCTCCTATCTTGCACTAAGGAGATATAATTTTTTTTTGCAAAACCAAAGGGGGAAGACTTATAAGGGTGCATTTTTCGGCAGTGATCGACACCTTAGTCCAATTATTTTTGCAAAATTTTATTGTAAAAGGTGCATTTTCGACAGAGACCAACACATTAAGAATGGGTAGATCAAAGAGAAAGATAGCCCTAAAAACTAATGTTGCTAAATCAGTTAAAGACCCATACTTTCCACCAGAGATGGATGGGTTGGATTTTTATGAGGAGGGCACATTCCTCACACTAAACAATGGTTTAGTAGCTCTCCTCGATGATTCTGAGTCTTGCATAGACCTTTAGAAAAATGGTGCTCAAGTTCCTATTGGTGTTCTAAGGGGCATATACCTGGTCTTTGTTGCACTTGACCGTGCCCAACGTAAATTGGAAATAAATGAGGAAAATGAGGTCCTAAAGGCGAACGCTTGTTGTGACACAAGTGACCTTCAGCCCATTATGGCACATGCTTGTTGTGATACAAGCGACCTCATACCTTCTATGGTAGATATCAGTTGTAGCACAGGTGATCTCATTTCAGTAGCAGATTTTGCTTGTGACACTAGTGACTTAAAAACTGAACCTCCTCAAAAAGAGCTCCATAATCTCATCAATAATGACAAATGCAAAATTGTTAAAAGCATTGATGAAGATGATGAAATTGGGTGTTTTGAAAAACACACCAAAGGATTTGGTTCCAAAATGATGAAGAAAATGGGATTCAATGGTGAGAGATTAGGTAAATAGGAACAAGGCATTAAAACTCCTATAATGCCAAATGTCAGGGCAAAGAATGAAGGCCTTGGCTCTACTGGACATGCAAGTACCAGTAATTCTATGTTTGTAAAACATAAATCTCCTACATCTCCTAAAAAGCATTGTTACAGTCACTATGGAAAGGCAGGACATGTTGCAGCTAAGTGTTTGAGATTACATCCTTGTGATTCATGTGGATGTACGAATCATTCTTCTTCAAAATGTTGGTACAAAGTGAAAATGGCCAACAAGGTTCATATAGATTGTGGATGGATAGATTTCACACAATGGACCATGATGAAAGAAATGTTGTATGGCTTCTACCGAAAAGGTAAAACCTATGGTAGACCCCAAGGCAAATCTAGTGACAGATCGAGTGGTAGTCCCAGAGATAATGACCCAAAGATAGACCTAAAGATAGACCCAGAGACACAGTTCTAGAGGCAGATCTACAAGCAGATCTAGAGGCAATGATCCAGAGGCAGTTTCACAGGTAGATCTCGAGATAGACCTAGTGGTACAGATCCAAAGGTTTTCTTAGAGCCAGAGCTAGAGCCATGAGCCAGAGCCAAAGCCAAAAACAAAGCAAGAGCTACCATTCTTTAATTTCTCTTCTTCTTCTTCACTGTATTGGGGAAATTATATACTTTACCCAAATATTGTTGTATGGGGGGATATTAGCATAGCTAGTAGTTATATTATTACCCAAATAATGTAATAAGGGGGGATGTTAGAGTTACTATTCTATGGTAACTATTATATTACCTCATTTGGTTAGTTTGGTTATCTCCCTAGATTAGATATTTGTTAATATCTAATTATTAACGAATATTATTTGTTAGTATTATTTTGTTAGTTGTTAGCGTCATTAGCTCTACCTAGGCTATTCTACGCCTACTCTATCTAGGCTATTCTAAGCCTATGTATTGTAATTTATACTTAGCTATTATCAATACAATAGTTGCTCACTATGAAACTTGTCCTGTATGAACACATTTCAAGCATTGATGTAGAATTGAAGGGATACATCTCATTTCCTTCATATAAGATCTTCCAAGAAGTAAATTAGATGCCATAGATCCTTCCAATATGTGGAACATAGTATGCAACATTTTGACACCCACTTTGATGGGCAAAACAATAGTGCCAATTGTGGAACATAAAGCATCATTGAATGCTTTTAGAGTGAAATATGACTTGGTGATATGAGATAGAGGAAGGTTAAAATGATTAATGGTATACATGATGATGATGTTAATGGAGGATTCGGTGTCAATTAGAACTCTTTTAAAAGGATTCTTGTTAATTAGAGTCATAATATGCAATGGAGGGTCTACTAATTTCAATGAGATTGGCTTAAACTCAAAGTCATAAAATATAATAGAAGGCTCCATGCATGTTTGAATGCTCCTCACAAATTTTTTGAAGGCAATAGCATCTTGAGATTGTAATTCAATGGATTTCAAAATGTCCATTAATGCCTCACGATGTTGGGAATATCGTTGAATTAGATCATATATTGACAATTTGGTGGAAGCTATTTTTAGGCTTGTGGTTAACTGGCTACTCAATGAAATGACCAACCATGAAGGATGATTTCCAGGAAGAATGGGGGGATTTTGTTGGCTAGGACTATGGATTGGCATGGAATTATTAGAGGATATTTGAATGGGAGGTGATGTGATAGGTTCTGACACACTTTCCTAAGGTTGTTGCCTTGCATTTTTTTGGTTATTTTGTAGACCTCTAGTTACCACATGAATGGCACCTACAAAAACTTGGTATTGTAGTACATGGTTAACTTGATTGGGAGGAGTTTTGGTGTTAGTCCCTACCATAGTTGGCTGCACCTCCTCATGATGAGGAAGTGGCATTTAAAAAATACCAATATTTTGGTTTTGTTGAGCCAGGGGGTTGTCAAGCTTGATGTCCCCCAAGTCAATAAGGTCTTGAACGATGTCTTTGAATGCATGTCAATTATTGATATCATACCCATTTTACCTATGGTAAGGATAAAATAAATGTTCTCAATAATGTTTTCCATGTTTAGCGAGATCATCTGGTCTAATTTTGGGTAATGTAAGCTTATTTGTGTTGTAAAACCTTTGAAATAGGGAAGCATACGACTCATCCAAGGGGTGTATTGACAAATATATCAGATAGAATATCATCAGGGATGGTTTTCCATAGTTGACACTATGCTTTGCATGGATTGAGATATTGAAGCTTCACTTGCACTTGCTATTGAGTGTCTTGACATTGCTTGAGCGATTTGTTTAAATTTTCCCATGCTTCATGAATTTCTCTATCATAAATGAAAGGTGTGGATGTAGATGGCATGGAATATGTGGCTAGAGAATAAGTTACACTTGGCATGGTAACTTAGAAGGTTGGAACTTGTGAAGCAACATTTACATGTGCTTCATACAAGGGATTAGTGTATATGGATGTATATGAATATGGGATAGAAGTGCTAGGAGCACTTGTGTATTGGGGAATGGATACATGAGAGGAAGGTGCAACTGATACCTCAAAAAGAGGGTTAGTGCACACATAGGTAAATTTGGGTGGCTAGGAATAAGAAAGCTCCTATTGTAACGTAGGATCTTGACTAGGAAAATCATGAATTGACTCTAATACATAGTTAGCCAATTTATAGAGAGCCTCTACTTTGGCCATGTCTATGTGGGTGATATTATGGTCAATGGATGGAAAATATTATTCGGTTTTAGGAAGGGAAGTATTGTTATACCTATACAAAAAATCAATAGTTTGTATAGTGTGTGATGGACCCATAGGCAAATCTGTCAGTGTTAGACTTGGGGAGTCTACCACATAAGTGGTGGGGAAGGTGGATGAAGGTTCCATGTAATTGCTTTGATGTAATTATTTTGATTGATTTCTTGTTAAGACCATAAGAAATAAAACCAAATACAAATTGTGCAATAAAATGAAATGCAGAATTGAAAATTCACAAAACTCAAATTAAGATAAATCAATGCTAATTTTTTTTAACAAATATGTCTTACCTGATTCATTGATTATCTCATTTTAATGTGAATTAATTTTTAGATTTATATTTTATGTGTTTCAATGTGCTAATATGAATTAAAAATGGGTGAATAATATGGCTTGGATAGGGTAATCTAAGGTGTTTAGGAGTGGAGATTTATGGATGGATATGAAAGCCACCATCACCAAATCTCAAGAAATGGCTAGTGATGAAATCTAACCACTACTATTTAACATGAAACATGAAGTGTGTGATTATTTTTAAAGGTTTCCAATTCTCTATTGTGTACATAAAATGTTAGGAAAATAACTACTTTTGATAGTCTAAATCAGAATACCAATTTCTCCAAAGGATGTAGAGTACATCGCTTAAAACTGCTCTCTAAACATAGGAGGGTTCATCTACTCCTCCACTTGGAATCACCCAAATGCGGGGATACTTTTGGTATTTTTATGTTGTTCCTATTTAGAATTACAAAAATAGAAATCTCTAACCCTAGGATGTAAACTAATGTTTGCGCTTGACAGTTCAAATACAAACAATAATGTAGTAAACTAGAAAATTAAGGAATTTTTAAGAAAAAATGTGTATTGCGCAACTATAGATGGATGCAATAACTACTCTAATGCCTAAATGCATACTAAGATGATTTTTTTTACCAGATTTATTAGTGATGTTCTTTTCAATCCAAAAATATGAGGAAAAACGTAAAATGCCAAAATAGGTAAAAATAGAAAGTTAGGGTTTTGATAGTAAACTTACAAAGAAGCCTAGGTTTTTGCTTTAAATCTTTGTAAAATACCTTTGGGTATTTCTAAAACTCCCCTAGCCATTTTTGGATGACCCTCGAGCATCACAAGGCATTCACGCACCTTCTACAAACCTTCAGAAACCCTAATCTAGTAAAAATCATACGAATTCGTGCTTCTAAAAATCTTGGAAGATAAGACAAAATATAGTTATTCAAAAAAATAAATCAAAATGAAATACCCTTAGGGAGTCCCACCATGATCACCATTTGTAGATGCAAATAAAACAACACCAAATAACTAAACTTAAATAAACGAACAATAAAATCAAGATAAACACATATGATTGCACAAAAATAAATTTGATCTTTATTATTTCTAGGTGAATTCTTGATATTACAACCAAATATACCCTAGATTAGGGTTTTTACAATGCTTTATTGCTCAATACAATAATCTTAACATGCTAGGGTTCTTTGAAACCCTAGCCAACAAATCAAGGTGGTGTCTTCATGCTCGATCGATCCCAACAAAAGTGAGTGGGCTTTAGATATCCTTTGGATGGACCACTCCAGCTTAAACAACTACTCAATGCTTGTGTATCTCCAAACCTACACATAGATAATGACATAATAGGATTAGTAGTAACTATGAGGGCTCCACTATGTGAGACCCTCAAAAATCAATAAAACCCTAAATTCCAAGTAGTAAATTGAATACAAATGTGGAAATTGTGAAAGTAGAATAAAAATAATAGATTTAACTTGTTGAACTTGATGTTTTATGATCTATCATCATTGTTGTAGGGAAGTGGTGTGCGGATGCCCTAGCGACACCTGAGGGCTTTGCTAGTCTTAAGTAGTCGGTTCTAAGATGTTCGTGGGTGCTCGATAGCAACTGGAAACATCCATGGATGATAAGGGATGGAGAGAAGTTACCAGTGGTACTTGGTAGAAGAAGGAAATGATTGGATGTGTTCAACAGCTATAGGGTCACCTAGTGACATTTAGGAGCTAAGGTGAAGATCTGTAGAAGTAGATATGGTTGAGAAAAATGAGTGGCAATGAATGCAAAGGCTAGGGCAAGCAAGGATGTATGGTGAGAGTGCTTGGATAGAATAAGACTACTTAGGGCAAAATATGTAAGGAATTACTCAAGGGTTGAGCCATCAAAATGGCTCCTATTAATAATCCACACTAGGGTATGTTAGGGTTTAAGTGACACAAATTGTATGGCTCAGATTAAAACATATCGGAGGGTGGATATTAATTTTGGGTGTATGGCATGGATCAAGGTGGATGAATGGCTAGGATTAAGTCAAATTGGATGGTTGGGATTTATTTACATATATAATATTTATATTTATTAAATATATATAATATAATATTAAAATATTAATATTAAACATATATTTAACAAATATGCCTAAATATATATAAATAAATGGGTAAAATGATGGGAAGACCTGGATGGATGACAAGTGGATAGATTTTTGTGTCTACAGAGCAAAAAAACTATGATATTTAATTCCTATAAATAAATAATATCGATATCAAGATACCTTTGCCAATTTTCCAACACGATATAATTTCTTTTGGAATTTTTCAGACCCTTAACCTTCCATAAATAAAATTCATGGAAGGTGTTAATCAAGCTCAACCAAAATTCCATAGCTATTATGTGTTTGCATAAACCCTTGGTCAGGTCTATAACTTTCCAACTATGTACTTGGTGTAAAATATGGATATTTAGCTAACACAAAATAATCACTTCAATTACATCATTAATATATAATAATATTATAACAAACTTATCAAATGGTATTAGATCAACTTATTATCTTCCTCAACATTAAAGAGGAGACCCAGGTTCCAATTTTACCACACAATAAATAAAGAATATCTAAGTTGTTGTAATACCACTACATATTAATGATGTAATATGGATGGGGACCATTTCAATCCCATCTAACCAATTGAAGAAAAAACATTATAACAAAATTGAAAATTACACATGAATCACAAGACAAAATAATTATGAATAAATTTGACTAAGTAGCTACCTACATGGTGACATTTAAATCTTAAATTATATACTCCAAGTCCCTATAATTATGGGCTAATTACAATTTAACCACAAAATTCAAAACTTTACAAAATATTGGCTTTTAATTTGATGTGCACAAGAACCTACATAATATTTCTATTTGTAACATTCTTAATTTTTTTATTGATAGAAATAAAGGGGTTTTGAAAGGGTCCCCAAATATTTTACAAAAAGAAAAAGATCCTCAAAGAGGATCCTGTAGGACAAGTTACTTGGGAAAGGAGAGAGAGAATAAAGAAGTTTCCAAGCCAAGGGAGGCCTTGGAAGAACCAACACAACAAAAAATATGAGAAAGATAAATCTAAAGGAAGAAGGAAAGAGGACTAACAACACCCTAAGCAACTTAAGCAGCACCCAAAGTATTTGTCAGCTCTTTAGGATCATCTTCCACATACTTGGTTCTAAACTCCATCATCAAAGTGATAGCCTGTTCAACATATGACCTACTCATTTTTGCAACTTTGAAGATAACATTGATGAGATCCTCAAACCCTTGCATGTATCTATTTTTTTTTTGAAAGAGGTGCTAATAGTTTGATGAGGGGAATTAGGGAATAGAGGAGAATTGGATAGAACCGCATGCTTTTGGGGGGTCCTCAAAGTGGTACTATCATGCTTGAATTTCATAAATGCAGGAATAGATTAAGTTTCCTCCTTCAAGAAATGGTTAAGAGTGGTAATGGTAGGGGACCTTCTCTTTTTACCACCTTGGGACATTATGAGAACTTACCAATGATGAGAATCCACTTTGATTTTAGGAGCCTCTAACACACATTTCTAAATATATTTTAGGACTATACCTTTCTTAAGGTCAGGATATGCCTCTTGATTAGAAACATCAACTATTGGGCTCTCAAAGGCTTCATCAACTTGAAGCTCCTCAAGAATAGAAATATTTTTGTAGGGATGAGGGAAATCGAGCTTTAGGTGCCTAGGAGGGCTTCCTTTGGAAGGGATGATGCTCTGAGATGGATTTTAGGCTTCCCTTTGTAATATATGCTAAAAATTTATCTTATCAAAACCTTGGTGGACCAAAAAGAAGGAATACCCTTTCTTAAAATTTGATATTGATTTTTCCATGGATATGTATAGGAAATTAGGAATTTTAAAGCTCTTATTAACATGGATGTGGTTGATAAAATAAAAATGGAAACTTATTAAAATGTTGATTTACCCATAAAGAATAAAATAATAGAAAATGGGGATAACCACTTTATCCTGAGGCTTGGAAATATATTTTATAATATATTCTCCTTTATCATTGCTAAGGTTTTCACCCTTGTCCTTGAAGAGAATCAATTTACCAGCCAGCAAATGCTTGTTCCTATTGATAATTTTATTGACATATTGGAACTCCAAAATATCTGTAATCAAATAAAACAAAATATCAAAGTTTAACCCATGAAAATTCACCTTACAATATTCCCAAATACGTACCAAATTTTTGGAAAGTTCCATGTCATGGCCATTGAATTTACTGAAAAATGGTACAAAACCTATGTTATCCATTACTCCTCAATGATTCTTTTCAATTTTAGGGTCTCAGGTTCAAGCCTAGAGTCATTCTTGTCCATTATCTCAGGATCTTAGGTTCTAGCACTAGACCATAGAGGGGTTGGAAGAAAGGAGGAATAAGTGCATAAGAAATACCACTCTCTAATTAAAAATTGAAAGGCACAATTCCTATCATACTTTAAGATATTTTTGGAGAGAAGATTGGTGAATCTTGGGTAAATGACCATTTCAGTTTGAAGGATATTTCTATCATGCTAAGAAATTCTCCTCAACATCAGTTCCATCCTTCAACATGAGGCGAAGAAGGAGAAAAAAGGATGATAATTCTTATTGAAATAAGTGGATGGTTATCATTAATATTTGGCCTCTTGGGGTATGATAACATAACCTAATATGGACATGATCCAAAGGGATAAGAAGCAACCAAAATTTGAAAAAAAATAAAGAAGGGACAAAAGGGTGACAAGAGGAAAAAAGGAGGGAGGGGGGTTCAAAAAAATAAAAGAGTGACACATGCTCGGAGGGTGGTTCAAAAAAAGAAAAGAGCAACATACGCTAGGGCTAAGAAATATCCATTCCAAAATTCAAAAATGAGGAAAAGGACAAGATGTGATGAAAATTAGGAGGATAAGATCAAGGGTCAACAATCAAGCTAGCACGGTCCAACTCACCCTCATAGATTTTTGATAAAAGGTCAAGTACCATGATAGAAAAAGAGTATCAAGAAAACATGTGGTAAACACAAACCAAGAGGGCTTATTAAGAGAGAGGGTTTTGATCCATAAAGGAAATTTATTAAGGGACACTAAAGAGAATAGGGGAGGGAGAACTAGGGGAAATGGAAGGAAATACAATAAATCCATGGGTAGGAATAATATAGAGAAAAATAAAGGGAGCATACCATCAAGGGAGCAGGAATGAAGGAGGGGAGGTGAAAATCACATCTCCAAATGGAGAGGTCCTCCTAGTCAAGGCCCAAATTGGCAAGAGCATTAGCAGCATGATTACCTTCTTGATAAATATATTGAATAGAGAAGTTATCCAAGTATGACAAATTACTTTTGGTTTCCTCCATGATATACTCAATGGTCCAATATGAAGAATGGACACCTTTCAATGAGTTAATAATATTCATGGAGTTACCTTCAATTATAAAATTATTGTAAGGGTTGTCTTTTAGGAGGATTATGCCCTAGTACACTACTCTAGCTTCTATAAAGTGACTTGTTTACTTTTCAAAAATTTTAGCATAGGTAAGAAGGATATGATATTTATTTTTTATAACACCCCTATCCCTAGCAGGACCTAGGTTGCCTTTGGTTGCTCCATCAAAATTTAATTTGATCTAGATCGATAGAGGAGGGATCCACTTGACTCCTAATATGTCCACTTTATTAGAATTCAATGATCAGGAGGAGTAATAGAGAGGCTTAGGGAGGCAACCAACTTGGAATCAAGGGAGTTTTCAGTCTCATATTGATTTGGGATAAGGGATATGTTTTCCATAGTAGCTTCAATAATTTTGATTGTGGTAGATAGGTGATCTCTGTATTCATCTCAAAAAGCTTTGTTGTTCCTTTTCATATAAATTCTCCACAAAAATGGGGTGAGTAGAAGGTCCATAAATATCTCATTCTGACTCCAAAAAAGGGAGAGGACCATTGGAGACACATCTCAAAAATACTATTGGGTTGGGCCCAATATTACTTGAAGGAGTTAAGTAAGAAATGAGGAAACTTTTGAGAGAAAGAATACTCTAGGAAAAGTTGATTTACAGTTTCATAGTTCACTTCTCATAGGTAGCATCTATTGGGATAAGCATTCCTCTAGACTATAAAATATCGATAGTAAGAATTTTTTTTGGATAACTAACTAGAAAAAAATTAAAATTTTGAAGTGAGGTGCCTAAACCAAACCTACTTGACATAAAACCATTCTTCTATTTTTTTGTTTCAAGATGATATATTGGATTACTGAAAAGCATCCATTAATTCTTGTATTCCAAACTATAGAATGTACAATAATAGAGTTGTAGATAAAAAAAATTTCTTAACATCATGGATAAGATTTTCCTAGTCCTTTATTCACTATCATTAATATTATCTCTGGGTAAATAGTTCTAAGCTTTCCTTCCATTGATAATTTCAATAAAATCAGAGACTTTTTTGCCAAAGAAATAACTGGTGATAGGTTCTAGGCTGGGAAAGTTGGTATTATTAAAAAGGAGGAGCTTGAAATCCATGAATCTTTCCAAAATTCAATCTAACTACCAGATCCTAGCTTTCATCTCACTCCTTTTTGAAAGAGATATCTAAATTTAAGGAGGGAGTTCTAGAAAGTAGATTATCTAGGGGGGATTGGGCATCTAGGAAGTTGTTGCTCTACCTAAGATATTTGGCCTTTATTATTTCAACCCAACCAACATTGTACTTGTTGATCAATTTCCATCCCTATTTAGCTACCAAGGCACAATTCATCTACTTGACTCACTTAAAACCCAACACACCAAATTATTTCTTAGAGAAAATTTAGTCCCAAACAACCAGGGAAATCTTTTGTGGTTGTCCAACCTAGACCAAAGGAAGGATTTCTAGATTTGTTCAATTTTTTCATCAATGGAGACTAGGATTTTAAAAAGGAAGAGGAAATAGATCGAGATACTCTAGAGGGTAGCATGAATTAGTTGAGATTTTTCTCCCTAGCTGAGAAGAGCTCCCTTCCACCCTGCTAGCTTTCTTTTTTATTATTTCAAGGACAAGAGTCAAAAAACTGTCATGAGCCTTGCTAGAGAATAAAGTCATTCTGAGGTAAACCGAGGAAAGCTTTGAGATGGAAAAAACTAGGATTTCAACAATTTTCCTATCTTTTGGTGGGGTGTTGATGAAGAAGATTTTATTTTTGAGGAGGTAAACTTTTTGTCTAGGTTAACTTTTTGTTGTAACAATCTTAATTACTATAAAAACACCTAAAGAATTAAAATACTACCAATATGTTTTATTTAATAAACAAATAAAAGGTGATTTAAAATTATTATTATTATTTAATTGTTAGGCAAGTTAATAAACATTTTAATCATATCTTGGTTACTAATGTTAATTATTAAGCATTCAGCCAACACATATTTATTTTTATGGAATTTTTAAATAAGTTATAAATATTTTTTATAAAAATATTTTTTTTAATTAGAGTTATTATTTCACTTATAAAAACATATATTAAAGATAATCAAGTTTCTTTGACATAATATATGAAATTAATTGATGGTTAAAAGTATGAGATAATTTTAAAATATGTATAATAGTGATCTTGGTAATTGGTTGAGGGTATGTTAATAAAATCCCTTATATTTGGTTGAGGGTAAACCAAATCAAACAAAATCCTATGCAGTTGTTCGAGGGTCAATTGGAAAAGTAAAATCTCATGCATGTAACTCATACACTTGTGGTTTAAATAATATAGGTAAATCCATACACTCAACCAAGAAGTTGTTAGAAGACAAGAAAATTTGCACAATCATGAGAATAGTAGAAAGGAGAAATTATTAGCAAATAATAAAAGGTTATTTCACAAGATCATATATCCATCACAATATCATCAATATCATATCAATATTAAATGAATATCAATATCACACTAAAATTTTTATTGATAAAAAACTCAAGCAATGCATAAAGCAAAGCTTATTTGAGTTACATTTTACATAGCTTTATCTCTAGTATAAATATACATGAGACTCTTTACATTCCAAATCTTGACCTTTGCTCACTTCAAACTCATTGGATAACTTGAGTCTTCATATTCCTTTTGTTAGGACCCCATATTAACACTAATTTTGTAATTCTTATATTATTATGTAAAGAACCCTTTCCAATGTGGGGACCCCTTTATAAAGATATTTTATAATATTTTTAATGGTATGTAGCAAGTGAGGTGCCTAGAAAAAAGGGTCATTTCATGTAACCATTATCAATAATGTAATTGAATTTTGGTATAATAGTATAGACTGAGTAGCCCTTTGCATGTAAACTAACTCTTGAGCATTATGTTAGGGTTACATGCAGTGTATATTTGAAATAAAGGGGTCCATAAGTGAATGTATCTCTTTTCATATTAATAAAAGTATTGAATGAGGTTGCCCCCTTGAAGAGGCCTACGATTTCATGTTGTAATTTGTGAGATTATTATAATTATACATTTAAATTTTTAGTGCAATACTTTGTTCTTTCATGAAATTCTATTTTTATTGCAATATTATGTGAATGAGTTTATTTTTATTAGAAGGTTCCTAACAAGTGGTATCAGAGCACTTTCCAAGGTCAGTTTTTTTTGTGATTGTGATAGTTCTTGCCCTTCCATTTTATTTGCTAGGTATAAATTTATTGTGTTTTCATTTTTTGTTTGCTTCCTTACCAAAAAAAAGCACGGGCCTTTTTTTTTGCATTAATTTATTTGGTTAGAACCCTTTGTCAGGGGTTTTAAAATATCATAGAGGAGTTGTCATTATTGGCAAAGCTATATTATTTGTAAAGTGTCTAGTGAAGTGAGGTATGATTATGCTCCAATAAATAGGCCTCTAACAACACCCATCTATGGAATTGAGCTCTCATGTATCTTCGAGTATATAAAAAAACCCCTTAGGATTAGGAAAAGCCTTTACCCCTAGAAATATTTTTAGCCTTGTAAAATCCATAGTATACCAGACATAACATTTGAAAATTTTACACTCTCGTACTATCATAAAGAAAGGTAGTGTGCTCAAGGGTATGCATGGAATCCTCATTGAGTAGTGGTCTACAATATTGGTCCAAACACTATCATTTTTCACTATGGTATACAAAGGGCCTATGGGTAGTACATACACCCTAGATTAGAGTACCCTATTACGTTGAATTTTAAACCTACAACCAAAAATCCTACCACAAAAATTGATCATATTGAGGAGACTTCTTTATTCCATAATTATTGCATGAAACAAACACAATAATTTGGTGATGAACATACAATCAAGATAGGTATAAATTTAGTCAAAGTTACTAACATCTAGGACAAATTTTTCTAGTGTTAATAATAGTCATGTATAAATTTAGTTAGTCAATAACAATCAGGATAGAGTTTATCAATGTTAGTAATAGTTATTTGTGATATTAAAAATTTATAATAGACAAGGAGTTATCAGTGACATATTTATACCATGTAGTCATCAAAATAGTGAGCTACAATATCAGTAAAAAATGATACAAAGTTTTGTAAGGAATTGTTTGGCAAGAAACTAATTTTCTGAGTGAACAAAAACTCTAGGATAAAAATCAACAACACTTGATTATAACACTTCCAATAGAAAAAAAATTGGGGTGCCCAAAAAGAGTGTTGTGATATATAACTCATTAAAACTGCTTTGTTGACCTGATTAGTTTGGTATATAGCTTCCATGCATTTTTTTGTGCTAAAAAATATTATTTTGTGATCTAGTCCATTACGATCATATTTTCGAGATGATCATTTTGATATATAGCACCCAATTTTTTTTTTGGATCCTTCGTAAAAATAGTAACTCCTATAAAAATACTTATATTTATAGTAAGTCAGTGGTAGTGGTTCAAATTGTACCAAAATGGCTAGCAAAAGTAGAGGACACCAAAAGGAGATAGAACAAAACAATTTTTTGCAAAAAATACATACAATAATTAATAACCTTCTCAATGAATTTAAACAAACTAGGGAAGTAACACTTTTGAGAGGCGAACACATGAGATCCAAAGCTTTAATGGAAGAAAAATTAATAGAGGTTGAGAAAAAATTTAGAGATGACCCAAAGTTGTTTGAGCATCATAAAAATGACCAACCAGGTGGTAGTACCACTAATAAAAATAAAGGAATCCATAATGAGAAGGAAGGTTATCATTCTCTTTTTAACACAGATACTCCATTTAAGATACCTAAATTAGACTTCCCTAAGTTCAATGGAAAGTATGTGATGGGTGGTTATGTCGAGCAGATCAATTCTTCAAACTTCATAATGCCCCTAAATATTTGTGGATCACTATGGCATATTACAATTTTGAATCTAAAGATTTATAGTGGTATCAATGGTTACAAAATACAACTCTTGACCCTTCTTGGAAAGAATTTCAGTCACAATTAATCACTCATTTTAGCCCTAATGAATATGAGGACTTTATAGTAGCATTAACCAAACTGAAACAAACCTCTAAAATTTGTGAATATCAGACCCAATTTGAGAAACTGGCTAATAGGACCAAGGGGTTGAAAGAGGGATTTTTTCAAATTTATTTTATCAAAGGCTTGAAATATGATATCAAGGTTGAGGTCAAGATGTTCAAACCATAATTTATGATGCAATCCATGTTGAGGTATATTACATTATTTGGTACATGCTAATATGTCCCCATGGTACCTTCATGGTACAATTGTAAATATGTAATAGATTAGGGTTGAGTCAATAATTTAAAGTATGATTTATATTTCTCTTTTTATGTAAGTGTCAATGTGTAGGATATTCACAAGTGTTATGTAAGAGTGCAATGTGTCAAAAATGCAAAATTGTCATGTAAGTTAGAGTGCAAGTGTAGATTAAGAGAACGTGCACATGTGTTTTGTATGTAAGAGTGCAAATATGTAATGTGAGAATGTGCACAAGTTTCTTAGATTAGGAGTGCATGTAGAAGTGTAAGAGTCATGTAGATGTATGCAAGTGTTATAGAGTCAATTTTCCATATAGTATGTAAGTGGCAATATGACAAGCCAAAGGTCATGAGACTTGTCATATGAAGAGCAATAGTCAAGTACTTGAAAAGTCACATTACTATGGCTATATTATGGACATAATGATCCATGAGAAAATAATCCAAGAAGAGTTAACATTTGAGAATACAAAGTTGTAATAGGTAGAAAAATAATATAGCTTGTATACAACTTTTTGAGCAATTAATATTGTAAGTTTTCTTCATGCATAGTTCATGAATTACATAGGTCATTTACATTCAAATTTTAGTATATAAATGAATGTTATTTGATTTATTATATAGATCTTGAAATACATATTAATTTACTCATATTATTCTCCTTATATTATTGTTATGACCTTTAATATTCTGGCTATTTTATATTTAGGACCTGTGATATTTTGTGGTATTAAGGCTAAAAGAGCCAATAGGCCATAGGATTGGTGAGATTAGCTGGAGAATTTTTTTAACTCAAAGGAGGCCATCTAAATTTCCATAAGCCAAACCCACATTTCCTTCCAAATTCACACCCAATACTAATAATAAATATACCCCTACAAGCACTTGACTATAGAAGAGATGGATGCCCAACGTGCATAAGGATTATGTTATAATTGTGATGAGAAGCATTCACCAAGGTATAAATACATCCAAAATAAGTTATTTTTGTTGGATGTAGAGGAGTCAGTAAGCAATGAACAAATTTATCATGAAATAGAACCATCAGAGAAACTACTTAAAGATGAGGGTGAAATACAAGAAGAACCACAACCATAAGTTTTTGTCCATGCTTTTATAGGAATTATTCCCCCTGAGAAAATGAAAATAGTAGTTTTTTTTTTACATGGTGGAATCAGTAGCCGCCATGAATTCAAGCAGGTTGTCCAACTTTTATGGCCGCCACAGTATTCTGCGTTGTTCACCCCGGAAGCTGCCACACATATCTTCGTGCAGTCCGCCCCTATAACCGCCATGCCACAATCATTTTAAACCTTTTATGCCACTTAAAGCACTAGGAAAGGGACAAGAGTTCAATTCGACAAGACCCAAGATTTGAACCTTGGACCTCCACCCCCTTATGGGGTTTGGATGAACCAATTGGTCTACACCTCGGACCTAAAATAGTAGGTTTTTTCAAAGGACATCTTACTATTATTATTGATTCAAGAACTATTCATAACTTTATTGATCCTCAAGTTGTGAATCAAGTCAATTGTTACATACATGGTTGCAACTCCTTTGAGGTTATGGTGGAAAATGGTAAAATATTACCTTGCAAATGGAAATACCACAATGTTAAGTTGAAGATAGAGGATTATGAGCTCAATAATCACATGTTTGCTCTTAAACTAGGATGATGTGATGTTGTGCTAGTAGATCAATGGCTGGGTACTTTGGGAACCATAGCCTATAAATTTGTAAAGTTATGGATGTAGTTTTCATAAAATGGTAGGTCCTACACTTTGTGGTTCGCTAGTAGGATCTCCCTAGATTATTAATTCAAACCATATGGAGAAGTTAAAAAAATATTCTCATGGGGTAGTAGCTTAGATATTTTTAATTCAACCATAGACTTCAGTATAAGACAAACCTCCTAAAGCTTTGCAACTCATTTTTACTAAGCATGATGTAGTTTTTGTAGAACTGAAATAATTACCACCATGCTATTTCCATGATCATGCAACACCATTGGTACCCAATAGTGTGCCACCTAACATCAGAACTTATCAATACCCCTATGCACTTAAGTCAAAAATCAAAAAATTAGTACAATAATTATTCCAAGCAGAATTCATTTAGCCTAATAATAGTCCTTGTTCTTCTCTAGACCTATTAGTTTGAAATAAATATGGATCTTGGCATTTGTGTATAGATTTTTGTGAGCTCAATAAGCTCACCATTAAGGAAATATTTTCTATGTTGAGCAAGGTGCAGCAACAGTATTGTCATTGTTGTCAACACAATCAGATAGATCTGTTGATGCAGTGGACAGGAAGTTCAAAAGCTATTCAGATGCAGAAGACAAGAGTTCAAAGGTTATTCAGAGTATGTACCAGTGATTTTCCAAGAAGACCGAAGTGGCCCATATGCAAAAGATCAAAGAAAAAGACAAGTAAGAAAAGTGTCACGATATCGCGACATATACAACAGGCAAGAAAACTGTCACGATTTCGCGACATGTTGGAAGAGAGAAAAAGCAGGAAAAACTGTCATGATTTCGTGACATGTTGGAAGAGAGAGAAAAAGCAGGAAAAACTATCATGATTTCATGACATGTTGGAAGAGAAAAAGAAGGAAAAACTGTCACGATTTCATGACATGTTGGAAGAGAAAGAAAAAGTAGGAAAAACTGTCACGATTTCGTGACATGTTGGAAGAGAAAAAGGCAAGTGGAAAAACTGTCACGATTTCGTGACATGTTGGAAGAGAAAGAGAAAGCAAGAAAAAGTGTCACGATTTCGTGACAAGTTTGAAGAAAGAGAACAAGTAAGAAAAGTGTCACGATTTCATGACATGTCGCATTTTCACGACTAAAATAGGAGAGAGAAAGTAAGTTTGAAAAGTGTCACGATATCGTGACATGTCACATTTTCATGACTAAAATAGGAGAGAGAAAGTAAGTTTGAAAGTGTCACGATTTCAGACAAAAGAAAGAAGTAAAGACAAAAGAACTGTCATGATTTCATGACAAAAGCAGAAAGCAAGACTTCGAAGGCGAAGTGTCACGATTTCATGACAAAAGCAAAGAAGTAAAGTACGAAAGCAGAAGTGTCACGATTTCATGACAAAAGCAGAGAAGAAGACTTCGAAGGCAGAAGTGTCACGATTTCGTGACAAAAGCAAAGAAGCTAAGTACGAAAGTAGAAGTGTCATGATTTCATGACAAAAGCTAAGTTGAAGACTACGGAGGTAGAAGTGTCATGATATCGTGACAAAAGCAAAGTCGAAGTCTATGGAAGCAAAGTGTCGCGATATCATGACAAAAGCAAAGACGAAGTATACGAAGGCAAAAATGTCATGATATCATGACAAAAGAAAAGACGAAGTCTACAGAGGTAAAAATGTCATGATATCATGACAAAAGAATAGAGAAAGCGTACGGAGGTGAAAGTGTCATGATATCGTGACATGTATTTTCATGGCAACAACAACAAAAGAAGCTACAGAGGCAGAAATGTCATGATTTCATGATAGGTCATAAATGCGCAAGTCAAGAAGGAGAACCCGACTGAAATGAGAAGTATGACAGTGGACCGACATCACTACGACATTTACAGGGGTAGTTACAGAGTGATTTCATACTGCTAAAATACGAAGAGTGATCAAAAGTCAATATGGCGGTTATAGGGTCTATCTAGAATGAAATCATCAAGCGATGGATAAACCGAACATCTTCTTGAGTTGAAGCCGACGAAGACCGATGACAACCGACTAAAATTAGGGTTTACAATTGTTATGAAAGTCGACTAAGATTAGGATTTACAACCGACTAAGATTAGGGTTTTCATCATAAAAAATATTGTTATAAAAGGAGGGTTATTTGGAGAATTGAGGAGATGGTGGAATGTGTGTGAAATACGATCATTGTGCACAGAGAGCAAGTCGTGTCGAATCATGCTAAGTGCAAAATTCACAAGAGAGAAGAGTGCGCAAAAGGGAGAAGATGATCATGAAGTTCGACTGTAACGAAGTAGAGTGTGCGAAGTGATTGCATAGAGAGAGCAGAGTGCACAGAGAACGCAAAGGTGAAGAAGACCAATCAGGGTCTTGCAAAAGCAAAGGTATCTTACTATCAAACTTATAGATTCAAATTGAAGTCCAAGTTGTAGCTTGGCATCAGGGGTTGGTGCTCCTTTCTATTGGTGCAGATAAATCAAGGGTTAGTGCTCCTTCCATTGTGATAAATCAAGGGTTGGTGCTCCTTTCTATTGGTGCAGATAAATCAAGGGTTGGTGCTCCTTTCTATTGGTGTAGATAAATCAGGGGTTGGTGCTCCTTACAGTGGGTGCTAGTAAATTGATTGTAAAGTTGGTGCTTTGCAAAGGCTGGATTTGGATGGTAGTCCAAGCAGTCAATTTTTGAGGAGTAGCCACATTGGTGAACCTCGTTAAATCTTGTGTTGTGTGATGCTCTTTTGTTATACTTGTTGTATCTAGTAATAAGTTTTAATTGTTACGGTATTAAGAGCTATAAATTTAAGTTTAAAGAGCTACACTGATTCACCCCCCTCTCAGTGTCATTGTAAGACTAACAATTGGTATCAGAGCTAAGTTCCTGTACAAGCTTAACCGGCTAGGGTGATCTTGGAAGTAACACAATGGTAGGTGGTGAAGGCTTCTCATCAAACAAAGCACCATTGTTTGATGGATCTAATTACGCATTCTGGAGAATCAAGAATGTCAGTTCAACAGAAGACAGCTTCGATGAGGATTCTGAAGAGGAAACAGGTGAAGCTCTTTTCATGGCATTTGAAGAAGTAAAATCAGAAAAGGAAGAAGGAGTGAACTCTGAAGTATGTGGTGAAAACCTTGAGGCTGAAGTAGATCTAGAAGGTGAGTTGATCTCTGCACTTGAAGAGTGGAAAATAGAGAGGAAAAAGAATAAGAAAATTTCAAAAAATCTTGAGGATGCAAATGAAATCATAACCAGTCTAAAAGTACAGACAGAAGAATACAAGAAAATATCTAAAGATCTCAAAGTACAAATTACCATGAAAATAGATTATTGCTGCAAACTAGAAGAAGAGAATGTTGGTTTACGGATGCAGATAGAAGAGATGAATCACAAAATTAGTTGCTATCACAAACGCGAAGAAAGTTCTATGAAGTTGGATAAGATTATAAATGACCAAAGGCCTACAAGCATCAAATTTGGTCTGGGTTTCATCGAAGGAGAATCATCAAATGGATCAAAGGCCAGAAATGTAGAATCCATAAAGAATGAAGATAAGAAACAGGTTGATCAAGGAAAAATGTCTCATGCAAAAGAAAGCAATAATGCCAGGCACGAAAGGAGAATTGACAATGATGGATTCACCAATGTCACACATCAAAGAAGAAGAAGACCTATGGCTCCTACGGCAACATGGCAAAGACCATCACCCAGGTTCAATTATCCCTTTTCTGGTTTCTATTTTAAATGCAATGGCTATGGACATAAAATCTCAGACTGCAAATATAATGTAAGACCAAGGAATTTCACCAGTAGAAATGCTTTTTCTCCTCTGATGAATTATACGATAGAATGTTATAACTGTCATAATTTTGGGCACATTGCAAGAAACTGTAGAAGTACATTTGCATCAAATCAGTTTCAGGGAAGAAAATTTCAACCAAATAGGATGAGACAAAATAGAAAACTTCTCGAAAAACATGCACAAGCTATTGATAAGGGAAAGGCAAAACAAGAGCCCAAAACTACTATCAAAATGGAGTGGAAAGAAAAAGAGCGACTTAAGGAAGAAAAGGAATCCTTAATCGTACAAACAACATTTAAAGCACAGAATAAATATGTACCATGGATACTTGATAGTGGATGCTCCAGTCATATGACAGGTGACAAACAAAAATTTGAGAAGTTACAGAAATATGAAGGTGGTTCAGTAAAGTTTGGAAATAATGATGGAGCTAAGATAGTTGGCAAAGGTTCAGTTAAAATTAGTGACAGAAAAATTAAGTCAGAAGAAGTCTTGTTTGTGGATGGTTTGAAACATAACTTGTTGAGCGTAAGTCAGATTTGTGATAAAGGTCATGAAGTAGTTTTTAAGAAGCAGGGTTGTGAAGTCAGAAAAACAAACAGTGGAAAATTGATAGCAACTGGATCAAGGACATCTGGAAACCTGTACACGCTCTCAGAGACTTCAAAAGGAGCTTGTTTTATTGGACAGGAAGAAGAAAATTGGTTGTGGCACAAGAGACTCGGTCATATCAGTTTTGATAATCTAGTAAAAATCAACTCAAAAAGGGCAGTGAGAGATATTCCCACCATCAACAAACCTGCAAACAACATTTGTGCTTCATGCCAAAAGGGGAAGCAAACTAGAGTCACATTCAAAACAAAAGAGTACTACACAAGCAAACCTTTGGAACTAATACACACCGATTTATGTGGACCCATGAGAACACAAAGCATAAATGGTGACAAATATTTTATGTTGTGCATTGATGACTATTCCAGAATGACATGGATATTTTTCTTGAAGCATAAATCAGAAGCTTTTGAAATGTTCAAGACTTTCAAAAACCAAGTTGAGAATGAAACAAGAAAGAGGATCAAATGTTTAAGATCAGATAGAGGAGGAGAATTCATTTCAGAGGAGTTTACAGAGTACTATGAAAAATACGGTATTAGGAGACAGTTTTCAGCAGCCAGGACACCTCAATAGAATGGAGTGGTAGAAAGAAAGAACAGGACAGTGCAGGAAATGGCATGGACTATGTTGGCTGAAAGCAGAGTAGCAGATAGATTTTGGAAAGAAGCAGTCCATACTGTGGTGTATATCCAAAATAGGTACATGCTGAGAACACATGAAAGCAAAACTCCTTATGAGTTGTGGTTCGGTAAAAGGGCAACAACAAAATACCTCAAAGTTTTTGGCAGCAAGTGCTACATCAAAAGAACTGAAGATAATCTTGGTAAGTTTGAAGATAGAGCGGATGAAGGTATTTTTGTTGGTTATTCATCAAAAAGCAAAGCTTACAAATGCTACAACAAGAGGCTAAAGAAAATTGTGGACAGTGTCGATGTTAAATTTGATGAAGGTAGAGAACGAGTAATTAGCTATGAAAAGAACTACCCAATTTATGAAGAGGTTATTGAAGGAGATGAGGAAAATGAAATGGAAAAGATACAAAAAATTGACTCAGATGATTTAAGTTGTGATTCAGAAGTGGAAGAAAATAAGAAATTCAAAACAAGCAGCTGGCAGAAAAATCATCCTAGAGAGCAAATAATTGGAGACCCCAAAGTTGGTGTTCAGACAAGAAGAAGAGTAGTAAGTAACTACTCTCTATTATCCAGCATTGAGCCCAAAAATGTTGTTGATGCAAGCAAAGATGAAAGTTGGATGAAGGCAATAAATGAAGAATTAGATCAGATCGAGAAAAACGAAACTTGGGAGTTAGTACCTAGACCTGCAAATAAAAATATAATCGAGACTAAATGGATTTTTCGAAACAAATTGAATGAAGACGGACAGGTAGTCAGAAATAAAGCAAGATTGGTATGTAAGGGTTATGCACAAGTTGAAGGCATTGAATTTGAGGAAAATTTTGCACCAGTAGCTAGACTAGAGGCAATTAGAATGTTTCTGGCTTTAGCAGTCTACAAGAATTTCAAAGTTTATCAAATGGATGTGAAATCAGCGTTTTTGAATGGGAAACTTGAAGAAGAGGTTTATATTGAGCAACCAAGATGGTTTCCAACTTGGTGATGATCCCAACTTGGTTTGCAAGTTGAAGAAAGCATTATATGGCTTAAAACAGGCACCCCGAGCATGGTATGCAAGGCTAGACAACTATCTCACTCAACAAGGGTTTAAGAAAGGTATGGTGGATAGTAATTTGTATGTCAAAATAGAAAATGGGCATCTTATTGTTCTTGTTGTATACGTAGATGATATCATATTTGGCAGTAGCAAAGATGAGTCATGTAAAGATTTAGCAAATAAGATGCAGAAAGAATTTGAAATGTCAATGATTGGTGAACTTTCGTATTTCCTCGGGTTGCAAGTTAATCAAAATAAGAAGGGCATATTTATTTCTCAAGTTAAATATGTGAAAGAGATGTTAAAAAAGTTCACAATGGAGGATTGTAAGCCAGTTAGCACTCCCATGACGACAGATTGCAAGTTGAGTAAGGATGACAAATCTCCACCTGTTGATCAAACCATGTACAGATCTATGATTGGGAGCTTACTATGCACTGACAACTACCAGACCAGATATTTTGTAGGCAGTATGCATGGTAGCACGATTTCTAGGCTAATCCCAAGGAGACTCATGTGACAGCAGTGAAGAGGATTCTTCGGTACCTCAAGGGTACTATGGAGTATGGGTTATGGTATCCGAAAGGTAAAGACTTCACCCTTATTTCGTATTCAGATGCAGATTGGGCAGGAGGTGTCGATGACAGAAAGAGTACCAGTGGAGGTGCATTCTATCTTGGAGACAGATTGGTCGCGTGGCACAGTAAGAAACAAGAGTCAGTTTCTTTATCGACAGTAGAGGCAGAATATATTGCAACGACAACATGTTGTACGCAGGTATTGTGGATGAAACAAACCCTGAAAGATCTTGGTATTAGCTTCAATGAGCCAATATCAGTTAAGTGTGATAACACCAGTGCCATTAACATCTCCAAGAATCTGGTTATGCATTCACGCACAAAACACATTGCTATCAGGTATCACTTTTTGAAGGAGAAAGTTGTGAAAGGTGAGGTTAAGTTGGATTTTGTTCCAACTACAGAGCAAGTAGCAGATATCTTCACAAAACCATTGCCCAAGGAAGTTTTTGAGTACCTTCGCAATAAATTGGGAGTGGTCACACTTCCCAAGAATTGACTAGCTACAGGGATCACATTCTCAGGGGGAGCATTTAAGTATTTGATTATCTTTTTGCTCATGTTCATGATTTTTGCTAAGTGTAATAAATTTTGCCTGAGAATGTTGTGCATGGACTCAGGGGGAGTCTGCAGTAGCCCTTTGGTATTATTGTCAAAGGGGGAGAAGAGTTACAGGAAATTGCACATGTGTTGCCAAAAATTCCAAAGGGGGAGATTGTTGAGCAAGGTGCAGCAACAATATTGTCATTGTTGTCAACACAGTCAGATAGATCTATTGATGCAGTGGACAAGAAGTTCAAAAGCTATTCAGATGCAGAAGATAGGAGTTCAAAGGTTATTCAGAGTATGTACAGTGATTTTCCAAGAAGACCGAAGTGGCCCATATGCAAAAGATCAAAGAAAAAGACAAGTAAGAAAAGTGTCACGATATCGTGACATATACAGCAGGCAAGAAAAACTATCGTGATTTCATGACATGTTGGAAGAGAGAGAAAAAGTAGGAAAAACTATCACGATTTCGTGACATGTTGGAAGAGAGAGAAAAAGCAGGAAAAACTGTCACGATTTCGTGACATGTTGGAAGAGAGAAAAAAGGAAAAACTATCGTGATTTCACGACATGTTGGAAGAGAGAGAAAAAGCAGGAAAAACTATCACGATTTCATGACATGTTGGAAGAGAAAAAGGCAAGTGGAAAAACTGTCATGATTTCGCGACATGTTGGAAGAGAAAGAGAAAGCAAGAAAAAGTGTCACGATTTCGTGACAAGTTCGAAGAAAGAGAACAAGTAAGAAAAGTGTCACGATTTCGTGACATGTCACATTTTCGCGACTAAAATAGGAGAGAGAAAGTAAGTTTGAAAAGTGTCACGATATCGTGACATGTCGCATTTTCATGACTAAAATAGGAGAGAGAAAGTAAGTTTGAAAAGTGTCTGATATCCGACATGTCACATTTTTCATGACAAAAAGAGAGAAAGAAGTTTGAAGTGCGATTCATGACAAAAGAAAGAAGAAAGTACAAAGGAATGTCACGATTTCATGACAAAAGCAGAAAGCAAGACTTGAAAGAGAAGTGTCATGATTTCATGACAAAAGCAAAGAAGTAAAGTACGAAGTGAAGTGTCATGATTTCATGACAAAAGAAGAGAAGAAGACTTGGAAGGAGAAGTGTCACGATTTCATGACAAAAGCAAAGAAGCTAAGTACAGAAGCAGAAGTGTCATGATTTCATGACAAAAGCTAAGTTGAAGACTACGGAGGTAGAAGTGTCACGATATCGCGACAAAAGCAAAGTCAAAGTCTATGGAAGCAGAAGTGTCATGATATCACGACAAAAGCAAAGACGAAGTATACGGAGGCAAAAATGTCACGATATCATGACAAAAGAAAATACGAAGTCTACGGAGGCAAAAATGTCATGATATCATGACAAAATAATAGAGAAAGCGTACGGAGGTGAAAGTGTCATGATATCGTGACATGTATTTTCATGGCAACAACAACAAAAGAAGCTATAGAGGCAGAAATGTCATGATTTCATGACAGGTCATAAATGCGCAAGTCAAGAAGGAGAACCCGACTGAAATGAGAAGTATGATAGTGGACCGACATCACTACGACATTTACAAGGGTAGTTACAGAGTGATTTCATACTGCTAAAATACGAAGAGTGATCAAAAGTCAGTATGGTGGTTACAGGGTCTATCCAGAATGAAATCATCAAGCGATGGATAAACCGAACATCTTCTTGAGTTGAAGCCGATGAAGACCGATGACAGCCGACTAAAATTAGGGTTTACAGTTGTTATGAAAGCCAACTAAGATTAGGGTTTTCATCATAAAAAATATTGTTATAAAAGGAGGGTTGTTTGGAGAATTGAGAGATGGTGGAATGTGTGTGAAATACGGTCATTGTGCATAGAGAGCAAGTCGTGTCGAATCATGCTAAGTGCAAAATTTGCAAAGAGAGTAGAGTGTGCAAAAGGGAGAAGATGATCATGAAGTTTGACTGTAACGAAGCAAAGTGTGCGAAGTGATATGCAGAGAGAGCAGAGTGCGAGAGAACGCAAAGGTGAAGAAGACCAGTCAGGGTCTTGCAAAAGCAAAGGTATCTTACTCATCAAACTTATAGATTCAAATTGAAGTCCAAGTTGTAGCTTGGCATCAAGGGTTGGTGCTCCTTTCTATTGGTGCAGATAAATCAAGGGGTTGGTGCTCCTTCCAGTTGGTGGCGTAAATCAGGGGTTGGTGCTCCTTCTCTTGGTGCGATAAAGGGGGCTCTTCTATTGGTGCAGATAAATAAGGGGTTGGTGCTCCTTCCAGTGGGTGTTGGTAAATTGATTGTAAAGTTGGTGCTTTGCAAAGGCTGGATTTGGATGGTAGTCCAAGCAAGTCAATTTTTGAGGAGTAGCCACATTGGTGAACCTCGTTAAATCTTGTGTTGTGTGATGCTCTTTTGTTATACTTGTTGTATCTAGTAATAAGTTTTAATTGTTGCGGTATTAAGAGCTATAAATTCAAGTTTATAGAGCTACACTGATTCACCCCCCCCTCTCAGTGTCATTGTAAGACTAACATTCTATTCTAGTAGTAGATGAATTGTTGGATGATTTGCATGGTGTTATGTTTTTTCAAAGTTAGATCTTCACTTGAGTTATCATCAGATAAGGCTCAAGGAGTAGGATATTCCCATAATAGCATTCTACACTCATGAGGGTCATTATGAATTCTTGGTTATGACATTTGGATTAATGAATTAACCTTCCATATTTCAAAATCTCATGAATAAAATCTTCCACCCATTCCTTCACAAATTTATTCTAGTTGTCTTTGATGACATTTTGGTTCACTCTTGGGAGGAGAACCTCACCCATTTGGATCCGAATCTATACCTTTTGTCTCATAACAAAATTTATGCTAAGAGGTCTAAGTGCTATTTTGGATTGATATAAGTAGATTATTTGGTTTACATTGCCACCAATTATGGAGTTAAATTTTACCCTAATAAGATTTAATTTGTTCAATATTGGTTGAAGCCTCACATTCTCAAGGGACTTCATGAATTTTTGGGCCTCATTGGGTATTACCATAATTTTTTCCAAAATATGTAAAAATAGTTGCTCCTTTAATGACAATATTAAAATATAATTATTTTACTTGATCAGGCCCAGTTGAGAAGACTTTCTTTGACCTAAAACATGCTATGATGACCACTCTAGTATTAGCCATGCCTAATTTTTCAAAATCTTTTGTAATTGAAAGTGATGCTTTGGGAAATGAAATAGGAGCCATGTTGATGCAAGAGAAAAGACCATTGGCATTTATTAGTAAAGCACTTTTAGGTCAAAATCTAGATAAATCTACTTAGACAAAGGATATGCTCACTATCCTACATATGGTTAATCACTGGCAACCCTATCTCATTGGGCATCATTTTTCATCAAAATAGACCACCAAAGTCTCAAATGCTTCCTAGAGCAATGGGTTGCCACCCTTAGATAAAAAAATTGGGTCTCTAAATTAATGGCTTATTATTATGAGATTACATATAAAAAGGAAAGGAGAACATTATGGCTGATGCCCTCTCTTGATAATTTGAGGATCAAAGTATGTTATGTGTTATCTCTTCACCCATACCTCATTGGATTAATTCTCTTAGAGAGGACATGCTCAAGGACTCTAGATTGCAAAATTTGATTTCCACACTTCAAATAGAGCCTACCTCATGCTCAAGATACACTTGGGATGGATAATATTTGATATACCTTGATCACCTTGTTCTTCCCCAAAATTCTCAACTATGGAAACTCATATTAAAGGAAATGCATACCTCGCCAACCATTAGCTATTATGGATTCCTTAATACTTATGAAAGTATTAAGCATATTTTATTTTGGAAGGGAATGAATAAGGATACTCAAAATTTTGTGGAAGAATGTGACATGTGCCAAAAAATAAAAGGATAAATGGTGCATTCCCCTAGAACTCTTCAACCCTTGCCCATTTCAGAATAAGTATGGATATATATTTCCATGGAATTTATTGAAGGGTTACCTAAGTCAAGACGTAAATAATATATTTTTGTGGTAGTGTATCATCTCATAAAGTATGCTCATTTTTATTTCCTCTCCCATCCCTACACAACCTCAATAGTAGCCCAAATCTTTCTAGACTCCATTTTTAGCCTTCATGGAATGATAGCATCTATTGTGTCCAATCGAGACCCTCCCTTCACTAGTCATTTTTAGAAAGGATTGTTTAAGTTGTAGGGTACTTAGTTAAAAATTATTTCAACCTATAATTAACCAATGGATGTTCAAATAGAGATTGTGAACAAATGCTTGGAGATCCACAATTGTTGCTTTACCTCTAAACATATTACATAGTGGGTGAAACAGATTCCCTTGTATGAATGATGGTATAATGCCTCATATCACACTACAATGAAGGTTGACCATTTTGAATCAGTTTATGATCATCCTCCATCAAAACCCTCCTATATTCTAGGAATATCTAGGGTTCATATTTTTGATAATACACTCAATCAACACATCGTAGTCCTTCGTCAATTGAAGATAAATATAGAATTAGACCAAACTTGTATGCACCAATAAGCTAATAATTATTGTTCTAAGAATATTTGAAGTAGCAGATATGTTTTTCTTTGCATGCATCCATATAAATAGTCCTCACTCCAGCTTCACAGATGTCAAAAACTAGCTACCAAATGCTATGGACCCTACTAGGTCTTACAAGGAATTGGTGCAATGGCCTACAAATTGTTCCTCTTGACTATATCAAAGCTCCATCATATATTTCATGTCTCCTATATCAATAATGTTGTGGGTATTGATTCAATCTATTTTACCATAACTAGATAAAGAGGGTTCCATCTTGCTTGAGCTAGAACAAATTTTGGATCATAAATTATACACTCTTTGGAACCGTGTCATAATTAAGGTTCTTATTCAATGGCATGGACTACAACCAGAATATGTCACTTGGGAGTATCTCCAATAGCTACAATACTAGTTTTCTCATCTACAACTTTAAGTACAAAGCTTTTTGAAGGATAAGGGCATGTTAGGACCCCATCCTAATACTATTTTAGTAATTCTCATATTATTATGTAATGGTCCCTTTCCAATGTGGGGATATCTTTATAATGATATTATGTAATGGTATGTGGCAAGTGAGATGGCTAGACAAGTGGGTTCATTTCATGTAACTATTATCAAGAATCTAATTGATGTTTAGTAGGAGATTATAGCTCGAGTGACACATTGCATGTAAGCCAACTCTTGAGAATTAGGTTAGGATTGCATGAAATGTATCTTTAAAATAAAATGGTCCATAAATGAATGCATATTTTTGCATATTAATGAAATTATTGAAGGAGTTTCTCCCCTCGAAGAGGCCTATGATTATGTGTTGTAATTTATGATATTGTTATAATTTTGCATTTACATTTTGTATTACAATATTTTGTTCTTTCATAAAATCATGTTTTTATTGCAATATTTATGTAAACAAGTTTATTTTTATCAAAATGTTCCTAACACCTTTATTATATAATAATTCCTACATGTTACATAAAGATAAAGTATCTCATGATTGCATATAACTCCCTACTTCTAAAGTTGACACAACACACTCAAAGACTTCACTTCCTAACTAGACACCTCACATACTTGAATACATGACACGTGCTTACATATACTAAATTGAAATATACTTTATACATAAAAAATCAAACTCAAACCCTAATATAAATATTTAAAATGGGACCAAATAATGTAAGACCTCCAACACTTCCCCATATTACATTATTTGGTATATTGGCCCTTTGTCTTGTGCTTCTTTCCTTGAATCTAACTCTAGTACTCCTTCAAGTTTGGGCACTAAATATGTTCTTCGAGGCTGACACCTGTAATCCTTATGAGCAAGTCATCACAATAATATATTTCATTAATATTGTCCTTGTCATCATTAGAATCTCATAACTCAACTATATTTCTAATACTTGCAGAAAGTAATAATTTATCATCTCGTTTATATTTTGATATTTTTGAATCAAATTTGTCTATATCTTATTTGTTTATACCCAAATTTATTTCTTGAAGAAGATAATTTGCTATCATATATTGTAGTCATATGTATCACAATTGATATCTTTCATCACAGGTTTGTTCTTAAAACTCATAATCAATTCTTCTTGCCTTTGGTTCTTATCTTTATAAATTTTAAAAGTAATGCCATAAAATTTATCATACCTATATCAAGGGATAGTATAATAGCATCTTTAGAATTTTCATGTGCTTCAATATGTTTTCAACTTAGATAATTTTCAAATGTTCTAAAATTTTCATCTTTGGATCCTCTATAAATTGAGTGTAAATCCTTCTTTAATTTCATTGATGTCTCTTTGCTCATCAATATTTTCCATCAAATATTGTGTGCAAAATTTTAGACATCTCAACCTTTCTTTCGTTTCTTCTAGAAATGCATTCGTTTTCTTCCATGGTAATTTAGCCTTCAACATACAAAAGAAAAAAAAATCAATTTCAATTCAATATCCCTTAATCAACAAATTTTCAGCTTTCATTCAATTTTTAATTATTCATAATCTTCTTCTTCATTTATTTCCTTTCAATTTTCTTCACTCAATTTTTCTTAAATTATTTCAATAACTTATTCAATCTATTTCTCAATCAATTTCAAATATCAAAAATATCAATCAATTTCAATTCAAATAAATCATTTCAATTCTTCAAACCACTTCATTTTATTTAATAATTAGTTTAATTTTTCTTATATCCCCTTTTTAATTCAATATCTCAAATTTTAAATCTTCTTATATCTCCCAATTTTAATTAATCAACAATTCAGTTCTTTTTTCAACTATCAAGTCATTTCCCTTTTCATCATTAATCATTAAGCAAATAATTTCTCCTCCTTTCAATTTCAATCAAATTAATTTCTTCATTCAATTAATTAATTATATTTACTTATAAATATTAATCATTCAATCATTTCAAATTAATTCTTCCTATCACTCCACGTTAATTAATTAATCCAATTCTTATAACTCCAAAAATAACTCTCATTCACTTTTAATATTTCCCAAAAATAAATATGTTCCCAATTAGATTTAATAATATAAAGGTTAATATTACATTTGGTTCTCTCTCATTCTCCTCTGACATCAATGAAATATAATTTCAATAGCACGAATTTCATTGTACTTTCTATTCTAGGTTGAATGTTGCTATTGTAGTAATCACATGCATTAAACTTTTTGCCTTCATTGTCATTTCATAAATCCTCTCATATGCATCCTCTTCAACCTAGTCTTCTACTCACAAATTACCTAATTTCTCGAAATATTTACTCTCACAACTCACCTTGTATCTTGAAATATTCACTCTCACTACGTCTATACTCTCGGATATACCCAAAGCACTACATTCTCCATAGCTCTTCCTTTTTGTCCTACAACTTGATCTTCCTCATGTTATTATCTTTTTTAACATCCTCCAAAGCTTTCACTTCAGTAAACATCCACTCCACCAATTCATCCTCTTATAAAACATCCTCCTACACTTTTACTCTAGAAAATGTCCACTAGTCCAATAATTATTCTCCACTCCAGCAAATATCCACCACTCTAGTAATTGTTCTCCACTCCAACAATCAACTTCCACTCTAAAAATCATTCTTCACTCCATTAATTAAATTTTGCTCCAACAATATCTTATCCAATGCTTCTATTCCAACAATAAATGTTCTCCAATATTTTCTCCTCCAAGGCCTTCACTTCAATAGTTGATATCTTTACTCCTACGAATCACATACATCCTTCTTTGTTTCTAGATGTATCCAATACCACTATTAGAAAATAATCAAAATTATCTCATAGGAATCAATCACGGGATCATATATCAATCATAGTATCATCAATATCAATATTAATATTAAATAAGGATCAATATCACATAAATCACACTAAAATATTTATTTATACAAAACCCAAGCAATACATAAAGCAAATCTTCTTTGAGTTATATTTTACATAGTTTTATCTCAAATATAAATATACATCCATGAATTTTGACGTTTGCTTTCCTAAAAATAATGAAAGAACTTGACTCTTCATATTCCTTACATAACAAGTCCCACATATTACATAAATATAAAGTATCTCATGATTTCATATAATTCTCTACTTCTAAACTTGACACAACACACTTAAAAATTCTTCACTTCCTAACTAGACATACCACATAATTAAATATATGACACATGCTCACACCTACTAAATTGAAATATATTTTATACATAAAAATCAAGCTCACTCTCTAATCTAAATATATACAATAAAACAAAACAATGAAATTCCTCCAATTGAAATAGGAAACTTCATACAGTTTGTATAGAATTATAATTGTGTAAATGAAAAATAAAATAAGTTTCTTTATGCATAGTTATAATGTACCTAATGATATTGCTTCATGGAATTCTAATTTCCCTTAATCTTTAGTTGATTTTTGTCTTCTTTATGGTGTCCATATTTCCAATGCTTAATCCTCTTGGTATTTCCCCTAGTAGATCCTCCCCCTATGGTTCCCTTGGGAGTGTCTATCTTCTTTTGATACCTTCCTTTATCTTGGTCCCTTCAAGATAAGTGTTAGTATCATCTCCCATCCCAATTGTTCATTTTTATTGGTCCTATTAAACTTCACATTCGATGTTGGATCATTATCCTCATCCTCATTAATCCCCCTTGGCCTCACATGTTTAGCTATCAGTGTTGGGTTGTTTGTGTGTGGGTCAATAATTACCCTTGTTCAGCTCCATGTTGGATTTTTATGCCTATAGCTCGATGGTAATGGTTTGGTTTCTAGGTTAGTTACCTTTGTGGTATTGGTCCCCTATGGTACTTGGTGATTGGTTGTATGTGTGGTAATAAGTGGGTTTAGATTTGGCCTTTTTCCTATTCCAATCATGTTCAACCTTTTATTTTCCTTTCCAAGGTGTGGAACTTCTATTCTGATTATTCCTTAACTGAATCCTGTAATCATTTTTCAACATCGACCCTTATGCTCTTTGATTTTAGTCACCCTATTTTTCCCAATTCTGGATGGACTTCGTAAGATCCACTTCTTGCAATCATGTGTTATCTTCTCACACGTCTATATTTCCTTCTATGTGTCCTTGTTGTAGTGCTACCAATCCTTTCATCCTTTGTATCCAAAGGTTTCCCAATATTATAATTCGTTTATCATGGATTTGGCTTTATTATCCAACATCATTTGTCATAATCCAAGCATGATTTACCTAGACTATTTCATTCACATTGTCCACTATCCATCCAAACTCCATCTTTTGTTGATATCAAAGGTACCTCCTTCTTTCCAAATCACTTGCTTAATCCTAAAAAGTCTCCTTAATCGATACTTGGTGCACTATTCAAGTAGTATTATGTGGTATATTTATGATCATTTTGTATCACACTAGTTGGCCTCCAAAACTTATCTAGACCTATATTTTATCCCTTTTTGAATTATGATCATCATTCTTGGATCATGTGTATTGGCCTTAATAATCCAATTTTTCTTGTTATTTCCTTGATTTGTGCCATGTTTATATTCACCCTGTGCACTGGGCCCTCCTTCCCTTACAATCCATTATCCCTAGGCTAGCCTACTTTCTTACTAGAAATGGTTGGTGATGATCACATCTTAAATATTAGGTGCTCCACCTAGAGAATCTCATTGAAGAAATTTTGGAGGATGTTGGCTTTCTTCCCTTCCTTAGGTTGTTTGGTGGGCATGACTTGGAACTCTCCAAAGAGCTTGCTCACACCTGGGGTTAATGATAGAGTGATTATCAAAGGTTTGACCTTAATGATCAATCTTGATCTCATTATTAAAATCAATGGGTTCCTAGATGATGGGAAATTATTTAGAGGGATAAACATTCATTGGCAAGCGAGCTGTAATTTTTTAGGGATAAAGGAGGAAGCCTTAGTAGATATAAATTAGGTTTCATCCATGACTCCCTTCCCAAACATTGGGATAAGGTGATGATCCCCATAATTAATTACTTCATTATTTGTGGCTAGACCAATATTCTAAGAAGCTTTCATCTAGATTTTCTTCATCACATCCTAGGTACAAAGAGTATAAATACCCTCAAGTACCTCTTCAAGTCCATGGAGAGATCCATACTCAATGTTCAAAAGGGGTCCTCTCCTTTTTTAGTCCATAAGTGCCTTCACCTAACTATTTACAATCATGTTATTCAAAGACATAATAAACCAATGGTTTTAAATATCATACCTAATAGCCTTGATATCAACCTGGGCCCTACTATTAATAGTCTTGCTTTAATGGAAAATTATTCTAAGTTGGTGATTTAGAAAGGTGTAGGACCATATATTCCTATTATTACCTATGTCCTTGATCTCGGTGCATGGCCTTCCAATATCATCCTCTCTCTCGACCTTAAGCCCAAGAAGAAAGAAGAAACTCCCAAATCCAAAGTTGAGGGGAAAATAAGGTCTATCTAGATCAAATCTAAAGGAGGCAAAAGAAAAGGGTCCCCCATTCACATCGATACTGACCAAATTTTGGATGATGTGGCTAATTCCCCCTTTTTGGCTTAGAAATTCAAAGTGAAAGGAACTCCTCTTCGTTCCATGATTGCTAAGGCTACTATCTAAAGTCAGTGCCCTCCAAGTGCATTCTCTACATCTTATGATTTTCTCTCACTAGAAAAATGGGCTACTTTTAGAGTCTAGAAGATATTCTAGGGGCCATGATGAGAGCAACCAACATGAGCACTACCTTGGCCCAGCAAGCGAAGACTCTCCTTGATAAATTCAAGAATTTTTTTGGAGATATTGATATTGAGGAGTTGATGGAACCTTTTGATGATATGACTAATTATTAGCCTAGCTAGGGGCTTCTATTTGTTATCCTATGCTTGTTTATGTTTCTCTACTTTATCTCTTTTTATGTCCTTTATCTGTTAGTTTCATAGGTTCTCCCATTTTGGCTATTGTGGTAACATCTTATGTCTTTGGTGCTCATTGTTATTTTATCTCTCCCTTTTGGGAGCTTGTCTCTTGGTTTATCTATGTTGTTATCCCTAAGTGGGATCTTATCTTGCAAGACCTCATTTAGAGATCTTCTCATTTTGTAAAGGTTTGGGGATCTTTCCAAAACCCCTTCCTTGAATAATTCTAAAAAAAATAGTGTATCTAAATAGAATTATATATTTAGTGTCATTACCTTGTATATTCTATAACTTAAAAATTTAATTACCCACGCAATTTGGTGAGATAAAATAATAATAATAGGCACAGTTGAATAAGATGTATTATTTTCATAAGACCTACAAAGGTAGATGTTTGATTATAAGACCATAGGGCCAAATTATATTTGATAGTAAGTCCAATTATGACAAGCGTTTGGTTTCATAATACCTATAGAGGTATGTATTTTGTAGTGAAGCCTTTGAAGGTATGCTAGTTTATACAAAATAAATATAATATGGAAATTTTATTATATATGGAGGTCAATTATAAGATATATAGAGCAAGGCAAAAGTCTATTCAAATTTTAGGAAATTTAATTGATAAAGTTTGGGTAAAATATAGAATTGTGACATGATAAAGTGTTGTGTAGGTATAGGCTTAGTATTAGGGTCACCAATATGAATTTGAACACATCAAATTGATGTTAAATTTTATAATTGTGTAATGAACTTATGTGAAGTGGTAAGTATTGGAATATAAATTTTAATTATATTAATTTGGTTATGTTTTGTTATCATTATATATTTACATTTCTATCAATTTACGTTTTGATAAGATCAATAACATAAATTTGAAGGCCTCATATGACTTAAGTCATGTCACTTTAAAATTAAATTTGTAAACCTTAGGTATTATAATGTATATTCTAAATATATAAATTTCGTTTAATTTTATTGTTGTTATAAGTTTTCACCTGTTGCTTATTAAATGTATTTTATTTTTTCTTATTAATGGGATTAAAACCGGCCCACCCTTATTATATCATCACCATTGAATGTTACTACCACAAGTTGTCCATTTAAACATGTATCCTTTTGCAAGATTCAAACCTTAATTTTCTCTATTAAATTCAATGAATCTAATCGATTGAGCTAATGCCATTGGATTAAAAATTTTGAGTGAACAAACTTGGGTTTTATGAGGGATCCCAGTCCTCTCACACCGGGGTATGAACTTAGGTCTCCTAAATGAAAACCCAAAGACATACCAATACAATATCCCTTATAAGACTATAATTTTAATTTTAAAATATGGGTTTTTATGAGGGGTTCCAATCCCCTCGTACCAAGGTTTCAAATTCGATCTCCTGAATGAAAATCCAAAGACATACCACTATGGTATCTCTCAAGGGACTTTAAAATTTTTCATTTAAAATGTGGGTTTTTATACGAGATCTCAATCCCCTCGTACCAAGGTTTGAATTTGGATCTCTAAATGAAACCCAAAGACATACCTCTATTGTATCCCTCATGGGATAAGAATTTTGAGTTAAAAATATGGGTTTTTATAAGGGATCCTAGTTCCCTCATACAAAGGTTTGAACTTAGGTCTTATGAATGAAAACCCTATTGGAAATTTTGAGTAGATGAGTTGTCATTGATGTCAAGAGTGAGTGGTCATTGATGTCAAGTTTTTAGCACTAGTCAGTGGTAGTTTCAGTGGGCAGCATCAGTTTAAGGTTCTCCACTAAATGCAAAAAGATAGTATGGTTTCAACTAATCAAGACCCGGTTCCAGGAAATCAGATATGGGCCAAAGTGCAAAGAATAAGCTAGGTGAATAATATTATAGCATTTTTTATAATATTATAAAGGAAAGTTTAAATTAATTATAAATCAATTTATTATAAATTAATTTATTAATTAATTTACTTAACTCATAAGTTATTTAAATTAATTATTAATTAATTTTAATATTAGTTATAAGTTAATTTATATTAATTTTAGCTAACCCTAAGGTGGGTTATTAAATTAAATTTTAAATTCAAATTCAAATTATTAAACGTCGATGTGGTGAGCAAATACCCATGTGTATATAAAAAGGGGATTACCCACCTTACCCAAAAAAACCATGCCTTCAAATTTAATTAATGCAATCTTGTGTGAATCCTGCTGCAACAAGGAGGAGTGCTTTTTTATTTTCATGGGAATTCAACGACGCACGAAGGTATAAGAGAAAGGAAGTCCTCATTCCTTCACGTGGGAACCAATAGCCCACACGGTGGGCTCCAAAGCACTAAGGAGCTTGGACTTGGGGATACGGCGGATCAAATTGCATTGAAACCTTTTTGGGTGAAAAAAAAGGTATGCTTTAAGTTGAGCATTGCAAATTTTGAGGGTATTAGCTGAGCGTTTAAAAATTAATTTTTGCATATTTTATTTGGTATGTAAGGTTGTAAGGGGAGTTATAAGGCTTATGCAAAATTAATTTTTTGGTGTTATTTGCTTTAGTGTTTGGAAAGGTTAGTAAGGTGTTTTAGGAATATTGTTTGAAGTCTTGTGGTGTTGGATATTATTTTAAGTTGGAGTTTATAAGGTGTATCCAAGTAATTATTTTTCATGTATGATTTTATGGATGCTAATTTTAAAAAGGAACAATAAGGCATAATTAAGTTTTTATTATTATTTTGTCTAAGGAATATTTTGAGAAAGTGTTGGAGTGATATTTTATTATCTAGCCATTGAAATTAGAGAGAAGAAAATTGTGATTAAGATAGGTTTTCTAAAGGTACTTTTACATCAAACAAAAGGTATGGGCACATCTTCCTTGTGTGTGATTGTTGAATATTGTGAATGCAAAGTTAGAGTGAAAATGATTGTTTGGTAAGCATTGTTGAGTGTGTTTTGAATTAATGCTTTAAGGTTTTCTGGAATAAATAGTTGTAGATAAAACCTTATTTTATAATCATTGTTGTTGAAGTAATTAATTGAGTGAACTTGAACTAGGATTTGCAAATATTATGAGTATCATTTTTATGTGAAGATTGTTTAATAAGCATTGTTGGAAATATTTGAGTGAGATTTCATATGCTTGGACTAGGGTTTGTAAGCAAGGATTATTTCATCGAGTAATTGGTTGAAAAGAGTTGGTTAATCCTATTCAAGTGGATGTGTTGGTGTAATAGTTCAAGTTCTATGAAACAAATTTTTCTATATTTAAAATTGAGTTAAGAAATAAGTTGAGCATTGTGGTGAATGTGAAACATATTGGGTCTCTAACAATTCTCTATATGTTTTTGTGGTAAAAAGAGTGATTGAGCATTATGGTGAATGTGAAATATATTGAGTCTCTAACAATTATCTATATGTTTCTATGGTAAAAAGAGTGATTAAAAGTGATTGAGCATTGTGATGAATGTGAAGCATATTGAGTCTCTAACAATTCTATTTATATTTCTATGAGATTGGACAAAGTTCTAGTGTGGACTTATTGAGTATATTTGAGGTAAGTCTTAGAGAAGACTTGTGGACACATTTGTATGAGATTTTATGGAAATTTTACATACAAATTTGAGGAAAGAGATTAAGAGCAGAGTTGGACAGGTTCTAGTGAGGAATTGTTGAGCAGATTTGGACAAGTTCTAGAGAGGACTTGTGGATAGATTAGTGTGAGCTTTTGTGGAAGATTACAAGGCAGATTTAAGATAATTCTTTGAGAAGACTTGAGAGCAGAGTTTATTGATTGATTTGTTCAAACCTTGGATTAAGGTTTGGAATAGATCTAGCAAAGTTAATTTAAGATTAATTCAAGCTTTGTGTTAAGGCTTGAGGATAGATATTGAGGATATATTTGTGCTAGACTGAAGGACTATGTTTAGTACATATTTGAGGATATATTTTGGTGCATATTTGAGGACATATTTGTGCCAGACTAGAGACAAATACTAAGGATAGATTTGTGCTAGATCAAAGGACTGTGTTTAGTATAGATTTGAGGATAAAGTTTGGTGCACATTTGAGGACAGGTTTATGCCAAACTAGAGATAGATATTGAGCATATTTGTTCTAGAATGAAGGACTGTGTTTAGTACAGATTTGAGATAAAGCTTTGAAGATGATAGAGTATAGAGGATAACAATATTTAATGGATAGAGATTCATTAGCCAGGGCAGTGAAGATAATTGTCTTCAGTGGATAGAGATCCATTAGCCAAAGTAGTGGGGGCAGTAGTTCTTCTATAAGATCACCAATCAGAGCTAAGGAGAAAGAAAAAAAAAAAAAAAGTGTATCCTATGGATAGAGATCCATGAACTTGATTAGGGGATTGGTGTCTCCTTTGGATATATGTCCATAAAAATTGTAATAGAGAAAGGATTCCCAAGATATTGGTTGAGAAAATTTTAGTGAAATATTTTCTCTGTGGATTATCCCACATTGGGTGAACCATGTTAAATTGGTGTCTCTATTATATGTGGTGATTTATACATTACTTTTATTATTGTTATTGATATTGCTATCTATACATTGCATAATATTGATTAGGTAAAAAAAAGTAAAAAGTGGTCTTATATTGTTCACCCCCCTCTTAGTATAAACTTATGTTCTTCAATTGGTATTAGATTGGGTTCCTTCGGAAGAGTTTAATAGCTTGAAGAAAAATCTTTCAAGAACACAATGGATTCTAAGAATGGGTCCTCAGATAATTCAACACCAATATTTAATGGAAGTGATTATATACTTTGGAGTATGAGAATGAAGATTCACCTGATGGCACTTAGCAATGAAATTTGGGAAGTAGTTGAAAATGGATACATACTACCAGTTGATCCACCTATAGATAAGGAATTTAAGCTTCTACAACATTACAATTCAAAAGAAATAAATACAATTTTGAGAGGTTTGCATAGAACAGAGTCCATAAAAGTTATGCATTGTAAATATGCAAAAGGAATTTGGGATAAGTTACAAAGCATATATGAAAGAAATAAAAGTGTTAAAAATATAAATATAGGAAATCTCAAAGGACAATTTGAACAATTAATAAAGAAGGGGGGGGAAAAAATTTAGAATTTATCTACTGGGGGGAGGGGGGGGTGTAAAAGGCGAGGAGAGAGAAAAGGTTGTGTAGACACCAAAACAGCACCATTTCGATTAAGTGATTACAAACATTGATCACATTGATATACACAGCTTTTAGGGCAGCCTTTAGAGGTCAAATAGTGGTCTTAACCACTCACACGACAGTTTAAAAGATCAAAAAATGAGCAAGAGCAAAGTCGGTCGTTCTAGAGCCTTTAACAAACTTCAAAGCCTTCTTAGCCTTCTTCAAAGCCTTCTTCAAGCCAAGCCTTTATCCGTGCCAAGCCTTTTGTCAAAAACCAAGCCCTGGCCGAAGTGTCGCGATATCGCGACACTTTGAGCCCCGACCCAAAGCGGGCCCAAAGTGTCGCGATATCGCGACACTTTGGGCCCCGACCCAAAGCGGGCCCAAAGTGTCGCGATATCGCGACACTTTGGGCCCCGACCCAAGCGGCCCAAAGTGTCGCGATATCGCGACACTTTGGGCCCCGACCCAAAGTCGGCCCAAAGCGTCGCGATATCGCGACACTTTGGGCCCCGAGCCAAGCCGGCCCAAAGTGTCGCGATATCGCGACACTTTGGGCCTCAAGCCAACACCTGGCCAAAGTCAAAAGCAGACACGTCACCAATCAAAAGCATACATTCGACCATCCAAGGAACGACCGCCACGTGGCACCTCTACGTGTCCCTTCTCGAAGAGACCCCATGGCTCTGTAAAACGGCGGATTTTACAGCGGACATTAATGAGACAAGCGGTGTTAGCAAAATATCCGATCCGAGGCCACGCCTCATAACTACGATCTGTCAGTGCGAGCCAGGTCCCATAATGGCCCGATAAGGATCAAATTTGAGCGGCGCCTGCGAATTTAGGGTTTTGAACATTAATGCTATCAGAGGCCGAACCCTCTATAAAAAACTCCCTCCATGCAACGATAAAAGAGACTGCGAAGCATTTTGTTAACACAACGAAGTGCTGCTCATTTGGATATCCGACTGTATCAATCTAAGTTCACCTTCTTTACATCTAGAATCTCTCACAAATAGAGGTTGGTGGGTGATTCTTAGAAGAGTGAACCGGACTTTCACACCCGACAGTGGATCACTGCATCCCACTAATTCGACGACAACACACAGCCTTAGATCTCGAGCCCATTCCTAGTGGATTGGCGTCGAGACTAAGTGTAAACCAGGGGTGGCCCGCTTGGGCAGCCCATGAACGTTTCTAGTTAATGCAATATATGTTGTTCTCTTTTGAAATACATTGCAAAAACTAACAGTATCGAAATAGCTTATTCTTTACGTTGTTCAAATAAACTTTACGTTAGAATATATCGTGTCATACGTTATATGCTCGAATGCGTCTTGCAATACGTTTTATCGAATATTGTCATGCAACACAATGAAGTGCTAACTTGCAGGCAATAGCATTAGAATCGGTTGATTATTTTAATGACTGTCCATGTCTCATGTATTGTGTTGTCTTCAAGTAGAATAAAAATAATAGTTTACGTTTTACATCCTCGGATATATGCCATTTCGAATGTATATTGTTCTCTGTTCTCGGCAAAAGTTGCAGTTTCACGAAGAGTTGTTTTATTCATGCATCTGATCTATCTTCATATGTATGCTAAAGTCAGAAGGTTCTGCCCTCTTATTACAGGTGCTACTAACGTTCTTCTCATGTTTCTGAATGCAGGGTAAGCGGCTGAACGCAAGATAGGCAACGGCTAACAAGACTCATTAAACATCAAGCGGCGGCAACACTACAGCCCGCCCATTTTACATGTGGGCATGCGGAAGGGGATCACTGTTCATCTGTTGTAACCGAGAACGTGTAACTGAAGAGAGATACTGTAACCGAGCGGAATTACATTAATAAAAAGGGTTGTGCTCTTGTTTTTAATTTAATTCTATCTGTGTTATTTTATGCCTCGATTTAGTTCTGTTTTATTTGCATCTCAGTGTTTTATTTCCGAAATCTCATGCTTTCAGTGGCGATCACGGTGGGACCGGTTCCCATATTTTTAAAAATCACAGAAGTTAATTAAACTTGTTGTGTCTTGTGCTTAACAGGTACTTCTTTTTAGCCGGAGGTCAGAAACAGCAATTTCGGGCAGAAAGGAGGTAACGATTCTAGCCGTCCATATCATTTTATGTTGCGAAGTTTCGGGTTATTTCATTTACTGTCATTTTAATTTCTTTTAATTATTACAGTAAGGTAGAGAAATTTTTCTTAAAAATTTTTCTTGCTTTATTTAATTATGTAGTTATCTGCGTAATTATTCATTTAATAATTAAAAAAAAATTTGTTAAAGAAAGGTAGAAAATTTCTTTGCAATTTTTACTTGCTGTTTTCAGTTAGTATTATCTGTCTGGCATAGGGAAAGATTTCTTTTTCAGTTGCCTGTTTCAAATTTGCAAAGTAAAATGAATCCCACACACCACGTGGTACTTTAAACCAAGGCGTTGGTCGTAAAACCCCAACCCTTGAGCAAGACCAAAGGTGGATTCCATTATCACTTTGGCTTGAGATATTGCATCCATTACCTCGATCGCGACTGTTGCTAGACGTAAATCCTGACGAAAGCTGACCGAGTGTTGCTGGGGTGATTCCCATGCACGCGAGGATAAGTCTTCTATGGTAGGTGTCATAAATAGAGCGATTCCCCTTCCGTACCGCCTATGTTCCACGTACCATCTGCTCTCACGTACCTATAGTCTCCCTCACGTAAGGGCGGGTATATAGAGAGGTTGGTATATCGGTCCGACAATGGTATATTGAAGGGGCGACCATTTATGGGAGTCATATGAGCCAACATTATGCATTTAAACGTTCTTCCAAAATTGCAAAAACAAAACAAAACATCAAAATGCACTAAACCAGTTTAGGACACACTATCAATCCTTAAAAGAGATAATCACGATTTTGTGTGTGCGTGTGTTCATTTCTGCTTAGTGTAGACAAAAAGACAAATCATCATAAACGAGATAAAATCTGCTTAGACAGTAGAGAGCACCACGATGATGTACACCCGTAGCCAAGCCCAATCAAGGGCGGAAGCTGCGGAAGGTGCACAAAGGGAGGGCGCTAGTCGCCTTCGCTTTAACCCCAAGGATTTGGTCATACCACCTTGGCGGCCTGACACACAAGGTAGTCCCCTCCAAGGTACCCCTTCTGAGAGCACTCCTATTCAGCATAACACTCGACACACACCCTCCCATGAAGGGTACAATCATAGGAGAGCTCCCTTAGATGCTCGTTATGAGCGGTCACCGCGCGATGAAGCGCTGAGTCAACCTAGGGTTCGACGAGAGGAACCACATGGTTACACTATCCCTCTTTCAACCCCTCCAGTTGTCAGGACTACGAGGACAAATTCAGAGCACAAGGCTCCTCAGGCAGGCCAAGCCAACTCCGTCCGCCAAATCGTGCTCACTTATGAAAGAGAGCATGAGGAAGATTCCTACCTTCCTCATAAACAATACACATCGCGGGAGCAATACGCCTCCGCACCTGCTAGATATCATGGTCACACTCTGAGGCCAGCGCCTCAGATAAATGCCGCTACCCCCATCAGAGAGAGACGGCCTCTAGAGATCTTGGATCACTACGACCAAGATAGATATGTCAGAGAGGCATCTAGGCCTTCTACACATGAGGCGACAAGACCAACTATCTTAGAATCTATCAAACATTTCACACATCGGATGCAACTCACGCAACTTGAGCAAGAACAACAACGGTTAGAGCAATGGTATCTTCTAAATAAAGAGCACCTTCAACACCAGGAGGAGGAGTTGTTCCAACACACTGTGCAGGAGAGGACTCCAACCCCTCACACACATAAAACAAAACATTATGAGAGGCACAAATCCGAACCTCTTGAGCAAAATAGGGTAGACCACATCGACCCGGCAGTCGCCAAAAAAGTCGTCCGCCAAGCTCAAATAACGCAGGTTGAACAAGGTCGCCAGGAGTTAGAAAACTTATACATGCAGCGCAAAGCGGATAAGTTGCGCTATAAACTACCTGAGAAGGCGCCAACCCCTTGCATCCAAAGAGCACAACAGTATGAGGAGCACAACCCCCGGGTGCGAGACGAGTCTCTGCGACCTTATCAAGCATCACCCCCAATGCCTCCTAGACATGAGCAGGAGGCTACTCCTATAAACAATGACGAGTGCCTTCCTCGGGAACCCACTCAGGTTTATGGGCCACCCTTATAAAGTCACCAAGAAGCCTCTGAGGAATCAGAGCAAAGAGAAGAGCTGGATGAACTGCCCTACCAAGACATGGGGGGTGCTATTCAGCTACCCCTCCATAGGTCCCCAGTTTCTCAACACGAACCAATCAAAGCGGAGGAGCTCAAATCTCCCGATCTATGCAAAGAGCTAGAGCACTTAGAGTTGGTGGAGACCAAGATTTTGGAGCTCCCAAGGCCCAACTTACATGAGGCTCTTTTCGAAGAGGATCAACCTCTAACTGTACTCACTGATGATGCAGTCCTCCATATCTCAGAATCTCCAGATTCTGATGAGCTATACACATTGTCCGAAGGTGAGGATGAAACAGAGATAGCTCAAAGCAATCACATACGACAGCATCGACACCCTATAAATATCGATGAAGCATGTCAAATGATAAACATAATACTAGGGCATGAGTGGCGCATAGACCCAGCCCACCGACATCACATGTCCATCCCACTCCTTTGGGAAGGTCGCGAGCAACTTCCACCCAGAGATATCATAGCACCATCAGTGTCGAAGGCAGACCCTGTCCTCCTATCCGTGCATAAGGCCGATCCATTCGTGCCAATTCCTACAGAGCCAGATCCGGTGCACAAAGATTGTCAAGCTGGGGGTACCTCTATTCCCTGAAGAGTAAGTGGATTACACCAAATGCTCCAAAGGTGTTCATAAACCCTTTGGTCAAGCCCAAAAGCTCCAAGGATTATCGCAATCTCTTGGTCACCCCAAAAGCTCCAAGGATTATCGCAATCGCTTGGTCACCCCAAAATGCTCCAAGGATTATCACAATCGCTTGGTCAATCCCCCAAAAGCTCCAAGGATTATCGCAATCGCTTGGTCACCCCAAAAGCTCCAAGGATTATCACAATCGCTTGGTCAATCCCAAAAGCTCCAAGGATTATCGCAATCGCTTGGTCACCCCAAAATGCTCCAAGGATTATCACAATCGCTTGGTCAACCCAAAGCTCCAAGGATTCTGCAACGCTGGTAACCCAAATCAAGGATTCTTGCAATCGCTTGGTCAACCCCAAAGGCTCCAAGGATTCTTGCAATCGCTTGGTCAAACCCAAATGCTCCAAGGATTATCACAATCGCTTGGTCAATCCCCAAAGCTCCAAGGATTCTTGCAATCGCTTGGTCAAACCAAAATGCTCCAAGGATTATCACAATCGCTTGGTCAATCCCAAAATGCTCCAAGGATTATCGCAATCGCTTGGTCAATCCCAAAGGCTCCAAGGATTCTTGCAATCGCTTGGTCAATCCCAAAACGCTCCAAGGATTTCCACAATCACTTGGTCAAAAATCAAGAAAATTCAAAAACAACAAAAATCATCAAAAACAACAAAAATTTGCATTTCATTTCTAGGCATATTCAAATTCATCAAATAGAGAATTCTTCTCGCAATTCATCTTCATATTCACCAAAATCAATCCATCAAAAATACAAAAATATGTAGCTGCATTAAGCATTGCATCCATACATTGCATATTCATGGTCGTATAGGTCAAAGGCACCATAGGCTGTCATGGTTCTACTAGTCCATCTTGTTCCACACTGTTCCATCTTACAAAAACAGCAAAAACACCATTCATTTTACCACACTAGAGTCAGTGGTCTTTTAATGTATCAAGAGTTTTTCGTGATTCAGTCATCATTTTGCTCTTTAGCAATGAAATGTATCAAGTCAAACAGATTTTACGAAGGTAGAGTTACACTTGCAATACACCTTGTTACGTAACATCCCAACACAAATTAAAACACATCAAAAATTCCCGAGTTGTGTGAACGAAGGATGAAACCTGCACGATAATCCAGGTTACCATAAGCGAAACGGTTATCTTGCTCATCCCCCTGTGCGAATGACCCCAAGAATGCTGAGAGTTGGCAAAAGGACAAGCATCCTCCCTACCCAATTCCCTAAGAATCCCAAAGTTGCAAAACGTCAAAAATTTGCAAAATGTCAAAACTTCAAAATTTGACACCCTACAGTGCACATCTCAAAAAGCACAAAGAATAGTGATTATCGTCACTCCATATCCAAATCCCTTGCTCAAGAGAAAAGAAAAATAAATCAAAATAAACAGTGATTATTATCACTATAACGAGCAAGTATCCCAATACAATTGAAGAAAAGAAGGGAGTTGACCTTGAATCCCTGGAACTCTCAGCATTCTGACAGGTCATGAGGCAAGCCTCAGTACCGGTTTGGTTGATAGCCTATCGGTCACTGGCGGTAAACTTCTCGCATGACGATATATCTATCACATTAACTTGTGTATCGATCAATGTTTGCATGTGGATGAGCTAGCTTATGGTATCCTGGATGACACCGCAGATTAATCTAACTACATACAACAAAGGAGTTAGTGGAGCTAATTAGGTGATCCTCAGTACAGGTTCGGTTGAAAGCCCATCTGGCACTGGCGGTATCCCGACAAATACCACATAAATGAACTCAATTGCACACACCGGGATGTGAAATAACTTGGTTAAAAACAAGTCCGATTCATACCTTGTTCAAAAGTCTTGTAAGATAAAGTACAGTCATGGCTAGTGAGTTAAAAGCTGTCTGAGTCTCAGAAAACCTTAGCTACATTTCTAAACCAATTACACTACTTTTCATCCTTGCAATACCATCAGAAAATACAAAAAGAAGAAACACCACATTTGTACATAGCAAAGTAATGGAGTTCTAAACAGTCTATGGTGCCATAACCAAATATCACCAAGTCCATACATCCATTTCATTTCTGCATATCACATGCATTTGCATTCATCATGCATCCATCAAAATAAATCAACATACAACATTGGTAATTATCATACCATATGCATCCATCCATATCAAGTAGCATGCATCCACCAACATCAATCATTGTGCATAAAATCATGACATATACGTAAAGAAAGAAAATCAAAACAACAAAAACATCACAAAAATGCAACACAAAAAAGAAGCAATAAGCATTTCCGGACACGAGTGCTCTTGCACTCAACCTCTTGGCATAGAAAATCGATGTCGGGGCTCAAATTCTCACTCTCCTACTTCCCTAAGAAGGCTACCATAGCTGGACCGCTCCACGGGAAGATGGGTTTTTGATGATTTCACCCCATTATGGCATCACCAAAAGGGTTAACACCCACCAAAAATAGGTCCAAATGTCGGGAAATTGCACGTGCTCAAATGGAAAAACATCTAAAGGCACCCTAACCTAAGTCATCTTGGGTCAAGCGACTCGTCGCTTTTCTCACGAAGGTCATTCCCTCATCGATTCGTCGCTTGAGGGGGTAGTCACACTTAGTCACCAATCAACAAGCACACACCCAATCAAGGCAATGACATGCATTCAAAGAATCATTGACAAAGACAATCACGCTCCTCGCTTGGGGCAGTAAACAAGCAATCATTAAATTGATCAAATACTTGGCATTCCCGAAGCATGAACACAAGGTTCCCCTGTGGATAAAAGGTTACGCCCTTTGCCTAATCATGACTGATCAATGTCCAAGCTCAAGTCACACCTCACCAAAATAGGTTAACACTTGAAATCAAATTCCTTAGCTCGTCAGAAGCAAGGATTCAAGAATGCATGCCCTTTCCATACTTGGGGCATTAAAAGTTGGTTAGGTTACCAAGAAACCCTAATCATTAGTGCTTTGGTCGTATATTTTTGCTCAGCACTGCGTCACCCGCAGCGCTTCCCAAAAAGGGGCATCTGTAGACACCAAAATAGCACCATTTCGATTAAGTGATTACAAACATTGATCACATTGATATCACAGCTTTTAGGGCAGCCCTTAGAGGTCAAATAGTGGTCTTAACCACTCACACAGCAGTTTAAAAGATCGAAAAATGAGCAGAGCAAAGTCGGTCGTTCTAGAGCCTTTAACAAACTTCAAAGCCTTCTTAGCCTTCTTCAAAGCCTTCTTCAAGCCAAGCCTTTATCCGCGCCAAGCCTTTTGTCAAAAACCAAGCCCTGGCCGAAGTGTCGCGATATCGCGACACTTTGGGCCCCGACCCAAAGCGGGCCCAAAGTGTCGCGATATCGCGACACTTTGGGCCCCGAGCCAAAGCGGGCCCAAAGTGTCGCGATATCGTGACACTTTGGGCCCCGAGCCAAAGCCGGCCCAAAGTGTCGCGATATCGCGACACTTTGGGCCCCGAGCCAAAGCCGGCCCAAAGTGTCGCGATATCGCGACACTTTGGGCCTCAAGCAGACACGTCACCAATCAAAAGCATACATTCGACCATCCAAGGAACGACCGCCACGTGGCACCTCTACGTGTCCCTTCTCGAAGAGACCCCATGGCTCTGTAAAACGGCGGATTTTACAGCGGACATTAATGAGACAAGCGGTGTTAGCAAAATATCCGATCCGAGGCCACGCCTCATAACTACGATTTTCTACGAGATCAGTGCGAGCCATGTCCCATAATGGCCCGATAAGGATCAAATTTGAGCGGCCCTTGCGGATTTAGGGTTTTAACATTAATGTTCCAGAGGCAAAATTCCTCTATAAAAACTCCCTCCATGCAACGAAAAAGAGACTGCGAAGCATTTTGTTAACACAACGAAGTGCTGCTCATTTGGATATCCGACTGTATCAATCTAAGTTCACCTTCTTTACATCTAGAATCTCTCACAAATAGAGGTTGGTGGGTGATTCTTAGAAGAGTGAACCGGACTTTCACACCCGACAGTGGATCACTGCATCCCACTAATTCGACGACAACACACAGCCTTAGATCTCGAGCCCATTCCTAGTGGATTGGCATCGAGACTAAGTGTAAACCAGGGGTGGCCCGCTTGGGCAGCCCATGAACGTTTCTAGTTAATGCAATATATGTTGTTCTCTTTTGAAATACATTGCAAAAACTAACGATATCGAAATAGCTTATTCTTTACGTTGTTCAAATAAACTTTACGTTAGAATATATCGTGTCATACGTTATATGCTCGAATGCGTCTTGCAATACGTTTTATCGAATATTGTCATGCAACACAATGAAGTGCTAACTTGCAGGCAATAGCATTAGAATCGGTTGATTATTTTAATGACTGTCCATGTCTCATGTATTGTGCTGTCTTCAAGTAGAATAAAAATAATAGTTTACGTTTTACATCCTCGGATATATGCCATTTCGAATGTATACTGTTCTCTGTTCTCGGCAAAAGTTGCAGTTTCACGAAGAGTTGTTTTATTCATGCATCTGATCTATCTTCATATGTATGCTAAAGTCGAAAGGTTCTGCCCTCTTATTACAGGTGCTACTAACGTTCTTCTCGTGTTTCGAATGCGGGGTAAGCGGTCTGAACGCAAGATAGGCAACGGCTAACAAGACTCATTAAACATCAAGCGGCGGCAACACTACAGCCCGCCCATTTTACGTGTGGGCATGCGGAAGGGGATCACTGTTCATCTGTTGTAACCGAGAACGTGTAACTGAAGAGAGATATTGTAACCGAGCGGAATTACATTAATAAAAAGGGTTGTGCTCTTGTTTTTAATTTAATTCTATCTGTGTTATTTTATGCCTCGATTTAGTTCTGTTTTATTTGCATCTCAGTGTTTTATTTCCGAAATCTCATGCTTTCGGTGGCGAATCAGATAAATATAGTGTTAAAAATATAAATATAGGAAATCTCAAAGGACAATTTGAACAATTAATAAAGAAGGATGAGGAAAACATTAGTACTTATCTACTTCAGGTAGATGAGGTTGTTAATGCCATGCAAGGACTTAGGATTAAGGTTGAAGAATCAGATGTTTGTGATAAGGTCTTAAGATCTCTTCCAAAGAGATTTAGTAAAAAGATTTTGTAGATTAAAAATACAATGCCAAACAAAAGATAAAATCACAATAATGGAATACAGGAAAGTTGCACAAAACAAACGATTATTATTAATCAGTGGAGTTTAAAAACTCCTTTTGAGTACAACAGGGCCTGTAACCCTTTATTCGTGATACACAGTTACAAGTTATGCTAGGGTTCTCCGAAACCCTAGCTGGCACAAATGGTGGCGCTTCCAAAGAATGTATCTTCAATCCCAATAGAGTGAGTGGGCTTTGTTGTATCCCTTACTTGGACCACTCCAGCTTAATCAGCTGCCATCAATAAACCGGATCGCACACATTAACACTATCAAGGAGTTAGAAATTAATAAGAGGGCTCCATTGTGTGAGCCCTCAGAAACAATCTAAAACCCTAGAAAAATAGAATTCAGGAATTCAAAAACAAATCAATAAAAGAAAAGAAGTTACTTGCTTTAAACTAATTTATACATGTTCTCTGTTAATGCAGCTAGACCAGGAGACACCTGGAAGTAATGTGGCTGTCAAATCGGCTATGGAAGGCGCCCTGGTGCACTCCCTGAACGCCCGCGTGCTTCTGGATTAAGGTTTCAGACGTCGGTCTGAGTCTGTGGCTGTGGGTAAACACCCGCGGGCACTTGGTAAATGCCCGTGGGCACTTGGTAAAGGGGTAAACGCCCGCGGGCACTTGTGACAAGAATGGGGGATTTTGCAGAATGCTGCAGAAGAGATGGCGGCGAAAGCAGTGACGAAAGCAGCGATGGATGCGGCGATGGATGCGAAGAAAAGGTAGCAAAAGAGAGATAGAGGGGATCAGAAAAGGAGATAGAAGAAGTTAAGAAGATAGAAAAGATCCAGGATAGAAGTAGCAAAAGACATAGGGTTTGAGCCATCAAGGTGACTCAATTTATAATCTACTCTTAGGGCACACTTTAGGGTTTTAACGACACTTTGAACATGTGGCTAAGATTAAAGTGGATCTAAGGGTAGAGAATAAATCTAGGTTGTGAAATGGATTAAGATGGATGGACGGATGAGATTAAATGAAGGACGGACGGCTCAGATTAAATCACTTAAACTATTATTTAAATATATATATTAAAATATTAAAATATATATATATATAAATATTAATTTAAATAAATTTGGGGATGAAAAATGGCGGGAAAGGTGAAATTGGGCCAAATAATGGTGGGAAAGTGTGGATTTGGGCCAAATAATGGCGGGAAGGTGGATGACCGACACGTGGCTGACAGGAAGGTATAGATGACTTGCAAGTGGCTGGATTTTGGTGTCTACGAGATGACCCTTTTTGAGTCTGCTTTGTGTGAAGACACAATGCGAACAAAAACTTAGGACACCTGAAAAGTTGGATCAGACGCAACTCTCTCTCAAGACTAAAGCACAACTTTGAAGACCAAAGAATAAAAGAATATTTAAAATTTATCAGCTTACCCCCTCAATTGGCGAGCGAGAATGGTTCTCTCGAGCCAATTGGAAGAAATTCGGAGAAAATGAACTGTTTTTGCCCCAACGGTGAAAAAGGGGTTTGTGTATGAACCATCTGTTTATGTCCCAACAGAAAAGGGGTTGGTGTACAAACCATAAAATAATATGATTGAAGACGATATGAGTGATGTGAAAGATGAACCGTTTTCTGCCCCAACGGTTAGAAAGGGATTTTTGCCAAATTTTAAATTCCATGATCATGTAAGATGAATTCTACTATTAGGAAAGTTAAAAATTGATAACGGATGCCCCAAATCCTGTGGGTGAATCCATACTATTGATGAAATTGCCTTGTTGGCGCCATTGATATGCAGAGATGCAATATGAAAGAGTCCAGAACTTCAGAGATGCTCCTAGTGACTGTATGGATAATTCCTCGGGTCGAAACCAATCAACCTAGGTAGCCTTAATCTCTAGCAAGACTCAAAATAATGATGATATTGAAGATTGTCCACGTTTAAGGCCCCATGAACTAGGCCATCAATGACAAGCTGTTGAGCAAATTAATCTTGGTATGAGGTCACTTGAAAAGTAGGATACCCAAAATTGATTTCCAATTTTCAAACAGGGAAATAATTGATGATGATAAATGGTAAGTGTCCTTATGGTGGTTTAATCCTCTTACCGAATTGCATGGATGCAAATCGCTGCAATCGCCAATGTGATAGAATATACCACTAGATACGAGGTTTACTTTAATTTAATTTGGCAAAAATATGCATGATGAAAGAAGAATGAATGAAATTGACGATAGATCAGAAGAATTGATGAATGTTGTTAATTTTGTGAAGGTTTTGAATGTTTTTAACCCAATTTGTAAAATAATGATGAATGATGCGCTTTTTGAGCGAAATGACAAAATTTGTATCCAAAACTGTTGTAACCTTCACAAATTTTTTTATTATGATAAGAAGAATGGATGAATTGAATTTGATAAAATTTGAAGGAGGTAAGCTTCAATTTTGCAAGTTTTGTTCCTTTATTCAATACTGACACCAAACGCCGGTCTGCATTTGTGGTTGGCAGAGACACCCACCGGTGTTTAGGCGCTCTGCAAATGCAGGACTACATCTAAATGCGCCATGAAATGCCCCACTGCGTTTCAGGGTGCCAAAACCAGCTATTTAAACAGTTTTAGCGAGAATTTTGCTCATTTATGCGTTCGAGCTTGAGAGAAGTGCGTCTGAGGGAGTGGAGTGAAAGGTTTGTGTGGGAGCTATGGCGAAGATAGGATCGGACGCGCCAGTGCAGCCAGATGAGGTATTTGTTCATTTAAGCAAGTACTTATTATGTGTTTTTTTTTTTTTTTTTTGCAGTTTTTTTTTTTTTTTTGGGAAAAATTTGTAACAAATTTTTGTTTTGTTGTTTTGCAGCTTAGGGTGTTAGAGGCACGACACCGATTCTCCCCTATCATTCCGGGGATGAGGAGGTCACTATCCCAGGAAGACTGGGAGATATTGGAGGCAGTGGGGCTGGCGGAGGCAGCCCGGTTGGAGGTAGTTCGGGCGGATGAGGGGTACCTCTAGGCACACCACTAGGTCTAGGGCTCCTACTAGGTCTCAGGGGTCCTCTTTTGATGGTTAGCTTAGTGCTTAGATGCACTATTTATGAGCCTTGGTGCTCTATCATATATTGTAGCCTTTTGGTATTTATTGTACAATTTGACCTTTATACAATATATATATATATATATATATATATATATATATATATATATATATATATATATATATACATGGCTTTTATTTATTTGGTGTTTTACTCTCTTTTGTGTGAATGCCTATGTTTTTGTGATGCATGTTTTGATATGTTTTAATGTTTTTTATGCATATGTGATGGAATGGAATGCAAACTTATAGATGATTAATGCGAGACTAAGTATATAACATACAAATCTATGGATGATTAATGCAAGACTAAGTAAATGATATGTAAATCTATGGATGATTAATGCAAGACTAAGTAAATGAAATATGCACTAAGAAGCACTCATATTTTTAGATAGTTAGATTTAGCGAACTGTTATCATAATTGTTTAATCAGGGGCACCTAACTTGGTGGCTTGTGAATGGATGACGTATGGAATGACATGAATATGGAAGAAGAAATGGAGGGTGATATGGAAGAAGATGGAGGTTGATATGGAAGACTGTTTTACAAAGACTCAAACATGCTAGTGGTATCAAACAAACTTACTAATACTGCCTAATTCAACTAGGACCAGATGTGTGTGCATGCGAGTTCATTAACCAAATTAGAAGCATGGTAGTGACTCTAAGCAATCAAAAACCTGTGTGTGTGCAAGTGTGTTCATTAACCTCATCTTGCATAAATTAGGTAACCCTGTTATGGAGAAGACCCCGAAGCTAGTTTGTCCGTATGAGCATTCAGAGGTCTCTTTTTAGGAGAGACATGTCGCCACATAATGAGTATACTCCACTACCAGTCAAGCGTCTATAGCCCCGGTGAAGGTTAACTCCATAGTCCATGTTGTTTTTGACCTTTGTAAGCCTTGGGGATGACTACCTATCCGTCTGACTGGACAAGTAGTACGATCCTTACAACTTATTTGGGATCAGTGGTGTGTGAAAAATGTTCATTTCCTTAGAGCTTTGGGGAATCGGATTCTCAACCGAAGTATGATGAGAATTTTACCCTATCCTTACTACTCTGTTTATATTTATATTTTGTGATTGCTTATGATAGTGGTAAGAACCACTGTTTTATGGACTATGTTTGCATGATAGGACAAACGAGGATTACCCTTTTCACTTCAAGGCATAACCCAAGGATGGTGTTATCTCTCTTTGACACAAGATGTTTTTAATATGTGAAAATGTGATAGGTTCAAGACCGCTTTTGAAATCATTTCCCAATACTCAAGATTTTATTTAGTGTAATTTGTGATATGGCCCTAGAGAACTTTGACATGCATTTCAAAGTTTGCTTAAAACACTAGGAATGGCTGAGTGACTGAAAACATTTTGGTAATGTAAATATGTGCAAATGGAAAATGGATGTATGAATGACAATTTGGTTTGATGGATTTTATGAAGGTGCCCCTGATTAAGGCAACATGACTTTTGCTTGACCAAATTTTATATCCAAAATATAGAATGGTCTCTAACATGATATGCAACTATGGCTGAAAATGAAATGTTATGGTTTTCAATGAGATGTATGCACATGAAATGCAATGTTTTTGAATGAGATGTATGCAACTAACAATGAAATGCAAATTCTTTTTATTTTATTTGTTTTTTTTTTTCTTTTTTTTGTTGTACAAGCCATGTATATATGTACATATAAAATTCAAACTATGCGTAGAATGCCCTCAAGTGTATAATATTAAGTGGTTCGGGTTCTTCCTCTCCCTCTAAACTGGCAAGTCTATAAGTTCCATTACCCACTCTTTCGGTGACCATATATGGACCTAACTAATTAGCCACGAATTTATCTCGAAGATGCAGCAATGCATTGGTGTGTTGTTGATTCTCTTTAAGGACAAGATCCCCTACTTGAAATTCTCTTAGATGAACTTTGGCATTATAAGCACGTTTCAATTGGTCTTGATAAACTCGCAAATGCTCTAAAGCATTGATTCGTTTTTCATCTATGATTTTGAGTTGATCAAGACGTGCTTGTCTAGCAGTATCATCATCAATAAATTCCTGCAAAGAAATTCGCAAGGGATCTCGACGAGGCGGAGCTAAGACTGGCGGAGACGCTAGGTACTGCTTGATGTCATCAAAGGCTTTCTGACACTCATATGTCCATGAAAATTGTACCCCCTTTTGTAGTAGGTGGCAAAATGGCCTACATTTATCAGAAAGTTGTGCAATAAAGCGACGGATTGAATTAATCTTTCCTTGCAAACTACACAACTCCTTCAAATTAGTTGGGGGACACATTTCCATAATGGCTTTGACCTTGTTTGTGTCCACCTCAATACCTCATTTAGAAATAATAAAACCTAGGAGTTTGCCTGAGGTAACACCAAAGACACATTTCTTAGGGTTCAACCTTACTTTATGCTCTAGAAGTCTATCAAAAACTTTTTCCAATACATCAAAATTCTCTTGTCGAGTTTTATATTTTGCCAATAAATCATCCACATAATCTTCGATAATATTATGCATATAATCATGGAAAATATAAGTCATGGCTCGTTGATAGGTTGCACCTACGTTCTTAAGGCCAAATGGCATCACCCTGTAACAAAAAGTTCCCCAAGGTGTGGTAAATGTTGTTTTGTGTTGATCTTCAGGGTTTATTCGAATCTGGTTGTATCCTGAAAATCCATCCATGAACGAAAGCATTTCATGACCAGCACAGGTGTCGACAAGAGTATCAATGTTTGGAAGAGGAAAGTCATCCTTAGGACATGCTTTATTTAGATCTCAAAAATTGGTGCAAACACGTATCCCCCCATTAGGCTTGCGAACGGGTACCATGTTAGAAAGCCACTCAGGATAATCAATCGGGACGACAAATTTAACATCAAGAAGTTTCTGAATCTCCGATTTAACTATGAGGGCCACGGTAGGATGCATTTTCCTAAGTTTCTGTTTGACAGGTTTAGCATCTTTTTGTAAGGTGAGGTTATGGACAACCAAATTAGGGTCTAGGCTTGGCATGTCTTTGTAAGACCATGCAAATATCTCCTTCTTCCGCTTGAGTAGAGCAATCATTTGCTCTTGTTCCTTTGATGATAGACTTTTAGCCAGTTTCACAATTTGGGTGCCATCTTGGTCTGGACTAAGGTCTACATCGATAGTTTCTTCAATAGACATGTGGGAACCTTCCTCAAGCTGATGGGGAGTAGGGATCAAATTTATGTCATCTAAAATGTCATCAAGCTCTTGTGCCTTGCTCTCGTCTACGTCTTCCTGGAAGACCTTTGGCTTAGAATATGAAGGTGAATATGGAGGTGAAGGAGGAATGTAGTTGGCGGAAGCCCTTAACAATTCCTCGGAAAGGATGAACTCTGAAATAGATGGAGGAGATGAAATCCGATCCATGTCAATCAGGCTGGGGTTGATCGGGATTGGCTCATCCGGAACATATGGATTATGGAGCGGGGTGAATAAGTCTTCAAAATTCATTGTCAACTTATGGAAGAAAGGATGGGCAGAATGGAAGGGAAAACCGGTGAAGACCTCGGAAGACCTGAGATGCAAAACAACATAGTTTTTCAGTTTTTTTTTTTTGTTTTTTTGTAGTGGTGAAAACCACTATTTTAGTATATACATATAATACAGGTTTGGATTATGGCTTATGGATGTGGCGGAGGGGGTGGTTCACCTCGTTCTTGTGGAAGAAACAAGCGAAATATGGCTTCTTGGAGAGGGAACAATTGGAGATAAAACTCGTCTTGTTCAATGAGGGTAACAATTGGCACCGACTCTTCTTCAGATTCATCACCATTTGACATGACGTCAAATTCTTCATAGGCTTCATCTTCGAATTCTTCGGGGTGGAGGATTTATTCTTTTGAATTAAGATTAATGCTTTGAAAAGCTCGTTCAAAAGAAGAAAGGGATGGAAGTGGTTGGTATCCCAGACCAAAACGCTCAGTGGGTCTCTGATATGGCATATCGATGCGTTCAATTACCCCTTGCTCGTATCAACCTAGGCCAAATTGCTACCAATTATGTCTGTGGAAATAGCGAGAGGGAAAACCCTCCATCCTTTTCATATTGGCAGGGACTGGATGCTTAGGTTCTAGTATGGTGGTAGGACTAGAATATGACTCTATTCCCCCATATACAAAATCAATGGAATTTGGCATAGAACCCATGTTATAAACCGATCCAATGGATAAATGTTGGTCATGTGGACGACCAAAATCTTTAACTGTTTGCACATTGAACGGTGTGATTTGGACATCTTGGATGGCATACTCACCAATACCTGCATCAGTGAGATGGACCTTGACTTGGGAGGGAGAAAGACTAAATGATGGAATAGAAGAATGTGGGATAGAAGAATTGGAAGGATTTGGTTGGGTTGATGCTTCACTAACTTGTGAAACATCAGCTGGTGATGATTGGGAAGATGGAGGAATAATAGGTGATGTTGAAGAAGGTGTAGAAGAATGGGGTAATGACGTGGAAAGATATGATTGGTCATGGCCACATGTGCATGTGGTCACTTACGAAGAAGAAGGAAGACTAGTTGATGAAGAAAGTGGTGAATGAGATGGAATAGCAGAAGAGGAAGATGGTTGCGATATGATGGGTAGCTCCTCAGGAATGGGAGCTCTAGAAGAAGATGGTATAGAAGAAGTAGATGGGGTCAAGAAAAGATGAGTGGATGGCAACACAATCTCATAAGGATTTGAGACATAGTTGCAATGTTTGAAGGGTTCAATGTCAACAGGTACACAATGAACCTGTCCCTCATATACATACTTCAGACATTGATGTAGTATAGAAGGGACACATATCATCTCCCTAAGCCAAGGCCGTCCAAGCAATACATTGTATGCCATTGTCCCTTCCAAGATGTGAACAAGGTATGCAAAGTTTGGGCCCCTACCTCAATGGGCAAGATAACTGTGCCAACCGTGGAAGATAAAGCATCATTGAATGCTTTAAGAGTAAAAGTCGACTTTGTGATAAGGGATGGCGACAGCTTTAGATGACTCAACGTCGATGTTGTAATGATATTGATTGAGGAACCGGTGTCAATTAAGACTCTCTTGAATGGCTTGTGATCGATCTTGGCCATGATATGTAGTGGAGGATCTATACTTTCTGTTGACATAGGTTTGATTTCAAAATCATAGAAAGTGATGGAGGGCTCCATGCATGTTTGAATACTCCCCACAAAGTTGTTGAAGGCATTAGTATCTTGATTTTGAAGCTCGATTGACTTTAATATTTCCATTAATGCCTCTCTATGCAGGGGAGATTGTTGAATGAGGTCATAGATCGATAACTTGGCAGAAGCCATTTTTAAACTGGTAGTTAACCGGCTACTCAATGACATGATGGGTCATTGGTGTTGAGTAGAATGATTTAGCGGTTGTTGAGAAGTACTAGCACGTCGTTGGGTCACTGTTACCTGAGGTGGACTGGGGGTTTGTATAGGTGGTTGTGGTTCAGCCTGATTTGGTTGGTTCTCCCTTTGACCCCGGGTTACTACGTTAATAGTACCCACAAAACCTTGGTATTGTTGTACATGGTTGACTTGATTAGGAGGAGTTACCTGAGTTACTCCCCCTGAAGTTGTTGGAGCTTCCTCCCGATGTGGAAGGGGTGTTTGAAATATACCAAGATTTTGATTTTGTTGGGCTAAGGGGCTATCCAATTTAATGGCTCCAATCTCAATAAGATCTTGGATCACATTTTTGAAAGTTGTACAATTATTGATATCGTGCCCATTTTGCCTATGATAAGGACAAAATAGGTACTCCTTGTAATACTTCCCCCTTCTAGATGGGTCTAAAGGTTTAAACTCAGGTAAATTTAATTGATTTGTGCTATATAACTTGTTGAATATGACCGCATATGGTTCATCTAAAGGTGTGAATTGTCGCTTGGGACGATTGTTTTGCCAAGGTCGAGTTTCCATGGTTGGCCCAGTATTGGGAGCTGGTTGAGTAGGGGCGGGTACCGCATGATAAGCAATTGGTTGCGGTTGACTTTGCATTACTTATTGTTGTTGAGCCATTACGGGCTGGCTCGCCACCACTTGATTAACTTGGTTAACATTTGAGGTTGTATTAGCCTGTGCTTGTTTGTTTTGGCCATAATTATTATTTCGTTGTTGGCCCTTTTGTTGCCATTCTTTTCTACGAGGTTTTAAAACACCCTCTTGGACTTTAATGTCTTCTATGATACTTGCTTGGGCCAAAGCCTCTTCAAAAGTCCTGTATTGTTGTAATTGGAGTAACCAAGAGATAGGTTTTAAACAACTCTGGGTGAACATTTTGGTTAACTCCTCCATTGGTAGGGAGAATGGCAGTTTATTAATGATAGCCCTCCAACGGTTTCCAAAGTCATAAACGGTCTCATCGTCATGTTGCTTGAGCTTGTATAAGTCGGACAATGAAACTCTCTTTTGTACATTCAGGGAGAATCGTTCTAAAAGCAGATTAATCAATTGCTCGTAAGCATAAATGCTATGGTGAGCTAAATGATTGTACCACTGTACAACATCTCCTCCTAATGTTTGAGGAAAATTTCTGAGCATAAGAGCATCATTATTTTGGATTCTAAAGCAAGCATGCATGAATGAGCTCACATGTTCATGAGGATCCTCAGTTCCTCGAAATTTGTCAAACTTCGATAATGTGAAATCAGTCGGATATGGTGGTGAAGGTACCGAAGGATGAATTGGTTGATTGATCAATGACCTTAGCGTAGGTTTTTGACTAAATGATCTAGGCACGTTAAGCATAAGGTTGTCAATCTGTTGTTGCATAGCATGGAGTCGACATTGGTAGATTAAAAATACAACGCCAAACAAAATATAAAACCACAATAATGGAATACAGGAAAGTTGCACAAAACAAACGATTATTATTAATCAGTGGAGTTTAAAAACTCCTTTTGAGTACAACAGGGCCTGTAACCCTTTATTCGTGATACACGATTACAAGTTATGCTAGGGTTCTCCGAAACCCTAGGCGGCACAAATGGTGGCGCTTCGAAGAATGTATCTTCAATCCCAACAGAGTAAGTGGGCTTTGTTGTATCCCTTACTTGGACCACTCCAGCTTAATCAGCTGCCATCAATAAACCGGATCTGCTATCAAAAACCTGCACACATTAACACTATCAAGGAGTTAGAAATTAATAAGAGGGCTCCACTGTGTGAGCCCTCAAAAACAATCTAAAACCCTAGAAAAATAGAATTTAGGAATTCAACAATAGATCAATAAAAGAAAAGAAGTTACTTGCTTTAAACTAATTTATACATGTTCTCTGTTAACGCAGCTAGATCAGGCGACACCTGGAAGTAATGTGGCTGTCAAATCGGCTACGAAAGGCACCCTGGTTCACTCGCTGAACGCCCGCGTGCTTCTGGATTAAGGTTTCAGACGCCGGTCTGAGTCTATGGCTGTGGGTAAACACCCGCGGGCACTTGGTAAACGCCCGTGGGCACTTGGTAAACGCCCGTGGGCACTTGGTAAAGGGGTAACGCCTGTGGGCACTTGCGACAAGGATGGGGGATTTTGAGAATGCTGCAGAAGAGATGGCGGCGAAAGCAACGACGAAAGCGGCGATGGATGCGGCGATGGATGCGATGAAAAGGTAGCAGAAGAGAGATAGAGGGGATCAAAAAAGGAGATAGAAGAAGTTAAGAAGATAGAAAAGATCCAGGATAGAAGTAGCAAAAGACCTAGGGTTTGAGCCATCAAGGTGACTCAATTTATAATCTACTCTTAGGGCACACTTTAGGGTTTTAACGACACTTTGAACGTGTGGCTAAGATTAAAGTGGATCTAAGGGTAGAGAATAAATCTAGGTTGTGAAATGGATTAATATGGATGGATGGATGAGATTAAATGAAGGACGGATGGCTCAAATTAAATCACTTAAACTATTATTTAAATATATATATTAAAATATTAAAATATATATATATATATATATAAATATTAATTTAAATAAATTTGGGGATGAAAAATGGCGGGAAAGGTGAAATTGGGCCAAATAATGGCGGGAAAGTGTGGATTTGGGCCAAATAATGGCGGGAAGGTGGATGACCGACACGTGGCTGACAGGAAGGTATAGATGACTTGCAAGTGGCTGGATTTTGGTGTCTACAGATTTCTGCTATAGAAGAATCAAAAGATGGTGATTCTTTGACAAGAGATATGTTACTTGGTATTCTTACAACTTTTGAGTTAAAAAAAAGGAACCTAATTCCTAGAAGGAAGTAGCATTCAAAGATATTAAGAAGACAAAGGGAAAAAAGTCAGATTCAAGAAATGAGTCATCCAATGATGAAGCTAATTATAGTAGAAATAATAAGGATTCAAGAAGATTTAAATATGCAAAATCTATTAGATGTTTCAATTGTGGAAAGTATGGCTACTATGCAACTGATTGTCCAGAAGCTAAAAATAACAATGATGAAGAAAAACAGGATCACGAGAACAGGGAATAAAAAAATACAGGTACTAAAATAAAGGTAAGGATGTACAAGGCAAACAAGGAAAGAAATTATTTCAAATATAGAAGAGGAGTTACTATGTAGACAAGGAAAGTATGTACTCAAGTGATAGTGATGCTAGTTCTTCAAGTAATGATAAATATAAAGTTCTATTTATGATTGAGAAAAGGATGAAGTTAAGAAAAGATCACCAATAATTCTCAAGTGTTTTAGACATGGTAATTTTGGACATATTGAAGATAGTTGTACAATGAATGGTTTCAATTTTAGTGATGATGAATATGAGGGTCCATTTGAAGGACCATAACAGAATATTCTAATGGCACTAGAATAAGAAGAAAGTGATCCTATAGAAGACAAGTCAAAAAATAATGAAGATGTTATCAAAGGCAAAAAAATAGAGGAAGAATCAAAAAAAGGAGGAGTTGATCTTGAGGGAGAGCTCATTTATTCTCTTAAAACTTTAAAGAAGGTAAGAAAGGAAAACTCCCAAATTGAGATTCGGTTTCAAGAATGTAATGAAGAGAGATGAAATCTTAAAGAGGATCTAAACAAGTCAATGGCTAAGACAAAAAAGTTCAAGGATAAGTTAGAAGCAAAGGCCTTAGAATGTGAAAAGTTATAACAAGAATTAGCTCTACTAAGGGAATAATTAGAAAAGTCCAAGGAAAAGCTACACAAGTTTAGAAAAAGCTCAAATATTGTATATAAGATGATCAAGGTACAAATAAGGTCAACAAACAAAACAGATCTTGGTTTTGAATAGATTAAATAAGAAGAAGAGTCAACCTCAAGTTCTAAAGAAGAAGAAACTTTAGAAGAAGAAACTTCAGAAGAAGACAGTGTAAGAGAAAGTGAGACTTCTGAGGATGAGTTGGACAACATAAAGTTCAACAAGGAAAGGAAAAATGCACAATATGGAATAGGAACCAGCACAAGGTAAAAGAGACTAAGAGATCAATGAGGTCAAGGTAAGGAAATTTCAATGGATGATGTTTCTCATATCATAGATTTAGGCACATGACTTCACAGTGTAGGACACGTGAAAGACAAGAGTATGGGAACTTTGGGAACAAATAACTTTTCCATGGGTATTGCTACTCATGTAATCATTTTGGTCACAAGGCAATGAGTTGCAAGCTACATGATAGGAACAAATATTGCTCCACGAGCAAAAATCTCAAGATATTTGTACCTCCAAGGAATAACAATATTAAGTGTTATAAGTGCAATAATTATGGACATACAACAAAGTGGTGTAGAGTAGAAATTCCAGAATCAAACATGAATAAGAATAGGAATAGGAATATGGACATGGACATGAACAAGAATAGGAACATGAATATGGACATGGACATGAACAAGAATAGGAATATGGACATGAACAAGAATAGAAATATGGACAGGAACAGGAACATGGATATGAATAGAAACATTCAAAGGAATCAGAAGGATCAGATAAGAAGGAAAGAGGACAAAGGTAAATGCCAATACTTGTTGGGAGTAGAAATACTCCCACCCCAAAATTAACCACATCAAGATGAGGTGGGGTAGGGACTAAGCTAAGAGACTCATTCTTAGCCCCGAGACCCAAAGGTGACCCTTTCACATTGGTTTCAAAGGGGGAGAGATTTGTTTTAAGGAGAGAGCATTGAGTCAGGGGGAGCAATTGCCCAAGGGAAGCAAAACAGGAAAAAGGTCAAGTTTTGGTAAAAATAATTTGGGTGGCCATCAATGATAAAGGGGGATATTGTTTGAAATTTTGAGTAGATGAGTTGTCATTGATGTCAAGATTGAGTGGTAATTGATGCCAATTTTTCAGTACTAGTCAGTGGTAGTTTCAGTGGGCAACATCAGTTTCAGGTTCTCCAATAAATGCAAAAATATAGTTCGGTTTCAGCTAATCAAGACTCGGTTCCAAGAAATTAGATATGGTCCAAAGTGCAAAGAAGAAGTCGGGTGAATAATATTATAATAATTTTTTATAAGATTATAAAGGGAAGTTTAAATTAATTATAAATTAATTAATATTATTTTTATTAAAATCTAATTTATTAATTAATTTACTTAACTCATAAGTTATTTAAATTAATTATTAATTAATTTTAATACTAGTTATAACTTAATTTATATTAATTTTAATTAAAACTAATGCGAGCTATTAAATTAAATTCAAAATTTGAATTTGAATTATTAAGCGCTGATGTGGGGAGCAAATACCCATGTGTGTATAAAAAGGGGATTACCCACCTTACCCAAAATAATCATGCCTTCAAATTTAATTAATGTGAGCTTGTGTGAATCGTGCTACGACAAAGAGAAGTGATTTTTGATTTTCGTGGAAAGTCAACGGTGCATAGAGGTCTATGAGGAAGGAAGTCCTCCTTCCTTCACGTGGGTACCAATAGCCCACACCGTGGGATCCAAAGCGCTAAGGCACTTGGACTTGGGGAGATGGCGGATCGAATCATGCTGAAACTCTTTTGGGTGAAAACAAAGGTATGCTTTAAGTTGAGCAGCGGAATTTTTGGGGGTATTAGCTGAGCATTTAAAAATTAATTTTTTGCATATTTGATTTGGTTTTTAAGGCTATAAGGGGAGTTATAAGGCTTATGCAAAATTAAAGTTTTGGTGTTATTTGCTTTAGTGTTGGAAAGGGTAGTAAGATGTTTTAGGAAGATTGTTTGAAGTCTTGTGGTGTTGGATATTATTTTAAGTTGAAGTTTATAAGATGTATCCAAGTAATCATTTTTCATGTATGCTTTGATGGATGTTAATTTTAAAAAGGAGCAATAAGGCATAATTGAGTTTTGATTATTTTTTTGTCTAAGGAATATTTTGAGAAAGTATTAGAGTGATATTTTGTTATCTAACCATTGAAATTGGAGAGAAGAAAATTGTGATTGAGACAGGTTTCTAAAGGCACTTTTATATCAAAAAAAAGGTATGGGCACATCTTCCTAGTGTGTGATTGTTGAATGTTGTGAATGCAAATTTGGAGTGAAAAGGATTGTTTGGTAAGCATTGTTGAGTGTATTTTAAATTAATGCTTCAAGGTTATCTAGAATAATGAGATATTGATAAAACCTTATTTTATAAGCATTGTTGTTGAAGTTATTAATTGAGTGAACTTGAACTAGGGTTTGCAAAGATTATGAGTATCATTGTTATGTGAAGATTGTTTTATAAGTATTGTTGGAAATATTTGAGTGAGTGTTCATATGCTTGGACTAGGGTTTGTAAGCAAGGATTATTTCATTGAGTGATTGGTTGAGAAGAGTTGGTTAAGCCTAGTCAAGTGGATGTGTTGGTGTGATAGTTCAAGTTCTATAAAATAAATTTTTCTATATATTGAATTGAGTCAAGAAATAAATTGAGCATTGTGATGAATGTGAAATATATTGAGTCTTTAACAATTCTCTATATGTTTCTATGGTAAAAAGAGTGATTGAAAGTGATTAAGCATTGTGATGAATATGAAACGTATTGAGTCTCTAAAAATTATCTATATGTTTCTGTGGTAAAAAGAGTGATTGAAAGTGATTGAGCATTATGATGAATGTGAAGCATGTTGAATCTCTAACAATTCTCTTTATGTTTCTATAATATTAGACAAAGTTCTAGTGTGGACCTGTTGAGTACATTTGAGGTAATTCTTAGAGAAGACTTGTGGACAGATTTGTGTGAGTTTTATGGAAAGTTTACAATATAGATTTGAGGAAAGAGATTAAGAACAGAGTTGGAAAAGTTCTAGTGAGGACTTGTTGAGAAAATTTGGACAAGTTCTAGAGAGAACATATGGGCAGATTAGTGTGAGATTTTGTGGAAGCTTACAAGGCAAATTTGAGATAAGTCTTTGAGAAGACTTGAGAGTAGAGTTGATTGATTTATTTTCTCAACAAATCTAGCAGAGTTGATTTAAAATTAAGTAAAGCTTTGTGTTAATACTTGAGGAAAGATTTGTGCTAGATCGAAGGACTCTATTTAGTACATATTTGAGGACAAAGTTTGGTGCAGATTTGAGGATAGGTTTGTGCTAGACCAGAGAGATATTGAGGACATATTTGTGCTAGATCGAAGAACTATGTTTAGTATAGATTTTAGGATAGAGTTTGATGCAAATTTGAGGATAGGTTTGTGCCAAACCAGAGATAGAGATTGAGAATTTTTGTGCTAGACCGAAGGACTATGTTTAGTGTAGATTTGAGATAGAGCTTTGAAGGTGATAGAGTATAGAGGACAACAACCTCTAGAGGATAGATATCCATTAGCCAAAGCAATGAGGATAGGTGTCTTCAATGGATAGAGATCCATTAGTCAGAGTAGTGGGGGTAACAGTTCTTCTAGAAGATCACCAATCAGAGCTAAGGAGATTTCTCTTGTGGATAGAGTTCCATGAATTTGATTAGAAGATTGGTGTCTACTTTGGATAGATGTCCATAAACATTGTAATAGGGAAAGGATTCCCAAGAGATTTATAAAATTTTAGTGAAATATTTTCTTCGTGGAGCAGCCCACATTGGGTGAACCATGTTAAATTGATGTCTCTATTGTATGTGGTAATTTGTGCATTGTTTTGATTATTGTTGTTGATATTGTTATCTATACATTGCATAATATTGATTGGGAAAGAAAAGTAAAAAATGGTCTTATATTGTTCACCCCCCTCTCAGTATAAGCTTGTGTTCTTCAAACCCAAAGATATACAACTATTGTATCCCTCAAGGGAATGAAATTTTAAGTTAAAAATACAGGTTTTATGAGGGATCATCCCCTCCTACCAAGGTTTGAATTTAGATATCCTTAATTAAAATCTAAAGACATACCACTTCAGTATCCCTTGTGGGATATTTTGAGTTAAAAGCAAGAGTTATTAAATTTATTTTTGAAAGAAACAATATACTCATATTTTTAGACAATTACAAAATAAAAAAAGAACACTTAAAAATTATAAAAAGTATCCTTCACCTATATCTATTTGTTTACTTTTTTTATTTGTAGAAATTTTAAAATTGTATTGATGTTTAATATCCCAATAAATAGAATCATAGAAATTTATTAAAAAATGCATTCTTTTATTTGAAAATTACAAATTGAAATATTATCTATAAAAATATATATTTCATTATATTTTATTGCATAAAATACATATTCATAAGTTTTTCTTCAAAAAAAAAAAAATCATGTTATATAAAACTACATGGGAATTACAATCAATCAATTCTTATAAAATTTAAAAAAAATAAGAACAACCTCTACTAAAATATAGAATTCAATATGTTTATCTAATTTTTTTTTCTTTAAATAAAAATCATATTCATGTTTCACAGTTTATTTATAGCAATTTATCAATTTACATCTTACTCTATTTCTCAACCAAACTAACACTTATTCCTTTATGAAGATGAGGATATTATATTTTCAAAGAAATTAGTGGCATACAACATACTAAAAATATATCACGACATTTATCACTAAGTCTTCATTTTTTTTAGACAATTGAAAGAGTAATGTGCTATCTTATGATTTAGATGTAATCATTAAACACTAGGTTGTATCTAGTTTAATAATTCAATCTTGTCTATTCTTAGTATAGGATATAGTCAATGTACACTATCACTTGTATTGATTAAGTTTGTTTGTATTCATTCTTACCCACTTGATCTTGAAAGTAGAATGTAATATATAGTTGTCATATGAAGGAAACATACTAAACCTATAATTGAAAATCATTATCCTTCCTTAGAATTCAAAGCATATTGTTGTCTAATTTAATCATTTATTATATATAATTGTATCTATAATTTTATCTAATATTATTTTTAACATTAGTCTCTAACATAAAAAGAAACAAAAGTAATATTTGAAGTGGATTTCCTATTAAAGTCAAGATGGAATCAAGGAGGTAGTTTTCTTTGTATTCATAAGAAAGAAAATTTTAATTTGTTTTAAATGGTTTTCTTTTCTATTATATGTAATCTCAGCCTAAGGAGATAATTTCATTTCAATTTATAGGAAATCAACCTTTAGTGTATTAAATATATTTGTGATCTTTTTTTGTACATTTTAGTTATATGTCATTTTGTCTTTGTATTTAGAAAGTATTTATTTATATTTTATTCTTAAAAAAATTAATAGAAACTACCATGCTGACTTTATGGCAAACTTGGGTATAAGTCTCAATGATCTGTCTGTTTGGATAGACATTTTTTCTGAATGCTTTCTTCAATTAGATTTAGCGATGCATACTTCTTGATGCTCTGCAAGATTTTATTGTTTATAAATAAAGGTTTTGTGCGCAACTAGGTGGGAGTGTTGGTTGGTTTGGGGGCTCACCAGCATTGTTCTAATTTTATTTTTTGTATCAAGTTGTATTTGGTTCACTTGGTGATGGGTGGCCAATTGTAGTGCTTTATAGTTGTTCTTTTCCCAGTATTGTTGGTCTTAGGCCAAGTTTTGCAGGGCTTATCCTATTGTAAAAGTTTTTGGGACCCTTTCAAAACCCTTTCTATATCTAATAAAAAAAAGAATAACTAAAAAATTGAAGTATTGAACAACTATCATGGGGAAGGATCACAACAAGAGAAGAAATACCATGAGGTAAATTACAATTGCATATTTTCCACACATTCATATAATATATTTCAGTGATTTAAGAAATTTGTATGTATAAATAATGAAAGATACACTATAACTTTGATATATGACCTCTAGAACTATGATTTTTATTTGTGTAAGTCTCAACAAATTTTGTATGCAATATTTTTAATCACCTCTTCACCATCTCCTAAAGTACATTGCATGTTTCTAAAGAGTTATCGGAATCGTCAAAAAAAATATTGTTGAAAGCACTTATAATCCTAGGTGAGGGGTAATTAGGTGATACAAGATTGAGTTACTTTATTTAACAACACATATATTTTTAAATATTTTTTAATGATAAAATATTAACTCAAAATAAGGATTAAGACCTATAAACACATAAAGAGTGTTTTATTTATGTATGTACATAATAACTTCATAATTTATAACACAATATTCAAAATTCACTTAAACACCTTTATATACTATCAAGAGCATTAGTAGCTCAGATATATTGTATTTATAGAAAGCCCATATCAAAATTTTGTAATGTCAATGTTTGCATGTGACCAAGGGTATGAATATAACATTTTGTCTTTCTTTATCTTTTTTTTTTAGCTTATGTGAAAGAAATAAACACACTATAGATAAGTAGATTCTAATCCATATTTATTAGTTAAGGTTATTGTAAAATTGACCTAATTCATTATAGTTTAGTGATGATGTTTTTATTATGAAAATTATTTATTTTCAAGGCTAGTGGAATAGTCTTATGTTTGATTTCATTCATAAAAGAATAATTTTAGATAATAAGTTATTTTTTTAGATATAATGTGTAGATCAAAACGATATACATGCTAAGTATATGAAATATTCTTATTGTATCATTTGAGAAAGAAATCAATTATGTTTCTATCTATTATTGACCATAGTAGGTCAGTGGGACTATAAAAGTACAACCAATCTACAATAGTAGTTGAAACAACATAATCATATCTATAAGATAAAATAAAACTGAAAAAATAATAATAAATCTACCTATAAACCAAGACAACATATAGATAAAGTCAACTAATGTAGTACAACCATATTTAAATTTCTTAAAATTCTTTATAAAAGCTTAATTATTAATAAATAGTTCTCATGTTATCCTTGGTCATTATATACTTCTATCTATTTTAATTACACCTAGAATCTTACATCCATTAGTATAATTGGTGAAACTAGTAACATGGGTTTGGTGATTATATCTTATGGAAATTATTACTCTTTATAATGCCTTTTATTCTTACTATCATGTTATATGGTGTGCCTTTAAATTTCTTTTGTGGTGTTTGACCTTTGGTTCGATACCTTCTACTAATAACATAAGAAAGATATTGATAGGAGGTTATAAAAATAAAATTTACCAAGAATAACCTAGAAGTGTTACTACTACAATGTCTTCTTATATTATCACATTTTTCATTGGGATAACACCATAGACTTAAAGTATACAAATTAAAACTTTGCATTGTTATAACATCACTAATTTTAGATCCTAAGAAGATGCTACAATGATGTTATTATAGTTTTTTAAAATGTAATAATTTGACACTATGTTAATGTTATATGACACTATCACAATATCATATTAATGTCATCTTGAAAGCTAATCCTGAATATCCATAAATGAAAAATACCAAGGAATTTTTATTCTATTTAATGAAACAAATAAGACATTTAAGAGAAAATAAATTAGAATAAATATGAAGAGAATAAAACATAGTGGAGAATATGATATCTAGTTCATTTCATGAATGTGATTCTTTCATTTAATATCATAATAAAAATATAAAATCATTCACATTGCATGAACATTAACGTATAATTAAAAGTAGTGATTGTTAGTTTCAACAAATTAAATACAAAAAATAAATAAAACTATTTATACCTTTTTTTCAAAAATTCAAACATTACTAAATACTAAATACTTTTCATAATTTATTGACTTATTGTACATAATTGATGCTATCACAATAATACACTTTAGGTAAATTATATGGTTTTTCAACTAGTATAATAAGTATTATTAAAGGAGAATGCTAAGCTCATACTTCTTTTCTCTTTATTGCTCATCTTATAAAATACAAAAACACTTATAAACTAAGCAATAAATCCCATCATCTAGGTCTAACATCTAGCCCCCAATGATGGGCACTACATTCAGTTCTATCTGCAACCCATAATTATATACCACTTATAAGCTTTGAGTCTCCTTTATTTGTTGTATGTTTTCAACTTGACAGTTTGGTCTTGGTGGGCTGGCTATTTTTGACTAGTTGTTTTTCCTAATTTTTTATTAGCCTGATTATTTGGTCCAAGTTATATTTTGGCTGGCTATTTTTGCCTAATTATTTTTCCCTGGTTTTTGGATAGGGGGTATTTATTTTCTTCTTTTTGGGTTTTTTTTACCAAGAACAATGTCAAATGCCTTAGGCATCTACAATATGTAATTTTTTTCCTTTTTGGAATAGAAATTATGATTTTTTCTTTGAAAAAAAAACATCTAGCCCTACCATAGCAAAATATTTTTCCCTACCTTTATTTCATTTGGAATAATAGACATATCCTCAAACTTAAGTTTTATATAGGTTTAATTTATTTCATTCATGTAATTCAATTCCATTTTACTTTTTACCATCTAGTTTCATCATGATCCTCATACTATATTGTTTGTCCTCAATTACCATTGGGTAGTGCTACCACCCATTCTAACTCAGTCAAGTGTGATGTCATATAATCATTTATACGTTATTTCCTTGTATGATAATGTATGTTATTATGAGTATGACACAACACCTTGTCATAGATTGAATTTCACAATACTTTTTAGAAAATAATGGAATCAACATATTATCTAGAATAGAAAAAAAAGCTCATAGAAAGTATGCACATAATATGAAGGGTGTCTAGAGACACCAAAATAATGTCACTAAAGAAAAATAATTACACACTACAATTAACGAATAAATTGTTTGGTAGAAAGGGGTATAAATACCCAATTGTAAGATATCTTTAGGTCAAGGTTAAAGAACAAATATCCAGGTTAAATAATGAAAATATCACAATAAACCTACCTATACAATATGTACAAGGGACCAAAGGAATGAACAATAAATATAATATAAAAATCAATTGTAGCCTCAAGTGAAGCTTAACACCACATATTCCAACATCCCACCTTAAGGTAAATGAAGTACATGGAAAGAAACCCTTATCAATAATCCCCTTTATGGGGCACTCGCCTACTGTACTACCCTTCCAAAATCACACATAAGGCACTTAAAGCATGACCTTGGCTAGGATACTCATTGTATACTCCATTGAGAATACATAGATTGGATCAAGCATCCCATGGGCATAAAGTCATTGCACATAGTGCATTCAAACCTCAATATGCTTAGTTTATTAATGAAACACTAGATTGTGGACAAGCTTAATAAAAATTTTATTAACACAATAGTGAGTGATAGGAAATTGTTGAGGTATACCTTTATCCAAAACTTAGAATTTTGATTGATCAAAATATTTGAATTTTAATTTAAGGAAGATCATGAAAGAGTGTGCTAAAAATAATGGAGTATAATGAAATATAATATGGATATACAGTAAAAATAATAGAATGATTTTATTGCTCAAAAAATAGAGTATAATGCAAGCAGTTTTTGAGAAGAGATGTGAGGCTATAACATTACATCCATTACTCATTTTTTTCCAATCAAAGATGCATTTATCTTTATACAATAATTGGTGTGTTGAAAATCCATCATATTGAATATGTAAGGTTACCCATATGGAAATGTGGTGTTTTACTTTTCATGACTTAGAAGGTCACCCATATGGAAACATGGTGATTCACCTTCCATGAGTTAAAAAGTGCATATTAAATGAAAATTGCATAAATGTGACTTGTATTTTTATGTTTTTTTTGTTATTGATGTGTCAACATAGCTAGGGATGCATATTGGCTACACAATTCTAAAAATAGAAAATCACTAATTTTTAGTAATCATTTTGTTTTGCATTTTTGAGGGCTTGTGGAGTGTTTTTTTCAAAAAATTATCAATAACTATGTCTAGGATAAATTTATCTGTGAAAATAAGTGTTCTCTCTCTAATATGTTTTATGATTTTTGAATGGATCAAAATGGATTCCCAAGCACAAAGTTGTACCCCTAACAATGTGGTTAGGATCAAAAAATAGATTTTTGGACATTTTTGAGCATAAAGCCATGTTGTAAAGGGATCACATACTTGGATCATTTTTCCATCCTTGAAAATAAATAGTCCCTTATTATATCAAGTTTTAACATCAGGTGTAGAAAATATTGTTCAATGTTGAATGTTTCCAATGTTTTTTGAATGGATCAAAATGGAGTCTTGAGCACAAAGTTATACCCCTAACAGTGCAGTTGAGATAAAAAAATAAAATGTTGAGTATTTTTAAACATAAATTCATGTTGCAAAAATGTCACATGCTTGGATCATACCCTCTTGATCCAAAATCATGAGCATACATCGAAGTTGCTTGGCAACCTTATTAGCAGCATAGTATTCAACTTTTGTAGAAGACTAAGATATAATGGGTTATTGTCTACAAGATCAAGAGATTCATTCAAAATCAAGATAGAGGACAAAACCTATAATGAAGCATAATTGGTCCAAATAATCAACCCAAAATACATCTAAAATTTATGTTAAAATCAAAGGTTTTCCAAGTAAATAGTGAATATTGATTTTATGTGCCTCTAATATACCAAAGAATCTGCTTGACCATTGTCCAATGACTTTCACAAGGTATCTAATGTACCTAGAACAATAGATAATAGCAAATGAAATATTCGACTAACTGTGGGTAAGATAGAGAAGACCTCCAACAAGTGACCGATACAAAATAGCATCCACCATAAGAGTAATGCGATCTAGTTGTAACTTCAAACTAGAAGCAAAGTGAGTTTGAGAAAGCTTGGAATCCTCTATTCTAAAGTGCTATATAATATCCAAGGTATACTTGGTCTTAGAGATAGTGATCCCATAGGATAACTGATCAATTTGAATCCCCAAAAAATAATATAGACACCCCAAATTTATTATCTCAATAGTTTCATGAAGTCATGACTTCATTTTCTAAATCAAAGATGTTCAATTACCTCTAATGAGAAACTCATCAACATACAATATAATCACTAGGGTTTTATTATCTTGATGCTTAATGCAAACATCATGCTCTAACTCACAAAATCGAAACCCACAATTGAGAAAGAAGGAATGAATCTTATTATACCAAGTCTCAAGATCTTGGTTAATACCACACAAGGAAGTGTTCAACAAACACACCAAGGGAACAGGTCCATCAAGTTCAAAACCAAGTTTTTCTTGCATATAAATCTCCTCTTGAAGTTCACCATGAACAAAGGTTCTCAAAAGAAACTAGAATAAGGTCTATATGACTTACCTAGATCCTCATCCTATCGGGTTGGATCTGAGATCCAGTGTATCCACATGGACCTCTATTATATCTAAAGATCCACATATAGTAGGATTGAGTCTAGGTTAACTATTTACAATGACCTTTTCCATATTCAAAATATTAGCATCCTCACTTGACAAGTTTGAGTCATCTATCTAAAAGATCACTATTTGTAGAATTAGGTTTAGGCTCGCCCTACTCCTTCACATTAGCAACACCTCATATCATGACCTATGATCTCTCTTCTACCTCCCATACAAGAGGATGGATAGGTTTTCATATCTATATAAATCTCATCTATTAAGATGTCTATCAAGTTATCTATTAGGAGCATCTATCTTATGGGAATGTTTATTATCACTACTCCTCCTTTCGCTCATAATTGTTGTGTTGCTTGTTCAAACCCTCCTATCCTTGGTGTACTCTATGGTGAGGTAGGTCCTATGCAACTCATGATTGTGTTGTCTCAATCCTAACATTGTTCTGGCCCTAAAGTCCTTGGTATTGGTGGGTCACAAGGTCATTCTAATTATCTCTCTCTCTCTCTCTCTCTCTCTCTCTCTCTCTCTCTCTCTCTCTCTCACACACACACACACACACACACACACACACACACACAAACACAAACACAAATACACATGCATGCACACAGGCATTTCCCTATAAGTGGTCACTCTATGTGTACACCTTCAAATTGTTCTAGCACACACTTCACCCATTGTGGCTCCATAATGTTTTTTGTCTAACTCTACATCACCCAAGTCTTTCAAGTTGTCGCAATCTCCCCTAATCTCAATGCATTTAGTTAAGAAAATATCAATAGGGCTCTATTTCACCATATCTCATGTCACTTATGTAGGAGGTGTCACTATTGATCAAGTCATCCTTTAAATATACCCCATATTTGTAGCCTAATCTTGATATAAATGATAGGAAAAGAAAGTCCAAGTAGAAAATACATAAAACATGCTCATATATCCATCCCTCAAATAAAAAATTTGATCCAATAGACTAGATACAACATAATTCATGATATAGGGTGGCCAAGATACAACAAAACCATGCAAATCTCCTCTCCTTTCCCTTATAAAACTCTTTCAATGCTAAGTACAAAGGCCATAATGACGATGTTTGGGTCTTGTTCATGTCCTTGTGACACTATGCAAAGCAAAAAAGAGTAGAGTAAAAATACAATGGATAAATTAAATACTATATACATACCACAACCATATCAATAATATAGTCTAACCCATGTGAAGTCATGTCTCCCTAGTTATCCACTTTGCTAATAGTAAGTGAATGGTCTAAGCCTTGGCTATCATTGGGATTTTCCCATGTACAAGAATTATAGTCAAGAAGTATACATCCTCCAATGTCATAATCATCTCTATAGTATCTTTAGATGGTACCTTCCATATGAATGTCTTAGAGAGAGTCTCCTATACACCTATCATCTCAAAATAAAAGGTCCGATTGGGCCACACATAAACCATGTATCGTATTCATCCTAATCTAATGTATACTAATTTAGCTAGATCCATCATTGTTAATCTCATATCAACCCATGGGTGGAACTAGTGTAGCTTTCACTACCTCCATAGACGATCATTTGGTGTAGTTGTGTTTGGCCCATCTTTACCATATCTACCTCAATTATGTTCGTGTTCATTCTCATGTTTAAGCTCACCCTACAGTTATAATCCAATCAAAACTAAGTGTGTAATCACATCTTCAATTTTCTCAATGTACCATCATTGTTGAATTTCTATAGAATTTGACATGATTGTTGCTTTTGTTGGAGAATTCAGTCTGATCATTGTCTATCATTGTGTTTCTACATTGCGTTTCTACATCTTGTTTACATAAAGAATATAATCCTTTCCCATAGGTGTTAGCAAACTTCCACTAGTTGCTTTGACGCCATCCATCAAAGGAAGGGTAAGGCACTCCACCAAACTATACAAGTGCCACACAACTAGCAACAATGAATATCTCCTAGCTACATTGCTCTCCATGTTCAGTTATTGGTTTCACTCTCTTAAATTTACTTAGCAACATAGCTCTCTATGAAAAAATATTTTCGTAATAATTAAAAAAAAAAAAATTAGAAATATTTGCTAAGGTTTTATTATTTTATTATAAAAAATATATAAAAAATAATTATTATCTTGTTACTATAAAAATCATTACTTGTCTTGTTTTACTTTTATAAAAATCATTGCTCAATTTATTAACATTAGAATCTACTTTTACTTTTATTATAGTATGCTTTTATATCATGTTTAGTATAGTTACAATAGATTTTTCTATTCATGCTATCATTGTTTTACTTTTATATCTAAAATAAATAATCACATTTTTAATAAAACACTTTTGTTTTTTGGCACTACTAAAACCCAATATCCTCTCACTAGTTTTCATGTTGAACTTCTTTTTAAATCTTGGTAACCTTCCTCTTTATTTCAACAACTTTATCTTTTGAACCGTGATGCTTTGTATGGTGTTTTGTAACAAAAAACTTGTTTTTTGCACTGCTTAAAACTTACTACCCTCTCACTTGTTTTCATGTTGGAGTTCTTTTAAAACCTTGGCAACCTTCCACTTTATTTCAATAACTTTGTTTTTTGAACCATGGCACTTTGTATGGTGTTTTGTCTTTTTATTTTTTATTTTTAAAGCACTTTTCACCTTGTTTTATGAAAGTCCTTCCATTACTTTTCACATTGTTTTATGAAAGTCCTTCCATTAGGTCGAGGATTTTAGCCCTAGCCAAACAACTGTGTTAGCCACTTTAGGTTTATCCACCATACCTAGCTTCTACTTTACGTTTTATCCACCATACCTCGCTTCTACTTTACGTAAGTTTTTTCATCATTCTTCTTCATTTCGCTTCACTTTACATACTCTTTTTGAGTCATTCTTCTTCATTTTGTTGGAAAAGAGGGATATTGTCATTAAGGACGGATGGTCTATAGTTCCTTTTTTTTTTCTTCAAAATAAATTTTAAAGGAGGATGTTGGTATAGTTATTTTGTTGATTTCTTATTTTTTTATTTTATTTTTTTAAACCTGAAGTTTTTTTTTATTTCAACCTAGATAAGTAATTAGCTTAACTTAGAAAAGTTGTTTGTAAACTTTTTCCATGAAGAGCATTATGTGTCACGTGTTCTCGTATCTTAGAACTTATAGTGTATCAATCATCAGGTAAAATAAAGTTACAATATTTATTATTACTTTTATTTGAAGATCTAAATTTGTGAGCTAGTATCTTAGGTGTTGAATCGGACAAATATAATCTGGAAGTGTTTAATACTCTTTCACTAGATAAGTAATTAGCTTAACTTAGAAAAGTAATTAGCTTAACTTAGAAAAGTTGTTTGTAAACTTTTTCCATGAAGAGCATTATGTGTCACGTGTTCTCGTATCTTAGAACTTATAGTGTATCAATCATCAGGTAAAATAAAGTTACAATATTTATTATTACTTTTATTTGAAGATCTAAATTTGTGAGCTAGTATCTTAGGTGTTGAATCGGACAAATATAATCTGGAAGTGTTTAATACTCTTTCACTAGATAATATTGCATATTTATGCATAATAATTGAGCTAGTATTTCAAGCTTTGAATCTTCGATGGGATAAAATGTTTGATCTCCGTGATGTGACCAGGATTCAATCCCTACAACGGATATGTGTATGTATAAAAAATATTTACTTAATAAAAAAAATGTTTGATGTTTTAGAAGTGATGATATTTACTTATTTTTCTTTTCCATTAGGTAAGTTGCATATTCATGCTTAAAATATTAATATTATGTTATATTTATTATTTATATGTTTTTAATATTTTTTTAATGAGTTTATACAAGGTTTTTATTAGGGATTTTGGTTCCTTCATATTGAGTTGGAGTTTGAAACTTAGGATCTCTTTTAGGTTAAAAAGAAACATAGATAACTACTCTTAGGTGGTTCGGTTAAAAAGAAACATCAATGACTACTCTTAGGTGGTTGGCAATGCCATCCCATCCGGGAATACCCCTATCTACCACTATCTAGAGGGAAGAGCCGCTCTTAAGTGTTTGGCAATGCCGTCCCATCCGGTTATACCGCTATCTACCACTATCCATAGGGAAGAGCCACTCTTAAGTGGTTCCACTATCCATAGGGAAGAGTCACTCTTAAGTGGTTGGCAATGCCGTCCCATCCGGTTATACCGCTATCTACCACTATCCATAGGGAAGAGCCACTCTTAGCAATGTCGTCCCATCCGGGTATACCGCTATCTACCACTATCTAGAAGGAAGAGCCGCTCTTAAGTGGTTGGCAATGTCGTCCCATCCCGTCCCATCCCATCCGAGTATACCACTATCTAAAGGGAAGCCATGAGAGTTTTTTCTTTTTTGATATGCCTTTAGCATCGCAGAGGTCGAACTGTGGACTTCCCATTCAACCAGGCCAAACTGGCAATATTTGTATAAACACATTTATATATCCTATCATAATTTTTTTTTATTGTCATCCTTAACATTAAGGACAAACTCTACTGGTCCCAAAGATGAGTCTTGTACTGCACCATTTTCATCAAAAACTCCGTATAACATAGAGTTGGGGTATTGCTTTAGACATATTATGGTCGGGGTATTGCTTTAGACATATTATGGTCCATGGCTCTGTAGAGAGGAATGTGGATTGACAAAGAAAAATCTCATGGACTTACTACTACACATGCATGTTTGAAATAGATAACAACTTCAAATTATTCTGGTAAGTTTATAAAATATACTTGAGCTTCTTGGGGGAATATACATGGAGTCTTTTTCAGCTACTCCCACTACGTAAAAATGATGGACCCCACGTGAACATAAGGGCCTTAAGGATACCCTATAACCTTGCCAACAGATGTGAGTTGTTTTCTTTGACCATACAAATTATTATCACAATTTCATTTGTACCTGCATAGATATTATTGTCCAATTGCAAGATCTCTTAAGTAAAAATTATAAATTACACTAAAGAAGATAAATGTCACCATGTATCTATTGGCTAGTCTCAACACCAATTATTGCACCCCTGGACTGGTGTGAGCATTTCCAAATTAATGTATATATATATATATATATATATCAAATATTGTCAATCGGTATGGTACAAGTTACAATGAAGGGCAGGAGATTTTGGCCATTTGATAGGCTTTGCTAACCATAAATTGTCCAATAAGGAACAAAACTAAATAACTGAAGTGAAGCATTGGAAATAAGCATATATATTCTATAAGTTTAGCAATATTCTTCTATATGTGGAACACTTTTGTTCTAGCAAGTTGCTTGATTTTACATTGCTGAATTTGTAGGTTATTGCCTCTATTTCAAGAGTTTTATTTTAAGGTAAGGAATTAAAAAGCATGTCTCAACCTTGATGCGCAGGTCACATGGTAAAACCATGATAGCATGTTCTTTTGCTTAGGCCAATACCATCTAAAATAGATAGGCACCAAGGGAATGATAAGAATTGCTTGTTATTTTTGTATTATTAAGATGTTTGGAAATTAATATATAAGAACGGTCCACCTTCACAACACTATATAACTCAAAATTGAAGCAAAGGGCATAAGATTTTAACTTGAGTGAATTACAAATGCATAAATAGCAGCAAGGCTCTATTTTCATTTCTTTTGAGCATTGAACAAAACATACAAGTTATCCATTATGAACACATACATTATGGGCCTCAAATAGCCTTTCACATTTACAGTCTATTCCTGTATCACAAGTCACGCTCTTTGCTTTGCACTCCATCTTATTTGGAAAAATCACAACCAGGTCCTAGGAAATTGTGCAGTTACTGATGCAAATCATGACTCTACAATGAGTTGCTGAACCAACCTCCCAATGTAGTCTTCCTCGATCGATATGTGCCACTTCTTAGATGGACACATTTTGCATGAGATTACTGCTCTTCAATATCTAAGGCAAGCACCATAAATGCCAAGGTGCCAGCTACATGCTGCAAGCACTTCTAAAATGGACACACTTTACATGAGATTACTGCTCTGAAATATCTAAGGCAAGCACCATTAATGCCACGGCGCCAGCTACATGCTGCAAGTCAATACGCTACAACAGAATTCGTGATAATCTGTACAGGTCTATATTCCCCTTCCTTCCCCCAAGACCCCCCAAAAAAAGAGGATAGCTGTGGAGAAGCCTTTTAATGGAGCTGAAAGAGAACCCTTTCTCTACCTATGCCATAAAATCCTTGTATGTCTTACATACAAGAAAATTATGTCCACTACACAATTTTTGAAATATAATCTTCTTAATGTTAGGCAAGAGAGACATTTATGCAGCCACTATAAAACTGCACTGAACTGCCAGTTGCACAATCTAAATGGGCTAAAGTTCTGCTTAATATTATAACAGCAAAATAACCTAAAGAAACGGAGTCTGTAGCAAGATGTTTTCTACTTTGAAAGAAATATCGCTCTTGGAGATGCGGCATTTGCCTCCAACACTATCACATTTTGGCATACAGCTCATAAATACACACAGTATATCCAAGACTACTGAACTTTTGAGCCCTTCTCTAGTATCAAAGGATCTCCATGGGCAGAAAGTGTTCGTTTATAAAGATGATTCATATTGCAGGACTTCTCACAAGACCTAACATTTATGCCATTTGGAGATAGTAGCAGAATGTTGGCTCTTACTTGGCCAGGAATGAGCTACCTCACTCCAGGCTTCCTCCTATTGTTGGTAGCAATCTGATATTATATGGATTACCTAATTAAAAGAACTTGATGGATGGTTTAAAAGGCTTGAACAATATATGGCAGCTGGTAATTTCAGGTATCATGGCATAAACATGATGACTGTTGAAGAAATAATTCCCTAGTTTTTCTTATAGATAGGAGTTATTCATTAACTATGTATAGACATTTTATGTAAAGGCTATACAACTGATTTCTACAAGTTTATAGCTCGCATATCAACACACAACAGTCTAAAGGTGGGAAAGTCAAACATAATAGTCTGTACTTGTATAAACAGTAATGCAACTTGGATCAAACAGGCCTACAACTTGGTTAAAATATCCCCCAAAAAGTTTCATGTGCCCTTTACTAATTTTTCGTACCATCATAAAATCAAATGAATTGCTAATATCTTAAGTCAACAATAGAACATCCAAAGCATTGCCATATACAAGGTCAGGGCCCCATCATGCTGACTTTGTCTCTTGTATGTAATAGCAAAGCCCAAACCTCAAATAGAATTTAGTAAGTAAAGCCTTGGGATTGGACTTTTCCTCAATTTTCTAATAGAATAAACAAGTGGAATTCAGGTTTTATTCAAACATATAATAGAATCAACAAGAAAACAAATGGAACAGCTATTAGAACTAGAAAAATAAATGTTCAAATAAAAGACATGAAACCACGGATGTTTACACCAATGGAATTAGAGCATACAGACATTCACAAATTTTCTGCAACAATATTCTATTAGATATTTAGAAAGTGAATTCAAAAGCAGCCGTAAGAATGATACAAAGAACACAAATTTATTGCTTCCTATATCCTAAGATGGAATGCAGCTCTCATAGGAGCTGCTTCTAAGCATCCAATAGAAACAAGCACGTCTTAATAAAACATGGGCAGTCGAAGATTACATAGTTCCACGGTATTTTCTCTAAGTAATGCTCTTGAATATGACAAGAAAACTAAGACATCTGTAAGACAGAACTAAGTGCAATGCAGGACTAAGAACTAAATCCAATATATGTTTAGCAAACCTAAACATGGTTTCATAGGTCTGCCTACCCAAATCAATAATACTCTGCCCTAGTTAGCACCAACTCAGCAAAGGTTCGTTCTTTTAGCATATTGCTTTTTAGCTACATAATTGCAGATAATAAGTAAAAGAAGAACTGTCGCACATCAAGTCTAGAAAAAAGTGAGAAAAAAAAAACCATATTGAAAATTAAATCATCTAATTAAACACTAACCAATGCTGTTTGGACAAACTATCTGGCCGGATTGCATATTGTTGCCACTAGTTTCTAATATTGTCTGTGAAACAGGGGCTCTGGGAAAGTTCTTTCAATTTTATAAATGATGACGCTTCAACTGAAGCATATCTTCCAGTATACAGCCATTCCAAATTATGTTATTTCACCTAAATCTCTGGCATTAACATAATCCATCTTCGCAGCATTAAAAAGTTTATGAAAGTTCCAGCTCTGAGAATTTTGAAATGACCTTTCCAATCCATAGATCTGAAGGCCATAACCCCGAGAAATCAGTGAGGTTGAATGTCTGTGGAAGTTGGCAAAATAATGTCATCCACCATCTCTTTTAAAATTATGGTATGCAGACAAAGAGGTTGAATGCAGGTGACTTACAATATAGCTTTCTTTTATTAGTTAAAAAGCTTGCAATGCAGAGCACTGACCAGTCCAGCAACCAGGGTGAAAATTAATGACTCAAATGTTCAACCCCTTTGGATAATATTTTTCTGAACATATCATTGCAGTCATGTTGTAATTTTGAGAATTTGTATAGTACACCAGATAATTCTGGATTCCTCTAAGCTCTGTCAATCTTGTCTCTGGACAACTGAATCTATCATATCCAAGTTTGCCTCTGAGTTATGCTGAAAACATGGTGATTGAGTTTGCTCGACTCAAACAAGGCTAAGTGTAGACCATCGTGCAATCACATCCAGAAATATGAAAGGGACCTGACATGAAATGAAATGTATTAACTGTCCATTCAAATTGCGACTTCAGTCCTTTCAATCGTGGGATCCTAGCTTGCGTTTCCGAATTCATTCTGAACTGCTAAACGCTCTAGTCATACTCTGTAGGCGTTGAGTCCTCCTCTTGCTTCTGCAAGAACGTACTAAGTTGGTATAGCATCTCATCTCAAAACCTCACAAGTCATTTTGGAAATTATATCTTTGGAGTTCATTCACCCACTTCTTAAGCATTCTCATACAGCGCATAATGAAAGTCAGGCACATAGCCTGCTGCCTTCATCTCTGGTACCAAATTCTTCAGTATAGAATGGATTTTATTCATTTGTGGGTGTGACTCATCTCCCACAATAAAAGTATGAACACAATGTTTGACCAGAATCCAGCTACATCCTGTCACTTTTCTCAAACCTCTATCGTTCATTATTACTCTCACCTTTCCTACATCATCCCATCTTCCAGCTTCTGCATATATATTTGCAAGTAATACATAGTTCCCTCCGTTATTAGGCTCCAACTCAAGAAGAGACTTGAATGCATACTCTCCTAGCTCTAAATTGCCATAAACTCTGCAAGCACCAAGCAAGGCTCCCCACACACTAGCACTGGGTTCTAATGGCATCTTTTTGATAAACTCTTGGGCTTCATGCAGTTTCCCTGCTCGACAAAGGAGGTCAACCATGCACGCATAATGCTCCACCTTAGGTGAGATTCTATGCTTTTGCCTCATCAAATTGAAAAAGTGCCAGCCCTCATCCACTAGGCCTGCATGACTACACGCAGAAAGAACTCCAATAAAGGTGATGTCACCTGGCTCAATGTCTGCATCTTGCATTTGGTAGAACAGTTCTAGTGCAGTTGCACCCTTCCCATGCATTCCATATCCTGCAATCATTGCACTCCATGACACTACATCCTTATCATCTATTTTGTCAAACACCAGACGAGCCATTGCTATGCTCCCACATTTAGCATACATATCTATAAGAGCATTTCCAACCAAAATATCCCCATCAAATCCACTTTTGAATGCATACTGATGGATTTCCTTCCCTTGTTGCAGGGCTGCTAATTGAGAACACGCAGGTAAAACACTCACTGTTGTTACCAAATTCGGCTTCAGACATTCCAACTGCATCTGCCGAAAGCATTTCAACGCATCATTGGCATGAGCATTCTGAGCATAGCCTGCAATCATCGAAGTCCAAGCAACTACATTTGGATTCGACATCCGATCAAACACTCGCCTTGCAATCTCTATGTTTCTGCATTTGGCATACATGTCAATAAGAGCACTTCCCACAAAAACATCCGAATCAAATCCCCTTCTAAGCACAACACCATGAATCTCCTTGCCACGGCACAGATTCTCCAGGGAGGAACACACAGGTAAAACAATTGTGACAGTCATGGGATTCAAATCCACGCCTTCCACAAGCATCTCTCTAAAGAATTCCAATGCCTCAACAGCACCCCTACTTTGAGCATATCCTGCAATCATGGCATTCCAAGATGACACAAAATCTCTTTGAGGCATTTTGTCAAACACTTGGCGTGCAATGTCTACAAACCCAAATTTAGCATACATAGCTACGATGGCACTGCTCACGACCACATCTGAGTCAAACCCACTTCTAATTACATGACCATGCATCCATTTTCCTTGTGATAAACTACCACATACCTTGAGAGTGCAAGGGAAGGTGAAATTGTTGGGCTGTATTCCCCGCCGTTGCATTTCACGATATAACGACACGGCCTGCTCACGGAGCTCGTTCTTGGCATATCCACTGATCATAGCGTTCCAAAGTAAAACACTTCGTTGGGACATTTTGTCAAACACTTGACGCGCATCCTCCACCCTCTTGCAAACGCCATACATGGTGACGAGTGTGGTTGCCAAACAAATGTTCTGGTCAAGTCCGCAACTGAATAGGTGGGCATGGAGCTGCCTACCCTCTGCAAGGGCTCTCATGTTGCCACAGGCATGTAGTATGAAAGAAAAGCTGCGTATGACCACATCAATTCGTTGGCAATCCATACATTGCATAACAGCCATTGCCTCCCTCAGTTTTCCATCCTTGCAGAGAGTGTTAATATCCAAGGAAATTTTAAAATTATAGTTACAAGGCTCAGACAACGCTATTAATGTTTTACCAGTATCACGGATAAGGCTGAAAAAAGAGCGAGTTTTGGTTTTGCTGAGACGATATGGTGTAAGGGATGGTAGTGGTCGTAGCTTTACCATTCTTCTGGCTCAATTTCATCAGAAAAGGAGTAGAAAAACAAAGAAGAAATAAACTGAGCATCTGTTTCACAGGCTTTTAACCTTCTAATTTTTTTTTAGTAAATAATTCTTATAAAGATTCGCTATCACCCACAATCTAAGTGACACCCTTGTATTCGTTTTTCTTTTTGGGTTGATTGTCAAAAGGAATCAAATACACTTCTAAGTATTTGTCAAATGTTTAGGATACTCCTTGAACTTTCCTAAATTTATGATGGTTGCCTCCATTTAAACCATTATTCAAAATAAATTTATTTTTAAGTCTAAATTTTTTCCTTGCTTATTGTTTAATATTTTTGTTAAAGTCTAGGACTTTCTAAAATCTCATGTTTTATTTGTCTTTTATTTGTTATTTTATTTCATTTATATGTTTTTTATCTAGTATTTTTGATAATTTATTATCTTTTATTTTTTGTATTTTTTGGGTATCTTAATAGCCTTATCATAACTTCTATTTCTAGTAGAAAAGTTTTTGTTTCAATAAGTAAAATCTCATATGGAATTGATGTTTCAATTTTGAAATTATTTGTAATCAGTCGTTTTGAATTCTTTCTATTTGTCTCCATTTAAAATTTGATGTATTACTAGCCCACACCTCACACTCATATAGCATCACTCAACTAACTATTAACCCAAAAAGGACCCTAATAGTTTTTCAATCCCACATCTTTGTTTTCCTGCCCCTATTTAGCAATGAATAGAATTCCCTTCATCTTGCTTATATTCATATCATCTTACAAATTCCTAATTGAGTTTGCTTTGAAAATCTAACCCAAGGTATTTGTATTCTGTTACTACCTCTAAAGGATTTCCTTCAAATAAAATATACGGTTGTTTTTGCTCTCTCCAAGTAGAGAAGACCATAATCCTAGTCTTTTTAGTGTTTATCTACATCCCAATTTTCTTATAAAAATGCTTTAAAGCGTTTAAACGTTCTTTTAAACTTTCAAGTGTCTTGCCAACTAAGATGAGGTCATTGGCATAAAGAAGAAGTTTATCTACATAATTAGCCAATTGTATTCCCTCTCCCCCATCCTTTCTACCCATTCTTATAATTTTTCCATATCAAGGTTAAATAAAGTAGGTGACAATGGATAACCATGTTTCGCCCTTATATCACGCCCAAAAAACTCTGATAATCCTTCCTTCCGGAGTTCTAATTTTTGCTACCACTTGCTCAAAAGTATGTGTACATTTTCTCTATAGTTGGTTTGCATGTTAATTTCTTCCATTCTTTTCCATAATTTACCTCTAGGTATTATGTCAAAACCCTTTTTAAAGTCCACAAAACAACAATAAACTTCTTTTTAATTTCATATCCTCTCTATTAGGTGCCTTAAAGTAATGCAGTGATCTGTTGTTGAGTACTTTGATCTAAAACCTACTTGCTCTATTGCCCTCTTTCTTTGATTTTTTGCCCATTAATTGATTTTAATTTCTTCTATTTTGTCAAAAAAATTTATTGAAAGAGGATTAATCATGATGGTGCACTAATTTGAAGGATTGTTGGTGTCTCAATTTTTATGCAATGGTATGACTAGGTTGGTTATCAATTCCAATGGCAAGACTTCTTTAATGATGTGATTAAAAATATTTTGGGTGTGTGGTGCTAAGATGACCCCACACTTGAGGCGTTCAACTTGCAAACCTTATATATCTTGAGCTTTACCTATTGCTATTTTCTTAATGCCCTCCTTCACATCTTTCAGAGAAAAATGTTCCTCAGTTGTGTCAATTATAGGAGTATCCTTTTCTTGGTTTCTCTCATATAATTGCTTAGCATACTACAACCATTGTTCGCTTGTGATATTGTTTTTTGTGTTCCTTTTGCTTTGTTGTAGCTCTTTTTAAAATTGTCTTGGGCTATGCTTTGCAAGATATATCAACTCTTTTTGCCTTGCTCTTTTGTATTCTTCTTCTTTTGTTTTTATTAGTTGTTGATATATCTTGCTATTTGTTTTCTTTTTGTTTGGTTCTTTCAAGGTTCTCCTTACTACTATGCATTATTCATCATAACATGAGTTTGCAAAGGAGCTTTCATGTTTTATTTTTGTAGGTTTTAAAATTTTGCATGATTCCAAGGCTTCTCTAATTATATCCATTAATTTACTACTATCAAAAGTATAGGTTTAAAAAATATTTGTCCTCTTTCTTTTCTTTATTTGCATAATTTTCTTGAGTGATGTTCTAAAAGTTTTATTTTTATTTTTGTTTTTCATATATATGTTTTTTCTTGTCTTTTCTTCAGTTACTTGAAGATGTTCTTCTTGTCCATTTTCTTGCATTTGGATATTTATGTACATTAGATTGTGATCAAATTTGAGCTCCATGGTAACTACTTCAATTTCTAGATCTTTTATCCTTAAAAGGAAGTTTGGTGAGCAAATAACATAATTAACTACGTTGTGTCCATCATATGTTTGACAAGTAAATATTCTATATTTTTGCCACATGTTTATGCCATTGTAGATGATCAATCCCTCTATACTACTTAGTTTAAGAATTTCTTCTCCACTATGTGTGATGGGTTCTTTATTGTCATATGAGGACCTTAACCAATGGTAATCCACCTCTTCTTCTAGCCATAGTGGATTATCATCTATGCCTTCATTGATATTTAAAGAGCTTGCTTGTCTATTTGTTGTCTTGGCATTAAAGTCACCTACTAAAATCACTTCTCCAAGCTTGTCATATTTTGTGACATCTTTTTCCAATGCCATATATGGATCCTCATGATCTCATCTATGTTTCTTATAAAACTTTGATTATTATGGAGTAAAATAACAAGATGCAATGCTAATAAATTTGTCATTATTTATGATTCTAATCCATATATATTATTTATTTGGGTCTTCTTTCTCAACTTGTATGAGTCTACCCCAAGACTCTTTTATTAGTATTTTTTTAATAAGGTATGCATGGCTTCTATTGGGAGCCACTCCCATTACAAAAACAAAACATTACATTGCTCTCATTACATTTCTAACAAGTTAATTAAAGCATATAAAACTTTGTCTTTCTATTAGAGATATTATTTATTTACCCTTATATCAAAGATATTCTTCTTCTTCCTCAAACTGTTAAGTTTTCACAATCAACTCCTTTTGTATCAAATGCCTTCCAATTTTTTTTTGTCAAGATAAAATTCAACACTGCAAATGGCTAAAATATTTGTTGCCCAACTTCTATATCCAAAAATATCTTATCTATAATAACCTCACAATTTATTAATACCTTTTTTTAGGGTTCTTATTCATTCCCCTAATATTCCAAGATATTATTTTCATTGTTATTTTTTTATTTTATTTGTGGGTTTAGCCTCACTTCTTGTTAACACTTGTAATATTTGCTTTTGTTTTCCCATATCAATATCCTTTTGTGTTTCTTTTTCTCTTTGTTTTTGCTTCTTGGGTCTTCCTCTCTTTTTCATTCTCAACAATACTTTCCTCTTCATCAATCTCTTTAATCTTCTCACACTGCTCATAGTAAGACTTATCATCTTTAGGTTTACCTTGTTTTGAAGGATCTAAAGTGCAAGGAATAACCTCAAAAATACAATATTCTTTATGTTACCCTAGAAACCTTAAAGTTCAAGGATGCTCATTTTTAGCAATTACCTTCTTATTATGCCATAAATACCCTAAATTATTGTTGGAATATATTAAATTATTTGGTACTTGCCAATGTATCACCTTGGGTACATCTTTAGATTAAGAGTTTGTCTTAGACTAGGGTTTGAGTATTTACTTTTTGCAATGTAATAAATGCACAAGTAATATTAGAATGTGCAAAGTATTCAATAATGTAAATATGTATCATAGTCCATGTACAAATGAGTCCATAGAATAGGAAGGTGAAGAGTCATAGGAAGATGGAAGGCCAAGAGTCACATCCCATTATATAATGGTGTTTGTGTGAGCAAGTAGGAATACAAGTCATATTATATCTTATCATATCATCTTAGTAGATTAGAGTAGAGTAGAGTACAAGTTTGATACAATGTAGAACTTGTATAAAGCATGGAGTATTTTAAGATCTTCACATTTTATATGAAGCTCCTATTTTCATGAGCTTTCATTAATGGTAATTTTATGAGTTATTGCAGAAGTTTCTTATAAGTTTTAGTATATTTATATTATCATATATTTAATATTGCATGCTCATTTTATTCCTTATGGTTGCATTTCATTAAATATATATATCAAAAGCTAAAAATTATTAAGTGCAAGGGATAACATCTTCACCACTTTCACTTTTATTACTTGAAGAGAATTCTATACTATAGGAAAATGAATATGATTTACCTAGAATAAACTTGACCTCTTTTGTTGTCTTTATTTTGAGTTTTATCTCCACATCTTCTTTTTCATATTTAATTCCTTTTTTACTTACCAAATGATATTGTAGATAGGATTTATTTACCTCTTTTTTTGGAGTGGAATATACTTGATCTAATCTAGCTTCTATTATTGTATGATTTCCTTGCTTTGTCTTGAAGTTTATCTCATGGCTAGAATTTTTTGTCTCTTTCTTCATAGTTTTTACTTTGCAAACTCTTGTCATATGTCCAATATCAAAACAATTGTGGCAACGAAATGCATTATTTTTATAATCTACTTGTTGATCCCATTCTCTTGATTAGATTTAATCTTAATGGATTGTGGTAAAGGTTTTGAAACATCCATAGCAACACAAACATCTCATATTTTATAAGTCATATCTTTGTGAAGGGTTATCTAATTCAGTTGATTCTTGGACCAACTTGTGTGGAATTTGAATAATTTTAAAATAAATGTTCATATGAAGAAATCCAAGCAATATTGAGGAAGATACGACCCTGTGAAGCTAGTCATCTAGAACAAGGGTAGTGATAATATTTCAAGTCATAAAAAATAAAATTACAAATATTTGTAAGCTAGGGTTCGGATGATGGGAGGAGCAATGAAGGGCTGGGACTTTAGTGAGGCAAGACATTCTATCTATGCATATAATTTTCTAGCTAAGTTTATTTTTTCCTTCATTATCTTAGAAATTTGGCATGCAAATCATTATAATATTTTATCAAATATTATATTTTCTATAGGATATTCTTGTAAATTTCAAGAGATTTTGAGTTTTAGTTTCCTTTCCATTGATCTATTTATAGCAGAATCATCTCTAGTGATAGAGGTTAGTGAGTGAACCATAAATAATCGATCCTCATTGCTCAAGGATAGGGTGGTTTTTGTTAAATTTAATGGGTATTAGCCAAGGGATTCAACCTTGAGAAAATGGATTGATAGGATTTGGAAGTATTTAGGAGTGACTATATCCTTTCTTCCTAGCCACATTTTATTCTATGGAAGAAAGAGATAGAATCTTAGAATGGGGTCCTTGGTTTATGGGAAGAGTAGGACTCTTCCTTATCCACTGGTATGAAGGCTTTTCACTTGAAGATATAAATCTATCCCTAGTACTAGTCTTGGTTAAGATGTATGGGTTCCTCATTTAATTTAAATAAATAGATACCTTCAAGGCAATAGGCAAAACTCTAGGACAATTCCTTGATATTTTAGATACTACAAAAGATGGATTATTGGCTATTTATGCTTGAATATTGGTCATGATTGATATAAGTAAAGCTTTTCCAGAACCAATCATTCTTTATTGTGGGGATAATATGTGGATCCAAACCATAGATTATGAAAATATATATTTTAGATGTAAAATATGTCATGAGGTAGAGCATATTGAGATATCATACCCTACGAAGAGCCCAATAGAATCATATGTAGAAAAACACAAGAGAAGCTTACAAATGGATATGGATGAACATGGATTTAAATGAAAGTAAATAAACAATGGATACCAGTAAGGAAGGATATTGGAAGAAATATCACCTCTTATGAGGCTTTAACCTATGAAGAAAAAGTAGATTAAAACTTAGAAGACACAGTACAACAGGTTCAACATATTAACAAGGATCTATCTATTTAGTATGATCCTAATTTAGGGATGAACATTCTCGATGAACCTAATGAATGTGTCTCATCAAAATTTTGAAGACTCTCTTGAAATATCATTTCACCATTCAAGAGAAAAATATAGTAATTAAAATGTAGTTTTAGAAGTTAATACCTCTGTCATTAATAAGGAAATACCAAAAAATAAGCAAGACAAGTTAAAATATTCTATAGCAAAGCCAAGAGAGGATAAATATGATGAAAAAAAATTGTGAAAGAATATTGAGGAATAAGACTTGCTCCTAGTACAAAAAACGAAAAAAGAGGAAAACACTTAATTATCAAGCAATATCCAAGGAAGTAAGATCAAACATAGAAAAAGGAACACAAACTAAGTTGGTTGAACTTATATTTACCAAACAACAAAATGATATTGGTAATTCACAAGTGGGGCCTATAGCCCCTAATGAGATATGATAATAATATCATGGAATATAAGGGGTGTTAATTCCTCCTCAAATTTAAGGTGTATTTGGGACCTCTGTTTAAGTAATAAGCTTGATATTATTTGCATCTAGGAAACTAAAATGACAAAAGAAGAAGTTTTAAAAACTATGAAAGTAGTATGGAAAAGATGTGAATGAGATGCTATGAATTCTAAAGGAACGACATGGGGAATTCTAATTTGTTGAAATCCTATTAGAACATATTGTGTAACCTTTCATAAAAGTAGGCATTGGATAGCCTCTTTAGTCACATGCTACTTTGCAGAAATTCATTTCATCCTTATCAATATATATGGACCTACAACTTAGTCAGGTAGAATTTTAGAGTGGGATTGAAGCCTTTATGAGAAGTAAAGACCAAGAAAATCAATTCATGATCATAAGAGATTTAATGCCATAACCAAGTTGGATGAAAAATTTGGGGAAATTAGGAAATTAACCCAAAGTATGAGAGATTTATCAACTTTTATTCAAGATAATAATTTACGGGAGGTTGAGTTTGAAGAAGAAAACTATACCTTCAGATCATTGGCTATATGAAGGAACTTGTGCCAAAATCAATACCTTAACAAGCATTGGTTCATATCATTGGTCACTAAGAGTTAAAATGGTGGTAAGTGAATTCAAAAAAATATCATATTTTAAATATGATTAGATGTGGGAAGACCAAACTCAATTTATTGATATTATAGCACAAAAATGGAATTCTTCAAAAAACGATGAGTTGTATGCACTTCCAAAATAAATTAAATCAATGACATCTACATTAAAAAAATGTAACAAGAACACTTTTGGAAATATTTTTGATAAGAAAGAACTAAAAGATAAACTTTCAAAATTCCTAAAAAGTGATCACAATAATCCAGACTCAAAGGAAAGGAAGATACTTAGTGAATATCATTACATTTTGAGTAAGGAAAAGAAATTTTGGAGATTAAAATCAATAAAGACTTAGTTAATAGAAGGAGATAAAAATACAATTTTTTTCATAGGATGGCTATAGTAAAAATATCAACATCGAGAATGAGTAGAATTAAATCAATACAAGCATTTTGGATTGAAGACTAGAGTGAAATTAGAAAAGAGGCAAGGTATTTTTATTAGAATATTCTAGGATCATAGGAGACTAAATTTATTGATGATAAACTTCTTCAAAAAGTACCTTACGTTATAACAAATGAAGACAATAGGAAATTGATGGAGCCTATTATTCTAGAAGAAGTTCATTTTGCTCTTTTATCTTTTAATAAGGATAAATCATTAGGTCTAGATGGGCTCTCTACAATATTTTACCAACATAATTAGGATATAGTGAAGGATTATTTATTGGTGGTAGTGGAATAGTCTAGGGTAAAATAATACATACCTTATAAAATAAATACAACATATCTTACCCTTATTCTAAAAAATAAGGATGTTAAATTGTTTGATTCATTTAGATCCATAAGCCTATGTAATATGACATATAACATTATCTCCAAAGTGATGGTGAATTGATTAAGTCCATTCTTAGAAAAAAATATATTAGAAGAGCAAGGAGGATTTGTGAAAGGGAGACAAATTTTGAATGGGATCATAGTAACTCATCAAGTTATACCTTCAGTAGCTTCAAGGAAAGAGAAAGCAATGATATTAAATCTTGACATGAGTAAATCCTATGATAGGGTTAAATGAGATTTTATTTTTACAATATTAGAAAAGTTCAGATTTGGGAAGAAATATATTATATGGATTAAATCTTGTGTTTCTACAGTTTCATATTTAGTGTTGGTCAATGGGTTAGTAAAAAAATATTTTAAATCCAAGAGAGGCCTTAGGCAAGGAGATCCTCTATCACCATATCTATTCATTATTATGGTAGAGTTTTTGGGTAGGAACTTAAATAAGGAAAACAAATATGGTCTTATAAGTGAACTTAAGGCTAGTAATAGCATCGATAACATCATCCATCAACAATTTGTAGATGATAAAACTATTTTTGGAAGGGAAAATATAAATGAGGCTAGAGCAATGAATAACTTATTAAAGGAATACAAAAGAGCATTAGCACAAAAAATTAATAGGAAAAAATATAAAATTTACTTCCTAAACACTCCAGCTAAAATCAAAGTAAGATTTTGTAGGTTTCTTCAAATGGAGGAGGTATATTTATCAACAACTTATTTAGGGATGCCCTTATTTGAGGGGAGAATGAGGATTATGGAATACATCTATAAGAAAAGTTTAGAATAAACTACCAGCATGGAAAGGTAGATGGTTATCATTAGCAAGAATAGTGCATCTAATTAAGTCGGTCTTACAAGCCATTTTAACATATTATATGCCATTGTTTACCATGCTAAAATCAGTAGAAATAAGTTTAATCTATATTATGTGATCCTATTTATGGTCATGTTTACATGATAAAGAGAAATTTCCTTTGGTGAAATGGAGCAAGGTGTGTGCTGATAAAACTAAGGGAGGTCTTGGTTTAATAATTCTTACATATGCAAACTTAGCTCTTAGGAGAAATATTATAAAGTGGAAACCACAAAATGTGGAGTTGGTCAAATTGAATTTTTATGGAGCATATAAAGGAAATATAGGACCAATAGGAGGAGGAATAATTAGAAATAATAGAGGAGAGATATTGTATCATTACACTTTTAATAGTGGATTTAAGACGAATAATGAAGTTGAAGCTTGGGCGATTTTAGCAAGGTTAAAAATATGAAAATAAATGAAATGGAACGAATTATAGATGGAAGGTGATTCACTCATAGTAATAAATACAATTTTGAGGAAAGCAAAGGCTACATGGATCATATAAGAGATAATTATGGAAATTCAAGAACTTTCTAAAGAGTTTGAAGAAATCAAGTTTACACATACATTAAGGGAAGGAAACTAATGTATAGATAGTCTAGCGAATAGAGGGGTTTTAATTGAGAATCATGAAGTTAAATTCTCTTTTCCATGGTTAGAGGAAGTGTTAAGTTTAGCTGAAGCTGACAAGAAAATGTTGATTTCCTAAATCAAATAATGATTAAGATTTACTTTAATGTTTTCCATTGGTAATATCAGCTCTATTTTATAACATTGATATGTTTTCATATAAACTATTTATTATAATTTTTGTGGTTGTACTTGTGTTTCAGGAAGGAAACTAGCAATCCCGATTTGGAAAAGTGAACTATGATAGTGTGATGTTTTGGAAATTTTACTCTACTAACTTACAATGCATAGATAGTAAAGGTGAAGTTTGGTTATTGTGAAGGCTGCTATAGAAAAATTTCAAGAAGGATGTTGAATTCTAGAATATTTTTATTCGTACAAAAAATTAAAAAGATCCAAAAAATGAAAATCAAGAATTCAAAAATTTTATGTAAAATGATGTAGATTTCTAGCTATAGAATCTCAATTGAGATGAGAAGTGGATCTATTTTTAAACTCTCAATCTCTAAAGAAGAGAGTTGTAATTTGTCAAGGGTGGGGGACCCGGGTACAACCCCTTGCTATCTAGCCAATTTTTTTATTGAAATTGTTGCCAAATTCATATTAGCCAAAATATTAAGAGAACAAATACAATATAAAGGCAGACCATGGTTCGGGTACCTACATCCAGGACCAAACACCTAACAACATAAAAACCATGATATACTTCCCTCTAGTAGGGATAAAACAAACATAGCAGCATTCACAGGGCCACGCAGGGCATCCAACACCAGAAATAAGCACATCAGAGACCACACACTAGGGGATATCTTAGTTTTTAACATGGGTCACTAGGGGATCATTTGTGTGGTTGTTCACTTTCAATGCTTGTAGTCGAGTGTCCTAACTATCATAATATTTCTCAATTCTCCTCTGTGTTGGTCCTTCATGGCATCATATCCTAATACATTAGTGGGGGCCACAAAAATATATTTAATTGATATCTTATAACTATTTTTATGGATGGGTTATTTTGCAAAAAATTTAAAAAATTAAATTTGATATAATATAGTTTATAACCATTAATTAATTATGTCAAATTTTGTGCATGAATTTACATAGATAATAAATAATATTTCAAATATTTTATCTCATATTTTAGATGTTATTTAATTGGATACCAAATCTATGTTGCATGCATAGCTTAACATGATTTAAACTTAAGTCTTCTCAAAAGTAGAATAATTTATTCTATTGAGTAACCCAATTGATATATTACATTTGTAGTGCATGGTTGTATTGTATTTTTTACACAAACACAAGTTTAATTTAAGTAAGAGTAAAAACGATACAATTATTTTTTATATAACTAAATAATTTTAAATGGATCAATATAATATTACTTAATTATTATTAACTTAATGGATTTTTTGGTCCAATATTTTGGTTATTATGATAGCAAACTTAATTGTATAGTTGTATTGTTATTTACATATCATAAAGTCAAATATGTTTAATTGAAAATGTATTTTTTTTTACTGTAGAACAAGGGGTTGTACTCGAGTCCCCCACATTTAAATATTGAGAGTTTATGAACAAATTCAATTCTCATATCAACTGAGTTGCTATAGCTAGATATCTACATATTTTTTTATAAAATGTTTGAATTCTTGATTTTCATTTTCTAGTTCTTCTTCAATTTTCTCTATGAATACAAATATTCTAGAATTTAGCATCCTTCTCCTTGAAATTTTACTACAACAACCTTCACAACACCAAAACTTCACCTTTATTGTCTATGCATTGCATCTTAGTAGAGTAATATATCCGAAATATTGCACTATCATAGTCTACTTTACCAAATTTGGATTGATATTTTCTTTCATGTAGCATAAGTGCAACAACAAAAATTGTAATAAATAGTTTATATGAAAACACCTTAATGCTATAAAATAAAACAAATATCACCAATGAAAACATTAAAGTAAATCTTAATAATTATTTGATTTAGGCACTCAACATGTTCTTGTTGCTTCCTCTAACCATGGAAAAGAGAATTTAACTTCATGATCCTCAATTAAATCCCTCTCTTGGATAGCCTATCTACACATTTGTTTCCTTCCCTTAATACATGTGTTAACTTGATTTCTTCAAAATATTTAGCAAGGTCTTGTATTTCCATAATTATCTCTTGTATGTTCCATGGAGCCTTTGCTTTCCTCAAAATTGTATTTATTACTATTAGTGAATCACCTTCCATCCATACTCTATTTCATTTCATTTGTTTGCATATTTTTAACCCTTCCAAAGCCGCCAAAGATTGAGCTTAATTCTTTGTTTTAAATACACTATTAAAAGTGTAATGAGACAAAATCTCTCCTTAATTATTTCTAATTATTTCTCCTCCTCTTTCTAGTCTTGGATTTTCTCTAGACGTTCCATTAAAATTCAATTTGATCAACTCAACATCTGGTGGTTTCCACTTTATATTATTTGCCTTATTTTTGTTTCTCATATACCCAACATCATAATTCCATTTCATGACTTGATTCCATATATCAAGGCTATATTGTTTAATATTAGGGATTGGGTGAGTTGATAGGGTTGGTTTAAACTCCTTTATGACTAAACAAATATTCCTTTTCATTACCTCTAAACTAATTTCCTTTCCTTTAAATATTCTTCTATTCCTTTCTAGCCATATAGTCTAAAGTATTGTACCTTTTGATATATCCTAGATTATTTTTAAAGTCTCACTTTTAAAAGTTCTTTTCCATTGCTTTAACCATTCTTTAATTTGTCCATTCATCACCATACATTTAACAAACATATTAAGAATCCATTGCCATAGTTTCCAAACTATTGAGCAGTGTCCTAAGATATGGTCTATACTCTCCTCCTTTTTACAATGAACACATTTTGTGGGGTCATGAAAACCTATTTTCATAATATTATCCTAGGATAAAATTCTTCTATGAGCTATTGGACAAACACACATTTTGACATTAGGAATGCTTGGGCTATCTCAAATATCTCTCCATATTTTTGTGATATTCCTAATTTTTTGGTGCTTTACATTATATCCACTTATTGTTGTGTATTCTACTAAGCTATTCAAATGCTAGATCAACTTATACTCAACTCCCCTTAGAATAATCATTGTTGTTATATTTTTGCTCAAATTCCTCCTAGCATCAATGTCTTGTATACTTGTAAATTTGTATATTCCTTTCTAATCCTTATACATAATGTTTGAAACCCTATCACCATATTTATCTTGAAGTAATATCATCCATGGTTTCAAAATTGGATCTAAATTAAGTGATTTTTTGTCACACCAAGCATCCATCCAAATAGAATACCACCCATCTTAGACCTTTAATCACTAAATCAATTTATTTTTTAAAACTATTCCATAGTGTAGAACCATTTGGTAGTAATATTGTAGTAAATATTAAGCTTAGGTCATTAGGATTAACATATTTACTAAGAAGAATTATTTCCCATTGTCTTTGAATCTCTTTGTACAATCTCCAATAAATTTTCCCGTAAGAGATGAGTTTGCAACTGTAAGAACTCTTAAATTAAGATCTCCTTTAGTTTTATCATCACACACCTTGATCTATTTTACTAAAGGAAAATTCCTTTTATCATGTAATATTGACCACAATATAGATTAATTTTTTTTTCTATTTATTTTGGCATAGTATACAAGGACATATAATATGTTAGAATGACCTGTAAGAATGATTTAAATAGTTGCGCTCTTCCTGCTAACAATAACCATTTACCTTTCCATGCCAGTAGTTTATTTTGAAATTTACTTATAACTAGATTGAATAATTATATCCTCATTATCCCCTCAAATAAGGGCATACCTAGACAAGTTCTTGGTAAATATGCCTCCTCCATTTGAAGTAACCTGCATATCCTTACTTTGAATCTATTTAGAGTATTTAGGAAGTAAATTTAGATTTTGTTCTATCAAAATCCTACCCTGATGCTCTTTCATATTCCTTTAATAAGTTATTCCAAGCTTTGGGTTCATTTATCCTTGCCCTCCCAAAAAATGTTGTAACACCTATAAATTATTGATGGATGATGTTGTTGATGTTATTACTAGCATTAAGTCCACTTATTAGCCCATATTTGTGAGCCTTATTCAAGTTCCTTTTCAATACCTCTACGATAATAATGAATAGATATGGTAAAAGAGGATTCTCCTATCTAAGACCTCTTTTGGCTTTAAAATATATTGTTACTAACCCATTGACCAACACTGGATATGAAATTGTAGAGACATAAGCTTTAATCCATTTGAATCATTTCTTTCCAAATACAATTTTTTTTATACTGCAAAAAATATCCCATTTAATCCTATCATAGACTTTACACATATCAAGCTTTAAGACCATTGCTCTCTCTTTTCTAAAATTTGTTGAATACATATGTTCATGAGTTACTATGATATCATCCAAAATTTATCTCCCTTTCAGAAATCCTCCTTGCTCTTCTAAAATAATTTTTTCTAATAGTGGTCTTAACTGATTTTCCATCACTTTGGGGATAATCTTATATGTAATATTACATAGGCTTATGGGCCTAAATAAATCAAGTAATTATGCGTCCTTCTTTTTTGGAATCAAGGTAAGGTATGTTGCATTTATTTTATAAGGTGTGAATAATTTTACCCTAGATGGTTCCACTACCCCAATAAATAACCCTTTACTATATCCCAATTATGTTGATATAATGTTTTAAATATCCCATCCAGACCTTAGGATTTATCCTTATCAAAATATAAAAGAGCTAAATGAAATTCTTCTAGATTAATAGACTCCATCATTTTCCTATTGTCTTCGTTTGTTATAATGCAAGGTAATTCTTGTAGTAGTTTATCATTAAGAACTTCAAATTCCTCCAATTGTAGAATATTTTGTAAAAAAACCTTACCTCCTTTCTAATTTCACTCTGGTCTTAAATACAAACCCCTTATACTAATTTAATTCTACTAATTATGGATGTTGATGTTTGTACTATTATCATATTATGAAAAGACTTTGTATTTTTATCTCCTTTTAACCAAGTATGTCTTAATTTTAATCTCCAAAATTTCTCTTCCTTACTCAAAATATTATGATAGTCACTAAGCAACTCCCTTTCCTTCGAGTTTGTCTTAGTATGATCACCTTTTTAGAATTTTTAAATTTTAAGTTCTTTCTTCTCAAAAATATTTTCAGAAGTGTTCTTGTTCCATTCTTTTAATCTAGATATCATTGATTTAATTTGTTTTGCAAGTGTATATAGCCCATAATTTCCTAAATAATTTCATGTTTTTGCTATCATATCAACAAATTGACGATTGTATTTATACATATGCTCATATTTAATATATGATATTTTTTTTAAATTCACTTACCACCATTTTAACTCATATTGGCCGATGATCTAAACCAATCCTTGTCAAGGTATTGATTTTAGCACCAATCCCTTCATCTAGACAATGATCTAAGAGAATGCACCCATATAATTTTTCTACTATTAGGTTCTACCCTCTCCTATTGTTGGTCCATGTATAGTTTTCTTCTTTAAACTCAACCTCCCATAGATTATTTTTTAAATAAATGTTAAAAAGTCTCTCATACTTTGGGTTATTTTCCTAACTCTCCCAAATTTTTCATCTAGCTTGGGTATAGCATTAAAATCTCCTATGATTATAAATCAAGTTTCTTCATATTTATTTCTCATAAAGGTTTTATTCCCATTCCATACTTCTAATCTGCATGACTAAGTTGTGGGTCCATACACATTGATAAGGATTAAATGAATATTTACAAAGTAGCACGTGAATAAAGAGGCTATCCAATGTCTTGTTTTATGAATGGTTACATAGGAGGTTCTAATAGGATTCAAACATATTAGAGTGTCCCTTACCACTTATTTAGAATCCATAGCACCCCATTCACATCTTGTCCATACTGCTTTCATAGTATTGGAAACTTATTCCTTTATTATTTTAGTTCCTAGATACAAATAATATCAGACTTATTACTTAAATAGAGGTCCTTGATACACCTCTACTTTGATGGGGCATTACCACCCATATATTCCATGAGATAGTAATCATGTCTCTTTAGGGGTTACTAGTTTTACCTACAGATTATCAATAAAATTTTGTTGTAAAGAGAAGTTCAACCAACTTAGTTTATATTCCTTTCTCTATGTTTGCTCTTACTTGCTCGCTTGATAATATGAGGGTTTTTCTCTTTTTTTTCTTGCTTGTATTAGGAGTAGGTCTTATTATTCTATTCCTAAATATTCTTGTACAACTTTATTTTTCATTAGATTTATCCTCTCCTAGCTCTACTATAAAAACTTTTGACTTGTCTGACTCATATTTTGGTATTTCCTTATTAATTGTAGAGGTATTAATATCTAACACTATATTTATATACTAGTTTTCTTCTCCTGAATGGTGCATGGTACTTCAAGAGAGTCTTAAAAATTTGATGAGACACATTCCTTAGACTCATAAAAAATATTCTTGCCTAAATCAAGATCATATTAAATAGACAATTCCTTATTAATATCTTTAACATGTTGTACTATGTCCTCTAAGCTCTAATATTTTTTTTTCTTCATAGGCTAAAGCCTCAAAAGAATTTGTATTTCTTCCAATATCCTTCCTTACTGGTCTCCATTGTTTATTTATTTTCATTTGTTTAGACCTATTTTTTGGAAGTTGAAAACCATCCTCATCCATGTCCATTTGTAAGTTTATATTGTGATTTTCTACATACTTTTTTGTTGAACACTTCGTAGGGCATGATCTCTCAATATGTCCCACATCATGACATCTTCTACATCTATAAGATATGTTTTCATAAACTATGGTTTGGGTCCACAACCTACCCCCATATCAAGGAATTCTCCAAGTCCAAGAGTGTTGCCTATTGTCTTAAAGGTATTCATTTCCCATAATTCAATGGGAAACCCATACATCATAACCCAAACTAGTACTAGGGATAGATTTACATTTTTAGGTGCAAATACTTCATACTAGCGAGCAAGGAAGAGTCCTACTCTTCCCATAAACGAAATAGCTCTTTTTATAATTTTCTTCACTTATGATTTAGTTTTTTAAGCCTTACTACCACAAAATATCACAAGTCCCAATATAAAATAACCATAATATTAAAGGTCAAAATAATAATAAAATGAGTAGAATGAGCAAATTAATATGTATATCAAGGTTTATATAATACTGAAATGACATTAATTTATATATTAAAATATGAATGTAACTATCATATGTCAATCATTAACTATCCATGAAGAATATTTACAATATTAATTTCTCAAAATGTATACAAGCTTTATTCCAAACTAGATCTCTTGTAAATATGTTTCTTGTCTTAAAATCTTTTATTGATTGCCTTCTTATGGAGTATTATCTCCATAATATAGCCATAGTAATGTGACTCTTCAAGTACTTGACTATTGCTCTCCATATGACAAGTCTCATGACCTTTGGCTTGTCATCTTGCCACTTGCATACAAGACTCTTCATAGATACTTGCATCATCTACATGAATCTTACACTTCTACATGCATACCTAATCTAAGATACTTATGCACATCCTCACATTACATATTTTTTTATTGAATAAATACTTCATATTAAAGAATAGATAAAAAATACATTAGTAGAAAATAAAGAGCTATTACATCAGCTTGCAAAATAAAAGCAAGCAATCAGATCTAGCATTTTTACACTTCTTACATACATGATACTTGTGCACATCCTCACATTATATATTTACACTTCTTACATACATGACACTTGTGCACATTCTCTCTATTTACACTTGCACTCTATAACTTGCATGACACTTGTGCATTTCCTGCACATTGCACTCTTACATGACACTTATGCATTTCTTACACATTGACACTCACATAAAAGAAGAAATATAAATCACTCACCCAATCTAAAGACTCAACCCTATTTTAATATTTATATTGTACCATGAAAGATACCATGGACGTACATTTTTTTTGGTATAAGGTAGAGGTGGTTATAAGGTCCACAAACCTTTTACAAAGTCAAAATGGGCTGGTTCTAGCATCAAGCCCGTATAATCAAAATACAAAATGGATATTTCTAAGACTCACATTAAGCCATACTTAGAGTCCACAGTCCTATACTTGTCGCTTGACTATTCAGGATAAAACAAAAACCAAACAACACCTAGCACTTACTAACACTAGGTTGTTGTACTGTACACTTGTCACCTCCCAAGCCCCAAGCAAATGGGATGCCTTTTCTGCCTAATTCCATCTGTCGGATTACTCATCATCAGCCCCTCCGATCTCCTGATGCTCTAACAGGTTTGATCTTAGCTCTTCTCTAGCGACCAACACCAATAGTTCTTGAGGGAAGTTATCCTTCCAAATTTGCATCTCCCCAACAGAAACTGCAATATTTGCCATTAGATCCGCCGCCTGGTTCCCTTCTCTGAAGGTGTGTTGGATTCGGGCATTAACTAAATGAGATTTATGAATCTTTGCTTCTAGGATAAGCTCCAATATGGTCCAGTTGGGGTCTTTATCCTCCTTAATTGCCTTGATTATATTAAGCGAATCCCCTTCAAAGATAACTTCCTTATAACCCTCAAGTCTGGCAATTCTCATTGCCTGCATGCAGGCTCGGGCTTCTGCAAAATGATTTGTTTGAGTTCCCAAAGGCTCTGCAAAGGCAAGGACCACTTTTCCTTCCTCATTTCTCAAAACTCCTCCTGCTCCTGCAGCCCCCGGATTTCCTTTAGCTGCCCCGTCAAAATTAAACTTAACCCACTTTTGTGTGGGGGGTATCCACTTGACACCATCCCGTGGGTTGTTTGTAATGTCTAGGTCTGGAAGTTCCTCTCCCCAGTTCCGCAAAATCCTCCTTTCCCTTAGAGACATGGTCTCATTTTTGAAGAAGAAAGTTTTCCAGTTTTCTTTCAAAGCTCTAATTATTTTATTACCACATAACCTGGGATCTTTCTTACATCCTTTAAATACTCTCTTATTTCTCTCATTCCATATCCCCCATAAAAAATGGGGTAAGCTGAGCTTCCGGAGCCAAGTCAAAAGCTTTGCCCGGAAGGGGGAAGCCCATTGTATGCAGAAGTCAGACATGCTATTTGGATAGACCCAATCTATATGAAATTTGGACAGGATCATTTGGAAGACGCGTACAAGAAAAATCACAAGTTAAAAATATATGACTTACTGATTCTATTGCTTTCTCACACAAGATACATCGATTGATGAATTGGAAACCTCTCCTTTGCAGATTATCTATTGTCAGGATCTTATTTTGAACTGCCAACCAAAAGAAGAAAGCTATTTTTGGGGTTAAATTATTTAACCAAATAACAGAAGTCGGAGTCCGACCATTGAATCCCGAGTGGATTAACTTATAGGCGATTTTTATTGAATAGATCCCACTTGTAGTTTTGCCCCAAATCGCCTTGTCTCTTCCTCCCCCGGGAATGATCGGGAACACCCTTAAAGCATCATTGAGTTTGGTTAGGGCCACCTTCTCTTGCTCGACGGATTATGAACTCGTGATTTTCTTCCAAGAAGAAGTTTCTGGTGCTACAACAATAAAATCCCCTACTTTTCCTCCCATTTCCTTCGAAAGTTTATGTTGGAGGACCCGAAGGTCTAAGTTATCTTTCAGAGGGGCCTCTTCCAACCACGGGTCTTTCCAAAAGTCCACTTGTCTTCCATTACCAATTCTCCATCTGATGCCTTTCCTGAATACCTCCCGACATTCGAGCAAACAATTCCAAAAATAGGATCCTCTAGGAAGATTATCAGCTTTCAGGAAGTCCTGATTATTTTTGATATATTTTGCCTTAAGAAGTTTTACCCATCCCAATTGATCATTATTGATAAATCTCCATACTTGTTTGCCAATCAGAGCTTGATTCATTTCTTTCATTCTCTTTAACCCCAGGCCCCCTTGATCCTTGCTTGCACACACCTGATTCCATGCTACCAACAAAATTCTCTTTCTCTCCTCTGAACCTGACCACAAGAAGTTGCGTTGAATTAGCTCCAATGTAGCTCGGACCTTTGCAGGCATTCTAAATAGAGACATGCAATAAATTGGAATGCTCTGTAAAGTAGTTTGAACTAATAAGGCTTTTCTCGCGGAGTCGAGAAGGCTGCCCTTCCACCTCGCTAACTTTTTGGAGATCCTGTCAATGATCGAGTTCCACAAAGTAGCCTTCATTCTTCCTTCGAACATAGGCATGCCTAGATAAGTTCTTGGTAGAAGCTCCTTTCCACAACCGAAGAGGTTAGCTATTCTTTCCTCCCTCCCACCAGGCGTGTTAAAGAAATAGATGCTACTCTTCTTATAGTTTATGTATTGTCCTGCTTCTGTCTCATACTTGGTTAGAATTCTCTTCAACTTCCTAGCTTGAGGCACCGAGGCTTTGGACACAATGATTGTATCATCCACAAACTGTTGGTGAGACACTGGCTCAGCTGTTGAGGCTGGTTTAAAACCTTCCAATTGACCATCTGCCACCGTTGCTGAAATGTTCCTACCCAATGCTTCCGCTAAAATAATAAACAAGTATGGAGACAAAGGATCTCCTTGTCGCAACCCCCTTTCACTCTTAAAGTAACCGGAGGGTGACCCATTCACCATGACAAAAAATCTTGTAGTAGAGATACAATTAAAAATCAACTTAATCCACTGGGGACAGAAACCAAACTTACCCAAAATCTTGGTGAGGAACCGCCATGAGACCCGGTCGTAGGCTTTATTCATATCAAGCTTTAGTAACATACCTGCTTCCTTACTAGTCACCATTGAATGAATAACCTCATGAATTGTGATGATACCATCCAATATTTGTCACCCTTTCACAAAGCCACCTTGGTTCATATCAATGATGAAAGGAAGGATAACCTTCGACCTATTGGCGATTGTTTTTGTGAGAATCTTCATCGAGTGTTACATAAACCGATAGGGCAAAAACTGGAAAATTCCATTGCTCCCACTAGTTTAGGGATGAGGACTAAAAAAGTAGCATTAACTCCTGGGATTTCCATGTCCTTTTGAGCCTCAATTATAGCTTCCACTACATCATTGCCTAGGATATCCCAAAAATTCTGGAAGAAAGCTGCAGGGAAGCCATCCGGTCCTGGGGAGCTATTACCATCCATGTCAAAAATGACCTTCTTGATTTCCTCCTTTGTGAAAGGACTAAGTAAGAATCCATTAAGATTATCAGTTATGAGGGGTGGAATGGCTGCCAACAGAGAGTCCTCTTCTTCAATAGACGGATTTACATCTTCTAGCAATGATTTAAAGTACTCAACCGCTTCCCTCCTTATGTCTTCCATATCTTTGGTGTTAGACCCATCGGCCATCTTGATCTCCTTAATTTTGTTAGTACTCCTGTGGCGAAGAGTAGAGACATGGAAGAACTTTGTATTTCTGTCACCCTCCTTTAACCAACGCAGTCTGGATTTTTGCCTCCAAAAGGTTTCTTCAAATCCTAGCATCGTGTGGTATTCGGCTAACAGCTCCCTCTCCTGGTTTCTCAGATCCTCTGGTAAGCTGCTCTGACTTCAACTTCTCCTGTAGTTCATTGATCTTGTCTTTTAGTTCTGCCTTTTTAACAAAAATATTGCCAAAGGAAGTTTTGTTCCACTCTCTAATGTTAGCCTTCACATTCCTTAGTTTACATGCCACTTGGGCCAGTTTCGAACCATTATACTTTTTGTCCCACCATTGGGAAACCAGATCCTTGAGATCCTGATGTTGGAACCACATAAGTTCGAATCGAAAGGGTCTGATGTATCTTTTCTTAGAGTCCTCCCCTGTTTCCCACAAAATTGGGTTGTGATCAGACCCAATTCTTGGGAGTGCCGTTAATGAAGAGTCCCCAAACCTCTCCAGGCATTCTTGAGAAAGAAGAAACCTATCTAATCTTATCTGAATTTGGTTTTCCTTCAATCTTTTGTTAGACCATGTATAGGAGAATCTATGCGAGTCCACATCCATCGACTCATGTTGCTCAACAAAATCTCTAAACTCGTAGATATCAGCGGTTATTCTTTGAGAGCCCCCCAATTTATCTACAGGATTAAGGTAGCAATTGAAATCCCCCGCCACAATCCAAGGGTAGTTGGGGACCGTCTCCCTCAATTCAGCTAGCTGACTCCAAAGAACCCTTCTCAGTCCCTGTCTAATTGGAGCATATACATTCGTTAAGATCCACTCTTCCTGCGTGGTTTTATCCACACATAAGAGACAAATAAACCAACTAGACATCGGAATCACTCTACTATCAATCACATTTTTGTTCCACATAACCAGTAACCCTCCTGCTGTTCCAGTGGCCTCTTGGCCTACTACTTCAGTTTCTCGCCAAGTCCTATTCTTAAAAGGAATAACTCTACTCTCCTCCATTTTAGTTTCTTGCTGTAAAATAATATCCGATTTGTGTTCTTGTCTAAGAGCATACAAAGCTCTTATTTTTGCAAGATTACTCCCACGAATATTCCATGAAAGAATCTTCATTTATGGGCTTTGGATCCTCGAGCCTTCGCCCCAAAGAGCAATACTGCTTGAGTGCCATCAACCACTCCTCGCTTTGCTTCTTTCTGCCTTAAGGCAACATTGCTAGGTTTCCCTCTTCCTACCGAACCATATCCCCATACATCCGCTCTAGGTTGAAGTTCCTTGGGATTCACTTGGCTTCTAGTAACCATCTTGGGTAGGTCAGTCTTGGTCTTTGGGGTAACAATCTAGCTTTCCAGGTTAACTAGTCTTTTTGACAATGGAGATGATTTCGTGCTCTTAGCTTCTTGATTAGTAGATTCTTTTTTCCCTGCTTTGGGGTTACACTGATCTTGGTGGTTCACCTCTTCCTCCTGAGTATCCTTGCCTGTATTATTAGTTTCCTGCTCCTTCCTCTAATTTTTCTCCTCTAAATCCTTCTCTTGAGTCTCCTCTACCTCAGATTCCACTTCTTGGCTGTCCATCTGATCTCCCTTCAAATGATTTAATGCATCAAAACTGTTCTCCACTGGGATGTTGATCTCCTTGGAATTTCTTCCCATAAATTCCTCTACAGTACATGGGACCACTTCCACCGAGCCTCCATAGGCCTCCCGTATCACCCAATCAAACTTACTTGCCCCAGGGCGTTGATCTATGGGGTTCTTTCCTTTGTGATTTGGCTCTGAGGCTTGCTGTATCATCTTAGGAGCAGGTTGAGCTTGAGGGTTCCCATCAAAGGGACCAGCTCCCCTGTGAGAGGGTTTCGGGGCATAGGAATTTTTGGGAGGAGGGTTAAAACGTTGCCTCTTGCTTACAATAGGGCGAACAGGGTCTCTGATATTCGGATTTCGAGCTCCACGTCCTTGAGGCCCAGATTGGGTAGGAATGGAGATCTGCGAGGGAGGGATATTATTCTAGGTTTGAGGATCAGTATTTTGGAGTGGGGGCTGGTTCTTGGAAATGCAGTGGATACCTTGGTGCCCTACCTTCCCACAAACACTACACTTAAAAGACATATTTTCATATTCAAAGACCTGAGTATGAAGGCCAAACATAGACGACAAAATAATGGATTTAGGGAGATCTTTACTCAGGTCCGCCAACACACACATGCGAGCAGACAAGAGTCTTGTTTTGCTCAAGGTTGCAGGATCAATAGCTATTAGTTCTCCAATATCCGTAGCTATCCCGACCAAGATTTGTTCGTTCCAAAAAGCAGAGGTAATCCCGGCATCTTAACCCAAATAGGAGCCAAATCCAAGACTCGAGTCCGGGGGTTGAAATCGGGGGACCAACGCTTTAGATACAAGCCCCTTTTCCCAAAAAACCAAGGACCTCCTTGGAGAGTCCTTTCCATGTCCTGTTCACATTGAAATGTCACCAAAAGAAAACTCTTGGGTAAAGCCTTAATCATCATACCGGCCCTTGGCTACCATTTTTGGATGGCCCATCTCCTTATGACTTCCATGTCTGGCCTCACCCCCATAAATTTAGCCACGAGAGATGTTCTGCCCTCCATAGCCACATGCTGAGCTAAGGAATCCGGGACGTGCAACCTACCATTGACAGATTTTAGATTAAAACAAGAGTCGGATAATTTTTGCTTACCGCGAAGAGCATTAAGATATGAAGGTCTCCAGTTGCCGGGTTTCTCTTTGTCTCCTTCTTGGGTCTTCCTTTGATCCTGACGCATAGAGTCCTGGTCCCCCTCAGAGAAATTTTCAACCGCATCCGCCCAACGCCCTTGGATCGGTTCCAATAGAACTTCCTTGTCCACATCCTCCGCCTAGGGGCCTACTATCTCGCCAAAGCCCCCACCTGCCGCGTCTGCTGATCTGCCCTCTAAAGTCCCACACCTAGGGTTTGATGCCCCTAGACCTCTCGCTCCTCCTCCTTGCTGCTCCATCCGTCACAACTTGTTGCCTCCAAAATCTGCCATTTTTTTTTTTTTTTTTTTTAGGGCCAAAATTTTTGTGACCGCTACCGTGCACGGATTTGCTAAAGTGGCGGGTCGCTACAGTATGCAGGCTTCTACAGTGTCGGCTGCTACAGTGGCGAATTTGATGGGAGACTGCTGCTCCCCTCTCCGACTGATGGCGGCTGCTGCTTCTGCTACACTATTGCTGCTTCTCCCTCCATGTCCCCAACTTTTACTCCTCTTCCCTCATCCACATCTATACACTTTGCACGTACCAATCTTCTTGTTAAATCAGAGAGAAAACGACTCTTAAGCTTTTAGCACGTCTGAGCATTTTGTGCACCAAATCTCCGGGCACTCGATGACTTTTCTTGAATAAGGAGGAAAAAAGATGGACGTACATTAGCATATACTAAATAATGTAATATTTATCAAGAATAATTTTCTTCGAAAATTTATTTTTTTAAAATATTTATGATTATGTATTTCTAGTTATAAAAATATGATATACTAATAAAATGTTGAGAAATTTACATCCATTTAATTTTTTTTTGGCATGGTGCAAAGAGGGAAGACTATGGAGAAAAAAAATCAATAGAGTTATACTAATTTATATTCAGCCTTATCTATATTACGAGAATATTTGAAGATAGGGTTCTTATCTTTTTCTATCTTTTCACTAATTATAGATTTTAATAAATGACCGTACACATTACATATAAATTATATTTTTACTATTACCTCAAAACATACTTTAAGAATTGTTTTTATCGATTAAAAAAAATTATATTACTAATGGGTTTTAACAAGGATCTAAATCTTAAATACATAAAAGCTGTAGAAGTCAAAGTCCAAAAAACAAAACAAAACACAATCCATCACAAAGCCCAAAAAAACAAAAACCAAACAAAACAAAACACAATCCATCACAAAATCATGCCACCAAGGCTGTCCTCAAGAATTAACCAATACAACATTGTAAGAAAATATGATACCCTTAAATAAAAACTAAAACCAATAGAAGACAAATGATAGATGTTGATTTATATTAACTAGTGAATTCTACCTAAATTGGAAGAGTGCTTAAGGGTTCAACTATATTTAATAAATAATTTTTATGATTGAAATTTCCTACCACTTTAATACTTGTCTAGCTATTATAAAAATTATTGGTGTTAGTTAATATAAATTATATTAATGAACGGCGACACAATACTTTTTATTTGTAGATATTATTTTTATATTAAAATATAACTTTAAAAATTTAATGAGAAAAATACACTATAATTTTATTATTGTTGTTATTGAATATATATTAAGTATTAATATAAATATAAAAGTAGGTTCGAGGTGTAGACCAATTGGTTCATCCAAACCCCATAAGGATGGCGGAGGTCCAAGGTTCAAATCTCGGGCCTCATCGGACTGAACCCTTGTCCCTTTCTTGTTGCTTTCAGCGGCGTAAAAGGTTTAAAATGATTGTGGCGTGTCGGTTATAAGGATGGACTGCGCAAAAATTTGTGTGGCGGCTTCTGAAGTAGACAATGAAGAATACTGTAGCGGCCATAAAAACTGGACAACCTGTTCATATTCGTGGTGGCTACTGATACCACCATGTTAAACAAAAATAAAAAATAGAAAAATATTTTTTCTTATACTAGTTGATCCCAATAAATACTACAACCTTAATTTATTTTAATATATAGAAATGAATTTATATAATAATTTTTATAAATAAACTTTTTGAAAAAACAAATTATAAATAATTTTATGCATTGTTTTTAACTATATAAATTTTGAGTGGATATATATCTCAACAAATAATTCATATAAAATTAAATTAGAATAAAAATTTATTTTTAAGTCATAATTTGATTATCTATTTTTATAACAATATTATATAATACTTTATATATATATATATATATATATATATATATATATATATATATATATATATATATATATATATAACATTTAAAATAATTAGAGGCGTGAGTGAGTGTGTGAGGGGTGGGTATGTGATGGTTGTGTGTTAAATTTCATATTGATAAGCATAGTTCTCAACTTTACGAGAGGTCATTGTAAGGGTTATGGTTGGGAGGAGACTACATGTGCATTAGTCATAGGGGTTTCTCACACTAAATAAATTATATATATATATATATATATATATATATATATATATATATATATATATATATATATATATATATATATAAATATATATATATAAATATAAATAAATAAATAAAGTAAATTAGTGCGATATAGTTTAATTCATTCAATTAATACCATTTTTTCTAATTTCTTTATTTTAAATTATAAACAATGTTTTACCAAAATGATTTTGGAAATATACCTTTAGATAGATAGGTGTTAACATGGAACACAATTCCAATCATGGAATATGCCACTAAACTTGCATCATCACATTAACCGGTTAGAAAGCAAGAGGGGTGAGCCCCTCACACACATGTCAAAACTTGATGGTAATAGGAGTGAAGAATCCCACATAGTGGAGACCAAGGACTCGCACATTTAAGCCTGTTGTTCAATTGGCAAAGAGTATGATAAGTTTTGGGGTTTATAAACCACTTAAATCCCACAACACAATTACAATACACACAAACTACACTAACGAGATGGATAGGTATTAACGTGGAATAAAATTCTAATAAAAAATATGCCACTAGACTTGCATCATCACATTAACCGGTTAGAAAGCAAGAGGGACCAACCCTAAGATACATAGCCAAACTCAATGTTAATAGGGGTGAGGAATCCCACAAAGTCCAAACTCAATGTTAATAGGGGTGAGGAATCCCACAAAGTGAGACCAAGAACTTGCATCTTTAAACCTGCTACCTTCTACCCCATTGAAAAAGAGTATGTCAAGTGTTGGGGTTTAGAGGAAATGGAAGTTAAAGGTTCAAAATCCTAATCATATAACATTAAAAGTATAATATTGTTACAATTGTAAGATAAACATATGCAAAATTTTAATAGATAAAATCAAATATTAAAATAAAAAATATGTAAAATAAAAATAAAAATAAAATAAAATTAATTGAAAATAAAATTGAAAAACGTGAAATAAGGAATTCACAACATAAATAATATAGAATGACTGAAAAAGACAATAAAATTCTTATAAGTATGAATTGCAGATCTATAGAACAAAACCATCTATTAAAAATATCAAATAATTTAGACTAGGTTTGACACAACACATTGTAATTGAGATACTAATATAGAATTATTAGTATAAAAATATGTATTTGTTGGATTTATAAAAAATTAATATGGAGCATGTGATTTTGAGTTCACTTGAATACTAATATTCTTTTTTGAGTAAATATTTTTTATACACATTTGTCGTGGGGATTGAACCCGGGTCACATCATCGATAATGCAAGTGGCATCCTTGTTTGGTAGACCACATCATGCCGGATTATTAATATTTTTTTTATAGAAACACTAATAGAAATATACCAACCTAAGAAGATTATGCAAGTTACTATAAATTTCATTCAAAATATTGATAACTATTTTAAATTTTATGATGTATTTTTTTATTACATATAGAAGGGGTTTTGAAAGGGTTCCTGAACCTTTTGCAATAGGATAAGTCCTGCAAAAATTGGTCTAAGACCAACAATATTAGGACAAGAATAGCAATAAAGCACTATAATTGGCCACCCATCACCAAGTGAACCAACTATAACTTGATACAAAAAATAAAATTAGAATAGTGCTAGTGAGCCTCCCAGCCAATCAACATTCCCACTTGGCTACGTACAAAACCTTTCTTCATAAATAGTAAAATATTAAAAAGCATCAAGAAGCATGCATTGCTAAATCCAATTGAAGAAGACCTTGGGGAAAATTTTCTCTCCAAACACAGACCATTGAGACTTATACCTAGGTTTACCATAAAGTCAACATGGTAGTTTCCTTATTTAAAGATATGCTTTATCTCCCTATCCTCTCTAGCCTAAAGAATCCACCTAGATTCCATAATCATAGCCTCAATATTCCAATTAGGGACTGAATCACTTTTGACCAAGTTTATAATATTAAGTGTGTCTCCTTCAATGTAAACTTTTTGGTACCCCATTTCTCCATAAGTAGAAGACCTTGGTAAAGGGCTCTAGCATCTGCAACATGGCAAGTCTAGATATCTAAGAATTCAGTATATACCAATATAAGACTACCTCTATCATACCTACGAATCCCACCAACTCTAACATTATTGGGATTACCCTTTGAAGCTCAATCAAAGTTTAGTTTAATACAACCTAGAGAAGAAGGTTCCCCCCTCCCAAAGGCCCGAGGATTAGGACCAGGAAGACCAGTAACCTTATTACCCTGTTGAAAGCCAATTTTTCTTTTGATCTGAGCCCCCTCAAATTTTCCCACCTCCAAAGCTAGAGAGGATACATTCTCCAAGGTGGAAGCCAAGGCTTTGGCACAAACAGAGGCTAGAATTCTTTGAAAGTTTTTAAAAATTCTACTATTTCTCTCCATCCACACTGATGTAAATCCAAAGATAGATCTTCAATAACCATCCAAAAAAACTATGAAATTATTCATTAATAGCAATAAAAAACCTTTCAATACTATGAAAATACATGAGAGGTAAATGAACAAATTTCTATCATAAAATCTATGACTGCACAAAAAAAGTCAAGCAATTTCCACACCTACTTGGAAAAACATAAATGCCTCCATGTGCCCCACTAAACAAAAATGTCTTCTTCACTAAATGGAGGGTGTACAAAATGTGAGAATGAGGTAAAAAAAATCTATCACCTAGATAGTCCCACATCCAAGAGTAACATCCGATTAAAATAATACACTAAACACCTAAATAGTCACTATAGGATCCAATGCTAGAAAAATATTTGTGGGTCATTTTGAGGTACCAGATGAAGGTTTTGGGTCCCAAAAGTGGTCTAAAACTATTTAAGCCACATAATTTCTCACTCAATTATAATCCACACATTGATAAATTTTAAATGATGGGTGAAACAACTCAAATGGACACCCAAAGATCCAGTTATGGCCCCAACAAGCTCATGCATATTTTATGACATCACACACAGATCGGAAGAGATGCAACAAAAAAAGTTCTAAAAGAATTTTAGTCTTGGAAATTTAAAAGGAGACGACCATTGAGCGCAAGCATCAACAAGCGTACTCAACACCACCCAACTTAGTCCCAAAAATTTAAACATAGAGTTAAGAACTTCCATAAAGAATGAGCATTGAGAGAATATATGGCTTGTCTGTTCCTCATTAACACCATAGAGACAACATCTATTTGACATCGACCAACATCCTTTTTTAATATTTTCAATGGTCAAAATCTTATTCTAAGTTGCCAACTAGAAAAATATATTCACCTTTGGTGTTAGACCCTTAAGCCAAACTTTGAAAGGTGGAATCCATAGAGGAGTCCTAACATCTAGCAAATTGTAGGTGGACTTGACTAAAAAGGATCCATTATTTTCCCTTGCTAGAAGATCTCATCCTCTTCATTTATTTGTTTAATGACCTGAAACTTCAAATTATTAGCAATTAGAATCTAAGATTCAAGTTTAGCATTGTTGAGAATAGACTGGTCCAATGATTTCCAAACCTTAAAACTATTGACCACATCGATAAAGTCAGCCACCTCAGACCCAAAGACCAATTTGGTCCTAGGCTCCAAACACTTCAAATTTGGAATCTGCACAAGGATCTGGTCCATTAGCCAAATATCTTTCCAAAAATCAATCTTGAGTCCATCACCCAATCTCCACCTACAACATTTGGGGACTAGCACCCTTGAATTTTGAAAACTCAAAAAAAAGTTAAACCATAAGTCATTAAAGGATCAACAAGAAAAAAATTCTCCTATCTCAAGTATTTGGCTCATATAATGTTCACCCAACTAGTTTCAATTTGATTTGCTAACTTCCATCCCTATTTTGCAACTAGAGCATTATTCATCTGCCTAATGTTACAGAGATCTAAGCCACCATTCTTTTTATGTCTATAGAATTGATCCCAATCAACTAAGCGAATTTTTTTCCTCTCATCGGACCTAGAAAAAAGAAACAACTTTTGAATATGTTCAATATTTAATAAAATCTTGTTAAAAATTCTAAACATAGATAATGAATCTATACAAAATAGGGAGTTAGAGGGCTTTGCAAAAAAAAATCCAAGTAGTGGAATTAGAGGGTTTTGTGAAAAAAATCTGAGCAGCGACATTAGAAGGTTTTGAGAAAAAAATTTGAGCAACAATGTCAAAGGATTTTTGTGGAAAAAATTTGAGTAGCGATTTTGTAAAAAAATCTGAGTAGCGACACCAAAGGATTTTGAAAAAAAAAATTGAGTGATGGGGAGTCAAAGGGCCTTGTGAAAAAAATCTAAAGCAACAATGTCAAAGGGTTTCTATGGAAAAAATATGAGTAGTGGCATTAGAGGGTTTTGTAAAAATATGTGCAATGGAGCATCAAAGGGTTTTACAAAAAAAATCCAAAAAAACAACGTCAGAGGGTTTCTATGGAAAAAAAATTGAGTAGTGGTGTTAGAAGGTTTTGAAAATAAATATGAGTAGCGGCGTTAGAGGGTTTCTATGGAAAAAAATCTAAGGAGTGGCAAGGATTTGGCTATAAAGAAATTCTTCAAATGGGAGACCAATAATAATCCACCCTTGCAAATGGTAAAAAATCTATTGTCTCAAATAATAAAGGGTTTGATGGAGGAGTGCGAACTAGAATTTGAATGGTGGTGATTAGGATGGGAAAGAGTAGGAGTGGGAGATTTTGAATGTGGTTTACACGGGTTTGCAAAAGAGTGGTGGGAGCTCTTGGAAGATGTGGAGGTGGCACCTAGCTTGGATGTGAATGTGACAGTTTTGGGTCAACTAGATGGTGTGATTGGAGGAGGTCCTAATACTAGCTTCACATGTCCTTTGGGAAGCCATGGGTAATCAAATAATAATATGGAGGTTGGATCCCATTCACATGGCTCATATTTTTCCCCTAAGAACTCAAGTATTAGCACTTTTGTATGTTGTGGTGACATTTAAAGGTGTGAGGGAGTCATTTTTAAAATATATTTGCAACATATCCCCTATGGGAAATGTTGTTAGCATCCCAAGTGAACTGATTAACTTCATCATAGGTGATGTCAATTGTGACCTTATGGGAAATTTACAGGGGGTAAGGCCAAACCTGGATTCAATTCGAATATGGGTGCTAGCAAAGTGGAAACCTCTAATATTTATAGAAATTGTAGTAGCCCCTAAAGCCTTTTTTATATCAGATTAAACTGCATGGGAGATACAAACTATATTCTAGAGGGAAGCTCCTAGTTCTATGGAAAAAGAGGTATATTTTTGTATAAGATGAAACCTATTTTCAATCCTCATAAGCAAAGGGTTAACTTTGTACCTTTGTGGGTTCATCTACCTACCCTCCCTTGCTATCATTGGCATGAAGATATGTTGAGAGGTGTGGTCAAGGCTGTGAAGGATCTCCTTCTTATCGATCCGATAACTAGAGCCAAATAAAGAATGGTGTATGCAAGAATATGTATTATGGTAGATCCAGAGATAGATCTCCCCTCTTCTATCAAGCTTATCTCATTCTTGGGTACTTGGGACTAGCCAATTATATAGGCTAACCCAATAATTTGGATGTGGAAAATTGGATAACCAAGTGAACTAATTTCCCCTCAAGGCATAAGCAAAGAAGGAAAAGAGATCTATAAGAACAAAATGGATCTAGAAGAAGAACTCAAGCCAAGTTCCCTCAAAGGATTTGGGTGGTAATTACTCAAAGGTGGAGTGAGGATAGGCTCATCCCTAGATGGACAAGGTTTAGAAGTTGAATGCTCTGGCAGAGGAGGTTTTGCAACCCTTAGAATTGATCCTAGCCAACCTAGTGGTGATTGAGAAGGCATCTAAGGAGAAGAATATAGTTTCAAAACTTGATGCTACTAAGGTATGTTAGTCAGATATCATTTTTGAAACCATTATGTAGACACCAAAACATCACCAATCCGATTATGTGATGATAAGCACTGATTGAATTGACATACACAGCCCCCAGGGCAGCCCCCACAGGTTAAAAAGTGGTCCTAACCACTCACACAGAAGTTTTGGAAGGTCAGAGGTCAATTTGGCACCTCCAGGAACTTTGCTCCATATTCGTTCCACCTTGGGATGATTACAAATTGGTATTCGTCCCACACCAAGACGAATAGCAGCATTCACTCCAGGGTGGGGCGAATAGCAAGTTTGATAGGAAAAAGGTCAAACCTTGACAAATGGTAGCTTAGATCTGCCACTTAACTCCACCTTCAATGCATGGAGTGTGAGTGAGCATTTTTGAGCTCAAAGAGGCAGTCATAGAGGCAGTAATGGAGCCCTTAATCAGGGAGGAAACTTCTCTCCCCTAGGAAGGCATGATGGCCAAGTGGCGCCTCTACATGCTCATTCATAATAGACCCTTAGATATATAAAATGGTGAGTCTTCTCACCCCCAAAAAAGTATAGATCAAGAGAATTTGGAGCAATAGAGTGCTATCGAATTACATCCTCACCCATTGTTTATGCTTCTGACATCCTTGATCTCTCTTTTGGAAGGGAGGTTATTGGGTGATTATTGGAAGTGCAATCTGGACAAAAAAACCAAACATTTTGCCGCAATACCCAACCTAATTTGCTGACACAACACCATAAGAGGTTTTGGACCCATACCAAGTGGATTGGTGCCAAAACCGAGCCCCAAACGATGGGCGTCCTGCCCCTCGGTGCCCCCCGTACTACTATTGTCCTAATCGCCCCACCCCGGAGCGATTAGAAATCTGTGGCAAATTTCCCTACTATTTCTTTTGCATTTGATTTTAGGTTATTTACATATGCTGCCATTCAAGTTTCATGTGATTTTGATGAGTTTTGGCTATGATTTTATTATTTCTTGACCATTCCTTTTGCAGTGTATTCCTGGTAATGTTTTCTTGCTTCTGTCAAATTTTTAGCTTATTCTGATATGTTTTACTTATCGTTTTAATTATTTTATGCATGCATTAACTGTTGGCCTTGGGGATCACATGTTTCCCTCCATCCACAGGTGCTACTAATATTTTACTGTTTCTCTGAGCGTAGGATATCGACACCGAAGGGGTAGCAAGGAACTATAGATGCATTCACGCAAGCGGCAATGACGTTTGGTTCGCCTATTTTCAATGTGGGCACGCGGAAGATCCCTAAGGGGAATGTATCATTTATGGTGTAACAGAACTATGTCTGACGCTCCTAGCCCCTAAAAAGGGAGGAGACGTATTGTAACCCGATCTCGAGAAAATTAAGAAAATAAAGGGCTGCACTCTTACATTTGCTTTAAATCTCATTTCAGTTCATTTATTTTCCCTCTTTTCATGCATTCTCGCTCATAGGACTTAGCATTACATTTCACTTTTGTTTGCTTCCGTATCCTTGTGATTTCAGTGGCGATCACGGTGGGACTCTGTCCCCTGATTTTGGGATTAAATTTTTGATCAAAATTTATGTGTTTTTGCTTGCATGTGTCGATATTTCAAGCGCTGGACTACTGCTCGTGCTAGATTATGACGAGTGCGAAGCTCGAATTCGTGTCACCCAGAGACAAATGGGCATTCGTCCCACCCTATGACGAATACAGTTATGATATTCATCCCACCTTGGGATGATTAGTTGTCTATGCAGTTTTAGAGTAGAAACTTAGAGGTATCTGGTTTGGGCAGAAAAGAGGTAGGGGTTCTAAGCATCCTTTGTCATTTTCTATTTTTTGTCTCTATCATTTCCTATTTCTTTGCTTGCATAGGAGAGTTTTATTGCATGTTTTTCTTTCTTTGCGCAAATAAAAAGAACCCCACACACCACGTGGTAATTTAAACACCAAGGAGTTGGTCATAAAACCCCAACCCTTGATCAAGACCAACGGTGGATTTTATCACCACCTTGGCTTGAATTTTTGCATACATAACCCCGATCGCTACTGTTGCTAGACGTAAATCCTGATGAAAGCTGACCAAGTGTAGCTAGGGTGATTCCCAGGGCATTAGGATAGTGTTCATGGTAGGTTAAGCAATTCCCCTCCCCTTTCCATTTCTCACGTACCAATAGTTTCCCTCATGTAAGGGCGGGTATATTGAGAGGTTTGGTATAACGGCCTGGCAGTGGTATATTGAAGGGGCAACCATTTTGGGAGACATAAGAGCCATCATATTGCATGTACAACAACACGTTCTTTACAAAGCTTTCAAAACAAAAAATCAAAACACACTAAACCAGATTTAGGGCACACCTTTATTCTATAAATGAGATAATCACTTCTTTGATTGTGTGGTTCCTTTTGTTTAGTGTAGAATAATAAAAAAAATCATAAATAAGATAAAAACCTACATAGCTTGTAGAGAGACACCACCATGGTGTACACCCATAGCCAAGCCCAATCACAGGCAGAAGCTACAAAGAGTGTACAAGGGGGCACAAGTCGCCTTCGCTATAGCCCCAAGGACTTGGTCATACCACCTTGGTGGCCTGACCCACAAGATAGTCCACATCATGCCATTTCAGAACGGGACTATGGAGGCACCCCTTCAAGGGGCACACCCATTCAACATAGACCCTTTCAGGAGGAGTCCTTACATGTAGCACTTAACCTAGGTGGGAAGGCTCCCTTGGATGCTCGTTATGAGTGGCCATCATGCAATGAAGTGCTAGAACAGCATAGGGTCCATAAGGAGGGGCCACATGATTACATCATCCCTCCTCTACCCCTTATTACTGTCAGAAACAATAGGCCAAATCTAGAGCACAAGGATCTTTAGACAGGGCGAGCCAACTCTGCCCGCCCCTTTCACATATACGAAAGGGATCATGAGGAAGACCATTACATTCCTCAATAGCAATACACAATGCGGGAGAAATGCACCTTTGCACCTGCTATCTATCAGGATCACCTATTGAGGCCACAACCCCGGGTGAATGCTGCTAACCTCGATAGAGGGAAGTGACCTATAGAGATCTTAGATCACCATGATCGAGATGGATATGTAGGAGAGGCACTAGGCCTCCTAGACTCAAGATGGCGGAACAAATCAACATGGCATTTGCCAGACATGCCACCCGCCAAGCGCAAATCATGCAGCTTGAGCAAGACCAACAACAGTTGGAGCACCTGTATCGCCTTAGCAAAGAGCGCATTCAACATCAAATAGATGAGCTACTCCAGAACACTGTGCCTGAGAGGGTTCCAACCCCTCACACGTAGAGGGAAGAGCTATATGAGAGGCACAACCCCTTGGTGCGAGACAGGTCTCCATGACCTTACCAAGTGTTGCCTCCGAGACCTCCTAGACCTAAGCGGGAGGCCACTCCCAGAAACAACGATGGGCACCCTCCACGGGAACCCACCCATGTTTATAGGTCTCACCCAAGAACTCCTCAAGAAGCCTATGAGGAGTATGAGCAAGAAGAAGAGCAGGCTGAAATGCCCTACCAAGGCAGAGGGGGTGCTATCCGGCCACCCCTCCATAGGCCTCAAGTTCCTCGCAACCCGCAATAGGAACAAACCAAGGAGGAAGAGATCAAAAATTTCGATGCATATAAAGTGCTGCTAGAGCGCTTTGAGTTTGTGGAGACCAAGACTTCTGGGCCCCAAATGCCCACTTTACACCAGATCTGTAGTCACCCTGTGCATCCATCAGTGTCGAAACCTCCATACCCTGAACACTTTAAGCTGCCCTAGTTGGCAATCTTTAGAGGGGAGGACAATTGATTTCCAAGAGCATATGACTAGATTCCTGAGCCAATGCTTTGGCATTCAGGACAATGATGCTTTGCTTCTAAGAACATTTATAACCACGTTCGCAGGCCCTACCTCGGATTGGTTCACTCAGTTGCCAAAGCATAGCATTAGTAACTTGGATCAGCTAGTGGATGCGTTCCTCGAATGCTTCGCCTTCAACACCAAGAAGAAGGTATCACTAAGCGACCTAGCTAGCCTCAGGTAGTATGAGGAAGAAACCATGGTGGCCTATGGAAATTGGTGGAGGACATTGCTTTCAAAGCTACCCTACCTCCCTCCCATGGCCGACCTGACCCAAATGTTCTCAAAGAGTTGTTTGAGGTCGATCTCTATGCTATTGTAGCTGTAGTAATATGCCACTCTTAAGGAAGCCCTGGTGCAAGCCAGAATCATTGAGGAGATCAAGATACAGGATGGCGAGATTGCCAAGCCATGAAAGAAAGAGTGGCCTAAAAATGACAAAATAGGGACCATGCAACCAAAACCCACTGCGGTCAATCAGGTTGTTATAAACATGCCTAAGCTTGCACAAGCAACACAACCCCCAAAGGCTAACTATCAGGCGGTCCCTCTTAACAGTTATGAAAGAGAAAATCATCGGCAAGAGAAAAATTAGCAGCATCGCCCTAGGCAATAATTCACACCATTTACAGAGTCTAAAGACTCCTTGTTTGATCGTTTGTCAGTGGCAAACTTGATAAACCTACCAGAGAATCGACCCGTGGACCCCAACGCACCAAAACCCAAAGGTTATAGGGAAGACTTGTATTGTACATTTCACTGACAGAAGGGACATGATCTTTATGCATGTTGGAAATTTAAAAGCTTAGTGCAAGACCTAATAGACAACAAGACATTAGCTTTGGATAATCCGGTGGCACCAAGCAACCAATAGATGGAGGTATTCAAAGACCCCCTGCCTGCCCATGATGCATAGGCAAAGACCCTACAAGTCAATGAGGTGACACAAAACTGCCCCATGCAGGGGTATGTAGGGATGATAAGCATCATGACTAGGAACAAGAGGTACCCAAGCACAGCTACCCCCGCGGTGGCTATAGGAGAGGTTCCATAAATGTCACAACCTCAACAACACCCTACACAACCTCCTTTGCCTAGAATAGTGGCCACGATTTTGACCAAACTCACCCAAAGTTTAAGGACCACGTTGGCTAGGCTCTCCATTTACGAGCTCATACAACAATCATCACCCCATCGAGAGGCTCTAATGGAGATACTAAAAGCCATCAAGCTGCAGCCCCATGAAGCAAACTCTTTCAAAAACTTTGTGGGACATGTCAAATGATGGGCCGAGCTAGTCATCACCTTTAGAGAGGACGAGCTGAAATCAGTGACTGGTGACATGGTAGATCCACCCCTACACGTCATTGCATGGGTCAACACGATTTCATATAAGAGGGTGTTGGTGGACATTGGCTCATCCAGTAATATAATTACAACAACGACATTGAAACACCTAAAGTTGCCAGCATCTCACATCGTGGCCTCCACCTATACTCTATGAGCATTCAATGATGCGATATGCTCGATGGTTGGCACAATTGTCCTACCCATCCAAGTGGGACAAAAGATAATTCCTACATTGTGCCACATATTGGAAGGTGATATGGCCTATAATATCTTGCTAGGCCAATCTTGGATTAGGGACATGAAGTGTGTCCCTTCGATAGCTCATCAGTGCCTAAAGTACACATTCAAAGGGTAGGTGCATGTAGTCCCAGCATACTTAGAGCCCTTCAAGTATTGCAATGTGGTGCAGCTAATGCCGCAATCGACCCTTCCATCGACACATTTGGATTTTTAGTTGAATCCATCTAAACAGGGTCCGATTCCACATGCATCCCCGCTATTAAGTCCCTCAAATCCCCAACCGGGTCCATCTTCATCGTCTGGTCCTTCACCAATGACACCACCTACGATGGGCACATCGAAGGACAATGGGAAGAAACCCCTAGAAGAGGCACCGCCATCAGTCTCAACCATATCTATCGAAGATATGCCTAGCCGAATGGAAGTCAAGATGCCTAGTTCACCCGACATGGAGTGGACTCAAGAAGAACTCCCATTCCCTCCCCCTCAACCGCCAACAATCACCATTGAGATGGCCAATACGGGCTTGGGGGAGTACCTAGTGTGGAACATTGTAGCAACACCCACAATTGAGTCCATGTAGGACATGGGGAGACCTCGCCTCCCCATCGGCACTATTGTTCCTCTAGGCTACCCACCAAATTAGACAAACTTTGTATATGGGGGCCTCGATAATGGCATAGAACCTTACATGCAAGAGGAATAAGATGAAGAGCCCTTTTTTGAGGATGTCAACTATTTGTCCAACCCAGACTTCGCTTTGAGATATCTTGGCCAATGCAATTGGCATGGATATGGGTTGGGTAGATATGAGAAAGGAGTGCACGTTCTTTGCCAACCAAGATATTAGATGCCATACGACAAGTCAGGAGTAGGGTTCAACCACCCTTTTCCCCTTGACATCTTGGTAGAGAACATGCAAGGCCTAGGGATAGGCAACAAGGATGGGTTGGCACAAGATCCATATGCCAATCCTAACACAACATATACATTGGGGGATTATCTCCCATTGTTGACAACCAACCTTGTTGACCTCAACAACCCCTTCCCTTTGATCGAGAAAGGAGAAAGTTCGAGGACTCACCTACAAGAGGGATATAGACAAGGTCAAGAAGGATCTTTAGAAGATGAGTCAGAGTATGAGGTAGCATCGTGGGACCCTTTCGAATCTGATAGCAATCACTCGCAAGTGACCCCCATAGATGACTATCAAGAAAGCCTCTTGGCAATGTTCCCTTTGGATGCTCCAATCGATCAAGTGCCACCTCAAGAAAATCAGCCCCCCCATAGAGAGCAGAACAACCCCAATGGGACCAGATCAATTTGCTCAAGCAGGATGGGCCTCACACATCGTAAACAGTTGTTAGAGCCAACAAAGGCCTGTGGATCTCCGACAATGATTATGAAGATGAAACTGAGATGGCATATCTCAATCATATGTGGCAGCAACAATACCCCATGGATATTGACGACATGTTTCAATAGCTAAACATGGGGCCAAGGCATAGGTGGCACCTAAACCCAACATAGTTGGACCAAGTGTTGCATTCGCCACTTTGGGCATACAGAGAGCACCTTCCACTAGAGACCCTATAGAGTTATCAGTGCCAATGGAAGACCCTGTCCTTCTATCCACACATAGGGTCAATCCATTCGTGCCAATACCACCAGAGCCAGATCTAGAGCACAAAGATCATCGAGGATGTTCGAGTCACCACCCACATGGTAATGGAGACCAAAATCATTTCATCAACATGATCTCCATTGACTTAACCACCCCCATCCGCAATCCAACCGATCTAGCATGGTCATTGTATCTAGACCTAGATGCCATAGACTGGGATTGCGTTAATTCACCACCATCCCCATCAGAGTACTGCCCTTGCGATGAGATGCTTCATTTCACCCTAGGACCAACTTAGGATATCTTCCATGCTGAAGAGGGAACCAAAGTTCCTAACGTAGATCTAAATTCAATGAATGATATCCACTTGATCCCAACTCCACACCAGTTGGAGGACGGGTCCCACATGTCAGTCGAAGAGACGACTGACGTAGACATTGGCTCTAATCCAATGAATCCATAGATCATCAAGCTAGGGGTAAGTCTATCCCCCAAAGAGCAAGCCGACTACATTGCCCTTCTCAAAGAGAAGAAGGAGGTTTTTGCATGGTCCTACAAAGACATGTCGGGGCTAGATCCGCATCTAGTCACGCATAATCTAATGCTTGATCCGACAGTCAAGCCAGTTAAGCAAAAACTATGTAAGATGCACCCAATAGTGGCCTTAATGGTCAAATACGAATTACAAAAGTTGTTGGATGCACAATTTGTCATCTACATAGATTACCCACCATGGTTGTCCAACATGGTACCCATTAAGAAGCCTGATGGGAGGATTTGCATATGCATCGATTTTTGAGATCTAAACAAAGTGAGTCCCAAGGATGATTTCCCCTTGCCTAGCATCGATGCATTGGTAGACACTACAATGGGCCATGAAATGCTTTCCCTCATGGATGGTTTCTCAGGATACAATCAGATTCGTATCAATCCCAATGATCAACTAAAAATGGCGTTCACAATGCCTTGGGGGAAATTTTGTTATAAGGTCATGCCCTTTGGCCTTAAAAATGTTGGTGCCACCTACCAACGTGCCATGACATACATATTCCATGATCACATGCATAAAAATTTGGAAGATTACATGGATGATTTGTTGGCAAAATCTCTTTTGCGCCCAGATCATCTCGATGACTTAAGCAAGATCCTCGATCACCTCATCGAACACAAAGTTAGACTAAACCCCAAGAAGTGCATATTTGGCATCACATATGGAAAACTATTGGGTTTCATAGTCTCAAAATGAGGCATCGAGGTGGATCCACATAAATTCAAGGAAATCCTTGAAATGCTCCCCCCAACTACCATCAAGCAGCTCAGAAGCCTATAGGGAAAGGTCGCATCAATCAAGCGCTTCATAGCACAACTATCTGACAAGTGCCGACCCATGAATAAATTATTGCACAAGGGGGTAGTATTTCACTGGGATGACGAGTGCCAGTAGGCCTTCGATGACATCAAACAATACTTGGCTTCGCCACTAGTATTGGCACCACCTAGACTAGGAGTGCCATTCTACTTATACATCTCAGCTACTGAGGTGGCACTAGGCACCATGCTATCCCAAAAAAATGAACTACACAAAGAACAAGCTACTTACTATCTTAGCCACACCTTGGTCAGTTATGAACTTAACTATGCATACGTTGAGAAGCTATGCTTGGCAGTGGTGTTTGCTACCAAAAAGCTATGCCATTACATGTTGAGAAACATGACGTATGTTGTGTCTAAGGAGAATCCATTGCGGTACATGATGAGTTGTACTTATCATAGTAGCCACATGGAGAAATGGATCATGTTGTTGACGGAGTTTGACATTGAATTCATTGGACAAAAGTCCATCAAAGGTCAAGTCATCATCGATCAACTAGCAGAGGCTCCTATCGAAGACGATCAGCCTCTGACCATAGAGCTACCCAATGATGGGGTCTTCCATGTCTCAGAATCTCTAGATTATGATGTGCCTAAGTCACAGGCCGATATAACCCTATTTTTTGATGGTTCTAAATGTGAGTAAGGGGGTGGCATGGGAATTGTATTCTTCACACCACAAGGGGCTCCAATGCCTCTATCATTTAAACTAGATTTCTCGTGCACCAACAACAATTTCGAATATGAAGCCTTGCTCATAGGTCTTCAGACAACAATCACCATGAACATCAAATGATTGAACATCTTTGGTGATTCGTTGTTAATTATCAACCAAGTAAAAGGGGTATTCCAATGTAAATGCCCAGTTATGCAAGCCTACAAAGCCCTTGTGGAAAAATTCCTGGAAAATCTTGAATGGTATGACATCGAGGCACTCCCTCGATCATTGAATCATTTTATCGACACTATGGCCTCCTTGGGGTCTCTAATATCGCAAGACCCTTCTGGTGAGATGAAAACTATTCAAGTCAAAACATTATCGCAATCCGTGATGGAGCGTGCAAGCTCTAACCTAACACCAGGAATCCACCTGATCCAGATTGAACCATCTCAGGATAAGTTCTCTCAAATCCATGATAGTCTGAATCACGCCAACTGGGGGTCCTTGTTCTCCCCAAACCCTCTTAATAGCAACACAACACTATTCTTACAGGTTCGTTCCCACTCATATTTTGCTAGGGATGAAATTCAAGAGGGATTGGAAGTTCATACCATTGAGGTTTCTGATCAGCAAGATTGGTACACACCCATAAGAGACTACCTCAAGCTAGGTAACCTCCCACTTGGATTGACACATGCCGTGAAAAGATCATTCAAATAGAAAGTGGCAAAACATGTCTTTCTAGGAGACATTTTGTACCATCAAAGCTATGAAGGAATCCTCCTTCGTTGCTTGGACCAACAGGAGTCCACTTGGGCGATCACCCAAGTGCACGATGGTACATGTGATGGCCACTTCAGCGGTATGGCCATCGTAAAGCGCATTCTTCGCATGGGCTATTATTGGCCATCTTTAGAGTGAGATTGTTGCACGTATGTAAGGAAGTGTGTGAAGTGTCAACACCATGCCAATTTGACACACATACCTTCTCAGGCCTTGCAACCGATCCAATCGGCTTGGCCATTTTTGTAGTGGGGCTTAGATCTAATTGAAAAGATCTCCCCTGCATTGTTGTAGGCCATCACACATTTATCATAACGGCCACAGAGTACTTCACCAAGTGGGTGGAAGCAATTTCGCTTACCTCTATGACTAGAACCCGCATTGCGGAGTTTATTTTACATAACATCATATGTCATTTTGGTATTCCATCCAAGATCATCTCGAATAATGGGATGTCATTTAAGAACAAATATGTGCGTGCTTTGACAACAAAGTACAAAATTCAGCACAATTTTTCGACACCCTATTATCCGCAGGCAAATGGGCAAGTAGAGGCATCAAACAAAATGCTAGTTGCCATCCTTAAAAATACAGTCATAGATAGTCATAAGGATTGGCACATTCAAATCCCACTTGCTCTTTGGGCTTATCGCACTAGCATTCGGATGCCCACTAGGGCAACTCCATTTTCACTAGTGTATGGCTCCGAGGCAGTCATGCCTCTTGAATTGGAAATACCTTCCCTATGCATATCAATGCAAGAGTTCATCGATGATGACACTATGTGGTAGGCCCAATTAGACCAGCTTACATTGCTCGATGAACGATACGTCAATGCTCTCGAGCATTTATGTATCTATCAAGAGCGATTTAAGAAAGCATACAACATGAAGGTTCACCTGAGGGACTTTCAGGTTGGTGACCTAGTCTTAAAAGAGAACCATCAAAACTCTAACTTGCCACCCCATCTAAGGGACAAGTTCATGACAAATTGGTTAGGTCCCTATGTAATTGACAATAAAATAGGACTTGGAACATACCGACTAGCCTCTCTTGATGGAATCAAGGAACTAGAACCCTTGAACATCAGTCATTTGAGGCCATTCCACATTTAAGAGAGCCATAGACCACCCCAAAAGCTCCAAGGATTCTTGTAGACACCAAAACAGCACCAATCCGATTATGTGGCTACAAACGCTGATCGCATTGACACACACAGCCCCCAGGGCAGCCCCCAGAGGTTAAACAGTGGTCCTAACCACTCTCACAATAGTTTTGGAAGGTCAGAGGTCAATTTGGCACCTTTCAGGCACTCTGCTCCTTACTCGTTCCACCCAGGGATGATTACAAACTAGTATTCATCCCACCCTGGGACGATTAGCAGTATTCACTCCAGGGTGGGGCGAATAGCAGGTTTGATGGGCAAAAGGTCAAACCTCGACAAATGGCAGCCCAGATCCACCACTTAACTCCTCCTTCATTGCATGGGAGTGCGAGTGAGCATTTTGGAGCGCTAGAGGCAGTTATAGAGGCAGTCATGGAGCCCTTAATCAGGGAGGAATCTTCTCCCCCCTGGAAAGGCATGATTGCCAAGTGGCGCCTCTGCATGCTCATACACAGAGACCATCAGGTCTATAAAATGGTGAGTCTTCTCACCCCAAAGAGATATAGAGAAGGAGCATTTTGAGCAACGAAGTGCTGCCATTTTGCATACTCACTTTTGATTGTGCCTTTCACATCCTTGATCTCTCTTTTGGAAGGGAGGTCATTGGGTGGTTATTGGAAGCGCAATCCGGACCCCAAACCTGAAATTTGGCCATAGTATCCCACCCAAATTTTTTGACAACACCCCACAAGAGGTTTTGGACCCATCCCAAGTGGATTGGTGCCAAAATCGGGCCCCAAACGGTGGGCGTCCTGCCCTCGGGTGCCCCCCACACTACTACAGTCCTAATCGCCCCACCCCGGAGCGATTAGAAATCTGTAGCAGATTTTAGTTCTGTTATTTTTGCATTTTATTCTAGGTTTCTTAGATAGGCTTGCATTCAAATTTCATGTAATTATGAGCAGTTTTGATCATGTTTTTGTTATTTCTCGCTTTCGCTAACATGTAGGTAGCATCATCAAATTCCTGGTGATAGAGGCCGAATTGGCAAAATCTGACCTTCTGGGTCTTTCCAAAATACCCCATTTTACCTAACCCCCAACTTTGTAGGTGATTTGGAGCCTCCCGGATGGGACATTTGGGACAGTGCTTTCTGACATTTTGTTGTAGGTCTAATCGTCCCACCCCGGAGCGATTAGAAATCCGTGGTGAATTTTTTGACTATTCTTTTTGTAGTGCCTTCCCGGTGATGTTCTCATGCCTCTGTCAAGTTTTTAGCTTATTTAGATCTCTTTTAGTTGTCATTTTATTTATCTTTTTGCATGCACTAATCGTAGGCTCGGGGATTGCATGTTTCATTTCATCCGTAGGTGCTACTGATTGTTTTCTATTTCCTTGAACGTAGGATCTCGACACCGGAGGAGCAGAAAAGAATCAAAGACCCTTTCATGCAAGCGGTGACAATGTTTGGTCCACCCATTTTACATGTGGGCACGCGGAAGAAGGCATACCACCCATGGTGTAACGAAACCTTATTTAACGCTCCTAGCCCCTGAAAAGGGAGGAGACGTGTTGTAACCGAGATTTAAAGCAAATTAATAAAAAGGGTTGTACTCCATATTTGCTTTCTATCTAGTTTTGATTCGTTTATGTTTCTCTCCTTTCATGCATTTTCAATTCATAGGATTTAGCGTTATCTTTGGCTTCACTTGCATCGCACTTGGTGTTTCCTTTTTGCTTCCGTATCCTCGTGCTTTCAGTGGCGATCACGGTGGGACCCTGTCCTCTATTTTTGAGATCAAAATTTTGATCAAAAATTGCTTGTTTTTGCTTGCAGGTACCAAGTTTTCAAACGTTGGACTGCTGTTCGTTCCAGTCTGTGACGAGTATAGAGCTGGAATTCATCTTATCCAGGGATGAATGGGCATTCGCCCCACCCTATGATGAATACAGTTCTGTTATTCATCCCACCCAAGGATGAATAGCTCTCTGTGCAGTTTTAGGGTAGAAACTCAGAGGCATCCGATTTGGGCAGAGAAGAGGTAGGGGTCCTAAACACCTTCTATCATTTTCTGCTTTCTGTTTTCTATTTTCTGGTTATTTGCTTGCATAGGAGAGTTTTTAATGCTTGTTTTCTTCATTTATGCAAATTAAAAAGAACCCCACACACCACGTGGTAATTTAAACAACAAGGAGTTGGTCGTAAAACCCCAACCCTTGATCAAGACCAACGGTGGATTTCATCACCACCTTGGCTTGAATTTTTGCATCCATAACCCCGATCGCTACTGTTGCTAGACGTAAATCCTGACGAAAGCTGACCGAGTGTAGTTGGGGTGATTCCCAGTGCATGAGGATAAGTCTTCTATGGTAGGTGTCAAAAATAGGGTGATCCCCCTTTCGTACCGCCTATGTTCCACGTACCATTCTGCTCTCACGTACCAATAGTTTCCCTCACGTAAGGGCGGGTATATTGAGAGGTTTGGTATAACGGCCTGGCAGTGGTATATCGAAGGGGCGACCATTTTGGGAGACATAAGAGACATCATATTGCATATACAACAACACGTTCTTTACAAAGCTTTCAAAACAAAAATCAAAACACACTAAACCAGATTTAGGGCACACCTTTAATCTATAAACGAGATAATCACTTCTTTGATTGTGTGGCTCTTGTTTGTTTAGTGTAGCAAAAAAAAAATCATAAAAAAGATAAAAACCTACATAGCTTGTAGAGAGACACCGCCATGGTGTACACCCGTAGCCAAGCCCAATTATGGGCAGAAGCTACGAAAAGTGTACAAGGGGGCACAAGTCACCTCCGCTATAGCCCCAAGGACTTGGTCATACCACCTTGGTGGCTGGACCCACAAGATAGTCCACATCGTGCCATTTCAGAATGGGACTATAGAGGCACCCCTTCGAGGGGCACTCCCATTCAACATAGACCCTTTCAGGAGGAGTCCCTACACGTGGCACTCAATATAAATGGGAAGGCTCCCTTAGATGCTCGGTATGAGTGGCCACCATGCAATGAAGTGCTAGAACAACATAGGGTCCATAAGGAGAGGCCACATGATTATGTCATCCCTCCTCTACCCCTCATCACTATTAGGAATAACAAGCCAAATCTAGAGCACAAGGCTCTTCAGATAGGGCGAGCCAACTCTACCTGCCCCTTTCACATATACGAAAGGGAGCACGAGGAAGACCATTACATTCCTCAAGAGCAATACACAACATGGGAGCAATGCGCCTCCGCACCTGCTATCTACCAGAATCACCTACTGAGGCCAGAACCTCGGGTGAATGCCGCCAACCTCGATAGAGGAAAGTGACCTATAGAGATCTCGGATCATCACGACCGAGATAAATACGTAGGAGAGGCATCTAGGCCCCCTAGACCTAAGACGATGGAACAAATTGACTTGGCATTTTCCAAACATGCCACCCACCAAGCGCAAATCACGTAGCTTGAGCAAGACCAACAATAGTTGGAGCACCTGTATCGCCTTAGCAAAGAGCGCATTCGACATCAAACAGATGAGCTGCTCCATAACACTATGCCTGAGAGGGTTCCAACCCCTCGCACCCAAAGAGCAGAACTATATGAGAGGCGCAACCCCTTGGTGCGAGACAGGTCCCCATGACCTTACCAAGTGTTGCCTCCGAGACCTCCTAGACCTGAGCGGGAGGCCACTCCCAGGAACAACGATGGGCACCCTCCACGGGGACCCACCCATGTTTATAGGTCTCACCCAAAAACTCCTCAAGAAGCCTATGAGGAGTATGAGCAAGAAGAAGAGTGGGCCGAAATGCCCTACCAAGGCAGAGGGGGTGCTATCCGGCCACCCCTCCATAGGCCTCAAGTTTCCCACAACCCACAATGGGAACTAACCAAGGAGGAAGAGATCAAATCTTTCGATGCATATAAAGCGTTGCTAGAGCGCTTAGAGTCTATGGAGACCAAGACTTCTGGGCCCCAAAAGCCCACTTTATGCCAACTCCGTAGTCACCCAGTGCATCCGTCAGTGCCAGCACCCCCATACCCTGAACACTTTAAGCTGCCCCAGTTGGCAATCTTTAGAGGTGAGGAGGATGCCCAAGAGCACGTGACTAGATTCTTGAGCCAATGCTTTGGAATTCAAGACAATGATGCTTTGCTGCTAAGAACATTTATAACCACATTCGTAGGCCCTACCTCGGATTGGTTCACTCAATTGCCAAAGCATAGCATCAGTAACTTGGATCAGCTAGTGGACGCGTTCCTCGAACGCTTCACCTTCAACACCAAGAAGAAGGCATCACTAAGCGACCTAGCCAGCCTCAAGCAGTATGAGGAAGAAACCATGGTGGCCTATGGGAATCGATGGAGGACGTTGCTTTCAAAGCTGCCCTACCTCCCTCCTATGGCCGACCTTACCCAAATGTTCTCAAAGAGCTATTTGAGATCGATCTCCATGCTATTGTAGCTGCAGCAATATGCCACTTTAGAGGAAGCTCTAGCGCAAGCCAGAATCATTGAGGAGATCAAGATTCAGGATGGCGAGATTGCCAAGCCAAAGAAGAAAGAATGGTCTAAAAATGCCAAGACAGGGACCACGCAACCGAAACCCGTCATGGTCAATCAGGTTGCTATAAATGTACCTAAGCCTGCACAAGCAACACAGCCCCAAAAGGCTAACTATCAGGTGGTCCCTCTTGACAGTTATGAAAGGGAAAATCATCGGCAAGATCAAAATTAGTAGTGTCACCCTAGGCGACAATTCACACCCTTCATAGAGTCTAAAGACTCCTTGTTTGACCGTTTGACCATGGCAAACTTGATGAACTTTCCAGAGAGTCGACCTGTAGACCCCAACGTGCCAAAACCCAAAGGTTATAGGGAAGACTTGTACTGTAAGTTTCATCGACAGAAGGGACATGACCTCTATGCATGTTGGAAGTTTAAAAGCTTCGTGCAAGACCTAATCGACAACAAGATGCTAGTGGTGGATAATCTAGTAGCGCCAAACAACCAACAGATGGAGGTCTTCAAAGACCCCCTGCCTACCCATGATGCATAGGCAAAGACCCTACAAGTCAATGAGGTGACACAGAACTACCCCATGTAGGGGTATGTAGGGATGATCAGTATAGTGACTCGAAACAAAAGGTACCCGAGCATAGCTGCCCCCACGGTAGCTACAGGAGAGGTGCCAACAACGTCACAACCACAACAACACCCTACGCAACCTCCTCCGCCTAGACCAGTGGCCACAATTTGGACCAAACTCACCCAGAGTTTGAGGACCATGTCGGCTAGGCTCTCCATCTACGAGCTCATACAACAATCATCACCCCATCGGGAGGCTCTAATGGAGATATTAAAAGCCATCGAGTTGCAGCCCCATGAAGCAAACTCTTTCAACAACTTTGTGGGACATGTCAAAAGATGCACCGAGCCAGTCATCACCTTTAGAGAGGACGAGCTGAAATCAGTGACTGGTGACATGGCGGATCCACCCCTGCACGTCATTGCGTGGGTCAACGGGATTCCGTATAAGAGGGTGTTGGTGGACACTGGCTCATCCAGTAATATCATTACAATAGTGGCATTGAAACATCTGAAGTTGCTAGCATCTCACATCGTGGCCTCCACCTACACTCTACGAGCATTCAATGATGCGATATGCTCGACAGTTGGCACAATTGTCCTACCCATCCAAGTGGGACAAAAGACTATTCCTACATTGTGCCACATCTTGGAGGGTGAGATGGCTTATAACATTTTCTTGGCCTGGCCATGGATCAGGGACATGAAGTGTGTCCCTTCAATAGCCCACCAATGCTTAAAGTATACATTCGAAGGGCAAGTGCATGTAGTCCCGACGGACTTAGAACCCTTCAAGTATTGCAATGCGGTGCAGCTGATGCCGCAATCGACCCTTCCATCAACACATTTGGATTTTTAGTTGAATCCATCTAAATAGGGTCCGATTCCGCATACATCCCCATTGTTAAGTCCATCAAATCCCCATCTGGGTCCATCTTCATCATCTGGTCCTTCACCAATGATGCCACCTACGGTGGCCACACCGAAGGACAATGGGAAGAAACCCCTGGAAGAGGCACCACCATCAGTCTCAACCATCTCTACCAAAGAGATGCCTAGCCGAGTGGAAGTCGAGACGCCTAGTTCACCTAACATGGAGTGGACTCAGGAAGAACTCCCATTCCCTCCCCCTCAACCACCAACAATCACTGTTGAGATGGCCAATACGGGCCTAGGGGAGTATCTGGTGTGGAACATTGTAGCAACGCCCACACTTGAGTCCATGCAGGACATGGGGAGACCTCGCCTCCCCATAGGCACTATTGTTCCTCTAGGCTACCCGCCAAACCAGACAAACTTTGTATATGGGGGCCTTGATAATGGCATTGAACCTTACATGCAAGAAGAGGAAGATGAAGAGCCTTTTGCTGAAGACGTCAACTATTTGTCCAACCCAAACTTCACTTTAAGATATCTTGGCCAATGCAATTGGCATGGATATGGGTTAGGCAGATATGAGCAAGGAGTGCACGTTCTTTGCCAACCAAGATATCAGATGCCATATGACAAATCAGGAGTAGGGTTCAACCACCCCCTACCCTTGGACATCTTGGTAGAGAACATGCAAGGCCTAGGGATGGGCAACAAGGATGGGCTGGCATTAGATCCATATGCCAATCCTAACACAACATATACATTGGGGGATTACCTCCCATTGTTGACGACCAACCTTGTTGACCCCAACAACCCCTTCCCTTTAACCGAGAAAGGAGAAAGTTTGAGAACTCACCTACAAAGGGGAAATAGACAAGGTCAGGAAGGATCTTCGAAAGACGAGTCAGAGTATGAGGTAGCACCATGGGACCCTTTCGAATCGGATAGCAATCACTCACAAGTGACCCCCATGGATGACTACCAAGAAAGCCTCTTGGCAATGTTCCCTTTGGATGCTCCAATCGAGCAAGTACCACACCAAGAAAATCAGGTCCCCCCATAGAGAGCGAAACAACCCCGATGGGACCATATCAATTTGCTCAAGCAGGATGAGCCTCAAATATCGCAAATAGTTGTTGGAACCAACGAAGGCCTTTGGATCTCCGATAGTGATTATGAAGATGAAACTGAGATGGCCTATCTCAATCATATGCGACAACAACAATACCCCATGGACATTGATGACATGTTCGAACAACTAAACATAGGGCCAAGGCATAGGTGGCACCTAAACCTAGCACAATTGGACCAAGTGCTGCATCCACCACTTTGGGCATACAGAGAGCACCTTCCACCCAGAGACCCTATAGCGATATCAGTGCCGAGGGTAGACCCTATCCTCCTCTCCGCACATAGGGCCGATCCATTCATGCCAATACCTCCAGAGCCAGATCCGGAGCACAAAAATCATCCAGGATGTCCGAGTCACCACACCCGTGGTAATGGAGACCAAAATCATTTCATCAACATGATCTCCATTGACTTAACCACCCCCATCCACAATCCAGCCGATCCAGCAAAGTCATTATATCTAGACATAGATGCCATAGACTGGGATCGCGTCAATTCACCACCATCCCCATCAGAGTACTGGCCTTGCGGTGAGATGCTTCATTTCACCCCAGGACCAACTCAGGATATCTTCCATGCTGAAGAGGAACCCGAAGTTCCCAACGTAGATTTAAATTCAGCAAATGATATCCACTTGATCCCAACTCCACACCAGTTGGAGGATGGATCCCACATGTCGATCGAGGAGACGACTAACGTAGACATCGGCTCTGATCCAATGAATCCACAGATAATCAAGCTAGGGGTAAGTCTATCCCCCGAAGAGCAAGCCGACTACATTGCCCTTCTCAAAGAAAAGAAGGAGGTTTTTGCATGGTCCTACAAAGACATGCCAGGGCTAGACCCATAGCTAGTCATGCATAATCTAACGCTTGATCCGATAGTCAAGCCAGTTAAGCAAAAACTACGTAAGATGCACCCAACAGTGGCCTTAATGGTCAAAGATGAATTACAAAAGCTGTTGGATGCATAGTTTGTCATCTACGTGGATTACCCACCATGGTTGTCCAACATGGTGCCCATCAAAAAGCCTGACGGGAGGATTCACATATGCACTGATTTTCGAGATCTAAACAAAGCGAGTCCTAAGGATGATTTCCCCTTGCCTAGCATCGATGCATTGGTAGATGCTACAATGGGCCATGAAATGCTTTCCCTCATGGATGGTTTCTTGGGATACAATCAAATTCGTATCAATCCCGAGGACCAACTAAAAATGGCATTCACCACGCCTTGGGGGACATTTTGTTATAAGGTCATGCCCTTTGGCCTTAAAAACACTGGTGCCACCTACCAACGTGCCATGACATACATCTTCCATGATCACATGCATAAAACTTTGGAAGATTACATGGATGATTTGTTGGCCAAATCTCTTTTGCACCCAGATCATCTCGATGACTTAAGCAAGATCCTCGATCGCCTCATCGAGCATAAAGTCAGACTGAATCCCAAGAAGTGCGTATTTGGCGTCACATCTAGAAAACTCTTGGGTTTCATAGTCTCAAAACGAGGCATCGAGGTAGACCCAAGCAAAGTCAAGGCAATCCTTGAAATGCTTCCCCCAACTACCATCAAGCAGCTCAGAAGCCTATAGGGAAAGGTCATGTCAATCAAGCGCTTCATAGCGCAGCTATCTGACAAGTGCCGACCCATGAATAAATTATTGCACAAGGGGGTAGCATTTCATTGGGATGACGAGTTCCAGTTAGCCTTTGATGATATTAAACAATACTTGGCTTCATCGCTAGTATTGGCACCACCTAGACCAGGAGTGTCATTCTACTTATACATCTCAGCTACTGAGGTGGCACTGGGTGCCATGCTAGCCCAAAAAAATGAACTACACAAAGAACATGCTACTTACTATCTTAGCCGCACCTTGGTCAGTTATGAACTTAACTATGCATACGTTGAGAAGCTCTACTTGGTAGTGGTGTTTGCTACCAAAAAGCTATGCCATTACATGTTGAGCAACATGACGTATGTTGTGTCTAAGGAGAATCCATTGCGGTACATGATGAGTCATACTTATCATAGTAGCCGCATGGCAAAATGGATCATGTTGTTGACAAAGTTTGACATCGAGTTCATTGGATAGAAATCCATCAAAGGTCAAGTCATAGCCGATCAACTAGTAGAGGCTCCTCTCAAAGACGATCAACCTATGACCATAGAGCTACCCGATGATGGGGTCTTCCATGTCTCAGAATCACCATATTCTGATGAGCCTGAGTCACAGGCTGACATAACCCTATTTTTTGATGGTTCTAAATGTGAGCAAGGGGGTGGCACGAGAATTGTATTCTTCACACCGCAAGGGGCTCCAATGCTGTTAGTCTCACAATGAAACTGAGAGGGGGGGCGAATCAGTGTAGTTATTTTAAACTTAAATCTTCAACTCTTAAATTCTAAACAATGAAAACTTAAAACCAAATAAAGCAAGTATAACAAGAGAACATCACACAACACAAGATGTACTGAGGTTCACCGATTTGGCTACTCCTCAAAATGAATATTTGGACTCCCATCCAAATCCAACCTTTATAAAGAACCAACTTTACAATCAATTTACCAGCACCCACTAGAAGGAGCACCAACCCATGATTTATCTGTACCAACAAAAAGGAGCACCAACCCCTAATTTATTTGCACCAACAGAAAGAAGCCCCAACCCCTAATTTCTCTGCACCAACAGAAAGGAGCACCAAACCCTGATGCCAAGCACCAAATTGGAATTTTTGAAGCTAGAAGATTGACATAAAAATACCTTCACTTTTACAAGACCCTGATTGGTCTATTTCTTACCCAACATCTCCCCCAATTCACAAAACACACACGCTTATCGCCCACGCTGAAATCTCTGATTGCACATATCAAATTCTCCAAGCAACACTCCTTTTATAACAATCCTTTTTCTTCGTAACTCTAGTGGTAACTCCTTGTATATTCTCATATGCCACTTGTCAATTGTAACACCTTTCATATTCTCATCTACCACTTGTCAATTGTAACTCCTTCTTTATGTAACTCCTTTTGTATATATTTAGAAGGCATTTCATCAAACACGTCACATGCAAATAATTGACACCATATTCTCCTACCATGACTGTTCGTTTTCTCGATCATGACTATTTGTTTTCTCCTTCGATGACTATTCATTTTATTTATGCATGTCTATTCATTTTCTCTTTGCATGACTATTCATTTTCTCCTTCTTCGACTGTTCGTTTTCTCCACATGGGCATGCGTCCGCTTCTTTCCATGATTGTTCATTTTCTCCTTCTTCGACTATTCATTTTCTCCACATGGGCATGCATCTGCTTCTTTCCATGACTGTTCATTTTCTCCTTCATGACTGTTCATTTTATCGGTCATGATTGTTCATTTTTGAGTCGTGAAAATGTGACATGTCATGATATCGCGACACTTTTGTTTCTTTGCCTTCCTACCCTTTTTGAGTCACGAAAATACGACATGTCATGATATCACGACACTTTTGTTTCTCTGCCTGCCTGCCCTTTTTGAGTCGTGAAAATGCGACATGTCATGATATTGCGACACTTTTGTTTCTCTTTCTGCATTCCCTTTTTGAGACGTGAAAATGTGACATGTCACGATATCGCGACACTTTTGTTTCTCTACCTGCTTGCCCTTTTTGAGTTGCGAAAATGTGACATGTCGCGATATCGTGACACTTTTGTTTCTCTGCCTGCCTGCCCTTTTCGAGTTGCAAAAATGTGACATGTCGCGATATCGCGATAATTTTTCTTTCTCTGCCTGCCTACCCTTTTTGAGTTGCAAAAATGCGACATGTTGCCATATTGTGACACTTTTTCCTCCTTGATCTTTCTCTTCGCTTTGGACCATGAAAATGCAACATGTCACGATATCGCGACACTTTTTCCTTCTTGCTCTTTCTCTTCGCTTTGGACCATGAAAATGCAACATGTCGCAATATCGCGACACTTTTTTCTCATTGCATTTTCTCTTCGCTTTGGATCATGAAAATGCAACATGTCATGATATCACGACACTTGTTCTCCTTGCTCTTTCTCTTTGCTTTGGCCCACGAAAATACAACATGTCACGATATCGTGACACTTTTTCTCCTTTCTATTTCTATTTTCTTTGGCCCGCAAAAATACAAAGTGTTGCAATATCGAGACACTTTTTCTCCTTGCTCTTTCTCTTTGCTTTGGCCCACGAAAATACATGTCACGATATCATGACACTTTTTTCTCTTTGCTCTTTCGGCCGCGAAAATGCAACATGTCGTGATATCGCGACACTTTTTTCTCCTTGCTTTTTCGCTTCTCTTTTGGCTGCAAAAATGCAACATGTCACGATATCGCGACATTTTTTTTCTTTTGCTTTTTTGCTTCTCTTTTATCTTTTGAATATGGGCCACTTCGATCTTCTTGGACAACCTGTAACAACTTCACCCAAACATCAAAAACATCCTCATAAGAATTTAACTTCACTGTACATACTCTGAATAACCTCTAAACTCCTATCCACTACATCAACCGATCTATCTGACTGTGTTGACAACAATGACAATACTGTCATTGCACCTTGCTCAACAATCTCCCCCTTTGGAATTGTTGGCAACACACGTGCAATTTCTTGTAACTCTTGTGCAATTTCCTATAACTCTTCTCCCCCTTTGACAAAAATACCAAAAGGGCTGCTGTAGACTCCCCCTGAGTCCATGCACAACATTCTCAAGCAAAAATTATTACACTTAGTAAAAATCACAAACATGAGCATAAAGATAAACAAATACACAAATGCTCCCCCTGAGAATGTGGTCCCGATAGCTAGTCAATTCTTGGGTAGTGTGACCACTCCCAATTTATTATGAAGGTACTCAAAGACTTCCTTGGGCAATGGTTTTATGAAGATATCTGCTACTTGCTCTGTTGTTGGAACAAAATCCAACTTAACCTCACCTTCCATAACTTTCTCCTTCAACAAGTGATACTGGATAGCAATATGTTTTGTGTGAGAATGCATAACTGGATTCTTTGAGATGTTAATGGCACTGGTGTTATCACACTTAACTAAAATTGGCTCACTGAAGTTAATACCAAGATATTTCAGGGTTTTTTTCATCCATAATACCTATGTACAACACGTTATCATTGCAATATATTTTGCCTCTACTGTGGATAAGGAGACTGACTCTTGTTTCTTATTGTGCCATGCTGATATTCACACAATGACACTAAGAGGGGGGGGGTGAATCAGTGTAGCAATTTAAAAATAGATCTACAACTCTTTCAAACTTAAGCAGAGAGAACTTGAAAATAGATACAACAAATAAACAAGAGAACAATCCACAACACAAGATTTAACGAGGTTCACCAGATTTGGCTACTCCTCAAAAATTAGACTGCTTGGACACCCATCCAAATCCAGCCTTTGCAAAGCACCAACTTTACAAAACAATTTATCTGCACCAACAGAAAGGAGCACCAACCCCCTAATGCCAAGCACCAACTTGGACTTCAGATTTGAACAGAATTTTTTGACATAAAAATGCCTTCTCTACAACAAGACCCTCACTGGTCTAAATCCTTTATAACAAAAACTTCATATTCTTACAGCTCTGCTATTCTTTCTTACAGCACTCTGTTCTGTACTTTTATAGCACTGACTTCTGTACTTTTATAGCACACTGCTCTATACTTTTATAGTACTTTGTTCTGTACTTTTATAGTACTCTGTTCTATACTTTTATAGAACTTTTACTTTTGTACTTTTCATAACTTTACAACTCTATTCTCGTACTTTTACAACACTTTACAATACTCTTTTTGTACTTTCTACAATACTCTCTCTATATTTTCTCTGCAACAATACACTCGTACTTTCTCTACAAAATACACTCTTTGTACTCTTCTCAGCAAAATATTCTCTCTTGATTAATTAGCTTTCACAACACCTTTTTCCTTTTATCCGGCAAGTCACAATACTCTTGCCACGTGTAGAGCTCAACCCTAACCCTAACTTTATGTACACGTAAAGCATACTTACAGCACTGCATACTACGCTGTTAATAGCCTTAAAAGCTTACTTGTGTCTCTGGATAGACTTATCTGCCCACTTTACTGCTCTGATAGCTTTTTTAGCTCTTTGTAAGTAAATCCGATGTTCTGACAGATTTATCTTTCTATTTATAGCTCTGACCGTCTTACCTGCCTTTTTTATGGCTCTATCAACCTTACTTGCGTATTTATAGTTCTGACAACCGAACCTGCTTCTCGACAAGAATCGCCGCTTCGATAGCTTTTTGTCTTCTTCTTGGCAAGTGCAAAAATGGAACATGTCACGAAATCGCGACAACATTTTCTCTCTCCTCCCGTGAAAACTCGACACCCACGAAAATGGAACATGTCACGAAATCGCGACAACATTTTCTCTCTCCTCCCGTGAAAACTTGACGCCCGCAAAAATGGAACATGTCACGAAATCGCGACAACATTTTCTCTCTCCTCCCAAAACTCGACATGTCACGAAATCGCGACACATTTTCTCTCTCCTCTCTCGACATGTCATGAAATCGCAACACATTTTCTCTCTCCTCAACAAAAACTCGACATGTCACGAAATCGCGACACATTTTCTCTCTCCTCAAACTCGACATGTCACGAAATCGCGACACATTTTCTCTCTCCTCGAAAACTCGACATGTCACGATATCGTGACAGTTTTTCAGCATTTTCTCTCTCCTCATTTTTGTCGCGATATCGCGAAAACATGTCGCGATATCTTACTTTTCTTCTTTTTTTTTTGATTTTTCTGAATCTGGGCCACTTGTCTTCTTGGAAATTGACTGTACCTATTCGTCGACCTCGAACATCTCGTCCACCGCATCAACAATTGATCTATCCGTCCGAGTTGACAACAATGACAATATCGTTTATGCACCTTGCTCAACAATCTCCCCTTTGGAATTGTTGGCAACACATGTTCAATTTCCAAAAATTCTTCTCCCCCTTTGACAATAATACCAAAGGGTTGCAGACTCCCCCGAGTCCATGCACAACATTCTCGTGCACACACTATTACAGTTAGCAAAAAATACAAACAAGAGCAAACAAATATATATTAAAGGGCTGATAATCAAATATATAAATGCTCCCCCGAGAATGTGTTCCCAAAAGCTAGTCAGTTCTTGGGTAGTGTGACCACACCCAACTTATCGCGGAGATATTCAAAAACTTCCTTGGGCAACGATTTAGTGAAGATATCTGCTACTTGCTCTGTAGTTGGAACAAAGTCCAATTTAACCTCACCTTCTGCAACTTTATCCTTCAAAAAGTGATACCGGATTGCAATATGTTTGGTGCGGGAATGCATAACCGGATTCTTTGAGATGTTAATTGCACTGGTATTATCACATTTAATTGAAATTGGCTCTTTGAAATTAATACCCAGATCTTTCAGTGTTTGTCTCATCCATAAAATCTGTGTACAGCTTGTTGTTGCTGCAATGTATTCTGCTTCTACTGTGGATAGAGAGACTGATTCTTGTTTCTTGCTGTGCCATGCTACCAACCTGTCTCCAAGATAGAATGCACCACCACTGGTACTCTTTCTGTCATCTATACAACCTCGCCCAATCTGCATCTGAATATGCAATCAGAGTGAAGTCTTTTCCTTTTGGATACCATAACCCATACTCCATAGTACCCTTGAGGTACCTAAAAATTCTCTTCACAACTGTCACATGAGTTTCTTTTGGACTAGCCTGAAATCTTGCAACCATGCAAACTGCCTGTAAGATATCTGGTCTTGTGGCTGTTAAATACAACAGGCTTCCAATCATGGATCTCGTACATGGTCTGATCTACATCCGGAGAATTGTCATCCTTGCTCAATTTGCAACCTCGTTGTCATGGGAGTGCTTACAGTGTTTACTATCCTCCATTGTGAACTTTTTCAGCATTTCTTTCACATATTTAACTTGAGAAATAAAAATGCCCTTTTCACTTTGGTTAACTTGCAGTCCGAGGAAATATGAAAGTTCACCAATCATAGACATTTCAAATTCTTTTTGCATTTTATTTGCTATGTCTGTACATGACTCATTATTGTTGCTGCCAAAAATTATATCATCAACATAAACAACAAGGACAATAAGTTGGCCATTGTCAGTTTTGACATACAAGTTACTATCCACCATACCTTTCTTGAACCCTTGTTCAGTGAGATAGTTGTCAAGTCTTGCATACCATGCTCGGGTGCCTGTTTCAAGCCATACAAAGCTTTCTTTAACTTGCAAACAAAGTTGGGATTATCACCGAGTTGAAAACCATCTCGGCTGTTCAATATATACTTCTTCTTCAAGATTTCCATTCAAAAATGCTGATTTCACATCCATCCCGATAAACTTTGAAATTCCTCGTGGACTCGCTAAAGCTAGAAACATTCTCGATTGCCTCAAGTCTGGCCACTGGTGCAAAAGTTTCCTCAAAATCAATACCTTCAACTTGAGCATAGCCTTTACAGCACCAATCTTGCTTTATTCCTTACAACCTCGTCCGTCTTCATTCAATTTGTTTCTAAAAATCCATTTAGTACCGATTATGTTTTTACTTACAGAGCCGTGGTACTAACTCCCAGTGTTTTGTTTCTCTCAATCTGGTCTAGTTCTTCATTTATTGCCTTCATCCAACTTACATCTCGTGCTTGCTTCAAGCAATATTCTTGGGCTCAATGCTGGATAACAGGGAGTAGTTACTTACTACTCTTCTTCTTGTCTTAACACCAACTCTGGGGTCCCCTATAATTTGTTCTCTCGGGATGATTTTTCTCGCCACCTTCCAGCTTTTAAATTTATTGTTTTCTTCTACTTCTGAATCAATACTTAAATTATCCTGGGTCAATTTTTTGATTCTCTTCTCGATTCCTTTTCTTCATCTCCTTCAATAACATCTTCATAAATAGGGTAGTTATTTTCACAACTGACAACTTGTTTCCTATCTTCATCAAATTTAACATCAGAACTGTCTACAATTTTCTTTAGCCTTTTGTTGTAGCATTTGTAAGCTTTGCTTTTTGATGAATAGCCAACAAAAATACCTTCATCAGCTCTATCTTCAAATTTACCAAGATTATCTTCTGTTCTTTTAATGTAACACTTGCTGCCAAAGACTTTGAAGTATTTTGTTGTTGCCTTCTTGCCGAACCAAAGCTCATAAGGGGTTTTGCTTTCATGAGTCCTCAACATGCACCTGTTTTGGATGTAAACTGTAGTATGGACTGCCTCTTTCCAAAATCTGTCTGCAATTTTGCTTTCAGTTAACATTGTCCGTGCCATTTCCTGTACAATTCTGTTCTTTCTCTCAACAACACCATTCTGTTGAGGTGTCCTTGCTGCTAAAACTCGTCTTCTCGATCCCATATTTTTGATAGTATTCTCGCAAACTCTTCTGAGATGAACTCTCCTCCTCTATCTGATCTTAAGCATTTGATCCTCTTTCCTGTTTCATTCTCAACTTGGTTTTTGAAAGTCTTGAACATTTCAAAAGCATCAGATTTCTGCTTTAAAAAGAATATCCAGGTCATTCTGGAATAGTCATCTATGCAAAGCATAAAGTATTTATCACCATTTATACTTTGAGTTCTCATGGGTCCACATAAATCAAGTATGAATTAGTTCTAAGGGTTTTCTGGTAAAGTACTCCTTTGATTTAAATGTGGCTCTAGTTTGCTTTCCCTTTTGACAAGAAGCACAAATACTATTTAGTGGTTTGCCAATGGAAGGTATATCTCTTACAACCTTTTTTGAACTTATTTTAACCAAATTGTCAAAGCTGATATGACCGAGCCTTTTGTGCCACAACCAATTTTCATCTTCTTGTCCAATCAAGCAAGCTCCTTCTGAGGTCTCTGAGAGAGTATACAGATTTCCAGAAGTCCTTGATCCGGTAGCAATTAACTTCCCACCGTTAGCTTTTCTCACTTCACAGCCCTGCTTCTTAAAAACTACTTCATGACCTCTCGTCACGGATTTGACTTACACCGAGCAAGGTTATGCTTCGGACCAATTACAAACAAGACTTCTTCTCGATTTGATCTTTTCATCACCGATCTTGACAGATCCTTTGCCAACTATCTTTGCTCCATCATTATTTCCAAATTTCACGTAACCACCTTCATAATTCTCGTAACTTCTCAAATTTTTGCTTGTCACCCGTCATGTGACCGGAGCATCCACCGTCAAGTATCCATGGTGCTGATTTGTTCTGTGCTTTAAAAGCAGCCTGGACAATCAAAGATTCTTTTTCTTTCCATTCTTGGTTTGATAGCAGATTTGGCAACTTGTTTTGCCTTTCCCCTTTCATTAGCCTGTGCCTATTTTTTAGTAAATTTCTTGTTTTGTTTCAACCCATTCGGTTGAGATTTTCTACCCTGATAATTATTTGCTGCAAAAGTGCTTCTACAGTTTCTTGCAATATGTCCAAAATTATGACAGTTATAACATTCAACTACATAATTCATTAATGGAGAAAAAACATTTCTACTAGTGAAATTCCTTTGAGCTACATTATAACTACAATCTGAAATCTTATGACCATAAGCATTGCATTTAAAATAGTAACCAGAAAAGGAATGATTAAACCTGGGTGCAGGTCTTTGCCAGCTTGAAGTAGGAGCCATGAATCTTTTCCTTCTAGGATGTGTGACTTTTGTGAATCCATCTTTGTCAATACTCTTCTTGAGTCTGGCATTATTGCTTTCTTTGGCATGATTTGTTTTTTCTTGATCAACCTTGATCTTTTCTTCTTTCTTTATGGGTTCTACATTTAAGGCCTTTGAACCCTTTGATGATTCTCCTTCATCGAAGCCCAAACCAAATTTGATGCCGAAAGGCCTTTGGTTATTTAAAATTTTATCCAGCTTTACAATACTTTCTTCAAACTTATGATAACAGCTCAATTTCTTATTCATCTCCTCTAGCTGCATCCTTAACTTAACAATGTCTTCTTCTAGCTTGTTGCATTCAACTGTCTTTACAGTTAATTGTTCATCAAGAACTTCAGACATTTTCTTGAATTCATCTGTCTAAACTTTCAAGCAGTTTATTATTTCATTGGCATCTTCAAGCTTTCTTGAAACCTTTTTAATATTTTTCCTTTCTGTGCTCAGTTCTTTAAGAGCAGCAACTAACTCACCTTCCAGATAAACTTCAGCCTCATCCTCAGGTACTTCATTACATTCCAGTTTTTCCTCTATTATTCTTTCTTCAAAAGCCATGAACAGAGCTTCACCTGCTTCTTCTTCAGAATCCTCATCGGAGTAGTCTTCAGAAGAGCTGACATTCTTGGAAATGAAGCTTTTCTTCTTGAAGTTGCTTTTTCTAAACTTGTGGTTTCTTCTTCTAGTCACTTCTCTCTTGGTGTGTCCCTTCATAATTTTTGTTTTTCTCATTCATTGGACATTTAGCAGCAAAGTGCCCGACTCCTCCACAGTTGAAGCACTTAAACGGTAACTTACCTCTCGTACTTTCCTTTTCCCTTTATTAGTTTCCTAACAAAGTTTGCTTCTCGTTTCATCCGAAGACTCTTCTTCTCGCAAATTCTTGATTAGCTTTTATATTCTTGTGTGCTTTAAAAGTAGCTTCTCTGTCAAAGGGCTTAGTTTGCCCTATTCTCATTTCATATGCAGTTAAAGAACCATGCATTTCATCCAAGCTAAAAGAATTTAAATCTTTAGCTTCTTCTATGGCAGAAACTTTAGAATCAAATATTTTGTGGAGAGTTCTTAATACCTTTTTCACGATGACTGCATCTTCTATTTCCTCATCGAGTCCTCTAATTGCATTAATAATTCCATTGACTCTCAAGATATAGGCCTCTATGTTCTCATCATCATTCATTTTTAAAGCCTCGAACTGAGCTCTATGAGTTTGAAGCTTGGCTTCCTTGATCTTGCTGTCTCCTTCATGAATGCTCTGCAGCTTTGTCCCACATGTCTTTTGCTGTTTTACAGCTCATGATTCTTATCAGTTCACTATCTACTAACCCACACATTATAGCATTCTTTGCCTTGGAGTTATTCTCAAACTTTTTCTTCTCTCGCAGCATCGGATGGAGGAGTAGAGGATATTGTGTACCCACTTTCTACCGACTCCCAAATGTCATAACCCAAAGCACACAGATAAGTCTGGCATCCCGAGTCTCCAGAAAGAGTAATTAGTTCCATCGAACAAAGGAGCTTTGTTGGATGAAAATCCTTCACCACCGGCCATTGTGAATCTTCCAAGATCACCTTAGCTGATTAAGCTAGAACAGGAACCTTGCTCTGATACCAATTGATATTCACACAATGACACTGAGAGGGGGGGTGAATCAGTGTAGCAATTTAAAAATAGATCTACAACTCTTTCAAACTTAAGCAGAGAGAACTTGAAAATAGATACAACAAATAAACAAGAGAACAATCCACAACACAAGATTTACCGAGGTTCACCAGATTTGGCTACTCCTCAAAAATTAGACCGCTTGGACACCCATCCAAATCCAGCCTTTGCAAAGCACCAACTTTAAAAAACAATTTATCCGCACCAACAGAAAGGAGCACCAACCCCCTAATGCCAAGCACCAACTTGGACTTCAGATTTGAACAGAATTTTTGACATAAAAATGCCTTCTCTACAACAAGACCCTCACCGGTCTAAATCCTTTATAACAAAAACTTCATATTCTTACAACCTCGCTATTCTTTCTTAGCAAGACTGCTTCTGTACTTTTATAGCACTGACTTCTGTACTTTTACAACACACTGCTCTGTACTTTTATAGTACACTATTTTATACTTTTACAGTACTCTGTTCTGTACTTTTATAGAACTTTTACAGTACTCTGTTCTGTACTTTTATAGAACTTTTACACTGTTCTATACTTTTACACTTTTATAACACTCGTATTTTCTCAATACTCTCTGTATTTTCTCTGCAAAATACATCTCGTACTTTCTCAACAATACACTCTTCTTTCTCAGCAAAATATTCTCTCTTGATTAATTAGCTTTCACAGCACCTTTTTCCTTTTATCCGGCAAGTCACAATACTCTTGCCACGTGTAGAGCTCAACCCTAACCCTAACTTTTTGTACACGTAAAGCATACTTACAACACTGCATACTACGCTGTTAATAGCCTTAAAAGCTTACTTGTGTCTCTGACAGACTTATCTGCCCACTTTACTACTCTGACAACTTTTTTGGCTCTTTGTAAGTAAATCCGATGTTCTGACAGATTTATCTTTCTATTTACAGCTCTGACCGTCTTACCTGCCTTTTTATGGCTCTGTCAACCTTACCTACGTATTTATAGTTCTGACAGCCGAACCTGCTTCTCTAATAGTAGAACTGCCACTCTGATAGCTTTTTGTCTTCTTCTTGGCATGCAGGCACGAAAATGGAACATGTCACGAAATCGCGACAACATTTTCTCTCTCCTCCCGTGAAAACTCGACACCAAAATGGAACATGTCACGAAATCGTGACAACATTTTCTCTCTCCTCCATGAAAACTCGACGCCCACAAAAATGGAACATGTCACGAAATCGCGACAACATTTTCTCTCTCCTCCCGTGAAAACTCGACATGTCACGAAATCGTGACACATTTTCTCTCTCCTTAGTGAAAACTTGACATGTCGCGAAATCGCGACACATTTTCTCTCTCCTCGCGAAAACTCGACATGTCGCAAAATCGCGACACATTTTCTCTCTCCTCAGTGAAAACTCGACATGTCGCGAAATCGTGACACATTTTCTCTCTCCTCAGTGAAAACTCGACATGTCGCGAAATCGCGACAGTTTTTCAGCATTTTCTCTCTCCTCATTTTTGTCGCGATATCGCGACAGAAAACATGTCGCGATATCGCGACAGTTTTCTTACTTGTCTTTTTCTTTGATTTTTCTGAATCTGGGCCACTTTTGTCTTCTTGGAAATTGACTGTACCTGTTCTGACTGACCTCTGAACATCTGTCCACTGCATCAACAATTGATCTATCTGTCTGAGTTGACAACAATGACAATACTGTTTATGCACCTTGCTCAACACACGCGACCAACCTGTCTCCAAGATAGAATGCACCTCCACTGGTACTCTTTCTGTCATCTACACATCCTGCCCAATCTGCATCTAAATATGCAATAAGGGTGAAGTCCTTACCTTTTAGATACCATAAACCATACTCCATAGTACCCTTGAGATACCGAAGAATCCTCTTCACTACTGTCACATGAGTCTCTTTGGGACTAGCCTGAAATCGTGCTACCATGCATACTTCCTGTTTTAAGCCATATAATGCTTTCTTCAACTTGCAAATCAAGTTGGGATCATCACCAAGTTGGAAACCATCTGGCTGCTCAATATAAACCTCTTCTTCAAGTGTCCCTTTCAAAAATGCTGATTTCACATCCATTTGATAAACTTTGAAATTCTTGTAAACTGCTAAAGCCAGAAACATTCTAATTGCCTCTAGTCTAGCCACAGGTGCAAAAGGTTTCCTCAAAGTCAATACCTTAAACTTGTGCATAGCCTTTATATACCAATGGTGATAACTCTCAATTTAATCACCACCCTTCACAATACCTCCACAAACAACTACATGAACTGAAACACACTTTGACAACTATACGACAACTCCCCATGACTACTTGCATTTCATCCTTAGATAAACAAATACATAGGAGCATTAAAATAAAACTTTAAGATTGCTCCCCCTGAGGATGTGCTACCTGGAGTTGCTTAATGCAATAGAGGAGTAGTCTCCTTCAGTCCAAGGAGACACGATTTACTTTCTTCTTTATTTCTCCACTCTAGTTTGATTACCGTTTTGGGCTCTTGTTTTGACTTTTCTTTTTCAGTAGCTTATGCATGTTTTTCGAAAAATTTTCTATTTTGTCTCATTCCATTTGGTTGAAATTTTCTTCCTTGAAATTGATTTGATGCAAATGTACTTCAACAATTTCTTGCAATGTGCCCAAAATTATGACAGTTATAACATTCTACTGCATAATCCATCAAAGGTGAAAAACATTTCTATTGGGTGGTTGTCTCTTGTGCATCCTTGATGGATGATTATTTTCATTTCTTTGATGCACATGATTTCTTCCCTGTCTATGTTGCATTCTTTGTGTCTGATGAAATCTACTATCTTGCCTTAGATTATATACAAAAGTTCTTGGACAAAACCTTGCTATGTTCCCATGACCATTATATTTAAAACATTACACATGGTGTTCAATCGAAAAAGCAGATGTATTTCTACCATCATAACTCTTTGATCTATTATTCAATCCATAATAAATTGCCTTGTGACCATAATGGTTGCATCTAAAACAATAGCCATTAAAAGCATTATTATGAATAGAGTGAGAGTGATAGAACCTCTTTTGTTGTGGTTGCTTTGCTATAGATATCCTTTGATATTTTCTTCCTTTTGAAGATTCAGCTTCAAAATTTTCTTGCTTCGATCCTTCAGCAATGAAATTCTTCTTCTCTGCATATTTGAAAGATGAAGGTTGTTCAACTTCATATCCAAGACCAAGATTAGCCTTGGAGCTTCTTTGTTGCCTTATCATTTCATCTAGCAACTCTATGCTCTTCTCAAATTTAAGATTTGTATTGGCCTCTTCTAGTTGTTTCTTCAAAAAAATAATATCTTCTTCATGTTTGCAGTAAAAAATCTCTTTCTCATTGATCTGTGACCTGAGAGTTTCTTCAATCATTTTGGACTCTTCTACTTGCAGCTTTAGATCACTAAAAACTTTGTTATATTCCTCTTCACATTTGCTACATACATCGACTTTATCATCCAGGTGTGACTTCAAGGCTTCTTCTATTTTCTTGGCTTTATGAATTTGTAAGAATAGATCTTCAATCTTATCCCCATATTATTTCAACTTCTTGGACAATCTTTTGTTCTTTTTCCCTTCTATATTCAACTCTTCAAGTGCAGCGATCAACTCACCTTCTAGATCTACTTCAATCTCAAGGTTTTCATCACATACTTCAACATTCACTCCTTCTATCTTTTCTAGTTCAATTTTATCTTCCACAGGAACTAAAACAGACTGAGATGCCTTATTGGAGGAGGATCTATTCTTCTTACCCATTGCGTACTAATCCAAGATCAACCCTAGATGATTTATCCTAACAAGGGAAACTGGCTCTGATACCAATTGTTAGTCTCACAATGACACTGAGAGGGGGGGTGAATTAGTGTAGTTATTTTAAACTTAAATCTTCAACTTTTAAATTCTGAACAATGAAAACTTAAAACCAAATAAAGCAAGTATAACAAGAGAACATCACACAACACAAGATGTATCGAGGTTTACTGATTTGGCTACTCCTCAAAATGACTGTTTGGACTCCCATCCAAATCCAGCATTTGCAAAGCACCAAATTTACAATCAATTTACCAGCATCCACTAGAAGGAGCACCAACCCCTAATTTATCTGCACCAATAGAAAGGAGCACCAACCCCTGATTTATTTGCACCAACAAAAAGAAGCACCAACCCCTGATTTATCTACATCAACAGAAAGGAGCACCAACCCCTGATTTATTTGCACCAACAAAAAAGAGCACCAACCCCTAATGCCAAGCACCAACTTGGAATTTTTGAAGCTAGAAGATTGACATAAAAATACCTTCATTTTTACAAGACCCTGATTGATCTATTGCTTACCCAACATATCCCCTAATTCACAAAACACACATGCTTATCGCCCATGCTGAAATCTTCGACTGCACATATCAAATTCTCCAAGCAACACTCCTTTTATAACAATCATTTTTCTTCGTAACTCTAGTTGTAACTCCTTTTATATTATCATATGCCACTTGTCAATTGTAACATCTTCTATCATATTCTCATCTACCACTTGTCAATTGTAACTCCTTATTTATGTAACTCCTTTTTGTATATATTTAGAAGGCATTTCATCAAACACGTCACATGCAAATAATTGACACCATATTATCCTACCATGACTGTTTGTTTTCTCGGTCATGACTGTTCATTTTCTCCTTCGATGACTGTTCATTTTCTTTATGCATGTCTGTTCGTTTTCTCTTTGCATGATTGTTCATTTTCTCCTTATTCGACAATTCATTTTCTCCACATGGGCATGCATTTGCTTCTTTCCATGACTATCCATTTTCTCCTTCTTCGACTGTTCATTTTCTCCACATGGGCATGCGTCCGCTTCTTTCCATGACTGTTCATTTTCTCCTTCATGACTGTTCATTTTCTCGGTCATGACTGTTCATTTTTGAGTCACAAAAATGCGACATGTCATGATATCATGAAACTTTTGTTTCTCTGCTTGCCTGCACTTTTTGAGTTAGGAAAACGTGACATGTCGCGATATCGTGACACTTTTTTTTCTTTGCCTACCTGCCCTTTTTGAGTCATGAAAATGCGACATGTTGCGATATCACGACACTTTTGTTTCTCTGCCTGCCTGCCCTTTTTGAGTCATGAAAATGCAACATGTCACGATATAACGACACTTTTTCCTTCTTGCTCTTTCTCTTCTCTTTGGACCATGAAAATGCAACATGTCACGATATTGCGACACTTTTTCCTCCTTGCATTTTCTCTTTTCTTTGGACCGTGAAAATGCAACATGTCGCGATATCGTGGCAATTCTTCTCCTTGCTCTTTCTCTTTGCTTTGGCCCACGAAAATACAATATGTCGTGATATTGCGACACTTTTTCTCCTTGCTCTTTCTCTTTGCTTTGGCCCATGAAAATACAACATGTCGCGATATCATGACACTTTTTCTCCTTGCTCTTTCTCTTTGCTTTGGCCCACGAAAATACAACATGTCGCAATATCGCGATACTTTTTTCTCTTTGCTCTTTCGGCTACAAAAATGCAACATGTCATGATATTGCGACACTTTTTCCTCCTTGATTTTTTGCTTCTCTTTTGTCCATGAAAATGCAACATGTCGCGATATTGTGACACTTTTTTTCTTTTGCTTTTTCACTTCTCTTTTATCTTTTGCATATGGGCCACTTCGGTCTTCTTGGACAACCTATAACAACTTCACCCAAACATCAAAAATATCCTCATAAGAATTTAACTTCAGTGTACATACTTTGAATAACCTTTGAACTCCTGTCCACTACATCAACCGATCTATCTGACTGTGTTGACAATAATGACAATACTATCATTGCACCTTGCTCAACAAATGCCTCTATAATTTAAACTAGATTTCTAGATTTCTTGTGCACCAATAACAATGTCGAATATGAAGCCTTGCTTATAGGTCTTCAGACAAAAATCACCATGAACATCAAATTTTTGAACATATTTTGTGATTTTCTGTTAATTATCAACCAAGTCAAAGGGGTATTCCAATGTAAATGCCTAGTTTTGTAGGCCTACAAAGCCCTTGTGGACAAATTCCTAGCAAAGCTTGAATGGTATGACATCGAGGCACTCCCTCGATCATCAAATCATTTTGCGGACACTATGGCCTCCTTGGGGTCACTAATCCCGCAAGACATTTCTAGTGATATGACAACCATTCAAGTCAAAACACTATCGCAATCCATGATGGAGCGTGCAAGCTCTGACTTAACACCAAGAATCCACCTGATCTAGATTGAACCGTCCATGAACAAGTTCTCTCAAATCCATGATTGTCTGAATCATGCCAACTGGGGGTCCTTATTCTCCCCTACTCCCATTAATAGCAACACAATGATATTCTTACAAGTTCTTTCCTGCTTAGTTTTTGCTAGGGACAAACTTCAAAAGGGATTGGTTGTTCATACCATCAAGGTTTCTGATCAACAGGATTAGTATACACCCATACGAGATTACCTCAAGCTAGGCAACCTCCCACTTGGATTGACACATGCCACAAAAATATCATTCAAATAGAAAGTGACTAAACATGTCTTGCTAAGAGACATTTTGTACCATTGAAGCTATGAAGGAATCCTTCTTCATTGATTGGACCAGCAGGAGTCCACTTGGGCGATCACCCAAGCGCACGATGGTACATGCGGTGGCCACTTTAGTGGTATGGCCATCACAAAGCGCATTATTCGCATGGGCTATTATTGGTCATATTTAGAGCAATATTGTTGCACATATGTAAGGAAGTGCATGAAGTGTCAACGCCATGCTAATTTGACACACATACCTTCTCAGGCCTCGAAAAGATCTCCCCTACATCATTGGGTCATCACACGTTCATCATAATGGCCATAGAGTACTTCACCAAGTGGGTGGAAGAAATTTCGCTAACCTCTACGATTGGACCCCGCATTGCGGAGTTTATTTTACATAACATCATATGTCATTTTTGTATTCCATCCAAGATAATCTCGGATAATGGGACATCATTCAAGAACAAAGACGTGCATGCTTTGACCACAAAGTACAAAATTTAGCACAATTTTTCAACACCCTATTATCCATAGGCAAATGGGCAAGCAGAGGCATCAAACAAAATGCTAGTCACTATCCTCAAAAAGATGGTCATAGATAGTCATAAGGATTGGCACATTCAAATCCTGTTTTCCCTGTGGGCTTATCACACTAACATTCGAATGCCCACTAGGGAAACTCCATTTTCACTGGTGTATGGCTCTGAGGTAGTCATACCTCTAGAGTTGGAAATACCTTCCTTACGCATATCAATGCAAGAGTTCATCGATGATGACACTGCACGGTAGGCCTGATTAGACCAACTTACATTGCTCAATAAATGACATGTCAATGCTCTCGAGCTTTTACGTATCTATCAAGAGTGACTTAAGAAATCATACAACATGAAGGTTCACCTGAGGGACTTTAAGGTTGGTGACTTGGTCTTAAAAGAGAACCAACAAAACTCTAACTTGCTGCCCTATCTAAAGGACAAGTTTGTGGCCAATTGGTTAGGTCCCTATATAATTGACAGTAAAATAGGACTTAGAACATACCGGCTAGCCTCTCCCAACGGAATCAAGGAACTAGAACCCTTGAACATCAATCATTTAAGGCCATTCCATATTTAAAAGAGCCATAGCCCAAACCAAAAGCTCCAAGGATTCCCATAATCGCTTGGTCAACCTCACAAATGCCCCAAAGGTGCCCATTATCCCTTTGGTCAAAACAAAAGCTCCAAGGATTCTCACAATCACTTGGTCAAACCCAAAAGCTCCAAGGATTCCCATAATCACTTGGTCAACCCCACAAATGCTCCAAGGATTCTCACAATCGCTTGGTCCACCTAAAACACCCCAAAGGCATCCATAAACCCTTTGGTCAACCCAAAAGCTCCAAGGATTCTCACAATCCCTTGGTCAAACCCAAAAAGCTCCAAGGTTTCTCAAAAATCACTTGGTCCACCTAAAATGCCCCAAAGGCATCCATAAACCCTTTGGTCAACCCAAAAGCTCCAAGTATTCCCACAATCGCTTGGTCAAAAACAAATATTCAAAAAACAAACAAAAAAATAAAATCATCAAAAATAACAAAAAAAATATTGCATCTCAATTTCATGAATACTCATAAAAATTAAAATACAAAAAATAATAAACTGCATCAGACATCGCATACATACATTGCACATTTGTTGATCATACAAGTCAAAGGTACCATAGACTGTAATTATGGGAAATTCCATCATTCTCCATATTTTTTTTCCACTTTGAAAATAATGCAGCAAACATAAACGCCATACATATTTTGGCAACATCATGGTCAGTTGTCTTCTAATGTAACTAGAGTTTTTGTCATTCAAGCTATCGTTAGATTTCTAGCCAAATACTGTACAAAGTCAGACAAATTTTACAAAGGTAGAGTTCTACTTGGATCACACCTTGTTACGTAGCATCCCAACATAAGTTAAAACACATAAAAATTCCTAAGTTGTGTGAACAAAAGATGAAATCTGCAAAGCAATCCAGGATACCATCTAGTGAAAATGTTATCTTGCTCATCCCCCTATGTGAATGACCCCAAGAATGCTATGATTTGGCAAAAGGACAAGCATCTTCCCTACCCAATTCCCCAAGAATCCCAAGTTCTCAAAAATTTGCAAACATCAATTTTTTTTTTTGCAAAAGTCAAAACTCCAAAATTTGACATCAAAACCAAAGTGCATACATCAAAAGGCACACGCAATAGTGATTATCATCACTCAATATTCAAATACCTTGCTCAAAAGAAGAAACAAAAATAAATAGTGATTTTTATCACTATAGACGAGCAAGTATCCCAATACATTTGAAGAAAAGAAGGGAGTCGAACTTGAATCCCTAGAACTCTCAGCATTCAGAAGGTCACGAGGTGAACCTCAGTACCAGTTTGGTGGATAGCCTATCGATCATTGGTGGTAGAACCTCCCACATGATGATATATCTATCACATTAAATTGTGTGTAGATCAATGTTTTCATGTGGATGAGCTAGCTCATGGTATCCTAGATAGCACCACAGATTAATTTGACTAAATACAAGAAAGGAATTAGTGGAGCTAATTAGGGGATCCTTAGTATAGGTTTGGTTGACCACCTATCTAGAACTGGAGGTAGCTTGAAAAATACCACATAAACGAATTCAATTGCACACACAAGGATGAGAAATAACTTGGTCAAACTCAAGTCTAATTCGTACCTTGTTCAAAAAAATCTTGTGAGATAAATGTACAGTCTTGGCTAGTTAGTTAACACATCTGAATCTCAGAAAACCTTAACTACATTTTAAAACAACTGGTACATTTCATTACTTACATCAACATCAAAAAATATGAAAAATACCAAAACAAAATCCATACATGCAAAGTCATTCCATAAAGCAATAAGTATAGAAAGCCAGTAAATCTTGTACAGTCTATGGTGCCATCAACGAGTTATCAACAACTCATTTCATTCATTCCATATGCATACATTATATAATTAGCAACATTACATTCATAATACCACTTGCATACATCATCATAAATAAATGTGCATAAATAGAAAAAATAAATCATGACAAGTGTATAACCAAAAAGAAAAGTCATGTATATATCTATCATCAAAATTCTCGCAGGCTACAATAAACTGGTCTTATGACCTCACAAAAAAGCAAAAGTTAAAAAACCCCCAAGCCTAGGGCATCGGCCACCATGATCACGTAGGATTGATGCGATGATAACTACCCCCTATGGTATGGGTCCTATGCGACCTCTCAGGGTGGCTACTGCTAGCCCCTACATCACGCCCACTAGTGCCTCCCTCATCCAGTTGCATACAATGAGATGATGCTGACTGCTCAGTATTGTTGTCTCTCATCCAGTGCAAAGACCCACCTCTAGGGAGCTCAGGTAACCGCCCATCGAGGCAGATAATCTCTCCCTCAAAATCCATCTGGTGTCAAAACCAATATGCCTCCCATTAATGGTATGCAACCACTACATCATAGCACTGTGCCAACTGAGTTCATAGGATATCCCTCTCCCACACAACATCTATGTCCCCATCCCGTCGGTGGTATGCAACAAATGCATTCTCCCACTCAGCCAACTGAGTCCATAGGAGATCCCTCTCCTGTAAAGCCTCCCCAAGCTCCTCATCCCATATCTGAAGTAGCTCCTCCAATTGCACTATGAAAGCATGAGATTCCGGAAGCTTTTAGAAAGGAAAACTACTTCGATGCATTCAAATCAAAATAACGCTTAAGTCCTAGAATATGAAGTGCATTAAACGAAAGAGGCAAATTGATTGAAATCAGTTACAAGAATTTAGAGAAGTCACAACCCTTTTATTAAACTCTTTAACCACGGTTACAAAATCGCCTCCTCCCTTTTTAGGGGCTAGGAGCGTTAAATGGATTTGGTTACAATCGTGATCAATGATCCCTCTTCCGCATGCCCACGTTTGAAATGGGCGGGCCAGAGTGTTGCCGCCGCTTATGCCGATGAATCCTCACTTCTTGTTGCTCCTCCTGCAATCAAAGAAACAAACAAGGCGTTAGTAGCACCTGTGACAAGAAGGAAAGTTCGTGCTTTGAAATTGCTAAAAGATGCATATGAACAGTTGTCTAAAACAGTGAATAAAGTAAATCTAAATGACCTGAAAACTTGACAGAGGACAGAAGACATTACCAGAGGGCCACTGCCATTGAAACAGTCGGCCAATCTGCTTTCAACTGGAATTCGTCCCTGGGCAGGACGAATTTCGACTGCTATTCGTCCCTGGGTGGGACGAATTCTACTGTGTTAGAAAAGCCGAAGTGATACTGCTCCAATGTCGACTCTCGGGACCTCCAAAACACCTGCAAACAGAGGGGTTATGTAATTGGGGCCATTTTGGGATGACCCAGATGGTCGGATTCTCCCAATTTGGCCTCTATCCTCGGGAATTCGATGTCGCCACCTGCAAGTTAGTGGGACAACACAAGCGACAAAAAGCATGACAAAATATGATCAGAATGTTATGGAATTGAAGCTATGAGTTAATTAATCAGAATAACATAAAATGCAACATGAACAAATGATCTAGAATATTTTAGAATGAAACTTTAGAAAATGCGGGGGTGCCCCAGTGGGCCTCCCACCGTTGGCACTTGATTTCGGCGCCAATCCACTAGGGATGGGCCCAAAACCTCTTAGGATTGGGGTGTCGGCAAATTGGTGGTTTAAGGTGGTCAAATGTTGGATTTGGGTTAGATCCACGCTTCCAAAAGCCACCCAATAACCTCCCTTGCGAAAGAGATTAATGGATGTGAGAAGGTGAATCAAAAAGATGCAAATGGGTGTTCAATTGGGCAGCACTTCGTTGCTTGAAATCGCCTCCAATCTGTCCTCTTTTGGGTGGGAAAGTCCACCATTTTATAGACCCATGGGGTCTCTTTGGAGGGGCATGCAGGGATGCCATGTGGCGGCCATGCCTTCCCAAGAGGGAGGAGACTCCTCCATGACTTGGGCTTCCATGACTGCCCTTGTGACAGTCCACTAACTGCCAACCTACCCACCTACACGCGCATGCATGGCAAGAGGCAATAATTGATTGTCCTTGGCTGCCACTTGGCGGCATTTTTCTTTTTGCCCGTTAAACCTGGAATTCGTCCTGACCAGAGACGATTTCAGAATTCGTCCCTGGGTGAGACGAATCCCAGTTAGTATTCGTCCCTGGGTGAGACGAATACTGGACAAAGTGCCTAAATGTGCCAAATTGCTTCTTGACCTTACAAAATTGCTATGAAAGTGGTTAGGACCATCTGTTTGACCTCTGAGGGCTGCCCTGGGGGCTGTGTTTGTCAAAGCGATCAGTGTTTGCAGTCACATAATCGGATTGGTGCTGTTTTGGTGTCTATAGATGCCCCTTTTTGGGATGCGTTGTGCATGGCGCAGCGTCGAGCAAAAATAGATAGCCAAAGCACTAATGATTAGGGTTTCTTGGTAACCTAATCAACTTTTGATGCCCCAAGCATGGAAAGGGCATGCATTCTTGAATCCTTGCTTCTGACGAGCTAAGGAATTTGATTTCAAGTATTAACCTATTTTGGTGAGGTGTGACTTGAGCTTGGACATTGATCAGTCATGATTAGGCAAAGGGCGCAACCTTTTGTCCACAGGGGAACCTTGTGTTCATGATTCACGAATGCCAAGTGTTTGATCAATTTGATTGTTATTGCTTGTTTACTGCCCCAAGCAGGAGCGTAATTGTCTTTGTCAATGATTCTTTGAATGCATGTCGTTTTCCTTAATTGGGTGTGTGCTTGTTGATTGGTGACTAAGTGTGACTACCCCCTCAAGCGACGAATCGATGAGGGAATGACCTTCGTGAGAAAAGCGACGAGTCGCTTGACCCAAGATGACTTGTGCAAGGGTGCCTTTAGATGGTTTATCGTTAAGCATGTGCAATTTTTCCAACATTTGGACCTATTTTTGGTGGGTGTTAACCCTTTTTGCGACGTTGTTTGGAGCTGAAATTGGCAAAAATCTATCTTCCCATGGAGCGGTCCGGCTAAAGTAGCCTTCTTAGGGAGTAGGATAATGACAATTTGTGACCCCAACGTCTATTTTGTATGCCCGGGATGTCAAGTGCAACAGCACTCTTATCGAGCAAATTTATTGTCTATTTTTAGTGCATTTTTGTTCATTTTTTGATGTTTTTGAAGTTTCTGGCCTGAATTCGTCCCAGGGTGGGACGAATTCCAGCTGTAGAATTCGTCCCTAGGTGGGACGAGCGCTAACCAGAGTGCTCATCCTAGTCAAGGATGAATTCCAGCTCAAAGGCCTATTTAAGGGCCAAAACTTGAATTTGGGCTCATTTGTGTCAAATTTTTCTTGCGATTTTGGAGCTCTGGGAGGAGGAGGTAAATTCTGCGAAGCGAAGCGCTGCTGAAATTTTCCCTGCCATCATGAGTGCACAAACTGGTTCGAGCGGCGGAGCCGAAGCGAGACCTGTAAGTGCTCCCTAGAGTTTATTTTTGTTTTTAAAGCTGTAAGTGTGTTGTTTTTCTATACAGTTTTTTTCTATGATTTTAATTAATTTTTTTGTTGAATTATTTTCTTTTGCAGGTTGTTAGGAGCCGGTACCGTGTACCTGCTGCTTTCACTGAGGCATGGGGGGCACTAACTGATGATGACTGGGAATGGCTTGATGCCCTTGGGCTCAAGCAAGTGGCTCAACTGGAGCCTGTGGTCCCGGATCAGGCTTATCTGATGGCCCTGATCAAACTTTGGGATCCACGGACCAACACCTTCCATATCTCGATAGGGGAGATGACTATGACTCTAGAGGATGTCTATCGGCTTCTTCAGATTTCGATAGATGGACTGCCTATCAGGACATCACCGCGTGATCAGCGGACTACTGTACTGACGAGATGCTTCGGGCATGGGGAGCGGCTGGGTGTAGAGAACCCAGTGGAGACGATCGAGGTGGACTGCCAGGTTGGCGAGATTTTGGTTGGATGGTGGCAGGAGAGGGGGGTGTTAGGAGTGAGGCATGCATTCTTGATGGGCCTCATTTCTAACATGTTACTACCTGACTCGTCAGGCACGAGGTTCCCATGGAACCTGCTGGATTTGGTGTGGCAGTTGGTAGAGTGCCCGATAGAGGCACCGCTGATCTTGAGATGGGGACAGACATTATTGGCACAGCTCTACGGGGAGCTGTATGGGGTCCGCTATCGGCAGCGAAAGGGGGTCAGCTATAGTTATCTATTGCAGTGCTGGGGTTGGCAGCACATAGCAGTTGAGAGGCCAACCGGGTTACCATGGATGACTCGGGCGGTGATGGAGGATAAGGAGATAGGTTATGCAGTTCTGTGGCGGTGGTCCACGGAGCAGGGGCAGAGTCGGCGATGGGCAGGTGTCGTAGAGCACTATACTGATGCCTTCTCTCGGCTCACTCCAGGGGAGGTGGTTTGGTACCCTTATCGGGACTGTCCAGCCTGGCCGAAGGCTGGAGAGTGGCTCCGACGGGTACGCAGGGAGCGGTGGTTGATTGGGTGGCACGGGACCGAGCATGAGTTATTCTCATATAGCCGGGTTACACGATAGTTTGGGGTGCGCCAGGGGTTTCCTGGTGAGCCCGTGGTCTATCGACATTGGGGAGATGAGAGGACTCTAGATCGACCGGTCATCATGCCATTGGGTGAGGAGTCAGATGCGGTGATTGACGTCCCGGACGTGGATGACGTCGGGACTACCACTGAGTATGACTCGTGGTGGGTACTACGGTGATGGAGAGGAGAGGGGCCACTGGGAGGCACGGAGGTGGCAGTGGAGGGTGCTGAGGCAGCAGGGGATGATTGGGGAGTTCCATTGGATGATGCGGACATGGTTGAGGTGGGGGATGAGGATGTAGATTTGGGAGCTCCGGATCAGCCGGACATGCAGGACATGGAGGAGCAGTGGGAGCCAGAGCAGGCTGCTATTCCGGAGAGTCCTATACTTCAGGCGGATACAGAGGAGATGGAGTCTGGGATACGTGCTGAGAATGCATGACTGACAGAGCTACTACGGATGCGAGATCTGGAGCTGGGGGACGCTGTGGGAGAGGGATCTCCTACGGGCTCAGCTAGCAGAGCGGGATAGGGTTTTGGCATAGCATGATGATGCGGTATCTTACTACCATCGATGGGAGGCAGAGTGGTTTCGACATCGGCTAGACTTGGAGAGGGAGGTCATCCGCCTTGGTGGGCGGCTACCTGAGCCCTCGAGAAGTGGATCTTCACGTCGGACGAGGGATAGTGCGACTGAGCAGTCAGCATCATCTCGTCGCAGGCGATTGGATGAGGGAGGCGATAGCAGGCGTGATGCGGGGGCTAGTAGTAGCCGCCCTACAGGGTCCCATAGGACCCACACCACGAGGGGTAGTTCCCGTCGCACCGATCCTGCGTGATCATGGTGGTCGACGCCTTAGGGTGGGTTTTGTTATATGATTGCGAGGTCTGAGGACCAATTTTGTAGCCTACGGGCATTTTTTTTGATGATATATATATATACATATACCGGTTTTATTTTGGTTATGTACATGTGATGATTTGATCTTTATGCATGATGGCTAATGACTATGGATGTATGCATGTTTATTTATTTTGATGAATGCATATGTTATGATGAATGCAAATGTTTTTGATTTTTATGTGATATGCAAAATGAAATGGATGAATGGAATTTGTGATGGTTGGTTATGGCACCATAGACTATTTAAGACTCTATTTATTTCATTTTTAGGTGATTGCTATGATGCATGACTTTGTATGTATACATGTGGTTTTTCTTTTTTTGTATTTTTTGATGGTATTGTAAGGATGAAAAGTAGCGCAGTTGGTTTAGAAATGTAGCTAAGGTTTTCTGAGACTCAGACGGTTTTAACTCACTAGCCACGATTGTACTTTATCTTACAAGACTTTTGAACAAGGTATGAATCGGACTTGTTTTTGACCAAGTTATTTCACATCCCTGTGTGTGCAATTGAGTTCATTTATGTGGTATTTGTCAGGATACCGCCAGTGCCAGATGGGCTTTCAACCGAACCTGTACTGAGGATCACCTAATTAGCTCCACTAACTCCTTTGTTGTATTTAGTTAGATTAATCTACGGTGTTATCCAGGATACCATAAGCTAGCTCATCCTTATGCAAACATTGGTCTACACATACGCAAAGCGAATGTGACAGACATATCGTCATGCGGGTAGGATACCACCATTGCCAGATAGGCTATCAACCAAACCTGTAATGAGGATCACCTAGATGGTTTTCGAATGCTGAGAATTCAGGGATTCAAGTTCGGGATATTTGTTGGCTGAATGATTTAGAAAGTTGCTCGTCTATATAGTGATGAAAATCACTTTTCATTTTCTATTAATTCTTTTTGAGCAAGGATTTTGAATAGTGGTGATAACCACTGTTATTTGATTTTGTATTTTGAGTATTGTGAGTTTGAACTTGTGAGTGGCCTTGATCCTTGTGGACTTGGGGACGACTACGCATCCTTTGGGGACGGTAGTACGAATCCTTACGACGTTGGGAACCAAGGGGGTGATGGAGTTATGGAGTAAGGGCATTGATCTTTAGGCCTTGGGGATGACTACCCATCCCCTGGTTAGGGTAGATAGTACGAATCCTTACAACTTGGAGACCAAAGGTGAATGGAAAGTGTTAGGATGATGATTTGTTGGAATTTTGTTTGTGAATGGTGTTGATCCTTTTAGGTCTTGGGGATGACTACCCATCCTTGATGGGGACGTGTAGTACAAATCCTTACAACTTTGGGAACCAACTATGATTGGGATTTGGTAGTGGTGAAAACCACTGTATATGGAGGTGAATGGATAGGAAAGAGCTTGTCCTTTTGTCAATTCTCAGCATTCTGGAACCATTCGCACGGGGGATGAGCAAGATAACCGTTTCGCTTATGGTGACCTGGATTACCCTGAGGTTTCATCTTTCGTTCACACAACTTGGGAATTTTTATGTGTTTTAATTTGTGTTGGGATGTTACGTAACAAGGTGTATTTCAAGTGTAACTCTACCTTCGTAAAATCTGTTTGACTTGATACATTACATAGCTAAAGAGCAAAATGATGACTGAATCATGAAAACTCTTGATACATTAAAAGACCACTGACTCTAGTGTGGTAAAAGCAATGCATGGTGTTTTTGTTGTTTTTGTAAAATGGAACAGTGTGGAACAAGATGGACTAGGAGAGCAATTACAGCCTATGGTGCCTTTGACCTGTACGACCACAAATATGCAATGTATGGATGCAATGCTTTGATGCAGCTACATATTTTTGTATTTTTGATGGATTGATTTTTGTGAATATGAAGATGAAGTGCGAGAAGAGCTCTCTATTGATGAATTTGAGTATGCCTAGAAATGAGATGCAAATTTTTGTTGTTTTTGATGATTTTTGTTGTTTTTGAATTTTCTTGATTTTTGACCAAGCGATTGTGGAAATCCTTGGAGCATTTTGGGATTGACCAAGCGATTTTAAATCCTTGGAGCATTTTTGGGATTGACCAAGCGATTTAAGAATCCTTGGAGCATTTTTGGGATTGACCAAGCGATTTTAGAATCCTTGGAGCATTTTTGGGATTGACCAAGCGATTTTAGAATCCTTGGAGCATTTTTGGGATTGACCAAGCGATTTTAGAATCCTTGGAGCATTTTTGGGATTTGACCAAGCGATTTTAGAATCCTTGGAGCATTTTTGGGATATGGCTCTCTTAGATATGAAATGGTCGCAAATGACTGATATTCAAGGGTTCTGTTTCCTTGATACCATCAAGAGAAGCTAGCCGGTATGTCCCGGGTCCTATTTTGCTATCAATGACATATGGACCTAACCAATTTGCCACAAACTTGTCCCTTAGGTGGGATGGCAAACTAGAATTCTGTTGGTTTTCCTTCAAAACCAAATCACCAACCCGAAAGTCCCTCAGGTGAACTTTCATGTTGTAAGCTTTCTTAAGTCGCTCTTGATAAATACGTAAATGCTCGAGAGCATTAACGCGTCGTTCGTCAAGCAACGTAAGCTGGTCTAACCGGGCCTGCCGCGTGGAGTCATCATCGATGAACTCCTGCATTGATATGCGTAGGGAAGGAATCTCCAACTCTAGAGGCATGACTGCCTCGGAGCCATACACGAGCGAAAACGGAGTGGCCCCGGTGGGTGTCCGAATGCTAGTGCGATAGGCCCATAGGGCAAGTGGGATTTGAATGTGCCAATCCTTATGACTGTCTATGACGGTCTTTTTAAGGATGGCAACTAGCATTTTGTTTGACGCTTCTGCTTGCCCATTCGCCTACGGATAATAGGGTGTCGAAAAGCTGTGCTGAATCTTGTACTTTGTGGTCAAAGCACGCACGTCTTTGTTCTTGAAAGGCGTCCCATTATCCGAGACTATTTTGGATGGAATACCAAAATGACATATGATGTTATGCAAAATGAACTCCACAATGCGGGGTCCTGTCGTAGAGGTAAGCGGAATCGCTTCCACCCACTTGGTAAAATACTCTGTGGCCATTATGATAAACGTGTGATGGCCTGACGACATAGGGGAGATCTTTCCAATTAGATCGAAGCCCCACTACGAGAACGGCCAAGCAGATTGGACTGTCTGCAAGGCCTGAGAAGGTACGTGCATCAAATTGGCATGATGTTGACACTTCACGCACTTCTTGACATAGGTGCAACAATCTCGCTCTAAAGATGGCCAATAATAGCCCATGCGAAGAATGCGCTTTGCAATGGCCATACCACTAAAGTGGCCACCACATGTACCATCGTGCGCTTGGGCGTTGCCCAAGTGGACTCTTGTTGGTCCAAGCAACGAAGGAGGATTCCTTCATAGCTGCGACGATACAAAATGTCTCCTATCAAGACATACTTAGCCGCTTTCTGCTTGAGTGCTCATTTTGCGGCATGAGTCAATCCAAGCGGGAGATTACCTAACTTGAGGTAGTCTCTGATGGGTAAATACCAGTCCTGTTGATCAGAAACCTCGATAGTATGAACAACCAATCCCTCTTGAAGTTCATCCCTAGCAAACGTTGAATGGGATAGAACCTGTAAGAATAGCGTTGTGTTGCTATTAATGGGAGTAGGGGAGAACAAGGACCCCTAGTTGGCACGTTTCAGATGATCTCGGATTCGAGAGAACTTATCCGAGGATGGTTCAATCTGGATCATGTGGATTCCTGGCGTCAAGTCTGAGCTTGCACGCTCCATCATGGATTGCGATAAGGTTTTGACTTGAATGGTTGTCATATCACCGGAAAGGTCTTGCGGAATTAGTGACCCCAAGGAGGCCATTGTGTCCGCAAAATGATTCGATGATCGAGGGAGTGCCTCGATGTCATACCACTCAAGTTTTGCCAAGAATTTGTCCACGAGGGCTTTATAAGCCTGCAGGACTAGGCATTTGCATTGATATACCCCTTTGACTTGATTGACTATTAACAGTGAATCACCAAAGATATTCAGTCATTTGATGTTCATGGCGATTGTTGTCTGAAGACCTAGGAGCAAGGCTTCATACTCTGCATTATTATTGGTGCATGGGAAGTTTAATTTAAATGACAGGGGCATTGGAGCACCCTGCGGTGTGAAGAATACAATTCCCATGCCACCACCTTGCTCACATTTAGAACCATCGAAGAATAGGGTTATGTCGGCCTGTGACTCAGGCTCATCAGAATCTGGTGATTCTGAGACATGGAAGACCCCATCATCGGGTAGTTCTATGACCAGAGGCTGATCGTCTTCAAGAGGAGCCTCTGCTAGTTGATCGGCTATGACTTGTCCTTTGATAGATTTTTGTCCAATAAACTCTATGTCAAATTCCATCAACAACATGATCCATTTCGTCGTGCGACTACTATGATAAGTATGACTCATCATGTATCGCAATGGATTCTCCTTAGACACAACATACGTAGTGTTGCTCAACATGTAGTGGCGTAGCTTTTTGGTAGCAAACACCACTGCCAAGCGAGTTTCTCAACGTATGCATAGTTAAGTTCATAACCGACCGGGTGCGGCTAAGATAGTAAGTAGCCTATTCCTTGTGAAGTTCATTCTTCTGGGCTAACATGGCGCCCAGTGCCACCTCAGTAGCTGAGATGTATAAGTAGAATGGCACTCCTGGTCTAGGTGGTGCCAATACGTGGCGAAGCCAGGTATTGTTTGATCTCATCAAAGGTTGACTGGCACTCGTCATCCCAATGAAATGTAACCCCCTTGTGCAATAATTTGTTCATGGGTCGGCACTTGTCAGATAATTGTGCTATAAAGCGTTTAATCGACGCGACCTTTCCCTGCAGACTTGAGTTGCTTGATTGTAGTTGGGGGAACCATTTCAAGGATTGCCTTGACTTTCTTTGGGTCCACCTCGATTCCTCGCTTTGAGACTATGAAACCCAAGAGTTTTCCAGATGTGATGCCAAATACGCACTTCTTGGGGTTTAGTCTAACTTTATGCTCCATGAGGCGATCGAGGATCTTGCTTAAGTCATCGATATGATTTGAGCGCAAAAGAGACTTGGCTAACAAATCATCCATGTAATCTTCCAAAGTTTTGTGCATGTAATCATGGAAGATATATGTCATGGCACGTTGGTAGGTAGCACCAACATTTTTAAGGCCAAAAGGCATGACCTTATAACAAAATGTCCCCCAAGGCATTGTGAACGCCATTTTTAGTTGGTCTTTAGGATTGATACGAATTTGATTGTATCCTGAGAAACCATCCATTAGGGAGAGCATTTCGTGACCTGTTGTAGCGTCTACCAACGCGTCGATGCTCGGCAAGGGGAAATCATCCTTAGGACTCGCTTTGTTTAGATCTCAAAAATTAGTGCATATGCGAATCCTCCCGTCGGGCTTCTTGACGGGAACCATGTTGGACAGCCATGGCGGATAATCCATGTAGATGACAAACTGTGCATCCAACAGCTTTTGCAATTCATCTTTGACCATCAAGGCCACTATTGGGTGCATCTTACGTAGTTTTTGCTTTACAGGCTTGATTGTCGGATCAAGCGTTAAATTATGCATGACTAGCTACGGGTCTAGTCCTGGCATATCCTTGTACGACCATGCAAAAACCTCCTTCTTCTCTTTGAGAAGGGCAATGTAGTCGGCTTGCTCTTCGGGGGAAAGACTTACCCCTAGCTTGAGAATCTATGGATTCATTGGATCTATGTCGATATCTACATCAGTCGTCTCCTCGACTGACATGTGGGATCCGTCCTCCAACTGATGTGGAGTCGGGATCAAATGGATATCATTAGCTGAATTTAGATCTACGTTGGGAACCTCGGGTTCCTCTTCAGCTTGAAAAATATCCTGAGTTGTCCCTAGGGTAAAATGAGGCATTTCACCGAAAGGCCAGTACTATGATGGTGATAAAGGTGAATTGACGTGATCCCGATCGATGGCATCTATGTCTAGATGCAATGACCATGTTGGATCGGCCGGATTGCGGATGGGTGCGGTCAAATCAATGGAGATCATGTGGATGGAATGAATTTGGTCTCCATTACCATGGGTATGATAACTTGAATCTTTTAGATGCTCCCTATACTCTGGATCTGGCTCTAGGGGAACGGGCACGAACGGATCGGCCCTATGTGCTGATAGGAGGACAGGGTCTTCCCTCGGCACTGATGTCATGATAGGGTCTCGGGGTGGACGGTGCTCATCATGAATTTGGAGCCATGGATCCAACACTTGGTCCCACCTCGTTGGGTCTACCCACCATTCATGCCCTAACCTTATGCCCATCTGTCCCATTAGATCTTCATGAGTTAAAGGGTGATTATTCCATCGTGCATGTTTGAGATAGATCATCTCAGTCTCATCTTCTGAATCACTTTCGGAGATCCAAAAATGTTCATTCTCTTCAACAACTATTACTTGCGACATTGAGGGTTCTCCTTGTTCTAGCAAGTTAATCTGGTCCCATTGCGGTTGTTCCACTCTTGGTGGAGGGACCTGATTCTCTTGACACTGTATTGACTCAACTGGAACCTCTAAGGGGAACAGCTTCAAAAAGATGTCCGGACACCGTTGATGTTCTCTTTGGGGATTAATATCCGAACTTTCACCTCTCTCTAGCAAAGGAGAGGGATTATTATTGTTGCCAAGGGTGTTTGTTGACCATGGGAGGTAATCTCCCAATGTATATTCTGTATTTGGGTTGGCATAAAGATCTGGTGCCAATCCCCCCTTGTTGCCTATTTCTAGGCCTTGCATATTTTCTACCAAGATGTCTAAGGGTAGGGGGTGGTTGAACCCTACTCCTGACTTATCATATGGCATCTGATATCTTGGTTGGCAAAGGACACGCATCCCTTGCTCATATCTGCCTAGCTCGTATCCATGCCAATTGCATTGGCCGAGATATCTTAGAGCGAAGTTCGGGTTTGACAGATAGTTGATATTTTCAACAAAAGGCTCTTCGTCTTCTTCCTTTTGCTTGCATGGTTCAAGACCATGATCAAGGCCCCCATACACAAAATTTGTCTGGTTTGGTGGGTAACCTAGAGGAACAACTGTTCCTATGGGAAGGCGAGGTCTCCCCATGTCCTGTACTGATTCTACTATGGGTGTTGCCACAACATTCTGCACTAAATACTCCCCCAGGCCCATACTGGCCATTTCAATAGTGATTGTTGATGCTTGGGAGGGAGGGAACGGGAGTCCTTCTTGAGTCCATTCCATGTTTGGTGTTTTAGGAGTCTCAGCTTCCGTTGTGCTAGGTATTTCCTCTATTGATACCGTTGAAATTGTTGGCAACCCCTCTTCTAGGGGCTGAGCCTCTTCCATGATCTGTTTTCCCTTGTCCTTCTATTTAGCCATGACAGGTGGCATTGGTAGTGAAGGAGCAGATGATGAAGACTCACCTGGCTGGGATTTTGATAATTTGGTCACCAGTGGTGCCTACGGTATTGGACCCTATTTAGATGGATTTAACTGGAAATCCAAATGCGTTGAAGGGAGGGTCGATTGAGGCATTAATTGCATCGCATTGCAATACTTGAAGGGTTCTAAGTCCATCGGGACTACATGTATTTCTCCTTCAAATGCATACTTTAAGCACTGGTGAGCGATCGAAGGGACACACTTCATGTCCCTCGATCCAAGGCCGCCCTAGCAGTATATTGTAAGCCATCTCGCCTTCCAACACATGGCACAATGTAGGTATTGTCTTTTGTCCTACCTGGACAGGAGAACAACTATGCCGACTATCGAGCATATTGCATCATTGAAAGCTCATAGTGTGTATGTGGAGGCTGTGATATGAGAGGCTAGCAGCTTCAAATGTTTTAGTGCTACAGTGGTAATGATGTTACTGGATGAGCCAGTATCTACCAACACTCTCTTGTACGGGATCCCGTTGACCCGCGCGATAACGTGCAGGGGTGGATCTGCCATGTCATTCGATATTGTTTTGACTTCATCCTCTCTCGAAGGTAATGACCGGCTCCGTACATCGTTTCACATGTCCCACGAAGTTGTTGAAAGAATTTGCTTCGTGAGGTCTGTAATTCGATGGCTTTTAAAATTTCCATAAGAGCTTCTCTATGAGGTGTTGACTGTTGAATAAGCTCGTAAATGGAAAGCCTAGCCGATGTGGTCCGCAAACTCTGCGTGAGTTTGGTCCGTATCGTGACCTCGGGTCTAGGCGGAGGCAACTGCACAGGGCATTGTTGAGGCTGCGACGTTGTTGGAACTTCCCTTGTAGCTACCTCGGGGGCAACTGCTGGGTACTTTTTGTTCCTGGTCACTATGCTAATCATTCCCACAAATCCTTGCATGGGAAGATTCTATCGCACCTCATTAATCTGGAGAGGTTTTGCCTGTGCCTCATGGGCAGGCAAAGGGTCCTTGAATACCCCCATTTGTTGATTATTTGGTGCTATGGGGTTGTCCACGGCCAATGTTCTATTGTCGATCAAATCTTGGATTAATCCTTTGAATTTCCTGCATCCATTCAAGTCATGTCCCCTTCGCCTATGGAATCTACAATATAATTCCTCTCTGTATCCCTTAGGCTTGGGAGCGTTAGGGTCTACAGTTTGGATCTCTGGAAGGGTGACTAAATTTGCCGCTGACAAGCGGTCAAATAAGGAGTCCCTAGACTCCGTGTAAGGGGTGAATTGTCGCCTAGGGCGACGCTGCTGATTCTGCTCCTGTTTCTTATTATCTCTTTCATAACTAGGAGGCACTGCCTGGTAATTAGCCTTTTGGGGCTGTATTTCTTGCACAGGCTTGGGAACATTTATCGCAACTTGGTTAACCGCAGCGGGTTGTGATTGCGTATTCCCGGTCTTAGTGGTTTTATTCCACTCTTTCTTTTTAGGCTTGGCGATTGCGCCTTCGCCTATTTTAATCTCTTCTATAACTCTGGCTTGCGCCAAAGCTTCTTCTAAACTGTCGTATTGCTACAGCAGCAATAGCCCAGAGATTGATTTTAAGCAACTCCGTGCAAACATCTATGTGAGATCAGACATAGGGGGACGGTAGGGTAGCTTAGAAAGCAAAGCCCTCCATCGATTCCCGTATGCTGCCATTGTTTCTTCCTCATATTGCCTGAGGCTGGCCAGATCACTCAGTGATGCCTTCTTCTTTGTGTTGAAGGCAAAGCGTTCAAGAAACGCATCTACTAATTGATCTAGGTTGTTTATGTTGTGTTTGGGTAATTGTGTGAACCAATCCGAGGCAGGGCCTACGAATGTGGTTATGAATGTCCTAAGCAACAATGCATCATTATCTTGGATGCCGAAGCATTGACTTAGGAATCTTGTGACATGTTCTTGTGCATCCTCTTCACCTTTAAAGACTGCCAATTGAGGCAACTTGAAATGTTTGGGGTAAAGAGGTGTGGGCACTGAGGGATGCACTGGATGACTGCGGAGTTGACGTAATGTGGGTTTTTGATGCCCAGAAGCTTTTGTCTCCATAGACTCCAAACGCTCTAATAGCGCTTTGTATGCATCGAAAGATTTTATTTCTTCCTCTTTTGTTTGCTCCCGTTGTGAGTTATGGGAGACTGGAGGCCTATGGGGGGGTGGCCGAGTGGCAGCCCTCCCGCCTTGATGGGGCATTTTGGCCCATTCTATTTCTGGTTCATACTCCTCATAAACTTCTTGAGGAGTCTCTGGGCGAGACCTATGACCCTGATTGAGTCCCTGCTGAGGGTACCCATCATTGTTTCGGGGAGTGGCCTCCCTCTCGGGTCTATAAGGTCTCGGAGGCAAAGCTTGACGAGGTCGCGGAGACCTGTCCTGCACCAAAGGGTTGTGCCTCTCATATTGTTCGGCTCTTTGGGTGCGAGGGGTTGGCACCCTCTCAGGTAGTTTATAGCGCAACTCATCCGCTTCGCGCTGCATGCGCTCTTTATTCAGGCGGTATAAGTACTCTAACTCCTGATGACCTTGCTCAAGCTGCGTGATTCGGGCTTGGCGAGCGGCATGTCTGGCGACTGTCGGGTCAACTTGGTCTGCCCTCTTTTGCTCAGGAGGCTTAAATGTTTCTCCTATGTGTTTGCCTCGATCTTGATGATCTAAAATTTCAATGGGTTGCTTCCCTCTGTCGAGGTAGGCGACATTTACTTGAGGCTCTGGCCTCGATGTGTGATCATGATATCTAGCAGGTGTGGAAATGCAAGGTTCCCATGCTGTTTGTTGTCCTTGAGGAATGCGATGGCTTTCCTCGTACTCCCTTTCATGGGTTTGAAAGGGGCGGGCGGAGTTAGCTCGCCCTGTGTAAAGAGCCCTACGCTCTGGATTTTGTCTTTCTGTTCTGATGGGAGGCAAAGGAGAGATGCCATATCCACGTTGTCTCTCCAAATGAACACTGTGCCTCTCTAGCGCTTCATCGCGCTGCGGCCACTCAGATCTAGCCTCAAGAGGCGGTTGTCTATTTACATTGAGATCTACATGTAAAGCTTCTTCCCGAAAGGGGCTGTGTTGAATAGGTATACTCCAATGAGGAGGGTCCCAATAATTCCTTTTTGATGTGGCCTGATGTGGACTCTCTTGTAGGCCAGACCGCCAAGGCGGTATGGCCAAGTCCTCAGGGCTAAAGCGAAGGCGACCAACGCCCTCTCTTTGTGTACCTTCCGTAGCGTCCGCCCTTGATTGGGCTTGGCTACGGGTGTACACCATTGTGGTGCTTCTCTACTAGCTAAGCAGATTTTTATCTCGTTTATGATGATTTTTCTTTTTGTCTACACTAAGCAGAAATGAACACACACATACACAAACAGTGATTATCTCTTTTAAGGATTAATAGTGTGTCCTAAACTGGTTTAGTGCATTTTGATGTTTTGTTTTGTTTTTGCAAGTTTTGAAGAACGTTTAAATGCATAATGTTGGCTCATATGACTCCCATAAATGGTCGCCCCTTCAATATACCATTGTCGGACCGATATACCAACCTCTCTATATACCCGCCCTTACGAGAGGGAAACTATAGGTACGTGAGAGCAGATGGTACGTGGAACATAGGCGGTACGGAAGGGGGATTGTCCTGTTAATGACACCTACCATAGAAGACTTATCCTCGCGTGCATGGGAATCACCCCAGTGACACTCGGTCAGCTTTCGTCAGGATTTACGCCTAACAACAGTGACAATCGGGGAAATGGATGCAAAGCTAAGCCAAGGTGGTGATGAACCCACCGTTGGTCTTGCTCAAGGGCTGGGGTCTTACGACCAGCTCCTTGGTTTAATTTACCACGTGATGTGTGTGGGATTCATTTTATTTAACAAAAATGAAACAAGCATAAATGACTTTCCCTAAGCAAGCAGGATAAACTAAAAACAACCAAAGAAAAGAAACAGAAAAAAATTGACAAAGATTATAAAAATCCCTACCTCTTCTCTGCCTGGACTGGCTGCTTCTGATCTTCTGCTCTAAAAATTTACAGCAAGAATTCGTCCCTCTGTGAGACGAATTACAGAACAGAATTCGTCCCTGCCAGAGACGAATTTAAAATTCGTCTCAGGGTTAGACGAATTACAGTCAGGTATTCGTCACAGTCAGAGACGAATAACAGTCTGCTTTAAAAACTTGTACCTGTCAAGCACAAAACAAAAAAGGATCAGTTATTTGATCTTAAAACCAGGGGACAGAGTCCCACCGTGATCGCCACTGAAAGCATGAGATTTCGGAAGCTTTTAGAAAGGAAAACTACTTCGATGCATTCAAATCAAAATAACGCTTAAGTCCTAGAATACGAAGTGCATTAAACGAAAGAGGCAAATTGATTGAAATCAGTTACAAGAATTTAGAGAAGTCACAGCCCTTTTATTAAACTCTTTAACCTCGGTTACAAAATTCGCCTCCTCCCTTTTTAGGGGCTAGGAGCGTTAAATGGATTTGGTTACAATCGTGATCATTGATCCCTCTTCCGCATGCCCACGTTTGAAATGGGCGGGCCAAAGTGTTGCCGCCGCTTATGCTGATGAATCCTCACTTCTTGTTGCTCCTCCTGCAATCAAAGAAACAAACAAGGCGTTAGTAGCACCTGTGACAAAAAGGAAAGTTCATTCTTTGAAATTGCCAAAAGATGCATATGAACAGTTGTCTAAAACAGTGAATAAAGTGAATCTAAATGACCTAAAAACCTGACATAGGACAGAAGACATTACCAGAGGGCCACTGCCATTGAAACAGTCGGCCAATCTACTTTCAACTGGAATTCGTCCCTGGGCAGGACGAATTTCGACTGCTATTCGTCCCTGGGTGGGACGAATTCTACTGTGTTAGAAAAGCCGAAGTGATACTGCTCCAATGTCGACTCCCGAGACCTCCAAAACACCTACAAACAGAGGGGTTATGTAATTGGGGCCATTTTGGGATGACCCAGATGGTCGGATTCTCCCAATTTGGCCTCTATCCTCGGGAATTCGATATCGCCACCTGCAAGTTAGTGGGACAACAAAGCGACAAAAGGCATGATAAAATCTGATCAAAATGTTATGGAATTGAAGCTATGAGTTAACTAAATAGAATAACATAAAATGCAACATGAACAAATAATCTAGAATGCTTTAGAATGAAACTTAGAAAATGCGGGGGTGCCCAAGTGGGCCTCCCACCGTTGGCACTTGATTTTGGTGCCAATCCACTAGGGATGGGCCCAAAACCTCTTAGGATTGGGGTGTCGGAAAATTGGTGGTTTAAGGTGGTCAAATGTTGGATTTGGGTTAGATCCACGCTTCCAAAAGCCACCCAATAACCTCCCTTGCGAAAGAGATTAGTGCTATTTTGGTGTCTACACACTATCTCAGTGTGATCCGTCACCTCCACAGCCTCTAGGATAGCCTGGTGCATAGGTGTATCCAGGACTACAGGCTGCTTCGACTCCCACTACTCTAGGATGTCCTACATATCTGGCTACTCTAGAATCCCAAAATTATCCTCCCCAAAGCTATCAACCTCTACCATGTTCGCGTCCTCTAGAAAAACCCCCAACCCTCTCCTGGTGCCTCTCCACCCTCCCCCCCGGCTACTACTACATCTACCCATCCTAGAGGCCCCTCTCCCCGCAACGGCCACAATGTCCACCACTGATCGTACTCAGCAGTAGCCCTGATGTCATCCACATCCAAGATATCAATCACGGTATCTGCCTCCTCCCCTAGAAGCATGATGATCGACCAGGCTAGAGTCCTATTATCATCCCAACATCGATAGATCAAGGGCTCACCAGGAAATCCCTAGCACACCCAAAACTATCATGTCACTTAGATGTATGAGAAATATTCTTGCTCGGTCCTGTGCCACCCGATCAGCCATCTCCTCCTACGTACCCATCAGAGCCACTCTCCAGCCTCTGGCTAGGCTGGACAGTCCCAGTATGGGCACAAAAACACCTCCCCTAGAGCAAGTCGAGTGAAGGCATTGACATAGTGCCCTACGATAGCTACCCACCATCGACTCTACCCTTGCTCATCAGATCTCCACCACAGTGCTGCATACCCTATCTCTTTGTCAATCATCTTTTCCCGAGTCATCCATGACAACCCCATTGGCCTCTCCACAACTATGTGCTGCCATCCCCAACACTGCAAAAAATAGCTATAACCAATACCCTTCTACCTCTAGCAGTGGACCTCATAAAACTCATCATAGAGCTGTACAAACAGTGTCTAACCCCATCTCATAATCAGGGGCTCTAAAGTCGAACACTCCACCAGTCTGAAGACCACCTCCAATAGGTTCCAAGGGAACCTCGCACCTGATGAGTCAGGCAACAACATGTTAGAAATGAGGGTCATCAGTAATGCATGCCTCACTCCCAACACGCCCCTCTCTAGCCACCACCACACCAAGATACCACCAATCTGGTAGTCGCCCTCTGCCCTCTCCACCGGGCTATCCACACCCACCTCTGTCCCATGCTTGAAGCATCGTGTTAGCACTGTCATCCATTGATCACATGGCATAGTACTAATCGACAACCCATCTATCAAAATCTACAAAATCTGATAGACGTCCTCGAGAGTCACTGTCATCTCCCTTGTTGGGAGATGGAAGGTATTGGTGCAGGGATCCCACAAGTTGATTAGGGCCGTCAGATAGGCCCGATCCCCCACCATAGGCTCTAATTGCATCACCTACTTGAGCCCAAGGGCATCAAGCCACTCCTAGTCAGCCACAGTCAGTGCCTCCCATGCTTCAAAGAACACCGTTGGCACACGGTATCGGCTCTTCACAACCTGCCAAAGGACACAAAACAAAAACATTAAAACATGACAAAATAAAAACAAAAAAAATAGTACAACACTAAAACAAACATACACAATGTCTAAATACAAAAACATTTCATAAATGTACAACATACACATTAGCACAATGCAAGTACGTACATTAATAAATAAACAAAACCAAAAAATTCACAAACATTTGTCAGTTCCTAGGGTTTTTAACTCTCGTATCCAACTGATAAATAAAGACAAAAACAAACAAAAAAAACAAAAATATTTCAGTTACCTAGGGTTTTTAACTCTCGTATCCAACTGATAAATAAAAACAAAAACAAAAAATTCAAATAAAACATTTGTCAGTTCCTAGGGTTTTTAACTCTAGTATCAAACTGACAAATAACTACAAAAAAAAAAAAAAACAAACAAACAATTCAAAAACAAAATTTTCAGTTAACCTAGGGTTTACCCTTAGTCTACACTGACAAATAACTACAAAAAAAAACAAACAAACAATTCAAAAACAAAATTTTCAGTTAACCTAGGGTTTACCCTTAGTCTACACTGACAAAAAAAAAAAAAAAAAAAACTAGGGTTAAGCTAAATTTTTAAGCTAAGTTTTTAAGCTAAGTTTTGATCTTTGTTAAACTAGGGTTTCTTTTAGTTTACAACAAATGCAAAATAAACATGGTTTCCACTAGGGTTTCAATATAAGTTCTAATGAAGCCATACAAAACACAAATTCACACACATACAAAACAAAACAATTTTTTTTTTTAACTAGGGTTTCATTTTTAAAATCAAAAAACCAAATACAAAATAAACACATTGCGGCTTTAAACTATCAAATAAAACAACAAAATAAAGAGGAAGAGCACTCATCGGTCTCTCTTTGGCTCCGCAACTATATGATTCGGTTCATGAACTCATGGTTTTCAAGAAAATTCGATAGTGCTCTGCTTCGTAGACTCGACCTCCTCCTCCTCATAGCTCAAAATCACTAGAAAAATCGAATGCAAATGAGCCCAAACCCTAGTTTTGGCCCTTAAATAGGCTTTTAGGCCTGTAATCGTTCCACCCTGGGACAAGCACTCTAGTTAGTGCTTGTCCCACCCTGGGACAATTATAAAACTAGTATTCGTCCCACCTAGGGACGATTACAAAGCAAAAATTTCCAAAAATAGCAAAAACTGCACCAAAATGCACAAAAACAAGCAATAAAATTGTCCAATAAGAGTGCTTTTGCACTGACATTCTTGGCATGTAAAACAAACATCAGGATCACAAATCCTCACTATCCTACTCCCTAAGAATGCTACCATAGTCGGACCACTCCACAAGAGGACAGATTGTCGAGAATTTCATCCCCAAACGACATCCCAAAAAGGGTCCAAACCCACCCAAAAATAGCAATAACATTGTCGAACAAGGTGCCTTTGCGCCTCTACTTCTTGGCATGCAAAACAGACATCGGGGTCACAAATCCTCACTATCCTACTCCCTAATAAGGCTACCATAGCCATACCACTCCACGGGAGGATGGATTGTCGAGAATTTCATCCCCAAACGATGTCCCAAAAAGGGTCCAAACCCACCCAAAAATAGCAATAACATTTCCAAAAAAGGTACCTTTGCGCATCTGCTTCCTGGCATGCAAAATAGACGTCGACGTCAAAAATACTCACTATAATACTCCATAAGAAGGCTACCATAGCCGGACCGCTCCACGGGAGGACGAATTGTCGAGAATTTCATCCCCAAACGACATCCCAAAAAGGGTCCAAACCCACCCAAAAATAGCAATAACATTGCCGAACAAGGTGCCTTTGCGCCTCTACTTCTTGGCATGCAAAACAGATGTCGGGGTCACAAATCCTCACTATCCTACTCCCTAAGAAGGCTACCATAGCTGGACCGCTCCACGGGAGGACAGATTGTCGAGAATTTCATCCCCAAATGGTGTCCCAAAAAGGGTTAACACCCACCCAAAAATAGGTCAAAATGTTGGGAAACTGCATAAGCATTCAAGGCAAAACAACTAAAGGCACCCTTACCATAAGTCATCTTGGGTCAGGCAACTCATCACTTTTCTCATGTCGGTCATTCCCTCATCGATTCGTCGCTTGAGGGGGTAGTCACACTTAGTCACCAATCAACAAATACACACCCAATCAAAGAAATGACATCCATTCAAAGAATCATTGAGAAAGATAATCACGCCCCTGCTTGGGGAAGCAAACAAGCAATAATCACAAGATGATCAAACACTTGGAATTTGTGAATCATGAATTCAAGGTTCCCATAGACAAAAGGTTGCACCCTTTGCCTATTCATGACTGAACAATGTTCAAGATCAAGTAAAACCTCATTGAAAAAGGTTAACACTTGAATTAAGTTCCTTAGCTCATCAGAAGCAAGTATTCAAGAATGCATGCCCTTTCCATACTTGGGGCATCAAAATTTGGTTAGGTCACCGAGAAACCCTAATCATTAGTGCTTTGGTTATCTATTTTTTCTTAGCACTGTGCCACGCACAGCGCATCCCAAAAAGGGGCATCTGTAGACACCAAAACAACACCAATTCGATTATGTGACTACAAACACTGATCGAGTTGACACACAAAGACCCCAAGGCAACCCCCAGAGGTTAAAAAGTGGTCCTAACCACTCTCACAATAGTTTTGGAAGGTCAGAGGTCAATTTGGCACCTTTCAGGCACTCTGCTCCTTACTCGTTCCACCTTCGGATGATTAGCAGTATTCGCTCCTGGGTGGGGCAAATAGTAGGTTTGATAGGAAAAAGGTCAAACCTTGACAAATGGAAGCCCAGATCCACAAATTAACTCCTCATTCATTGCATGGAAGTGCGAGTGAGCATTTTGGAGTGCTAGAGGCAGTTACAGAGGCAGTCATGGAGCCCTTAATCAGGGAGGAATCTTATCCCCCCTAGAAAGGCATGATTGCCAAGTGGCACCTCTACATGCTCATACACAGAGACTGTCAGGTCTATAAAATGGTGAGTCTTCTCACCCCAAAGAGACATAGAGAAGGAGCATTTTGAGCAATGAAGTGCTGCCATTTTGCATACTCACTTTTGATTGTGCCTCTCACATCCTTGATCCCTCTTTTGGAAGGGAGGTCATTGGGTGGTTATTGGAAGCGCAATCCGGACCCTGAACCCAACATTTGGCCATAGTATCCCACCCAAATTTTTTGACAACACCCCACAAGAGGTTTTGGATGCATCCCAAGTGGATTGGTGCAAAAATTGGGCCCCAAATGATGGGCATCCTACCCTCGGGTGCCCCCTGCACTGCTGCAGTCCTAATCGCCCCACCCTGGAGTGATTAGAAATTTGTAGCATATTTCAGTTCTATTCCTCTTAAATTTTATTCTAGGTTGTTTAGATAGGCTTGCATTCAAATTTCATGTAATTCTGAGCAGTTTTGATCATGATTTTGTTATTTCTTGCTTTCACTAACATTTAGGTAGCATCATCAAATTCCCGGTGATAGAAGCCAAATTGGCAAAATATGACCTTTTGGGTCTTTCCAAAATACCCCATTTTACCTAACCCCCAACTTTTTAGGTGATTTGGAGCCTCTTGAATGGGACATTTGGGACAATGCTTTCTAATGTTTTGTTGCAGGTCTAATCGTCCCACCCCGGAGCGATTAGAAATCTATGGTGAATTTTTTGACTATTCTTTTTGTAGTGCCTTCCTAGTGATGTTCTCATGCCTCTATCAAGTTTTTAGCTTATTTAGATCTCTTTTAGTTATTGTTTTATTTATCTTTTTGCATGCACTAATCGTAGGCTCGGGGATTGCATGTTTCATTTCATCCGTAGGTGCTACTGATTGTTTTTTGTTTCCTTGAACATAGGATCTCGACACCGGAGGAGCAGCAAAGAATCAAAGACATTTTCATGCAAGTTGCGGAAACGTTTGGTCCACCCATTTTACATGTGGGCACGCGAAAGAAGGCATACCACCCATGGTGTAATGAAACCCTATTTAACGCTCCTAGCCCCTGAAAAGGGAGGAGATGTGTTGTAACTGATATTTAAAGCAAATTAATAAAAAGGGCTGTACTCCATATTTGATTTCTATCTGGTTTCAATTCGTTTATGTTTCTCTCCTTTCATGCATTTTCAATTCATAGGATTTAGCGTTATCTTTGGCTTCACTTGCATCACACTTGGTGTTTCCTTTTTGCTTTCGTATCCTCATGCTTTCAATTCCCATAATCGCTTGGTCAACCCAAAAATTCCCCAAAGGTATCTATAAACCCTTTGGTCAAACCAAAAGCTCCAAGGATTCCCACAATCGCTTGGTCAACCCAAAAATGCCCCAAAGGTATCTATAAACCCTTTGGTCAAACAAAAAGCTCCAAGGATTCCCGTAATCGCTTGGTCACCCCCAAAATCCCCAAAGGCATCTATAAACCCTTTGGTCACTCCAAAAGCTCCAAGGATTCCCATAATTGCTTGGTCAAAGCCCCCCCCCCAAAAAAGCCCCAACGGAGTCCATAAACCATTTGGTCAAACCAAAAGCCCCAAGGATTCCCATAATCACTTGGTCAACCCCAAAAATGCCCCAAAGGTGTCCATAAATCCTTTGGTCAAACCAAAAGCCCCAAGGATTCCCATAATCGCTTGGTCAACCCCAAAAATGCCCCAAAGGTGTCCATAAATCCTTTGGTCAAACCAAAATCCCCAAGGGTTCTCATAACCACTTGGTCACCCAAAAGCTCCAAGGATTCCCACAATCGCTTGGTCAACCCCAAAATGCCCCAAAAGGTACCCATAATCCCTTTGGTCAAAACCTCCAAGGATCCGAAAGAATCACTTGGTCCACACCCATGCGGAATAAGCCAACCATAACGAAAATTTAAAAACAACAAAATAATAAAAAGTAACACAAAAAATTTTGCATCTCAATTCCATGCATACTCAAAATACTCAAAAAATAACAAAAGATAAAAAATTTGCATCTCACTTCCATGCATACTCTACAAACAATAAAAAAAGAAAAAAAAAAAAAAAAAAATATAGCCGCATTAGGCATCGCATACATACATTGCACATTTTTTGATCATACAATTCAAATGCACCATAGACTGTAATTCCTCAGAAATTCCATCATTTTCCACATTTTTCCACTCTATAAATAGTCCATAAAAAATAAACGCCAGTCACATTTTTCACCATACCATAGTCAGTTGTCTTCTAATGCATCTAGAGTTTTTGTCATTCAACTGTCATTAGATTTCTAGCCAAAAATTGTATAGAGTCAGATAAATTTTACAAAGGTAGAGTTCTACTTGGATCACACCTTGTTACGTAGCATCCCAACATAAGCTAAAACACATAAAAAAATTCCCAAGTTGTGTAAACAAAAGATGAATCCTGCAAAGCAATTTAGGATACCATACAATGAAAAAGTTATCTCACTCATCCCCCTGTGCGAATGACCCCAAGAATGCTGAGAGTTGGCAAAAGGACAAGCATCTTCCCTACCCAATTCCCCAAAAATCCCAAGTTCTCAAAAAGTTGCAAACATAAAAAAAATGCAAAAGTCAAAACTCCAAAGTTTGACATCAAAACCCATAAAGTGCATACATCAAAAAGCACAAGCAATAGTGATTCTCATAACTCAATATCTAAATTCCTTTATCAAAAGAAAAAACAAAAATAAATAGTCATTTTTATCACTATATAAGAGCAAGTATCCCAATACAATTGAAGAAAATAAGGGAGTTAAACTTGAATCCCTGAAACTCTCAGCATTCGAAAGGTCATGAGGTGATCCTCAGTACCAGTTTGGTGGATAACCTGTCGATCACTGGTGGCAAACCTCCCACATGATGATATATTTGTCACATTAAATTGTGTGCAGATCAATGTTTGCATGTGGATGAGCTAACTTATGACATCCTAGTTAGCACCACAGATTAATCTTACTAAGTACAACAAAGGAGTTGGTGGAGCTAATTAGGTAATCCTTAGTACAGGTTTGGTTGACAGCCTATCTGGCACTGGTGGTATCCTAACAAATACCACAAACAAACTCAATTGCACACATAGGGATGTGAAATAACTTGGTCAAAGTCAAGTCAGATTCGTACCTTGTTCAAAAGTCTTGTAAGATAAAAGTACAGTCTTTTCTAGTTAGTTAAAACATCTAAGTTTCAGAAAACCTTAACTACATTCTAAACCAACTATGATACATTCCATTCTTGCATCGCCTTAAAGTATATATATATATACAAAACAAAAAAAAATATATCCATGCAAAGTCATTAAATAAAACAATCGCCTAGAACAAAAAGCCAGTAAGTCTTGAACAGTCTATGGCGCCATCACCAAATATCAACAACTCATTTCATCCATTCCATATGCATATAATATAAATTAGAAACATTCGCATTCATCATCACATATGCATACATCAATGTAAATAAACATACATACATCAACATCAATAAATGTGCATAAAAATAACAATAAATCATGACAAGTGTATAATAAAAAAAGCAACATCATGTATATATATCATCAAAATGCCCTTAGGCTACAATAAACGGTCCTCTGACCTCACAAAAAAAGCAAGAACTCAAAAACCCCCAAGCCTAGGGCATCGGCCACCATGATCACGTAGGATCGGTGCGACGGGAACTACCCCCAGTGGTGTGGGTCCTATGGGACCTCTCAGGGCAGCTGTTGCTAGCCCCCGCATCACGCCCACTAGCGCCCCCTCATCCAGCCGCCTATGATAAGAGGATGCTGACTACTCAATATCGCTACCTATCGTACGAATAATCTCTGCCTCCAGCTCTAATTAGTGTTGAACCAAATCTACCTCCCACTGATGGTATGTAGCCAATGCATCATCGTGCTATGCTAGCTGAGTCCATAGGAGATCCCTCTCCCATGAAGCATCTGTGTCCCCATCTCATTGGTGATATGTAGCTAATGCATTCTCTCACTCTACCAATTGAGTCCATAGGATATCCCTCTCCTGGAGAGCATCCTCGATCTCATCATCCTGTCTCTAAAGTAGATACTCAAATCATGCTATCTTAGCATGAAGCCTCACTGTCATACCCTCTAGGACTACATTGGCATAGGCATTTTTAGGATGGCATGCTACTCTGGCACCCACTACTCTAGGATGTCCTACGTGTTCGGTTGCTCTAAAACCCCTAGGTCATCCCCAGTCAAGTTGTCAACCTCTACCATATCTCCATCATCGAGTGGAGCTCCCCAACCCTCCCCTGATGCCTCTACATCCTCACCACCTACTTCTGTCACATCCCAACCTCCTAGAGGCCCCTCACCCTCCTATCACCGCATCGTCCACCACTAGTCATACTCAGTAGTCACCCCAATGTTGTCCACATTAGGGGTGTCAATCATTGTATCTGATTCCTCACCCAGTGGCTCGATGATCGATCAGGCTAGAGTCCTCTCGTCACCCCAACACCGATAGATCAAGGGCTCACTAGGCAATCCTTGGAACACCCCAAACTGTTAAGTCACCCAGATGTATGGGAAGTACTCCTGCTCAGTCTCGTGTTGATCGATCAGCCATATCCCCCTGCACACTCACCAGAGCCACTTCCCAACCTCAGGCTAGGCTGGACAGTCTCAGTATGGCCACCAGACCACCTCCCTAGGAGCAACCCATGAGAAGGCATTAATGTAGTGACTATCGTCACCTACCCACCATCGACTATGCCCATGCTCCTTTGACTTATGCCACAACATTGCATACCCTATCTCCCTGTACACCATCTCTACCCGAGTAGTCCATGGGAAACCCTATGGCCGCTCCATAGCTATGTGCTACCATCCCCAGCACTACAACAGGTAGCTGCATCCAATCCCATTTCACCTTTGACAGTGGACCTCGTACAACTCATCATAGAGCTGTGCCAGTAGTGTCTGACCCCACCTCATAATTAGTGGCTCTGAGGTCGAACACTCAACTAGTATGAAAACTACCTCCAGTAGGTTCCATAGGAACCTCATGCCTGAGGAGTTAGGCAACAACATGTTGGAGATGAGGGTCATCAATAATGCATGCCTCACCCCCAACACACCCTTCTCCAGCCACCACCATGCCAAAATACCGCCAATCAGGCAATCCCCATCTACCCTCTCCATCGAACTATCCACACCCACCTCTGCACCCCATGCCCAAAGCACCGTGTCAGCATCACCATCCACTGATCACGTGGAGTAGTCCGAATAGGAAGCCCGTCTATCAGAATCCATATAATTCGATAGACATCCTCAAGAGTCACCATCATCTCCCCTATTGGGAGATGAAAGGTATTGGTGCGGGGATCCCATAAGTTGATCAGGGTAGTCATATATGCCCGATCCCCCACCACAGGCTCTAACCGAGTCACATGCTTGAGCCCAAGGGTGTCAAGCCAATCCCAGTCCACCACAGTCAGTGCCTCCCGTGCATCAGAGAATACCGTCGGCTGACGGTACCGGCTCTTCACCACCTGAAAAACAAAAACAACACAAAAACATTAAAAACATGAAAGAAAAGAAAACTGTACAACAAAAACATTAACAAAATGTACAGTACACATATTCAAAAATTCAAATAAACCATGCAATGCAAAAAAAACAAAAAAACAAATTCAAAATAAAAATTTGTCAGTTACCTAGGGTTTTTCACTTTAGTTCAAACTGATAAATAAAAAACAAAAAAACAAATTCAAAATAAAAATTTGTCAGTTACCTAGGGTTTTTCACTTTAGTTCAAACTGATAAATAAAAAACAAAAAAACAAATTCAAAATAAAAATTTGTCAGTTACCTAGGGTTTTTCACTTTAGTTCAAACTGATAAATAAAAAACAAAAAAACAAATTCAAAATAAAAATTTGTCAGTTACCTAGGGTTTTTAACTTTAGTTCAAACTGATAAAAAAAAAAAAAAAAAAAACAAAATCAAAATTTGTCAGTTACCTAGGGTTTTTCACTTTAGTTCAAACTAATAAATAAAAAAAACAAAAAACAAAAAACAAATTCAAAATCAAAATTTGTCAGTTACCTAGGGTTTTTCACTTTAGTTCAAACTGATAAATAAAAAACAAAAAAAAAATTCAAAATAAAAATTTGTCAATTACCTAGGGTTTTTAACTTTAGTTCAAACTGATAAATAAAAAACAAAAAAACAAATTCAAAATAAAAATTTGTTAGTTACCTAGGGTTTTTAACCTTACTTTGAACTGACAAAACAAAAACAATAACAAACAATAACAACAAAATAAATGCAGTTTTTAAACTAGGTTTAAAAAAAAACTAGGTTTTTTTCTAAGTCTCAAACAAACACAGATACACAACGCATTTAAAAACTAGGGTTTTTCTTAACCTTACCAAAAAAAAAAAAAAAAAAAACAAAATAACCACAAATAAATTTTTAACCTAGGGTTTTAACCTTAGTTAAATTGCAAAAGAAAAACAACCAAATCAACACAATTTTTTTACATCTAGGGTTTTTAAGAAAAATAAAATGGTTTCAACTAGGGTTTCGATCTTAGTTTTAACAAAGCAACACAAAGCACAAATTCAAACAAACAAAAAAAATTAAACTAGGGTTTTTATTTTAGTTTAAATCAAAAAACGAAATACAAAAGCAAAAAAAAAAATTATGGTTTTAAACTGTAAAATAAAACAAACAAAATAAAGAGAAGGAGCACTCACCGGTCTTGCTTTGGATCTTCCACTTGATGAATCGATCCGTGAACTCATTATGTCCATGAAAATTCGATAGCACTCCGCTACGCAGACTCAACCTCCTCCTCCTCACAGCTCCAAATCGCTAGAAAAACAAAGTGCAAATGAGCCCAAAACCTAGTTTTGGCCCTTATATAGGCTTTTAGGCTTGTAATCGTTCCACCCTGGGATGAGCGCTCTAGTTAGCGCTCATCCCACCTTGGGACGATTACTAAACTAGTATTCCTCCCACCCTGGGACGATTACAAAGCAAGAAAAGCAAAAACAACAAAAATTGCACCCAAAATAAACCATAAATAGCAATAAACTTGTCGAATAAAGGGGCCTTTGTGCCTGTGATTCTTGGCATCAAAAACTGACTTTAGGGTCACAAATACTCACTATCCTACTCCATAAGAAGGCTACCATAGCCGGACCGCTCCACGGGAGGACGGATTTTCAAGAATTTCATCCCCAAATAGTGTCACAAAAGGGTCCAAACCCACCCAAAAATAGCAATAAAATTTCTGAACAAAGGTGCCTTTGCGCCTGACATTCTTGGCATGCAAAATCGATGTTGGGGTCACAAATTGTCACTATCCTACTCCCTAAGAAGGCTACCATATCCGGACCGCTCCATGGGAGGACGAATTTTTGACAATTTTAGCTCCAAAATACGTCACAAAAAGGGTTAAAACCCACCAAAAATAGGTCAAATTGTTGGGAAACTGCATAAGCATTCAAAGTAAAACAACTGAAGGCACCCTTAAAAAAGTCATCTTGGGTCAAGCGACTCGTCACTTTTCTCATGTCGGTCATTCCCTCATCGATTCGTCGCTTGAGGGGGTAGTCACACTTAGTCACCAATCAACAAATACACACCCAATCAAGGAAATGGCATGCATTCAAAGAATCATTGACAAAGATAATCACGCTCCTGCTTGGGGCAACAAACAAGCAATAATCACAAGCTGATCAAACACTTGGCATTCGTGAATCATGAACTCAAGGTTCCCATAGACAAAAGGTTGCACCCTTTGCCTATTCATGACTGAACAATGTCCAAGATCAAGTAACACCTCACCAAAAAAGGTTAACACTTGAATTAAGCTCCTTAGCTCATCAAAAGCAAGGATTCAAGAATGCGTGCCATTTCCATACTTAGGGCATCAAAAGTTGGTTAGGTTATTGAGAAACCCTAATCATTAGTGCTTTGGTTATCTATTTTTTGCTCAGCACTGCGCCACACACAATGCATCCCAAAAAGGGGCATCTATAGACACCAAAACAGCACCAATCTGATTATGTGATGATAAGCACTGATTGAATTGACATACACAGCCCCTAGGGCAGCCCCTAGAGGTTAAAAAGTGGTCCTAACCACTCCCACAATAGTTTTGGAAGGTCAGAGGTCAATTTGGCACCTTTCAGGCACTCTGCTCCATATTCGTTCCACCTTGGGATGATTACAAACTAGTATTCATCCCACCCCGGGACGATTAGCAACATTCGCTCTAGGGTGGGGCGAATAGCAGGTTTGATGGGAAAAAGGTCAAACCTTGACAAATGGCAGCTCAGATCCACCACTTAACTCCACCTTCAATGCATGGAGTGCGAGTGAGCATTTTTGAGCTCGAAGAGGTAGTCATAGAGGTAATCATGGAGCCCTTAATCAGGGAGGAATCTTCTCTCCACTAGGAAGGCATGATGGCCAAGTGGCACCTCTGCATGATCATTCACAAGAGACCCTTAGGTCTATAAAATGGTGAGTCTTCTCACCCCAAAAAAGGATAGAGCAGGAGCATTTGGAGCAACGGAGTGTTGCCAAATTACATCCTCACCCATCGTTTGTGCTTCTTACATCCTTGATCTCTCTTTTGGAAGGGAGGTTATTGGGTGATTATTGGAAGTGCAATCCGGACCCAAAACCCAAAAATTTGGCCACAATACCCCACCCAATTTGTTGACACAACCCCATAAGAGGTTTTGGACCCATCCCAAGTGGATTGGTGCCAAAATCGAGCCCCAAACGATGGGCATCCTACCCCCGGGCACCCCCACACTGTTGCAGTCCTAATCGCCCCACCCCGGAGTGATTAGAAATCTATGGCAGATTTCCCTACTATTTATTTTGCATTTTATTTTAGGTTATTTACATATGCTGCCATTCAAGTTTCATGTGATTCTGATGAGTTTTGGCTATGATTTTATTATTTCTCACTTTCACTAACATACAGGGAGCATCATCGGATACAGGGTGATTGAGGCTAAATTTGCAAAATTCAACCTTCTGGGTCTTTCCAAAATATCCCATTTTGCCTAACCCCAACTTTGTAGGTGTTTTGGAGGCCCCTAGATGGGACATTTAGGAGGTCACATTCTGACATTTTATGATAGTCCTAATCGTCCCACCCCGGAGCGATTAGAAATCTGTGGCAGATTTCTCGACTGTTCCTTTTGCAGTGTGTTCCTGGTAATGTTTTATTGCTTTTGTCAAATTTTCATCTTATTCTGATATGTTTTAGTTATCATTTTAATTATTTTATGCATGCATTAACCGTAGGCCTTGGGGATCGCATGTTTCCCTCCATCCGTAGGTGCTACTAATCATTTACTATTTCTATGAATGCAGGATCTCGACACCGGAGGGACAACAAGGAACTATAGATGCATTCACACAAGCGGTGACAACATTTGGTCCACCCATTTTCAATGTGGGCACGCGAAAGATCCCCAAGGGGAATGTATCATTTGTGGTGTAACAAAACTATGTCCGACGCTCCTAGCCCATGAAAAGGGAGGAGACGTATTGTAACCCGATCTCAAGCAAATTAATAAAATAAAGGGCTGCACTTTTACATTTTCTTTAAATCTCATTTCAGTTCGTTTGTTTTCCCTCTTTTCATGCATTCTCGTTCGTAGGACTTAGCGTTACATTTCCCTTTTGTTTGCTTTCGTATCCTCATGCTTTCACATTATTTCTAAGGCTCTTCTTTATAATTCCTTTTATGGGCTTTGTATTGGTTTTTTGCTTGAGGAGCCTCTGATTCTGTTGGCAATCCTTGAGGTAGTGTCTCTGAATAACTCCCCAAATACCTATTTGGAGAAAGGTTCTTTAGGTCGTAAAACCTCGAGATAAAGGAAGAGCAGTGTGGATGTGGGTGTTGAGAAGAAGTTAGGAAAGCCCTCTAAGTTTATGAGGAAGAGGGAAACATATTTTGAGATCATGAATGGATCTCAAGCTCTACTCAAACTTGAAAAATGGAAGGTTTTAGGACTAAGACAACAAAATCTGGAATATTTTTGCTAGAGTAACCATAGGGTGTCTAGGAGAAATAAATCTAATTCTAAATCCCATAAATTAAGTGCCTCTCCTGGAATGTTAGGAGCCTGAATGGGTTTTCTAAACAATGGGTGGTTAATTCCCTATGTAAATAAATTTTACCTAATATTTTTTCTTGCAAAAAATCAAGTTGGATGATAAGATAGAAGTTATTAGAAGAAGGATTCGAAAAGAAGCCCATTTTGCTATAATCTCAATCAATGGTTCCTCTAGGGGAATTTTTTATCTCTAGTATGCCAACAAGTTTGAGGTCTCTATAATTTCTTCCTTGGATAGAATTATTAATATTCTCTGCTGGAATAGAGAAAGAAATAAAATGTGGGTTATGACTAACGTGTATGTGCCAAAATCTAGACCTAGTAGAAAATTGTTGTTGTAAACTCTAAGTTCCATGAGAAGGATTTTTCTTAAGAAGCCTGGTGCCTAACAGGAGATTTTAATTTCCCTCTATTTTTTTTAGATTAAAAGGGAGGGAACTCCCCAATCTTGAAAATCATGGAAGTGTTTACAGATTTTATGAATGGTAATGAAATATTAGATGTTGAGTTGAAGGGTTCAAGGTATACTTGGAGTAATAGGACAATGGGTAACCAACTCATCCAAATAAGGTTGGACAAGTTTCTTGTATCCAAGGAGTGCCTTCTACTATTTGGGAATCTATCTCTTGGTTATTTGCCTAGATTTGGCTTCGACCATAACCCCTTATGTTTTGAAATGGTCCAGGAAGAAACCAAATTCCCCAAGCCATTCAAGTTTGAAGTAATATGGTGCCTTCATCCTTAGTTGGAAGCTAAAATAAAAACTGGTGGTTGACAAGGGTCTAAGGCTTCGGTATTTCCAAAATTATGGCAAAGCTTAGAGTTGTTAAAAGCAGCCTTAAATAATGGAATAAAAGAGTTTTGGGGAATATTTTACAAAATGAGATACATAAAAAGTTAATTGAAAGCTATTGAATCTGAGACAAAACTTGGAAATAAATCCCAAGAGATCAGATATAGAAAAAAGGAGGTGCTAACCGAATTTCATAACACTATTACCAAGGAGGAAATTTTGTGGAAATAAAAGTCTAGGGTACTTTGGATAAAAGAGAGAGAAAAATTCTAAGTTTTTCACATCACAGTATTGAAGCACAGAAGCACCAATAGGATTAGATAAATTCAAAAAGCTGATGGATCTAGTGCTACTCACATTAAGGATATAAGAGCTGAGGTTGTGGATTTTTTTTAGAAATCTCATTGGGGTGGAAGATATTTGTAATTAGGAAGCCCAAAATAAGATGCTTGGTAGTATTCTCAGCCTTGACATGATTGATATGAACCAATACCTTGTATCTCCCTTTAGAAATGTAAAATTTAGAGCTACTATCTTTGTGATGGAAGGATTGAAGGCTTTGGATCCTGATGGTTTCCTCCCATTATTTTTCTAGAAGTATTGGTATATTTTGGGGAAGGATATTGTTGATGGCCCTTTGGGAGGTCTAAACCACCAATCATATCCCATTTGAAGTGAATTCTACTTTTTTAACTTTTGTTCCCAAGACTATTGGTGCAAAGGATTTTGGTACCTTTATACCCACCAACTTATGCAACACTGTTTATAAAATATTGACAAAGGCCCTTGTTAATAGATTAAAAAAATTTCTTCCAACCTTGATTGATTCAACCCAAAGTGGATTTGTGCCAAGGAGATAGATCTTTGTCAGTATCATAGTCGTCCATGAAATTATTCATTCTGATAAAAGTGGTAAAGCTGGTATCCTCCTTAAATTAGAAATGAAAAAGGCTTATGATAGGGTTTCATGGGATTTTTTGTTAAAGGTTTTGGGTAATTTTAGTTTTTCCAAAGTTGGATAAAACTTGTCCATGCTTGTATCTCTTCAGCCAAATTTTTGGTCTTAATAAATGGGCCTCTAGTAGGTTAGTTTTCATGTCTAAGAGGCATTTGCCAAGGGGACCCCTTGTCCCCTTACCTCTATATCTTAGTGGTAAAATCTCTGGGTAGGGCTATCAAGTTAGAATCCTTTGTGGAAGGTATCAAGCCTACTTTTTCAATGGATCCTATTTCTCATCACCAATTTACAGATGATGTTCTACTCTCCCTACCTTCTTCAGTTCCCTAAGTTAAGGTGCTAAAGAAATCTTGGAGGCATTTGAAAATGAAACTGGGAAACATACAAATTATATAAAAAGAAAAATATTCTTTTTGGATACCATCTTAGCGAGGTAGAGGATAGTTATTTGTATCTTGGGTTGTGAGGTGGTTGCCCTCCCATATCTTTACCTTGGAATACCTTTGTTTAAATGTAGAATCCATAATTCACTTTGGGAACCTATGGTGGAAATATTGTAGAGGAAGTTGATCAAGTAGAAAGGAAACCTCCTCAGTCAAGCCAAAAAGGTTACCCTGGTAAGGTCTACTCTTAAAATCATTCCAACCTTATTTTTATCAATGTTTAGAATTACTAACAATATTTTATCGAAGCTTGAACATATTCAAAAATCATTTCTTTAGTTCGAGTCTGATGAGGAAAAAAATTCACTTGGTTGGGATTAAATCTGCAAACCTAAAAAGGATGGTGGCTTAGGTCTTTGTAACATTAAGTAAGTGAATAAGGCTCAGGTTGCAAATTAGGTATGGAATTTGGTAAATCAAACCAAAACTAGCTAGGTCAACATTATGTTAGTAAAATACTTGAGACAGGAAAATTTACTACTTGTTGGTCCTTTGCCAAATTTTGATTCAGTATTTTAGTTGAGTTTTCAAAAGTTGAGGGTGTTAGTCTCAAAAGATTGTAAGTGGAGGTTAGGTGATGGAATCAAGATTGATTTTTGGAAATATATTTGGCTGATGGACCAGCCCTTGTGCAGATTCTAAATCTAGCATGTTTGGAGCCTAGGACCAAATTGGTCTTTGGGTCTAAGGTGGCTAACTTTATCGATATGGTCAATGGGCTAAAGGTTTAGAAATCATTAGACTAGTCTATTCTCAACAATGTTAAACTTGAAGCTTAAATTTGAATTACTAATAAGTTGAAGTTCCAGGTCATTAAACGAAGAAATAAAGAGGATGAGATCTTCAAGGCAAGGGAAAATAATAGATCCTTTTAAGTCAAGTTTACCTACAATCTACTGGTTGTCAGGACTCCTTTGTAGATCCCACATTTCAAAGTTTGGCTTAAAGGTGTAACACCAAAGGTGAATATCTTATTTTGGTTGGAAAATTAGAATAAAAATTTGACCATTGAAAATCTTAAAAAAAGAGGTTTGTTGATGTTGAACATATGTTACCTCTATGGTGCTAATGAGGAACAAACAAGTCATCTATTCTTTCAATGCTCATTCTTTATGGAAATTCTTAACTCTATTATAATTTTTTAGGACTGATTTGGTTGGTATCAATTTTGCTTGTTGATGTTTGTCCTCAATGGTCATCTTATTTTTACTCTCCAAGGTTAAAATATTTTTGGAAATTTTTTTTGCCATGTCTTTTATAGTAGGTGTGGAAGGAGAGGAATATTATAATTTTTAAAAACTTCCAAAGAGATCCTACCTTTGTTTATGCTAGATTCATGGCTTCCACCTTGGAGAATGTGTCCTCTATGATTTTGAAAGAGGGAAAATTTGAGGAGGTTGAGCTCAAAAGGAAATTTGGATTTCAACAGATAAATAGGTTTGCTGGTCTTCCTGGTCCTAATCCTTGAGCCCTTGTGAGGTGGGAACCTCCTTCTCCAGGCTAGGTTAAATTGAACTTTGATGAAGATTCAAAGGGTAATCCCAATAATGTTGGTGCTGGTGGGGTGCTTAGGAATGACAAAGGTGAACTTTTGCTGACGTATGTTGAATTCATAGATATCCAAACTTGCCATGTTGCAGAGGCTAGAGACCTTTACCAAGGTCTCCTAATTGTGGAGAAGATGAGGTAGCAAAAAGTTTACATTGAAGGAGACTCACTTAATATTATAAAATTGGTCAAAAGTGATTTTCTAGTTGAAACATTGAGGCTGTGATTATGGAATCTATGCAGATTTTTCAAGCTAGAGAGGATAGGAAGATGAAGCATATCTTCAAAGAAAGAAATTGCCACACTGAATTTATGGCAAACCTAAGTATAATTCTCAATGGTCTATCCATTTAGAGAGATAATTTTCTTGAAGACCTTCTTCAATTGGATTTAGTGATGCATGCTTCTTGATGCTTTGCAATATTTTATTGTTTATGAAGAAATATTTTATGCATAGCTATATGAGGGTGTTGGTTGGATGGGGGGCTCACCAACACTATTCTAATTTTATTTTCTATATCAAGTTGTAGCTATTTCACTTGGTGATGGGTAGCTAGTTGTAGTGATTTATAGTCATTCTTGTCTCAGTATTGCTGGTCTTAGACCAGTTTTGCAAGAATTATTCTATTGTAAACGATTTAGGGACCCTTTCAAAACCTCTTCTATATCTAATAAAAAACATACTATTTTGTCATTCACCATTTTATTTTTGGAATATCTATATTATTAAGAGGATTTTAAATTTGGGTTGTACTTCTTCATTACCATTAGTCCCATTATGATATATTTTTTATAAAATTAAAATTTTATGGTCTCTTTAACATATATCATTTTCATACCTGATAAAAAATATTTTTGACATTTAAAATTTAGTGAAGCATATATATTAACAAATAAATTTAAATAATAACAAAATGGTTTATAAAAATTAATAACTAGTATATTAATATTAAATTGATATCTTATAGTTATAGTTATGGATGGGTTATGGTGTAGAAATTTTAAAAATATTAAATTTGATATAAATATAGTTTAAAACTTTAATTTATGATGTCAATTTTAAATGGATTAAATATAATATTATTTAATTATTATTAACTTAATAAACTTTTTGGACCAATATTTTTGTTAGTTTGATATCAAATGTAATTTAAGTCCATGGTACCACTCTATCAATATAGTCTAAAACTTTAATTAATGATGTCAATTTTAAATGGATCAAATATAATTTTATTTAATTATTGTTAACTTAATAATTTTTTTGGTCCAATATTTTAGTTACTTTGATATCAAACATAATTTTATAGTTGTACATCCTTGGTCCCACCCTATGGAATTCCTCACCCCTATTAACATTGAATTTGGGCATGTGTGGGGGGTTGGCCCTCTTACTTTCTAACCCATTAATGTGATGATGCATGTCTAGTAGCATATACCATGATTAGAATTTCATTCCTCGTTAGTTCCTATCTATTTATTTATCTATTATATTGTTATTTTTTTTAAAGCAAAAAACCCCTTGCAGGGCCGCCTTGGTCAGAGAGACCACGAAAAGGGGATTCTACACCGTCAAAGTCACCCGGGAGTCACACCCAACCCTGCCCGCACCAACATTATCAATTGGATTTTGGATACCCAATTCAGTTTTTTGGTAGGGTGGAGATTTGAACCTGGGACCTCTCTTGGAGGATTTCCCTCTCCTCTCCAACTCACCTACAACACCTGGCTTGGTCCCTATTATATTGTTATTTACATATTATAAAATTAAATCTATTTAATTGCATATGCATTTTTATATAATAATTTATTTTCCTTTTTTAGTTTAGTATAAGATATTAAAATCTACAATTTACTTATGTATTTATATTCTTCAATTGCTTTGAATTCACTAACTATTTGAAAGGATTCTTAAGAAGCAATATAAGCAATATATATAGAGGAAATACATTTTATAAAGCTTATAAAATAAATGTTTAATTGGCAAATTAGTTTTATATGGTAATGAGTAAGATTATTTCAATCCCATAAAACCAAAAAATAAAATATATTATTCTATTTTTAATTTTTTTTTTGAATAATACTTCTTATACAGGTCCAAGGTGTAGACCAATTGGTTCATCCAAACCCCATAAGGGGGGCGGAGGTCCAAGGTTCAAATCTCGAGCCTCGCCAGACTGAATGCTTATCTCTTTCTTGGTGATTTCAGCGGCATAAAAGGTTTACAATGTTTGTGGTATGGCGGTTATAGGGGCAAACTGCACAAAGATCTATGTGGTGGCTTTCGGGGTGAACAACATAGAATACTGTGGTGGCCATAAAAAGCTAGACAGCCTGCCCATATTCATGGCGGCCATAAAAAGCTGGACAGCCTGCCCATATTCGTGGCAGCTACCAATTCCACCATGTTAAAAAAAAATAATACTTCTTATACATCCACAATGGGGATTGAACCCGGGTCACATCACTGATAATGCAAGTGGTGTCCTTGCTAGTAGACCACACTCAAATTAAAATATATCTTATATATTAAAATTTATTTAAATAATTTATAAAAATAAAAATTAATTCAATGTTATAAATCTATATTAATTATAATGGGACTCGTCACCTTATCATCTAAAAAAAGTCATCTTGGTCAAGCGACTCGTCACTTTCATCACTTTTCATATTCTCATCAACTCGTTGCTTGAGGGGTAGTCATATAAACACAAAATTCATAATCAAATAAAAAATAAAATACTCAATCATGCAAATTGTATTTCATTCACGAAATATTTCCAACAACTATCATACACTTCCCTATTTGCTAGGGTAAAAGCAAAAATGTCAAACAAAAGCATGGTAGGTCTAAATCCCGGTCTATGTAGAAAATAAACTACTCAAAATATCTTCTGTCTACCAAGTTTTTCCTAATTTTAATTCCACCAAAGTGTTGTAAGTAATGATTCAAATATGCATACTCTTTCCATGATTGGGGCATCTAACATTTATCAAATCAATAAACACCATCAAACCTCAACTTGATTTTAGGTCATCTATTTTTGCTTTGTGTTGTGCTTTCACACAATACATCCTAAAAGAGGTATCTATAGACACTTAAAATACATCATGTTAAGGAGACTACCTATATGGATACCTTTTCAGGCTATATGACCCACCTTGGGTAGTGCTAGGGCTTAATAGTGGTTCTCACAACTCAAATAGGGAAGAATTTCTCTTTGTAGCAATGATCATCTTATTCCAAGATAGTACCCAACCATGACCATTCCTACCTCGAGATAGCCCACAATCACAACCATTTCACCCCAAGATGATCGTGCTAGAAGCAAGTTTTCCTACCATAATTCAAACAGTTATGCGCTAGCCAAGTATAATGTGTTTTTCATAATAATTTCTTGAGTTCAACCATTTCTTGGCTTCTCTAGCAGGCTTTGGACTCCTATTTGGAATTCTATTTAAATGCACCTAGCCTTCATTGAATATATCCAAGTTTTATGTATTGAAATGCTATCGAACTAAATATTCAAAGAGCTCTCATTCTCAAAGCAACAACGTGCTACCAAAATTCAACCATGGAGTTTCCAAGCATGCCAATGGACCATCCTAAAATTTGAAGATTGAATTTATACTTCTTGCACCATTCAATGTCCTTTCTTCAATGTCAAATCCCACCACTAAGGTATTCTTCATGAGTGCACCCTTGAACATTAATTTCAAGGATCAAACTCGACATCGCCTCACATTGGTCACAAGGAATTTTCTTACATTTTAGCGATAGTCTCACTTAGAGATGGCCCACACGTATAATTATCTCACCTCAATATGGCCAATAGGCAAGATTGTTCCACACAGAGATGATATCATGATAGAGATCTATTTTCCCTATTTTCTTTCTTTCATTAGCTTTATAAGTATTTTAATTACTTCTCAACATAGTTAGATTTCATTTTCATGCATTTATTTATCGTATTTCAGCTTTCTTTATCACATTATTTATCATGGATATGGACTATATCTTGAAGGGCTCTTCATATGCTTTTGATGCTCTTTAATTTTCTTGTGTGCATATTATAGGTCTTTACAAGGGAATAATAATACAAAGATTCACACCTCATCATCATACATCATGATAGTCCCAAGAACCTATCAATAATCAATTTGTGAGATGCAAGAAAGATCTTACGAGATACACTTTGGATTACTTTTATTATTATAAATATTTGTATCAAATTTGTAGTAAATCCCTCTACGAGATCTCATTGTAACCTCTTTTGAATGATATAATTGATGTTAATAAAAGAGCACCATTATTTCATATCTTATTTTGACATTATGGTAACATAGTTTACTATCTAATTTGTCCTTTATTTCATTACATAGGCGTACAATATTTTTAGCATTTTCAAGTACACATCTAATTTTAAGATATGGGTGACATCCAAAAAAACCTTTCTATAAATTCAATTGATTTTATATGGATGACTTAACCCTACTTAAATTTGGTTTTTCTATGCATGTTGGAGAATATTACGTTATTTGGTACATAATAATGTACCACATTGATGAAATATTAGATTAGGTATGTCTTATATTAGAGTGTGAGTTTATATTTCATGTAATGTAATAATGTGCAGGAAATGTATAAGTTTCATGTAATAATGTGTGCAAGTGTTGTGAGTGTAAACGTGCACAAGTGTCCATTATGTAAGAGTGCACTTGTGTCCTTAAATTGGAAAGTGAAGAGTTACAAAGAAGAGTGAAGGTCAAGAGTGCACCATATGATATTTTACATATTATTATATATTTGTGACTAAGCATTGTAATTGGCATAGAAAATATATTGCTTATTGCATGCATTAGTAGACCTTTATTCTATATCATTTTTAGTATTTTTGTGAGCATTTCTATGTGATTATTCTATGAGGTGTTCTGAGTTATTTTTGTGTTTATTGTTATCTTTATTGAGTTTAATTATATTACAACTTTATATTTGATCATGTGGTTATTTTATTGTAATATTTACATTAATTATTAGCCTTAAAAATCTATTAGTGGTATCAAAACCACAACAAATTTACTTGCACAAGTTTTTAAAAGTTGCAAATAGTCCAAGGACATTTTCAATGGCTAAGGAAAGACTAGTGAAACTAAGGTATTTCCACTTGGTTGGAGAAAAAATAGTTAAGCAATGAAATAATACCATTGGTTGAACGAAAATGAGTGAAGAGAAGTTTTACCACTAGGTTGAAGAACAACCAGTGAATATTAAGGATACATATTTTAGAGAACCAAATCAAGAAGAAAAGTTGGTCATTATTGAAAAGTTTCAGATAGATTAAGTTTAGCTATTCCAACAATATATTTGGAATAGAAGGGAATCTACAATACAAATTTAGATATCGAAGATAGACCTTGATATTGATAAGAGTTTGGAGACTCCAGAAGAGGATTACCATAGAAGGAAGATTAAAGAGACTTGAAAAGCCTCATTAAAAGATTAAATATAGAGAAGAAGACCTATTGGAAAAGTTCCTTGATAAAGGTTTAATAGTCCTTAGAAATAAAATATGCCATTAAGGAAAAATTGAAGGTCAAGAAGACTTCAAGACAACAAAAAGTCTTGAGGATAGTCCTAGTCAAAGAACAACACATAGCACGTAGATAAAAGCATATAGAAGTCCACATTGGATAACAAAGTTAGAAAATTCAGGACATCGGTAGCATTTGAAATCCATAAGAGCAACATTAAATAAAAGGAAAATCAAGTTTAAAGAATGTAAGGTAACATTCATGGTATTGCCATAAGCAAGTGAAGCATCAAAATAGCTTTACAATAGGAAGACTTGAAGCTAGAGAAGGTAGTATATTCAATCAAGAAAAGACTAAAATATAAAATAACAACATTGAAGACAAAGAAATAAGAGCCCCTAAAAATGATATTCACATAAATTTTAGGACATTGGATCAACATTTATCATAGTTTTAAAGGAGTATTAAGATATCATTCGTTACACTTAGGAAAGGAGCGTTGGAGCATTAGAAGAAGGTAAAAAATCAAAGACAAATTGTAAGCGTTGGAAAAGTACACAAGGTTAGAAAATTGAACATTGGTTGAAGTGCAAGACCAAGAGCTACTTGGTAGAATACAAGCATTAGAAATTCTAACACCCATTGTAAGTAAGGTCAATGAAACATCTCATTTACGCACACCCAAGAAAGTCAAACATTACAAGCTATTATGATAATAACAATTGTAATTACAAATGAAATATAGCCATACATAAGCTCTACTATAACCTTTACAGAAGCATAAAATACTTTAGCAAAAATATATGAAATAAAGAACAAAGCTATTTAAATCTTCAAACTCAATTGCATTATTTAAAAGTTACTAGTGGTGAAAGTATTAAATTATTTTTAAGAAGAGAGGCATATCTAAAAGCAAAATTATTTACTTTAGGTAAAACATATAAGATAAACTACTTTTTCAAGTGATACTATGAGCTCTTCTAGAAAATTATAAACATCTAGTTACTTCTTTGCAAATACTTGGCAAGGATATTTCACTTGATGTGTTAGTCAATATTTTTGAAGAGTATGAAGTTAATAATTCTATCAAAGATGAAATGACTAACAGTGCATTGGTAACTAAAGATAATACACAAGGACATATTGCTTCAAATTCAAAATATAAGCTAAATAGGAGTAATAGATATTGTTATATATGTAAAAGGAAGAATCATAATACAAATTTTTGTAGACATGATCCAAGAAATCAGTCTCATGAAAATCAAATAAATCAAAATGATCAAGCAAATAGACCAATACAATCAAGACAATACCAAACTCAATATCATCCACATTAGTAATAATTTCAACAACAATATCCTTCTCAATATCAATATAATCAATCACAACTATAATATAGAGAAGGGAATCAAAAGGGTCATTTAGCTCAAGAAATTTAGGAGCTAGAAGAAACTATAGAAGAAAATAAAGTCAAGGCTCTTTCAAAAAATTAGTAATATATGAAGAAGAGTTTTTTAAGGATACTAATCACTCATTTGATTAGAATACAAAAAGGCAATAGATTGAAGAAAGCAAGAAATATTAGCATAGGCTTCAGGATTAGGATGAAGACCCATATTGAAGACTAGAGTCTTCACTAACCAAATAATGTAATATAGGGGGTGTTGGAGAATATTACATTATTTGGTACATGACAATGTACCACCTTGGTGCAATATTAGATTAGGTGTGTGTCTTATATTAGAGTGTGATTTTATATTTCATGTAATATAATAATATGTAGGAAATACACAAGCATCATGTAATTTTATATGTAAGTATTGTGTGTAAATGTGCACGAGTGTCCATTATGTAAGAGTGCATATGTATCTTTAGAATAGGAAAGTAAAGAGTTACAAAGAAGAGTGAAGTTCAAGAGTGCACCATATGAGGAGTCACATAGTATTATATATTTATGATTAAGCAATGTAATTGGCATTAAAAATACATTGCTTATTGCATGCATTAGTAGACCTTTATTCTAAAGGAAAGAGTTGTGACTTGTCAAGAGGGATCGAGTACAACCCCTTGTTCTCCAATAAAAAAATAATATATTAATACTAACCCCATCCATATTATATAATTTTAAATAATTCATATTATATTGGTAATATAACATACTATTTTGTCATTCACCATCTTATTTTTAGAATATCTATATTATTAATGGAACTTTGAGGTTGGGTTGTGTTTCTTCATTACCATTAGTCCCATTACGATATATATTTTTATAAGAATTAAAATTTGATACTCTTTAATATATACCATTTTCATACCTCATAAAAAATATTTATTACATTTAAAATTTAGTGAAGTTTTAATTAACAAATAAATTTAAATAATAACAAAATGGTTTATGAAAATCAATAACTAGTATATTAATATTAAATTGATATCTTATAGTTATAGTTATGGATTTCACATATCACTGAAAATAAATACATTAAATAAAATTATCTCAGATTAAAACATATTTTATATATTAAAATTTATTTAAACAAATTATAAAAATAAAAATTAATTCAATGCTATAAGTCTATATGAATTAATAGAAATTTAATAAAAGAATATTCAAATAATTATAGCTATGTTGTGGGACTTGAGTGATTTATAAACCACAACACTTGCCATACTCTTTGCTAATGGGGTAGCATAATTAAAGGTGCAAGTCCTTAGTCCCACTTTGTAGGATTCCTCACCCTATTAACATCGAGTTTGGGCATGTGTGTGGGGGGCTGGCCCTCTTGCTTTCTGACGGGTTAATGTGATGATGCACATCTAGTGACATATTTCATGATTGAAATTTAGTTTCATATAAATATTTATTTATCCAAACTTTAAAAATAATATATTAGCACTCCATATATATATATACTTAATATATTATATTTAAAAAATATATATATATAAAATATTAAATCATATTTTATATATTAAAATTTATTTAAATAAATTATAAAAATAAAAATTAATTTACTATTATAAATCTATATTAATTATAACTGAAAGTTATTAAAAAATATCCAAATAAAAATTATTTGCATATAAAATAAATATATCCAATCTTTAAAAAATAATATATTAGTAGTGCAAATATATACATATCCAAATTTTAAAATATAATATATTAGCAGTACAAATATAAAAATATAATATATATATATATATATATATATATATATATATATATATATATATATATATATTTTTTTTTAAATTTGTGGAAAACATCCCAAAAGGGATGCCACTTTCGGGTAAGACCCAAGGAGGCAGGGGTATCCATTCTACAAAAAAATCCCAAGACTCGGACCTAGCTTACCACCTTTGACATACTCAGGGAGCAAACAAACACACAAAACTAATTTAAAAATAAGTAAATAACAACAAAAATAATAAAATAAAATAAAAAACATGCTCTTTGAGTGTGTCAAAAACAAAAGCACAACCAAACATGCACAATAAGATAAAAGAAACCACAATACAAACCACATAGAAAAACACAATAACCATAAAACAAAACACAAACAAGACAAAAACAACAAAACATTACAAAGACATAACCCAAAAAACATGAAAAATAAACACAACCAAAACCTAAAAAATAAAAAACAACCAACAACAGATAATAAACAAAAACAAAAAACATAGAAAACACTCACATAAAAACACGAAATAACACAAAAAAAAGAGAAACCTAAGAACAAGAATGAAAAAAACACAAGAAAAAAAAAAAAAAAAACAAAAACAACAAAAACACAAGAACAACAAAAAAACAACACAAAGAACACAAAAAAAAAAGAACCCACCCACCTTAAAAACTAAACAAAAAAGAAAAGGGAAAACAAAATTGAACAAAACAATGACCTATCTAGACCAGAAGACTATTAAAGCAAGAATCAACAGAGGAAAAAAAAATAAAGAATAGAATGAGCTAGGGAACTAAAAAAAACTAAATGAACCAAAGAGAAACAAAAAAAAAAGAAAAAAAAAAACTAAGTAGGAGCCATCCAAAGAAGAAACTAAGTACCTTCAGAACTAGAGCCATCCAAAGAAATGACAGAAAGAAGAGCTTCCCTAATTTGAGAAGCCCACCATATAGGAGGGTGGCCATAACAAGTAAGATCACCTTTGTCCAAAGCCCAATTAACTAAAGCATCAGCACTATTGTTTTGACCTCTGACCACATGATTGTAATCAACTTTTAAAAATCCTATCTGGATTAACTGAATCTTCTCAATAATTCTTTTTATTCTTCAATCCACCTTATGATTCTTAGAAGAGTCTTCAAGAGATTAATCATAAGTCTATCTGGATTAACTGAATCTTCTCAATAATTCTTTTTATTCTTCAATCCACCTTATGATTCTTAGAAGAGTCTTCAAGAGATTAATCATAAGTTGAGAGTCAGACTCAACTAACACCTTTTCCCATCCAACCTTAGTAGCCTCCTGAAAACCTTTGAGGATACCATATCGCTGAGCAAGGTTATTGGAAAGAATACCCAAATTCTCAGCAAAAGTAAAAACAAAAATATAACATATTAGCAGTCCAAGAATAGTAGGAGATAGTAGTGGAGAATGAGAAATCATACAATAATGATTTAAAATTAAAAAATAATAAATTAAATGTTTAATATATTATTATTTTACTTGTAAAAAGAGAATAATAAAAATAGCAACGGGGCTTAATGTTTAAAAAACATATGATAGATAGTAGCTAATGAGACCCAAAAATCCTCCTAGGATTTAAAGGGTGTTAGGTTAAGGTATGTTTTTCATATCCTCAATCATTTTAGGGTTTACTATAATTTTTTCTTATAATATGATGTCCCAAATACTCAATCTTCCTTTAATTAAAAAATACTTGGAATATTGGACATTTAACTTATTTTTCCAAAAGTAATTACAAGATTTGATTATGGGAAAAATGCTCCTCCCAAGTATTGCTATAAATGAGAATATCATTAAAGAACACTTAAAATGAATTCTCGGAGGAAAGTTCAAAATATTGATTCATTAGACTTTGGAATTTATAAATAAAATTGAAAATTTATCCCTAATAATGGTATTGTTCAATACCCAAAAATTGATATATAATATCCATGATATTTTTTCAAATGAAAAAATTGGTCATGGATAAGGAGTACTGCTTAGTTGAACTACCCTTGCCTTCAATAGTTCTTGTACTAACTTTCGCACATAGTGATATCTATAAGGGCATATGTTGGTTGAAAAATTTCTCAAAAATAATGGGATGGTATGGTCATGTGCACACTATGGGAAAGTCCACAAGGTTTCTCAAACCCCTAATAATACTTAATAAGGAACTTGTAATTCTAGAGACAACTTCTATGGACTGCACTATAAAAAGTTGAGCCATGACTCCATGAGACCCTCTTTAAAGTAATTTCTCCTTGTGATAAGAACTTACTACCCTTATTGGACTAGTTTTCAACCCATTAACAGTGTATTGTCAATCATCTACTATGTGTTGCATCCATATTTTTAAAATATCCCATAAGATAGGGCCTAATTTGTACAACTACCTATCTCCTAAAATTATGTGACATCATTCTAATGGAAGCACAAAAATATCTAATTTTAAGTTATAGGCTACCATGATAATATTAACATTATGATATTTATATTTGCAAAGGAAATCGTATCTATTGAATACTATGAATTCAAAGCTATCACATGGATACATGTAGTAGTCTACTTTTTAGCCATCTGGGGATCAATAAAATTATGAGTGTTTTTGGTGTTGATGAGAATGGTTAGAGGTCATATTTTCCTCTTTAATAAGTGAAATAGAAGGAACTTAGACTTTGTTCAAGGAGTAATTGTCAGTTTTAATAACGTACTTTAGGACCTCCTATCTCTGTTATAAGTTCATTCTACATTGATTTCCACTTTGAACCTTCTTAGAGGCTCACCCATCCTTACGTCTTACATATATCCAACTATGTAAGTGTACTAGGTAAAGAATTTTAGTTAACAAGTTATCTTTCTCATTAACCCCCAATGAGCTAGCTTTTCCTTCTTTCATTCTATCAAAAGAAGCACACTGTCTAATATACATTACATAAGTCCATCTATGTAGGTACTTTGAGCATATAAGAATTGACTATCCTTCTCATCTCCATGATAAGCTAGACGTTCCATTTTAAATATCTATTTCCAAATCTTACTTTACGTAATAATAAATTAAAGGTTTAATATATTATTATTATTTTACTTCTAAACTAAGAAATCATATAATAACGATTTAGTGATGCATGCTTCTTGTTGCTATGTAAGCTTTTATTGTTTATGAAGAAAGGTTTTGTGCATAGCCAGGTGGAGGTATTGGTTGGCTAGGGCGAAATATTTAAGAAGTTTATGGACGCCACCCAAGTTGTGGATATTGTATAAAAAATATTACTAAAAATAATAATAAATAATCATATATTTTAAAAAATAATAAATAGCCCTGGGTTTAATCTAGCCTTGTATGTTTTACATATTTGTTTGAATAAATGAGCAATTGAAGCCTTGAATTTAATAAATTTAGTTTCGGGTGGTTTCATTCCTCACATAAAAGTAATTTATTTTTTTGTGGTGAATTAGTTTAAAGAATTATATAAAATTTTAATTACAATAAATTATCATAAAATTATATTAATTTTTTACATATTTAATACAAGTGGTATCCTTACATGGATAAAATAATTATATATTTATTCACTAAATTATTACATACTAAAATATTTATAGTTGCTATTAAGGTGTAGTAGAGGACATTATATATTAATGAGTTATACTATAATAATTTATGTTTTATTTAATATTTTAACTTTATAAATATAAATTGGTTTGTCCTTTTTTTATACTTTCAATCACATAAAAGGTTTAAAATAAATGATTGTGCATGGTGGTTATAAGTATCAATGGTCTGTCCATTTGGAGAGACAATTTTCATGAAGGTCTTCTTCAATTGGATTTAGTGATGCATGCTTCTTGTTGCTCTGCAAGCTTTTATTGTTTATGAATAAAGGTTTTGTGCATAGCTAGGTGGGGCTGTTGGTTGGATAGGGGGATCACCAACACTATTCTAATTTTATTTTATCATTCACCATCCTATTTTTGGAATATATATATTATTAAAGGGATTTTGAGGTGGGGTTGTGCTTCTTCATTACCATTAGTCCCATTATGATATATATTTTTATAAGAATTAAAATGTGATGATCTCTTTAATATATACCATTTTTATACTTGATAAAAAATATTTATTACATTTAAAATTCAGTGAAGCATATATTTAAGAAACAAATTTAAATCATAAAAAAATGGTTTATAAAAATTAATAACTAGTATATTAATATTAAATTGATATCTTATAGTTTTTTTTTTTTTTTGGTAAGTAAAAAATATTTTATTGCTTTACGGGTTGAAGGGTCCCGTCCCTATTATATCAGTAGAAAAATGAGACTCTTGAGGCCTCCATTGGCAATAGCCAAAAACTAGCTTACCAAATACAATTCCACCACATACAACATATCTTATATTCGAAAGACAACCCTTAAGATAAGGGACACAAAACAAAAAGATACAACTGAAGGACATACACCAGACAATCCACCTGTCTATTCGACATCCTTTCAGGTTACTGGGATTTATTATTATTTTTTTGCCGAGCAACGTCATCCTGATTAATAGAGAGTCAACTTTCCACATCCTGATTCGCTTGGGAGATAACTTCTTGAGGGAAATCTTCTTCCTAGACGATCAAGTTTGACTGATTAACAATTTTTTTAGCGAGAATGTTAGCCACTTTGTTGGCTTCCCTGAGAACATGGCTAATCTAACTTTGGGGGTTGTTGTTGAGTAGTAATTGGCACTCCTGAATTATATTTTGAATGTTCTTCCCCCCTGAGCTGTTGTTGGTAATGTGGCCAATAATCACAGATGAGTCACCTTCAAAGATGATTGGCTTGGGAAAGGTTCTACTTTCCATGATGCTCCTCCATAGGGCTCTAGCTTCTACATAATTATTGGTTTGGGTCCCCAAATTTTTTGAGAATGCTTTGATTATACTTCCCATGTGGTCTTTGATGACACCTCCTGCCCCAGCTCTCCCTAGATTTTCCTTTGAAGCACCATAAAAGTTGACTTTGAGCCATACTTGCGGGGGAGGGGTCCATTTAGCTAGGGTTTGGGAGTTACTAGTCTTATATATTCTTCTACAGTCTATGGGAATCTTAAGGGAATAAAAAATAAGGGATTCCAACCCATAGTTGGGAACCTCTTCGCACAGAATCAGACTACTATTTTCTATAGCTAGGGATAGTGCTCTGTTGACAACATCTTTTAGATTCTTGGTATCCTCTTTGAATATGCGGTTATTATATTCCAACCAAATTTTATAGACCACATGGTGAAGCATGGAAATCCATAGGAATTGAAGTCTAGAGTTTTTAAAAATTCCTGGCCATTGAATGAACATTTCAGTGACAGTCTTGGGCCGGGTCCAACGAACCTAGAATTTGTTGATCAAAATTGGTAACACATTATTGGCAAAGGGGCAGTCCAGGAGGAGATGCTATGTGGATTCCGAAGATTTAGTACAGAGGTAGCACCTATTGGGGACTATAATTCCTCTATGAATCAAGTTGTTAGTGATCAAAATTTTGTTATGAGTAGCAAGCCAGCAAAAATGTGCCACTTTTGTGATCAACAGCTTGAGCCACACACTCTTGGCTATAGTCTGGTTGTCATATTTCTTGTTTTCAATAAAAGTGTTTTGTAAAATCTGGGTAGCAGTTTTGACCGTGAATTCCCCATCACTCGACCCCTTCCAACAATGTTCATCCTTCTTCAGTGTCTGGGGTATGAAGTTAGCTTTGAAAATGTCTATGAGAGTGGCGAGGCCTTTGTTAATCACATCATTCTTAATACTAAATTGAACCTTTTTCCAACTGCGGGATCCTTGGTCAAAAGTGATGAAATTGACAACATGAGCTCCATACTTCCTATCGATGAGGTGCTTAATGGGGGCTAAGTTGGGATCACTGATGAGTGGTTCTTTTTTGGCCCACGCATCTTCCTAGAAATTGATGGTCTTACCATCTCCTAGTTGCCACCAAGATCCCTATTGAACCAGCTACTTAGTGTGGCTGATGGATTTCCAAAAGTGGGACCCATAGCAAGGGGTCTCCGTTTCAAGGAATGAGTGTTGTTGCAAGTATTTCCTTTTGACAATGGTCACCCACTCTGTTTTAGCATTTGTAACCACCTTCCAAGCCTACTTAGCCAAGATGGCTTGATTTGTGATGGTTATGCATCACAATCCCAGACCTCCCATGTCTTTAGGAGAGCAAACTTTGTTCCAGGCTACTAAGTGAAACTTCTTGTGATTAGCATTACCCGACCACAGGAACTATTTTTGGAGTTTTTCAATAGCTTCTCCTACCGCAATAGGGATTTTGAACACTGAAAAAAAATAGGTGGGGATGCTCTGTAGGACCGAATTGACCAAAGTCACTTTGCCTGCACTAGAGAGTAGGGCCCCCTTCCATCCTGCCAACTTTTTATAAATCTTGTCAGTGATATTGTTCCACATTTTTCGTTGAGGCATCCCATTGAACATGGGTAGGCCCAAATAAGATGTTGGAAAATCAGCAATGGAGCACCCCAATATGCTCATAATATTGGCCTCTTGTCTAGCATGGGTGCTAATGAAATGAAGCTTACTTTTGGTGTAGTTGATCTTTTTTCCAGTTGCTTCCTCAAACAGATTGAGAATACCCTTGATTTTTTTTGGATTCAGATATTGAATCTTTAGTTGTCAGCAAGGTGTCATCCACAAATTGTTGGTGGGTGATGGAATTTAAACCTGAAGTTGCCTTGATACAAGAAATCAAGTTTCTATGACAAGCATTCTTAATGGTTCTGTTGAGAATCTCCGCTAGGATGATAAAGAGGATAGGGGAAAGAGGGTCCCCCTGTATTAGCCTCTTGGTGCTAGGAAAATATTTGGCAGCGAATCCATTCACCAGGACCGAGAACCAAGAAGAAGAGAAACAATTAGAAATTAGATTTACCCAAGATTCATGGAAACCAAATTTAAGGAGGATTTTAAACAAAAATTCTTGATTCACTCGGTCAAAGGCCTTATTCATATCAAGTTTCAAAAAGAAGGAAACATAGTTAGCATTGTAGGCAGAGTGGATCAGCTCGTGGATGGTGATAACCCGTCCAAGATATTTATGCCTTTGACAGTACTTCCTTGGTAGTGGTCAATGATGGTAGGAAGGATCCCAGTGAATCTATTGGCCAAGGCTTTTGATAGACCCTTGTAGATTACATTGCAGAGACTGATGGACCGATAATCAAACAGAGACTAGGAATTAGGACCCTTGGGGATGAGGACCAGGAAAGTGGAATTAATGTCTCTGGGAATGGATCTAGAATTTTGCATGTCAGATATGGCCTGGCATAGGTCAGGTCCCACAATATCCCAGAATGTTTGGAAGAACCTTGGGAAAATTCCATCGGGTCTAGGAGCTTTGTCAAGCTGCATTGAGAAGAGGGCTTGGTGGATTTCTTTGTGGGATAGGGTGCTGAGGAGGAACTCATTGGTTTCATCGGGAATGGTATTTGGAATGTTCTCAAGTAGGGAATCCATGGCCATAGGGGAGGAAGTGGGGGGGGGGAGGCGAGGAGGTCTTTAAAGTGGTTGACGGCTTCATTCCTGATGTGGTGGATATTAGAGATAAGGGTACCATCTTGCTTAGTAAGGCTTTTGATCTTGTTACAACCCCTGTGCCTTAAAGTGGATATGTGAAAAAACTTAGAGTTGGAGTCTCCTTCCCTGAGCCAGAGCTATCTCAACTTTTGGTGCCAAAATGTTTCTTCCTTACTCAGGGTGTTGTGGTATTCAGAGAGCAGTATCCTCTCTTCACTTTTGAGACTATCATCACCCTGGCCTCTTTGAAAACTATCCTTAATTTGCCCTAATCTGGTTTTGATGTTCTACTTGGTTTCAAAGATGTTTTGGAAGGTTTCTCTATTCCAAACTTTGAGATTCTCTTTGACCCATCTGAGTTTCTGCATAAACTGGTTAGAGGCTATCCCTGGAAAGCATACCTGCCACCATTATGCTATCCAATTTTTGAGATCCAGGAGGTGAGTCCACATGGATTCAAACTGAAAAGGGGTCTTGAACTGAGGCTTGCTACCAGCATCAAAGAGGAGCGGGCTATGATCAGACCCAATCTTTGGGAGAGCCTGCAGAATGGAATCACCAAAGAGGGGGAGGGCTTCTTGGGAGAGCAACACCTGATCAAGGTGCTCTTGGATAAGATTGTTTCCCATCCATATGTTACTCCAAGTGAACCTGAGGCCTTGAATCAAAACATCCATAAGGGCATTACTGTCAATAAACTATCTCAAGTCCTTTATATCCCTGTTAGTAACTGCATTTCCTCCCTTCTTGTCATAGAATTGAAGATGGGAGTTAAAATCCCCTGCTAGAACCCATGGAATATTGGCAAAGGCTTGTCTCATCTGGGTGAGAGTGTTCTACAACATCATTCTTCCAGAGCAGTATTGGGAGCATAGATGTTGGACATAATCCAAGATGTCTGGGAGTTGAGGTCATGAAATAGGATATTAGACAGTCTGTCATGACCATAAATAAATCTACCCTTGACTACGGATGGGTTCCAAAGGCACAGGAGCCCACCTGTAGTGCCATAAGCTGGGGAGTAGAGAAAATCATAATTTTCTAGATGATTTTGGCTATCCTAGGTGAAAGTTGATTGTCCAATTTAGTTTCTTGAATGAGAAAAATTATGAGGTTGTAATCTCTCCGCATGGCTATAGCCATTCTCTGCTTGGCTGCCCAATTCAATCCTCTCACATTCTAGGAGAGGACTTTCATTTAGAAATTTTGGAGGTTTTCTTGCCCCCTTTGCCTTGTTGTGTAGGGGGTTTGGGTATTTGGTTTTCATCCTTGATAGAACTGACATTTTCTTGGAACAGGTTTCTCTACGTACCATTTGCTATATCCTCGGCTGTGTCCCAATTTTGACATTCAACATTGAAAGGCCTACCTTTATTTCTATCTACTCCCACATCCATTTGGTACCTTCTGAAGCTATGAGTTTGTTTGGGACTTTTATGGTCATGGGATTCTGGGATGGCTTGATCGCTATCAAAATTGACATCAATAGAGGAGGATAGGAAAGTCGAAAAACTAGACTCTTCAAGGGGTGGGTACAGGACTGTGGATAACGACGACCAAAGGGGTTTTTGTGATGGGATATAGGGTAAATTATTAGACTTGGGGATTTGCTCCTAAAGGGGGGAACATGGAATTATTTGAATGGGCATGGGATCAGGGGGTCCCGGAGGGGAATTGATATGTTTTGGGGATGGAGGGATAGAAATTTCATCTTGTTCAAAGACCTCATTGGTTCTAGAATCTTTAATTAAATCAAATTTATTAGTAGTGTTGAAAGAGGAACTTGCCTTTTGGAGAGCTTGAGCTTGATCTTGAAGTGGCTCATTCTGCTGCGCATTCCTCCTAGCTTGCCATTGACTGCTAGTTTCCTTCTGACTGGTTCTTAGCTACGGATGCCCACTTGGTTGGAACCTTCATTAGGGTTTTTGCACTTAGGGAATTGAGAAGGGAGGTGCCCCTACGATTGACAATATGGACAAAAAATAGGTTTTTTTTGAAGATCAGTTGCTGTCTTCGCCTGAAATCCTCGTATATAAGATTGAGGTGATATGGAAGTTGCGATCCCAAATTCACATTTACATAGATGTGAGCCTAGGTTAGGCGCGTTATGGCATGGGTAGCTAGGTCAATAGCTAACAAATATCTAAAAACTTTAGCCAGACCTCGGAGAGCATCCTCGTAGAAAAAATGTGTAGGGAGGTTGGGGAGGCGGACCCAAATGGGAGCGAAATTGATGTTCTGAGAGTCAGGGTCAAAATTTGGTTCCCATTTTTGAAGAACAGGCTTCGTCTTCCGAAGAACCAAGGACCTCCAAAAATAATATGCTCTGCATCCTCCCGGGTATTCAGCTGAATCATAAAAAAACCTTTGGTCATTGCCGAAAGACCCAAATTTCCCACAAATTTCCATTTCGAAGTAGCCCACCACCGAATCGCATCCATGTTTGGGTACCCTCCTACGAACTTTCCCACTAATGAGATGGAATCACAAGATGCATAATATTCCATGAGGTGTTTAGGACACAACACATTGCTACCTTGCAGAATGAAATCCATCAATTCGCTAGGAGGTAGTCTAGGATTTTTTTGCAAACATTTTGCATAAGATTTTTTCGGTCTGCCCAATTTGTCGAGAGGTTTTTTCCCCCGTTCAATGTCACTGTGGGAGGCTTCATTTTTAGCTGCACTACAGTCAAACCCTATCGTCGTAGTGGCGTTGCAGGCTTCTTCCTCCTACAAAACCTGCTTCTCAGGGTTTCGGTCTTCGATCACCAAAACCATCGCTCACTCCTCCTTCCACTGATATTCAATCAATATTTCTCAATGCAGGCAACAATATTAATTTGAATTTTACATATTTAATTTGAGTCACTGAAAATAAATACATTAAACAAAATTATTTCAGTATAAAACATATCTTATATATTAACCATTATTTAAATAAATTATAAAAATAAAAATTAATTCAATGTTATAAATCTATATTAATTATAATAGAAAGTTAATAAAATAATATTCAAATAATTATAATTTTGTTGTGGGACTTGAGTGGTTTATAAACCCCAACACTTGCCATACTCTTTTCTAATGGGGTAGGAGGCTTAAAGGTGAAAATCCTTAGTCCCACTTTGTAAGATTCTTCACCCTATTAACATTGAGTTTGGGTATATGTGTGTGGGGGCTGGCCCTCTTGCTTTCTAACCGGTTAATGCGATGATACACATCTAGTGACATATTCCATGATTGGAGTTTAGTTTCACATTAATATTTATTTATACAAACTTTAAAAAATAATATATTAAAACTCCATATATATATATATGGACTTAATATATTATATTTTAAAATATATATATAAAATATTAAAACATATTTTATATATTAAAATTTACTTAAATAAATTATAAAAATAAAAATTATATTCATATAAAATATAAAATAAATGTATCCAATATTTAAAAAATAATATATATAAAATATTAAAACATATTGTATATATTAAAATTTATTTAAATAAATTATAAAAATAAAAATTAATTTAATATTATAAATCTATATTAATTATAACTGAAAGTTATTAAAATAATATCCAAATAAAAATTATATACATATAAAATAAATATACCCAATAGCAACGGGGCTTATTATAAATAAATAAAAATAACAATGGAAATATAATCTCTATTCAGAGTGTACATGCAGTTATCATGCGACCAACATAAACACAAACAATCTTTTCTGTTGCAGTTATCATGAGTCCAAATAAATTGATTCTATTCAAAATTTGAATGGTCTATTTATTTAGCTGGCACTGAAATCTGAAATCGCTTCCATTTAGAAACCTACCTGAGGGTTCTTGCGGGGCACATCTCTTCCATTTGGAAACCTGAAGCGTCTCGGTATAATATCAGTTGTTATCTCTGTTACAACTAACAATCCAAACATGCCTGAGCAAGTCACCTATAAAAGAAGAAGAACGTCAAAGTCTAAGCCCACTTCGCAGACTACAAAAGTCTAAGCCCACTTAACAGCACTACAAAAGTACTACGATATGCTGCTGCTCCTGCGGGAACAATCCACTGGTTTCCGCCGTTCGAATGAAATGCGTGAGTTAATCTCTAAACCTAAACGAGACAGACAGACTGTTATTATAATGTCTTTATTTATTTGTTAAATAGATTCTCTGTAGAGACTGTTATTATAATGTCTTTATTTTATTTGTTGTTGCAGCAGCCCCACCGCAAACATCAGAATATGCCACTACACAATCAGCTTCCGAAAAAAGCCATCCCGTATATGCCCATTCCGGCTATTTCTTTTCATTAGGGTCAAATTCAATTATGTTTATGTTTTGACAAGTGATGTTGTTCTTGTAGGAGCCCATTGGTGCTGAAGAGATGATTTCCAGTAAAGAAGAGATGATTTCCAGTGAAGAAGAAGAGGAAAAAAATAGTTTGCCGCCTTTGTTGGAGCTATTTCCGTTGCAGGCAGACGGTACCATGAGATCTTCTTCTTTTGATATGCACAGGAACGTCACCCAGCTGCTGATGAGATGACTACACTCAATCTATTTACACCTCATCCTCTTCACAATCCGGAACCACAGACCAAATAAAGAATTCATTTTCTAGTTTAAGTTTCTATTATGGAAATTTAAAGTATTGTAAGATGAGAGAAAAATAAATATTTCTGCTGTGGCGAAATATTTAACAACACGCCACCCAGGTTGTGGATATTGTATAAAAAATATTATTTAAAAAAATAATAAATAATCATATTTAAAAAAATAATAAATAATCATATTTAAAAAAATAATAATAAATAGCTCATGTTTAATCTGGCTTTGTATGTTTTGAGGCCATGATGGTTAGTGTTGATGTAAAAATATTGGACCATAAGATATGGTGGTTGATGTACCATCACATGAAGGATTGTGATAATTTATTTCTTATGTGTTGAATATTTCAAATGTTTGCCTATGGTGGATTTACTAGTGAAATCTAATGGCCTCCCTTGTTGCATTGGTACTGCCTAATTTTTATTATTTGATGTATCACTTTCAATTGTAAATGATTTGAGATAAGCATGGCATAAAAAGTACAAGAATGGTGCATATATACTACCTGAATATTTATACTACATGAAGGATTGTGATCATTTATTTCTTATGTGTTGAATATTTCAAATGTCCCCCAATGGTGGATTTACTATTGAAATCTAATGGCCTCCCTTGTTGCATGGGTACTGTCTAATTTTTATTCCTTGATTTATCACTTTCAATTGTAAATTATTTGAGATAATTATGGCATAACAAGTACAAGAATGGTGCATATATATATTATTTGAGAATTTTAAAATCACTTTTTACTTTTTTTAGTTCACCTAAATGAATCTTTTTTTAACATGGCTATCAACAAAATTGCAATATTGTTATAATATTTAAAAAACTTATGATAGTAGCTAATGAGACCAAAAAATCTTTATAGGATTTAAAGGGTCTTGTCAGTTTTTCATATCCTCAATCATTTTAGGGTTTATCATAATTCCTTCTTATAATATAATGTCCTAAATACTCAATCTCCCTTTAATTAAAAAATACTTGGAACATTATTTTTCCCTCCTCCCAAGTATTGCTATAAATGAGAATATCATTAAAGAACACTAAAAATGGATTCTTGGAAGAAAGTCAAAATTTTTACATACCTACTTGAGAAATGAAGTGCTCCCAATTTACATACCTACTTGTGATTTGTGCTTTTACATCCTTAATCTCTCATTCGAAAGGGAGGTTATTGGGTGACTATTGGAAGCGCAAATCCGGACCCAAAACCCGATTTTTGGCCACAAATATCCACAAATTTTTTTGAAAACAGCCCATAATCAGTTTTGGACCCATCCCAAGTGGATTGGTGCCGAAACAGTGTCCCAAACGGTGGGTATCCTGCCCCCGGGTGCTCCCCAAACTATCACAGTCCTATTCGCCCCACCCCAGGACGATTAGAAATATATGATATAATTATCTAGTTTTTCTTTTGCATTTTATTCTAGATAGGTTAAATAGGTTACAATTCAAATGTCATTGCATTCTGAGCAATTTTGACCAGGTTTTGGTTATTTCCCGCCTTCACTAACTTGAAGATGGCACCAGAAAAATCTAGATCCTAGAAAAAAAATTGGAGAAATCTGACCATCTGGGTCTTCCCAAAACACCCCCAATTAGCTAAACCCAACTTTTCAGGTCATTTGGAGCTTCCTAAGCAAGACATTGAATAGGGTGCTTTCTGACAAATTCTTGCAGACCTATTCGTCCCACCCTGGAGCGAATACAAATATGTGAGGAATTTCCAGACTCTTATTTTTGTAGTGGTCTTCTGATAATATCTTTATGCTTCTATAAAAATTTCAGGTCAATAAGAGGTCATTTGATAGTCATTTTATTATTTTCATGCATACATTGACAGTAGGCCTTGGGAAATACATGTTTCATTCGGTTTGCAGGTGCTACTAATATTTTCTATTTCTTTGAACACAGGTTTCTAATAGCAAAGGAGCAGGAAAGATCAAATTATCACATACACAAGTAGTGGCGACATTTTGGTCCGCCCATCTTACATGTGGGCACACGAAAGAAAGATTGGTCTCCATGGATGTTGTGACGAGAAACATATTTGACGCTCCTATCCCCTAAAAAGGAAGGAGAAGTATTGTAACACAATTTACAAAGTGTATCAATAAAGAGATTACCATATTTCATATTGTTTTTATCTTGTGTCAATTCGTATATGTTTTTTCATGTTCTCTCTTGTGGCATATTCCTTTTTGTTTCCGTATCCTCGTGCTTTTAGTGGCGATCACGGTGGGACCTTTGTCCCTTAATTTTTAAGAATAAATTTTTGATTAAAGTTGCTTGTTCTTTTGATTACATGTACCAAGTTTTTCAACATTGGACTAGTTTAGAGCAGACATTTAGAGACATCTGACTTGGGCATAGAAGAGGTAGAGGTCTTAAACACCTTTTGTCAATTTTTTTGCTTTATGTTCTCTGGTTATTTGCTTGCATAGGAGAGTTTGAATGCTTGCGTGATTCATTTATGCAACTTAAAAGGAACCCCACACACCATGTGGTAACTGAAAGAACAAGGCATTGGTCGTAAAACCCCAACCCTTGAGCAAGACCAAAGGTGGATCCCATCATCACTTTTGCTTGAGATATTGCATACATTACCCCGATCGCGACTGTTGCTAGACGTAAATCCTGATGAAAGCTAACAAAGTGTAGCGGGGGTGATTCCTAGTGCATGAGGATAAGTCTTCTATGGTAGGTGTCATAAACAGAGCGATCCCCCTTCAGTATCACCTATGTTCCACGTACCATCTACTCTCATGTACTAATAGTTTCCCTCATGTAAGGGTGGGTATATAGAGAGGTTGGTATATCGGTCTGGCAATGGTATATCGAAGGGGCGACCATTTTTTGGGAGTCATAAGAGCCCTCATTTTTGCATTTAAATGTTCTTTCAAAAATCTTTCAAAACAACATCCAAAAACACTAAAACCAGATTTTAGGGCACACTTCTAAATCTTTAAATGAGATAACCACTGCATTGATTGTGTGTTTCCTTTCTATTTGAGTGTAGCGTAAAGAATCCTAAAAGAGATAAAAATATATTCGTCTTTAGGAGCACATCACCATGGTGTTCACTCGTAGCCGAGCCCAATCACGGGCAAGCGCTGTAGAAAGTGCACCAAGGGGGACAAGTCACCTCCGATATAGTCTTGAGGACCTGGTCATCCCACCTTGGTGGCCTGACCCACAAGATAGTCCACATCATGCCATAATAGAACAATACTATAGAGGCACCTCTTTGAGGGGCACCCCTACTCAGCATAGGTCCTTCCAAGAAGAGAACCTACACGTAGCACTTAATGTAGACAGGAGACCTCCCTTAGAAGCCCGTTATGGGTGGCCTAGTGATGAAGTTCTAGAGCAACAGAGGGTCCAAATGGAGGGGCCACAGGATTTCATCATCCCTCCTCTACCTCACATTACTGTTAGAAACACTAGACAATGTCTAGAGTATCAAGCTTTCTAGGTAGGGCAAGACAATTCTGCTCGCACCTTTTATGCATATGAAAGAGAGGACGAGGAAGATTACCACGTTCCTCAAGAGCAGTATATAGCATGAGAGTGATGTACCTTTGTGCCTGCCATGTATCAAGATCACCCATTGAGGCTATAGCCTCAAGTTAATGCAACTAACCTCGACAGAGGAAAGCAACCCATAGAAGTCTCGGATCACCACGACCAAGGTAGACATATAGGAGAGGCATATAGGCTTCCTAAACAAGAGACAACGGAACAAAGTGACTTGGCACTTGCCAAAAAGGCTGCCTGCCAAGTGCAAATCATGCAGCTTAGGCAATATCAAGAATAGTTAGAGCATATTTTTCGGCTTAACAAAGAACACATTCAATTTCAAACAACCGAATTGCTTCATAACAATGTGATTGCGAAGGTTCCAAACCCTCACACACATAAAGTAGAAGTGCATGAGAGGCATAACCCTTTGGTATGAGAGAGGTCCACGCGACCTTATCAAGTATTGCCTCTGAGACCTCCTAGACCTGAGCGGGAGGCCACTCCTCGAAACAATGATGGGCACCCTTTGGGGGCACCTACCCATGTGCATAGGTCTCGGTCAACAACTCCTTAGGAAGCTTCTGAGGAATATGAACATGAAGAAGAGAGGGCTGAAACACTCTATCAAGGTAGATGGGGTGCTATCCAGCTACCTCTCAATAGGCCTCAAGCTCCCTGCAACGCACAATGGGAGAAAAATAAGGGCGACAAAATTAAATCCTTTGATGCATATAAAGCGTTGTTAGAGCACTTAGAGTCTATGGAGATCAAGACTTTTGGGCCCCAAAAGCCCACTTTACACCAACTCTATAGCCATCTTATGCATCCCTTAGTGCCGACACCTCCATACCCAAAACACTTTAAGCTGCCCTAGTTGGCACTCTTTAGAGGGGAGGAGGACGCCCAAGAGCATGTGTAGACACAAAAATAGCACCAATACGATTATGTGACTACAAACACTGATCACTTTGACACACACAGCCCCCAGGGCAGCCCTTAGAGGTTAAACAATGGTCCTAACCACTTTTCTAGCAATTGGAAGGTCAAAAATTGATTTGGCACCTTCAGGCACTTTGCTCAGTATTCATCTCACCCTAAGACAAATTCAAAATGGAATTTGTCTCACCTAGGGACAAATTCTAAATTCGTCCTTAGTCAGGACGAATTCCAGGTTTAATGGGCAAAAAGACAAATTGTGCCAAATGGCAGCCGAGGACAGTCAATTATTGCCTCCTACTATGCATGCACATGTAGGTGGGTAGATTGGCCATTGGAGGACTGTCACAAAGGCATTCATGGAAGCCCAAGTCAGGGAGGAGTCTCCTCCCTCTTGGGAAGGCATGGCCACCACATGGCACCCCTGCATGCCCCTCCAAAGAGACCCCATGGGTCTATAAAATGGTGGACTTTCCCACCCAAAGAGGACAAGTAGGAGGCATATTTGAAGCAACGAAGTGCTGCCGATTTGATACCAAGCCTTTTACCTTTTTTGATTCACCTTTTCACATCCTTAATATCTTTCGCAATAGAGGTTATTGGGTGGCTTTTGGAAGCATGAATTCGAACCCAAATCCAACATTGGACCACCTTAAACCACCAATTTTTCGACACCCCATCCTAAGAGATTTTGGGCCCATCCTAAGTGGATTGGTGCCAAAATCAAGTTTCAACGTAGGGCGGCCCACTTGGGCGCCCCTTACTTTTCTTGCAAGTTTCATTTTAATTATCACTTGTTTATTTGCTATTATACTATATGTTGTTTAGATAGTTTACAATTTGGATTTCAGAAGTCATTTACCAAACATTATCATGTTTTGTTGATCTTGTGTTCTTCACTAACTTGCAGGTAACAACATCAAATTTCTCGATGATGGAGGTCAAATTGGGAGAATCCGACCATCTGGGTCATCCCAAAATGGCCCCAATTACTTAACCCCTTTATCTGTAGGCATTTTGGAGATCCTGAGGGGTGACATTTGAGCGACATCAACTCAACTTTTCATCACAAGCGAATTCGTCCTACCCAAGGACGAATTACAGCAGAATTCATCCTGACCAAGGATGAATTTTAGTTGAATGCAAATTGGCCGACTGTTTCGATAGCAGTGGCCCTCTGGTAAGGTCTTTTGGTCTCTATCAGATTTGCAGGTGATTTAGATTCATTTTACTCACTGATTTCGATAATCTTATGCATGCATCTTTTATCATTTTTTAGAGAACAAGTGCTTCTTCTTTGCAATAGGTGCTACTAACAATGTCATTGTGTCTCTGAATGCAGGATAAGTAGCGAGAAGTGAGGATTCATCAGCATAAGCGGTGGCAACACTTTGGCCCACCTGTCTCACATGTGGGCATGCACAAGGAGTATTGACCACGATTGTAACCAAAACATGCTAACACTCCTAGCTCCTAAAAGGGGAGGAGATGGATTGTAACTAAGTTTGGAATCACATTAATATAAAAGGGTTGTGCTCCTACTTTCTTCTTTTACATTTGGTTTCGATTCAATTATATCCGCTTTATTTCGTGCATCAAGCTAGTTAGTTTACATTGCAGCAATTAGTGTTTCTTTTTATTTCCAGAATCTCGTGCTTTCAGTGGCAATCATGGTGGGACTCTGTCCCCTAGTTTTTAAGATCAAGTAACTGATCCATTTTTGTGTTTTGTGCTTGACAAGTACCATTTTTCAAAAGCAGACTATTATTCGTCTTTGACTATGATGAATAATTTACTGTAATTCGTCTGACCCTGAGATGAATTCAAATTCGTCTCAGACCAAGATGAATTATGTTCTGTAATTCGTCTCTGACGGGGATGAATTTCAGTCTGTAAATTTTCAGAGCCGAAGATCAGAAACAGCAGGTTTGGGCAGAAAAGAGGTAAAGTTCCAAAACTGTTCTTGTCATTTTTTGATTTCCTGCTTTTACCTTCTGTCAATTCTTGCGTGCTTAGAGAAAGTAGTGGTTGCTTGCATGTTTCAATTTTAATTAAAATAAACCACACACACATCATGTGGTATCTTTAAACCAAGGAGTTGGTCATAAGACCCCAACCCTTGAGAAAGACCAACAGTGGGTTCATCACCACCTTGGCTTAGCTTTGCATCCATTTCCCCGATTGTCACTGTTGTTAGGTGTAAATCCTGATGAAAACTGACCGAGTGTCACTGGGGTGATTCCCATGCGCACGAGGATAAGTCTTCTATGGTAGGTGTCATTAACAGGAAAATCCCCCTTCCGTACCGCCTATGTTCCACGTACCATCTACTCTCATGTATCTATAGTTTCCCTCTCGTAAGGGCGGGTATATAGAGAGGTTGGTATATCGGTCGGGCAATGGTATATTGAAGGGGCGACCATTTATGGGAGTCATATGAGCCTTCATTACGCATTTAAACGTTCTTCAAAACTTTCAAAAAAAAAAAATCAAAAACACATTGAACCAGTCTAGGACACACCATTAATATTTAAAAGAGATAATCACCATTTGTGTATGAGTGTGTTCATTTTTGCTTAGTGTAACAAAAAAAATCAAAAATCATAAACAAAAGATAAAAAAATCTATGCATTTTGTCACTCGCTCCAAAAAGCTCCAAGGATTCTTGCAATCGCTTGGTCATCCCCAAAAGTCCCCAAATGTGTCCATGAACCCTTTGGTCAACCCAAAATCACCCCAAAGGTGCCCATAAGTAATGCAGGAGCATCCAACAAAATATGGGAAATCTTATATTTTTTCCTAAATTTTAATGCATCTTCCTGGGGCCATAACTTCTCAACCGTAGCTCCGATTGACTTGAAATTTTACAGGGAGTTAGTTGGGATAATTTTAAACAAATACAATTCCTTGGAATTCTATTTGTCCAAAAAAGTCAGTTTTCGGGGCCAAATTCCATCATCTAGTGCCCCAAAATTAGGTTTTAAATTTGATAACCTAATTTTTTATGCTTTTTGAGATGTTCGGAGGTCAATATCTCCTAATGTATTTAGAGTTAGGACTTGAAACTTCATTTTTGTCTTATCTATTGTAAGAGGGATATGCACACCAATTTTGGGCCCCATCTGACTCATTTCAATTTTTAGGGTTTTTTAGAGAGACATCGTCATGGTGCTCACTCGCAGCCAAGCCCAATCACAGGTAGATGTTGTGGGGAATATCCAAGGAGGCACAAGTCACCTCCAATATATCCCCAAGGATTTGGTCATACCACCTTGGCAGCCTGACACACAAGGCAGACCCCTATGTGCCTTGACGGAAAGGGACTATAGGGGCACCTCTTCTAGAGGCACTCCTATTCAGCATAGCACCCAGAACACACCCTTCCATGAGGGGTACATCCATAGGAAATCTCCCTTAGATGATCGTTATGAGTGGTCGTCGCGCGATGAAGTGCTAAGTCAACATAGGGTTCGACGGGAGGAACCACATGATTACATTATCCTTCCTTCACCCCCTCTAGTTGTCAGGACTACAAGGACAAATCCAGAGCACAAGGCTCTTCAGGCAAGGTGATCCAATGCCACCTATCTCTCTTTCACTTATGAAAGAGGGTACGAGGAAGACCCCTACCTTCCTCGATAGCAATATATAGTGCGTGAGCAATACGCCTCCGCACCTGCTACCTATCAGGACCACTCATTGAGGCCAAAGCCCCAAGGGAATGCTGCTACCCCCAACAGAGGGAGGTCGCCTATAGAGATATTGGATCACTACGACCGAGATAGTTATGTCAGAGAGGCGTCTAACCCTTCTATACATGAGATGGCAAGACCAACTATCTTAGAATCTTTCGAGCATGTCGCCTGTCGGGCGCAACTCACGCAACTTGAGCTAGAATGACAACAATTAGAGCAATGGTATCTTCTAAATAAAGAGCACCTTCAGCACTAGAAGGATGATTTGTTCCAACACACTATGCAGGAGAGGACTCCAACCCCTCACATGCATAAGACAAAACATTATGAGAGGCACAACCCCTGGGTGAGAGACAAGTCTCTACGACCTTATCAAGCACCACCCTCGACACCTCCTAGACATGAACAGGAGGCTACTCCTATAACCAATGACGGGCGCCTTCCTTAGACATCCACCTAGGTTTATGGGCCACCCTTAGAAATTCCTCAAGAAGCCTCTAAAGAATCTGAGCAAGGAGGAGAGCGGGATGAAATACCCTACCAAGGCATGAGGGTGCTATCTGGCCACCCCTCCATAGACCCCAAGTTCCTCAACAAGAATCAACCAAAGAGGAGGAGCTAAAATCCCCTGATACATGCAAAGTGCTAGAGCACTTCGAGTCGATAGAGACCAAGATTTTAGAGCTCCCAAGGCCCAACTTACATGAGGCTCCTTTCAAAGAGGATCAACCCCCGACCATAGGGCTACCTGATGATGCAGTCCTCCATGTCTCAGAATCTCTAGATTCTAATGAGCTATACTCGCTGGTCAAAGGTGAGGATAATACAGAGATAGCCCACAACAATCACATGCGACAACATCAACATCCCATAAATATCGATGAAGTAATTCAACAAATAAAAATAATACTAGGGCATGAGTGGCACGTTAACCCACCACAGTGGGACCAAGCATTACATCCGCCACTTTGGGAATACAGAGATCAACTTTCACCTAGAGATTCCATAGCAATATCAGTGCCAAGGGTAGATCCCGCCCTCATCTCCGCACATAGGGCTGATCCATTCATGCCAATACCTCCAAAGCTAGATCCGAAGCACAAATAAAATCAAGCTATGGGTACATCTATCCCCTGAAGAGCCACTCCCAAAAAAGCTCCAAGGATTCTCGTAATCGCTTGGTCAAACCCAAAAGCTCCAAGGATTATCGTAATCGCTTGGTCAAACCCAAATGTTCCAAGGATTATCACAATCACTTGGTCAAACCCAAAAGTTCCAAGGATTATTGCAATCACTTGGTCATCCCAAAAGCTCCAAGGATTATCGCATCACGTGGTCATCCCAAAAGCTCCAAGGATTATCGCATCGCTTGGTCATCCCAAAATCTCTAAGGATTATCGCAATCGCTTGGTCATCCCAAAATGCTCCAAGGATTCCTATAATCGCTTGGTCATCCCAAAATGCTCCAAGGATCCCTAAAATCGCTTGGTCAATCCCAAAATGCTCCAAGGATCCCTAAAATCGCTTGGTTAAAACCCAAAAAGCTCCAAGGATTATCGCAATCTCTTGGTCACCCCAAAAGCTCCAAGGATTATCACAATCACTTGGTCACCCCAAAATCTCCAAGGATTATCACAATCACTTGGTCACCCCAAAAGCTCCAAGGATTATCGCAATCACTTGGTCACCCCAAAAGCTCCAAGGATTATCGCAATCGCTTGGTCAATCCCAAAAATGTTCCAAGGATCCCTAAAATCGCTTGGTTAATCCCAAAAATGTTTCGAGGATTCCTAAAAATTACTTGGTCAATCCCAAAACACTCCAAGGATTCCTATAAATCGCTTGGTCAATCCCAAAATGCTCCAAGGATCCCTAAAATCGCTTGGTCAATACCAAAATGCTCCAAGGATTCCTAAAAATTGCTTGGTCAATCCCAAAATGCTCCAAGGATTCTTATAAACCACTTGGTCAATCCCAAAATGCTCCAAGGATTCTAAATCACTTGGTCAATCCCAAAAAGTTCCAAGGATTTCCACAATCGCTTGGTCAAAAATAAGAAAAGTCAAAATTTTAAAATCATCAAAAAAAAAAAAAAATTTGCATCTCATTTCTAGGCATGCTCAAATTCATCAATAGAGAGCTCTTCTCGCGTCTCATCTTCATATTCAAAAAATTCAATCCATAAAAAGTACAAAAATACATAGCTGCATTAAGCATTGCATCCATACATTGCATATTTGTGGTCGTACAGGTCAAAGGCACCGTAGGCTGTAATTGCTCTGCTAGTCCATCTAGTTCCACATTGTTCCATTTTATAAAACAAACCAAAAAATGTCCTGCATTAATTTTTACCACCCTAGAGGAAGTGGTCTTCTAATGTATCAAGATTTTTCATCATTCAGTCGTCATTTTGCTTTCTAGCCATGTAATGTACCAAGTCAGACAGATTTTACGAAGGTAGAGTTCTACTTGAAATACGCCTTGTTACGTAGCACCCCAACACAAATTAAAACACATAAAAATTCCCAAGTTGTGTGAACAAAATATGAAACCTGCACAGTAATCCAAGTTACCATAAGCGAAACGGTTATCTTGCTCATCCCCCTGTGCGAATGGTTCCAAAATGCTGAGAATTGACAAAAGGATGAACTCTGCCCTATCCATTCACCTTGATAAATAGTGGTTTTAACCACTACCAAATCCCACTCATAGTTGGTCCCCAAAGTTGTAAGGATTCGTACTACACGTCCCTGCCAAGGATGGGTAGTCATCCCCAAGACCCAAAAGGATCAACGCCATTCATAAAAAAAATTCAAACAAATCATCATCCTAACACTTTCCATTCACCTTTGGTCTCCAAGTTGTAAGGATTCGTACTATCCACCCTTAACCAAGATGGGTAGTCGTCCCCAAGACCTAAAATATCAATGCCCCTACTTCATAATATCCATCACCCTCTTGGTTCCCAATGTCGTAAGGATTTGTACTATCTACCCCTAACCAGGATGGGTAGTCATCCCCAAGGCCACTAGGATCAAGGCCATTCACAAGCTCAAACTCACACCGCTCAAAATATAAAATCAAGTAACAGTGGTTCTCACCACTATTCAAAATCCTTGCTCAAAAAGAAAAATAAATAGAAAAATAAACAGTGATTTGCAACACTATATAGACGAGCAAGTCTCCCAAATAATTCAGCCAAAAAACAACCTGAACTTGAATCTTTGGAATTCTCAGCATTCAAAAACCATCTAGGTGATCCTCATTACAGGTTTGGTTGACAACCTATATGGCAATGGTGGTATCCTACCCGCATGATGATATGTTTGTCACATTCGCTTTGCGTGTGTGCAGACCAATGTTTGCATAAGGATGAGCTAGCTTATGGTATCCTGGATAACACCGTAGATTAATCTAACTAAATACAATAAAGGATTTAGTGGAGCTAATTAGGTGATCCTCAGTATAGGTTCGATTGAAAGCCCATCTGGCACTGGCGGTATCCTAACAAATACCACATAAATGAACTCAATTCCACACACAGGGATGTGAAATAGCTTGGTCAAAAACAAGTCCGATTCATACCTTGTTCAAAAGTCTTGTAAGATAAAGTATAGTCATGGCTAGTGAGTTAAAACCGTTCGAGTCTCAGAAAACCATAGCTACATTTCTAAACCAACTGCGCTACTTTTCATCTTTGCCATACCATCAAAAAATACAAAAAAATAAAAACCACATGTGTACATACAAAGTCATTCATCACAACAATCACCTAAAAACAAATAACATAGTTCTAAACAGTCTATGGTGCCATAGCCAAACAACACAAATTCATTTCATCCATTACATTTTGCATATCACATATATATCAAAAACATTTGCATTTATCATACCATATACATCCATTACCATAAGCATGCATCCATCAACATCAATCATTGTGCATAACATAAAATAATGACATATACACAAAGCAAGAAAATCAAAACAACAAAAACATCAAATATCCACAGACGACAAACAATAAAAGTGCCGAACAAAGGCACCTTTGTTCTTGACATTCAATGGCATAGAAAATTGATGTCGGGGTTTATATTGTCACTACCCTACTCCCGAAGAAGGCTACCATAGCCGGACCGCTCCACGGGAGGACAGATTTTTGATAATTTAATCCCCAAATGGTGTCACAAAAAAAAAAAAATCAAAACAATAGAACAACAAAACAACAAAAACAACAAAAAATGCAACACAAACAAACAACAATAAACATTTCCAGACACAAGTGCTCTTGCACTTAACCTCTTGGCACAACAAAATTGATGTCGGGGTTTACATTGTCCCTATCCTACTCCCTAAGAAGGCTACCATAGCCGGACCGCTCCATGGGAGGATGGATGTTGGCCAATTTCACCCCAAACGGCGTCACAAAAGGGTCAACACCCACTCAAAAACAATACAAAACAACAAACCAACAAACACAACAAACAAACAAAAACAACAAAAACATCACAAAAATGCAACACAAAAGAGCAATAAAAATTGTCGGACACAAGTGCTCTTGCACTTAACCTATTGGCATAGAAAAACAGATGTCGGGGTTTACATTGTCACTATCCTACTCCCTAAGAAGGCTACCATAGACGGACCGCTCCACGGGAGGACGGATTTTTGATAATTTCATCCCCAAATGGCGTCACAAAAACAAGAACAAAAAAAAAAAAAAAAAAATGCAACACAAACAAACAGCAATAAAATTGCCGAACACAAGTGCTATTGCACTTAACCTCTTGGCATAGAAAATCAATTTCGGGGCTCAAATTTTCACTCTCCTACTTCCCCAAGAAGGCTACCATAGTCGGACCACTCCACGGGAAGACGGGTTTTCGACGATTTCACCCCATTATGGCATCACCAAAAGGGTTTTTACCCACCAAAAATAGGTCTAAATGTCAGGAAAATTGCACATGCTTAATGATAAACCATCTAAAGGCACCCTTGCACAAGTCATCTTGGGTCAAGCGACTCGTCGCTTTTCTCATGAAGGTCATTCCCTCATCGATTCGTCGCTTGAGGGGGTAGTCACACTTAGTCACCAATCAACAAGCACACACCTAGTTAAAGAAAATGACATGCATTCAAAGAATCATTGAAAAAGACAATTACGCTCCTGCTTGGGGTAGTAAACAAGCAATTATCACAAATTGATCAAACACTTGGCATTCTCGAAGCATGAACACAAGGTTCCCCTATGGACAAAAGGTTACGCCCTTTGCCTAATCATGACTGATCAATGTCCAAGCTCAAGTCACACCTCACCAAAACAGGTTAACACTTGAAATCAAATTCCTTAGCTCGTCAGAAGCAAGGATTCAAGAATGCATGCCCTTTCCATACTTGAGGCATCAAAAGTTGGTTAGGTTACCAAGAAACCCTAATCATCAGTGCTTTGGTTATCTATTTTTTCTCGGCGCTACACCATGCATAGTGCATCCCAAAAAGGGGCATCTGTAGACACCAAAATAGCACCAATCCAATTATGTGACTACAAACACTGATCGCTTTGACACACATAGCCCCCAGGGTAGCCCTCAGAGGTTAAACAGTGGTCCTAACCACTTTTCCAGCAATTTTGGAAGGTCAAAAATTGATTTGGCACCTTCAAGAACTTTGCTCAGTATTCGTCTCACCTTGAGACAAATTCAAAATGGAATTCGTCTCACCCAGGGACGAATTCTAAATTCGTCCTTGGTCAGGATGAATTCTAGGTTTAATGGGAAAAAAGACAAATTGCGCCAAATGGCAGCCGAGGACAGTCAATTATTACCTCCTACTGTGCATGCACGTGTAGGTGGGTAGATTGGCTGTTGGAGGACTGTCACAAAGGCATTCATGGAAGCCCAAGTTAGGTAGGAGTCTCCTCCCTCTTGGGAAGGCATGGCCATCACATGGCACCCCTGCATGCCCCTCCAAAGAGACCCCATGGGTCTATAAAATGGTGGACTTTTCCACCCAAAGAGGACAAGTAGGAGGCATCTTTGAAGCAATGAAGTGCTGCCGACTTGATACCAAGCCTTTTACCTTTTTTGATTCACCTTTTCACATCCTTAATCTATTTTGCAAGAGAGGTTATTGGGTGGCTTTTGGAAGCATGAATTCGAACCCAAATCCAACATTGGACCACCTTAAACCACCAATTTACCGACACCCCATCCTAAGAGATTTTGGGCCCATCCTAAGTGGATTGGTGCCAAAATCAAGTTTCAACGGTGGGCGGCCCACTTGGGCGCCCCTTACTTTTCTTGCAAGTTTCATTTTAATTATCACTTGTTTATCTGCTATTATACTATATGTTGTTTAGATAGTTTACAATTTGGATTTCAGAAGTTGTTTACCAAACATTATCATGTTTTGTTGATCTTGTGTTCTTCACTAACTTGCAGGTAACAACATCAAATTTCTCGGTGATGGAGGTCAAATTGGGAGAATCCGACCATATGGGTCATCCCAAAATGGCCCCAATTACTTAACCCCTTTGTCTACAGGCATTTTGGAGATCCCGAGGGGTGACATTTGAGCGACATCAACTCAACTTTTCATCATAGACGAATTCGTCCTACCTAGGGACGAATTACAGCAGAATTCATCCTGACCAGGGATGAATTTTAGTTGAATGCAAATTGGCCAACTGTTTCGATAGCAGTGGCCCTCTGGTAAGGTCTTTTGGTCTCTGTCATATTTGCATGTGATTTAGATTCATTTTACTCACTGATTTCTATAATCTTATGCATGCATATTTTATCATTTTTTAGAGAACAAGTGTTTCTTCTTTGCAACAGGTGCTACTAACAATGTCGTTATGTCTCTGAATGCAGGATAAGCAGCGAGAAGCGAGGATTCATCAACATAAGCGGTGACAACACTTTGGCCCGCCCGTTTCACATGTGGGCATGCAAAAGGAGTATTGACCACGATTGTAACCAAAACATGCTAACACTCCTAGCCCCTAAAAGGGGAGGAGATGGATTGTAACCAAGTTTGGAATCACATTAATATAAAAGGGTTGTGCTCCTGCTTTCTCTTTATGTTTAGTCTTGATTTGATTACGTTCATCCTATTTCATGCATCGAGTTAGTTTTTGTTTATATTGCATTTCAATACTATTTTTTTTTTGAAATCTCATGCTTTCAGCATGTGACCAGGTTCTTGAGCCAGTTCTTTGGTATTCAAGATAATGATTCTTTGTTTTTAAGAACATTTATAACCACATTCACAGGCCCTGCCTCGGATTGGTTCACCCAATTACCAAAACATAGCATCAATAATTTAGATCAGCTAGTGGACGCGTTCCTCGAACGCTTTGCCTTCAACACTAAGAAAAAGGCATCATTGAGTGACCTAGCTAGCCTCAAGCAATATGATTAAGAGACCATGGTGGCATACGGGAACCGATGTAGGATGTTGCTTTCGAAGATGCCTTACCTCCCTCCCATGTCAGATCTGACCCAAATGTTCTCGAGAAGCTGTTTGAGATCAATCTCCATGCTATTGTAGCTGCAGCAATATGTCAGTTTAGAGGAAGCTCTGGTGCAAGCCAGGGTCATTGAGGAGATTAAGATACAGGATGGCGAGATCGCCAAACCTAATAAGAAAAAATGGAAAAATAACACTAAACTAGGGACCATGCAACCAAAACCTGCTGTGGTTAATCAGGTTGCCATCAATGTGAAAGCATGAGATTTCGGAAGAAAGAAATACTGAGATGCAATGAAAACAGAACTAGTTTGATACATGAAATAACACGAATATAATCACATCAAAAAGTAGGAGCACAGCCCTTTTTATTCATGTGGTTCCAACTCGGTTACAATAGCATGATTTCCATTACAAAAAGTGCACAGTGATCTTCTTTCGCATGCCCACATTTGAATCGGGCGGGCCAGTGTTGCCGCCGCTTATTGCTGATGAATCCTCGCTCCTTGTTGTTCTTCCTGCAATTCGGATAGAAATCAGAAAACGTCACCAGACGGCCACTGCCACTGAAACAGTCGGCCAATCCACCGTGAATCAATGTTGTTATCTACAGGTTAGTGGGACAGCAAACGACAAAAGCATGATATATTCACTAAACTTTTGAAATCTAGCTTAAACGTAGAACGTAAAGCGTGGCAGATGTATTCGAACGCAACGCATGACATAAGATATATCTGATCGTAAAGTGTGAACTATATAAACATCATGAGCATGACATAAAATAAATACGTGATAACAGATAAGTTAAAAAGAAAATAGCTGAGAGCGTGCGGGGCGCCCAGGCCGCCCGTTGTTGAAAACTTTGACTTTTACGCCAATCTAACTAGAAATGGGCCCGAAATCTAAGATAATGTGATGTCGTCGAATAACTGGTTCACTGTGTCCAATGTCGGATCTGAAGGTTCGCATTCACCTTCAAACAGCCACCAATAACCTCCCTTGCAAAAGAGATTACAGATGCAGAAGAATGAATTCGAAAAGGAGTGCAATCGGGTTTTTAGTTCGACAGCACTTCGCTCTTTCAAAATGCTTGCCAACCTCCATTTGGGTGGAAAAATCCACCATTTTATAGACCCAGGGGGTCTCCTTGAATGTCGTGCATAAGCGCCACGCGTTGGTCAAAGGTGCCATGTGGCGGTCGTGTCTCCACGAGAGAGGAAAGTCCTCCACGACTCGTGCTTCCGTTAATGCCACTGTGACAGTCCTTCAACGGCCCACGTAACTGACTGCGGTGTCACTGCCAGTTGATCAATGTCCGCTTTGATGGCTTTTAACGACATTTTGAATTGTTTGACATCTACTTTTATCGGGTTAAATTCTACCTTTGAATGCTGAAGTGTCGCCTTTGCATGTCGAAGTGTCGCCTTTGAATGCTGAAGTGTCGGCTAGCGCAAATGCCGAAGTGTCGCGATATCGCGACGTCGCGATATCGTGACGCTTCGGCCAAGGCCTTGCCTTGGGCGAAGTGTCGCGATATCGCGACGTCACGATATCGCGACACTTCGACCAAGGCAAAGCCTTGGGCACCGAAGTGTCGCGATATCATGACTGTCGCGATATCGCGACACTTCGGCCAAGGCAAAGCCTTGGGCGCCGAAGTGTCGCGATATCACGACACTTCGGCCAAGGCAAAGCCTTGGGCATCGAAGTGTCACGATATCGTGACACTTCGGCCAAGGCAAGGCCTTGGGCACCGAAGTGTCACGATATCACGACACCTCAGTCGCGATATCGTGACACTTCAGGCAAAGCTTTGCTTTGGGCGCCGAAGTGTCGCGATATCGCGACGTCACGATATCGCGACGTCGCGATATCGCGACACTTCGGCCGAGGCCCTTCTTTTGATTAAGACTTTGTCTTGCTTTAAGACTTTCTTGCTTAAGACTTTGTTTTGATGAAGGCTTGCTTTTGACTAAGGCTTGCTTTTGACTTTGATTGAGACTTTGTTTTGATAAAGGCTTTGTTTACTTTTCGACCTTCTGAACTGCTATGTAAGTGGCTAGGACCATTGTTTGACCTCTAAGGGCTGCCCAAAAAGCTGTGTATGTCAATGCGATCAGTGTTTGTAGTCACATAATCGGATTGGTGTTGTTTTGGTGTCTATAGATGCCCCTTTTTGGGAAGCGTTGCGGGTGACGCAGTGCTGAGCAAAAATAGATAACCAAAGCACTAATGATTAGGGTTTCTTGGTAACCTAACCAACTTTTGATGCCCCAAGTATGAAAAGGGGCATGCATTCTTGAATCCTTGCTTCTGACGAGCTAAGGAATTTGATTTCAAGTGTTAACCTATTTTGGTGAGGTGTGACTTGAGCTTGGACATTGATCGGTCATGATTAGGCAAAGGGCATAACCTTTTGTCCACGGGGGGAACCTTGTGTTCATGCTTCGGGAATGCCAAGTGTTTGATCAATTTAATGATTGCTTGTTTACTGCCCCAAGCAGGAGCGTGATTGTCTTTGTCAATGATTCTTTGAATGCATGCCATTGCCTTGATTGGGTGTGTGCTTGTTGATTGGTGACTAAGTATGACTACCCCCTCAAGCGACGAATCGATGAGGGAATGACCTTCGTGAGAAAAGCGACGAGTCGCTTGACCCAAGATGACTTAGGTTAGGGTGCCTTTAGATGTTTTACCATTTAAGCACGTGCAATATCCCGACATTTGGACCTATTTTTGGTGGGTGTTAACCCTTTTGGTGATGCCATAGTGAGGTGAAATCATCGAAAACCCGT